>OU862875.1:32712834-35392565 GCA_917880725.1 Selenia dentaria | reverse complement strand
ATTATTATGTCGCTCGCTACTTGTCTCGTTCGCGTGGGTGGCGAAGCGGCAACGTCGCACGAGTTAATTTAAATTAATATACAATTACTGATTTTCCATTTTTAATAGAGAAAAAAGAAAAACAATACTTTCAAATAAAAAGATTCATCATTCTTGTTTTTTACTCTCGTTCCAGTATATGTTCTGCAGTTTCTGAGCCCAAGATGAAATGTTGGACAAGCGCTGCGTCGTTGCCAGACAGGCTGGAACTAAGTTGACTTAAGAAAACTATCTTGTGTTGATACCATCATAGGCGTAATGTCAGTGAAAAATTCTACACGACAGTAACATCGACGTATCTCTAGTATTAGTAGTTTTTAAAATAGCCAGTCGAAAAAGGTGGTAATTGTCATATTCACTCCGGAAGAAACAGAAGTCTAAAAGCTACTAGTAGATAAATAGGCACGTTGATTATTGTTAGACTATAAGAAAATGTGATAAGATGGATATTGGTAAAATACTATTTTAGTTAGATTTAACTGACTTAGAATACTGTTTAATTAAAAGTTCTAGCAAGAATTAGTGGTTATGTCAATAAAAAATATATAAACATGTTTATATATTTAGATTGAGATTAATTGTTCATGCATCATTACTTACTTCCTGTATAAGTAATACCTTTCAACACTGACAAGGTAGTAACTTGCTAGATACAACCTTATTACTGTTGAAGTAGTCAAAAACCTTGGCTTGTATGTTACTGTTGCTATCTCAGCTTCAAACAGTTTATTTTAAGATACACATGTATCAAAATTACGTATTTAGAGTTGTAAAATTCATGTACAGTTTAACTTTTCGTCAAACATGATAATTTTTTTGAAAATAAAATTCATACCCAAACTATCACTTTTCGGTTACTTCTAGAAAAATACTAAACTAATGTTACAACCTTGTTCGATGCAGATGTCGATATAACATCATTCACCGCATGTGTGTGCGTTTATTTCAACGCAGTGCGTGGGCCCGTGTCTGTGTTCATTACGAACCTCAAGGCAGTGCGCGCTAGCCCTTACACGTGTCTTCTAGTGATCTTTGATAAGTGCCGACAAACGATGCGCCGACTGTCGGCACTTATTAGCACGGCGTTTTAATTACTAGGTGAAGGTTCAAATCAAACATCAATGACTCAGCTCGGGGTGATGAGCGCAGTCCAGTGCCACGTAATACTACCTAAAGTTCTAAGCATGGAATATCTAGCACTGGTTAATCGATTAGTAGGTATATAGGTAGGTACCTAGTTGAGTAGACGCTGACTATGGACAGGGGTCACATGGGTGACGTTTTCAAGGTTAGCAGGGGTGCCGATCACGAAAATAATATTCTTTTTGAAATCCAAGACAACTGATACCAACTTTTATAATTCGGTATCTATTGGAACAATACCTACTGTAAAGTTTACAAGATTTGCGGCTGTCTGAGATGTCGCGAGTAATTTCTGAATACTACGTCTGAAAGATCGTTTCAGTAGCTTTCAAACGAGGTATGATTCATTCCAAAACAACTCCCGGAACATGGTCAAAAGAACCGGATTAACCCGGCAGCCAAACTATTGCAGTAGTTATTTCTGATTTGCGAGTTTCTGAAATGTCGCGAGTAATTTCTGAATACTACGTCTGAAAGATCGTTTCAGTAGCTTTCTAACGAGGTATGATTCATTCCAAAACAGGTCCCGGAACATGGTCAAAACAACCGTAATAAGCCAGCAGCCAAACTATTGCAGTAGTTATTTCTGATTTGCGAGTTTCTGAAATGTCGCGAGTAATTTCTGAATACTACGTCTGAAAGATCGTTTCAGTAGCTTTCTAACGAGGTGTGATTCATTCCAAAACAGGTCCCGGAACATGGTCAAAACAACCGTAATAAGCCAGCAGCCAAACTATTGCAGTAGTTATTTCTGATTTGCGAGTTTCTGAAATGTCGCGAGTAATTTCTGAATACTACGTCTGAAAGATCGTTTCAGTAGCTTTCGAACGAGGTATGATTCATTCCAAAACAGGTCCCGGAACATGGTCAAAACAACCGTAATAAGCCAGCAGCCAAACTATTGCAGTAGTTATTTCTGATTTGCGAGTTTCTGAAATGTCGCGAGTAACTTCTGAAGACTAAGTCTGAAAGATCGTTTCGGTAGCTTTCTAACGAGGTATAATTCATTCCAAAACAGGTCCCGGAACATGGTCAAAACAACCGTAATAAGCCAGCAGCCAAACTATTGCAGTAGTTATTTCTGATTTGCGAGTTTCTGAAATGTCGCGAGTAATTTCTGAATACTACGACTGAAAGATCGTTTCAGTAGCTTTCTAACGAGGTGTGATTCATTCCAAAACAGGTCCCGGAACATGGTCAAAACAACCGTAATAAGCCAGCAGCCAAACTATTGCAGTAGTTATTTCTGATTTGCGAGTTTCTGAAATGTCGCGAGTAATTTCTGAATACTACGTCTGAAAGATCGTTTCAGTAGCTTTCTAACGAGGTATGATTCATTCCAAAACAGGTCCCGGAACATGGTCAAAACAACCGTAATAAGCCAGCAGCCAAACTATTGCAGTAGTTATTTCTGATTTGCGAGTTTCTGAAATGTCGCGAGTAATTTCTGAATACTACGTCTGAAAGATCGTTTCAGTAGCTATCTAACGAGGTAAGATTCATTCCAAAACAAGTCCCGAAACATGGTCAAAACAACCGTAATAAGCCTGCAGCCAAACCTCTTGCAGAAGTTATTTCTGATTTGCGAGTTTCTGAAATGTCGCGAGTAATTTCTGAATACTACGTCTGAAAGATCGTTTCAGTAGCTTTCTAACGAGGTATGATTCATTCCAAAACAGGTCCCGGAACATGGTCAAAACAACCGGATTAACCCGGCAGCCAAACTATTGCAGTAGTTATTTCTGATTTGCGAGTTTCTTAAATGTCGCGAGTAATTTCTGAATACTACGTCTGAAAGATCGTTTCAGTAGCTATCTAACGAGGTAAGATTCATTCCAAAACAAGTCCCGGAACATGGTCAAAACAACCGTAATAAGCCAGCAGCCAAACTATCGCAGAGAAGGTATTTCCGATTTGCGAGTTTCTGAAATGTCGCGAGTAATTTCTGAATACTACGTCTGAACGATCATTTCAGTAGCTTTCTAACGAGGTATGATTCATTCCAAAACAGGTCCCGGAACATGGTCAAAACAACCGTAATAAGCCAGCAGCCAAACTATTGCAGTAGTTATTTCTGATTTGCGAGTTTCTGAAATGTCGCGAGTAATTTCTGAAGACTACGTCTGAAAGATCGTTTCAGTAGCTTTCTAACGAGGTGTGATTCATTCCAAAACAGGTCCCGGAACATGGTCAAAACAACCGTAATAAGCCAGCAGCCAAACTATTGCAGTAGTTATTTCTGATTTGCGAGTTTCTGAAATGTCGCGAGTAATTTCTGAATACTACGTCTGAAAGATCGTTTCAGTAGCTTTCTAACGAGGTATGATTCATTCCAAAACAGGTCCCGGAACATGGTCAAAACAACCGTAATAAGCCAGCAGCCAAACTATTGCAGTAGTTATTTCTGATTTGCGAGTTTCTGAAATGTCGCGAGTAATTTCTGAATACTACGTCTGAAAGATCGTTTCAGTAGCTTTCTAACGAGGTATGATTCATTCCAAAACAGGTCCCGGAACATGGTCAAAACAACCGTAATAAGCCAGCAGCCAAACTATTGCAGTAGTTATTTCTGATTTGCAAGTTTCTGAAATGTCGCGAGTAATTTCTGAATACTACGTCTGAAAGATCGTTTCAGTAGCTTTCTAACGAGGTATGATTCATTCCAAAACAGGTCCCGGAACATGGTCAAAACAACCGTAATAAGCCAGCAGCCAAACTATTGCAGTAGTTATTTCTGATTTGCGAGTTTCTGAAATATCGCGAGTAATTTCTGAATACTACGTCTGAAAGATCGTTTTAGTAGCTTTCTAACGAGGTATTATTCATTCCAAAACAGGTCCCGGAACATGGTCAAAACAACCGTAATAAGCCAGCAGCCAAACTATTGCAGTAGTTATTTCTGATTTGCGAGTTTCTGAAATGTCGCGAGTAATTTCTGAAGACTACGTCTGAAAGATCGTTTCAGTAGCTTTCTAACGAGGTATCATTCATTCCAAAACAGGTCCCGTAACATGGTCAAAACAACCGTAATAAGCCAGCAGCCACACTATTGCAGTAGTTATTTCTGATTTGCGAGTTTCTGAAATGTCGCGAGTAATTTCTGAATACTACGTCTGAAAGATCGTTTCAGTAGCTATCTAACGAGGTAAGATTCATTCCAAAACAAGTCCCGAAACATGGTCAAAACAACCGTAATAAGCCCGCAGCCAAACCTCTTGCAGAAGTTATTTCTGATTTGCGAGTTTCTGAAATGTCGCGAGTAATTTCTGAATACTACGTCTGAAAGATCGTTTCAGTAGCTTTCTAACGAGGTACGATTCATTCCAAAACAGGTCCCGGAACATGGTCAAAACAACCGGATTAACCCGGCAGCCAAACTATTGCAGTAGTTATTTCTGATTTGCGAGTTTCTTAAATGTCGCGAGTAATTTCTGAATACTACGTCTGAAAGATCGTTTCAGTAGCTATCTAACGAGGTAAGATTCATTCCAAAACAAGTCCCGGAACATGGTCAAAACAACCGTAATAAGCCAGCAGCCAAACTATCGCAGAGAAGGTATTTCCGATTTGCGAGTTTCTGAAATGTCGCGAGTAATTTCTGAATACTACGTCTGAACGATCATTTCAGTAGCTTTCTAACGAGGTATGATTCATTCCAAAACAGGTCCCGGAACATGGTCAAAACAACCGTAATAAGCCAGCAGGCAAACTATTGCAGTAGTTATTTCTGATTTGCGAGTTTATGAAATGTCGCGAGTAATTTCTAAATACTACGTCTGAAGGATCGTTTCAGTAGCTTTCTAACGAGCTATGATTATTTCCAAAACAAGTTCCGTAACATGGTCAAATCCACCGGAATAACCCACCCGCCACACGCGACATCTTAATTTGGTCGGTTTATAATGGCTGCTGAGTTTGGCTGCCAACTTCACACAGGTTTGAGTCAGGGGTTTGCGCAACATTGTATGTAGTATGTTGTTGTTTTTTTTGACGGCCACAAATTTAATCATTAGTACTTCATAGTAGTTCTTCATCAGTACATGTCATTTAATAAGCAAGTTGTTTTTTAAATAATATCCGAACTAAGTTATTCAATTTGTCATCTAGACATTAGATGTCTAGATGACATCTATAAAAGATGTCATCTAGATAACCGAATAATTGGCGTTTTTACTCAAACGTTCTTCTTATTTATTGATATTACAACTTAAAAGATAAAATATAGGTACTCGAAGTATTACAACATGGCAGCCAGTAGCCATGATTAAATAACTAGTATCTAATAGTGCTACATCAGAAAATTTGATATAATAAGCAAATTGTTTCCTAATTATAATCCACGCTGAGCAACAAAATAGAATTTGTAGGTATGAGTAAAATTAGATAAATATAGTAAAATATATAAGTACTTTATTACTTTTTTATCATTTAATATTGTTTTATTTACATACTCTTCAAGAGGAATTGGTTTTCTTGGTGTCGCTCCCATCTTAGGTACCATATAATTGACATAACATGGGCACAGCATGTGCCTTTGAGCTATATTCTCATATATGGTTTGAGCATACAGCGACAGTATGTAAATCCGGGGTTTAAGCAAGTAATATAATAATTTTAATTATATAAGCGTAACTTATAAAGAAGCGGAGGTCTTCAAGTGACCTCGGTATGAGTAGTATCTTTAACGCATTTACTTACCTTGTGCCTATTCTGTGATGCGTTCATTCGCGCAATGGTGGATAACTGCGGAGCAATCAATATAGGTTCATAATAATAAAAAAAAAACATGTATTTTTTTCTCTCACATAATGACCAGTTATTGATTTCAAACCACACCATTCAATATTGTGCACTAATTAACAAAGACCCTCCCTCCTCTGCGGGTGGTGCACAACCCCAAATAAGCCAAAATCATTGTTTTTTTCAGCGGAAGTGTTACTAATTATTTTTTAATATCGTTTTTTGATAATGGATTTCCGCAAAGTATCAGGCGTTACTTTGCGGAAATCCATTCCGCATCAATAAATTATATTTATAATAAATATGATAATTTTTAGAAAACTCTTACAATGCAAATAGCTCGGCCCCGATATACCTTATAAGCAGTTGTGTAGAACTATAAATTGTTTATTTTGAAGACTTCTTTCCAATAATACGTGTTTCATTAGTGGCCGACGAACTTAAATAAACGCCACTTTTGCGCATTGCCCTTTATATCTCTCTTAGGGTAAACTGTCTATAGAAAGCATATTTTTGGCGGTAGTGCCACGCTGTAACCCCACAGCCGAATGGGCCGGCACGACCGCGGAAGTACCACACTTCCATGTGGGAGTGTGGTACTTCCGCGGTATAGCAAGCTATGTTACTTCACCTCGGTGTTACATAACACCGAGGTGAAGTAACATAGCTTGCTATTGCGATTCAGGTTTGTGGCAGTTTCGGAAGGCCCGATTCCCTCCTGCCCATCCCTCATATCCTTCCGCCACCCCTTCCACCCTCGCCCTTGTATCTCTTCCTTCCTATATCTTCCTTCCTCAAAGGTCGGCAACGCATCCTCGAGATCTCTGGTATTGCGGATGTTCGTGGGCGACGGTATCACTTACCATCAGGTAAGCCACTTGCTCGTTTGCCAACCTATCCCATAAAAAATATAAATAGAAACTGGTTGTGAAACTTTCGCAAAGGAGGTAGCTTTTACTATCAACTCAATCTAATATCAAAGTTATATATGAACATATTTTAAAAAACCATTTGATTTGTGTTCGATGAGTGAGGTGATTACCTACATTATTAATTTTTTATAACATCGGAACGACGTATTTTGTGTATATTTAACTATTAATTATTGTTCTCATGTAAGTGACCTTGTTTTTTTTTGTGAATAAATATCTCTAAACTGAAACCACTCAACACATTCGTTGTTACCCCTTGGCAGTTATACAATTGCCTGCTCTTAGGTCTTGGATTTCTAAATGCAGGTATTGGTTATATATCGTTTCAGAAGCTACAACAGCTATTTTAACCAGTTTCACTGAGTAGGCTTTATAGGGCTTTAAAATACATTTAGTTAAAATTAGAAACGGTTGCGACATCAATACAAAAGATAAATATTTTTTTAAAACTCATCGGTTGGATAAAGCTTGTAAATATAATATCTTCGATAGATGGCGCTCCATCCCCATACGACGGTTAAAATAAACTAGAGAGTTAAACTTGAAAGTCAGATGGGTGCTTCGGTGGCCTAGCGGTCATAACGTCTGACTCGGTTTGTCGGGAGTATGAATCCCGTCCGAAGATCTCTGATTTTTTTTCTCTAAAACTAATATTTGGTCTCCTTATGCAAATCTTAGTGGATTGGTTAGTGGAAAATAGAGATATGATGTCGGATGACCTCGATAATATTACTGCTACTGCAGCAGCTTAAATAAAGGAATACATTTTCCTTTCGCGTCTCTAAGTTTTAACAATTACGAATACACAAATCTCACATTGAAATTATCCAATCCAATTCATCATCCAATGTATTAGAGTGCCAAATATTGTTATCAAACATCGTACCCCATATCAAACCTCACGAGTTTCTTGCCGCTTCTTCTCGTTAGTGTCTATTTATTTCGTATGGCTTCATAAATTAAAGAAGAATAAAGGCGGTGATAATTTGAATAACAATTTGAATAAACGAATTGACTCCGACTTAGACACGAAAAATTCTTAATTCAATAAACGCCTTGAATTAAATACAAAATTACTAAATATAACGATTGAAAAGAGCTTAGGTATCTAAAGTACGTGAATTATGCCCTTGTTCCTTAGAGTCGCTTTGTATACAGAAAAGTCAAATTACGACATCACCGAATGTACCAAAATCGATGAACTTCGATTGAAAACGAGGGCTGGCACCCCAGCGCTTAGGGCTTGTCTCATTCGATAACAATTTGCTCTATTCCTGATTTATGGACTTAATACCGACCCGCGGTTACTTAGCTGACGCTGCTCTATTTAGTTGAGATTGTTGGAGATCTAGATAAGTGGGTACCTTGGAAGACGTTATGTACGACATTTAACACGTTCCTTGGGTATTCGCTCATGTTGTAATTCGTATGAAATCTTAGAATATAGGTTAGGTTATAGAATATATAAAGTAGGTTTTCAAACAACGTCTTCTCAAAACACGCGCTACAATGATATTGATATTTATTGGTAATAAAGAATTACATGTCAAAATTATGCTATTCATAATAAATAGCATAATTTTGACATGTTTTAAAATTTTAACAAATTGTTAAAACATGCAACACAATATATACAAATATCCAATTTCACATTATTGCTATGCACTTATAATAATAATATGCTATAATAAATTGTTATTATTAGCCTACCTAAAAAATAATTATTTATTAGTAGTTTAAGTTATACAATAGTAATAAGACTCCATGTCAAGAATATTGAAGAATATTCATAAATTCCATTTTGTTATTATATCATTTTTGAAATGAATTCCCCGGCGCCGTACGGTGCCATGTCAGTCAACTTTCGTTTACTTGCCGGATTTGGCATTTAATGTACGCGTCTGTGCGTACATTAAAATCCTCTGGCAAAATGTTTTCCCATAAAACTCAGGTACAGTAGAACCTCGTTAAGTCGAACCTCGATAAGTCAAAAACCTCCAAATCTCGAAAAAAATGTTTTGTGCCCTTCCCTTCAAACACCAAAACCTCCATTACTTAAAATCTTGACCCTCTGTTAGTCGAAATAATCACAGAGTCTCTCCAAGCCATTTTGGTACATATTTTCACTCTATAACTCGAAAAATTAAATTTGACGTCTGTATCTCGAACATAGCAACGTTTTATTTTACAACCTTTACAACTTGATCATTTGGAATTTATTACCTCTATTGTTCGAACAAAAATAAGTTACCGACTTTAAGAACTTGCCGACAATGTGAGTACACTATTGTTTCTTAGAAAACATTTTAGGAGTATACGATAATAAATGTATGACTCACGTAAACACGTGTTTTCTTGCTTGGTGTCAGGTGTTCAATTTTGATTTCCTTTGAAATTTAGCTAAGCAAGTCATTTGTTTTCGACTTAAATACTGTCAGAAGTAGTTTGGTTCTACTGCAATACACATCAGTTAGTACAACAGTTAACATGAGTGCTGTGAAACGTAAACTAAAAACTTTGAGTCTATGTCTATACAATGCTATAGATAGAGAACAACCAAATTATCTAAAGCAAAAAAAAATTACTGACTTTTTTTAATGCCATATTTTTTACTTTAAAATGATTTGAAATAATGTTGATTTATAATAAATAAAAATATGTTTGTCACCTCTGCAAGTTGAATTTTTATTTATTTTACCTCTCTAACTCAAAATTTATAAGAAAAAACCTCAAACTCTTTATGTCGAAACAAAATCCGCCTAAGTCGAAATCCTCCATAAGTTGAAAACTCTATAACTCGAATTTTTTGGCGTCTCCCTTGATGTTTGACTTATAGAGGTTCTACTGTATATACTCAATATATATATACCGGTCCTTTTGGAAAATCATGGAGGAGGCATATGTTCAGCAGTGGACGTCTCACGGCTGAGATGATGATGATATACTCAAAAATAATGAATATTTAAAAGTACAAAGATCTATTTGCGGTATTAAAAAAATATTAAAAGTATACTGCTGTACCGACGGTGCAAGCAATGTGAGCCATATATGGCTTCCAATAAACGGCTTACATTTTAGCGCATGTACTTGGTTTAGGTAGTTATTCTTCTCGTATGTAAGTACCTATGTAAGTATATTTTTATGTAATAAAGATCCTCTAGCGAAATTAGTTATTTAAAACTTTGTAAGTTGGATTAAACGCCTGGTTTTTGGTATCTACTGGTATAATTGTGTTGGTGACATTGTTGCCACTATCTTCCTACCAAGGAATAAGTACTTATAAATTGTAAGGGATTGCTCTACAAGCCTAACATTCAAACATATACAATACAAACGTATATATACTAAATAAGTAGTATCGGGAGTGACTGATTGACTAGTTTACACAAAATATAAACCATACACCGTTGGATTGAGAATAACTAGGAGAAAATATATATAAGAGATTGAAAACTATCGTGAGTATCACAAATTATAATATTAAGGTAAGGTTAAAGTTCGGCGACGTTTCGAACGTATAAGACGTTCTTCTTCAGGACGTGTTCACGCGCGGAGATCGCGTCACGCACTGCTTGCGAATCGTACCGACATAATTCCTAGTGAGTGCAGCCGGTATCTTTATATTATTATAAAATACATATTAACAAACCTGGCATATTAAATAAAACTCCAGACATCTCTATGGAACAACAGGTGTGGAAGCAGCTGGTTCCTACTTCAACGTATCAGCCTGACTATTCAACGAAGTAACGTTGCCAGCTTTATGGGTCTACCCGCAGACAGTTGATTAAACTTTGTTTATTATTATACAGCGTTCAATAACAAACAAAAAGGTGTAGTTATGCTTAATCCACACGCTCAGAAGTTTGCATACAATTAGGCCTAACTACTACGTCCCATAGGAAGTAGTGAAAATTCTGAGTTATGAGTAACCATTTTTTTCTAATAATCAAGCAGGTTCCTTCCTGAAAAACTAGGCCAAAGACGGTAATGACCTCCAGAACGTAGACTAGTAGGTAAGTAAACAATGGGCCTTCAGCGGGGCCTGGGCTGGGATACGGCGCGGAGAGAGGGTACATGCTGGGTAGTGTGACGGAGGTGAATGAATAGGAGGCGTGAGGATTGCAGAGCGCATTAACCCCAACCAAGGATCGAAGAATAGGCATGTCTAATCACAAGGGTGACCAAAAAATTATCAGATAGTATTTTTAACTTTGTATGAAAAAACGTACTAACGATTTAAATTTTGATACTTTGCCATGTGAATCCTGACCAGGTACATATGCACACCTTTCAGTTACTACACCTTTATGCTACACGCTCTATGTGTAAATCTAATGACTTAATAAAGAAGATTAACCACACACGTTGCAGTTTCTACAAAAGTAGGTTGATTTCTGTGAAATCTATTGTATTATTGGCCAATTTGGCGAATCGCGGGTCAACGTTGAAGTTTATAATTGCCATAGTAGTTATATATTCTTATTAAACTCATAATAAGAGTCATAATTTTATAATAAACGTAAAATACTGCTTGAGTATCTTACAAAAACACTATGGAGGATTTAATAAACTCCATTCGTAATTGGATGATAATGTTAGTATGAAGAAACAATAAAAACAATCCTTTTTAAATCTTTTTTGTTTATCAATTCGAAAGTATACACAACGTTTGACACTAGAAATGATTTCGTAAAAAAATCCCAAACAGGAGGCGTTCTGACCGCGTCAGTCAACTTTGGGTAGAGTGTGGGTATATCTATGTAACTGAATAGAATACAACACAACGAACGCAATGAACGCGTGAACGCTCGCTGTCTGATAGCACCCTAATAAATTGGGTAAGTACATATAATTCCAGTCAATTTTATGTGTGCATTTCCCCTTTTTATTAATTTCAAATAAAGCTATTGAAAGTGATTCTTACATTAGGATTTGGTTTAATTACTCAGCGCTGCAAAGACTGCAATTCCTCGGAATTAATAGTTACGAACAACATAAATCAAGCTCCACCACTCGCATCAGAATGAGGTCGCCTTTTGTCGCTGTGTCGTTTTTAGCTTTGCACATCCATGCCGTTCGCTTTTTTACAACCTGAACATATCGCAGATTCGGGAAAAGCGGAATTAGAATTTCGTCGAATACGTGTGCTGTGGACTGTAAAAAGTGGTTAGTGAAAGGAAATTCTAGGTTATTTATTATCAATCTCGTATTTTTTACAACCGTTTTTAACAAAAAAATAGGCGGTTTTCCTTAATACAAATTTAACACAAGTTCTTTTAGTGACAACTTTCTGTCTCTTGTAAGAGAAACCGTAGATAGAAAATAGTCTTTATTAGTAAATAGGCAACTATAAGCAAACTATAAGGCTAATTATAGCAATCTACTTCTATCAAGTTGCCTTCCGTCACTTATGAATATAAAAAATAGGTATATACCTACTATCAACTGTATTGTACACAAAACATTTCCGACAAAAATGTGTCATTGAAAAACAAATACTAAAAAGTACCAATTCCAAAAAAATTAACTGACATAAACTTAAAATAGTTTTTGTTGAAGTCGAGACCATGATATAGTTGAAGTCTGTTCCATTTCCAAAAAAGCTGTTCACCCATTTTAGTGACACTTGCTACTTACGGGATCGATTGTCATTCACCGTCAATTACGATATCATCAAGATAGGCGAAACACTTTTCAGTTATTGGATTGTAACTCAAAAACCACTAAATCGAGTTTGATTAAATTTAAATGGGACCGCCTTGGAAGTATACTCTACCAAACAAAAAATGAAATATCAATTTCGGACAACACTATAAAAAGTTATGCGTGTTCATACATATATATCTACGCGTTGACTTGAGAACCTACCCCTTTTTTTGTAGTTCACTGAAAAAGCTCCAAATTCGAAACTATTTATTGTATATAACAGAACATAAAGTATGTATATAATGCCGACTTTCACTTCAAGATTCAAGACTAAAATACAAACTATGTCTACATAAAATCAGACGATGGATTGGCAGGTGATCTTTTTACGACTTCAATATTCATTTTAACGGTGACAGAGAGAGACTTTGAGAACATTTTCAGCACTAGTTTATTAGAATTGTTACTTTCTGTTGGATGTCATAAAAATTATATTACATAATATAATTCAAGAAAATTTAAACGAAAGACGTATATATGTAGTACGTTACGTACCTAATTACTTAGTTAAGTAAGTAGTTTTTGAGTTGATTTACTACTAACAAACATTTCCTCCTTACTATTAGGGTAGATAATGATTAAGACCAAGATGTAAATAAAGTCGCCTAATTTGTACAGGCGTTAATGTTGCATATTTTAAACTGGAAAATTAGTTATGGTGACGTTACTGTAATATTTAGACATATGGTATTGAGACTTATTTGTAGACAATGATGCCTTCTATAAAACTGTAGTACATCACTTTGCTCTTTTGGCAATAGTTTCCACAGCGTACGCGATATAAGGATTTTATGGTATTTTTTCACACCTTTTTTGGTTAAATTATCGAAGTGTTCATACGGATCCCTGACTTTTTAAATAAAATAATAAATTGGTTCAGTAGTTTCGGGGCCTATTCAATTCAAACAAACAAACATTTCCTCTTTATAATATTAGTGTAGATGTTGATGTAGAAATAATAGGTTTCGCATTCGTACATAAACCGGTTGTAGCCACTATAAACTAATATTATGTGACTTATATATAAAAAATAAAAATTAAGTTATACAACTTATTCATTTTTATACACTTATACGAGTACACACTACACAGCAGATATATAAATTTGCCACCTATCTTGTTTCACCAAGTTTTAATTAACGTCCATCCCAAATGAAAGAAAAAATCAATCTTGCTTGTATTTAGCCAGAGGCAAAACATGTTCTGATAGCGAGCGTCGTCGCCCCTGTGCCATATATCTCGGCTAATTTAATTCGTAACCGGTCCTCTCCAATGCACAATGCCAAAGCATTTCCGAGATATAATTCTCCATTCTCCCCCAACTCCGCATATGAAGTAGCGCGAAAATACGAAGCTTTATCTGCCTCTCTTTTGGATTTGCGTGGTTTTGTTAAAAATTGAAGTTGGATCCATCTTTTGTTTTTGATCCGTTTTATTACCTATATAGACAATAGTAGCCCACGGTTTTATCTGGCTGAGCAAAATGAACAAGGTTCTTAATAATAATATTATGCGTAACGATCAGCCTTATTACGTAGTAGGCGGCTCCATCCGCTCGCAAGTTCATCTTTGAAGGACGCTTTAAAAAGATATTTTAATTCATAAACTCGTGGCAGCTTCATCAAGCTACATAAACATAAGTTGAACTCTAGATACATATAAAAGATCCGACTTAAGGTATATATTAGGTACTTTCGTTTCAAAACAATATTATTCTATGTAAACCAAATGTTCGGTTCATACAAAGATCTCATTATGAAAAGCTTGAATGTATAAACCAAACAGAAACTCCGGGATGTTTTGATTCAAGTAACTTTCTTTCAATTGGTTCATTCTTCCGAAATTTAACAATAATATGATAATTAGTACCAAAGTTGCCATTAAGATATTTTCACAGTTAAATACATGCAAATATATTCCAAGAAACTCTGAATAGGTTGATCTTTTGATATTATGAAATGAAATATTATCGGCGACACATCATCTCGACTCGAGATGATGTTTCGCCGATAATATTCGAGATTCTCGATACGAATTTGACGTAATATCATATAAATAATGAAATAATATACTTAATGCTATTTTATCGTGTTGCACTTCATAACTCGACTCCCTGAACTCATCATCATCATTATCATCATCATTATCATCATCATCTCAGCCGTAGAACGTCCACTGCTGAACATATGCCTCCCCAATAATCTTCCAAAAGGTTAAACCCGCTTTCAGAAGCTCAGATGTGATACCGTCGTCATCCGGTGCCTTGTTTTTCTTAAGCTGTTTCAAGGCCATTCTAATCTCGTGCAGTGTATCCTGAACTCACATGTGACAAAAAGGCATCTATTTTAATGGTAAAAAATCAGAAAACGATATCAAATACTATTCAGTAGTTCCAGAGCCATAAAATATTTTGTTCATTTCAATTCGCAAAACGCAAAATGTCTGGCACAGCACTGGTACCAATTAAGAGTGCCTCCGGCAAGAGAGCTACCACGTCAAAATCGAGTTCCCTCACATCTTACGATTCACATCCCGACGGTGGAGGGATAAACTCCGTCCCCTCACGGAGTGATCTTATAAACGTAACTTGTCATTTGTTTAAGTGGTTTTACAGGTTTCGCGTGTCACTCGTCAGTTTCTTTATCCGTTAGTATCGCTAGGACCTACATCAGTTTTCTTGTTAGACGATTTCGCAAAATCTACACTTTATTAACTCGTCAGTCTCACTAATTGGGCAGTTTCTCTATTAAACTGTTTCGTATATAAAGGTAGTCAAACTTCTTTTGTTCATCAGTCTCGGTTATTAACCTGATTCCTTATTAGCCGTTTTCATTAGGTTTCCAGTATTCTTATTCTTCAAGGGTATTTCTACTCGTATCAATGTATTTTGCAGTACAAGACAACATTTTCATACTCTCTACCTCCGCAACCGTGTTGTGCTATCAACATTTAAAGCGCTTTAAATATTTTATCCGAAACGCTTTAATGGTGCGAGATATATACTAATTCTATCAATACCAAGGCGCCTATATATAAGCATATTTATTCACGTGACAACGCAACATTCATGGAGGCATAAGAATAAAAGCAAAATAGCAACGCTGTGTATTTTCGCACGTCGCCGCGAGAAGATGATCAATCATAACACGGCGGAAAATATGTAAATTTGTTTTGTGAAAGTTGCCGAAGCAATCTGGGAAATCCTCCTAGCCAGGATTAGGACGCGCTCGGGCGGAGTGATTTTAAGTGAGGGGTGGAAAAATACAGGTGCTTGTACTAGGTAAGTCCGGTTTGTATCGTGAGCGGCACGCCCTGACTTATAAGTGGAAATTGAAGGTAAATAATGCAAGTAGATACAAGTGAACAAATCTTTCGTCAACATTGAAGTTTTGTAAAGTATTTAAGTTTTTCAACAGGCGTTCGTCTGTTTCGCATTATATACAGTAAACACATTTAAAGCCCATCACACACGATGAAGATACTATAAAATATAAATTATCTTAGAGCAGATTCGGGCATATCGCTCACCATATAATTCAATGAGCGACCACACACGGTGAATATACTATAATATTTTACTTTAGAGGAGCTTAAGATGCCACCGATATTCGAACGGCATGTTAACATACGCTAAGACTACTGCAGATCATGAAGACATCTTAAGATCATGTCCGATACTGATCTTAAGATCAAATACAGTATGTTGACAAAACCGTTGCAGTAAATGGACGTCTGTTCTTCAGTTACCGAACAAATTTATATTTTCACAATAAAAATTAATAAAGCTTCACATTATCTTAAGTACCTATATTTTTTCGAACCTGTAGAAATATTTTTTGTAAATAAAAATGAAAGTAATGTCTGACTAACGCGAATGTGTCAAACAAAGGAAATCATTGAAAAAGTGAGACTATCTAATAACCGAACTAGCGGTATGACAATTTTATCTTAGTAGAAATTTTTTTTTAAATCTATGGACCTAACCTCCATAGATTTTTCTAGGTTGTAGGTACTACATATAGATCAATCAAACTAGGTTACTACTAAATCGATGTTAGTATTCTTGATGAAATAAGGCTATGTTATATTATTAGACTAGCTGCAGCCGCGCCTTTGTTCGCGTGGCCCTTTAATTAATGCTTTCAGTATAAACCCCATCAAAATTGGCCTTTTCAGAAATTACCCGGATTATAGAGGCAGACAGACAAACAATTAAAAAACTGGTAGGTATCGTGCAAATAACCATATGAAAGTGCAAGAAAAAGCTGTTTTTTTTTCTGAAAGATCATTGTAAAGTTTAAATTCACTACTGTGTTTCCTGTGTTTTCTTCCATGTGATCTTCTATCCAGATTTTTCGTTTTTTACTTTTAGCTAGTATGACGGTTATATCATATTCACAGTCCCAATCATCATCTGAGGAACTATCCAACAGGTCTACCAACAAAATACGAATCATCGTAAAATAAAAAATATGAACACTGTATATTACAGTGTGAACGATCGAGACGTGCGGCTCCCGAGACGGACTCCGATAGAATGTACGCTTGCTATATATTATAGTATCTGCGCCGTGTGTGGTGGGTTAAGTTAACATAACTTTTATATTCGAAGCTATAATATATATTATCTGAGTCGTGCGAGATGGGCTTAAGGGTGACGAAATCATATGAATGAGTATGGAACTGGTGGCTACAATGGCGCTAATGTTAATTTCAGACCAACCATTAAGTATCAGGCCTGTACGATCCCAGTGCTGGGACTCGGTCCATCTTATAAAAAGAGAAGTACAGTAACGCTATGCATCATTATATTTTAGGTCTAAAAAGTAATTTCAAAGCGGTTCCGTTTTCGTATTCAAATCAAACAAAACTTTCCTATTTTAAATCACAGAATTCGCCCTATTTACATAGTTTTAAATATTATAGTATAGATTGACGTCCTCAAGTGCGTTATTGATGCCTAAATTGAATAATTGGTTTTAATTTTGATTTGATTTAATAGTATTCTCTACCTAAAGAATGTTCCTGTTCTGTTATAGAAATAGTCAAAGGCATTAATCTCTTTCAATGTCCATGGAAATACTCGTAGTAATATTACTTGGTATGCCTTACCCACCCTATCGACTATGACATTAATCTCACAAACAAATACTGACTGATTTAGCTCAAGAGCCTATTATTTTATTAAATAAAAGGCTCTTTAGTCAAACATGTTTCCAACAATTTATTTCTCAAATTGATGGTACATTAAAATACAGGTGCTTTTAGTATTCTGCGAATAAATGGTCGCGTGTTGAAGATGACAGTCAGGAACAAATGGGTGGGGTCGGTTGACAAATAAACTCGAAAGGCAGTTTATAAAATATCTGGCGTTTGCTCGTGTCTTGTATCTTTGTGGCAATCTTATGTTGAATAAAAATGAAAAAAAAAAACCGTAATATATAGTGTATTACTTTTTATATGAAGGCCGGGCCCTGGGGTCTTGGGCCCATTACTCTTTAAGCTTTTTACCATACTAATTAGTAGTACGAACTTCGCACTAGACAAAGTTTTGTCAAGTGCGAAGTTTAAGTTTAGAGTAGTAGAAGTAGAAGTTTATGCGTGCCGTCCCTAATATTGAAGTCTCACTGAAATTACCTTCTTGTACATAATTCCAGTAGTATAGACGATCTTCTTTTTGAGGACTTCGAAAAAGGAGGAGCTTATATTTCGATTGTATGTTTTTTTTTGTGCATGTTCATCGATTCTTTTTGAGCCAATTTGTTACAAACAATACATACAAATCTTTCCTTTTTATAATATTACTAGCTGCTCTCTGCGGTTTCACCCGCGCGACGATGGATGATGATGATAATGATGAATCTTATATAATCTATGTTAATCAAGGTGAATGTAGCTTTCCAATGGTGAAAGAATTTTTAAAATCGGTCCAGTACTTTTTGAGCCAATTCGTTACAAATATACATACAAATCTTTCTTCTTTATAATATTACTAGCTGCTCTCCGCGGTTTCACCCGCGCGGTGAAGGATGATGATGCTGATGATGATGAATCTTATATAGCCTATATTAAGCAGGGTGAATGTAGCTTTCCAATGGTGAAAGAATTTTTGAAATCGGTCCAGTACTTTTTGAGCCAATTCGTAACAAACATACACACAAAACTTTCCTCTTTATAATATTATTAGTGATTAGTATAGTATAGATTTATTGTTATTTTGACTGGTGTGGTACCAGCTTTCCGCTAGAGTGGCTCACCAACAAATCAGAGACTCTAATGGTGGATCTTCAAAGTAAAGGGGGAGTTTGTCTCTACCGGTGGAGCATACCTCTCGTTGGCAGTTCGGCTCCTAGGTTCTAAACTTCTAGTCGAGCAGTTCCCTTTCTGAGTGTTATTTGAAATGATTATAAATCGATGAACTGTGAGTTGACAAATCTTTTTATTTTAAAACGTAATACATGTCCTGAATAATCCCTATAATTGGGTGTTTCGTACAAAATAACCATTATCTTACAATTTGGTAAAATTATATACATACTTAAATTTATCTTAAGATAACACAATGTTTAGCATGTTTCGTCACAACCTCAAAACTCTCATGAGTTTGACACATTAAACTATTATTACAAACCTCAAATCTCTTTGATGTTTCGTATAACCTACAAACAAAGATGTATCAAACGTTTATCTAGGTTCGAATTATGTTGAACGAATATTTAAGCAAGATAATATGATAGATAAGATGATATAAGATTTTAGTATTGATCGTCTAGTTAGTATAATTTTGGTGGAATTTACTTTAGATACATGTAGGTATATACGCTTCTAGTTAAATGGAACAGTGTGGGAAAAAACATGTGTGGCACAAAATTAGATAATCTGTTGCTTACAGCAGCATGGACGGATAGCTGTTCAAGCTTAATTAAATTTGAAGAGCTTTAGTGAGTTTCGCGATAAAACCTGAAATTATGCATCAAATTATAATTAACTGTCTGACTCATCTTCATGACATTAAAACTTGCAATATACGTTGGCCTGGAGAAGTGACGCTAATAACTATTTTACGTAGATTTGAGTGCTTTCAATTTCCCGTGAAATATCAAAGATTCATTCGATGTATTTTCTGTGATTGTCACCAGCTTGTGAAGCGCTCGCAGCTTGTGAAGAGCTTGCCTTGTCTTTATTAACCTGTTAACAGGGTCAAGCTACACTGTATGCGGTCATGAATTGGATGGGTGACCACTAGTGGCATTTTCATTAACTGAGCGCCGACGGCTTAGGATTAACACCAATCAACCCGGCACTGAGGCCTCACCGCCTCGCCTCGACGTCCGCCCGCCGCCGTCAACACCGAGGTCAGCCGGTGCCGGCAAAGTAAATAAATATCTATAAGTAGATCGTCTTCCCTACTAGCGTTGATAGTGATATCAACATCGTATCTACGAACTAATCTTCGATTGATCTGATCTTATTTGTTGGTAGCATATCTACACAACAGAATACAACGTGTGCTTAGATTGACACGCCATCCCAGACCGCCCTGCCGGTATTCGCGGAATGATCGCCGGCAAGCATCCTCCGGTATCACCGCACCGCCTCTTCGCAATTTTGTCGCCTATTTATCGAGAAGACGTTCTACTAGGGACAGCGCACTCCAAGTGCTTCTTCTTCTGCTTCAATACGGTGTTAACAAGTGTGCGTTTAAATATGAAGTTCCAAACAAAGAATACTGAACGGCTCGGGTTGATGCGATACTAATATGGTGCCGGGTTGATTGGTGTGCATTAACCAGCGCAGCCAGATTTTTCTTTTGCCAAGTCGAGATTATGAAACTTTTTGATCGAAAAAGTGGGATTCTTTCGTCGCGGGACATAGTAAAAAAACTTATATGTACCTATATAATCAGAAAAATGTGAGGTTTCAAATAATAGTCCGAGGAGTGAGTGTTACGTATTCTACCTATCTTACAATAAGATAATAATTATTTATAAGAATTTCTTATTTATGATATTTTTGTGAAGAACTTAACTTATTTTAAAGTTTCCTATTCCTAATAGAGACGAAGAACTCTAGATGAAACTGAAAAAAAACGCGTTCAGAAAAGCAGTTTGATGTTGGGATACTTGATATGAAAGATACTAGTTTAAACATATTCCTCGTATCTTTTCTATCCTCAGCACGCTGTACGAACTGAGCCTGTCCCGGGCGGGACGTTGAAATGTTATTGCAAAATCGGGACGTCCCGCCATAAATCGCTGGCAACGCTGGATGGATAAATAAACGGAACAGAGGCAAAGCTTGATGCAACCGCGCTAATCGGTTGCACTACGCGGTGCATGCGTGACCACTGGCCGCTTGTCGCGTACGCGGCGACACTGGAAAAACAGCTTTACATGGGCACAGCCAGTGGACAATCTTAGGATCAGCGCGACGCATCTTGTTTGTTTTGTTAGTTGCAAGTTTGACTATTTTAATATAAAACATGGTATTTTATTATTCATAATGATTGTTTATTGTGTACGAATAATACTAGAAAAAAATATGTTATACTTTAACTATCCCAATGAGTACAATACCTAGGTAAGTAAATGTTTGAATATTACTTTTAAAGTAAGTACCTACCTTTTTATAAAAAAGTAATACTAAATCAAATATTAATCTTTAGGAAGGTAATTTATTGTATGATTATTTTTAAGTAAGAAGAGGGTAAGTAGGTACTTACTACACGGTGTGTCTTTACCTGTTTATTGTTATTACAAGCTTTTACTAAACATTTGTAGGTATGTGGGTGGGTTGGTATATAGTAGGTATGTGTGTTAAGTTCAAATATTGCAAGTAAGGTTAGAACCTCATCGCGAAATGAAATTTTGTTAACCGAACTTCAGCAATAATATGATAGTTAGAACCTGTTGCTGCAGCCAAAATTTGTCTCCACACTAGGGAACTCTTCAACGGGTAGTAGCACGTTCACTAAATTTTGTATATTAGTTTAATATTGATAGTAGATAAGTACACGTTTTATATCATGAACTACTGCTGCAGCCAGCATTGTCTCCTTAACGAGGGAACTCTTTAACGGTTAGTAGCATGGACTTAAAACTTTGTATTTAAATTTATTTTTGTTTGCTAAACCTGATCTTCTGCATAAACTGCTGCTGCAGACAGGATAAGCTCCTAACGAGGGGCTCCTCAACTGCGATATTATGATGATCATGAAAATTTCGCGAATATTTCGATCTTAAACTAAATATTCAGAATATTGGCAACAAAATACTTAAACGTATTTAAGATTGTAAATTTGATATGCCATGCGAGTGTCTCCCAATAGATTAAGTAGGTATTTGAAAAAACTTTGTTAGATTCAGAATTTACCACAAAATTAAAAGATAGAATGAATAATTAAAAAACAAAAAATATTAGAGTAAGTAATTTGTAGGGTAAATCATAATCAATAATAAGACTATTTAACAAATGTTTTGTTTAATTTTTCTTCACCTAGGTAACGATTATGTACGTTCTTCAAATTCAAATTCAAATTCAAAATTATTTATTTGCATGGGTATCCATATATATAAGATGTTAGATAAAAATAGGTAGCGCTCCACATTCTATCATAACGACATGCAAAAATTACGTTTACAGATTGATATTAGATTATGTACAATTATTATTCCTAGATTTATGAATTACTGGATTAGAATAACAAAATAATTAAACTAATTATTAATCAATTTACAATCACACTGTACCTATGTCATACATGTCAATAATTCACTTAATGTTATCTCAGTTATATTTTTTGTTCCCACATTTGATCTAATTACATACATTATACATTTATTACCTATAATAGTACATTTTCATTTAACTTATACTAAAGTATCAATTAAATATTCTTTAATCGTGTAACAACATTTCTATACGAACAATTTGAACAATTCTCTCAATTTAAACAATTCACGTTATAACACACTCTGATTCTATTATCGATTTTGGTAGGTGATTATATAACCTAGGCGCCATACCAAACACACTGTTGCTATAAAAAGTAGTTGTGTGGGTAAGTGTCATGTTTTTTTTTCTTAAGAAGTTTTGCCTCTGTTCCGTTTATTTACTCATGTACTTAACGTAGTAGCAGTAGTAGTTTGTAGCACAGAGACGCTCAGCAACCCGTTTGTCTTAGGACAACACATAGATTTCTTGACAAAACAAGACAAAGACACATATTTTTATACATATCCATAAGTATTTCGGCCAACATGGACAGAATGCCACATCTAATATCCATGCATATGCAACTGTAGCGGGATCATGTCTGCACACTGCAATTATATTAAATATTCATTTTAAGAAAACATTCCTTTACAATGAAAAGGTACAGAATCACAACAACATATGAATATTATCGATTTGTCTGTCTGTACGAGCATCACATAACGCGGATACTATGAGATCGTTCGCTAATTGAGTATAAGAATGGAACTCAGACGTCTGTTTGCAAATCGAGTGGAATCATGTTTCCAGAAATCACGATTGTAATGCCAATTCACTCGACAAAGGCTGCCATTCAGAGAATATGAATTCTCCAAGAAGTGATGCTCTCAGTGAATCTATAACAAAGGGCAGCCTGGGCGGAATCAATTTGGAACACAAGAGCATTAAGCATAGGTACCTACGCCAGGAGTCACAAAACCTTTTAAAACAATGGTCACTTAATATGTAGATTTTTTATATCAAAAAATGGAATCGACTTCAATACCACAAAGTGTGAAATAACTTGTTGAAGTCGGTAAAATTATATTTCAAAAGCAGGTTCTTATAACAATAGTGTGCGCATGGTAGCGACTTCAACAAGTTATTCCACACTTTTTGGTATTGAAGTCGGTTCCATTTTTTTCGGCATTTTTAGTGACCCTTGCTACTTACAGGATCGATTGTCATTTATTGTCAATGATTATATCATTAAGATAGCCGTAAAACTTTTCAGTTTTTGGACTGCTATGGGCCTCATAGATAAGCTCAAAGTCGCACAACGAGCTATGGAGAGGGCTATGCTCGGGGTTTCTCTACGTGATCGAATCAGAAATGAGGAGATCCGTATAAGAACGAAAGTCACCGACATAGCCCAGAAGATTAGCCAGTTGAAGTGGCAGTGGGCAGGGCACATAGCACGCAGAACAGATGGCCGATGGGGCCGAAAGGTTCTGAAGTGGATACCACGGACCGGCAAGCGCAGCGTAGGTCGTCCACCGACACGGTGGACAGACGACCTGATGAAGGTCGCAGGACGACGTTAGATGCAGGCCGCTTCCAACCGGTCCTTTTGGAAAATCATGGGGGAGACCTATGTTCAGCAGTGGACGTCCTACGGCTGAGATGATGATGATGAACTTCAAAACTGTTTGACCAAATTAATTGAAACTTAAATGGAACCACCTCGGAAGTATACTCTATACAAAATAAAAGAATTTTGAAAATCGGTCCACAAATGGGGGAGAAATTGGCCAACATACATAAAAATATACACTACGATTTATCTAGATTTCTAAGACTTCGTCTGATGACTATAGAACCAGAACATTCTTGTAAAAAATAACGGGATTATTAACTTAAACTTATACCGCCTTATAATAAAACGTAGACTAAAAATAGTCCCGAGTTTAAACCGTGTTTTAAGGGAAATTCATATAGCAATTTTGCTCAAACCAAGGTGTAAGCTTGAGACTATCCTTTATAACAAGGCGGTTAGACTATGTTATATAAATTTATATCTATACATATAATAAAAATGGACGTGTTGCCATCTGTACATCGAAGATATGTGAGAAAATATATTATTGGGACATTTTAAAATGAAAATGAATGAAATGAAAGATTGTTAGAATGTATGTCGGTTTATCTTTTGTCTGTGCGTTTGTGCACGCTAATCTCAGAAACGGCTTATCCGAGGTATTACCAATGTCAATGTCAAGTTGGTAAAATGTACAAATATGATCTGTCATATTCGGTTTATAATAACAATTTTGCATGGCGTGTTATGTCTAAACCTACTAAGTCTAAACCGTTAAATATTTAGATGACAATAATAAACCGTACCTACACTGGCCTCACTTTGACTTTGGCGGTATAAACATCAAGCACCGCTTGGCAGACACCATTTGAAGAAGAAAAAGAAGAACTGCTGTTACAAGTTATAAAGCATGGCATCATCTTTTTCTCAGGGTACCATATTGTTGTGTTATCGGTACCTATTCAAGGTAATTTCATATTTGAATGGTTTCCTTTGGTTTGGATAGCCCCATCGTAATAGACTTTATTTCTTGCAAGAAATTGTCCAAATTGGGCAAAATGTTGTAATCTGTTGGATCAATGTCTGGGGAGTATTGTTGGTGTTTGAGACATTCCAACTGCAGCTCGTCTAATTAGCGTCCGTCTGTCGTGCAATGCGAGGTCCAGCGTAGCCCCGAAGCACCAGTCGGCTAGAGCAATTGACCAGTCTCGTTTGTTAAACAGCCAGCTTTTCAATCATTGTTTGCAATTGTTGAACAGATCTTCCGTAATCGTCAGGCCTGATCTTAAGATGTAGTGAAAGATACCAGCACGGGTCCACCAAATACTCACCCGTACCTTTATCTGAGTCAACTTTCGCTTGGGACAGAATTTAGCCGGTTCTCGTGGATACAGCCACTGTGATATGGATTTCTGATTGTCGTACAGTATCCATTTTTAGTATGTAGCAATACGATTCAAAATTATATCGTAATTGTGACGGTTGATCAAAGTAACTTAATGCGTGTTTATTGGTGAGTTTTTGTCACTCACACCGAAGCCAGCCGCTAACTCTGACCTAGTTTGCGATGGATCTGCTTCCACGATCACCTTTAGTAGCGTATTTTTATGTTTGCATCCTCGAAGGGAACAATCAGCGGTATTTGAAACACCTACGTTTGGCCAGAGGGATGATATTTTTGGTCCCATAATAGGAGGCGAGCCTATTGCAATCTACGGGACACTGGTTCCAGACTCCAGGCTGCTATTAAGAATTTCTTTGTCAGAAAAACCCAATAACGGTTCGACTCGGGTATTGAACCCACGACCTCGAAATCCCAAAGCAGCGTTCCCACCACTATACTAAGACCAAGCGAGCGAAGCCGGCGGGTCAGCTAGTAAAAAATATGATCCTCCGTCTTGGACCATGAACAGCTGATTTCTGAAAATACAGGTATATATAAGCTATAGGGCTATGTTTTTTTCGCAGAATGCACTCCAGTTACTCTGTCGTAAAACCTATTTAAGGACAATTTTTAAAACGGTACTGAAATGTGACATCGTTCTTCAACAAAATGCACACATACATACTTTGACCAAAAAGTATTTTTATCTGAAAAAGTACACTTGGGATTTTTACACCAAAATATCACCAACAACATGGTAGTTTAGGTATCTGGCCTTGTAAATGTAAAGTACCAAAATCAACCTGCAAAACTATAATAATTAACTATATTTATATACAATACGAAGCGCTCGTAGCGGAGCTTGACTTGGCGATCTTAACCGATCAACAAGTTAAGCAACACTTGATGCGGTCAGGACTTGGATGGTGACCGCTAGTGGCATGATTCAACTGAGCGCTTCCGTGTTTCGAAGGGCACGTTAAGCCGTCGGTCGCGGTTGTTTGTCTTAAGACAACATTCGTTAGGCTATATCGGAGACCTTCGGGTGGCCTGAAAACTTCGACATGGGTTGAACACTAACCTATCTACCAAGCCGCACTGGGCCCGCTTGGTGGATTATGGCCCAACTCCTTTCTCTGAGAGGAAGGCTTGAGTCCCAGCAGTGGGAACAAAATGGGCTGATTATATTATGTATGTTATATACAATACAGTTTTAATCACTTAGACAAAAAGCAAATTGTAAGTATATATTATATCCTTCTAAATATTATGGAGCGTGTTTTATTAGATCTTTATGTGTCGATGGGAGCAAAGGTCTTGCTGGCTTTCGGTAAAGATTCAACTTCACCTTTTTATATGATTTGATTTGACTCTTTGTTAGAGTGTGCTTTTGTACTTTCATTAAGCAATACGCATCAAATACCTGCTAGCGAATACCTGCATTACCTACCAGAAATCTGCGGCCTAATGTCAAAACCAAGGAACCACAATCTTTTGTACATAAAAACAAATTCTTCAAAAATGTATAAACACTGGTATAGTTAATAGGCACATGTTGGTATATGTGGTGTAAGCTATTTTAGTAGTTATGTGATTTAAATACCTATAGTAGGAGAAGTGCCTATATACGAGTACTCGCCAAAACAATTATATCATGCAGCTTAGACAACTATATTGTTTTAAATATATATATCCCCATTTTTATAATGTACTCTAGCGTTTGACTACGATCTTATTTAGTGTGAGTTGCAGCAGCTAACGTTAACATTAAATCTACCGTCAAATCAATAGTTACGCCAAACTGAGGTGTAACTATTGATTGGATGGTGCAACTCTAAATGGTCAGAGCCGTGGTCGAAGGTTAAACTAGATAGGCTCTCAAGAGCTAAGCGTGTGTTGTAGCAGCTGCTGAAAGTGCCAGAACACACCATTTGATGCTTATAGTCTTGCGACCGATTCCAACCCGTGAAGTGACAGTTTTTGCACACGCTACTACTTATCTAGTGACAGGTTTTGATGTGGAACCTGGAAAGCAAAACACTAAAAAAATCACCATATACAATAAAAGCTAGACTAGAAGTAGACTGCTGGGTTCTCAGTGACGAGGATGAAGTGTATATAATAGCTGCAGTGTCACACAGATGAATACACTGGCCTGCAAACATAAATATCACACGTTTAAAATTGCAAAACTAATCTAAGTACACAAAATATACTTTCGAAACAAAAAGGACTCAAAAAAGAGTTTAATTTTCTTTTCAGAAATGACTGAAAAAACTTTGAAATCAAAAATAATCTTTTTCTAATTACAATTTTATTATTCATTTTTTGTTTCTATTTTTATTTTCAAGCTTTTTCTTGTACGATGAGTCTTGTTCTAGTTTCTGAGTCTTGTTACAAAAGCTAAGTTAATAATCAGTAATAATTAATAATAATTAATAACTAACTAATCAGCAACTAAACTTATTAATAATTCCTCTTACCTTAAGAATGTGCTAGGAATATTTATTTATTATATATTTTACAAAGTTATTTTAATGTTGCCTGCACTGGTGGTTTTTCAAGTATACCTATATGTTAGGACCAACCTAGCATCTTATATATGTATAACACACACCGACGTGCACTCGTATAGTAGGTACACGTAATAAAGAAAACTCGTGTCCGATGGTGTATAACAAGCTACCAGAGCATTTTACCAGTGTACCTACACAAAGCTGCTTCAAAACTAGATTGAAACGCTTATTGGATTTGTTATATAATTATATTTTGTTGCCATATTTAATTTGATTTAATTGATGTTTATATTGTAATTTTCAAACACATTCTCTAACTTATTTTTTATTTGGGTATAAGATTTGACATTTAAAATGTACGAAACGTTTAGTACTACTTTAGTCGTAGTACTAAAGTACTACGACTTTTCATTAATAATTGTATAGGTACCGTATGTACATTTGTTTGACCTGTTATTGTTTTGTTACCAATAAATTGATTTATGATGTATAGTATAGTGTAGTACATATTTTTACAGGCCAGTGTGTGTTAGCTATATATACGGCCCTTCACTGCCTGCGCTTTTAACGCAATGCATAGTTATTTATAACCCGATCACATTATCTCGAGACCTGGCGTCGATAACGTCACGTCGCGTCGGCGCTCTGATATGGTGCGCAAAACAAGCATCCTCTAGTAAGATATTATTATAAACAATAAGATTTCCAACAAAACAAATAATGTGTTAAGTAATTTAATGTAGGTAATATGATTATAATGATATGATTAAAATGATGAAAAATAAATGAAACAATCTTGGTTAAGTGAGTACAAAGAAGTGTTTATTACACAAAACTACATTATAAGGTAGGTACTAAACATCTTCTTCAGAATATATGATTGGCTCGATGCCGCAATTCTTTGGCCTCCTTTTTCATTTTCATATTACTGTTGCAGCACAGGTTCGTTTAACAACTTGATCTACAGGTATTACGAATTGCTTGTTAGCTTTCTCTGATTCAAAGAAAGCGAGAACTTTCAGTATTAAATTTCTTGCTTCACTGTGAATAGGTTTTCCCATATTTGAAAAAACTTTCACTGTCCCACTTCAAAGCAACGAAATAGTAACAAAAATGTCCAAACTAAACCAATATGTACAAACTTAACAAAAATGTCCTACGTTGCAACAAAAACAATAAAATTAAAAGTCCAAACGTAACAATGAAACGTTTAAAAATATACCACGAAAACAAGTCGACGCGTATCGGCAACGAAAGTGCTAACCGTACTGACGCGCCGTGGCGAGCGCGGGGAGGTGAAAGGAGAACGGGGCGGGAGGTTCGCATTCCAGCGAGGTCTCGAGATAATGTGACCGGGTTGTACATACTCACTACCGACTAAAAGCCCCACGATGTCCTTCGGCAACGATTGCAAACAAGGCCACGGAACCGTTTGCGTATTTTCCGCAGCCCTGTCTTACCGACATCCGCCCATCGATGTTTCAGGGCAGACCCACAATGAAGAGGGACAGAACGCCCTCTCCATACGGCTCCGGCGATGCACTGGGACATATAGCGCGTCACTGCCTCAGAAGATCCTCACGGGTGAGGGGTGCATGGTACCGACATCCCCACGTCCAACGCCCCAGGACCTCCTAGCGGAGACGGGGTGCGAGCTCTAATAGCTAGCCTCCGTGTCTATGCGCCCTCCGGAATAGTGGAATAGTTCTTTAGTTCAAGATGCGTCAACCTTGCAAATCTAACCATAGTGCATAAGCATTATTGCTTGGTACATTGGTAGAAGGCAGAAGTATGGCCTACCGTGGTACCTACCAAGATAGGCTTTTCCAGAAGAATGTTACGGATTCTAAGACTCAGGTCACTAATGTCACGTGACGTACCATCTCTTACACTGCTTTGAACGTAGGTGAGTGGATCCGTAGAAATTATTTTAATCTATTTCAGCTTAACTTTCCAAACATTTCAAACCCAATACCTATTCAATTGCTCCGTGACCGAACAATAAAATTCAATCTAAATTGTATGGATTTACCGCGAACATTGAATTTCGAGTGGCGACCGCAGACGAATCGTTTTTCAAGACCGGACCCCCATTTAAACCACAATACCGGTAATCGGCGATAGCTATTTCAGTCAAAATTACGTTCTGGGCGCTTTCAGACCGTTCTCGGTAGAGGTACTTGAAATATTTCAGTTTGATTTATCCTAAACTTGCTATAGGTTATTGCTGTGAACTAAACGCGGGAGCAATGAGTTACCGTTATATCTCGGAACATGCAGCACTGGGTTCAGTTTGTCAAAGTTTTAATTGTGGTTTTGGGGTAAGGTACCTACATCGTTTAATAGGTTTCTAATTAAGTACCAACGCAAACGCAAATTGTTGAATTTCTGTCATAATGTTTCTTTGCGTCATGCATCGTTCGGAGTCTGTAATTTTGGCCCACATAAAAATATATTTTTTTGGATAATATTCACATTAAGGGTTTTTTTTTCATCATTTTCATTTCATTTAGGTACCATCATTGGCACAGCCTGTACTATGATAACCTGATGACTATATAATATGGGTGTGTATATGATATAGTCATCAGGTTATCATATAGGCTGTGCCAATTTTGGTCAAGTCAAAGACATAGCTCAAACAGATATTATGTTCATGCACACAAACGATTGACATGTCTGGGAAACGAACTCGGCATCAGACGCACAAAAGGGTTGCTACCAACTTAGTTCACGATGGTGACAAGTTAGTGGTTACACTCCCGTGCCCTGCGGGATAACGTGCCGAAGAACTAAATTGGTTAAAATTGATACACGACATATTTTTTATGTGTTCGCGGAACCGATTTTGATGTTTCTTTTTTGTTTGATAGAGTATACTTCTGTGGTAGTCCCATATAAATTTCATGAAAGTCGGTCAAGCAGGTTTTGAGTTACACTCCAAAAACTGAAAAGTGTTGATTTATCTTGATGATATCGTCATTGACGGTGTATCCCGTAAGTAGCAAGGTTACCAAAAAGGTAAAAAGAGGTCGATACCATGCACGCTATATTGTAATAAAAGGTACTTTCGAACTATCATGGTACCGACTTCAAGAAGTTATTTCACACTTTTTAGTGTAGAAGTTTGTTCTATTTTTTGATAACAATAATTTTACAGCATCAGTTCACCCTAAAAAGTCGTTGCTCTCTAATTAATACTTTGATGTAATGATTGCGCATTATTACTCAGTGACAGAATATATGGAAATGCGGTGGTTCCAAACAAGATGGCCTATTCTACAAAATACCTACTACCTAGTAAGTTGTAACGTACGGACGGACGGACAGATGGACAGACCAGCCGGTCTTTATTAAAAGTCTAGTAATACTTCATTATCATCATCATCAGCAGCAAACTGAAAGACATCTGTTGCTGAACATACAACTCCCCATGAATGCCACAATCCATGGCTATTTGCCAAATGCATCTATCGGCTTCCCGCGAGTTAAACGAAATTGTCAATCCGTCCAATAAAACTTAAGTGCATTGTACCCCGTCGGTGATTACATAAAAACTCATCCGAGACATAAAACATCCAGCGGCGTAGAAAAACCGATAATTTACAAAAGCAGATATTCTCAAATGACATCAAAGTGTATCCGTGCCAGTTCTACGTGGTCGTACTCAGGATACAAGCATGTTTTAATTATATTATAGGTAGGAATCACTTATTTGATTAGAATGATGAAATAAAACAGAATAATGTTACTGATAAAAGTTTAAATTTCATCATAGTAATTAGCATCGACCGCCTACTTTTGTCCAATGCTGGACAGAGGCATCTCCTCGCCACAACTTCACTTTACATCGAGTTGCGACCAGCGGCTTTCTGCAGGTCATCTACCTGGCCCCAGAGCGTCCTAAACTGCTTTTACCTGGCAAACATGATCTCCTCTCTGAACTCATTTACTCTATTCTTCTTTCATTTCTTTGGAATTTGTAACTTGAAATCCGGATTCTGCGAAAAACATGCTCAATCGATTGCTACTATGGTTCTCTTTTATATGGCACAGGTTGGCAAACGAGCAGGCGGCTCACCCGATGGAAAGTGATACTGTCCTTATAAGGTATAACCCTTTTAAGGAAGATGAGCCCCATTTCGCCCTCAGTTGTGTTTACTCGCCCCTTTCTTTACATCCCTGTCGATACACATGTGGGTGGAATGAATGGCAGATCTTCCGCTCTGGTAACTGGGGCGTGAAGCGGAGATTTTATTCTGAGGAGCTTCTGGCGAGACCACTCGGATGTTTCCACCTCAGCGGTAATCCCTCGCCGCATTTGCATTATGCGATACTAGAACGCTGGGGCTGGGGTAGATGGGTGTGTGATAAATACATACCCGCAGCCTTATTGTCTATCTTTACGGAGAATAGGAATAGAGTTCATTTTGACATTTGAATCCCATTCTGGGCGAAACCCTGCAAGACTATTGGCTGCAACCATCAATAGGAATGAGAATGAAGTGACATTTCATTCTCATTCAAGTTAGACAATAAGGCAGCCGCTCACGCAAAAGCAATCATCGTCAATTTTGTGATGTAATTTAAGATTCGCTCTCTAAAATCAATAAAGCTTAGGTTATTATATCAGTTGATTTATTATAAGCTAGCTAAACGAGCTACGCTATATCTCGAAACATCCAGCACTGGGATCAGTTCTAATTGTGTCACGTTTGTTCGATTCACGTAGTTTCGACCTGCACAATAATTCTGCTTGCTTTTAGCATAATTTAAGATTCGCTCTCTGATATACATTTTTAAGTTATGGATTATACTAGAAGATTCGTAATAAAATTAAAATGTAAAATAAGTAGATTTATATAAAAAAAAAGAACTTCTATTCAAAGAATTAAGCAATTATTGCGGTATTTTTGACATTTGTATTTTTCTACTTATTGATGTTTTATTTGATGGTTCCATAAAAACCTTTTAATCTAGTTGAAACAGTTATTTTTGTACACTTGTATCAATGAAAATTTGAGCTTGAAATCGTCAATTGGTTGAAATCGGAGACTATTTTTCTGTTCACAGGTCAGCTTATATTTTACGTGTACAGCCTGGAGCACTGTTCCAGACTTACATAGAGCGAAAACCATATGTAGCGAAACGTACTTAGATGTTTAATAATCTATCTCGATGCCAAATTTCATCGAAACCGGTAAAGTCGTCCTCAAGTTATCACCAAGGGAATATTAATGGATATTTTACCTATACCAAGGGAAATTGAGATTCACTTTTATATACTTACTTTGGAGTTAACTAATCTGGAATTTATGTGCAACAGGCGATATGCACTCGATTTTAGTCACTTTAGGTAGGTACTCGTCTAACGAGAAAATACTGTAAAAGGTATTTTTATTTTTTTCATAACTACTTTAACCTCTAAATAGCTATAAAGTTCTGAAATGTCTATGGAAAAAAATATTCCCTAGTTCGATTCACTCAATAACAAGGATTTGGTGAACATAAACTTTAGCGTAAGTAAATAACGAGTAGTACATTCCATTGAAAAAAACCGGCCAAGTGCGAGTCGGACTCGCGCACGAATGATTCCGTACTATTATCTATAAATCCCCTCTCATATATTACCACAGACATGATTTTTTGCCGTTTTTACGGAAACCTTCGTGCGCGAGTCCCACTTGCACTTGGCCGGATTTTCTACCAATTTCCAAAAAAAGGAGGAGGTAGGTACTCAATTCGACAGTTTTTTTTTAAGTTTGTTTCCTCATAACTTTAACTGGGTGAACCGATTTTCAAAATTGTTTGAAAGCTGGTGCTTCCCAAGTGGTTCTCATTTAAAATTCATCAAATTCGGTCCAATAGTTTTTGAAATACACTCCAATAACTGAATAAAATGGAAGTCGGTATTGAATTTTGCAAATTGTACTTGTTAGTACATTTGTTGTTATAGCGGCAACAGAAACACATCATCTGTGAAAATTTAAACTGACTAACTCCAAAAAACTCGTCATTTCGAACATCTACTTACTGATATTACAGAATATGATACAATGCACTTTATTCATTCTAAATATCATGTTTCATAATAGCAACATTTACTGCTTATGACCCACACAATCGATATCCAAATATAAATAATGTACTCGTAAGTTTTATTTTTCCAAACCCCGGTCGTTTGGATTCCCTGAACTGAGTAGGAGTTTTTTCTCTATCTGTGTATGCAGTTTCTCTTGTCTTTAAAACCGATGACATATGGTTCCTAAGAGCAGATCTTTGTATGTCTTACTTATACTTACAGGCTTGCCCATACTGACCGATCTAAATTTAATACTCTGTATATGTTTGGAGAGACAGGCGAAAGAGTTTAAGTTATATAACTTATATATTTTTTAAATATACAAGTTTAGCTCAGTTATAGTTTCATTATATGTATTCAATCTAGATATCTATGTTTATATAGATATATAGTGAAACTATATACATATATTAAAATCTATCTAGATTTTCGAAACGTATTGCAGTAGTGATTATTATTGTCGATTAACTTTTACCACTATACATTATAGCCATATGATGCTAAAGAAATCCTGGCAGCGGGATAATGAAGGTATTTGTCCCTTACCTTGATGGATTTTAAATTTTTCCCTTGTAAAAAGTTATCTAGATACTTATATTTCGAAAAAGAAATAACTAAATCAGGTCGATCACGGTCATTTTTTTTTCTTAATTTTTAAGCTATTGCATAGTTTCTATCGCGGGCCTTGAGCGTGGAGACCGAATCCAGAAATTCCGTAACGAAAATAACCTAACACCCCCCACTCCGACTCCATCTATCGATGAATAGCAGAACTTTTAATGACTTTTTGAAATATCACGCTTGTCTCTTTAGTTCAGCAACTCGCCTCTAGATGGCATTGGTTAAATAATAATAATTGCATAAGTTGATTTGGCATCTATCGATGAATAGCAGAACTTTTAATGACTTTTTGAAATATCACGCTAGTCTCTTTAGTTCAGCAACTCGCCTCTAGATGACATTGATTAAATAATTATAATTGCATAAGTTGATAAAAACAGCTATGCAATAGCTTTACCGCGGCAGTCTCCGAGTGCCACACGTCTTTTTTAAATGTTTTTCAATGTATTTTAATTTAAAATATATATAAAATTAAAATTTAAATATATTTTTATAATTTTTTTTTCATTTTTTTTTAAGTAATTGTTTCATTCATAGGACGAACGTTGTGAAGATGGATTTAACTACGAGTGCATACACCTATATAGCAATTAACGTTATTTGCCAAAAAAAGCGACTACCATAATTTGCAATTCTTCACATTATGCATTCTAATAATCATTGTGGTAGGTATATAATACAGACACAGGTCTACCATACACTACGAAGCAGCTTCCTGTAACTCAATTTCCGTTTGGGACTTAGTTTCGCTGCCTTCTCTTTGTCTAAACACTGCAACGGATGTTTTGGATTATCATACAATCATACAATCCGACGCAGAAACCTCTCGTTTGTGTGCCTTTTCAACAAATTAGGCCATCCTTCTACGCGATTGTGTTGTTCATACGGTACCTACCCAGTTTTGGAGCGTTTATATATTCCAAGTTTGAAGTAAATTAATACTGCTTTATTGGCAGGCAACTACTGACATTACTGGCAAGCTGTCACTCTGCCACCCATAAAATGTAATATTTGTAGTACCTTAGTAGAAACATTGTAAACATCTATATAAAAAGAATGGCCCCGCGTTTCTTGCCGCTTCTTCTCGGTGGGCTCTATATATTTTGGAACGCGGCGGTAGGGTCTTTAAAGTACATTATAATGAAAAGTTGACGTTCATAAGTGCGTCTTTGATGTCTAAATTGAATAAATGATTTTGACTTTTTGCCTTTTTTTACCCAATATGGGTACCTTTTGATGAATTTGGGATTCAAATAGAATAAAAAAATATCTTCACTGCCTGCTACTTTTAGGTTTTGCATCATTCGTAAATTATAATATTACACTACTTGTCAAACAATGTTATAGAACATGTAAGTTTATATTATTCAAAAGTATGGTAAAAAGTACAATTTAAAAAAATGTTTTACAATCACACATATTATATAAAGGCGAAAGTTTGCGAGTGTATTTGTGTGTTTGTTACTTCTTCACGTTCAAACGGCTGGATCAATTTTGATGAAATATTGTTGCAGGTACATAAGGCGCTGGATTAACACAAAGGATACTATTTTCGTCATCATCATCATTCATCACCAGGTGGGTGCTCATACCTCTTCACTAGAATTCACTGTATAGGAGGCATGAATGAACACACATAAACACATCACATACATCCAAAACCCCAGAAACAAACATCTCTGCTTAACACAAACATTTGCCCAGGCCAGGAATCGAACCCGATACCTCTCGCATTGAAGGTAGGGTGCTTATAAACTACGCTAGCAGCCGTGCGATTCTCTAACAGCCGGTCCCAATAATCTATCTATCGCCGGTTTACCTTACTAGAGTTAGATATTTGACACTATTTGTATGGACGTTACGTCAAATTTATATCGGTAGTAAGGGAAACTATGGATAGATAGATTATTGGGATCCCCGTTGCATCTTTGACAACAGCCGTGAAACAAATGAAGAGATGACAAGAAACGTTGGAAGAGCAACCTTGTGTACAAAGGCGAAGTATTTGACATGATGCTGGCATGAATGTTCTAAACAATTGCCATAATTTAAAAAAAAGACATCAGTGAGCTCGTCGACGAATCATTACAGAATCGCACGGCTGGGCGGCATATAAAAGTAAATTAAAAATAAAGGTGTCATCGCTTAAGTACGTAGTATTTGATCCAATTTTATTGTACTGAATTTAAATTTATTTTAATTTATGATTCCATTGTTACTTTCTTTATAAATACTGGGTGTGTAATGTAGAAAGAGATTAGTTACAGTGATAAATTGATTAAGAAAGTGGTGGTGTAAATAAGCTTATAGAAATTAAAGGTATGGTAACATTATTTTATAGTAATTATTTTTTGGAAACTTTTAAACTAAAACAAACTGTATATAATGTATTTAAGTATGGTTAAGAAGTATAAAATATTAACGTGCAAATTGTTAATTATTTCAGGCAGTTTGCAATTCTTTTTTTTTGTGTTGTTACTTGTGTTGGTAACAATACATATCAATACAGTTTTATTTTGAAATCTCTACGCAATTACATAACTTCAACTTTATTGTTATTTTTATATTATTTAAGTAGCTATTTGTATAGCACAGATTATTTCAATTTTAATTATACCTATTCACACAATAAATAAATTTAATCTAAGTACAAAGTTACTGATATAAAATAAATCTACCAATTACAATAAAACTAATTCACTAAAATATTTCTAAATTATAGATATATCATAGATAATAAACAGCATTTAAGTCTCTGCCTACGGGTAGAGTGCCCAAAAAGCTGGCAACGTTACCTCGTTAAATACCCAGGCTGATACGTTGCCCGATGTAAGTACCAGCTCTTTGGTCACCTTAATTTCTTCTCCGACGAGTCCGTCGAGGACAGCTCCTTTACTAAACGCCGTGCATCTGGACCCTAAGAACCAAGTATTGGTTAAAATATATAAAGGTGTCTAAATTCTTTTAGTGAAAGGAAATATATCATTGCGTTAGAAAATAATTGTGAATTGTAATGTAAAATGATATTAAGATCAGCACACTCTTCTTTTAATGTTACTACTACGTTACAAAAGTTAAATTTCAAATTAAATGTAACGTAATATACTTATAAAAGATTTTTTATGACATGTCATCTACACAAGGTCTGCAGTTCCGTAAAATAGGCAGCCTGTACCGTAGTAACCTGATATAAACATACTTAGACACAGATTAAAAAGACATGTACACAAATATTTTAACCTGTGCGGGTCAAACCTGGGACGAGAGGCGTCAACCACGGCCTTATTGTCTATCTTTACGGAGAATGGGAATGGGCTTGATTTTGACATTTGAATCCTATTCTGGGCGAAATTCTGTCAAAAAATTCATATCTTTGCTTAGTCTAAAATGTTGAATAGATGGTGTAACTAGTCATTACGTAAGTATCACAAAATAATTGCATAGATAAAGGCAGAACCTGTTACATGTATAAAAATTCAGGCAAATAATCTAAAACTGAAATTGTGTCACCTTGTTACTTTATGAAATAAATCTAACGCACATTCTAACGCTATTCTCAAGAAGCGCTAGTAGCGGAGCTTGACTTGGCGATCTTAACCGATCAACAAGTTAAGCAACGCTTGCTACGGTCAGGAATTGGATGGGTGACCGCTAGTGGTACTCAACTGAGTGCTTCCGTGCTTCGGAGGGCACGTTAAGCTGTCGGTCTCGGTTGTTTGTCTAAGAGCAACAGTCGTTAGGCTATGTCGAAGGCCTTCGGGTGGCCTTTCGGGCCCGCGTGGTGGATTATGGCCCAACTCCTCTCCCTGAGAGGAAGGCTCGAGTCCCAACAGTTGGAACAAAATGGGCTGATTATGATTATGATTATGAATTCTCTTGCCTTCTTTTACAGCCTAAAAGATGCCTCCCCAAGTGGACCCGATTCCCTCAGGGGTGGTGTTCGAGTCTGACACGCAGACCCCGGACCTTGGGCTTGATAAGGACGTCTCTGTACTGAAGAAAGCCACCCCTAAGAAACACGAACTGGTCTGGTTTAACATATTGTGGTTCCTGTATCTTCATATCGCCTCGCTCTATGGACTCTGGCTGGTTTTCACCTCTGCAAAATGGCAAACCAACGTTTTTGGTAAGACTTGGTACAACGTATTTGGTAATTAATAACAACATTTACCAGTCAGAATATACTTGCTTAAGGTCACATAGTCTATATGTTGCGTAAGTAGAAAAATGATCAAAAAATAACTATACCTAACTAATCAGAAATTTAGACATACATGCAGTGCACATTATCGAAATACGATGATAGAATAGTAAAGTATATAATAATAATATCTACTAAATTATTGCAAAATAATAATACAGACAATGCAGAAATCATAGTGAATTTAGTGTATAGCAGATAGATAGATAGATAGATAGATAAAACATTTATTTGCATCTTCAATACACACGTACATTCGATTATACACAATATTTTAAACATAATAACTAGTTAATTAAGAAACAGTTAAGTACAAAATTACCTTAATATTAACAGCTTATTAAAAAGTACGTGTGTGTTGGAGCCTAAACAAATAGGTCATAGCTCAGCGAATAAAATTGCTCAGTGAGCAAACACTGATTTTCAGCTATAACCCTCGAGATGACGAGACGAAACGAGTCCATCATAAACAATGAGTGTACCCAAAATTTGTTAGAATTTACTAGATTAGTTATGAATATGAGTAACGAGAGTAGATACATGATTGTGTGTGGTGATTATAACAATTATTGCCTAAGATTCTGAGAACCAGAAAAGCCTACTTATGTGAATTGTAAAGTATGGGGGTAAGTTTATGTGCGAGTAGCCCCAATAAAAAATAAAAATCAAAGTATAGACGGCATCTTACCTATTTCTGGCAAGCGAAGTATTTAGGAATGCTCTGTTTTTGTCTTTCTAAAATATGAATTTTTAATTTAGATTTGAAATTGTGTTTTGCATTGAGATTTCTTATAGGCGGGGGTATGTTATTCCAACACTTCGTCGCCAGATACCGGAAACTGCCAGTAAACGCCGCTGTTTTATGATTGTGATATAGAAGTGCTGACCTTATAGACCTTAGTAATTTTTTAGAGTTTCGATTTACAAACTTAATTGCAACAGAACTCTTTGTGACACTCTATACTTACACCATACCTTTTTCTACCGTGAATCAGTAATGTTCGCAATACTGCGTTCTAGTTTAAAGGGTAGGTATGGGTGCCGGCGAAACTACAGTCACATATGATCGACTTAACAAGGTAATGTATCAGGATCACTGGCGCAGTGCAGTTCGTCACTTGTGAGGAAATGCATCTGTTCTAGGCAGAGGTTACCAATTTAACATCAAGGGGGCCTCATGCTTCTACCGTCTCTTAATATATATTTTTTTAAATTTTCGTACGGTTAAGTCGAGTCACCTTCGTCATGAACTAATAGTTGAGGGATTCATAACTCGTCATCACTCGTCATAAGCTAACGTCGTACGTAGGTAGTCCCTATAAATATATTTACCTACTTGAAGCTGACAATATTGTAGACCTGTTCCAAATCACATAGTATTTGCATCGTTTTCTACGCTTCTTTAACAGTCAATTGGATTTCAGCGTTTGCCATACACCTGATGTGCGCCATCGGAATCGGCGCTGGGTCACATCGTCTCTGGACTCACAGAAGCTTCAAAGCCAGGACTCCTCTCAGAACTGTCCTCATGATTTGGCAAACAATGGGCTTCCAGGTAATATACATTAATACAATAATGAGCGATGCCAAACTGTAAGACAGTAATCGCCACGCAAGTTGTCGAAAAAATGGGGATGGGTATCCTGCACGGAAGTGACACGAAGTACCTACGCTGACTTTTATAATATGATTTAGTTCACGTGTAACGTGAAAACACGATTAAAGTTATTAAATAGGTACATAACCATTAATTTTAATGTAACTAAGTACCTACAAACAGTTTTATCAATTATTGGAATAACAAGCAAAAAAACGGAAGCCAAGAAATGATTAATGAATGCGAACCCACAAACAGGTGGACTTGGAAATTAATTTTCTTAGTGAAAATCGTTTAGGCGCAAAGATGGTAATATTTTAATCAAATTAGCAGGTAGAGGCTCGTCTACCACTCGTGCTGGCTAGGGAAGAATAATTAAAATTCCTAGATGCAGTGACGAAGCTTTGTATGTAACTTCTACTAAAATATAATTTCACTGAAAATCATCTGGTTAAACAGCAACAAGTAGGATGGTTTTTCTCTTGTGATGGTCAATGATGGTAGGTCAGTCAGTCAAGTCAGTCCATGACAACTGGCTCTCAAGCATAGCTGCAGGAACACACTGTTATAGGTACTCCGTCACAGTTTTTCAAAATTAGTGTGGTAGCTGGCTAGGCAGGAATCAAAGCCACGAAAGCTGATACTCACTACCCAATACCCAAAACCCAGCTGATACTAACAAGCTTAGCCGGAGGGCCACTAATCAAGCGGAATAATGAAAATTTGTAGCATCAAGACAAGACAAAATATATGTGAATCTGTTCATTGTTTAAAAAAATTCTAGTTGCATTTGGTACATGTTAAACCTACAAATTTATTTTAAACGACTATTTTAGCTTTTGCTTACTTATCATTATTTATTTGCATTATCAAAATAATGGTTATTTGCACCAGTCACTTGCACTTGAAATGACACTGCTCCTTTTCTAGCAAATGAAGTAAATTAAAAACGAATGAGGGGTAAGATTTAAAAGTCTTGATTAAAACGTGTTTTCAAACAACCTAAATTCAATATTAACAAAAAGAATATTATAGATATTACTAATACTCGTGCAAAAAGAGGGAAAAAAGCACTACTTACATCAAAAATTACAAGTCCACCACCAGTCAGGTAATTATAAAATAAACAAACAGCAACAGATTAGGTTACAACAAGAGGGTAGGTAAGGTATTTAGCTAGACTGATCGGAAAAGACAATATCGTTTTCTATAATTTTATATTGTGTGAATTTCATTCAAAAGTATTTTTTTATTAGTTAAGAGGTGCATATTATTTTAAGATATCTAAAGAAATAATAAGGCGGAAGGCGGGATTGCGAACACACCAGACTTATTAAAAAAATTCTTAGATCAAACACCGGTCCTAAACCAATGGTGTTTTAAAAACTGGGGCTTCATGTTTACATCTTACTTTACAGTACTGAGTAACTGTTATCTGGATGATAGCATCCTGACCCTTCGCTTTTGCTACTAATTATTATTAAAATAGACCAGCCTGTATGTTCTCGAGCCTTTCTAAGCCTTCATGGCTGACGTTACAATGATAGCGTTGGTTACGTGAACAAAGTTGACTGGGGTAGGACGCGTAGCCTGATTTAGATTCTAAGCAAAAGGGGAGGTATAAGTACCTAATGGTATTTTTTTTTATTCCAGGATTGTATCTTTGAATGGGCACGAGACCATCGCACTCACCACAAATATGCAGACACTGACGCAGACCCTCATAATGCTGAACGAGGACTGTTCTTCTCTCATATGGGTTGGCTTTGCTGTAAGAAGAGCCCTGAAGTTATCGAGGGTGGAAAGAGAATAGATCTCACTGATCTGTACGCTGATCCAGTCGTTATGTTCCAGAAGAAGTAAGTTTGTGTTGTTTGAAGGAAATATAAAACGTGGTTTAATTAAACGTATAGGTCCGACTATAGTTTTAGTGCTAAGCGATACATCATCGACGCGGGCGTCCCGAAAAATCCTTGTAAAAGACCACCGGATGTGGCCGAAACTTTAGTCAGGCCTGTCCCATAAAAATTACGTTAGTTATCATGTAGTTATATGTAAAAAAAAATTTGACGAATTTGAAAAATAATGCTGCAGATACATTGATACACATGTTTTACAGGTTCATTATTTTTAAATTGTGATTGAGACGTAAATCAGATGTTTAAGAGTAGGTAGGTACCTATGTAATAAATCCCCGTAGTATATCTTGATAATGACAGAAATGGAGGTCATAATAATAACAGTAGGTAAACTAAAATAAAGCGATACATGAAAAGAAAATAATTTGCCAATATCCGTATATATTTGAATACATACATGTTTTAACATGATGTATCAAATAAAACCTAATTGAAACTGGAAGCTCTATTACTTATACATAAAAGAATTTCTAAGTTTTCAGTTACCTTGTGACCTAAACTATTATTCCATTTCAGGCATTATATGAAGATGATGCCATTGCTCTGCTTCGTGCTTCCTACCGTGATCCCAATGTACTTCTGGGGCGAGAGCTTCACAAACGCCTTCTTTATTCCCACTATCCTGAGATACACTTGCGGCATCAACGTCGTGTGGAGTGTCAACAGCTTCGCACATATATATGGAAATCGCCCTTATGACAAGTAAGTAAGACCTACTTAATATACTGTTTCCGAGCTAATTGTTTGTCATCGTACAGCTCATCTGGCTCGGATTTGCATTTCTTACTACTGGCTCTAGAAATCTCTTAGTTATAGAAAATGTGTTAGATTTTGAAATTAAAAAGACGTTGACGAGACTTTATTTAAATATAAAACAATAACAGGTACATATTATAGTACAATGAAATATTGTCAAATAATAATTGGTTTTACCATATTTTCTTAAATTTCAATGTTTGAGTTCGCTAAAGCAGGCGTTAGTGCTTTAAAAAGTAATACTATAAAAGTTACAAGGGCTGCGATGTCAATACGAATGTTTATGTATTTCTAAATAATGCTTCTTTCGATTGGATAGTACTGTCAAAACTGGTCAATAGATGTCGCTCCGTCCCCGTAAGACGGATAGTCAGATAGAGAGTTAAAATTCGATGCTCGGACCAGAACCTCGGTGGCCTAGTTGGTCAATGGCGTCTGACACGGAGAGTCAGAAGACGCGGGTTCGGATCCCGTCCGAGGATGGAATTTTTCTACGAGTACATATAAATTTCAATGTTTGAGATCGCTAAAGCAGGCGTTAGTGCTTTGAAAAGTAATACTAGGAGTATAAATAAATAAATATAAATCGTGCTGGGATTCATATTTGTACTATACTAATGTATGGTGAAAGTGCTTACTTAAACTATATGGTACCAGTCGTTACAGCAGTTTCGTCGTACCCAATGGTGATTTCCAAATCCTCCCTTTCTCGTAATTCATGAATTCTTGCTTATTTAATAGACAATTTTCACAGTGAAAGACTTAGATAGGTACCTACTTCCTATAATAATATTAGTTTTAATTTACTTGCCGTGTGTTTTATATCAATTGAAACTTCGATGTGGAAGTACCTAGGTTCGAAATTTATCGGGTCACGAGGACAATCAACTTTTAATCGACCATTGTTTATATAGATAATACCTACCTACTTACATATTTCATTAATTCCATTGACTATATTCAGTGCGCCCTACATCGAAAGCACAATGTATTTCCTAATGAATATTGAATTCATACTAATGGTACTATCCAGTACTATCCAGCTTTAATCATCGAACTGTTCTTGTCTATCCAGGGCGGAACTAATGTATTGATAATAAATTTAATTATTTGTCTTTATATTTTTGGGTTTACGTATTTTAACAAGTACAATTAGAAAAATTTAATACCGACTTCCATTCTATTCAGTTATTAGAATGTCACTTAAAAACTACTGGACCGAATATGATGAAAAAAAATTGTACCACACCAGCACCAGCAGCAAAGGGAAGCACCAGCTTTCAAACAAAACAAGAATTTTGAGAATAGGTCCTCCCAGTCGAAAGTTATAGAGGTAACAATCATAAAAAAAATATAATAATACAGTCGAATTGAGTAGGAGGTACCTTTTTTGGAAGTCGGTAGAAAAGAATAACAACAGTCTAATACTGTGTGATAAAAACCGTGTGGATGTTGTCCCATATCATTATAATTATAAACCACCCCATCCCATATTGTGCACTAATTAACAATGACCGTATATATAATTAGTATTTCATAAAATAATAATGTACAATAAATATAGAATATAAGAAACAAGAAACATGCTTTATAACGTTTTTATACATTGGTAAAATCTGCACTTAGGCAAGCGTCAAACTAAGTACATATGGTGAAAGTGCAATACTTATAGAATAAAAATAGTCTAATATTAAATAAAAAAGTCAATTTTGGATTTTTAATATTTTTGGACAAAACTGTTTGTAGTCCTATACTAGACAGTTGTAAAGACTTACTAGTTTTAATGAGAATAACAATTAAGTAAATTTTTCACACCATCCCAATATGTGATTCGACGTCGTGAAAGTCCCTGGTAACCGATGTAAATAATAGGTCAAAAATAGCAACTGTGTAGCGTTTTAGGGCGAGGACGTTGTTCAACAGAGGTCGTCTTCAAACTAATGATGAAGAAGAAAAAATACTTAAGACTAACAAAATTGAAAGTTCGTTCCTGTTTTAATTCCAAATTTCATTTCTTGCAGATTTAGAATCAAATTTAAAATTTACATTATTTGATAATACGTTTTTTTTTTATTTTACGCATAGCTTGAAAGAGTTAGTCAAGATTGTTAACTTAGAGTAAAATTTGATCTCATAGATTAAACTCGTATTTAACGTAAACTATAATGATAATTAAGAACGTGCTTAAAAATCTCCACACACTAATGTCAGTACGAGTTTATCTGTAAGAATTTTAATTATTTTTAGGATTAATAAAAATTTCTATTATAGTGTGGGTACTCTCATTTTATTATATTTGGTTTGTTAATTGATAAAAATACGTAACGTTATTATATTTATAATTTTATGAATAAATTTTACAGTATTGTTTTTGTTTGTTAAGAAAAGTTTGCATGTTTATTTTTAAGATTTTTTAAGATAGTTAGCGCTTTGGTGCATATACTGTAAGCTTACTATTTAATAAATAAATAAATATAAAGAATTTTATTGGTTTTTAAGGCGATACTTCTAGCGACAGTTAAAGTTTTACTTTCAAATAAACAATAAAACAAAAAGCAAAAGGTTTTTTTGTGAAGATTCTTGGCTAAAAATATTAATACCAACTTTTAGTGCTTGGCCTATTGTGTAGGTACACATTGACTCATTGACAATATACACAATAAGGCATTTTCCACATTTTAAAAAGTATGTGATATATGTTTATGAATCAATTTTAATGCTAATCGAAGCTAAACATAAGAGATTCAATACATTTTTCTGTCTATTGATATATAAAACTTCTCAATCGCATTCACAGTGATAGAAATATGCGACTCTAAACTTTTTCCGGCCCATTGATGACCGCTCTCTACCCTATGCCCTTGGAGAAATAATAAGTTACTCGAAGTATAGTAATCCTGCGCAGACGTAGTCGCGGACACCAGCTAGTTGTATATAATAGAACAAACATACCAAGTTTCGTCAAGATTGGTTGAATGCGACCTGTACACGAGGATCAACATAACACCAAACAAACATACGGACAATCAAAGTCAATTTGGCCAGTTAAGCAAAGATGTATCGCTTGCTTCGCTCATCATCATCAGCCTGTAGCAGTCCACTGCTGGACATATGCCTCTCCAATTGCACGCCACTTAGGTCTATCTTGGGCTTCTCGCATCCAGTTTTTGCCAGCCGTCTTGCGCAGATCGTCACTCCACCGTGCCTCAGGACGTCCTACACTACGTTTGCCGAGACGCGGTCTCCACTCTAGAACTCGTTTACCCCAACGGTTGTCGGTTCTACGGCTAATATGGCCAGCCCACTGCCACTTCAGCTTGCTGATCCGGTGCTTTCCATAGCCCGCTGAGCGACCTTGAGCTTGTGGACCATTCGAGCCGTCAGTGTCCACGTTTCGGCTCCGTATGTCATGACGGGTAGGACGCACTGATTGAAGACTTTCGTCTTCAGGCACTGTGGAATCGGCGAAGTAAGGACTCGACGTAGCTTCCCAAACGCTGCCCAGCCCAGCCGAATTCTTCTATTCACCTCGATCTCAAAGTTGTTTTTTCCCAACTGCAATGTCTGCCCGAGGTACACATATTTTTGAACAACTTCGAGAACGGCGCCGTGTATCGCATTCGGTTCCGGTAGAACATGTTCGTTGAACATGACCTTGGTTTTGTCCAAGTTCATCCGTAGGCCGATGTGTATAGAAGAGTCAGCCAGGTCATTCAGCATCTGTTGCAAGTCCTGCAGCGTCTCTGCCACGATGACGATATCGTCAGCAAATCGCAAGTGAGAGATGTATTCGCCGTTGATATTGATGCCACGTCCTTTCCAGTTCAGCGTCTTGAACATATCTTCCATTGCATTTGAAAACAATTTCGGGGAAATAACGTCCCCTTGTCTCACTCCTCGATGCAACGGTATGGGACTTGTTTGCTGATTCTGTACTTGGACGGACATGGTGGCGGTTTCGTAAAGACATCTCATCACTTGGATGTATCGCCAATCTATCTGGCAACGCTGCAGGGACTCCAGAACAGACCAGATTTCAACCGAGTCAAAGGCCTTCTCAGTCCACGAATGCTAGACACAGGAGCTGATTATACTCTTCGGTCTTCTGTATAATCTGCCGCACTGTGTGAATGTGGTCTATGGTGCCGTATCCGCTCCGAAACCCAGCCTGTTCCGGTGGTTGGAATTCATCGAGTCTACGCGCAAAACGGTTCGTGATCACTCTTGAAAACAGCTTATAGACGTGGCTTAGAAGGGATATGGGTCGATAGTTCTTCAGCAGGGTCTTATCTTCCTTTTTGAAGAACAGGACGACCACACTCCTACTCCACGCCTCTGGAGTTCTCCCTTCGAACAGGACAGCGTTAAAAAGCTTCTGGAGCTCCCTCAGTACGGGTTTACCTCCTGCTTTTAGTAGCTCTGTTGTAACGCCATCCTCTCCAGGGGCTTTTCCTTTTTTAAGCTGTCCAAGAGCGATCTCGATTTCGCCAATACTGACTTAAAGGTAGCAGACCGATGACGTAAGACGAAAAGTGACGTTGCACAGACGTCCATTTAAAGTAAATTAAGGTCGGTACGTCTTTGGACACAAATTAGACGTCTTCACTACGTCCTAAAATAGATCATATAGAGACCTTTTATATAAACACGTCTATATGAAGTCAATAAGACGTCATATCATTAGTGCCTACAAAAATTCCAAATCCTAACGTCGTCTTTCAATTGACCAATGGAAGACATCTGGTCAAAGACGTCCTTATTAAGTCGTAAAGACGTCATGTTAGTCGAAACCGTAGCTCAAAATTTTTGACCTAGATGGCGTGACTAATTTGCAAGGTAATTCTACATCGCGCAAGCGTTTGTCGCATGTGATTCGTGTGTTCTCGCCTAAGCTCGGTTTTTGTTAATAAATGCACCCTATGGTTGCAATATTTATACTAAAACATGAAAGTATAAATATATAGAATGCTTATTGAATGACTGAACAAACAGTAATTTGATAAATATTCTAATGGCAAATATTTAAGATGTAGGTCTTAAATTTATTATAAGAATAAATACTTAAGCAAAAGATTATATTGTATTTTTTAAATCAATTTTTATATTGCAGATTTATTAGTTTCTTTCTTCAACACCATCCTGAGGGCACAGTACGTCGGAACGACGTATTTGTAGATAACAAAGCCACGTTGTTTTGACGTGCACATAAACGTCATATTACCCTCCACAAAGACGTATTTTTGCTGCCCCCAATTATATCTATATAAATATATATCGTAGGTCTTCAAGACGTCATCGAAGTCGTCCCCCAGGCGTCTTTTTTCAGACACTGAGGACGTCATGAGGATGTGACATATTGGAGTCATTTTAGGGGTTCTTTAAGGTCAATTTTGAGACGTCAAAAGGTCATATACTGACGTAAATTGGACGCCTTTACGACCAGTTTTTGCTTCCTGGGAATTCTGGCAAGTCTTCGGTGAAATGGCGTGTTAACGTGGCTCTAGGATCATTTTCGGGATCAGGTCGAGCTTCGCTCACTCGGTTAGTAAATAAATTAACTAACAACGAATGAAATAACGCACGGGGACGACCTTTTTGACGATTCACTGTTGTACGACATAGTTACATGCTCAGAATGTTTGTATTCTACTTCCAGATCTTTAAACCCACGCGAGAACATCGGCGTGTGGATGGTCTGCGTAGAAGGGTACCACAACTACCACCACACGTTTCCGTGGGACTACCGCGCGGCTGAACATCCCATCATCAACATGCTCACACCGACAATTCTCTTCATAGAATTCATGGCTAAGGTAAAAACATCATTCCACGTTCTTGTCTTCATACTAACAGTAAAAGTGTTGTAATATATAAAGTAGGTCGTCGTGATAGAACCATGCCTTTAAGCCTTTGCGTCCCAGAAACGTAAATATACGTCAGTTTCATAAATCTTTTGTTTTAATTATCACGGTATAGGATGGATTAACCATCATCGGTATAGGAAGGAGCAACCACATCGCAAAAATAAAGGCTAGACTTTTGCAATAGTTACTTACATAACATAATTCTATTTTAATAGGTAAAATTCTGATGGGTTGTCTAATTTTGTATAGGTATTTACATATCTATATAACGAATTTTACATAACATTACAAATTTTATTCACGTTAAACGTAAGCAACTTTTTTATTCATCGTTTAAAATGAATTTATCGTCAATACGTGTTTCCTCTTTAATTTTTTTACCATTTAGGTACACCTAAGAAGCAGAAGTATTTCAGTAACTATTAAAACAATTTATACGATTTCTGTTGCAGATCGGTCAAGCATACGACCTGAAGGCAGTATCGCCGGAGATCATAAAGCAGCGTGCATTGCGCACTGGCGATGGCACCCACAACGTCTGGGGCTGGGACGACCCCGCATTCACCGAGAAACTCAAGGAGAAATACGCATCTGTCAACTATCAGGCAGATAGGAAATCTGGATAAAAGACTTGTTTATTAATCAATCATTAGTGGTCACCTTCGTATTGCGGTATTATTTCATACTAGACAAGAAACTGTGCATATTTATAATCGAATGTTCTAAAAACAGATGTCAATCCATCTTTTTCATCATCATACTAGAAATGGTGTAAATCCCTGAATTTGACGACCCTGTTTTTTATACGAAGAATTTCTACCGTTTGTCATGATCTGTGAGAAAAATTGACAATTAGGTATATAGGGAGTTCAGAATTATTCATGGTTTCTTTTTGAACTAGGATATTAATGAGTTAATACATATACTTATGTAAGGTAAGGTAAGGACACTTAATAATAATTTATCACGTAGCTTACCAACTGTTAATTGAATCCATTTAGCCATAAGTTTATAGATTAGGTGCCTATTGAATAAATGTCAAAATATAATTTTGTATCTCAGTTTTTTGTTTTATTAAGGTATCCCACGCTAAGATAGCCCAGTGCTTAAGATAGCCCACTCTCTATAAAACGAACTTCCACTAACACAAAAATTATCAGATTCCATGGGAATCTCCGAACACACCCGTACACAAAATGGCAACTTATAACAATAACGCGCGAGACGCCATTTAGAAATCGCGCGTCAGTTAGACTTGGACGTCCAAAAAATCGTGCCCGTTATAACAATACTTCAACAAACTTTTTTCCATTTTGACTTTTAAAAATGGCAAATTCAGTTGTTTTTTTGAGTGGACTTTAAAGAACAATCTTTCTAGCATCGAGTTTCATGTAAGTAAGTTAAATTTATCTTATCATTGTATATTTTTGTTGTCTTTACCTACATCTGTGAAATATCCCTATGATAGCCCACTCCATAATGACTTATGATGGCCCGGGCCATTTCAGTCAGTAATTATTTTTGATGTTGATTGAAGAGCCCACTGTTTTATTTTAATTGTTGTTGTTGTTTATAGATCTCATAGTTACATAGTTAAATGCTTCAAGACAGACAAGACAGTTCAAAGTAATAAAAAACGCTGTTATACTTTTTTATAGGTAAGTTCACAATAAAAAATATCATATTCCTATGAAGGCCCACCTAAAATTACGTTTCAAAATAAATGATCCGAATTCAGCTGTTTTCGTTTAATTATAAAAACAAGTTATAAAACTATACACCACGGAAACCTATTTTGTTTTAATTTTACAATTTTGTTTTTAACCTTTTTTATTTTTGATAAATTTAAGATGGCCCAGCTCTTTATAAATTGTTAATAAAGAATACAAGGTCTTCTAACTTAAATTTGATTGCTTTAAAATGTTATTATTTATTTAAAAATATGAAAAAGTCGTAAATTTAACGTAAATATTGAGATTTTTATTGCGGGCCATGATGGGTCGCTATGTTTCTAAGATGGCCCACACTCCATGTTTAATAAAATTTTATTAGTAGCTACGTATTTTACATATAAGAAACAAAGGAACACACTATTGCTTTGTCATATATACAAGCTACATCGTGGATGTTATTAAATTCATTAATAACTTATTTTCGTCATTTTATACAATTATGTAAAAACACGGGCCATCTTAGCGCAGGAGACCTTATAAGCTATTTTAATTTTACCACCCAGTTAAGTTTGTATACAAAACCATAAACTTTATTCTTACATTGTCGATGTTCTTAAAAACAGTAACAAGATGAAACATATTTTACTTACTGATGGTATTAATTGAGAGAGAAAATCGGCCTGTTTTACACTCAATATTATTAACAAGTAGCTGCTCTCCGCGTTTTCACCCGCGCGGTGATGGATGATGATGATGAATCTTATATAGCCTATGTTACTCAGGATGAATGTAGCTTTCCAATGGTGAAAAAATTTTTGAAATCTATGCAGTACTTTTTAAGCCAATTCGTTACAAACATACATCCAAATATTTCCTCTTTATAATATTAGTATAGATATAAAAATTGAATGGAAAAACTCAAAGAATAATATGTATAAGAAGAAAAAGGCAGCCAAACATTCACCTCATTCCATACCCATCTAGAATACGCTAGCCAAGTATAGAACCCGAATTACGCAGTACACTCACATCGGCTATCAGGCTATAAATTTAAAATACCACACGTGAGTTATGAAAAACGTTGCTCACATATCCATTTATTGCCACTAGAATCCCGTAGATACATAGCCGACTTACGTTACTTGGCCAAATTGGCACAGTCTAAAGTTGATTGTCCGGAGCTAGTCTCCAAAGTATCGTTAAATGTCCCATCTAGACTCCAAACTCGTCAACGCAGAAACCTGCTCCAATTGCATATTAATTTTATAAGTTGTTATAAGTACTTATAATTTATAAATTAGTGTTGTTATACTTCGTTGCTAATTGTGGAGGCTTGTAAATGGTTCCTCCGTACCTATATTGTTAATGTGTTCTTATAATAGCTGTAAGCCCGCCGAAAATAATAAAATAAAATATCAACTCGCATTTTCTTAATATTTTCGCCAATGACCGTTTTGGAACCTCGTGTCTTGCATACCATGAGTATCACAGGTTCAGCTTAACCACTTGCACTTTTAACCCTGTGATTAACGACACAGTAGGTACTCAAAATTATTCATAATTTCAAATCTAATGCGCTGGATATTGACGGTACCTCACTGGATGGACCACTTGGCTATGATGGTGCATATGACCATACCCCAATCCTTGGCAATCACTACAATAATAAATAAATCATTGACCAGTGGTATTTTCCCAGAAGCATGGAAAATAACATACCTAAAAATAATCAGCTTTCTTCCTTGAGTGACGTAAGACCTATTATTAGTCAGCTTCCCTGTGTATCAAGATATAGTGTGTATAGGGAAGGTAGTCTGCCTGCAGTTAGCTTAATACCCGGAAGAACATATCTTTCTCATTTTTCAGTCAGGTTTTCGTAAAAGCCACCATACCTTAACAGCACTTTCGGATGTTGTCGATAAAATTTTGGTAGCTCAGGACTATGAGCAGCATTCTAATGCTACTGGACTTCTCACGTGCCTTCGACTAAATTAGTTGTTATTGTCAAAGCATGCTTTTTATGGTCTTTATACTAAAACAATAAACTGGTTATCTTGTTACCTTAATAGTAGGCAGCAATGTGTAGACTTGAAGTTGGCGAATGGAAACCGGTTGAGGTGTTCTATCTGTCCTATCCCTAGAAGAGTTCCTCAAGGATCGATACTTCGACCTATCCTATTTATACAATACATCGCAGATATCACTTTCTGTTAATGTCATATTTACGCAGATGACTTGCAACATTATCACTCTTTCTTGCCTACTAACTGCACCAGTGCTGTAAATAAATATGGATTTTTCACAGATATATCAATAGACTAAATGTAATTCCTTGGTTCGGAATCGTAAGAAGTTCAAATACAGTATTTATTTTTGTTTAATGATGTTAGGAAACTGCACGAGGCCCACCTGACGTTAAATGGTAACCTCTGCCTAGAACAGATGCATTTTCTCACAAGGGACAAACTGCCTGCGCCCGTAACCGTGAGAACTTAAGTTGTTAAGTCTCATGTGTCTGTAATACCGGCAACCGTACCTTCAAACCAAAACGCATTATTGCAAACATTGCTGCTTCACGATAGAAACAGGTACCTACATATACTACATATATACATACAATAAATAATAAATATAATAAAATATTATAAAATCGAAATTATGTATAACAATGTAATCTTACATTTAAGATAAAAATAATATCGAATTTAATTCCAACTGTGTACTTAATTTAACTACCCCACGTCCAACAACTATTTTAGGATGCTTGTGGGATAGAGCATCAATCAATCAGACTTCATATTTAAACGATAGAATTAAAAGGGTTGACATAAATGGTAAAAAATCGCCTGGCTCTCTAATCCCAAAGGGCGTTCCATAAGGTTCAATACTAGGGCCGTTCTTGTTTTTAATCTATATTAATCACTTACCTTATTATGTAGAGAAGAATCACGAGATTGTATTGTTTGCAGATGACACTTCACTGTTATTTAAAATTAAAAGGCAGTTATTAAACTATGACGATGTTAACAATGCATTAGCTATAGTTGTGAATTGGTTCAATACAAATAATCTTCTCAATGAGAAGAAAACTAATTGTATGAAGTTCTCGACACCAAATGACAAGTAGAAACCAATATACAATTGAATGGAACAGGGTTGGACCTTGTGGAGTCAACGGTCTTTATAGGAGTTACTATAGACGCTAAATTGCAATACAATCAAACACACACCCTCACATTAAAAAATTGTCTATAGATTCAGTTCAGCGGCTAGTGCTGTTAAAAAAAAAATACTATTAACTGATGTAGACACAGCTAGAATAGTTTATTTTAGTTATTTCCATAGCGTTATGACTTATGGCATACTGCTCGGGGATGTTCTGCAGATCTTAATTCTATTTTCATACTCCAAAAAGGGCAATACGAGTTATCTACAGTTTATCTCCCAGAGATTCCCTTAGACAGAAGTTTATAAGATAGAGCAGTCAAGTGTTTCTGGCGAATTAACTATTACAAAATTATAGTTTTCGGTCGGTGCATTAATCATAACAAGGGATTGACGGGCAAAGTTAATTTTTAAAAAGTTTGTTTTTAAAGAACAATAATGTTAGTTGCTTTACGTACTCGTAGCAATTGGCCGGTTTTTTTAGTTAGCATAATTTCAGTATTTTCCGAGTTTACTAACCGAAACCTTAACAGAGTAGTCCTAACTAAGTTAACTTAACTCCTAAGTTACGAATGTTAGAAGACACCCAGTCGTAAAACATATGTGGAGGGACGGAGTTAAAAAATCCACTTCCTCGTTGGGATACAATCGGTAGGCAACCAGACTGACTAGGTCTTATAATAAAATTATAAACATAGTAAGTATATAGGTACTTATATAAGTACTATAGTTGCATATAGTTTATACTTATAGTTCTCACTGACTTAGTCAAAACTTCAAATTAATGTCAAAGCAAAAATGCAAAGCAAACAAATATTGCCAACGAAAACACTAAATTAACACACTTTCTCGTTAAGTGAGCCTTCTCTTCACTTTTAGGGCCATAAACCGGGCTATAACACACACGTGCATGATAAAATTATAATCTAGTGTTTAATAGAATTATCCCTGCAAAGTACCTTACTGCAAGTTATAGGCAAACAGAGCATTTTTAATTTAATCGGTTACCTAATACAGTTACTTTTAGTAATAACAAAGATGTTTTTCCCGCTAAAAATCCATATATAGTTTTGGAATAAATAAATGTAATACGTCAAATGTTACCCTCCGGTGTTATTTAAGGTTTGAAGGGAACGAACTACTATAGAAAATGTGAAATTAATGGAGCAATAAAACACACGCACCAATGTCTGACAATTAACCAAAGTCAACGAGACAGTAGGTACTTGGTGACACGTAGTAGGTATTTACATCACAAAAAAATAAAATACATTTTAAAATTTTCTTCTCGTTAAAAACGATTCGACACGTGTTTCGCCTCTACACGAGACATCCTCAGGAGATGTTGAGCGCTAGACCGACAGTTCTGTCGGGTTTTCTTGTGTTTTTTATTTTGTATTGTGCGAGAGGGAGGGTGGTGCACACCCCCAAATAAGTCAAAATCATTGTTTTTTTTTTCAGCGGAAGTGTTACTAAATATTTTTTAATATCGTTTTTTTTATTAACGTTAAAGCTTTTTTTAAAAGCGAATCATATGCAAGTATACATATACGGTGCTGATAATTTAAAAACAATTTTTAAATGTTTGTTTGTCTTTCTGTTGCGGCTAATCTCCGAAACGGCTGGCTGGACTGACAAGTTGACGTCTGGAAGTCCACAAACGTACGATTCCGACGGCACTTTCTGCCTAACTCTACCACTATGTGGCCGGCATTTGAAATATTTCTGAAACGATACGACTTGGGAACCTTCAATAATAGAGCTTATTCTTTCCTCAAAGGCCGGCACGGCAACGCATCCTCGAGACCTCTGGTATTGCGGATGTCCGTAGGCAACGGTAATCACTTACCATCGGGTGAGCCGCCTGCGCGCTTGCCAGCCTATCTCATAAAAAATTGTAAACGCTGTTGATTTCTAAATAAATAAATAGACACTGCAAATATCAGGCCAGCGTGGCGCTTATAATCCGAATTGCCCATTTTGTCACTAGATCTTAAGAAAAGATGTTTAATTAGTTTCTGAAATGTTTCCTTTTAGTTTTGCCAGATTCCTGTCGATCTTTCTTTATACATATGATCTAGGTACTATATAAATATGATCGTCAAAAAAATTAAAAATTCAGCAATAAGGTACTCAATCGCTAAGTACTGTATACCATATATGCATACTTTACATACTTTACATATACATAGGTACTTGAGTATACAGTACAGGTTCTGCATAGTTTGGGACCTGAAGGCCTTGTGTGGATGTTGTAGAAAACTTTCGTGTATAATCAAACTATTATATCACCGTGAATAGGAATATGCTGTTTCTTGAAATATATTCCGATGAAAACAAAAAAGGCTTTGATGATTATATTATTCTTGAGATATACGTGATTAGGTGCTTCTGCTCACGCGGTAATGCCCAACACCTAGAACATTTGGAAATAACCATTAGGATCCTCGTAATCCGCGTATACTAGCCACCATACTAAACTCATAACCATAAAAGTAGAGAATGGAAAGAAATAATATCCTCACTCTAGTAGTAAAGTTAGGTTAGGTACCTTCTAACCAATTGGCATGTTATGTTAGCAAAGTAATGTTAATAAGGATAAGATGTGCAGTACGCTGAGACCTCGTCGCCTTGTAATATACTTACATAGGCTAGGTATCTTTCTACAATGAAGACTTACAATGTTGTGTATACAGATAACGAACAATCATACCAGGTCGGTACGTATAGGGTTCCTTTTTCCTTTTGAGGCACGGAAACCCAAAATCTAACAATTAAATACACTATTCCTTTCCATCAACCCCGAAACGAATGAACCTATAATGACATATCCAACATATCTATAGGTAGTTAAAATATAACTGCCTGCATTTGTTTCGGAAGGCAGTATCGCCGGAGATTATTAAGCAGCGTGCATTGCGCACTGGGGTTGGCACCCACGTCTGGGCCTGGGACGATCCCCCATTCAACGAGAAACTCAAGGAGAAATACGCATCTGTCAACTATCAGGCTGATAAGAAATCAGGATAAAGCAACAAAAACCTTACACAAAGCAACATTTTTTCTTTTTTTATGAAAATCATTGACGAGGCGAGCAATGCCATTGAGAATTTAAAACTACAACTGTTCAAAACCCTGCACGGCAATTGGCAATACTTACACCGCGCTCGTCAGCCTGAGATTTAAATTTTAAATGTAGGTAAGTTCACTGCAGACATTGCCTTCGGAAAACCCAGTAATGTGTGCCTACTACTGTTTGGCGGTTGATTAACGGGTATAGGTGTGATTACTTACTATGTTACTGTCTTATAACGTTGTAAAACTAATTTTAATCCTTATGCTACTTACATTAAGAGACGTTGGTAGGACTTTTACATAATCCCCAGGCGGGGTCTGCAAAAGTCCAAGACAGTAACTTGCAGTGCGGTCCCAATCAAACTATAATCGATATTAGCGCGATAACAGTCGGTCCCTTTCACTGAAAGCGTGATTACGATGGCCCACGCTACGTCATCGATGACGTTTTAACTGCCGCCATATTGACGATTACATGAACCACACCATAAGCGTCGTGAGCGTTCTGTCAAAAGTGACAGGTGTTTGTTTATTTCTACAAGGTCTTTACTAGTGTCCCTTATTTTTGATGTAAAAGTTGTAAAAGTCGGTCCATCCATTCCATTATTTCTTTTTAATCCACACACCACATAGTTAACCTTTACACTATGCACGTTATTTTTATGAATTTGTGTTTCGCGCGCAAATGGTTCGTTATTGCTACATTTCTGGTCCGATTTATCAACACGCTTACAGCGCCACGAGCTGTCAAAATCGCGATATTTGTCTCGGACCGGCTTTGGTAGACGTGAGCACTGTGAGCAAAAATATCGCGATACGGACCGCAGTGTTGATAACTACGTTCCTCAGTTTCGTCCCGTGCCTTTATTTCTAGCGTTAAACTTATAGGCAGATAGGGAAGAGGGATCTTAATACCGTAATACCCGAGCTATCATATACATTGAAACAAGCATAAACTCTTGCCCGATCGCAGCTGGCGACACGTAATAAGCGAAAATCGATAGTGAGCTCTTCAATTAATGCAATGCATACGTGTGCTTCTGGGGGCAGCAACACGAAGTTTATCGAGCGTTTCGATTAATAAGAACTTACACGGAACAGGCTTTGGATTTAGTTTGATTCGTTACCCATGTTACTGCCAGTAGTAACACGGTTTTTTTTGCCCGTGTTACCATTAACTGCTGTAGTAGTAACACAGGAGAATTTTCATCACCCATATTACTTCTGACCTATATCTGTTCAATCAATTCTCAATCAATAGTTTATAATTTGCATTAACACCCTTCTAAAAATTTACTTAGAACACCTATTTAAAAGTATAACATACGAAAAAAAACTAGTTATGATTACAAATATAACTAAATATATTTTGTACAGGTGAGCTGATGAAAAAGTATACCTACAGTACTAATGTATGTACTACTAAATTACAATTTGAAAAATTTAATACCGACTTCCATTCTATTCAGTTATTGGAGTGTAACTCAAAATCTACTCGACCGATTTGATGAAATTTAATACGAGTAATACACCGCACGGGAAGCACGAGGTTTCAATAAAAAACAAAATTTTGAGAATCGGTTCACCCTGTCGTAAGTTATGATGTAACAAACATAAAAAAAAACATTCGTATAGAGAACATCCTCCTTTTTGGACGTCGGTAGAAAATAGGAGATTGCAGCCCGAGTGGCAGACGAGGACGTAAGTTTAATGGAATGGTACCGAGAGTGTAATGTAATTGAGTGAGTGTAATTGTACTTTTTAAGATATTAAAAAGAACGTCGCAGGAACGAAGAAGTCGGTAAAAGCACAAGGCCGCCTGTTGTTAAGTTGTAACCTCTGCATATAACAGATGCCTTTCGCCACAATTGACGAACTGAGACATTAATAAGTTGTTGTCTTAGATATATGCCTGTAATTTCGCTGGCGTATTACAGATTTTTATTTTTGTCAATTGCTATAAAATGCCCAACAGTCACGATTCAGCCACATAAGCCGGATTGGGAACGAATTTGCTTTTAAGTAGCAGCAACTAACAAAACTTTTTGGTCCTTGGCGTCAAGTCGATAACTAATAATAATAATAGCTCGCTAACATGCAACCTGTGCCCAAAATATACTTACATAGGATTGGATCAACAGCAACTGGCAGATTAGTTTTTTTTTTGTCACTGCCTTTGATCTATTTGATGCCATAACAGTTGTTTAAATAACAAAATACCGCATAGGTAATGCCATTCTTTTCGTAACGGAAATGATTCACTTGTTTTACTTTCCGTCAAATACATACATATAAATATGATTTTTTTATAAAAATGCTTGGAGCTATGCCTAACTTTCTGAACATGTGCCACGGTGCTTATATCAAATAAACACAATTAATTATGGTCGCCGCTCGCACTACTTTTAGCTTGGCAATTTTCAACAATTCGAAAACATAAATCTCTCATTCATTATGTAAATTCTCACAGTCAAAATTTCGTTAATACTGCATATTATGAATGTAATGGCGTGTATTAAAAGTAGTAGCTCTTATTTTTGTAACTTCATTCTACTAATTAATTCCAATAATTATTAAAAAAGACAGCGTCAAGCACTTAATCTAAAACAAGATAATGTGCATCTACTAAATGTGTGTTAGTCTATATGGTATAATCCTTTTTGTGTTGTCTTTTGTTTTAGATAGTCACCTTGGGGGCTTTTTTAAATTCTGTTTGATTTTTCGTTTATTTAATCACCGATCATATTCTTAGATTACTACCTAAAAACTCCTCACGGTTTACGACACAATTTACGAGAACACTTGCAGAATTGTGACAATGTATCCTCAACCTTAGTATGTTTTTACAGTTCATAAGTGTATTTCATCTCTTATTGGGTAGGTATCAATGGATATTAAATACAACTTTGTGTTCATTTTATGAGTTAATTTATTGGCTAGTACTAGTTGTTGTAGTAGGTTGTTCCTGTGTCATTTCATAGGCCTTTTCTAAGGTATCTTGTATTACTTTCATGTCATTTTCAATGCTACGAGCCCAGTTCTCTACATCTCCAATTTCTTTTAAAGCACTGCTGAAGTTTTCCACTAATGCCAGCCATTGTTGGGTCTGTTTGGCGAAATTTATTGCTCCTTGGTGCAATAGCTTTGCTTCGGCATCTAATTTCTTTTGGTTTAAGTATGCTTGGGCAACACTGAAACAAAAGTGGTAGTTAGTATATGTATCAAATAGTATCATTTATATAAGTATACCATTTTAAGTTAATATTATGACCTACATTATCATCATCATCAGCTCACATTCGTCCACTGCTGGACATACGCCTCTCCTAAAATACGCCACAGAGCTCGGTGTTCAGCATATCAGTCTTATGACCTACACCATCTTTTAACTCTTTGATTTGATATTTACTAATATTCAGGAGTTAGGAGGGCAATGTACACAAAAAGTACAATTTGTAAAATTTAATAATGACTTTCATTCTATTCAGTTATTGGAGTGTAACTCAAAAACTACTGGACCGAATTTGATGAAATTTAAATGGGACCACACGGGAAGCACCAGCTTTCAAACAAAAAAGTATTTTGAGAATCGGTTCACCCTATCGAAAGTTATGAGGTAACAAACATAAAAAAACACATACAGTCAAATTGAGTACCTCCTCCGAGTCCGAGTCATATCACGTAGTTGCTTAGATTACACTTACCCAACATTTAAATGATCTACAAGAGCCTGTGTTAGATCATTAGCTGCAATGATGCAGTCTTTTCGTTTTTGTTCTGGAAACAAAGGATAAATATATAAGAATTACTTACCTACTTTATTTGTATAGCGCAATCTCTATAAGTACCTACTTGTACCTTACAAAGAAATATATAAAAAAAATACCAATTATTATTTGCTACTTACTAAATCAAAAGTAAATAAGTCCGGTCAAGTATGGCTTGCACCTGGTGGGTTTCATACATCTGAACCGCACAGAATGCTAGCAATTTGCTTGTTAGCAAACTTTAATTTAATTTTTAGTAAATCATTGCAGTTCTTATTCAGTTCACACTAAAGTCAAAATTCGTACAATGACAGTAGTGAAATTGTATATTTCTGCTGGATTGGATTATGCTCATCTGTCGCCCTACTCTGTCCCCCCATCAGTCATCACCAGGGGGACAGTGCGTTTTATTACCATTTATCCTCATCCCGTTTGTATTTTATTTCAGTGGTAGTGCTACGCTGTAACCCTACAGCCGAATGGGCCAGCACAACGTACCACACTCCCACAATATAACACTGACATGAAGTAACATAGCTTGCTATTGCATTTCGTCGGTTTGTGGTAGGTTCTGGAGGCCCGACTTCCCCCTTTCCCCTCCCCTCCAACCTTAACCCCATCTATCTCATCCTTCCTCAAAGGTCGGCAATGCATGCTCAAGACCATTGTAGATTGTACCAATTTTACCAAGTATTGCAGATGTCCATGGGCGACAGTGTCGCTTACCATCAGGTAAGTCGCTTGCTCGTTTGCCAACCTAACCTATAAAAAAATAGGGGATCATTGATATAGATAAATGGGGGAACCATTAAGACAAAAAGAAGTAATATATTTTTTACACATATTTAATTATTGTGATGGAACTATATGATAACTAAAGTCTAAACTCATGTAAAATAACCACAATTCAATGTTTGATATGATTATTCTATATTTATAGAATTATCATAAGTGTTACACAAATTTGGATTTTACTATACTTAGGTTTCATTTTTAGTAAACATTGTTTTATCCATATTTTCAGGCAATTAAATATTGCTACAATAGATGCATTCGTTTAGCAATGAGTGCATTGAGGGTGTTGCCTTTGTTGGCTCTTTCGTTAAAGCATTTGTAAAGCTCAAAAACATTATTTTCACTTTTGCTCACACCCTACTCGAATGTTAAACCAAGCATAAGACATGGCATGATTATGCTGTCAAATAGATAGTTGTCAAAAAACTATCACAAACAACCATGCTCCGGACATGGGTCAAAAATTGCACTTTTTGGTGGCAAAAATACCTCTTTTTTAGCTTTCCAAATGCTGAACAAAAAGAGACATGAACAACATTTTCACTTACAGATTCCCAATTCAAATGCCCTTGTGAGCGTTTTTAGCATTATTTTTGCTAAAAACACTCAAAAGAACTATTCAAACGCACTATATAGTGAAATTTATTTAGTTATGGTCTTCCTTTTGGGTAGTTTATCAAACAAACATACATAACATCTTTTCAGAATTATTGATAGATTTGTGAATAAAGAGTGGTCTAAAACTAACATTTGGTAAACATAATTGTGAAATTTTATATTGCTGTTCAACTACTTGAAATATCTTATGTATCTTGTATGTACACGAGACATTTCAAGTACAAAGACATTCATGGCAACCAAGTATGGGCCAAAATCCACAATGCAGACTCAGTTCAGTGTGGTGTGGCATAAATATGTAGGCTAGTGGCCAACCCATGGCAAGAGTTTAAAATGCAACCTGAGGAACATACATACCTTGAACCACTCTTTTAGCCGCTTGTCGTGCTTGATGCTCTTTTATTAGAGACGATAACATTATGTTTACCACAGTCAAAGTTGTTTTCTGTACCTGAATATTTGTTCGATGTGGCGAGTCTTTTGTCACATGAAAAGAATGGCTGTAATCTAAATTTGGATTTGGAAAGTGTTTCGAGTACAATATTAAAGGTAGTACAGCTCGCTCAGCATTTTTCGTTATGAAATGCTCGCTATTAAGTCATTTAAAGTACAATGTAAATGTTTAAAGTATAATGTACTGATTTATGCTGCGGTTTTGAAAACTTCGTAACTTTTTCTTAGCTAATAGTCTGATTTATCTATGCATGGTAAACAAATATTTTTGACCACAGATCATGCTGTGATGTGCTAATGTCAGATATATATTCCTAATTATTAATTTTCCAAGTTCTAATATTCTCCACATATTCATTATTTTTCCTAAATCTATTAAGCTATTGCATAGCTTCTATCGCGGGCCTTGAGCGTGGATATACCGAATCCAGAAATTCCGTAATGAAAATAACCTAACACCCCCCACTCCGACTCCATCTATCGATGAATAGCAGAACTTTTAATGACTTTTTGAAATATCACGCTTGTCTCTTTAGTTCAGCAACTCGCCTCTAGATGTCATTGGTTAAATAATTATAATTGCATAAGTTGATAAAAACAGCTATGCAATAGCTTTACCGCGGCAGTCTCCGAGTGCCACACGTCTTTTTTTTAACATTCTGGTTTTTCCGCATTATTATATGTATTTACTTACACGTTCTTAACTTATTGAATTCGTAATTTTCCAAAGATGATATCATTATATAAGAAGATGAATCAGATATTTCATTAAGAATATTAATTTTCCAAGTTCTAATATTGTCCACATTATTATTTTTCCTAAATCTATTTATTTCACATTCTGGATGTTCCGCATTATTATATTTACACGTTCTTCATTTTGCGAATTGGTAATTTTCCAAATTATTATTTTTCCATAGGAAAGTACAATTGTGATGAAAACTTTTCATTTATTCGCTTTCACTGCGACTGTAATATAGATTTATCCAAGTACTATTTATCTATAAACTTAATGTATGATTGTGTTGTATTTAATTTAACAAGTTTGTATTATTTTGTTTTGAACTATGAAAGTACTGGAGACTCTTAATGTCAAGTCAAAGTTATATATATAAATTAACTATATTATAAATTGTTTTAAAACTGTTATCGAAATATGGCTTCTAAAATACTATAGTAGAGGAAATTATGAATTTAATTTTGTGAAAGTCCGAAGAAAAAAAAAATTGTTGATCTGTTAAAACGAAAAACATCACCTGAAGAATGTTTAAGCAAGTGTTGTTGGTTTAAGTAAAATGTTTGTGTAAATGTACATATTTTATGTAAAGCAGAATATATATGTAATTTCTTATAATATTTCATGTGATTACTACAGTACAAGCATAAATCCATCAGCTCAAGAGCATCCGGATATATTTATTTTTGATTTATGTATCTAATTGTAAATGGTCGGAAATGTAAGAGTTTGTACAATTTATAAGTAATTAGAAACACAAAGAATTTGGAAAATTGCAAAATTGTACTCTTAATAATTTGAAGATTTAATAATATAGATTACTAAGAAATCGGAAAATATATAATGTGGAAAACTCAGAATTAGGAACTTTTCGCTGACTCAATACTGGCAGTAAAAAATGTAACCCAAACGTCATACATCATTTTACCCTAGCCAATTAGTATGGTAGATCAATAGAATATCTACTCGTAACCTATCCTAGACGTTTTGTTTGTGGTGCTGGGCCGCGTTCAGGGGGGGTCGTTTTACGGAACGACCCCCTGAACGCGGCCCAGTGCAACTTTTCGCACTAACGCCGTTCCGAACCTCAGGGTAAAGCACTCGGTTGTTCTAACTCGAGCGTTCCGAACCTCAGAGCGTCGCAACTTTTTAACCATCAAAATCGGATCGGTTGCAAGCCGCATCTGACATAACTTGACCAATCAGACTACAACAAACTTCTTCTTCTTCTCTCATCTCAAAGAAAATTAGGTAAGGATCAAGTGATCTGTAAATGTCAAATTTGTCAAAGTCTGTTTAGGGTTAGAAAACAACCGTACCGTTCCGTACCTCAGAGCGAGTTAGAAAAACAACTAAACTACCGCGCTCTGAGGTACGGAACGCCCCCCAGCTGCTGTTGAGCAGTGTTGTCATATAAACATATTATATCTGTATTGGTAAAGATTTTAGGCTACTGATACAGACAACAGATTTTTCTCTACTTTTATTCATATTTTAGACTCAATCACGATTCACATTTAATGGGGATAGAAACTGCCAATTGCTCACTTCAGATGGCACCACTATTGAGTGTTCCATGAATTTGACAGACGACTGTCTTTAAGCAAACATTTTTTGTAAACAAAGTGCTATTTACGACTTTTTTTGGTAAATATGACTCTTTGTGCAGCTGTTGGTTGCAAAAATACGGGAACCCATATATTTCCTAAAGACGTTAATAGAAGAAGACTATGGGAGAAAGCTCTGCAGAGGAAAAATTGGAAAGCCACTGATTCGTCGAGGTTATGTGCTATGCATTTTAAACCTGACGATTATTATGGGAGGAATACGTATACAGGTGAGGCTTTCTTTTCGTTACACAGAGATCTATTTTATGTCTACAATATCTGTATTTACATGTACTGCACATATATCATAAATATGTGTCACTTATTCTACACTGACTATTCTAACTATTCAATGTTTGTCACAAATACACATCAATTATTAGACATTTTGTCTGTTCTAGGTGATGAATCTATACACAAAGTTCTGAAGAAGTCTGCTGTACCTTCTATTTTTTCCCACACAAAAACCAGACCGGTCAACCAATCAAGTATAGATAGATCAAACCGGTTGATGAAGAGAAGCAAGAAAAAGCTTTGTTTTGAGGCATCAACTAGTGATGTTTCCGAACCTCGTGATATTCAACCGCTGGATGGTTTTGAAATGCAAATTAATGACGATCAATTCTTAGTGGATAGTGAAATAGAAATACCTAGCTACACATCATCAGAGCCCTATAAGAACAAACATACTAAATTTGAATCGAAGAGTATGCAAGTGAACTTTCTTCACATTTATGGATCCATACAGAAGTATAAAAATAATGACAGTGTAATCTCTTTCTATACAGGTTTCGAAACCTATCAAAAGTTCCATTTTGTATATTCAACATTAAGCCCAATGGTACATTTAATTAATTATTATGGAAGTCATGTGCAAAATATTAGTACAGAAGACCAGTTTTTCATGACTATGATGAAGTTACGACAAAATAAATGTAATTTCGAACTTGCACAATTTTTCCAAATTAGTCAAACCACAGTCTATAATATATTTATAACATGGATAAATTTTATAGACCAGCTTTGGAAAAAATTGAATATTTGGCCCGATAAAGACTTAGTGCATTATTATATGCCAGACAGTTTCAAACAATATGACAAAAATACTAGGGTAATTATAGACGGGACTGAGATGAAGATACAAAAACCTGGGAACCCAGTATCTCAACAAGCTTCATGGAGTTCTTATAAGCATAGTAACACATTGAAGGTGTTAGTTGGAGCTACACCAGGAGGTTTGCTTTCCTATTGCTCACCTGCTTATGCTGGCTCTATTAGTGACAGACAAACTGTTGAAAGAAGCAACTTATTAAAAAAATGTGAGCCCGGGGACAGTATTCTTGCAGACAGAGGTTACAATATTCAGGATATGTTTATTGAAAAAGATGTATCTGTAAATATTCCTTCATTTTTGAAAGGAAAGGCACAAATCCCTGGCTTGAAATTACTGAAAGACAGAAAGTTAGCCAGTCAACGTGTTCATATTGAACGTTTGATAGGCTTAACAAAAACTTACAAAATTCTTAGAGAAGAATTACACCACAATTTTGTGCCCCTTGCATCACAAATATTTTTTGTTTGTCTTATGTGCTGCAATTTCAGAGAATGTATTATGTAATATGAGGGAAAATAAAACATTGTACATATTATACTAATTTGGTTTTAATATGGTATCATAATATTTATATAAGTATTTATTGTAAATAGCGGGTTGCAGATTTCTGTTGTAAAAAGATGATAATTTTAAAACCATATCCTGAATAAACTCTTCATCTCTTTCAATATATATTATTTTCATATCTATAAATGTGTACACTACCAAATTACAATATTTGCGATTGGTGCAAAACAGCTGTCCCTGAATTTGGGTATAGTATTGATGCTTATTTTTTAAATGTAATGTGCTATTGCACTCATACAGATATGGAACACTGGTAGGTGTTATAGCACAGTACCTACTTACAAAAGGACATTTCACTTCAACAACAGTCTCATTACCAAGTAATCCATCAGGCGATGCAGCAAGAAATGGATGTGTTAGTGAAATGCACAAACCACATTTTTCTATATTAGTACTTAGAAACGCTTCATACTTTTGTAGGGCAGCAGCTTCGTGCACTTTACCATGTGTTGTGGCTCTCGTGTTAAATTTCTTTGGAAATAATATATTGTTGGCTAGTACCTGCTTTGTACTGTCTTTACTGTGGCAAACAGCATGAAAGATACTAGCTGTGATTCTGACACATCTAGCCAAGTGCCAATCCTTTGATGCATTTTGTGCTACAGTTGATACGCGCACTTCATCCACTTGTTGTTGGCAGACATTTTTCAATAAAAGCTTTTCTAGCAAAAACTCTTGCGCACTTTTCTCCAAATAATCATGGTCCATTTCAAGAGCATATGGATTAGCTGGTTTGATGACTTGCAGGTATGGCATTTTGCTACCACTAGTAGTAGCAAATCCGATAGCTAGGTTCTGAACATACTGTTCATAATTTTCCATAATATTACTCTCATTAATCGGACAATACAGCAGATTTCTAGTTTTTTTACGTTTATTAGGTAAATCATGGGATTGCATAGGAGATTCATAGAAAATTCTTTTAGGTTGTTTAAAAGTCATTAATTTTTCTGTACACACTTTGTGTATAATAATAGTTTTGGTACGCACTATATCTTCTATGCCATGAAGGACGGTGAAAATATGTTTGCAGTGTGCTTCCAAGCCACTGCCAGCAGCACATTCGCAATGACTCACATCGATCATACCACTCTTATCCATTTTAATCAAAACAATGTACAATAGTTTTTTCATCTGTGCTTTGCACTGTGCATGAAAATATGCATGATCTCCATCAAACGCTACTCTTAGAGTTACCAAGCCTCTACTTTCATAAAGAAGTTTCCCTTTGGATGGAACTTGAAACCTGGAATAAGATTAAATTTATTAAAACTATTTCTTATTACAACTAAGATAATTTATACATTTTAACTTATAGTTAATGTTACGTACCTTTCAGAAAACTCTTGAATGTGGGTTTGAGACAGTGGTGGCAGAACAGTGCTTGCATTTACGTCTCTAAAGTTTTCCGGGGCAGGAAAGTTTGGAATATCATCCTCGAGTTCATCTTCAACGCCGATGAGATTGTTCCTGTCGTACCCTTCCAACCTTTTAACAAATTTATGGGATTTTATTAAACAAACACAAAATAACCTAAAAACAAAAAAAAATCAAATGTACTTTACCTTTCAACTAATGCTGCTTTTTTACCACTGGTAGATGCTTCCCTTTTCCTCAACTCGCCTTTTAACTGAGCTATACTCCAAGTAGCATACATTTTTATTGTATAATGCTTGGTTTAATATTGTTATTAACGTAAACGAAAAACAACAAACAAACTCTATGGAACACTCAACAGTGCTGCCACCTGTCACGAGCTTTTAGTTTTTATTCCCATTGTGCTCATAAGTACGCAGTTCGAAACTCCGATGTCCGATGACGTGTTATTTTTCTCCCTAAAGTTGCAAATGCAAGTGGCCTCACCAAACAAGCTTTAAAAATAAAATAATAGAATTTGCGACGTCAAATAACGGAAGAAGGTTCTTTTCTAATCTTTTAGTTATATAATAGATGCTATTCAATAGATGTCACTTTGTCTCAATAATACCGTTCATATCAACTAGAGAGTAAGTTCTATGCTCGGGCGACTTGCCTCGCTGGCCTAGCGGTCACGTCATCCGTGACAGATTGTCGGAATACACGGGTTCGTATCCAGATGAAGGATGTATATTTTTCTCTCTAAAAGTACACTGGTTGGTAGCAAAGCATTAAGTAGGCGTTAGTGCTTTAAAAATCACACTAATACGGGTATGTTGTGATCTGACCGATGTCTAAGAATAACTAAATGACGGAAAATAATTGAATCACTAAACTTTAATCGGACATACGCAAGCCCAAAATTAAAATATATATTGTGACAATTATGAATTCCTAGCCATATGCCGATATTTGAGATGAAAGAATTTAAATAATTCCATCATGACCTTTTTAATATACTTTTCCTTTTATTAAAAGTGTAATCGTAAGTTACAAGAAATGAACTTTACTTACCCGACTACGGCAAAGCATTATAATTTTATTAAGGAACTGTTATAATTTTAGCAGTATGTTTGTATTTACGTGTGTGCGACTGTAGCGCCTAAACTGATAAACTTGTGTTGGTGCATAAGATATCAACAAAGATAATGTGTTTGTTTTTAGAGGTGCATAATTATGTTTTGTTTTAACATTTAAATTTCTGTCAAAATTTGTAGGATTTTTTTGTATATTTGTTACTTCTTCACACACAAACGACTGAGTAATTTATTATAATATATAATATTAATTTGGTATGGAGTAAGATGAGAGGCTGGATTAAAAAATAGGATTCATTTCTTTTTATTATCATCATCATCATCCATTACCACTCGGGTTTTGAATAAAGTTTAATATTAAATATAAATATAGCAACGTTCAAGCTAGACAGACTCGTACAATCATATAATAATTCTTGACCTTGATAGGTCACACTTTCATCTCTAACATCAAACCTTTATTAGTCATTAAGGAGTCATCAGTCGTCATCATCAATCATCTGATTTAAAACTTATTGCGATTGGAAGTTAATTTATGAGTCTGACTACAGGCGGGTATTACCGTGAGCTGCTTTCCCTGCCTTCCACGGCCTTGATGGGGCTACTCACCTGACCCATCGTAGGGGCATCTCGGGTGCCCATACTCGGGAAGCCTGGCTAAGTAGCCATGGCCGGTAAATGCTAAAATCTATTTTGATTTCAATCGAAAAGCAGGGATAATTCTATCAATTAGCTTGTTCAAAACACTAAACTAAAACATCGAATAAAAATCTATTTTAGTAAGTTATTGTATTTCTTATACTGTTCATGCTAAATTTAAAATTAGTAAAATGTTTGCAAATAACAGTTCTTAAAATTCTCATTGTCTTCCTCTCCTAAACTAGTAGTAGTAGGTAGTTTTAGATTAGTTTACATCTAAAACTACCCACCATTGAATAGAATAATCATATTTTTAAAATGTCATTCGAAGTGTTACAATGTGAATTTTAGTTTAAACAGAATAATAATACCTAGAATAGTTTAGAACAGTGTTTTTTAACGTGTGGGTTGCAATCCACTGAGGGGTCGCGGAGCCTCTTTAGGGGGATCGCGAAGCTTCTATAGGGGAATTTCAAAAGGTTAGGAAGCTACTGCAATAAAAAAAACAGTAAACTTTAAAAAGATTTATTAAGAAAACTGTTAACTAAAGGACAATAATTTGTATCAAATAAACAAAAACTAAAAATAACTTGAGGTCTCTTCCATTTTCAACAATTGTGTCGAACTAACAAAAAAAGTCTTTTTTGTTAGTTCGATACAAGTTCTTATAAGTCTATTTTTACTACTTTTATTGCAAAGGTTGCGCTTGTTTTTCATTAACCAAATTTTCCCATCGTGGATCCGTTTTTGGTAAATTGAGATTTAAATAGTTTTCCAAATTTATGCCATTTCTTTCCTCACTTTTATTTGGGCCATTGATTAAAATGTCACCCCGCACAAGTACGAGGTGGCAAATGGAATCAAACACATCAAAACCTCTAGTATTCATTCTGGGTATTCTGATTTTATCTTTAACCTAAAGGTATCTAACTTATATTGACAGACTTAAATTCCAATTGCAGCATCCTATCGGCAGATAAATTCAGCAGATTTTCTTTGATATTTTTTGGCAAATTTGCCTCATTAATAGCTGCATTACCAAAAGGTATAATAATTTAAGATCAACCTTTGCCCATTATTATTCGATATTTCTTGCATTGAGAAGTAATGACACAGTTCTTGTTTCAACTTTTCTAACACTATTTTCATACAAGTATTTAAATTCCATGATGTTTATGTCACATCCGACTTCTTGAAGACTGTGTAGAACAAAATGTATCGTAGTGGCTTTGGTTCAGAGACAATGACCACAAGTCAATTTTGTTTGTAAAGCTATGGATTTTGTTGGTGTATGGCACTAATTTTGAAAATGAATAACTATGGTGGATTTATCCTTTGAGTACCATTGATTAAATGTACGTTCGTTTCATTAAGTACCTAAATATTTGTCACAAAAAATACATTCAAGAAAGTAGTGCAAAAAAGTAATGGGTTAGGGGGTCGCGAAATATTTCTTCATACTAAAGGGCAAGGGGTCGTGTCATGAAAAAGGTTGAAAAACAGTGGTTTAGAGAGTAACATTTTATTTTAGTTTAGTGTTCTGCTGTATAGGACAGTTATTGTACTCCTGTCTTCTTGGTGTTCTGCACAACTGAATTACTACCGATCATCAGGTATCATATTTAGCGAATTTTTATTATATTTGGCGGAAATTAGAAAATCACACCTGGCAACCCTGGATCGATCAGCTGTTTGGCAGTTTTGGTAGAAAATAGTCGTATCGCAATCTTATTGAATAAAACCTGGCGATCGCACATAAACTGGCAGTTTATGTGATAAAAAGTGTGGCCCTTGGACATATAATATCAAACCTGTGTAGTGGTCGGTTGGTGTTGGAGGTTTACTAAATATTTAATATTGCCGGAAAGTTTAATAGTTGGTAAACTTCTGTAATATCATCACCATGTCTTTGGATTGCACACCCAGAGTCCTCTCTATTCAGAGTCACGTAGTACACGGCTATGTGGGAAACAAGAGTGCTGTATTTCCTCTTCAGGCAAGTTCATTTATGTTACAGTTTTCTTGAAATCATCAGTACTTCTCACCTTTGGCAGGCCCCGTGGCAGGAAGTCACAGAGTAGATACCTACCTATGCTTTGCTCTGTATGTGGAAAACAGCAGTAATAGTAGGACAGTAATTAGAAGCACTTACAAAAACAAAACTTAGATTAATCTTGTTTTTGGTGTCAAGAGACAGCAATGCCATTGTCCTGATTGCACTATTATAGGCACCGTGTCTATGATAGACAAAGACCTATTTGTTATACACATTTTATCACACTAATATAAATGTGATAATTTGGATGAATATATTTTTACTTCTAGGTGCATTCGATTAGCAATGAAGGCATTGATGGTGTTGCCATTGTGGCTATTTTGTTAAAGCATTCATAAAACTCATAATTTTTGCCAGTTTTGCCCACACCCTATTCGAATGCTAAACCAAGCATAAGACCTAAAATCGCATGATTATGCTGTCTAACAAATAGTTCTCTAAAACAATCACAAACAACCATGCTCCAGACGTGGGTCAAAAATTTCACTTTTTAGTGGCAAAAATTACTCGCTTTTAGCTTTGTGAATGGTAAACAAAAAGAGCCTTAAACATTATTTTCACCCAGAGATTCCCTGTTTGTACGCCCTTGTGAGTGTTTTGAGTGTTATTTTCGCCAACTTGGGTCTATTCAAACCACTTTCTATTACAACAGAATGGCTAAACAGATTTAGACGAAATTTGGAATGTAAATATTCAGTATACACTTGGCTCCAGAATATCACATTTATATCTGTAGATACTTGTCACCATCATCATCCTCTATCACAGTAAACCGTGGGTGCAGCTGGTAAATAATAAGTAACAATCACACATTCATATCCTCACACTAGCACTCCAGGTGTTGCGGGAAGCATGGACCCACTCATATGTATACATATAACAGACACAACAAACATTTCTGTTAGTCACACAATAATCTACCCTAGCCAGGGATTGAACCTGGTACCATTGCTTCAAAGGCAGGCTCACTACCAAGTAAAATAATAGATCTCTGTAGCTTAGTTGGTATGGACCTTGAAGAGTATCTTTCAAGCACAGAGAACTCTATCTTACTGTAATATCTAGAATCAATGAAGATATTTATTTATGTATTTATTATTATTGTAACAGGTACATGTTAACATGTTGTTATATTAAATAGGTAATTAAAGAAAAATCAAATCTTTTTAATATTACTTTGAAAACAAAATTTTTCTAAAGTTTATTTTAATTTCTCCATGCAGTTTCATCATCATTCATCAACGGATGATAGTTTCATCTATCCACCTTAACCCATTGCATACCAGAGACGTAAATTTACGTGTGTTTCAATCATAAATCTTTTGTTTTAAGTATCATGGTATAAAAAGGGTTAATCGAGACTATGCAAGTGTGGTAAAGTTGCGACACTCGTTTCAAGTGGCAAAGGCCATTAATAAAGAATCTAATCTAGATTTGAATGTGTGCCTAGGTGCAGTTGTATCACAGATTATAATATAATAGTTCCTAATTAGTAGTTACAGTATACAATAACTGTACACATAAAACTAAAATAATGTAACTTATACAATTTTCATTCAGAACAAAAATGCCTATTCACAATAAACATATTTAGATAAAGTTCAATTAAAATATCTTAAATTATTATAAATGCAAAATAGGACTGTCTGGATGTTCATTACTCTTTCACACCGATAATGCTAAACTGATTTGGATGATTTAGCATAATCCATAATCTAGAATAACACATAGGCTAGGTGTCTAAAACAAATTGTGTGATTAGCTGGGATTTAGCTAGTCAGTCACATGTATACACTATGGCCGGTATTGGTAAAAGAGGCTCAGTTGTGGAATCTTGACTTGGGTAGACATATAAGAGTAAATGCCAAACCAAACTTACTCTGATCTCTATTCGAGCCTAAATCCTCTTCTGAGCTTACATTACACCTGGAATACAGCCCTGAGTAATGTTATGGTTGTAAATACTTAATTGAGTTATTTCTACATGCTAGAATGGGTTAATAGATTTCGATTTTAGTAGGTGTGATATTTGGCTTATATTCAGGGCTATCACATAGACTACCTTTTATCCTAGTTCAACAGCTGATGTTGATAGATCGCGATAGCGTAATTCAAACAATTCCTACCAAGGGAGGTCCTGGTGACTTGTAATACAGGTTTTTCACAAAACCTACATCAAGCTCCAGCTCTCACAAAGTAGTCTAATTCTGAAATTATATACCTATACATAAACCTGATAAACTTTGTGAAGAGAAATAAATAAATGTTTATTATTATTATTATTATAATTCCATAGGTAACTAATTCCGCGCAACCGAAAACGCGGTAATAAACTAGTTTAAAATATGACCATGGACAATATTAGTTTCTTATTCAAATAACCTTCGCGCAATAACCTTGTTCTTTATCTGTTACAAAACAAACCTATTTATGTTATTACTGCGAGAATTACATTGTCTTTGCTGCGAGGTAGGTATTGATAAGTTTTTTTTACCCATGTGCCATGATGTGCCTATTTAATTGAGCTGATCAAATTTCAAGTAGCTTAAATGTAGATGATTTTATAGAACACGATTCTTAATAATTAGGAACAGTTAATTAAGACGCGCTCGTATCCTGATAATAGTAAAAAGCAGAATTTTTAAACACCTAGTGTATCGAAACAGATCGATAATATATTATGAAAAAAATACTAAGCTTAGAAAAGGGATAGGAAAAAAGTAATAACCGAATAGAATTCATAAATATAACTCTCTTTGTGCAGAAAAAAATCCTGAATAGGTCCACAAAAATAAACTGTCACGTCGAAACTCTCAGAATTTTTTAGTGATAACACTATATTTTTTTAGGTAATACATAGCCAACGTATAGTACTAAAGTTATAACCAGCAGTTTTTTCGATTCTGTTAGTATATATCGAAAAATATAAAGAAAACGTACAAAATTAACGCATTTTAGCATTACATCGTCCAATCTAACAAGCGATTTTCAACCTTACGTAAAGCATCGTAAATTATTTTAAAATTGGGGTTGGACCGCGCCTTAATTTGTGAGAATACAATACAATATCTTGGTTCTTGTCGCAGGTCCAGTGATTCTGGCGTTGCTAGCAAGGTCGTAATTATTGACATTAATTACTGCAATTACAATGCTGGGGCTTATAATTAAAAGTATTATTTACACAAATCTTGCCTAGAAAATAGTTTAGAACGGGCTGGCCATTTTTTTATCTGTCAACCAGCACTGCATGTGTGGATTATGCAATACTTTTAGATCCACATTATATGGGTCAGATAGTACGTCAGACTTCCTTCGTCTTCACCTTAACCCTTTGCGTCCCAGAGACGTAAATATACGTCAGTTTCATTCATAAATCTTTTGTTTTAATTGTCACGGTATAGGAAGGATTAAGCCTATACACCTTTAAGATTGTGAACCCTCAAAGTTATAGCGCCTTTATCCTACATCATCATCATCATCTTTCGCATTTTAATCACTACTTAACTACTACTACTACTGCAAAATGATCACTACCTACATCATGTTCTTTTCTCTCTCTCTTCCAGGTTTTAGGTTTTGAGGTAGACTTCATCAACACAGTACAGTTTTGTACACACACAGGCTACAAACACATTAAAGGAACCATGATACAGAATAATGAATTAGCAGAACTAGCAGAAGGTCTAAGTTTGAACGATGTTGATTATTACACACATTTTCTAACTGGCTATTCAAGATCTACAGAAGCATTGAACCAGATTGCTGAATTGATTAAAAAGTTGAGAGCAAAGAATGCCAGCTTGACTTATGGTAAGTTATCATCATGCTACTTAGAAGTCTCTCTACGTTATCATCGTGTTACTTAGAAGTCACACTACGTTATTATCATGCTTCTTAGAAGACACTCTACATCTGTCATGCTAATATGTTATATATTTTTATGTTAATCTATATGTAAATAAATCAAAGTTGTGTTAGTTACACTATTTATTTATTTACTCAAGACCACGGCGGGACGAATTTTTATGATTATTGTGTTTTTAACGATTCGTCATATCTCGGGGAAGGACATATGATACTTTTCATCATCATCATCCATCACCACGCGGGTGAAACTGGGGCGCGCAGCTAGTTACATATATATTGCACTTGTTTTACTCACACAAAACATTATACTAATAATCACGTAAGATTTCGAGGAATGCATATACTCTATACTTAGTAACAAAAATAACATGTATTCTGTCTATATTTGTTAAATAGTAACTCACTCAAATACTAATTTCTCAGCGTTGAAATACCTTAACTTATTTAAGTGCAATTTGGGGTAAAGATAGTTCTACCAAATAACAAATAACAACAAACATACATAATTTTAATAACGCTGCTGTAGAAAGAAATCCCTTGTATCAAAATGCCGCTTTATATATACCAAAGTAATTCCGCATTCAGCTCGTAAAGTAACGTGCCTATGCCGTCTAAACGTGCTACTTTACGGCGGCTAGCTTCTAAAATAAATCTGATAATAAGTTAACATAGCATTTATTGTTCCGTGCTTCGGAGGACACGTTAAGCCGTCGGTCCCGGTTGTTTGTCTTAGGACAACAGTCGTTAGGCTATGTCGAGGGCCTTCGAGCAGCCTGAAAACAGCGACATGGGTTGCCCACTAACCTATCCACCAATCCGCACTGGGTCCGCGTGGTCGATTATGGTCCAACTCCTCTCTCTCTGAGAGGAAGACTCGAGTCCCAGCAGTGGGAACATAATGGGCTGATTATGATAATGATGATTGATTTATTTAAATCTGCCTAATGATTGATATCAATAAAAAAAAATATGCAGAGGTACTAAATTTTAGTAACAGTTTAAAAAAATCTCGTGCCGTGTCGTTTAAACTGATCGATAGTCAGCTACATAATTGCTCCCTGGGCCATATTTAATTTTCTTTCATATTCTCTTCCTTAATCGTTCCCTCATTACTGAGGACCGTAACTACTTTCGTTGCAGCTTGTTGACTGTTTCTCTCCATCGAGTTCTGTTGCTGGCCTGATGTAGAGCTGTGCTGAAAGGTAATTACAGCTGTTCCGATACCTGATCCGTCCATTGCTTAGGGTTTCGTCCTCTTTGTCTTATTTCATATTATTACATCTAATAACCCACCCTCTTACAGTTTGTGACCCAGTGATGGGCGACAACGGCAAGATGTACGTCCCAGAAGACATACTACCGGTATATCGCGACATTCTCCTTCCCTTAGCCGACATCATTACCCCAAACCAGTTTGAAGCGGAACTCATGACTGGACTGAAGATGAATGACCTCAAAGGAGCGCTGGAAATTGTAAAAGCTCTACATTCTAAGGGAGTTAAAACAGTGGTGCTCTCCAGCACGGACTTGGGAGACGATAAGCATATGATTGGCATTGCAAGCAGTGGAGGTAAGCTTCTTTGTAATAATAAAATTATTACTATTCACCGGCAAGACACTCGCGTTAGGGATCGAATACGTCGACCTGGTCAATAGTAATAATAATTTAATATGTGTCTCAATTCACAACAATTTCAATACAAAAAAACTGTACTTTAACTCTTCCTTATAAATTAAAAAAAACCGGCCAAGTGCGAGTCGAACTCGCGCATGAAGTGTTCCGTACCATTATCTATAAATTTTCCATTCAATTGACAGGTTTTTTGCCGTTGTTATAGTAATGAATCAATCACGTTGAATCGGGCTAAAAAGTAGCCTTCGTGATAATTTGGCTATAGGACATCTCAACGAGCTATGGAGAGGGCTATGCTCGGGGTTTCTCTACGTGATCGAATCAGAAATGAGGAGATCCGTAGAAGAACGAAAGTCACCGACATAGCCCAGAAGATTAGCCAGTTGAAGTGGCAGTGGGCAGGGCACATAGCACGCAGAACAGATGGCCGATGGGGCCGAAAGGTTCTGGAGTGGAGACCACGGACCGGCAAGCGCAGCGTAGGTCGTCCACCGACACGGTGGACAGACGACCTGATGAAGGTCGCAGGACGACGTTGGATGCAGGCCGCTTCCAACCGGTCCTTTTGGAAAATCATGGGTGAGGCCTATGTTCAGCAGTGGACGTCCTACGGCTGAGATGATGATGATGATGAGGACATCTCTACTCCATTTTCTACCGACTTTCAAAAAAAAAGAGGAGGTACCAGGAGGACCCAGTTTCATAGCTGTAGGGACATACGTACGCCGGCAGAGAATTTCACAATTTACACACGACACAGGTAGGAACTGCGCAACTTTTTGGTTCGTGGCAAGTTTCAGGAACTACGACTTTTTTGTTTAAAATTGAACTTTGAATTTCGCTAAGCATGTGCACCAGTGAGAAACACAACTGTTATCCACAGAAACATCGTACAAGATCGAGATACCGAAATTTGATGTGAACTTCACGGGTACGGGCGATTTGTTCGCGGCGTTATTTCTGGCGTGGTGGCAGAAAACCGGCAACGACGTGAAGCTAACACTCGAGAAAACCATCGCTACTCTACACGCTGTGTGCAAAGACACTTACAATAAAGCTAGAGGTAAGTCAACAAATACATAGCAATAACCCAGCAGAAAGGACACTGTGACAGATTAAAACATAGTTCTAATAGGGTTGCATCTTATAAATACTTACTAAATCTTGCACTTTTATTAGACTGCAAGATTACCCCACTATAGTGGCAGTTTATACCCAAATCAATAGCGTGCAAACATCATTAGTAGGTACTATTAAACTATAAAGCGCTCGCAGGGGAGCTTGACTTGGCGATCTTAACCGATCAACAAGTTAAGCAACACTTGCTGCGGTCAGGACTTGGATGGGTGACCGCTAGTGGCATTATTCAACTGAGCGCTTCCGTGCTTCGGAGGGCACGTTAAGCCGTCGGTCCCGGTTGTTTGTCTTAGGACAACAGTCGTTAGGTTATGTCGAAAGGGCGGCCTGAAAACTTTGACATAGGTTGGCCACTAACCTATCCACCTAGCCGCACACACACACAACTCCTCTCTCTGAGAGGTAGGCTCGAATCCCAGCAGTGGGAACGAAATGGGCTGATTATGAAACTATAATGCTAGTAAAAAGTCCAACTAATGTTCAACCCTCGTTCAAGGCATGAGTTTCTATTTTACACTAGGTTACAGAACAAACACGAGGCCCAGCTGATGTTATACGGTTACCCCTGTCTAACATCTATACATTTCGTCACAAGTCTGCACTGCGCCCGTAATCATGTGTTTATAATTTCACCGGCACTCATACCATTCAAAACGGAACGTGTTCCGAAAAGAGTTTTATACTGTTACAAATGTGTATGTGTGTGTGTTTAAGCAATAGCAAAATGAACGACATGGTGCTTCACGAACACAATTTAACAACCTTAGGCAACAACACCTGCACTGTATGTTAACTTGGCACATAAGCAATAAATGATTTGAGTTTGAGTTCGTTATTTTCATTAATTTATTTTTAAAGCAGACCTACTAAGCGATATTAAACAATGCAATTTACAGAGAAAAATGAATGTCGACAATCGTTTTCAAAAGCAGGCGTTAGTGCTTTAAAATGTTATAAAATTTATGAAGGACGTCAATACGAAAGTTTTTTTCAAAAATTCTTCTTTCGGTTGGATAATGCTGTGAAGCTGTTCAATAGATATCGCTCCGTCCCCATACGACGGTTAAAAATCAGATAGCGTGTTAAAATTCGATGCTCGGACCTCGAGCCTCGGTGGCCTAGTTGGTCATGGCGTCTGACACGGATTGTTGGAAGGCGCGGGTTCGAATCCCGTCCGAGGATGTGAATTTTTCTCTCGAAAATTGCTGAAGTTGCTGCTGAATGTCACGAATGTAAATAAAATTGTGTGTGTATAATTTTAATACTCTTCAACATGCAACAGTTTCTTAAATAACAAAATGACGCAATAGAATTTCACAACATTAGAATAAATGACATGATTTATACGTGACTCGTTAAAAACAACAGTGTCTTTATCTGCTGCCATATTTATTTGAACAACGCACGAAGTGCTGCACACGGATCTACTGGATACGGGACCGGCATGCGCTAAGAGCGTGGACTGTCGCTCAAACGTTGACGATATGATATTAGTTTCCATACCTATTAGTTTAGATGTAATATATTATGTCATTCTGTGATATAAAACTCAGGATAAAGGTTGAAGCGCACGAGCGTTGGCATTTCTACGATGCCCAGATTATCGCCAGCATCGTAGTTTTAAGTTGTAAATATCGTTTTGGTACGATCTTTGTATTTAGCCAATGTCAAATAGATAGGTACATAAAATGGAACCGATTTCGATTTTCGTCGACTTCAACACTAAAATGTGTGAAATAACTTGTTTGATTGGTCGTTGCGATCGTCGACGAGCTCACCGATGTCAAATACTTGAGAGTTACACAAGATTGTTTTCCAACGTTTCTTGTCATCTCGTCATTAGTTTCACGGTTGTTGTCAAAGATGCAACGATGTTTGCTCTTAGAAAATCCCACGGCTGTTCTTTAAAATCGGTACCATGTTAGTTCAAGAGTACTTAACACAATATTGTGCGCATGCTACCGACTTCAATACAAGTTATTTCACACATTTTAGTATTGAAGTCGACGAAAAACATTTTCTCACGCTTTCTTTTCGCTTTTTTCACCCTTGCTACTTACGGGATTGATTGTCATTCACCGTCAGTAACGATATCAAGATAATATGCGAAACACTTTTCTGTTATTGCAGTGACATTGACGTTCATAAGTGCGTCTTAGATGCCTAAATTGAATTAATGATTTTGACTTTGACTTTGAGTGTAACTCAATAACTGCTTGACCGAATTTGATGAAATTTAAATTGGACCACTTCGGAAGTATACTATACCAAACAAAAAAATTGAGAATCGGGTTCGCACATGGGGAAGAACTCGGTGAACATACACAAAAAAAACATACAATCGAACATATAACGTCCTCCTTTTTTGATGTCGGTTAAAAAGAAGTATATTGTAACAGTAGAACTCTTTGTGAATAAGTTAGCCCGGGGAAACACTGCCACCATACCCTATTTCTGTCGCGAAGCAGTAATGTTCGCAATACTGCGTTCTGATTAGAAGGATATGTGTGCCAGCGAAATTACAACCTACCTAAGAGCCTTAAAAACTTATAATGTCTCAGTGTTACGGGCGTAGTGCCTGTGAATCTGTTATAGGCAGTGGTTACAACTTAACACCTGGTGGACGTCGTGCTTGTACTGTTTCCTGTTATAATAAAAACTAATAATATTATTAAGGTTTATATCTGATATCAAGTAAGGGACTATCAGTTATTATAAGTTTAACTTTCATTTGACTTTTTGGAGTGAAATTTGTTGACTTTTTACAATTTCTACCACATATGCACATTCACGCGCATTGAATTAATATTAAGTTATTTTACACATTAATAACTCTAAAGAAACACTCATTATGGAAAACAATTTCACATTTTCGACATATTAATTCTAGCGCAAAAGCATCATAAAACTACTTCGCTGTAATACCTTTTAATGTTTCAAAGCAGAATTTTTCGAAGTCAGACTCGTGTTGAGATTTTAACATTCCAAGCGCCAAATAAAACAAAAACAAAACCTAAAAATGCTTATATAAAGTCAAAATCATTTATTCAATTTAGGCATCAAAGACGCACTTATGAACGTCAATTTTTCATTATAATGTACTTTAAAGACTACCGCCGCGTTCCAAAACATATAGAGCCTACCGAGAAGAAGCGGCAAGAAACTCGAGGCCATTCTTTTTATATAGATGTTTTTACAATGTTTCTACTTAGGTACTATAAATATTAGCCCCAGTGTGTTGCCTTACAAAAGAGAACATAATAATGGTATCAGTAGGGCAAGACACGCTACACTTTGACATCTTAGTACACGAGTAGATAGATCCTGGAGTGATCAGTCCCAAGCTGTTTTATCCTCCAAGTAATCCGAAATTTTGTAATAACCTTTTTGACAGAGTTTGGTTTAATAGTAATTTTAAAATGTAAAGAAGCAATAAGTTTAAGTCCGATTGTTTACGTTTGTTACAGTTATGCAACCCACTGGTGCTATCCCATGCAACCTCAAAGAGTTGCGTCTCGTCCAGAACAAAGTGACCATTGAGGATCCCAAAATTGAGATCAAAGCTATTAAAATAAACTAAAATAAGAGATAAGTTCGTTTGGTGAAACTACGGAATATCATCAATGAGCATACATGCAAGAGTTGAAAACATATTAATTTTAAGTTAGTACTAGATTTACTTAGCAAAATCACTTAAGTTTCAATAGTACAAAGATATTTAAAAGGACTTTCTTCACTTATAATTTATATGAATTAAAATGAAATCTCGCTGTTACACTTCTCAAGATTCTCACTTCTAAAGATTCTCATCTTTAGCAGAATTATGTATTACAAACACAAATAAAATAGGTAATTGATTATTATTCATAAGTTATTTATAGCAATGACATGTAGAAACCATAATCTATGAAATTATTGTCTCTGTAATCTTATTTAATTATGATTATAACTAATAATGATAAAGATATCATTTTATCGTAATTACTCGTACAATGTTTAAACGGCACACTGCACTAAGCCTACACGCCTCACGGCGGTGTGAAAATTTAATAGCGATCAAAGGTTGCGATTAGATTTTACGAGAATTTAAAGAAACATTATTGTGGTTTTCTTACTAAGGAACATGATTATATTGAAATAAAAGACACGCATATTACTTAAATTATTTTAAACCCGACATTTCGATCTCTTTAAAGATGCTGGTCTTGGTCTTGAAAAAAGATTCAAGATCGTAACTGAAAGGAAATCACTGAGCAGTGTTTTTGAAACCTTAAGATTTAAATTATAAAACATATATGCGTTTTAATGAGCATGAGGCATATTGTTCATCATCATCAATACGCATAAAATCCAAGACGCAGTATATTAACACGTATTTTTTTCAATTACGCTAATTGTCCAATGCACAAACTGTTCATTACGCGAAACGTACAAACGCAAATCGTGCAATACGCAAAACAATCATTTCGCGAAACGTAACGAAACGCTAATCGTCCAATACACTTATTGTACAATACTAGAATATTTGAAACCCAAAAATCGTTATTAAATTATTTACAGTTAATGTATAATAATTGCAAAATCTACCTGTATGAAACATAACTTGGACTTTGTTTTTTCATGATAGTAAAGACATAGACTGTGTACTATCAAGTCAAGTACATATTTGTACCAACAGATGAATGATGACAGTCATAGAATGAGGTGCTTTGATATGTAATGATTGGCAAAATAACCTATAAAGTAGTCTCATGCCTGATAAGAAACGATAACCTTAGTTTAAAGACGTTTATTGATCGTTTATGTGTTTATTTTTGTATTGAAATTCTCGTGAGTTTGACACATATTCAACTATTATTATTAACCGGCAAAACACGTTAAGGATCGAATACGTCTCGCCAGGTTTCGAGCATGTCCGATGCTTATCTTCGAGGCGAGTGCGCAGTGGCGTCTGCGAACTCCCGGCGCGGGCAAAGTGCCCGAAACCGGACATGCTCGAAACCCGGGTCGACTTATTCGATCCTTAATCCTAATAATAGTTGAATACGAGTGTTATCAAATGTTTTAATCATATTATAATCGTCTTTACTAAAATGTGTTATAAGTCATAACCATCGATCATATAGATCGGTGGTCATAACTCATAAGTGTAATTATTATCATCTCCTATATTGATATTTCAATACAAGGCCGGGTTCTTATATCATAATAAAATTATTATTGCAATGGGCTTATAGATTTCAAATGTTAATGAATAAAGGGTAGAAGTAATAGTTTAAAATGCATTTGATGGATTTTATTGTTATAATGCATTTAGTATGTGTTCGAAACATATTGTAGTATATTATTTATTATAAAACAACACACTTTTCTAACGTGTTTTATCAAAAGCAAAATACTTTGTAAAACTAAAAGAAAAACGAGTAAAAATATATTCTGATTCTAAAATCATACGAAAAAGTGCTTACGGACTGAGAATTTCTAAAATATATTGTTCCCTACGAAGAATGATGAATAATTGAATTATTAATAAAATGAAAAGAGATAAGAAAGAAGACATTTTTACTCGTATTATCCGTATTATAATAGCCAGCATTTAGTAGATGTACCTAGTATTAGTAGATACTAGTGTTTGTTACTGTTTATGATACATATTTAAGCTTCTCTATTGTGACTGTGAATAAATGTCCTCTATCTGTCAGGCAAAGGTTACGTTTTGTCCATTTTGAGATATTACCCGTATGTATAGGTCAAAATGTTTCAATAGAATTGTAATGATAAAATCTATATTATACACCAAATTTATTATATTTAACATTATAAATTAATGACAATAATTTATATAAGTACTATGTAATTTCTAATTTTGTACTTACATAAGTTTTACAGATCATGTGGTATAGGGTAATAAGGGCCATTTTGGCTCTGTCTCATATGCATGGCAATTTAAAATTAATTTCTCAACTTACCCTTTGTTACACGATCCGCCAAACCGTTTTAAACAAGTTGTAGTAGTTGCTATTAACTAAAATGAAAATTAGCTATGACGTGATGTAAGACATCGAGTAGGTACCTACATATCCCAAAAGTAGTTCAAAAAATATAATCTAATAACCTTTGAAATATATTGTTATAAGATAAAAAATGACATACAAAGTGCAAATTGAATATTTACCTATAATGTAACACAACCTGCAGTCGTTGTAGCATATGTATATGTAAAAAGAAATTACATAATTAGGTAATTTACGAGCATATATTTATTGTTTAGAAGGCAACAATATTTTTGTTGTCTAATAATCATTCCGTTACCAAACACTCTGGTTTGTCACCACTCATACCTAAGAACGTACTATTCGCGATTGGTCTCATTCGCGACAGGTCCCGTTCGCGATAGGTCCCGTTCGCGATAAGTGTCCTTCGCGATAGGTGCCATTCGGGGTTGTTCGCATTCTTAAGATAACACGCACTATTTGTGATGGCGCATTTTATATAGTGTGTTTATATCGTTATGAAGGCAAACCTCTTCATTTAAAACTAAGTACATTATTTGGTTATTGTATGAATTTTAAGAAACCATTATTGTATTGTTTGATAATTTAGTACAAACCATATTGTTTATGAAATTAAAAAGCTGTTTGAATAGTGGCCAGTAAAAGCCTAGCGTAGTTAATGAAAGTGTACTTACGCTTAAAACTCATGAACAGTTGTAATCTGGGACGTGTTGTTTGATTAATTATTTGTTAGATAACGGTTAGATAACGCTATTTAATTTGTAATAGCGTCTCTAGGATCGTCATTATCGTTAATACCTAGAGATCTACAAACATGCAAACAAAGCTTAATCAATTCGGCCAAACCTAAACGATGCAGAAGTATGATGCGAAGCGAGCTAAAGTAGAAATGCAAGGCAGTCGCGCGTCTGTGACGCGGTGCCCGAACTTTGTTTGCTAATCGCCGTTCGTTCCGCTAACGCTACCGCTACTGACTTAACATCACTCATTTACAATAAAACGTTAGTTGCTAATCGGAACGGATTATTATATAACTATAATTTACGATAAAGTATCTATTTATGTAAGTAATATTGTAACTTATTGAAACATAAATTGGAATTGTAATTGTAACTCAAGGGAATTTTTGAAAATATTCATATTATTTCATGGTTTAATTTACGCAGTCGGTACTACGTACAGTCGAGTATCTCGACCGGTTTCGTGACCATCCGGGTCACGAGTGCTGTATGAAGAATCATACAGCACTCGTGCACTGGTCTGTTCGTGCGTGTATCTGTGCATAGTGCGTTAACTGTACTGTATCTGTCCAAAATGACAATGCCGAATTTTGAAAAATTCTGCTCAAAACTTTCATTACAACTGAGTTACGTGGTCGCACTGCATGTCGCATAGGTTTTGCGTATTGACCTTTTAAAAATTATAAAGCAATAGTAGCGGTCTACGCGCGACTTACGCTCACGCTTGGTTGCGTAGGTTTGGCCGATGATAATTGGGCTGTTAAAATTTTAATTATTGTGTGTTTTTATTTCTTTATGTTAATAAAATATTTTTAGAATATTGAATCAGGCTATTGTTTTAGTAAGAATTTTAAATAAATAATAAAATACAAATATTTCAAACCGTGAACATATAAACACATTTTTATGTAACTGTTACAATTGCAAAACAGTACCTAATGCGGTACCTACTAGCTTTATAGCATGTTTATACTAATTGTATAGTCTAAAATAATGTAGATATATTATAAAATCAGACCATCGACATGTCTTCCAATATTTATTAACTTGGCTAAGTCTGTGATACACATAATTTGTCCTCAACATATTTTTTGTAATTTATAATTTCGACGATTAATTTACTTTCTAAGTGTACACCAAATAATAATTTATTTATTTTGTTGTTAATACCTATGCAATATTTATTCTGGTTTAAAAAGGTTGTTAGTTTAATATCGATTATGCAATAAATGTTAATTGTTATTCAATATTTTGTTTCCTTTATACAATATTACTATGAACCTTACTAGTTACATCTATATTTATATTAGCTGCGCCCTGCGGGTGCACCCGTGTGGTGATGGATGATGATGATCAAAAAATATCCTATTATGTTATTCCAGCGCCTCATCTGTCTACCTTCCTACATTCCAAATTTCATTAAAATCCTTAAGTACTTTTTGCGTGAAAGAGTAACCCACATCCATACAAACAAACTTTCGCGTTTATAATATTAGTAGGATGTACTGACCCATTTCTGTTTATAGTTTCTTTATCAATTGTCTCGATTAAGTCGAGGCCACTGAATCAAATCTATGATTACGTGCTACAGGTATTATTATTTATTATGCAAACAATGCAGTACCTATCGAAAAACGATTCTACAGATAGGTACTGCATTGTTTACAGTAACTAAACTCAAGATGTCTCCACCACACACGTAGTTAACCCAGTATTCATTGTAGTCTTTGACGTAGATCCACACGTAGAGAAATACCTACGTTTGGCCAGAGTTATTATTATTATTAGGTATACATATTTTTTGTCCCACGTAATAAGGGGCAAACCTATTGCCATCTCCGGGCCGCTGTTTCAGACTCCAAACTGCTAAGAATTTCTTCGTCGGAAACCTCCATAACTATCCGACCCGGGTATCGAACCCAAGACCTCGAGATTCCAAAGTGGCGCTTCCACCGCTACAGCAAGACCGAGCGAGCGAAGCCGCTGGCGACACGCCAGCCATAGCTATCTATATAAAGGATATTCATGGAATGCGGTAAACCACACGATGTAAAATTAAAACACGAAGCAAACTTTACAAACATAAGCAGGTATATTTCAAATCTTACAAAACAAAAATTCGGAGACGATTTTACGACAAGATAGATTAGTTAACAGGCATGTTATTCGCGGACCAAATGATGGCTAGGGAGGCAAAGGTTTCATACAAAAAAGTGTTGTAGATAAGTGATATTTGTCATCTCTGTCGCCTACTTTTAATCGTAACGACAGCTCCCACTATGAGAACTAGTAGAACTCCATGGAACACCCAAAAAATAGAATTGTAGTATCTTAGTATTGTTGCAGCGTCGTTTACAATTAAACAAGGAGTCAGATATATAAGGCAGAACACTCGCATTATTGAGAAACCGATGTTCCACGGTACTTTCATCTGAAAACAAGTAAGTACTATATGTTAGTTAAAAAACAAGACTGCCATCTAAAAAAATACTGGACGAATGAATTATACATAAAGATAACCAATATTTCGTGCTAGCCAGAGCAATTGCCATGGAAGTACTAAGTACTCCATAAGTACTTAGTACTTGCATGTGATAGTTGCACTGGGCCGAGCTACCACGAAAATTTACGTAAGTGTAACAGATAGTGCGGTTCAAATCACGCCTTTAAGCACTATTAGAGCGCTCAAAAGAGACCCGAAATTGTGTGAGCGGACAAATGGTTCCAAGCAGCATTTTATGGGGGAGGCATGTGTTCAGCAGTGGACGTTTTCCATCTGATAATGATGATGAACAAATGGTAGGCGAATGTGAAGTCGTAAGTGGTGTCATATCGGTGCACAGTGTTATTGCTCTTGCATGAAATCCTCGTTAGTGACGAAATCGAATCGCGCTTATTATTGGTCCCGCAGACCTAGACAAAATTCAAACAAGCGTTTCCGCACACGCTACAGACAAAAATGTGTCTACGCACTTAGCGTGACGTCACGTGACTTTTCCACAGGTAATATCAACACCATACATTTTGGAGTTGTCGTTTGGCGTTAACGTTAACAGAAACATCTTTTGTCTAGGCCTGCAGCGGAGATAGACGTCAGCACCGTATAGGATAATAACGGACTGCGGCAGTAATCGTATCGTTTACGTATAGTTACATCACAAACTATAATTTATTTAGTACAACTAGGGCCCAACCAACTCATAAGGTGCGTTCGATTAGCAATGACAGCATTGGTGGCGTTGCCATTGTTGGTTCTTGTGTTAAAGCGTTCGTAAAGCTCAAAAACGTTATTTTTGCCACTTTGGCCAGGCCTCCGTCACTCCATGTACTTGCGCGCTATAACTGCCTACCGCCCAGCCGAGCGGTCTCGGTCCGCCGGCGGTTCAAATTCAGTGCGGTTTTCGCAAGCGAAGCGCGCGCACGCCGTTCAATTTTAATAGTGCTGTTCGTTCGTACGCGTATTACGATGCCGTGTGGTGCCTTATGTGCTGTAGATGGGTGTAAATCAAGCAAAAGAAGGGATAAACACCTAACATTTTTCCATTTACCTGTCAATGAAGAATGGTAAGTGATAAATTATTACTAGTTTTTGTCGTTTAAATTTTTTTCCATTCACATACCGTCATTAGAGACATAATTAATGAAAACCTTTGAACAAGCCGCGTCTGTTGTAAGGTGACTTGTTGCGAGAAAACGAATCAAATTAATTAATCTTAATAAATTTGATTCGTGATAATTGGTAGTAGTACAATACACCTAGATATGTACAACTAGGAACTAGATATATTTTTTTATTTTGAAGGCCATCGACTTTTCGCTTGAAAACTTTCGAAAACTGCAGTGTTTATGTATTTTTGTGTGAGAGTGTTACACTCGTTAATAAAATAACTTACGGCTTAGTGCTATATTTGAAGTCGGTTCTCTTTTTGTAAGGCTTTTTTTTTATTTCTAGTGAACATCTCCGAAGATCATCATCAAACTAAGAAGTATTATACTTATTTTAAAACGTTCTCCTAAATGTAACAAATCCTTTTCTGAAAACCGCATCGATATCGGTTTAGCCAAACGCGAGATTATCGCGCACAAACATACATACCTACAAACCATACAAGTCAAACATCTCAGTTTGGCCTGTATGTCTGATCACCTCCTTTTTTTAAGTTGGTTAAATATTTTATAAATGATAAAAATTTTAACTGCCACATAAAAGTCAGAACATATTCACAGTTCTCAATAACATAGATAAAAAGTTATGTTAATTTAATTTTATCGAAGAGGCAGCCCTGCGATTACTGTGGAATCGCGCGGTGCGAAGCAATCACTGCTGTACGCTTGAGCATTTAGGCGCATTTTAGCATACAGTGGTTGTTGACGCGAGGGAGTAGGCTATTATCGTAATAGGTATTGGAAATTTTCTACTGAGTGAAGTATCTGTTCTTATTCAGTAATCTGTGCTTTGGCCCACACCCTACTCGAACCCTAAACCAAGCAGAAGACCTAAAATCGCATGATTATGCTGTCAAATAGATAGAGGTAGTTGTCAAAAAACGCTCACAAAGAACCATGCTCCGGACGCGGGTAAAAAAAGCACTTTTTGGTGGCATAAATACCTACCTCTTTTTAACTGCGAACGCTGAACGAAAAGAGTCCAAAACGACATTTTCACCCACAGATTCCCAATTCGAACGCTTTTGTGAGTGTGCTTAATATTATTTTCGCCAACTTGGGCCAACTATTCGAATGCACTAATAGTTTGTACTTACTGTATGTACACAATTTTTGTACTGGGCCCACTGGTAGCAACCTTAATGCTTAAACTGGAGAATAAAGACTAAGATTCTTATAAACATACATATAACTCACAATTCCTTGATAATTGTATTATTGCCAAGGATTGCAGCTTGTTCGAGATTTCAAACTAAACATGAAGTTAGCTTTCTTATTGGCAAAAATAACTATTACCTACCTACGTATTCTTTCACCAAAAAAATAAGTATTGGCGTGTTCACTTACCTAATAGCAAAAACTATCATAACGACACGCAGAATCTAAACGGCGGAAATCTTAATTTCTATCATCTTAATTAGGTAGTTACTTACCTAAAGTAGGTACGTACCTTAAATAATGTTACGTTAAAATCTTTCTTTATTTTCTCCCTTACCATGGGGCTTATAGATTAGTTTTTATTTATACTTATAATATTCTGTAAATATTTTTAGGCATTTCAATCTAAAATTAAGTTAATCTAATTAATATGGGTACTACATTAATTTTTATAATAAAATAAATTATGAAACTGCGCCTTATAGAATCGTATGAATTTAATGTCGTTAACAACCAGTTGTAGAATGTGTTTTAATTAATAATATATGCTGGTTTGTTGACATTGTACTAATATAAAATCTTAACAATTCCTAATTTTTCATAATATACATTTGTGAAATTTTTAATACTCGTATTAATTGATTTGATGTTTTTATTTGTAGCTAATTACTTATAAACTGACTAGATATATATGTTAATATACGTTGATAGGTATATGTTAATTTTAAAGTTGTTACCATTTAGAACTTAATATAAATTTGACTTGCCCTGTGTAACTACTAATGTTATAAGGCCAATAAAAATTATTCTATTCTATTCTTAAGTATCATTTCACTTAGGTTTGGCGAACCTAGCCATTTCTAGTTAGATTCTAGCAGTCGTTACAGGAATAAGTACACACTTGCTCGAATGTATATGTGTTAAGGCATTTAAAGTGTTTTCATACTACCTTTTCATGCTCGACAATGTAACAAGTGTCACATATCACGCAATCTCGACGTAAAGCCAGGCATTACATCTCAAGGGATTTAAAGTTGAATGAAACTCCCAAAGGATTAAAGTGATTTGGAATTGGAACGTTAAAATTTGTTGGCAAAACTCTTAGCACAGATATACGAGCATTGTCAAAAGAGTTTATTCGATAATCGAACCTAGCCTCCACAGAGAGCACACAAAAAAGGGAAAAGATTGTAATGACTGTGAAACAAAAGACGGTGTTCTTCTATCTTCACAGTTTAGTAGGTATTTTATCACGTAGGTATACACGTTGACTCAAAAATATTAACTTTGAGAATCCATAACTGTACAACAGTGTCTAATATTAATATAAACTTTTAATTTATTTTACTTCTAACTAAATACCTAAATCTCTTTTTATGTAGCCCTGATTTTTTATTGTCTCACAGTAGGTATATGAAACGTAGAGCATTCACCTCGAGGATAAAGCCTGTCTTCGTCATGGGCGGCTCGAACCCCTCGCTTCACTCAGGACTCGACATAACTTCCTCGCTTCGCTCAGAGGTTTAATTTAAATCCCTTCACTGCGCTCAGATTAACTCTAGAGCCCCTGTTATGCTCAGGGTCCAATATGCCGCCTGAGACGTAAGACACTGCTTTACTCCGTCGGTACATAATCTACTATTATTCTACGAACTATATTATGTTCCATATTATTTATATTATAAGATTGGATATACTGATAGCTACGCCTGTTCTAAAATAGGAAAATTGCATAGCCAATATTAGATTGATATGAAGTAGATTACTTAATCTCACTTATCAGTCATCTAAGAGTACCTAGGTAAGTAACCTACCTGTACCGCGTAACGCTATGAAATCCAATAATAAACAATGCGTCGTAAGTACGATTTTCATTTAAACACGCATAAAGCTATTATTTCTTAATGCAAAGGTACTTGGGTACGATCTTGTAAAAATATTTGAATTTAGTTAAGTAATGATAGCTTATTTCACCTTTGGGTGAAGTATCTAAGTATTTAGATTATGGGTAGGCATAGGTTTATTTCCGAACTATACTCATAGGCACTTTGAATAAGCATAAGTATGAAATATGTACCTAATATGAAAGTCACAGATATATAGGTATGTACAATAGTAACGCAAGTATCACGATTTGTATTGAAGCCAAGCGTGCAGACTTTGTTACATGAATTTACGTGTATTTAGTGAAATACCTTACTTACTTGTGATAGGAAATATCTCCTTGACGTATTTCGAGCCCCCAGAGGACTAAATTTTTGGGCTATTGCACTTATTAATACGCAAATTAGGTTTCGCGCCCTGTACCGCGGCTGTAACAACAGACGCGCGCGGATAGGCGCAGACTGTAAGTAGCGGCGGCCAACCTTGACGCTTGGTCGGGGTGCGGACACGGGAAGCGCATAATATATCTATTGTACATACATATCTGTGATGAAAGTAGTTCTTTCTCATACGGTATAACACAAACCTGACCACTCGTATCGTAGAGTTTGCCGTATTCTGATTCCATTTGAAGGTAGACCCATAGCGTGGCAGAAATTATGATTTGCTGCAAAGAAGGGCCCGTCCACAGAGTAAAGGCGAGGGACGAACATGCGCTTCTGAAACATTCGTGTTTTTTGTATAGTACCTACTTAAGTATATTGAAGAATTTCATCAAAATTGTAACTAATCTCATTTTGAGGTTTCCACGCGAGCGTTTTTTCATTTGAATAGGAGTTCAACTAGTTCATAAATAAATAAATCACTACACCTTCAAGAATTTATACGATTAGAGTACAATTATGTCATTCAGTTATAAAGATGCACCTTACCTTACTGTAAGGTAGTTATATAATGAAACAAAAATAAGCTTTCAAAAAATATATGCATTGATTGAAAATCGGTTTCAACTTTTAGAAATTGAATATTATTTATTGAATATTGATTAATTTATGTAAAAATACACATGCACACCTGATTACTTTACTGGCTTTGAACATGTTTTTGTTGATATTCACCCAAAACCAGTACTGTACGGGTATGTCCCAACTTCGCACGGTGTCCTTCATCCGAGGCCCGATCAGGAGCTTTTCGTTATCATAACATTTGAGCGTTGAAAAATTGTACTCTTGTTGCAATGCTATCTCTGGACTTACACTGAAATCATTGAAACATGAGTTGGTTTCTACACAGGTACCGAAAATAATATAATAACATATTACATGTTTTTATTGGTCATTAGGTAGGCAGGTATGCAAGATGCTCTATCTTCTATCTTCAATAGAGTAGATATATATATATATATATAGGTAGAGATAAGAGAAGATACAGTACATATATATGATATAGATAGATATAGATGTTATAACATCTGATTATTTCATTAATAAAAATATATGAACCTGCAGTACCCAATTTTCGTGCGTTAGTCTGTCTTCTTTCGATATAAACAATAATAATATAATATACCGATATAAACGATGATAGAACAGGGATAGTGAAGATTGGTATGCAATCAGGCGATCGCCGGTTCGATCTCTACTTCTGTACAACTATAAATAAAATAACAGCTGCGGTGAAGCATTCAGTTTGATGAAATCCATGTCCTGGTTGGTGGTAGAGCACTTTCTGGATAGCTAACCCTGGGTAGGTTCATAATCATCAAGATTAAAAATTTGTCAGGAAGCACCTAGTAGCAGCTGTCCTAGAGAGGAAGTCGCCATTCTCATTCATTCGCTTTAGTGTGATACCTTCGATCGTATTTTCATTCAAATGAGGTACTTATTCATCAAATGCTAGATTCATATAGAAGAATTCATGTGTATAATTCATAATATAACAGGAAACAGAAGCTGGCCAAGAATCACATTCTTGAGCTAAGAGTGACATAACAGTACACACGAACGCGACCGCTACATATAATACGTACAGGAATAGTACTTATAGCTGCAGCAGTATAGTTATATTATAACTGGACGTGATGATAGTACAACAATTTTAAAAATAAATACTTATAAAACATAGCTAAGCTAGTATATGCGTAAAACCAGTACAATGCTCTTCGGGTACAATATAATAATGCGTTTAGGGTGTTGATGGGGTTGCCCCTATACTGCAGCGCATCAGGGATGTTCGCTGAGTCGCGCGTCGACTGCTTCTACACGACCATGCGGAATCGGTGTACATCTCTGTGATGAATGCTCAGAGTGCGGGCCAGCCCCAACACCATACTAACTATATTTGCGATTGACTGTCAGCACATTAATCGTTGTTTGATCCATGCACTGACAAATAAAAAAATGATGAAAGTTTTAACTTAAGTACCTACTTAACGACTTATTATAACCTATTAATATTATATTATTTTAATTATTATTTGGGTCTATTATTTCATTGATTTCAGTTATTTCACGGACATTCTATTTATTATGATAATTATTTGTTGTTATTCCATTTATTTCACGGATTACGTCCGGTCCTTTGCAAAGGCATAAGTGGGGCTTAACACTTAGAGGCCTTTTTGGTATAAAATATACAATGTAGTATAAAAAACAGACATTATTTGTTGTTATTATTATTATTAATTCCCTGTGAGTATATGATCTAAATCGAAATAAATGATTATTATTATGACTAAAGATTCCATTGTATACTACATACGTACTCTACTAGTCTACTATAGCTACTGCTACTCGACCAATAAGTTAAACTATCGGGAGTAAAACTTGACTCTGCACGTTTCCTGAACGCGTGATGACGACGTTATAGAGTAGATATATGAAGTTGCTTCTATAGTAAAGGCAGATTACTCTACTACATATACAGTAGGTGTAAAAATTACTCCACCAAATTCAATTACAGGGAACTGGTAAAATAGTTCGCACTACTCAACCTATAGTTTATTCTACTCACGAAGAATATAATAGTGTGATACTGCGACTAACTTCAATAAACTAAGCTTCGTTGTCGGTCCGTGTCCCGGCACCGGCATAGTCTTAGCCGGGTACACCCCAAAGCCTGCTTCAGTGCACACGCAGGTGCAAAGCAGCATAATGATCATATTCTTTAACATGTACAACAGGAGTATCGGTATGTTGTACAAATATCGTTTCTCAGCATCGTAATAGTAGAACGAGTTATCGCAATAAATCTGTTGAGAACATTAGGTTTATATAATATTAGCTTCGCGGCTGCATTAAAGTTGCGTTATGTAGCTACAAGGGATATTTATTGTACCTACCACGATTAGGAAGCTATAGCCTGTGGAAGGGAGAGATTCAGTGAGTTTCTGAATCTCTCTCTACCACAGGTAGACACTGTTGCATATTCTCGAACGCAGAAGTAGAGTTTACACTTCTATGCCTAATTAGCACGTGCGAAGTGTTCATATTCATAGGTAATGAGATTCGGACGTAGTTGTTCGCGAGTTCTTTTCCAACTACGTACCTAAGTGCTTAGATTTCCTATGAGGATAACATTGTGAAGTAATCCACGTCATGCGTAGCAGAGCCCTTTTTAACGCGCCTGGCTAATTACCACCCTCGTACGACCTAATGATGTGTTCCGGCTGAACTTGAGAGCCTATATCCATTCTAGGTCTAGTGATCTTCGATCACATCACTGCCCATCAAGTAGGGTTTGGTGCTACGCAGACGTTTGCCCTCGCCGCTACGTAGCTACGGATATACGCGCGGCGTGGTCATTTTGCCCTCCGTGTGGTTTGATAGTATAGGATTCCCTTTGCGCTATCGTTCGCGGCGAAATTGAAACTGCCCGGGTCCGCTCCGTCCGTCGTCTGCAAAGCGCCTAAGACACCGCCCTTCTTGGAGATCGCATCAGTTGTTTGCTAGTTGCGGTTAAAGGAATGCTACTACCCATTCCTTTGCAATCCTCGGCCAGTTTTGACGGCACACGAGGGATAAGAAGGGATGGTTTCATTATCACTCTATGGATTCACACCTAGCATGTAAGTAGATAGTCTAACAATATCCCAGGTAGCGTACTAAGTAGGTATAAGTTAGCGACAAGCGCACACGCTTACTTTGGTTGGTTACTCGCTTCGATTATGTAGTGAAATGCATTATAGCTTTGATAAAAGTAAAACTGGTTTAAGTAATTTTCCATTTTCCTGATACCACTATTCGTACCTACTACTTATATGGTATTTATTTTTACTAGTAGTAGACCATACATATTTATATGATGAGGTTAACCAAGAAATGAATGTGCTGATTTCGAACTTTCTTGTGCTTGTTTAACATTTCTTGTATGTTAATGAAACTTTTACCTGCGGCGAACATTTTATTCGCAAAAGCGAATAGCCGACCAGACAGGCACATAGTTTCTGTAGCTTATGTTCCGTAATGACTCGAAAATTCCCCAGAGTCGTAAATGGTACTGTAAAATGATCTTTGTATATGCGATACCTGTAATATGGTCCTGTAAATAAAAGGAAACTATTATAAAGGTTAAATTTCGTGTGACCCTGGAATTATAGTTGTGAGGCACGCTGTTTGTGGATATGCATCTCGAGACCGAAGTCGCATGACCCTGGAATTCTGGTTGTGAGGCACGCTGTTTGTGGATATGCATCTCGAGACTGAAGTCGCGGACTGCATGGTCGAATGTTATGAACAACTTTGGATCGATGGGATGCCATCATTTTTTATAAGTACAACACTTCGTAATCATTTTTCTTGCAAATTGTTTTCTAAAACCTGTACTTATTTTTTTAATATAGTATTTATAAGTAATAAAATATGTGAGCATTGTGAAATATTTTCACAATGCGCAGCCAGGGTATTTAAATTTAACTCCCGAGCGAAGCGTTATTAAGTTATGCAGAGTCCTGAGTGAAGCGAGGGGTTCAAGCCGCCCAAGACGAAGAGAGGCTTTATCCTCGAGGTAAATACTGCCGTGGCGGTGCCGGCTTAGAATAGCACCCCCCCAACTCTACCCGTGGGTGCCGTAGAAGCCGGCTAAGGGATACCATATCAGAAGGTGGGCAGCAGCACCTTCCCAGTCACACAGCACACACACAAACTGCGCTCGCCAACCCGCCTGCCAAGCGTGGCGAGTATTGGCAAAAACCCCTTATGGATTGGACAAAAAGAACCAGGCCCCCAGTCCCCGGCAGCCCCGCTATTCCTGGCTACGGTAGCGGCCACGGTAACGGTGGGGCAGGGGGTGCTAAGAATCCCCGGCAGACGCCCGGCTACCACCCCCAACGACGACGACTGGCCCTGGTGACACACAACATACGCACGATGAGGACAGACGAGAAGATATATGAGCTGGAAGAAGAAATGAGTAAGTTACACTGGGACATTGTGGGGTTATCTGAAGTCCGTAGAGCGGGTGAGGACACGATAACCCTAAAATCAGGTAACCTACTCTACCACCGGGAGGGCGACCAACAGTCCCAAGGTGGTGTCGGGTTTCTCGTCCACAAGTCCCTTACTAACAACATAGTTAAGATCGATAGCGTTTCCAATAGGGTCGTATACCTAATACTCAGAGTATCCAAACGATATTCGCTGAAGGTCATTCAGGTATACGCACCGACGAAGTCGCACCCGGATGATGAGGTGGAGGATATGTATGAGGATATTAGTCGGGCCATACATACCTCTGAAACGCACTTTCTAGTTGTTATGGGGGACTTCAACGCGAAGTTGGGTAAGAGAAGCGAGGATGAGTCGAAAGTGGGGCAATTTGGCTATGGACAACGGAACCGTAGGGGACAGAGGTTGGCCGACTTCCTGGAGAAAGAGGGACTCTTTATGATGAACTCTTTCTTTCAGAAGCCACCTCACAGGAAATGGACCTGGCTGAGTCCCGATGGTTCCACGAGAAATGAGATTGACTTCATTATGACCACCAAAAGGCAAATATTCACTGATGTCTCCGTGATCAACAGGGTTAAAACCGGTAGTGATCACCGAATGGTCAGAGGCACGGTGAATATTAATGTCAAACTGGAGAGGTCTCGTCTGATGAAGTCTACGCTCCGACCTACTCGTGCCCATATTCAAGACCCCGAGAGCTTTCAACTTGAGCTATCCAATCGCTTCGATTGCCTTGAGAACATCGCTTCAGTGGACGAGATCAATAACAGGTTAGTAGAAACTGTCCATACAGTGGGTTCCAAGTACTTTAAACCCCACCGTACAGATAGGCCACAGAAACTCTCCAACGATACCCTCAACCTCATGGCTGAACGACGCTCATTGAAACTGCAGTCTTCGGATGATGCTGAAGCATATAGGCTGCTCAATAGACGAATATGGAAGTCCTTGCGACACGACATTCGGATCTTTAATACAAACCGTATTAAAGAGACGATAGAGCGGAAAAAAGGCTCCAAAGTGTTTGCAAGAGACATGTCTATTGGGCAAAGCTAGTTGACGAAGCTGAAGAGAGGAGACGGCAGTGTAGCGTCGACCAAAGCGGAAGTGTTAGGAGAGGTCGAGAGTTTCTACGGACAGTTATACACCTCGGTCGCTAAACCTGTTAGCAGCTTGGCCAAAGACCCAAGAGCCAAGCTGACCCGACATTATACCGAAGATATCCCGGACATCAGCCTGTACGAGATTAGAATGGCCTTGAAACAGCTTAAGAACAACAAGGCGCCTGGTGACGAAGGTATCACATCTGAGCTTCTGAAAGCGGGTGGAACACCGGTACTTAAAGTCCTTCAGAAGCTCTTTAATACCGTCTTACTCGAAGGTTCAACGCCAGAAGCATGGAAAAAAAGCGTGGTAGTGCTGTTCTTCAAGAAAGGTGACAACACTTTACTTAAAAATTACAGACCCATCTCGCTTTTGAGCCATGTTTATAAGCTGTTTTCGAAGGTCATAACGAACCGTCTTAGTCGCAGGTTTGATGAATTCCAGCCTCCGGAACAAGCCGGTTTCCGAAAAGGCTATAGTACCATAGACCACATCCACACGCTACGGCAAGTTATACAGAAGACCGAAGAGTATAACTTGCCTCTTTGTCTAGCGTTTGTGGACTATGAGAAAGCCTTTGATTCGATCGAGACGTGGGCAGTGCTTGAGTCTCTCCAGCGGTGCCGTATTGACTATCGGTATATTGAAGTGCTGAAGTGTTTGTACAAAAACGCCTACATGTCAGTCCGAGTACAGGAGCAGAGTTCGAAGGCAATTCCATTGCAAAGAGGCGTGAGACAGGGAGACGTTATATCTCCGAAACTGTTCACCGCTACATTGGAAGACGCCTTCAAGCTTCTGGAATGGCAAGGACTTGGCATCAATATTAACGGCGAATACATCACTCACCTTCGATTTGCCGACGATATTGTAGTCATGGCAGAATCCATGGAAGACCTCAGTACAATGCTCGAAGGCCTCCATCGAGTTTCCCAACGGGTAGGTCTTAAGATGAACATGGACAAGACGAAAATTATGTCTAATGCCCATGTTGTACCTACCCCAATATCAGTTGGGAACTCAGTTCTCGAAGTTGTTGACGAGTATATCTACCTGGGACAGACAGTCAAACTAGGCAGGTCCAACTTCGAGAAAGAGGTCAATCGTCGAATCCAACTCGGCTGGGCAGCGTTCCGGAAACTTCGCGAAGTCTTCTCGTCAAAAATACCTCAGTGCCTCAAGACAAGAGTCTTCGACCAATGTGTGTTACCAGTGATGACTTATGGCACTGAAACGTGGTCTCTTACTATGGGCCTCATAGATAAGCTCAAAGTCGCACAACGAGCTATGGAGAGGGCTATGCTCGGGGTTTCTCTACGTGATCGAATCAGAAATGAGGAGATCCGTAGAAGAACGAAAGTCACCGACATAGCTCAGAAGATTAGCCAGTTGAAGTGGCAGTGGGCAGGGCACATAGCACGCAGAACAGATGGCCGATGGGGCCGAAAGGTTCTGGAGTGGAGACCACGTACCGGCAAGCGCAGCGTAGGTCGTCCACCGACACGGTGGACAGACGACCTGAGAAAGGTCGCAGGACGACGTTGGATGCAGGCCGCTTCCAACCGGTCCTTTTGGAAAATCATGGGGGAGGCCTATGTTCAGCAGTGGACGTCCTACGGCTGAGATGATGATGATGATGAAATACTCTACTTTTCATACCTACTGCAAGACAATAAGAACGCAGGGCTACATAAAAAAGTATTTATTTAGATATAAGTAAAAGAGTTTCTTAGAAAATCGAACTGGCCACCACAGGCAGATCACATAATAAGAAAAATGCTAAGAGGTTTCCTACAAATTTTAACATTCCAAATCCAAATCATTTTAACCCTCGGGAGTTTCATACAACATTACCTACCTTGGGATGTAATGCCTTACTTTACGTCGAGATTGCATGATATGTAATTGGAGATTGTCGAGCAGGTGGTATGATAACATTATTTTTGCATATTCAGCAGAGGTGCTGCGCGCCAATTAATATAATAAAATTGTCACCTGGTAAAGTGCGCATGTATATGAACATTGTTTCATCAACTTTATTTAACAAACAGATTAATTCATGATAATACTTACCTTTATGCAAACCAATAAAAAAAAGCGCATAGGAAACGATGTCAACAGTCGTAGGGTTTATATCTTCATCCTCAATGCTTATTATTTTCACGGACGTCGTGGGTTTTGTGTTTTGACGACCTGCAGAGTGCATTTCAAATGCTATCCCCACGAGGCGAAGAGCTATGTTCTGATGTATCCACAGCACGTACTGGGCATTTGTTAGGCTGATATGTAGGTATATTAGATGTAGCCATGTGCACGCTAAGCTCGCTCTGTGGACGTAACTGAAATATGAAAAACATTGGTTCAGGTTTATGTAGACACTTATTTCTCGCCGAATTAAGCAATAGCCAACTACCGCTACCCCAATTTTAGTAGGTATTTAGTGTTTACAAATTGTGGATGAAAGACAGATCAAAGATCCAGCGTCTCACATGCTTATGAAATTGTATATACATCCACGAATTATGGCAAGCTTTCGGCGAATCTTTCACAAATCCGTGCTTGTACCTGGAAGGAATAAATAAGTACTCTATCTAGTAGCATAGGGAACTACTACGGCACGTTTTATGTTCGAAAAGCAAACACGTGTCGTATTCACGCAAATCTATAAACTCTGGCTGGCACTGTAACTGTCATGGACAAGCGTAGCGCTTACCAAAAAGCGGACAACTTGCTCGTTTTGCCACTTGTCTGCATAAAAAGGTGTGCGTCTCGGAACGCCTGACAGAAGTGATAACTTAAACTAATCTGAGCGCTGTGGGTTAGAGTGAGAGAGGATGCGTGAGAGAAAGGGAAGCCAGACAGACTGGCGCCGTAACGCGTTACGTAACGCATCGGGATCTCTAGGTTTCTGTGGGACGAACAAATACATGTATTCTTTCCCCCCACATACATTTAGTGAACAACACTTTTAACAAGATTTAATTCTGTATCATTAGCAATACATAACCTTACCTTCTATCACAGAACTTCAGAATAATAACATTCGAACACACCATTATAATAGTATGAAAAATATATCGACCACAAATCAGCAATACTATAAGAGCACCGACTCCCGCCCCATACTTTCGTTTCGCAGCAACATCACTTATTCTTTTGTAGTAGTACGCGAAAGTGATACATAATGTTAAAGTAGCAAAATATATAACATCTTCAAACATTTTACAATTGATTTACCATTTTTTTAGTTATATTTTTTTTGTAAGAAAATAGAGTTTTGTGACGCAGTTTATTATGACAGACGACTTATGTTATCATGTCAATCCTTGTCATTTGTTGGTCACTGTCATAAAAAGTTATACCTTCAAGGATACCATACGTAAGAGGGTTTACGTTTACTTGTATGGAGGACATTTTAAGATTTTGTTATTTGTTACAGTGTGAAAACTCCGACTCTTATTTCTTCGTAGAGCCGACTACATAATATTTCGTTAAAAATGCAGCTTTTTACGGGTTAGTGTCAAAATTTCCATTAGATTTCCCCGTTAATGGGGAACCAGGATTATAGACAATGTTTCCAACGATTTCAATGAGCCCATCAAATCCAATGACCAGTGAACCCACCAGAAAACCGTTAAATAATAATATTAACGATTTCCTAAAATCAGTAAAATAACCACCAGATACATTTTAAAAGAATAAATAACACAAAATAGTAATATTGGCAACATTTATGAAAAATTTGCTATCAGAAAAAAAACTGGTAACCATAATTTTTATTATATGATTTTTAAAGCACTAACGCGTGCTTAATGAGTTTTTTACCAAATTTTTTAATGAGAAAATACATATCCTCAATCCTCGACCCTGGAATTGGACAGTGCTTGTCAAATCATTTCAATAGATCTCACTCCGTACCCATGTGATGGTTAAAATCAAATAGCGAGTTAAAATTCCATGCTCGGTGGCCTAGTTTGTGGTCATGGCTTCTCGGAAGACGCGGGTTCGAATCCCCTCCGAGGATGTGTATTATTCTCACTGAAATTGCAATATTTGGTAACCATAATTTACAAAATCTATCAACCAAGAAATGAATCTAAAGAGTCCAAGCCAACCTCGGAGATGGGGCCTCGCATCCAATTTGTTGTAAAACTGTGTGGGGTACTATAATAATAATTACACCAGCACTTTTAAGTTTTAAGTTAGGGTTAAGTTTAGCGTGAGCTTGAAAAGAAAACAACAAATTGATTAAATAAACAATTTACTACACGTAATGTAGGTTCACAATAAAAATATTACCTAACAGAGATACGTCTATCGGCTGTCTGACGCAGATTTAGCCAGTTGCATGTCAATCTTATAGTTAACCTATCGCTAACTACTCTCAGGCCGGAATTCCAGAATCACTCAAATGTGAATCTCGACTGGAACAATTTTTCCGATTTTACAAACCTAAATTCTCCACTGAGCATGCTGAAATTCGGCCCTCAAATTAAGCTAGAGTTTGGTCTGAGTAATAAGGGGGTTTTTCGAGATACAATCGGAACGTACCTATTTCTACTATCGACGAGTTGTGCAGGGGCCGATTCCACTAACTAACTTGCAATCGAACTGCTTGCTGAACAGTTTCTTCTATACATATGCTATTAAAAAACAGTCCAGCTGCAGTTTCCTTTCTGTTGTAACCACTCGCTAGATAATGAACGCGACTCATGTTCGTATATAGTACAACGCGGTCACATTAACTCGACGCGTCACTGGAATGCGGGTCCCTGCCCGCTTCCCCCGCGTTCCCTTTTCTCGCCCGGCAAGTGTCAGTACGGTCAGCATCTTTGTTACCGATATAATATTCAATATTGCTCAATATTAATAACGGTAGCAGGTAGACACCTTAAATTTTCACAGAATATGTAGTTGTATATTACCTTTCAAAATAAATAAATATTTTTTATTCATCAAACTTGATTTTTAATAAATTTTTACTCGATCTTAATAAAGGCCACTTGGCAGGTTTTTTTGCACACCGTACTTGAGCGCCAAAATGACGTCCCATGGTCAAGCGTCTAGTTAATGTGACCGCGTTGTAGTGTTTAATGTATATTATATAATATGTATAGTAATGATTAAGATGAAGTTACGTTCCAATTTGTCTCTAGAAATAGAATAGTTTTTTGAGTAATAATGATGACAACAGGAGTTGAACGAGTGGAATTGCAGTTACAGCCCGATAGATTGTTGAATGCTGTGAAATAGCAGAATCGGCCTCCAGACCTACCCCATAACATTAAAAACGTGTGGTCAATTATGTTTGCCCTGCTTTTAATATAAATTATAATTTTCAACTAAATTCGTAGTGTTGACGATGTTAATGGATGTCTTATTGTCTGTTTCCATTGCGTATATCGGAATCTATATACAACACGTTATTTATTGTCATGGCGTAGTTTACATCTTGTATGAGCCTAAACCGTCCTAAAATACATTATTAGACCTACATATGCCGATAAATGGAAATAGTCAGACCCCATAATCATAAAAAATACTTATAAACACGACGCCTGATAAACCTGTCCTTGTCATCTAATCCCAATAAAATGAGATAGATGATAGATTTCATAACCGTTTTATATATAAGACATTAAAAAGCGATTATGAAAGAGGTAATTGGTTTAGGACATTTATTATAGGGCATCTCAAAGCTATGCATTTTTGAATACATATAAATCAAATCAATAGAAAATGTACACAGTTTTTTTAAATGGTTTCAGAACTAGTACTTACGTCTCTTATCATATTTTTTTTTAACTAAAATGTATATTATGTAATTATATTAAAGTCCTATCCTATGATACCGCTTTTTATAAAACATATTGTTAACTATTTTTCAAGCCCTGTATATCACAAGAATAGTATAGAAAAGTATATATGTATGTATAAATATAAATAATGTAATAAATGCAATAGTAGTTCGCTAGTATTTACTAATTTGGCAAAGCGGAATGTGTCAATAACTTTCGCTACTTTGGGCTGTATTATAGAAGTTTTGGGGTTACATTTTGCGACAAAACCCGAAATTACTTTTGCAAGTAAACTACTAAGGAACGATTTCATGACAAATTGAAAAACGAAATAGACTGAAAACTATTACATTTCTACACAAAAGCTAATTATCTACGTTCATCACTAAAATGATCTCATCTAGATATATATAAAAAGCAAATACATTATTTTCTATTATTGAGCTTACCTCAACAACTTTTCACCGAAATTTATGACTTAAATGGAACCAATTTGGAGGTATAAACTATCCCATATAAAAAAGACTCATACTTTGATGATCAGTTCCTTATCTATGAAATTGCCGATTTTTTTATTCATTGGTTATTTGTTGTTCCGCCGAGTTCAGGATTTTTTTACTAGGGCAAAAGTACAAAGCCGATGAGTCGGTGAGTTTATACCCTTATTGAGATCTGAAACCATCGCCCCATCCCTAGGATTTCTAATAGTAGAGGCATTAACCAAACTTCCATTAAAAATGGGAATAGTGCATCAGCGGTAATGTCCAATACATCGATAAATTAAATTTATTACCTTCTCAATTAAAATATTTTGTATAGAAATTGACAATTTCATAGTAAGGGCCTAACAAATATTTTATCTTGATAGTCGGTTAAAAAATAGAAGATATGTTAGATGAAATGAATCATCGGTCTTTGCCGGGAGCTAACCCTCATAACTACAGATATATTTAGTGCATACTAGTTCTAATAGGCAATGCTACTTTTTGTTTACTATTATATTATAAATTACTTAAAAATAATAATTATGAAAGTTTTGAAGTAGAACGAAAGTGATATAATTGTAAAACGACGCAAGTAAATAAATAAAGATCGCGAAGGAATAAAGTGAACGCCTCAGATATAACTATCCTATGCCACCTTTTAAAATATATCACAATAGATAAAATTTTATTAAGAAACAGATTACTAACCTATAATACTGCTCGAACCGTTAAATAGCAATTACATTACACATTTTAACTACTTAGTTTCAATAGAAAATCAATTGTTGGAGTAAATATTTAGTAATTTATTTGACTAGCATCTAACAATTTTTTAAGTATCCCACTTCGGCCAAATCTGAGCGATCTCGGACGTGAGAGCGTTCTTGAAACGGACCTACGACGCAAAACCGAACTTGTATACTTATTTGGAAGTCGCGTATGTCTTGTTGCAAATAATTTGCTCCAGACTTCTGGTTGCGTACGTTTGACCGAAGCCTTAGGGGGTTTTTTACACGAGGACAGTAATTGAGGCAAGCCAGCACCTGTGTCGCATACGCACAATACTCGTGGGAGGTGTATTGGTATCATAGAGCATTTAGTAAACACTACCATTTATCTAGTACAACAGTGGTAGAGGATAACTCATAGATAGGAACCGAGGCGCAGCGCGTTATTCAAATGTTAACACTGACAATGACAACATTATTTCACAAATAACCTGTGGTAGGCCTCTTAACCCAGTTGCCGCTCACCACTATACTAAGTCGATTTGAACAGTTGATGTTACAGTTCGTAGTAGATTGCCTGCAATCTAGTTGTAACTACACTAACACGCCTCAACCACTGGACTTCTGTAAACAACCGATTACAGATAAAAGTAAATACGTAACGCCCACTAACCTACCAAGTAACGGTTTATTAACAAACAGTTATCATCAAGAGCAGAATATTGACTTATTGATATGTCTAACGTAAAATTACTTATAATAAGAATTACATAAACATAATTATGGCAACAAATTAGCAGCTGTTATAATCCTAAATCTGCATCAGACATAACAATTTCAAACGAATTGCATTGAAATATTAATGGAACATAACACAACATATAAACTTCATGGCCATGCCATCGTATAAATTGACTATGGAATATGTGTAGAAATAAAAACAATATCTGGATAAATTCATGGACATCTGACATGATTTAAAACTTTTCTAAATATTGCCATTACTTCTATTGTTATCATTAACCACACCTAAATGTTGTTAGAAAAGTATTGCCTCTAAATATATTATGAAAAGAGATTTTTAGGTTCTACTTACACTGGTATATCTATTTAACTATTTTATAAATAACACTGAACTTAACTAATAATAGTTGGTTCAGAACACAACGTGACAAGACTATTGTTAAGTACCATTCAATAAATAAAGGTAAGTGTTCCGCATAAACAAATAAGGAACTATTTATATTATTACAACTTACGTAAAATCATAATATAAGAGAGCCACTGGAACAACAAAGTGTTCACAAGGTCATACATTCGTGTGCAGCAGTTGTAATCATAACCAAAGTGCTAGAATTTATAATTACATTACAAATCGATTAATTTGAAGCTTCAATAGTTATACGCACAACGAACGATTCAATTGCGTTAAAATTGTCAAGACAATCGCTAATTTATCATTTAATAATAGTTACAGTTTACTTCATTTCAATATACTGATCTATCTCACAAACACATAATATATAGGTAATCACTATGCTTATCTACTTGAATTATAATTTATTAATTTTTTTACAATATAAACTACATAGTTAAATACAACATCCAGAAGGTTTACGTCAATAATTACAAAATTCAATCGGTGCAAACAATTACAAAAGTTTACCGCTATCCGCAATCGGCAGTTAATCGAGGTACAATATACATTAGATTTGTTCGGTCCTATCACATCCTATTAACAATTAAAATGCGAACAGCATTCGTTTTATTATTATAATTGGCAGTCCTAAGAGTCACTATGGTTAATAATTTATACCAATAAGAGCGTCGTCCTGTGCTGTTTAGTTTTATACTATAGAACGTCCGAACGATTGCAATTCGCGCACTTTTCTTTCCAATTGCACTAGCACTGTACACTGAAGGCGACACGTCAACATCAGTGGCACATAATGGCACCGGTGGCACACATGTTCCAACCGTAGAGTGCTCACTTAATGAGTTGAGCGGCACTCTTTGAGCGGCGGAACATCTTCGCGCCCTTATTGGGCGCGGGAAGCTCGTGCTAGTTGTTTCCATTGGGCGCCCGCGTGAGGGCGGGGGAGGCGGCGGCGGGCGGGGGACGAGGGCCGAGTGCCAGAGACTCCTTGTTGGGCCCGTCGGTTCCGTAGATCTTCCCAGCCTTCTTGGCCATCGAGGCCAGCAGATCCTGGGAGCTTTTGTGAGCTGAGCGCAGCGACAGCGCCCATTCTTTTAGCCCAATCTCATCCTGAAATAAATGTTTTGATAAATAAATAACGAATAGACACAAACATAAAAAAAACAACAGATACAAATATAATTAGTATTTACGGAATGTAGACCACGATTTACTAGATTTTGGAGTTCCCCTCGAGTCTGTAACCGTGCTGAAATATCGGGAACTCAAAAATCGAGTATATCGTGGTCTGCATCCAGTGAGTACTAACTATAATTTGTATCTATGTTGTAATATGTATAATTTGTGTATGTCTACAGTTGCAGGTAACGAGTCGTAAACGTTTTGCGTCTGCTGCATCACTAAAATTTCACTAGCTCAATCTCTGTTACTACCCATTCTAGACTATGCTGTGACACCTGCTACCTAGATATAACAGAGGAACAACTTAATAAGCTTGAGCGACTTCAAAATTTCTGTATTAGATTCATATTTGGTTTTCGCAAATACGATCATGTCTCTCAATTCCGTAATAAGTTCAAGTGGCTCCCCATACGTCTTCGCCGGAATACCCACATTCTTTGCCTTCTGTACAATATTTTGTTATTCTTCATATCCGCGCTATCTCAAAGAAGGCTTTTTTTACAATGGTTCATTTACTGTCCAAGCCTGTGGAGTTCCTTTATAACTATTTCAATCAGACGCGAAACATCTATAAACATTTTTAAGGATGAAATAAAAAAAATATATCTCAACATATAATACTGCATTGCACTTTTTTATTGTCCCTCAGATGCTATAGGTCTATGTATTTATGTTATTATTTTGGTATTTATACTTATTGGTTACGTATTTTTATTGTTGGGTATGACACTTTTCGAGTACTTGGTAATAATATGATATTACAAAAGTACGTATTGTTATATCCTTTTTGTATTATCTCGCTATGTTATTGTTATTTTTCCATTGTTTTTTTATCCATGTTTACTTATGTTTTAAAAACGCGCCCATATCGATGAATTTTAAATATACATTCCATCCTAAGGTTGCCTGGTAGAGATTACTTTTAACAATAAGGCCGCACATTGTGACACAATTTTTGTAATTATTACATTTAAGTTCTCATATTGTTAAGTTTTTGTGAACAATAAAGAATTATCTATCTATCTATAATTTAGTTAACAACCGTGAAAGTCTAACACAGTGCAATATAGATCCTATATATCTCAGAACTATTTTTGACGTATAAACTTCCGAGTAATAACTTGCGGTTCGCACCGAACTAAGGTCGCATAATTGCCGATTGTGTGCGTGTATCTTGTGGACTGGGATTTAAAAATGAACATGAAGAACACCTTTATCCATACACACACACAACATCACATTACATAATCTGGGCATAAAAACAGAATGCACATTATTTACAAAACTAAACACGTACAGGAAGCAGCGTGATGTTGGATTTGTCAATAGGCCGTATATGCCAGGGCCGGTAGTCTCGACACATTAGCAAGAGTCGTTAAGAGGATTGCATAGCTAGTACTTTCCGTACTAAAAGAGAAAACTCTTTTCTCATCATCATCACATTGTTTACTATGCCCGTACGTTTTGATTTTTTCAGTATTAGTCATAGTATAGTAGTATTTCAAAGTACTATAAATTTCCTTTTTTAGAACTTAAAAAAACTGAAAAAATAAAAACGTACGGGCATAGTAAACAATGTGATGATTCCATGAAAAAAAAAATCACTGAAATCGGACAATGTTAAGAGGTAGAAAAGAGTTTTCTCTTTTAGTATGGAAAGTACTAGCTATGCAATCCTCTTAAGACGACACAGTCTAGGATTTTACGTTATCGCGGTTCGTTACGAAGATGGCCGCGACTAAGGTACATTTCTAGCCTGTGGCGATTTACCAACCGATATCCGATAGATAGCGATCACTATCTATGTAGAGACTTCCACCCCAAAGGACGCTCTCTCAACTCTACTTTGGTAATTCTTAATTCTACAGTTAAGCTAGTCCGCGATTATAAAAGTTTAAAGATTACAAAATCATTTATTAAGTTTAGGCATCAAAGACGCATTTATAAACGTCAATTTTTCATTATAATGTACTTTAAAGACTCTTCCGCCGCGTTCCAAAATATATAGTATAGAGCCTACCGAGAAGAAGCGACAAGAAACTCGGGGTGGCACGTAAAGGTGTAAGAGATTTTACAAGAAGTACATTGAGGCAATCGAAAGGGTTCAACGCAAGTTCCTACGCTCTATGAACTATAAGTGTTTCCGTAATTACCTTTCTTATTCAGACTTGCTCACTAAATACAGACTTTTATCACTTAAGTCCAGACGCAAATATCTTGAGGCGGTCTCTCTTTATAATGTCGTTCACAATAACATTGATTGCATAGATTTAGTTGACAAAATATGTTACGCTGTCCCGAGAACAGCTACGCTGAGAAGTACGCGCTCACATTCGCTCTTTGCACTTAACCCCTGTCGTACGAACTCGGGACATCGCTCTCCTATTCGTCGTATGGCTGAATGCTATAATGAGTCGTTTGAGTCAGTTGATATATTTGCATGCTCTTTAAATAAGTTCAAATCGTCTTTAATTTTATTATGTTCTGAAGAAGATTCGTCAAACGCAGACCTATGTTCACATAAACTTTAGTCACTTGAATTTTATAGTTCTATTATATCTTCAGCTCTTTATACGTAACTAATCTGCACACATTAGCTATTTGTTTATTACTTATATACTATGTTCTCTAGCTGCATCTTCTTAATTAAGTCTCATAATGTCAATCTGTGAATAACGCCGTTGGCTGCATTATTACTCATTGTTATTAACCATGTACTTTTATCTTAGTGTATAATGTAGCTGTTAGTTATTCCGAAATAAATAAAATAAAAGAGTCACTTTGTGGTAGATATAGTTTTGTGGCTAAAGGTTAAGACATATTTCTAAGTCCCAATACCTACATAACCTACATTTTAAAGTGTGTGATTATGATGTTGAGAACCTATGGAAAGAAAGGCCATTACATAAACGCCGCCGCGTTTATGTAATGGCCTAGACTTATGAAAAGTATAAATTTGGCACTGGCACGCTCTTTATTATTTAGCTTTTATCTTAAATACTATGGATCCAACAAGTACAATTAAATTCAAAGTATTTTTCTATGCGCCACTTTTGTTTCCTGTTAGTAATTATATATAAATATACTTACCTAAAACCTAAAATACTCATCACAGATATATATGTAACGCATTTCCATTTGCTGCCCATTAATCTGTCCGCATCAGGACAAAAAATAACAATAGATTTATGAATGAAACTTGCCTCGAATGAGGCTTGCTGATTCGGACAGATTAAAACCTTTTTGATATAACTTTCTGTATTTTGTATCAAGCTTCATCTTAGAATTGGCCAGCGGATGTGTTCAATTTGAAAAAATAATTCTTTTTTTGCGAAATTTACGGAAATACAGAAAGTAATATCAAAAAACCTTTAATGAGCAGCAAATAAAAATGTGTCATCTATGAATATATTACAAGTAATAACTTGACTGAAACTTGCGTAATTTGTTAGTTAAGTTTAACTACACATTTTAATGTTATTTAGACGGTTTAACGTACGCGGTTCGTGACCGTCCGGGCCACTTCTTCATGAAGTACTTGCGCAACAGGCTGCGTTCGCGCTAGTACTATAGTCAAGATATTCGACTATACCTACCGCGTAAGTTAAACCGTCAAAATAACATTAAAATATTACAAGTTGTTGTTTTCTAGTTTAAGAATATACTTTGTGAGTAATATTTTTGTATATTTGGTTATAGTGCAATAAAGTATTGTTGTATTGTATTGTATTGTATTGTATTGATTTGATTTTTCAAGGTCTTTATTAATAGAAACGTTGTTACAATGCTGTTCACAAATGATCTTATTCTATTTGTATACAAATCATAAAATATTGGTTAAATAGACTGTGTCGCCTTTATAAACATTTAGAAATATTTTATTATACAATTATATTTATTTTTTGTGGACATCACTTGTGTCACTATGTGAAGAATATCGAAAAGAGAATTTGATTCAGCTAGTGGTTGAGAAGTGAATACTTGGATAGCCGAATCATTTCATTTTATGTATAGCACCGTTGTTTAATCCTCACGTAATTATATGCAGCTAGAGAGTAAAAGTTTAAAGTTAAACAGAATTTCTTGAGTTCGTTAGTATATTTTGGTTTGGTAAATATAGTAGTAAAATATAATAACAATTAATTAACATTATAAAAATCTAAACCATAGGTACTTGATTCTTATATTATACGGCAACACTGAATGGCGTTTAAGGTTAATGTTATTTTATGTTGAAATTTTGAAATTATATGGTATTTACTGATCGAATGTGATCCCAGTGTATTTCTTATTTCTTGTAGTATTATTTTTACACATTTTTACTTTGCAAACAGGCATTTTATTTTGGATTACGACCAAAATTACAAAAAAACACTCGGTACGTTGACTCCACGCTGCTTGGGACGTGACTGGCTCGAGTGGGCTCGAGTACGCCGAATTCGGCGTAGTATTAGTTGCCGCATTTTGCAAGTACGCCGGCGGTATCTAGTCGAAGCGCGCGCGCTAAGACTAATCATTAATCTAAGTAATATATATTAGATAAGCTTTATAATAATATAAGAATGTAAGTGGCGGGTATTCCGCCAAATAATCATGCATGCACGGCCAGAGTAACGGCGTCGGCTAGTAAGCGTATTGTAGTGTTGTTAGTATAAATTAGAAAATACGACTATACTCACAGTATTCGTAAGCACGACCTTCGTGTCATGTCTGGCCCTCAGCACGATGCACTGCTCCCCTTTAACCGACACGAAGTCCGAAGAGACGTCTTCAACTGTGTCCAGCAGTATCATCTCGGGCTTGGCGTTGTTCTCGAAGTGAAGCTCTAGCCGGTTCGGGTACAGTTTGGCGTAGCGGGTTTGCCAGGCACTCGCGAACGGACCACCCAGTTTCTTGATATAGCCGTGCAGAATGCAGTCTGATTCTGGAACGTATTGCAATATCGTTAAGGAGCTGCCCAAAGCCAAAGGTCCGTAAAACGATATGCTTTCGTCGCACAGTTTAGACATACTACTGATACAAACTTGAAAAATATCAGTGCACAGGTAAGAGTTTTAAAAAAAGAGAATTAAAAATATTGCACAATGTCTATCTGGCATCTTGAAGAAAAAATCGTAAATAAAACGACAGAAGAAAATCTTTCGTATTCACTCATTGAGCGACAACCACTATATTTTTTGTAATCAGCAAAAAGGTATTTTATTAAATTAAAGAACTATATATTTTTTAACATACTTCTTTTGTTTTGAAATAAATTAAAACTGCGAAAAAGTTATTGTATTTACTTGCACGCTTATTCTTGTCATGGCCAGTGCTTCACCCCACAAACACCTAAACGTATTGCTCTTGCAGCGCCTTAAGGCAATGATAATTCAGTTGTTTCTTTTACAAGTGAGGTATATACCACGCCTGCTAGTGACAGTTTCAGTGACACCCATAGCTCAGAACTAAAGTTTTGATTACGGGTATCTTAGAGCTCTTACACACGAGCGGCATGTTGCCAACGGCAGAGGTAACTGCAGCTGTCGACACGCATACGACGGCAGTTGTTGACGCTTCGGCAGCATTCGTCGACTTTCTAACTTTGAAGATCAGCGGCGGCCATCGTCAGCACGCTACAACTGCTATATCACTGTATCACTGTAGGTCGACGGCTGCAGTTACCTCTGCCGTTGGCAACATGCCGTTCGTGTGTAAGAGCCCTGAAGTCATGACGTCAAAACGTCCATGTGACAGAAACAGCTAATTATGTGTTTATAGCGGAGATATGTCGTGGCGTTAAAAGGTCCAGACGGTTGTTTGTTAGATGGATAGAATGTTCAAAAGTTACAATGCGAAAATGCACTGAAGCCCAACAGGTTTTTTTTTATAATGCTTTGGTTCACAGCCATCAATGGGTCCGTGGCATTGTTTATATACATATATTATATTTTAAACTTTTCTTGTTTTTATAATTACTAAAGTACTTGCCCAACAGGTTTTATGTCATAGTGCATAATGGTACATTTAGTATTTTTGTCCAAAAATGTACAAATGCCAAAACGCCAACGTGATGTCTAGTAATGTGCGGCTGCACGCTCTCAAACTGCTCACAAACGGTTTTGTGAGCAGGATAGTACACATTTCGTATCAGCAAATTTCCGAGTTGATTTAACCCTTCCTATACCGTGATAATTAAAACAAAAGATTTATGAATAAAACGCACGTAAATTTACGTCATTGGTACGCAAAAGGATTAAATCAAATCTATGTTCCTTGTTGTTGTTGTTGTATGATGGCATTGCACTGCTCTCATCAACGTGAGATATTGGTCTTTTGATTCTCATTCGCTCAGTAATTTCACTTGCAACAGCACCCTTTATCCATTGGCAACATTATCCTTGTATACTATGCAACTTACAACGTCTTTAATGTGTATGTGATTGTAAGATTAATTGTTTTAAAAAGATTGTTTGAAAGATTGTAAGACGAAAAAATAGTGATCCAAAACTATGTAGATTAAGCCAAATTATTAAATAATTATACAGGGTGACTGGTTGAACACTTTACATATTGATATATAGTGCTCAGTACTCGATTCTCGTTCTAATTAAGAAAAAAAAATAGGTGCCTAATATTTACCTAATTTAACTTTAATTGTCTACTCAAAACAATAAACATGGTCACTCGCGGCGCGCGTGTAGTAATAATCGCGGCATCCTTTGGCGGCGCGGGCGGCGCGGCCCTTTGGGTCATTAACCCCGGCCGACGATCGCGGCATCCTTTGGCGGCGCGGGCGGCGCGGCCCTTTGGGTCATTAACCCCGTTCGGACGCAGCTTGATTCCTTTGAAAGCGGCGCGGCGCTTTGGGTCATTAACCCCGTTCGGACGGTGTCCATAATTTTCGAGTTATAGCACATTCATAGAATGAAGGTTTCCTCTGTAGTTTAACGGTATTTTTTAATTTTATTTTTTTAAACGTTTCATGTGACCATGAATTATCATGTCCTTGTTTATGTAAAGTGTTCAACCAGTCACGGTGTATAACCTATTTTTGATTGATGCTAGTTTTTGGTTGCTCCAGTGTCTAGACTATAAAACTGTGATACAAAAATGTTCAAGATCAGTCAAGTTAATAATACTATATATAGGCAGAAAATGCTTTATCATTAAGTCCTCCATTTGTACTTTATTTAGTGCAATAAAGAATTAAATAAATGATTAAAAAAATATTTGTGACTAGCTACTGCTCGCGATTTCGTTATACTTATATAGCAACACATTCTGTGAATATTTGAAGCGTCTACCTGTTGCATTATCAATATTGAGCAAAACGAGCAAAAAATCACGTTTGTTGTATGGGAGCCCCTTAAATATTTATTTTATTCTGTTTTTTAGTATTTCTTGGTATAGTGGAAACAAAAAAACATCATCTGTGAAAATTTCAACTTTCTTAGACACGGTTCATTAGATACAGCCTGGTGACAGACTGACAGACAGACAGACAGACAGACAGACAGACAGACGGACGGACAGCGGAGTCTTAGAATTAGAGTCCCGTTTTACCCTTTGGGTACTGAACCCTAAAAAGTAGCTTATGTGAACATCCAAGGTGCAAGTTATCTATCTACATTCCAAATTTTACTTAAATCCTATGAACCACATCAGCGTGAAAGAGGATACGGATAGGATCGCAAAAGCCTCGCCTTCATCATGAGCCTCTTTTATTTTTCATTTTTACCTTTTTCATCAGCGTCAAACTTTTGTTTCTGCTTGGCTTTTTTCTTCATCTCCATCTTGTCGGCTTCCTGATTGATTGTTTCGAACACCGTCTCTGCCACTTCCGACTGCCAGCGCTCCGATATCACGAGCGGGAAGTCCTTGTATTGCATCTGATCAGCTTCAGTTAGCTGGAATTACATGGAGGACCTTGCACCAACTATATTTTATTAGCGTTTTACTATCCGATTAGATAGAATATAAATATCCTCTATATGAATATATTAGGTGAGATATGAGTACAAGAATTAATGTGCTCGAAGAGAGCGTTTTCAAAGTAGTCAAATGGTGTGGAAATTCCCACTTTTTTTGACTTAGTGTTTATATATATATTTCTTCTATGGGGGAGGACTATGTTCAGCAGTGGACGTCTTCCGGCTGATAATGATGATTATGATGATGATATATATATTTTTTTCTCTGTCATCAGCCCGAACATTAGAGTGCTTTAGAATTTGAGAAGTTTTAGAAATTTGTCAATTAAAGATTTTCTTTCATAAGACTAATGCTTCATTAAACGTGTTATTAATTCATTTTAGATTTTGATTTAGATCGAAAAATAAAATTAATGAATCACCTGAACTCTACACTTTCAACAGATTCACTGGTCGAAACTAAACAAAAAAATTAAAATGACGGTTTTTTTATTTGGATAGTAGCACGCAGTAGTCACTTGCCGCGGGAACGTTTTGATTAAATATGACAGGCGGTGCATATGCATGTAGCTTTTTGGCCCTGGATAATATTTACAATTTGCGTTAGCAGCGTTAACTTCGCCTAGCGATTGTAAGTATCTTTCCCTTGGATGGCAATGTCAAGTCAGTCAGTCACTCTTGCTGCCTTAAATATCATGACTAAAGATTTAACTTTTTCCGATAGTCTTATGGGATATCTTATTAAAAAATGCTACTACTCGTTACAAGACTTCATAACAGATAAGACTCAGTAACAAAAATATTGAATTTCGGTCACTTTAGAACTAATTTTAATTAGGTTAATAGTTATTAAACTTTAGTCCTACCCAGAGTACAATAAACTCTAGAGTGCCAACCAGGGTTTCATGTTGTTAGTACATATTAAATTATTTCAGATCTATTGTACACATCAATATGGAGAAATAAATGAGTATGATTATGATTATGCCGAGTTTTATTCTGTGGTTAGACATGCTGCCAATCGATATAACGTCCAGTAGATCAAACAGTATTAAACATACCTTGATGCCTTTAGTGTCCTCTTCATCAAAGCTGCCGATATCGAAAGCGTCCGCGGCGTTGACTTCGCCTCTTGGTGGGATCAATGGTGGAGTGTATTTCTGGTGATACACTTGTTGCCAGTCAATACCAGCGAAGAACACGTGCTCTTTCACCTCGTCAGCTCTGTGAATGGTAAACTCATTTAGAATCAGAATAGGCAAATATGTAATTTCGTTGTTGTTGATAAACAATACAATTAAAGATGTATTTTACTTCGTCGTCTTTCAATTGGATTCATTCATATGGATGCATATTCATTTAATCGTTTAAAAGGTCAATCGATTGAATGATAAATAACATAACAAACACAAAGAAGACAATCAGGGTCAATTGATTAATTGAAGCTTATATGAACGCTCTGATTATTGATAATGGAGTGTCAATTTAAAACCACATATCAGGTTATTTTATATAAACTTTCGTCAGTTTCAACGTCGTACTCGTATGGTCGAATTGTCTGTGTAATTAATATTAAGATCAATTTTACTGACATTTTCTGGTGGGCGTTTATAAAACCGAGAATCATTACCTCATTTTAAAATGTGATTGTTATTAAAATTATTATTTAACAGTGTTGGTAGTAATTCGCTTATTTAGAACACCAATTTAAACAAGCGAAGTAAAATCTATTTCTAGCAAATTATAGGGGTTCTTATTCAGTTCATGCTAAAGTTCTAATTCGTATTTCTGTTCAATTGTGAGTATGTTTAGTGCAATTTTAGTCGTCATCTAATTTCGTGCTCTCTTAAACTGATGTGTTACACGAATGTGGATTTTAGTCTAAACAAAATAGGAACTACCATCGTTTAGACAATGTTAGTGTAGTGCTCTGCACAATCGAATTGCTATCATTGTCTGATAGAGCTATATTCGAATTAGAATGTACAGCAGCCGCCAAACATGTCGTCAGACTTTCGGCATGGAAGGGGTAAATATGCGCAAGTGCGTCGTATACACTTCCGTGTTAGGATACCGATAATTCCCCCGACTTATTTAACAATATGCTGTACACTGTGTAAAAGAACAATAGATAGTGGCCAGAAAAGTTCTTGGATAAAAGCTCCTAGGTATAGTCCACCTAGTATTCTCGCTTCGAGCGTAGTGTAGATCAGCATATCGACCTAAAATATCCGCTGACAGTAAACGGTTCCAACTTGTACGATATGTTTCGCGTCAATTTGTGGGAAACTTCCTCTGTCCTTACACGAATGAAAGACAAAATATAAAACATGTTGAAAGATTATGTAAAGTTACAGTTAAGGTTTCGCATGACCCCAGCCGCCTAATTCAATTACTTTCAAGTTTATTGGTATAATATAAGAACTATTCATTGAAATAAAAAAAAATAAGAACAGTTCTTGGCTTATGAATTGGACTTTATGATTAGTTTCCATATCATCTTAGATAGATGTAATATAATAGGAATAAAGGTGCGATATATCTGATGACCTATCGAATCGTAAACCCATAGCCACGCAAAACTTTATTTCTAAGCTCTGTAGATCTAGTCCGAAAATTTGCGTAAGTGTAACGGAATCGTATCGTTGACGTATACAGTACAAACTACCATTTTATCTTGTACCAATGTGGCACAGATAACGCATAGTTTGTACTGTATACGGCAACGATATGATTGACGTAACATATCGTTCACGTGAAACAAACTGTCATGTATATAGAGCAACTGTGTTACAGATTACTCATATTTTGTATGCCGAAGCGTGACGCGTTGACGTTTACCATACGAATACTTTTTCGCAAGACCGAACTTAGCTCGATTTAGATACAAATACAAAATAGCAACACATGTTCTGTGAGAATCTTGTCACCGTGATACGAGATTTTGCAAAACGACTGCTACGACATCAAGTTTGAACGCAAAGCAACACATGTTCCGTTAGAATCTTGTCACCAAGATTCAAGATTTTTTAATGTGACTGTTACACCATCTAGTTTGAACGCAAAGAACAAGCTATAAATTAAATTTCATGAAAATCGTTTCAGAAATGCAGATTATATATGTGTATATAACCGAGAAATTCTTGTATATATATATATATACATATATACAAGAATTTCTCGTTTAAAGTATTAAATAAATATATAAAATAAATGAACAGAACTCACCCTCGTCCCTTGCACCCGAGGCGTTTATTGATATCTCTCTGCAGCAAACCCTCGAGCAGACTCTTCAAACTGGGACTGAACGACTCCGGCAGTTCCACGTTCTGAAACACGTTGTAATTCTATTGCGAGACATGACTCCATCATTCTCTAGAGCACTGGACACTTCGTTGGCACACCTATATCGTTAATACAAATTCTGAATTATCGGTGCTAGATACTACATTAAAAAATATTTATTCAATTGAGACGTCAAAACAATCTTATGGTTTTACTTTCCGTATCCCACGCTAAGTTGGATCGGCACATTTATTGTTCTTCCGTCCTGTCTATCATCTACCCTATCTTTACACACCTCTCATACACATATCATCACGGCAGTCCATTCATACATTCACTGGCCTTCCTTCGTCTCTATATGCGTCCATATTCATACTCAACATTATTTTAGTTATGTTATCATCCCTACTGACATGAATGTGCCCATACCATGCTGATGTTGGATCGGCACAACATTTATTCTTCTTCCGCCCTGCTCTATCACCTATCCTATCTTTACACACCTTTAATACACATATCATCACGGCTGTCCATCCATACATTCACTGGCCTTCTTTAGTCGCTATATGCGTCCATATTCATACTCAACATTATTTTAGTTATGTCATCACCCCTACTGACATGAATGTGCCCATATCAAGTTGATGTTGGATAGGAACAACATTTAATCTTCTTCCGTCCAACTCTATCACCTGTTTTATCATTACACACCTTTCATAATCATCACGGCAGTCCATCCATACATTCACTGGCCATCCTTGGTCCCTATATGCGTCCATATTCATACTCAACATTATTTTAGTTATGTTATCATCCCTACTGACATGAATGTGCCCATATCAAGTTGATGTTGGATAGGAACAACATTTAATCTTCTTCCATCCAACTCTATCACCTGTTTTATCTTTACACACCTTTCATAATCATCACGGCAGTCCATCCATACATTCACTGGCCATTCTTGGTCCTTATATGCGTCCATATTCATACTCAACATTATTTTAGTTATGTTATCATCCCTACTGACATGAATGTTCCCATACCATGCTGATGTTGGATCGGCACAACATTTATTCTTCTTCCGTCCTGCTCTATCACCTATCCTATCTTTACACACCTTTCATACACATATCATCACGGCTGTCCATCCATACATTCACTGGCCTTCTTTAGTCGCCATATGCGTCCATATTCATACTCAACATTCTTTTAGTTATGTCATCATCCCTACTGACATGAATGTGCCCATACCATGCTGATGTTGGATAGGAACAACATTTAATCTTCTTCCGTCCAACTCTATCACCTGTTTTATCATTACACACCTTTCATAATCATCACGGCAGTCCATCCATACATTCACTGGCCATCCTTGGTCCCTATATGCGTCCATATTCATACTCAACATTCTTTTAGTTATGTCATCATCCCTACTGACATGAATGTGCCCATACCATACTCATGTTGGATCGGCACAACATTTATTCTTCTTCTGTCCTGCTCTATCACCTATCCTATCTTTACACACCTTTCATACACATATCATCACGGCTGTCCATCCATACATTCACTGGCCTTCTTTAGTCGCTATATGCGTCCATATTCATAATCAACATTATTTTAGTTATGTTATCATCCCTACTGACATGAATGTGCCCATATCAAGTTGATGTTGGATAGGAACAACCTTTAATCTCCTTCCGTCCAACTCTATCACCTGTTTTATCATTACACACCTTTCATAATCATCACGGCAGTCCATCCATACATTCACTGGCCATCCTTGGTCCCTATATGCGTCCATATTCATACTCAACATTATTTTAGTTATGTTATCATCCCTACTGACATGAATGTGCCCATATCAAGTTGATGTTGGATAGGAACAACATTTAATCTTCTTCCATCCAATTCTATCACCTGTTTTATCTTTACACACCTTTCATAATCATCACGGCAGTCCATCCATACATTCACTGGCCATTCTTGGTCCTTATATGCGTCCATATTCATACTCAACATTATTTTAGTTATGTTATCATCCCTACTGACATGAATGTGCCCATACCATGCTGATGTTGGATCGGCACAACATTTATACTTCTTCCGTCCTGCTCTATCACCTATCCTATCTTTACACACCTTTAATACACATATCATCACGGCTGTCCATCCATTTATTCACTGGCCTTCTTTAGTCGCTATATGCGTCCATATTCATACTCAACATTCTTTTAGTTATGTTATCATCTCTACTGACATGAATGTGCCTAGTATAGGCATTAGCATTACCGTAATTTTTCTGTTCATCATTCATTATTCAGTCTTCTAGTATACTCATTGTCATTGTCATACATTTGTTACCATAACTATTAGCGACTGTATTCCGTACTGGAATATTTTTTTTTATTACTTTATTTGAATATCTTACTTTTGTCATAGTTTTGTATTTCGTTTTTAATTTTTGTTTTATACTCAGTTGTCAATATAGGTACGATCACAGCAAACTGAAGTAATATGGTTTAAACTCTTATTTTATAAAAAAACAGTTAACCCATAATTTTGTGAGCCTTAGTATGCGCCCTACACATTCCGAAGTCCTTTTCGATAACTGAGAGAGTATATTAGAGTTGGGCGAAGGAGATATACACAGATAGGGCAACAGGGCAATTATAAACCAAAGATAATTAATAGTTGGTTTCATAGATACAATACTGTTTACTAATGTAAATATCATAATGAATACTTAGCCTCAAACAAAAAAAAGCACATAATTGATGTGCAAATCGCATTGTTTCTTTAAATTGTTAAATCTAGTAACTGCACACTACATTATCATTGAGATAGATACGTTGACTGCATAGTTTCGAGATATTGCGTTATAGTTGATCTAACTGAGGATAATCTGAGTGTGAAATAATATGAGATAGTACAAGCCCTTTACAAAAAGGTATAAAATAAGATGAAGCTAAGCTAAGCTAAATAAGGCCTAATGATGTCAACGTTAAAGTAATAATTACCATGGTAAGAGTCATTCGGTCTATCTCGTGTTTGTCCTTGGTCTTGTGCTGACGGAACGGGGAGTGACCCTTCAGAAGCTTGTACAGCATGCATCCAAAACTGAACCAGTCAGCGGAGGAATCATAGCCGGTCCCTTTGGATAAGACTTCCGGAGCCATATAACCGTGGGTGCCGCTGGAAATTATAATACAATCATATTTTTATGAGACGAAGCAATCGTTTTATATTGTATACAATATGACACCTTTGAGTATTGCATCGCTCGCTGATGATAAGAAGTTGTATATACGTTTGACTTTTTACATTTTTCTGACCTAATATTAATGTGTAACCTAATACAGCGTGTAACAAAAACAATACTAAGACCACACACGCAGAAGCTTGCATACAATTGGTACTTAACTACTGTGTCCCAGGAAATAGTAAAAATTCCGAGTTATGTGTAATCCAAGTGTTTCTAATACTCAGTGCGGCGCGGAGAGAGCGTTTGCAGGGTGGGAGGTAAATTGGGAACTGCTAGGGGGACGAAGGCGAATGAATATGTAGCGTGGGGATTGCAGAGCGCATTGACCCCAAACAATTCCAAGAATAGGCACGTCTAATAGGGCTGTCCAGAAAAATATCGAATGTTTCTTTTATAATTGATCATCAATACGACTCTATCTCGCCAGATGGAAAGCGAAGATGGAATCAAGAAGCGATAATAAGTGCAGCCGGAACCTGAGAGATTTTTCACACCCCGCTCGAAAGACCCAGAGTCATAACTGCAAGGAAATACGTACGCCGGCAGAGCATTCCACAATTTACTTTCACGACAGAGGTAGGAACTACTAAACTTTTTAGCTCGTGGTAAGAAGTTTTCAACAGTATATGGATGCAATGCTAGGCCAGAACGAGTAGTTTGGGATCGGAATGGCGAGGAAATAATAAGATTAAAAAGCTCTTCAGAACATTCGCCATGAAACAAACGGTAGAAAACGCTTAGAGAAGCTATAATTCTACGCAGTTGTAGTGGATCTACGTATTGAATGACTTCAGTGTCTCCAGTAATACAGAAAGCGCGACGTTGCAGTCTGTCGAGAGCATCCATAAGGAACTTAGCGGATCCATCCCAAAGGTGGCAACAATATTCTAACCAAAGGCGCACATGAGTTTCATAAAGTAGGCAACGCTGATCAGGAGTGTAGAAACGCCTCATTCGAACGAATTGAATGAAACAAATTATAAGCGATTTAAATTTTAGTACTTTGTCATGTTAATCCTAACCAGGTACATATGCACACCTTTCGTTATTACTTCTTTTTATGCGACACATTGTATATAAGTAGTTAATTATTCATACTCACACGCTGGCGTGTGGTTTCTTCTTGGAAAAATCGCAGGCAAGCCCGAGATCTGATATTCGTACGTGGCCGTGCTCGTCGAGAAGGATGTTCGCTGGTTTTAAGTCTCTATACACTATGTGACGTTTGTGCATGTGATCTAAACCTGAACATAAAGAAATATCACATTAACTATTATAATTATATAACGAACGAGTCGACTTATATAACAAAAAAATATATAACGCCTTTTTTGAAAACATATTTTGAACAAAGAAATACGATCAATATTAACATGACATATATTTAAGTTAAGCTCAGATTCCGATTCGGTTTAAAAATTGTATTAGTGAAACGCATTAGCTACCTAATAATATCCTTAGCGAAAAATGCCTTAACCCGATCCTGTTTGTTTGCCATATTACAGGGCATGTCGGAAAAGTTTTGATGGCATGGAAAATTACGATTAAATAACTATTTATAATCATGCAGATAAAATACTGAAGACATTTTACCGAAAAACTGTTTAGGAACTAGCTCGAGTTGAGGAAAACTTCTTTATCGGCCGCCGGTCCCGCATGCCGTTGACCGCACATTTGAACAACGCAGGCTAGGTAAATACTAAAATAGATAGGTTACTGGCAGAAGGTTTCTTCTATGAGATACCGTTTTACCGTACCATTGCAGTGTCAAACATTCCGATTTTAGCAGTGGGTATGTAAGCACTACCTGCTAACGACATTATTGCGTCAATGAGAATCTTAAACAAATATCTCGAAGCCAGGACTAAAGAGCAGTGAAGTGGCACTCAATACTTCAGTTTAAAGCTCAGAGTGTTACACTGCCATGAGCAACATTGGTGATCGCCATCAGGCGCACAATTTGCCTTTCCATTCTTCCTTATATCAGCCCCCAAAATTCGAGAGCAATATTACATTTACAACAATTTCACACTACCTTTTATCTTTTAATAGTAGAATCGTACATTTGCCAAATTTTGCTAGCTGACCCATAATGGCAGATTTCGAGTATGGCACATTTCTACTAACTCGTACATAGACATTTCAAATATTTTGTTGTTTTTATATTATTTACAAATTTATGCATATACTGTTTAGTGAACACTGCACACGTACCTAATATAACCTCAGCGGCGTAAAACTTCATCTCAGCCTCATTAAAGACACCATGCTGGGACAGGTGATAGTGAAGGTCACCACCATTCATCAGGTCGAGGATAAAGCACAGTTTGTCTGGAGTGTGGAACGCGTAGGTCATGCATACGATGAAGGGGCAGTCCACCTGTAAGGGAAAATACTCTAATTAAATATTGTTTATACAAATATACTCGTAAGTTCCAACGGAGCTTATCGCGCTAGAGTTATCAGTTCAGCTCAGTTACAGTCAGCCCGTGACAAACGGTGTGGTCCAACGTGTCCCAGTAGTAAAAGAATAAAATGATATTCCTAGTCTACAAGAGGGAGAATACAGTGAAATTAGTGGTCCACTGAGACCAAAACCAAAATTTTGAGATGATGACCGCAGTACAGTGGCATGCAAAAGTTTAGATGCCGCTGCCATCATAGGCATTGGATTATCATTGGTGGTAGATTTAGCCACTCCGTCACCTGAACCAAGATTTTCATGAGACACACATACTTCCTTTTTATCAAATAATCGAGAATCTTAATTATTAATTTAACTACACAGTGGTTATTATGTAATAGTTAAGAATGTCAAGATTGTAAGTCAAAATGTTTAAACAGTATTGAATAAAAAAATAACACTAATGTACCCTATTTGCCATCATATAACAAGATATGTAACAGGCATTTCTGTTCTATCAATAAAATGAGGTACTTTCCCGGTCATAAGTGAATTATACAGCGGTTATTTATAATATAGAGTTATACATGTAATTCCCTAGAGTTGAAGAAGATAATATGTTAAAATGGTACTACATAAAAACCTAATAACTTGTAATGTTATGGGAATTTCACATGTGGTTAGAAACTAACGTCGGCACTGCCACACCATCATAAAGTGATACGTAATAAATATATCCACCCTACAAAGAAATGGATGGATTTTCCATTATTTTTATACAGATGTATAGAAATAACAGATATAAAGACCTAAGTATGAATGAGTAATGACGAATCGGACGGACGCGCATGTCACTCGTCAATAAATGTATATTATCGTGAATATCGTAATAGCAACCACTTCCCATGTCGACGTGATTTAAATCCTGGATTGAAACCGTCAATGTGACAAATATAGCTCTTGGTCAGACGGAATACGGCACGTATTCAGGATCCTTGCTTGGGGCTACGTGGTTGGACGCACAAGTTCTCTCGTTACATAAACATTAGGGATATTTTTAAAGCGCTCATTGAATCTTATTAACTTCTTGACCGTACGAGTCAGACGTAGACAGCTACATCTGATTATATTTAGAATAAACTTCATGCCAAACGGTTTTAATTCACAAAAAGACACAATAAATAGTTTTTTCTAGCCACAGCTAAGTCAATTGCCTTCATACTCACGAATATTAATTATTAACTAGGATGGGTTTCATACAATTCCAAAAATAGTTTTAACACAATCAAACCATAATAGCTCCTAGAACTCCATAAGAGGGAGAAGATGAGCATGAGCCATAAGCCTCCACGCTGGCGCAGTGCGGGTTGAAGGATAAGCACCCAAATGCCTCCAATATGCACACATTTAATAACTTTCGCGACGTAATATCGTGGCATAATAAGAAAGTAATGGTTAAATTACTTGCTTACTCTCTGAGCGGAACGCCCGCCTTCCAGTTGTGACAAGGTAATGGTTGAATCTTTACTTAATAACTCGCTGAGTGGAAGGCCCGCCTTCCAGTTGTGAGAAGGTAATGGATAAATCTTTACTTAATAACTCCCTGAGTGGAAGGCCCGCCTTCCAGTTGTGAGAAGGTAATGGATGAATCTTTACTTAATAACTCCCTGAGCGGAACGCCCGCCTTCCAGTTGTGGCAAGGTAATGGTTGAATCTTTACTTAATAACTCGCTGAGTGGAAGGCCCGCCTTCCAGTTGTGAGAAGGTAATGGATAAATCTTTACTTAATAACTCCCTGAGTGGAAGGCCCGCCTTCCAGTTGTGAGAAGGTAATGGATGAATCTTTACTTAATAACTCCCTGAGCGGAACGCCCGCCTTCCAGTTGTGACAAGGTAATGGATGAATCTTTACTTAATAACTCCCTGAGCGGAACGCCCGCCTTCCAGTTGTGACAAGGTAATGGATGAATCTTTACTTAATAACTCCCTGAGCGGAACGCCCGCCTTCCAGTTGTGGCAAGGTAATGGTTGAATCTTTACTTAATAACTCCCTGAGTGGAAGGCCCGCCTTCCAGTTGTGAGAAGGTAATGGATAAATCTTTACTTAATAACCCCCTGAATGGAAGGCGCGCCTTCCATTTGTAAGAAGGTAATGGTTAAATATTTACTTACTAACTCTCTGAGTGGAAGGCCCGCTTTTCCACTCAGAGAGTCCTATCTAAGTATGTTTAATCTGGATTTTCTTCATAAAACTCAATCGCATATGGATGAGGACATGCTAGAATGAGTCAATTCCGACCCAACATTTATGCAACTCATTGTTACTGGTGACGTGACGTGGTTTACATTTGACATGCAAACTACGCAACAAGCTTCAGAGTGGCCCCTTCCAACTGAACAAAAAGCGAGAAAAACCACACCAAAGTCAATCAAAAGAGTAAAAATGGTGACTGTTTTCTTTAACTATCGCGGTGTGGTGCGCTCTGAACTCTTGCCGGAAGGTCAAACGCTAAATCAAATATATTATTTGAGCGTGATGCGGCGTTTAAGAGAAGAAGTTCGACGAAAACGTCTAGATTTGTAGAAAGAAAATTTTGGATTTTGCACCACGATAATGCGCACTCATTGTGAACGAATCTTTGACCTCATGATTTTTGAAAAACTCATAAAAACAATTACCATCGACCAACCATCTTATTCACCAGATATGGCTCCAGCCGACTTCTTTCTTTTTCCTAAACTCAAATTACCACTTCGGGGCACATTAGAAGACATAAAGAATTCGCGGCAAAAACTGAAATCAAATCCGGAAAAAGCGTTTAATAAATGTTTTGATGATTGGATTATTTGTTGGCGTAAGTGTAACGTTTCTGAAGAAGCACACTTTGAAGGCGATAAAATAAATGTGGATCAATAAGTAACATTTGGGTATTATTGATCTTTTTCTTGTACTCTAGGGATTTTTTTGTGAAAAGAGAGTTTCCTTTTTTTAAATTAATCTATAGATAAAAGTAAATTCCATGAAATTCTTATTTTTTAAAAGAACTATTTGATTTAGAAAAAATGTGCTACGGTATGAAATATAATGCAGTTTGTACACATTTTAGTACTTTGTGTCACTACCGAGCTGGCTATACAGCTGATATACGATTTGACATTTAACAGCTCGTGAAAGATAAAGATATAAAAATGGTTACGCCGCACAAGCCATACAAACAAGAAGAAGACGAAGATATAAAAATGTGTACAAAATGCATAGGTATATGTGTTACTGAGATATTTGAAAACTACGAGTACCTATCTCGTAGTGAATAATAATAATTTAAAATTAATTAAAGTTATTTAAATGTTTCCTATATATTAATTAAATAGACTTTAAATTAGTTTTTATTTTTAAAGCACAATTCATACATTTTACAAATATCGCAGTTTTTAAAACCGCTTTGCGGGCAAGTGCATATAATATTGCCATGTGATGATTTTGTTGATTGATTGACTGATTGACTCGTAGCTTTACACTTTTACTATACCCTTTTACTAAACGTAAATATTGAAAGAAAAAATTTCCGCTCAACTGAGTACGACCCATTGCAACATGCGAAATAGCGGGAGCGTTAAATCGAAACGTGGAATTGAAATGGCAAGCGGAAACATTTAAATGCATATTGGTACATACGAATGATGCATTTTGTTTACCCGCATTTTTATTGCTTGCGGCGATTGAATCAATCAATTCTGTTTTTATTTTTACCACTTTTACATTATGTGGTAACATCGTGACCGTTGTACTAAATGTCATATTATTAGCAATATTCACATTATTATGGGGATATTTGCCCATGTATATTTTGTTTGAGTTTAGATATTTCGGCCCCGTTGCAAGTTGTCTACTCCCGTAGTATCTAATCACCAATCTCTAGTAATATCTGTACTCGCTTATCACGTGAGAAACCACTAATATTGTAGAAATATTGGATATTGAAACAAAATAAACGTGGTGTGGTGACTAACCCTCTAATTTATAATTGGTACTCATGGGATGTACACCATGATTAGGCGGGTTTTGGAGTTCCCGATATTTCGGCGCAGTTACATGCACCATGTTCACGGGTAGACAGGGTGCATGTAACTGCGCCGAAATATCGGGAACTCCAAAACCCGCCTAATCGTGGTGTACATCCCGTGAGTACCAATAATAATGTAGTTAACAACCGCGAAAGTCTAAAACAGTGTGTAACCCTCTAATATTGTCAATATTTCAAATGTTTGTGACCCTGATAGTTTAAAAACTTATAATATAATGTTATGAAGACTATTTTTCTATTTTCTTGTATTTTATGTTATAAAAGGCATTCGATTTTTGGATGGGAAATTACGACTGACACTTGATACAATGATCAATAGGTTTTTAAATATGATATTGCCGATTTTTCGTACTAGCCAATTCAAATTAAAATCAAAACTTCAGTGTATCAGATTTCAGAGTGAAACTTTTTCACAGGAAAACTATGACAGTCAAAGTTAAAAAAAAATGTGTGACTTCAATTGTTTTTACATTCAATTTTAACGTGATGATGGAAATGTGTTTGGAGAGTCTACTACTACTAACGAACGCACCGTGCGTTTTTTGTTTAACCGCTTTCTTAGTGGAAACGTCGACTTGAAGAATGAACCACGAGGAAGACCAACCACTAAGGTAAATAACGACGGATTGAAGGAGATGGTGGAAGCCTATCCGTATCAAACTACCAAGAAATCTAAGACATGGTTTGATGTTAATATACCCACAATAAATAATCTGTATAATAAAAATGAGCACCTCATGATTTTACTGATCTGCATAGATAAGGATGAGGAGGCGCACGTTGAAGCTAGCCTTGCCCTAATAAACCGATACAGAAATGAAGGGATTTTGAACCGAATTGTGACGTGTGATGAAAAGTGGATTGTTCACGATAATCGCAAGCGAATAACGCAATGGTTGACCCCAAGTCAAACGCCAAACGACACAACAACATCTTAAAGCTAAGCTTACCCATAGAAAGGTGATGGTAACGGTTTGATGGTCACTATATGGTGTAATTCACTGTAGCTTCCTCAGATCCGGTCAGGCAATAACAGCAGCTGTCTACTGTGCAGAACTCCGAACAATGATGGCGAAAATCGCAATAAAACAGCCCCGTCTTGTCAATCGATCTTCACCATAATTGCTTAATGATAACGCAAGACCTCACACTGCTCGATAGTCAATTTTAACACTACCAGACTTGCAGTTAGAAACCATACGTCGTCCCCCATACTCGCCCCAACCTACTACCATTGTTCCGCGATTTGGACATTTTTTTCTACGGAAAGAAAAAAATCCCCGGGAGCAGTACAAAATACCGTTACACAGTTTGTGGTGTTTTAGAATACCCCAGAATTATATCGCAAAGGTTTGAATGATATTCCGATTATAAGGTAGAAATGTATAGATAAAGAGGGTGAATACTTTGATTAAATAAATATATTTCATAGAACAAAAGTAGTTGTTCAATTTTTCAGTATAAAATAACAATTTCATACATTAATCCCTAATATTTAAACCTTTGCCATATATATGGCAACACCGTATATGCGGTGGCTATCAAACTTTTACACAATAATAGGTAAAGCATTTCATGTAAGTGAATATTATACGTTATTAAAGTAAGTAATAATATACTGACGTATTAAAAACCAGTAGAAATTTAAGCCCCGTTTAATTACAATACGTGAAAAATCTTTTTTATCTTAAAATTATTCACATTGATATCATCACATCAGCGGTTATGGAGAAGACAAATTTACTTTGAATTGTATTGTAAGTGAATAATAAAATGTGTACAAAATAATTGCGAAGATATGATAGCTATGGCCAGCAATTTGACTAGTAAAGACGAATAAATGCTACTTAGAGAATAATTTCTGCGTTTTTACAATAAAACCCTAAAATGTATTAACAAAAGCTTACGGAAAGAAACCACAAGAATTGCTGTACCTACAACTATTTTATTTGATTGATGCCTAATATAAATATAATAAAATAACTTAGGCATCAAGTTAGATAATAATTATTTTAATGTAATACATTTTATTTTTTAAAACTGCTCTATACATGAAAACATGACTTGGACACTACAAAGTAACGTATACGCAATATTATATGGTTCAAATGCTATTAGAGTCGAGTTACCTTTGCGGGTAAAGAAATTTACTTTTCAATGAAACCGTACACGGCTCCAAATGGCGCCTATCTATTGATATACTTAGGTCGTAGGACATAATAAATTAATAGGAAATAAACGATTTATCTATCCTATATACTTATCTAGGACTCTTCTCAAATTGTTCGTCTTGGTGGGTACCACCGCAGTGGTAGATTAGGTTTAAAGTTAATGGACATTGCAGCAACGGAAATTATTGGGCAAAAATATGTAAACACCACACCACAGATATATAATATATATATTATGTACAATATGTAAAGCAAGTATCACGATTTGTTTTGAAACCAAGCGTGCTGACTTTTTTACTGAATTGAATAACGTGAATTTACACTTAATATAATTTTAAATTAACTCTATGTCTCGAATGTTTGGTCTATTGCAGTTAATTACAAGTCCGCCTTCAACAACAGACGTGCGCAGATTGTAGGTATCGGCGGCCAACCTTGACGCTTGGTCGGGGTTCGGACACGGGAAGTACACGTATTTGTGTTATCTTGTTGCCTATTGTACATATATACCTGTGGTAAACACCTTAGCTTCGACGTGAAGAGCGTAGTGCAAGGCTTTAACGATTACAGATTGAGGTCGCACCGTAACTATCATGGGACGGTGTGAACCTTAATAATAAGCGAACGACTTGCTTCTCTATCTAGGTATTCATTTTATGATAGCTCTGGGCGACACTCTGACTGTCGTGGACGAGCGAGGCGCCTTCTATAAAGTGAATGAATATAGCCTGTCTCGTAACTAGAAAATATAAAAAAGTACAATGCTTGGCCTATGTTTCAATATCGTCTTTCACTATTCTGTTTTTTTAGTACCTACATATTATTATGTCAGAAAAGTTTCTGCGCGGTAATATTATCTATCTGCTCGTAACATTACCGTGGCTTCTTCGTAATCGTCATCTACAATTCCTTAGAATATCCACAAAGAAACAAATATTAATGTGGATATATTGTGCCTATGGCTGTCATACATGTACACACCCAGACACAGGTCAAACAAACGTGTTCATGCACACAAATGTTTGACCTATTGGGGGATCGAACCGGAAGCCAGCTGCTCAGAAGGCAAGGATTACCAACTGCGCCAACCGGCAAATCGTTTTGTAACATCTATTATTTTATTCTTTTAACTTTTCACTATTGAGATAGTTAATATATAATTATATCAGTTGGAATCCTGCATCAGGCAACTAAACTAACATTTCTACGATATTGTTATTCTCGAGGGCTGGCGTAGATAAGCACCAGAACCAGTGTAGTAGAAAGCCAAAAGCCGAGACAAGGCGTGTCCAGGGAAGATAAGGAACCACCAACGGAGATAGTGGTTTTTCCGTCCGAGACAGCCAGACAACTCGGCGCCACCGAACAAAGACGGACTCTTGTAAAAGATAATCTACGTGTTTTCTAGAGAATGACTAAAAGTGCATTACAGTTAAAGAATGTCTACTCGATAAACGAGCAACAACATGATTGATATGTAGTTTCCTAATGAGCCCTTTTGTAATCGACGCAACGATATTTAAATCGTTATTATCTTTAAAACAAAAATTATTAAATATCCTAGCGCAAATGCGTGTTTGAGTATTGAGTACAAAACGTAAAAAACAAAAGAAAAAAAATACCTACCATTTGTTACAATTTAAAAGAGATCACTGACTGAAAACAATCAAGCGAGTCTGGCATTTGGCCCAAATAAACTTATATAAAACGTAACATTAACTTAGTAACGTTCATAAATCATACATTACGTTTTCACGGTCGATAAAGGCTGAATAAGGTGCAATCTATCAACGTTATTCATCAAGAAAATCGGATCAGCCCACGACGGACATCTTATGTGATGGAATATAGATAAAGTTTGTCATTCAGATCGACCCGACCCTATAAACCGGAGTTTGCTTACTCGTAAACATAAAATAAAAACGTTTTATTACCTTACAACATAAAGTTTTTAAAACAAGGTCACGTAGAAAGAAATTTCATGCTAAAAGTTGTCCATGCTACTACCTATACGCGGTGGTACAGAACGACTGACAGCACTCGTTTTATAAACTTTGCTTCGGAAACCCGCAGAGTTGTTAAACTTTCGGGGAGAGCCTTTATAGGTCACGAAGAATTAAATAGTATCTACCTACACAATACACATGTGTCAAGCTTTTAATATCATTAGCTACTTTATATACAATAGCACAGTTAATATCGCGAGAACGATGTTAATGCTGCTGTAAAATATTGGAAACGCGAAAAAAGTCGTTTCAACAGATTGAGTAGGTATATTTGAAAACAATGTGGCAGTGATGGACGCAATAAAGATTAAATTGAAAATGTGCGCAAACACGACTTCATTCCGTTGATTTAAAACCCGGCCTAGAAATCTGATTTTAGTGTGAAATTGTAAAATGAAAAATGGATGTGAAATGGAATGGCAAAACAAAATGCAGCGGAAGCTGATAGTCGTACGACAAATCGAGGGCGATCCAATTCGTTTCAGTCCAATTGGCTGGGTATCGTTTATGTCCCCGATACCAAATCGCATATACGAGTAAATATACGTATGATCCCACCCATTGTACCTACTGAATCAAAGCAGAAGTGATCGATAAGCAATCAGATATGAATTGATATAGCCGCTGGACGGACATCGCGGTGTTTAACTATACTAAACGACTGGGGATTTATGTTTTACTCTTTTGTGATCATCGTGATCATCTTGTAAACTTTTTTCTTACAAGTTGTAACATCAACTTTAATGTTTAAAAATAAAACTCAAAGGAAGATGTTTTGCTTCCAGTTAGTTACTTTTATATATGTACTAGTTATAAAGCTAAAAGCTAATATAAAAGATTTCATTATAATATAAAGTACTTTGTTTCCATTGCCTAGGTAACTAGTATGTATCTACGCTTTTTGTTCAAATTGGGTCTTCGTTATCATCGAAAGGAGCGATAATATTTTTAATCCTTGCTTAGAGCGTTCCTACATGAAGCTACCGTTTAGCAAAAGAGCGGTAATTACACTAGTATGGGAAATTTGTATTGTGTAATAAAAATGTTAGGGCGCATTTCAAATAAACTTATATTATTAGCTAAAGAATATAATATGTGTAAATATACCAAAGATACTTTATCAAAATTCAATAATTTTACGTTAGGGCTTAATAAAGTATAAAATTGCTATTTCGTAATGAAAAATTGTATACAATACATTTAGTTAATCCAAAGTATTTACCATCGTTATCTATACATTTCTTCCATCTAATCGGAAGGTCACTCAGACCTTACTGATAGAACTCTAGGGACTTGGACTCCACAAACTGTGTGATGTGCATTTTGTACAGCTCCGTGCAAAAAATTGTCCGATTGAGATCCGAAGCGTATGGAAGATGACAGACGATTCCAACTGCAGGTCTTGTAGTGTTAAAACTGATTGATGAGCAGTGTGAGGTCTTGTGTCCTCTTGAAGCAATAATGGTGAAGACCGATTGAAAAGTCGGGCATGTCTGTTTAATTGTTTTTGCCATTAATATTTGGAGTTCTGCACAGTAGACATCTGCCGTTTTTGCCTGACTAGATCTGAGGAAGCTCTATAGTGCAAGAAGAAGAAAAATCTATAGTGAATTATACCATGAAGAGACCACCAAACCGTTACCATCCTCTTTCTATGGGTAAGCTTAGCTTTAGGGCATTGTATTGGCGTCTGACCTGGGGTCAACTATTTCATTGTTCGCTTGCGATTATCGTTAATAATCCACTTTTAGTCCTACGTATTCGAAAATTACTCTGATTTTTGCAATTTCCAACTACACGTTAAAAACTGATTGTAAAAACAATTGAAAGTTAAATAATCAAATGCAACCTTTTTATAAAAGATTAGGATGTCACAGTTTTCGTGTGAAAAAAAATGTAACTCTGACATCTGACACTATGAATATGTTTAATTTTAATACTCAGTGGCTAGTGCGATGATTCAGCAATTTAATATTTAAGCCACTATTATTTATACGGTGTTTTCTTGACAAATAATATTAAATACACAATAACAAGCGCTATATTACTAATGAATAGTATGGCGTGGAAGGTGTGGACTCTGACAGCTACAGATATTACCATTGTTTAAACGCAATTGCTAATATCCGAGTAGATTTAATTGTTTTTCTTTTATGTGCAATGTTGCGATAAATGTGATGAGTGTTGGCTTGCGATTGCGACGCAGAAAGATAATAAATAATGAATTTTAAATTTCAGTGTAAGTCTAAAATCGAAGCAAAATCAGTCACGTTATAATATTTTTTGTAGTTTGTTGAAACGGCGTTGTCTATAAATAATTGAATGTAGGTATATTAAATTACAGGCAGGGCAGGACACATAGCACGCAGAACAGATGGCCGATGGTGCTGGAAGGTTCTGGAGTGGAGACCACGGACAGGCAAGCGCAGCGTAGGTCATCCATCGATATGGTGGACAGACGACCTGATAAAGGTCGCAGGACGACGTTGGATGCAGGCCGCTAACAACCGGTCCTTTTGGAAAATTATAGGGGAGGCATATGTTCTGCAGTGGACGTCCTACTGCGACGTGACTTTTACAACTTTAAAGGAACTTTCTTAAGATGGTTCAGAGTCGTGTGCCTTGAATACTGGGGTTATTTTAACTCAATCGGTGATCGAATAAGTAACTCACTCTGCTAATCTATATATGCTTGCATGTTACATCGACCGCTACATCGCTTAACATCAGTTGATAAGCTAGAAATGTATATACTCGTAAGATAAGGCTTTATACAAAATACACTATACAACGAAACATAAACAATAAACTGTGAATGATTTATATTACACATTTATTATACTTAATTTGTATGTTTGTAACGAATTGGCTCAAAAAGTACTGGACGAATTAAAAAAATATTTCACCATTCGAAAGCTACATTCACCCTGAGTAACATAGGCTATATAAGATTCATCATCATCATTATCATCCATCACCGCGTGGGCGAAACCGCGGAGAGCAGCTAGTGTAGATATAAGTTATTGTATTGTTTTAATACCTCTAACGGCCGGTGCCAATAACCTGTCTATCGTCGGTTTATCCTACTAGAGATAGATATTTGACACTATTTGTATGGACGTTGTCACATGTCACATTTCTATCGGTAGTAAGGAAAACTGTGGATAGATAGATTATTGGAATCCCCCATTAACTAGTTCCTGACATTACAAAACATTACTACGATAACTGACAAAATATATCATATTTCCATCTGGAAGTGGGCCTCTACACACATTGTTACAAATATATTAACTACGTAATGTATCTGCTTTTGATAATCTAACATTATCTATAGGCACTAAGGATGTGGCTCGCCGCATGAAGTACAAATGTAAATAGCATCATAAACATAATGTACAGATGACGTAGGACGTCCAACAGTGTAGCCTTTTGTTGGGGGAGTTTGCGCACTGATGGTCCTTCCTTAACCTACTTTAGACGAGACACGATTCGGAAGTAAGGAACTTCTATTGATGCCGGTGACACCCACGTATTGTAAAATAAATATGGTATATAAAGTATGAAATCTTTCGGTTTTAATTTCCTTTATCTACGAAGTATAATAAATGGCAGTATAAGCAAAATTGTTAGGTATTTTTTTAATATTATAAACCTACATTTATCCTCTACTGTAAATTAGCCTTTCATATGTCGTTCTAACTGACCGCAGGAAATCCTACACTAGGTACGTCAAAACGTGGACTGCAAGAGCTCGTATATTATAGTGGTTATCTGTTCTTTGGCAAATAGAATCAGCCCAATGGCAATCGGGTTACGGGTCAATAAGGTCGATATTCTAGAAATCCGCTAAGTTTCGAATTTTGGTTTCAGTGGAGTGGAACTAAAATATCATAAAATCAGTAAATATCATAAAAAATATACACAGATCTGTACTTAAATTTGAAAGCACATATACAAAAGTACTATTTTTTAAGAGGCGTAAGCTTATGGACGGTTCCAATTAAAATTAAAAAATTATACTCTTTGTATGCAAAGCGCCTTCGCATAACACGCATAGTTCCTTCAATAAATACTCGCCTATATCGTAAAAAGGAAGAACAAATACAAATCATGTTCATGTGTGTATACGTTACGATTTTCATGTCATAATTTTTGGCGTCCTCAAAATGAAAATACACTTAAAACGTCTGTGAGGTTTTCCCCTTCAAAATCAAAACAAAAGTGATTGAATAATGTTTGCTGTGTTAAACTTTAAAAGTCACGATAAATGCGAATATGATTTATGTACTGAGGGTTCGGTACAACAAAAATATAAGTAATATATATATTATTTTAATAAAATAAACGTTTTCCCATACATCGATATATAAGTCTCGATCAAAGCTCCAGATAGTAAAATTAAAAGTTGTAATTGGCAATTTTTTACTCTGTGTAATGTAAGTGCTTATTAATATTTTCCTTTATTTGTAAAATCTGAGACCTCCCTTGCCAAAATTTCATGATTATAAACGAGAATTACCCTTAACGTTTTGAATTGTCAAATATCAAAATGCACGGCACATATTTTGATTGTGTTGATTTTTTTACAGCTACGTGACCTGCAGGTCTAGACAAAATTCAAACAGGCGTGTTTGAACAACTTTTTGAACACGCACATACAGACAAAAATGTGTCTACGAAAATAGCGTAATCTCACGTGACTTTTCCACAGGTAATGTCAACGCCATACATTTTGGAGTTGTCTATTGGCGTAACTATACTCGTAACAGAAACATCTTTTGTCTGTCTGCTGCAGACCTAAGTATTTAATATCAAATACAAATTGACACCTCCACGCGTGGAGGTATCAATTTGGATTTTTTTGTTGACCGGCAGGCAAACGAATGCACAAACAACGTGATTCCATAAGGGTTATCTTTTCTCGGAAACCCTACAAACGGACAATTACAGATTACGGTATTTATGCCCAATGCAGCCCAGACAAAAATAAGTGCGTTGGTTATTTGTTCCTATCTGCACACACATTTTGAAAAATATTGTCAATGCTACGTAACTACTTGCTATGTTTTTCTATTCAGCCTGCACTCCTATCAGCCATCACCTGCCAGCCTATCTTTTGTAGATACAAAAATACAGTTTAATAATGTTCAGTTCAAGTCGGTACCTACATAGTTATTACATTGGACAGATGAGATACAGGGACCTTACTATCAGCTTCATAAAAACCATCCAAGTTCCGTGCAGTTCTTAAACCTGGAATAAACAGTTTTGAATGAAATCATATCATGACGGTCATTTAGGTGAACTGTTTGAACATTGTTTCGCAAAGATGAACGGATAATGTTTTCTCTGATATTCTAACAATTTACTATAACCAATATTGCAGACGTCTATACATTCATAAGCTGATAAACTGAGCGGAACTATAGCGTCATGTTAACGAGAGTTAATACAAAAAAAAACAAGTGAACGGTTTTTCTGCGGTTATTAAATATTAGGCCTGGGCTGGGTAGGCCTGCTTTAAAGTTGTCATGGTTCGAATAAGCCGGGCAGTTTTCTAGAAGTCCTGCTTTAAGGGCTCATAGTAAGGCCCCCAGTTCGCTAGTGTTGTTGACGTTCAGTTGCAAACAGCAACTACTAATAAACAATACAATACCTACACGTTCGATTCTTTCCATTCATCTTCCCGAATAACAGTGAACCGTAAATGACCGAACAGTCAAATTACACATATTTTTGACATAGCTTATTAAAAGTAGGTATGTCATCTGAAATCAGCTTATGAAGAAGAATAGAACATTTTAATATCTATAATTTTAGAATTTGGTTGCCCTTTATTAGCGGAGATGTATACATATTAGGATTCTATGATTTCATACCGCAGTTAAAATCCCACTGATACGAGTATCCCTGAATGACCTGGATGCATCAAGCATGCACTTATGAACTTGAATTATTAATTAATGAAAATTATCTGCAACATTCCAAAATAAATAGAGCTGCTACCGAGAAGAAGCAGCACATAGCACGAGGGTTCATTCAGTTCAAAACTCGCGACTTGGAAGAAGTTTAGTTCTTACTTCTATATAATATGTTATATACTTTTTCGTTAGAATAAAATAATAATGTTTTATACACCTTTTTACAGCCAACTTGAATTCATCTCATGAGTTCTCATCTTCAGATATTATTGTAAAAACTTACGTTGTGCTAGACTTATTCGTCTTCATAAACATATTTAGTTTTTCTAGTAACATGTGAAGATCATTACTACTGGAATTTAACATAACCATAAACGAACATCAATATCTATACTAATATTATAAAGAAGGAAGATTTGTATGTAAGTATGTTTGAAACAAATTGGCTCAAAAAGTACTGGACCGATTTCAAATATTCTTTCACCAATTGGAAAGCTACGTTCACCCTGAGCCCTATGTTACTCAGGGTGAACGTAGCTTTCCAATTCTATATAAGATTCATCAACATCATCATCCATCACCGCGCGGGTGAAACCGTGGAGAGCAGCTAGTACTTTATAATTTCAAATAAATACAAGGAAGACAAGGTTAGATATTTATATCTTTAAATTCATTTCATTCTTCTTTAGATTATCACATCGTGTACAGCTCGAATAGCATGTTTTTGCAGCTAAAGATGCTCTCTATATTAGCAGATGAACCCCAAAGCAATAACCCGTATTAACCAACTAAGCTGTAGAAACGTCTGTCAATATTTTTGTTTTACAAACCACATAAACGAAGGCGATACCACTGAATAATATGAATATGGGACATTATTACGGCTCTTTGATATTTTTTCCGGCGCAGACATAAATCTCGTAACAGCCCAACACAAAGCGCACTATCGTCTCGCAGCTAAGTGCATAATAAAATTACTTTCATATAAAGTTCAAAACACCGTCAACTTGTTATTTTTGGCAAATGGTGCCACCGAAACTCATCAAGTGCGAGCGAGTCAATACTGTACAAGGTTTCGAATTCGTCGTAGTTTACTACCGCTGTCATACTAAACTTGGAGCTCGCACTGCCAAATGCACAAAACTTTGTAAAATTACTCGAAAACTTTGTAGACTTCGAAATCTACAATGTCAAAACACTCGTATGAATTTTGCATTCATACAACTCTCGTAGGTCAAATTATATGAGTATTGGATAAACTAAAATGACTCTCCTTCTTATCTTTTATCACGAACTAAAAGTGTTGGAGATGCACTATAGTAAGTTTTCTATATCACATAATTTGTCACACGTAGATTCCCAAACAAAAAGAAAACGTAACTTTTTGGGTTACGTAAATCAACAAAACGAGAGAAACCGTACAAGAAGCTAAAGTTCACCTGGAGGCCAAATCTGTTATTTCACAACGTTCATCAATCTATCTATCGGGTTAGCAGAACATAAAGTTTTGATCGATCGCTGGCGTCAATAGAAACGTAACTGCAGCTGGACCGTTTTTCGATAACAGAAATTATTATTAATTTTATTAGTTGAATCGGCCTGCTGTTGCTTGGATTTAAACAGGGTTGGGATTCATAGCGCCGTCTCTTATAGAGTAAAGGCCATAGCCCCCTTACCCAGTATTCCGCGAGTTGCAATATCGTAAAGCCGTGAACTTCACCTATGTCCACAGTGCTGTATTGCAAATACTTTTTTATAATGAATTTGTTGAACCATATTAAATGCTATTCTACAAATTAAGCAAATTGGATACTGGTAAATAACTGTGTGCTAATGCTTTTACCGACATATTCATACTTCCGTTATAGTGGTGTCAAAACATACTAACGTTGCCAAATAGGCTCACATTTGGCGACACTACATGAGTAACATGAGGGTAGCAAGCTTGCCAAAAGCAGTCACTGTTAGCAAGACAAGCCTATCTACTACTTATTAAACACTTCTAATAGCTATGCTAAACTGCTATTTTTTATTAAGGTGGTATTAGAAGTAGCAGTAGTAGCGTAGTCACTTGAGAACGAGTTCGGACCCTTGACGACAAGATACGTTATCGTGTGCTAGGTTTTAAAGGAAAATATAAAAGGTTAGCGGTTGTTAGAGTCGGACCGTCCGACTCGGACGAACAGTTGCCACCGCCCTGTGGGACGAGCACGAAAATCTGCTTAAGTGTAACGTTATCGTATCGTTTACGTATTCAGTACAAACTATAAGTTATCTGTGCCACTATTGTACTAGATAAAGACAGTTTGTACTAAATACGTTAGCCACGCAATTACGTTACACTTAAGCAGATTTTCGTGCACGGCCCACTGGTGTTGGAAAACCACCGTTTCACGGACGACAAAATTGACATAAGGATGTGACAAAACCACGCGACCAGCCAGGCATAATGCGAATTCTAAAACAACCTCATCAGAGGGTATTACCAGCCACGAGATGATGGTCGTGGTTTTCATGAATTAATCGTAGTAATAGGTTACCGGATAGTGTATTGGGAGTACTTGATATTTTGGTTTATGACCTGATACAATATCCCAATACAAAAGTATCACTGTGCAAAGTTTCACCTAAACTGGACAAACAATTGTGCGCACGGTAACGACTTCGACAAGCTTTTTATTTTTGCCAAAAAAGTTTATTTTAAGTTTTTAATACACTTTATAGTGTTGAAGTCGGTTCTATTTTTTGGTAAAAATATTATTTTCACCCTTTTTAGTGTCACTTACTACTTACGGGATCGATTGTCATTCACCGTCAATAAGGATATCACCAAGATAGACGAAACAGTTTTTAGTTATTGGACTGTACCTCAAAAACCGCTTTACCGAATTTGATGAAATTTAAATGCGGTGGTCCCATCGGAAGTATACTCTTTCAAATAAAAAAAGAATTTTGAGTATCAGTCTACAAATGGGGGAGAAATCGGTTCAAATACATTAAAAAAAACATACAATCGAAAATAGAACATCCTCCTTTTTAAGTCGATTAAAAACGACAACATACGTTAATCATTCATGTTTACCAAGTCTCTGATTGTTACCGATTATTGATGACAATTTAAAAACATTATATTCGGCCTCACTTCTGAGCTCAAAAGAAACAGAAAAGGCAAGTCATACAATGTAAGTGACTTACAAATACATTAGTAGCTCGTTAGCACTTACAATACGATGTAAACTAAACTGGTATTACAACAAACGTCCTATTTACAATCCCTGGTATAACTATAATGTTACCCTTCCTGAGTCAGCGCCGTATTTCCACCAACGCTAACATCCGTAGTTACTGCGAGATGGTTCTATAACATAGAGATCTATGCCGTGGTCCGTTTTGCGATAATTTTTTTGCTCACAGTGCTATCGTCTACCAAAGCTTTTCCGAGACAAATATCGCGATTATGACAGCTCGTGGCACTATAAGCGTGTTGTTAATTCGGACCAGAGTTGTAGCAATAACGAACCATTTGCGCGCGAAAAACAAATTCATAAAAATATCGTGCATAGTGTGAAGGTTAACTATGTGGTGTGTGGATTAAAAAGAAATAATGGAATGGATGGACCGACTTTTACAACTTTTACATCAAAAAGAAGGGACACCAGTAAAGACATTGTAGAAATAAACAAACACCTGTCACTTTTGACAGAACGCTCACGACGATTATGGTGTAGAGCATGGTTCATGTAATCGTCAATATGGCGGCAGTTAAGACGTCATCGATGACGTAGCGTGGGCCATCGTAATCACGCTCACGGTGAAAGGGACCGACTGTTATCGCGCTAATAGCGATTATGGCTCAATTGGGACCGTACTGCTAGAGAGATGCCAAGCCGTGCACGGAGTACGAAACCTGGTGTTGCTAGCAGCGGCCTTATTCCGCGATTCAACGTATTGTTAGCTTCAATAAGTTCATTATCCACTGCGGTATTAAAACTTTACGTTTGAATATTCGTATATACTATGTCGAAATGTGTTCTGTTTTTGGGCATAGTCCTGAGACACGAGCCCCGGCCCCTTTTCAAATTAATCAAATCAATAGTATTTTTTTTTAAACTTTCGCGATTTGAACACATGTTTTAAATGTTTATCGGGACTTATAACGTATTATTTAATATAGAAACGTCGAGCGAAAGGTACATATTTTTACCTATATTAAATAATACGTGATAAGTCCCGATAAACATTTAAAACAATCAAATCAAATCATTCATTCTGTATAGGCCTACGGGGGCACTTACAAATTGTCATTTTAAATAAAAAAAATCTTAAATCTACAACTGAATCGGAACGCGACCACGACTGAGAAGATCCGGCAAGAAACTCAGCGGGCTTGTCTTTTTTATTTTTTCTATCGCTGATTTCTTAATGTATGTAACAAAATGTTCGTTTACTTTTAGCTCCAGAGTGTTGCCTTATAAGAGACCATACTAATAGTATCAGTAAGGCAAGATAAGCTACACTTTGACATCGTATAATACACGAGTAGATAGATCCTGGATCAGTCCCAAGCTGTTTTATCCTCCAACTAATCCGAAATTTTGTAATAACCTTTTTGACAGAGTTGAGTTTTAATAGTAATTTTAAATTAATAAGTTTCTAGTAACCCTTCATATACCGAGATAATTAAAACAAAAGATTTATGAATTAAACGAACGTACATTTACGTCAATCGTACTCAAGGACTTAATTAGGCAAATCTCGGATAACATTGGGAAGTTTATTAAATAATCGTATACGTTGTCCCATAAAAGAATAGCTTATTATGTGGAGTTTTCTATATCTCCCTTGTTTCTGTGATCTGTATTCCATACATTATCATAAAACGTTATCATATCGGCATTAGTTCGTAACATAAACCTAATAACGAATCAGCGTATAAATCAATAGTTACGCCGTAGTTAATTTATCGCAAATCCGTCTAGACGAGGAGGTAACGGCACGAAAAGTTCATAGAAATATTCGCGAATGTAACCATTGTATTTTATTTCGGTACGTTTTCTTATGTAAATCTCCTTTGTTTGCAACCCTCGTGTTGTTTACTTGATGTCGCGTACGATGAATAAACATCATCTTTTATCTATGGTAATGATTATGCGAAGAGTCAATCAATACGAGTACGGGTGCCCTACTCGACAATGTCGCAAACAAGGTTGAGCGTGCATTTTAGACATAGCGTTCAAGCTATTTTTTATGGGATAGGTTGGCAAACTAGCAGGCGGCTCATCTGATAGTAAGTAATCACTGTCGCCGACGGACTTCCGCAATACCAGGGGTCTCGAGGATGCGTTGCCCGCCTTTGAGGAAGAAATAGGCTCTTTTTTTTAAGGTTCCTAAGTTGTATTCGTTCGAAAAAACCTCAAATGGCAGCTGGGTCCACATTCTTCGACATTTGACTTCCCTATTCTGCGTCATCATATTAAGATCCGTGTATCATGATTCATGATAATGGTTATGGTGTTGAATAAATTGAATGGTTTATATAATTTAATTTAAGTAATTTAAATTAAGCAATTTAATTTTTTTTGCTTAAGTCGAAACTTTTTTTTACTTTATCTTAATCTAAAATAATGAAATAATAATATGGATCTTGTCGAGTCTGAAATAAATATATTTGAATTTGAATAGTGGTAGTGTGAGGCAGAAAAGGCTGTCGGAATCGCACGCTTGTGGACGGCGTCAACATGCTAAATGAAACATGTTTGTCCTGCCATCGAAATTGCTTACATGTATATCTGCCTATCACGATATCTGTTTGACGGCTCCGTTGGTAGAGGCATTGTCTTCAAAGCGCGGAGTCCCAGGTTCGATTGAGGTAAGTAATTAGTTTTATTATAGCAATTTATTGATACGATAGCTGATGTAAAATCAAAAGATTGTACATCAACAATTTGATTTAATTATAAATTAAGTACCTACATACTTTACACATTATGTACTTATTTTTAAAGTATATTAATTTAATTTATATTTTTGGATATGTAAATTTTTATTGATGAATAAATAACTATTGACTATTGACTATCGATCCTCAGCCAGGGCGAATATTTGTGTGAAGAGCAAAAATGTTTGTGATCGAGTTGACTGCTGACCTGATTGAATGGTGACCGCTAGTGGTATTAGTCAACTGAGCGCTTCCGTGCTTCAGAGGGCACGTTTGTTTGTCATGTCGAAGGCCTCCGGCGGCGGCCTGAAAACTTGGCGACTAGCTTATCCACCAAGTCACACTGGGCCCGCGTGGTGGATTATGGCTCAACTCCTCTCTCTGAGAGGAATGCTCGAGTCCCAGCGGTGGAAACATAATGGGTTGGTTAAGTAATATATTTTACAAGTTTTATGCAATGTTTTCATTTATTCTTCATAATCGTATGCATGTTTACAACTTGTTGTAAGAAAGTATATAAAACTTCTATGAAACTTATTGAATAAAATTAGTAAACTTCTAGTTGTCTACGTGCTATGATCTCACGTTGTCACTCACGTCACAAGCAAATATATATATTCAAACAAGTTTTCTACAAGTTTAGTATAAAGTATTATTTAGCTTGTCTCTTGGTGAAAACGAGGGGTGAGAGTGGGAGAATTGCTAGTATTAGGTTATTGCAACCTAACGGCACAGAATAAATAATACTCGTATGATTGAAAGTTGATTAATGTATATTATGATGATACAAACAATGTAGAGACGAAAAAGCTGATATAAAACGTACTTCACTATCATAAGATTTTTGTTTGTTAACATAAATTACAATAACCCAGGTTATTGTACCTAGTACCTACAGTAAACCTAGGTGTAACAAGTACAATTTGAAAAATTTAATACCGACCTCCATTCTATTCAGTTATTGGATTGTATCACAAAAACTACGGGACCGAATTAGATGAAATTTAAATGGCACCACACGGGAAGCACCAGCTTTCAAATAAAAAAGTATTTTGAGAATCGGTTCACCCAGTCGAAAGTTATGAGGTAACAAACATAAAAAATACAGTCGAATTGAGAACCTCCTCCTTTTTTTGGAAGTCGGTAGAAAACAACGAGTTTATACATAATAAAAAATAATTTTGTCAACTTCGCGAAACATCGTCTACTAGCTGCGTCGCGCGGTTTCACTTGCGTGGTGATAGATGATGTTGGTGATGCTCTGTATCAGAGCGAACGAACCAAAAAATAATTATACAAACAAAAAATTAACTAGTCAAGCCAAGACCAAGCCGTTTTCAAGATTAGCATGCATGCATGACTTACGAACAGCAATTGATTTTTTCGCAAATAGTAGATAAGAAGTTAAGATAAATGCGGTATGCACAAAACTACTGAATAAATTTAATTCTATTCTAATTCATATATATATAAATTTTATTTGATTCGAAGTATAAAAGCAACCAGAAATACAAAATTATGATATTGGTGACATCATTATCACCGGATAGTGAGATACGATTGGCACCAGTGGACCTTGACCCTCGTATGTTTAAAGAAATTCGCCAAAAGATAAATGACGTATAAAATAATTGAAGTAAACAATGGAGACGATAACTTCACACGTACACAAGTACAGTGTAAAACATGACTTTTTAACTGTTTTTCTACAGACTTCCAAAAAGGAGAAGGACTGTTTTTTTTATCTTTGTTACCTCATAACTTGTGACGGGGTGAACCGATTCTCAAAATTCTTTTTTAGTTTAAAGCTGGTGCTTCCTATTTAAATTTCATCAAATTCGGTTCAGTATTTTTTGAGTTACACTACAATGACTGAATTGAATGGAAGTCGGTATAATTTTTTTTCAAATTGTACTTGTAATTATAATAATACAACGCGACCAAACCGATACACGGACATTAGTACATAACCTGAATAGCATAGTAGATGCTATCAACTCATTATTCTTGGGTTGGTTCTCTCTCTGTGTGTCTAATCTCTATTATACCTAACTAGCTGCTCTCCGCGGTTTCACCAGCGCGGTGATGGATGGATGATGATTATGATGATGAATTTTATATAGCATATGTTACTCAGGGTGAATGTAGCTTTCCAATGGTGAAAGAATTTTTGAAATCGATGCAGTACTTTTTGAGCCAATTCGTTACAAACATACTTACGTACAAATCTTTCCTCTTTATATTATTATTAGTATATTAGTAAAGATGTGGAACACATTCAATGTAATGGTACTTTCATACAAAACGGTAAAACCTACAAGCACCTGGTATTTAGTATAGATGTGGAACACATTCAATGTAATGGTACTTTCCTACAAAACGGTAAAACCTACAAGCACCTGGTATTTAGTATAGATGTGGAACACATTCAATGTAATGGTACTTTCCTACAAAACGGTAAAACCTACAAGCACCTGGTATTTAGTATAGATGTGGAACACATTCAATGTAATGGTACTTTCCTACAAAACGGTAAAACCTACAAGCACCTGGTATTTAGTATAGATGTGGAACATATTCAATATAAATATACTTTGCTACAAAACGGTAAAAACTACAAGCACCTGGTATACTATAACTAGGATTTTCACACCTACCAGAACAAAGCAAAAGCCTTTTTTTTCAGAGCACTATATAATCATCACTAATCATCACATTCAGAGCATCACTACATTTAATAAAACTGTAGAGGTCGAATTTCAGTAGAATGAAAAAATATGCCAAAAACGGAATGAAGAAGATGTAAGGAGTGAAATAAAACTAATTTAGATTTTTTTGAAATTTGTGTTTGTCTGTTCGTCTGTGTGTGTTTGTACGGTCTAATCTCCGAAACGACTGGACCGATTTAAATAAAATTTTGAATGGTGGTAGTTTATCCCTGGTCAACATATAGGATACTTTTGATCCCGGTAAATGAAAGAGTTCCCGTGAAATAGTTAAAAATCTGTTATTAACCATATCCGCGAGGCCATGCGAGCGAAGCCGCTGGCGGGTCAGCTAGTAATTATATATATTTGTTACTCAGTGAGGATCGAATCCAACGAGCAAACGTAGTGTGGAATTGAATTACACACTACATTACCACATAGCCGGGAGGCGGTTGAGCTCGAAGAGTTACTAAACCAAAATAATTACCAATTATTATTTCCGTCTGATTCTTGGAAGTCGCGAATTGGGGAAAACAAAGTGGTTTTCTTTCTATATGACCACAGGCAGGACCATGCCGGGTCAGCCCGAATTTAATAAAGACATAAATAATTATATTACATGGTACATTGACTGTATTATAGCATTGATGAGTATGGCTTAAAAAGTATTACGTAGACACACTATTTGGGAAATGTTCATTTGCCACTACAAAGTTTCCTAGAATGTGAGATCGATCGAAGAGGAAATTCCGGCACTGATTCAAAAAGCTAAACTAAAACTAAAGCTTACAGATAAGTCTTTATCGTGATGCAGTCAATTTCCTGAAATAATACTTTTCTGGGATTTATTCTTGTATTGCAGCGCGATATCTATCCTTTGAGAAATTATTACTAATAATAGCTCGATGTATATGTATATGTATATATCGCGAAAAGCTCTTGATTTTCGTGCTTCAGATGCCGCGTTATGATAACGATTCCGGCTGTGATCATAACACAACAGTCGTTAAACCATGTCGAAGGTCTGGAAACTACGACCTACCTATGTACCTACTATTCTAGTTTTTCATACATTATTCTTATGTATTCTAACACCGTGAAGACATGAACAGGATATGATGCTACGACGAAGCCACGTCGTGAATTATGCCCCGTACCTACGTTTATCCTGGTCGAAGCCCCATACTCATGAGATGGCTCGTTAGAACTGTGTCCCAGCAGAAATTCAAATAGAATATAAAATCATTATCTCATTCCTAAATATGTTTTTTTATTATTTAGGTACTTCTATTTATACATACCGACATAGTCCTCTTATTTAAGTACCTAATTATATCTATCTTTATTAACTACTAACTGACCTGACATATTGAAATTTATAGAGAGAAAAATTCACATCCTCGGACGGGATTCGAACCCGCCTCTTCTGACTCTCCGTGTCAGACGCCATTGACCAACTAGGCCACCGAGGTTCGGGTCTGGGCATCGAATTTTAACTCTCTATCTGACTAACCGTCTTACGGGGACGGAGCGACATCTATTGAACAGTTTTGACAGTACTATCCAAACCGAAAGAAGCATTATTTAGAAATACTTAAACTTTCGTATTGACATCGCAACCGTTCTATTTTTTATAGTATTACTTTTTAAAGCAGTAACGACTGCTTGAACGATCTCAAACATTAAACCTGACATAGTCATCGGTCTTAGAAGAAACCTTTAGTTTTTTCTAATATATACCAATTTCCCGGGCAAGTTTCCCAATGTTTTCAAGATCGAATTCGAACTATCAAATACAAATTTAAATACGCTTTCTAACTTGGTCGAGCCTTTCGCAAACAGCATTTAATTTCTAATAATCTTAATATGAGATTATAAGTTTTTTATTGGTGTTGGTGTATTGGACTTCCTCAAGCGGGATAAAACCAAACTCTGCTTTTTCAACTGTTTCCATTCGGTTCCAACATTTTCCAGCTACTCTCACGATATCATCGCTCCATGTTTTAAATGATCTGCTCGTCTGCATTTATCTCCATGCTGAACACAATTAGTCAGAACGTAATGAGTTGATAATGCGAATGTTTATACGATAGAATACGAGCACTATTATTGAGTTGACGACAGTTGATGATGACGATAATCATATCATACGAGTCTACGATGACGTCTTCCAGCAAGATAATATTATTGACGACGTAAGCGTAGAGCTTTATGTAAGATTATTATAATCTTATGAAAATGCCACACAATAACACGCGATATTTCTACGAAGAGTTAAATGATAATCACCTACATAGAAACACGTTACAATCTACTCGTAGCTAACCTGTAGCCTGCGTGACTGTGTTTTTGAAAAGAATAAACTAATACGACCCAAACTTTGCTCTATATTTGTGGGAATACTTTAGAAATAAAATATTAAACAACATTTAAAATATCCCGTTTCGAACATAAATCAACGTGCAATTACAGCCTGCATAGTTAAAAATTACAATTAAATACTTATTTTGAACGTCATGTCAGTCAGTTTTAGTATAATCAGAACTTATTTGTTCATTGTGAACTTACTTTACTTTAGAAATATTCAAATTATCATGTTATTTATGTTTTTATTCGCACTGTTAATTTTTGTTTTCGCACAATAGTAGTGGTGACTCGCATAACAAACGAGTACAGAAAAGGGTAAACCGCTTCGTCTGCTTGTAAATATTCACCCACCCGCAATTCCTAGGTTCATCCGTGATCATGGCGCTTGCAACTGTGCCGAAATACCGGAAACTCATAGAAAATATACATGTTAACTATATCCCGTTGATAATTTGAATATTTCTAATGTCTGTGACCATGATAGTTTAAAAAAATACTTTACTTACTTACTTAGCTATTATTTCAATGTGTTGTTATATTACTTAACATTAGTTTCAAAATGTAGCAAATAACTGTCGGGCTATTATGTATCTCAGTTGCCAACAAATGTAGAATGAAATTTTATAAAATGGCGATTCCATGTCAGTTTTGAAAACTCCAGTAAGCAAAAACGTTAGTAAGTTGATGACGAAAGTGACATAGAGCCGTCATCTTTTTATTTCAATCAATTGTTAGCAACTGAGATACATCCAACGCTACTTTTTGTTATTTTAAAGAATCCTATTGGGTCGATTTTTGAACGGGAATGGCTAATAGTGGGCATTCGTACACTCTTATCCACCCATTTGGAGAATTACGGGCGTGAATCAACCAGATAAAACATATTTGAGACTTATTTGGATATTAAGAAACTAACAAAAAAGTCAATTAAGCTATGTCTACCCGGTAAGTTTTAAAATAGAGCAGTTGTTGCAAATATATAATTATCTGACAATCAAGACATTCGTAACGTATGCGCATTTTGTGATATATGGCCTAAACATTTGTGGAAAACGTATATACATATTTGATAAGATTACTCATTTATATGTATATAGAGACGGTGTCACAGACCCTAAAATATTATTAAAAATATACTCACCCCAGTAATGATAGAACAGCTTTTGTACAAAGATATAAGACGCAACCTAAATAGAGACGGTATTACTTGTTTATAATTATGCACACTTACCCCAGTACTGACTAGCGAGAGCATGATCCTTTCGTTTAGCGCGAGCGTCTCCCCCTGCTTCATTTTGATCCTTTTTTTGTCGAGACACTTCATGGCGTACATCTTCCCCGTATCCGCTTTCCGACATCCATATACCTGCACAATACATCATACTGATATAAATATTGGTAAGTTTATATCTAAGAGTAGAACATATGGGACTGAAATAGTCGTTGGACGACTAAATGCCCCTAAATAAAAGAAAAAGAAGGATATTTAAAATGCGAATGTTTTAGAGTCATTGAGTGAGTGTGTACATTCATTTTTTACAGCTACACGCCGAATAAGTTTAACGGATTTGGAATGGAGAAACCATATACTTAGGATTAGATTCATAGGCTTTTCATCCCAATTCAAGTGCTGTTCCCGAGGGATTGTGAGAGAGAACCTTATTTAACGCGGACGAAGCAGCTAGTTGCTTCATACGAGACTACAGCACAATACATCGACATATTCATTACAATAGTTACTACGTCTACTATCATAGTTTCTAGCTGACTTAGTACAGTTTCGATATCCTATCTATCCATAGTTTCCGTTATTAAAGATATAAATGTGACAAGAATTCTATACAAACAGTATCAAATTACTATTTCTAGTAAACAGTAGATAGACAGTTTAGAGAAACCAGCCATTAAAAAAATCACCTCACCCTCTTTTTATTAGTTTGAGCGATTCTTAACGAACTCTCATTCAGCTTTATCACGTCTAGTGCCAAAATTTAAAAAGAAAATCAGGGAATATGTTTATTTGTATTTAATGTGTGTTCTGTCTCATTCATCAGCCACACCAGCCATCGTTCGTAAAGTCACCCTCCCCAGCCATCGTTCAAAAATCATTGATTCCATACTTTAGGGCGTCCTGTATTACGCACAGCTTACAATATTTGAATAACTTAGCTTTGGACATTAACATAGCAGTGGTTGCACACCACTGTTTCGAGGCAGAAATCTCCCACTAAAATTGTACCAACCAAGTTGATCTCGCCTCTTATGATTCGCGTTCCGACGGCGGAAATCCTTTACCTTCATCCTCCTACAACTACTTTCGAGGCCAGAAATAACTTAATTGTCAGCCGAGCTATATTGGAAGGACGAGACGAAGCCGAGTAAAATTCCAAAGTGATTTAAAAAGGACGAAGCATCAGCTGATAAAAAGATTCAGCTGGTGCTTTGGTCCTTATTAAATGAACAAGCAAATAAAAACTGAACGAGGCCGTTAGTTACTATTGCGACCGAGACTTGTATTGTATCGTACTTTCCTCTAATTTTCGAGGATCCAAACAAATTCACTAGCACAATTCAACCACGAAAGGTATTTGTTTTAAAAAAATGCGTATTTAGACTATTCGTTCAGAGATATAAACATTCATAATTCATTTATCAAGGTTACCCTTCAGATTTATCGGCCTTTTTGTTCTGCCCATCACTAGCTATTTTATAACGATGTACTTAGTAATATGACTAACGTTGTATTTTATATAGAACGTGTGTGTATATTATAACTGTGAGCATATTTTAAGTTGGTGCAAGTTTGTTATAGGAACAAAATTTAGTTTGAAGGGAAATGTTGGCAACACGCGTTTATCACGAGTGGATTAGCGCGTTGGCATCTGCCGTTGATAAAGGTAAGAAGCCCCCAAGATATGGATCATGAATCCTTGCTACAGCAAGCGAAATGACTGGATATACAAACTTACAAATTAACCTTAACACGTTAGACCTTACACACTACTGTTTTAGGTACAATTTCCTAGCACTGCAATAACACCAAAACTGCTGTTTTGCACTGGAGGTTTATCTCCTAGTGGTAATTATTAGGGGAGATGTCGGGAATGTACCGTAATACGGATTTCCACTCATCTTATATCCGCACATCTTACATGCGAATTGTTTTAGAGGCGACTCGGCGGCAGGGGGGTTATGTTTAACAACATCCCCCACAAAGCATAATATGTCATATTACATTTACAGGTGTTTGCTAAAATTACAAATCTATTTTTTCTACTTATCATAATTATTATTATATATATGTGTACTTATATTTTATTATATTAAGCTTGTATGTGTTAGTATATATAAATGTGTATTGTGTGTATTTTATTTGAATTAAGCAGTATATATACTTATATTATATTATGTACGAATTTATGTATTTATATGTGTTATATTTTTTTTATCGGTGCATATACCTAATATGCACCTATTCACTATTGTCTATACTTACAATAATACTATTCACCACTGTGTCCCTGAAAATATTATTATTTCTACCCAAAGGTTGTCTGGTTTTTATTCCTCGTATGTTTTTCTCTGTTATGTTTTACTATAGTGTACAAATAAAGAGGTTTCTATCTGTTGTATTATATTACAGGATGGTTAATAATATGCAAAGTACGCAATGATTACCTACCTACAGTTATTTGTAAAAACAAAAAAACATAAGTTCCTTAAATACATCATTTCGTATTCCCCGTGTCGACACACCTATACGCTGTCGGCAATTGAATGAAATATTCAATGGTTATGGATGGCTTATTGAACAGAAAGGGGAGTAAGTAGCAAGTAACTTAACATAAGAATTCTGTCACAACGTCTTCAGAGTCAAACGACAAATTGTTTTTCATGAGCTATAGGAAAAAGACTGTGTCGACTGCAAATAAGTTTGTTGTCTCTTTTTATTTGCGAGTAGCACGTTACCAAATAGCCAAGTTATAACTGACATCTATTAAAAGTAATGTTAAGTAGAACATCACTGTGATAGTCCATTTTGTAGTCAATTGGGCATATCCATTATACGTATATTAAGTGTATACTATATATTGCCTAATTAATTTGCAATGTAGTCCGTAAGATATGGGTATGTGTAGGATAAAAGTCGTCTAGAATCTCATGGCACCGAAATAATACTAATTTTGATATCTTGTCACTTTTCACATCAAGTACGACTTATGTCGAATTCTAATAACTGCTTCTGAGATTATAAGATTTAAAAAATAATTTTACTTAAAGTCATGCAAAATACACTTAGATTTCAAGCCAGACATATTGCTCTCAATGTATTATGAAATTCGGGAAGAAAAATGTGCAAATCCAATGCATTCCATAATTTAAAATGCATGCGCATGGCAGAATTAATTGATAAGTAGGACTAAATAGGTCAGTCGGACACAGTTAGGAATTAATCCTGGAATATATTTGAAATCGAGGAAGTACACGTCTAGTTGGAAAACTATTAATGAGTCTCAGAGGCCTACAGGTACGTTAAGAACTTGGCCAAGCTATGCGTTTAATGTTTTATTCTTATCGATTCAGAATCGATTCTTTACATAGCAATATCCAACGTCGATATACACGTAATCGGTTTTGGACGTCATTCACTGTAAACAATAAACATCTTTGATCGCGTTTTGGCAGAACTAGACTTGTTTTATAGCCGTTAGAAGTATCTTCATCCGGATGTTTAAATAGTCGTAAAGTTTATAATTTAGTCGCGGGACAATGTACCGAGTGTTCTCTTGATAGACATCATTGTTTGCTAAGATATATATTCTGTTGAGCTAATTTTAGACACAGTTATATTAAGCCTATGAGTTTATTATTTTTAATCTAGCATCACTATTTACTGAGACTTGTTTATTATGAACTGTCGACCGTTTGGAACAACCATAATTATGGCGAAGTACACAATTGTGGCCTACATGCCTGTGCTCTTCACTACATTTTTATATACTTCTAGCTACATTACTTGTAGAGTTTTAAAGAATCACAGTTACATGCATACAAAGGTGTCCTTAAATGTTCCTCTAAACTTAACGCGAATAAGAAGTTTATACTGAAATATGGTAAGAAAGACATACCCTAAGCATATCTCGTATAATAAAACTGTAGAGGTCGAATTTCTGTACAATGTTAAAAAATGCTAAAAACCGAGTCAGGGGGATAAGGAGTGAAAATGAACTAATTTAGATTTTTTTCAAATTTTTTGTTTCTCTGTATGTTCTCTGTCTGTATGTTTGTACAGGCTAATCTCCGAAACGACTGGACCGATTTAAATAAAATTGTGTATTGTGATAGCTTATATCCCTGGTAAACATATAGGCTACTTTTGATCCCGGTAAATTAATGAGTTCCCGTGGGATAGTAACAAACTGTAGTTAACCGTATCCCGCGAGGCCACGCGAGCGAAGCCGCTGGCGGGTCAGCTAGTTTCAGTATAAACTTATTACTTGATTTGAAAATGTTGGTGATTAAACGTTTCAAACTCAAATGTTGGGCGGATTCACCAGGTACTGCTATGCTAGAGATTTTTGATAACCAATAATTGTTGATAAACATGATAAAAATATAAAACAAAGGCACATTCACGATTACAATCCCGATTACCATCTAACTCTCATCCAATTTCATGGAAGTAACCACAACAAACCATTTGAAAACATTACGAGTCTGTTTCAATTTGCCGCTGCCATAGCTGCTTCTGCATTTTCAAGAACTCTTGCTTCCTTTGCTACAAGTAATCTAACTAACAACCTACATAAAAAGTAAGCAGCAGTCATCATACCGCGGAAGTATGTCTGATAAAAAGCGCAGTACTAGGTTTTGCAAGTTGACCTACATCGAGATCATCAAAATTCTACACCAACATTGAGCTTTATTACAATTGCGTGGCGGTTTTTCAGCAAGATTAATATGGATTTAGTTAAAAACACCAGGAACTGGAATGTAATTCTAATTTAGTGCAGTGAACGAATATGTCCAGTGGATACCGAGTTGACATCTTTCATTTCACGGTGTTGATTTTATCGTTAGATTTTCTCAGCTAGAGAAACGTAACTTGAGAGATTTTTTTTCGAAATGCGATAAATCATAGCAGGAATGTTCCAAATAAAATGTGTAATGTGATTTATTCATTTGAGTTTAACCCTGCAATGTATATAAAACGTTAGTGTAAGAGTTATGTTGTATGCTGGTTTCTTTATGAGTGGGACACCTCTTCCTGAGTTTAGGCCTGACAAAGGTGATAGAAGATAATGAGTTTTAGAAACTTTATTACTATTTGAGTCACCGTAGCTGTGACCAGCGACCCTGAGGCAAACTCTCTGACTCCTTGGCCGAAGTAAACGCAAAAGTTACCCCCAAATAGAGTAAAAATACGAAATGTGACGATAAAGGAAGTGATGAAAACTGAATCATTGTGTAATTGACGAGCAAATATCTGTCTACTACGGTTTTGTGCGAAACATCCAGTCGAGTAGAAGCACTTACGAAGTTACCGAAACTAGTATCGATTCTATCATTATATTTAGCCTTCCAAACTTTCTTGTCCCAAAATCTTATGCGTGTATAACGTGTATAGTGTTTAATGGAATCCACGGTTGATAAATTCTCCTTTTCGACGTAAATTCTGATGAAAGCTCAACACCGTGCAGAACAAAGGCATACAATCGTTATGGTAGCAAAAAGATAATTATGTACGTTTTGATAATGTGAGTGGTGAGTTTGAAACTTTGAAGAGGAAAGCGAAAGATTCTATATTTGAAACGAAGTATCCCGAGTGTAGTGAGTGACTCAAAGATATGTCTTTATACGGATATAAAAATATTGCCTCGCTAAGGGCTTATATTGACTTGCCCCGTGGTTTTAAGACATACTTTTAGAGCTATAGTAGATCCAACCGTTTATCCTCTTTTTGACAGCACCAATAGAACGTAACATGACGATGTTACGCAAAAGTTAACTTATAAATGCGAGGTTTTAAAAATATGACAACTGCTTAAATTTGCTCCTTGATCCCGTATAATAATCATCTTTCACAAAATGAGTCCATAAGTGCAGTAGTTTTTTTATAAATTCCATAAAATAACAAACGTTTTTAAAAAATTACGTTCTATGGCTATCAACATAGTGATGTTACGAAGTTACGATTGAGATATCGATATTGTTTATGAACTATTTTTACACGGGTGTTTTCCGTTCTCGGCACATAATATCGGATTTATTTTTATGTAAAACCGTTATATTGATGCGCCTCAGGAAAACATACAGCATTATTTGAAGACGTGTTTATCTCCTGGTGTATATCCAAAAAAGAACAAGGTTATGATGACTATGATGATTACAAGTACAAGTCATACTTGACGAAGCTGTTACCGGTTAAATCTGGGATGGCCAGCGAGCAACACGGAAGGGAGTAGGCATACACAGCGTTTCCCCTCTGTCAAAGTACAAGTCCGCATGGACCATGGAGTTTGATAATATACTGTGGGGTGAGGGCGGGGCTAGATTTGTGAATGGTGCTTTATTTTTTATGTGTTAGTGATTTGGTTGTGTGAGTATGATCGGCAATGGATCGGTACAGGTATGTTTTGTATGTAATAGTGCGGCTTTGCGCTAGTGTGCAACTTCCCCTCCCGCAAGAAATGACAGAAAGATTTGAACAATATTTTTTAGCTAAGGCTACTCCCTTCCGTGTTGCTCGCTGGGGATGGCAGACATTAAAGTCTGCCGTTTGGTACCAGAAAATAGTAAAGTTTGAGCAACCCCAATTCCAATTTAAGCAAACGAAATCTAATCTTTTATTTTTATTTATTTATTAATCAAAATCAGATTCATCGTTGCTGTCACTCGAGCTATTGCCGACATTTATAATTAATTGTTGACTCATATAATCTATCGCCACGTGTTTATCCCAATCTGCCATTATAGTTTCTTGTGTTTTTTGAATTACATTTTGCCAGCTTTCCGCAGTTACTTTCACACATGCATTTTTTAATAAATTTACCATTTTGTTTGCCGTGAATGGGGGTTTTGTGTTATTTCTAGCAGCGTGTCCTTTAACTTGAGCCCATATTAATTCAATGGCATTGTATTGACAATGATAGGGTGGAAGTCTAAGAACCCAATGACCATGTTCTGCAGCTATTTCGTCGATCACATATCGTTTTGGGAAGTGTTTTTTTGTTCGTAATATATTTAGTAATTGTACTTTTAGTAAGGAGTTATCAACATTTTCACCATGTCGTTGAAGCCAGTCAATGATTACTTGTTTTTTGTCGGCCTGGGTCGGCATTTTATCAATTTGGCGTGAGTGATAGGATGCGTTATCCATAATAATAACTGACGGTTCTTCCAATGATTGTACCATTTCCTTAAACCAACTTTCGTAAACCTCAGAATTCATTTCTTCGTGGTACTCAACTGTTTTTTTGGATTTAAAGGCCAACAAAGCATCTGGCATGAATCCTTTCACAGACCCTGCATGGCAAATGATTAGACGTTCTCCTTTTCCCATCGGTACTGAGGTAGTGGAAGCAGCGGTGTCATCAGTCCAGCTCTTAGACACTGTGTGGTTCGCATTCAGCCAAGTTTCGTCAGTGAAAACAACATTTGACCAATCTGTAATTTTTTTGGCTTCGCTCAAAAATTCGCAACGAGCAAAAGCTACGTCGCGACGCTCCATCAATATTTTGCGTTTGTCCGATTTTTTATAAGTAAATCCAATTTCATTCAAGACCTTTACCAATGACGATTTTTGACCTCGGAACAAATCACATTCACGCAAAGAAGCAACAAGTTTTTTAAGTGTTGGAACTTCTTTACGTAAGTAATAGTTATATATATGACGGCGTATAGCGTCTGCGTCAAAGTTGTCAACCGAAGTCACACGACGTGGTTGGCGTTTTTTCTTCGGCGTACGAAGCTTATTCTCCTGCATGCCGCTTGTTCCGTAGGCTTCGGTAGTAATTTTTGTAATCGTAGATGCACTAATACCTAACGCGGCCGCAACGCGCTCTCTCACTTGCGACAATGGTAAAAGCGGGCCGCCATTTTGATACTCTGCTTCAAAGTAATTACGAAGCTTGATCACCATTTCTCTCGTCTGTCCTTTCAGCACTGATCCTTTCGGCATTTTATAGTTCCAATATAAAACTCAGCAAATAATTACTAGCACGGGCGTCTTGTTGCGAGTGACAGTGACAAATACAAAACGGCGGTGGACCATTGAGTTTTACTACCTTGATAAAATACTACTGCTTACCCATAGACAAAAAAATTGGCAGTCATAGGAATTGCCGATAGAAGTGAAAACTTATAACTCAGAATTTGATAGCTTACCTTGGAAACTACACGGGTGTAACCGGACGGCGTGGCCTCGCCATCTGGGCATGGCCATCTAGAAATGCGTCAGCATTTCCCATTGGCTGATGCGTTTCTAGATGGCCATGCCATGACGGCCTGTCCACGCCCTTTCAACATTCCCCATTGGCTGACGTATTTCTAGATGGCCAATAGCCATGGTCATGGCGCCATTCCTAGGACTATTCTCTTTCCGCACAGACTCGATAGAAAAATGAATCGAAATCGTGTCCACTATAATCACTTGGTCACAACACTTTAACTGACAAATTAGATCTGTCAAAAAGAGGATAAACGGTTGGATCTACTATAGTGAGGTGAAAAATATTACGTTACATTAAAAACTAGTAGATCTGGGAACAGTAGCACCTTGCAAGCACAGACTTCCTCCATCCAAAAAAATCTACAGAATTGTATAAAATGTATACCAAATTTCATAAGATTAGTTGAAAAACACGACCTGAACTTAAGTACCAACATCCGGACGGATGAGGCAAATCTGTCAATTAAATTATTATGCCAATCCACACTCGTCCATACCTAGCATTGGTAAAGATTTCATAATGTTTTCTGAATGTTCCTCAATGTAATGAATACTGCTGCTGCTTTAGGCTTTAGACTAGTATTTGGGCAGAAATGTAACGTTAATGCATTCTATGCAGTTTTTTAATCATATCGTTAGCTTAATTAATCAAACATAAGCTCCTCTCCCACAATAATATTTTATAATAACTAGGATACACAACTACCATGTAAAATATACAGAATGGGCAAAATGGCAAACATGGGCAATTTGGACGTTTATACACTTCTGACATTCTTTTCGGAAACAGACGTGATAGGTAATAAGTACCTTTTAATGTATGCGCAGTTATATGGTTCTATAAATTTAGATGTTGCCACTTGGTTTATTTTTATACTAAGTTTCTACAAAATAAACTTCGAATTTAGTATACACATAAGAGCTATTGTTCAGACAAATAACAGTGAAGTATGTGCCAAGTGAAGTGGCAGTGAGGGGGAGCTTTTCTTCGCGCGTGGTGAGTGAGATATACTAATAACAATGGACTTACCTCACCGAAGCCGCCTCGTCCGATGATACGATGTACGCTAAAGTCGTTCATTGTGAGCTGAATGTTTAATTCTAAGTTTTTCCATTGACAAAATCTCGTATATTTGTCGCTGAAACAAAGTTAAAGCTTAATCACAGCAAATAGACAATAGGTTATATTTTATTTTATAGTGGGCCGCGTGGCCTTCTAAACAAAAGCGGTTTAGGAGCGACAGTGCGCTTGCCACTACGAAAAGAGTTCTTCAGTCTCATATTTTCACCAACTTGCTTATATACAGCATACATCAGACACACATCACATCACATCATCAGATATATTTAAGAGCGTCTAACCCAAACTTTCCATAAAAACGTTCGTACGTATCGATATATTTTCCTTAAATGTCTTTATTAAAGGGGTATCTCATGCACTATGTCTTGGATTCTATTGAACAAATATTTTAAATCTTGATATGAACATACAGTTAAAGCCTCCAAAAATAGATTTTATGCACAAACTTCAGATTTCTGTACACACATCAGATTTGAGAAATAATATCTGACACAAACGAAAACCACCTCGTTCCGAGCGTGGAGTCCTATTACGTTACGTGAAAATACAATGTGAACGCAAAAAATGCTATACCATAATATAAAACACATTTACTTATGAGTTCCAGCATTTTAAAAGGCCTATTCATTATAATATCGCCCGCTTCGCCGTTTGTAATATTTAATACAATCTAAATTTAGCTCACCTTTCTAAGAAATTTTTGAATGGCTCGCCTCGTAGGTGTTGGAAAATCTCCTCGATGTATGGCTAGAACACGAACGTTAAATTGTTACACACACTCAGTAAAGGCACGAAAACATTGTTAAAATGTTTAATTGTTACATGTATTTGATAACAAAATATATTTACCTCGAACAAATTCGGCGGTACTTCGTGTTTCATTAGATATTTTTGTACATGCGCTACGCATTCTTTAGAATAATCCTGCAACAATGACAAATAAACATATTAATAAATCAGGCGTGACTTTATTGAAACCCATAGTAATCATACGATGTTATAATAAAAATATTAAGTGAACTTTTTTGTCTACGTGAAGCGAGTTTTTTTTAATATATGAAAATATAGAAATTCGATCATATTGAAAATGTTGCCCCAAACCTGTATATAATAAAAATAAGAAGTAGATAGTTAAGTAATATCAAGTCCAAGTATAAGTAATACCGTCGGTTGTGTATATCAGTTACCATAGTACAAGCTCTACCTAGTTTGGGAACTGAAGACCTTGTGTGGATTTTGTCCCATATTATTATTTGATTCAAAAAATTCGCGGATTTCATATAATTGACAATAATTTAATTTTTGGACAGCGGTCGCTAGTTCTGTCTCTTTTACCCGGACGAGTAAAGACTATCCTTCTCTTTCTGGTGATCTATTTGGACCCCTTTTATATTTACTCAAGCCTACGTTTACAGTAGAAAAGTGTTTTTATCTCAAAGTTTTTAAGTTAAATAATAAGTAATCTATGTATTTAGATCAATGCTGCGAGTTATAACCCAAATTGACAATTGGGCCCGTCACGAGGTCTTACTTTGAGGCGAGCAACTAATTAATCTTTGTTGTAACGACTAACGGTATAATATATATTAAGTAATAGTAACTACCCGCGACATAGTTCGCGCATAAAGCTCAGTCTTCGGCCTCGCCATAACCTCCCATTTTTCCTGGGTTTTCTCTCATAAGAACCTTCTCCTGACAATAACTAACACAACAACTAAAAGAATTCGCGAGATTGTTCCATCCGTTCTCAAGTTATAGCGTGACCAGGAAAAATGAGGATGCATTTGTATTAGATATTATTAAGTATATGCAGATATACACAGAGCTGACATACGGATTATGCAGCAGTGGTAGGACTTTAGCACCGCATGGGGAAGTACCACAACTTTGCCTGTTATTCAACCGTGAAGCAGTAGTGTACAAACATTACTGTGTTGCGTTGAAGAGCAATGTTTCCAGCAAAACCACAGAGAAATACATTCAACATCTATTACCTCAGGTTGACGAGCGCAGAGCATTATCATGTAGGGTTTCTAACTCTCTTGACATAAAGAAACCCAACGAATATTTAATATATATCTTTGCTTTATCCTACTGCCTGCATACTTTTTTATTATTATATCTCATAACTCGTTGAGTACTTACAATCTTATTGTTATATCTGAGAGAGGCATTTCTATATGCGATTCACAAAATAAGCGTATTTCCAGAGACGACAAAGCCAAAAAACTTTTAGACAAAGCTGGTGATTGTAAAAGTAAAAGAGATCGTAGAAGCAGTGTTTGTAGTAAGTAACTGGAATTGCATGATGATAATATACGGCGATTATTGGCTTTTGAATAGTATTTGCTCAGTAATTTCACTTAAGCGCAGTGACTTTTAAATTTAAATCATTTCAACACAGTAGTGCTTGCGCACTACTACATAAGTATACTGATTGTTTGTTATAAATTGTTCTGTGGTATTGCAATAAAAAGTTTATCTATCTAAATATAATTAATAATATTTTTTTATTGTAGGCAGACAGGCAGGCGGCCCACCTGATGGAAAGTGGTCACCGTCGCCTATTGACGTTTGCTACACCAACGGCGTTGTAGACGCGCTGCCGATCTCTAAAAGGAATAGATGCGTGAGGGTGGAGGGGGAAGGAAGGGGCGAACGAGAGGGGATTGGGCCTCCAGAACCTCTCGCAAACCGACTGAAACGCAATAGCAAGCTATATTACTTTACGTCGGTGTTATGTGGGAGTCGGATACTTCCCCAATCGTGCCAGCCCATAGGGTCACCGCGTGGCACTACAAACAAAAAAAAAACGGATTTTAGGCACAAGAGGCCTGTCACCTTTAACTCATACTATTCGCATACCGGCGACAGAAGGGCTATTAGTATATGTACTCGTATTACTAGATATCTAACAAAAGAAATAGAACTGTCTAGAGTTACATTATATAAGTATATGTAATATGGCAAGCCATTTATTTATATATAAAAACTAAAAGGCAATTGTTAAGGTTTTCCTTAATGCCTTTTATAGAACAAATGCAACTATATATAAAGTATAATAGACATGCTACCGGATTATGTAGGCTATTTGCAGTTATAGTCTAATATGCAAATCAATTCAGTTTTTAATAATACAGCTATAAAACTAATAGCCTCACACATTAAACTATAAAACCAGCCCCCGAATCAACACGTTTCGTCAAAATTTTCGATTAAAGTCGATTAGATATTAATCATGTCATTATTATATTATTTGGGTTTTTATTAGTCGTTCAGAACATTCGGCATTGTAGTTACGGTTACTATAACTTCATGAAGGTAGGTAGGTTGTTACTTTGAGTTTGCTTGCCGAAGCAAACTCAAAGTAACAACCTATCAAATCGAACTGAAATAACGATCATACTCGCACGCGCTGGAGAGTGGCTGTTACGACCAATATCTCGGTCGATAAACAAAAAAGGCGCATTATTAAGTAATAGCTAGCAAACTACAGAATAAATACAAAAATAACAAACCATATCACCATAACACAACACAGTACAAATACAAATTACATTCCATAAAAAGTCACTATAGAGGGCAGATAAAATAATATTTGAAACATTAATTTAAATTACAAAATTTTAATCATTAGTAATTGGTATCTTTATTTTAGTTTCCTATTTTCATGCCCTGACATTTATAACACAGATATAACTGTGTTCGAGCAAAAACATCTGTTTAAGTGTAACGTAATCGCATCGTTAACATATTCAGTACAAACTGTCATTAATCTAGTACAATAGTGGCACAGATAACTCATAGTTTGTACTGAAGACGTAAACGATACGATAACGTTACGATTAAGCAGATTTTCGTGCTCGGCCCCTGATAGTTATTAAGCTATAAAGGATACGGACGGACAGTTAAAAGGGTTTTTCGTAGCATTACCGAACCTTAAAAGGGTACAAAAAGTATTATTTATTTTACGTTCTAACGATGCATCAAAATTTACCAAATTTCAAAGACAAAAACTAATTCTTGTAACATTACACTACAAACTTATTTTTATTTATTGTTAGTTTTTGTTTTTTTAGCATGCAAGCTACTACTTACTACACTTTTTAATTAAAGTTAACTACATATAACGGATAAAATCGCGTTTAATTTTATATTATTTAATCAGTTCAAAGTTGTTTAATTTCAATGTATAAATATGGCGATAGTATAAGAAATCATTCTGTATATATATATTTTTAGAAAATATTTTCATTCAACAGTTTTATTAAGAAATCTGTACAATTTTATTGTACTACATGTTACGTAATACTTACATTGAAAACCATATGTGTATTTACAATACATGCTTACGCCATCGACTAAAGTTATATTTCCTTTATGGTAACTATTATTATATACATTTTGTATACGAAAAGAATACCAATTGCGTTTTGCATGCCTACTCGTAAAACATGATTATTGTGTTAAAACTATAAAATAAGAAACAGGACGTTGTTAAAACTTTAGTTCTGTACGTGACAAGTACCCGAACCCGTGCGCCGCAAGTAAATTGGCGACATTTAGATAACAACACACACAAGGTAACATGTATGTTTATTCAATGCAGATACGTACAGGCAAAGCCGTTTTAGCAATGGCGATATACTTAATGGACAAAGGCGGTATTAAAAAAGTTATTGCTAAATGTTAATCTATACTTCTATACTTATTACTAATAATATTATAAAGAGGAAAGATTTGTATGTAAGTATGTTTGTAACGAATTGGCTCAAAAAGTATAGGACCGATTTCAAAAATTCTTTCACCATTGGAAAGCTACATTCACCGTGAGTAACATAGGCTACAGAAGATTCATCATCCTCGTCCATCAGTACGCGGGTGAAACCGCGGAGAGCAGCTAGTTATCTATGAACATATTTTATTAAATTTCAAGAATGAGAAAAAGGGATACGATTTTGTTACTTGTTTGGCATAAGGTTTGGTCTAGGTTAATTCATAATAATAGAAACATAACCTTTTTTTTGTATCCTACTAATATTATAAACGCGAAAGTTTGTGAGTATAGATGTGTGGATCTTTGTTAAGCCCATCACACACGATGAAGATACTATAAAATATATAATATCTTAGAGCAGATTCGGGCATATCGCTCACCATATAATTCAATGAGCGACCACACACGGTGAATATACTATAATATTTTACCTTAGAGTAGCTTAAGATGCCACCGATATTCGAAAGGCAAGTTAACATACGCTAAGACTACTGCAGATCACGAAGACATCTTAAGATAGTGTCCGAAACTGATCTTAAGATCAAATACAGGTTGTTGACAAAACCGTTGCAGTAAATGTACGTCTGGTTTTCAGTTACCGAACAAATTTATATTTTCACAATAAAAACTAATAAAGCTTCACATTATCTTATGTACCTATTTTGTTTCTAACCTGTAGAAATATTTTTTGTAAATAAAAATGAAACTAACGTCTGACTAACGCAAATGTGTCAAACAAAGGAAATCATCGAAAAAGTGAGACTTTCTATCTACTAACCGAACTAGCGGTATGACAATTTTATCTTAGTAGAATTTTTAAAAATGTTCTATGGGCCTAATCTCTGTAGGTTTTTCTAGATTGTAGGTACTATGTATAGATCAATCAGACTAGGTAATTACTAAATTGATGTTAGTATTCTTGATGAAATAAAGCTATGTTATATTATTAGACTAGCTGCAGCCGCGACTTCGTTCGCGTGGCCCTTTAATTAATGCTTTCAGTATAAATCCCATCAAAATTGGTCCAGCCTTTTCAGAAAATACCCGGATTATATTGGCAGACAGACAAACAATTAAACAACTGGTAGGTATCGTGCAAATAACCATATGAAAGTGCAAGTAAAAGCTGTTTGTTTCTGAAAGATCATTGTAAAGTTTAAATTCACTACGGTGTTTCCTGTGTTTTATGTGATCGTCTATCCAGATTTTTCGTTTTTTCACTTTTAGCTAGTATGACGGTTAAATCATATTCACAGTCCCAATCATCATCTAAGGAACTGTCCAACAGGTCTAGCAACAAAATACGAATCATCGCAAAATAAAAAATATGAACAATCTGTATATTACAGTGTGACCGATCGAGACGTGCGGCTCCCGAGACAGACTCCGATAGAATGTACGCTTGCTATATATTATAGTATCTGCGCCGTGTGTGTAAGTTAACATAACTTCTATATTCGACGCTATAATATATATTATCTTTGTCGTGTGTGATGGGCTTGACTCTTCCACGCTCAAACAGCGGGGGCGATTTTGATGAAGTTTGGTATGGATGTAGGCGCTGGATTAACCCATAGGTTACTTTTCATCATCATCATCCATCACTACGCGGGTGAAAAAGCGTAATATGCTTGAGCACAGCATAGACAAAATAATAAGATCTTCGCCTACGTTAAGATCGTAATGATGACAGTTCTGTAAAAGTTTGTGTCAGTTTCTGATAGCTTAGTCAAATGCAAAGTCAATTTGACAGTTCGATACACTAGACGTGCTCGGCGACCGTCAAGGGAGATGAAATGTAAGTACAGTTTTTTACATGCTGATTCATTTTATATTTGTATATAGGTACTGGTATTTCATTATTAAATTTATTTAAATTTACTCATATACCTAATACTATTATAGCAATTGCATTTGACCATGTACCTACATATTTTATGACATTTTGGTATAAAGGTAGATTATGACCTTGGAGAAGATAACTTTTTTATGTATTTATTCGTTGCTTGCTGCATTTACAGTATGAAACCAAAGCATGCAGCAAACCCATAATAAGCTACTCGAAATACTAGTGCTGCGCAGACATAGCCTTTACAAGATCCTTGGCTTTTCTTGCTCTGGAATATCACACAGAAGTCCGTATTCTAATCGCTTGGCTTTCTTCAAAATGAATAACTTGCGCGACAGAAGAAAAATTCGTGACCTATCGTTTCTCTATAAACAAATCCACAGCTTAATCGATTGTCCGTCACTTTTAAATCACATCTCCTTAAAAGTTCTTTGCCACTATCCGCGCCATAGAATCCAAAATATTCTTCTAATTCTAATCCAAATTACACATGCTAGAACGAACTTAGCTTATAACTCTCCTCTAATAAGAATATGTCGTACATATAATGAATATAATGCTTCCGTAAATGATCTTGATATCTTTCATGACCCTCTAAACACATTTAAAAATAACATAAAATTATTACACAACACTAACTAATTGCAATGAAATTGAATTTTCTGTTTCCGACATTTTTGTCTTAGTTGTAAATATTTTATGTATAAATTTTAGTTAACTTTAATTTAACTTTTTATCTCCTATCACTGTTAAATTGTGAATGCTGTAAACGCCTGTTAAAGGTGTACATATCAGAATAGTTATATAATTGTAAGTGTTAACTCATAGTTTTTATTTAATATGTATACTGTTGGTGTTTCTATATAAAAAATATAAAAAAATAGTCACGGGCATCAGATAATATATGTATAAAATCAATTTCTGTTCGTTAATCTCGCAAGAACTCGAATATAGATTTGAATAATATTTTGTTATTTTGTTCGCTCTAATACAGGAGTGTTTTAGGAATAAAAAAACCATCATCGATCAAACAACTTATAAAATACCAAAACCGACTTCCACTACAGAAGTATGAAATCCCTTACAATACATGCTACTTATTTGCTTGAAACTATAAAGAATTAATCTAGATATGCAAACTTTTTTTTCCATTATAGAGTGTAATTATTTTCGTTACTAGACAAACATGTGCAGTGGAGCATACAACTTTAACTTTAATTTGGCGACAAACATCATAATTTAGTTTTGAACGTGTTTAAGTTTGTAGTAATAGACACTTTACGGGTAAAATGAGCATATAGTGCTAAAAAGTTATATAGAGTAAAATGTCTGCTAATAGTAACATTGCACTAGTGTTACAGTCATACAGTCCACTAACGAGGACCATTATACAAACAAGCGCAGTTCCAGTCGGATGCTTACACTCCCGGCCCTCGTTTTAGACGGCAATTTCTAATTAAAGTCCCACGAGTGCCCCGACACGGCCGCAACGCAATGAACGTGCCTTTAGTTATGAAGACCTGGGGCCTACTCCCACCTTTTACGAAACTATCACAAATCAGGAGCGTTTTGTATTAAGATTAGAATAATCATACTTACTATCATACTCCCACCGACACAAAACAGTCGAACATATTACTTCAATACTATTTACGACGTGTTCCTTTTAAGCCGAAATCCATCCTGGCGTTCCAGGATCAATACCTATAATGCCAACCCTAATAGAACATTAACGCAGTTACAAAATACGCGAATTGAGTGCACTATTTGATAATACGTCATCAATACGTATATCGTCATCCATTATTATTTTAAGCTTGCTATATTGACGTGGTGGTACCAAATTTAATGGTAAGGTTTAAATATGATTACTTTAAGAGGTGGGAGTACCTGGTACAACTTTGACCAATACGGTATTTTTTGTTTTTTATTATTTTCAAGGATCAAAGAACAGTATCACGATATGTATTTATAATAACTATTAATACTATAAAATGTAATTAAATGTGCTACCCACATTATTGACCACAAATAACATAAACGGTATAATAAGATAATGTTTTAAAAATACAATTATTGTAACTTTTGTTGTTGAGTGCAGCGCAGGGCCTCAGATACTTCAAGATTGACCTGAAAACAATCTAGACCAACCTCTGTTCTTTCTTTGGAGTAGATTATCATTAATAGAGGTTTTCTTTATTTTGGAATCACTTTCATGCACTCGACATTTATTATATTCTTTCGGTCATGATATTGACCAAGCGTGTTTGGGAATTGTGCCCAATGTAGGAAGTAAACTTTATGGGAGTGTTCAATGTGGAAAGTGGACATCTTGAGAAGTGGACTTTGTGGAACGAAACGTTGTACAAATACTTCAGAACCACAACCAAAACAGCTGCATGTTCGTATTCAAAAGCAATGGGATTGTTACTTAGTTTTTTGCGGTTTAAATTCTGCATAACGATGCTTTGGAATATGACACTGAGCTGCAAAGCTGTGGGAAGTATGGATAATAGATAATCTGTACAAACGGAGCGCGGAACGGGGCTACGTGACTCGACCTCAAGCGAAAGTACCTGCACTCTACTTATAGTTTCAAATCCTAGCTCAAACAGTTACCTCATCGCGTACAAAATTAAGCTTTTGTTTTTCAATTGCTATACTGCCGCTCCAAAGTTAAATAAGATCATGCTCATTGTCGTGAAAGAAAGATTTGTTAACAACCCAATTTGAACTAAAGGGAGAATTTTGTATGTGTTAGCTTCTAAATATTGTAATGTTGCTGCAGTACAAACTATTTCCTGATCAAGTTATACAAGTATGACACATACAGAGGGTAAATAGACATACACACATCAACATGGTCTAGGGATATTTCAATTAAACCTAATTAACTAAAATTCTATTAACTTTTTGTTAAGACACCTACACATTAAATAAACCTTGTTTAATAGCCTATCTAATCTAATAATAAACTTTTAGATAAAGTTAAATTTTAAAAAAAACTTAGAAGAAGAGGAAAAACTAAGACAAAATTTCAATCTTAACTTTATTTTTGAAACATCAAACCTAAACTAAACAACTGTTAGTTATTTAGGTTTAATTGAAATATCCCTAGACCATGTTGACGTGTGTATTTAATAATAAACTTACGTGTGAATGTGCTAATAATTCCTTCATGATAAAATTGTCATAAATATCTCTCGCGATCCGCCGCCTCTCTTCTATACATTCTTGTTTTTCATATAATTTGATCTGCAATTCAAAATCTAGATTAATTTACATTCGACACATATATCTAAAGTATATCACCGTATGAAAATAGCGTATATATCCTGTTGAATAATTTACCTCTTCATAAAATTTTAATTGTGGCACTGGTTCTTCTGAAGTCTGTTCGCAAAATTCCTTAAATAATAAATAACCTGAAACAAAAATGTTATATTATTCACTGTTATGCATACATTCAGGTATATATGGGAAACATGTACGAAATGTTTAATCTGTGTGCGTAGATGAACATCTGTTTAACATGTATACGCCAAGTAATAATGATGTAAGATGATTACATATAGCATGCTAATTTAGTCTTAAGTGATACGCCTGACTTGTCATTATCGCGGATTGCTGCATGACTGTTCGTTTTACGTCAATGTACGACAATTGTATACAGGTAGTCCTCAATGTCAATAAACTGGTCAGTGACGCAAACAGATGTACCTCGCGTACGTACATGTATGTAAGACGGAAAGCAGTTGGTCACGCTTAGACAAAATAAAATAACTAAGTGCGTACACTGTTGTATGCACTGCATACATTTAAATGCAACAAAGAAAGACTTAGGCTCAATTTACATTTCTGCGGAACTGCATCTTGCGTCTTCCGGAGAATTTCCGGGAGCTCCCTCAGCTACGCGTTTTTGGCGCGTATCTAGTGTGTTCGTTATACGAGTACAAAAGACACAAAATTGATTATGCCACGCAAAATTTCCTTACAAAAACTACCTTTTATTCATTTCCGCGAAAATGTAAATTGAGCCTTAAAAATAACTGTTACAGAATGTGCGGTCTTATCAATTATTTCTGGCGCACAGCGAGAGAATAGACAGGAATTTGTTAAGACGCTATACTCGTAGCTGGTACCTAATATTAATTAGGTTTAATTAGTCGATAAGTATATTAATAACTTATCGACTTATCGAGGAAGGCCGAGGAGTGGTAAAAGGTGTAATATTTTATTGATTTTATATGTACAACTTATATAACACTAGGCAACTTTATAATCTGATATTCGTTTAGTTAGAATGGATACATTCGAAGCTCCTAAAACTTTGAAGTTACAAAGAGCAAAAAGTTATGAAAAGAATAAGAAACTTGCTAAAGAGACTGACCAAAAAATACTTGATACTATGTCTTCCTAGCAGTAATGCTGGGCATTATGATGGTACCATAAACCAAGACGGTCTCCTGAATCTATGCTACCATCTAATACCATCTCCAATTCCCATCCTCACCGGAATTCAACAGTTTGATTCCCGCCCCTTCCCATGGAATATAATAAAAACATAAGACAATATAAGAAATAACATACTTAAAAATGTTGGTAGGGGCCTAGTTTTGTGATGCCTATTGTCCTAACATACAAGCCTGGGCTCATGAGTGGGTATAGCACGAATATCTGCGTAAGTGTAACGTAACGTGTCGTTAACGTGAAACGGTACAAACTGCAATTTATCTAGAGCAACTGTGGCACAGATAACACATAGTAAACCGAAGCGTGACGCGTTGACGTTGGCGATTCGAATACTTTTTCGCAAATTGTTAGTGCTCCGGCCCGAGCACTGTTTAGCTTTTGAGTCGGTGTTTCTACAAAGAACACCAGCGAAAGCGTACTTGGAGCGCGTCTTTAGATGAACTAAATATAAAAAATCATGTTATATCCGACTTAAAGCCACGTTAAAAAGATATCCTATACATTAGTTTATTTGAAGTCGTATTCGTTTCAGAGATTTCGAACGCACGTTTCATAATATAATTGCGAGAGGGCCAGTTCCATTATCTTGACAATTTCCTACTACTTTTATAAATACTAAAAATGACTAATAGTACGGCTCCTTGTCCTAACAAAAATCAGTTTTATGGTCCCATCGTGAAGAAAACATGAAACTTGGCATGAATGTAGTTGTCATATATGTGCTTCAATATAGATATGGAAGCATGTCGAAAAATTGTTTTTTCCCCCCTTTCCCCCCCTTCGCATGTGCTAAATCGTGGTTTTTCTTATTTTCTATGAAAACGGGTACAGCTATCATAAAACTGTCAAAGAACAATTTGTTCTTTATTAAATTCTCTACAATATTGTCTTTGGACGTATGTTCATAGAACTTATAGTTTACAAAATAATGTACATGTAACTTTGAAGTTTTACGTATCATAAGAACTGTCTTACATTTTTTTACAACGAAGTTAGATCTTATAAAAGTAAGACCAAAGGAGCGGAATGTGAACCTGATTTCATAAAGCTTGCATTTACAGAACTTGTGATGTATATGGAGTCTAGCTCAGAAAATGTTTTCAAACTATCTGAATTAAGAAAGATAATCAATGATAGACTTAAACAACTACAGGCAGATGAAGGATTGTCCATTACATCGCATCGCCTACAAGATAGGCTATTGAAACACTTTCCTGGCCTTCGATGTTATTCGGATCCACCTAAGCCAACTATTCTTGCTTTTGAGAAAGATATTGGTAGGATTGTTCGTTCTGCAGAAGACCATGAAGCTGACAACTATTTCATGGACATGGCAAACGTTGCTAACACTTGTCGAGTTGAAATGTTTAATTTAAAAGAGACTACATTTAGTGGAAGCCTAATCAAAGATGTTCCAGAAATTCCGCTTTCTCTGTTAACACTTATAAAAATGCTTCTTCATGGACCGAGCATCATAGACCAGAGTGAGGACGTAGGATTAGTTGCTGCTAATTCGATAGCTCAACTTGTTATGTTCCATGCAACAAAGAAAACGCCTTCAGACACAAATATACGTCATACGACCAAACATGAGCCCACGTTGCCACTTTCACGCATTTACAGGGTGTGATACAGTATCTGGATTTTGTGGAAAGGGAAAAAAATCCTTTTGGAAAACTTGGAATTCCTTCCCTGAAGTTACCAAAGTATTTGAAACCATGTCACGACCTCAAAATGAAATTGAAAGCCATCAATTGGATGCTTTGGCAAGATGTGTCATTCTGACTTACGACAAAACTAGCGATGTAGAAGACATTAACCAAGCTAGAAAAGAGTTGTTCATCAAGGGACGGGCAATGGACAGGCTGCCACCAACACTTGGTGCTCTTGAACAGCATACAAAACGAGCTTATTTACAAGCAGGATTGATCTGGGGTCAAAGTCTGATACCAAATCCTGAATATCCGAACTTTGAGAACTGGGGCTGGATGAAAGAAGACTGTATTTGGATTCCATGTTGGAGTACAACCAAAGAAACGTCCGCATCTGTAAAGGAATTGACGAAGTGTTCATGCCGCAGCTGCATTAAAGGACGATGCATTTGTAGGAAGTCGGGCCTTCCCTGTACTGGTCTCTGTAAATGTGGGGGAGATTCCTGTGATATGCATTGAAATAAATGATATATATAATTTTCACTGTATTTTACTGTATTTTTAATAAATTTCTTGAAACCCTTGGCTTTAAATCTAAGCAAAACAACATTATCGGAAAGGTGGTATTGTAAAAAGGTAAAAAATGAGTACTTGAGTCAGACGCGGCAAGCTGTAACTCTGGAAGTAATGTCTCTACGACTATGAAATAGGTGTAATTTTTTAGCTCAATGTATAAGGTATATTACTTCTTAAGTCTATTTTATCACCACTCTTGTCGCTTTCCTATAAATGGAGCAAGAAAAAAAAAGTTTGCCTGTTTTTACAATTTCATAATACGTTGGTGGCTGTAAACAGAAATATATTAATCTTACCATTATATAATGTAGTATCGTCTTGTAGGTAATTTATCGACAATGATTTGTTCTCTGAAGAGTAAACTCCTCAGTCTTATCGTTTTCGTAGAAAATTCGAAAAACCGGAATCAGGGAGATAAAAAGGGGGGGGAGGGGGGTAAACATTATTTCTTGACGTGCTTCCATATCTACATTGAAGCACATATATGACAGCTACATTCATGCCAAGTTTCATGCTTTCTTCAGGATGGGACCGTATTTTAAGTTAAGGACCCGTACTATAAGTAAATGTTATGTAATTAACGTTATTATCTTTTACTTTAACTTTGTCCTATATATGTGGTATTTTCTACGGACTTCCAAAAATGGAGGAGGTACTCAAATCGATTGTTTTTTTTATGTTTGTTACCTCATAACTTTCGATAGGGTGAACCGATTCTCAAAATTATTTTTTTGATTGAAATATAGTGCTTTCCGTGGGGTGTATTATTAAATTTCATCAAATCGGTCGAGTAGTTTTTGAGTTACACTCCAATAACTGAATAGAATGGAAGTCGGTATTAAATTTTTCAAATTGTACTTGTAGAGAAAAACAATCAATTTAAAATAATACTGCTAAAGAATATTATCCACTGATGTTACTTATCGGAAAGTACACAAACATAATAGATCTTTTCGCGGTGCGTAGTGGTCAATATTTATATAGCTGGTCAAAATATGCGTGAGCTAATATTTTTTATTTGCTAAAGTGACTTGCGATACGCGGAAAAATTAACGTCATCGGTCAATATTAAATGCATGGAGCTCTTCGATCCGATTTCACAAAAATACATGTATATAGTCAAGGTTGTAGTAAGAGTAGTAAAATAAATAAGAATATTTTAACATCCTGTGATTCGACTACAAATACATTCATATTCTCCATTCTTTATCAGTATTCCGAGGGCAAGGTAGTGCATAACCCTTCGCTAACTGCTAACTTCTTTAATTCTTAGGCAGAGTATTTAGACCACTCGGCCCCGAGTAAACAGAACGTCATCGCGTTAAATAGGCGATAAAAGTGGGAAGAGGCGCTGCGGTGGGGGCGGAGGACGCTTGTCGGCAATTATAACGTGAATGCCGGCAGAACGGTCGGGGTTGGCAGTTTTTAAACGTCATAGTTGTCACGTAGGTGCGATGTGTGGGCTTAGCAGGAATAACTGCGTAAGTGTAAGTACGCGTACTTCAAAACCGCCGAGTAAGTTCGTTGGCGATCCGACAAGTTTGAAATTTTGCTCGTAACCCGCCTCCGCTCGTACGTGTGGCAGCACTGCGAGCCGCGAGCCGCCATTATTAGCCGAGTATTTGAGGTTTTTCTAATTTTTGTTAATTATGATTCTGAAATTTCTCAAAATTTGCGATTCGCGAATTTATTCGCATGAACTGCTAAGCGAATTTATAGAAGCTTTTCGAAATAACAGAAGTTTCAAGCATACAATAATTTATTAGAAATTATACGTAAGGTGGACAGAGATGTTACAATTGATAACGTCAAGAAAAAATCATGTATTTAAGTAGTTTTTAAAATGTAATACAATATAATTCATAAATAAAACAAAGCTTCTTCTGTCGACGACATCGCAATACAGAGTGAGTAAGCTTCACGTGCGTCACTGACGTCGAGCCGAGTAAGTTCACGATCATTAAAACCGCGTACTTTAAGTTTGTACGTCTATCACTTAACATTACGTGTCGTTCCCGTCAAATAGTACAAACTGTCATTTATCTAGGGCAACTGTGACACAGATAACTCATAGTTTGTAGGCCGAAGCGTGACAAGTTGACGTTTACGATACGAATACTTTTTCGCAAATTGTTTGTGCTACGGCCTGTGTACTTGTTTTGTGGCGATGTTGACATCCCTACACGCGTCTCGCGCCAAACCTGCGTGAATCAACGCTAGTAGGGAAGACGTTCTACTTATAGATATTTACTTACTTTGACTAGGTAGGTTTAATATTTTTCATAATCTTAAAATATTATTAACTTTTTGTTGGTTTTTTATATAACTTGGTGATTTATTCAGTGTTCGCATATTTTATCAAATATTTTTTTATTTTACATATTTTATTAAATCTCTATTCTGTGAAAACCTGTTATTGGCTTTCCGTTGGTTTTCCAAATAAAAATTGATAATAAATAAATATTTCAAATGCGAGAGTAAGCGAGTGTGTGTATTTTAGGGGATTCAAAGCGATAGTTATCAATCGTATATCGAAAGTAGGTACCTACATTATCGAGAAAACCCATACAGATAAATAAAATTGAAGTGGCTGCTTGTAATTCCAAATTCCAACAGCTTTTGACTAAATGCATATTAAAGTATATACGGTACATAGGTAATAAATCAATGTTAAAATTTTTTGTTTGTGTGTCTGTTTGTTCCGGCGCCGGCTGGCAGATAGCTGATGTTATAAAGAGTAACTTAGTCTACTTTTACTTCATCGTAATCATCATCCATCACCACGGGGGTGAAACCGCGGGGCGCTTCTAATTTTTAATTGTCACTTTTACGTCATTGCATTAATTAAATGTAATAAAAATACATTTAATTCATTATTTCTTACACTAAACAATGTGTGACTGCGTGACGGTGATAAAAACTAAGATTATTTTGATTCATAAATGTATAATTTATGATTATACTATTTTTCTCTAATGTAATATAAATGATATCATTACCTACGGAATGATAATTGTGTTCATCTTTGATAAATATAGGATAGTAATCATATTTACAGACATATTATATTTATCTTAATGATTTTGAACCCGAGTATATTTAACAATTCGGTATGTAAAGTTTTTTTTGGTATTTTTTTTATATTTTTATTTCGTAGATTAGGTCATTATAAGAAACTAATTTCAATATTTTTGTTTTATATTCAGTAGTTATTTTATAATATTTTTTTGAAAATTTGAATCCTATGACGTCACTTTTTTGCACAAATATGTAGTTGCGTTGAGGAGCCAAGAAAAGCACGCGAGTAAAAAAAAAGAAACTAGAATTTACTTTGACACTTGACAGTGACACCTACTAATTCGTAAGTCTCTATTCAATCAAAACAAAAGTCCGCTCGTGTTCTTAGATAAAGTTTTACTTCAATAGTCACACAGATAATAAAATGCAAAAAAGTGACGTCATTTAGAGGTCAATGAAAGTCGAATTATTTCATCGTTTTTTGTTAAAATAAATGGCATCTTATCGTTTTAAAAGGTCAGAGTAGAAAAATAAGGGTTTGTAACATAAAATCTCGAAATGGTTTCGGAATTGGCATAGGTTAATTTTTTTTAGCATACCGAATTGGTTAATGAATACCGCCTTATTTTAAAACGTGGACTAAAGATTGATAATAAAGATTGATGATAGTTTAAACCAAGTTTTAAGTAAATTTCACATAAGAAATTTGATTAAACTATGTTTTAATTTAAAACATGATATGGAATATGTTATGGGACACGATTACATCTGTTTTAAATATGTACCTGTAATGTAAATTTATAACAATCTCAAAACCTTTATTTGAGAAAACTGTCATTGCAACTTATTTTATAGTTATGACCGATTTTTCTACCGACTTCCAAAAAAAGGAGGAGGTACTCAATTCGACTGTATTGTTTTTTATATTTTTGTTACCTCATAACATTTGACTGAGTGAACCGATTCTCAAAATTCTTTTTTTTGTTTGAAAGCTGATGCTTCCCGTGTGGTCCCATTTCATCAAATTCAGTCCAGTAGTTTTTGAGTTACATTTCAATATCTGAATAGAATGGAAGTCGGTATAAAATTTATCGAATTGTACTTGTTAGTTGAGCTGATTGTATCTATCTATGTGTAATAGAAATGCGGCGAGGCAACCTCTCAGTGTCCACTGCAACCCGATAAAGTTATTTACTGCGCAACTAGGGCCCGCAAATTACGTTTGCAACTCTCTCCCGAGGGCTTTGCTGGAAAATAGCGTTCTAGAAAATGTCGGGCCCGTCTCGTCGTCTTCATAGATATTGACACTTAGTCAATATCTATTTACTAAGACTAGGTTAGGAAACAATATAGAATTTGAGTTCAGTTACGTGCTTCGCGTTTTAACTTAATGCGTGATCTGGCTAAACAATAAAATGTTACAAATTTCGTGTACAAGTAACTAGACGCATTGCGTGACTTTAGGTAGGCTCACGAAAGGCTTTGGAAGTCTCTGGTAGCTCACGCATAGCTCTGTTACTATTAAATAGCATTTTAATGATACCTACTCAAAAAGTGTGACAGTAACATACATGTAGATTAAAACTGGAGTTTTTGATCCCTACAGTTACCCATGGTGAAAAATGACATAAAATGTATGAATCTCCTGTCATTTAACCACTTGCAGCCTTATCAATTTAGACTCTTATTCACAGATGCTTACTGTACGTCTTCAAACTGAAATAAGCTTTACATCTGTTATTCTCTTTATATTGATATTTAAATTAGATGGACAGGTTACACTTATAACAGGTGCTTGTATACTAATTTTCTTCATCTGTCACATTATCTACGTATGCGGAGTTACAAAGCGGTCAAAATGTTGCATTTCAAATATTGCACCAGTTTCTTCCCGAATAATAAAATGCCACTTGAGGCCGAAGTTTGAAAGAAAACGAACGTAAAGGTCGAGCGACTGGGGCTAAGTACCTACCACGCCTATCAGCACTGAGGTACCAGTACTCCTATCAGTGAGAGTTGTATTGTTAAACTCTAATTTTAATAGGCTAAATTTAAGTTGAAGTTTTGCGTGACAGTATCCTGCGTTCGTTACCCCCAGGAGATCGGTTTTTGAGTCTCATTTGGCCAGCATTTCCCCCCAACTCCTTATTGTAGTACACTTGTACTTGAAATCTAAGCGCAATAGTGCCTGTATGCTTTGCGCGAGAATAACTGGGATTGCGGTAGTACTATAACTGGTAATGTAATTGTTGGAATCTTATCCATTGGGGCCAAGTCCTACCTAATAGTTCTTCCAGATGCCGGAGCAACTGTGTTCGAAAGATATAGGCGTCATCAACATTAATTCCGGTCATGACCGAGCCGAAACCATAAATCACAACCGATCCGCGAGGGCGAGCTCTTTTGACGGCCCCAAAAAAACTGATCTATCCTTCGTACTGACTAACATACGAGTAGGTACATAGCTCAACGATCCCTCACTGTACTCATACCTACTTTAAGAAAGTAAATACGACATGATATGATATTTGGTTTTGACGAGGGTCGATACCATCTCGTTGCCAGAGCGGCAATGCGCTGAGAGCCCAAGTTCTACTTTCAATCCCAAGACAATCTGTTTTATTTACTTGTACAAGGCAAATACGTTGCGCAAGTTATAGTTGTTGCAGAATTTTGTAAAGAAATGCCTTTCAACGACATTTCAATTGTGGTGTTGTCTTGCTCACTGGAAGCGTAATGATATGTGGGTCAGATAAGGACACTTGCGTATTTCACTCGTGCTTTATCTCCGCAGACGCGACAGGGTTCCACGTCATCGACATCACTCAAAATTTGAAGAGGGCACGGGAGCACACAGGTATTTATTTCGCCGTCGCGACTATTGATTTTCTCTTCCCTTTTTTGATGCCGACACATTTTGCCAAGTGGAGAAATTTAATAAATATTTAGAATTATTACAGCTACAAATTTTTGTTAATGATTTCTGAGCACGAAATTAGTCCAGTGCGAATAACATAAAAGCAATATACTCATAGTATGACGAAATTTTAATCTTTACGTAAGTACTTCTTTGGTGTTTTGGTGTTCCTTAACTCTTACTTTGCGGCACCGGAGCAAATTTATACAGGGAGACATTTTATAAATATTTTTATCATCATACTATACAAATATTATAAAGGCGAATGTGTGTGTGTTGTATGTGTGTTACTTCTTCACGTTAAAACTTCTGCACGAATTATGTTATTTAAAATTTTGAATATTTTTTTTATAAACGGGGCGCTGGATTAACACATAGGGGTACTTTTTATCATCATGATCCGTTACCATGCGGGTGTAACTGCGGAGCGCAGCTAGTATCTCATAAAACACTCGGCTAAAAAGGATCTATACTTTTATGGAGATTGTTTGTTTTTAGTATTTTAGTGTTAACTTTCTATTTAGTAGGAATTACTGCGACGGTAACCATAATTGTTTTCCTTTTGCTTCTAAACAAGAAGGAACTAAGAGTTTATTAATGGAGGCAGAGTAAGGATACGCCAAGCATCGCGTCTTCAGGTTTAGACCATCTCCATCTACCCATGATACATATTCTAGGGGCACGTTACGCGTTCTCCGTTCATGGAAAGGCGGCCGTGAGGCATAGCGGTGCCCGCGGAGATATACCACGCGCTACCTATAGTCTGACCGAAACCTCTGTACCGCGCCTATGACAGATGTGGTGCGGAGAGGAAAAGCCTTAGTAACTATGGTGTAATCCGTAGCAGAGAATACGCGAGCGAACCCCCAGAGCCTCTCCGCGTACATACCCTAAGGCACGGTACAGTGGTTGCGGTCAGACTATAACATAAATATATTCTTTGACGATATACTGTCTCGTTGGTGCGGGAGTTGTGCAGAATCTTATCAGTCTTACAACTCTATACACCTCTTATCCCTGCCGCTTAACATAGTATGCGCCCATTGATGCTGCTATCAAACGCATCCGCCTCAACGCATTTATACATCGCCATAATACATTTTAATTTATCGCACATCTCGAAGTATAATATATTATATACACTCGTATAGTGTAGTCACGGTAATATGTAGATAATATATATAGACGTAGTGTAATAGCTTCTAAATCATCGTCACTTTTTATATATTTTATAGTCTACTCGTACCTATTTGTTTTGTTTTATAAAGGTCTTTATTAATCATACAAGTACATCGTATTAACTAGACACAGTGTTAGACTAATACAAGCTACATTCTATTATGACTATTACAGGCTAACATCGCCTATTTAAGTCTTTTTATAAACTTAATAGTTATGTAATTTAAAATATAATTTTGTGTATCAGGTTCAATCTATTTCAAATATCTACATTAAACTATAATAAATTAACTTTTAAGTGCCTTATGTACCAGGCCCATTTTTAATTTGACACCACAAATAACTAAGTGTAAACACATACCATACACGTACTGGATCACAATTTCGTACGACACAATCGTGCAAGTAATATTGTTGTACCTATATAGGTATATCATAGTAATAAAGAAATACCAACCAGTGATTATATATTATTATCGGAATTAACACGAACGGCATAATACAATAATGCTACCCTCACTTATTTGCGAATGTTAAAATAACATCAAGTAGGACTCGTACCTATATTGAAAATTCAAATAAGATATCTGTGTACAAATTCTGCAATCTGTGAGCACTTCCAATGAGGGATTAGTTTCGCGATTAATCATATTGCATCGTAAGTGGTATTATCGGCTACGCCTCGTGTACATTATTGTTTACAGTAGGTACGTACAACATGTGTTCCATGAAATTGTGGCTGACCTAGTGAGCACGTTAACAAGTTTACTGAGGCAATTGCATACACTTTGCAAATAATTAGTGTTTTATTATTAGGGCTCTCATATCAAACGAAGTATAGTACTTTATACTAGACATGCTCCAGCCAAAATAACCATCGTCTATGATGCGATTTATGGCAATGACCGATTCGTCATCGACATATTAATCGGACCTATCCGATAAATATTACTGAGTGAGTGAGTAATCCCGTATTTCTAATTATTAATTATTTAACGTTCATTGGCTTTATTTCTGTCACGATACACTGTTTGCTGCACCTCACTTCTCAGCCAAAAGCAGAATAGTGAAATTTCACACGAAACTTGCCGGGATCATTCCGTGTTATCTCGTAATTAACAATTTACCAAATTTCATAGAGTTCCATAGAACTATTATAAGATATAATATATAGCCACTATAAGAATTGTAACTATATAATTTATGCTGATAAAACTTGTCCAATAATAACATGCCAAAAGCATGTCGTACTATGCTTAGCATAGGGCTCTGTAGCTGATAGCTATTATCTAAAAGTCGGTATAATACATGTTTTTATGTAAAGGAGCACCAATCTTTCAAATTAAGACGTAAGGAGTTTTGACTCTCGACACTCGAAAATTATAATCATAATAAGCTCGAAATAATTTTAGAGTTTATACTAAAATCTAGAAAAGTAAAATTTTAAAAGTAAAGTTTCTGCGACAAGGACACTTATTACAAGCCAAGGACCTTGCTATATGTGTCCTTAGCAGGCTATATTTCGAAAACGGTACACCTTATAAAAACTAGTGCATCAAACATTACCTTTAATTTAGAAATTATCTATTCAATGATACAGTACCCGAGGGGGCGTCTAGCTGTTTTTTCGTCCTCATTTCACATGTATTTAATAAGCGCCATCCCATTATATACATGATTACGATTTTATGTCTATAAGTCTGTAAACGGATATATAGACGGACGGATATGATTCCTTGAAAGCAAGTCCGCTATCCACACAATTACTATATTGCATTGGATGCAAGGATAAATAACTTTATCCCAAGAAGTTGTTCGGCGCCAGTTTATATACTAAATATACCTATGTACGGAACAACTTGAGTCGAGACTCCCCCTGAGAAATCTTCAATACCGGTGGCTTCTAAATCGGATGACCGCGTGTGGTGCAGTATACAGATGTATACATAGGTTTTTAGTGTGTGTACTATTGATTTTACATGGTTTCTTTAAAGCGAGTGGGTCCGACAGTCGAGCAGCTTTGCAAATATCACAGATTTAGGGGTAAATAGGTGAATACGTGGCAAATACCGAAGAAGTTTCGTCGTAAATAGAATACTCATACTATTACTTATCACTTTACTTAGGGATCCGTTTTATCGATTATATGTCCTAATTTTATTTAGAAATATTCAAATTATCAACGGGATAATTACCATGTATATTTTCTTGAGTTTCCGATATTTCGGCACTGTTGTAAGCGCCATGATCACAGATGAACTGAGTTCAATTGCGGGTGGGTGAATTTTTACGAGCAGACGAAACGGTCTACTCTAATTTTATTTGGCATTAATGAGTTACGTACTTTTTTTTTGTCGTATTTGATTTGATAATTGTTTTTATGCATACTATTTCAAATATAGTTTAGGCTAATGGTTTTTGCCCCAATTTTGTTTGCATAAAGGTTATAAGGTATAATGGAAACATACTTTAGGTTAATGATACTATTGAGTAACAGAAGGTTAGGGTGCGGCGCGGGGGTGTTTATTGAGTGTCAACATGTTTATTTTACATGCGAAAAGTATTTAATTAAATGCAAACACAAAAATCTAATACTTACTTTTTCTCTTATTACGCATAATTTAGACTTTGGAATAGTACGCTTAACAATTATTATACTTAAAACAGTTATTACTTTACATAGTTATACCAAATTAATATAGTGCGTAACTGTTATGAGGACAAGTAAAAGTATGCCATGTTAAATTATGACATGCAATTTTATGCAAAACAATAGGGAACCCTTTACTTACTCTGTGCTCGCGCGCTAAGAACTGTAGGTACACTACGGCTGAACTGGTAATGACGGGACATTTACTGGTAAATAGCTGATGTTATAAGAATTACATGAAGTTACTTTCATTTTCTACCGACCTCCAAAAAAAGGAGGAGGTACTCAATTCGACTGTACCTTTTTTAAGTTTGTTACCTCATAACTTTCGATAGGGTGAACCAATTCTCAAAACTCTTTGAAAGCTGGTGCTTCCCGTGTCCCATTTAAATTTCATCAAATTCGATCCAGTAGCTTTTGAGTTACACACCAATAACTGAATATAATGGAAGTCGGTATTACATTTTTCAAATTGTACTTGTAGAGGAGCCATATCTCTCGAGGCAATGCCGCGAGCTAAGCCGCGGAGGGGTCAGCTAGTAAAGTAATATTTTTTGCGTACACAACTAGACAACAACATAGACCATCCACCCACGCTATTCCCGATATATGTAAAATTAAATGCCGCCAAATAAAAGATCCCTGCGAGGATTCGGAAAGTGTAAAATTACATGCAGCGGCGTTTGCATAGTTAAGCGGATATTCGTAGTGATTGTGATGCAAATTGGTACAATGCAGACTGGGCAAGCCGCAAGCCAAGCCATAATACTGAAGCAGCTTATTTATACGAGGGATTATAAAGTCAAATTGAGCATAACTTTAGCATAAATTTAGCTACTGCTTCGTATTTGAACTGTAGGAACTTAGGAAGCCACGCTGAATCGTGAGAGGGGTGAAGGATGTCACCTTCATTCATCGAATCCCACGAATCAAGCCTAAGAGGTCCCCGGGTGGTATCAATCACGTGGCCAACTTGATAGCTGGAAGAGTCCCGTAACGTTTACATTACTGTGCGAATGGGACTAAACAGTTTTTGTGACCTTGGTCGCACTGCAACTATCACTTGCATATAATGTACCATCAGATGAACGAGATGCTCAAATCATCACTTACCAAAGAAACACCGACAGGTGGCTTTTAATGCAGACTGAGTAGGCATTTCGTAGTCTCATACGTAACCCTAAAAATATCAGCGTCGAATCAAGAACCTATTTTTGTTAGACCGAGAGAGAACCTAAGTTTGAAAGGTAGAAAGTCCAACTCGCCAGCTATCGTTATAGTGCCTGCTTAGAAAATAGGGCTAAATACAGCGCAAGTGGCAACAGGACGATAACTTAACATCTTGAACAAATAAACTAAAGAAATAAAAATGTAACGCAAGTACGTGGAGAATTGCATCTCCCGAGGAGAAAATTATAGCTGGAGCCTCGAAACAAGTTCATTATAGGCAGCAATTGTACGCCGAGTTACGTAGCAAGTGGCACATTATCTGTGGCCAAGGGGCCATAATCTACTATTAGTTATTCTGTGACCACAATCCGAATCATGTGTAGTCGAGCATCGCGGGCATTGCTTCTCTAATCTCGTTTACGGTCCAAATCTGTGCAAACTCCTTGCCCTGATTGCGCCCTTGCGCTGTTGTCTCGTTGCCTCTTATATTGTTTAAGGGGGACTTTAATTTGTCTCTTATCTGTGGGGGCAAATATGATAACTTGTGTTATATATGTATGAATCATGTGTCGTGTTTGGCATACGGTCCTAAGAAAATGGTTTAAAACCAAACTTAAGAATTGAAAACCTGGGATGAAATTCAATTTCATTTATTTATCTATCTAATCATAACTTTAGATTCAAGAGTCCCATACCAAACTTTCTCGCTCATTATTCGTGCTAGGCCTTATAATACGGCTACTACTTCTAGCACGAATAATTTGCGAGAAAGTATGCATAAATACCGTTTTTTGCCCTTGGTTCAATCGCGGAGTTCAACTAGTTGATCCATGAACATTTTTGCCTGTGGTTCAATCAATTGAACATACCACGATTGAACCACGGGCAACAAACGATAAATACCTAAATATCCATAGATTGATAACAATATTATGCGCCGGAAAATGTTAGTCACAGCCCTCAGACTGAGCTCTGCACACATTCCGTCAAAGTTCGCATTTTTGATGAAGAAAGTTCCATCTCCCAATTGTACTGAGTGTGGGGTTGTTAAGGAAGTGCAACATATCTTAACGGCGTGTGTGCGGAATGAAAGCTATAGAAGATCATGCTTTAATCGAACAAGGTTGATGGAGGTCGGATACTGCAACAGTATTCCAGCGAGTACCATGTCAGATCAGGCGGTAGAACTGTATAGATTAACAGAATTAGCCCTAGCATACGTAGTTAGTAAGTTAGTTTGTATTATGGCATAATTGGGGTATGTGGTCGCTTAGCGACAAAGCCCATAAAATAAATTTAAAATGAAAAGTATATCAAAGGTAAACAATAGTGCGCTGCGTTTTGTCGGAGACACTACGCGTATAAGCAAATAGCACAATTGAGGCACAAATAGCCACAGTTGTTATATCTATGATTGTCTGTACTGCATTCAATTGTTTTAACGAATACTGAAAGCCTTAAACTGAATTAGACTTGCCCTACAAACTAACGGTCTTATTAATAAACTTGGCTTACACCCGGAGTAGTTAAAACATCTATCTTTCAATTTTTCGCTTGCAGTAAATGTCACGCGTGAAAGCAAGACAAAGCATGTTACGCCTAATATAGGTTTACGCAACGTTTATTAATAAAGGTGTAAGTTCCTAAATCGTTCCAACGGAGCTGAATAGCACCCTTGCAATTGTTTTACAACGAAGCTCTGTTAGTATTCTCTCTAAAAAATAAGAAAATAATTTCATACGCCTTGTATAATTGCAATAATTTTCAGCAACGTTCATAATAAGTAATAAAACATGCACTTGTAATTCCTGTTTTATTAATTTTGTTAAATATTTTTTGTTAATTATACAGGAAATGTGAGTACAGTCATCATATATGCATATATTTAATTTTATTTTAAATAATTTCAGATATAGACATCAAATATGTATTTGAAATACCGTATTGTGTATTAGATTTTGTACAAACTACATTTCAAAATCCAGTAAACCTTCTGGAATTACCTACTTATTTCACAGGTAGCAAGAATTCTTAAAAAATCAAATATGTGCATGGACGTATTGCCACAAACTAATCACAATCCGACAGAAAACGCATGTACACAGTTTGTTTAAAATGTGAACATAGGCCGTAGCACAAACAATTTGCGAAAAAGTATTCGTATCACAAACGTCAAAGCGACACGCTTCGGCACAATACTATGATTTGTCTGTGTCACAGGTGCCCTAGATACATGTGAGTTTGTATGACGTGAACGACACGTTACGTTACACTTAAGCAGTTATTCGTCGTAGACCCGCTGGTCATTGCTGTCAAGGTACACGGTGAATACTTCCCATGTATGAAAATGTGATGTAATCATTTCAATCCTTGAACATTTTTTCCACAAAAACGGCTAACATACTTTGATGAAACTCGGGGTAGGTTTGTATGAATAATTAACACATAGGCTACTTTTTATACCGCTTCAACGAGTGGTCTCCAAGTACACGGGCTACCTTATTCCATGCAGAAGAAATCATGGGCAGTAGCTAGTGCTTCATAATCAGTTATTTGTAACGATGATCTTATCATTTACTTGTTAATGCAGTGTTATTATCATTTGGCTCGTTTTTTTCCAGATAATAGCGTAATTGCTTTCGATTCCGTAATTGATAAACTAATGACCTATCCGTGGTTTCGCACGCATGGTATCGAGGTATGGGTTTTAGTTTTTTGCGCAGAATCATTATTATAACGTAATCGTTTTCTAAATCGTTCCTAATTTACTCTTTATAACATCGGCTATCTGCCAGTGCAAATCCAGTCAAAATCGGTTCAGCCGTTTCGGAGATTAGCCAGAACAAACTAACAGGCGACGATGATCGATTTCCACCAAGCGGCTCGTCTGCTTGTTTGCCTTTTAGTGCATAAACTAAACATAAACATTGATTTTTTGTAATATTTATATACTTTCTTATCCATTTAGTAAAAAGCAGTAATTTGTATATAACAAAAAGACATAATTAATGAGGCGTACATAATTTGTATTATAGAATAATCAGAGCGGCATACTCGCAACGGTGACAAAGCCTTTTTTCGACACTACTCGTAATATTATAAAGAGGATAAATGTGTACGTTTATAATGAATAAACTCAAAAACTACTGTACCGTAAAATTCTTTCACCATTGGAAAGCTACATTCACCCTGAGTGATATACGCTTTATTTGATTCATCCTCAACATCATCCATCACCACGCGGGTGAAACCGCAGACCGCGGCTAGTCATTGAATAAAAAATACATCATTACCCGTTGGTATGTTCATCCGCTGGCAGTAATAAAATTCTAATTACATTATCGTTCAAACAAAAGAGAACAAATGGTATGATTATCTGCAGGTTTCAAAGTTTCCGTCATTCAAGTCGATGCTTTGTCATATAATATCATAATAAAAAACCGGCCAAGTGTGAGTGGGACTCGCGCACGAAGGGTTCCGTACAATCTATAACAAGCGTGTACCTGTTGCCGTTATCAATACCGAGCAATAAAATCACGTTTATTGTATGGAATAAATATTTGTTTCATTTTATTTCATTATTTATTTTTAAAGTGATTATATAACTAAATATTATGTGAATATTTTAAGCGTCTACCTGCTGCCGTTATCAATATCGAGCAAAAACAAGCAAAAAAATATCACGTTTGTTGCATGGGAGCCCCCTTAAATATGTATTTTATTAAAATTACGCTATTAAAAAATATTTAGTGACACTTCCGCTGAAAAAAAACAATAATTTTGGCCTATTTGGGGGTGTGCACCACCCTCCCTCCCGCACAAACTGCTTAATAGGAAGAATACAAAATAAAAAACACACAATAAAACCCAAATAAACCAAAAACGATTCGAACACGTGTTTCGCATCTACACGAGGCATCCTCGGGAAATGTCCAAAATCATTGTTTTTTTTCAGCGGAAGTATTTTTTAATATCGTTTTTTGATAATGGATTTCCGCAAAGTAACGCCTGAATCAATAAATTATGTATTTTATTGTTTTTTTTACCTTTTTTGAATTTGTTGTTATAGCGGCAACAGAAATACATCATATGTGAAAATTTCAACTGTCTAACTATCACGGTTCATGAGATACAGCCTGGTGAAAGACGGAAGGACAGTGGAGTCTTAGCGATAGGGTCCCGTTTTACCCTTAGAGTACGAATACGGAAACCTAAAAATCAACTCTACACCACTGTTGTGCAACAAAAGCAACTGTCTTTATTTCTAAATGTGTTTGTCACCTTTTAAGTATTAGACGACTAAATAGATAATCATGAAATTTAGCTCACATTCGGTTAACCCTTTGCCTACCAGACATAAATTTACGTGCGTTTCATTCATAAATCTTGTTATAATTATCACGGTATATGAAGGGTTAAGAAACTTGAATAGGACATAAAAGTACCCACTTTTCACTATCATTATAATTTCTACTACACATCACATGGGTGTAACCGTAGTAGTGCGCCAGCTAGTAATAAATAAGAAAACAGCGATCACAGAATATGAATCAGACATCCGATAACTTGCGTCTTAAAAAGAGAACCCTGTACGAAGAAGTTCGTAGGTAAATTATATGGTTTGAGTTAACAAGACCCGTCTTACACACAGACATCCTTCTCTACTTTCTGTTACAAATTCCCACAACACATCTACAGACCTTAAAGCTTTGTTTGAATTCTAAGTACATGTGTAAATAAAGATTTCAAACAATTTAGGGTAACGGCCGATACCAATAATCTATCTATCGCCTGATTAGCTTACTAGAGATATTTGTCACTTTTTGTGTTTGGACGTTATGTTAAATTTCTATCGGTAGTAAGGAAAACCGTGGATAGATAGATTAATCTGTCCGAATCAGCAAGACTCATTCGAGTTAAGTTTCATTCATAAATCTATTGTTATTTTTTGCGCTGATGCGGACGGGTTAATGAGATCCTCCATTAGTGACTAACCCCAAAATATTTTTGAAGTTTGGATCACATTCACAGAATCGAACCACGATTTGTAAAACATGTCCGTCAAGTTAATTGCATTTTAGCCATGTACCATATACGGTTTTAAAACTAAAACATTTTAAAAACCTTCATGCATTGTTCAGAAGCTACGGAGAACGTGCTTGCACTTAGTGTGAATTTGTGCATAAAACGATATTAAGGGGCTATGCTACCTCAGCTCGAATTTAGATTTCGCCCCTACTTCGTCGCAACGATATTAACGATTATGGGTCATATTCACGACAAAAATTCACCGCAAGCGACACAGGTTTCCCGTCCGAAAGCCGAAGCGAGACGAGTCGGGGGCCGGGCGGCATGGCGGCTTGTCTGAGAATGCTTTTAGCGCTTGATATTTTAGGTTTTTGCTGTTTAAAATTAATTTGTAGGTCATTTAAAAAATTCAGCTAACATAACACTTTCCTTATATAAAGTTCAATTATCATGCAAAGTTTCTAAATCTTATTTAAGGTATTCATTGAGTTATAGACGCTTATTGTACAATTTGGAGGCCACTTTGAGATTTTTTCTATTGAGAAAATTTAACTGAATCGTGTTTTCGCCTAACATGGGATTCAGACTATATCTGAACTTTGTCATATGTTAATTTCAAAGTGACAGGAGCAGTATATTAGAAGATATGAAGGCTGAAAATAAGCAATGTGAGGTAGTACCGGCTCTTAAGTGCACGTGGCAAACATTTTACACTCTTTTATGAAATTGCCTATTTACTCATAGATCTCAAGATAAAAGTTGGTGTGTACATACTTTTATTTCTTTTACAGCTATCTAACTTATTGATTTATTTAAATAGTATGAAAGATAAGAATATCTAACGGTCACTCACTACCATTGTCATTACAACTACACTACCATATTCATTATCGAAGTGTATTTGAGAAGAGATAGCTACATTTTTTTTTTTATTTGTTCAAAGTGAGTCCCTCCCGCCTGATGGAATGCGAAGATGGAATCAAGAAGCGATGAAAATTAGCAGTCGTAAGCTGCGTTAATCGCCACCCCTATGATGACCGGAGAGATGCTTTTTCACGCCCCGGTTGAAAGACCCAGGATCATATCGGCAAGGAAAAACGTACGCCGGCGGAGCATTCCACAACTTACTTACACGACAGAGGTAGTAACTGCCAAACTTATTGGTTCGTGGTAAGAAATTTTGAGTAGTTCACATAGAAAAACAGCAAGATAGAAAGGAACTGTTTTCATGTATCACATGGACAAAATTCGCCACAAAATACACACCTTCGTAGTAAGAAAGCCGAGAATTAAGTATTTATTTTCTTTTACCAATTTTCGGGAAATTAACGGCTAGCTATAATTAAAAACACAGAACAGGTTGTACAACTAAAGGCCAGTTAAAAATTTCCACATATAGGAACTGAATACGAATGAACGAGTAGTTTACTACTCATGAACATCACAACTGCTACTTAAGTAATAGGTAAATATCATGCATTAGTCTAAATGACAAAATGTATACGTTTAAAATAAGTTAATATTGGAAAAAATTATCACTAAGTGAGCGTTTTAACATTATGCGACTTAAGACAATATTAGAGCGTATCGGCGTTGTCGCCACCAGCGTGCGATCACTAAGACACTGCGTAGGGACACTGTGGGCCTATATCACGATATAGGCCCACAGTGCCGTGTTACTGTGGGCCACACGTATACAGTACCGACTATCATTTATCTAGTACAACAGTTACACAGATAACTCATAGTTTGTACTATATACGTCAACGAGGGTCCGGTTGTTAATACCTACTATGCAAAAAACCTATATGGTAAATAATACACATCTCATATTCTCGACTTCGCATGATGACTATCTCGCATAATGACATAGTAGCAAAATGAGTACTTTTTGAAAATAGGTACAGTTATATACTCAACTATTAACACACTGGCCACATAAAAACACATATAAGCATAATCTGTCCGGCTGTCAATACCTACTGTAATGTTGAAGTATGCCTGGTAACCTAATTCGTAAAAATAAGTTTCGTGCAGAGCTATTACTCTACTCGTATTACTGCGATACAATGGATAATAGTCTAAAATGTACAACAAATGAAAAGGGCTCTTCTTTATGATAGCCATCGATATAATTTCGCAAAAAAAATATAAACACGGAAGCCTACGGAGGGGTCTTGTTGTTAATACATCAATGCAAAAAAAAGCTACGGAGATGTGTCAATAAGAATAAATGTTCAGCGACAGTGATTATGGATGGAAGTATAGAGAAGATTATTCACAGTTCTCATACTTGTGCATCACATCATGGAGAAAATGAAATAACTCTGATGATGGATTATTGTCGTATGTTGATTCTAAGTATGAATAAATTTTATCTGTCCGAGTGGTTTTTGTTCTCGACTGTAACTTTAAAAAGTAGGCATTTTGCTACTATGTCATTATGCGATATAGTCATAATGCGAAGTAGAGAATATGAGATGTGGATTAGTAAATAATTACTACATAGGTTATTTGCATTGTAGGTATTAACAACCGGACCCGTCAACGATACCTTACCGTTATACTTACGCAAATGTTCGTGCTAGGCCCACTGGACTAACGCGACTTAGCTAAATTTCCTCAACGCCACAGTCGCAACACATATCATTCGAAGTTTGGACGTTGTTTAGTACAGTTGGATGACAAACATGAATTGTAATAAAGAAATATTAGCGATATTTCTTGCTGAAACATCATCATCAGATTATTGAGAAAACGAAAGCCACGGCGGCAGCGATATCGCGACGATATCGTTCGGTCAACGCCTACGCCCACAAATCGTTTGGGTGATTAATAGATGTCTAATAAGCCCAACGTTAATCGGTTCAATTTAAAAAAAATCTGAGGTAACTCACAAACAGTCGAATCGAAATCCTACTCCTAGTTAGAAATCGTTTTAAAATAAACACTTGTTATCCCCCTCTTCATAATATTGAAAACTTATGTACTACATTCGCCGGTGTAAACATTATGTTCGACTAAATCACTCACCTAAGACTTGATTGAATATTTTATCAAAATTTACTTCGTTCTTCTTTTCCATATATTTGTGCATAACACTCCTTACACTGTAACAAAAGAAACATGGTATTAATTAGCGAGATGACGAAGTATCCCAATGTCCCGCTTACAAAGTTGAATATTTTTAAAACCTAGTAGTTCTGCGAAAAGTAAATCGCAAAGGCAAAAAGTCCTTACCGAATATTACTAAAATCGTCCAGTTTTTAAACTTCATGACTTATTATGATCATATTCGAAAACCCTCTTTAAAGTCTGGTACATAAGGTAAGTAACAAATTTTATAATTAGTCGGTATATATCACCACAGCAAACTTCCCCCCTTATTAGGAAGGTACTCCCCCATTCGATAATCGCCGACGACAGCAAAATTTAATAGTAGACAATAGACAATAGACATGCATACGAAGTTTCCTCAAGATTGGTTGAAGATGCGACTAAATGCCCTACGTAAGGCTATTATGTATCTCAATTGTTAACAAATGATTGACATCGATAGAAGTGGCGGCTCTATGCCACTTTTCTACCGACTTCCAAAAAAAGGAGGAGGTACTCAAATCGTTTAAAATTTTTTTTTATGTTTTTTACCTCATAAGTTTCGATAGGGTTATGAGGTAAAAAACATAAAAATCGGATAACCGACTCTCAAAATTATTTTTTTGTTTGAAAGCTGGAGTTTCCCGTGTGGTCCCATTTACATTGTATCAATTCGGTCCAGTAGTTTTTGTGTTACACTCTAATAACTGAATAGAATGGAAGTCGGTATAAAATTTTTCAAATTGTACTTGTGTCAGATCTAGTCACCAACTTACTAATATTTTTGCTTACTGGAGTTGTCAAAACCAACATAGAGCCGCCATTTTTCAAGATTTCAATCAACACTTGTTAGCAACTGAGACATAATAGCCCTGCTGTACTGGAGGACCAACATACAACCTAACAAACATACGAACAGATGAAAATCAATTTGGCCAGTTAAAACGCCAAACGCTTCGCTTGCTTCGCTCGCTCGGTCCATTAGTATGTAGTAGTATGTACATATATGACTGCCTTCTTCAATTTCTTTTTACCAAGCGTAATGGTCTGTTCAAGGCATCGTGGTTGGTCATTACACCATGCTAACTTACGTTAACTTTCTTTTCTATTTTATCGCGATCGTCTCACGTCGTGAAACTTAAACATTTTTTTGGGTAAGTAATATATGTTCGATTATTAAAATACATATAGACATAAAAAATAAGAACTTATGATATACCATTCATTTCGTATACCTACTATATACATAATATAATAAACCTTTGACCGAAATTTAAAACAAATAACTTTAAATGAAGACCATTCATAAACTATACATCCATGTGATATACTTAGTTTAGCAAATGAAATAACTATTATAAAAAATATAATCACTACTTATACTTACTTTTTGGTCGAATTTCATTAAACATAAATAATGAGATGTCGAAACCTATTAATACATTTCAAAAGTAAACAAAAATGCCAGACTAAGACAAAAGAGCTATATATTATACTCTCATACACGAATTGCAATACGCTGATCAGTATTTTGACGTTCTTACTATTAAAGGTAGAGAATATTATTTAATATGGTACATCAGATTTATTTGTAATGTTTTAATAATGACTAGTGGCGCCCCGCGGTACACCCGCGTGGTGATGATGAAGGTACCCTACATATGTGTTAATCCAGCGCATTATCTACTTCCATACCAAATTACATCAAAATTGGTCTCCCGTTTGAGCGAAAGGAAGTAACAAACATACAAACACACTCACAAACTTTCGCCTTTATAATAGTAGTGTTATATCGCTGCGCAGAGCTGCGATATAACACTCACTAAACTAAATCACTGTTTAGATCTAAGTCACGTTCGGTAAACTCCATAAAATACCACAGTACGAATATTATATAATTATATCCGTTGCAACTCTTCCGCAAACACTTCTCAATAAACAAAGGCACCTGCGTCGCACTAACGACAGTAAGGTGCGTTCACAATAATTATTTTACGTACTTGCGTACGTATTCACGAGTAAAAATTCTTCAGATAATTCCTTAACAGACACATCACGCGATATAAAAAATCGTTAATTTCAAGAACACTTTAAGTGTATACCTTGTATTGTATTTCAATTCAGAATGTCACTATTAAGCCTACGGTTACAGTCTTTCTGTCATGTACCTTTGAAACGTAGGTATATCTTGTACCGTAATAAATAGGTTGCAAATTATTTTTTCACAGAATATGTGTTATTATGGCAGGTTACCTATTCAACATACTAACCTCCTCCTTTTTTTGGAAGTCGGTAGAAAGGGACACGTAATAAATATAGGGAAAACATATTTTTGAACGCTTTTATTGCTGTCTTTTATCGTATCCATATACGATAATACATACAAACATAAAACTTACTATGCTTACAGGGGAAACTGTAGTAAAAACACAAATAGTAAAACGTTACTTAGTGTGGATCGAACGTCAAATATCGTGAATAACTCGAATAGTCGAATCAATTCGGATATCAAAGGTTCCTGGAATCGGAAGACAGAACGATATCGAGGAATAGTTAGAATAAGCATGATTTACAGAGCTTCTTGGCGGAAGATAAGGATGCAAACGGGATATTGCTGGATGGGCTGGACTGGGCTTTTCAGTATGGAGAAAGATAAAAGAGAGAACTAATGGAAATGTCATTGGAGAAAATAGGTTCAAATATGGGTATTCAAACCAAGACTCTCAGTTTAATTATAGGTATTCATTGCATCATTTAATATACCTACCTACCAGTCCGTATAAATAAACAAAATAACCGATATCCCTTGCTATTACTGTTTCGAGACATTCAGTTTCTGAGCATAAACAAAAATGTTTGAGTAGTTTGTTTTCTGACCAGAATGAGTTTTATTACATAAACCACATATGTGAAAGTTATTTTATAGTTTTGTTTACAAAGTGACAATCATAATACTTTTACGGCTGTCTTGAACTTATTATTGCCCAATGTTAAACTACAAGCTAGACTTACTAGAGGGAGGGCACCTATACTATATAAGTATATATATAAAAATCAACCCCTATTTCTCCTAGTATATATAGCTTTATCTTGAGAACGGCTTTATCGATTTTTGTTCATCTTTTTTTAAAATGTATTCTAATACTTTGTAGATAGTTATTACATTAAAAAAATAAGAAAAGATGGGAGGTAATGGCGAGGCCGAATGCCGACCCTACTACGCGAACGAAGTCGCGGGCAGTCGCTAGTAATATATATAAATATATATTATTAATATTTATTTATTTATTATCCAAAACTTAAACTATCATTACAGTGAGATACTAATGCGATAGTTAGTTAAGTATATGTATATAATACTATTTATATATTATATCACTATACACACTATTTAATGTATTTTTTTATATGGGATACGGGATGGATACGGGATCACACCCACGTAAATATGTCGGATCATTCCAACTAAGTATAGTTTACCACATCAGGTGGCATTTTTCAAGGAGAGTGCAAAACGTTCGTTGTTGCGTCTCGGCTCGGCTTGCACTGACTATACTATGTGTTCCGGGTCCTCTCACATGGGTGTCATAAAAGCCATAAAGAATATTATGGTGTTTGATAGGAATATGCTCATACCATATTTCATGGTGTAGCCCGCGTTTCTTTACTATCGCTTTTAGTTTTTTTATAGTACCCGCATAATAATATTTTCTGTATCTACCTTAGATCACTCGTGTCTGTTACTTGGAGAGCTAGGATGGGATGGATGGGTTTATTTTTAAATTAAATTAACACGGTGGGAATATTTTTTTACTACAGTAACGCACCCTCGTAACTATTGAGAAATTGTGTTAAATACTCGTACATGGAAAAATGTACTATGTATTTAATCCCAACAGATTTTCCATTGGTTCCGCCACAAATAGAATGCCCTATTCGCAAATTCGCAATACGTCCCATCTTCAATACGTAAAAGGGAGACATTCTGTGTTACCTCTCAATCGTATCTGGCGTGTGGCGGACCGTTTATTTAGCACGTCATAGGGGTTCAAATGGTTTATCGAATTCACACATTACAGTGTAAATAATAAACTGTTATCAGAGGAGTCTGGCATATAATGCACATTGTAGGTATATTTATGAGAGTGTAAATTACGCAGTAATTGCGACAAGATAACAAATTGTTGTGATTTACGCTTATCAAATGTCACACCTGATTTGGGCAATGTGTAATATAATAAAGTACTATGTGACAATAAATAAGGCATATGGTATTGTCATCCGATAGCACATTATAGAAATGGACGCATAGTACAGCTGTAGAAAATAATTATTATTATTTACTTGCTAATGCTCGCGATTACTTCCGCGTGGAATATCGCCATTCGACGGGAACTGCCATTTGAATCTGGTTTATCCAGTTGCGCCATTTCAGCGTGAAGAAGCATGAGCAACAATGATACACTCGCTCATAAACTAACATTAAACTAAGGCTTTCACGTGCAGCGGGCGTGGCGGGGATCGACGTTGGCGCGACGTGTTCTTGGAGTGCTTACTTATTATGGAGAGCTGTGATAGAGAGCATATTGTGTCGTCATACAGAACACGCCACGCTAACGCCAAGCCGAGCGCGTTAGCGAGGCGTATTCTGTATGACAACACATAATGCCATAGCAAGTAAGCGCGCCAAGAACACGTCATAGTCGGAATCTTTAGGTATAATATAACTTTTGCCTGTATATAATAAGAACCCTAGAATCGTCAAGCATAACGATTACATTAGCAGTAGAAAACTAATATCTGATTATGATACAGATACTAGATACGGGCCTTTCTGCCCGTCAGGAAAGAACAACTAACCACATGGTCCCAAAGCTGCTTGGCGAATATGCTAGTAGCCAGCCTCAGTCTCGGAATTTTCAGATCGCCTGAAAACCTTCAATATGACTTAACAACTGGTTGTAGTAAGAGACACCATAACAGGCAATGACAAAACCGTGACCACATACCATGTCTTAAGCGTCGTCTCCATACGAAGGAAATCTCAAAAATGCTTGACTAGTGAAAAAAGGAAAAATGTGATCACATTTTTTTACGGGATAATGACTGATATTATTCACTATTTGGTTAGTTCTGAAAGAAGCTGATTTCGACCCTCCGAAAATTCTTTAACCTGCGTAGCAGCGTGGTTTCTACCACGCTCCTACCTCCTATAAAAAGTAACTTATTAAAAAGTGAACATTCTGATATATTTGTATTGTATATCTAAGCCACATACAAAATATTGGTTATAACCACAGAGTAAAGAAAGAAATGTTTTGTAGTCATAGTTTAGTGTCAAGATCCGGAAAGGAAATTGGGAAATAGTAAAATGTTTTTATAAATAAGACCACCACTGAACGCATACTAACAATACTAATTGTGATGTCTGATACCCATAAATTAACAAGCTCAGTTGAAAATGGCACTAGCATAGTGTTCACTAGAATGACTAGCCAGATGCCAATGAGAGGTTCCAACTTATGTCCAAACGGACCGGAACCAATGATCCTGCTACCATTCAGCCAAATCCGAGCATGGATACATGACAGAGATTACTGAGCAAGTATCACAGATTGCAGGCAGTCGAAAGAGGGCTTCCCGAAGCTCAACTCGAAGTACTCAAGAAAACTTCGCAATCTTAAACGTGACAAACTACGACGTATTGTCGGTCTTGTCACGGGACACTGCTCACTAAACAAACACCTGTTTATGTTATGTGTGTTGTTATGTATGTGGTGTTACAGACAGCCCCTGTGCCGAGGGTGCTTGGAGGCAGACGAAACGACCGCGCACGTCTTCCAGGAGTGCAGCAGCGCGGCGTCACACCGGGCAGAGTACCTCGGAACACCGAGGACCGTCCAGGAGGCATCAGCGAGCTGCTGCCCTTCTTCGACGACATCGGGTGGCTGGACTAACGCGCACCACCTTGATGCGGCACTTTGTGCGTGATGTCGCACAAAGTGCCGCATCAAGATGGCATGGGTGCGAAAAATAGCCCGCCGACCAAGTACCAAGTAGCAAGTAAGAAAGTAATATAATAGAGCAATATAAAAGCATTTCACATCAACGAGCTTAAATAGGTAATCTCTCAGAGATGTGCTCTAGACAGGACACACACCATCAGAAGATAGTATACATATTTGTACACACCACAACTGTGAAAAAAACTGTGCTTTATTAATTAAATTTAATACTTAAAACTATTTAGGGGCATCCAGAATGCAACCAATCACTACAAATTCTCTGCTTCACATGTGTGCAACTATGGTATTTGAGAAGGCTCACTTTTGTAGAGTCACCAGAAAAGTTGTATTCCTTCAAGCAAGAGGTAATATCAAAATACTCCACTGTGTTTCATGCTACAAATGTATCAAAATAATATTAAGTGGGATGTTTGTTAAAAATTTATTGAACTGAGGTGTTACAACGGGTCTAAATATATGCCTATCTATTCGCAGAATCTACAAGACTAATTTGTGTCCTATCCTGCCCTAAGTCCCCATGTTTATGTTTAAAGTGTTGATAAATGAACCCCAGCAAACTGATTATACATTTAGTGTGTTCGAGTAGCCCCAGGTTGGCGAAAATAATGCTAAAAACACTCACAAACACAAGGTTGTGATTTGGACTCTTTTTGTTCAGCATTTGCAAAGCTAAAACAGAGTTATTTATGACAACCAAAATGCAATTTTTGACCCACGTCCGTAGCATGGTTGTTGGTGATTGTTTTTTGAGAACTATTTATTTGACAGCATAATCATGCTGTTTTAGGTTTTATGCTTGGTTTAGCTTTCGAGTAGGGCGTGAGTAAAAGTGGCAAAAATATCATTTTTGAGCTTTACAAATGCTTTAACAAAAGAGCCAACAATAGAAATGCCACCAATGCCCTCGTTGCTAAACAAATGCAGCTAAAGATTACATTTTTATGTATGTTTTTATTCATAACATGAGAATGAACTCGCATACAATTCAGATGTTTCTTACAATAACAATACAAATATCCCAATTGCTTGTATGTGGATTGAGGTACAAACTTGACTGAAGTAGAATAAAGTTATTCTTCATTGCTCTGTTATTGCCTAGAGTTCAATGAGTTGGAAACAATAATATTTTATATACTTAACCTCTAGCCTGTCGATTGTCAATATAACAATGAAATTTCTATTGAGTGTGGGTCATTCGACAGATGAAGTATGTGAAGTAAATGAAGAAACCTTAATTTTGATTCTATCATACTTAAGGAATGAGGGTTATCAAATTGCACAAATGCAGCGGCGGAGGGGTTATATATGAGGCCTTTGCATATTTCAGAGTTTTGCTTATAAACATGTATAGTTTTTCTTGAGTCTAGGGAAAACATATTCTCCACATTATTCGTACAATAGTATTGTTGAAAATAAAATTGATTTGTCATTTCTATAGAACCTTAAAAGAGAGTAGCTCCACTCACACTTGCATCAGTTTATTAATATGTACTACCAAATGGAATTCTTACTAAGGTAAACAGCAGGCTACAAATTAAAATCAATACCTACCTGGATCAATAGTTATTTTGATGAAGTGTAGTATACATATTAACCTGTTGACTCGCCATTCGCCATATTTGGCCAATAATACAATAGATTTTGCAGAAATTAACCTACTTTACCAGGAACTGCAACATGTGTGGTTAATGCACTAACAAATACTCAAGACTTTAATATTAGCCTAATGGCCTAAATTTCACAATGTCTAAGGGTCTCGGATATCTTATGTGCCAGATATTTTAAAACAATTTCAACTTTTTCAAAGTTTCTTTGGTGGATAGATTTTTTTCTAACTACCTATAGTGAAACAGGCCCAAAGTCATATGAAACTGAATAGGCAGGTATTAAATAAAAAATAAAGGTATTGATAGACATGCTCATTACTAGCATGAAAGCATGCTATGGATGAGTAATTGCTACTTAGTGCTGTGTGCCAAAGTGTTGCTAGTAATTAGCATACTTATTAAGAGCATGATATTTGAGTATGCTCATAATAAGCGTGCTAATTACTAGCATGTCTATCAGTACCTGAAATACCTAAATGACAGAAAATATTTAATAACATTCAATATCCATTATATTTATGTAGATAGAGGTTCATACAATTTTCTTTGATAATGTAAAAATATTAAAGTCAAGAGTTCACTGACCCCAATCAGTGTTAATGACCCACTAAGGGTATAAACTGTGTCAATTGGATTAAATGATTACAATGAAGGTGAGTGAGAGTAGGTTACCTATTTTACATGATAATATAGTTCTTGAAGGGCTTCTGTGAAGTTTTACTGAACCATTTCAGAAATACAAGATATGAAATGAATTATAAGTCATTTATATCAGCAAGGACCAGTAGGAATAGAAGATAATGTTTAAAGTCGTAAATACGTACATGGCTGTTTCTATAGGAAATACCACGTAAAGAAACAAGTTTCAATAAAATCAATTTTGTAAACAACTTCACAAACTTTCGATAAACAAGGTTATTTTCGGCCCTTCTCATTTCTTTGACTGAACGGCCGTGATGTCTGCCATTACCTTGGGTCTGGTAGGACAATTTTTTTACTAGCTCTTGCTGCTGGTGTACATTTCGACTTCTCCATTGCCATCAAGTAGCTGACATCTGCGAGAACTGCCTCGAGGTCCGCCATTTTGATACTGAATTTATCACCTTCACCAGAGAAATATCAACACTTCTTCACAAAACTAGCGGTGTGGCGCTTAAGCGGAAATCACTTACAACAGCGCTTATCAAAAGTAGTCAATAAGTACACTGTCAAAATATGTAAGCGCTATCGTAAAGCGGCAAAATGGTCGGCCGGCTACGTTGGGCGTACAACACAACATTCGCAAGTTCACAACACGACTTATAATAAAGTTTGAATGACGAACCTTATCTTCATAGCAATAAGGTTCAACGTGAGTGTTAAAAAAAATATTTTTCGACAACCTTACCTCTATGCAAATAAGACTTAATTTCAATTCAATGGACTACGTTATATTAGACGACTAATTTACGTTTTACTTAGGTGCGCATTATTTGTAAGTAAGTTTATTCGCTCTGTATCTGGTTGGTTAATAATAAGACTTAAACTTTTTGAAAGTACAAGAAAGTTCTTCGTTGTGTTGTTGAATATATGTCATAGCATAGCGTACGTTTGTACGTACATATATAGCAGTACGTTTTGTTTGTCCTTGACGAATATTGCTATTTAATTTGGTTCTACATAAATCCGCCAGTGGACGGCGGCCAGCTGTCGGCTTGTGAAGTTCTTTTTAGGTTGGATTCAATGTTATGTTTTTGTTTTAATTAGTTATTTGTGAATAAGTACTAACTGTACTAAAATAGAAGAACTGGTCATCCAATAGATAAATGGATTATTAATTCATTCTGTAGCATAAACTATTTTACCTGATTGAAACTACTAGTGTTGTGTAAATAAAATAGTGAAGTGAAAATGTCGAGACGCGGAAATCTTGCGATCTGGGATTATTTTAAGAAAAATGACAATAGCAGACTTGCTGAGTGTAATACATGTAAATCAATGATTTCTTATAAAACCACTATAACTAACCTCAAACAACATTTGAAGATTAAACACGTAGGTGTTTTTCATCAATTTCAATTGCATGGCTTATTTCAGTCTACTAATAATGGACCAACACCAGTGCTGCAGGTTTCTCAAGGTTGTGAGAATAATGGTGGTGGTAGGGCTGATGGGGACAATGGTGAGAACATTAATAACACTAACATTGCATGTGGGTCTAGTGGTGGAGGTGTTACTAATAATGTTACTAACACAAATTCTATTGTATCCTCTGCGTTAGCTAGGCCAACTCGGCAAAGGACAATGGCCTCATTTATACCGCGGCAATTAAAGCGAGACGAAAAACAAAAAATTGACAATGCGTTACTAAAATTAATGACTGTTGATTTTCAACCATTCAGCATCGTAGAGGATGATGGTTTTAAAAATTTTGTAACCGCTTTAAACCCAAACTACGAGCTGCCAAACCGAAAAACATTATCGAACTCCATACTTTTTAAAGAGTACAGTAAAGAATATGAGAAGATGCAGGCCCTAGTACGACAGAGCTGTAATAATATTTGTGTCACATTAGATTGTTGGACTTCGAAAAATATGGAGTCTTATATGGCGGTAACAGGCCACTTCATTAATAAAGATACCCTAGAATTCCACAATTTTTTAATTCAATGTGCAGGCCTTGAAGGACACCATACTTCAGAGAGAATAGCTTGTGAACTGAGAAAAATATTTGACGAGTGGAATATTTGGGACAAGATAAATTTAATAGTTACTGACCATGCAACTAACGTTGTAGGAGCTGTCCGAAGTCTAGGAAAACCTCACTATGGATGCTACGCTCACAAATTGAATCTTGTAGTCCAAAATGCTTTGAGTATTGCAGAAATATCGTGCACCATCACCAAAGTTCAAAAGACTGTGTCTCATTTTAAGCGAAGCAGTATAGCCAAGGGAAGACTTTTAAGATATCAAACCGCATCACAAAACATATCGCAACCAAAAAGCCTCTTACTATCAATCCCAACTAGATGGAATTCCGTATATTATATGCTGAACAGATTCGCATCTTTACAAGAAGCTTTAAGGGCTACGATCCCAAATTTAAATTCTGATCTGCCCATTATACCCATGCAAGAGTGGGAATGCATTAATCAAATATGTGAGGTGTTAAAACCTTTCGAAGAAGTGACAAAGATAATGAGCACCGAAAAATATTTACATGCGAGTAAAGCTGTGGTTCTAGTTTCTGGGCTGAAAACGGTGTGTGACCAGTTGTTACAGCGAGACCTACTCAGACCCGTGAAAAAATTATTAGAATATTTAAAAAGTGGGGTAGAACTACGGTTTGCGGACATCGAGCACGATACAGCAATAGTCATGTGCACTCTTTTAGACCCCCGCTTCAAGCACCATGCCTTCGAAAATGAAGCGGCAATGCTCAGTGGAAAAGATTTACTAACAAGAAAACTATCAGACATGTATGATCAAGAGCAAACCACTGTAGAGCAAAATACAAACCAGACGCCTACTTCAACTATAACATCACTGTGGAGTAAATTCGAAGAGAAAATTTCAACATCGCTACAACCAAAAACAGCTGAAGAAAAGGCGGACGAGGAAATAGAAATGTACTGGAAAGAAAACGTCCTCAATCGGTCAGAATGCCCTATTAAATGGTGGAAGGAGCACAAAGGCATATACCCTAAATTGTACCAATCGTTCATTTGCTGCTCAAACATAGTAGTTACATCGGTACCCTGTGAGCGAATTTTTTCCAAAGCAGGATACATGATATCCGACAGACGAACCCGTTTGACTACATCGAAGGTACAAAAACTGATGTTCCTTAATTCCTGCAATATATAAAAACTTTATTTGAAAAAAAAAAAAAAAAACATAACAATAAAAGCAATGACGAAAAACACAATGATAAACAATCTAAATAAAAGTGTAAATATGTAACACAAAAAGGGACAGTGTAAATAAAAATAAACATTAAAAAAAACACAATGATAGACAATACAAATAAAAGTGTAAATATGTAACATAAAAATGGACAGTGTAAATTAAAGTGTAAAAAAAACTTTAAAAAACCCAATAATAAACAATGTAAATAAAAGTGTAAATATGTAAAAATGGACAATGTAAATAAAAAAAAACATAAAAAAAAACACAAAAATAAACAATGTAAATAATAATGTACATTTTGTAATCTATAAAATGAACAATGTAAATTAAAGTGTAAATATGTAAAATAAAAATTAACAATGTAAATAAAATCAATGATCTTCTAAGTACGCCTGATATGAATCCCATAACCCTTTTCGAAAGACTCGTCAAATAAGGAGACGAAATATTTATTTGACGCAAGATTCATTTCGGACAGTCCTAAGCCTGAAAAGTACGAAGGGAAATTCATTGATGTGAAAGTAATTTTATTGTATTTTGGTAGCGTTTGTAGTTTAATAAATTGTCTAGCCTAATACTTTAATTTCAAAGTCAAAATGAGATTTTTTTTGAACGAAGGTGCTACTAGTGAATAAAAGTGTGTTTTTTGTCTTGGTAACACATTTCCACAGAACCATGAGAAAAGTTGTTACCAGTGCAAAAACAATACACGAAAATAATGCAAATTTTTTGCTCTGGTAACATCTTTGCACAGAACACTGTTGTCTGTGGCCTTACTGTACAGCCTGAGGTGCTAAGACAGTGGCACCATCTATTATCGAGTAGCGTGACCGCCAGCCGATGTTTGATGACGTCACTTGGCTGGTTATTTTACGTTTTATTCTGTTCCAACACTATGATTTCGTTTCGTTTTACGTACATAAGCGTCACAACGAATAAGCGTTCAAAAGTCTGATTTTAAGATAAAGCTTAAGACTTATCAGCGCTTACTAAAAGAAGCCGCTTATCACACCTCTGCACAAAACACAACAGATCAGTAAGAGAGAGTCGATTCTCAACTAAAAGTCATAACCTTCCTCACATGACGACTGTTCACCGTTTCACGGAATTTGTTGATGAATGGTGACACATGCTGATTATTCACAATCACTATAAATTTCTCCACGGACATATGAGCTCGAAATTACATTGCGAGAACCACAAAAACACGGATTCAGGTTTTATTACAATAGCAAGTCAAACACAGGGTATATTTATTTTAAAAATAACAAGAAACGCAAAAAATCAGCCCACTCCCGTCTCTCCACACGACTGCTTACGCACACATTGAATAAAAATTCACTGACAAACTGAACGTTTATGTTGTGTGTATGTATACAAAACCAACACATGTTCATAAGCTACTAGTGATGTTCCTTGAAATTCCTTCCCTCGAGTCTACATTGTACATTGTACTACATTGTACATCCAGTATTGCGCAACCAAATAATCTCAGACTTTTTATTTTCCGCTATGTATACATAGCGGAAAATATATAATTCAGAATTAGATGAGCCAAGGCACTACTTTCGCGGAAGGTGAGGTAAATAGCTACGGCACACATTTACATAAGGTGCGTTCTATTAGCTTATGAGGGCATTGGTGGCGTTGTCATTGATGGCTCTTTTGTTATAGCGTTCGTAAAGCTCAAAAACGTTATTTTTGCAACTTTTGCCAATTTTGCCCACATTCTATTTGAACGCTCAACTGAGCATAAGACCTAAAATAGCATGATTATGCTGTCAAATACATAGCTGTCAAAAAACGATCACAAACAACCATGCTCCGGACGTGGGTCAAAAGTTACTGTTTTAGGTGGCAACAATTCCTCATTTTTAGCTTTCCGAACGCTGAACAAAAAAAAACATGAACGACATTTTCACCCATAGATTCCCAATTCGAACGCCCCTTGTGAGCGTTTTTAGCGTTATTTTCGCTAAAAACGCTCACGAAGAACCTATTCAAACGCACTAATAATCACGCATACGAATGCAAAAAAATGGAGCGTCTTTATAAACGTAGAAAAAAGTGAATGTTGTAAACAAACACAAAACACACACTCCATTAAAGAATCTGTTGTTACACAAATTTTAAGTAGCACATTAATACAAACGGTAGTTATGAGGCGTAAAATACCGATAAAATTAATGTCATTAAATGAATGAAAGGATTTGTATCTACTATCTATGTGTTTAATATTATATTTTATGTTCATTAATAATCATCAATAATAATGCATGTTTATGAAGATTTTTCATCTTAATTAGAATGGTGGGGTACGATAAGGACAGTAAGAGATAAGCTCTGCGAGAACGGTAGGGCTATTATGTATCTCGGTTGCTAACAATTTTAATTAAAATCTAGAAAAATAGCGGCTCTCTGTTACGTTATCAAAATACTAACATTTTTGCTTATTAAAGTTGTCAAAACTGACATAGTGCCGCCATTTTCTACCGACTTTCAAATAAGAGGAGGTACTTTATTCGTCGTTTTTTTTACATGTTTACCTTATAACTTTCGCCGGATTAACCGATTCTCAAAATATTTTTTTGTTTTGAAATTTGGTGCTTCTCCTGTGGTAATTTAATCATATTCGGTCCAGTAGTTTTTTGAGTTACGCTCCAATAACTGAATAGAATGGAAGTCGGTATAAAAATTTTCATATTGCACATGTTCAAGAATTCAGTCATAATTTGTTAACAACTGACATACATAATAGCCCTGCAGGTAATATGCGGTTGAAAAACTTATAATTAAGGTTCAGGACAACTTAAAATAATGTGCATAAACTAGCTTAAATACATACTAATCCACAGACAAAAAAATTACTGTGTATCTAATATAAGAACAACCTTAGATCACCTTAACTCTCAAAGCATCCAATTCTACACATTTTAGATTCTAATAGAAGGCATAATCAATCATTAGAGTCCTCTATATCTCTATAATAACCTCAATTGGGTCTCTGATGATAGCTATTGCTCACGCCAGCATGGAACTCTGCAACTTTCAGTACCTTGGCACAGCACCATAGGTTTCAGAGGTGGATTCCGCTTCTACGAAGTGCTGGAATAATCTGTCGCCACCCATTAGGAAAATAAAAAATATCAACACATTTAGGCTCATCTTAAAAAAATCTGATCAGCGAGCAGATTAAGTACGGAGACAACAATATCATAGTTTTTTTTATTTATGTAGAGTATGTTAATGTCGAATGCGCTGTTATTCTTACTTGTGAAATTCGTGTTTCTAAGGTAAAATAAAATTAAATTGAACCTGTCCTGCATCTGTCTATATGTATTATATATGTTTGTATTTTTAAATGTGTACTTTATTGTTGTGTGACTGGAAGCAGAATATTGTATTGGTTCTATGTAACCTGTAAATCTACAAGGCTTTGCCTGAAAATCAGCGTCAGATGTCACAGATCACGGACATCTTACATAGACATATGTGCTGAGGTAGGGCTTGTTTAACATATTGTTACTGTTGCTTATATTACTGTTTTTAACCTGTGTGTCAAATAAATTACATTTATTTCTTTTTTTTTCTTTCTTTCTTTCTTTCATACAGAGTTTGCACTGTTTCATCGTACAAACCTCGTTTATCACACTAACGTCGTAGAAAACAATCGTGTATCAGTGACATCGTACAAACATAATAAAACGGTATGCTTGGAAGATATTAGATTATGCCTAGATATGTGCTTAATAAATAAACTTCATGAGTACCGTGGCAGATAACAGAAAAATACGTACATGTGAACATGACGAAATGACACTTGATTCAGGAAAAAGGCTAACCTAAATGTAAGTTTAACTATATGAATAAAAGTAAAGCTACTGCCCAGAGTACCTATTGATTTTGACACGATAGGATTTGATCTAATGTTCTCGCAACATAAACTATTCCGTTTCCATCAGTGGCATCATATAACAATGTAATGATTTTATATTTTGAAGACATCAGCATAAGTTTAAACGTGCAGAAAGTAGTTTTTTTTCTTAAACTCTGTATATACAAATTGAGCGTACTTCACAACACTGCAGTTTATTATGTAAATTATTGATGCATTCAGCGCCATAACATATCCTGTACCTTGACAAAAAATATTTCTTGCTGTTGATAATCAGATAAAATATGACTTACAAAATCAGTCATCGGTGTATCGTGCCTATAGTTTTTGTATATGCATTTGATCTGTGGATTGGTAACTTATTTAAATCCTACTCGATTCAAATTAGTTTAGCCCAAATTCAATATTTAGATAATCATAACCTGATATTAGTTGAGTTAAGTTTAGTGATACTATCCCAGAGTTATTGGCCTCAGAATAATTAAATAATTTTATAAAGAACCCGTTGTCGCCGACTATACGCTTCCATATGAAAATGTATAAAAAAGTGACATAATGTAACAAAGATGTTATTTACAGTGATTCTGCAAGCTTATGCCACTAGCTTGAAAACAAGACATTCTAAGTCATTGTAAATATAATAACCATAGTAACGAAAATAAACACGCACGGTCATTTATCGCACCGACTCTCAATACCACTCATCACCTCGCAGGTTTTGGCGGGTATTAGCGCTCTGGCTCAGTGGGACCGAAGGGGTTAAACTAAAACCATGCGTTCACTCATTTGGTTCTTTTTGTTACACACACATTACTAGTCCCCGCGTACCATTAAATTACGTATCATATTTTCTTACGTTTTACAAAATGTATTTTAGCGACTAGCTTGCCTAAGGAGCACTGTGGCGCCCTCGTGATTGCTCCTGAGTGTTACGACCTGCGCCCGCGTCAAAAGTTTGCGCCGAGTTGGGAATAAATGGCTCTTGTGCCATACCTATAGCGAGTTAAGAGACGAAATTTTTGTTAGAGATAGTTGAATAACCAAGAAATCTGATACATAAACATTCTTGTCAAATGTATTAGTAAAATGTTATGTTACACGAGGACAAACTTGACGTAGCCGAAAAAATCAGAATTGATGTGGAAAAAAATTGTAATTTAAAAATTTTACATTAATACCTATAGGTTTTTTGCGGTAATTAAATAGTAAAAACACATATCTATCTAATTACATTCAAATATTTGAATTCGTAGAAGAAATAATATCATAAAAAAAACTTGCAATCTGACCACAAAAATTAAGTTTTATCAATAAATAATGCTTCCCAAGACAGGATTTTGATTTGATATTTATAAATATTTTGAATGTCTAGAACAGAAATATTATTTTTACCTAGTAACATATGCTTAGGTTATTAATAATTACATAAAAAATAAGAGCTACTTTGAAATTTCGGCCAATAATGATTTTTTTTTCAACTTGGGGGCCCATTTTCTAGACTTAGACATGGTGATTTCCAAAAATTTTTTTTTGTATGTAATATAAATTTTCTTGTTGGTTTTTTTATTTTATTGGAATTCTTATTAGAAATCCTACAAACCAAACTAGGTTTTTAAAGAATAATTATATATCAGATATTTAAAAAAAATTACAAGTTTTGAATTTTTAGTACAAGCGAATTTAACTGTCACGTGACTTCGATTTTTTATCGATCCTGACATGATATGGCGTATTTATCATATTCTGAGTGGGTGTAATTCCTTGACAACATTATTTCTGTGATATTTTACAATGTAAAAGTATAATCTATTCAAAATAAAGCAAATTATAACCAATCATAACAATGAGAAATTAGCTTACCGAGTGTTGTCGGTTCGTGACAAATTTATATCGTAAAATTTTGATGTCAGAACTTAAATCACATATTTACAGTATTCCTTACACATTCACGATCATATTCATGTTTAATTTGTATCAAAATCATGAGTTTAACCCGATTAATTCACTAAAAACTATAGCACAAAAAATAACCTCGCCGCCAAACACAGATGAAAATATAAACATTGATTATATTTTTTTTTTAAAGTTCACAGATAGAACATGTCCGTGTGTAGTGTTGCCATAGAAAGAAAATATATTACGCTAAAGAATTAAACTCTATGGTTAAACATTGGGATGACTTTAAAAAATAAACAAAAGAAAAACGCGCGTGACACTTACTTGCAACAATTGTTGCGCCGACACTTTGGACCTCAAAAATCCTTGCAGTTTTGTTGCGCGGGCAAACTAGTCGTTAGAGTAAAAATAATAGCGTATTCGTGTCATTATTTACTATGTGTGATGATAAACTCCGTCTTTACTTAAATTTGATGATTCCGATTGTCTTTTACATGAAATCACGGCACAACCAAGGAGTGAGTTTCTAGTAAGCTTCTTATTGCGACAGCTATGCAAGTAAAATGGCGAATGATCGTGGCTAACTAGATTTTATAAACTGACATGAACCGATCGTTGATGTACCAGTGGGGACCACCTACGTTTGGCAGTTCTAGTTCTTAATGCTCTAAGGCAAAACCCATCATTTCTAGTGCGTTGAAATAGACCCAAGTTAGCGAAAATAACGCTAAAAACGCTCACAAGGGTGATCAAATTGGTGAATCGTTGTTGGCTCTTTATACAGTTACAGTTGTCAGTATAACTACTTTGTCACGTTTAAATATGCATTAGTAACGCCGGTATATACTAAACCACACTATTCGCATAGATATGTAAATAGGGCAAATTCTGTGACTATTCGTACCTTAGTATTTAATCCTAATAATAAAAAAGAAAGATTTCATTGTTTGTTTGTTTGTCATGGAAACACAAGAACTACTAAACCGATTCAAAAAATTCTTTCAGCAATAGAAAGCTACATTGTGCCTGAGTTACATACGCTATATTTTATTCATCATCATCATCATCCATCACCACGTGGGTGAAACCACGGAGCGCAGCTATTTATTTAAATTCAGAATTGAAATACAAAATTAAATATGCGTGCTTGTCAAAGAATTAATAACTAAACTTATTGTACTTTAATTGCTTGTCTGTTTAAAAATAATTTATACTATTATAAAATTTAGTCAATAATATGTGTTCACCCCAAAGCGTGACGTCACCTCAAGGCGCGCACCCGCGCCCGCGTGCCCCACCGCCGCTTCGCCTGCAGCTGTAATAACTAGAAGCAAGCGGCTGAAGAGAAGCGGAAATAGTCACACTTTTATAGTCGTATCTGGTGGACGTGTACCGCTGCGCTCCGCGTAGCGACCGCGTGGCAACCGCCATTATCAGCACGAGTCACCGCGAGTGACCTACAGGGTGTGTTCGGCACGGCCACACACCACCTCCTAAATCAGCCCGTGTTTACACGTAAATCACTGATCGAGACGCATTCAGCCCGCCGCGTAAACCAGTGCACAAACCAAAAGGACAATAAAAACATTATAACCAAGTGAACAACAGTTCTTCAGCCCCTTTCAGCACGACGTCGACAGCAAGACGCCTCCACCTAGGACTCACGGTCACCAGCCCTCATCAGACCCAGAGCCTCTCAACACCCCCAACGGAAACCAGGTATTTACCAACAACTCTTCCCTACCTATTGTCTGGTTGCAGGAAACTGCCGCACCATATTTCCTTCGAGCCGGATATCCGGATAACCGGATACCCAGGTTAACCACATTTCCCACGAGCGCAGATATCCGGCAACATAATTTCTTTCGCTGCTGGATAAACCAGTGCTATCACCCCCTACTCCTTTAATACAGTCCATTGCTCAATATAAATCCACTATCAGCCCTATTTAATATCCAAACTATTTCTGATAGATTTAATTTAATTTAAATCCTTTCCGTCATACAAATCAATTAGAAGCTTCTAGCAAAAAACTCCACTCGGCAGTAACAAACATATTGCCAAGCGAAATCGACCCGTCTAATTAGGACGACATCGTATGACACAAGCGCGCCACAGAATACATGAGAGTGGTTTCACATTCCTGACGGATTAACCTAGCGCTACGATACGATTGTTATTGATATTGCTTGCAAGAAAGATTTGTAATTAAGGAGATTCTTAGGCTAGGTAGTTATGGATGCACCTGGCCCCTCCGTACTAGATTAAGCTGCTGAGTAAGCTTTATTGTGCTTACTCAGCATAGAAACTCTTAGAACATAAGATTGTCATTATGCAGACGCAGCTGCCTGTGTCTCGGCAGGTGTGAACTGCCCATGTACTTTATATCATAATTATATTAGCCTCCAAATCGGCAACACGTATTTTTATTTTATAATTTTAATTAAATTAATAATTAGTTTTTAAAAACATAATTATACGCGCCCAAATCAAGAGTGGCGCAGCCGTGCCGGATTTTCACCAGTTTCGCGAGTGTGTATGGAGATTTCCTGACGTACAAAACCGTTGGAAAAACCCTGCGTAAGCCGCGAGTGGATCCGTCGAACCAAATAAATTTCTTTTTGATCGGGTCAAAGTAAGCGTATAAACGAGTATGGGAGAAAGAGTGAGCATCGGCTGGTGAGTCAAAATTTTCGCCATTCCTTTGTTTCCTAAATCCTCCTGTATTTCTCATTAGTGTAATTAAGTAACGTGATTGTTATTATTGAGATTGGAACTCTCTCAATATAACGTGCTTGGTTTTCTTAATATGAATTTTTAGTAAGGATAATCTAAATATAGAATTTACATAGAGTAAAGAAACATTCAGACAAAACAGAATATAAATTAGATTCTGTTATTGTCTCTCATATTTAGCATAGAATAAATAACTGATCTCGAAATAGATCATTATTCTGTAATAATTGAATGATATATTATGCTAATATGATATAAAATAATTAAAATATTTATATTTAAAACTATATTTGCATATAAAAATATTACTTCACATTTACAAATTTTACAAAAATATTTTCTTGTGTATGTGTGTATTATACTGTTTTATTTCATGTGTTTTTGTGTGTGTTAAATTTATAGGATTATTCATAATTAAGTGTTGTGTACTCTCTAAACCTTAACTGCTCTACAATGTCGGTCGAAAATGTAGCCATAGTTTCTATTCCAAACGAAGTGATTAGAATTATTCCACTTTTTAATGGTGATAAGCGACATTTAAATTTATATATTGAAAAGTGTGAATATGTCATAGAAAGATTTAATAGTAGAGGCAATGAAGAGCAGAATCTATATGTGTTTCACACGATTACTAGCAGGCTTACGGAGAACGCAGCTGCGCTGTTATCGGAACGTGACGATATCGTCAATTGGTCCGCGTTAAAAGACTTACTTCAGCAACATTTTGGAGATCCGCGTAGCGAAGCATGTATTGGTATTGAATTAGAATCTATGAAAATAAAATCCGGTGAAAGTTTTCTAGAGTTTTGTAACAGGATCCAGAGTGTTCGGTCAGTGTTAATTTCAAAAGTTAATTTAATTACAGACGCAGAAATGAAACGCGCGAAAATAACTATTTACAACAATACAGCTCTGAACGTATTTTTATACAACCTTCCGGAAAATATGGTTCGTATAGTCAGACTAAAATCACCTTCAACATTGGAAGTAGCTTTGAGTATAGTACTCGAAGAAGTTAACTTCCTCGAGCAGTATAGCGCGCGTAACCGATTTCAGAGCAACAGCCAAGTTTCAAAACCAGCTATAGGTATAACCGTGCATACTCCAAGTGCACCAGGGTTTCGATTTGGCAACGTACCTCAACCAACTGGGTTTAGACCCATCATGCCTATTAACACACCTAAATTTAACTTCGGTATTCCTCCTAACGCGCAAATGCAAGGTCAAAACCGACCGCAGCCACAATTCGGCTATAAGCCACAACTGGGGTCTCAGCCACAGCTTGGGTACAGACCACCTCAACAGTTCGGCTATAGGCCACCTCAACAGTTTGGCTACCGACCACCTCAACAGTTTGGCTATAGGCCACCTCAACAGTTTGGGTATAGGCCACCACAACAAATGGGCTATAGACCACCCCAACAATTCGGCTATACACCACCACAGGTACAGAAGCCCCAATTGCAAGTAAGTGACGTATCCATGAGGACAGCGCCTCTTAGGCCACAACAGGGTTTTAGACTAAACGAACTGACATTAGACAGTGATGAAGGACATAATAACTATGATGACGTGTATTACTATCAAGGCGAATACTCTTATGATGACGGATCATACTATTATAGTGATGAACCTAACACGGACAAACATAGTGAAGCATTAGAACAGACTGACGTTCCTCAATCTCAGGATTTTTGCGAAACCGCTTCGACAGACAAGAAATCTTAGAACTAAATTGCGATCCAAATTTAAAACTTCCGTATGTGTATATAGAAGAAATAGACTCAAATTTTATGATAGATACAGGAAGTATGAGATCATTCATAAGCCCTCGAAAAGCATATGAATATTTTGGTGAATTTGTACGTAAGGAACCATTTCAAGTAGTCAGTACTCATGCATCGAGTAGACATGATGAGGTTATAGAAATTCCCCTAATGCCTACCTTTAATAGCAACGATTATCACAAATTTTATTTGTATGACGTTGATGCACGTTACGATGGGCTTATTGGAAACGATTTGCAACAATTAGGCGCCCTTATTGATTTTAAGGACAAAGTATTAAAAACTAATGCGGCTTGTATACCATTAATCAACAATAATTTAAATTACATTATTGAACTACCACCACGATCAGAACAGCGAGTCAAACTGCCTATTGACCAACATTCAGGTGACGCTATTCTTGATTTCAAAGAATTTGCAGATGGTTTGCGAATGCCTAGTGCAATAGTGAATTGCATTAATGGCTATGCATCTACGGTAATTCAGAATACCTTAGAGCGTTCTATGACTATAACTATAAAACAACCTTTAACAGTAGTTCAATTTGAAGAAACAGAATGCAACCTTAATTTCACGAAAAATATGACAGACATTGACACAGACAATTTACTTACTGAAAATTTGGACAAAATTAGACTTGACCATACAAACGACGAAGAACGTGAGAAAATTTATAGACTATGTCTAGAGTACAAGGACATATTTTACTGTGACCAACTACCCTTGACATTTACTAATCAGGTCAAACATACTATACGCACCAAAAACGAAGACCCGATATACGTTAAACCATACAGACAGGCCCCGACTCAACAAAATGAAATAAATAGACAGGTAGAAAAGTTATTGACAGACAATGTTATACAAGAGTCTCATTCTCCTTGGAGGGCACCTGTACACCTGGTGCCCAAGAAGATGGACGCATCAGGAAAAGTGAAATATAGAATGGTGATCGACTACAGACGACTGAATGACTTAACAACCGACGACAAATACCCCTTGCCGAATATAAACGACTTATTTGACAAGTTAGGAAAAAGCGTTTACTTCAGTACGATAGATTTAGCTAGCGGGTACCATCAAATCGAAGTCGAGGAAGAGGACAGACAGAAAACAGCATTTAGTACACAAAACGGCCATTTTGAATTTCTCCGTATGCCATTTGGCCTCAAAACGGCACCAGCAACTTTTCAGCGCACAATAGACAATGTGTTAAGAGGCTTACAAGGCCTCCACTGCATGGAGTACCTTGATAACGTAATTATCTACTCAAGTAGTCTAGAGGAACACTTACAAAAACTAAGATTAATATTATATAGACTGAGACAGACGAATCTAAAGGTACAGTTAGATAAATCCGAGTTTTTACGGAAAGAAGTACTGTACCTTGGACACACTATAACTAAAGATGGATTACGACCTAATGACGATAAAATTAGAGCTGTTCTTGAGTTCCCTTTACCTAAAACTACGACTGAAATTAAAAGTTTTCTTGGCCTTGTCGGTTACTACCGACGATTTATACAAAACTTTGCCAAAATCACCCAACCACTGACATCATGCCTAAAAAAACGAAACAAGATCATCATTGACCAAACTTACATTGACGCCTTCAACAAGTGTAAAGAGCTATTGACTCATGCTCCATTGTTACAGTACCCTGACCATGATAATCCTTTTATTTTGACTACTGACGCTTCGAATGTCGCTTTAGGAGCAGTCTTATCCCAAGGGCAAATAGGTAGTGATAAACCGATTGCTTACGCGAGCCGTACGTTAAGTGATACAGAAACGCGTTATAGCACTATAGAACTTGAGTTACTTGCTATAATTTGGGCAACGAAACATTTTAGGCCATATCTATATGGACGAAAGTTTTACATTTATACGGATCATAGACCTTTGGCTTGGCTTAATTCCCTTAAGGATCCAAATAGTAAGCTCACCCGCTGGAGATTGCGCCTGCAAGACTTCGATTTCGAAATCATATATAAGAAGGGTAAACAAAATACCAACGCAGACGCCCTCTCTCGCATTAGGGTTAATGTTGTAGACTCGGATGATGACGATGGAAACTCAATGAAAGTTAACGTAGAGAGAGAACGAAAAATTCAAGAGCAAATGGAGGAGGTCGTTCAAAGCATTGTTCAACTTTCACCCAAAAAGAAACATAGTCCCAAGCCACCTGTATTAGATAAACCTATAATAGTAGATTCAGATTCTAGTGGTACGATATCAGCTGGTCCTATGTCTATATCCGACGCTTCAACATTTTCTAATACTGAAGATATATCTATATACCCTGTAAGACAACCTTCAGACCAAAGTAGCAGAACACAGACCATACATTCTGTTGGTGACTTAGACTCAACAGGAATACCAATTTTAAATGAGGCTATAGACACCAAGCCTAACCAAATTTTGGTATACTCATGGCTTAAAAATGAAATGCATGTTAATGACAAATCTGGGAAACAACAAAAGGTTTTAGAAGTGTTTTTACCAATTAATAACCTGGAATTAATAAAAGAATTCTTAAAAAAATACATTAGGCCAAAAATTAAATATTTTATTTATTTTGAGGAAAGTGAACACCGAAAACAATTTAGTAACATAATAGTTCAACTATTCAAAAAGGATACGATTCGATTATATGAATGCACAGAGCGTGTCGTATATGTTGAGGATGAAAACGAACAAAGAGCAATAGTATTAAAATACCACGAAGGCAAAACGTGCCACCGTGGGATTAAAGAGCCATTGGTTAGAATTCGTATAAGTTTTGGCTGGAGTAACATGCAACAAACAGTTACTGCAATCATCAACGCATGTGCAGCCTGTAAAAAGATGAAGTATGACCGTAAACCTATGAAACCTACCCTGCAATTAACGCAAACACAAGATTCACCTTTCCAAGAAGTATTTATAGATATTTTTAGTATTGAAGGGAAATACTACCTGACTCTCATTGATGCCTTCAGCAAATTAGGACAAGCAATAGAAATTCAAACTAAATCAACTCCCGAAGTAATTAGAGCTTTAATGAAGTACTTTTCGTACTATGGTATACCCAAAAAGATAAGTGCTGATCCAGGAACTGAATTCAATAATGAGCTCCTGAAAGAGTTTTTAGGCTTACATAAAATTGATCTGCACATTGGCACCCCTAACAATCCAAATTCAATGGGTCTCATTGAACGTTTTCACTCAACGATTATAGAAATATACAGACTAGCCAAATATGAAAAGAGATGTACAGACGCAGCTTCAGTAATAACTTACTCAGTAATGGCTTACAATTACACAATCCATTCTGTTACCGAACTAACACCTTTTGAAGTGGTTTTCGGGCACACTGATGCAAGTAACCCCTTTAGCATGAATTTTGAAAGGCAATACTTGCAACAATTAGTTAAAGATCACGCAAAGCGAACAAGAGTCTTGTATGAATTATTAGCTGGGAAAATGGTATCAATAAAAGAAAAGGTTAGAGAGAAGAAAGGTGGAGAAGCGGAAATAGAGTTTCCTGAAGGAAAAACTATTTACGCTAAAGATGTAAACAAACGGAAAAGTAAGAATAAACCCAGATATGTCAAAGCAAAAGTTTTAGGTAAACCTATAAGGAATGTAGTGCCCGTACAAGTAAGAGAAAGGGAAACAAAAGTTCCTGTTAAAAATATAAAACGCCCTCCACAGGTGGTGCATACTGCTGGTGACGGTGCCGGCGCTGGCCCTTCATCTGCAATCTCTTGAAGGGAACCCGGGGATACTCCCGATTAAAAGTGGTCAAGCATACGTTCAAACTGAGCACTGGATTATGGTAAAGACTATAAACCTAGGAAGAATTTATAGCGATCTCAATTATATAACGAACAGTTTTAAACAACTATGTAATTTAATCGATAGGAATAAACCTTATCGTGAAGAATTTATTAGTATCAAAATGCATACAGAGTTTATACGTAATATAACAATAGAAAAATACCGACAGCTTGTTCCGCGACGCTTAAAAAGAGGCCTTATAAATCCATTGGGATCAATTATTAAAATCATTACGGGAAACCTGGACCATGACGATGCTCTAAAATATGACAAAATGACTTTTCAATTAAGCGAAGATCAAGTAATTATTTCCAAAAAGCTTACTCTGGTCTCTAAAATGTTTGACAGCTTTATTAATGTAACGGAAACGATTAATCAAAATTCTGTAATTTTGGATAAACGTCTCCAAAGAGTAGAGACAATGCTACAAGATTTAGCTGCTAAAGAAAGTAGGTAGTTGGGTTTTTTCTACATATATTTTAGGTTTGTTTAATGTCTTTATAAGCAGTTTTCGTACTATATTTATTAGACTAAGTGAGCTAGAAACAGCATTAGCATTAAGTAAAGTATCTATCATGCATCAATCGATTATAAACTCTACGGAGCTATTGTACCACTTACAAGTAATATCTAAGTTCGCAACACTAGTATATCCACCTAATGAAATGAACTTGATAGACTTAGAAGAGACTATTTGTGTAAAAAGTTTTATTAAGAAAAACCAAATCACGTTTATTATGGAAGTTCCACTCACTGATAATTGTACCTATAATTATTATAAGATTTACTCCTTACCAATTTTCCACCATTCCAAAAACATAACCACGTCTATTATCCCAGAATATCCTTACCTTTTGGCGAAAGGAACGAAGTACATACCAATAGATAAGCCGTGCCGCTCACTTTCCGCTGGCGACAACTTCCTATGCACAGAAGATAATATACCTCTGCATCAAGGGTTCAGTTGCATTGAACAGCTGATGAGATTTGACAACGATCTAACATACTGTAGACAGCATGAAATCAAACTCGAAGAAATCAAGATCCAAAGAGTAAACACTGACAGTTGGATACTATTTGCACGTTTGCAGACAACCCTAACTAAGCAATGTAACTACGAGGTCAGTAAACAACCTGTTTTCGGGACTTACCTCGTCACGATAGATGAACCTTGTGACCTAGAGATCAACGGAATCTGGATTCGCCATCATATCTTTATGGAAACTAGTGTAGTAGAACCCTCTCCAGTCATAACATTACCACAGCTACCTATGAACGTGAGCCTACTAAGTGCACATGCACTTAACATGCATGGGATCGCCCTCGATGAGTTAAGTTTATGTCGTACTCGCTCAAACAAAGTGAAGTGAACAAAGTGATAGAAAGTGTTTTTGATGAAAAACATAATTTAGTGCGGGCTTAGGATTCGTAACTTTAAGCTTATTAATTTTAAGTATTCTCATTTCTACTCTCTATGTTTATCGAAAAATAATAACGAAACATTTGTCAATTACGCAAAATTATCGGAATAACCGTAAAATGGATTCTTCCGATAATTTTACACTTAAGAAGGGAGGAGTTATGGATGCACCTGGCCCCTCCGTACTAGATTAAGCTGCTGAGTAAGCTTTATTGTGCTTACTCAGCATAGAAACTCTTAGAACATAAGATTGTCATTATGCAGACGCAGCTGCCTGTGTCTCGGCAGGTGTGAACTGCCTATGTACTTTAGATCATAATTATATTAGCCTCCAAATCGGCAACACGTATTTTTATTTTATAATTTTAATTAAATTAATAATTAGTTTTTAAAAACATAATTATACGCGCCCAAATCAAGAGTAGGTACTAATAACTACCTACGCCAGGTACTTTGTTGATTTTAATTATAAAATTATACTAAATACTGTTAAACGGGTTTGCTTGTGTTCTTGAGATTAAATAATTATAATTCGTCCATAGTCGCACGTTCGGAATTCAGCCCAATTTATTTTTATTTCAAGAACTTTATTCTTACCTAATAGAGATCCGCACACCATTTTAGAGTTCCGTGAAAATTATTACGTGATTAACATAAAGTAACATCTGTTAGCTGTTGTGATTCAACACTCATAAATCATTTAGACATGCTACTTAATTAGGTCACATAGTGTTATTTATAATTGGATTAACTACTTATATTTAAATTAGGGTTCCGCGCAGTTATTAAATATTTAGTACCGAACGAATTTACAAATTTCAATTAATAAAGTAATTAAACCCTCAGCTCACATAAGGTTTGGTACACACGTTATTAATTTAGGCGTTATTTTAACCGACTTCCGAAAAAGGAGTTGCGGAATTTCACCTACGATTAAATACTTTAATATATTTATTTCCTTTTATTTTTGCTTGCGTCCTTGTACCTGACTTCGCCTTCGACGTTAACGATGCCTTCAAAATCACAGGTAGCCAGATTTAGGGAGGAACAGATCGCTATTGTTAAGCTTAATTTGGAAGCGTTATCATTGAAGTCTAGCAAACCAAGGCGCTATAGCCCAGAATTCGCTGCCAGAGCAGCTGGCGTCAGATTGACTCGCGATAAATTTGACGCAGCGTACTATATAATATTAGACACCGTAGGTTTATCAGACGACGAGGAGGAATTCTACAACGAGCAGTATGAAAGGACAATAGACGCCTACTACGAGATTCTCGTTGCAGAATTGGAACAAAAAACATGGTCATCAACTGCCAATGACGATGTAAAAACTGCGCCACATACGGTAAACTCGGTCATCCCCCTAACTGAGTTACCAAGGTTTACCTCACAACCCGCGCCCCCTCCGTCATCAGCTCAGCAGGTATCGAACCTGCAGCCACAGTGCTATGCGCAGGTTTCGAACCTGCACCCTCTCAGCTCCGCGCATATACCCGCGCGCTTCTCATCATCAGCTCAGCAGGTATCGAACCTGCAGCCTCAGTGCTATGCGCAGGATTCGAACCTGCACCCTCTCAGCTCCGCGCCTATGCCAGCGCGCTTTTCGTCATCAGCTCAGCAGGTATCGAACCTGCAGCCTCTGTGCTATACGCAGGTTTCGAACCTGCACACTCTCAGCTCCGCGCCTATACCCGCGCGCCCCTCGCAGTCAACCCAGCAGGTATCGAACCTGCAGCCACAGTGCTATGCGCAGGTTTCAAACCTGCACCCTCTCAGCTCCGCGCCTTTACCCGCGCGCTTCTCATCATCAGCTCAGCAGGTATCGAACCTGCAGCCTCAGTGCTATGCGCAGGATTCGAACCTGCACCCTCTCAGCTCCGCGCCTATACCCGCGCGCTTCTCACCATCGGCTCAGCAGGTATCGAACCTGCAGCCACCGCACTATGCGCAGGTTTCGAACCTGCAACCTCTCAGCTCAGCGACTATACCCACGCGCTTCTCGCCCCCACCTGTGAAGGTATCGAACCTGCAGCCACCGCACTATGCGCAGGTTTCGAACCTACAACCTCTTAGCTCCGCGCCTATACCCGTGCGCTTCTCGCCCCCTCTTCAGCAGGTTTCGAACCCGCAACCTCTGCGCTATGCGCAGGGTTCGAAATCAAGACCTTTCAGCTCCGCGCCAAGACCCAAACAGGGATCGAACGCGCAACCTCACGACAACCATTGCTACCCATGGTGTAATGTAAAGGGTCACAAGCCTCGGGTATGTACCCGATACTACGCACCACCAGTGCGCTTATTGCCGGTACAACAGCGCGAGGTACCACGGCGCCGTCCCTCACCTGATACGGGCCAGATGGTGTACTCCCGTCGTTCTCCACCGCGCACTACCTCGCGTTCTTCACCGCCGCCTAGGCAATGACTAGGACGGCACATTCAGCACATACCGACTCAGCCCACAAAGAATCAGCACATATCAGCTCAGCTCATAGCTAATCAGCACAAATCCCAGCACGCAGATAATCCGCACACATTTTACCTGCCCACAATTCTTCAGCACACACACACAACACGACGACAAACTGTCGTCGCAAACACCTTAAGTCAGTTAGGTGCTGACATTCTGCACTCACCCTTACGCCAGCAATTCTGGACGTTATCAGCTCGTCGCGTAATGCGACATCGAGAATACAATGTTTACGTTTCCGCGCTAAAACTAAGGCCCCGTGCATGGCCGACTTACCCGCCGACCGCGTAAACGTTCAGCCCGTATTTAGCAAAGTCACGACGGACTTTGCTGGACCATTTTTGATAAAATCCAGTACACTTAGAAACGCCAAGCAATTAAAAGGCTGCTTCTGTGTTATAACATGTCTAGCCACGAAGGCGGTCCATCTCGAACCGGTATCTGAGTATCACGGAAGCTTTCCGTGCGGCATTACAGCGTTTTGTTTCTAGGCGCGGTGTACCGACGTTAATTAGATATAATTGCGGTACAATTTATGTAGGCGCTAGAAATGAACTTACGGAAATACAAGACTTTCTTGCAACCAATAATAACAATATCACACCTACACTTTCAGCTCTTTTAACGCGCATTGCAGCCATGCTCAATGCACGCCCTCTCTTAGCCTACTCTCTTTTGACCCCGCGGAATTTGAATTACTCACCGCGGGTCATGTTCTTTTAAACCGTCAGCTCAATGCCCTACCTGAATATTCGGTAGGAGGACGAGCCATTTCTGCACACATAAAGGTTCAAGCTCGTCCTACCCTTATCCCAACACCTTTGGCGATCCTGGTCCAAACCCTACCTGCACACCATCCAAACCCGCTCCAAACGGACTCCCCGATCCAGCCCACCTCAAGTCGGGGAACTGGTCCTGATAGTGGACGACCAGGTGCCGCCTCTACACTGGCGCATGAGCCACAAGACGAACCCATGAAGGGATGGCGTCACCCGAGTGGTGGAAATCAAGATCGACCACCTGACTGTCGATTGACCACCACACCACACCTTTGCCGCGTGGGGAATATGTTCACGCCAAAGCGTGACGTCACCTCAAGGCGCGCACCCGCGCCCGCGTGCCCCACCGCCGCCGTGTCCTGCAGCTGTCATAACTAGAAGCAAGCGGCTGAAGGGAAGCGGAAAGAGTCACCCTTTTATAGTCGTAACTGGCGGACGTGTACCGCTGCGCTCCGCGTAGCGACCGCGTGGCAACCGCCATTATCAGCACGATTCACCGCGATTGACTTCGCCGCGAGTGACCTACAGGGTGTGTTCGGCACGGCCACACACCACCTCCTAAATCAGCCCGTGTTTACACGTAAATCACTGATCGAGACGCATTCAGCCCGCCGCGTAAACCAGTGCACAAACCAAAAGGACAATACAAACATTATAACCAAGTGAACAACAGTTCTTCAGCCCCTTTCAGCACGACGTCGACAGCAAGACTCCTCCACCTAGGACTCACGGTCACCAGCCCTCATCAGACCCAGAGCCTCTCGACACCACCCACGGAAACCAGGTATTTACCAACAACTCTTCCCTACCTATTGTCTGGTTGCAGGAAACTGCTCAACCATATTTCACACCCCTTTTCACCGAGCGTAAGGTGGCAGATTGCCGCACCAATATGTTTTTAACTTTAAATAGACTAAAGCTGAGGTCTCTTAGGCTTTGCGGGAGCTTGTTAAAAATAACAGGTCCCATGCAGAAAATGCTCCTCAGAAAACTAGTTTTTGTGGCCTCGAATTATTGGCCGTGCAATATTGGCTGTGCTTTATCGTCACGGCCTGATATTTCGCATCTAATAATCGGAAGCATGTATATGAATTATTGGCTGTACAATATTGGCTATACATTATGAACACGGGCCAATTATGTACAAGCAATAAAACATGGCCAGGAAAAGCCAACTATGTATTTCAATTTCATGTACACGAATTATTGGCCATTCATTATTGTCTGTACATTATTTGGCTGTAAATTACAGCCAAAATTGGCTGTACATTATTTGCTTGGTTGTACATCAGTACAATACAAATACAAATATTTTTATTTCGGTAAACTAAAACTTATGATACATTTTCTAGGATCCTTCTTTTAAGTATGAAAGTATCTGTGTTAGAGAGTCTCGCTCTTCTGTAGTACGTGTTATATAGAATAAGTAAGTACACGATAGTTGCTTGAAAAAGTAAACAAATTAAGTAAGTTAAGTTAAGTAGCGTAAGTTAAAGAACCTAACTCAAATACATATGTTAAGTTAGATTATAAACCTAGAATGTAACTCAAGTTTAGTAAAGTTAAAAATAGCATCGAATATAATATAATTATATTCGATGCTAGCCTTAAAGTACTTTCCTATCTACTAATAGATACGTTATATTTAAGTAAAACATTATGCATTCATTATTATTAGAAATAATACGAATATGCATTTTGCCGCTTATTATTGTTTAGTGTTTGCTAGAAATTACCAGAGAGAAAATGATCGCAGTCATGCAACCAACCAACCAACCATAGTGTATTATCATAAAATATGAAGGGAAGGGGAGGCAGTAATGTACGACCATTGGAATGCACAGCTAAGTATTACACAACCCGTACCTATCAGCCCGTATTTTGTGTAAGTACTTGGACTCAGATTCGGAATATAGGGCTGTGCAATACGGGTCGTACAATCCAGCCTGAACAAAAACAGTACGGTGAAATTCACAGCCAGGAATGCACAGCCCGGAATCTGTGTACTGGCAATGAGGGCATTGGCGGCGTTGCCATTGTTGGCTCTTTTGTTAAAACGTGCGTAAAGCTCAAGAACGTTATTTTTGCAACTTTTGCCCACACCCTACCCGAACTCTAAATCGAGCATAAGACCTAAAATCGCATGATTATGCTGTTAAATAACGATCACAAACAACCATGCTCCGGACTTGAGTAAAAAATGCACTTTTTGGTGGCAAAAGTAACTCTTTTATAGCTTTTCAAACGGTGAACAAAAAGAGACATGATCGACATTTTCACTCACAGATTCCCAATTCGAACGCCCCTTGTGAGCGTTTTTAGCGAAAATAATGATAAGAAGTGATCTATTCGAACGCACTAAATGACAATGCCACCAATGCCCTCATAACCTAAACGAACGCACCTTGTGTAGTGTATTGTGGCGACAGACATGCCCGCACCACGGTATTAATATAGAGAAACAGTACGGAAACTACCTACAAACGTTCAAAACGGCTCACTCACACAAACGTGCGCAACGACGAGAACCCTTAGCGGGTGTCGCGGTGCTGTCAGTATTGAGGCCGCGTCAAGACCAGTGGTCACATATAAGTTTATTTCCGCTTAACTAGGCTTAGTTTCCATACTGTTGCATCTTTATACTATGCCCACACCATAGATTAATCAGACTATATACCCGCACTGCCTGCGGGCATGTCCGTCTTGTAAATTCCCCGCAGAGATACCGTTTCACACTTTTCAAGCTGAAATAGATTTGTACAGGCGTAACTCACAAAGTTTTAATAACCTTCGCCGTAAAACCATGGAATTATAAAGCTGTATTACAAGGTGTAGAATTTTTAATCACTAAATTTAAATTTAAATCCTCAAACAAAGCAAAATAAATAGGTAATATTAAAAATATATAGATACTATTTTTCGAGACCTCTTTTCAAAGTGACGTAGTCTAGTCCATAGAGAAAATTTTGTATTATATGAGAGTCTAGTCCTTTACTTACCGTAGTGTTGCAACTCTTCAAGTTCGCCTGTATACGAATAATCGGTAAAAATATAAAAATAATCGAACTTATTTATAACGAGTTGTTTTCAATCCTCTTAGCTTTTATTTAATATGTACTTAACTTTAAACTGACACCCAACTGTCATTGAAAACACATAATTAAATTTAAAAATACTTCTGTAAGTTAATGTCGTTTGAAATCCAACTTTGTATGCTAAATCACTCGTGTCTATATCTCCACAAAAACACAGTTTTTTTTATTTTGACAACAGAGCCAACAATCTATGCAATCTTTTCTATCTTGAAGCTGATTACATGCGTACTATTTTCCTATGGCTATTATTACTTGGCAATTTTTTTCTGGACTTATCCTTTTTTATTCGTTAATTTTAGCAATCTTTATACAAGACTCTGAACTCAGCAAATTGTTATAACATCGTAAAGAAGACGTATGAACACCTAGGCTGGCGAATTGTTGGTGTAATATACCAATATTGTGAGCGTGACTCTTCGGTAAGTAGTGAGGATAACATACTTTACATGTCAAAAAAACGAAAAAAAATTCAATAACACATTATGGTTACTTAGTTTCAGAAGCGAAATTCCAACTTTGGCTAAGTTACAAGTAATTTTGCAAGATGCCGGTTAGTGCAATGGAAGTATAAAATCATTGAGGACAATCTTAAAATAAATTAGCTTTATATATAAAAAAGTTGACAAACGAAAAGTTATTTGCAGCGATATGTTATTAATTATTCTGTGACAATTCCTACATTTACAGTTACATTCCTATGAGAGATTAAAAATTTAATAAACTGGGATAATGTAATAACCATGTGTAACGAAAGAGGTATGATAGGCATTTGCCAAACAAATATATAAAGAGGTACTGGTAATCAATTAGCATCCTTTTAAGAGCATATTCTGTACATCAAAACAAACATTTTTTTACTGGGATAATGTAATATCCATGTGTAACGAAGGAGGTATGATAGGCATTTGCCAAACAAATATATATAGAGGTACTGGTAATCAATTAGCATTCTTTTAAGAGCATATTATGTACATCTGAATAACTCGTAGCTCGTACTTACTTTGAAAAATATAAATTTCTTAAATTTGGTTCGTGTATTTTGTTTGTTTTCTGACTAAATATTATTTGTGAGTTTTTATTAAATATGTATTACATCAAATACAAGTATATATATGTATAGTTAGATGTTGTATTCTGGTAAAAAATATATAAATCGCTTTGAATTCTTCAATATCTAAATCAATAGTCGGCCATAAAATTAAAAAAATAATATTCGAAAGGTATCGTTTTTTGAATCGACTATTTTTATCACATCACTATACGTGTCAGTCAGTTTAGCTGTCAGATTTTCAGTCGGTTATTATTAGTCAATCTATCAAATATCAATTTCATTTCTCATTTCGGTTTATTATGAATGATTGGCAAATTGTTATGCAAAGTGCCGTTTTACTATGATCGAACCGGTGTAGTTTAGTAGTTTACTCTACTGTTTATTGTGTTGCCCCCAATACACACGCTGCGTTAGTGAGTAAGCACATTAATTTTATCTTTATCAATAATTCTACTTATTAGAGACTTGACTAATCGGTGTCCCATTGCTCTACTACTGAATTTCCAAGCTCGAGCAAGTAGCAACTTCAAGGTTAATCATTTGTCTTCGACCGATGCAGTTTGGAATTTATTGTGTGGTTAATATATAGGTAGGTAAATCTATCTATGAAATTCTATTACTGAAAATATTGTTGACTTGTCTCTTACTACTTATATTTCAGTTCTTAGAGTACCTTTCTATAATTTCAGTTTACATACTACCAGTATTGGTGGTGTGAAATTTATAACCTTATTTTAGAACTTTGAAATTGTTTCAGTCATGATGGAGTATTGTCCCCCAAATGTGACCCTATGGGAGGTCTGGATAGACCATGGAATCTCCCAGTGTTTTATGGAAACCATATCAGCCATCTTAATTGGAGGCTTTCTTATGGTATTTGGACTTATTCAGATTATTATGTATAAAAGGTATGTTTTATTGTATAATTTGAGGTGCATTTGATTAGCTATGAGGGCATTAGTGGTGTTGTCATTGATGCCTTTTTTATTGAAGTGTTTGTAAAGCTGAAAAAAGTTAATTTTGCTACTTTTGCCCACACCCTACTTGAACACCAACATAATTAATTCTCTGAAATAGTCTAAAATATCCTTTATCTCGTACATACCAAGAGAATATAATTACTTTGCTATACAGAAATACATTGTTTCCAGTATTGTGCATTACGGTTTTTGAGGTTATCCCCTGAGAAGTTGAAGAATCCTCTAGATCTAATTTTAAACCAAAAAACAACAAATTGAATTAATAATTAATTTATATCATTTTAAAAGTGTATGATTATCTGTATTTAACTTCTTCAAATTCAATCAAGCATAAGATCTAAAATCTAATGATTCTGCTGGCAAATTGAGAGTTGTCAAAAAACAATCACGAACACCATTCACTGGACGTGGGTCAATTATTGCACTTTTTGGTGGCATTATTGTCTCAGTTATAGCTTTATGAATCTTTACAACATTTTCACCCACAGATTCTCAATTCAAACACACTTGTAAGTGTTTCTAGCATTGTTTTCGCCAACTTAGAGCTATTCGATTGCACCTTTAGTATAGCTCTGTCAAATTACTTGCTAAATTACAAAGATATGTGAGCTGGATATCTGTTTTACCAGTAATGTGTTGTTAAATGTAAAAATGTTTTCTAAATCCCTAATTATACTCTTGTGCCAGAAAACCCACTCACACTAGTCACACAATAGCCACATTTTTAACAGGCGAGACATAAAAATGGAGATTCTTAAGCTTTTTCTCTATTTCTCCATTTAAAAATTTATCAGCAAACTGCAAAAAGCTGTTGGCTGCAAACTTAGTTGAAGTTAATTGAAGACTTAAATTACTACATTGAAATAGCATATCAAAATATTTGGAAAAACAAAAATGACTGCAAAGAAGCAAAATTACTTCTTGAATAAAAAAAGACTATAAATAATATGGTAACTAATACTTCAAGGAGAGGACCTATGCTTAGACCAGTAGGCCTGAACACAGGTCTGCTGTCACACTGTGCAGAGGGTGCTTACAGGAAAATGAGCATGTCCTTATTTTTCTTTTTTATTCTTTTTTAAGGGACTTTTAGTCCTCACAACCAAGCCAGCCCCATTGTTACATACATAGATATGAGGAGTTTTCCAGTATTTTGGAGCACATGCTGTAAAGCATTCCAGCAATGTCTGATGTGGACACTGCTAGTATACTCTGAAATATACCCACATCTAAAAAATGTCTTTCTCTTAGCTTACATCTAATGTGTTCACTGTGGACACATGTCACCAAAAAGTATTGGGTGTCTTCTACTTTGCTGCAGATCTGGTGAATCAACTTTCTTCATGAGGTATTTGAACTGATTGAGTGCCCAGAGTGAAGCGTACATGCCGTTACAATATTCTATCTACATACTTTAGTCATCAGGAACCATGGCAACCACTGAAATTTTTAATTTTGTACTTTGTCACCACATCTGTAAATTCCAAAATAATGAATGTATCTTTTTCTGTAGTACATAAGAGGGAATCCATTACAATCTCAGAGACAGGCCATTTGAATTTAATAAGAGAATTTTCTCCAAAATCACATATGCTATAAATGCATCTTTTATTCCAGAGGAGCAAAGAGCTATATGCTGCAAAGCAGATTTGCTATCTGTTAGAATGTTCTTCTCCATTAGGAAGCGAATCTTAAGAGGTGAAGAAATAATAAATCAAGAGGCTCATCATCTTGTTGACGATGCCACCTCTGTGCCAACACTGCAATGGCAGATATTGTGTCTCAAAGCAATATTGAGCTTTTACTGGGTGCAAGTGACTCAGAACCTGATGTGTCAAGTTGACGAGTGCATTGAGTGGCATACAAAACTGCATGTTGCATCTGTCATGGCAAGGTGTAGGGCTTACCCCTGAGCGCACATCTCATTACTTAATTCCATAAAACATCCTTTAAAGTTTCCTTTCTCTCTTCTCAATATGCCTGTATAGCCGTAACCTTGGGATATTGTGAAGATGTAATTTTTATAAGTTATTGTTTGCATTTAAGCCTACTTACTGATTTAGATTTAATTCATAAATATAGTGCTTTCTGCAAACATATACTGTAATTTTTATTAGATGTTTGAGTTCACCAAACCACTGACATTGTGGCGCGCTAAAAACAAAGTGTTTAAATGCTGACTTGAGACTGAATCCAGCTTGATGTGGGTCTACTGCAGACCTCTACACTGAGAAAACTTTTGGTGCAGCTAGGTTGCTCTTTCTGGGTGTACTAGCCAAAGCCAAATCCTGGGTAGAGAAGCCTAGGTATACTAGTTATGAAAAAAAATCTTTTTTTTTTCAACAAAGTGTCAAAGTTAAATGACAAAATTTTTGTAAACCATAACTCGTCAAAACTTATTTTATTTTATTTAGTTAACAATGTTTATTAATTTGATTTGTGGTTACGATTAATAGCTCTGTTATTTGAGATTACAGTCATTATTAAAAAAGACCTGTAATAAATTTATTTTTTTCGAAAAATCTCTATTATCGCTTGGCTAAGTGACATGTATTTTTTTTCTTATGTTTTTCATATTTTGTTTACCTTTACCTCTCGCCCTGCACCAGGTTCTCGTTGAGTTTCAGGACACCCGGTATACAAGCTGGCATGGACTGGCTAAAATTGATCATATATGTAACAAGTATATAACGATTCATGGAACTGACATTGTCATTGTGTGACTCAATGGCCTCAAAATTAAATTATTTCAGATAAAAAAAATTAAGTGGTTTGATAGTATGTTCAGACAGAGCACAAATAACATCATTCTTAATTGGTGTTGCTTTGAAATTTCAGTAAAAGATATACTACTATTACCTACACACAGACCCTTTAAGATAAGGTTATTCCACAACCGTATACATGTACATATTTGCTCAATATTTTATCGAAACGATCTTAAAGTAGCATTTAATTTTTGAATTACGCCATGCGAATTTAGTCATTTCTGTTCAGTCACGTATAGATAAGAGGATGACGCTATGGGTTCTTATCAGTAACATCGAATGAAGGTTAAGTGGTGACATTATCGTAATATTATATACTAGCTACGCCTAACTGTTCCACCCGCGTGGTATGTGAATATATAACATTTTCCTGGATAATAAATATTATGTTATTTTAATTGTAAAAATAAAATTAAACTATAATGTTACCCAATATATTTTCAATCTATCTTTCATATACATACAAATTAATTTATTTATATTGGTTTTGGCTTCTTTTATTACCAATTCTTTTATACTTATATAGCTAAATGCCTATATCCAAAAGTCAGTTTCATCCTCCCGATAAGTTTATTTTAATTTCTATATTATGCAGTTTACGAACTATCGATAGTCACTGGCAAAATTGCGACACCTAAGTCGCAGAGGTCATTAGATAAGGCTACAGTTATTCTAGGTTATCTCACTAATCCCATTAATATTATAAATGTTTGGATGGATGGATGGATGATTTTAAATGAATGTTTGTTACTCAATCACGGCAGAACGGCTGAACGGATCTGGTTGAAATTTGGCACAGAGATAGATTATAGTCTGGAATAGCACATAGGCTACTTTTCATCATCATCTATCACCACGCGGGTGATACAGCTTAATATTCTTGGGTACAGCATAGACAAAATAAAAAGATCTCTGCCGACGCCAAGATCGTAATGAACACTTACTTTCTTTCAATAGAGTTTTGTCAAAGATGTGTCAGTTTCTGATAGCTTATAGTGCATTCGAATAGCCCCAAGCTGGCGAAAATAACGCTAAAAACGCTCACAAGGGCGTTCGAATTGGGAATCTGTGGGTGAAAATGTCGTTTAAGACTTTTTTGTTCACCGTTCGCAAAGCTAAAAAAGAGTTATTAATGCCACCGAAAAGTACAATTTTTGACCCACACGTCCGGAGCATGTTTGTTTTTGATCAATTTTGACAACTATCTATTTGACAGCAATAATCGTGCGATTTTAGGCCTTATGCTCGGTTTAGCGTTCGAGTAGAGTGTGGGAATAGTGGCAAAAATAACGATTTGGAGCTTTATGAACGCTTTAACAAAAGAGCCAACAATGCCAACGCCACCATGCCCTCATTGCTAAACGATTGCACCTCAAGTCAAAAGCACGCAATGATTTTGCCAGCTCGATACACTAGATGTGCTCGGCGATAGAGTCGGCATGCCATCCGTCTTTGTTGTTCAGCCGACTGTAGTCGAGCGATTCCGCCATCACCACGGAGGTGAAACATCAGTCTAGCGGTTTGGTTTTGAGTGAATCGCCCGAATTCTCACATGTTATTTCCAAACACAACATAACAAATAGTTTCGCCTATATATCCTCGAAAGGGGTAAGCAGCGGTATTTTAATAGGATACGTTTCCTCATCATCACCATCTATCACCACGGAGGTGAAACCGCGGGGCGGTAACATCACTCTAGCGATCTTGAGTGAATTGATACTTTTGCCAATATATATATCCTCGAAGGGGTAAGCAGCGGTGTTTTCAACGCCTACATTTCGCCGTATATATTTTTGGTCATGTGATCATGCAACAGGGGCCGAGCCTATTGCTATCTACAGGTCACTGTTCCAGTCTCAGGACTGTTATTGAGTTTATCTTTCTTGCTCAGAAAAACCCAATAACTCTCCAACCCGGGGATGAAACCCATGACCTCGAAGTTCCAAAACGGCACTTTCACCACTACACCAAGACCAAGCGAGCGAAACTCTGGCGGGTCAGCTACTCGTCGATATAGTTAAAAAATATGTCAAATTGGTCAAATATGTTGGAATGAAAGAGTTTAATAAAAGTTCATACAAACAGGCATTTGTTTATGAATGGATAGTCTAACTAACGCTTCACTGCTATCTCAACTAGTTAGCACTTTAGGTATCGTACTAACATGTTTATAGTATTAGAGGCTGTGGTATTAGTGTGAACAAAAAATTACGTAATGAAAAGTTTTATTAGAAATCGTTTTGGCCTTGCAACAAGATTACATAGACATATATTATTTTAGGTTTAATAAAATGCAAATTTTGTTGAACTTTCTCTGACTGCGCAGAATTCGGGTGACCGGCTCATAGCGGAGCTAGCAGTCGTTGATGACTGACCAATTAGGTTAAGCAAACCATATTGTGGTTTATATTTGGATGGGTGTCCGCTAGTGACGTAGCGTTTTCAGGCTTCGGAAGGCAAATTTTTATACTCTTTGAGGGAACGGAGTTAGATATTGTGAATTATGCCGCGTACAGACCAAGCGAACGAGAGCGGGCGGAGGGTAACGAGCGAGCGCAAACGAATCAGTGTGGACGTCATGCCGTAAGCAAGCGATGAAACTCTGCTTACTAGGAGGAGGTAGAGACTTCTTGTGCAAGAGGTCCCTTACTCATGTGCCGCAGTGGCAGATATTCTACCGCGAGCCAATAGTGGGCTAGCATTATTGTGTTAGTATTAAGTTTGTGAATGTTTATTATATTTGAGTAACATATGACATACAATATATACAGGTGTCCCGACACTCATCTTGGCCTCTAGCCTAGAGGCCAAGATATAGCATTTATGAAAAGAAAAGAAAAAAGACCATGTCACTTAGCCAAGCGATATAATAGACATTTTAGAAAAAGTTGAAAATGTTTCCAGTGATTTTTTTAATAATGTAATCTCAAATAACAGTGCTATTAATCGAAAGCAAAAATCAAAGTAATAAACATTGTTAATTAAGAAAAAGAATCAAGTTTTGGCGAGTTGGTGTGATGGTTAACATTGACACTCCATGTTGGAAAAAAAATCTTATATCTTTCATAACTGGTATATGTATAGTATAGTATATAGTAGAGATTCGGGACACCCGATATACATTTAAATAAAGTAAAAAGATCAAAGTGTTTCGTAATATATATCCTCGATATTTTTTTTCTCATAAACTGAATATCCCTAAATTATGGTAGTTCTTATTCTGTTTAGGCTAAAATCAAAATTAGTATTTATAACACTTCCGAGTGACAGCACTAAAATTAGATATTTTTCTTTAATTGTTGGTATATTTAGCCAGATTAGTCGTCACATAACTTAGTGCTCGCTAAACTAACATAAAAAGTCACCCAAAATGTAATAGCGTAATCCTATTTTTAGAAATTTCATTGTAAGTGTTTCATGAATTTGGATTTTAGTTTTAACAGAATAAGGTCAACCATAATTAAATTTGAGATCTAAAATTTAATTATGGTTGTCCTTATAGTTATATAGTTTAGTTTTTGAACAAGTGAATCTCAGTTCTGTGTCATGCAGTTCTAAAATTATATAATATTCTTTATAATAATATACATAGGATATCAAGAGAATTCGTTATGAAGTATTGTAAACTTTCCATCAACCTAAGTGCCTTAATTTCTTTATTTTTTTGCAGATATGCAACAGAAGTGGTCGACGTTCGATCATCTCGCCTGTTCGCTGTCCAGATATTCTTTACACTGTTCATACCAGTATTAGCTGTGATAAGGTTCCTCTTGCAAGCATTTCTGTTTAAAGGCGGACATATCTATGGTTATATGGTAAGAATACGTTTTATTTTTCAAATAGTATATTTATTAATTTTGCAGTATGGTCAATGTGATGCTGGCATGAAGCAACAATGGATCGCCATTAAATATTACATGTTAATTTTATTAAACTTGAGCCTTTTTTAATGTACTTTTTTATAACACTTGTGTGTTAGGCCTCTTTTGCAAGAGCCTGTCTTGTTTGATCGCGAGCCACATCTTTTGCCTCCAAATAGCTGTCTTGTTTTTTGAAGAGCACTATAATTAGCAAGTGCAATTATAGCCAGAGTATTAAGATAGTGGGACTCCGGAACCAATAATTTAGGGTGACAAGCACAGACAGTGCCGAGCTTCGACGGATATGACTAAAATTTTACCACGGACTCAAAACGTTCATAATACATTTATAATGAATCCTTCATACTGCAAGGATTAGAGAATTCGATACGTAAGAGTAAAATCTTCCCTGGAAACTAAAACCATTCGGAGGGCAGAACTCAGGTTTGTCAGAGTGGATTAGTCCGGCTTCTATCGAGGTGACATTGCAACTGTAATTGTGACGCTTACCTAACAATTCCTCATGTCATCACTGTCGAATCAGATTCTTACTTTAGGAATCCACTTTGGCACTGTACTCGCTACGTTTCAGGTCATAAGTTTTAATAAAAATTATAATTCTATCAAGTAATGAAACGGGCGTGCGTGAGATAGTGAACACCGTTGCAACTGTTAAGAACATGCATGCGTGTCCTTAACAGTTGCAACGCCACCCAGTACTTAACATCTTAAAAGCCAACTTTAGAAACGGGATATACCTATACCGCGTATTGTATTTATTTTGAGCTCCCGAAATTTCGGCACAGTCGAACGCACCATGTTCACGAGAGAGTGTAAACCGTGGGCCTAGCACGAATAACTGCGTAAGTGTTCGTGAAACAGCACAAACTGCCACGTATCTAGGGCAACTGTAACACGGATAACTCATTGTTAGCCGAAGCGTGACGCGTTGACGATTACGATATGAATACCTTTTCGCAAATTGTTTGTGCTACGGCCTCTGAAGTATCTGCGAGTAGGTGTTGTTATGAGCACAGACGAAACAGTCTTACCCTCTTGGACGGGAAAGAACAAGTTAATTCATGCATTACTGACCAAGTCAGTTTAAAAACGAATATCGAGCCTTATGGTGCACTTTATATCATGGACGCGAATAGTGGCATGCTGCTCATTCGGCGGGTTTCTTTTCAGCCCCCTTTATTCACAGGGGTGATATGGATCTGTCCTGCAGTGCAAGTCCGGTACTTTGCCGATCGATAAATCCGATATATAACATTGAAAAAAGGGTTTTTAACGATTAATATTGTCAAATATGACATTTATAATTAATTATGCCGATTCGGTCGACATCGAGTTGGCGAATTTATCTATCGACAAAGTACCGTAATTGCACTGCTGGATTCTTAAGCCTGGAACTGTACAATAATATAAATAGGTCACATAATATCTGCTTGATTCGCGAGTACAATACCACTACTGTTGAGTGATAACGCTGCTCCATGACAAGGTTACTCAAAAATCCTAATTTATACATATTTTGTGATAAGATACGTAAATAGAGGAACTGATTCATTGCCTTGGGATGTTTTTGATTTGCTCTGGAATTCAATAGTCAAAAGGTTAACGATCGTAGATTCATCAATCACTATTCAGTCAGGAGTACATTGCTGAATCAATTACCTTTGTATTTCATAAACAGTAGGGCAGTAGAACTCTTTTTGAATGAGTTCGTCCGGGAAAGTACTGCCACAATACCTACCTATTTCAATCGCGAAGCAGTAATAGGATATTTAAATGGTAAAACCGGCAAACACTCACGTTTATCATCTAGTCGTTATATTCCGACCGGTGTTCGGGCAATACTGATGCACATCCTCATGGAGAGCGTGGTCTAGCAGCGAAGGCCGCTAGTCGCGCACTGCGGGCTGCCGCACGTGTGTGTTTGCCGGTTTTACCATTTAACTATGAGTTCTAACGGAAGTTTTTATGACAATATAGTAATAGGATATGTTTAGGCAACTTAAAGTCTCAGAATTACGAACGCAGTGCCGTTTATCAATTTTGACGAAATGTATCTGTTCTAGATAATAATAAATAATAAAACGTTTATTTCAGAAAAAATACATTGTAGGTAAAGAAATACAATCTTTCGTCATAAAAAACTTATAGTACTAAAATACATTTTATGTAGCATAGGTACTTTACAGAGGTATTAATGTGCATCCCAGGCCATACTGCTAATAGAAGCCCCACGTAGATAGAGGTATAGTGGTATAGAGGTTACCATTTAACACCAGGTGGGCCTCGTAATTGTACCGTCTCCTAATTACATAATAAACGACCCGGAACCGCTTAGTTTCATCGGGATTTACGTTGTAACTATTATTTAGTCTATGTCCTAATGGCAAAACTACTACGACAATTGCTTATTATCAAAGACTGTCTTATTTGCTGCCAAATAATAAAAAAGTACCTATGCGCGACTTCGTGTGGAATAAGGTTTACACGATCCATCGAGATAAAAAGCTTATGTGTTAATCCCGAATACAAACCATCTTCACTCCAAATTTCATCCAAATTCGTTTAGCCGTTTTTGCGTGAATGAGTAACAAACATCCAGTCATCCCAAGTTTCACATTTATAATATTATTGTCAATAAGCACAAATATATCTCGCACGTTATATAGGAGCCATTACCTATACTTCCGCGCATGTTCGTCATGATAAAATTCATGTAAATATTTTGTGTAGTCTTAAGAAGTAAGTCATACAGATACATCTTACAGATCATATCTAATACCTTTTACATCTCTCATATTCGGTAAGTAGGTCCTTATTACCCTCAAATGGGTATTGTAGGTGACCAATTAGCACTCTAGGGTAATAAAGTAGCTAGAAAAGCCCTAAGGCGGTTTACATCTCTCATATTCGGTAAGTAGGTCCTTATTACCCCCAAATGGGGCTTGTAGGTGACCAATTAGCGCTCTAGGGTAATCATGTATCTAGAAAAGCTCTAGGGCGATAAGTAATTAAAAAAAACACTTCACTCTTTCAAAAAGTTCGCGTACATCTAACCATCATACTGGCAATAGACATCATGCATTCAGCCAAATGACAAAAGAGGTCGCTTCGCTATTCAGCCTTGTCTTCGTATGAGTATAATAGTCATTAATTTTATTTTTGTAATGCCGGTTTTGTTCTACTTACCTCACAATCGAGATGTAAAGCAGAGTAGTTAGCTCGGGTGTAAGCATCAATTGCAGCCCGAGATATTTAGTTCGAGGGTGCCTTACACCCCTTGGCTACTAATCTACTCGTACTATAAATGAGCAATTCTTGTATATAATCTGAATCTCGGAAACGGCTTTTCATGAATTTTAGTATGCAGGGGGTTTCGGGGGCGATAAATCGATCTAGCTAGGTTTCGTTTTTAGAAAACGTCGTTTTATCCGCGTGTTTTCCGGCAATGAAAAACCTCTACAACAAACTGTTTTACCGACACTTTGGAAAATCCACCCCTATGGGGGTGAAGCGAGCGAAGTTGCTGGAGGGTCAGCTAGTACCTATATAAAAAGGCGCCCGCCAACGCGAAACGTAATTGCAGGTGCATGACATGTCTATATATTTGATACTAGCAGCGCCCCGCGGTTACACCCACGTGGTGATGGATGAAGATGATGAAAAGTGTCCTATGTGTTAATCCAGCGCCTCATCTACCTCCATACCAAATTTCGTCAACATTGGCCACGCCGTTTGAGCGTGAAAGAGAAACAAACATCCATCCACACTATACAACATTCGCGTTTATATTAGGACAGATTCAACCTTTATGCATTGACACGAAGCGGTTGAATTGTCTGCTGCGGGAGCCCCTAAATCTGATAGGAATTGCACTGTTTAGTCTTTGAGTCATTTATTATAAGCTAAACAAACCTACCCATACAGTCATATAATCTCTGCAAACGAAAATATAATACGTATTATTTCATATTCCTTTACAGATAGTAGCGCTAGCAATTACGCTAATAGCATTCCCGCTGTCCGCCTACCTTGCTGTTATAGAAAGGCGATACCTGTTGCCCTCAGTGCCGCCTAGAGGCCACGGATTTGTTCTACTAGTCTTCTGGGCACTGATCTTCGTATCGGAGAACCTTTCCTTCTTGAATTTGAATAAGGAAGGATGGTGGTGGCATTTGAAGAAGTAAGTGTGCTTTGTTAAGATATTATTTCATATTACTCTAGCTGCGCTCTGCGGTATCACTCGCCTGGTGGTCGATGATGATGATGAATGAAAATATATAGCCTATGTTCATCAGGGAATGTGTGTGCCTATATATGTATATTATTTTACCTTAATTTATATATAATTTTAGCAAGCATTATTTTATATACGAGCATTGGCATATTATTTTATTTTATATAACATTTTAGGAAAGCACATTACGATAATTATGTTGAAGTAGATTATTAAGTTCTTTTTCTTAAGTTCGTCTGTGAAGTCACCCAAACGGCTACAACGGAAGACCAGCGCTGGTTGATTGACCAGCACAACGCTGAGTTGAGGCCGGTTTGCGACAAATTAATTTTCTTTCATAATATTTATTGTTTTGTTTAAAAAAATTGTTTAAATTTTTCCGATTCTGATTCTGGATAATGTTGAATTCTAATGGTGAAAGAATTTTTAAAATCGCTTCAGTAGTTTGAGCCTATTTAATTCAAACAAACAAAGAAATATTTCCTTTTTATAATATTATTATTATAGTATAGATGTGAATAGTGAATAATTCATATTTCTTCCAAAAAAGGAGGAGATACTCAATTAAAATATTTTTTTGGATTTGTTACCTCATAACTTTCGACTGAGTGAACCGATTCTCAAAATTCTTGTTTGGTGCTTCCTGTGTGCTCCCCTTTTAAATTTCATCAAATTAGGTCAAGTAGTTTTTGAGTTACACTCCAATAACTGAATAGAATGGAAATTGGTTTAAAATATTTCAAATTGTACTTGTTATTTAACTATTCAGTGTGCAGCAGGACATACATAAACATTATAACGAACGATGAAGGTTAAATAACTACACTTTATTATAATCTTGTTTTACAAATTAAGTAATAGTTTATTGAAACTGTTGCATAATTTATTAAGATTATGTTCTTTACGAGCTAGTTAGTGAGCCTAAAGCGAAAAGTCCATAATATCACACACATTGTTTTAATAACTATATGAAGGATCATGACTACTTTATCTATAGATTCATGGAAGCTAAATCTATACTTATTAATTGTTTAGAAAACGTAGCATGTCACCTGCATTACGAAGACTAGTTTATCTTCATAATGCATGCTTTATCTTCGTTTTATACTTCTTGTTATACAGGGAGAATTTTGTGTTTCTAGTGGGCCGAGCACGAAAATCTGCTTAAGTGTAATGTTATCGTGTCGTTTACGTATTCAGTACAAACTATAAGTTATCTGTGCCACTAGATAAATAACAGTTTGTACAAAATACGTTAACGATGCGATTACGTTACACTTAAACAGATTTTCGTGCTCGGCCCACTGTACTCAAACCTCAATTGGCAACGCAGACTATTTTGATTCCTATATGAAATAGGATCGATTTTGGTATTTTAGCATTTTTTTCGTTGACTGTATGTACATTTTTTTCAAATTCTGTGCATGCAATTCAGAATATCTCAAATGGTTATGGATTGTTTCCTAGGAACATTTTCCTGTAACTATCACTAAAAAGTTACCTGCCTTTATTACCCCGTTTTAAAAATACATCCTGTAGTGTTCCTTATCTCTATTTCACATACCAACAGGAGATCGCCTCCCAAACGACTAATCTCCATGAATCATAGTATCAAATTACGAGTATTTCGATATTAAATGCAAAATTTTCCTCGTGTTATTTTTGGACTGAAATAGAGTTAATTGTGTGTAATTCAGTATAATTTGCATAATACGTTTGGAGTGTTTTACGTGAACGGACAGGGACCGGTGGAGGAAATGGGCCATGGATTGATACTAAGTTGTTATACTTATGCACACGGTTTATTGCCCGTCATAACGACTCCAATTATTACAATAATCGTTTTACAGCGAAGGTTACACAGTCTCTCCTATTTACCATCCTAGATCAATCAGATTATCTCTAGACCACAGACTATCACCTTATGGCCAGTGCGTGAAATCTAAGTGCGTTTCGCTGGGAGCCGTTCTGTCAACCTGACAGCGCTAGCATTCAGATTCGCACACACCGTTGTTCTGTTGGCCCTTCCAACAATTCGGCCGAATCAGATGAACTCATTTTGTTCCGGCGCAGTGGCGGCGATATTCGCCACACCACCCCCCTGCGTTGTAAGTAGGCCCATACTTAAAATAAACAAAAAAAAAAACTATACAATGGTATGTAAATGTGTCTTTGTAGTTTTTAGTACTTTCTAGAATAGTATTAGAGACAAGTGGAATTAATATAAAAGGATAAAATAAAAAAAAAAGAATATAAAACAATATAGGCTAGACATCGATGGGTATTTTAAAGCGTACGTGTCGTCCTAATCGCGAAATGTAATTTGGGACTACCGAAGGTCTTAGAGGGAGTTCGGTTCCAGTTGTTTCAGGACCTACTGTATTCTTTTCAGTCTGATGTAATAGTGCAGGTGTAGTATTTGGTAGAACGGGGTGAGGCAGTAAGAGCTCGTTATCCGTGAATGCGGGCTTCATTCTATCAAGGCTCACCTGAACATTCCGATTCCCTAGTGTGATAGTTATGGTTTTATCATTCCTGGCGACGACTTTATAAGGGCCAGTGTATGGTGGTTTCATGGAAGCCTTAACCGAGTCATCGCGCAGGAAGACATGGGTGGCCGTCGGCAACTCTTTGAATACAAAAATATTACGCTCAGCATGTCGTGAAGCTGGTATTGGTCTTAGTTTTGCCATATGGCTTCGTAATTCTGAAGCAAAATTATGGATTTCATTGGTATTGGAAGAAGAAGGTACCAAGAACTCCCCTGGTAGTCTTGGAGGTTCACCGTAAACCAGTTCGGCGCTAGACGTTTTTAAGTCTTCTTTTAGCGTAGCACGCATGCCTAGAAGTACTAAAGGCAAAGCCGTGCTCCACGAACCCCCATGGCACATTAGAGCGGCTTTTAACTGGCGGTGCAATCTTTCTACCATGCCATTGGCACATGGATGGTAACTTGTAGTGCGAGTACGCTGGACTGAGCACTGCTGTAGAAGTGCTTTGAAAAGTGCAGATTCGAATTGTCGACCCTGGTCTGTTGTGACTATGGAGGGTACGCCGAATCGGGCAATCCATCCTAAAGTGAACGTTTCAGCCACCTCTTCTGCGGTAATGCCACTCATAGGCCACACCTCTGGCCAACGAGTAAAACGATCAACAGCTGTCATACAATACTGGTAGCCTTTGCTGGGAGGCATTGGACCAATGATGTCTATGTGAACGTGGCAGAAGCGGTTCGTTGGGGCTGTAAAATTGCCTATGGCTGTCATATTGTGTCTAGTGACTTTGCTGCGTTGGCAAGCTAGGCATTTCCGGACCCATTGGTGGCAGTCTTTTTTAATAGAAGGCCAGACTAATCGGTCAGATACTAATCGTGCTGAAGCTTGAGCCCCAGGGTGACTAAGGTTGTGCAACTTGTCAAAATAAATGCGTCGGAACGAAGGTGTCACGTAAGGCCGTGGTTTTCCTGTTGAAATATCACAGGTTATACTTAAGTCAGTTCCAGGTATGGTTATCTTTTCGAGTTTGAGGGAGGAGTTGGTTTTGGCTCGCTGTAGCTCCTCATCAGTAGCCTGTTCTTCGGCTAACGCAGCATAGCTGTCCTCAAGAGAGATGGCCTCAATCCTAGACATGGTGTCAGCGACCATGTTGTCCATTCCTTTCACGAATACGACATCTGTTGTGAATTGGGAAATGAATGAGAGTTGGTTGAGCTGCACAGGGGGAAGTATTTCCCGGCGTTGTGTGAAAGCGTAAATCAGCGGCTTATGGTCCGTATAAATTGTGACATGTTGAACCTCTAGTATATGGCGAAACTGTTGTACGCTTTCATATACCGCAAGGAGCTCGCGATAATACGCGGCCACTGAGTTTGTTTTTCTGTTAATTTCCTGCTAAAAAACGCTAAAGGTTGCCATTGTCCATTCACCTTTTGTTGAAGGCAGGATCCAACTTGGACCGAAGAAGCGTCCGTGAAGAGTCCTAATGTAGCGTCACTTACTGGGTGTGCTAAGAGAGTAGCACTTGTAAGACTGTCCTTGCATCTCTGGAACGCGAGTTCAAGTTCTGGTGTCCAAGGCACTGGATGAGCGCCTTTTAGCTTGGAGGAAGCAAGGATGTTGATGAGTGGTGCTTGGAGTTCTGCTGCATTTGGGAGAAATCGGCGATAGAAGTTTGTCATGCCGAGAAACCTGCGGAGGCCTTGCACTGTTTTTGGCAAGGGGAAACTCTGCAGAGCATGGATTCTCTCCGGAGGTGGGCGTGTGCCGTCCTTGTTGATTAAGTAACCTAAGAATGTGACCTCTTTGGCACCCAAAACGCATTTCGATGAATTCACTACCACCCCATAATCGGCCAATCGAGTGAACAGTGCTCGAAGGTGTATCATGTGTTCCGCAGTTGAGCGCGAAAAGACCAGAATGTCATCGACATACGGGTAGCAGAAGTCGAGTCCCCTTACGACCTCATCGATGAACCGTTGGAAGGTTTGTCCAGTGTTGCGGAGGCCAAACGTCATGTAGGGGAACTCAAACAGCCCGAACGGCGTGGTGATGGCTGTTTTGCATATGTCTGCGTCAGAAACAGGCACTTGCTGATAGGCTTTTACCAGGTCAATCGTACTGAAGACTGACGATCCTGTCATATTCTGAGAGAAATCTGCGATGTGTCTAACAGGATACCTATCTGGCACAGTCCTGGCGTTAAGAACACGGTAAACCCGCATGGACGCCAACCGTCTACACCTTTTTGCGCCATGTGTAGTGGCGAGGCCCATGGGCTATCGGAAGGCCTTGCTGTTCCACACTTGACCATCTCTTCAAATTCTTTTTTGGCCGCCAACAGCTTATGCGGAGCTAGACGACGAGGGCGACAAGACACGGGCGGTCCATCGGTAGTCACAATGTGATGAACAGTTGTGTGTTTAGTTTGTCGAGGCAACCCAGGAGGGCGGGTCAAGTCAGGAAATTCCGCTAGGAGTTTGGAGAAAGGCGAGTGTTCGTCCACCGACACGGCCTTGACACTTAATTGATTCACTTGAGCGATTGTTGCTGGAGTGGTCAAGCTAGTGTTCCCATCAATAAGGCGTTTATGGCGAAGATCAGGTAGCAAGTTATAGTGACTAAGGAAATCTGAACCTATGATCGGCGTCTCAACGTCTGCGATGGTGAAACTCCATTGGAAATCTCGGCGCAGTCCAAGATTTAGACGTAAGGTAATGCTGCCGTATGTTTTTATCGTGCTTCCATTAGCTGCAGAAAGTTGATACCCTGACGAAAACTGTGCGCGACTTCTGGCTAAGCGTTGAGGATAGCAGCACAGGTCACTACCAGTGTCAATTAAAAATCGGAATGCCGTGGTTTTGTCAGTGACGAATAGGCGGCGGCAAGATAGGTCACGGTCAGTCGCCGCGTCTACTGACCGCTGTTTGAGTTTTCCGTGGTTTTCCACGTGCATGGGCTTACGCATTTGATGGCCTTTTTCTTGAATGTGCGATGGTACCAACACAAGGAGGATGAGCGTGATGATGATCTTGATGACGGCCTATCGTATTCGTTACGCGATCTTGAACGTGAAGCTCGAGGCTCGGAACTAAGCGCTTCCACCACTTTTGTTAGTTGTTCAACACGAAGAGCTAGTTGGGACAGTTCTGATGAAGGTCCTGCCACAGCATGTACAGTTGGCACAGCTACCTCAATAATCTTGTCGGCTATGTCTGCAACCTTCTCTAGTGTCAAGTCCTCCTGAGCAGCCAGAATGGCTTGTACATTGTTTGGCAATCGCCGCAACCAAAGCTGACGAATGATGTCGTCACTCTTAAAAGTTGATCCAGCCAAAGAGCGGAGGTGGCGCAAGAATTGGGAGGGTTTTCGGTCTCCAGTATCTTCTTCGCCTAAGAGTCGTCGAACCCTATCCTCTTTCGAAGCGGAGAGGCGCTTTATTAATTCAGTTTTAAGGTGTTGGTAGCATTCATTTTCTGGCGGATTTTCTATAATGTCTGCTACTTCACTGGCTACCCTGGAGTCAAGCATAGCCATTATACTTAGTGCGGTCCTCATTAATACCGGCTAACTCAAATTGAGCCTCGGCTTGACCAAACCATACCGTTGGTTTGTCAGCCCAAAATGCAGGTAACTTAACAGATACTGCCATTGCCCTCCGTTCATGGTTTACCTGCAGTATTCTTAACTGTTCCTGTAGTAGACGGATCTGTTCCTCTGATGTAGCCATGATAACAAAATAGAATGACAAGAAAATATGAACAAGTGACAGTGGGCAAAGAATTAAAATGTATGGTAAAATCAACCATCACCGCTACCCCGGAACAAAACAAGATTCAAAATGCAGTATTTACACAACAAGAATAAAAATAATACACAGATCCAATACTAAATAATAATAAACAGTTGTTAGCAATAATAACAATACATACATTGACAGTAAATACAACACAGTTATACAATGAGCATAATACAAAAAATATTTCTTTATATTTATTTTTTTAAGTTTTCTGCTCCGCTATGCAAAGTTAAATTTTGATTTAATTGAATAGAGTAATGGAAAAACACCTAGAAGTGATATTATTTGTTCTTCTTATAATTAGTAGGTACTCACAAATGCGACATATAAGGTGTTTTTGTTAATTTAACACTTTGCGATTTTTTGAAGAGAATGAGTGAGCTAAAATTCCTAAACTGTAAAAACATAAAGCAATGTTAAAAAAATAACACTACTAATGATTTCATATTAATATGAATCATATAATAAGTCAGCTAGTACTTGTCACTAGGGTCCTGCATGCCATTTCGTTAGTCTATACATTTTGGTTATGTCAGTGACTCAACATTCGACGACCCATGGAAGTACACATTTTAACATTAAGTTAATATTATGTAGACTAAGTGCAAAACTGCATTGTGTCTATGCTAGCCTGAAGTTACTATAATTAGTAGTTGTTGAAGATGAAATAACTTTCTCAAATGCTTTTTTAATTTTGTTTTTTTTTATAACAAGTTAGGATTTTTATACCATTCAAGTTATTGAGATTAATTACAAAAATATTCCGAAGGTGATGTTACACAAATTATAAACATGCAGATATATATCGTTAGTTAGTCAGTAGACTTTTCACTTCAGTTCTCCGTTCTACTATGATACTAAAAGTCACCCGCTACTCGAATGTCAGTAGGTAAATGTTTCACTCCAGGGATACTGCTGGTGTTACAGTCTATTAATGTCTTTCACTATATAGAACTGCGCTTATTAGCCTGAAGAATTTAAGTAGATGAATTTGTTGTGGAGTCGTAGGTACCTGCACTTCATATGATCAGTTTACTGAGAGTTCGTATTTTACTTATAGTTGGTAGATGAATATTCAAGTCGCTTACCGACTTTCTGGTGTCATGTTGCCCACTAACTTGATACTTCGACAGTAAAGGTGATCTCAACGATGGTCTTGTATGTAGCAGTAGCTAGAACTCGATGGGAGAGGGCGGAATAGCCATAACATGCGTTGAATGTCATTTGGTCTTGAGTAGTCTTTTAGGGTGCTCGTAGGTAGGTGCAGTCTTGACGCGCTTTTTCTGCATTGAAGCGAGCGAGAAGTAATCTCACGAGATTCTGTGTTGGCGGTTCAACTAGGTATTTGCGCGGTCACCACTTTGGAGTTTTACGTGAACGGACAGGGACCGGAGGAGGAAATGGGCCATGGATTGATACTAAGTTGTTATACTTATGCACACGGTTTATTGCCCGTCATAACGACTCCAATTATTACAATAATCGTTTTACAGCGAAGGTTACACAGTCTCTCCTATTTACCATCCTAGATCAATCAGATTATCTCTAGACCACAGACTATCACCTTATGGCCAGTGCGTGAAATCTAAGTGCGTTTCGCTGGGAGCCGTTCTGTCAACCTGACAGCGCTAGCATTCAGATTCGCACACACCGTTGTTCTGTTGGCCATTCCAACAATTCGGCCGAATCAGATGAACTAATTTTGTTCCGGCGCAGTGGCGGCGATATTCGCCACAATACGTAATCATTGTGTTCTGTGTTACGGCATAAATAAATGTGTAATTCGATCAAATTCGATCGTACGTAGCGAAAGCTTTTAGTGTTCCGACCGGCGTTTTGAGTTTTGATGTCTTCAGGCGGACTAACCTTTTTTTGGGTCTATCAGGAATAACTGCTTAAGTGTAACCTAACGTTCACGTAAAACATTACAAACTGTCATTTATCTAGGGCCACTGTGACACAGATAACTCATAGTTTGTACGCCGCAGCGTGACGTTGATGTTTACGATACGAGTACTTTTTTGCAAATTGTTTGTACTAAGGCCTCTTATGGACACTGAGTACGATTATGTACGAGTAACTTGCAACTGGCGTTATGACGGCCGCGTACAAAAAACGCTGAATCAATCAACACAGATCTTGAGTGGTAGTGACCATTTTGTTTTTAGGGTACCGTAGAACTATATAATATCGTTCTCTCTATAGTATTTTGCACTTTTGCTATGCATTAGAAAAGTTAGGATAACACTAGCTTCGTCTCTCGGATTCACCCGCGTGGTGATAGATGATAATGGCGATAAAAATATAGTATCTACTTATATGTTATTCATGCATCAAATTTCATCCAAATCCGTTCAGCTGTTCTGGCGTGATTGAGTAACAAACCTCCATCCATCCAAACATTCACATTTATAATACACACATCAACATGGTCTAGGGATATTTTAATTAAACCTAAAAAACTAAAATTCTATTAACTTTTTGTTGAGACACCTACACTTTAAAATAAACCTTGTTTATTAGCCTATCTCATCTGATAATAAACTTTTAGATAGAGTAAAATTAAAAAAAAAAACTTAGAAGAAGAGGAAAAACTCAGACAAAATTTCAATCTTAACTTTATTTTTGAAACATCAAAACCTAAACAAAACAACTTTTTTTTTATAAAAAGTGTTGAAAACTTAAAATTAATAATCCGCGGATCCACGTAAGACTCTTCTGACACATCTGCACCGGTTCTGCATACTCAAAACAAGGGTGTCAATATCCTGTTGTGGAATACTGTCCCAAGTCCTGCTAAGATGCAAGAAAAGCTGGTTTTCATGCACAATATCTTCAGGGAAATTCCTAAGAGTTCTTCTCTGAAGCATATCCCAGGCATGCTCAATAGGATTTAAGTCAGGGGATTGTGCAGGCCAGTATAAAGCTTGGATATCATGCTGTTGTAACCAACTTGTAACGATACGCGCCGTATGTGGACGGGCATTGTCGTGCATTAGCTGGAAATTTTGTCCCATTTGCTGTCTGTGGGGCAAGATTACAGGCTCTAGCACCTCATCTCGGTATTTTAGGGCAGTCATAATTCCTTGTATCCATACGAGGTCCATTCTAAAAATTCTAAAAAATACAACCGTCAAATCTCAAAAAGGTTTTATATCCAATAATTAGACAAAAGGGGTAGGATTTATTTTTTTACTCTAATTTCAATGAAAAGAGGCTGGCAACATTTTCCTGCACTACAAAAAATACTTGGTGGCAATTTAGTACAAAACAAAATTTAACAATACAAAACATTGTTATATTTGTTTTTTACTATATTGGTAGTTAGTACGCTTCTAATTTATTTTTCAAAATTCATCCGATAGTGAAAGTGAAGATTTTATAATGATGAATCCACCAGCAATAACAAGTACAATTTGAAAAATTTAACACCGGTTTCCATTCTATTCAGTTATTGGAGTATATTTCAAAAAATACTGGACCGAATTTGGTGAAATTGGGACCACACGGGAAGCACCAGCTTTCAAACAATAAAAGAATTTTGAGAATCGGTTCTCCCAGTCGAAAGTTATGAGGTACGAGTAACAAACATAAAAAAACATAGTCGAATTGAGTACCTTTTTTTAGAAGTCGGTAGAAAAAATGCAGCTCAAGAGGTCAAGATGTTGTGGGGTTCTTCGTTATGTTAACTGGTCTCGTGGTGCACGTCACCTATCTAGGTTGATATGCGCGCCCTTATTTCTTCCACATGCGTGTTCTGTCTGCCTACTGGGATGGGTGAATAAAAGTGACATTCCGGTGATTCACCATTATTATTCTTCAGTATGTAGAATTACCACAGACCATATAACCACTTGACTGCTCATACGGCTTCCCCTCAGCTGCCAAGACTATGACAATAAAAGGCTAACGTATCGAACCAACACGTCAGTACCAGTTTGACTTCGCGTGGAGAACAAGCGGATGAAAAACAATTAAAACAAATCAAATTATGCCTTATATTTCAGTAAAGTGGTACGGAAAAAATAGGCACACATCCAGGTATGCAAAGGATGGAATTACATTTCACAGATAATTTTAGTTTATTAATTATTGGAAGAAAACAAAATATACAAATGAAGTAATTAATTAGCGACTCAAAAATAAAAAAATATAGGAACGCGTTGATGTCTTTTGCCATCCCGTACTGTTCTTTGCAGTTGTAGATAACGCTGTCTCTTTTACCCACTGGCACGTGTAAATTAGTGCGGTGCTACCATATTAACGGGCAACTTATCGATTGTATATATCGACTGTGAGGAAAATAATTCTTCTATACAATACATTTATTATTTTAAGAGTGCATAAAAATACAAATAAATATTCGGCGTTTTATTTATAAGATGTACTTTCACGTTATCATCAATTATGTAGTAACATTTATATAATATCTTATCTAATAATAATGTAAATATACACGCGAAATAACCCGAGTGTAATGTGAAATATAATTAATAATGGTCTTTAAATATAATATACTTCATTTTTTTTAAATAAAATCACTATACCTAGCACCTACTCTGTGTGTGCGAGTCAGTCAAAAATATATATAATTTGTAGGTGTCGTCCATACATTGACAAGTTTTACGGTCGTACAAATCCAGTATTGTATAGAATGAGGTGTTGTGTCCTTGTATTCTAATGACTGTATAATATACAGTGCCCAAAAAGTATATAAATATAATCTAATTGTTTGTTTACAATAATTATTTAATCACATATTGTGTAAAGGCTTTAGATGCTTTGTACAATTACAACTATTTTAAAATTATAACGATGTTGTTTTACTATGGTGAACAATATATAATTATTTTATAGTGGTAAGTAATTAAGTACTTACATACTGAATAATCAATAAGAATACAATAAACAGATAGTGATAACTATTTTTAAAACGCAAAAGAAACATACTCAGATCAATGTGTTCTGTTTCACCGTGAAACATCGAATGAATTATTAAGATAATTTCATTAATTGAAGTTTTGTTTACATAACCTTATTTGCTTAATACTTACATACGTATTTCAGGTCTTTGTACAGTTAAGGTAAACGATAATTTGTAATGAACTTTATCGACAATTAAGGTGATTACATAATGCTTGTACCACAACACTATTTAGGTACTATGAGTAGAGCTACATTTTGAGCCGGCCAATCAAAATCATTTTTTGTACGTAGCCCCCCGACCCGCAGTGGTGACTTGTGTTCTTAGAAGAAATTGACCTACACGCAGTCAAGTGGTTATATGGTCTGTGAGTATTACACATTATTATCAAAAGTTTATATTATTTATGTGAGTGGGCTGAAGTACGGACACAGATTACTGAATAAGAACAGATACTTCACTCAGTAGAAAATTTCCAATACCTATTACGATAATTGCCTACTCCCTCGCGTCAACAACCACTGTATGCTAAAATGCGCCTAAATGCTCAAGCGTACAGCAGTGATTGCTTCGCACCGCGCGATTCCACAGTAATCGCAGGGCTGCCTCTTCGATAAAATAAAATTAACATAACTTTTTATCTATGTTATTGAGAACTGTGAATATGTTCTGACTTTTATGTGGCAGTTAAAAATTTTATCATTTATAAAATATTTAACCAACTAAAAAAAAAAGGAGGTGATCAGACATACAGGCCAAACTGAGATGTTTGACTTGTATGGTTTGTAGGTATGTATGTTTGTGCGCGATAATCTCGCGTTTGGCTAAACTAAACCGATATCGATGCGGTTTTCAGAAAAGGATTTGTTACATTTAGGAGAACGTTGTTAGTTTAGCAGTTTATATTCGAATGTTTTCTTTCGAAGAGTGCATCTTCTGTACCTTGTACTATTAATTATTCTGTGGTATAACGTTTCTATGTAACAAAATTATGTAAATCTGTGTCTGAAAGGCAAGCTAATGCTTAGTATATACTTATTAAACTGTCAAATTCTAAGTGGATACCGGTGTCCGCACACCTACTGTCTTTTAATTATGTCTCTAATGACGGTATGTGAATGGAAAAAAATGTAAACGACAAAAACTAGTAATAATTTATCACTTACCTTTCTTCATTGACAGGTAAATGGAAAAATGTTAGGTGTTTATCCCTTCTTTTGCTTGATTTACACCCATCTACAGCACATAAGGCACCACACGGCATCGTAATACGCGTACGAACGAACAGTACTATTAAAATTGAACGGCGTGCGCGCGCTTCGCTTGCAAAAACCGCACTGAATTTGATTCGCCGGCGGACCGAGACCGCTCGGCTGGGCGGTAGGCACTTATAGCGCGCAAGTACATGGAGTGACGGAGGCCTGGTACGGACACTCGGCACAACCGCAGTAGGGCAACTGAGCTCATGGCGCTACTTTTGCAATAACAGCAAATTGCACTCACGTTGCATGTATCGTGTCCCTACAATGTCTTTCGTCTTTTCTTGTGATTTCTTACAAAATTTTCCAGGCAACAATTATTTTCTAATGAAGATAGCTGATTAATTTTCCTCTTAAGTGTAGTAGTAAGTACTATGTATCACTCGGGAGAAAGTTCTATTTCTGTTCTAGAGTATCCTTTAAGCCCTCTGCTGCGCGTCGGGCTTAAACATACTCTCGAACAGAAAGTTCGTCTTTCCTCGGTGTACCATGTACTATTTCAATTCATTATGAACACAACAATCCTGCTCCTATGAACCGAAAGCGTTTTTCATATCACAGCTTTTTTGTTACTTAATTTGACCCATAGGAATTACGAAGAGCATCCGTGTACTACACGTTCGGAGTGTTTTTTTATTATTTTTTGTTCATCATCTTCCATATAGTTTTTTGGAGCGAACCGATCCATGTGTATCATAATAGATGTAATAATAATGGTAGTAATTCGCTTGTTCAGAACTAAAAAGATATTTTTCAGTTAAGTAATGAAAGTAGTTTTTATTCTGTTCATGCTTAAGTCCAAATTCATATAATGCTTGCAAATGACAATTCTTAAATTTGCCGTTTCTGTTTAATTGTGGGTATGTTGCATAAATGCAAATTTAATCGTAATATAAGTACATGCTCTCTAAACTAGTCTAAACTGATGTAACACTACCCACATTTGAATTGAATAACCATATATTTAGAATTATCATTGTAAGTGTTACACGAATGTGGATTTTAGTATTAACATAATAAGAACTACCATAGTTTAGAGAATTTTAGTTTAGTTTTACAAGCGAATCAATACCAATGTCAGTAATTAGTGAATGTGTCATGTCATGTTTGTTATGCGAGTTTCGGAACCCTGCGTCGATGTATTCGATCCCCAATGTTTAAATGTGTTTTGTAGGTAAATATTTTATTAATATGTGTCACTCACGAGATATTTAATACAATAATACTAATGTTAGTAGGTAGTCGATATTTGCGCAACTATTTTTAGCGTTTGCCTCTTCTCATTCGACACTGTCAACCGCAGCCGCAAAATTGCACTGATTATTTGCAGAGGATGTCCTTGTTGAAATAGGTACATTACTCTCGAACCCTGAAATAAAAACATTGCGATTGTATTTGTAGGACGAGCAGAAGCTAATACTTCTTTACTTGGTCGTTAACTACAATTTTTTGCCGACACATGTATAGTAATTTTCTCTAATTAGCAAGGAAAGGATTAATGAAAAGATCACAATAAGTATTTTAAAATCTCTGGTGTCAATTTGGCAGCGCTCTTTCTATTTTAAAGGTTCAAGGAAGAGGTATACGCATTCAGCCTAATTAATATATAGTGTCATGTATATAAAAACACGTAAATTATATTGGAGTGCACTTAAAAACCTCGCTAGAAACAAGAATAATAAAAAGACCGTACATATATTCCTATTGAAATTGATGTGTTCTTTCGGTGCGTACGTAACCGAAAAGTTGGCTAGATTGGCGACAGTGACTATAAGTCTGAATGTAAAATTTATATATTATGCATAAATGTATGCATTATTGACATACACATTATTGGTTTTCCAAGATAATTCGCGAATTATCTTTAGAAATAAATGTTGTGTATATAGAGGTGTACTCACATGCACCTTGGAAGGATGTTTGCAGTCATTGAGATTTACTATGTAGTATCTTTTTATTTACATTAAAATTACTTACCATTATACACTGTACTGGAAGCTTGCTAATCTTATCGAACACTCGAACATTTGTAATGAAAAAAAAACAGTATAGTAAAACTTAAGTTATCGCCAGATAAATGAGGGGACATCCTGTTTAATTATATTATAGTACATCAACATTCCGATGTTACGAGTCAGTATGTAACAATACATAATCTATATATACATAAATAAAAATGTAACGGATCAGGCATGGAAGATATATGAGAAAAAATATTATTGGGACTTCTAAACGAAACTAGAATTAAAAAAAATATTGTTAGAAATTTTGTCTCTTTGTTTGTTTATATGTGTTTGTCTGTGGGTTGTGCACGCTGATCTCAGAAACGGCTTATCCGACACTTTACTTAACAGTTAGTGACAACAAACACAAAAATTCCGAAATTCCTGTACACTACAAAAAATATTTGTAAGAAGCCATTCTGATAGTTTACATTTAAACATATTTCCATCCAAGATCTTATTGTCATCTGGTATATAATTATAAAGCGTTATCCACATCTATACATACAATAAAAATGTAACGGATCGCTGTCTGTACATGGAAGATATATGAGTAAAATAATAATGACTTTTATAAACGAAAATAGAATGAAAAAATAGATTAAATTAAATTTTTTTGTCTGTCTGTTTATCTGTGCGTTTGTTCACGCTCTCAGAAACGGATTTAGATGTGGTTTTCACTAATATATTGTAATAAGCTTCACTAATTGCAATAGGAGAGGCCTATGTCCAGCAGTGGACTGCTACAGGCTGATGATGAAGCTTCACTTAACATGTTGGTTTCATGTCAATCGATTCATAAATAAAAAAGTTATTAAAGTTTAAATAATAACTCTCTCGCCACTACACCAAGATCAAGCGAGCGAAGCCGCTGGCGGGTCAACTAGTTATAAACTATATATAATTATATGTTAAGAAATTGTTTAGTTGAAACGTGATATAATTAATAACGAATTGAACTTGAGAGCTTAAATCTAACCGCAAAATTATGTAACATTTCTGACAACTCTATAGTTAATTTATCACTGAAACTCAAAACTGCTTCTGTCAGATCCATAGACAGTCTATCATCAATATCGGACAGACATCATTGTTTGTAAGATAACACACATTCACAGACTTATGACTGTGTATTCACTATATCATTATCATATTAATGAGCCTATATCATTATCATTTTAATGAGCCTATTGAGGAAAACTGGTGTAATTGCTTACCTATTATAGATATCAATTTCCATATAAGCACGTATCACCTGTAATCGTGATTATTATTACGTAAAGATGCAAAATAGGCTGCCTCCACGAGCTGTGAACGAGTTCCGGGGAAGTACTGCCACTATACTTTCTACTGTTTTTTACCTCATAACTTTCGACTGGGTGAACCGATTCTCAAAATTATTTTTTTGTTTTAAAGCTGGTGCTTCTCGTGTAGTCCCGTTTAAATTTCATCAAATTAGGTCCAGTAGTTTTTGAGATACACTCCAATAACTGAATAGAATGGAAGTCGAAATATTTTTTTTCAAATTGTAGTTGTTATTACTGTGTTCCGATTTGATGGGTACCTATAGTTGCCGATGAAATTACAGGCACATGAGATTTAACAACTTAATATTTCAGGGTGATGTTTGTCCATTGTGATTCAATGCATCTGTTATAGGCAGAGGTTACCGTAGCACAACAGTTTGCGAAATAGTATTTGTATCGCAAAGGTCAACGCGTCACGCTTTGGCGTACATACTATGAGTTATCTGTGTCACAGTTGCCCTAGATAAATGACAGATGAACGATGACGTGAACGATACGTTACGAGTACACTTACGCAGTTATTCGTGGTACGCTCACAGGTGACTTTGTGCTTGTTCCGTAACCTAATGACAAAAAGGAGATCTCAAAAAGTGTATTTAAGTTTTTATGTGGCGAGACGGTCAAGTCGTTCGCCGGATAGCATACGTCATGACGACCCGTAACATGTGCAGTGTGAACCACATCTTTAAGTTTTTATTATAAAATAAAAATCACTACATATAATAAAACTTTAGAGGTCGAATTTCTGTACAATGAAAAAATGCTAAAAACCGAGTAAGGAACTCGAACTAATTTTTATTTTTTTGTTTTTCTGTCTGTTTGTACGGGCTAATCTCGGGAAACGACTAGACCGATTTCAATGAAATTTTGTATGGTGGTTATATCCCTGGTCAACATAAAGGATACTTTTGATCCCGTTAAATTAAAGAGTCCCCGTGGGATAGTTAAAAACTGAAATTAACCGTATCCCGCGAGGCCACGCGAGCTAAGCCGCTGGCGGGTGAGCTAGTAATCAATTATTGCACTGCGTCTGTAATCACGAGACATAGCTGTTTAGTTCCCTTTATCGTCCAGTATTTTTCTTGCCTTTCAACCTTATCACATAAAATTCAGTAATATTAAAACGAATATACATATTACTAATAAGAAATGAAACTAAATGAAAATATATTTACAGAAGATACGCACATCATAATATTAGATACAAAAGACATAAAAACAAAATACACATAAATGACACGACAGAGCATGCATTTGAAGGATGGAATGCGTGTCAAGCCACATGGGTGTCCTGACTACAGCACTATTCTTGAACCAGAAGAAATCGGCAGATCCTTCCGCGCTCATAGTGACTTTAAATATAAAAACATTTTCTAATGATATAAAAAGTTATAGATTGAAATAGTAACTATCTGCAGACCTTGTATCTCTGAAGCCAAGTCACATCAAAAATGGTTCGGTAGTTTTTGCGTGATAAAAAACCAAAGAAACCACACTTTCGCATTTATATTATGGTTACGGAATACCGAATTTTCCTGGATAAAACCTATTCCTTCCTTGTCCTATCACTGTGTCAGGTTTCATCAAAATCCGTTCAGTAATTTCAGAGGCTATGACAAACAAACGACAAAAACACTGATATTTATACTGTTACGGGTTACGGATTATTAGGTCGTCTTATGGGTAAATAGGAAAACCTATTGTTTATGAATATTAATTTATTGTTTGTTTTGCAAGAGTCAACGGGCTCCCCGTACCCACAATTCTACTAAATATTATGAGGAAAAGCCTCGTGACCGAAAGACTGAAGAGCAATAAAATCGTATTTAAATCGTTTTTTTGGACGATGATTCGAAAATAACGAAAACCCACATCGAAATAACTCTTAATGAATTTAAAAACCACAGGTTGTCACATTACGCCAACAAGGGACATAGTAAATAATATCTCTTAATTGTAGTTTATATATTGTGTTAGGGCAGTTTCTTTTTTTCCGCTATTATTCTTTCTTCACCCTCTAGTCTAGATTGAGAAGCAGTTTTGTGTGAGCCAGTCACCATTTTCTAGATCTAGTGTCCACCTCTACCTCATAGTTGCTGACCATCAATGTAAAACACCCATACGGCAATGGCTACTAGCTATGACCTATGAAGAAAACGAGAAAAATCTTTTTTTAATGGGATAGTTTGGCAAACGAGCAAGCGGCTCAGCTGATGGTAAGTGATACCGTCGCCCACTGACATCTGCAATACCCGAGGTCTCGAGGATGCGTTGCCGACCTTTGAGGAAAGATGATAGGAAGGAAGAGATAAAAGGGGTGAGGGTGGAGGGGGAGGGGGAAGGAAAATGGGGAAGGGGGAATCGTGCCTCACACAAACCGACGAAACGCAATAGCAAGCTATGTTACTTCACGTCGGTGTTATGTGTGAGTGTGGTACTTCCCCGGTCGTGCCGGCCCATTCGGATGTGGGGTTACAGCGTGGCCCTACCACCGAAACTGCAGATAAATAAGTAAAATAACGAGTAGCTAACATACTTATTACACACAAACGTAACTAAAACAAACACGTAACTACTTACAGAGTAATTGGCAACACATTGGCAAAATATATTCGCAATTACCAACAACATTATTAAGAGCTCGTCTTTTATATATCTTAACTAAATACAGTACGGCCGAAGTGGATTTTAATATATAGTAGGTAGATTATAATTGATAGTAAATTTATGACTGAATAAGATACAGAACACTGTAACGTAATAAAATGAATCACGTGTTGTATGTGAAACTGGTTTCCACGCCACAGGGAATCCTAGTTACTTATACACTACATATGTATTACAGCTGAATTGATAGCATTGATATAATTATCCAAAATCTCTTATATTCCAAATAATGCTATCAATTCAGCTGTAATACATATCTAGTAAAGATCAAAACTGCTTAACGTGATTTTATTTTTCTGTTATTTGGCTATTGTGTTGGTTGGGGGGTTTTGCCAATATTCGCCACGCTTGGGAGGCGGGTTGGCGAGCGCAGTTTTAGGCGTTTTGACTGGGAAGGTGCTGCTGCCCACCTTCTGATTGTTATCCCTTAGCCGGCTTCTACGGCACCCACGGGTAGAGTTGGGGAGGTACTATTCTTAGCCGGCACCCCACGGCAAACAATATTGCGGGCGTTATTTTAAAGTAATATTAGGAACTAGGTTATGGTGTGGTCACTACAGACACCAGGTCTTATTCTTTACCCAGGGGCCTTATTCGTTATGATCAGTTAAACACGTAACGCGGGCTACGATATCTTCTGCGGAAACTCATAACTCTCTCAACTCGACAATAGAGCAACTCATGTTTGGAGTATGTGTTAATCTATGGTCATGAGGGTACTACAGTTTTATAGAGGACACTAATATCTACAAAAAAGTCTGCAGTGCCATATGTATAACTATTATAGTTGTCACAATAATTACTTTTTCACGTTAAAATATGCAATAAAAATGCCGGTACAAACTAAGCCCCATTATTCGTATTTAATCCTAATAATAATGAAGAAAGATTTCATTGTTTGTAACGGAAACGCAAAAAATACTTAACCGATTCAAACAATTCTTAAAGCAGTAGATAGCTACATTATGCCTGAGTATTTCTTTCCGAATGGCTAATAAATCTCACTTGTCAAAAGCGCGATATTGATCTAAATGAAACTAAGACTATATGAAGAACAGTGATAATATCGCCAAACTCGACGTTGACTTCTATCGGAAAGCAGGGTAAATCAGTCGGTTTAGTCGTAATCGATCGTAGCCCAGTATCGTTTCGTAATGAAAAGCATTTCGCCATTTTCCATTTTCCCGGTGGTTATTGAATTCGGTTGAAAAAAATTCATTCAGGCGGCCATGGATCTAATGTAAATTAACGTTAAAAAACGTTAGGTTAACGAATTGCGTTTAACCAAATGCGGTCGAGACATTCGCCAGTCTCATGTAAATGCGTGATTATACAGATTCAAGTCCGTCATCGGCGTAGATAAAATTGTATAGTTAATATGCATACTCAGGTAAATAACTCGTGTAATATTATGGAACTCGCTTTTGCTTCGCTCGGCTTGTCCAATACCAAACAGTTTTACCAAAGCGTAATAAATATATTCAGATACGACACTTCCATATAAAATCAAAAACATCTACGCTTAAGGCGCGCTCGTACCCTGATAATAGTAAAAAGCAGAATTTTTAAACACATTGTGTAACGAAACAGATCGATAGTATATTATGAAAAAAATACAAAGGTTAAAAAAGGAATAGGAAAAGAGTAATAACCGAATAGAATTCATAAATATAACTCTCTTTCAGCAGAAAAAAAACCTGAATAGGTCCACAAAAATAAACTTTCACGTTCAAACTCTCAGAATTTTCAGCGATAACACTATTTTTTTAGGTAATACATAGCCAACGTATAGTACTAAAGTAGTAACCAGCAGTTTTTTCAATTGTGTTAGTATATATCGAAAAATATAAAGAAAACGTACAAAATTAACGCATTTTCGCATTACATCATCCAATCTAACAAGCTATATTCAACCTTACATAAAGCACCGTAAATTATTTTAAAATTGGGGTTGGACCGCGTCTTAATATCCTACGAAATCTGAATAATAATACCAGGTGCTATGAAACATAAGCAAGTTTATCTGTGCCTTATGAATGTATGGTGAGAGCATAGAATTAGGTGAGAGTCTAAATTATCTTTGCGCGCAGCGTGAAGTTGAAATTTTGAAATGATCGCGTCCTCTAATTTATGGTAATACGACAATATTCTTTATATATTGGTTAGTACCAATATAGCTCACCCCCAGTTTCAGATGTTGAAAAGTATCCTATGTCCCTCTCCGGCATATAATCTATCTCCATGCCAGATTTCATTACGAGCCGTTCAGCCGTTTAGGCGTAATAAAGTAACAAACAGATAGAGACAAAGTGAATTACAAACGTTTTTAAAATAAGAGGGGTTATGTCTTTCGGGTTTATGTGTAAATCGATTATTAGGCGCGTCCAACAGCCTAATCAGTGATTGTATTTACTTTTCCATTTTTTCACTAGTCAGATATACTTACCAATAAAACGATTAAGTACTATTTTTCTTTCGCGATCTAAGAGAGAGCAGAAGAACTCGTTGTAAATGAGTTAATTCGGGAAAGTGCTGCCACCACACCCTATATCTACCTATCTCTAGCTTTGCAATACTGCGCTAAAGCTGCGGAAAAGGGTATGGGCCGGCTAAATTACACGCACATGCCACTAAGCAACTTAATGTCTGAGGCGGTTACGGCGGCGCAGTGCAGTATGTCACTTGTAATGTGACGAAATGCATCTGTTCTATGCATAAGTTACCACTTAACACCAAGTGGGCTTCGTTGTTATGCCGTCTCATAATACTTAAAAAAAGGGCAAAGATAACTTGATTTTCTATTTTTGTTGTGCAGCCTACAAGACCGCCTGGAAATGGCTCTTTTCGTCGGCCGCTATATCTCCTGCATGATTATGTTCATCCTTGGCATGAAGGCACCTGGGATCATGCACCAGTTCGAATATATGGAGGTGGATGATGAGGGCAGAAGAAACATACCGCCAAGGGTAAGTTCGATTTATTCGCATATTACGAAGAAATATATTTGTAACAAGGACAGAAAATAGACGCGATAGGTGCTTTTAAGAACCTTACATATAACGGAAAGATTATATGGGTACCTAATCATTTTAAATTAATAAAGATAAGTGTAAAACCAAGTTTATATTGTTTGGTCCGGTCGCTATATCTAAGCATTTTCCCTTTCGTCCCTGTCATGTACAATGAGATATAGATACAATACACACAGAATTCGCCCTATTTATATGTTTAACTAAAGTATTACAATTATTTATACAAAAAAAGAGATCTGTTTCTTTGTGGCACACAATGAACCGTGAAGAAAAAACACCATAAAGATCTAGAATATATTTCCGTTTTGCCGGAACTGGCTCTATGTATAATATAAACTCTTTGCTGCCAACTCAGAACTCTACAAAAATGGTGAAACTTCACATGGCTATTTGTGTTCTCTATTTGCAAACATGCAAATAGAGGCAACTACGACCATCCACACTTGGCAGACTATTAACATATAACAGACAAATTTGCCTGTTTGATCCCTTTGATGTGCTTCGAAAAACGGACAAGCGCACGGTATAACGTATTTGCCTTTTGCCTTATTTGTCAAATAAGGCGATCAAACTGTCCACGCATGGTAATTGTTTGCCAAATATGTTAAATACGCAAAAATACAAATGGCCTTGTGAAGTGTCGGCATAACGATATGAATGGCTCGGATCGGCAATACAAACTTCTTGCAATCAAACTTTAATGTACTCTCTGGTTGTCTTTTAGACATAAATGTCAATATTGGCACATTATTTGATATTTTTATTTTAGGTTAAGATGTCATGTCCATATCATATTAATGTACCAAATATTTACGGCGACAAAGATAGCAAAATTAAAAAGGTAAATTCATTGGATATCATTGTGAAATTTCGAAATTAATTGCTCAATCAAAAACTTAGTACGTTGTGTTTAGATGAGTTATAACATTGACAGTCTAATATGAAAGAAGATATAATTATTCTGGTTTAAAGTTTCGTTGGTCGAGATTTTGTAACAAAACCAAAATACAAAATGATGTACTTCTATGAGCCACCTGTGAGAATCCTTTCAATTTCATCGAAACCAAAGCTAGGAACAGATTAAATTAAGTATTCTTTATAATACAATACACACATTCTTTATTGTTAACCAATCTTGTAAAAATCAAAACATAATACAGTAAAAAAGCGCTATAGTAGATTGGACGATAGGCGGCTTTAGCGCTATAGGAATCTCTTACAGGCAACTTTACATGGAGAGGATTCTTAATACGAGATTACCTTATATGTTTACTGGCTGACGAAAGTATACACGTTGACTTAATCATTTTACCGACACATTTTTACGCAACCTGTAAACATATCAAGACACCAAAGTGTTTACGTTTATATTGTATCACCAAATTCAATTTCTATTCAGCCAATTCTCAGTTACTGAGTGACCGTTATGGACAGTTATGCTCAGCAGTGCCATTAGAACGTTTCGGTTTTGTTATCCGTGACTATGAGACTTTCTTAAACATACACTGGGACATTATTGAAACCTGTGCCGACTATTTCAAAAATAACAAGTTAAAAGAACAAGATTTCAATAATAAAAATAACACTAAGCGTTGTAGTCATGCGAGTTCTTCAGTGTTTTTAGAAATGTTCCGCACTAGTATTATATTACTAATTATATTTGCTTCGATACATCCTCATATTTTACACGTGACGTTTTCTATAAACTATATATTCTATACTGCATGCCATGTATATATTAATATAATAGAATACAGATTTATTTCAGATCATATCACACAACATTAAATTACATGATAAAGATAACAGCTATTATCCTCCTTGCGTCGATTCCCCAATGCTGGGGATCGTGACCCATCACGACATTAGCCTCTCCCGTACGATGTTTCTCCATCTATTCTGGCTTCCAGCTGCAAGAACCGCTTCAGTGACATTTATGTTGAGAACAGTGCGGCTCTGATCTGTCGAACCCATTGGACTCCTTCCTCTCAGTCTCTTGCCTAGCTATTATACTAAACCTGAAACAGAACACTATTTGAAATAATTAATATCAGGTATGAGACCCGCCTCAGCGTATGCTAAGGTTAAAAACCTTAGTGCTTGCTTTTAGTCGGAACTCATAGCTATTTAGTCGATGCCACACGTATGCAGACGATAGGATGATGATGTTGAAGTAATCTGCGCCGAATCTATTTGTCTTTTTTATGGGTGTCCTTGGTAGAAATTAGTTTTATGACGCATTCATTGAAAATTTTTGAATTATTATTGTTTTTGGTAACAGAATGACAACCGCTCAACATTTCGTAACGTCGTCAGCAAGCTCCGCACGCTACTCCCGTTCTTATGGCCGCGCAAGAGCGTCTGTCTACAAGTTTATGTGTTCATTTGCATCCTTGCACTCATCGCCGGGAGGGTCATCAACGTTTTCGTGCCTTATTACAACAAGCTGATTGGTAAGTGTTGTTTATTACAAGAAATTTTGAATCTGGCTGTAATAAGTACACATCCTCTTAATTCCGTTCAAAGATATTTCATAATCATAAAATCATAATCAGCCTATTTTAATCTCACTGCTGGGACTCGAGCCTTCCTCTCAGACAGAGGAGTTTAGCCATAATCCACCACGCGGGCCCAGTGCGGCTTGGTAGATAGGTTAGCGGCCAACCCATGTAGAAGTTTTCAGACTGTCCGAAGGCCTTCGACATAGCCTAACGACTGTTGTCCTAAGACGAACAACCGGGACCGACGGCTTAACGTGCCCTCTGAAGCACGGAAGCGTCCAGTTGAATACTAGCCCATCCAAGTCCTGACCGCAGCAAGTGTGGCTTAACTTGTTGATCGGTTAAGATCGCCAAGTCAAGCTCCGCTACGAGCACTTAAAGATTATTGTATGCTAAAACTGAAACAGTGCATTCGGAAATAGGCCTGTATTCTATTACAATCTTCAGTGAGCCAGCGCAGCGAAGCGGCTCTGCTTTAACTGGCCAAATTGACTTTCATCTGTTCGTATGTTTGGTAAACTGTATGTTGGTCCTCGTGATAAAATTTATTCGTTGAATTTTGATAAAATTAGATACACATAGTAGGTACCTGAGTTTAAAGAGGAATATTAATTATGAGCATAATTGATCAAGTAGTTGCCCAGATAATAAGTTGTGAAGTTTAAAAACTGAACAATTATGTTAATATTCGGCAAGAACATCTGGTACTAACAAACATAAAATTTTAGCAAAGGTCTTGTCAAAATATATATTAGTAAAAAAACAGAATTTTGATGATCTGAAGATAAGCTCAAACTGCGCTCGCAAGGTCTACTGTTCGCAGAACTATTAGTGATAACTTTGGTTCGTAATGCAATTACTACGAGTTACTAGCACGAGTTCATATGTTTGTAAATTGATAATCATAGTGTGTTTAATTACAAGAATAATGTTAAAAATGCCGTCAGACCCCTCGATATATACTGTGCTCATTGCCCTGAGGCTTGTATAAGCTCCGGAGCTCTCGGCTATTTATACGGCGTGAATTTGTAAAGTGCTTACTCCAATTATAGCATTGATTCTTGTCTTAATATCTTCCTTAGCGGCTTTAATAAATAAACCCTGACAAACAAACATTTTCACTACTTATATTTCTTTTGGATCGTTGATAGTGTTATTATTTTTTATATTCACCAACATTTGAGTCTGGAGCTTTCAATCCTGGACCATATCTTCTCGTATAGATATCGTAAAATTTGATTAAGCCTTCAGCTGTATCAGGAACCAGACACCACAGAAAATCTATTGTTATCCTGGTAAACGACAACTGAGGTGATTTGATTAGGAAAGTCTCGCTTTAACACGAGACATACAACATAGTTGGCGGAATGTGAATCTTTCTGCGCCTATGCCTATGCCCTCGGGTCCGTAAAGGCGAGATGGTATATTATATAAGCATGTTTCTCAAATTTAGACAGTTCTAAATACTTTTTAAAGCACTAACGCCTGCTCTAGCGATCTCAAACATTGAAATTTATAGAGAGAAAAATTCCATCCTCGGACTGGATTCGAACCCGCGTCTTCTGACTCTCCGTGTCAGACGCCATTGACCAACTAGGCCACTGAGGTTCTAGTCCGAGCATCGAATTTTAACTCTCTATTTGACTCACCGTCTTGTGGGGACGGAGCGACATCTATTGGACAGCTTAACAGTACCATACAACCGAAAGAAGCATTATTTAGAAATACTTGAAACTTTCGTATTGACATCGCAGCCCTTTTAATTTTTATAGTATTACTTTTTAAAGCACTAACGCCTGCTTTAGCGATCTCAAACATTGAAAAAGAAAGTTCTACATACATTTAAATGTCATATATAGTGATAGTTATTGTGACTTATGGCACTGAAACGTATTTTACTATGGGACTCATAAGTAAGCTCAAAGTAGCACAACGAGCTATGGAGAGGGCTCTATGGTCGGGGTTTCTCTACGTGATCGAATCAGAAATGAAGAGATTTGTAGACGAACGAAGGTCACGGACATATCCCAGAAGATAAGTCAGTTGAAGTAGCTGTGTGCAGGCCACATAGCACGTAGAACAAATGGTCGATGGGGCCGAATAGTACTGTAGTGGAGTCCACGGACCGGCAAGCGCAGCAAAGGTAATCAACCGACAAGGTGGACAGACGACCTGATAAAAGGCGCAGGGCGACGTTGGATGCAGGCTGCTTCCAACCGGTCTTATTGAAAATTTCTTGGGAAATCATATGTTCAGCAGTGGACGTCCTACGGCTCGATGATAATGATGATGGTCATGTTTGATGGAGTGGCTATACCCTTTAGCAATAGTGTAAAAAATCTAGGTCTGATTCTAGACCAGTCTCTAACATGGGGTCCCCAAGTTGAGGCTGTAAGTCGTAAGTTATTTGCTTCTGCGGGTTCCTTGAGAAGACTCCGTAATTTTTTACCAATAGCCACTAAAGTGTCGCTTGCGCAGTCTCTATTGCTCCCTGTCTTAGATTATGCCGATGCCTGCTATCTCGACCTCACAGAGGACCAGCTAAACAAACTAGAGCGTCTCCAGAACTTTTGTATCAGATTCATATTTGGTTTGCGCAAATATGATCACGTTTCACAATTTCGTACTAAGCTCTGGTGGCTTCCCATACGTCTTCGTCGGAATATTCATATTCTTTCTCTTTTGTACACTATTTTATTCAATCCTTCATCCCCGCACTACCTTAAAGAACGCTTTTCCTTTTTTAACTCTTCGGGTACACACACACTTGGGTCATCAGAAAATCTCTCTCAAGGTGCCTCCACATTCTAGCTCCTTTTATGCCAAATCGTTCACCGTCCAAGCTGTTAGTTTGTGGAATACGTTGCCGGTCTCAATTAGACGCGCGGAGACACTTCCTGCCTTTAAATACCAAGTAAAGAGTATTTACCTCTCAAGTTGATTCAATGTTATTTTTGTTAGTCGCTTGCATTTAAAAATTTATATAATATTATATGAATACATTTCGTATAAATATGTTTTGGAATGTGTATATGATGTGTATGTATTTATATATGTAATATATATGTATTTATATATTTATTTATTTCTTTGTTATAAATATTTATTTATTTATATTAAGTTATGTTTGTGTAGTTTATGTTTATTTAATATTATTTAGGTTTACATTTGACGTTGTTTTTCAAATACATTGCCGTCTATTCGTGTATCATAATTTCTCTCCAATCCAAAGGTTGTCTGGAAGAGATTGCTTATAAGCGATAAGACCGCCCATTGTACAACAGTATTGATAATTGTATCCACGTTTGTTTTATGTACAATAAAGCGTTATCTATCTATCTATCTATCTATGATGGTGACATTTCGTATAATTAAATGATAAAATTTTACCCGTTGACTCGCAATTCGCCATAAGTATTTGGCCAATAATACAATAGATTTTGCAGAAATCAACCTACTTTTCTAGGAACTGCAACATGTGTGGTTAAAACAGTTTAGTGATCTTGGGATTTTAAATGTTAATGTAGTATAAATAATCCACAGTGGACAGCTTGACGACCAAGGACCTGAGTTTTCGATGGGACTTGGTGCTCATCTACGTTTTCTTGAAGTTCCTGCAAGGTGGAGGCACAGGCGGTATGGGGTTCCTGAACAATCTTCGCTCCTTTCTATGGATCAAAGTGCAGCAGTATACTACTAGAGAACTTCAGGTAGATCTCACAGTTTGTATAGTACGACCGTGTTATCTTGGAAGGATATCATGCGCATTAGTGTAGATACCGGTAGCGGTACGTAAGTTAAGCGCTGAGCGAAATGTGGAAGTGATAGCTGCGGATGGGTACCGTCGTGCACATGTGAGAGATAAAGACAGAGTATCGGGGTGAGGGACGGAATACGACTCCCTCTAGCCTCCTGTGGTACCTAGTTTTTGACTTCTGCGCAATAACGGTCAGCGCTAGAGTTTCGTGCCGCTAACTGTACTATATTTTTCTATGAACCAAATGCAAAATCTTTCTAAGTGTACATGCGTAATAGTTATAGGTTGGCCGTTTATCTTAGTCCTCACCTGCGCGGTATAGGGGCGTGGGGGGTATGACAACAAAGGGGACTGAGAGAGGTGCGGGCGGCGGGTGCGCTTACTGTGATACACACGAGAATAAATGCGCCAAGATTTATATAGAATAGTTCCTAAGATATGTGACGTCATAGTGGTTAGCTATTAATAAATAGTGATTTATTAAATGAAAATTAATTGATGTGATAGTTTATTTGAATGAAGTAACTATGTATAAGCTAATATATAAGTAAATAAAATATTTGGTAGAAAGCTATTGTACTATTTATTATTACAAAGAATAATTATCAAAATTATAAAAAAGTCACTTATGTCCATATCTTGATTCTTCACTTTCAAAGCAGCCATCATCGGAATCATCAGAGTTGTCCTGAGTGTTAATAATAAAATCTTATAAATTTTAGTTTTTATAAATAAAATAACCATTTGAAACCGGTCGCTCTACTCTTCAAAGTCAAAGAAAATGCATAATCATTTATTTAATTTAGGCATCAACTTATGGACTTATGAAGTATACTTATGAACGTCAATTTTTGATGATTTATTATTATATTCATTATGATATATAATTTATCATGACTTATGATCTTTCCTAAATATATAGAGCCTACCGAGAAGAAGCGGCAAGAAACTCTGGACCATTCTTTTTGATGTTCATGTTTACAATGTTTCTGCTTAGGTACTACTAATATTACATTTTATGGGTGGCAGAATGACAGATTGCCAGAAGTGGAGTATTCGAAGCATCTTTGTCTTCTGAATTTTGTCTGTCTGAACTTTCTCTCTGTAAGCTCAGTTATGTCTTGTTATTGTCTATAAAAGATTCCAAGATCCACAGCACGGTAGTAGGGCATTTTTGGCTCAAGTTTGAAAATCTGACGATAAGCACCTAACAGTGTGTTCCGGCAGCTGTCCTTTAGATCCAGTCGCTAGGTCTAGTGTGATATTACATTCGGCTGCACCATTACTGATGATCAAGCTTGTGACAATGGTGAAACACTAGCCTATCAAATGTAAAATAAACAATGGTTTCGATTGCGAAGGATCTCAATTTGCTAGTTGGAAATATAAAATCCTGAATGAAAGTCGCAAAATTTTAATCAAAATTTATGTCAGTTCTGGCAATTCCAGTAAGCAAGAATGTTAGTAAGTTGATGACTGAAGCTGACAAAAGTGACATAGAGCGGCCATCTTTTCAGATTTCAATCCACATTTGTTAGCAACTGAGATACATAATAGCCCAGCTGGTCGCCCTTCTGATCAAAGGCAGCACAATAATTGTGACGCCGTTGATCAAATAAACATCCTCAACGCCAATAATGCGTCAGTTTGATAATTGTTAATTGTTCCTATAATTTTTTTTTTCTTACAGTTGGAGCTATTCAAACACCTCCACGATTTACCACTGCACTGGCATCTGTCACGCAAAACCGGCGAAGTACTACGCGTCATGGACCGAGGAACAGATTCGATAGACAATCTACTCAACTACATCCTGTTCTCTATCACGCCTACACTCATAGACATAGTGGTGGCCGTCATCTATTTTGTGACCCTCTTCAATGCGTGGTTCGGGCTCATCGTGTTTTCTACTATGGTGTTATACATAAGTAAGTGTATATGCGTAAGTTAGTCTTGTTTTAGTTAGTCTTGTTTTCTTTTATTGTGTTTTACGTGTATTCAGTATTTCCAGAAACAAAGCTTCATTCATTCAGTTAATCATTCATACATTCATTCATATTTGTAAGTGTATACTTTAAACGTATGTTGGGTATTTATTGTTTTAGTTAGTCTTGTTTTCGTTTTTAGTGTTATACGGGTATGTAGTGTTCAATATTTACAGAAATAAAGCTTCATTCATTCATATTTCTTGTGATGTTATTTTTTACCGTGTTAAGGGTACAGAGCGTTATCTTTTGACGCAGGTATTGATAGCCAAAGTCAACCGGGTGATTGTCTAATTTAAAGTAATTGTTTTTCGCTTAGCAGGTGTTAGTGTTATACATATAGTTACGGCTGGGCAAAATATATGCTTTGTTTTCAATTGAAAAACAAATTACAAAATACTGTATCATTAAGCAAGTAATTAAAATACGAAATACAAATACATTCAAGTACTGTATTTGAAATATAAAATACAAAATACCGTATTTTAGCAATTTTTAATTGAATTACAAAATAAGTAATCTAGACCAGCACGTGCTGAAAAGTAGAGGAAAACAAGATTAATTAATCAGTAAAACCAGAGTTTGCTTTAATAACACTAGATTTTTAAATGTACTGTCAGACAAACAGCCTGTAATGTAATGGTTACTTACATTGGTAGAATACCTAGCTGAAGGCCTAGCTAGCTAACTAAAAAATAAAAAGGAACATCAGAAATATAAATAAAGTTATAATAATAAGTATTACATGACCTGGCGGATAACACTTCACCACAAGTCCACACACACGTTCCATCAAAGGTTCCAGTTAGCTTCTTGCTTTATCGAAGGCTTCAGTTCTGAGCTCAGAGAACACGGGATACCCCCAATAACTTGTTTTATATATCAGGGCGAGAGTATTTATCAAACCCACGCCCTCGATTTGTTATTAATTAATACATATGAAAATATCTTATCCAAGTCTTGACTTCAGGAATGTAATTGACGATATCGAGAGTGACTCGTCGGGTGCAAATCACTACTTCAACACCTCACCGTCAACTAAGGTTTTACAGGGAATGTAATTATTTCGTGTTTCGGCACACCAAATTGGAATCTTCCTATAATATTTTTTTAATCGGACGTAATCCGTGATCCAATCCTTTCTCTTTCCAAATCCCAATTCATGACGTCTCCATTGTCATTCCATCATGGTTCTCCTTTTTTAAAGTTTGTCATGTTTTAGGTTAATCAAGAAATAGTTTTTAAATACACACAATAAGGATTTAATGCAATGAAATATGATCATGAAATTATATTACAAGCCTCTTGTTGGACTGAATAAAACCTGCTAAAGAAAACATAGTATACTAGATGACCCGCTTTCAAATTCGCTCGCATCGTCTACGGAGATATACAAAGCCGTTCTGCGGCTATAATCTATAATAATATCTATAATATCTATCTGCGTTCGTTTATATAACATCTGGTATGGTATATAAACTGACTATAACATCTGGTATGTGTCCATGTAAGTTTTGTCAATATCGGTTTGGTTGATTCGGAGACAAGCCGGAGCAAGCATGCCTGCTTGCTACACAGACAGACAGACAAAAATATACTTAAGCGTACTCGCGATTTGTAGTATATGTATATACTTTCATATGCATTTATTAAAAAAAAACTATTATTTTGATTTATTTGCTTTGATAATAGCGGCAAATAAAATATATTTCAAATTTTTTTAAAACATTTTTTCTTTACAGTCGCCACAATAGCAGTAACAGAATGGCGCACCAAGTTCCAGCGACGTATGAACCTTGCAGATAACGAGCAGAAAGCGCGCTCTGTAGACTCTTTGTTGAACTACGAGACCGTCAAGTACTACGGAGCAGAGTCTTATGAAGTGGTCTCTTATAGAGAGGCTATTGTTAAATATCAGGTAAACTATAATACACTTTTATAAGTTAAAGTTTGTAAATTTACTATATCAACCACATGCCCTTGAGGATTATACAAAAGAAATGTATATTATAATACTAGTTGGCCCGCCAGCGGCTTCGCTCGCTTGGTTTTATTTGTAGTGGCGAGAGAGTTAATCTTTAAATTTACATAACTTATTTATTTATAACCTATTGACATGAAACAAACACAAAATGTTAAGTGAAGCTTATTACAATATATTAGTGAAAACCACATCTAAATCGGATAAGCCGTTTTAGAGGTTACCGTGCACAAACGCACAGAGAAACAGATAAACAGGCAAGCGGACAAACATTGTAACAATTTTTTTTCATTATATATTCGTTTATAATAGTCATAGTAATAATATTTATTCTCATATTTCTTCCATGTACAGACAGCTATCCGTCAAATTTTTATTATATATGTATAGATATGCATAACGCTTTATAATTATATACCAGATGACATTAAGACCTTGGATGGATAATTTATTGATTCAGGCGTTACTTTGCGGAAATCCATTATCAAAAAAAACGATTTTAAAAAATATTTAGTGACACTTCCGCTGAAAAGAAAACAGTGATTTTGGCATATTTGAGGCGTGCACCACCCTCCCTCCCGCATAAAATGCTAATAGGAAGAATAAGATCTGTCGGTCTAGAGCGTTCGACGAGTCAACATCTCCTGAGGATGCCTCGTGTAGAGGCGAAACACGTGTCGAATCGGTTTTGGTTGATTTGGGGTTTCTTGTGTTTTTTATTTTGTATTCTTCCTATTAGCATTTTATGCGAGAGGGAGGGTGGTGCACGCCCGCAAATAGGCCAAAATCATTGTTTTCTTTTCAGCGGAAGTGTCACTAAATATTTATTAATATCGTTTTTTTTACCTTGGATGGAAATATGTTTAATATAAACTATCAGAATGGCTTCTTATAAATTATTTTTTTATAGTACAGGAATTTCGGGATTATTGTTTGATTTTTTTTAATATTTAAATAGTATTAGATATAGAAACTTTGCACGTCTGCCAGCAGGCATAATACATTGTGTACTGTATTAAAACTGACAAGTCGATGTAATAAGTCTTTATAAATGGACTCGTGCACGTTTGTACATTTGCCACTCCTCAAGTTAAATAGTGAATACATAAAGCTGCATCAAGTGAAATGTTATTTATCTCAGTAGACAGAGTCAAGTCACAGTGACAAATGAGTTCGTAATCAAGTCAATATCCTATCTAATCCATGTTCTAGTAACAAGGAGCCATTACTAAAAATGTCTAAGGGGATGAAGAGAACAACACAAGCAATATTTAATGAAAAAAAAATTAAAAAAAAATTACTGTTCGTACACTCGTGCACCAATAATAATAATATTTATAATACCTCTTGACGGTTAGTATTGCTCTACTATTACACGTCAAAACTAGAAGAAACACAAAACTGGGAAAATTTTTCAAAATCAACGATAACCCTTGTTGGACTTTTACCCGCCTTGTAGTCGTGATGTCAAGGACAGCGCTTACCAATTGCAGTTTTAATGCCACAAAGAGTTATTAACCTAGTGAGCTCCGTGACTATGATCAAATTTGCAAACCAGAGTTGCAAAACCCCGCAAAAAAACATGTGACTGTCGCTTTTTCGTTGATATTACCGATCTGGTATCTTTCAAATGATAATTTGTTATTTAAAAAAAATTCCAGGTCCTTTACAGCATCAAAAAAACAAAACGTTAGCTAAAATCTATTGTATATTTGAATAGATAACATTTTTAATTGGATCCTTATTTGATTTGGCCTTGGCATACCTGTATGTTAAGGCGGCTTTACGAAATGTTTTTTGGCATACAGGTATGCCAAGGCAGCTTTACGGGTTAAGCTGATGTTTTTGGGAAACACAGCTCGTCACCCCGGTAATAGTTCTGCAGTGCAAGTACGGTACTTTATCGATCAAAAAATTTGATATAAAACATCATTAAAAAGGTTTTTAACGATTAATATTGTCAAATATGACATTTATAGTCGAATTGTCAGTTTTATCAATCGACAAAGTACTTGCACTGCTGAGTAGTGGTAGCCAAATAATTTCACTTTCACTCCATCGCCTGGACCAGCATATCAGCCGCACCGGTGATACCTTCAAGACTAATTCTTCACACGAGGCCTTCCACCTTGTAAACATCACCTTCTTCAAATTTTGCAATTAACCGGGGTAACATTACATATGCTGACAAGATTCGAACCCGCCTCTTCTGCTAATCTGTGTCAGATACTATAACCGCGACGCCACTGAGACACCCATCCCATCGAATTTACCTCTCTTCGATGGTCGGTAACGCCGGTTCGAATTATAGCAAAAATTAGTATGTTAATACATTTTATGTAGATATTAGTAGTGTTAATAAAAATATACGCTCTGTGGGAACTTTTTAGAGCAGTTACAACTCTTAGTAAACGAGTTCGTCCGAAGAAGTTCTGCCACCATTACTATGTCCCGGAAAGATATGGTCGCTGGCGAAACTACAGACCCATGAGACTTAACAACTTAATGTATCAGGGTTACAGTGCACGGTTACAATACAGGGTGATAGAGTACAGTTTGTTTAGTGACGCAATGCATCTGTTATTAGGCATAAAATAAGCTTAACACCAGGCTTTTGCTTGTTCCATAACCGTATCACATTAAAAACAGTTTCTTATATTATTCTATAGCCCTAAATTTTGTTACAGCAAGAAGAATTTCGATCTTTGATCACATTAAACATGCTGAACACAATGCAGAACATCATCATTTGCAGCGGTGAGTCATTAAACCATCGTTAAATACCCAGTATCAATACATATGGTACATATACATTTTCATACAAACTACTTGTCCTTTTCAAATTCAAATATATTTCTTTCTGGCAACTGAACCCATAGAATGTGTTAATTACAATAAAATATAATAACATTATGTCATTCATGTCCAAAAGGTTAAGGTTCAATAAATATTGTGTTCATTTAATCAAACAAGTACAATTTGAAAAATTTAATACCGACTTCTATTCTACTCAGTTATTGGAGTGTATCTCAAAAACTACTTGACCAAATATGATGAAATTTAAACGGGACCACACGGGAAGCACCAGCTTTTAAACAAAAAAGAATTTTGAGAATCGGTTGACCCAGTCGAAAGTTATGAGGTAACAAATAAAAAAACAGTCGAATTGAGTACCTCCTCCTTTTTTGGAAGTCGGTAGAAAATAAAATATTGCTCCATCGCGTACCCAAAAGACAAAATCCTGGTCCAATGGGACTTAATATCTTGAAGTGACGAGCACAGGGCACTGTCGCGTTGAATTTTAAATTACAATGCTCTGAGTAACACTGCAACTAATTATGGGCAGGTGAATTACTTACCAGGGTACATGCCAAAATAATTTTGTCACTTCTTATCAATAAATACTTTTTCATAAATACTTCCACGACAACGTGTCACCCTGTATAGACCTACATGCACGGCAATCACGTAACTCAGTTACAATCAAAATGTTGATTGAATACTTAAAAAATGGCGGCTATAGCATAACAAGTGAATATTTGCATGCTTGAATTGTAACAATTGCTACACAGTAATACGAGTGAATACTTTGGTCATAGTAGATCAAAAGGTCAATCGGCAACTGCCTTTAATAAAACACACTGTCAAAATACAAAAATAATTAATCAATATGACCCTTGACTGTATATAAGCTTTTTCACTTTTACAGTAGGAATGTGAATCTTCAACCGAAACTTCGTAGTTTATTTTTGGTAGTTTAGAGCCCTGGCTCGTCGGGAAAAAAGTTTTAAACTGTAGACGAGTTTCTCTGGAGTTGTGTATACATTTTATTTATTACTTCAATTGATTTATTTTATTAATTTAATAATTGATAATAAACTTATGTTATCATTTTTATTAATTTATGTAATGTTTATAATTTTTAAATAAATTGTTAATGTATAAGTATAATGTATAAGTAATAATAATAATAAGCAGGGGCGGCTTTGTGGCGAGCCGTCGGTGAGTGGCGACACCGTGGACCCTGATTCTCCCTGGGGCTAAATGAGACCCCTGACCCCCGGCTTGCCTTTATTGGCTGTCTGGGGGTGGAGACGCAAGAGCAAGTAACAAAAAGCTCCAAGGGTGGAAGTGTTAAAGGGCATAACGCCGGTAGTAGCGCTCTAGTGAAACCGCAGCACACCTCTCGACACCCTTTAGCCATTCACGCCAACGTTGCCCCTTTTGTCACCATTGATGGTGGCTTTTATGGGGGGCCCGTTTAGTGAGTGGCAAGTCACCACCTGCCTAAATATTTTAAGATGAGACTGAAATTGGCAGGTGCCGTAGTCTCGACCATAGCCCACTATCTCCCGTATCACTAATAAGTACATTTCAATAACCATGCCATTTTACCCATTTTTGTAATAGATAACCTGTAACCTTCCATCCAAAATGTTTCTGTTTTTATACTACATTGTATTTTTATATCAAACAGGCCTCTAAGTGTTGGCTACAGCCCCACTTATGCCTTTGTAAAGGACCGGGTGAAACCCGTGAAATTGGTTGAATAAAAATAATAATAATAATAATAAACATTCTTTAAATGTCGAGAAAAAAATATATCACTATAATAATAATAATAATTAACCGCAGGGGCGGCTTTGTGGCGAGCCGTCGGTGAGTGGCGACACCGTGGACTCTGATTCTCCCTGGGGCTAAATGAGACCCCTGACCCCCGGCTTGCCTTAATTGGCCGTCTGGGGGTGGAGACGCAAGAGCAAGTAACAAAAAGCTCCAAGGGTGGAAGTGTTAAAGGGCATAACGCCGGTAGTAGCGCTTCAGTGAAACCGCAGCACACCTCTCGACACCCTTTAGCCAGCCACACCAACGTTGCCCTTTCTGTCACCATTCATGGTGGCCTTTATGGGGGGCCCGTTTAGTGGGTGGCAAGTCACCACCTGCCCAAAATATTTAAAATGAGACTGAATTTGGCGGGTGCCGTAGTCTCTTCCATAGCCCACTATCTTTTTATCACTAATAAAATCATTTCAATAGCCTTGTCATTTTACCCATTTTCATAATAGATATACCATGTCACCATCCATCCATAAGTTTCTGTTTTTTTATACTACTTTGTATTTTTATACCAAACAGGCCTCTAAGTGTTGGCTACAGCCCCACTTATGCCTCTGTAAAGGACCGGATGAAATCCGTGATTTATTTTGAATAAAAGGAATAATAATAATAATAATATACTAATAATAATAATAATAATAACACCCTTTAGCCAGCCACACCAACGTTGCCCCTTCTGTCACCATTCATGGTGGCCTTTATGGGGGCCCGTTTAGTGGGTGGCAAGTCACCACCTGTCCAAAAATTTTAAAATGAGACTGAATTTGGCAGGTGCCTTAGTCTCTTCCATAGCCCACTATCTTTTTATCACTAACAAAATCATTTCAATAGCCTTGTCATTTTACCCATTTTTATAATAGATATACCATGTCACCATCCATCCAAAAGTTTCTGGTTTTTTTTATACTATTTTGTATTTTTTATACCAAACAGGCCTCTAAGTGTTGGCTACAGCCCCACTTATGCCTTTGTAAAAGACCGGATGAAATCCGTGATTTATTTTGAATAATAATAATAATATTTATTCAATTCAAAAAAGAGGTACACTGTTATATTAAGCATTATCATAAAAAAGCATGCAGAGTAAAAATAACATATTAATTATTTAATTATTCAGCCATAACAGTTCCAATTTGGTACATCTGTACCAAAAATCTTGTAACACAAGCCCTCACGGTAGGATACCCTGAGTCTGTGAGGGCTAGTTTACTTCTTGTGGTTCATGAATTATGAATTGACGTGCTTTCAACTTTGTGTAATTTCTAGAGTAATAGGCACTGAGTATACAATAGGTACTGTGAGACATACAGTCTTGTTTAAAAGAAGGTGATGACATAGTGCGACGATACTCTTTGTATAGTTTGACTACACTAAATTAAGGTTGGCTTAATGGTCATGTAAAATGCGGATAAGGCTGATTATATGAAATTATGACCCGTTATAAGTGGAGGAGGTTCTCAAGTCGACGCGTATATTTTTTTATGTATGACCAAGCATAACTTTTGATAATTTTTGTTTGGTAGAGTATACTGCCGAAGTGGTCCCATTTAAATTTCATTAAATTCATTGAAAAGTGTTTTCAATGATATCTTTATTGACGGTGAATGACAATCGATCCCGTAAGTAACCAGGGTTATTATTAACAAAAAATTTGATCTGATTTCAACACTAATAAGTGTGAAATAACTTGTCGAAGTCCGTGATGCGCATATTGTGATAATAGGTACTTTTGATTTATCATGTTACTGACTTCAACAAGACTGAGTTTGTTTATTTATATTTTGTTTGTAGGTCTTCTCGCGGGCTCGTTGCTCTGTGTCTCATTGGTGGTAAAGGCTCACACGCTGACGGTCGGTGACTATGTACTCTTCGCGTCTTATATTGTACAGCTCTACGTTCCACTTAACTGGTTCGGTACATATTACAGGTAAGATAAAATAAATTTATTATAAAATTATCTTTCAGAAACGTCGTATGTTGAAGATTATCTTCAGCAAACTTTTATGTTTCATATTAATAGGAAAGAAGAAAGAAGGATTATTCTAAAAATCGTTAAACCATACCATTCATAAAATTATTACCCAAATATGAACACTGAAATGCTACACTGTCATCTCATTTAAGTATTCCGTGTTTAATATCTAGTACAACTTTGACATCAAACCAATTTCCTTCAATCCAATCCAAATCCAAGTCCATATTCAATTTTTTTATTGTAAATACTGACCGGCAGGTAAATAAGATAAATATAAAAACTCATTTCTTTGCAGAAATGTTTTTAAACGTTATTTCGAATCCGAAGCGTGATCATATTTAGTTATTATAAGAAACTTAAACTTAGTACATAGATAAAAACTGTGTAAAGAAAAACTTTTGTCATAAGCGAGACTTTAACCAGTTATTACCAAAAGGCTAAATTCAGGAGCGCGTTCAGAACCTCAGTGCAGTTGTTTAGTTGTTTTCTAATTCGCTTTTAAGTACAGAGTGGCTGCGTTTGTTTTCTAACTCGAACAGACTTTGATAAATTCGACATTGACAGATCACTTGAGCCTTACCTCATTTTCTCTGAGAAGAAAGAAGAAGATAATTTTGGAAGATGTTTGTGGTCTGTGGTTGGCTAATTTACAGTAAACATAAAGTCATCTGTGGTCCTTAATAAAATTAAAATGTCCACATCATCGTCATATTTTTTTATTACTTTAATATATCCACAGATTCCAGGGTCCGTGCCATTTTTTAAATTTTATTTAACTAATTACTCCAAAAAATTTGAAACGCTTCGCGATTTTGTGTCATCCTTGCGCAGGGCCATGCAAATCTTCTCTGTATCAATCCAATTTTCTACCGACTTCCAAAAAAGATGAGGTACTCAATTCGACTGTTTTTTATGTTTGTTACCTGATAACTTTCGATAGGGTAAACCGATTCTCAAAATTCTTTTTTTAAATTCGGTCTAGTAATTTGAGTTACACTCCAATAACTGAATAGAATGGAAGTCGGTATTACATTTTTCAAATTGTACTTCTAGTATATGTACTGCCGAAGGAAGTACATCATCGTCATATTAATTGATGTGTTGTGATTGTTGAATGACAAATGAGAATGATTAATTTGAATTATGTATGTATATGACTTGAAAAAATTTGTCGAAATAAATGGTTTTGATTTGATTTGAATTATTGCTTTCCGTATTTAACATCATTACGAAAACGCTTTCCATATTTTGAAAATTTACTTTCCTTATTAAAACTTTGAAAATTGTCGTCTAAAATTTTGTCATTTGACAACGTCAAAGTTATGTCAGGTGCGGTTTTAAACCGTTTACCGATCAATTTTGATGATTAAAAATTTGCAACCTTCAGAGGTATCGAACGGCCGAGATGGGAACAACCGAGTGCTTTACTCTGAGGTTCGGCGTTAGTGCGAAAAGTTGCACACCGAGTGCGGTCCAAGCGAAGTTCCGAACGCGTTCCTGAGGTGCTAGCGGGCCTAAGTTTAGATCAAAAAGCGACAGAACTCCGGTTTTAAAATTGTATCCCATTCTTTTTCCAACAGGGCGATCCAAAAGAACTTCGTCGATATGGAGAACATGTTTGACCTAATGCGAGTAGACAGCGATGTTAAGGACGCAGTTGGCGCGCCAGATCTTTTAGTCAGGAGAGGGGCCGTTGAGTTCAAACACGTGTCGTTCGGATATGGGCCCGAGAGATTAGTGCTGAGTAATATCAACTTTAAAGTCGCACCTGGCACCACTGTTGCTTTGGTAAGTTATCTACACTAATATTATAAAGAGGAAAGATTTGTATTTTTGTATGTTTGTAACGAATAACTCAAAAACTACTGAAGCGATTTCAATAATTCTTTCACCAAATGCTACATTACCTCTGAGTGACATAGTATTGTTTCGTCATCATCATATTCTATCACCACGCAGGTGAAATCGCGGAGCGCAGCGTTTCATTTGCGTGGTGATGGACGCTGATGATAATGAAAAGTATCCTATGTCCTTCCCCGGAGTATAATCGATCTCCTTGCTAAATTTCATCGAAATCGGTAAGGTCGTGCTCATTATTGCGTGACAAAGGGAAACAAGGATTCATTTTTATAATATGGATATATATTAATTAGGTACCTACCTAATTTGAGATCAACAATGTTGCTCTCTTAATACTTCCTATACCGTGATAATTAAAACAAAAGATTTATGAATGAAACTGACGTACGTTAACGTTTCCGGGACGCGAAGGGTTAATTATATTTACTTGAATATCGTGAAACTGTTATCCCTAAAAATAAGTATAAAAAATCCGTCTCAAAGTATGTTTCAAGTGTTAGACGAACCGATTACTGATACAAATTAAAATGTATATTATACACAAATTGTGTGCTATAATAATGATAATAAGATTTTTAACCTTAAAGTTTATACACTCATACCCCCCAATTAGCATTTCCTGTGTTGCTGGAGACGACACACAATACCAAATCCAAGACAGAAACAAACATTTCTGCTTGTAGCACAGATATTCCCCTCCCACCCCTCCCGAAAAGGGATCAAACCTGACACCTGTACTTCGATTGGTAGCTTCCACGGATTTAGGAAGGGAGGGGATGAGTTGAGAAGGCGTGCCACGTGTCGCAGCAACAAGTAAATGCCTCGCGCCAGATTCCCTCACTTCCTAAATCCGTGGTCGCTTCCAAGTGAGCTACTATTAGCTTTACAGCTGTCAATAGGTGGGGGTACTCTGTGCTTAACAAAGAATATGTTATTAGGAGACGGTACAGGCACAAGGTACACCTGGTTTAAGTGGTAACGCTCGTAACCATTAAACATTAAGATGTTAAGTCTCATGTGCCTGTAATTTTACCGGCATCGAACCAGACCACAGTCTTGCGAACCACTTTCCAGTAGAAATAGGTATGGTGGGAGTACTTCCCCGGACCAACCCATTCTCAGAGTTCTACTGCTAATAAACTAGCTTTCAAGGGCTAATGTTTAAAAAAAACGATATTAAAAGAAATATTTAGTGACACTTCCTCTGGAAACATTGCTTATGACTGAGTTGCGGTGTGCACCACCATCCCTCCCGCATAAACTGCAAATAGGAAGTATACAAAACAAAACAACCCAATCAACAAAACGATTCGACACGTGTTTCGCCTGTACACGAGCCATCCTCAATAGATGTTGAGTCGTCGAGCGCTAGACAGACAGATTCTGTTACTGAATATTTCTTATAATATCGTTTTTTGATAATGGATTTCCGCAAAGTAATGCCTGAATCAATAAATTGGCTACTGTTTTATTATCCTGTGTATCCTGCAGTCATCTAGAGGAGTCGCTATATTGTACCGACAGTATTGCGCAACCAAATAATGTACTGCCCGTATTGTACGCCCCATATTGCATAGTTCAACATTTCGAAGCCATGTACACGGATTCGGGGCTGTACATTCCAGGCTGTACATTTCACCCCGTACCGTTTTCGCTCAGGCTGGATTGTACGAGCCGTATTGCACAGCCCGATATTTCGAGGACATGTACACGGAATACGGGCTGTACAATACGGGTCATGCAATTCTCAGCGGTGCATTCCAGTAGTCGTACATTACTGCTTCCCGTCTAGAGCATAGGACAATCTATGATGTAGTCAATTTTATTTCATCTGTTGGTAATATCGTTGACAGGTTGGGCCAAGTGGAGCCGGAAAGTCGACAATAATGCGACTTCTATTCCGATTCTACGACGTGAACGAAGGCGCTGTATTGGTGGACGGACAAGATGTTAGAACGGTGACGCAGGCGTCGCTGCGATCTAATATTGGAGTGGTGCCACAGGACACTGTCCTCTTTAATAATAGTGTAAGGTGAGTAACTCACGCATATAGTATACACAATAGTGTCAAAATGTGCTCAAAGTGAACATAATGTAGTTGATAAAGAATTAAGGCTACGTAAGATCAAATAGTCGATTGTAGATATCCACGCGAGCTATTTTCGTTTATCAGTACATTTTACTATGAAATGTAATGATAAACAAAAGAACACCGTTCCTTTTTTAATAATAGTGCAAGGTGAGTAATTGACACATAAGAAAAAGCGGGCTAATTGCGAGTTGGACTAGATCACCGACGGTACTGGATGATGAGATAATGTACGGGACATTAAGAAAGCATCTAACATTATTGTTCTAATTAAAATACAATCTTGGTTAATGGGCAAACTTCACATTACCGTTCGATCCTTAGGCACTATTATTGAACCAACCGCTAATAATAAGTTTTTGATAGTAGATTCGCTTTTTTAGTTACTAAGGTATATATTTACGGTTTTCAGAGTTTTTCCTTTGTATGTGCTGTACTGTAAGATATTACTTTCTTGTCATATTTTATCATTATAAGTCAACATATAGTTCTCTATAGGTTTTAATTCCTTGTTAAGAAATAGACTTTTTAAATAGAAATATCTATCCACCCACAACATAGAAAACCTGTTACTATGCACGTAACCGTAAGTTCCGGCAGCTGCCCTTGACAGCCAGTTAATATTATAGGTATAATGTGCTCATACCTTAACATCCATCAAGCTATATACTGTCAAAAAGTGTTCAAAATGAACATAATGTAGTAGATAAAGAATTAAGGCTACTTAATATCCAATAAGCGATTGTAGATATCCACGCGAGCTATTTTCGTTTATGAGTACATTTCATAGTTTCTTGTAGTTGGGAGAGATAATATGATGATAAGTACATCTGAATCCGCTTTAATAGTTACGTTAATCACACGGTGTGTACTCAAGTCTTCTGTTATCGGTCACGAACTTTTTGTTATATACATTTTTATTTAATAATAAAGATTAGATATTTTTAGTTTACATTTGTTTTATCTAACTGATATTATAAATGTGTGTGTGTGTGTATGTGTATACCAGTAGGGCTATTATGTATTTCAGTTGGTAACAAATGTTGATTGTAATCGAAAAAAATTGGCGGCTCGTATGTCACTTTTGTCAGCTCCAGTCATCAACTTACTAATATTTTTGCTTACTGGAGTTGTCAAATTAGAAATGGAGCTGCTATTTTTCAAGATTTCCATTAAATTTTGTTAGCAACTGAGACGGATAATAGCCCTGCTGGGTGCGAGTAAGTATATTCTTATCTATCTAACATGGTAGCGTGTAGCAAGAAAGGTAGAAGAGCGCCCGAATAACCATCAAATACCATTAATAACCATCAAATTTGTCATTAATAAAATCATTTAAACTTTATTAGTTATTAGTACGCTTTTCACATATTTCACAAATTTCAATTAATTATTAATTTACAATGTCAGTTTAGTATTATGATAACATCCGTCAGTTTTGTTATAAAAACTAACGTAGTTTTCACTCATTTTTAATTAGAAATACGGAATTACTCACGTAATTTCTATTGGATAGGTTTGACTTTAGTAGTTCCATCAGGTTCCGCAAATATTTAAAATTATGAATATAATAATACGTAATGACATGTTTATTTTAATTTAATTATCTGAATTTACAATGTCATTTAGCTATAATTTATGATTCGAAAATTCACCTATTCTATAGTAACTCATTAATATAAACAGATTGAACTATTTACGGTTTCAGATACAATATCCAGTATGGCAGACTGAGTGCGCCCGCAGCGGACATTATCTCAGCGGCAAAGAATGCAGACATACATGATAGGATACTGACATTCCCTGACGCATATGATACACAGGTAACATTTTCAATTATATACATATAATATGATATATTGTTTATCGAAACAAGTACAATTTGAAAAAAATTAATACCGACTTCCATTCTATTCAGTTATTGGAGTATATCTCGGTATATCGGATATCTGAAGTCGGTAGATAAGAACCGTTAACCATCTACACTAGCGTCTACAAGCTTCCCGTGTGGTCTCATTTAAATTTCATCAAATTCGGTCTAGTAGTTTTTGAGTTACACTACAACAACTGAATTGAATAGAAGTCGGTATTAAATTTTTAAAATTGTTACTTTTATTAGATATATTTTCTGTAAATTATATTTTTGGTGTCAATAAAGTGTATTTGTATTGTATTGTAGTTGTTATATTAAATTCATAACTTAAAATATATCTATATCTACAATCGTAAGTAGATCTATCTAATATAATAGTGGTGTTCTAGCTTCTTCTTGTTGTGTTAATTTCCAAGGAAGCAGCTTATCAGATGTAACACAGAGTGGTCTTAACACACCTGAAAGTTATACTTACCTAGTTAATTAGTAATAAAGGTTTACTATATTATACTATTATGTCCTTGGAAAGTAAACTAAACTAATTTCAATTCATAAAAGTATAAGTTGACGTTTAGCCTAGTTTAAAATACTCTATATAAAGGTGGCATGTTTGTATAATATTTGACCAAGCGAGCAAAGCGTCTTTTCTTTAACTGGCCAACTGTTCGTTTGTCTTTCTTGTACAGGTCGCATTTTTGAACTATGCATGTATGGTATGCATGTTCTACTCGTCATCGATTATGAATGTCTTGGGGGCTCTTTTCCTAAAAAGGGGGAAATTTGCTGCGACACTGTTTACCCGCCGATTTTCAAAAAATTTGATACCTCCATTAGGTATCTACCTGGCCTTAAAGGAGGAATTTAAAATATGAGCATAATTAGTCAAGCGGTTTCCGAGATAATAGGTAGTGAAGTACTGCGAAAAAATTCCGGCTGATAGGACTATGTGCTAGCGAGGTCTATAACTGTAATACTAGTAATATTTATGTTTCAGGTCGGTGAAAGAGGTTTACGACTCAGTGGCGGCGAGAAACAAAGGATAGCGATTGCGCGAACAATCCTCAAAGATCCCGCTATTGTACTACTGGACGAAGCGACGTCCGCTTTAGATACTAACACTGAAAGAAACATTCAAGTAAGTACATATACAATACACATACACAGTACCATAATGTTACATTGTGTGGATTATGATGTAGAGGTATCGGCTTAAGAATTCTATTATCTTCCTACATAGATGTCGGAAAAGTTGACTAATTTCCCCTTCGCAAATGAGAGATCATACAAATATCGACCGAAAAGCAAACAACTAATAAACTAAACAGCAAATAACCAACGCAAATTGTTCAGTTAAAAGTAGTAGAGCATCATTTGTTCCTAAATCGTAACGTATTATTTATTGAAAATCGCTTCTGAAGTACTCTGCTTCGCATCGTCCTTCCATTATTACTCAGGTTTCTACCCGGCATCGATTATAGTTATTTTTTTCTTTTCCTTTAATCATGGACTCTTACATTTGTACAATTGCCATTCGTCAAGTTATTTAGGTAATTATTTATAGTTGCTTCAAGTGATATTTTTATTCAACTAGTCGACACAATCACCTGTCTAATCATTAGATTAATGATTCAAAAGTTATATTGTACACTTTGCTTACACTTGTACACCGTTACGAACACTCATCAGTTAATAATCCACTACTATTACACGCACAGCGCAAAAAAAAGACAAATGTAGGAAACTAAAAAAAACCAATGATTGCCATTGTTGTTTTTTTCCGCCTTCATTAAGTACTTTATTTCTGCTGTCGATAGTAATTTACAATTTTTTCTGTATTACAGGCAGCCTTAGCCAGGGTATGTGCAAACCGAACAACTATCATCATAGCACATAGACTGTCTACAATAATACACGCAGACGAAATATTAGTAGTCAGAGAAGGAGAAATCATCGAGAGAGGAAAGTAAGTACCTACATTTGTAACTGTAAAAGCTGACTTTCGTCAAATCAGTTTGGGGTCTTGGAATAATTACATATACAAAAGAATATATTTAGGTACATGTGCTAAATGTAAAATGTACCTAAGCCGTTTATTGGAAGCCATATACGGCTCACATTGCTTGCACCATCGGTACAGCAGTACCTTTACGACTTTTTGATATAATTCATAAATACGGCTAGTTTTTGTACCATTAAATATTTATTATTTTTGTATACTTTTAAATCAATATTTTAAACACATTTTTACCAATCATTCACCCAAGTTTCATAGGAATATATTTTGCATGAGGATATAATGTTTGCGTCTGTGTGCGTTACAAGGCAAGTAACATAACGCACACAGCTAATTTGTAGCGCGCGTGTTGAGAAGACGTTTGGAAACCTGCATTCTAAAGGTAGGTATTCTATGTTTGGGTCAAATCTTTGTTGCGTCAAAATTCTATGTACCTTAAGTTCTTGATTCGTCAAATTGTTCCGCGTGGTGATGGATAATGATGACGATGTTAATCCAGTGCCTCATCTACAAATTTCATCAAAATTGGTCAAGCCGTTTGAGCGTGAAGAAGTAACAAATATATAAACACACGAATTTTCACCGTTTTAATATTACTGTGATTAGATAGATAGATGATAGATGATTTTCCCACTCACAGAAAGTTCCGCGAGTTCAACTTACGAACAAATGCCACGTGCACAATCGTAGCAGTTCGTTTGTTCACAACACCGAACTAAACTAGCTAACTAAAATCTAATTTTAGTCAATTATGGTAGTTTTTATTTTGTTTATTATAAAGTCCAAATTCGTATAACGCTTGCATGACAGAGCTTAAATTTGCAATTTCTGTTAAACTGTGGGTATGTTTAGTGCAAATTTAGCCGTCACGTAACTTCATGCTCTCTAACTGAAAAACTACCCACAATTGAAAATAATTATATATTTAGAATTATTGTCATTCTTGTGGCACACAAATGTGGATTTTGTTACAAACAGAGAACTACAATAGTTAAGAGATTTTTAGTTAATAAATATTAGATAATAATAATAATAAAGGCGAAATGAGCTCCAAATTTCATTATTCGACCTCGCGAAAACTTAGTTTTTCGACGCATAAACCTAAAAACGTAAAAACCGAGTTTGAAAAAAATGTAGTGTAAATTGAATATACGTCCTAATGAAGTATGGTAGCCAATACACGATTGAGCAAACTTGGCTCGATAGAAAAAATCGGCAACATTCCCAATTTTTATTACGTGCTTCGTGGAAAAAATCATTTTTATTCAATCATGGGCAAGTATAATTCAATTAATGTATCATACTCGAATTCCCAATGAAATTGACTAGTGAACTATGGACTCTTTTATCATTAATATTTAATCATTTGATTGTACGAAATAAGTATAAAAAGTATTAGCAACTATTCAATTAAATTTTCGCATTACATCGTCTATTCTGGTAAGCAATTCTCAACCTTATGTAAAGCATCGAAAATTGTTTTAAAATTAGGATTGGACCGCGCCTTACGTGTTCTGCACAAGCAAAATTACCACCAAAGTTGCGTGCAAAACTTGTTGTATCAGTAATGTATATCTCCGTATTAAGGTTTATCTTATGTCTAATATGATATCAAATACCATGTTACGCCCCTTGGTTTGACCCCCCACTTATATTTATAATGACCCATGACCCAAAGGAACATTTTTAGGAGAAGCCTTACAGATACAAGTATAAAGGTAGTTATAGAAAAACGTTTATTCTTTAGATTATGCCATTATTTGCAAATATTCTCAAAATTATCCAATATAATGATAATTTATTGATTCAGGCGTTACTTTGCGGAAATCCATTATCAAAAAAACGATATTAAAAAATATTTCGCCTCTACACGAGGCATCCTCAGGAGATGTTGACTCGTCGAGCGCTAGACCGATCGACGAGTCAACATCTCCTGAGGTTGCCTCGTGTAGAGGCGAAACACGTGTCGAATCGGTGTTGGTTTATTTGGGGTTTCTTGTGTTTTTTATTTTGTATTCTTCCTATTAGCATTTTATGCGGGAGGGAGGGTGGTGCACGCCCCCAAATAGGCCAAAATCATTGTTTTCTTTTCAGCGGAAGTGTCACTAAATATTTTTTAATATCGTTTTTTTGATAATGTTTTATCAAAAGTGAATCAGCAGTTTCATTTGAATTAATAATTTAATTCAGTTTGTTTTTTTAATAACGAATTCCAAAAAAAGGAGGTTCTCAATTCGACATGTTTATTTATGTGTGGCAGATACAAAGTGAACCGATTTTCATGAAAAGTCATGACAATCGGATGAGAAGCATCAGCCATCAAATATAAAGATATTTGATGGCTGATGCTTCTCATATGGGTCCCATTTAAATTTTATGAATATCTGACCAGTAGTTTTTTTGACAATAATTATTTATCATAGACATCTGCAGGGCAATTACCTGTCTCAGTAGGAATTAAATATATATTTAAATTAAAAATTGAAATGGCGGTTTAATCACACTTTTTATTACACTTTATATTACATTTCTGATTACTGGAGCTGTCAAAACTCCCATAATGTCGCCATTTTTTAAGAAATCGACATTTGATCGCAACTGTGATACGTAATTGCCTAGCGCATATAATAGAAGTCGGTTTAAATTTTTTGTCAAACAATAAAATTTTGTTATTTTCATTTTCAAATAAAATAAAAACAAGCCTTTAGCATTTTATTACTTGATAGTAATCTTAAAAATTAAAACACAATCTCTTTTCATATTTCAGCCACGAATCTCTCCTATCCCAAGGAGGTTTCTACGCCTCAATGTGGCAACAGCAACTTGAAAGCAGAAACAGTACGAATGGCAACAACAACGGTGAAGGCAACGAAAGACGAGGCGGTACAAATGACAGCAATGCGTTATCTATCGGCCATGGTCACGGACATCAAATATAAAGGAGAATCTATGTGTGTCGATGCCTAACTTTCATGAATAACTTAATATATTTACGTATATACTAACTAGTTGACCCGCCAGCGGCTTCGCTCGCTTGGTCATGGTGTAGTGGCGAGAGTTACTGATTGACATGAAACAAACACAATGTTAAGTGAAGCTTGAAGAGAATCATATCTAAATCGGATAAAGCGTTCCTAAGATTTGCGTGCACAAACGCACAGACAAACATGCAAAAATTGTAACAATGATTTTATTTTCATTCTGCTTTCGTTTATAAAAGTCCCAATAATATTTTTTCTCGTATATCTTCTATGTACAGACGGCGATAGCAGCTTACACCAAATATATTTCGCAAGTGCCTTTATTATCATGATTATAAAGGCTGGTTTTGATGTGAGGGAGTTTATCGTATTTCGATACTGCTGCAAACTAAACCATCATATTTTTTATCATTATTCATTACTAGCTGCGCATTTTAGATACTAAAACTAGACACTTTTCTACAAGAGTTTTGTCTTATCGAAACATTTTGTATTAGCCAATGTGGAAATGTAAAGAAAAACGAAAATGTACTGAAAGTTACCGATACACCATGTTCATTACTAGAACGAACGTATGATATTATTGACTAGCACGTGTGTCAAGCGTGCTCGTTATATACGATTTATGAACATTGTAGTTTAGAACATTAGGACATTTAGGACCCATTTGTTTCTAGATAGAGTGTCTATTCAATTACTGACCGATCAAGGCACAGATATATATACAATAGATAACGCAAACGCGTGTACTTCCCGTGTCCGAACCAATACCGAGCGTCAAGGTTGCAGTCTACTACGCCGCTACTTACAGTCCGCGCGCGTCTGTTCCAGTTGCACGGCCGCGAAAACTAAATAATAATTAACTTTAATAGTCCAAAAATTTCGAGACCCCAAAGGCAGGGACATATTTCCTATCACAGGAGTAAGTTATTTTAAGTTTCTATTATGCGTAAATTCACGTAATTGTATTAATTAAAAAGTCTGCACGCTTGGTTTCAATACAAATTACTTGCGTAAATATTGTACATATATATCTGTGGATCAAGGCATATTGTTAATCAAACATAAAGTATACAAAGACGGCCAAGGTACCGATTTTGCATAGTACCTTATTGTACAAATGTGCAAGAAAATCGTACATATGGAGTTATATGAGACATATATGAGATCAAGTTGGCACGACCACACAGATTTTTCCACAGTGCGACAGGGTGGCGTGCGGTTCGCGGATAAGTGTATTTAGTGATATTCGAATTTTAGTGTCAATTGAATTCGAAAACAATACAGTGTGATAACCTATGGACATGACAAATCGCTCGGAGATCGAGCATTTGGACAGAGTGGATTTAGACCCTTTGGGACAGACGGCGACAAAATAGTTAAGTGGGTTCCAAAATGTATTCATATGAAATAATGATAAAATAGGTGTAAATGTCTTTTTCGAGTTTTGTCTGCTTGAATTACATTTGACAACCCTTGGAAATTTAGTTGTCAAAACATATCGCGTATACTAAACCACCACACAATGTAATATATGTAGTAGAGATATAGTTATATTATATATATATTATTGGGTTATGTTTTCTTTTATGTATTGACTATTGTTGGGTTTCTGAGGTACTTTTAACTGAGGTTTATCTGCTCTTTAAAGGTTACCTCTTTGAGTGGGCCTAGAATAACTGCATAAGTGTAACGTAACGTGTCGTTCACGTGTAACAGTACAAAGTCATTTATCTAGGGCGACTGCGACACAGATAACTCATAGTTTGTTCACCGAAGCGTGACGCGTTGCCGCTTACGATACGAATATTTGTTCGCAAATTGTTTGTGAAATAATTTCAAATAGACGTTATATTGTTTTAACGAATATATAAACTACAGTCAAAACTATTTATGCTTTGAACAAACTTGTGAAATGAAGAGGCTAATATTTATATTTTGCTATTCAATCTATTCTCATATGTAATCGCTTTTTGGGGGTAGTTTCATGGTATTTCCAACTACTTACGCATCTCGTCGCCTTCTGTTCCTTTAGGACGTTACAATGCCATAAATCAACATTAATGTACACTTGTAATGTACATAAGTTGACATTGTGATGGTGTAACTATAATGTACCTTAGTAGTATTAATTATACATATTTAATTGTGATGGGAAATTTCTGTGCAACCAGTGTTATTAAATCTGTTTTTTTTTAATATGTGGATTTTATTTTACTGTTGACTAAGTATTTTTTTAATTAGTAGGTATATAATACACAGTATAAATATCGTTTGAAATTATATATTAACGAAGAAGATATCTTATGTAGTAATTAACATAAAGGTAATTCATAAGTACCTAATTAATAAACAACCCTATACTACAATGGTAGGTTACTTATATCCAGAGCGGTACTGAAATTAACAAAAAAAACATCATGTCTGTTCATACGGTAACTCCTAACTTTGAAAAGCACATAAATTAATTATAACAAAAACAATAAAAATAATCCTACTAATAGTTCTGCGAACAGCGCTCCGGATCAGGTGTATTTGAAACAGCGCACGCTGAGATTTTGCAATTTCGCTACCATTTCGCCTCGTATTTTTAATAATATCAATAGGGTTCATAGTGCTGCTGCCAGTACTTGTGATACAAGTTTGTACCATTTGTACTACCAATTGATTTTCAATGTTAGAATATGTGACAAAAGGCGAGTGAATTGGTTTGTTTGTTTTGTAGTAGTACTAGAGATAAGTTTATATCATTTGTGCCTACTAGCAGCTGAACTTCAATGTCAGATTATGTGTCAAAAGCCGAGTGAATTGGATTGGAAGTTTTGTAGTAGTACTAGACATACAACTATTTATCATTTGTACTACCAGTTAAACTTCTGTGTTAAAATATGTGTCAAAAGGCGAGTGAATTGGTTTGTTTGTTTTGTAGTAGTACTAGAGATAAGTTTGTATCATTTGTACTAGCAGTTGAACTTCAATGTCAGATTATGTGTCAAAAGCCGAGTGAATTGGATTGGAAGTTTTGTAGTAGTACTAGACATACAACTATTTATCATTTGGACTACCAGTTAAACTTCTGTGTTAAAATATGTGTCAAAAGGCGAGTGAATTGGTTTGTTTGTTTTGTAGTAGTACTAGAGATAAGTTTATATCATTTGTGCCTACTAGCAGCTGAACTTCAATGTCAGATTATGTGTCAAAAGCCGAGTGAATTGGATTGGAAGTTTTGTAGTAGTACTAGACATACAACTATTTATCATTTGTACTACCAGTTAAACTTCTGTGTTAAAATATGTGTCAAAAGGCGAGTGAATTGGTTTGTTTGTTTTGTAGTAGTACTAGAGATAAGTTTGTATCATTTGTACTAGCAGTTGAACTTCAATGTCAGATTATGTGTCAAAAGCCGAGTGAATTGGATTGGAAGTTTTGTAGTAGTACTAGACATACAACTATTTATCATTTGTACTACCAGTTAAACTTCTGTGTTAAAATATGTGTCAAAAGGCGAGTGAATTGGTTTGTTTGTTTTGTAGTAGTACTAGAGATAAGTTTGTATCATTTGTACTAGCAGTTGAACTTCAATGTCAGATTATGTGTCAAAAGCCGAGTGAATTGGATTGGAAGTTTTGTAGTAGTACTAGACATACAATTTTTTATCATTTGTACTACCAGTTAAACTTCTGTGTTAACATATGTGTCAAAATTGAGTTGAATTGGTTTGTTTGTTTTGTAGTAGTACTAGAGATATAAGTTTATATCATGTGTACTACTAGTTAAACTACTCAGTAGTGCTACTGATCCAGAGCGACGAACAGTAGACCTCGCAACACAAACTTACTTATGCAGACGACGGGGCGGGGCGGTCTTTTTGACCGCGAAGCAATAAAGATAAGCGGCGCGGTCCGTTTGATCTCCGTGTGCGTATAGGATTCCCTTTGCGCTATCTTTCGCGGCAAAATTGACCGCCCCGGCCCGCCCCGTCGTCTGCAAAGCGCCTTAAAGAAAATACCCCCACAATAAAAAACACCGATCACAACTAAATCCTACAGAATTGTAGAACGTGTATACCAAATTTTATCAAGATTAGTTGAAAGATACGAGCTGTACGCGAGTACCAACATCCGGACGAGTGAAATTCAAGTACTTTCATGATAACTCAGTTAAGCTATTTATAATGCCGGACGTGATGATGGTGACGACGGTGTTGTTTAGGACCGTGTTCAGACGGATGATGGTGCTTCTTTATAATGGGAATCTGTAAATACAACAAATATTAAGTACTTACCTTTATCTTAACTAATATTAAAAAGAGGAAAAAAATTTTGTTTGTTTTGAAACGGCCCCAAAACTACTGGATCAGTTTAAACAATTCTTTCACTATTATATATATATATATATATATATATATATATATATATATATATATATATATAAATATATATATAAAACAAAAAAAGGGATCTGTATGACAACTTCGATAATATAACCTAAGGTGTGGAAAAATTCCAAAATTTATATCGCGTACGCTGCTAAAACTTTCAACCATTAAGTCTATTTATTTAACTGATAATTTATATTACACTAGCTGCTCTCCGCGGTTTCACCCGCGTGGTGACGGACGATGATGATGAATCAAATATAGTCTAATGTCACTCGGGAATAATTTAGCTTTCCACTGGTGAAATAATTTTCTAAAATGGTTAAGTAGTTTTTGAGTTTATTAATTTCAAACAAACAATAAAATGTAACGGGTAAGTGAAGGATTCTAACGACTGAATCACGACCGTAGGTATTCATGATTATTGAATCACGGGCGTAGCGAGTTATTCAAGTAATAGACTCCTGAACGACGCGAGTGATTCATCTATGGCCCTCGCTTTAAATCCGTATTTTATTCAAGAGTTGCATACTATATTTTATACCATGACTACGACAAAAAGAAAGATTAAGTGAAGATAAATGTCTATTGTCACTTTCTTTTCAAGCTGAAAATATACAGACACCGTTATTTGATAAAAAATCATGAAGAAAATTTATGTTAAATTAAATTTAATTAATTAATTAAATTATTTATTATTGTTATTAATAATTTAATTAATTTAATTTATGTTAAAAAGGCAATTTAGGTTATCTTAAAATTCACATAAAATTTAGAACATTTACTTTACTATGTCCTTGTCAAAAATGTCGACTAATATCACGAGAAGATTTTTGCACAAGGAGTTTGTATGTCGAGTATCCTTGCACGAATAGCGCAAGGAAGTTGTAATTTAGATAGAGGTCGAATATATTGTGTTCTAAATTCAAATACCAAAATAGTAATTAAAAGGCCTATTAACTGTTTTAAAAGCTTTTTAGAGTGGTAATGGTATACAATTAATTACAATTCTGGTTATTATGGTATGGAACATATGAGTTCAAGAAAATAACCACTGGCGATACGTCGCTGAGAATAGATCTAAGAATTTCCGGCGAATCAATATTTTCGATGTTTTTTCTATAGTTATATAACAAAAATGGATCATTCGATACCTACTTAAGTTTAAGGCATTACATAAAATTATTCCACAAATCCATATTGATACCTATTTAGTACTTATTTATAATTATTATTGTATAAAAAACTTACATCGAACTTTGAATACGTAGGAGAAACGGGTAAAGGAAGACTCTGTCCGGATGGCTCCTTATCTACAATCATTCAACGAGTTATTTAAAAACAATACATTAACATAAACTAATAGCTATTGGGAGGGCTATGGGGGAGGCATATGTTCAGCAGTGGACGTCCTACGGCTGAGATGATGATGAATAGCTATTCGACTTCCGAGCTTCAAGAATGTTACTGAAATTATGAGGTACCTACCTATTGCCGGTGAGTACCTACCTAATAATTTTATTATTTTATACCTTTCAAATACAATACATTGGATAATATTCGAAAAATTTGAGTACATTCTAATTACTAACATCGAAATTAATACATACCTTAGCTATATTAATTAACCTAAAGTTATTAATTTATTTTGATTGAAACTTTCGTAAGTATTACACATTTTAATGTTATTTGGACGGTTTAACTTACGCGGTAGGTATAGTCGAGTATCTCGACCGGTTTCGTGACCAACAGTAGGTACTAGCGCGAACGCAGCCAGGTACTTCATGAAGAAGTTGCCCGGACGGTCATGAAACCGGTCGAGATATTCGACTTTACCTACCGCGTAAGTTAAACCGTCCAAATAACATTAAAATTAATTTGTTACTTTATTAGATCTAAATTAAGATAGTATCTGAAAATTACGTTCCCCGCCTCCAAATCTCGGACAAAGTTAATTTTAATTCGAAAACAATAGTGAAGAGTTTCGTATACAGGCCGTCCCAAGACTATGCAGCATGAAGGGAGACTACCTTAAATATTTTAGATTGATTATTTAGCTAAAAAGAAGACTTGATTTTATTTTTAACAGTAATACTGCATTCAAAGATTTCCTAAAAATTACATGCTTCGTCTGGGAATCGTACCGGCTCAAATGTGAACAAAAAACATTCCGTATTTATATGAAAGAATTGAAAGAATTAACAAAAAATAATAATTCCCCTTAGGTAACATAGTATCTCTTAAGAAAGGAATAACATACACGTTCTCGTTTTTTTAAACAGATATTTAAATCTTTTTCTGTATTACAAATTTTCTCACCACAAACAAAACTAGTCGAGTCGACGAGTCCAATACAAAGAAAAAAACTTTCACTATTTGACACCTCTTTGATAATGACAAACAAACCACGTAGTTTGCGTTTTGTTTATTAAAACATATTTGTGAAATAGCAAAATCAAAACGCAAATGGTAACTTCCAAGGGTGTTGTTGTTCTTTGTTCATTCCTTCTTTAAAATATTTTTGTCAACATTGTTGTATGCCGACTTTAGCTAAAGGATCATTAAGATGACAACTTTTGAAATAATTGTCTTTTGTGCAACGTCATTAAAATAATTATTTCATTAGCACTAAAGCTGGGTTAATTAATGGACTGATAATGAAGAGCTTTCTGCAACTGGCTGTAAATCGTTGAATTAAAGATGCGTATTTCGCTTAATCGTATAGTATGTTATCAGTATGACGTCATGAGTGACGTCACGTTGGAATGCATTTTACAAGCACCAGTCACGTCAATGTGGCTACTTACGAACGGTATTTCGTACTTACGAAAAGGTATTTCGTAAGCGTCAACGAGCCACGCTTCGTCGTACAAACTATGAGTTATTCACAGAGTACTTTGTATTATAATAGGAGTTATTTGTAGGTCTACCACGAGTTTACAACATTGACACCAATAATATAATAATAATATAATATGGGACAACATCCACACAAAGGTCTTCAGGTCCCAAATTAGGCAGAGCCTGTACTATGGTAACCTGATGACTGATTATTACATTACATACTTATATACCTATGATATTAAATACTTATATAGGTACATATAAACACCCAGACACAGATCAAACAGACATGTTCATGCACACAAATGTTTGACCTATCCGGGAATCGAACCCGGGGCCAGCGGCTCAGAAGGCAGGGGTGCTACCAACTGCGCCAACCGGCCTGTCAAAATCGATCAATCGATGCTCGATATCGACTGCCGCAAAAAACAGTATGAAAAAAAGACCACCTCGCGGTCAATTGTAGAACTAAAATTGACAGCGAGTACGCCAATCACAAGCTTAATACCTATTAAGATAGACGAGATCGAGTATCGACTATAGATGACATTTATGTTGCCAACTCATGGTAGAGCTACTGTGTCATAGTTGCCCTAGCTAACTAAATGATAATTACTACTGTGTCACGTGAACGATACGTTAACGTCCCGTTACACTTACGCAGTTATTCATGCTAGGCCCAATGTAGAGAATGTATTAAGTGCAACACTGATTATGCCATAGTAAAATTTAAATCCGACGTGTAGCCAATTGCAATAAGGCGTTAAATACATTTTCGACATTTTAAATCTGTTAACAAGAAAGAAAATACTCATATTAATGTGGATAAGTCCAATAAAAAGAATTACATACCTACTCGTGTTTAATGATTTAGTGTTTTAGTATTTTCGGTCAAATCAGTATTACCCGGTAAAAAATGTCGAAAATGGACTTTGGGAGCCTCCGATTACAAGTATTATAATATGTATGTATTGTATTACTTATATTATTATTACGTATATAAAATTATTATACTTATTGTGTACATTTGAGTATTATATTATTTTAAACTTGATCGGCTAGAGTTTGACCACTATGTCACTTGATGGTCAGTGTGCCAATTTTCCTGAAAATCGTTTGAAAAAAAATGTTAACTGTACGAGATCGAATGCCGAATTGATTGGTGTGCGTTAATGCACGAACGAAAGGAATGGCAGCATTCTCATGCATTACCCTATTAATCTTTGGTACTTACCAAAATTCGCAGCTTCCATAAACGTTTCTAATTTCAGTTTTTCTTGATACAATCTATTCTTCAATTGGTATTCAGCTACTGTCAACGTTGGACGTGTTTTAGCAAACTCGAGACTTCGTAAGGACTTCTCTAGTCTATGCTCCATTTGGTCTATGGTCTTCACGTAATCAGAAGATATTTTTCTGCCCGCTTGTTTTCCGTACTGTAGGTTAAGTATGTGTTCTTCTAAGGGTTTTTCAAGTATTTGCGAATACCGAACATATTTCTCTTTCGTGCTCTCATCGCTTTCGATGCGATAGTTCGTTGAAAATAGTAGAATGTTCTTTTGTTTAGACTCTGACATTGGCCTTTGAACAAAATAAATAAGCATTCATTATATTACTTATCATTGCACATGCAGGTAAGTATATTTTTTATACCCGAATGCGTTTCACCACTACCTCACCTCATGTTAAGTGATGATGTGATCGACGATTATATTAATTAAGTATATGAACGTTATTAATTATTATTATATAATAATATCTACACAGAAAAAAATATTAGCTGAGCTCTTTTGGCTACCCCAAAAATTGCCAAAATTTACTTAATTTTACTTTATTAAAGTAGCTCGACTGATTACACTGGTAATCCCAAACCAGCTCATCTTTCAACGTTTATTGCTATTATATAAAGTTTTTGGAAATAGTTCACAAGAGGACAAGTTACATTAATTTAGCAACTCTAACACATATTCCGATTATTAAAAGGCAAATACTTTAGCCATTATGCCACATGTTTAGGAAAAAGTAAGCAAATATTTAAATAATGAATAATTATTCTCACTCTCTACAGTTTTGAATATGTGTCAAATTCACGGGAATTTCAATACAAAAATATTGAATTAACCTAAAACAACAATGCTGAATCAATTAATCGGACCTGCAGTCTAGCAGTGCGGTCCCAATAAAGCCATAATCGATTTCAACGCGATAACAGTCGGTCCCTTTCACCGTGAGAATGATTACGATGGCCCACGCTACGTCATCCATGACGTCATAACTGCCGCCATATTGACGATTACTTGACCCATGCTCTACAACGAAATCGACGTGAGCGTTCTGTCAAAAGTGACAGGTGTTTGTCTGTGTTTACAAGGTCTTTACTGTTTTGTCCCTTGTTTTTGATGTAAAAGTTGTAAAATTCGGTCCATCTAATGTTTCTTTTTAATCTACACACACCACACAGTTAAACTTCACACTATGCACTTTATTTTTATTCATTTGTTTTTCACATACGAAAGGTTGTTGGTTATTGCTACAACTCTGGTCCTATTGAATAACGCGCTTACAGTGCCACGAGCTGTCAAAATCGCGATATTTGTCTCGGACCGGCTATGGTAGACGATAGCACTGTGAGTAAAAGTATCGCAAAACGGATCGCAGTATAGAAATCTGTATGAGATCAATAATAAATATAACTATAGAAGTTTAACTATTATTAAAACTATTTTTTAACCTTGAAATTGTTTTATCCAAAATCATAAACTAGATAATCGGTTAATAATGCATGTTGTGATTGTTGAATAACGAGACATGATAAAGTAATGTCCCTGAGTGAGCGAGCACGTTAGGTACCTACAGTGCCGCTCCATTTAGATGTCATCATTAGAAAATAAAACTATATAACTTCCGTCTCACTTGTAATTCTTCAACGTAGGCGGCTCTTGGTCGCCTTTGACGTCTTCAAATAATCTGAGTAGAACAGACGGCCGGATTTCTTTTTCATCATCAGACTCCTCAAAATCAGCTGTTATTCGCACTGAGGCAGTCGCCCGATTTGCAGTTGCACCAATGGGGTCTGCAGTCTTTGGAACCAGGTGGACTTGTCTACAAGATAAGTAACGTGATAAAAGTAAAGTGAAAGTAAACGTATTCGTATCCAATTGGCAAGATTAGTTAAGCATTTATTTAAAAAAACGAATATACCTAGCTGTTTAATATACTTAATTTATGTATTTGCAAGGTGTGTGTAACTAATTTGCAGTAGAAACTTTCCTCTATAGGTAGCGTGTAACAAAAATGTGTAGGAATACTGAAAGTGTGCGTACGTAGCATATAATATACCTAGTCAGGATTCACATTGCAAACCTCACATGGTAATACCTATTTAATTACAATGGGGTCCTCATATAAATGCCCTGTCTGGGAGACTCAGTACTGCTGCATATGCAGCAGTACTGAGTCGTACGTAAAATAAGAGAGCTAACAGATGCTTCTACGGCGCGGTTAGTGTATTTTGCATATTTCCACAGCGTAATGTCATATGGGATATTGCTATGGGGTTCAGCGGCTGATATAGAGACCATATTTATCCTTCAGAAACGTGCTATTAGAGCTATATACGAAATGGGTCCCCGTGAATCTTTGAGAGATTTATTTAAAGAAATCAATATATTAACGTTGCCTTCCTTATATGACATGTATTTGAAAATATAATGTATGTTCCTAAAAATTTACATAAATATAAGTTAAATAGTGATCACCACACTTTTAATAACAGAAATACAAATAGGATAGCTGTACCTAGTTTTAGACTTGCGAAGACTAATAAGTCATTCCTAGGAAATTGTGTGCGTTTTTACAATAAAATCCCAAAGCACATAACTGAGCTCACAGAGGGCAAATTCAAGTTGACTGTAAAAAACAATTTAATAAAAAAAGCTTACTATAAAGTTCGACATTATATAGAAAAAATAAAGATGCTTGGAATACTCCACTTCTGGCAAGCTGTCTCTCTGCCACCCGTAAAATGTAATATTTGTAGTACGTAAGTAGAAACATTGTAAACATCTATATAAAAAGAATGGCCCCGAGTTTCTTGCCGCTTCTTCTCGGTGGGCTCTATACATATATTTTGGAACGCGGCGGTAGAGTCTTTAAAGTACATTATAATGAAAAGTTGACGTTCATAAGTGCGTCTTTGATGCCTAAGTTGAATAAATGATTTTGACTTTTGACTTGACTTTGACTAATCGCTTAAAACTGATTTTGTTAATATTTGGCATAAAAACCGCAGAACACGGTAATTGCCGTACAGTACAGTTGATCTCTACTCCACCTATTCATCCTCTCACCGCGCTTCCCCAGCCCAGACCTCGCTTAGTCCCCATGTTTACCTATAAGGTAGTCTATATACTATGTTCTGGAGGTTATTGCTGTCTTTGGGCCTAGTATTTCCGGGATGCAACTGCTCAAGTATAAGAATGCTTAGCTCATCATAACTCGGAATGTTTACTACTTCCTGGGACGCAGACCGCAGTAGTTAGATCCCAACTATTCGCTACAGCGAATACAGCGATCAAACGCTGGAGAGAGGGGCGCCACTGTCAAGTTTGTGCCCCGGTTCGAAAAAATCGTAGATTCGGGGCTGGAGTTTTAACTGCGTTGTAAACGATATATAATATATGGTTCTAATGTAGGTAATCTTAAAATCAATAGCTACAGATAGTCTTAGGCAATAGCATTAATTCAATTTGAACAAAAAAACTGACCTCTAAATATAACTAAGTACTATACCTATAATAATAATGATAAGATGATTCAGGTCACACCGTCCACGGGCCCGGTCGCGTCCATGCCGTGATATTTCAAACAAATGGCATGCATCTATACCTACATGTATTTGCGTAACTATCCACCTGGAGATTGATCCCACTATCTAAATTCTAATCGCACCGTAGCTGAACGGTGACTTTTACCTATACGTTTTCTTATTCTGTTACTGTAAACAGTCCAGCTGTATTAACTATTCTGTTGTACGCGACACTAACTCATATTCACATATACTTATTAGCGTTTAATGTATATTTAATATGTAGTAGGTAGTGCATAATATTTATAACAAAAAGTGCATAATATAACGTTACAGTTTGTTTCTAGAAATAGCGACTTTTTCGGTTATGATCGAACGACAACAGGAGTCGAACTGCAGTTCAAACTCAAACTCAAAACATTTATTTTGTATAGGCCTACGGGGCACTTACAAATTGTCATTTTACATTTATTTTTTCTTAAATACAACCGGATCGGAACGCGACCAAAACTGAGAAGATTCGGCAAGAAACTCAGCGGGCTTGTCTTTTTACATTTTTTGTATCGCCAATTTCTTAAATGATATAACAAAATGTTCGCTTATTTTTAGGTCCAGTAGCTGCGGGATAGATTGTTGAACGTTGTGAAATAGAATCGGGCTCCAGGATTCGTAGGCGAATTAGGCGATGGCTCGCCGCTGAAAAATCCATGTTAGAAAGTGCCGTCAGTCAGTCGGGTCGTGTCTGTGACACGGGTCAGACTAACAAGAAATAATTAGTCGATCCCATAATGTGGATCTAGCAGTACCTCGTCCAGCATGGTTCACGAATCATCCTTTACAGAGATATGAGAATGGACGGTGTGACCCAGATCACAAGCAGATTAAAGTTTTAAAAGTAAGACACACTGCTTATCGTCGTCATCTTCGTCCTCAATGTCAGCTGTTGGACGCACAAAGGCGGTCGGGCGGCGTGCTATGGGCCCGTGTGAATCTGCAGTCGTGGGATCTATGCGGACTTTTCTGAAACACAGAATCACTATGGCATGGCAACAATGCGCCACTAATAATACAAAGCTAATAAGCATATTAATTATTTGTAGAGATCTATGAACTATTTACCTACTTAATCCTTTGGCACATGGTTCTTTAGAATCTAAAGTACCATGAGGCAAAACAAAATCTTAAGGTAAAAAATAATCTAAAGTTTAGATTATTTTATGTCATGGAGCTTGGAGCCTATATACAGAAGATAGTTGTATAAGTCTGAATTTGATAGATAGGTACTTAACTTTTAATAGGATCTTGTCTATGATCTGTAGCTCTACCATGAGTAATATTTCATAGTTGAAACAACACTGAAGATATTTTTTTTTGTTGAAATTGGAATTTGGGGCCCGAGTCACCCCCGTCCGTAGGAGAGTAACCTTATGTGAATCTTTACACGCAATTTCATCATTGCTTATTATAAAAGCACTAGGGTGTTAAGGTTGGTACCTTCAAAAGGGTATAGTGAAGTTTTGCAATTTTAGATAGATAATATACTCGGAGATATAAGATCTTCTTGTAACTTCGCTGAAAACAACTACAAAGGATATCAAATAATGTCAAATTAAATTTAAAAGAAGCTTACGTTTATTTTTCGCGAAAACGTTAATAATATTATCGGTATCCAGATTTTGTACACTTTATAAAAAGTGTGACGTCTGATGTCACAAGTCCTTTAGGGTTGTGGGCATCGCTTGATTCAAACGCGCGTTTTCGGATAATCCGTGTCAGACGCCACAACCGTTAGGCCATAGAAGTTTAAAGAGTTTTGAGAAGTTGAAAATAAGATTGATCTCGCTAGTACTTCATATTGTAAATTTATTGGGCGAATGGAACTAAACAAGTACTCGTATATCTCGAGGGTGATAGACGCAGTGCAATGCAGCTACTTAGAATCTCATTGATCTATCCCATACCAAGAGGTTTGAGCTCGCATGATGGGTGCCATCCGATGACTTATATTAAAAAGAGGTAGATATGGTACTCGCGTATAAATAGGGCGACAACAAATGTGGCTTGACAGCCACTTTGAACGATATATTAGACATGCTATCCGTCACAGAATGACGTCTATGAACCTCAGCAATATACGTTCTATTGCGTGAAAACTGGGCCAATATTGAGTTCGCGTCAGTTTCAACATAACGAATCCTACCTCTTTAATATAAGATCATTGTGGCCATTAGGTAGGCACGTCTATCACTTAAGTACTTAGTAGTTTAATGAATAAAATGATGATTGCTAGCGGGTGCAGAAGAATAATTAATGGAAGGCAGACTGTGTATTGTCTTCGTCATCTTCATCATCCGATTCATCGGAGTCCGTTTGACGCACGAATGCGGTCGGCCGGCGTGCTATGGGCCCGTGGGACTCTGCAGTCGCTGGATCAATATATACTTTCCTAGAAGATAAGGGGAAAGGTTAAACAGTCGATGAAAATAAAAAAATTATGACTGTTCTACACACTGCTAAAGCCATTTTTTAAGCAAAGGAAGAAAATTTATATATATATATATATATAGCTATAGTTACGCCCGTAAGTTCGTGGTTGACGTGGAAAGTTACTACTTATATTCAGAGGAACGCGTCACTTTTCCGAGATGTTGATAAGTTCATTAGAAACCTGACAAGTTCTATCATTTTACCATAGTTCAGCTAACAGTACTGAGGTGTCAATAACATACTAATAAGTACGTAAATATTTTCGCAACGCGTCGCGCCATCTGAGGGTAGCGGCACGCATCAAGTATGCTGTCTTAGTGCATACATTACCTACATGTGACCACTCCGGTCAGTGGTTGTTATAATATTATCACCTTAGCTTTCTATCACTGTTTAGTGACAATAAAGGCAGGTCATGTGCCTGATGAAGAGAATTACTCCTGCCCCTGACAGTTAATTGCAACGCAAAAATGCATGAGTGATGCGTGTTGGTCGATGACGATGTCGAGGGCATAACGAAATGGAGACAAAAATTTAATAAGTGTCACCTCACAACCATAGAGGAAGAAAATATATTACTTTGTACTAGTAATATGAAAAACGGGAATCACTCACCTAAATAAGTCAGAGCTCACTGAGGCAGTGTGAGGCGAGACACAACTGCAGAGAGGCGAGATGCACTCTCCTTGAGAAAGACCACCGGATGTGGTTGAAACTATAGTTGTAGTACCTATTTACGTGAGTGATTCCCGCTTTTCATATTGCAAAGTATTACCTATCTACTCGTATATAATTATTATGCGAAAGAATTTGCGCGTGCGTTTGTTACTTCTTCAAGCTAACAGAGCAGTGAATTTAAGTGATGTTGGAAATGGAGGACTTTATGCTAGGAATATAAAATAAAGAGGCAAATAGACAAATTTGTTCCGGAAATATTTCCTGTGGGATAGTCGTTTTTCGCATGGGTAGAACCGCGGGGCTAGTTAACTATACATAAGGTATCTTAATTAGCATGATTAGCATGATAATCATTTTAACATTATCGCGATAACCCTAAAGTTATAGCATGTTGTATATTCATAGCATAGATCAAAGCTTTGTAGCTTTCGACTTTTGAAGCGCTTTCTGCTTAGTAAACCAGATAGTGCAGTTTTATAAAGACAACATAAATCAAGCTGCCTAATATGCAGATGCAAAGTCAACCCAAAACAAAAGTCAAAACTAATAGTGACTACATCCAAGCTGGTCTGATTGAATATGATGAGGGGGATGTGTACGAAACAAAGCTAGATTGGAAAGCAGAATAAAGTCTTACAGATATAAATTAAATTTTGAAATTATTAATAAACGGCGACAATGGTAATGGGATATTTAAAGCCGTTCTTTTGTAGAAGCAATTAATAATAGGATATAAATAGGATTTTTGTTCAATCAACGTAATAATGTTGGGTAATTGGGATTTAATATGCGATTGAAGATATTGTATAATATTAAAGGTACATGCATGAATTTAAGTATGACCCGCAGGGCTATGTATCTCAATTGCTAACAAATGTTGGAATTGAAAAATGGCCGCTCTATGTCTGTTTTGACAACTTCAGTAACCAAAAATGTTAGTAAATTGATGACTGGAGCTGACAAAAGTGACATAAAATCTACGGCACCACAATTTTGTGCGATTTCAATGAACAATTTGTTAACAACTGAAATACATAATAGCCCTACCGGTAATGCGAGACGGCTCTGACCGTGCTCAAGAGCTCGCCCGAAGTAAATAAGTTCAAGAAAAGTGATACAGATAGAATACTACTACTATACATACTGCCTAGTATCTTCATCATCAGATTCCTCGACGTCATCTTTCCGCACAAAGGCAGTCGGTCGGCGCACTGTGGGCCCGTGTGACTCTGGAGTCATTGGATTAATACGGACTTTTCTGGTAAAAAGAAAAACTAAGAAGTAAAAAATTCTCTATTTTTATTAATTCTTCTAAATGGGTATGGTTATAGGTATACTAATGTAAATTGTAAACCAACCTATTTTTTTTACAGATTTTGGCGGATTTGTCGAAAGCTAAGGTAGGTAAAGAAAAAATATACTTATAAAGGTAAATTTTAAGTAAGACGCACATTATATGGATTATTCAAATAATGAATAGTTCATAAAAATTCGCTAGAAAGGTGCAGAACTATTAGATACCAATTTAAGCTAAACCCATCATCAGCAGTGTTATGATTCGCAGTAAGTATACTCGCTATTTTAAATTTGTTGTAATAACTGCATGAGATGTTTTGCATCGAGCGGTATAAAAAACGCCAAACAAATAGATAATTTTCAATTCTGGGAATTCGATTTCAGGAAAGCTTTTAATTTTCAAAAAAATACATATTCGTTTTCGTAATTTCGAATTCATCGAAATCAGCTCGTGACTTTTTGAGTAGTTTTTGCTATTTGGCGTACTTTCGGAAGTTTCGGGCTTAAGAATAAGAATCAAATAGATAAAGAATGAATTACTGCTTATCCTCGTCATCTTCATAGCCCAAGTCTTCGATATCTTCTTGGCGCACGTATCCAGTTGGCCGGCGGGCTACGGGCCCATGAGGGTCCGTAGTATTTGGATCTATTTGAACTTTCCTGGAAGATTGTGAAAGCGTCAGCTGCTGATGGTTATCCTAGATTAAGACCTAGGATACACCTATCAAGTTCAAGATGATAACGATCTGATACTCTACTCTAAGTAGGTAGTTTTTACATTAGTAGATAGATTAGTAATTAAAAAGAAAGATCATAGGTACCTACGTACCTACCTGTATATTTACATAAAAGGCACACCTATTACTCCCTTCAGGTAGCAGACACCGCCATAAGATGTTTCACATACAGATCTCAAAATTTCGCATCATATCATACCTTTCGCAACTGCATCTTCATTCACTCGTCTGTTTTTCATCACGATGTACTTCACTCTAATTCTTAAAAGAGCGCATACTTATTTACGCCCGCGCTTCAACCCTGTGTATTAAAATTAAATATTTCTCTCATACCCAAATTTACCCAACATTCACTACCTAAGTGCATTAGTGTCAACAAGCACGCATTATCACTCTTCTTTACACATCCTGTCATGATATTTTAAACTATCCAACTGCTCGTTAACACCGGGATATGCTCAATAAGTATTTTTAGCATTCACTCTGTTTTCAATATCGTTCTTACGATTCAATAAAATCCGATCTCTGGTACACGTTTTGAGATATACTTCATTTCGTCCAGCTAAATAAAAAAAATAGGACATATTTGACTCTGTCCCAAGAATACTGGGAAGAGTCCGCCCGCAGAGCGTTACAAAGCGTATCAGCTATGTGTTTTGTGACCGCTAACACAAAGTTATCCTTTACCAAGCAGACTTTCCCCTCACCCTGATACTTTACACTGACCCCTGGTCTAGGTGTTCGTGGTAGTCGTAAAAAAAACAATCCAAGGTAGGATTGTTGTTTTAATATTATGTATTTTGTGTTGAAATTTATAGAGAGAAAAATTCACATCCTCGGACGGGATTCGAACCCGCGTCTTCTGACTCTCCGTGTCAGACGCCATTGACCAACTAGGCCACCAAGGTTCGAGTCCGAGCATCGAATGTTAACTCTCTATCTGACTAACCGTCTTACGGGGCAGGAGCGACATCTATTGAACAACTTTTGACAGTACTATCCAACCGAAAGAAGCATTATTTAGAAATACTTAAACTTTCGTATTGACATCGCAATCCTTGTAATTTTTATAGTAAGTATTACTATACTACTTGTATTTTTCTCTCTATAAATTTCAATGTTTGAGATCGCTAAAGCAGTCTTTAGTGCTTTAAAAATTAATATTATGTGTTTTGGATTATTTTTTCTCTTATATAAGTTTAAGATAATTATTATTCTATTTATACATAGATATTACATTATAGATACATAGTTCATTTAAAATTTAAATGGTTTCTTAATATTTTTTGACAGTAATGACTTATTGGGGTGAAGTGGAGGATGAATCTATGTTTAAAAAGTTCTTTGTATTTGAACGTATAAGTGTGAAAATAAAGAAAAAAATATATAGCTATTCATTTAAAAAACAATACTCTACGCCGATGAAGTCGTGGGCTAAAAAAAAGGAAAGCTAGTTAAAAATAAAACATCACCTTTCATCACGCTCTTGATCACTTTCATCACTGCTATCTTTTTGAAATATACGAATCCTTTCCAAGTCTTCAGGACGAACGAAACCAGTTTGTCGCCTCTTTATTTGATGTTGCTCCTTCTCGTCGGGGACATCAACACTCATCGAAACATGTCTTAAAACAAATGTTAAGTCAAAATAAAATTCAAGTATGTAACATTAACATCGATAAAGCTTTTATTTACCAAAGCAATATACAGGGTGTTTGGTAGAGGGACCGACAAACCAAATGAGCGTGTTCGGGGGCCCACTTGGAGAATACAAGTTGGCCAAAAAAAATCCCCGACACCCTAATTTTTTTTAACTAAATCAGTTAGTTAGCTCTGTTTTGTATCCAATTTTGCTTTGCGTGGCCTGAAGGTGTATTAGAGACCAAATTCAACTAAAAACATCCGGTCTAAAACAGATGTTACAAATGTTATGGTGGTAAATAGGTACAATTTCGGAGAAAAAGGGAAAAATCACAAAAAAAAGTTAAACATATTGGGGGGGTCGGGGATTTTTTTTTGGCCAACTTGTATTCTCGATGTGGTCCCCCGAACACGCTCATTTGGTTTGTCGGTTCCTCTACCAAACACCTTATATTTTTTTGCACCAAACACAAGTCAAGTAGATAATAAGTTATGTAAGAATGTTATGTGGAAAGTAACTACCTTCTGTTTTTTTAGTTTTTTTATGGGATAGGTTGGCAAACGAGCAAGCGGCTCACCTGATGGTAAGTGATACCGTCGCCCCCGGACATCCGCAATACCAGAGGTCTCGAGGATGCGTTGCCGACCTTTGAAGAAGGATGATAGGAAAGAAGAGATAGAAGGGGTGAGGGTGGAGAGGGAGAGGGAAGGAGAGGGATAATGGGGAAGGGAGGAATCGGGCCTTCGGAACCTCCCACAAACTGACGAATCGCAATAGAAAGCTATGTTACTCCACGTCGTCGGTGTTATGTGGGAGTGTGGTACTTCCCCGGTCGTGCCGGCCCATTCGGCTGTGGGGTTACAGCGCGTGGCACTACCACCCAGAAAAAGTTAAAGAAATAACTTACAGACTAAATGAATTTGCTAATTGAAAAATAAAGTACGTTACATACCTACTGTATCTATTAAATTCTTTATCATCCTCGTCATCGTACTGATCATCGGGAAGGTGCGATGTTTGAAACGAACGAATCCTCTCCAAATCTTCAGGATGAACAAAACCAGTTTGCCTTCGCTTTATTTTGTGGTGTTCCTTCTCAATTGGAACATTTATTGAGACTTTCCTATGAATAAAAATAATATAATCACATACTTCTTATACACTACACTTTTACGTCAACATTTTATTTAATATTGTTAACGCTAGACTGCCCGCGACATCAGCCTCCCATCTTTTTAACCGACTTCTAAAAGGAGGAGGTTATATGTTGGCTATATATGTAACGTTTTTTTGTGTATGTTCGATTTATCCGCCATTTGTGGACCGATTCTCAAAATTGTTTTTGTATTTGGTAGAGTATACTTCTTAGGTGGTCCCATTTAAATTTCATCAAATTCGGTCAAGCAGTTTTTGAGTACTTGTTGTACTTGAGTGTATGCCTATCTTGATGATATCATCATTAACGGTGAATGACAATCGATCCTGTAAGTAGCAAGGGTCACAAAAAGAGCGAAAATTTTTTTTTACCAAAAAATGGAACCGACTTTACAACAAAAAAGTGTGAAATAACTTGTCAAAGTCGGTACCATGCGCACAATATTGTGATAATAGGTAGGTACTTACTTTGAGAATCAGTCCACAAATAGGGGAAAAAATAAGCAAACACAAAAAAAACATACAATCGAACATAATAGCCTCCTCCTTTTTTAAGTCGGTTAAAATGTATAGGCCCGTGTTCACATTTCTCATTGCCACGTAATTAGTGATGTAACCATACGACTCGGTACTTTACTTATTAGGGTTCCGTACTCAAAGGGTGAAAACGGGACCCCATTACTAAGACTTTGCTGTCCGTCTGTCTGTCTGTCGGTCTGAGCTCGGAACTAGGCTGTTTTTCATGAACCATGATATTTGAAATTTTCACAGATGATGTATTTCTTTAAATTAGAAGTTTAAGGGGAATTTAATATATAGTAAATAAATTGAATTTAGATATTTAAAGGGACTCCTATACAACAAACGTGACTTTTTCTAGTTTTTATAGATAATGGTACGGAACCCTCCGTTCACGAGTCCGACTCGCACTTGGCCGGTTTTTGTTTGCTTGAGTAGGTGCTTTATCTATATTTTAAGATTTAAAAAAATCTAATTGATTACCTCCTCCTTTTTTGGAAGTCGGTAAAAAATAGAATTTAATCTCGCACAAAATTTACGATCCTGTTTTTTTTAATAAAGTTTAGGGTCGCTTACTGAGCATAAAAACACAAAATGCTGACAGATCCGGTGGCGCTGCAAGCGCCGCCGCTGTAAGTTTTTAGCCGATATCTCGGAAACTATTGGATTTATCAATAAAATGCATCTATCCATTTTTAAAGATCAGTTTATTCTCTACAACTTTGGTTTAAAACTTTTTTATCTTTAGAAAGGATTACAAATATACAGGGAGATTTTTTGGGCTCTACATTTTATACAAATTTAGTAGATGTAGGTATATATAATAATGACTGCAAATAGATAGAGACTGTTTTAAATTATACAATAGCACCTTACCTGTCTCGGGAGTATTCACGAGTTATAGAGGCAAGCCTGGGAAATAAAAGAAAGTATATAAGTTAAACATTTACTTACTTATTACACAACATATATCAACTACAGTAATCTTACCGCAGTCTTCTCAATTGATCGTCTGTGATTAGCTCTGATCTGGAAATTTATCAACGCTTAAATTAGTTTGGATAGCCACCAGCAAAATTATAATTAGGTACAGTTTACCGCACTTAATAATCAGGCAAAGTAAATAACATTCAGGCCAGCCAAACCTTAGCTCGCGTCTCTAATAAATATAAATATAAGTACTACTCGTATTATGTAGTCAAGAAAAAAGCAACGTCTAATATATACGTTGCTTATTTCTTGAATTCTTCTCGATAGTAAGTAAATACCTAAATTATTACTCTCCGTAAGCTCCGTAATTCATCAGATATTTCTATATCACAAGTATGCGTTACTTTAAGACAGCTTCCATGTCTTCTTTTACTGTTTTACATATCTCTAAACTCCATGGTCTGTATTATTTACATGTACCAAAGGATGGGAATTTCATGATTGAAATATTTAATAATTGTTTTCCGGTTGTATTTGTCTTGTTTCCTTGGTTTTTCCAACCAGACACCTCAGCCAAATGCATGTAAAATTGGCGTTATTATTAATAGATACTATTAGGCCATTGAATAAATAATATTAAACATGTCACTCTAAATTAATTCCTATGTCTAACTCCACGCGTCATATGTCTAATTCATACTTTAATATAATATAATAATAATAATAGTTATAAGTACCATGTTAACCTTCATCCAACATATTTTCTGATTTTTATACTCCTTTGTATTTGTATACCAAACAGGCCTCTAAGTGTTGGCACTTATGCCTTTGTAAAGGACCGGATGAAATCCGTGAACATAATGAAATAATATATTTTTTTATAATAATAATAGAGTGACATGGAAATAGACAATTAGGGACGATTTAGAGGACTGTTTAAAATTTATTTCTCGATATTTCAGAATATCAGGAAATAAATCTTACTTCTTTATCATTCAGAGGAATAAATGTAAAAGTTTACGAGTTCATCTATGTATAAGGGCCTTACACATTGCCTTATACATAGATTACTTAATACTTAATATCTTTAATCTATAATGTACTTACCTAAGCTGCCTATTTTTAATCTCAATTTTAAATCTAATTAGTTTAATAGGTGTCAAAACAGTTAACTCAAGCATCCAAAGGCCTAAAAAACTTACTTGCGTGCTTCAGAAAAGAGATTAATCTTTCCAACGCCTTTACCGATTTTCTTTATTACCCCACCAGCGAAGCTCACTCGATCCGAGTTTAACCTTTCAGAACAAAATAAGAATAAGAGATTTAAGATAATATTATCAAAGGCCGTAGCACAAACAATTTGCAAACAAGTACAATATGAAAAATGTAATACCGACTTCCTTTCTATTCAGTTATTGGAGGATATTTTAAAAACTACTGGACCGAATTCGATGAAATTTAAATGGAACTACACGGGAAGCACGGGAAGCTTTCTAACAAAAATGAGAGAATTTAGAGAATCGGTGCACCCAGTCGAAAGTTATGAGGTAACAAACATTTAAAAAAATACAGTTGAATTCAGTACCTCGTCCTTTTTGGAAGTCGGTAGAAAGTATTCGTATGGTAATCGTCAACGTGTCAGACTTCGGTGTACAAACTATGAGATGTCTGTGTGACAGTTATCGTAGATAAATCACAGTTTGTGCTGTTTCACGTGAACGACACGTTACGTTACACTTACGAAGCTATTCTTGCTAGGCACACTTAATTCGTAAATTTTAGTATTTTAATTGCACACATATAAGTACAGAACAGTAAAGAAATCACAAAAATGTTATATTGCGAACTTACTTAAGATATTTTTGTATTTCCTTTTCGTCATCAGAATCCAGAGAGTCCTCTGAAAGAACAATGATGTTTATATAAACGGAGGTAATAGTTAATCTCATTGTGAAAGAAGCAATAAATGTATTATACTTCCGGCGTTACTCATAATACAGGATTCCGTTTGGCCTGCAGTATTTAGCTGCGTCGCTACGTATGGTAAACTTTAGGCCGCTTTCAGTGCTCTCGTTTCAATAATCTCGAACACGAAATAATTTATCCGATACATTTGAAGCAGTTTAGTCAATCAGAAACCAACTCAAAGAAATTTTAGTTTCATTTTGTTTATGGAAGTGGTCGTGATTGTTTTAATTTTGTATTTTGTAAGTCACATACAACATGTACTTATAAGAGCATGAATAACTGTTAGCAACTTCTTTTCAATTCACACTCAAAATTAGGTAATACTAGATTATCACATAATATCTATATCTATAAACTTTTATGCATCATTTTCACACTTTGGCATCTTTTTAGAGCTTGCCACCAGGCGATAATAAACACACATCTCTCACTTTAACTTTAATAGGTCTAGAATAACGGTTCGTAGCATATTATATGTTTTACCTGAAAATAAAACAATAACTATATGCGAAACCTTGTTCTAGCCCTATACTTTTAATCCTGCCTGGTGGACCCATATCTGTCCACCTATAGTGAGATTCAAAGTGACGAGAGCGCCCGCCGCTCGGGCAAGCTAGGCAACCGGCTTAAAGGGGCAGAGGCCGAGCGAGAGGGGGAAAGAAGAGGTCGTGACATCATGTCCGGAGGTGATGCTATCTCTCACTTTAAGTTTAATAGGTCTACAATAAAGTTTCGCATAATAATAGTTATTTTATTTTCAGGTATGATCATCATATTCTTCTGAAATGTATGGTCTAGTGTGGTCGCTGTGGTATTTACTATGTTCAGTCTTACCTGATCCAACTTCAGAATCATCGAGTTCGAAAATATCTGAATTATAAGAAAACCTTTCCTGATGAGGTATCATTACTTTTGCATACTGTAAATCGCTCTCGAGGCAATATTCTCCTTGAAGAAACCTGGAAACATTTACACACTCATACCCCCGCTCAAGGATTCTTGTGTCGCGAGAGGCAGACACACAGAAAAGCATATCATAACGTTACATCCAAGACCTAAGAAGAAACATTTCTGCTCGTCATACAAAAATCTGCCCTTGCCAGGGATTGAACCTGGTATCGCGCGCTTCGAAGGCAGGGTAACTACCAGCTGAGCTAACGGAACCGTCAAAAGACAACATAATTATTATAGATATCCGGTTGGTACTCTTTCTATCTGATTCCTTACAACGTATCCAAATAAATTAAATCTTAATCTTTCACATATTGCACTCAAATTATGGTAGGTAAAAGAAATGTGATCACCTCCTTAAATTAAAATCTGAATCTTTTTCCCCCGGATACAGTACATCTGTCAACGGTATATAATATGGCCTCGCAGGCTTTTCTACAAGACTGGAAGTATGTTTCGATTGGTGCTTGTAGTCTGTTCCTTCAATTTCTTCTGAATCGTATGATTCAACATCAAATTCAGTATTTTCGATCGCACTGGCTGTGGGCGTCCTCTCTTCTACACTTGCGGACTTTTTAGTAAGTTTTTTAATTACTTCTTCATTTAATCTGCAAAGTTAAAATATTAGGTATAGTTTTATAGCACGTCAGTTTTAACTTTACTTTGTTTAACTTCTTGTACCATTGAGTCTTATTATAAACGTTAACAGCTGATAAATTAAACTGTAAAACTTCAAAGACCAGCAAAATACAAACTGTGTAATAGTAGTAATTATTTAACTCACCTATTTTTGTCATGTGCTCCTCCTTCGCCTTCCACTTCTTTTAGACGTTCGATATCTTTCCGCTGAACAGTTAAAAATACCTTCTCTAGAAGAACCTGAAATACCATGAATATTAACGCATAGTCCTACCTCCCAACAATGTCTTGTGTTCTACGCAACTTTGCACTGTAAGCTATCTGTTCAATGCTTTTGGAAACTCACCCCATAAAGCTGATCTGCCACATCGTTCAAGTCTTCAATATGACCGTCAATATACTTATGAGTTCCTTTGTTAATCAAAAAATCTTGGCAATCGGTGTTGAAAATTCCTGCCTTATAGATGATGATCGGTGAAATAGGAGATTCGTACCATGTCGGAATTGCCTCGATCTTTTCGAGAATTTCCTTTCCTTCTATGAGTTGACCGAAAGCAACATATTTCCTGGCCATCCATGGAGCTGGCTGGAGTAATACGAAGAATTGAGTGGAACAGTCTATATCCCTGAAATAGTAGGTGTGATAAAATATTATTGAGTGGGAGGTATATACTTACATTCCGCAACATTACTTATGTGTATTCGATATGGAGGCAAAGCCATTCGCGTCCCTATATTTTATACCCTATACGTTATCAATGTACCTAAATCATATGTGTCCCCTGGGTAGTGCTAGTCAAATGACAACTGACTGGCGGTAGCTTAGCGGCTTGCGCTGGACACAGCTGTGCAGCCATGCAGTCACGCCATGTTCAGGCTCGACATTCAGTTATGCCGTATAGGGTCGCCACAGCTGCTTTGCTGCTGCAGGCTTATATAATAGGTACGTACTGAAACCGTCACAGCGGAAAACTATAGTCATGAAAACTGTTCCGACATTTTGCGCAAAACTTTTTGGTATAATTTCGTTAACAAATGATGACTGGTCTAAGGCAAAGTCATTTACCTATGTATAGGTACGACGACGAGCGAAGCGAGGAGTGTTAGGTTTCTTTTGACCAAAATGCGAGAGCCGAACGAGCGAAGTGAGCGTGCCGCAGCAGCGGTCGGCGGCGCGCCAGTAGAAGAGTGTTAGAGTAGTTAGTTTGTTAGTGTTAGTTTATGTGTTAGCAATGGAAAAAGTTGAAGAATCAGTCCCAATATTTCTATCAATAGAAATACTACTAAATATACACCCCAAATTTCGGTATGTGCCATCTTGGGGCTTGGCGACCGGGCGATTGGGCGCGATGGACATTCCGATGGAGAGATTGGGCGTTCCTGCAATCTCTAAACAGTTATTCCCCGAAAGGTATCTTATATATCATATATATATATATATATATTGTATCGCTTTTCAAATGGTTGATGCCATCTGCAGTTGCCGCCTGCAGTCGGATTCGAAATCATGACTGCAGCGACATGAAGCGACGAGGTGTCGCGGTGACATAAAGCGACGACACGTCGTCAGCTGCTGCTACGTGTAGCCGGCTTCCAACTTGCACCTTAATTCTGTTTATTCAGATTGGTTCAGCAGCATGGAGCCTCGCACTGCCCTCTCTCTTTTACTCACATCTATACTAATTTCATTCATTTCACAGGCAATGTTTCTTTCGAGGAATGGATGTAGTTAGAAGGTAAGGAATATTGGCCAGAATAATTACTGATCGGCATCGGAAAATACTTTCAATAATAGGAAGCTTCATCATTCCCGGTATCCCACTATAGGCTATTCTTTGATATTTTATAATCGAAGAGAATATTATGACTAGCTTTTACCTTTGACTACATTTTTTCTGACTAGCTTTTACCCTTCTTATGCTCCCATCACGTTTGGCACCACGAAGGACCCCGGAACGGTTTTGGTAATTTTTTTACATCCCTAGCACACATACAAAACCGTACCAAAATTACCCAAGGTGACCTGTCATCTGGGGCCTTACTATGAGCTCTTAAAGCAGGACTTCTAGACAACTGCCCGGTTTATTGGTACCATGATAACTTTAAAGCAGGCCTGCCCAGGCTTACTATTCAAGAACCGCAGAAAAACCGTTCACCTGTTTTTTTTTGTATGGACTCTCGTTAACATGTCGCTCTAAATCCACTCAGTTTATTAGCTTACAAACGTCTAGGCGTCTGCAATGTTGGTTATAGTAAATTGTTAGAATGCCAGAGACAATATTATCCGTTCACCTTTGAAAAAACAATATTCAAACAATGCACCTAAAAGAGCGTCATGGTATGATTTCATTCAAAACTGTTTATGTCAGGTTTAAGAACGGCACGGAACTTGCATGGTTTTTACGAAGCTGATAGTAAGGCCCCTGCACCTCTTTGTGACTCAAAACTCCTTACCTGCCATCGTTAGCCATGGAAAGTACCCCTCGTCTATCATGGGGTACTATAAAATTTTCACAATTCAAATCAGTGTTCTTCAAACCAAATCCGCCACATTGTATCCAGCCATCTTTCACGATTCGATGTACTGGCGTGCCTGAATAACCTCCTCTTGTCTTCTTGCAGAGGCGTAAGAAATTTTCACATGTGTTGGGCACAATGTCGGCAAAAAGCTGCACATAAAATATAATGACGTATGTCTGTTAGCAGCTGTTGTTATAATCTATATATATATATATATATAAAATATATACAAGAAGATGTCCTGACTGACTGACTGACTGACAACGCACAGCCTAAACCACTGATCGTAGAGACTTGAAATTTAGGGTGTATTGTACTTGATGCGTAGAGGTGTAGGTACTAAGAATGTTTTTTTTTTTCAAATTCTACCCTTAAGGGGGTCAAATGGGGTAAAACGTTTGTATGAAACTCCTTTGTTTTTGAACTTATAGTTGTGAAAATTTGTATTCGGATAGGTCATCCAAAAAAAAAATGTTCGAATATTTTTTTTTGGATAGTGGTGGTTTAAGAGGGTGAAATGGAGGGGTGAAAGTTTGTATGGAAAGTTTTTTTAATTTCGAACATACAGTGGTGTCCAAATGCTGATTGCATTTGGACAGTTTAAAGTGATGATTTCAATATTTATTGACAGGGATGACTTAAGGGGGTGAAACGAGGATAATTTTTTTTTCAAAAGTTCCTTGGTTTTGGAGCTACAGTGATGAAAACTGATAACTGGATAGGTAATTTAAAATAAATAATGATGCTTTCAAAATTTTTGTCAGGGATGACTTAAGGGGGTGAAACGGGGGATAACCTTTTTTCAAAAGTTCTTTGTTTTTGGAGCAACAGTGATGATAATTGATAACCTGGATAGGTAATTTGAAATAAATAGTGATGCTTTCAATATTTTTGTCAGGGATGACTTAAGGGGGTTAAACGAGGGATGTAAAAACTACTAAATTTTATAAACTGTAAAGGTAAAATTTCTGTACAATGAAAAATATGCTAAATACCGAGTCAGGGGATGTAAGGAATGAAAAATAAGTTTTTTTAGTTTATAAATACACTCGAGAGCAATGAATCCGGGTCACTTAAAGAATGTTAAAAATCTCGGATACTAAAAATGATAGGTTAATGCAATAAATTGTATTTAATAGACAATGTAATACTCCTTAAAAGAAAGTAAAAAAAATATGAGTCACCATACATTTTATTAACACAAAATTACATAAAGAAAAAAACTGCTGATCTCTCCTTAAAACAAAAATAGGAAACATGAAATTTTTGAACTTTATTACGATTTTCTTGAATTTTAATACTTCGTATTGCCTCCTCGTGCTTCCATTACTGCGTTTACGCGGTTTGGCATGCTGTACACCAAGTTCCTTATACGATTTTGGGGAATATTCTCCCATTCCTCTGTGAGAGCAATTTTGAGCTCACGAAGCGTGATTGGGGGAGGGTTTCGTTGTTTTACGCATCTGCCTAGCTCGTCCCAAGCATGCTCGATCGGGTTGATATCCGGGCTGCGCGCTGGCCACTCCATACGAGTAATGTTCATCTCTTGAAGGTAGTCATTCACAATCCTACCTGTATGAGGTCGGGCATTGTCATGCATAAATATAGCATCCTCACCTAAATTGACCATAAATGGACCAACGTGATCATTGAGGATTTCTTCCACATATCTTTCGCTAGTTAAAGAGCCGTTTTCTATGATCACCAGCTCTGTGCGACTTTCAGAAGAAATTCCGGCCCACACAAGTACAGACCCACCACCGTAGGCTACTTTTTCTTCGATGCATGCTTGCTTGAATCTTTCCCCTGGTCTTCGATACACTCTGTGTCTTCCATCGTGCTTGTAGAGCATAAATTTTGATTCGTCGGAGAACATAACTTTTGACCAATCTTCAATACTCCAATTTACGTGGCTCTGGGCATATCTTAGTCTTGAAATACGATGCCCACGCTCCAGTTTAGGGCCGTTTGCAGGTCTAAGGGGTTTTAAGTTAGATTCAGCAAGCCGACGTCTTACTGTCCATGCACTTGGGTTACTTCCTCCGAGGCGTCGAAACTGATTTGTGAGTTCAGTTCCTGTGAGAAAGCGATTTCGAAGCATGGTGTTCACCAAGTATCGGTCTTCTCGTGCTGTGGTACACCTGGTTCTGCCCGTTCCTGGTCTGCGTAGGTTAGAACCAGTTTCTTCGTAACGTCGGAGAACTCTTTGTACTGTTGACAGCGACACACCGACAGTCCTGGCTGTATCGCGCTGACTCCGGCCGGTTTCCAGCATTGTAAGTATTCTGGTGCATTCTTCAGGCGTAAGCGACATAATTTCAGCTTGAATAATGAATATAGAGCACTATCAACATGGTTTATGTACCCACATAAATGACAGATTACAAACAAAAGCAAAACCAAATGCTGTAATTTCGTAGTTCCATCTTCGAAAGTGGCCCTTTTTCAAATTTGATTTTTTTATGATATAACTTTACATTAACTAAGAAGTTTTAATACCTTCATTTAAGGAGTATTACATTGTCTATTAAATACAATTTATTGCATTAACCTAGCATTTTTAGTTTCCGAGATTTTTAGGATTCTTTATGTGACCCGGATTCATTGCTCTTGAGTGTAGTTAAAATTGTTTGTTTCTCTGTATGTACGGGCTAATCTCCGAAATTTTAATGAAATTTCGTATGGCGGTAGCTTATATCCCTGATCAACATATAGAAAACTTTTGATCCCGGTAAATTACAGGGTTCCCGTGGGATAATTAAAAATCTGTACCTAATTACCGTATCTCGCGAGGCCACGCGTGCGAAGCCGCTGGCGGGTCAGCCAGTTATTTATAAAATTCGTAAGGAGATACGTAGGTACCTAATTATTAAATGTGGACCTGCTCTTAAGTATTGGTGTCATCAAAGATAATACCATAGCCCTCAGAGAGTCATGTTATCATAAAAGCTTACTTACCATAAATACAAGGGTCCCAACGTGGTGTCCATCTATTGCTATATGCATATAGGCACAAGGTCTCTGCAACAAAATAAACAAGTTCAGATGTGACAATCTATAATAATTATTTACTTACCTTTATGTAGTATGTTTCTATTCACCCCAGAGTTATTAACATATTTCGTGAATTCCGCAACGGCTTCCTTATAATAATCCAAGCACAAATGATAACTGTATTTAGTTTCGACAAATTCTTTGAGTTCTTTCTCTCCTCCAATGAGCTCTCCGTTGAGCAGCACAGCTACACTTGATCTCAAGCAAAAAGCTATTCCTCCAAATTTGACTTTCAGATCGTTCCATACTGATGGCCACTCTACTGTAGTCACTCCTGTAACAAAATGCGTCAAACAAGGCATGACCAGCCTGATTTAGGAGTGCTATTCTTACTGTTCATAAATTATTATTACGTGTGACCAGAAAAATATGTATAAAATACAGTTTCGTAAGGTATCTTCTGAACCTACTTATGATGCTCTATAACGCCATAATATTGCAGCTATAAGCCCTTTATCGAATAATATTCAAACATACAAACAAGACGAGTCTGGTATGCCACCGCAAAATGTACCTACAGTCAGTCAGCAATAAGGTACGTATGTACTTATACATATAATAGTAGCTGACTCACATAGCTGACCCACTAGTTGACTCGAAACACCTATCGTATTGCGCATAAATTGCAGTAATACAACAATACAGGCTATTTATATTACACATAGAAATATTTGAGTCAAAAAAGTTTTACTTACTTATATCAAAGATTCATATATCTCAAATTAAGTAACAAAAATAAAAATAAAATACAAATATAATGAACTGGCTCGGGTTCGAACTATGGACCATTAGCGTCTGGCGCGCACACTCGCAGCCTGAACCACTGGAACTTGAAGTTATTATCAATGAAATTAGCATATCGTTATAAACCATTACAGAGTGTGCAACGTTGTTATTCTAATCAAACACCTAGTCTTCAACACTGTCTTTTTTAGGAATCCTATATCATAGAGTGATGAAACATATCTTATAACAAAGGAAACTTAAATTATTTAAGTTTACTTTTCAGTTTCAAACAGAGAAAAATGCATAATTTGTCAAGTAGTTTATTAACGTACTACAAAATTGTAACATTCATTCCCTATGCCGGATGAACCTTTTTATGCGATAAAAGTATATTTTATGTTAAACCATATGTATTAGTTATCACTATGTGAAGTTTCATCAAAATCTGTCTCACAGTTTCCGAAAGATGCGCGAATAATAGACTAAAACAAGACCAGGAATGGCAAACCTTTATCAATCAATTCGCATTTTTTCTAATGAAATGTTTAACAAGACCATTAGAGGTGCCTACAAAAATACATTTTGCACTGTATGATAAGAAATGTCCCTCGGTCCACTAAAATCCAATGTAAAGATGTCAACTTTATTCGAAGTATTATCTACTTACTCATTACTGAACACCCTACGTCTTAGTGCGGGCGTACATTCTAAGAATGTTTTGTTCGTAAATTCTAACGCACACCCGCAGCCCATCAGAATAATTTTGCGAAAAGCGAGTAGGTACGCGACATCCATGGGGTTTCGATGAGTATAAATAACAACCCCTGGCTTATGTTTATTAGGTACCAGGTTTGTGTTGTATTTTTTCTGGCGATATAAGGCAACTGGTTGATATCTCTGATGAGGATAAGTTCGCTAACTCCAGACAGCCTGGAAACCATGAATTTGTTTTTTGAAACTCTGAAATTGTTCATGAGAGCTTCTTCCAACAGGCGGCTGTAGCTCTCAGTTTTTCTGAAACCATTTTCGAGTAGGTACAGAAGCCATAGTAAGCATCTTGGTCTTTGCTAGGTCTCCTATTCGGTGCGCGAGCTTCACTCTTAGGTCTTTGGCTGCTTCTGTAGTTGTTGTGAATAAAGCGTCCTTGTTCACATCGAAGTGTCTCACCACCCAAGTTGTCTTTCCGCATCCTGGAATTGAGCCATTGTATTTACGGTACTTTCCAGTGTTTTCAGATGGCTTCGACTTCCGAGTCTTCCGCTGAAATAGATTTCGACATTTCGAGGACTTGGTCAGCGAGCATTATTTGGGTGCACAGTGCAGTGAGTACAATCGGGTCGTTTTGTGATGTCACAAAATGTGTTTGGTCTTTCTATTCGCGCCGTTCCTCCAGCGTCCAGGGGCTTTGTTTTCTAGTCTAAAGGGCTGCTGCGGCCGTAGCACAAACAATTTGCGATAAAGTATTTGTATCTTAAGCGTCAACGCGTCAAGATTCCGCGTACATACTATGAGTTATCTGCGTTACAGTTGTCCTAGATAAATGACAGTTTGTACTGTTTCACGTGAACGACACGTAACGTTACACTTACGCAGTTTTCATGCTAGGCCCACAGGATGTTTTTGTAGCTTTTGGTGTTGACTTGCCTGATGGCTCTCTTTTATGGCACGGACCCTGGAGTCTGTGAAGGCTAGTTGAAATATTTAAAAAAAAGCCAAAAACTCTAAGATGGTATTTTCTCCAGGGCTCAATGGTCCCTGTGTTGGGCTATATCGGGGTGGACTGACCTGTCCCTTGTCGGCTCTCATGTTTTTTGTCCTGGTTTGACGTCGGTTAGCCTAACGTTCGTGGTTTTGTGGGTTTGGAATCTTTGGTATGAGACGGTTGTTCTGGCTTCATGCTGCAACTCTTTTACTGCTCTTTGTTGGACAGCGTTCCTGGTGCTTTTCAGCTTCTACTTTCTCCTGCGCCCATTCTTAACAGTATATTTAGTGCTACGAGGATATTTCAGTTCGTGTCCCAACGAGGTCAGATTATTGCAGAGCCAAATCATCTTGCCCCAACACATAATAGAAAGAGATGGGTGGGATGGGTTGAGTACCTACTTAGAAGGGTTTGGGTTCCGGGACGTCTCGTATCTCGAAGTCTTGTCCCGAGACTTTTCGAAATTTTAGTCTCGAGTCCCGGGAAATTTCGGATCGAGACTCGAGACGAGAGAAGATTGTCTGGGCCAGTAAAAATAGGCGTTTATTCTTCATCCTCGGACTAAATTTCCGATCCAACTTATCCAACATAAGGTTTAGGGTCACTTAGTGATCATAAAATCACAAATGCTGAGATCCAGGTAGAGGTTCCAGGTTTTAGCCGATATTTCGGAAATTACGCACTTCGCGCATCAGTTATCGCGATCATTATTGTAGATAATACAATTTCGCATCTTTTATTTGCAGTAACCGTTTTCGTAAAACTACGATTAATTTTATATTACTTTACGATTAATGGCCCATTTAATAAACCGGTTTTTTTTATCGAGGCCGACAACTGTTAAATTGTTGGATTAATCAATAAAATACATCTATATATTTTTAAAGATCAGTTTATTTTCCACAATTTTTGTTTTTTTAAACATTTTTTTCTAATGTCCATACTTACCTTTTTGAGTTATAGGACGTTTAATGTAGAAATGCCAACATTCGGAGGGTGAAGCGGCAATACAAGAAGTGATTAAGAAAATTAACACAACTAATGATTAGACACTAGAATAACTAGAAATAGTAAAGTTATCAAGAATTAGTATGTTTTTTAACTAAGTTGGTTTATGAATATAACGTTTATTTGCTAAAAGTGTAACTGTGTGTGATTAAAAGAAATAAACAAAGCAATATATTAAGTCTTTCGAGTTTAAACTCGAGACGTGACCAGACCAGATTGTCTAAGCCAGTAAAAATAAGCGTTTTTTTTTCAAAACAAGTTATAAAGATTTTTGTAACTGAATTTTCTGTTAATTAAATGTTGATGTATACAAAAAATGCCGTATACGTTTCACTAGAAATTAACTCAATTAAAATTCTTCAAAAAAGGCTTTCCTACCCTTTAATACATTTTTTTTAAGTTTTTCTTAATGTCTCGAAGTCCCGGGAATTCTTGACTTTGATTGTAGACTGTCTCGGGACTTTGAAATTGTCGGGAATTCCCGAATTAGGCACCTACGTTCAATGTATTGCGAGGCTGGTGGTTGATTGACTTTGATTGTAGACTGTCTCGGGACTTTGAAATTGTCGGGAATTCCCGAATTAGGCACCTACGTTTAATGTATTGCGAGGCTGGTGGTTGATAATATTATTACTTGTACTCATTATTCTGTGCTATTATGAATTATTAATATTTACCTACCCAGCCTGTGCAGTAGGTACCTATGCTGTGAAAAAAGTTATAACAAAGTACTTATATGTTCTAGTAGCTAAGAATAAAAAAGCAATCACCTCTAATTATAGGGCTTTCGAAGTTTTTCTTTCTGTATTTATGCAAGTCTTTTACTAAATTAATGCAGTAAATGAACTCCTTCGTTACTCGATCACCAAATATAGTAAACTTGTATTTAGGACTTATTATTTTCTTTACGTTAGTATTAAGCGATACATTTTTCTTATTCTTTGGATGATTTGGATTGCTGACAGAGTTATGTGCATATGGAGTTTTGTTTATATAAACATCTTCAATCTGACCAGTCCAGGGATATTGGTTAACAGATGTTTCCACTGGGGCTAATACGGGTTCAAAAAGGGACATTCTGATTCTTTCAGAACACAGAGGAATTCATAGAATATTATTTAGGTAGGTACTTTTGTCCTTCTTGGGTTATTTTAAATGCATTAAAACCACAACACTGGGTTCAGATAAGATAATAAATCACAGATTTCCACTATTACCTAAATTAAAACGTAACTAATAGCTAAATTCAATGTCTTTTTCGTCGCCCTATTTACATATGTCATATCAAATGTCATATATCCATTAATATTTCCGTATATACAATTTTCTCTATGATATATCTATAGTCTTTTCAATATCATTATATAGCTAAAATCGATGGATAAATCATGGATGGATAAATACTATTGTATACTACTTATAATCACAGTCTATGTAATTTTATGCTGTGCTATAATCTTCAATGATCTAATATTAAAATAGGTAGATGTGGTACTCGCGTATAGACACGGCAACAAAAAGAGAAAAATGTGGCTGTACCTACAGCCAGATTTCATCCGTCATAGAACGCAAAAGTATTGAGCGGCAGTAGCGACAATTTCACGAGAGTGCTACCTAATACGTTACAGCAATGGCAAGCTTGTAAATAAAATGTGTGTGTTTGCTTTTTCACATGTATTATATTAATTTATCCAAAATTATTACGTAGGTATGGATTTGCGATATATAAAACTGACTGGATAATAACTATTATTTTAATTGCACAAGTACAAATTTTTAATCATCCCTAACATGGAATATAAAGCAATTAGGTATATATTTTGGCTCATAATCATCCATCACTATGCGGGGAAACCACAGAGCGCAGCTTGTTAGTTGCATAGATGTCACTGAAGTAACTACAACCAAATAATGTTACCAACATATAATAGTTTGTAAGTACCTATACGTACTACCTAGGGTAGTCGGACCAAAAGATGACCACCCCCCAGTAGATGACCGAAACGCACATTTTCTCGAATTATAAGAATTGAGTGGTACTCCCTGTAGTGGCGTATTTTTTCTTTAGAAGCGGCAACACTGTTCCCTCTTTTAAAAATTAATACATCGTCATTGGACCCTCAGTCATGCTCCAGGACCTCATTTAGTGCGGACGTGTTTCGGCCATCGCCATTTTGTATGGACAACGAGCTAAGGTGAGTAAACCAGTTTCTTAAGCTTATGAGTGGATTGCCGATTTCTTGATATAATTAGGCCCCATTTATGAGTTCCCCTGCATTTATGACTATTATCTCAAGTAGAAAATCAAAGAAAATAAGTATTTTTTAATAAGGTTTTCAAGAAATTTGCTGTTCAATTACTGGTCTAAAAAAGATACATAAATCCTATTTGTGACCGAGCGGTCAGAATTAGCTCCGACCTGCAAATTTTGTTTTGATATTGTAGATTGTATCTTTGATTTTTTATTGATTTTTTACGTTTATCTTAATGGTTTTGGATACATAATTCTATAAACCAAAACATGACCGGAGGTTAATTACAGAAAAATCGTTGTTTTGTGCTGTTATTTTTTAGCTGGTCATTTATTGTTCCAAACGCTCTATTTGTGACCGAAGAAATTTGTTCGTTCATAATTTGGACCTCAAAACCTAATTGTGACCGACTGATTTTGACTGTTGCAATAAAAATGTTGTGGAATTTTACTAGGGTTCTTCGTAATCAAAAGTAAACCAATTTCGTTGGCATTACAAACTGTTGTCATCATTACATTACTTGCTATCATAGTTTTTCTTTAATACGTAAATAAAATAAATTACATTTTCCTAAACGGCCTACCTTAGTATTATAATGCAGACAAAATTATGTAGGTATACGGAACCCCACTTCTTTCAAATAAAGTCTCTTGTTATGAAGAATTTCGCCTTTTATTTTGTCGGTCATAAATAGGGCCGATTTCGGCCAGAATTAGTTCCAAACCGGTCACAATTAGGGCCAAAGTCATTTATTTGATATTTTTGCAATTTTAACTTATTTACAAATAGTTCAGAGTAAAAACAGTTTATCTAGTTGATGCACCAAATATCTACCTACGTATACAACCAAAAACATAAAATATTCCTTGAATAGGAGTTGAGATAAAAAATAAAATAACTTGAATTCCGCTTAATCAGTCATCTATTGGTCCAACCACCCTACTACTATCACACAATGCTTGATACAATATTACAATTTAAGTTTATTTACGTGCGTGCAGCCTAACTAAATCAAAATACTATCGAAAAGATTATCAAATAATTTGAAAATTACTACCTAGTCGGCATTCATAAAAAAAATCTATTGTTCGTTTGGAAAGATATCTCGTGATACAAACTAATATAACATGATATAGGTGGAGAGTGTGCTGGAAGGCATTTCTTAAATGTCTCGTCTATTAGAGTAATTAATAATGATTATAATTACTCTAGCTTTATCGTAGCGAAGCAGCGGAATATATATTTATCTCGCTTTTACAAGCACTTTGTTTGACAAACTGATCTGGCTCTCACGTTTACTACAGGGTTTCTTACTTTTGAGTAGTTCGTTAGTAAGAACCTCATCTAAATACGTTCTTGTATGTGCTTGTATGCGCGAAGTTGGGACAACATTGACCATAATATTTTGGTCTATTAGATGACATTAACTTCGCGTCAGTCTCTAAGATAACGAATCTACCTCTTTTTAATATAAGATCATTGGTAATCGTATTTTTCTATTATATTTAATAGTCTATGGTTTAATAGTACGGTATAGGTACGGCATAAGGCTCTTTGGCTTATGGTATGTGTACCTACTTAGATGTAATTCAACGTCAACATTTTTTTTACTATGATCAATACTCTAACCACAGAAAATTTAAATTCTTGAGATCACAACACACTCAAAGAATAAGTTTATACTTACCTATGTAAGCTCTATACCACCCTCCATACCTCAGGTAGTTTTTAACCCTATGGTGCAATTTCTTACGACAGTAATTATTCTACACCACTACATACTTAAGATAGGTAGGTATTATAATATGTAGAATAATAACCGGTGAAGGAAAAACTGACAGGAACATTTTAACAAAACGATGGAAAGTAATGAACAGACAGATGATAATTCGGCACCGTTACCTCAGTTGGTATACCGGTCCTGACTTCGGAGCGAAGTGTCCGAGGCTCGTTCCCTGGCCGGAACAAATACTTGTGTGATGAGCAGAAATGTTTGATATCTTGATTGATGTTCATGTGTAAGGGTGATTATTGATTGATATTGTGTGTGTGCCCATGCCTCCTGCGACACAGGGAATCCTTGTGTGGTAATGTGAATGTGTAACTGTTAGTTACTATCTTTAAATAAAAATGTAGGTATCTATGTAATAAAATGTAGGTATGCTATATCCCTTATGGTCATCGCATTACGGAATGGAACAATTTCGCTTATTATTTTTTGTTGTGTTAATTATTATCAGGGGAAGGTTCTTATGAACGAATAATCAAGAATAGATGGAAGGATATGGCGAGCCTGAAGGCCGAGCCTATTAGGTACGAGAACGAAGTCGCTGGCAGTCGCTAGTTTATTTCATAAAAATCGGAGACAGCAGAGGGCGATAAAGAGGAAAGAACTTTAATTCGAGCGAAATGACACGTGCTTGGAAAATAATGAAAACTTGTGGAAAGCGGTTAAATTAGTGGTAATTTATACACATCATTGATATATTAATTAAATATTATAAGCAGGGGAATTGAAACGTAATCCGTATAATAAATAATTATTTTAATTAACTAAGTAAGTAGCTAGCCTTCGAAAAAATTAAAATTGATGGCACTGAAACTTTACACATATACCTCCTAATCTGTGACTGCAACTGTCATGGGCAGTTTAAGGTACTGCTTACCATCAGGTGCAAGACTTGCTCGGTGAGAGTGCACACCGAGCGCACTCGGTGTGCACTCGGAGTGCAACTTTTCGCACTAACGCCGTTCCGAACCTCAGGGTAAATCACTCCGTTGTTCTAACTCGACCGTCCCGAACCTCGGAGCGTCGTAACTTTTTAACCATCAAAATCGATCGGTAAAAGGTTGCAACCCACATCTGACATAACTTTGACCAATCAGGCTACACCAAACTTCTCCTGCTTTCGTCTCAAAGAAAATTAGGTAAGGATCAAGTGATCTGTCAATGTCGAATTTGTCAAAGTCTATTTGAGGTTAGAAAACAACCGTGCCGTTCCGTACCTCAGTGCGAGTTCGAAAACAACTAAACAACCGCGCTCTGAGGTACGGAACGCCCCCCAGCTCCAAGCCAAGACAAGACCTTGCGAACTATTTTTGACAAATTGACAATGTCAAATGTCAACTCAGACAGATCAAGACAGTCAAAACTTATCTAAATACTTTCAAATGGCGGGTTGGCGGGAAAAATGCCCAACAATAGCTATCGTTGATTTGGTTCAATCTTCCTAGATTTGAGGTTCTCATCTCGATTTTTGACTTGTATTGTATTATGTGAATCAAAAACCGTTAAGTTTCTTATTAGTGCATAAGTGGAGGCAAAGTGCACATTATCATAAAAAAAAGGTTGTTTTAGTGTTTTCCTTGTCAATCGCCTCGATTAACGAAATTAACGCTCAAAAGGGGCGTTCGAATTGGGATTCTGTGGGTGAAAATGTTGTTCATGCCTCTTTTTGTTCAGCGTTCGGAAAGCTAAAAAAAGAGGTATTTTTGCCACCAAAATGTGCAATTTTTGACCCACGTATGCTGCATAGCATAGTTTTTTTTTCTTTTCCTCCGTTCTGGAGGATTTGGCTTTGCATGACTAATGCTTCTGCCAGTGTCAAGTGGTTTTTCCTTGTGTCATCATCTTATCTTGTCCAGCGAGTCTTGTTTTGTTAGTTTTAGTTATTCATTTTGTACTATAAAAAACTGGGGAAACGTGGCGCTATATATATATACAAAAAGTTTGGAATATTACTTGTAAAAAATTATAGGATCAGATGTCAGATTTTTATGCAATATTTATATTACAATATACATTATGTACACACACTATACGTTAAATACACTATGAATAAAAATATAGTTACTTAAAATTAATAATTATATGTGTATCTAGTACGGTCTATAAATCACTATCTACAGTTTAATACTATTACTAGAGATAAAATCAGATAAAGCGTTATAAATAGGAGGGTTGGCATTGAAAAGCAAAGTATTTATATTAGTGGGGAAAGGGACATGGATGGATATTAAAGTATTATAAAAGGAAGCACGCTCATACGTAGGGCATGAGAAGAAAATATGGTCCAGATCCCCAAAGTCACCACAGTCGCATAGCGGGCTGCTGATTATCCCAAACCTTGGCAAGGTTTGGGATAATGGGCTGGACAAGTAGTATGACCTAGGCGCACATAGCATAGTTATTTGTGATCGTTATTTCACAGCTATGTATTTAACAGCATAATCATGCGATTTTAGGTCTTATGATCAGTTGAGCGTTCGTATAGGGTGTGAGCAAAAGGCAAAAGTGGCAAAAATAACGTTTTTGAGCTTTACGAACGCTTTAAAAAAAGAGCCATCAATGACAACGCCACCAATGCCCTCATAAGCTAAACGAACGCACCTGTTAAAAGGCCAAAGAAGAAGAAGAAGAAGAATATAAATAATAAATAGAAAATTAGTGTTTTGTGTTGTGTTTTCGTTGAAATTCGTTGTTTCGCTATGAGAATTGAGTTGAGAAGAGAGGATACATTTAAATTTCGATTGAAGAAAAATTTAAGTGTATTATTCTTGTGCTAAACATATAAATCACTGCCTACCCTACTATGGAAACCAATTTGTCCCACAACTTTGCTCGTATTTCGGGGGAGTTGTGTAATTTGCTTTATATAAAAGATTTTAATAAAGCTCATATAAATACGCTTATTGATGAACTGAACTCTAAACCCTTTTCAGCAGAGCTATTTGTAAGGAAACATGTAAGTTTTTGAGTTGAGGTTAGATTCCTATTTCTAAATTTGGTACTTTATAGGACTAGTAACTTAATTGTGGTCCCTGTCACCCACGTAAGTAGAAATTAGCCCCATTTGTAGTACCTGCCTGGTGACGCCTATAAGGTGGCAGGCCAGATGGTGGGGCACTTCTTCAATTATTGTCAAAGTTCATTGGTACCTACCACGCAGACTTCTCATCAAAAATACCTCAGTGCCTCAAGACAAGAGTCTTTGATCAATGTGTGTTACCAGTGACGACTTATGGCACTGAAACGTGGTCTCTTACTATGGGCCTCATAGATAAGCTCAAAGTCGCACAACGAGCTATGGAGACGGCTATGCTTGGGGTTTCTCTACGTGATCACATCAGAAATGAGGAGATCCGTAGAAGAACGAAAGTCAAAGTTGAAGTGGCAGTGGGTAGGGCAGATAGCATTCAGAACAGATGGCCGAGGTTCTGGAGTGAAGACCACGGACCGGCAAGCGCAGCGTAGGTCGTCCAACGACACGGTGGACAGACAACCTGATAAAGGTCGCAGGACGATGTTGGATGCAGGCAGCTTTCAACCGGTCTTTTTGGAAAATCATGAGGGAGGCCTATGTACGGACGTCCTACGGCTGAGATGATGATGATGATGATGATTGGTACCACTGCAGTTCCAGGTATTCTTCCTTGGATCCGTTGTGTGAAAGCACTTATGTGCTATGGTTGAAAGGCAGTAAAGTGATATTAAACTCATATCCACCCATTTATGTAAGTTTAATAAACCTTTTGTTTTAAGTAATTATGGACGAGAACAGGTTAAACAAATAAGGCTAAAGAGCTATGAGTCAGGGTGATCAAGGCAATGCAGTGTAGCAGGTGACAATTTTAATTATGATTTTTGGCTGTGAATACGATCTGATGTGCATAAGTTCAAGACTAGGTAACATATTCTAGTTATAAAACTCTGACAAATACTGGAACAGCCAGAAGAAGTTGCCACAGTACAAGTTTCGTTTGGTCTCTTGAAACATATTAGACAATACAGCTTTTATGAACTGCCATGTATGTCCTTTACTGCTACCTACATGCAATATTAAAATGAATAATGTATTATTTTACAGGATGCCTCTAGCCTAGTAACTGCTTTGTGCATCAACATCAAACCTGTTGATGAGTTCCTAGCTGCGAAAATATCTCATTTAATAAACAGTATCATCACAAAACAAAGTCTACAGTTTGATATTGACTTTGTGTCAAAAACTGTAGCATGGCACATAGAATGCTTGAAAATCTGCTCAAGCATTATTTTACCAGATATTCTTCACAATCTACAATGTATATTGCAGTCCTATCCTCAGTCAGGATATAAGGTTTGTAACAATACTTCTACATAAGTGAGTTGTCTTATGATGCATGAGAGATATCCATTAACCCGTTCAGTGTCTACTTCTTCAAATTTATACAGGTGGAGTACATTGGATTTGATAAAATTGGTTACAAACAAGAGGACATAAATATGTGTTACACTTGGAGTATGCATAAAATGGCTTAGCATTTTTTTGTATGTACACATGGTGTACATACGACACACATGTTGCAGTTCCTGGAAAGTAGCTTGATTTCAGCGAAATCTATTGTATTATTGGCCAAATATATTGAATGGCGAGTCAACTGGTCTTCAATGTTTTCTTATACAGATAAATGTAGATGTTATTATTAAGCGTATTGTTTACAGCAAATATTTTAAATAGCCCTTAACATAAAAATTCATTTAATGACTTAGAGTGTACAACAAATGTTTTGTATTTTATTGTTTTCTTAGCATACCTGCCTTCAGAGGGCAATGTATCTTAACCCTTTGCGTCCCAGTGAGGTACATATACATCAGTTTAATTCATAAATCTTTTGTTTTAAATAAACGGGAAGGATTAAAAGTTAAACTTGAAATAATTTGATTTTACTGCTGTCTGTAAAAACATGCCTCTGAAAGAAGTTTTAAATTTAAATACTATTCCAATTAGCCTCAAAAGTTTGATGAAATGTGATCAAGATGAGTTTGAAAGTTATGTATTTAGTTAACCTTTTTTTCTGAATGAAACACAATATGATTTTGAGATTCAACTATGTGTTGTACTATTATAATTTTTTTTGTCGTTGATGATTTTGAGAGGTACATAGGTACTTTTCCTAAAAATGGAGAGTTTGATAAAATTAGGTACCTGACCTACTCATGTACAACACTCATTGTCACACACATTTATCGCTTGTCCTTACTTTATAAGTCTTCTTGTAATGCAGGTGGCATTACAAGAATGCTTGTAAGATGAGTTAGAATACTTAGAAAATATACCATCATGGAGTAGGTCTGTATCATGACTATATAAGTTCACATACCTACTCTACGTATAATTATCTTATGTAACAAATACGTAATATAAGTGCAAAAGTTTGTCAGTTAGTGTATAGGTTTGCAATTTCTTCGTGCTAAAGTGGGTTCACGGATTTAACTGAAATTCGTAATGGAGATACCTTATACCTTGGTTTAACTAATAGACTACTTTTATAGATAAATTAGTTATATGCCCCTCTTGCTAAAAAATAAAAAAAAAAGTTTTGTTCCCTTCAGGTCCTTATCGTATGTGTGCCCTTCAGGCCTTCACAAATGTATTATGTTAGTTTAGTTAAGTAAATAAAAAAAATTGTCCTATATTCCTTTAGTAATTATAAAAAAAAAAAAGTTTAAAATATAATGTAAACAATGCCACGGACCCATTAATATCTTCGAACAAAAGCATTGTAAAAAAAAAAAAATCACTACTTTTTATCCTGATTCCAAAAGTATACCCCAAGTGATAATGAAAACCTAATTCCATTGTGTGTCAAGAGTATTAGTTAGCAGCGATTTTCAAAGCTTATTTTTGTCTTATTTCAGTCTACAGAAAAACTTTTAGGCAAACAAGGCATTTTACTTGATCTGATTGATTCCGACAAAAACCAGATTTTACATGCAGGCAATCCTCAACAAATCTGCCTTATTGCTTTAAAATGCATTGTGTGTCTGATATCTACCACAGAAGAAAATAAGAATGCAGAAAATGTGAATGTGATAGCTTCCGAAGTAAAAAATACAATATCACAAGAAGTTGTAAGCCTTCTGTTGAAAGGTGCTGCGAAGATTCAGGACGAATTTTTATACTGCAAGGTGAGTGCGTCATCATGATTACCATGTGATCATTAGCTCAAAGAAATATCTCTTAGATTTTGTCTACATTATTTCGTGATAAAATGGAGTTCAAAAATATCCTTATTGGCATGTCATTAATCATCTCGTCCATATGATTAATATATTTTCCTTACTAATTTATTTTTGGGTACTTTAATTCACATTGTGACTCATCCTCATATAGTAGGCAAGTATGTCTGTCTTACAAGGTAGAGTAGTTGATAAGTATCTTACGGATGAATCTGGCTTGGTTAATCACCACATTACAAAATATATATTTAGATCTGTAGCCATAGTCAATACCATTGTGTTTCACAACAAAATGTCATGTCTAAGGTATTTTTATACCATCAATGACAAGAAGAACAAGTTGGTTGTCTGATTATAAGCACTATGCTTGGCCATGACAATAGCGGTGCCACCCAGAGCTTCGAACAAAGCTGAAATGTTTATCAGCTCGAGTGACTGGTTTTTCAGCCTAACTCGCCTAGTGATTTCACGGTATCCTTCACCACCCTACACCTATCACCGCGGCAGATATTAGTCCGGTCAATTTACATTCAAAGGTGCATAAAGTCCCAACAAGTTGAAAATCAGTAAAATTGTTCAAAATATAATTATAAATACCTAATATTTAAAAGTTCCCGATCATTCCCGTGTCTGGAATTTTTTTATTCAAGGTCAAAGGTCAAAAAAATGAGTTTTTCGCGATTTTCAACAAAACGGTAAGTTTATCATAAAAGTCCTTAGATAAAAATTATAGATCATAAAATTATTTATAAAAATGTATCAATACTTTTTTCCTACGAGCCACCGTATCTGAGATATAACGATTCAAAAAGTTATAAAAGTTGTTATCGTCATAATATGCACACGTTTTCACGCCACCTATGAGGTAGTGTACTTAGCGCGTTAATAAAAAATAATAGTCGTTATTTGACAAGTGGATGTTTTACAGTGGTGGCAGAATACCTTCACTATCAATTAATTTTGAAAAGCACTGTGTTAATATTACTGACAGATTAATAAGTAACTCAGATAAACCACTTTAAACATTCCAGAGGGTGAATTTTCATAGCTTGAAAAATTTAATGTGCTTCAAAAATTAAACTTCAACGGTTAATTTGAACAAACAATGAATCGTTTTTTGATGCTTTAGTTACCTACGTTACATACCAACTGTAGATAATCGTTTAGCATTGTTTATTGATCATTGTCTGTAGTATCTGTGTTTTTGTCAAAATTATAGTATATAGTATATAACATATATATATATATATATATATATATATATATATATATATATATTTATATAAGTATAACTATGCTGATTTTCACAGGCAGTCATACTCTTGTTTTTTACTTGTGTGAAGCCAAGCCGCATGGAATCGGTAAGGAAACGAGAGTAAAACATAATAAGGAAACCACATTGCTGTTACATTTCTATATTTAGTTCTGAAGAAAGAAATACATCCTAAATTAATCCTGACTTTATTTTGCATAGTATTGACCATCTCGATTTGTTCACGTATTTGAACATCTTCAAATATTTATAATTTTGCTACTATTTACTAGTAGTAGAAGATTTGAAGTGTGCTCGCTTACAAGAAAATTACCCGATTGATGACGTACTGAATATGACTTATAGTTATAACTTAATGTATATTTTAGTATAAGTTACAATGACCAATAGAAAAATATTTCAACATATAAAATATAATATATATATATATATATATATCTCTAGAATTGTTATATATATATATATATATATATATATATATATATATATATATATATATATATTATAATATATAACAATTCTAGAGATACGTGGCGTACTCATGCATATTATGACGATAACAACTTTTATAACTTTTTGAATCGTTATATCTCAGAAACGCTGGCTCGTAGGAAAAAAGTATTGATACATTTTTATAGATAATTTTAAGATCTACAATTTTAGTCTAAGGTACTTCTATAATAAAACTTACCCGTTTTGCTGAAAATCGCGAAAAACTCATTTTTTTGACCTTTGACCTTGAATAAAAAAAATTCCATACACGGGAATGATGGGGAACTTTTAAATATTATTTATAATTATGTTTTGAAAAATTTTACTGATTTTCAGCTTGTTGGGACTTTATGTACCTTCACTCTCATTTTTTGGTCTAGATTGACCGGACTATATCTAGAACTGCGCCGGTACCAACCAAAAAACAATTTTCTACCACCCGGTAACTCGGGTTTGGTACACCTCTTACGATTAGTATCCTGATGGCGGAGGCTATATTTATGTATGTCCATAATTCTTACTATTGAAATTTTTCATATTACAACTCTTGAAGAGGACGTTTTGTACCCTTTGGCTAGCCAGACTTGACAAGTGTTGCGTGTACTACACGATAGGCTTTGATCGTTTTCTCTTGTCCATGTAGAGGTAAAATTGAGCTTAATAATAAGGTCATGTTTTCAGATTATAATATCAGCTCTGAGAGTGTTATCACAGTTGTACTTCAATGACCAGAATGTAGATATCTCTCTGCCTGAGACGATGGGTATTTGCCGGCACTTTGTACTTTATGGTCTGGTGAGTCAGGGACCAAAGCCAGAGAAAATAATGCCTGCCCAGCAAACCATTGGTGAGGCTCCTGTTGTAAAGAATAGTAAAGGAGGAAAGGTAAATATTTTTTTCCAGTGTAACTGATAAGATGAACCATTTTAAATTATATCCATATTTAGAGTACACTTCAGTGAATCTCTATCTGTGGTGCCAAACAGATTATCATTTATGAGTTCACAAGGCTATTACGCGAACAACTAGATTTGACTGTCCATTACTTGTATAAAAAAGTGATGTTCAATGCCACCAACGTAGCTCAAGATTTTACACTGACTTTAGTTATGTTTTTATTGCCTATTATTTTCGTTCAATTAGTATCCCACTAACGTTTATATTCTGATGTCCAATACCAGATTTAGCTTAAAATGTAAATAGTTTATACATATGATTGCAAGACTTATCTTAAAGTACTTACCATGTTTTGATGCAAATAAATGTTTATGATTATGATAATGAAAGATATAACATTTGATCATAGCTTTCATCTCAACTAGTCGAAATTAAAGAAGTGCTAAATTATTTATACTCCGAGGTATGCTCCTGCAATTCCCTGACGAATACCTATGCCGGTTCTTATGGTACCAAAGATATGAGATCTCAACAAGCCAATTAATTCATTGAGTTAAGTACATTAATATTTATGCGATTTTTTTACCATTACAAATGCAGCATCCTCTAGGATCAAGCGAGAGACGTCGCAGAAGAGTTTCCTGTTAATGTCTTATCTGTCGCACACAGGAAAACGTTCAAAAATAAGAAACTGCTCATGTTTGAGATTATAGTATCTGTTTACATTGTGTTCTATCACAGTTGTAGACAATGACGATATGAATTTTATAGGTACTACAAAATTTACCACAACATCTACAAGTGCTATTTCAGAAATGTAAAGGTCTGCGCAATTATGTCCATTATCTTGTCATCTATGGAATAATCTTTTACAATACCGTAATTTCCTGGGTTTTCAGAAACAGAAACTAAGAAAGCAAAGGAATAATGCAATAGAAAGCCTTAAAAAAGAGATACCAGTGTCAGACCGGAGTTTAATGAAAGACGTGGATAATTTCGAAAACAACTCTGCATATAAACCTGCCAGTAGGAATTATTTGGAGCCGCAGAAAGCTAGGAATGTGTGGACCCTAACCAGTGACTCTGATATGTCTGATGTGGAGAACAGCAGAGAGGCGAAATTGATAGCTTTGAAGTCTAGAGTCAGACAGAGTGCTTCTAATTTGTTGTTAGTGTTGGTAAAGGTAAGATATTGTTACTCCAAGTTATGAAATAATTAATGAGCCTTGCCAATGAATATCAAATTATGTAACTATTACACATTTTAGAATTTTGTATTTCCTCCTCCGAGCTGTTAATACAGCTGTTATACGGAATTGCATTTTTAACTGGTGGAAATACACAATACTAAAAATTGTAAAAACTGTTAATTGTTCGAAATCTAGTAAAAACCTGTTATTTTATAAGAAAGCTGGTGGAAAAACAGGTTTTACTTCTTTTTTTTTATTTTAAAAGGATTGATAAAATATTTTAAGTTATCGCATTTTTTGTCGACCCGCTTTCATTGAGGCCCACTGTAGTTAAACAGTAGAATCAACTAGGCCATGGGTCTCCAAACTTTTTAGCCTAGGTGCCAAAAGGATTGCTTCTAAAGTCCTAAAGGCCTAGATCTAGTGAGCTCACTTATATTATCATAGCATAACATAATAAGTAATGACAAATTGTAGTAGTTGAATATATTGAGTACTGAATTTCACGGGTTTATGTATTTCGGGACTAGCCAGCAAGTGAGGTATGTATAGTTTACTGATGAGCATATTCTGATAATTGGCACAAGTATAATTATTGAATTCACAACTACAAGCGATTATCAGACGAGTTTTCGTTGGCTGGATTGGTGGTGCTCGCGAGCCGGATTGATGGTGGTTGTGGGCCGGATTGGTAGTGCCTGCCGATACAATAAGTGTGATAGTATAGTTTAATTCTATATTATTTCAGGTCAGAGAGAAGCGAGAGATATTTGGCTATTGGTGGGCTCTACTCCCCGACTCTCCTGATGCCCATAACTGGTGTTCAGTAGACGGATCTAAAAAGACACTGGCTTACTGCGCTGTCACAGATCCTATTGCTAGCAGTCGTGCCTGTGTACTTAGCGTTATATTAGCATTGCTCTCAGGCTCTAGAATTTATTTGTCTCAAGCTGAACACAGGTAAAAAACATTATCATTTTTATAACAGTAAATTTATTGAAAATTATTGTGGATTCGATATCTGTCTGTATTATATGTATAAACTTAAGTTATAATGTAATCTTAATTATCTCTCAAAATATAACTCGATGTGGCATGAGTTACGGCTTTAGTAATACAGAATGAATTTATAAAGTCGTTGCAGATGACCAATTCTGAATCTACGAAGAATACTAAATAATGCAAAGGATCGGGCCCGATATCAGATGAACAAAACAACTAAATAATTAAACTTTTTCCTTTAGATTGCCAATCATTTCCATAATTTGATCTTTATTTGTTAGACGTTTAAAGTGTTGCTTTATTATGCTGCAATTAACATGTCCCATTTCTGGCTAGGTATGCACTAAAAAGACCGTAGTTATAGTTCTCATCAACCAGAGGTTTCTTTAAGCATTTTAGGTATTTCTTGTAGTTTACCTGCTTGAAATACTTACACTGTATACGAGGGCGGCACTGAAAATTTCGGGAATCAAGGAAGTGACACAACATTACTATTTAAAAATGTAATTATTGCTTTTCGAAGTATTCTCCGCGAAATTTGACACATTTTTCCATACGATGGAACCAATCATTGAAGCAACCATTCCATTCAGAAGTTGGGGTCTCCAAATTGGCCGTTTTGTAGGCGTCCACAGCTTCTTCAGATGATGAAAATCTCTGTCCATTTTCTGTCAATTTATTCTTTATTTTAGGGAAAGTATAGAAATCGTTAGGGCTTAGGTCGGGGCTGTACGGCGGATGGTCTAATAATTCTATGTTTTCTTGCTCTAAAAACTCTTTTGTTCTGAGCGCGGTGTGAGAACTCGCATTGTCGTGATGGAGGATGATGCGGCGGTTGCAGTTCTCTTTACGGAGTTCAGAAACGACCTGTGCCAAACAAATACTAGCATACCATTCTGCATTAACCGTTCTTTGTCCCTCAAGAGGAATAGTCGTAACATGGCCGGTTTTGGAGACAAACGTGGCCACAATTTTTTTTGCAACACTCCGTGAACGAACAATTTTTGTTGGCTTTAACTCATTTTCGAACACCCAAACTCGTGACTGGTTTTTTGTTTCGGGTTCGTACGCGTATATCCAGGATTCGTCACCTGATACGATGTTGTATACAGCATTTGAGGACCCTGCGTGGAATCTTTCGAGAGTTCTGACGCACCAAGTAACGCGAGCCGCTTTTTGCTCTTCACAGAGCGAATGCGGTATCCATCGGGAAAACATATTTTTTACACCTAATTGTTCATGCAAGATTTGTATTTGATTTGTGTTGTGATTTGTATTTAACTCATGCCAATGTCTAAAGTTGCCTGAATTTCGCGGTATGTCACATGTCGATCTTCCTCAATCAGCTTACGCACAGCATCAACGTTTTCTTGGATGACTGCAGTTTTTGGACGACCTTGACGGGGATCATCACTGAGCTTGACACGTCCACGTTGAAATTCAGCAAACCAGCGATAAATTGTGGTTTTGGATGGGGCTTCATCACCAAATGCAGAAATCATCCGGTCAACACACTGTTTTTGTGTTAAACCACTTCGAAAGTCATAATAAATCATCGCTCTTGAATTTTCTCGAGTCAATTTCATTTTCTCAACGACTAAACAAGTTTGACAAAACCTTGTGACAAGACCGAGAATCTTTTTTTAAATAAATATATGTTATTCGATTTTTAAAACCAAGGAGTTTTCAATTAAAAAGATTTTAATATGACACGAACAGTGGAAATATTCCATTCCCGATACGTTTAGTGCAGCCCTCGTATTACTGTAACAGATTTGATTACTGACTGATTTGATACTGAGTGCTGACCTATATAAAAAAGTTATTTGACGGTTGCAATGTCAAAACGGTTTTAGTATTACAAAATTTAATTCAAAGTATCTTAGCGACCCATTTTTCTTCTAACTAGATTTTGGCGTCACCTGAACCCGAATAAGAAATTATTTTATATAAACGCATTTCTTTCTTATCCTATAACAGCAAGAAAGACAACGCTTCGTTCATACCATTCTCAGTCTCACTTGGGTATGTGATCACTTCCATGCATGCAGTGCTAACAAGCATTCTGGAGACTGAGAGGAGCCATGCTGTGATCATTGTAACGTTAAAATGTTGCGCAGCTCTGGTCCAGGCTACTCCGTATCATAAGATGAAGGAAGGCTTGATTAGTGAGCTTGTGAGGTCTACAAGGAAGTTCCTTGTTCATAGAGGTAAGATTTAGTTATACACAAGATGTTATGGACCAGACTTAAAAATGAGCGAAGAATAAAGCCCAATGCACACCGAAATGGCAGCATCCGGCCGAAGCTAGGACCAGTTTCAGATGCACAATATTTTCAGCTTTATGTTCATTATGTAAATGCAAAGAATCGCTTAATGGTCTCGAATAATTTGCGAGAATGAGCGTGTGGCGCGAGTTGCGTGCCCTCGTTTGCTGTACTTTGTTTGAATCTGTCTTATCAGAAACCTTTAACAATAATAACAAGAAAGCTTCGTTTGATGACTGCAGAGGTATTACAGCTTAAGTTCAGTCGTACTTGGGTGTGTATGTAAACATGTATAATAAAGAAAACAACACAGGCTAAAGGACACGTATCTAAAGATAAAAAAATATGTCTGTATTACTCGTCCCATAGACGGTCTAAACTCGTGTCGTAGGCTCATGCAGGTATGCTTTTAGTTTTCACATATCAAATGTGCAAAAAGGTAGTTTATTGTAGAAACCTCCCGGTTTCTCTATGTATAATCTCGCATCATGAGATGGCGTTATACTCGTATCTTGCTATGCCAATAAATATATATATTTATATTATTGGAGTAGAATACAAAAGAATTCGTCATAGATAATATGAATAGTCCAAAAATTGTACGATCACTCGCATCCGGCCATTATCAGTTGTTTGTTGTTGTTTCTCGAGTTCTATACTATATGTTGAAACGATTGTTGTTATCAATATTTTCCACAATTTTTGAACACAAAAACACTTTCATATTCTAGATGTAACACTACAAGTCGGCGCTCTGATTACGATGGGCTGCGTCTTATCTGTCGATCCCAAAATAGAAGAGGTTGTGAAATCAATAGAAAAAGACGCCAGTCCGTCACATAATATAAACACCAGTATCACAATGAAATCAGATTCAGAGGAGTGTGAGGATTTCGAGGAAGGATATTCTGATGACGAAATGTTTACTGCGAATGAGGGTAGTCACAAAATGTCGACAGAAAATGAGAGTACACATTACTTTAGCAGTTGGATATTAGATATTTGCTTCAGGAACATGGGATGGATTTTCCGAGGGAATGAAATTAGTGTAAGTATTGTTTTTTTACACTATCAATAGAATAACGGGGTAGCAGACCTAGACAACAGATGTTTCTGTTAACGTTAACGCCAAACGACAACTTCCAAAAGGTATGGCGTTGACATTACCTGTGGAAAAGTCACGTGACGTCACGCTAAGTTCGTAGACGGGACCCGGGAACGTTCTGTCTATAGCGTGTGCATAAAAACGCCTGTTTGAATTTTGTCTAGGCCTGCTGGTCATTTGCGCGATCAGCGCTTCGCCTGGCCGTTATGGTTTTATTACTTCAAGCTCTGCTTCTTGGACATTAAATAATGCTCGCGCTATTCTATTTGTTACAGTGTCAACCTACCTGTGCGCACTATTAAATAAATTTAAAGTTAAGCAGTGTTTATAAGTAAGGACCTTAATGTGTATAACCTATGGTATAGCTGTCAAGTCAAAGATATATTATATAACACGTGATTCAAATTCATTAAAAAGTCGGCACGCTTGGTTTCAATGCAATCGTGATACTTGCATTATCTATTTATCTATCTATATATATATATATATAAAAGCGAAAGGTCACTCACTCACTCACTCATCACGAAATCTCAGAAACTACAAGTGCTAGGAGTTTCAAATTTTGCATGCGGATTTTTTTAGCACGTAGATGCTCACTAAAAAAAGTCAAAAAGGGTGAAAACGTTTGTATGAAACTCCTTTGTTTTTAAACTTATAGTTGTGAAAATTTGTATTTGGATAGGTCATTCAAAATAAAAAAAATTTGGCCTAATTTTTTTCGGATAGTGGTGATTTAAGAGCGTGAAATGGAGGGGTGAAAGTTTGTATGGAAAGTTTAGTGTTTTTGAACATACAGTGGTGAAAATTAGCATTTGGACAGTTTAAAATGATTTCAATATTTATTGACACGGATGACTTAAGGGGGTGAAACGGGGTATAAGTTTTTTTTTTTTCAAAAGTTCTTTGTTTTTGGAGTTACAGTGATGAAAATTGATAACTGGATTAGGTAATTTAAAATAAATAGTGAGGCTTTCAATATTTTTGTCAGGCATGACTTAAGGGTGTAAAACGAGGGATGTAAAAACTACTACATATTATAAACTGTAGACGTCAAATTTCTGTACAATGAAAACTATGCTAAAAACCCTGAAGGAGTGAAAAATAAGTTCAAATTGTTTGTATCTCTGTATGTTTGTCTGTCTGTTTGTACGGGCTAATCTCCGAAACGACTGGACCGATTTCAATGAAATTTCGCATGGTGGTAGCTTATATCCCTGATCAACATATAGGATATTTTTGATCCCGGTAAATTAAAGAGTTCCCGTGGGATAATTAAAAATCTGTAATTACCGTATCCCGCGAGGCCACGCGATCGTAGCCGCTGGCGGGTCAGCTGGTCTATTATACATATATAGGTATCTGTGTGTCAATAACTAGTCTTATTTTATTCTTATTCGTTGGGGGCGTGTGTATTCCTGTATTCCCTACCAGCATTTACTCAAGCCAGCCTAAGTCCTTCACATAGCGGAGTATGGACTTGGGTCGCTGGCACAACTACTCCAGTGTTGTTTGAGGTGTTATATGAACCACTGTCAATGATATTGATGGTGTCACATACGGTCTGGAGTGGACCTCAAGTAACTATAGTCAAATACTAGTGTTTCTAAGCATGTATTACTGCATTTCAGTTTAGAGAAAGCTTAACGTAGTGATATAACTGGGCAAATGAGAGTCGCTCTCAAGGCTTGTTCATTCAAAAGCTTGATCGCTGCTACCATGGCCAGCCGAGGCGCTTCCTATCAGAATACCTTCTAAATTTAATTTTTTTTTGAATCGAGTAATTTAACCGATTTAACCCATTGACTCGCGATACGCCATATTTGGCCAATAATACAATGGATTTCGCAGAAATCAACCTACTTTTCCAGGAACTGCAACGTGTGTGGTTAATAAAAAAGGGCTTTATCATTCAAAAGCTTGATCGCTGCTACCATGGCCAGCCGAGGCGCTTCCTATCAAAATACCTAAAATTTTTTTTTAATCGAGTAATTTAACCGACTTAAACCGTTGACTTGCGATACGCCATATTTGGCCAATAATACAATGGATTTCGCAGAAATCAACCTACTTTTCCAGGAACTGCAAAGTGTGTGGTTAAAAAAAAGAAGAGGTTTTGTGTTCGACGGTTTTTTTTGTATGTTCACCGATTTCTCCCCCATTCGTGGACCGATTCTCAAAATTCTTATAAACACTTTAATTTAAAGAGTATACTCCTGAGGTGGTCCCATTTAAATTTCGTCAAATTTGGTCAAGCTATTTTTGAGTTACACTCCAATAACTGCAAAGTGTTTCGTCTATCTTGATGATATCCTTATTGACGGTGAATGACAATCATCCCGTAAAGTAGCAAGGGCCACTAATAACTAACATAGAAACAACTTTAATACCAAAAAATAAAATAATATGGTTTTGAATAGGTACTATTAAAATATCATGGTGTATATAATTTGACTTTTTATTTTGAAAACATCTTTACCGATTTCATTCATTTTTTTTTAAATTTACATTACATTAAAAAATCAAGAAAAGATGGGAGGTTATGGCGATGCCGAAGGCCGAGCCTACTACGCGAACGAAGTCGCGGGCAGTCGCTAGTATATTATAAATATATTTTTGTTAAATACTTTTTGTTTCTAATTTTTTTGCAGAGATGTAAACCATCCGCTATCCCAGTAATACTAGAATCTCTACAAGTTCTGTCGGCGATCGCGTTCCACCATCTCGCTGACCTTCTCCACTCGCACATGTCTTTGCTCGGCGACATACTGAGCGATATGTTGCAACACGAGCATCAGGACGTGGTGTTGCAAACAGCACGAACTGTCAGCATTATTGGTGACGCCATACAGAAATTAGGTGAGTTAGCGAACCAGCAGTGCGAGCATGGACTGTTGTAACAACCCCCCCCCCAATTTTACTTTTTTTCTAATTCGTTTTGGCCAATGATCGTCTAGTCTAGGAGGACCCTAACACTGTGTACCGCTGCTGTAACCTTGCTCTTTTCGGAAAAAATTGAAACAGAGAAAACTGTTCAGAGCTATAGATGCCTAGAGTAAATGAAGTCAATGCTTAGGTATTCCGATATTACATTGGATATCCTACTATTACAATAACTGAACTACTACTTAGCTGCAAACGACAAGTCATGATGACCATACTAGAATGCATGTACTTAGTTCTTACAGACTGACTGACTGAGCTGATGCTAGATTTCTAGCTTATGTACTTGATTTGACTTCTAATCGTGGAAGATATTAATCATCAATATAAGTTTCTGAATTTAAGGTCTATGTTATTTGACCATAGAACATAGAAACAGTAGGATATTTGTAAGTTTTACTATATAATTATTAGCTTGCAAAACTATCTGTTAAATATGATAAATCAGTTTTGATTAGTGAAATAATATATAAACAACTCCATTAAATAATATCAGATATACACATGGTTTTCGTTATTATTAATAACAGTTATAATCCTGTTAATTATATAACTAGCTTTCTTTATATATTTATGTTTGTTGTTATGAGCATTTAGCTGTTGACAAGATTGATATAATCTCTTGCAGACTAAGTGTCTCTATAATATGTACTATTTGTTTCGTTTATGAAAACTGCTAGGAAATAAATGTGAAATTAAAGTAAAAATACACTTTATATGCGCTTTAGAAATCTCTTGTGATCAGTAACTACTACGCTGATTATCCAATTCCTTTAGATAAATATTATCAGCCACTATTCCCTGAATAGTTCAATTGTTCAAGTTTGATCATTTACTTGTTTACTGAAAGCAATATATTATGGGAAATAATATCAGTGACTTAGAGAAATCTCTAGACCCTTGTTTGTGGTTTACAAGAATTCTCAAGGTGCTGCATTGCTTGACCAAGTTTGATAAGATTTACCACATACATAAATCTCCTTTTTATACGAGATTGCTATACTTAGATTACTAGCGTTTTACTTGACATGTCATCTATTGAACCATTGTAGGAAAAGCAATTATTTTAAATACTTAAGTATTAGCAGAACCTTTGTTGTATTGGTTAGCTCAACGCTAGCAGGCATATATTGATTATGATGATTATTATAATAGTTAGCTTTACTTTGCCGAGTAAATTATTGATAGATATCTCTACAATTTAAAGATATAATATATTTTATTAATTTTCATATTGTAAGTAATTAGTTTGATTTTTTTTAGATTTGCCGTAGAATTCTAGATTTATTATGATTTAGGAAGTAGGATTCTTGGCATGTTCAAGGCTTACAACTCGAATGCTGGATTAAGAGCTGCTCTTTACTGTGACACAAATGTTCTCCATCATGCCAAGAACCTCTTCTATTTACCCCAAAATTAGTAAGGCCTTACTAAGTTCGTTTGGTAGTTTTCCAAATGTAGAGTTTGCGTCTATAAGCGATTATAATCTTATTTATCTCTTCTTAATAGTATTATTTATCATTACGAATTATCATTTGATTCTAAATATTACATTTGATACTTTCAGCAAATAATTCAATTGCTATAATTTATTACCGCATTCTCATGCTAGAATCAGAGTAGACAGTCTAACCCAAACTCAAATACACGGACGCGTAACAAAAATGTGTTCCTCACATTAATAAAATATTGACTAGAATAACTGCCGAATGGTAGGCATTAAAACGTCAATGTATCACTAGCCTTAGTCGCAGCGAAAATTGGTCGATGTCATTTCAGGAAACATTCCGAGCAATAATCTTCGATATATTTCGATCATTTCACAGATACGTTCCTGACTCAATATATAGAACTCGCGCGTAGTATTCCATATTCGATCACAATCAAGCCGATGCAGGAAGCACCATTATATTTGAATAGCAAAATTCATACCTTCTTTTTGCCATCTACAGCACTAACTCATTTTCATCATCACGTCGGGGTCACCAATGAGGACACCAGAGGGAACACCGATGCGTACCTAGATACTGGCAGCGAACTCCAGCTGTGATCCTTGCCGCTGTTACTAGCACTGGAGAAAGTGTTTCTCTCTCGTAATTTAAATGATACACGTGTGTTGTCCACCTAAATATAATCAATCTACATAAAAAAACTCTGTCCGAATCGCTGTCATAAAAACATCATCTAATTTTAAATTTGAAAGTGTCAAACAAAAAAGTAAAAGTTAAAGAAACTCTTTATGTACAGCTTGGAGTATGTATTACCTACAAGGAGATCGTGGCGAGTCGTCACCACACCTTTGTATGGCTAAAATATCAATGGTACTTATTTCATGGTAATTGTATTAATTTTGCTTAAATCTTTTATGTATTTAAAGAATTATAACATTTCATTTTCCTTGAAATCACTTATCAATACTGTTTGAGCAATCGATTTAAATGTTTGCTACATCGAATATCTTGGTAGCTTAAATATTATATGCTGCTTATCATTTTCAGTATGTATAATCTTGCTATAAGAAATACCCGACCAAACATATAAATCTTCTACTTTTGATTGCCTAAATTTCATCAATATTTGTTCATACCAAGATACTTTTTAAATGTCTCTATATTTGTGAATCGTGACGGAATCCTCATCCAGAGCCTGTTCCGTTACAGCCAACCCCCAAAATTTACGCAGGTTCTCATAATTTACCGAAGGAAATTTTCCCATCCTCCATATATTCAACTTCACAAATATAGTCCCACCAAAACTGAACGTGTGCTTATTCTAATTTGTTAAAATTCGTTTTCAAACAAGGTTGTGAGTGCGTGAACTCACTAGTGGAGTGTTTTTAAAAGACCGAGTTAAAAATAAATTTACTGTAAGGGTTGATATATCGGATCTTAATGTCTCCTCCATGAGTAAAAATGACTTCTCACAAGGACAATCTGAAATAACGAAAGGGAACTAGTATTGTGCCAAATTGTGCACCTAGTCAATTCGAATAATTCAGCATACGTGCTACCACCCAAACCAATTTTACGTTTGGGATCGAGTATGTGGAGTAGAACCTACGCCACCCTTTATTACTCCAGATCTCGTTAATAGCTAACAAGCAATAATTCTCCATGGCTGATACATCCCTCTTCAAATCAAACCAAACAAGCAACCGCCTAATAACTCGGTGAATGTAAGTGTAATGGCTAAACATTGGCTACCTGTAAAGTACGAACTCTTTATGGAATAATTCAGTTGTAAATACTGATGTGGTGTCTTCTGACCTAAACCTATCTCCAATTTGTACTCCATAAATCATTCGTTGAATAGTGTGTGTCTGTCTGAAACCAAAACTTAACAAATCGACTCCAGTTGGTATTGTCGATTCATAGAGGCCCTTAACATGATTCAATGCTACCTCTGTCACACGCATCTCACCCTGGCGCGCCGTTAGTTCTTTCATCTCTTCTCATCCCTTTATCATAACTTAAATCTCTCTTCTCTTACATTGCCCTGCATACTGCCTAAATAAACCTTCAACCCTTTTGTCTGGAGTCTACGAATACTCACGATAAATAGTATTTACCAATTGAAATTTCTGACATTTTTCTTTATATTTACTTTACCCCTTACATTATCATATTTTTCCCTAAAACCCTATGTCAAAAATAAAATAGAAAATGCTGTAACAAAATCCGCCCCGATGAGGACTACGCCCGCTTTATAACAAATGATTGTAACATCTTTATTAAATTATAATACAGTTTTACTAAATATTGTAATAAAGTTTTATTAAATATTGCTGTACCTTGATATTTTTTTATTTTTTTATTTTCCTAACGCTTTCCATGTACCCACTTCATTTGAAGAAAATACTTAAAATTGTTATTTCTAATATTATCATTATTTTTGTTTTCCTTGTATTTGTTAGTCTGTCTTAACTTAATTCATTCAATTTCACAGTTGCAAAATGCAGTACTTTTTATTAAATAATCATTTTGCAATATCAATGTTAAATATTATTTAATTATCAATCAATACCTGAAACCGATTTTTATAAAACTCTAAACTGTCTGATTACTATTATATCTTATATTATTATATATTAACGACAATAACATTCCTGCTACTACTAAAACATCTATATCTGATTAAATCAACGCATCCAACTAAGACAGAATTGTGTCTTTCCATCTATAATTTTCATTAGCGCGCAGATTATCTTCAAAATCAGCTCAGTAGATCAGTCTGAATAAAATAACAACTCGACATACCTAACTCTAACCAAATCATTCGCTTTTACATGTACTGACTACCGCAATACTCCAATCATGATGTTTTTATGTCATTTCCATTGTGGTCTACATAACTATCTATGTACCTTCTATACTATACTAATAGTTTTTTTAGTTATATAGGTACCAAAATATCAACTCAAAGATAACTGCTCAAAACGTTACTCTAGAAATAGCTGCACAGTATTTTACTACTGCTATTAATTTTTGATTTTCGGTTTTGAAACTAGGTTATTAATAATGTATCCCTATGGTAGGTACCTTCCTAAATTTCTGATATTATTCCTTTCCATGAACAATTGCATCACCCCTTTCCTGTTCGATACAAATTAAACCCGACTAATTATGAAGGTAATCTGTCAATTATAGATACTTCGTTCCAACAAGATATACCTATAATAGCCCTATAACTTCTTCCTCTACATGCTACTCATAACTATAAAATGAAACTCGTTACGACTGTTTATTTAGTTAGCAGGGAAACGCCCTATAAACATAAACAATATTCGATTTACCTTTTCTTTTGCTTTTATTAACGCCACCCATCGCTTGTTGTCAATGTTATACGCAAACGTCAAACACACGAATGTCTCTCTCTTTTTTATTCCATTTCCTGATCTCTACTACCGATAACTATTTGGTCTTTTCTTTAATGTAATCCATAAATTACAATTTATTACGCTAATCAATAATAACACTCTAATACTAACAGCTCCATAGTCACTATAATATAATAAACAGTCCAACACACCCCTGTGCTCAGCTTTCCCCATTTTCCCCTTTCTTCGGACTATAGTTATCTATCAACCAAACTAAAGACACGCCGTGAATTAGAATACTCAAACAATAGATGAGGACTAATAATAGGTTTAGGTAATAAAAGGTTTTAATAGGTTTAGGTCTCAGAAGAACTAGTAAACTAGTGGTATCCCGTAACTTGAACTTGCGATGTAGGTATACTGAGTATTAACGTAATTTGCTACCCATTATGTTTTTCCTGAACATTATGGATTAGAAAGATATAGATGTAATACCGACCTATTAAATTCCCGCAAGGCTACCCATTACAAGGATATAAAATGGTAATTTGTTTATATTTCTATAACCCAACATATGAAAAAACCAAGATATTTCGAATATTTCTATGCTCGACGTTTGATAACGGTCTATTACTAATAAGTTATTTTTCATAATTTGATTTCTACCTTAATTTAATTTCAAATGTACAAACAAAAGAACATAGTTATTTTTATTTCCATTTGTCTTTGTAACTTCCAACCCCCATCTTCTACAACCTTCGTAATCCATTTGCATCAAACCTTGGTTACTTACAAATAATCAAATAGTGAATCGCAGATTAAATTTTATTTTTCAATTCTTTTGTAATATTCTGAAGATCTCTTCTGTTTCTTTTTCTCTATCCACATATTTGCTATTACGAGATCATGTGTACGCTGTGCTGTCACTGCGTGGTTACTCAAATTTCTCCAAATCTCCATGTCATTTCCCTAGCTACATCTTCCATGAATTTCAAAGCAAAAATCAACACGACTGTTTTTCCGGTCCTCGAATAACCCTGCACTAATGTATGCGTCACGGCTATTAATGTACAGAAATTCTTAAACTTTGTCATGTGTGATAATGTGTTTGATTTTGAATAAAATTTATATTCATCACGTCATTATCATAACTACACTATATCTACCAATGTCTTTGTAACGCATTACTGAAAGATATCTCTTAAAGTATCCCATTACGATTGTTATACGAAATTTTAAGTCTTAACAAAGACGCTCCGTGCTATTTTACAACCACTTTTCGGTCGCATTACAACTAAACTTTTAAGTAAAATTTTTTATTACGACCTCTACCCGAATTTCCCTACTATATAGCGACCCTGAATTTCTTTGATTGTCTTTTAATACTTCCTTTTTTTGTTCCCTAAATAAAATATAAACCTCAAATATCTACAAAGGATCACAAAATCTCAAAGAACTATGGACATTTGTTGACCACAGGTAAGTTCTTATTCCATCTTATACCTAATCATACCGTTTATTATATAATAATAATAATATAATATATAACTTTAGCATTTAAATTATAGCTAGGTATATTAAACCTTGAACATGATTTCTATTTGTTACGAACTCTTTGGATATACACGTATGTGCTTATGACAGATAGTTAAATATGTCGCTGTCAAAATAAAGGAAACACAGTTCACGTCAAAAATATGATTTTCGTAAATTCTATGCACGTTCGCTCTTATTATATCTTTCCCCGTAACTCTATTTATCGTAGCATTAATTTACCTTTATCTTTGCAGTGTCCATGACGGGTTCACGGCTAAAACTTGCGAACAAATGTAGGCAGCGCATGCACGATACATTCGCCCAACAACTCCGATTGATATTCAACAACTATTTATACCTACATATTGTTATATACATAGGTGTACATATTCCTACGAAACTACACTCCAGCTATCTGGCAAGGTATGTATGTATAGTGTTATTTAGACTTGTTCATCTCTGCTTTGCTCCAACCAAACATCCTTTTTCCCTGTTCATATCTACATACTTCCTACAGATTATACCTACATAGAAATTACCAGTGTATTATGTACATACTTATCGTATTTTGTTACAACTGAACTTTTCATATTACATTATCTAGCTATGTCGTCAAACTCAGGCAAACAATTAATCCAAGCAACATGACTCAATATTGATTTCCTAGTTGCATACCCATCATATACGATAAACACCTCCCTTTTATATAGATTCCAATAAACATCTATAAAATACCTAGGCATTAATCTCCGGAACTCTTCTTTACGTGATACTATAGTAAAACGTAGTGTTTATATTCTCTTTACACTTTGACAGCAAGCTCTCAGTACCACAATCAGAAAGTTTCTTTGCTTTTACAAAGAACTCTTTTGTGTTTACCTTTCTGTAAAATTCTGTAGCCTAGGTAACCTAAATGTTGATTGTCATGACATTTTGATTGATTTTATTATTGCTAACATATTTCTTTTTCTACCTTTGTTTATTTATTCAATAGCAATTTTAAGATAGGTACCTAATTGCTCTGAACAAAGCTACAATTATTGATTTTCTCATATTTCTACGCGCCCTGATATACAACCTTCAGTTAGTTTTAGATTATTGATGAAATAACTGATTCTATATTTTACTCGTTATATGTTTATGTATATTTTATAGTTTTCCATGAATTCTAGATCCCTGCCTGCCGACTGTGGTATTGCTATAAACCACAGTGAAACCTGACAAGCTCTACAGTTCACATAACCCACTCATCATTGATTGGTAGGTACGCAAGTTTCGATATTTATTTAGTTAGTATCCTAAAAAATATTTTCTAGGTACTAATATTACAAACACGACGTTGGTACGTAAGAATGAATGTTTGCTTCACCATCCCTCTTAAACAGCTGCGCCAATTTTGATGAAAATTGTTACGAAAGTAGATGTAGCTTTGAATTTACATATTATAAAATACTCTTCCTCATCATTATCATCATTATCCTAACAAGGTACCTAGGTACTAGTATTATAAACGCAAATGCTGGTATGTCTGAATGAATGTTTATTACATCAGTCCTGGCTGGACTAATTTTCATGAGATTTGGTATAAAAATAGATGATACTAGATTTACGCATAGATAACTTTTTATCATCACCACCATCATCAGCTATCTCCATGCGGGTACATCCGCGACCGCAACTAGTAATATATAAAATGAACGTTTGTATATTTGTCTGTTGTTCTGTAATAACCTCTCACTTGATTAAATGAGTTCCACAATTCCTACGATTTTCATGGCATGGAACCGGTTTTTTTTTTATATTGCCCTAAACTCTAATATAGTTCTACTAGTATATAGTATATAGTCTACTAGTATTCAACGACCGAAATTGACGATGTATACCGAGTTCAGATTTAAAATTTAAGGTTGTGTATATACTTTGCGCGTACTACTTACATGTCAATTATGTTACATAAGAACATAAATACATACATAACTATTAACATCCAAACAATTATTATTGTGCCCTAAATAAAAAGTTTCCTTAGTCACTTTGATTTACATAATGTTTGTTTTTTTTCCATTATTTTTAATTTAGATAGATAACCCGGCTTTGCTCACCATTCCCTAATTTTCCCTATTATATTTGCAGATCTCGTCAAGACGCACTACTCGACCAGCCGCTTCGCCCCATTGTCCGCCTGCCTACATTGTCAAACTTTACCAGCTTCATTCCGAAGACTCATCACTACCTAGCTATAATATTGGTTTTTTTATACTTAAATTCGGCGCTTACTATGTTTGTCTATTAAATCTGCATAACGTTGATTTATTTAACCTTTACGAATAACTATACAACCATCTGACTTGTCTATAAGAATTTTCACAACGCTAAGCATCTGAATGGGAAATTCAACCCCCCAATGTTACGACTAAACATATTTCAACAAAACTTATAACAAGACTTATCATCGCTCAATTAAAGTTGCGCAACTTTGCATTTTATTGTAATCCTATTTATTTCCTTCGCAAATGCAATAGAAGTAATTACGTATGTAGATTTTTACTAGCATTTAATTACCATAAATTTCATCGAACAAAAAAGTAGCCATTTATTAATATTCACACATTTTTATATTCTTAATACTTCCGAACATAACAAACACCGATTATATACAGACATGTCCACGATCTGCGCTGTATTTTGCTGGTTACAAATGTAATCCTTGTGATGCAAATGCAGCGACGGCACTTTCAACATGTTAGAAACTCTCTTCCTTTCCTAACACTGTACAAGAACTCTTTCAGTACTCTATAACGCAATTCTTGGCTCCCAAGTGAGTTTCATAAGTCGTTCGATACTAAAAGTGTTCTTAAAACCTTCGGGTCACTTTGAGTAGAGTTTGATACTGACTATTTACCGTGTGCTTCCAGGAGAGTATCCTAGTCGTAAACACAACACGCAATCTGCCTTTCGAATGATAAGTGTACTTCTGGATTCTAGAGATCGACTATGGGGTACATGTAAATGACAAAGGTAGTTGCAGACTTTACATACATGAAACTTGCATACAACTTATCTTTCCCTGAATATCATTTAAGCGCTTCGTAGTAATCAGTATTTTAGTAATATTCCTAAAATTGCATATCCGGCTTATTTATTTCTTAGTTTATTGTAGAAATCTACTACTGTAGCCTAGAACAACAACCTCATCACCTCATTATAGTATCCGTTGACTACCTATTTAGCCCTTTAAAAATCACCTATTGCAATAGCATCTCTGTTTCAATAAAATCCTATCCATTTCACGCCAACAAATTGTGCGGTTGACCGCAACTAATTCCTAGTAAAACTTCCGTAGTAACGTTATTCCAATCCTGGTAACGGCACTACCAAATTGTAACAACCCCCCCCCATTTTTTCCTTTTTTCTAATTCGTTTTGGCCAATGATCGTCTAGTCTAGGAGGACCCTAACACTGTGTACCGCTGCTGTAACCTTGCTCTTTTCGGAAAAAATTGAAACAGAGAAAACTGTTCAGAGCTATAGATGCCTAGAGTAAATGAAGTCAATGCTTAGGTATTCCGATATTACATTGGATATCCTACTATTACAATAACTGAACTACTACTTAGCTGCAAACGACAAGTCATGATGACCATACTAGAATGCATGTACTTAGTTCTTACAGACTGACTGACTGAGCTGATGCTAGATTTCTAGCTTATGTACTTGATTTGACTTCTAATCGTGGAAGATATTAATCATCAATATAAGTTTCTGAATTTAAGGTCTATGTTATTTGACCATAGAACATAGAAACAGTAGGATATTTGTAAGTTTTACTATATAATTATTAGCTTGCAAAACTATCTGTTAAATATGATAAATCAGTTTTGATTAGTGAAATAATATATAAACAACTCCATTAAATAATATCAGATATACACATGGTTTTCGTTTTATTAATAACAGTTATAATCCTGTTAATTATATAACTAGCTTTCTTTATATATTTATGTTTGTTGTTATGAGCATTTAGCTGTTGACAAGATTGATATAATCTCTTGCAGACTAAGTGTCTCTATAATATGTACTATTTGTTTCGTTTATGAAAACTGCTAGGAAATAAATGTGAAATTAAAGTAAAAATACACTTTATATGCGCTTTAGAAATCTCTTGTGATCAGTAACTACTACGCTGATTATCCAATTCCTTTAGATAAATATTATCAGCCAGTATTCCCTGAATAGTTCAATTGTTCAAGTTTGATCATTTACTTGTTTACTGAAAGCAATATATTATGGGAAATAATATCAGTGACTTAGAGAAATCTCTAGACCCTTGTTTGTGGTTTACAAGAATTCTCAAGGTGCTGCATTGCTTGACCAAGTTTGATAAGATTTACCACATACATAAATCTCCTTTTTATACGAGATTGCTATACTTAGATTACTAGCGTTTTACTTGACATGTCATCTATTGAACCATTGTAGGAAAAGCAATTATTTTAAATACTTAAGTATTAGCAGAACCTTTGTTGTATTGGTTAGCTCAACGCTAGCAGGCATATATTGATTATGATGATTATTATAATAGTTAGCTTTACTTTGCCGAGTAAATTATTGATAGATATCTCTACAATTTAAAGATATAATATATTTTATTAATTTTCATATTGTAAGTAATTAGTTTGATTTTTTTTAGATTTGCCGTAGAATTCTAGATTTATTATGATTTAGGAAGTAGGATTCTTGGCATGTTCAAGGCTTACAACTCGAATGCTGGATTAAGAGCTGCTCTTTACTGTGACACAAATGTTCTCCATCATGCCAAGAACCTCTTCTATTTACCCCAAAATTAGTAAGGCCTTACTAAGTTCGTTTGGTAGTTTTCCAAATGTAGAGTTTGCGTCTATAAGCGATTATAATCTTATTTATCTCTTCTTAATAGTATTATTTATCATTACGAATTATCATTTGATTCTAAATATTACATTTGATACTTTCAGCAAATAATTCAATTGCTATAATTTATTACCGCATTCTCATGCTAGAATCAGAGTAGACAGTCTAACCCAAACTCAAATACACGGACGCGTAACAAAAATGTGTTCCTCACATTAATAAAATATTGACTAGAATAACTGCCGAATGGTAGGCATTAAAACGTCAATGTATCACTAGCCTTAGTCGCAGCGAAAATTGGTCGATGTCATTTCAGGAAACATTCCGAGCAATAATCTTCGATATATTTCGATCATTTCACAGATACGTTCCTGACTCAATATATAGAACTCGCGCGTAGTATTCCATATTCGATCACAATCAAGCCGATGCAGGAAGCACCATTATATTTGAATAGCAAAATTCATACCTTCTTTTTGCCATCTACAGCACTAACTCATTTTCATCATCACGTCGGGGTCACCAATGAGGACACCAGAGGGAACACCGATGCGTACCTAGATACTGGCAGCGAACTCCAGCTGTGATCCTTGCCGCTGTTACTAGCACTGGAGAAAGTGTTTCTCTCTCGTAATTTAAATGATACACGTGTGTTGTCCACCTAAATATAATCAATCTACATAAAAAAACTCTGTCCGAATCGCTGTCATAAAAACATCATCTAATTTTAAATTTGAAAGTGTCAAACAAAAAAGTAAAAGTTAAAGAAACTCTTTATGTACAGCTTGGAGTATGTATTACCTACAAGGAGATCGTGGCGAGTCGTCACCACACCTTTGTATGGCTAAAATATCAATGGTACTTATTTCATGGTAATTGTATTAATTTTGCTTAAATCTTTTATGTATTTAAAGAATTATAACATTTCATTTTCCTTGAAATCACTTATCAATACTGTTTGAGCAATCGATTTAAATGTTTGCTACATCGAATATCTTGGTAGCTTAAATATTATATGCTGCTTATCATTTTCAGTATGTATAATCTTGCTATAAGAAATACCCGACCAAACATATAAATCTTCTACTTTTGATTGCCTAAATTTCATCAATATTTGTTCATACCAAGATACTTTTTAAATGTCTCTATATTTGTGAATCGTGACGGAATCCTCATCCAGAGCCTGTTCCGTTACACTGTCCATGGGATAAAATTAACGAAAATCATAGGTAAAAGACAGCCGACGATGTAGCTATCGCATCTATAATCCATACTAGAGACAAGGTCAGATAGCTTTAAAAGACAGTTTATCGACTTGGCAAGTTTATCGTGAGATCCATGCTCGCACGGCTGGAATTAATTTAGCTTTATCACAATATTAATTTCAGATTTTAAAGAACGAATTGAAATTGCAACATCCAATATGTCGATGAGTAGAGAATAGAGACAGGCAAGCTTGTGCTCGTAAATATAGTACGAGTAGTAACGCGTATAAAATAAAGAAATTATCACAACACTAATAAATCTAAATCGGTTAAACGAAACTGGTGCAATGAATAGCATAAATGATTTGCGAAAAAGTATTCATATCGTAAGCGTCAACGTGCCATGCTTCGGCGTACAAACTATGAGTTATCTGTGACACAGTTGTCCTAAATAAATGATAGTTTGTTTCACGTGATATAACGTTACGTTACACTTATGCAGTTATTCGTGCTAGGCACACTGCTCGTCACTTAGAAAATACTCATTTTGAAGACACATATACTACTTAAAATTCATGGCACATGTGTCTGTATATATTTATTTACTGGAAGACCAACAGCTATATAATAAACAGAGACGATAGAAACATTATGCCAATTATATGTACGTATAGTTGTACTACCGGGGATGGAGCTGCGGTCTGCAGCTAGGTTTTTTAAATATTTCAATTGTGCGACGCCACATAACATAACATCACATTTCTTTGAGCTTTTTGGTATAAACATACCACATAGATATATATACACATTGCGCTGAATATAGATATATACATTCCCCGAATATTTTTTTACATACTTAAGGGAAAACATGGAAAATCAGCTTTTAGGACATCTCATAGGACTGGAACAGACCGGAAAACTGTTGTAATAATGTTAGAAACTGCAAGAATGATTAGCATAATCGTTGAGACCATAGGTATACGTCGCGTCATGGGAAAAAAACACGGGCGGTTAGACAGCGCAGTAGGTGATTTATCGGTCTATTTGGTAGTATGAGGTGCGACGCAAGAGGGTGGGGCACGCGCCGCATGCTTGCCGGAGCGCTATTGGTTCGTCCGTCGACCTTTTGAGTGTTCCCATGCGCACACCCTCTCCACTTTCTTCCAGCGTTCTTTTTACATGACGCGACCAGGAGGCCAATTCTGTTATTCCACAACGTTCAAAAATCCATACCGCTGCAACTGCAATTCAACTCTGGTTGTCGTGTGATACTTTGACAAAAAGCCATTCTAGTAATTCTATAGACAAATTGGATTGTATCGTCCCATAAACATAACGTAAACGCTACTTTTTAATAAATATATAATTGACACTACTATATACGAATATGAGTTAATAACGCGTTCATGATCTATCGAGTTAGCAAAACATAAAGTTTTGATCGATCGCTGCCGTCAATAGAAACGTAACTGCAGCTGGACTGTTTTTCGATAGCAGAATAAGAAAACGCATAAAAGTCGCCGTTCAGCTACGGTTCGATTGCAATTTAATTAGTGGAAACGGCCCCCTGTATTAAGGTACCTTTATAATCACCATTACCTTTTTGGTGTCGTATCATCTATGCCCGCACGGAGCACGTAGTACGGAGAGGTTAACTTAATTTGTTATTTAGAAGTTTCATTGATTTCCAGAACAAATAGACCAATCGCCACCACTTAACCATTGCGTGTACATGTGGGAGAAGCTAATCACTCCGTTGTCGTCCGTCCTGCAGTGCCACGAGACCTCGCCTGCGAAGGCTCTGGTCTGCGATTGTATTGCCAATATAGGAGAGAAATCGTTTAAGGAGCTGCCGGTATGTACTTAATATAAAAGACCAATCTTCTAAGTATGTATATAATGACTTGTCCCGACTGACTGCCTGGCTGACCGGCTGACCCGTTATCCTACTCGGATTACAACATAGAAATTTTGGCAGTTTGATGCCATTTATTTTGTAAGCATCCACGTAAGAGGAACGCCTAGCGAGTCCTTGTCATACTAAAAGAAATAACTCTATCTATCTCTTAATATTGTCGGAATTCACGGATTTTTTTTCATGTAGGTAATCAACACATTGTTTGCTAGGCTCATGCGTTTTTTTTAAAGTACTTTATCGTTTATCGTTATCTTTTTATTATGCGAGTATATACTTACTACTACTACTTACTACTATACTATACTTACTTTTTTATTATACTTTTAATTAACTAAAAAAAATTACTGAAGTCGGACAATATTAAGAGGTAGAAAAGAGTTATATCTGTTAGTATGGACAATGATGGAGATGCTCGCAATTCAACAACCAAGACCGGTCAATCGCTCTTCTTTATCGCTTCTCCACTAGAACATGCGAGCTCACACTTCACGACAGACCATCGCAAAGATACAAGAGTTACAGCTGGAAGCTCTCCGTCACCGGACCTTGACCTAATAGATTTTTATATTTTTTGCAAAATTTAGAGAATGTTTTAAGTCAACACCCGAGAGGCAGTACAAAACGCTTTTGCTGATTTCATCGCCTCCCGCCCGGTAGACTTCTACTGTAAAGGGATAAACAAAATGCCATCAAAATGGCAAAATTGTATTAATAATTTGGGCCAGTACTTTGACTAGCTAAAATAAAATAAAAAACTAATAATTTATAACATAAAATATTTATATAAACCCTCAATTCCATAAGTCAACCTATTATATCATAAGAACATAAAGATGTACCCTTTGATTAGCCTTTTACTCTTATTTCCTCTGCATTTCAGAGACACGTTCAAGTGCTATGCTGTACTTTGCTGATGGGATCGTGCAGTGACGAAGAGGCAACCGTGAGGGCGGCCGCGGTTCGCGCACTAGCTATGGCTGTGATGTTTAGGACGCTTAGAGAGGTAACATTTTTTATTAAGTTCTTATATTGTATGTGTATAACACTCAATTTTTCCAATTTATTACTAGGTATTCTATTTTCACACATCAAATCTTTCCTAGATTTGATTGTTTTTTGTTTTATCCATTACAAAACCACTCTCTACTCTACTCAAAAACTATTTAACCGATTTTGAAAATTCTTTCACCAGTAAAAAGCTATATTGCATTGTAGTCCGGATTTCCGGAGTAACATGTTTTATTATTATTAAAAAAAAAACAGGGGATAGACGGACCAGCTGGGTTATTCTAGTTCACACGGAAACGATTCGGAGACAGAAACGGCCTTTCTGTCTCTGTCATCTACATTCAGGATGACAGAGACGCATATGCCGTTTCAGTGTCCGAATCGTTTCCGAGTGTATTAGAATAACGGGCCAGAACATATATATATATATTTAAGTACATCACATATACATCAAGTATTTGATTTAAGAAAAACAAACGTTATAGTATCTCTACATAAAACATTATTAGGGATTTTGGCGGTAACGATACAGCGTTTTGACGTGCGCTCGCGTTGAGGTTAAGTTTGTGAGTGCTGGGCGCGCGATTCCGAAGGAGGCCGAAATCAGCCGAAACGGGATTATATATTTTTCGTCGCATATCTGGCATTAACAATAACACTTTTATTATATGTACAGTGGTACAGATTTATAAATAATTATAATATAAACTAGATAGTTTATATTATAATACTCATAATATAAAATATCTAGTATAGTTTATATTATAATACTTATAATATATCCATCATCATCAGATGATGATGAATGATGATTATGATGGTGAATCAAAATATGCCTAAGTTAATCAGCGATATAGATGAAAAATGATGTTAACTTTATTGTAAATCTAAATGGCTTGCTAGAGAAAAAAATGTTACTATTCATTAGATGATTTTTTCAACGATAATTTTGTTGATATGGAATAAATCGTTCCGCACAAGCAGACTATTGCCATACGCCTACAGGGTCATTGTCATCCTGAAAGATGTTATTAAGGCCTGCATGTAAACATATTTATGGACTAGTTTGCCCTCGCCACAAAACTGCAAGGATTTTTGAGGTCCAAAGTGTCGGCGCAACAATTGTTGCAAGTAAGTGTCACGCGCGTTTTTCTTTTGTTTATTTTTTTAAGTCATCCCATTGTTTAACCATAGAGTTTAATTCTTTAGCGTAATGTATTCTTTCTATGGCAACACTACAGACGGACATGTTCTATCTGTGAACTTTAAAAAAAAATATAATCAATGTTTATATTTTCGTCTGTGTTTGGCGGTGAGGTTATGTTTTGTGCTATAGATTTTAGTGAATTAATCGGGTTAAACTCATGATTTTGATACAAATTAAACACGAATATGATCGTGAATGTGTAAGGAATACTGTAAATATGTGATTTAAGTTCTGACATCAAAATTTACACGAAATAAATTTGTCACGAATCGACAACACTCGGTAAGCTAATTTCTCATTGTTATGATTGGTTATAATTTGCTTTATTTTGAATAGATTATACTTTTACATTGTAAAATATCACAGAAATAATGTTGTCAAGTAATTATACCCACTCAGAATATGATAAATACGCCATATCATGTCAGGATCGATAAAAAATCGAAGTCACGTGACAGTTAAATTAGCTTGTTCTAAAAATTCAAAATTTGTATTTTTTTTTAAATATTTCTGACTTATAATTATTCTTTGAAACCTAGTTTGGTTTGTAGAACTTCTAATAAGAAATCCAATAAAATAAAAAAACCAACAAGAAAAATTATATTTCATAAAGAAATTTTTTTTTAGAAATCACCATGTCTAAGTCTAGAAAATAGGCCCCCAAGTTGAAAAAAAATCATTATTAGCCGAAATTTCAAAGTAGCTCTTATTTTTTATGTAATTATTAATAACCTAAACATATGTTACTAGGTAAAAATAATATTTCTGTTCTAGACATTCAAAATATTTATAAATATCAAATCAAAATCCTGTCTTGGTAAGCATTATTTATTGATAAAACTTAATTTTTGTGGTCAGATTGCAAGTTTATGATATTATTTCATCTACGAATTCAAATATTTGAATGTAATTAGTTAGATATGTGTTTTTACTATTTAATTACAGCAAAAAACTTATAGGTATTAATGTAAAATTTTTTAATTATAATTTTTTTCACATCAACTCAGATTTTTTCGGCTACGTCAAGTTTGTCCTCGTGTAACATAACATTTTACTAATACATTTGACATGAATGTTTATGTATCAGATTCCTTGATTATTCAAATATCTCTGACAAAAATTTCGTTTCTTAACTCGCTATAGGTATGGCACAAAAGCCATTTATTTCCAACTCGGCGCAAACTTTTGACGCGGGCGCAGGTCGTAACACTCGGGAGCAATCACGAGGGCGCCACAGGGCTCCTTAGGCAAGTTAGTCGATAAGTTGCAATAAATTATCGAGTATTGATAATGTAGGTTGATATATTTTTTTTATAATCGGTCCAGTATTTTTTGTGTTAATTCTTTATAAACACAAAAATAGAAATTTTTACTCTTTATAACATTATTATAGTAAATAATTAATAACTGCCGTGCAAGCATGGATCTCAGGATATACTTGTCGAGTACTGACTCTTATCAGCTATCTTACCTTGTCTCTAGTATGGATCTAGCTGCGATAGTTATATCGTGGGCTGTCTTTTAACGACATTTATCGATGGTTTTATCCTATCGACAATTCATGCTCTCACCGCTGAAACAATGTTCTTGTTGTCAGGATATATATTTTGTAAGCGACTGTGGAGAGAACATACTGAGAGCTCTAGCCGAATCTACGTTAGTCGTGCGGACAAAAGCTGCGTGGGCCCTTGGGAACCTTAGTGACGCGCTCGTTTTGAACATGTAAGGTATTTCCATTTCTTTTCATTAATTAACCGACTTCAAAAAAGGAAGAGGTTACGTGTTCGTGTAAATGTATTTTTTTTATGTATGCTCACTGATTTCTCCGACCGATCTGTGGACCGATTATCAAAATTTATCCGAGGTCATATTTAAATTTTATCAAATTTGGTCTAGCTGTTTTGAGTTACACTCCAATAACTAAAAAGTGTTTCGCCTATTTGGATGATATCTTTATTGATGGTGAATGATAATCGATCTCGTAAGTAGCAAGGGTCACTAAAAAGGATGAAATTATTTATTTACCATAAAATGGAACCGACTTCAACACAACAGTTTTTTTAATATTTGTTGTTATAGCGGCAACAGAAATATATCATCTGTGAAAATTTCAACTGTCTAACTATCACGGTTAGATACAGCCTGGTGACAGACGGAGGTACAGCGGAGTCTTAGTAGTAGGGTCCCGTTTTACCCTTTGGGTACGGAACCTGTGTGGACGTGGGTGGCTTAGTGCTTACCATAAGGCGAGGACTTCCCCGTTTCGAAACGTGATACACTAAAACAAGTAAATAACTATACATATTTAAAATGTAATTCTGCCTCTATTAGCGGTCAAACAAAAGAAAAAAAATTACTATATTTTAACTTTGTTTAGCGCCAAACATATTTAATGAGCTATCGCTAAAATGGTCGTAAAAGTGTTTTAATCATGTGTGATATTTGCACTGACAGAACACACATAATTAACATTAACATCCATTTTACTGATCATACTTATACCAGTCGTTGTGCGATCAGTAGTTCTCGCGAGCAAAAGTTATCTTCTGATATTATAAAAATCAATAGGAAGATGGCACCTCAGCTAATTTTCTCCATTTATAGGGATAATATTTCCCCTTTAATTAAAAAAACGCCGGTCACCAAACAAATCTACGGAGTTTTTGAAACTGTATACCAAATTTCATCAAGATTAGTTGAAAATTGCGACCTGTATGCGAGTACCAAGGGCCCTACTCCCACCTCTTAAAGCAATCATGTTTCAACCTTACCATTAAATATGGTACCACCACGTAATATATCAAGCTTAAAATAATATTGGATTACTATAGACGTTTTGATGACGTAGTATCAAATATTTCAGTCAATTCGTGTACTTTGACGTGACCTTTGACACTAAGTTTCATTGTTCCAATGTCAAATTTTTGAATATCCGTTCTCCCATCTCACAAAGTAGTCATATGCAAACATTACCATTCAATTTGGTTGACCGTTTTATGTCGGTGGCAGTACGATAGTAAGTATGATTATGCTAAGCTTATTACAAAACGCTCCTGATATATGATAGTTACGTAAAAGGTGGGAGTATAGGTCCCCAGAACGGGTGAATGCAAATTTGTCAAATCGCTCCAAAGACTTCGTTTCGCTCACTCGGTCAATAAGTATAAAAAACAAACTTCACACGCTTCTCCATGCATTCACACGACACGGTAGTTTATCTGTTCCGGGCCAAAACATTCTTATACTTATCAGCTACAAAAGACCAATAATCTGTTTATTTCAGGGACGACCCGGACATGGACCACATTGACGATGACCTCTTTGTACGTCTTCTCGGGGTCAGCATTCAGTGCGCTGGCGACAATGATAAGGTAACTAAACATTCGTTATGTACTACCTACTAGTACCCTATTTTTATAACATAAATCTAGAATAGTGTTTCTTAACCGCGAAGCGCAGAAGTGGTCCTCTGTGAGTGATTCTACAAGAACATCTGTGTTTGTTGAAGCGCAATGTTTGCAGCGAAATTAAAGGGCAAGAGATTTGACATCTTTATTTCAGGGTTAGAGCGCCATTGCCATGCGGGTTATTAAGTTTAAACAATGGTTTAAGCTAATTCCATTCCATCCATTAAACCATGGCTTAAACTCATCACAATTTTATTTACTTATTTGAGCTTGTTACCTCATAACTTTCGACTGGGTGAACCGATTCACAAAATTCTTTTTTTGTTCGACAGCTGGTGCTTTCCGTTTGGTCCCATATATATTTTTTATCACACACATAACTCACAAACATACCTGCTATTCTTGCTATTCTCACTGTAATTGTAATAGGATCTGTGCCTGTATCTTATCTTTGTCCTTTATATAATATTTTGTCGTAATATTATTACTTTTCTGTAAATTGTTTTTAATTTGAGTAATTCTGTTTTGGCCATATTTTAAGTTTTTATATTTAGTGTACATGTTAATTGTAAACGCTGTTGAATTACCGAAATAAATAAATAAATTAATCAAATTCGGTTCAGTAGTTTTTGAGTTACACTCTAATAACTGATTTTTACCAAAGTAATAGAATGGAAGTCGGTACAAAATTTTTCAAATTGCACTTGTACACACACCATATGGCGGTTTGGTTTTCATCCACAGAACTTCTTGGCCTTAGGTGAGAGAACTATCTCGTAAACAACATAATTACTTAATAATTACATTATACCATTCCCACTTTAAAAAGCTTATTTAATCCACTGTAAACAGTGAATAAAAAGGCCCTTTAATCACTGTTTTGGTATTTGAATTTACAACACACCATTATATTCGACCTCCATCTCAATGCTTATACATCTTCCTTACGCAAAGAATAACCGACATACAAACTCTTTGTGCAAGTAACTCCTCGAGATTTGATTGGTCGATATTTGAGACAAGGAGTTAAGCATTAGAAAAAAAACTGTATTGTGTTCTTTGCTGCAATTATAAAAAAAAAATTATAATAATAATATATGTTTAGTAATTGTTCAATTTTAATGTGCATTTTAATTAATTTAACCTTCCTTTTTTCATTAAATGTCTACTTTCGCTTAAATTATTTCTTTTTCTTGTAGTCATGGTATAAAGTATATACTATATGCAACTCTTGAATAAAACGGATTTATATCGAGGGCCATGAATCACTCGCATCGCTCAGGATTCTAACACTTGAATAACTCGCTACGCTCGTGATTCAATAATCACGAATCACTCCCTGCGATCGTGATTCAGTCGTTAGAATCCTTCACTTATTCTTGATTCATCTATGGCCCTCGCTTTAAATCCGTCCTTTATTCATTAGTTACATAATATACTATTACTTAAGTCCATAATAATAATAATTATTTTGCCATCCCCCTAAGAAAGCGTACACCATTGCAAACTATTATTTAAAATGCCTTTATCGATATACACACTCCACATCTCGATACGTGTTCAGTTAATAAAACCATTCTCCACGGTTCAACTATTCATAACCTAGCACTGTTCAACATAATTAGTCTTACCGATAACATGTATTAGTCTAATGAATATTTCTAAGAGATAGTATTAGAAATCTACGATCATTTTTCGCTTGAAAATTCACGAAAACAATTGGGTAAAAATCGTATTAATTACATTGAAAAACTGTTGAAAAATAAAACGACAGGTTTTTTGTCGTATCGGGTAGCGACCAGTTCTAGTGAGGTGATTCAGTTCAATCATAATTAATTTTCTTTAAGAGCTCTTCAAACCGGTTAAAACTGATATGCTTTAAAAACAACAGCAGCCAAAGATCGACGTATACTTAGATAAAACAGATATTCAGTTCAAAGCAGTTATAATTGTGTTCTTTGTGATAATAGTAATGAGTAAGTTTACAAAACAAGATGGCATTCTTATCCATTAATTTAAAAAAAAATGATATTTGCCAAGTGGTCTTTGCGTAAATAAGAGTCGCTAGGTTCTAGGAATCGCATTGTTTCGCGGGCAGCGCTGCCCAAAGAACAAAGGATTTCCTGGAAATGGTATGTAAAGACTTAGTTGCCTTCTCAGGCTTTGTGTGCCGCGAAAAACTAACGTGTTTCAGACAGTTTCGACAGTATTGGACTTATTAACTTATAATTTAATAATATGGCATAACATCCACACAATGTTCTTAATGTTCCAAACCAGGCAGAGCCTGTACGGTAATATGATGACTGATATACATACTTATATACATATATACACCCATATGCTGGTCAAACAGACATGTTCATGTACACAAATGTTTGACCAGTCCGGGCATCTCCCCAGGACCAGCGGCTCAGGAGGCAGGGGTGCTACCAACAGCGCCAACCGGCCAGTCAGATTTAACCCCAATATTACAATGTTGATAATTGCCATCGAAATAACTAGGCGATGATTTTCCTGTGCTCACTCGACTAACTATCACCCTCAAGTTTGAAATCATGTCACAAAGCACATAACCGATGAGCCTTAGCAGCTGTCCTTGAGAGCCAGTTCCATGTTAGGCCTAGTATGATACTACCCACTATCGATCGCATCATCACTAACCATCAACTGTTTGAGTAAAGTTCTCATAAGTTGAGCAGTATTGGGCTATACGTGCCTGTTAATTACTTGCGGTGCGGTCGTCGTCGACGGCATCAGTGGGCCTAGCACGAATAACTGCGTAAGTGTACCGTAACAAGGATTACCTGATGAAAAAAATCAGTTCGGAGAAAAGGCCTGATGTCTTCTGAAAAGTCCTGATATTTTGTTTCAGTTTCAGAATTTTCTCTGTTCTGAAACTGCAACAAAATTTCAAAAACAAAAAAAGTTATATTATTGAGTATCGTTTTTATACAATGCGGATTTTGGGGGTCTCGCTCACACCCGGTTGGCGTGGGGGCAGCGTCACGCATCTCCCACGCACCGCCCCTAGCCGCTTTTTAGTTTACCATTTTATTAAAAATTTACTGTATTTATTGAAAATATATAACAATTGAAAATCCGCAAGACTCCAAAAATCGTAAATTGTTTGTGCTACAGCCTCAGATGTTTTCATGTGCTGAGTCGCGTACGCAACTAAATACATTTACCGAGAAGTTTCAGCATGTCGGCACATTACGGCCACCACCTTGAGATTATTTCTTAGTCATCATTAATACCTAATGAAAATATTTTACGCTTTTAGGCTGTAAGTATTCTATTGTGTTGTAAGACTAAATAAATACTTAGTGGTCAAACACTAACTACCTTATCAATTCAACAAAAAAACCGGAACACTTTCATAAGCAATTCGGGAACCATTCCTAATCTCCACTCCTTCTCCTCCGTCGTATTCCTCATTACTGAGGGTCGTGGTTCCCTCACTGAATATTTTTTTATGGACTAACTACTATACTTATACTATATAATACTATCTCTCCATCTGTTCCGGTCCTTTGCTTCGTGGAGGGCTTTGTAGAGATTGGTGCTTAGCGTGGATCGGTTTTGGTCCGACCATCTCGTTGGACTGCGGCGTCTTGGTCTTTTGCCATCAATCTTGCCTGTCACCAGCAGCCGTTCGATGTGTTGACCGTCTTTGCGTGATATGTGTCCGAAAAAAATCTAGTATTCTGCGTAGACAGATGGTGGATAGTCTGATTTTTATATTCAGCTCTCGCAGAATAGACGCATTGGTGCGGAATGCAGTCCAAGGGATCCTAATCTCCACACTGTGGTAAAAGTTTGCAAGAACTATGATTTTTTTACTCTTTGTTTCAGGTAAAAATGAGCGCAACACGTGGCTTGGGCAACCTTCTTCGTCTTATAAAAAATGAGCATCTTCTTCGTAACTCGCAAATCAAGACCTTATGCGAGACTGCAATAGGAAAGCTCTTGGATTGCGCGTGCAAAGTGAGCAATATGAAGGTGCGATGGAATGCGTGCTACGCGATGGGGAATGCTATGAAAAATGATCATCTGTTCACTTGTTTCAATGGGTGGCAGGTAAGAAACTACAAAGGTGCCCCTTACCTAGAGCATTCACTTGTAATGTAACATTTTAAATGCGATTTTGAGCACACTGCCTCTCTGACTTTACGAGCTGAGTTTCGCTAAAAACAGGCGTGCTTTAATTTTCTTCTCGGTCACGGTTTGCTTTAATTCCCTAAAAACCAGGAGATTACTCGAGCAGCTTAAGACTCAAGTTTGACATTATATAAATATTTTTATTTTATATCACTACATTAGTTAAGACAGTGTTAAGTAAACTGTATGAATATTTATTAACATGACTGACATGAATACTTTATTATCGATTTATAACAGTAGGTTATAATTATAACAAATATGAATAACTAGATACAAGTCAAAGTCAAAATCATTTATTCAATTTAGGCATCAAAGACGCACTTATGAACGTCAATTTTTCATTATAATGTACTTTAAATACTCTAAAATATATAGAGCCTACCGAGAAGAAGCGGCAAGAAACTCGGGGCCATTCTTTTTATATAGATGTTTACAATGTTTCTACTTAGATACTACTAATATTACATTTTATGGGTGGCAGAATGACAGCTTGCCAGAAGTGAAGTATTCCAAGTATCTTTATCTTCTATACAATGTCGGACTTTGTAATAAGCTTTTTTTTATTAAAACGTTTTTTACAGTCAACTTGAATTTTCCTCCTGTGAGCTCAGTTATACGTTCTGTGCTAATTATACGATACGGCCTGTGGCTTCGTTTGCGTGGAATGAGGTTAATCATGTGTAGTGTCTTGTCTTATAATCAAAAGTTCAGCCGTTTCCGCGTGAAAAAGTAACGAAAACACACCACTCAAAGTTTAACATTTATAATATTAGCATGATGTTAAAAAGTGAATAAGTATGATTAATATTATTTTGATTTTCTTACAGAACCAAGTATTTCCCAGTCTAAGCAACCTAACGCAAGAGTGTAAGAACCTGAAAGTGCGTATAAACGCAGCGGTGGCGTTGCGTGCGCCGTGCGTGCGTTCGCACTATGGAGCGAACTACATCATAGTGTGGCGAGGCATACTGTCCGCCATGGAGAATGCGGCTAATGTTGATGATTTTACCGAATACAAGCATAAGGATAATCTTATAGAACAGGTAAGATATTATTTGTGTAATCTGTAAGTGACCATGCGTAGGTAGATGGTAAGTGTCATACCTACTTATGGCTGTTCATGGGGGAGTGTTGGTTCCGACACTGATGTATGGTAGTGAAAGTTGGGTGTGGCAGAAAAAGCATGAAAGTAGAATAAATGCTGTGGAGATGAGAGCATTGAGGAGCATGATTGGAGTGAAACGGAGTGACAGGATAAGGAATAGTGTGATAAGGGAACGATGTAGTGTGAATGAGGGTGTAGTGACAAAAATCGAGAAAGGTATGTTAAGATTGTTTGGACATGTGAAGAGAATGAATGAAATGAGAATGACTAAACAGGTATACATGGGACAAGTAAACGGAAGTGTTGGAAGGGGAAGACCTAGGCGAACGTTCCGAAATCAGATTGAAGACGTTCTGAAAAAAGGCCAGATCAAAAGTACCCTAAACCGACGCTTATGTATGAAAGGATTGATGAGTATAGATGAAGCGAAAGAGATATGTCAGGATCGTAGTAAGTGGAAATCCGTGGTCTCTGCCTACCCCTACGGGAAAGAGGCGTGATTTTAGGTATGTATGTATGTACAACCCAGATGTGTAAAATGCAAAGTACTGCGCGGTACTGCATGCACAAAACCTGAGACAGTTATTCAGTTCCATTCGCCTAGTGAGATTTCACGTGCTACAATACCCCATTTAAAAAAGAAGTGTTTTCCATTTATTGGTCCCCCAGATACCACCGGAGATCAAACATGCTCATTGAACAATCGACTATCACATGTATTATTCCCAGTCAAAATCAATTGGTTATTAATAAATTCGTAGTAGTAGTAACCAATAATGTGAAATAAGGTACCACATTTCGTAATTTTCAGTCATTTTGTCTCCAGACTACTGCGGATAATTTTTTTATTTTATGTATTCCTGCTTAGTCACGGCAGCGCCCCCTACATGTACCTGCGAGGTCTTCGTACGTTTAACCGGACACGCTGTATATTCTGAAGCGGTATATGCGATTGTTTCGCTTTAACCCTTTGAATACCAGAGACGTAAATTTACGTGCGTTTCATTCATAAATCTTTTGTTTTAATTATCACGGTATAGGATAGGTTAAATACTCAGCAGCCTGTTTACGATAGAACAAAAGATTTCGACGTCAATGAACATCGACGGATGCGGACGGGTTAAGATCTAAGAAATTATGATCATTTTAATGTGCAACTTTGTTGTAAATTTCTAACAATAAAAAATTCGTAAAACTTATAGAAACCTTGGCTGTTTTCTAAAATTATGACGAAATAGTATTTTTTACTTTACATTATACTGTACTTATACGTAAAGCGTTATCAGCGTCTTTAACACTGACTTTCAATCTTAGGAAATTACGCTGTTTAATCAAGCTGTCTGCACTCTACACTAGTACAGTCCGGTAATAGGTTAAGATTAGATATACTTTTGTTTATGTATCAAAGTGAGCTACGTAAATTGTTAAATATTGTGCAATGTATCTGTTTCTACTAGGTCAAAGGGCATACAGTCGAGTGAAAACAAATAAATAGTTGCACTTCATATACTTTTATTTTTTAATACTTTGTGCGAATCTTAAGAGGCGAGGAAACCAGACTTTATAGGTAGTAGGCCTCTTTTGCGAGCGACTGTCTCGGTCGGTACCACTGCAGCGCCAGATATTCTCGGGCGAAGTAGTGGTCAGCATTACTGTACACCCTAATTTCAATAGAGATGATGGTTGGCAAGTACCACCTGCTTGGGATCCAGTGATTAAAATAATAAAATTCTAAAGCCAGCACAATACCGCAAGACCCCTGGACACTGTGAGTGACTACTGTGTGCATCGGGAACATCATAATCATAATCAGCCCACTTTGTTCTGCTGGGACTCGAGCCTTCCTCTCAGAGAGAGGAGTTGGGCCATAATCCACCACGCGGGCCCAGTGCGGATTGGTGAATAAGTTAGAGGCCAACCCATGTCGAAGTTTTCAGGCCGCTCGAAGGCCTTCGACATAGCCTAACGACTGTTGTCCTAAGACAAACAACCGGGACCGACGGCTTAACGTGCCCTCCGAAGCACGGAAGCGCTCAGTTGAATAATGCCACAGTGCCATGCGGTCACCCATCCAAGTCCTGACCACTGATAGTGTTGCTTAACTTGTTGATCGGTTAAGATCGCCAAGTCAAGCTACGCTACGAGCGCTTCCACCACTGTATATAAAAAATAAATAAAAAAATATATAGTATATTACACGCATTTTTTTGTTGCAGCTATGCGTTACGCTCTCGCATCTGTGCTGTCTACTGAGCCAATCCGATCTATCGGATATTTTGGACCCCCTCATCTTCCACTACGATTGTGCCAAGTCCTTATTCACCCAACTATGCCGGCGGCTGCCTCCAGAGAACGCCTCGTGCCTCAGAATACTCCAAGCGGCTAAATATGTTACCGTAGATTTAAGTTGTAACGGCGATACTCAAGCTCAGGCGTTGGGGATGCTTCAAGATATATTTATCTGGGACATGTGAGAATTAAGTGTTATCAGAAAGAAACCGGTGGGTGAGTGTAAAGGTTCTGTTATCTGACATCTGCAACCTGTGTGGTGATCTGTGTGGTAATACGACAGAAATATTGTGTTTTTTTTTGCCTTTTTAAGTGGACTCTTACGTTTGTACATTTGGCATTACTCAAGATAAATATGTTCAAGAAGTCAGAGTCAAGTCACAGTCACATAAATAACTTTGTCGTTAAGTCACTATCCTGTCTAAGTCACGTTCTAGTAAAGCGGTGGATACACTACTAAAGCTTTCTAACGACCGGTCCCAATAATCTATCTATCGCCGGTTTACCTTACTAGAGTTAGATATTTGACACTATTTGTATGGACGTTATGTCAAATTTCTATCGGTAGTAAGGAAAACTGTCGATAGATAGATTATTGGGATCCTCCATAAGGCGATTAGCGATGAAAACACATATACAATGTTTAATGTTATTGTACACTTTAACTCGTGCACCGGTGCGAACACTTAACGGCCATTACTCCACCACTATTACAAGTCAAAATTCGACAAAATACGACTCTAGGAAAATAAAATAAAAAAAATAGTGACCGACCGACCACATAACAGTGAACACTAGTTAGCGACCACGGATTGTTAATACTAGTCGTTAACACTAGTCGCGGACCGCAAATCAGTTTTAACATAATACGGCCTCCAAATAACAGTGAATACCTAGTCGGCGGCCGCAAAGTGGTTGTAACCTAATACGGCGTACCAAACAAGACTTTAACAACTATGCAATATTGTACCCAAAACTGAAGCAAATAAACGTTCATTCATTCATTCATTTTAAAAAAAACAATGAATGTTGGCGAGAACGAATTGTTTGTGACCGAATACGGCCAACCGACCAACAGATAACACTAGTCGGTGACCACAAATTGGTTTTAACCTAACACGGCCTCCCAAATAAGAATTAACACTAGTTAGCGACCACGAATAGGATGTGACCGAATATGACCAACCGAATAGTAGTAAATACTAGTCGTTAACACTAGTCGGCGAACACAATCTGGTTTTGACCGAATATGCTCAAACAAATAACAGTCAACACTAGTAGGCGCCTGCAAATAGGCTGCGATCTGATACGGCCAAAATAACTCAAGTACCTAAATGAGTTATTACTTCCATTAACGTCTCAATTACTATGATATTAATAGGAAATATTTAGTGACACTCTCGCTGGTAATGCTTATGAGATGCAGCTTGTGTGTGCATGAAATGCTTGCAGGAAGTACAAGTGTATACAGAATAAGCAACTCGCCGAACGCTACGCTCTTTCTAGCGCTCAGAGAATAAACATCTCTTGGCATCCTGCCTTAGAAACGAAACCTGCCTGTCGGCGAGTTTTTGTTGAGTTGCATACGAGTATGTGTTGCTTAATATCTATACTTCCTGCATGCGTTTTATGTTATATATATAGAAATACTTTAACTTAACAAATAAAATCATTTATTCGTACGAATGTAGTTACATAGGGTACGTTCCGGCAAGCGCCGTCAACGCTCACAACTGTCGCGCCCCGTTTTAGCGTTCCGCTATGGACCAACGCTTTTTTTTTTTTAGGAAGGACATAGAGCTTTTTGCCACTACGGGCATTAAAAGCGACACAGGACTGTTGGTGAGTGCACGCAGCACTTAACCGAGGGACAACAAGGCCGCATAAAGCGCTAGACAACGACAAGGGCGAACCCTTGCCTAGTAGGGAATAGAGGTGCCGGTAGCCGCCAGCACTGTCTGAAAGAAAACAAAACACAGGTTAATATTGGTGATACATACAAACTTTCAATCGAAAATCGATACGTTACCTTTACCTTAATACACATTACCAAAATATAATACAGATTACCTTGTGTCTGATTTAGGATTATTTCGAAGTCGCTTACGACGACCTCGATGTCTAACTGTGAAGACTGGAAATCCAAAATCAGACATATTACCTCTCATGGCTCGGCGAATAGACCCTGGACCAATGCTTGCAATGTTCAACCCAAACGGAACGGTTACGCGGTCGTGTAATGGGCGCCAAATTTTCTGTCAAAAATCCAAAGAATCCTATACTTGTTTGATGCTTTGACAGTGACAGCTCGCAACGACCGCGGAAACGCACCTTCGATCCGCGAGCATTGTGATCGCGACATGAGCGTTTTTGGTGACGTCATCGATGACTTACGGGCAAGCCCACGATGATCGTGGGCTTGTAAGGGAATGGGTGTGCGAACGCCGCGAGTGATTTCGGCGCTTTCCAGAACGTAGCCATGGTGATGTCCGCAGCAAATAGTTCTGTCACATTCTACCATAATACTGGTGCGTAAATATAAAATACAACAACGTACATCCTAAACCGCTGAAGATATAGACATGAAAAATAGACGATCTTTTCATTTTTCTTTAAACTCTTTGTTTTGGTTGTTTATATACAGTTGTTTTTTATGCTACGATGGTGTAACTTGAGTGATAACATGAGTGAAATATTTGATATTTCTATAACAATGCCGTTTAAATCGATCTTTAAAGAGGGGTTAAACTTAATGGAATAAGCTTTTATTTAAAATGTTACGATTATATAACTGTGCTTATCTACTAGTTAGTAAAAATAATTGGTTTAAATTTCATCTCTTTTAACCGTTTACCGATTTTTAAGTCGTTTATCTGTATTAATTTGATGAAAATAAAATATTCTTTAACCAACCTTAATCTCTATATTAATTGTAGTTTCACAATCACAATTGGTATAACTTTTCCAATTGACGCAACTAGGATGATAAATTAAATGCTCGGACGGGTGACTCGATGGTCTAGTGGTCATAGCATCTGACACGGTTAGTCGGAAGACGCGGGTTCTAAGGCCGTTCGAGGATGTATTTTTACTCGCTATAATGGAAACTTTAATTTAGCTTAGCAGGCGGAAGTGCTTTAAATATTGTGTAATAGCCTTATAGTTATGTGGCTGTTTTTTACATAAGTTAACTTTATTTATTAATAAATGAATTATTAACTATTTATTTTGTGTTTGAGATTTTACGTCATCTTTTTCTTTATCCTCAGCTTAAGTATTTTTTTTTCCAAATTTCTAAAGGCCGTGACATCCTCATGACAATTTTTATTGGATGATCCAATATCCCGTTTTTTGTATGTTATATGTTGGTCACCATTTAAATGGTGATATTTAATTTGTAATTAGGGGGACGTAAATTCGGTTTATCTCCATAGAGAGAGGTGTAAGTAAATATTAGAATGGAACGAGGCTCGCTAAACTGAATATAAACGATATTAAAACAATCTAACTGACATGATATAAATATGAAAAACTATGTATGAATAAAATTTTCTTCTGGAAAACTCTGTTGGAACCTACGAAGAAATAATATCAGGTAACATACATAACATCGTTCACGCCGCTATGACTCAGCTGTCATAGTAGACGTTGCAGCACGCGCGTGGACCAATCCCTGCTTTCACGTTTTGAAATTTAAACCAATCACCGAACATATCCATTTGTAACCTTGGAAGTAATTCGTATTTGGAATCATACGTCGTTTTGGTTTGAAGGACCACTTTTTGGGTGGAATTTGTACTGAGTTATGCTTGCTGACATTATTTCTTCGTAGGTTGGAACGATATTTTTGTAGAAAAGTTAAAAGTGGTGATGATTCGAATTTAATGCGTGAATGTATACATAGTTCAAAGTTGAGGTAACAGAAGTCAGATAATACTGTTAATCTATATATATAAAAATGAACCTCTATTTCTCCTGGCCACGCTATCACTTGAGAACGGCTTTTTTTTATAAATGTTTTATTCAACTTTTTTATAAATGTTTTCTAACAGGTTCTTACATAAAAACACTAAGAAAAGATGGGAGGTTATAGCGAGGCCGAAGGCCGAGACTACTTCGCGAAATAAGTCGCGGTCAGTAGTTAGTTTGGAGATAAATATGAAAATAAATGACGGGATATCGTTGTTTTTCAAAATATAAATTAACATCGACTGTAAAAACGTAAAAAGCCGTGTTTGGAAAGTGTATCGATTGCCTTATTCCTCGCATTAACAAATTAATAGAAGAGTGTTTCATATTAGAACTACGAGCGAGTAGGTACTATTCTCCACGCCTCACTACGCCTAAATATCTCGGGTGTCATTACTTACCTCCCCTGTACTAATACAATTTACGATCAAATATTCGATGAAGTAATTGTCGATAACATTTCTTAATAACTTACTAGTGAATCTATACTGATCTATACTAATATTATAAAGAGGAAAGAGTTGTATGTATGTTTGTAACGAATTGGCTCAAAAAGTACTGGACCGATTTCAAAAATTATTTTACCATTGGAAAGCTACATTCACCCTGAGTAACATAGGCTATATAAGATTCGTCATCATCCATCAACGCGCGGGTGAAACCGCGGAGAGCAGCTAGTACGTCATAATTATCTCAGGTGATTTCTGACGTACAAGTGAAAAACAACAAATAGCCTTTAACTACATGTCTAGCTGCGAAATGAAAACATTTTGATTTGTTTACCATCGGGCAAAGTCACATTGGTGCTTTGATCTCGTTCATTATTTTGTCTTTGAACTTTGTCTATTGTTGTTATAGTGCCGTTTGTGTCGCATTTAATTGAAGCCATTTAAATACTGCGTGGAACTGATTGAACGTAAATATAGTAACAATAACAATTAACATTCACACACACCAGGACTTCCTCTGTCGCAGGAGACATGGGCGCACAAACATGCAAGACCATAGAACAAACATATCTGCTCAACACTCATTTCTCCTGTCAGGGATCGAACCTGGGGCCAGTTGCTTCGAAGCCAACCAACCAATCAATAACAAAGTTAACGGGCCGGCAATATAATTACCTAAACTATATTTCCTATTTGGTAGGTATTTTATTCTATAAAAGGTATACATTTACTCTCCAACGTTATTATTTTCAACCGACTTCTAATAGGAGGAAGTTCTCAAAACCTCGGTTTTTTTTATATATGAACACGCATTTTTTTACAGAGTACACTGATTTTGATAATTATTTTTGTGTTTAGTAGAGTTTACTTCCTAGGCGGTATCAATGGTGGATTTCATCAAATTCGGTCAATCGGTTTTTGAGTTACAATCCAGTAAGTGAAAAGTGTTTCGCCTATCTTGATATCGTAATTGATAGTGATTTACCATCGATCCCATAAGTAGCATTCACTAGAGATTGAATTTTTTTTTTACCAAAAGATGGAACCGACGCATTCACTAAAAGAGTGATTTTTTTTTACCAAAAGATGGAACTGACTCAACATTAAAAAGCGTGAATCAACTTGTTGAAGTCGGCACCATGCGCACAATATTGTGATATTAGGTACTTTTGAACTATCATGGTTCCGATTTCAACAAGTTATTTCACACTTTTTAGTGTTGATGTCGGTTAAATTTTTTGGTATTTTTTTAAATATGGTGCTTTTTACCCGATACAACGAATAGTTCTTCTGATGTTAATATTAAGCGGAATGCCTTTTACAGTTGCAGCGAGGCAAAGATCTTCAAACTTCAACTTCTGTGCGGCACCGTACAGCGATTGTCACCTCCAGCTTAACCGTTAAGTTTTATTCCCCAGTCAGAATGTTTGCCTGTACGAGAATGTGAATGTAGCAAGTAAGTTTCTTGTTTTGTTTTATACATGTATTGTACATGTAATTGGCTGAGTGAGCGAATTGAACGAAGTCTCTTTATAAAGTTACTAGCTGCCCTCCGCGGTTTTGTCGCGCGTGGTGATGGATGATGTTGATGTTGAAAAGTATCCTATGTCCTCCAATATATGACAAATCAAAAACACAAATACAATAAAAGTTGGTTCAGCCGTTTTTGAGTAATAATTGGTGTCACTAACAAGACTAAGATTAAAGAAGTATGAATAAATAATGATAAAGCATTGTGTAATGGAGCGAGCACGAGCTATGGAGAGGGCTATGCTCGGGGTTTCTCTACGTGATCGAATCAGAAATGAGGAGATCCGTAGAAGAACGAAAGTCACCGACATAGCCCAGAAGATTAGCCAGTTAAAGTGGCAGTGGGCAGGGCACATAGCACGCAGAACCAGGCCGATGGGGCCGGAAGGTTCTGGAATGGAGACCACGGACCGGCAAGCGCTGCGTAGGTCCACCGAAACGTTGGACAGACGACCTGATAAAGGTCGCAGGACGACGTTGGATGCAGGCCCCTTCCAACCGGTCCTTTTGGAAAATTATGGGGGAGGCCTATGTTCAGCAGTAGACGTCCTACGGTTGAGATGATGATGATGATGATTGTGTAATATTTTTGTATCTAATTAATTTCTGTTCAAACTATATGATCAACCATGGACAAGCATTTCATGAATGGGCGTCTCAAATTCAAAGTTGAATATTTAAAGTAGTGGAATATAATCCTGCAACATTATTCCCTATACATGCTAACTAGCTACTTATAAAAAAATATGCTAAAAAAGTTATAATAGTACAAACAATGTCACGGACCCATTGTCGTATGTGAAAAAAGCGTAATATAAAAAAAGTAGTTATTTGTGTATTTGTTGGTTTATCTTTTGTTTGTCATTATTTCATGCTTATCCTACGAAGAAATAATATCAGGAAGCGTAACTGCCTTAAAATAATGACCCAATAAAAGTCGTGCTAAATCAATAACATCGTTCAAGCCGCTATGACTCGGCTGTCATTGTAGACGTTGCAGCACGCGCGTGGACCAATCCATGCTTTCAAGTGCTTTCCTTCTGAAATTTAAACCAATCACCGAACATGTCTATTTGTAACTTATTCTTATTCTTATTCGTTTTGGGGGCGATGAGGCCTGCACTGACGTCCCGCTTGGGGTGTTTTGTGCATTCCCCCCTGCCAGCATTTACTCAAGCCAGCCTAACTCCTTCACATAGCGGAGTGTGGCCTTGGGTCGCTGGCACAACTGCTCTAGTGTAGTTTGGGATGTTGTATGAACAATCGTCGATGATGCTGATGATGCATCTTGCGTTCTGGAGTGGACCTCCAGTAATCCTGTTTTTACTCTAATATCTTCCGTAGCCCTGCACAGTGCAGCAGCACATGCTCCACAGTCTCGTCTTTCTGCAGACAGCCTCTACATAGTGGGCTGTCCGTAGCTCCAATCTTGTGCAACTGGTAATTTAGATTACAGTGACCAGTGATGATGCCCACCATTAGGCATTCTATATGTAGCCTCGGAAGTAATTCGTATTTGGAATCATACGTCGTTTTGGTTTGAAGGACCACTTTTTGTGTGGAATTTGTTGAGTAATGCTTCCTGACATTATTTCTTCGTAGTGCTTATCCTTCAAAACCGATTTTGTTGAAACTGGGCTCAGAGACTTCCTGAGCACGAAAATATACAGTTATTTACATTGTAGGTAAAGCTGTCCTAAGCATTTGCCATATTTTTTTATTGTTAACAGACGACAATCTTCACAAAGTATTTGCCAACACATTTCTTTCTTTAACAGACAAGTGAGTCGGCTGAGATTTGGCGGATTTATATAAAAATAACTCACTGTTATGCCTCAAAAAATATCTATCATTCGAATACCTACCTACCAATCTTTATCTCCGTTGCGTCATGTAGCGTGTCCCAAATATTTGTCTACCTACTTTCCTCAGAGAAGACTATCATTTCTATGTAGAGCGATCTGTGAATGAGGACAACTATATGTACGAAGTATTCATTTTATAGATGTACTTGCTATGGTTTCAATTCAATTATGTATGGAACCCCTTGAGTGCTAGGTTATCAATAGCCCTCGTCCGCTTGGCAGGTCGTGATCTTAAAACTATGCTATGTATGGAGCGCAATAGAATTGTAACGTCAACCCATTGCCGTCTAGCACTGTTTATTACTGTTATGAAAATTAGCAATTTAGCAGTAAGTCCGTACTGTGCGTTCAAATGAATTTCTAGACTAATTAACTACGGAAAAGAGAGCTGAATGGCATATCTACGGTCTAAGTACTAAATGTGATATTTTGTCTACTGTATCACCTACATGAAAGATGAAGCGATCGTAGCAAAGCTTGACTTGGCGATCAACAAGTTAAGCAACGCTTGTTGCGGTCAGGAGGTGGATGGGTGACCGCTAGTAGCATTATTCAACTGAGCGCTTCCGTGTTTCGGAGGGCACGTTAAGTTGTTTGTTTGTTTGTCGTTCTTGAGGCGGCCTGAAAACTTCGACTTTGTTTGGCCACCAAGCCGCACTGGGCCCGCGTGGTGGATTATGGCCCAAGTCTTCTCTCTGAGAGGAAGGCTCGAGTCCCAGCAGTGGAACACAATGGGCTGATTATATCACCTACATTGGTACTGTATACTACCACATCGTCGTGGGTGACAACCGCAGTGCAAAGCAAAACGTCAGCATTAAAGCTCTGAGCGACCCTGCAATGCTATTAGCAGATAATATTAACTTATTTTAATAATACATTATTTAAAAAAAATGGTCAAGTGTCCAATAACCTAATGAGACTTAAGAGTATTCGCGTCGCATTGACGCAAACAACTTATCGCAGAGTAGTTAGGTTAGCTATTATTAGATTTTCAGTTATTAACCTTTATCCAGCTAATTATGATAGTGGTATAGGTAGCTTTAATTAATTGTAGCTACTCATTAAGTTCGTACTGGGTAGCTTGTGATTGTATTGGTGGAACTAATATGTCAAATATGTAAGTACCTATGATAGTGTATAAAAACGTAGATGTTTATATACATTTCTATATACCAGATTTTGGTTTGCTTTAAGTTGAAAAATAATTCGGTTGTATCTTGCTTATGATACATTGCATAATTAGCCGGTTAAGGGCCCACTGCTTCGAATGGAAGGATTATTCTCCTAATCTACTATATAAAAATAAGTCGGGTTTTCCTTCCTGACGCTATAACTCCAGAACGCACGAACCGATTTCCACGGTTTTGCATTCGTTGGAAAGGTCTCAGGCTCCGTGAGGTTTATAGTAAAGAAAATTCAGGAAAAACTTAAAAAGAAAAGCGGGAAAATCTTTTTTCACATACAGCGCCATCTCTGATACATAGCATGTACTACAAACCAATATTTTAAGTAGATGGCGCCAAACGAAATGTTACATAAAACGAAGCCATCTGGTGGCGAAACGGAGTTCGCAGGGTTTGCTAGTAGTTTATAAATGTGATAGGTTGGATGTTTGTTACTCATTCACTCAAAATCGTTTCAACTAATTTCGTGTGGAGATGTTTTGTACATTGGTTATTTTTTATCGAGATTCAAAGGGCAGTTCTCTAGGGATCGCGATAATCTATTCCACACGCGAAGTCGCGCGTATTAACTAGTTTATACTAATAAAGAGGAAAGATTTGTAGTTTTGTATGTTATTTGTACGAATAAACTCATAAACTGCTACTACTGGACTGATTCAAAAATTCTTTCACCATGAGAATGCTACATTATCCCTGAGTAACATAGGCTATATTTTGACTCGTTATTATCATCATCCATCTCACCGCGGGTGAAATCGCGGAGTGCAGCTAGAAACAATAAACACGTGGACCCAATGCCGCTTGGCGTTTATGATAATCGTACTGATCGAGTAGAAATCTTCCTTTTCTATCTATTCTTACAAAGTACCGGATATTAGAATTTACTTGCATGCACTGCGCTGCACTACCAAGCTGTATTACTGGTAATGCAGAAGAGAAATTTTATTCCCCACTGCACTACTAGTTGGTAGTGCCGTGGGGAATTTAGAATCTATATTAGATTTCCAATATCCAATCCGTTGCCAATTCTATATGATTTTCGCAAAGATTCGATGTGTTCGAGTATCCTACGACATAAATAATGACCTATATTATTTATGAATTGCATACTATCTGCCATCATGTTTATAGAAGGAATTATTGCGCACAGCGGAAAATTTTACCGAATAGGCCAGCAGGGGTTATCGAACGTAAAAATGTGCTACAATTGAGACAAATGATTCGTAAACAAGTGTTATTTTTAGCCCATTCTTAATACTGTAGTCAAAATAAGCAAGTAAAGCAGACGGAAGCTTAAGGCGAACTCGTATCCTGATAATAGTAAAAAGCAGAATTTTTAATCACCTAGTGTAACGAAACAGATCGACAGTATATTATGAAAAAAATACTAAGATTAGAAAAGGAACAGGAAAAGAGTAATAACCGTATAGAATTCATAAATATAACTCTCTATCTGCAGAAAAAAATCCTGAATAGGTCCACAAAAATAAATTTTCACGTCCAAACTCTCAGAATTTTCAGCGATAACACTATATTTTTTTTAGGTAATACATAGCTAACGTATAGTACTAAAGTAATAACCAACAATTTTTTCAATTCTGTTAGTATATATCTGTTTATTCTGTTAGTATAAAGAAAACGTACAAAATTAACGCATTTTCGCATTACATCGTCCTATCTAACAAGCGATATTCAACCTTACGTAAAGCATCGTAAATTATTTTAAAATTGGGGTTGGACCGCGCCTTAATTAGAAATCAAGCTAATATCAACTAATGTACTTTTTCTAACTATAGTTGAAAAAGTACATTAGTTGATATTAGTACTACATTGAATAGGTACATTGATATTACCTGAAATAGCTTATTGAATCTTTATCTGCTTTCTTTACGTGGCTATCAGGTAAAGTTTTGAGCCTTTCGAAAGCTAGAAGTAAATATTATAGCAATATACACCATACCCTAAATCCTTGCAAGCTCCTCGTGCCTGATATTTTTCCTACCTATTCCTTATGGATAAGAAATATAATGCATTCGAAAATCATTGACGTCATGCGTCCAAAGATCAACTGATACGTATTCGATTTTCCGTCCCATTATACCTCTTGAAGGTTATTGGTGTATACTGGTTATAACCAAACTACTATGTACATAATGCTCACTATTTTTCTAAATATGTGTACTTACTTATTGTACATTACAGTATAATCTCACGACGTCCCTTATCATCGGATTAACAACTTTATGGCGACACAATATCTTTCTTGTCATTTTATATTTACTTAAGATCGCAATAAGAGTTAACCTTGTCTGGTTCGTTTAAGGTTTTTCTGTGTGACTAGCTGCGCTCCGTGGTTTTACCCGCGAGGTGATGGATGATGACAATGAAATAAAAGTAGCCCAAGTTACTCCTAAAAACATCGGCTATCTGCTACTGAAAGCCCCGTTAAAATCGGACCAGCCGTTTCAGCGTTTAGCCGGAACAGTCAAACATTTTATTTTATTTATGTAAGTACCGTGCATAATTTCGTATGCATTTAGTGAAAAGCTGTTAGTTTTAAATTATAAACAGAAACTGCAATTTTTTTTATCTTTAAAGATACTTATATAGATATAGCAGGAACCCATCTGTCTGAAAAATGGATATTACCTAGTCATTGTTTTATAACTTTTGTAGTTATGATAATATTCTTGGATAAATAATTTTACCATTATAGATTCGACTGCTATGATAACATAGTTGATAGTAACCCGTCCAGGTTCGATACCTGCCATGGGAAAAAAAATGTGTGATGAATTTTGAAATTAAATTTATTTGCTATAAGTACATATTGGTGCAATATAGATCTTAAATATTCAATGGTCCATGACACTCAATCATAATAGTCACGTGCAAGTCATAAAATTCAATAATTACTCATATTTGTATGGAAGCATATTATTGTATTATAATTATTTAATTTTATTTGTATGTATTTATTTATTTTAATTATCTATTAGCACTTAATTCCTAGATAAAAATGTTTATTTTAGCATCTACTACCGCATTATTATTAAGAATCCTCTCCGTGCAAGGTTGCCTGTAAGAGATTGCTATAGCGATAAGGCCGCCAATTGTCCAATCTACTGTAGCGCTTTTTATTGTATTATGTTTTTCTTTTATGATTGGTTATCAATAAAGAAGTTTTGTATTGTATTGTATAGGTTGACCGTTTATCTTGGTCACAGGGGCGCGGGGGTATGACGACAAAGGCGATATTTTCTTGTTCTCAAAATACCATCGGTAAGCCAGTGTACCCGACTGAGCTACCGTTTCCTCCCTAACCCTATTACAAATTTTCTCTCAAAACTCTTCACGGTACGATGAGTCCAAGTACAAAGATAAAACCATTCTCTATTTGACACCTATTTGATAATGACAAGCTAAACACGTAGTTTGCGTTTTGTCAATGCAAAAATATTTGTGAAATAGCAAAATTGGCAAAATTGTGGTTACGCCGCACAAGCCATACAAACAAGAAGAAGAAGAAATAGCAAAATAAAAACGTAAGTGTTCACTCCCAAGAAGGTTGCATCATCCATTTTACGATTCTCCATGAAAAACTATCAAATCAAATAGATGAGTCGCGAATATGAATCTGAAAGCGAATTAAAATATGAATTCTCTTTAAGTGGCCATTTTCTACGATTAAATAATAAGTCTTTATATTAGTAGGCCATTTTGTCATTTCTATTAGGTACCTATGATTTTTATTAGGATTATAATATGATTCGTGTTAAGTTGCCTTTTTAGGCCTGCAGTTCTTTGTTCATTCATTTTCAAAATATTTTTACCACTATCTTTAAGATATCAACTTTTGAAAGTCTTTTGTACAACGTCATTAAAATAATGATTTCATTAGCCAAGCACTAAAGCTGGTTTAACTAATGGACTGATAATGAAGAGCTTCTTCTGCAAAAATGTAATGCGACTTTTGTGAGTGCATACTTTTTACTAACTTCAGTTCTCAGTATCAGTTTTTCTCGAGTGTTTTTTTTATGGGATAAGTTGACAAACGCGCAAGCAGCTCACCTGATGGTAAGTGATACCGTGGCGCAGAAAAAATCATATTAAGTAGCCTTTTGTTTTAATTCACGCCTTCTAACCCTGCGTCGGACTTGGTATCCTATTGACAATTAGAACAAAAGATTTAGGAATTATGCGTAAGAGCTTCGCTATTAATCCCAGAAAATCAAAAGATCCATAGGTTCTTACAAAATCGTACAATTTAAGGAAATGTGATTCTATTAGTTAATCTGGAGACAGGTTTTATTTACTTACCTATTCAACACTTTTTAATCTGCAAATTGAGGATCGAGTCACCCTAGTCCGCGGGAGGATACTGTTTAGTGAGTTCCTGCACGTGGAGCACCTAGGTCATCTCATTAGTCAGTCTTGGCGCCATCGCAGTGCCAGAAACTCTGCCTTGAAGCCGTATTTTGTATGCTTACACACATTTAATACATGTACCTATGCCTTGGGTGTAAAGGGTACTGTAGCATGTGAAATCACTTAACGGATGAGACTTATGTCGCGGGACGATGAGCGCAGTACAATTGAAGCTCGCATTCTAGCTGTATGTTATAGAGTTATAATGTTACTTAATTTACCATAAGATAAGTCCGTATTAAGTAAGTAGTTTTTGGCTTTAAAAATCACGGTTTTTGGCACTAAGTCAATTTATGTACTTTTTGCATCATGATGCCCTAACACTAGCCGAATTACATTTTCAGGGTTTATTCTCCGTGAAAGCCAATTGTTTTAAGGGTAGATTGTAGCAAAAAATAATATGCGATCTATATTTTTAGAACCATACATAGGTAAAACAATCGATTTTGAAACAGAAATTGACCTAAGTTTTTTTATTTGGAATTTTATTAATCTAAGACTCTAATTGGTGTAGGGGTACAAAATGCCCAATATAGATCTTGGTTAGAAAAAGGCAGAGTTGCAGACCTAATTTGGCTGCAATTGAGAAGTTATGACAGAAATCTGAAGTTGACTAAAATTTTACCTAAGTCCAAATAACTTTTAAACCACTGAATATCGCAGAACATAGTGGTTAAATCGATAGGTACTGAGGTCCCCAACCCCCACCGCTGATCCACCCCTCTTATTACACCGTGTATAGTACTTACGCACATTCATATTATAAATGTGACAGTTTGTGTATTTCATATTATATTATAGTTTGACATTTATTTTTTGAAAGTGTGTATGTTTGTTACTTCTTAACGGTACCTAGGCTTAAATACCAATTTAACGGGTAAGTAGTTACAGAGGCTTCGTGATAGTCATAATATACGGGGACGAAGTCAGGGGCGGTAGCTTAATCTATATTTTCTGTCTATACGTATAATAAAACTGTAGCCAAGGTGAAATTTGTACATGAAAGATAATTTAGAAAAAAAAACATTTTTAATTGACTAAATGAAAGTAGCAGAATCCAAAAATATCATTTTTAGATTTTTTGAAACAAGTTTTCTGATAAGCGCTCGATCGAAGGCTTTTTCATAATATTATAAGTAGATAACATCAGCTGGCTGTCTGTTCCAATTTTTTTTTTACAAATATCAACTCGTGAAAGTAAATTTGGCCTCTGATGATCACCCTGGATTGAAACCATGTTGTCATAAATTATTACTCATTCCTTGGTTTGACAAGAGTGATCTTAGTTTTTCAGCATATTTTTTTCTATTGCTTTGCATATTATGCTTGTACGGTTATATAGTGTATAGGGCAATAATTGGCTCCAATTTGTTTGCTTTCTTTCTTGTGGCAGGTGTTACTATGGCTTCTTTTTAATCTGAGGGGAGTTTAGACTGTGTAAGAGATAGTGTCATAAAAAAGCAAGTTGTTTGCTCAAAACTGTACTACACCTCTTTAAATTGAATAGCAGGTATTCTATCCATGAAAGAGGCGCCATTAAAAGTTGTGAGGGCTTTTTGTACTAGGGTCACTGAAAAAGTTCATAGTCTATACAATCATTAATTCTCATGGATTTTAATTGGTGGGACTGGTACAATGGATTAAAATGTTTGAGGAAACCGGGTCTACGGTAAGAATCATTAACGCGGGCCGTCCAAAGTCAGTGCGGACACCGGAGACTATTCGACGTGTTAGTGAATCGATTAAAGAAAATCCACGACAATCGACTTGCAAAAGAAGCCAAGTCTTAAACGTCAAGAGGGCTACTTTACGAAGGATTTTACACCGCGATTTGCATTTGAAAGCGTATAAGATTCAGTTGACACAAGAATTGAAGCCTAATGACGCTAATTGTCGACTAAATTTTGCCAATGTTATGCTGGAACGTTTCAACACTTTTTTTAACATTATCTTTAGTGATGAGGCCAACTTTCATGTTAACGGTCATGTTAATAAACAGAATTGTCGATTCTGGTCGAAGACTAATCCACAACAGATGCATCAAAAACCTCTTCATAGCCCTAAGGTCGTTGTGTGGGCTGCAATATCAGCCAGGGGAATTATATGACCATACTTTTTTGAAAATCAAAGAGGAGTTGCTGTGACGGTGAGAGCTGAGAATTATTGTCAGATGCTGCAAGAGTTCTTGGTCCCAGCTCTTCAAGAATTTCAAGGTTACAATTCCAGGACCTGGTTTCAGCAGGATGGAGCCACTTGCCACACTGCCACAGTCTCAATAGACCTGTTGAAAGAGATGTTTCCTGGAAAACTGATCTCACGTAGAGGAGACATTCACTGGCCCCCAAGGAGTCCAGATCTCACTCCAAATGATTATTTTTTGTGGGGATACTTGAAATCAAGAGTTTATGAAGATAATCCGACAACAGTAGAGCAATTAAAGCAAAACATTGTACGGGAAATCAACTCTATTCCAAGAACAACTTGTCAACGTGTGTTTAAAAATCTGCGAGTCCGACTTCAAGAATGTCAACAAGCTGGAGGCGGTCACTTAAATAACATAATCTTTAAAAATTAAATGTCATTTAAATTTCCATTTCTTGTAGTTTTTAAATATATTAATTTAAAATTCCTATGATTAGTTGTTATTTTTTTTATTGCATATTGAAACTACGCATACAGTTAAGGCACACTTTATATTAGGTGGCTCACTCACTCTGTTACTGTGCAAAACCAAACGGCAAAAATTCCAGTAAGTAATGTTTTTCGTAATCTTAACTATTGAACTGGTCATATCTTCATTAAATGAAGGAGGCACTGATACTTTTTATAAGAGTTGCTGTCTCTTAAAGATATAAAGATTGATGTTCGCTATATACTACATAAATTAAAAATTTCATTGTTATGTACTTAAAGTAACTATTGTTTGTATACAGCTTAACTAGCGTGTAGGTACCCATTTCATGTAATGAGTATAATTTGAGCTATTAGTTTTGTAGCTTTTACATGCGAAATGTGAAAGCCCCCTATGTAAGAGCTATTGCTACGTCATTGCTTGAGTGAATCCCGCTTTTCATATCAAAAAACATTTAAACTTAACAAATATTTAAACTAAAACCTAAGAGAGGCTAAGAGAAAATCAATCAGATTCATCAAGGAACCCTCTGTGGCTGAATTGGTTATAGCATCTCGTCCATACATTGAAGGTATACCTACAGGTTCCCGTCATCATGGAATTTTTCAGTTTATTTTGAAGAAACCAACGAGATATGTATGTAATTTGTCACACAATTTCAACTGGGATTTTGTGAATGGCTACGAATTTTTATACGGATGATAATAATGATGAAAAGTAGATATCCTATGTGATCCTGCACCTCATCGACCGAATTTCATCCAAATCCGTTTTCCAAACCTTTATCCATCCAAACATTCGCAATCAGGTATAATATTAGTAAGATTTTTCTCATTGAACGAATGGTTATGAAATCGGTGGGCAAAAGACATATTTTTACAATGTCAATGAGGACAGTGAGAGTTGAATTGAAATCATATTGTTATTAAAACTAACGTGGTTTTCACTCATTTTTAATTAGAAATACGGGATTACTCACGTAATATGTATCGGATAGGTCTCGCTTAGCACACTGTGCTATCAGAATCGTCGACGTCATCGACGCGGACGTCCCGAACACTCCTTGAAAAAGTCCACCGAATGTGGTCGAAACTATAGTCGGACCTATCCGATAAATATTACATGAGAAATCCCGTATTTCTAATTAAAAATCAGGCAATTATTAGAAATTTAAAAATATACTCTTAAATATCTGTATTAGAGTTTAAACCAAAACTAAACTTGATACTTATGAATGCCTCGATATATGAGAGGCCCCATATGTTTAATAATTCAAAGAAATAAATTGAACCAACGATGGCATGTGCCAACTCCAAGCCAACCCACATCCATATAATTATAAGCTGTATGGATCCGTCAAAACATCCTCGCTGTTGAGCATCGTCTTACCGCATCGCGTATCTACGAGTACCTATATACCTTCTACTATGCAGTACCTATAATGTAGCCAGGGTTCAGTATTGGATATTATTGAAAGGGATGCCCGAGTCCAAGATATGCTTACAATTACGCTAAGCAGAATACATCGTAGTAGTCAATACGGGATCACAGCGCGCAGGACTGATGGCCGACGAGACAGAATGATTTTGAAGTGGGCACAGACGACCTGGGGGTCTACTCCCACCTTATCACCACATAAATCAGGAGCGTTTTGTAATAAGCTTAGAATAATCATACTTACTATCGTACTCCCACCGACATCGACCAAATTAAATGGAAAGGTTGCAATATGACTATTTTAAGAAATGGGAGTACGGATCTTCAAAAATTTGAAATTGGGACAATGAAACTTAGTGTCAAAAGTTACGTCAAAGTAAGCGAAATTAGTGAAATATATGATTAAAACGTCATCAAAACGTCTATCGTAATTCATTATTATTTTAAGCTTGCTATATCGACGTGGTGGTACCAAATATAATGGTAAGATTGAAACATGACTACTTTAAGAGGTGGGAGTAGGGCCCCTGATAATGCAGACCACTTCCAACCGTTCCCATAAAAAAATCCAACCTATTGATTTCTACTTTATTATTTCTTATACTGTATTTACTTATTGATTACCTTCTAATGTCCGAGTAGCCTTAATTATAACCAATCTCCGGTAGGAGATGGCACCGTAAGAAGATTGATTTCTAATCAATAGGGAAACGAGAACAATTTGACGGGAAGCTTTTTTGTTTAATCACCGTAATACTCAGGTACTTTTCTTGTACTTACAATATTGCGTTAAAATAACCCATTATTGTGCAGTCTAATTTTTCTTACGATACTCTCCATCCAACGGTTGTCTTTAAGAAATCGCTATAAGCGATAAGACCGATTATACTACTCCAATTAAGATTATATATGATAAGTTTTTTGGGTTCTTAGTGCAATAAAGTATTATTGTATGGCATTATACTTGTGCATCCATGACACTAACGTCTTTCTTAGAAGCGTGTTTTATAAATACCTGGCAGACAGTAACTGAAACTGTTGATTGCTAGGGTGATCTGCTTACCATTGTTATCGAACTGATTGTAGATATGATATGATACACTTATGCAATACATAATAACTTATTTCTTTTGCCATTAGTCATGGTAGGTATATTTATTTTGCCATTAGTTAAGCAGATATTTCATATTACAAAAATCTATTTGCTTCCAAAGGTTTTATATGTCACAACAACCACACATCTTCAGTTTGTGTTTGACCTATTTGACATGTTAGAAAATGTATTCAGTTTCTTCAAAATAAACGGAAAATTCCACGAAGTCGGGAACCTGTGTACCCTTAAGGTGTGGACGAGATGCTATAACCAAACCACACAGAATTAATCTGATTGATTTTCTCGTAGCCTCTCTTAGGTATTAGTTAAAATATTTATTAATGTTTAAATATTAACCCACGTGTAGGTACCTACCTACATGGCTATTAAGGCAAATTATTTTATGTTTGGTTTTCCCGTTATGGATTTTCACATCAGAATAACTGCATTCATTTTAAAAACTTCACAATATACTCGCGCTGTATTGGCAAGAGATAATAATTCGTAAAATATTGATGATGACTATGCACAGTTCTTTTATTGTCTGATTATCTATGTGGCGATGAGAGTGCAATGTGATGTGATAGCAGGCCGTAAATTCCTAGAATGATAAGCCTAAATACAAGTCAACCTAAATATTTGGATACGACGTCGAAAGTCCAACACCTCTCAGTGTTGGACTTTCGACGTTGTAAAATATTAACTCTTAAATTACTATCAATATTTGCTTTCGACGCTTATTGTTATGCTGTTGTCATCTTTAATTGCTGATCCCATATATTCGTGTTTGTTTTAACTCTCTATCATTAAAATGATTAATTTGTTGATTAAGAGATTTTCCTGTTGACTTAGCATTTAAGATATATCAAGGTGCAAAGAATTGTCTCTTATATTATGTACCTACTAGCTAAACTAGCCAGCCAGCGACTTGGCTCGTTTCATCTCTTTAGAGAAAACATTTTCAGAAATCCTCCTGTAAGGGATGCAAACAACATAAAAGGCATCAACTGCCAAAATTTCATGTTTGTAACGCCAGGTCAGGTTTTAGGGCCTACCTAACTCTTATGCCTTAAGGGTTAAGCCTGAAGAGCTTAACTCTTAAGAGGATTGCATAGCTAGTACTTTCCATGCTAAAAGAGAAAACTCTTTTCTACCTCTTAACATTGTCCGATTTCAGTGATTTTTTTTTCATGGAATCATGACATTGTTTACTATGCCCGTAAGTTTTGATTTTTTCAGTATTTCAAAGTACTATAAATTTCCTTTTTTAGAACTAAAAAACTGAAAAAATCAAAACGTACGGGCATAGTAAACAATGTCATGATACCATGAAAAACCACTGAAGTCGGACAATGTTAAGAGGTAGAAAAGAGTTTTCTTTTTTAGCATGGAAAGTACTAGCTATGCAATCCTCTTAAGGCTCTGCGTAGTAAATCAGTCAGACAGTCAGGACAAGGTAATCTATATATAGGTATATAAAAGTGAACCCCTATTTCTCCTGGTCACGGTATAACTTGAAAACGTATAGAATAGTCTCGCTAATTCTTTTTTTGTTGTGTTAATTATTGTCAGGAGAAGGTTCCTATGAAAGAAAAAGCTAGAATGGACGAGATGTCATAGCGAGGCCGAAGGCCGAGCTTATTACGCGAAAGAAGTCGCGGGCAGTCGGTAGATTTATTTAAATATATATAGATAAAGGATAGCCCAAACACGTGCATGACGAATGCGAATCTTTCCCCGAGATTACTGTTACATCGTTATCATTTGTTTATTTTGGTAGATAAGGTTTTGCTGTGTCTACGGATTTCGTTGATAACGTTCTGGAGGCCTACCACAAGTTACGTCTGAATAAGTATTCGCATCGTCCACTCACCACAACCACAACGCTACACTTCATCGTATTTATACTATCTATCAGGAGTGCGTCCCCGGATGTGGCGATTATAACTTATCATTGATAATACCATTAATGGAGGATCCCAATAATCTATCTATCCACAGTTTTCCTTACTACCGAAAGAAATTTGACATAACTTCCATACAAATAGTGTCAAATATCTAACTCTAGTAAGGTAAACCGGCGATAGATAGATTATTGGGACCGGCTGTTAGTTTGCCCACTTATGGTCTCCAGCCGCCTTACCTATTGTCTAACTTGAATGAGAATAAAATGTCACTTCATTCTCATTCCCATTGATGGTTCCAGCCAATAGGCTTGTGGGATTTTGCCCAGAATGGGATTCAAATGTTAAACCATTCCGATTCTCCGTAAACATAAACAATAGGGCCGCTGGTCGAAAATAAAATATTCGTAAATTTTTGTAATTTATGTGTTTGAAGTAGTATTTATCCTTTCAGGAAGTTTGAAGATCACTAAAATTTCGCAACTCTGGGGTACACCGTTATTTTTGAGGGGGGGAGGGTATGCTGTGCATTTCCGTGCCGAGCATGTAGGGCTCGAACCCACTGACGTATGATTGATGAAACTGACGTATACGTCTATGGGACACAAAGGGTTAAACCCCCACAGGACCGCCACAGGCAGATTATGGCCTCCACCGTTCAATGCCCAGGGACTGGTGAAGCCAGGTCCTCCGTCCACCGCCCTAACAGGGCGGCCTGCGCCTGCCACCGCACGTGTGTGACTTCCTCCCATGCTGGAGACTTCTCGGGATCGAGTGTACGAAGTGGTACACTATGGTTAGGATCTCCACTTGGAGCTCCCAGGGGGATCACTGGCCAACACACACGCTGCCGTCCAGGACACCGTCTGGTATCCGCGTATCGCCCTCGTCGCCATAACCCGCTGCGGACGTCGCAGCAGGGTCTTGTGACGACTGTCCATCCAGAACCTGGGGATGCACCCCATTTATCGTATGCCAAGGTCGTTGGTCGTAGTGTAGTTTGTACTTTTACCGTTGCGTTATGTATCCAGTTCTTTACTAGTTTTTAAACTGACATGGTCACTAATATTTTTATATACCAGATATTTACCATGTATAGTGATATACATGGTAAATATCCCGTTTCTAACGTTAATTCTTGCAGTTCTTTACTGTTTCACAAGTACCTCATGGTAGGCCTTCGGGACTGGATACGATTCTATTATAGTGACCTATCTTATCAGGTAGTACTATACGCATCGTTTCCGTGAAAGTGTTACTGTATTGAATGATTACAATGACTCATTCATTATTATATCTTAAGAATATTATTAAGTATCCTATTTAAAAGCACTGATATATAAATTTTACGAACATAGCTTATGAATGATTTATCGTAAATATTGAGAACTTCTTATTTAAATGAATCATTAGATTTGCTCATACTAATTATTAAAAATACAGGTTGTAAGTATTATAACAATAACCTATCCACGATTCGTGATAATAGGGGCACTTATTTTTTAATAATACAATGTCTTTGAGTTGAAAAATCAAATATCAATTTTACCCAATTGCTTATGAAGTTTTCCAGTTTTCGCAAATTTCAGGTAATTAACCACTTACGTCATTTTGGTTTAATGTACCTAGGTATACATTAATGCATTTTCTACCGACTTCCAAAAAAAGGAGGAGGTAATCAATTCGACTGTTTTTTTGTTAAATGTTTGTTACCTCATAACTTTCGACTGGGTGAACCGATTCTCAAAATTCTTTTTTGTTTGAATACTGTTGCTTCCCGTGTGGTCCCATTTAAATTTCATGAAATAAGTTTTAGTAGTTTTTGAGATATACTCCAATAACTGAATAGAATGGAAGTCGGTATTAAATTTTTCAAATTGTACTTGTAAAATATTTAATTCATGCGGAACAAACGGCTTTCAAAGATTTTATCCTTATTCGTTACGCGAAAAGCCATAGCAAATACACCATTTGTTAACTATAGCACTTGTATAGCATTTACTGTAAAGAGTACCGAAACTATGAAATATTAAGTAGATTTTATGTCCTTGAAGTAGCAAACGGTAATAGTTATTGATTCCTCGTTTCTATTCCTTCCTTTTTTCAGGCCGGATTTTATCATCATCTAATTTTGAGTGGGAGTTTAGTATTTCTGTATCCCATCTGACATTAAAATTCCTTACATTATTGCATCAAAGACTATCTGTGGTGCATTACATACGGTGACGTATACATGCTCTTGGTTAATTTTGAACGCTGCATCAACATTTTCATATACTTACCTATCTATATATAAATGCTTATGAAAACAACGCTATTCTGGGTTATTCAGAGTTATTTGAGTAAATATTTGGCGCATTCAGTAAAATTCATATAGGTTTATGAACTTCATCGTGCTATTTGACATATTTTAAGGTTGACTACTTCAGTTTTACCCTTTTGGTTAAGTATACCCTTCGTCTATGTGACTGTTTGTGATGTGAAATAGCTGTAGGTAATTGTGTATAAGTGAAAAGTATGGGTTCACGAGATTTTGGGTCTAATCTAGGGTTCACCCTCAGCTCAGTCGTGTCGTGCTTTGCGTCAAAAATCAAAAATGGGACAATGAGTGACGTCGTCGGCCTCTACCGCCTCTACGTATTCAGACGTATCGGTGACACGGGCGCATGCGTTATCGCTGTGTGAGTACATGTCTAGCGAGCACGCGGTCGCTGCGTGACATATACCTCTCTCTGTTCCTCAGCTAACTTTATCCCCTTCAGTTATTACAGTCAACCGGGGAGCACCAACGAAGCTTAAAATACCTTCAACGTAGCGCCAACCCTCAGTGGTGTTCTTGCTGCGACCCAGAGCGGTTACTTCCCTGCTCCGTAAGAGACGTCCGCTGTTGTGACTAATTTTTTAACTGTAGATTCGTGCACCTCAATCAAAACCTTGAGATCAAAAACCTGTGAAACCACAGCTGTTTAACTTTTTGACTGAGGTAAGTTGAAGGGAATGATGACAGTACAAAATTTAATTTAATAAGTATGCATGCTAAGGAAACTAAAGTAGAAAATGAAAAGAATGGAGAGATTAATAAATGAAGAGATGTTGTAAAGTTAACGGTCCGAGCGGTTAAGCAAATGGCCGACATTGGTAACCAACTGCACCAAGGAACGCTTTCTCTCTCGAACCGTCGATACTCAGAATGAAATCACTTTCTATGGCTTATTTATTAGAAGCATGATTGTTTTCGTAACAGTTTTATTTAGAACTTTCTGTAATTTGTAGTTTGTGTATCAATTAATGTAAATCCATGTTTTGTAACTTTTCATTCGAAATAAAAATTAATCCAGGCATTAACGTATAAGTAACGTTTATTTAAGTTACATACACGGAATGGAATATTTATTTTATTTTACAAATAACAATTAAGTAATGTAAATTATTTTCTGAATAGATAATAAAATTACCACACGTTATGAAATACGAAGGCCTACTGGTGCGATATTTGTCCTATTTATTCTTATATCTCTGTCATTATAAATTTATCTTTTTTATTGCCATGTTTGAATACGTTATAACCTCGGGTCCGTCTCTATAATTTTTATAAATATTCCATTGTGGGTTGCCTGTAACAAATAGCTTTTAGTGATAAGATCGACCATAATGACACATTCTTTGTATAAGAAAGTATCTTAAATTTAAGTTCTCAATATATTTTGCGTTCCTGATAATTAAGCATTATCTATCAATAACTACTTACTGAGGTTATATGTTTGAATATAGGTACATATTTAATATTAATAAGCTTACATTTCTAGGATATAGCATGGTAAGTTATTTAGGTACCTATTATATTCACACCCAAACTTTAATAATTTGAAATACGTCGCTGTGTTGAAGAAAACGTTATATTTAAAAATCAGACCTACCTGCTAAAGGATTTAAATTGATCGACTAAAAAAGTATTTAATTGAACAGAAAATAAGTATTCTATATTTTCAAATAACCTATATTTTGTTAATAGTTTTAGCACCTATGTATAGACAAAATAAATTACATTTGGTTAGGTATGTTCCTTCCGAACCGTACTAACATTCTTAAGATAAAGGTATAGGTACATTATATTTTTTACACCTTCACTTCGTACACATCGTTCGAAATATACGTCGTTCTACATCAAATTTTTTTTCTGTCATTCTTTCATATTTGGTAGACCGTACCATAAATGGGATATCGGATTTTCTACCTGGCACTGTTTAAACACAAACCATATCGTGTTCATTTACACAAGCGGACGCAAAGTGGCAATTTGTGAACGTCTGTATTTTATTTTTCCTACAGTAGACAATGAATCAGGTTCAGAATGTTCTAGAATAATTTACGTTGGTAATTGTACTTGCACATATAGGCACTTGAATTTGCATTACTGGTTCTTTTACAAATATTCCAGTAGACGATACCTAGAAAGTTAAGTCTAGTCTATAGTTGTTGCTTTACATTTAATTTTAATTGCCACGTGTTTATTTTTCCTTATAAATAATGATATGGAATTAAGGCCGTTTTATAATCGAAAGGTAGACTCGGTAACACAAGCTTGTTATGCTATACAAGGCTGGGAATGTCTTTGAGTGTGCATAGGTTCTAACATAGAATAGGTAGGTACTTAAGTAATTGGGGTTGAATCACCTATGTACCTATGGTTGCTTGGAAAATCCCCACAGTTTTGAACAGTTGATTTGCACCTTGTTATCCTCGGTCAGCGCATTTCAGCTGTTCAAATAGGTACCGACGACATTGTAGGTATCAAAAGTTTGTTTATGCATAAGTAGACGGTATACCTACATGCTCACTATTATAAAATGTATATGAGACATGTTTGTCTTGAGGAAAACTCCCTGAAAAGGAACGCGGTGTGGTCTTGGAAGTCCCCAGAAGCGACCTATATATGTTTAGTTTTGTCAAACAGCTCAACATTCGATTTCGTATCTATAGTAAAACCTACTTATCCGAAATCACAAGAGAGGTTTTCAAGAAAGAGGTTTTTATGAAAATTTACTGACGCATGTAATTTTATGGAATTTCTCCATATCGTTTGCTCAGGTTACTTGAAAGTTAAAGGTAAACTGAGGTCATATTTTTACTCATTCGCACGAAATTAAAATATCGTTGTTTTTCTTTCATTAATGATGATTCAAATTAGATAATACCTAAGTTTTAATAAGAATCATAACTGTTTAAGTACCCTTAAGGTGCCTTGTTGATAAGACATCTCCAGTTTGCAAGTTCTCATGTGACTACATAAATAGTAAATATTCAAAATGTGCTCACAAGAACAAGAGGTGTGATTTTTAAAGCGAAATAAATGACTTGAACTTCAACTTTTGGACAAAATCAACAGTGAAAAAGTTGATAACTAAATAGTAGTACTTATAAGTGGCAAAGGTCAGTTCACAACCTTCAAGCACACAAATGCACAAGTGCAGTCGTAAGCATTGCAATAGCTAGTATACTTTGTGTATAAATATAAATACAGTAGGCATATTACTCAATCGTCGGTTATGAAACAGTCGTAAAGTTGGATAAGACTTTGAATAGTAACTAATGGGGAAATACATGAAAGCCGTACGTATATTATGTACAGAATATTTGACGTATTTTATTTAATGTATTTTGACTTTCTCAATGTAAAGTTTGCATTATTTTTACATGTAGGCATGTAAGAATAACACTTTAAAACGCGTTCTATGTTTATGTACAAAATTAACATAGCAAAATTTAAATTTTAACATTGTCATATTTACATAATATTCATATATTTGGACACATACACATATCCATAGGCTGGGCATCAGTAGACTAGAATGTTTAGCCTTCTGGTATTTTGTTTTTGGTCCGAGAATCATTTTTCAAGCGGATGAAACTCAGCTAGACCATATGATTAGTTATTCGATAAGGTCACCATCGAAAATATAAACTTCAATTCTTTTATGAAATTTAATTCTTCAATACCTTTATATAATTTATATATTTTCTTATACAATATTAAACTTTCCAATGAATATGCATATTAACTTGAAATAAACTTTCTTCTTGATATAAAATTGGTCGAGCGAGATGCTGATGCGACTATCCCTACCTTGTAAGTTAGACCGTCAACATTATCATCAACAAGAACTAGCTGACCCGCCAGCGGCTTCGCTCGCGTGGTCTTCCGGGATACGGTTATTTACAGTTTTTTAACTATCCCACGGGAACTCATTAATTTCATCAAAAGTATTCTATATGTTGACCAGGGATATAAGCTACCACCATGCAAAATTTCATTTAAATCGGTCCAGTCGTTTCGGAGATTAGCCCGTACAAACAGACAGACGAACAGCCAAACAGAGGAACAAAAATAGAAAAAAAACTAAATTAAATCGATTTCACTCCTTAAGCTGGGGTCCCATGGTCTATTAACTGACAGGCTGCGCCAGACGTTACCACGGCTATAGGAGCCTGTTCCGGCCCGTCCACGCCCGTACCGAGCATTCCCAAGGCGTGAGTCGGCCTGGTGCGGCCTGTTGGACGCTATTCCAACATGTCAAGACTTTAAATTTTCTTTTTTCTTTTTGAACTTCGTGATAAGTATAGGTCTATCTTTATTATTATTATGCGTAACCACGCATCATGGACATTGTTCTTATTTTTTTGTTGAGTGGACGAACTATTCCAAAGCGCTGGTTAATTTTTATTAAGAATTATAAACTCGAATATGAGCTCATTCATCCACTCCATCATGTGCGTACGCGCAGTCGCCGCCGCAGGTAAAATGAACGATTAGGTACAACTGACGCAGACGCGCCTGTACAGGCCGCAACAGGCCGCGCCGTGCCGCGCTGTGCCTTTGAACTTACCGACTCCCGATGGATCGGACGGGCGACAACAGGCCACCGCAGGCCTCTTGTCTGACCTGTGAGCAAGCAGGCCGTAGGACCCATGCATTACAACATAATATATTCGGTTTTAAGGACAGCTGTCAGTACACACCGTTTAGAGCTTCTTGACAGGTGTTTAATATCGCAGGTGGTAGCTATCGATGCGACCACCAGAAAATGTCATATCGCTATGCCGCCAGTTATAAGACTCAAACGACTTTAGATAGTACATATACTTAATTATATTTATATTACGTACTTACTAAGTATTTCTTTCCTGTTGCCCTCCCAGATACAAGAAATAAACTCCTAAACCAAAATGCTCGCGGGTCAGACTATGGAACTGCAAGCAGAGGAAACTCCTTTGGCGCTGCAGCGTCTTTGGAACCTGACCCGTGCCCGTCTGGCTGGCACTTCTACTGCTCTAGATGAGGAACCAGCTTTAGTCGAGACATTACCTTCTGCTCAGGTAAATATGACCAATTTAGACGAACGGAGTCGTTAGACGATTCAAATGAGGAAATGTTGAATGGAAACGAACAAAAGCAAGGAAAATTCTTTGATAAATCATGATATATACGACCAAATATAGTGTTTCAGTAAGTAATATGTTAAGTAAATGTTGGTGCATTAGGTAGGTAACTAGTAAGATTCTTAAAACATATTTCTATATCCTTGTTGAGTAACTGTTTATTAATTAATAAAAAAGAAAGAATAATTTTATCAATACTCCGTATAGTTTGTATTGAGCTGTCCTATAACATCCGTCATGGATGTACGAGTAGTAAAAGCCAACGGCTAAGTAAAGGATATTAGAGAAGGGACGCCTACAGTCACAGACCATATAACCATGGTCTGTGCCTACAGTACATAAGAGAGTTCCGATTTGCGGTGACAATACCAAGAAATAAGTTTATGCACCTCTACCGACCTTTTCAGGGATGTAAAAGAGTTATGAGATGTATCCTGCCAAAGACATAAGATAATAAAATGATAATAATGGTATGTTTTTTTTAGATAAGTTTTCATTTAGAACGTAGGTAGCCAGTTGGACTTAACCATTTGTATCAATATTGAACTTGTAGCAACTAAGTAGGTATAACTACTTGATTATTTCTTATATGCATGTTTTCATACAAATAAATATACATTGGTTGACCTGATTCTTTAGAATTCTTGGCTTTTTGCATAATATCGTGTGTGATATATATGTAATGACCTAATTTCCAACAAAAAACGCGACTACAGTTACTTACTAAGGACAAAATGCGATTAAAGATTTCTTCATGACATGCGAGAATAACCATGGAAATAATATCGCATGATAATTGGAATATGATTTCTTATAATATGATCTAGTCCAAGAAATGACAACATGTCGTAGGTATAGCTCTTGCCTGACAGTCCAAGAAAGATTGCGTTTATTGTGTCCAGTAAGTCAAGGACTATTTGATCGATTTGCGTTTCTCACTGACCTCCTTTTCTTATCAATGTTAGTAGTATTTGATTTATTTTATTTAGCGCTTCTTACAGATAAAATGTTTCATTTTTTAGTTTTAAATAATTGATGCGTTAGTGTTCCACCACTATCCCATTCGATGGTCAATGATGATAATGATGATGCGGTTTAAGGTGATATCATACTAGACTAGACCTAGAATGACGAGTGGTTCAAAGACAGCTGCCTGAACACAATATCTCACACATCTTATGAGGAATGCATAGCTAGTACTTTCCATACTAAAAGAAACTGTTTTCTACCTAAAATTCATTCTCCGATTTGAGTGTTTTTTTTTGTAATCATCACATTGTTTACTATGGCCGTACCGAACGTTTTGATTTTTTTAGTTTTATTAAGTTCTAAAAAAGGAAATTTATAATACTTTGAAATACTGAAAAAATCAAAACGTACGGGCATAGTTAACAATGTGATGATTACATGAAGAAATAAATCACTGAAATAATAATAATAATACCGCAGGGGCGGGTTTGTGGCGAGCCGTCGGTGAGTGGCGACACCGCGGACCCTGATTCTCCCTGGGGCTAATTGAGACCCCTGACCCCCGACTTGCCTTAATTGGCCGTCTGGGGGTGAAGACGCAAGAGCAAGTAACAAAAAGCTCCAAGGGTGGAAGTTTTAAAGGGCATAACACCGGTACTAGCGCTCTGGTGAAACCGCAGCACACCTCTCAACACCCTTTAGCCATCCACGCCAACGTTGTCCCTTTTGTCACCATTGATAGTGCCCCTAATGGGGGGCCTGTTTCGTGGGCGGCAAGTCACCACCTGCCTAAATATTTTAAAATGAAACTGAAATTGGCAGGTGCCGTACACAAATCATATCTTTTTAATGAGATCGTTGGTGCTTGTGGTAGTATAAAAACTGTTAGACACCACAACAGACCGGACCACAACGCCCTCCGTTCTTGTATAGGTATAAACAATTACTAAGTACGAGTAAAAAGACTAGCTTAAGTGTATTCGAATGATCTGGTATAAGTAATGTTATTAATTTTGTACTGGTAGCCAGACGAATTATAAGAAATAATAGGTAAGATCGGAGAATGTTAAGAGGTAGAAAACAGTTATTTATTTTAGTATGGAAAGTACTAGCTATGCTCCTCTTAAGCGTGGTAGGTATCTAGTCTAGACAGACAGGCACTAGATAGTATCCTACTAACATCCTTGAATTTCATCAACGAAAAATCAAGCACGAGGTTGGGTTCGGAGTTCCAGGAGCAGCCTAAATGGCGATTGACCTCATTACCCCCGAGCTATTTAAATGTGATAGTATGGTGACTTATACATATGTATTTTTGCAGGAACTTGAAGGAACGAAATCGTTATTACCAGCTCCGAGTGATATAGAGAGCGATGGCGAAGAAGCGTTCACGGAATTGGAAATACCTGTAAGTATGCTCAGAAGTATTTATTGTAAAGCACAAAATTATATAGATCGTATAACTGGCAATATGAAATCGCTCAAAATTTACTGGTTCAACGAAATTATAATGGCAAGGGTTCGAGAAGTGAAACAAGCGTAAAAATTTACAGCTAAGTCGCGATGTCCAATCCATAATCGACCGTCCGTATCCTACCAACACAGTGAAACGACGGCTTTTTCCCGTATGTCATATAGCCAATTTGGCTATATGACATACGGGAAAAAGCCGTCGTTGGCTAAGCCAAACACGCAAAATGATCAAATGTATGGACAGGAAAAGTGCGCTAAATATTCTTATTTGTAAATTTGCAAATGTTTTGTTAAAATACTGTAGGTATTACTGATTCTTTGACACATTATTCGAACCATTAAAATACACAGACATATAGGTTCTGCCATTTTAGAATGTGTCACTGAAGTGCTCGTATCTCTATTAAATGCAGTCTTCTTACTAAATATAATTAAGTATCTTTTAATTTAGCTTAGTAATCATTTTGATATCGAACTTACCTCAATTAAACAGTTTAATATTGAAATAATAATTTAAATACTATAAGATAACATTTAGCTAATTATGTAAAAAAAAACAATTGTAAAACTGTGTGTAATCTGAAATGCTAAGTACAAAATTATGAAGGTAATCATTTGGAAATAGCTATCAACCAAATTACGGGTGAATTAAACATCCAGTTTGGCAGATAGAGCCCCAATGTATATTGATGTACTAAAGAGAAAATAAATAAATTTGAATTTGAATTTGAAATTTTAATTCGAATTGACGGCGCACTCTCGAAAAGGAATAAATACATAGATAATTTATTGATTCAGGCGTTACTTTGCGGAAATCCATTATCAAAAAACGATATTAAAAAATATTTAGTGACACTTCCGCTGAAAAGAAAACAATGATTTTGGCCTATTTGGGGGCGTGCAAAGCATAAAATGCTAATAGGAAGAATACAAAATAAAAAACACAAGAAACCCCAAATAAACCAACACCGATTCGACACGTGTTTCGCCTCTACACGAGGCATAAAAATAAATACCTATCTGTTTCTCTATTTTGTAAAGTTTATTGGACAATTAAGTAACAATTATTACATTGAATATATGAGAAACTAGCTGGTGCCCGCGACGTCGTCTGCGCAGGATTAGTATTTCGAATAGCTTATTGTCTTCTCCAAAGTCATATCTATCTTTATACCAAAATGTCATTAAATATATGTACATGGTTATATGAGTAAATTTAAGTACTTAATAAATCAATCAGTAAACACTAATAATAAATTACAGTACCTACGTACATACAAATATAAATTAATCACCATGTTAAAACTGTCATTACGTTTCATCACCCTTGACGATATTTGTGTTACATTTCATCACCCTTGACGGTCGCCGAGCACGTCTTGTGTATCGAGCTGTAAAAACGATAGCGTGCTTTTGCATTATCAGAAACAAACTTTGACAGAACTGTCATCATTACGATCTTAACGTAGGCCGAGATCTTGTTCTTTTGTCTATGCCGTGCCCAAGAATATTACGATTTTAACTCGCGTGGTGATGGATGATGGATGATGATGATGATGATAGTATTCTGTGTGTTAATCCAGCGTCGCATTTACCTCCATACCACATTTAATTAAAATTGGCCCCGCCGTTTGAGCGTGAAAGAGTAACAAACATCCACACAACCACACATCCACACATCCATACTCACAATTTTCGCATTTATATTATTAGTAGGATAGGATGATCATGTTATTATTTTACGAAAACACTGTAGACTTCACCACAAGATACGAGTTGAATGTCTCAACGAGTCTTTGTAACATGAGTCTATTTTTACTCCGCTTACAATACAGTTAGTTGTTTGGTGAACTGTTACAGAATTGTTTTGAGTATCGTCATCCGATACCTTCCGGTGTTTACTAATTGATCGGTCACACCCCCACCTAACATTCCATGATAAGATAATGTTCTGCGTCAGTCGACCCCCCATGTCTAGATACAGTACAGATAGTCATACAGTTAAAAAGATTTTTAAAACTGTATTAATATTTGAACTAAAATTTTGTCTTTAAAAGATTTGCAAATTTTGAATGAGCTGATGATGCTTCTCCAATTCAGTCTGCCTAGGAAGCAATTTTATTTTTATTCTGTGTCTTAAAAATGTTACAATTTTCATTTTAAGAACAGATATGGTAGCATTGTAAAACTGAAGAGATCTTGATAACTTGATTACTGAAATATTTTAAAGAAGACGTGATTTTATGAACATGATAGATAAATAGAATTTAGATATATGACAATCTATAAATTATCTGATTGTCCATGAAAACTTATCACGCCTCATTAATTCACTCGAAGACTTCTAAGTCTTCAGGGTAACTCAAGAGGTCACAGCCTTGATTGAAGACAAGATATCATTTCCGGCAAAAAAATGTGTAGGTGGAACGAAACGTGCAATGCGAAGACTGGACTAGAAATAGCTCGTACAAAATAGAATAACCACCTACATCTTGTGTATACGATGGACTTTGTAACGCGTAAACACGACAAAGTTTCTTATATGAGCGATGCTGAAATTGTTTACCAGCAGTTGTTCCGGTACGTTACAATTTTAGACAACATGGCATTGTTGTCTAAAATTGTAACGTACCGTAACAATTGTAAATCAATTGAAGTAATGGCATATCGTTATATATGATTGGTATTGTATAACGGCAATCATAGATACATTGAGATAGATATCGAGATAGTAGGTATATCATGATTTTATAGGTAGATATGAACGAGACTGAGAAATTATTGCAGCAATCGCAAAAGCATTTCAACATCCGCAGCCGTATTGAACATATCAGAATAGAATACTACCGTTTATTCAAGTTTCTGTGGCGCCATATCGTGATGTAATATTACTACATCATCTTGGCACATATCATTGACAACATCGCGTGAGAGATGCTTTCTTTGCCAAATGGGCGTTTCTTCTATTGACTGAGTTTATTCTGGCTTCCTTTATTCATTGTCATAGCGGCTCATAGATCGGTCATTGTACTTTTTAATTCAACATCGTTATGGCTATTAGAATCAATCACGATATTGGCGAAGATCTGCTGCAGGTTCCTGCAATTTGTGATCAATTTTCTCAAGAAGAATGCTCAAGTTTAAATGCAACGATATCTCAAGATTTTTGTGACGACCTCCTGGCAGTTCCTCATGATACTAATAAGTTTCCTCATGAAGAATGCGAGAGTTTGTTCATGTCTTGTGATGACTATGATAGTCTACTTGCTTTCTTAGAAGAGGACACAGAATCGGTCAGTAAATCAACTTAACAATCTGTGTAAAACACCCAGTATTACAAATTGTCCATTGTCCCATTGTCTGTTTCCGCTGCACTACCAAGCTGCACTACTGGTAGTGCAGAAGGACTACTTTCATAACTTAACATATAAAACAACATTATAAATAGAACCCATACTAAGGACCAAAAATTAGTTAGATCATAGATCTCGAGGTTGCGCATTGAGCAGAGCATTGAAGTTTATGAGTTGTATATACACAAATCTGCAGTAGTTTGACATGCAGTTTTTTTTCCAGGAGCAACAAGAAACGCCTTTCAAGAGTTTCTGGTTGGAAAGTTTCCTTAATAAAGAGGTTATTCTGGATGCCAGTATCCTCGGTGATGTACCGGCGGTGTACCGAGTCCCCGCGCCCGCTCCACACCAGATGCCAGTCATAGGGGTGTACATCGACCCCAGAGTCAGAACCGGTTTCAGATACAAAGTTAGGCCCATGCAGGTGAGATAAAACACTTGAATCAACTTCATGAACGTTTCACGTCGCGCGCTAAGTAGGGAATTGTCGTCTTGTAAGAAAGAAGTGTTGACGATTGCAATGTGACCATGTGTCAGTAAATGCAATCTTCCACATTTCAATTTTTGTGCTTGTTTTAATATTGTATCTAATTTCATACTCCACTGATGATTCAGTCCTGTTTTTATCGACAATTCCTTACGAAATGTGAATGTTGCTTGCCCATTCGAAAATGTAACATTAAATCGTATTGGAAATGCTTTTGTACCATCAATGGAGCTTGTTACTATCGAACACTAGAAAAACTTTGAAGATCCATTTAAATTCGATGCAAAATTTAATCTTCTGGACTGCGAAAGAAACGGCTACACAAATAAAGATGAAACCCAGATGTGTTGAGTTTGGATGTTGTTTTAGCAAATAACTTTAAACATTCTATCGTCCTAATGTTATATTTTTAGCCCGTGGTGGTTTCTGTACTACCTACTTGAAAATTTCAAGATTTATTATCGCTTATGAAATAAAAAAAATATAAACATCGTTTGTGGTTAGTACGGAACATTTTTGCAAGGTTGACCTTTTTCAGAAACAAGGATGGTGAGTTCATTTTATCTTACAAAGATGTTCATGGGCTATACGAAAATTCTTACTAGTGCCTACTCACAACTTTGCCCTAATCGGGTAACGTAATTAATCTTTCTATCCACAAAAACAATGGCCACGAAGTGTTTTCGTAAAGATCTATTTTGATAACCACAATCGAGAGAAGATTTTATTTTTTTTTGTACATACAATCTTTTTACCTAATAATGTATCAGTCCTATAGTTCAATGACGACGATAGTATGTAAGGTTGTCATGTAGATACATATACATGTAAAATGGTTTACTATTAAATGAATTTCAACACCATGCAATTTAAATTGAACAATTAGGTGACTTAGATAATATTTATTATATAAATTTTATTCATAAATTTTCGTTTTACACACTTTATCATGTAGTCTGGAATAATGTAATTTTACTGTTCATAAATTACCATTGTAATGGCAACCTTATGAGCAAATGTTTAAAGTATTTGTTGAAAGATTGATTCCCCATAACGTACAAACGAGAATCCAAATTGAACAGGTAAATCTCTGCTAGTCAGTTTCAGCGGTCCAGATTGATTTGGTTCGTTTAAATACCGGGTGCTAGTTTAGTGAGTAGCGGTGTCCGTTGCTGAAATTTACAGAATGAAAATATCATCAACGTCCAACACTGTTAACTTGCACGTACATTCGAGACTGGTTGTGTGCACTGCCGTTGTAGGCGATGGTTTGTGGATCGTCCAGTTTTTCAGACTCCCGCCCAAAGCGGAGATCACAATACAATCTTCAAGACGGACAGAGACCAGAGGTCAAAGTGACATGGCCGCCGGCATGACATGTCCTCAATAGGTAAACCATAAGTATCATTCATAAGGGCGTTTCGCCAATTTTTATATCAGTTTGAAAACTTTACTCGCCGCTCTTGATATGATTATTTTTTCATAACATCAAACGTGAATGTTTTTATCATATTATGGGTTGCACGGATTTCCTCATTATTTTGTCATTTCACATGTGGGCAACTTTAACATCATCATCAAATTGTACAAAACTGTTTTGAAGCAATAATCATAGCAAGTCTGGCAGTCAATGTTTCAAGAAGTATTATATTGTTTTGAAGTGCTATTTGTTTTCTACTATACAACCTCATCTTGTTTATTAAAAAATAAAAAAAAATCTTAAATAAAAAATATATTAAGAATGCTATTTAAAATTAAAATTTGAAGAAAATTAAAGTCGTAATTTAAATTGATTATTTGTGTCGGAGTATGAACTGTATAATTTTCCGGAATAGAGGAATGTAATATATTGGATGTTTTCAGGCATTGGACGCTCCCCCGCTGTCAGTGAAGCCAAGATACTTGTTCGGAGGCAAGGCTCTAACGCTGCAATCGATCGGGCGCGGCTTTGCCCGCCGTCTAACCTTCGAGCCAATTGGCTCTACTCTCAATGAAAATACCAATTACTTCTGGACCGACTCGCGGCCTGAAGGGTTTGTGTTTGAGATTGAGGCCGTGTCCGCTGGAGAGAAGTTCACTATCTATGATGCCAATCATGAGCCGCAGGGTATTATGGAAGTCGTACAACAACAGGTAAATATAAACTATTATTAGAGTATATATAAACTATTATATTATAAAGAGGAAAGATATGTTTGTTTAAATTTAATAGGCTCCGAAATCACAGGATTGATTTTATAAGATCTTTCACCAGTAGAATCCCACATTGTCACTGATGAACATAGGCTATACCTATTTGATTCATCAACATCATCATCCGTCACCACGCGGGTGAAACCGCTGACGGATCAGCTAGTTAGATATTATTTTAACCTATAAGTACCTATAAGTACCTTCTGCCGTGAAAGTTAACCGTCAGATTATTATTAAAATTTGTTTGTCAGTTTAATAAAATGACATTAGTATTTTATTAAGATTATCTAAACATTTCATTTCAGTTAAGGAATAAGTGTATATCCATGTGTAACAAATTTTCTATCTTACATTTTCAGAAGAATCAAATTGAGCTGGAACAGAAGATATCCCAAGATGGAACTATTGAAAAACGAGTAAAGATCAACACGCTATGCAAAGTAGAGTGGTACGAAAATGATTCTGCAACAAAACTAGTCCCTGTTGTAGGCGTGGCTGTTCTCAAGAAGGGCAGAGGAAACGCTGTGGTCTCCAGAGTGATAAACGTCGCCATCGGTATCAAGCAGTTGAAGAAGGGATATGAACTCAAGCCGGGCATCGCATCTTCCTCCAGGAGGATCAAAGTCAACGGCGGTGATATCAAAGACATTCCGTGCCAATACTGCGTAGTTGGGCTTGAGAAATATGAGTTGCCAGTTATTGGTAAGAGTCTTCCCTTATGAAGCTGCTTTGTATTGACGTCTCAATAGTGGTATCTAATGGAATTCTGTTTTGCAGGTACATACATCGATCCGCGCATCATTCCTGGTTTCCATTACCGCGTGCGTCCGGCCGACAGCCGTCGGTATCTGTTCGAGGGACGCAACATGCTGCTCCAGTCCATCGGAATGGGTTACGGCAAGCGCATCACCTTCAAACCTGACACACTCAACGCTCCCGAAAACTACTTCTGGTCTGACTCACACCCTGAGGGTTTGGGAATGGAGCCCAGAGCAATTCACCCTGGAATGAAATTCACTATCTCAGGAAACGGGGTATGTTGCAGTGGAATCTTCTTAATCCTGTATACTGGCAGCCTGCCAGAATGATCCCACGAGCCGTTTTAAGACGCATGTGATTACGTTTTGATTTGTTTACTCACTGATTTATTTCTGTAAATGTCGAGACATACGGATCTGGCAGAAGGACGATGACTATCAGAGACCATTTGCATCGATTTGGCTTCCAGCCAGAGACAATTGGATCTTGGCGAGAATTTCTACTTTATTAATAATAACTTTCCTTACAGGGTCTGTTGGGTGAAGCGAGCGTTTTCCGCGCTGACCTGCCACAAGTAGAAGAGAAGACCGAATACGTGGATGTGCCGGGAAAGCGTGGCAGTGCTGTAGAGAAGTACATACACGTGGATGTCACATGTCACGTGAAACTGGCCACCACTGGCGGCGGTTCCGTCGACTCGGAAGTTCACCTCATGAAGGTTTCGGGTGTTGCACTCATGCGCAAAGAGCCGGGACAGTCGATGGCTAAACTTGTTAAGGTGTTCAACGTCGGTCTCGATTCGCAGCTGAACCTTCTGTTCGCGCACTCGCAAACCGAGCTGACCTTCCATCCCTTGCCCTAAACTGTTCCCGGGACCCGAATGGTGGCACGGAACTGCGGCGCTCGTCGCGTGTACCGTGGCACCATAACAACCTATTGGCGCGACATAGGCTCCGTCAAATGCCAACCCATTGGTCACGAGTGTACAACCGAAGGCGGCCGGCGTCCGTCCACACTGCCGCTGTTGGCAACTCGGTTGTAGACTCGCTTCGGCTGTACGCTGAAAACCTAAACTCATTGATGCCATCAGAGCTTGAATGTCACCGCTGAAGGCCGCTATCGGCTTGCTAGTTGCTTAAACTCCCTTGTTACTTCGACTTAGTTTAACTTAACTTAGTTTTGATATCTGTTGCGTGTAGTCAACTGACTTTAAACATTGATATATATTACTCTGATCAGTATTGTTAAATTTAATAAATACCTACTTATTATGTTGATGAATGCAATGTTAAGTAATAATAGGATTTAAATTAAATTAAACAATAGGTGCCAGTTTGGTTTAACATTCAATATATCATTCTGGAGAACAAAGCAAAAGGCTAGAGCTAAATTCTTAAATTATTAATTTAATTGATTTTAATTTTGTATTTTATTTTTATACCTTCTCGAATACGGTGTATCTAGAACTACTTTCTTTTACTACTAGGTAGGTATTACAGTTATTGAATACTTTGAAGGACAGCCGAGCGAATGATTATTTTAATTTTATATTTTATTACTATTGCTTCTCGAATATGATGTATCTAGACCTACTTATATTACCGAATAAATAACATTCTTATCAAATGAACTTGGTTTCTTTTACAATTTAATTATATTCATACATGGTGCTAATGAAAACTTTGTAGGACATTCGAGCGAAGCAATTTAAATGAAAAGCTATTAAGTAAATATGGAAAAGAACTAGTTTCTCAAGTACTGTATATGCCACTGGCAATTTCTCCCCATGGATTTGCACGCGTGGTTTCGGGGTAAGAAGCCGTAAAATGTATTTATGCACGTAGGTATCCTAAATTTAGCAACCACCAAAAAACTGTTTTTTTGTCACGAACTTGAAACATAGCCCGAGTGTAGCCAGGGGCTGAGGTTTTTAAAACACCTACAATACATAGACAACAGTCCTGTTAACTACTACATACAATAAAACTGTAGAGGTCGAATTTTTGTACAATGAAAAAAAAATGCTAAAAACCGAGTCAGGATGTAAGTAGTGAAATCGAATTAATTTAGATTTTTTCAATGTTTTTGTTTGTCTGTTCGTCTGTCTGTCTGTACGGGCTCCGAAACGACGACCGATTGAAATTAAATTTTTTATGGTGGTAGCTTATATCCATAGTCAACATATAGGATACCTTAGATCCCGGTAAATTAAAGATAGTGCAAAAACTGTAACGTAATTAATTAACGTATCCCGCGAGGTCACGTAAGCCAAGCCGCTGGCGGGTCAGCTAGTCAGAATATATAATAGATGGTTTCATGGTTCACATAATTGAATAGGTAGTAGGTAGTATCGGTTGGGCTTTTTTGTTTACCCATTAAAATGACTTATAAACGGCGACAGCCAAATGAGAGCGTCAGTCATTAAAGGGGGCTAGGTATGTTTCCTATCATTACATCGCACTTGTGTTGTGTGTGCTACCAGAGTTCCCAAGGATAATAAATCCCTATGTTTTTTTCTTTATATATCACTCGTAGCAAGGATGACGAGGCAGGGGGCCTTTAATGGCAGGATTTGTATCCACGGATCTGGGATCAGAATGAATTAGCCACGGCTCCCGCAGTGTTGTATCCACTGATACTGGGATCCGTTTCCAACATAGAAGTGAATTAATAATTACCTGCTGATCCCGTTATCCGTTATACCCTAAAAGCTTGCCAAGAGCACTTCCGGCATCAGAATATATCCAAAGTTACATGGGGGAAAGATAAAATAACAATTGATGGTAGTGCTAAGCCTGATGTCCATTAACAGTTGCAGTGCCCCCAAAGAGGAGGCAAATAATATACGAGTACTTACTAGTAGCGTTATTCATAGCTTACAGGAACAATAGATTTACCTATTTTTAGAACTAGACATAAAAGTAATTAAAACGGAGTTGGAACCATACATAGAATGTAATAGGTACCTATTCCCTACGGGCTACGACTTACACTGTGTTTTTAACCTAAAATAATGATTACCCCTAAGGCCTACACTAACTAAAAGAAAATAAAAATGAACTTTAGTGATAAATAAAGATATAATAGCGATACGTGACCATGTAAAAAAGTTTGTGATCACTAGCATAAGCTCAAATAAGTTATCTTTTAAATTGAGCATAATCAACAATGTATTAATATAAGTATTATAAAGGCTTCCCTGAGCTCTGGCGCTGTAAGACGTAGCTGACGGTTCCAAACAGCTTATCCCTTTGCGTCCCAAAGACGTATATATATTCGTCAGTTTCATTCATAAAGCTTTTGTTTTAATTATCACGGTATATAGGAAGGATTAACAGCATCCCACGCGTGTTATTTTGGGTTTAAGTCAGCCGAGCCGGCAGGCCAGTCTAACCTTGTGTTGCGATGTCGTATTCTCGGAAAGCAGCATTGACTCGTTGAGCCCGATGGGCGGGTGCATTATCATCGACCAGTGCAAATTGGTGCCATGGTTTATTCGGAATGGTCTGACAATTCCATCAACAGCTACTACTACATGTCTGCTGTCATGAAGCCTTGATACGGGATCAAAGGCGTTCTAGCTCCAATCATAATACCACCCCAAAAGGAACCTCTTACCTGTAGACCTGCACACCTCCACAACCTGCCTAATCGTGGTGTACATCCCGTGAGTACTAATTATACAAGTACAATTTGAAAAATTTAATCCCGACTTCCATTCTATTCAGTTATGTATATCTCAAAAACTACTGGACCGAATTTGTTGAAATTGACCACACGGACCACACGGCAAGCACCAGCACCCGAATCGGTTCATCCACTCGAAAGTTATAAGGTAACAAATATAAAAAAATACAGTCGAATTGAGTACCTCCTCTTTGTTTTGCAAGTCGGTAGAAAATGAAAATTATCTTAAAAAAAGGTGAACGTTGATTACCTACGTCGAAAGAATTTCAAATTTGAATTTGCTACAAGCAAAAGCATGGTTATGGTTTTAGATAAAGACATCTTACTACTATATTATAATTAAATGAATTCACAAGCGCAGCGAGCGCAGTTTATGGAACTAGAGTATCGTAGCTATATGCACTAATTAAGTAGGTACCTAGATATATTAAAATCGTGACTAACGACTAGTGACTACGATGATCGTGACTAGCCTTAAAATATAACTTACACTGAAGAAATCAAAAATGAAGTGTTATGTATGTAATTCATATTGAACCGGTAGTGATAAGCAAAATCACTTCCGAAGTGAAAGACACGATCGAGGTAAGCCAAAAACCCTGAACTATTTCAGGCACTGACCGCACTGTGCATAAAACATGTTGGAGATTGAATTTTGAGGAATTAATTCTCGATATGAAGGTTCGAGTGCACCGGATTTTAAATGTGGCATTGGACTTACATAAAATAAAATAAAAACTACATACAGCTAAAACACAGAAGTTATATAAAGATGATTTAATAATTTGAAATAAAAGTAAGGATTTGGAAGTACAATTAGCTCATTCCTACTTAGTTTTATAATGACGATATAAGTAAATGAAGACAATTATACCTTACTTACCTTAGCAAACGACTATCCCATAGGAATATTTTCCGGGAACAAAGTGGCCTATGTGTATGTAATGCTTAGAATAAGCTATGTCCATTTTTAATTTTCATTCATTTGGTTTAGTCGTAGCGGCGTAAAGAAATGACCAACCCTACATAAGTGATTAGTTTCATGCGTTAGTTTTAATAAAAATGATCGACAGTAATATGACCCGTTAAATGTATTTCTTATTTAGTCATTATTTTATATTGTGATAATAATGTTGTGAAGCTAATTTTAAAGTTTGCTGACCTAAAATATATAATAATAAAAACACTCGTCAGTAACTACACCTAGCCTTACACGCAGTACTAAATTATAAATAATATGTTAAGCACGGGTAAATAACGACACCTAGCATTTCCAAGCTGTACTAAATGTATAACGTAGAGGTTTGGCAAACCGTCTAAATGGTTTGCTACCTACTACGTTCAATGAATTGTCACACTGGTAATTGAAAATAACTGTACAGTTGCCGTTAGATGGCGTTACTACTCGATCGGAACTTTTCAATAGATGGCGCTAAATTTAATTTTCTATCGTCGAATTTTATGAGTTCAGTCGCCTCTAGATCGGGCGCTCTACCGCGTGTCAGAGAAGTTATGTCTAGGTAGAGCTGCGTAGAGTCGAGTGTGTAAACTTTATAGTTAGCGGGAATACTCTGCCGGCAATCGGCAAACGCGCTGGGGGTCCCTGCGTCTCTCGCGCCTCGAACTATTCTTACGAACACCGCGATGTGCCAAATCATAACTGGATAAGTAGCAGTGTACGGGGATAACACGATTTTCTCACTTCTACATGTGTTGAAAGTTTACGATCATTTATCAATATGGCAAAAATTAGGTGCGGAAGTGTTTTATTTTTGTGCGTTTTATATAGTGTCACTAGTTTCAATCTGGAACCGAGGATTCCTGTGATAAAGAACGGCGAACCTGGATCCTATTTCGGATTTTCCGTCGCCGAGCATATCACTTTGAACGAAGACGGGAGCAAAACCAGCTGGTGAGTTTATCTTAGATTATTATCCTAAAGCAATGAAACTAATCCGAAACTTATGAAGCGGCATGATGTCATCGAAGGTCGACTTCTATATGCTCTATCGTCCGTTTTCGAATCGAATATCACTTCTTCGAATGTAATACTAGAATACTGTTCCATATCAAAATTATCAGAAGTGTTCTTATCAAGAATTTATGAAGTCATTGTTAAGTCCGACGGCGCCTACTTTACATGTTACCTACTTGTTGTTATTCAATGTGCTAACGAACACATCATTATTTTAAAGGCTCTCTCAATCTATAATTCTTCTGTATCTAATATGATAACGTTCAAAACTATTGACCTTGTTCTTACAATAGGTGATCGAATTCATCTGGGAGAGGCTTTTATATCGGATGTCAATAGACATTTATTTATATTGTTTTCGTATTGTACTTTTTAAGTGTGGTCCAAAGTTTAAAATAAAACAATCGGAACAAAAACTCCGGATGTAACATTATCTACCTGTGGAATCTGTGAAGGTTTAGAAGTACCTGTGAAGCCTTTAAGTTTGGAGCCCTTCACTTCTGCGTTTCGTACACGTTATGGTAATTACGATGGTTAACGTAACGCTAACACCACATCATTAGTCGTAGAGTTAAATTTGCTTACAGCAGCTTAAAGCAGATTATACATATAGATATGGTGCGTTTTTTTAATTTAAACTAAAGTAGGTTACTAGTACTATTTGTGTCTTTCGATAGATAGTAGCCTTGTGTATGTCTACAGTGTGTATCGGGGCTGAAATTTAAAGCTATGTATGCATGTTTGCATAGGATTACTAGAGCTTACGTTTGCTCCTTCAAGTCGGATACCCATTGTGCATTTAAAGGCATCAAAATCTCACCTCCACAGCTCAAAGCAGTTTAAATATAACAATTATTATTCCATACATAAAGGTAGTCATATAACGTCTGTTGAACGTGCTAAACCGTAATACAGCTGTATTATCAGCTCGGTGGCAATACAAAATAACTAAAACGTGTAAAAGTTGAATTGTTCATACTGTAGCACAATTTTCGAAATTAAATTGAAAACTTGTAATTTTTAAAAGAAATAAGTAATATGGAAGATAACTATTATTATTTTCCTTATTACTTATTATTATTTTATTATAAAGTATATAATAATAATAAGGAATATAATGATAAGAAATAATAACTTTAATGATAAATAATAATAATATTAATTTCTTCCTCTATGTTAATGAATGAAATACACTTTTTGTTTAAGGATTGCTCTAATATTTTAAAAGATGCATTGCATTTTTTAAACTGACCAGTTTGCTTACGTGTGTGTGTTTCTCATGGTACTAAGAAAACGTGCCAAGACGACAAAATCTAAGCGATCTATCTTTCGTCTGGGAAATGTGACCCAGTGAGTAAGAACGGCGCCACTTCACACTCGCATAAGTTCAGCAATATTATAATCACGCATTATAAGCAACTAGTATTATATTCTCTTTGTTATAAGTATAAAAGTTTGTGAGTGAGTGAGAATGTCAGATATTGGATGTATGTTTAGTACTTCTTCACGCTGTAACGGATAACAGATTTAAAAGGCCGCTGCATACGTAACGACATAATACCTCGGATGGGCTTTACTCGTACTCCCACCTCTTAAAGTAGTCATATTTAAACCTTACCTTTAAATGTGGTACCACCACGTCAATATGGTTGCCTTAAAATAATAATGGACTAAGATATACGTTTTGATGAGGTATTATCAAATAGTGCACTCAATTCGCGTACTTTGCAACTGCGTTAGTGTTCTATTCGGGTTGGGCATTATGTAGGTATTGATCCTGAAACGCACCATTACGATCGATTTCGGCTAAAAAAGGAACACGCCGTAAATCGTATAGAAGTAATATGTTCGACCGCTTTGTGTCGGTAGGAGTACGATAGTAAGTATTATTATTGTAAGCTTGTTACAAAACGTTCCTGATTTATGATAGTTTTGTAAAAGGTGGGAGTAGGCCTGTTGAGTTGGGAGTAGTAGGATTCTGTTAGCTCCGTTATTAAAGATCCTACCTTTAAAGCGTGGGGGCCTAGGTTTGATTCCTGGAAGCGAAATGTTTGTGTGATGACCGGAAATATTTGTTCTCGGGGTTTTGATGTGTTATTGAGTGTCTTCATGTCTCATGCGGCACAGATACTCCTACTGTTGGGTATGAGTGTTTAAACGTTCGTCTGTGACTAGGATATAAACTAAACCAAAAACCAATCTAAAAAAATAGGATGAAGATAAATAAAATATTTCTTTTTAAGTACATGCTACCACAATCCCTCGACCGCGATGAAATTATTGCAAGCACGTATTGAAAAACAACCGTTTTTCATAAAGCACATAAGTCAGCAATCAAAAATCAATGACAGACTAAAAATCCTACTAATTTTATAAACGCGAAATTTTGTATGTTGGATTTTTGTTACTCTCTCACGCTCATAGGGCTGACTAATTGTGACGAAATTTGGTATAAAGTAGATTAGGTACCTACTGGATTAAAAAATAGGAAACTTTACATCGTCATCATCATCATCATCATCATGATCATTATCATCATCGTCATAGTCACCACGCGGGTATAACCGCAGTGCGCTGCTAGTAATCACATATTATTGGTAAGTGTAATGTATTCGTGAATACTATTTGTGGTCATTAAAACGGAGTGATTACAATCTTTTTGGCCATCTAGTGGCACCTTAGCCATAGCAATACACCGTTTCAATCATTCTTTTAAATTCATACTAGCTAAACAATACATCACGGATGTGACGTGTCATGTCTTACCAAGATATCGACACAGTCACAGACTCATAGATAGCCATAAATTATTTTTACTTTCCGGAAGTGATTGAGCTTCTGTTCGTTAGTCATAATCATAACTAATATTCGTTACTCATCAATCCAAATCACACGGAAAATTATTATTAACTAAAAATTAAAACTTTTGCAGTTTTAGTTATTTCAGTTTCAAAATTCTGTGCAGTAAAAGGGTATCTAATCCTAGTTTATATTTAAAATGTATTAATTTCATAAAAACTTTAATAAATGTACTTCGCTAATTCACTATTACAGCGTAATAATCGTAGACTGTGCTAAAATAATGTTTGCACACTATCCGAGTATCCGTCATTACGTTGGTATTGGTACTCGCCAAGACATGACACTTGAAGACATGTTAGTTAGGGTCCTAAAAATTGACACATAATTCCATCACAGAAAGAGATTATTAAAACAAACTAATAATAAACGGAATGTTGCAATAAACTTATTGCGGGTATGAAATAGGTAATAATAGGTCGGTAGTTATATATTATACGCTTAATAAGTATTGGATATATTGACTTTCGTCTCCTGGTCATTGCTGAGATTATAATTTCCAGAACTTTTATCAGATCAAACCAAAATAGCATTGTGCCTTCCCTTGTAGTTCCTGCCGTGCGATTCTGTAATGATGCGTCGACGAGAAAAATAGAACTCCATCATATTAAAAACCATAGAGAACATTTGTATACTGGAGATTAAAAACTCAGGCCCGAGCACGAATAATGTCAAATGTCTCACCGATGTCAAATTGTATACTTTATGAGATATCGTCCTCGTACATAAGGTTGTTTTTCCAACGTTTCTTGTCATCCCGTCATTTGTTTCACGGATGTTGTCAAAGATGCAACGATGTTTGCTCTTAGAGAATCGCACTGCTGATTCATGCACATCGTTGATATTGCGTGTCACCGTACTGAATTCACTTGTTTCTATGGTCACAAGAGCACCGATATCGAAGGAAAATAGAATGGCCGGAAAACAAATGAACAGATTTAAAAATAATGATCTATGTTATAAAAACACCAATAAATGGAACAAACTTCAACACTAAAAAGTGTAAAATAACTTGTTGAAGTCTTTACCATGATATAGTTGAAAAGTACCTGTAATCACAATATTGTGGTGTAACGGTTTCGACAAGTTATTTCACAATTTTTAGTTATGAAACCGGTTCCAATATTTGGTAACAATTTTTTGCACCCTTTTTAGAGACCTTGCTACTTACGGGATCGATTGTCATTCACCGTCTATTACGATATCATCCAGATAGGCGAAACACTTTTCCGTTATTGGAGTGTAACTCAAAAACAGCTTGACGGAATTTGATGAAATTTAAATGGGACCGCGGAAGTATACTCTACCAAACAAAAAAGAGAATTGTCAAAATCGGACTACTCTATAAAAAGGTATGCCATAATATAAAAAAATATACTTGTATGCTTAAGAACCCTTAGGTACTTTTTGGAAGTCGGTTGAAAATTAATTGAAATTTGGAATTCTAAGTAGAATGAAAGAAATTGAACTTCACACTGGCTGGTATTCATATCGGCATTTTTATGCGACGAACCCTAGATTAGGGTATGTATACTGCAACGAACCATTATCAACCATTAGTTACAAGATTGCCTTGCTATTCATCATCTCATCATCATCATCTCAGCCGTAGGACGTCCACTGCTGAACATAAGCCTCACACACAAATTTCCAAAAGGACCGGTTGGAAGCTCCGTGGTCTCCTCTCCAGAACCATCCGGCCCCATCGGTCATCCGTTCTGCGTGTTATGTGCCCTGCCCACTGCCACTTCAACTTGCTAATCATCTGGGCTATGTACGTGACTTTCGTTCTTCTACGGATCTCCTCATTTCTGATTCGATCATATACAGAAACCCCGAGCATAGCCCTCTCCATAGCTCTCCTTGCTATTACTTTAACTGTAATACTTAACTACTACACCACCAGGGACGAGTATAGCCAGCGGTATGATTGTAACTATGAGAAAATTGAACCCATCGTCTGTGAGTCACTATAAAATAAAATTTATGACTTCTAAGAAGATGTTTTTTTGCGGACGGTAATGAATGACACACAAATCTCACAATATACTGATAGCGGACTCGACTCAAGCGCTAGTTTACATTTCTCTTCAGACTATAGTTTCAGTCCTGCTGGAAAAGTTCCAATTCCACAGAATTGGGGTGAAATGTCCTCGACCTATTCCAATAATAATGTTTGAAATATTCACTGTAAAGATGTCGTTTACACGTGAATACGAATGCAACTACCTATTATAGAAAGCTATTATAGAACCTGTGTAAATATGATATACATACACAGTGAAACCAGCAAAGCACACTGTATTATCACAGCCTATGTAATTTTTATGCCGTGGTATTATTATAAAATCTGAAAGTTTGTGGTTGAGTTTTTAGGTATATTTGTTTCTTCACGTTGAAATGACTGTGTGGATTTGGATTAAAGTTGGAATATAAATAGCTGAAACTTATATCTTTAAACCACATTATTATACTTAACTATCGACTGCCACTTCGTTCGCGTGGTAGGCTCGGCCTATTTTTAATGTAAAATCTTCTACGAAGTATTAGAAAACATTTAAAAAAATGAAATCGATAAAGCCGTTCTCAAGTTACAGCGTGACCAGGAGAAATAAGGGTTAATTTTTATATACTTATTATAGACAACACAAAAAAGGCTGAACGGATTTGCATTAAATTTGTAGTGGTAATGTTGTGCTAATCCCGATTAGCACATACTACTTTTTAACTCGATATCCCTTTTTATCCCGCTGACGGAAATGCGCGCGTAAACTAACTGGTCATAATAAAAAAGGCGAAGTACAATATACATGTGAAAACAAAACATTCTTGAACTGGTTGACTCCAATTTTGCGGTTCTGGCAGGACCTATACCTACGTAATCCGAGCATCAGTGTATATCTGTCATCACTAATATCCTCCCCAAATGTTCATCTTCAGGATATCTACCTCCTAAACTGCAAATATTATGTTAGCTATTAAACATTTTCGTATCTAAAAAACTAAGTCAATAATGTCGCAGCGCAAACTTAAGAATTGCGATTACTGAGAGCGGGTATATATTCGAGGTCACCTTGTTATACTAGGTATAGGATAAACCTATAGTCTGAGTTTGATAAAATATTTGTGTATATGTATATTTGTATAGGTATAGGTATTTTATTTAAAATAACACTTGTTGACAATATATAATTATTTCACTATAAAAAAAACATACATTATAGACAAATTAATTTCAGTAGGTTAAAATTAACAAAATTGTTGTATTATTAGTTAAATGGAATGTATTTGACTCGCAGATGTTTTCTAAATTCACCGCAAGGTGGCATTGTTGACGATCACGGTAGGAGAGTTGTTCTACCGCTAAAATATTGTTATAAAAGTAGTAAGCGTGGCGGAAAGCGGGCAGTTGGTTAGATTCTCTCCAAATAGTCGTAGAGTTAAAATTCATAGGGCCCTCTTTCAACGGTACACTTATGTACCGGGGCGATTCTCTCCTACTCCCCTCTCTCCTGGCGACGGCCCAAGCCAAGGTCTATACCTTAGTGGTGCCCTTGAGCAAGTCGCCTACTCCTCTTCTTGCGGCGAAGCGTCTTCAACGCTCGCCTTAGGCGGTGCGCCCTCTGCGCCCGCATCTGGCTGAGTGCCATCTGCGCTCGCCAACCGTCCGGTGACGCTGTAAATGCCGGTAGAGGCAAACAGCATTAGTCCGCTTTAAAAAAAAAAAAGGAAAGCGGGCAGTCTGTTGTCGTTAGCCGAGGTAAACACTAGGAAACGTTGAGCGTCGAATTTATGTCGGAACAACTATAAAATCTGAGCACAAGTTGACTAAAATCTTTATTTAAAGGGATATGTTGTTATACTTTAAATAAATAATTAGAATAGTTTATACTAGTGGTTTAACATTGTTGAACAGAGAGAAATAGTATTAAATGCGAAGTATAGTGATTAGTAAATGATTAAATAAAATGTAAAATAATAAGTGAATGCTCTGTCTTATTTACAATACCTTATTAAGGATTACATTCCTTATCAAGTATGCTTATTACAGCGATAATGTTAAATGAAATGTTACACACTCTAAACTTGTTCTCATTTCTCAATATTCACGTGGGAATATATATATATATATATATATATATATGTTGATATATATATATATGTTGAAGATGTATAAAAGTGTAGAAAATGAGTCTAACGTCGTAACTAGGTATTAATAATGAATATGTTATGAACATTCTTATTTGTATCATTGATTGTTTGTAAAGTACTACAGTCATAAAATCATTCATACAACAATCTATTTGTAGGTAGAGGAAAATTCACTACAGAAAATATTTCATACTTACGACTTTTTTTGGAATTTTGATGCATACTTTATTCGGCGACAAGACTGCGACAACAATGTGATCTTCTTCAGCACGCTAAAGCATTAAATAGCTTATCAAGTTAACTTTCAGGTAAAAGCCATCGCAAATTTAAAATTAATAACTCACCCTGTATCTATCAGCCCGGACAAGGACTTAGGCCTTTCGAAAAGTGTGCGGCTTAAGAGCCGGAATTTCAGATTTTCCCCCGGTTGGAACCACGTCTTGCGAGTTTGGTAGCAGACCAAGACTCTCTTATACATTACAATAAAATTATTATTATTATAAAATATATATAATATTTTAAGCTAGTTGTTCTGACTCATATATATACTAGCTTAAGTTGTCTTGTTCTATGGAAAAATATCAGTTCTTCGCAAACTTCCGTATTTTCCAGGCAATGTTTTATTTTTTTCTTACCTAAAAGCTTGGACTTATACAATTTTATAAAAAAGCATCCGATACAGACCAGCTGTTCTCAAATTATGTGCTTACTAACGAACAGCATTTAATTTTCATTAATATAGATAATGTCGTCCTGTTCTTACCAGTTTCCAATCAAAAGACAGAAATAGAAAGTGTTAATGCGCTCAAATTTTTTTCGGTAAATGTTATTCAGAGATGTTAGCTCTGATTCATCATACAAAAGGTGCTCAATCATTCTCCCAGTAATTTTACAGCCTGCATATAATAATTTTAACCCAAGTATTTACCTGAATAAGTAGTAGTAATAGTAGTAGTACCTATCGGCCTTATTCATAAACTTGGCTTACACCCGGAGTAGTTAAAACATCTATCTGTCAATTTTTCGCTTGCAGTAAATGTCACGCGTGAAAGCAAGGCAAAGCATGTTACGCCTAAGTTTAAGCAACGTTTATTAATAAAGGCCTATATGTTCAACACTTTAAGAATAATCGCACAGGGCTATTTATCCGTATTCCAATAATGTGTAGCATTACTCTAGTGAAATAAAAATAATAGCCAAGTCATTATTTATGCACCAATTGGAACTGCCAAGCTAGCAGAGTGGCCAAAACACCTTACCTCTTTGTTTGACGCTGATTCTTTATCCCTAATAAACGGGTCGCTTAACCGGGTGTGGCTCATATTTCGGGCGAAAGTACTTACTAAACGGTATTACTATTTTTATTGTATGACCATAGTTGGAACAATCAGAAGTTTGTACACGTAGTAGTTTCCGTTTTCTTCATTATGAAAAAAAAACCAAAAAATTAAATCGACTAAAAAGTGTGAAATAACTTCTTGAAGTCAGTACCACGATAGTTCAAAAGTACCTCTTATCACAATACTGTGCGTATGGTACCGACTTTTCATTGTTGAAGTCGGTACCATTTTTTGGTAAGAAAATACTTGTTTTTTTCACTTTTTCAGTGGGACCACATCGGAAGTATACTTTACCAAACAAAAAAAGAGTTATACAAATCGTACTCTTCTATAAAAAGTTACGCGTGATCATACATAAAAATTTACTCGTCGACTTGAGAACTTCTCCTTTTGTTTTGGAAGTCGGTTGAAAATAGAATTACTTGTCAGACCATACGAGAAACCATACGTACATATCGTGATTGTTTCGAGCAGTAAAATAAATAATTACCAAATTCAATGTGCTATTTTCGCGGGAACTGATTGGTTTGAACCGTAAATTTTAACTACCTCACACGTGGGCTCTAAGTTCTAAAGCTTTGGGCCTTAACGTGGGTGTTACACGCAGCTTTGAATTTAGGAGTTTGTCTACAAATAAAGACATTTTGTTAACGTTTCACACGATATAGTAACGTGTAAGTTTATGGAAATTGTTTTAGGACCATTATTGGATTCATTTATTTGTGTTTATTTTATGTGTGCGACGAAAATGGACAATGAAATATAACAATACATATTTTAAATTAGAATACATTTATTGGTTTTTAGCCTTCAAGCCGTAATTTTTCCATTTTGTCGTGACGATAATCGTGTAGTTTTAATTGTCGTATCTTATATATTTAAATTAAGGTGTCCACGTAGGACGACACGATTAACTGTCGTTGTATCTGAACTGTCGTTACGACAAAGTGGGAACATGCCCATACATTTTTTTAAGAGTAGTAATAGATATAAAACATAGATTTTTTTTGAGTCGTAAACAGTGAAAACGGATTAATGAAAAAGTATGAGAATTTAATAAATATAATACTTGAAAGACTCATAGAAATGTGCCCATAACTTTTTAATTTAAAAGAGGAGTGTATATAGGTTTCAAGAAAAAAAACCCACCGACTAATTTTAGTGGTCTCCACTATACCTAAACCTACTCGTACACTTGGTTTCACCAAACTTAAGCAATTATTTCGAAAGCAATAAGTAAAATAAGATTTATATTGCATACTTGTTGGTGTTTGAGATGAAATCGTAGGGGAATTTTCTTTTCAATAATACTTTCTCCCAATAGGCTGTCCCCTTATAAGTCCTCAATTAAAATGTTCACACGTCACGCACAGCGGGATGCGAACAGACGGATAGATCCAACAATTCTGTATCTATTAGGGTAGCCATAATGTGGAGAGACGACTTCAATGAATATCAATTGGTATTCAATTCGGTGCATGTTTATGTATCCAGTTCGGTGGTTTGCGGTTTAGGGATCATTATAAAGACATAAAAAAGAGAATAATGTTATTTAAAAAAAAAATTCTGTGATTGTATTACTAACTGACCCATTCACAGTTTTGCCCGCGAGGCTTTATAGGATGCAGCCGTGAAACAAATGACGAGATGACAAGAAACGTTGGAAAAACAAGCTTGTGTACAAGGGCTATCTCTCATAAAGTCATATCATATATAGTCAGTATTTGACATCGGTGAGCTCGTCGACGAGCGCATCGATGAATCATTCGGCAGGACCGCAGACGCTGTCAGTTCAGAGCTTGAATTCTTTCACTCTGAAATCAAGCAAGCGCATCTCTTGAAAACGTATAAAAATTCATAAAAAAGTAATGTTCATTATTCAATAAAAACAGCATCCGTCAGTGTAGGTATGTGTATTAAAAATTACTATTTTATGATATGTGTTTCATGACAAATACAATTCTGTATAAAGAGCAAAACTTTTTTAAAGGTGCAATTAAGTGGTAGGTATGTTTGTTTTTTTTAAGTACTTACCTACTCTCGTATATTAAGATATGTTTTAGGTCCGTCAATGTGTAGGTACTTAAAAGTCTTAGAAATGTATTTTTTTTGTAATTTAGATTAAATTATGTGTTAAGCTAATTGTAATTAAGATGAGATAAACTGCTTCAAAAGCCCTCATTTTTATCGACGTCATGAATTGACTGCACCTTAACGATAGAAATAGCGATGACCTAAATTTTATGGTGCACGCAAGATAATTGTCCGATGTTCGATCTCCCTTCAGGATGCTCAAATGAGCTCAACAGGTTCATAATAGTGATTACCTTATACCTACAATATATATATACAATACCTACAATCTACACCTATAATACCTACATACATACTATGCACATAATCTAATGCTAATAAACTAAATGAATGCGATCGAAACCAGTCAAAAGAACCCCTCGTGCAGTTTTCAAAGATATATATTCTACGTGTAAACTGTTCCAATTACTGATGACCAGTGTCGGTGATAACTGGCTTATTTATTGGAGACATTTATAAACCTTTTAAAGTAATGAATTATCGATATATCAGCGAAGTATTGACAGAAAATTATGCTTCAATTGAAGTAGTATTTTTTTAATGACGAATCATCTTACATTACTACGAACTACATATAACTACGTCTACTCTACGAAACTAAGTTTAATCTGTAAAAAGTACTTGAATAGTAGCCTTATATAGTTTCAGAATCGTCTATTACTATATATGGTATCTGTTTCTAAAAAAGAGCAACATTCAGGGAAAGTTAACCAACCATTTTGTATACACAGATTACGAAAACAGCTATGATGATGTTTGTCTCACTTCTGAATACCGACTCACTATTCATTCAAACATAGAATATATAAGACCTTCAATAGAAACACATTGATATAGGTATTTAATAAAACACTGTATTCTCTTTCTTCCATAAAATCTAATATTTATCACCGCAACAGACAGATATACAACCATAATACATAACACAATATTATCCACTGCGAAACAATTATTTACGGCACCATTATTACAAATGGTTAATCATTATCCACTCAAAATAATATACTGTAATCATTATTACCAATCAAAGCAATAATCGTAAATGCAAATGTAGGCAACACTGACGTTTATAATTTCCCGCCATTCTAATACTGACCACCATTCTATAATTGACTACCGTATTTATCTACGTTAAGCTATCTAAGTTAAGCTTGGTATTTTGTAATTCTACGATATCTCATAAGTCTTAATGCGCACGGGTTTTCTAACCGAGCAACCTTATGCGGGCCGATGCAATTCTCGAAGGAAGCATCACTGAAAAAACATTCATACTCTCATGCGCTAAATATGACTGTACATCCAGGACCTCGGCTGAAAATACAATATTAGGCACGTTTTTAATAAATAACAAATTAAAATATATATATATATATATATATATATATATATATATATATATATATATATATATATATTATATACATGAATCCTAAAAATATTTACAGAACATTAAAAGTATAAATAAAAACGAATCTATAAATCCCAATGTAGGGGATATAAATAACAATTAATTATATTATGAATAAAAAGGACAAAAAATAAATTATATCTTTGTTTCTTTACATTAACATTGCAAGAGTAGCGAAAAATGGTTACCTACACGGCAAAAATGAATTTAGCTATTTATCGAGGGTTATGCCCTAGGTTAAATTGCACCTATGTGCTATCGATAATAGAACACCGATATCTTGAGCTGCAAATCTACGAGTAGCTTGACATTGTTTATATCAGATTTCGTGATAGCATTGAGATTGCATATGATTTAAGGTGGCGCTTTTATATGTAAGATAAGATACAATAGACGTATAAATTTTCAGCGTAATAATTATATTCACAATTAAGGAGTACCCATGTATCATGTCGAAATCCAACTAATATTTTAAATGTTAAAGTATGTTTGTACTGAGCACTGTAACAGCTGGACGAATTTGACTACAATTTTAAATGGAAAGTGTATAATATAGAAATTGCTTTCATACATAATCCATGTATGCCACCGTTTTATTCAGACATTGAAGTAGTTAACTTGATTGAAACTTTCGTAAGTATTACACATTTTAATGTTATTTGTCGAAACCGGCCGAGATATTCGAGATATTCGACTATACCTAACCGTCAAATAACATTAACATTTAAGAGGATTGCATAGCTAGTACTTTCCATGCTAAAAGAGAAAACTCTTTTCTACCTCTTAACATTGTCCGATTTCAGTGATTTTTTTTCATGGTATCATGACATTGTTTACTATGCCCATATTGATTTTTTCAGTTTTTTTAAGTTCTAAAAAAGGAAATTTATAGTACTTTGAAATACTGAAAAAATCGAAACGTACGGGCATAGTAAACAATGTCATGATACCATGAAAAAAAAATCACTGAAATCGGATAATGTAGAAAAGAGTTTTCTCTTTTAGCATGGAAAGTACTAGCTATGCAATCCTCTGAAGTAGTTCCCGAAGCGTCCTTCTTCTAATAAATTCATACTTTCTGTGGGCACGAGGCAAGGCGCGTTGACGAGTCGATTGAACGTCTATAGTTGTCCTGAGCAAAGTAGAAGGCACTAGATCGCGAGGGGGATTTTTCAGTTTTTTTAAGTTAAAAAAAAAGGAAATTTATAGTACTTTGAAATACTGAAAAAATCGAAACGTACGGGCATAGTAAACAATGTCATGATACCATGAAAAAATAAATCACTGAAATCGGATAATGTTAAGAGGTAGAAAATAGTTTTCTCTTTTAGCATGGAAAGTACTAGCTATGCAATCCTCTTAAGTAGTTCCCGAAGCGTCCTTCTTCTAACAAATTCATACTTTCTGTGGGCACGAGGCAAGGCGCGTTGACGAGTCGATTGAACGTCTATAGTTGTCCTGAGCAGAGTAGAAGGCACTAGATCGCGAGGGAGATCACCGATTCGATGGACCGACCAGGTACGAGCAGCCATAAACGGTCATACTAGGAAGGCTGCAGGCAGGGAGGAATGGCGACACATTGTGAGGCGCGTTTCACAGTGTGAAGAGACGACTACGACCGCTCTGTCAAGAGCGTAACGAAGAAGCAGAAGTTCCTGAAGGGTCACCACAACTTTGTCCAATGCGGAGCAAGATGCGACATTTGTAGCTATATAAATTAATGTAGAATAAATCTATGGGAATCTGCCTATTATTAAAAAGTTTTCTGTATTCGAACTCATTATATAATTTATTGATTCAGGCGTTACTTTGCGGAAATCCATCATCAAAAACGATATTAAAAAATATTTAGTGACACTTCAGCACACAACAGCCGAAGTGTCACTAAATATTTTTTAATATCGTTTTTTCAAACTCATTATATTCCGTCTGGTCTTTTCAGCGCAATGCCTTAGGTTGACTGAAAAAAGATTACGCCTGGAGACTGTATTATAAGTATACTCAAAACAAACAATAGTTGAGGTAGGTACATAAATACAAAGCAAAAGTAAAACATGGAATGGAAATCGAATCCGAATGGTTCAAGACCAAAGTACTCGGCACTTCCACCCACGGATACAGTGGGCGGAATCAGGTTGAACAAGTAGTCAACCAGTCAACCGTGCATCTAAATAGACGCATCTACTGTATTAACTGAAACTAACCTTTATATCAATGTCTTATAGTTGAGTTTCGGTTGTGCGTCAAATATGGTCCAAGTTACATCTTCCCCGATAAAGATATTACCAGTAACTCAACACCAATTATTTATTTAAATTATCGTTGCCAGTAGTCATAAGTGGAGTAACCGTAATAGTCATACTTAAGGTAATGTTGCAATGTCGTGTTAATTGAGTCTTCTGATGACTATTAACGGCAAACTTAATAAGCAGTTAAGACATTTTCGATGGAAGTCGCCGTAACTTACACGTTCATTTTCTTTAAGTGCCGTTATGTAGTTTATTTGTATAATTTATATAATGTGTCTTACGATGTTGCCCTATTTATTTAAAAAAAAAATGCAGTAACAATGACTATCCACAAGAGGTTTATCATGTCTGTTATGACATTTGGATTTTATTCAATAGGTTGAGGATTAATAAGTTGTAAACAAGTAAGTTAACGCAAAACAATCGAGGCCAAACGAAACTATCACGTATTAAGCACATCTGTGGCACAGACAACTGATAGTTAGTACGACGAAGTGTTACGCGTTTATCTAAATATACTTCCTCGTAGATTACTCGTGCAAGGCCTAGTAAATCCTTTGAGTGATCTCAGAAGAATGAGCGATTTGTAAACAAAGCTAAAAGATACAGGTTTTGGAGTGCTGAATGTATTTATAAGATCAAGTGTTTGAATAATAGTGACAGTTATTAAATAAATAAAAATGTATTTGTTTTACATAGAGATATTGGTTCTTTCTTATATAAATACAGTGCTCGCAGTTGAGCTTGACTTGGCAATCTTAACCGATCAACAAGTTAAGCAACGCTTGCTGTGATCAGGAGTTGGATAGGTGACCGCTAGTGGCATCTGTGGCATTATACAACTGTGGGCCGAGCACGAAAATCTGCTTAAGTGTAACGTTATTGTACCGTTTACGTATTCAGTACAAACTATGATGTGGACGATGGGATCTATTTTATATTTAATTTCATTTTATATATATTATTATAAATGTTCGTACTTTCTTATAACTTTATCGGCAAATAAAGATGGTCTAACGTTCGGATAACATGTACAGGTGCGGGGAGCTGAAGGGAGGTAGGCGCGGGACGGGGTAGATTGACGCGGCCGCGCCACCGATGCGTGTAATATGCCGTGGTCCGTTTTGCGATATTTTTGCTCACAGTGCTATCGTCTACCAAAGCTGGTCCGAGACAAATATCGCGATTTTGACAGCTCGTGGCACTGTAAGCGTGTTGTTAATTCGGACCAAAGTTGTAGCAATAACGAACCATTTGCGCGCGAAAAACAAAAATCATAAAAATATCGTGCATAGTGTGAAGATTAACTATGTAGTGTGTGGATTAAAAAGAAATAATGGAATGGATGGACTGACTTTTACAACTTTTACATCAAAAAGAAGGGACACCAGTAAATACATTGTAGAAATAAACAAACACCTGTCACTTTTGACAGAACGCTCACGACGATTATGGTGTAGAGCATGGTTCATGTAATCGTCAATATGGCGGCAGTTAAGACGTCATCGATGACGTAGCGTGGGCCGTCGTAATCACGCTCACGGTGAAAGGGACCGACTTTTATCGCGCTAATATCGATTATAGCTAATTGGGACCGCAGTGGTAGTTTTCTAAGTCAGTGCTTTATTGGTAGCCATTGCTGCGCCTGTGCATTTTATTCCGCTCGCGAAACCTTTTTGGAAATATATATCCTTGTTTTTCATCCCGCTCGTAGACATATGAGTTATCTGTACCACTATTATACTAGATAAATGAAAGTTTGTATACATCAAAGATGCGATTACGTTACACTTAAACAGATTTTCGTGCTCGGCCCACTGAGCGTTTCTGTGCTTCGGAGGGCACGTTAAGCCGTCTGTCCCGGTTGCTTGTCTTAGGACAACAGTTGTTAGGCTATGTCGAAGGCCTTCAGGCGGCCTGAAAACTACGACATGGGTTGGCCTCTGGCCTATCCATCAAGCCGCACTGTACCGCGCTGACGCGTGGTGGATTGTGTTGTGGCCCGTCTCCTCTCGCACTATGAAAGTAAGGCTCAAGTCCCAGCAGTGGGAACATAATGGGTTGATTATGTACACAGAAATATACGTGTTGTATGTCAGTTTACACACGTTTATATTACACGTTTATACAAGTTTATATCACGTTATCAAATAGGTGCCGTGCTGAGTGAGCTGAGTGCATACATGATACATGAGTGAGTATGGTCAGTCATAGCGTAGTTAATAAATAGGTTGAAATATGTAATTGCATCGATTTATCGTGGTTATAGGATTATTCTTCGATTGTTTTTTTAAGAGAAAAAAATGGAACCGACTTTAACACTAAAAAGTGTGAAATAAAATAAATTGTTGAAGTCGGTAGGTACTATGTTCAAAAATACCTATTATCACAATAGTGTGCGCGTTTCTATTTTTGTTAAAAACTATTTTGCATCCTTTTCAGTGACCCCCTTGCTACTTACGGGATTGATTGTCATTCATCGTCAATTACGATATCAAGATAGGCAAAACACTTTTATTGGAGTGTAACTTAGAAACTGTTTGACCGAATTTGATGAAATTAAAATGGGACCACCTCGAAAGTATACTCTAACAAAGACAAAACAAACCTATCAAAATTGTAACTACTCTGTAAAAAGATATGTGTGATCATACATAAAAAATATACGCGTCAACTAGAGAACCTCCTCCTTTTGGAAGTCGGTTGATAACAGACTTCATTTACAATTCTATATCATGTTTTGAATTAGCCCGTAAGGCTGACATAACTTCTAATACAGTTTATTCGCCCTGCATTATGGGTGTTGTAAATGCACAGATAGGTACTCGGACCACAGTGTATTTTGCAGTAGGCCAGCAATTCTACAATGTACGTTGAATGGAAGTGTCTGTTTGGTCCCTGGATGAATCATAAATCGTTAATCTTAACTGACTTATTGTGAAGTTATCGAAACCTGCCAGTTATTAATGATCACAAAGATACATATTTCAATTTATTATGGTTATTAATTTTGGTATTGCATTCAAAATGTTTTAAAGTACTTACACTGAAGTTAGCAAAACTTTCCATTATTAGTTGTAAATTATTTTCGTGTTATTTGTGTGAATAGCTACCGCAGCTGTTTCACAATTGCAATGTTGCATTGTTGTGGTCCATTTATATTTATTTGCCAGTTTTAATATTATTTACATTAAAGTGGACGAATAAGAGCATTGCATAGCTAGTACTTTCCATGCTAAAAGAGAAAACTCTTTTTTACCTCTTAACTTTGTCCGATTTCAGTGATTTTTTTTCATGGTATCATGACATTGTTTACTATGCCCATATTGATTTTTTCAGTTTTTTTAAGTTCTAAAAAAGGAAATTTATAGTACTTTGAAATACTGAAAAAATCGAAACGTACGGGCATAGTAAACAATGTCATGATACCATGAAAAAAAATCACTGAAATCGGATAATGTAGAAAAGAGTTTTCTCTTTTAGCATGGAAAGTACTAGCTATGCAATCCTCTGAAGTAGTTCCCGAAGCGTCCTTCTTCTAATAAATTCATACTTTCTGTGGGCACGAGGCAAGGCGCGTTGACGAGTCGATTGAACGTCTATAGTTGTCCTGAGCAAAGTAGAAGGCACTAGATCGCGAGGGGGATTTTTCAGTTTTTTTAAGTTAAAAAAAAAGGAAATTTATAGTACTTTGAAATACTGAAAACATGAAAACGTACGGGCATAGTAAACAATGTCATGATTCCATGAAAAAAAAATCACTGGAATCGGACAATGTTAAGAGGTAGAAAAGAGTTTTCTCTTTTAGCATGGAAAGTACTAGCTATGCAAGCCTCTTAAGTTCGGTGACATTTAAATACTGGCTTACTGGATTAGACGTTGCTATAAATGTTGGTCAAGCATGGTTAAGATTACATAACTTTTAATAAGTATAAAGTTAATCACACTTCATTTCAACTATACCGAGTTATCTCGTGTAATGAGTTAATCACCATCGTTCGCTAAATGTCAACGTATTTTTTAACTGACAGTGATCAGAGTGTCGATTCGATTATTTCTTAAAATGCATAGTTTAATTGAAATTAATATTCAGTTGTCATTGAAATTTATGTTAAATTTACTAATATCTGTGTTTTTGTCCTGTTAGGAGTGTGAGATTGACTGTTTAAGAAAATTATGTAAACTTTGACGAACATAAATTCAGTTGCTCTTATTATTTTTCGTAAAACCCCAACTGATAATTTTGCATTGAATTGAATGCAGCATGGATGCAATATTCTTCTGAGTTCTATTGAATAATAAGATAACAATTAGCCATCTCTGACGGTTGGTTGCATAAATTAGGTATATCAAACAAAACCACCAAAAATATTGCATATGTCGGCACTGCAGTGCAAGTACCGTAATATTCGTTAAATTTGTCGAGTCGCTAAGATCGATAAAAAATCGTATAGCCCCTGGCAAGTATGGAAGTCATATCGACGACTTATACGATTGTCAAATTGTCTAAAGTATGTCGATTATTACGAATTGTTTGCATTCCACAATGCGTCCTTCTATCATTTGAAGATTCCTACGAACATTTCGCTCTTCTACGATCAAAAGAAGGCCGAAGTCTATTTTTTTAATACTAGCTGCGCCCCGCAGTTACACCCGCATGGTGATGGATGATGACGATGTTGATGAAAATTATCCTAAGAGTTAATGTAGCGCCCCATCTACCTCCATGCCAAACTTCATCAAAATTGGGCCAGCCGTTTGAGCGTAAGAGTATAACAAATATCAATTCATCCATAAATACAAACTTTCGCGTTTTTAATATTAGTATGATCAAACGCAACTACACAAAAATACCCATTCCCGTCGCCTTTAGATAAGCTATATCGAGGTCATTTTCAAAGCTGACAAAACAATAGTTAAAATCGGTTAATTAGACGATCTCAAACGTAATTTAACAGTCCCATGCTAGGGTTATCGTTATAATCGTAAAAGCTTATCAAATGTGTCTACTGATCGATTAATTTTGTTATTTATTTGCAATGATAGACACAAGATCGATATTGCCAGTTTTTTCAAAGTATGACGAATTCAAGACATAAATTTATCGATCGGTAAGTTCGGTACTTGCACTGCTGAATTGCCTTTATAGTCTTCTTTTTATTCTTTGGATGCCTCTCCGATACTGGAGGTTGGCCGTCAACCTTCTAAAACCTTCTTTGTTCAGGGAAAGCCTGATCAGATCTTCAGCCCTTTTTATCCATTGTCGGCTGTTGCCATATATGTATAATCTAAAATATAAAATATAGTTTATCTTTGATTTAGTACGCACTCTGTTGAGTACTACTTGTTGCAATATTTACCAATTCTATCTGATATCTGTGTTTACCCGATCTGTGACCTAACTTAATATCTACATCTTAAGTAGTCGTTTTATTATAAATAATGGGTGTTCGCTAGTGTTATTACGATCAAACTAATTGCTTTCTAGATTTATGTGATCGCATATAACTTGAACTCTTAATTTCTGTTGCAAAACCTTACCAACATGAACAAAAAGATAGCTGGGAAAGATTTAAATTATTTACGAAAACTTTGTATGATTTACAGAATTTAACCATTTGTCTTTTGATAGGATTTGTTGGTAGGTTTTCTATGATTTTTTATTTAATAAACTTTTTATTGTATGATTGTTAAAGCACTGACACCTGATTAGCCTCCCCATACGACGGTTAAAATCAGATAAAAAGTTTAACCTTATTTGATGCTCAGACGGTATGCCACGGTGGCCTAGTGTTCATGGCATCTGGCACGGGTTGTCTGAAGACGCGTTCTCGAAACCAGTCTGAAGTTGTTTATTTTTCTCTAAAATTAAACGTTATCTAACTCTTAGAAAACCTACCAAGTTAGGATATCGTGTGAATAGTTAAACCTTCTCATATGACTAGATATAGCTTTGTTACTTATTTTTTTTTCATATTTATGAATGATTACGTATTTTATATACGAACTGTTGATTATATATTACACATACAATTTATAAACAAATAATTGTCAGTACATTATGCTACTTTGTTAATCTGTTTTAAATTATGTTTTATTCTAGCGTATATTCTTTTCATAAACAAGTTAAGTAATATTATAAAATAACACTGTTTACTAGCCATATGGCTTCAAATTGAAATGTTGTGTTACGGTTTATTATAACGAATTGTATGTTGATAGTGTTATCTACGTAACCCAATTCGAACCCATCTGCCCCTATTTCAGATCATATCAATATCTCTATTGCAATGTTTGTGTTACATTATATAGTGCAAATTATTAAATATTATGAATTTGTGATTTTTTAAAATAATTATATCATGATCAGATGGTTGTTTACTTACAAACTTTACTACTTTGGTTGTACTTATAAAAATATATTGGCAGTCATAGATAAAAAGGGCGAATTCTAAATTGTCAGTACCTATTATTACAAACATAAAATTAAGGTTTAGTGAATTATTTTGTTTTTCCGTAAGTATTTTAAATAGCGCTGTCAATATACCACTACATATACCTAATAAAACTGTAGAGGTCGAATTTCTGTACAATGAAAAAAAATTGCTGAAAACCGAGTCAGGGGGAATTAAGGAGTGAAATCGAACTAATTTAGATTTTTTCAAACTTTTTGTTTCTCTGTTTGTCTCATTGTCTGTTCGTCTGTCTGTTTGTACGAGCTAATCTCCGAAACGACTAGACCGATTTAAATGAAATTTTGTATGGTGATAGCTTATATCCCTGGACAACATAAAGGATACTTTTCATCCCGGTAAATTAAAGAGTTCCCGTGGGATAGTTAAAAAACTGTAATTAACCGTATCTCGCGAGGCCATGCCAGCGAAGCCGCTGGTGGGTCATCTAGTTGACATTAAATCAGGTGTAAGTAGGTACCCACCAGAAAAAAGATACTAAGAACTCTATTAGATATTTAAGAATATATGCTTGATGGGTCATTATCACTCATATATAAATATATTATTATGTCAACACGTAATATGGCTGCCTGTGCCTGAATAATATTAGCGAAGGTTACTTATATCGTGAATATCGATCAAGCAGATGCAATATATATTAATACATCATGCACGATACTATCATGATATAAATCATGATATAATTGATGTTGTGTATTATGTTCTTTAATAATGTAAGGATTAACAAAGTATTTTTACCTAATTGTTCCCTTTTGATATAAGACTATCTGCTTTAATAAATTATCCAAAGGAATCTCTTGAGCAGTAAAAACATAAAATTCGAAATTTCGGCCGTCGCTCTTGCGTTCCGAACATCGGTCGGTTCTTTTATTACTTTATTTTTTGTGGCAGGTCTTTACGCAGCCGGATCACAATGAATGTATGTACAGAATCAGTAACATATCTTTCATAAAAATGTTCCTTTGATGGACAGATTATACAGGCTTTGATAAGCATACTGTTTGACGATCAATTTTCCCCATTGAGTAATCTATTATTTATTTGGCACTAGTTGACCCGCCAGCGGCTTCGCTCGCTTGGTCTTGGTGTAGTGGCGAGAGAGTTGTTCTTTAAATTTCCATAACTATTTTTATTTATGAACCGATTGACATGAAACAAACACTATATGTCAAGTGAAGCTTACCACAATATATTGCTGAAAACCACGTCTACATCGAATAAGCCGTTTCTGAGATTAGCGTGCACAAACGCATAGACAAACAGATAAACAGACAAAAATATAACTCTAACTTAATTTCATTCTATTTTCGTTTATTAAAGTCCCAATAATATATTTTCTAATATAATATCTTCCAGACAGCGATCTGTTACATTTTTATTATATGTGTAGAAGAAGTATTTACTTCTTTATTACTCTTGTAGCATATAATCATTATGTATTTGTAGACTTCTATCAGATGACGTAAAGAACAGAACTTTTGTTTCATCATAAGCAGTAATTTATGATAGTTATAATGTGCATAATAATATACATTATGCACTTCATTAAATAGGATCTGTAATCTACTGTATTAACATTTCATATCAGCCGGTCCGTGGCCACTTTAAAAACACGACTGCCTTGGATAAAAACTGAAACTTGATATACTGCTTTAGTTTCCATACAGTGTCCGGATTTTATTTCTTTTTGTTGGCCAGCCTTGTGCGGTGTGCAGCCTTCGTTAGCGCGTGCAAGGTCATCGGTGCTCTCTCATTGGTCCCGTCCGGGAAGGTTTTTTAGCACTGGCAAGTAATGACAGAAAAAGTGAAGTAAAACCTCTTTCGTTTGACGCCAGCTTTATAGTTTCTTACCTTCTTTTCTTATTACAAAAATACTGGCCGTAAAACTTTGTGAGGCGAAAAGGTGGCATAAATTCTTCCGAATTCTCCTGCATTATATGTTTACTGTTACATTAATGAAACAAGAGAGTGAACATACTTGTAATAGATAATAGCTACTCATACTCAGTACGTATTTAATCTATATCTTTACTAATAAGAGGAAAGATTTGTTTGTTTGTTTGAACTGAATAGGCTCCGAAACTACTTGACCGAATTGAAAAGTTATTTCACCATTAGAATTGTACATTATCCCTGATGAACATAGGTTATATATTTTGATTCATTATCATCATCCATAACCACGCGGCTGAAGCCGCGGTGCGCAGCTAGCGTATACATTTTTATAAATGATACTATTTTTCTAAATCTATGATAGAGGTTTTTTGTGATAAAAATGAAATAAAATACCTACATAAATTAAATACATACACTCATTCATTTTTCAGTAACGACAGATAAGGCTACGAGCATAAAACCTACCAAGTTATTTGCATTCGTTGGAACTCACTATAATTTATCCCTCTATCGCATAGATAAACAGATAACCGTAGTGATAATCCGTGATACGAAACGTCCCCCTTGTTTACTGAATATTCAAGGTGAATCCAATACATATACTATATTATAATACTTTCCTCTACTCATCAAATTGTATAATACGTAGATACCTGAATAAAATATTGGTTAACTGAATGCAAATTCATTTTCGATCATTGCATCACGCCAGTATTAGTTGCCAGTAATAGCCAGATCTTGCATTGGACTTATATTAGCCATTAACATTTTCAATAAACTAAATACAATGGCTTAATAATCAGTCTTGGATCAGTACTGCCATCAGTCGCCCATATCCAATTAAATTTAAAAATTTCTTAAACAATATGTTAATTTTTCTTCTTCAAATTGAGACCGTAATAAATATATAACGAAATCGAAAGTAACATCAACAACATTCAGTTTTTGACAGGTTTAACATTACACTGTCCAAGCCGATACCATAATTGCATACCAGTCAAAAGACTCAAGACAGTGCGGTTTGAGATATGTAGATTGGCTGCAAGAAAGAGCACTTTAATTATACGTGGGGCAAAAAGAGGAAAAAGAACATACCGGTGGAGCATCTTCACTTCTTCATATTTGTCCAGTCGCGCAAAGTTCCATTTAAAATGCGATTTAGCGAGCCGAGTCCGACACGACATGATATTTCTCTCAAATGAGCTGGGTTCCCATGCCATTGTCGACGCGAGCCTTTTATGGCGGACCTGCGTACAGGCGGATCTTAAAGATCTTTCATAAGTTTATTTTGTTAGTGCCGCCTTTGATAGTAACTCATATGTAGGTAAGTGTTTATTTAGGGTTGTGAAAGTAAAGGACACACTTACCTTTACCTGTAGGACCTCGCAGGGTTATCCCATCAACAATAAACCTTTTGCATTTATGCAGTTGACACTTTTCATTAAAGTTTTACTTCGTGTTGAAGGAATTCTATTATTAATTAAATTATTAATATAAATACAAATGCCTGTCTGTTTTCACGACTAAACAGCGTAACTGATCTTGTCAGAATTTCGGTGATGGATAAACCATAACCCAGAGGTCCGTTTTATTATATATTTTACAGGGGATCGTAAAGTGAAAAAAAGAAAACTTGAGCACGTAGTCACAAGCAGTAATTTAATAACACAAACACTTTACTGTAGAACACGTCTTAAGAAACGATCGTGTCGTATTATTACAAACAACATTATACATGTCATATTCATAAAGTATTTCACAATGAGGTTCCTCCTTTAATAGCTGGATTATTTTACAATTACTAATTATTTTACAATTACGGAGCGTTTGTCATACTTTCAGCTAAAAGTTTAAAGCAATGATATACGAGTACCTACGCGGTGAGTTTATAATCCGAGGTGTAGTTAGTTTATAATCTTTTCTGTATTGCATTGTTTTAGTTCGTGCAAGAATACACTCACCTGTAAAGCACCTTAAAATATTGTAGGTATTTGCTTTTATGTATCAAGATTAAATTGTAAAGTACAGATATACAGCAAAATTATCTTACATCACATCACACATGCTGCGCGTCACAAGCTAATCCCCAAAGTTTCAGCTAAGTGCAGATAAGTGACGAGTTTATTTATGCTCGTCGTTATTTATTGCACTGTTTTAAATCCGATTGGGTTATTGATAAAGGCAGCACGTATGTGCCGCGAGCTAAGTGAGTCGTTACTCACCGTTCACGAATCGCAACGTAAGTGCATGCGAGATTCGGAGATTAACGAAATATTCTGTTGATATATTCGAATGCATCAAAAACATTTCATCGTGGCCGCTCTGCTGGTGATCTTCTAGTATCTAGTAGTCGTATCTAGGCATCGATGGTCGGAGGTTGTGTAGTTCAAAGATGAAGCGTTGGCGGCTGATTTGGACACAGCGAAGGCCTTTGATCGGGTGTGGCAAGCACTTCTTTTGAAACTTCCTTCCTATGGGCTTCCCGAGAAATTGTACAATTGGATCTCCAGTTTTTGGAAGTTTGGAGCATCAAAGTTGCTGTCGACGGTGCATGCTCTGATTTGAAACCAATCTAATCACTGCTGGTGTACCGCAAGGCCATGTGCTGTCGCCAACTCTGTTTATCCTGCATTTCAATGATAAGTTGCAGTTGAACTATATTCATTGTCATGCGTATGACAATACTAAAGGTGCTTGTTATACCAATTGTACTAAACATTTTCGAGAAAACGCTGTCGAGAGTCGGAACAAACTTGTGCCTGACCTGAAGTCGAGACCCTCTAGTTTAATGTCTCGAAGTGGGACCGAGTGAACTTAGTTGATTTTACCCAAAAAGACACAAGCTTGTGTGTTTACTGTTAAACATCCCCTTTTATTTTATCCCTCCGTTTTGAGGATACTCTCCTAGCTGCCTTATCCAGTATCGGAATGCTGGGCGTTGACAAATAAATTATTGTTAAATTTATATTGTATTGTTAAATAAAAGCTAGACGGTACTTCACGTCAGCTCATAACCTGCAATTTTATAAGGCACAAATTCGGCCTATCAGGAACTACTGCTCTCCCATCTGGGCATCTACCTAGTACCAGCTCCTTCCACTTGACCGAATAATACCCAACGCAGAGCAGTTTGATTTGTCAAAGATACTCTTTCCGATTGCCTTGATACTTTGGCACTGCGTAGAGATGTTGGATTCATCTGCATCTTCTAACGCATCTCTCACGGGTAGTGTTCCGAGCTGTTTGGCTTAATACGTACAACTGAGTTTCGTCATTGGATGTCCCGACAGAGCATGATGTTCCATACATTTCATGTCTGGCAGTCCACTACTGTGCGTTTCTTACGGCATCTTCTGCGTCGTACTGTCGTTTTATGGAACCAGCTGCCATCGGAAGAATTCCCGAATGGATACGACTAGACACCTTCAAAAAAAGAGCATATGCCCTTCTAGGCCGATGTGCATGTGAATGCATCCTCGACCTCTGGTGAGTCGCCTGCTCGTTTACCCCTCGCTCTCATAAAAAAAACATACATTCCATAATTTTTAAAACATGGCTCACCCTAAATTGTAATTAATTTAAAGTTGCGTCATTCTCTATTGGATTTATTTATCTTAAAGGCGACTGTACAAACATTTCCGAAATAATTATGAGTTTTGATACTATTGTGAAAATACTAAGGCGAAACACGAGAAAAAGGGAAAATGTCGGGGCATAAAGGTAACATTTATGTTTTTTTGTTAAACCATGGTGACGCTCAGAGTAGGTAAATGTTGCAAAATGCAACTGCCTGTGAAGGACATACTCCCGAGGGCGAGCATTCCCTCTAATTGGACATCCACTCGCCCGATATGGTGCGTACCACTGTCCGACACCGGCGACCACTTTCGTTTCGTCTTGTATCTTGCAAATGTGTATATACCTACAACCGATTTATTCAACACTCATTAATCCTTACCTTACCTGGCGTACACGAGAACACCACATAAAATTTCCCTTAAATTTATGGTTATATTAATTAAAACACGTATAATTATACGTAAGAACGTATAAATGAATTGTAACAAAATATTTCTTTATCATGTAAAAGTACGATGTGCATTGTAATTAATTTTTAAAATCGTTTTAAGTTAAGTTTAAAATTCATAATAACTTTATATCATTATGCTTATGATGAAGGTTGATAATTTAAGAAGTTATCTGTGCTGGGGTAATTAATTTCAAAAACTTTGTTATTAGGGTTCTGCACGAGATTACGATACACAATTACTAAGGTTACACTGTCAGTCTGTCCGACATTTAAAACGCATTGTCTTTTGAATCGTAATTGGTAGCCAGTTGAAATTTTCATAAAATGTATATTTATATAATTACTATTCCACACTACGTTACTGTTTATCGCGCGCGACTAAGTTCGCGCGGAATAAGGTTATTGCGATTCCTCTGGAACCACCCGATAAATCAGGATAAAAAGTGAGCCTATGTCAATCCCAGGTACAAACCATCTCCACCCTAAATTTCATCCAAATCCGTTCAGCTGTTTTTGCGTGATTGAGTGACAAACATCCATACATCCAAACTTTCCTTACAAATTATACAATACTAAAACTTCTAATATAAGGGGGTATCAAGTTTTAGCTCTATCGTAGAAACATATATATTAGAACTCAGACTCACTGCTAGTGCAATTTCTACAGTAAAAAGTTATAGCACAGTGAGGTCTAGTACGAGTTGGGCTAGTACTAAAACAAACACATATTATAAACCAAAAATATCGTGTGATGTTCCGAAACTCAGGAACCCTGAAGTCGCGAGTCCAACTTCCATTTGGCCGGTTATTAGACTCTTTGGTTTTCGTGTGCTATGTTAAATATCCATTGAAATGTGTTGAATGTCAATAAATCTCTTAAAACATTCTTAGTTATACTTACTTTGTTTTTTAGGCCGTTCTTGATTTTGACCGTGCTATAAATAAAAGCCAATTTCAAAGGCACTAAAGTTTAATGTTTGTGTATCGTAACAAACATGTTTAAATCTTCAAAGTGGTCGTTTCTTTACAATACATACGTACTTAGCGTCCGCTCAAGTCTGGTCGTAATCTCGTGGCCTTAGTTCAAGGTTGATATTGTTGTGAGCGTCTATGAGAGATAAGTCAATGACTCCATTTTTAGTTATTCATTTATATCTATCTGTTTCGATAAATACAGTACCGAAGTTTGACCACCCGGAACATTGCCATTACTTCCTTATATAAAAATCACTACATATCACTTAGGACTATAAATATCACTTAGGATATTTTGCGATTTTACTCTTTAAAATGTATTGGGTAGTGATGTAAACAGAGCACAGTTCACTACCCAAGAAAACAAGGTTGAAGAGCTGTGGGGCGTTGTTTAAAATAAAAATTAGAATGAATTGTTTACAAGTTAATCATAATTTATTAAGAACAAAAAAACATAAGTATGCATCTGTACAAATGTTGAGAATCGATGACACCTGCAGAAGTGTGAAACTGTATTGCAGATATCAACACCCTCCTCCGAAAAGCTTAGAGTTTCAAAATTTTAAAAATAATTAAAAGCAAACTAAGTAGCATTCTACTTAGTTTGTTTTTTTAACCTATATTTTTTAACCTAAGTTATAGTAAGTCTTGGCATAAAATGCATAAAATATAATAGGTTAACTATCACGGTTATTTTGTTCCTCTATTGAGTAGAGTTGAGTTAAACTCTCGAGACCTACCAATTGTTTAATATTATTATTAGGTCCTTACATTATGAAATTGGCGTTTTGTATGGGAGGAACAAAAAGTCGAATATTTTTTAATATAATATATTTAATTAATCAAAGTATGAACCATTATTTTCTATGCACTTTTGCCATCTTATAGATAGTTCATTGATCCCTTTACTAAAAAAACCAGTCGGACGGGAATCAATAAAATCTTTGAAGGCGATTTGGACTGCCCCATCGGAGTTGAATTTTTTCCCTTGCAAGAAGTTATCCAAATTTCGAAAAAAATGGTAATCTGTTGGAGCAAGGTCCGGGGAGTACGGAGGATGTCTTAGACTTTCCAATTGAAGCTCTTCTAATTTAGTAGCCGTCTGTTGCGCAGTGTATGGTCTAGCGTTGTCGTGAAGCAGCAGTGGCGTGGAGCGATTGACCAACCTAGGTTGTTTAGCCGCTAGATTTTCCATCATGGTTTGCAATTGCTGACAATAGACATCAGCCGTAATAGTCTGGCCAGATTTGAGAAAACTGTAATGAACAATACCGGCACTAGTCCACCAAACGCTTACAAGTAACTTTTTTGGGGTTAATTTTCGCATGGGACAGGATTTGGCTGGCTGGCCAGGATCCAACCATTGCGCTGAGCGCTTCCGATTATCGTAAAGAACCCATTTTTCATCACAGGTAATGATTCGGTTTAAAATACCTTCATTATTGTGCCGGTTTAGTAATGTAACGCAGCAGTCGACGCGCGTTTGCCGATTTGCTTCAGTCAATTCGTGCGGTACCCACCTTTCAAGCTTTTTAATCTTCCCAATTTGCTTCAAGTGAATTAAAACAGTTTTATCACTAACATCGAAGCCTGCAGCTAACTCGGACGTGGTTTGCGATGGATCCGCTTCCACAATAGCCCTCAACTCTTCATTATCAACTTGAGTCTCAGGCCGTCCACGGGGCTTGTTCTGCAGGTCGAAATTTCCAGAACGAAAACGTTGGAACCAAAAACGAACTGTGTTTTATTTTGCAACACGACCGCCATACACATCATTCACCCTTCGAGTTGTTTCCGCAGCACTAGTGCCACGGCGGAACTCGTACTCGTAAATAATGCGATATTTTAAGTTTTCCATTTTGTAAAATGAGTGACGCAAACAGAAAAAAACAGAAGAAAAAAAACAAATGAATGACGATCATCGAAGCACAAATACATGAGTCTATAGCTGTACAAATTTGAATTTGGAATTCCTTACCAAAGAGGAGAAATTCGTGATTAAAGTGGCCAGTACGAAAAACGCCAATTTCATATGTAAGGACCTTATATTAGAAATGTACTTATTTTTTTACTTTATACTTATACGTTGCTAATAAATTTTAGCGTAAATGGACTTTGCAATTTCATAGATATTTTCCCTTATTCTACGAGTGATTACAGAAGTACTCTAAGAATTGGACAACCCCGTTGGACTAGTTGGTAGTTACCGTACCTTCGAAGCGTGGGGTTCCAGGTTTGACCCCGGGGCGGGGCGAATATTTGTGTAATGAGTAGAAATATTGTAATCGGATCTTGAATGTTTATATCTTCATTTACGTGTTCAGGCCTCTTGCGACACAGAGAGTCCTATTGCAAACGTACTTGTGTGTGTGTGTGCAAACGTTGTTTTTAATTATGTTCTTATGTATTCCACAATGTTAATAAAAACTTAACGTACAACATATGACAAAAAACTATAGGTAAAACTCGGCTGGCTCGGGAACAGCAGGGCAATTACGTATCTCAGTTGCATTGCAATCAAATGTTGATTGAAATTCGAAAAAAATGGCAGTTTTATATCACTTTTAAGGGAAAAATAATAGTAAGTTTAAACTGGAGCTGCCAAAAATGATACAAAGCCGCAATTTTTTTTTTATTTCAATTCACTTTTGATTGCACCTGAGATACATAATAACCTAATTAATAAATAAAATTGCTGGAGCAAAATATATTATAATTCTCATAGAAATGTCTGCCCTTTATAGTATTTATTAAATATAACAACAAAGTCCATCTCTTAGAATCAAGTAAATCTTTATTTATCAAGTATTCCAGTAGTTCAGTTAACATAGAGGTATATATCCATACACCCAGCCAACTCGTTTCACAGCTAGTTAACTCACCATCGAACTCATTGTTGCCGATGGCGCCTTTGTTATATGTTTCATGGAAAATATCTAAACAAAAGATTTGTGTTTTAAACTATCACGGTTGTTCTCTAAAGTTATATGATTATTAACGGGATATTTACCGTGGTAAGGTTGTGGAATGAGCTCCCGATATTTCGGCGCAGTTACATGCACCATGTTCACGGGAATATCCCGTTAATAATCATATAACTTTACAAAAGATTTGTTTTGTAATCAAGGCTTTTCATTTTTAATGATAAAAAACGTATTGATCAGCAGCAGTGTTATCCTTTTATAACTTCCTATTATATATATATATTAAAAGGATATTGATATAGTTATATTAACATACTTTTAAGCTTCCGACAACAGCATAATTACTATCTCATACTAATTTTGTCCGGGTTAATAAGCCGTAAAAAAGTATCCTACATATTTATATAGCACTAAGCAGTAATATTCGAATTACTGTGTTCCGGTTTGAAGGTTATGGTGCCGTGAAATTACAGGAACATAAGAATAGGTAACTGCTATTATAAAGCTGTGATATTGTCTCGCAGAAGGTTCGAAAAGTAGAATATACACCTCGAGGTTAAAGCCTGTCTTCGTCTTGGGCGGCTTTAACCCCCCGCTTCACTCAGGACTCTACATAACTTAACATCAATACATGTGTAATGCATATCTTTAACACCTTAATATCTCAGGGTGATGGGGGCAGTGCAGTTCGTTCACAATTGTGACGAAATGCATTTGTTATTATAGGTTAGCACTTAGCTCTAAATGGGTTCGTGCTACAAATACATTCGTTGGCAATTTTATCAAAATCAGTTTCTGTAGAACAAGTACAATTAGAAAAATTTAATACTGACTTCCATTCTATTCAGTTATAAGAGTGTAACTCAAAAGCTGCTGGACCGAATTTGGTATCATTATATATATTGGTATATTGGTATCATTATAAAAGCATAAGAACCCACGAATGTCAAAAAATACGGAATAATATTCAATGCTATATGTACTTGTTATTATTTATAGGAATGTCTTCTTCGTTATGTAAAGTTACAGACTCAGATATTATGGTGTATGCCGGGAATAGTTTCAGTTGAACAACAAATAAATCACTCCAAAAGTTTTCCCTTTCCTCTACAATACAAAGCGAAGGTAGGTGTCCCCAGAACTTTGCGGAGTTAATGGGACCACACGGGAAGCACCAGCTTTCAAACAAAATAAGATATTTGAGAATCGGTTCACCCTATCGAAAGTTATGAGGTAACAAACATAAAAAAACAGTTGAATTGAGTACCTCCTCCTTTTTGGAAGTCGGTAGACAAACGAAACGAGAAACCGAACACACCTTCGCGTGAAAAATATTGTTCCGTTTTTTTTCTCTGTCATATATTCGTAAGTGTATACATACACTGAACAATTATTTGAAGATGTTATTTTTTTATCGATTGTATTTAACCTTACAATGTAGGTAGTATTTTGCATGTGATGACTCACGTTCGTGCCTACAAGCGGGCGTTTATAAACTTTGAAACTTAATCGAATATTACAAATCACAGATGAGGATACCATATACGCACTGTCAATATGTCTTGTACATATACCCTTTTTTAAGGCGCTGTCAGCTCAGTGCTTCATTTTCCTTTACTTGAAATCAAGCTAGCGCATCTCGTAAAAACTATGTGTACATTCATAAAAAAATAATGTGCACTCTTAAATGAAAAAATAATCCGTCAATGTATGTGTATTAAAAATTGCTATTTTATGTTATGTGTCTCATGACAAATATAATTGTGAATAAAGAGAAAAACTGTTTTAAAGGTGAAATGAAGTGGTATGTTTGAAGTTTTTTAATGTATCTAGTATGTTAAAATATGTTTTCAATTCCGTCAATGTGTACTTAGAAGTCTTATAAATGTCGCACTATTTTTTGTAATTTTAAATTAATCGCTGCTTATGAGATTAACTGCTTTAAAAACCCTCATTTTTATTGACATCGTGATATGACAGCACCTTAATACTAAAAACTATGATCTATTTCACCATATTGAAATATGTTTGAGTGTGTTTATCTTATTATAACTACATCCCGACATAAACTTATGAGGTGAATGATAATGTTTAATAAAACTTGGCGAATAACTTTGAAGCTCAAAGAAGGAAATGATACATTTTAACCCTAATAAACATGTATGCACTCGTAGTTCCTAGCGTGCAGTAGTAGCGAAAACATCTTGCCTATGTATAGGGTTGCAGGCAAAGCCGCAGGTGAAAAGCTATTAACACATATTATATTTAGTTTATTAGAGTTTACTTTAAGGCGATATTGTGTGCTATAAACGCCCACTGTTACTGTTGTACTCGTATATAACTGGCGAAATACCAGTGTTTGAAAACCTCTACTGGCATTTTCTACCGACTTCCAAAAAGGAGAAACTCTCTATAGGTAAACCGATTCTCAAAATTAAATTCTTTAATTTTTTTTTGTTTGCAAGCTGGTGCTTCCGGTGTGGTCCCATTTAAATTTCATCAAATTCAAGAAAAGTATTTGACTTCTGTGAATATTAACACTCACAAGGCTCTAATCTACTGAATGAAGGCACAATCATGGTTAGGGTAGAGTCTAACACAATATTGCTCTGAATTGATAAAATTATTTTTCTTGCTCTGTAAGCTGAAGTGATTTTGGATAAACTATGCTATAGCATCTATAGATAGCAATAGACGATTAACGAGGATGCGTGGTGTGTCTGAGGCAAGACCAGATATGTCTATTATTATGTTCAATGGTCGTGGAAACTGAGCTAGACAGATCAACGCTAGGCCTGGGATCACTTGATGATTCGATGCCGAATTACTGAAGCTATTTCAGGCTAAAAGACAATATATCTAGATTAGCAGAGCAATATTTCTGAGTAATTATTCATATCCGTGAGATTATCGGAGTTAGATTAAAATTCTAGACCGAAACCAGAAGTGAGATAGATAACTGCGAATTCTTACAGGATTTCCGAGACCAATTTGTGCTCCGATTTTCCATTGTAGAATACTAAAATAAACTTGGTGAATATAAGTAAACAAGCTCAGTACGTGACTTCTGTGAATGTTTTACAAGAATTGCAATACTTAATCTACCGGATGCATAACCCCGATACAGGTAGAGCCCCGAACGATATTGCTTTGTAGAGATTGCATTATTTCTAAACTAAAAATAACAGATTGTTGTTTCCGTGGCCTGTTTGGAAGTCCGTCAACTGACTTAGGAAGCAAGTTAGCCGCTGTAGACACAATATGTGCAAAGGGGGCTACCGTGACAACACTGAAACTGTTTGCGACTGCGGTCCCGCCTCTCAAAAGATGTCACATTTACTCGTTTGTCCCTTATGTCCTGCACAAGTGACGACCTCTTTAATGCTACAGACGACGGAATTAAAGTGGCGAAATTCCATTCAAGCTTGATTTAAAATTGTAGACTTCTGCTACTCTGCAACTTTAAATCAAGCTTAAATCAAAATGGTACCATTGACACGAAAAAAAAAACTAAAAATAACAACATAATTACTAAGTTTCTGAAGGTTTGCGCTGAGTTGTTCAAGAGCTAGATTAACAGTTATAAATAGGTATGTTGTTTGGTGGCCCAGCTTTTCCAGACACATTTGATTTCAATTATATCGTGAAAAGTTAGACCGCTATGGCACTGACAGCCTCAATTAAAAAATATTTTACATGTAGCACTCATAGATTTTTTTTTACAATTATAATCCGCTAAGATGCATCAAAGAATAATAAAGCTTAGAATATACGTTAAAGGTACAATTTAAACAATTTATGATCTCACAACTCGCACGGGGAGCCCATTCAGTATACTTCCACAAATAAACACAAGGGCGTTCGCAAGACACAAAAGGTCAGACCCTGGCTCTATGGGTCAACCATTTACTCTATGATAAGTCAGAAGTAAAGGTCACTTAGTGATGGGTCGCGTTCAATTACCCGTGCCTATGGATGTTAGGCAAGCGCTTGCTTACTCTAATGACTTTAGGATGTTGCTTTTTGATTTTCTTAGTTTGTGATTGGTAATGATTTTTATCTTTAATAATAATATTTATATTTAATAATTATATAAACATATATATTAGAAACATTCAAATTATCAACGGGATATAGTTACCATGTATATTTTCTATGAGTTTCCCATATTTCGGCACTGTTGCAAGCGCCATGATCACGGATGAACTGAGGAATTGCGGGTGGGTGAATGTTTACGAGCAGACGAAGCGATCTACCCTCTTCCGTACTCGTTTGTTATGCGAGGCACCACTACTATTTTTCGCACTATTAGTTATTGTTTTGGAATATTCTTCATAAGCACTAGCTTATGAAGACTATGCCAAATTTACTAAAATTAAAACATCCTCTATTAATTAAAGTAAAAAGAAAGACTATCACAATTTTAATAAAGTAATAATGACGGCAGAATACAACATTAAAAGTTTAGTTTCAGCAAGTATGGTGTATTCTTAGGTTTCAATAACTTGAAGCTTTGTACAAGCAGTATTTGTTCGTACTTGATCAATTTCTTAACTTACGGGATATAAAGATTGTTAACAAAATAAAGGACATATAAAATGCTTCTATTTTGATACCGAGAGCTCAAACCGATAGGATTTTCGATTGCGATAACCAGATCAGCGATCAATTGCCCCCTAAATTATCATATCACCGCTGCAACATCTATTCTATTAACATATTTTTGCAAAGGTGTACGTACCTTCAACGGCAAACATCTAACATTATTCAAAGTATTTTGCCAAATTGTGCTTCATTATTACATGCCATGTTTGGCGCCAGAATTAGGAATCACAATGGGAGCTCTTCGGCATGACGATATGGGGTACCGTCCTTGACTGCCAAAAACGAATTGTATGCTGTTAGTTTGGCGACTTGGCGCCGATCATTAAAACGTAAATAGAATAAGTATGTAATGTCGAATAAATTTTAGATATACATTTTAAACATCGTATTTGATCACTGACCTTAGAAATGTAAACAATTGACAGTGTTTCTGAAATGAAATGATCATTCCATTTCATTTCAGAAACATTATAGTAGCTTAGGGGTCAATGAAATAAAATGAAAGCTTTATTTGCTTGATTACAGGTACATTTTGTCTTAGGCTATTATGTCTGGAATCATTGTACTCTACCAACTCGTCGTGCAAATGTTTAATTAGGTTATCTATCAACTTCGGCACGGAAAACTGAATTGTTTATTAAATTCTAAAACGTTATTTAACTTAAATAAAACAGGTAATTTTTAATATTATTATGAAAATGATGAAAATTGTTTACTTCACTGCACGAGGAAAATAACATCCTTAATCCTAAATAATTACGCGGAATACTCGTATAATAATTAATTACAACCAATTAAGCATGTGTTTATGGCTGAATATAAAAGTCATGACTCGTAAACAATTAAACACCACCCAAAGCATGTAATTTACTCGCATTATGATTATGAGGTATATCCTGATATATTAAGATTCGAATTTCCTGAACAAAGAAGGATAAGACCGTAACTGACGTCATCTCGAGTGGAGCAAAGTTAAACAAACATACACTTCAAATATAGCAAATCTTGGTACTCGTATGCATATACTCGTTACTCGTTCTAAATATACCAGCTTATCTGATACGGGTCACCACTGATTTAGATATAATGCTCACCACTATCACTTACCACAATACCTATATAGCGTTTGTGGAAATAATACGCTATTTTTACTTTATAAGAACGTATTACTTGCCTAAAATCAAACATCAAAACATTATTATTAGATACGAGTATAAATATTTTCACGGGCTTTACGTGAAATTATGTGTTTTTCATTGTTTCAGTACTTTCAGTACGATATAGTAGGTATAGCTTTCTAGAATAATTTTATTATCATTTCAGCTTAATTTGGAAACTTTGTCTTGACTGTTCCTTTTCTTACATAACTGCTAGTTCTTGGGTCTATTTTATTCAGTGCGGCGCGCATTTTGCTCGGTGACATCTCGTTCAGTGTAATAATGTTGACATATTTGCTGATAATTTAAATAAATTATATTATATAAATTAAACATATTTAAATCTAGTTTACTAGAATTTTTCTAATACATTTAATATTTTATATCTATGCTTTTTTATTCCTGTGTGTAACCGTATGACATTATGGTGTCTTAGCCATAGCTGTAAGCCATTCTGTATTGAATTACATAAATAAATAACTGAATTAATATAAATGTAGGCTGTTGGAAAATAATATATATTTAATATTTTTGGGCATTGTTTCACTCATTCTACTAATTATTACATTTTATTATTATTAAAGAACTTAGCGCATATTGACAAACCTTTACCAGGCTTAGGTATAGTGGGTAGGCCCACTATACCTAAGCCTGGTAAAAGCTAACACACAAATTTGCGTGAGTGCAACGTAATCGTATCGTTGACGTATACGTATACAGTATAAGGTACGAGTTATCTGTACTAGATAAATGATAGTATGTACTGTATACGCAAATTTTCGTGCTAGGCTACGCTAGGCACTGATGCTTCTTTAGAAATAAAAATGTACCTATATAGACTAACGTGGTGTTCACTAAATTTAATTAGAAATACATAATTACTCACGTAATATGTACGACGTGACGTCTCGCTTAGCTCATCGACGCGGCGTCCCGAACACTCCTTGAAAAAGACCACCGAATGTAGTCGGACCTATCCGATAAATATTACGTCAGTAATCCCGTATTTCGAATTAAACATTTATATTAAGCTTAATGCAATAATATAAGTACATAGCTGTTAACAGCACTTCGTTCGCCGAAGTACCGATCACCTGCTGCGCCCGCGCCTGTGCCGCAACATGTACCAACAGTGGCATGTCACTGCCTCACTCTTGTCCTGTCTATTCTACCGCTAGAAAGAACCGTTTGGCATTTACCAAGTAAATACTAGTTAATAGCCTCCACTTATTGAATAAAAAAGGAAAGACTACGGACCTCGAGTCACGGAAATACCAGGTTCAGAATACCTTTTAAGAACGGCTTTTCTAAACTATATCATATTGGAAACGTCAGTTTTGTATTCATATACAATTTTCGTTAGTTAGATTGCAGGCTTTATTGTGAACTAGCGATTGTCCCCGACTTCGTTCGCGTAGTAGGCTCGGCCTTCGGCCTTACCATAACCTCTAGCCTTTTCTTGGTTTTTCTTTCATAAGAACCTTCTCGTGACTATAATTAACACAACAAAAAAAAGAATTAGCAAGATTGTTGCATTCGTTCTCAAGTTATAGCGTGACCAGGAGAAATAGGGGTTTATTTTTATATATTACTTGACTACCCTCTTCTTCAACGCTAATATAGTGCTAGAATTTTAGTTAAAAGTCAAGTCAAAGATTGAAATACCAAATACCAGGCTCAGTATAGTGGTTACAATGTAAGCTAGTAGTTAAGCTGGTTCACAACTCGCTAATGAAGAAGCTTAGTATTTCTGTATGCGACAGTTTTAAGGTTAAAGAGGGTAGATTCTATGCAAAAGAGAAACGTTCTATGAATTAAGGTCGCGCGTCAGCAAATTTACTGTTATAATCATCATCATCATCATCTCAGCCGTAGGACGTCCACTGCTGAACATAGGTCTCCCCCATGATTTTCCAAAAGGACCGGTTGGAAGCGGCCTGCATCCAACGTCGTCCTGCGACCTTCCTCAGGTCGTCTGTCCACCGTGTCGGTGGACTGTTATAATGCAAGTAAATAAAGAATCTGAATAAATGAAATGCAATTTACTGTTTTATAATTTTATGGGTTCATATTTGATAGTTGTGTGACAGACAGGTAATAGCTGAATTGGGCTGCCATATACAAATCTGAATTAGTTCACCGTAATGCCACGACGGTGCCTTTTTGCACATACTCTAGGAAGAAGCTGGTTGGATGTGTGTGAAAAGTAGTATTTATTTGCAGGTGTACGTGTTCTGTAAAGATTCTAATCTTGCATCTCCAATAAATGTAGGTTATTGACTACAAATAAAGAATATGCTATAATCCAATATAATGGAAACCAAAATTTAATAAAAAAGTAAAATAAAATAGTTCGATTATAACTCTTATCCTTCTTAAAATGAATTTTAAAGCTGTATCTCAGCAGTATATCATTAGTGTGTAGATTTTTTTTTCAAATATTTCTACGATCTTAGAAAATCGGTAGAAAATCATAAAAGTATCTTCGAATCCGTCAGACCAGAATGTCACAATTTAATTCCATAAATATTCAACAAAACATCATAAACCGGTTTTCATATTTTAAACAAATCGATATGATAAGGGTTTTTTAATATCAACTGCGGTTTAATATTTATTAATAGTGCTATTTTCCATTTCGTTGCTGACGTTAACAGCTAGTCTTAACATTACCTAATTTAGTTGAACGCTTATTGCAATTGATTTTCTTTATTTAAGTATCGGCCAGCATAAAGCTGCTCAGTTGGCAAACTCATTCGCTTGAAGAGGAACCATAACAGTAAGACACGTTCACATACAAGTCAAAGCGTTATGTACAGTTACGTCATATATGGTCATGGCGCTATGGACGCGAATCCAGCTCACAACAACCGGAACCGAGACATAGATAGATACGCTTATCTTTAAGAAGATGACACTCATTAAAATGTAAACGTAATTGAAATAAAGCACGAAGCGTTATTGATTAAGGTCGGATATAAAATGATAAATAACTAATTTTATGTATAAAATATAAATTAAGGAACGCTTAGATCCATATTTTCATTCACAATAACTCAGACCTGTAAACCTAGGGTTTTAACCAGTCAGTGATGACTTATGACACTGAGACGTGGTCCCTTACTCAACAGTATTCCAACAGATAATTTATTGATTCAGGCGTTACTTTGCGGAAATCCATTATCAAAAAACGATATTAAAAAATATTTAGTGACACTTCCGCTGAAAATAAAACAATGATTTTGGCCTATTTGGGGGCGTGCACCGACAGTCTGTCGGTCTAGCGCTCGACGAGTCAACATCTCCTGAGGATGCCTCGTGTAAAGGCGAAACACGTGTCGAATCGGTTTTGGTTGATTTGGGGTTTCTTGTGTTTTTTATTTTGTATTCTTCCTATTAGCATTTTAGGCGGGAGGTGGTGCACGCCCCCAAATAGCCTAAAATCATTGTTTTGTTTTCAGCGGAAGTGTCACTAAATATTTTTTAATATCGTTTTTTAGTATTCCAACAGTTTATTACCTCATTAATAAGCTCAAAGCCGCTCAACAAGAAATCGAGAGGGCTATGCTTGAGGTTTCCCTGCGTGATACGATCTCACATGGGGAAATTCTTCTTACTAAGGACCTTAGTTCTCCTCGTAACCTTAGTCTAAGGTTACCGACATAGCTCTCAAAATAAGTAAATTGAAGTGGTAATGGGCATGCCACATCGCTCGCAGAACCGACAACCGATGGGGGAGAAAGGAACTCCATGCACCAGAAGACGTAGTGCAGGTCGGTCGGCCAGTGAGCCGACTACCTCGTAGAAACCGCTGAAAATCGCTGGATGCAGGAAGCAAGTAGTCGTTTCAAGTGGCACTCTATGGGGGAGGTAAATGTTCAGCAGTGGACGTCTTCCGGCTGATGATGATGACGATATTGTAAATTACGTATGAACCGTTTGTTTGGTTTTTAGTTAGAAAGTATCTGGTCTCTTTAAATTATTTTGCATAATCTCGAGATTGGATTTCTAAAGATTTCAAAACCTTTAAAATTATAACGACGGTCTTTTTCGCACTATATTTTTCATTGTACAAAATATTGAGATTGATGTCATGTCAGGATGGATGAAATGTCCTGATATTTTGTCCCAAATATTCATCCCATCCATTACCGAGATGGTTTCTAGGTCAGTACACAGAATATAGAATAGAGAAGCTAGTAATAACAAATAAATACAATTTTATACTCACGGCGTTGGGACTCACATTCAAGGTCGTTCTCCAAGTTGTAGAACGATGCATGAGGTTTCTTCCAATGACAAAAATCAACATAAAGCAATACAGTAGAGAACAAAGTAGCCGGCATAGTCTTACAAATTAGCAAGTGGCAGTAGGTTGGCCATGTTTCCCAAAGACTCACGGAAGTAGACAAATTTTTAAGTGAAGATCACGTTGAATGCAGAAAACTGCTGACTGAGCTCTGTAGTGAATGTGTGCAGGGTGCTGATCACGATCAGTGGGATGATGATGATGTACTAAATAATCATCATTTTAGCTACGGAACAAATGAATACAATGTCATAACAGCTACACTAACCAAGACAGCTTAGTTGAAATTGGATTAAATTATTGTAGTTTCTGAGTTTTTGAATAAATCTATTGTAATCAATAAGACGCAAGGCCAGTCCAACGTGCCATCTATCAAATACCATCATCAAGCACGTACAATCAACGTCTCCTATTAAAGCTATGTCGAGCTTCGACCAGTTTTTAGAATTCATTGACTTGCGGAGTGATCAACCGTTACTTGCACACCTCTAACTACGAGTAGTTCTGTGGTTTTTACCGCGTCTGTAAAATGTTGTTCGAAGGCTGCGTCCACAGGATGCGAGAAGACCTCTTGTATAATAATTACTCAGGTTTTGTGAGGGTTAGGTTGGTGCTATTCCCAACGACTTTGTATTTAGACGTTAGCACATGAATCATTAGTGTCAGCTGACTATAAAAATTATTACTCTATTTCAGAATGAATAATTAAGTTTGGGATTTATTTATGCTAGACCTCTTGTTCGTCATAACTTATTTACAAGGCAGTGTTTCCACGTCTTTTTATGATACGAGTATAAAAATTCCTAAAATCAATTTGCTTTTGTTATATTCGTCGTTAAGCCAGTTTTGTTTTCATTATGATCATTGGAACATTTTATAGTCTAATAATTTAAAGATCTTTGTTCAAAAGTTAATTCATTCTGATTCAAAATTCAATGGGTAGTCGGTAGTGGGAATTTCAAATGAGTGCTTCAGTGTTTCAGAGGGCGTTGGTTCAGTTGTTTGTAATAGGACAACAGTCGTTAAGCTATGTTGGAGGTTTTCAAGTGGTCTGAAAATTTGATTGGACAGCGTGGTGGATAATAATTTACTCTCTAGAGAGAGTAGATCATCATAGAAGAAGGCCTAAGTTCCTCCAGTGGGAACGTAATGTGCTGATACCATACTTTCTTTACATAGTACTAGATGTATTCCTCACATATATTGTTTAGTTCTTACGTCCCAACCTAACTGTATCGCATTCTTTAAACCCATCTTTATTTGTTTTACGTAACTGTGCTTCTAATATGTAGTTCTCAGTTTTTACTTCGCCTGTATCGAGGACGCACGTCTATAATTGATCAGTCGACGTATAAATGACGCTAGATTACTTGTTAGTGGGATTTACCGTAACGACTATTAATCTATGGTGCAGTTATCTCATTTTGCGATGAGACTTCTTACGTCTGTACGTGCTGTTAGTCGACACAATTCCAACTTAAAAGTTATGACCTGGGATACAGCTTCCGTGTTTATTGATAATTGTACTTGGTATTCATTACAATAAACAGTTAGGCCTTTATTAATAAACGTTGCGTAAACATAGATTAGGCGTAACATGCTTTGTCTTGCTTTCACGCGTGACATTTACTGCAAGCGAAAAATTGACAGATAGATGTTTTAACTACTCCGGGTTTATTACAAGTTTATTAATAAGGCCGTTATAGTTTAAATGAAAATAAATAAGATGAATGAAGAATAATATAAGACATTGATAATAATAATAAATAGATATAGATTTTCTCACATTATCACACGTGAAAGCGTTAACTGATATCGTAAGTATAAATCTATAGATATATTTTTTCTATTACTCTGAATGAAACATTTAAGTTTCTTTATATCTGCGTTATAACATTAGATATGTTATTATCATCTACACATCTCGCGTCAATATTATGTTTGGTTAATTTATAACTCCGTATAAAATGAATCATGACTCCTTCAAGGTTGCTGTATGATTACTATGCGTTAGGAGCTCGTTATCCATAATGATGTGCGTATGATATCATTCTACGAAGCCTGACTTAATAAGATAACTACAGGGAGAAAGAAACGGGAGACCTTGTGGTGAAATTGGGTGATTTGATCAAGATCAGAGGTTTTGAATTCTGAGGTTTGAATTTGACTTGTGGCTGATGACGGATAAGTACGAACAAGTACATTGTTTGAGCAAACTAAGTAAATTTTTACTATGTATAGCTTTATTGATTTTGAAGGGAGGAAGGTCAATTCGTGCGTGCATTTACATTTACCTAATTAGCTCAATATAGCTACAAACTTACACATTTTTATAAGTATTTATAATAAAATCATGTGAAACAGATACAAATAGAGACCCAAGGACACCGTTGTTGACACCATTTTGACGTCTGGTAACTTTTTTCTGTCTATGTGGACTTGTGCTTTTTTGTACCTTTGTCTTTCCGAATGTTATGAGTTTAAAAATATTTATAACTAACTTATATAGTATTACTTTTTTAAAGCACTAACGCCTGCTTAGCGATACAAAAATTACAATTTTAGAGAGAAAAATTCACGTCCTCGAACGGGATTCGAACCCGCGTCTTACGACAATCGGTGTCAGACGCCATGAACAACTAGGCCACCGAGGCTTGAGGCCGAGCATCGAATTTTAACTCTCTATCTGATTTTAACCATCTTACGCGGTCGGAGCGACATCTATTGAACAGCTTTGATAGCATTATCCAACCAAAAGAAGATTTTTTAGATATACTTAAACTTTCGTATTGACCACCTTTATAATTTTTATAGTATCCCTTTTTTAAAGCACTAACGCCTGCTTAGCGATACCAAACATTGAAATTTATAGAGAGAAAAAAACTGAACACATTACCAAACAAAACAATTCCGCAGTGTTGACTATCTTAAGCTTCGAAATGTATCAAGTTTTGATATCTTTCTACCACCTCAACTTTGAGATAATTTACTCAATCTACATAATCTAGGTGCAGTAAATCGAGCATTATACAGTTTACACCTATGTTTTATTGTTATAGTACTAGCACAGTTCTTCAGCGAGGCGTGACAAAAGGCGTCATTGCAGGCTTTAATGCTTTTACCGTCTGAATAGCGTGCCATATAATTTATCATGCAGTGTAATGGCCATGTGAAATATAGCAGGCATTAGGGCAATCATTTAAATTAAACATACGTTCATAGTAACTGTTGCGTAGTCTGTGGCGGGACTAGTGTGGGAAGAGTGCGGAAAAGTCAAATAATGAACTTTTACTACCACGGCATGGCATGTATTCCTGTACATGTACTTTTACCAGCACGGCATATGTATGTATTGTATAGGCAAGAAATATTATCTAAATTTAGGAGTTTGTAATGCCATGTGTATTATGGAATATTCAAAACAAAATCAGTCTCAACCAAATGTTTTTGTAATATTAATTCAAAGATAAACTCATCATAGACAAAACGGACTTTGAGAACGTTTTCCATATGATTAGCGTATGAAATTTGTTTACACTTTTACGGATTTTAGACTTTCATTGATTATAATAGGCGGTAAGTATTTATTGTTCTTACGTTATTACGTCACAAACTGCTACATAACCAATTAAATGAGTATTGTAATGTAAGTGTAAAACATACTTTAAAAGAATCGCGCCGAGATTCTATTTTATAATGGATGGATGACGATGATGCTATATATTGATTCATCAATGATGAATCAAAATTGATAGCCTTTGTTCATCAGAAATAATGTAGGATAGTAACGGGAAAATAATTTTTCAAATCGGTTCAATAGTTTTGGATACTATTCAATTCTAACAAACAAATATCTCTTTTTAATATTAGTATAGACGGTGTGGCAGTACATAGCCATATACAGGGTGTTTGGTAGAGGGACCGACAAACCAAATGAGCGTGTTCGGGGACTTGGAGAATACAAGTTCCCCCAAAAAAATCCCCGACACCCCAATTTTTTTTAATTTTTTTTTGTTAATTTTCTCGGCATCTCCAATATTGTACCTATTTACCACCATAACATTTGTAAAGTATGTTTTAGACCGAATGTTTATAGTTTTTACAAATTTTACAAATGTTATGGTGGTAAATAGGTACAATTTCGGAGAAAAAGGGAAAATCACAAAAAAAAGTTAAACATATTGGGGGGTCGGGGATTTTTTTTGGCCAACTTGTATTCTCCAAGTGGTCCCCCGAACACGCTCAATTGGTTTGTCGGTCCCTCTACCAAACACCCTATATAACAAATATATAATGAAAGTATGTACATAATGAGCATATAAGGTGCATAGGAAGGTCCTTTTTGCCTTTAGGCGAATAAAATAGATGATTTGATGATGTAATGGCATTTTATCTATACTATATACTATAATATTATAAAGAGGAAAGATTTGTATGTATGTTTGTAACAAATTGGCTCAAAAAGTACTGGACCGAATCCAAAAATTCTTTCACCATTGGAAGGCTACATTCACCCTCAGTAACATAGGTTATATAAGATTCTTCATCATCATTATCATCATCATCATCATCATCATCCATCACCGCGCGGGTGAAACCGCGGAGAGCAGCTAGCATACAATAGGAATAATTTATTACACATTTTAATGTTATTTTGACGGTTTAACTTACGCGGTACGTATAGTCCGTCCGGGCCATTTCTTCATGGAGTACTTGCGCACCCGGCTGCGTGCTGCGTCAACGCAGCCGGGTGCGCAAGTACTCCATGAAGGCCCGGACGGTCACGAAACCGGTCGAGATATTCGACTATACCTACCGCTTAAATTAAACCGTCAAAATAACATTAAAATGAATAATGTACTTAACTGAAGAGAGCTTAGCTTGGTGATATTAATAACCGTTGATGATTACTCGGATTATTCTTAGAAGAGGGAATATGGCTCACTGGAAATAAGGATGAACTCACAAAAACAAGTCTCAACGGAATCCTTCAGAGTTGACTCACATACTTGCGGAAATGTTCGGCTGTTAGAGCTTTATTTTTAACATTATGACTTCTAATTATTTACTCCGTATTTACAATTATTCATTTAAATGTTATTATTACTATACTAATTATGAATTGTGGATGATATTATATTGTGTTATACCAAACTATAGCTGACCCGCCAGCGGTTTAGCTCGCGTCGCCTCGCGGGATACGGTTAATTACCTATAGTTTTTTAACTATCCCACGGGAACTATTTAATTTGCCGGGATGTAAATGTATGTATCCTATATGTTGACCAGGAATAAAAGCTACCACCATACAAAGTTCATCTAAATCGGTCCAGTCGTTTCGGAGATTAGACTATACAAACAGACAAACAGTGAAACAAAAAATTTGAAAAAAAATTAAATTAGTTCGATTTCACTCCATAACCTGACTCAGTTTATAGCATTTTTTTTTCGTTGTACAGAAACTCGACCTCTACAGTTTTATTATAGATCATAAAATTCAAAATAGTATGTAATTATACCTAATTAGTTCGCATTTTGAAAACAAATAGATAGCAAATATATATGTACCATCTTCTTTGTATGCATCTCCACTAGTTTTAAGGAAGACCCTGAAACCATCAAATCAGACTCTTGAAAAAGTTTAAAAGTTTTCGGCCGTGTAGTTCAGAGCGTACAAAGATGATTTTAAGGACGTAAGGGTTTTCATACATCCTTCAATAGTGGAAGTCACTTTCCATTTTCAACCGACTTTCAAAATAAGGAAAAGATTCTCAAGTTGACGCGTAAATATATATTTTTAAATAAATGATGACGCATAACTTTGTACAGAGTTGGTAGTTCGATTTTGATCATTCTTTTTTTGTTTGGTAGAATATGCCTTCGAGATGGTCCCATTTAATAGATTTAATAATAGGTCAAATTTAAAACTCATCAAATTCTGTTAAGCGGTTTTTAGTAACAATCCAATAACTGAAAAGAGTTTCGCCTATTTCGATGATACGAGTATCGTAATCGGTGAATGACATTCGATCCCGTAAGTAGCAGGGTCACTAAAGTGAAAAAAATTTTTTGCCAAAAATTTAAACTGACTTTAACACTAAAAAGTGTTAAATAACTTGTCGAAGTCAGTACCATGCGCACAATATTGTGATAATAGGTACTTGTGACTTATCATGGTATCGACTTATACAAGTTAATACACACTTTTTAGTGTTGAAGTCGGTTCTATTTTTTGTAAAAAAAGTTGTTTCACATAATAACTGGTTTTATATTTCTGCTTCGTTCATATAGGACAAGATACTAAAGTGTTCAATCTAGTTTATAGTAGCAGAACCTTATCTGCATAGATACGAATGTGAATGCGTTCGAAGGCTGCGCTTGATCTATTTAATGCAGACAGCATTACGACTTCCTGCCGATAAACTTGGACTTGGAGAAGTGGTATTTTAAAGAGCAATTTTGAATGTGAAAGGGTCTAGATAACCCTAGAGCACTTAAAATATATATTTGTAGCTTTATATTATAAGGATGTATTTATTACAATGTTTTTTAAACATTATATGTATTTCTGTTTATTACAATTATTACTCAAGTAATATTTAAATAAGTTATTTTATACTTATTGTATTTAAATTAATTTTAAATATTATAAGTATAAAATTAAACAATAATTATAAAAATATATATAGTTTATCGTGGTATAATTCGTTAGGAGGCGCAGGTAAAGAATTTCCACTCCATAATCGGCGACTGAATCGTAAGAGTCGATTGAACCTCATGTGGTGCATACTAGTGCCTTGGTTATATCACCACAGCACATGAGTAAATAAACGAAATAAATTTATTTACTCATGTGACCACAGTGCCAGGTTCACTACCTTAAAGCAGTAGAGTGCAACCATATAATAAGAATAAAGAATAAATAATACACAGATAAAATAATGAATAAAGTAAATAAAAACTTATATTTCAACGATATTATCTTTAGACGTAGCAATATTTAATAGTGAGCAACCCTGGCAACACGCTTGGACGACAGAGCCCACTGTAAAGTTAATGAGTAGTAGGTATATAAATATAGAGTCAGAAGACGCGGGTTCGAATCCCGTCCGAGGATGTGAATTTTTCTCTCTATAAATTTCAATGTTTGAGATCGCTAAAGCAGGCGTTAGTGCTTTATAAAGTAATAGGTACTATAAAAATTACAAGGGTTGCGATGTCAATACGAAATATATAATCTCGTTTGTTAGAAACAGAAATATAACAACTGGAAAATAGACATGATAACATATCTATGAAACATTTCCACTATTACATAAACTAATTTTTAAAAGAAATAATATTAAATTTACATCTCTCATATTCGGTAAGTAGGTCCTTATTACCCCAAATGGGGCTTGTAAGTGACCAATTAGCGCTCTAAAACACTTCACTCTTTCAAAAAGTTCGCGTACATCTAACCATCATACTGGCAATAGACATCATGCATTCAGCCCAATGACAAAAGAGGTCGCTTCGCTATTCAGCCTTGTCTTCGTATGAGTATAATAGCCATCAATTTTATTTTTATAATGCCGGTTTTTTTCTACTTACCTCACAATGGAGATGTAAAGATTAAAAAAAATAAAATAAAAAATTAATGATAGATTTAGCACCGATTCCAGGAAATATATACTGCTCCGTGGGTTGTGCGGCCTACGAAAACAATGGGTTTCCTGGCAGCGCCACAAGACTGGATAAGTTTTATGATATTTTTTATGCATACGTTCTCGTATTTGTACCAATTATTTGATGGGAGAAACCACGGCTTTTAAACCCCAGTTTGAACAGTACCTGTGCAGTTTAATTCGACTTCATGTTAATATTAGTGCTACGCGTAACACTTTTCTACCCCAATCTTGATTTATCCGTTTGCATCAACATATCCTGGAATACGAATATGCTGGTTTGAAATGCCAGTGATTCAGCAGTGTAACGACCGCTCTGCTTAAATCCACGATATTTTATATGTGCATAAATATTTGCATACTACATTTCAATTAGCTTGCCTGTCAAGCTGGCGCAAGGTTCATTTGAATATTGACTTCACGACTGTCTCTTCCGATATACTTGACTTGCTGATAATGTAAATTTGGAATATCTTTGAACTTTGGTTGCTCTTATAAAAGGTGCTATCAGATAGGCTCGACTTTGATCACTATCTCACTTCATGATCATCTATGACATGGCCAAACTTGGTAGCAAAATAGATCTAGAACATCAAGTGGTTTATAAGGATAGCTGACGGAGCATACCGCTTGATGCTCTGAGACAAGTGTTCAATCTTGAAGGCCGCAGCTAGCCAAGCAAGTACTAGAAAATGCTTTACCACCATACTGTAGACGTCCTCACAATGTTACGTTTACCATTAGTTTAAGCCCGAAGCAGCCGATCTCCGCTACCCCTACGATATCGTTATTGCAATTTAATGTAGGGTTTAATGTAGGTAGTGCAATTCTTCGAGCCATTTTGACGTGAATAAGTAACAAACGGCAATGTACAAACTTTTGCATTTTAAAAATTTGTATAGATAATTTAGAGTTGCAAATCGTAAATCACGTTCAAATTCAATATTCAATATTCGAAAAGCTGTTGGCAAGTGGCGGCGTCGTGTGTCGGGTCGCCATCTTCCCTCAAATATGGTTGAGGAAGGCGATGGCTGTCACATGCGTCAACTCGTGAACGGGTGCTGCTTGCGGAGGCTGGTCTGCTTTGAATGCTTATACCAATTCAGAAACAAAGTAATATAAGTCTATTTAACTTATCTATTATTATTCAAAAAAAATTAAATTAAGTATATTTAAGAAAAAAATTTGTTCCCCTATGTCCCTTAAATTAGCATGTTATGTTGTCCTTTTACTCGTAAAATAACTGTTATCATTTATTAATTGCAAAATGTTATAAAAAGGCATGGGCTTTGGAGTCTGTGGAGTGTCGATATAAAAAAAAATGACATTCAAGCCATGTTACGACGTATTTCATTTAATTGAGAAATAAATGATAATTGGCGATTAACAATTACTAGAAAACATGGCTGCTGTGTTAATTGAACCGTTTCTCCGTTATCAGGCTGGCAAGGTGTGTCAGTGCAGATGCATCTTGGCACCGTTGGCACCTCGGCCGCCCTGCGCGGAATTCGCGTGGGTGCCACCAGACCAGTCCACAATCGGTGTCGTGCTATTTTCTTTCTCTTTGCTACGTTTGCTAGTGTGCGTGACAGTGACACTTGTATAGGTGTGAGCTTATCTACATTCTGCATTCTACAAGTTATAAGAATTTCTATATCATAACTTACTGATTCAAGCCCTTATTCAGTACATGTAAATTTTAGGTATTACTTACAATATTAATTCTATGTTTAAGATCTGGATCCACAGAGTAAAGGTGGATGTGTTTATGAATAAAGATATATGGTGGTAATGCTTCCACATAAAAATAAAACAATTGAAAGTGCGGATGTTTTTTTATGAATCGCGTTCGCAGTATATTATTTATTTGGTCTCATTTGTTTAAATCTTATGGGTGGTTGTTTTAAACTCTTCGATTATCATTCTCTTAAGTGAGTTCCATACAAGAAACTCCAACATGTTATGTTATGTTTTAATAAGGTAAGTACCTATGTTTCAACAAAAATTAATGCCTATTAAAATTACCTATCAAATGGATACGACTAAACAAGACACATGCTAGTTACTAGAAAAGCTACAAGTACCTATTTAGTTATGTTAAATGCCAACCACATTCAATATATGTTCAAACTTGTACATTGACAGCCCTTCGCCTTATTAGGTAAGTAATGGCCTACCCACATACCTGGCTATACAAAATGCTGTAATTACGTGTCATAAATCGAATACATCAGCAGGCTTGGAGATATTGCCATCAATTGCAATTTACCTTGTTATCTGCCTTACCGCAAAGGCATAAAATCTTAGCAGATTACATGTAAAAGGGTTTATTTCCATTGAGCTTTCAGTTATTTCTTGTTCGAGTACAGTATGCAATAAAAACTTTTTCTGTTAAAATAATCGATGCAGAATCCTTTCCCATATTAAAAATTCATGCGTCCAGTGGTAACTTTTGATGATTCTATATTGCGCCTTACACATACAGGGGCATAATTAAACGCCCCTCATAAAAATTGACGCTTCTCATATGGAATGCCATTACGAACCACCTCGAGGCAGGAGATGGTGGCAAATAATAATCGATTGTCGATGAGAAGCGTACAATTCGATATCGCACTATTAATCATGCACTTATAAGGTGCACAGTATGAAATTAACATTGATAATAAGCTGCCGACAGCGATTTATTACTTATAAAATGGTTACAAGAAAGTCGATGTCCAAAAAGTGTTATCGAAAAGCTGTAAAAATTGCAATCAAGAACATAAAAACATCGGCAGAGCCGTGGGATGTATCGTAATTAACAAACTTTCCGTCGACAATTTACTTTATTCATTAACCCCGAGTGTTTTATAGTCGACAATGGGTAAGAAGAACAATAAAATTATGCTTTCATTGTAGTAATTGTAGATGAATGCATAGTCATAAACTATTTCTTCAAAACAGACGGCAATTTTAGTTCCATTAGTATTTTAACGTAACTTGAAACTACAGTGTCTATAAAAGTTAATTGACACGGTTGTACGTCTGGAATTATCTATAAGAAATAATTAAACTTGGACGGAAATATACTTGTGACATGCGGCTTCATTAATGTTGTTGATTTAACCCTTTGCGTCCCAGAGACGTACATATACGTCAGTTTCATTCATAAATCTTTTGTTTTAATTATCACGGTATAGGAAGGATTAATGCGCATTTTTAGAACCATAATAACCATATTTCTCATACGCACTCATTCTTATATTTCGCATTAAACAAAAAAAGAAAAATATTAATAGTATTTAGTAAGCTTATGTGATTTAAGAGTAAATTATTCTCCCGAAGCCTTACCTCAACGTAGCTTTACGCCATTTTCTGATATTTATCAGATATAAATTACATAAAAATCTGCTTAAAGATTATTTTCCTTAGTAATTTACTAAATTTCAAACTAAAACTGTTCGGAGGCAGATTATTTTAGATTACTATATTATAGTACAAATTAAAATAGACTCCTGTTCTAAATACTGAGGATATTTTAAAACTTTTATTGTCTCGGCCCACAGAGTAGGTACTAACGTGTTTACGTGGGTTAGGCGACGTCAAAAATGATAATTGTCAAGGTATAATAATGTCCACATAGCCAATTAGAAAAGATTTTGGATGTTGTAAAAGCTGATTAAGGTATAAGATAGCAATACCCTCAATTACATGAGATAGTTTATCACATATTCTGCGATGAGATCAAAAAAATAATGGCCATTATGCACTCCTCTGTCTACTTTTTCAGGTATGTGAAAGTGTGTATGAAACATTATGTTTATAGGTATTATGGCAACCTGTAAAAACGATTTTCTTGACACGGTAATATTTAGATAGTATTACCGTGTAGGCGACCACATGTGCCAAACAAAGTTAAGAAATGAAACAACATAAGCGTAATAAATATAGAAGGAACATGGTTCGAATGTAAACTGTTTATATTTGCATTAATTCATATAGAGCTGACTCATCATGCTATCGTTATTAGTTCTTGTGCGATTTATGGTGCCACGTATCAGATAATATGCAATCTGCATTCGCGACACAAACTTTGAATGATGAATAAGAAGAGTAGGTATGTTCTAATTTTTAGTTTACGTTTGAACATTTACGTATAGTCTAGATCTAAAAGTCGATGTATGTTTATTTTTAGTCAGTTCATTAAATTAAAGTTAAATAGGTACCTGTCTAATTGTGTATGGTGGTCGTTGAGTTGTAAGGCAGATTTTTGAGTATATATTGTAAAGTTATATGATTATTAACGGGATATTTACCGTGGTAAGGTTGTGGAATGAGCTCCCGATATTTCGGCGCAGTTACATGCACCATGTTCACGGGAATATCCCGTTAATAATCATATAACTTTACAAAAGATTTGTTTTGTAATCATCAGACATGTCTTCCCGTGAACATGGTGCATGTAACTGCGCCGAAATATCGGGAGCTCATTCCACAACCTTACCACGGTAAATATCCCGTTAATAATCATATAACTTTAGAGAACAACCGTGATAGTTTAAAACAGTGTTATATTGTAAAGGTTTTAGTCAAAGTAGTTAGCAAAATTAAAAACAGTAGAAGTAAGCTAGTGTCATCGAAATGATATGCAGTATTATAGTGCCCCTTATACAGTAGAACTAGAAAATGTGGTAATAAAACTATGGTAGAAAGATCTGCCAGAATTGAAACAAATTAGTTAATCAAAGACTGAGAAATTGTATACAAGTTATGCGAGTTAAGTTGAGGTAATTCTCTTTAGAGTTCTAGAGTGGAGACCGCGTCTCGGCAAACGTAGTGTAGGACGTCCTGAGGCACGGTGGAGTGACGATCTGCGCAAGACGGCTGGCAAAAACTGGATGCGAGAAGCTCGAGATAGACCTAAGTGGCGTGCAATTGGAGAGGCGTATGTCCAGCAGTGGACTGCTACAGGCTGATGATGATGAATTCTCTTTAGGTCGAATGCTCGTTACGTCGACTTCTCTTTGCTGCACCCCCGGTTTTCACCAGCGTGGTGAGGGGTGATGATGAAAGGTATACTATATCCTTTCCCGAGATATATTGTCAAATATCATCACGATCCGCTCAGCCATTTAGTCGTGAAATTACAACAAACAAACATCAGAGTTACTTTCGCATTTATAATATTAAAATCATAAAAGAGTTTTATTGTTCTGAGGTAAAAGTAAGGATTTCTTATTTTGCTACGACGAGTTCGATAACTCAGCTGGTAGCGACTGCACCTTCGAAGCGAGGGATCCAAGTTCAATCCTTGGCTGGGCCAAATATTTTTGCTCAGAGCATAAATGTTTACTCTCGGGTCTTGGATGTTGTGTTGTTGTATATGTTCATGGCTCGGCGACACAGATAATCCTAGTGCGGGGTGTGATTGTTGTATGTAAACATTATTTTTTATACTATCATACTTTTTAATATATTTTTTTTTATATTTCATATACTTTACGTTAATTATTTTTACAGGTGTTATATTCGCGGTACATCGAAGTACAGTTAAACTTCCTAATATTCAGCATACAGAGAAATATGCATTATAAGTACCTGGCAATCATATAATGCTATAACGGTAAAAATGTGTATCCACGTGCATAGTTTTATGACCCATACATTAATAATACATGCCAGTTTTAATTAAAACATTGCGTATACCTAATGTCAACACATCTATGTTTAACGATATATTTTTATTGCAGAATATATGGATTTTATTGCTCTTTTTGTTGTATCCCTAATATATATGTAAGAGCTTTGATGTTGCAAGAAAGCTACGAACGTGCAATTCATCAGAATTTTATTTATATTTTACGACCACGCTTCCATATTACAGCTGTGTATCTTTCTAGTAAATAAGTTATTATTGATATGAATTCATAGCTCCTAAACTTATTTTGAGTATTACGGGGTATTTTAAATTAATTAATCATTTAAGAGTGTACCTGCTTTCTCATATTTGTATGTACATAATAAGTTTAAGAAACCACTGTTCCATATCGCCATTAGGTAATCGTAAAAGGCGACTAAGCGAAAATACGGACAAACAAGCCGATTGCTATTCCTCAGGGTGTTGTGTCAACATAACTTTTAACGCCTTAATAGAACCCTAATACCACCAACGTGGTATTCTAAGGAAGGTTGGTGTTAAGAAAACGGGCGGTCATACAACCGAAGCCAAGGCAATGTTATCAAAATGTTTATTATAATTTTCTAATAATAAAATTATTGCCAAACGTGATATTGACAACGCCGCGTGGTCAATATTACCGAAAATAAATTTATGATTTTAAAATACTCAGAAATATTATAATCTAATAATAGTCAGAAATTTGTAAATGTCTCGAACATAAAATAAACCGGGCTTCAGATGTTTCCGACTAAAATTTTAATTTTTTATTAACAATCATAATACGGCGAAGATTGTAAGAGAACAAAAATCTGCACCACCTGGAAATTATTTTTGCCGGCGCCCATTACAACCCGTAGGTCTTGCATTAATCCTGTTTTATAATTACGAAGTTAAAACATTCAACAATAAGTATGTGCGTGCATGTCTTGTTAGCGAAACACATAATTGTATCAACCCTAACTATAAGGTAAAGGTAATGAAGATAAGGAGATTGTACCTTTTTTGTAAACAGTTTTGAATACAATTTTACCGTTCACGGAATGTCTAATCCTTTGTAGCCGTGGCGAGCATAACGAAACGCATACCTCTACCAAAGCAGGCATTCTTTTTTTTCACGGTATTTCTGTTCTTGTAATGTTCACTGGGATTTCATTGTTCCCGTGTCGGACACTGCCCCTGTTATTTACAACGGCGTCTTCTGCTAAGAACTATTTCTGTTCGAAGCGATCGAACAATCACCTAAACAGAGATATACGGCGTTTAAACGTCTTTAATTAGTATAAAAGCTTCTTAATAAACTAATTTAAAAGCAATCAAGTGGAAGCTCTTTTATGAACTTCATTTAGATAAGGCGATTTATTGGGCTGTAAGGTTTAAAGTGATACGCTCGTGCCTCATACTTAAGGGCCATAGTTCTTTGTATTTCTTTTGTGTATTCATTATCAATTTTCTCGCTATCACTTGCTGTTTCATATAAATAAAAAATACACTCGTAAAACAACCCGACTAACGACTTCATTATTAAAATATTTGTATTACACTGATATTAGTTTGTATCATCATGAAAAATAAAAACAAAAGACCCAAATACAGCTCAGTCGTTCAGTTAGAATCAGTTATTCTCTATTTTATCTGATACATGGCAAATATACGTTTATCGATAATCGATCAGACATCCATCTCAGATTGAAATGACTGAAATTACATTAGTTTTTGAATATTGGTTAATTTATTAAAAATAGGAATGAATTTATTTTATATTTAACCCTACTATACAGGGTGAACTTTTAAGACAGGACAGTAAGGTACCTTAACCGTTATAGTTACAGGAAAACATTTTTAGGAGACTATCCATCACTTTTTAAGGTATTCTGAACTGCATTTACAGATTTTGGAAAAAATACAGTCAGCAAGAAAATGGTCATTTTACACAAAAACGTTTTTTGATGCCAATCGATCGTGTTTCTTATAAGGATCAAAAGTCTCTACTGGACTGAGGTTTGAGTACTAGAAATTTCAGAAATCGCGAAAAACTTTTCCCATACCTTTCGGTACAACTTTTAAATTAGCCGAAATGTTTGTTATGGGTAGATCTGCTATGATCCGCTATTAAAAAGACTGTCTGAAAAAGTAGGTAAGTAAAAAAAGTCTTAAATTTCAAACTTAGAATTCGATTAGTTTTTTTGGGTTATATCAGTTCATTAACTTGTTTGTGCTGAGAAAATTCTGATTTAAATAAGCAAAGGTTTAAAATTAATCGCGTTCAGAAAAAAACATCGCACCCGACCGCCAGGCGTCGCTTTGCACCGCTTCTCGTTCAATTGCCTCCCCAAAAATGATATATATGACTGTGCTACTTATACTCTTAGGCCGGTGATCAAGAACGAAGCTCAGTTGTGAATCTCTACTTAAGTGGAGTAAGTCACATACACAAGTTTGGATGCAGCATACTCCTGGAATACGGTCCTTAGTGGTCAAAATCCCAACAATGAAAGTTTATACAAACACAGTGCTTGTGTTTGTCGGACTTTTGGTAAATTATTTCGCTATATGTCAAGGGAAGTTGAACAAAGCGTGTATTAAATGAATGGATAATGTTTCCCTAACTGGTTTCCCCCAGTCACGTCCGAAGTGACTGGCATGAAGCCTCGTGAAGCACACTACAATGGGTGGTCGCATCAAATAAATTGTCGGCCAAGAGTGACAGCAGGCGAGTGCTTTAATTAATATTGCTATACTACCCTCTTGTACATAAAATGTAGCCAATGGAGGCTATTGAATTTGGGAATCTAAATGTTTTGTTCAAAAGCATAGTGCTGTTTTGTTTAAATGCGGCCACGCTCCGAACAGTAGACACATTTAACTTTATTGAAAAGATTTTCACTTTCAACACGCTCAAATTTAGAGCAAAATACATTTTATGATTTGAGCAAGGCTAAACCACAGAATAAATAATAGTACTTAAACTTCAGTAATTTATAATTAACTAGTAAATGTTATTATTTAATTTGCTTGTGATTTTTAAATCTAGAAACATCTATTTATACATACTTCCGTTATCTATACCGTTATGTACTGTAATATAGTTTTTTAGATTTCATTTATATGGCTTCTATGGTATCTAAAGACGTAAGTAGGCTTATTATGTATTATACAAACAAGTGTCGTTCATCTGATAATAAAGCGCTTAGTGCGCATCTGAAAAATTGCAGTGCATGCTAAAGTCAGAGGATACAGAAAGATTAGCAGATAGGCGTTGTATATGCATAAGAGATAAGCGTCGAATGTGCATAAAAGATACGCATTGAATGTTCATAAAAGATAAGCGTTGAATGTGCATAAAAGATACGCGTTGCATGTTTATAAAAGATAAGCGTTGCATGTGCATAAAAAAACGCGTTGTATATGCATAAAAGATATGCGTTGAATGTGCATAAAAGATACGCGTTGCATGTTTATAAAAGATAAGCGTTGCAGGTGCATGAAATATACGCGTTGTATATGCATAAAAGATAAGCGTTGAATGTGCATAAAAGATACGCGTTGCATGTTTATAAAAGATTAGCGTTGCAGGTGCATGAAAGATACGTGTTGTATATGCATAAAAGATAAGCGTTGAATGTGCATAAAAGATACGCGTTGCATGTGTAAAAGCCTTATGAAGTATTTAATTGACGGACCAGTTAGTCTAATCAGTAGTGCGTCCTTCAAAGCGACAGGTCCCAGGTTCGATCCCTGACGGAAACAAATATTTGTGTGAAGAGCCCATGAAAAAAAAATCACTGAAATCGGACAATGTTAAGAGGTAGAAAAGAGTTTTCTCTTTTAGCATGGAAAGTACTAGCTATGCAATCCTCTTATGTCATGGATACATATGTAGACGATGGGTTTATTAAATTAAGAACATAAAATGTGCACACAGTCATTTGTGTTTATATTATTTCTTGTGTTGCATTGTTTGCTTACGATCATATTTCCTTTGTTTTAGGTAAGTGGTGGCAAGGTTTCTGAATCACGTCAATAGTTATCCTTGAATGCGACCCACGTGCTTGAGGTAATACATATTCATGACTTATAATACATTTATTACGATGAAATATAACTTGGTCGGTGAATAACTCGGTTGCATACGTAAGAAGTTCATAGATAACTTCTATCAAATATCAAAATTAGTTTCGACGAATTTCAGCTGGGTCAAGTACTCTGTCCCATTACTTTTTAATTATGTGGTAGCTTTCAACTTTATAAAGATAATATCTATAGATAGATCGAAATGTTTATGAAGTAAGGCAGGTCAATTTGTAGCTTTACTCATTTCCACCTAATAAACTTTAACCAATAGTTTATCAATTTTATATTTGTAACATAATGTACAGTTCTTATGGTTATGTACATTTTTCTAACAGCGAACACATTCACAACTTTTTTTTTACTATAATTACAGACACTAAAGTATGTAGGTCAAGATATAACGTAGAGTAAAGGGTCTAAAATCTTTCTAATATTGTACATGCAAAAGTATATTTGTTTGGTACATCCGAAAAATATTCTAAATGGATCTAGATGAGTTTTGGATTGCAACTCGTTTGTTCCGATCTAATTCTTATTCAAAATTAAGGATTTCACTTCATTTTCAAATTTCTTTATCTGGTAGAATTTTTAGAAAGTGCAAATAGTGCCTAGTAGCTAAGTTCTTTCTGCTAAAGTTCCGTAAAAACCTGTCTAAAAAGGCGTACATATTAATTTATTGATGTACCTAGATTTTATATTTGGATATATTTTATGAATATTTTTTTTCATTCATTCATAATATTATTGCCCATGATATTGAAAACGTATAGTCAATTTTACTGTATAGGTAAATACCTAACTAAAACTGCCATTGGGCGTTATAATCTTATTCTTACAGTAGCTCTAGCTCCTATAATAAATTTCATCCAATAATGATGCCAGCAGCTGAAAGAGTTTGCAAAAAATTAAACACTTCGTTTCCTAACATTTTTTTACTCAATACTTGCTAAGTCTCCAAAGAATGACCGCTCGTTGACCTGACGAAGGCCAGGTGTGGAGCTTTACAAATCTCGACAAAGGCTTGTTCTGTACCACGCAGTGCCGCCACCAACAAAAAAGAACAAGAACTGATTTGTTCTACTCTCTGTAAATATTGAAAGGTACTTCGCAGCCGTTCAAACTAAGAAAAGCCTGCTATTCATTACGTTCTATTTTTAACGAACAGTTTATAGTACAATCCAGTGCTATATTATAATGCTATTTATAAATGTTGGTGACATAATGACATACTAATATTTAAAAAACAATTGAAGCATTCCAAATAGGGTAGTTGACACAGTCAAAATAAATTACTTTTAATTATTTAAGTCTAATTAGAGTTCTCTAAAAATTATTTAGAAAATGCTAGGTATGTATTTCGGTGTCCTGGTTAATTAAACATACATTAAAAAAAGGTCAACAATCCTATTGATAACTGTAAATTTTCAACCATAACCTACATAATAATAGTACGACATTTTCCCCGTTTTCAGGTTAGTTAGTAGATTGTTAGAAGGTAATGGTATTTATGGTATTATAAAGAAAATGCCAGTGGTCGATCAATCACAATGGTCGAAATAACTATTGAAGCACAGGTACACATTTTTTGCTTATTAAAAGGTTTTCTTTCGACCACTGTCTCATTTGACAGTCGGTGATGAAGTGGTCGAAGATTTACTTGATACACTATGCATGTACCTTGTAATGAGCTGGCGATAAGTTTTCTAACTTTAGGGCGGATTGCCTCATGATGTTACCATCTCACGAAGCTCTAGCCCCAATAAGACTATAAGCTAAGATTCGAAACGATATATCGACTTTCGAACCTTACTATGTGGGCCTAGCACGGAGTTTTGCGTAAGTGTAACGTAATCGCATCGTTGACGTTTGACGTTAACAAGCTATCATTTATCGAGTACGAATTTGGCACATATCTGTGCCACATTCGTACATTCATAGGTCCTCCTGTATACAATACGATTACGTGACACTTACGCTAAATTCGTGCTAAGACCACAGATGGCGTAGCACAAAGAATTTGCAAAAAAGTATTCGTATCGTAAGCGTCAACGTGTCACGTTTCGGAGTACAAACTATGATTTCTCTGGATCACAGTTGCCCTAGATAAATGTCAGTTAGTGCTGTTTCACGTAAATGACACTTTACACTTACGCAGTTATTCGTGTTAGGCCCACAGAGCTACACCGCTGTATTTAAAAGAGCATGCTTTTTGTAAATAATGCCACTAAGGGGGTAGTAAATTTGGAGTTTTATGGTAGTTCCATATTTTCGAATCATGAAACCAAATCTTGCTGTTGACATTGATAAAACTTGTTTGGACGCACGAATCTGCAATGCAACTTCAATTCAGTTCGAATATATTATAAGTACACATTTATACAACGCTAAATTTAGATTTTAAAAATAATTTCCGAAACGAAAATACGTCAACGTTGCAGTACACATTCGTTGCAGCTGTCTGGCGCCGGAAAGGAAGGAGAATTAGTTGAGCAAACACGCTGACAGACTTATCTTCACATTATTTATATAACCGATAAGTGCGTGTTAGGATATGTGAAAGTTTCAAATCACAAATCTGCTTTCAAACTGACAGAACATGTTCTCAGTATGACGAAAGGTGGGGATGAACAACTAATACCTTCTCAATACAAACAAAAAATCATGCGGGGCAGTCTTTGGGGACTGCCGACGGAAGTAAAAACTATTCGAATAATTTTTAAGACCTACAATCAACAACAATATATGTAGTCATGGAAACCATTATAGCGCCTAAAGAAGTCACTACAAAACTACATTATCTATGTCAAGCGTTCGGTGACGATGACGCGAGTTCATTATTTTTATACACCTAAAAAGTGCTCAGCGCGCTTAAAGGAGTTTTCATTTAAACCACTATACTCAATAATTATACTTTATAATTTTAAGAATGATAATTACACATCCTCGCATGGGAATCGAACACGCGTCTTTCGAAAATCCTTGTCAAATGCCATGACCACTAGGCCACCGAGACGATCCATTCGAGTTTAAGTCTCTTCTTGATTTTAACCGTGTGACAGGGATTGTCGGAAGACGCAGGTTCGAATCTTGTGATGTGTAACTTTTCAGTTACTTTCTCGCCAAGTAGGCGTTAGTGCTTTCAAATCATAATAAAAAATATTTATACGTATTCATAAATACTCGTAACTAAAGGAACTCATGAATAACTCGAAAACATAGGTTGAAAATTGTCCTTAAGCACCTCCACTACCTATGAATAAAAATCGTACTGCAGCATAAATAACGACAGCTGAAAAATTAACAAAAAAACACAAAACCCTCGTAGTTTTCCTTATTATTTATCAACCAGTTACCGAAGGCGCCTCAAATTACATCCGAATCTAAAATAATTTCCGCTTCTGAAGATATATCGAGCGATAACACAAAAGATCCACGACTTTTTGTGTTATAGAGACGTTTCTATGGAATCGGTCCTTAACTATTGTCAACAGTACGATTGTACTCAGATTGGAAGCTTCACAATGCGCCATTCAAAATCTAGAGGCCGGTATAAAATGCGGAAATAAGAGCCCCCACTTGTAATAAATTAGCGGTGGTGGCAGTGGCAAAAAACAGTGCCGAAATAAACATTGCAGTTCATTGAACAGATTTAATCTTTTTGCATATTGAGTACTGTAACTTTAAGGTTCTTGCTCTCGCTTTCAAAATTCAAATTCAACGTTTTCGTCGTAGCTAAGTTGAGATATTCAACTTAAATCACGGGATTCGCGAGATTTCATCAATATTCTTTGCATTATTTGTGTTTTGTAATGAAATCAATAAATAACTTCAGTAACAATATTTAACACTAAAGGAACTGTATAGGTAATTATTGAACATAAAATTATTTGCTACATAAAATAATTACAATTCAAATTTAACTGTAAAAGACTACATTAGTATTATTTTTTACATTCTGTAGTTGTGGTATATTAAATTTATATTACATATATTTTTCATATATTATTCAAATATCGCGAATTACAAAATCAAATCATATAATTATCCAGTCTAGCTACATAAAGGAAAACATTTCAAATATCGAACTTCCTGCTAAAGGCAAGAGCGATCACCAAATTCAAAGTCTAAGTCAAAATCATTTATTCAATTTAGGCATCAAAGACGCACTTATGAACGTCAATTTTTCATTATAATGTACTTTAAAGACTACCTCCGCGTTCCAAAATATATAGAGCCTACAGAGAAGAAGCGGCAAGAAACTCGGGGCCATTCTTTTTATATAGATGTTTTTACAATGTTTTCACTTAAGTACTACAAATATTAGCTCCAGTGTGTTGCCTTACAAAAGAGAACATAATAATTACAAACATAATAACCGTAACGTTTCTTTTCTACCGACTTCCAAAAAGTTTTTTTTTTATGTTTGTTACCTCATAACTTTCGATAGGGTGAACGGATTCTCAAAATTCTTCTTTTGTTTGTCAACCCAAAGTTTCGGACCATATCTGATTTCATAATAAAATGGATTATCAATTACTATTCACACCCTATTTCACACATAAGCAAAAGTGTGCTCGAAAGCTACAAATCTAATTCCGTTTCTGATCACAGTAATGCGATGAGCCAACTGACGCGGAATAGCAACTCGTTTAGATAATAGCTAACGAAGCATCAACATCAGATAGTAGTATATGCGAGGGCTGATCCGGAGAGACGTGTGGGAGAAAGTGATGTTACTCATAATAATCTATTTACTACTTTGTTACTTAAGTTACATACTTTCTTGACCGAATACAAGTACAATTAGAAAAATTTTACCGACTTCCATAATATTCAGTTATTGGAGTGTATCTCAAAAACTACAGGACTGATTTTGATGAAATTTAAATGGGACCACACAAAATTCTTGGAAACACGAGCAATCAAGAATTTTGAGAATCGGATCACACAGTCGAAAATCATGAGGTAACAAACAAACAAAAAGCATACGAATTCAGTACCACCTCCTTTTTTTGGAAGTCGGTAGAAAAAGGAATACGCCGTCAATAGTATCGAAGTAATATGTTCGACCGTTTTGTGTCGGTTGCAGTATGATGGTAAGTATGATTATTCTAAGCTTATTACAAAACGCTCCTGATTTATGATAGTTTCATAAAAGGTGGGAGTAGGCCCCCAGGAAGCAATACCGTAACAAGGCAGTATGCACACCGGTAGCCCACTTCACGGCTCACTGATCGTTTGAAGGAGAACGTGGCGTGCAAACGCGTGCCGCAAGGATGATGGATGTATGATTTTGTTTAATTGCCGTAAATAAGCAGGATATTTGTAAGGGAAGCTTTGTTCCAATGCACGCAGCCGGTGTTGAGCAAAGGAAACGATTGTAGAGGCACATTCAGCAGTTATTATTTTTATGTATACAGTACAAGTCTTTCTTATGATGGCCATTGCTGATGATTTTTTAGGTTAATGTTTATTATGGCACCAATGCGGTGTATTTCGAATAATCAATAAAATATAGTGGATTTGTATTCAAGACAAACTAGTTATCGCTTGTAATGGAAGTACACGATATTGCAGCAATATATTTGCTGGTGTTTGAGCAGATTAATATTATGAAGAAAAGCAGCTCGCTTCTTGAAAACGGATAGCGACAACTCTAACCTCTAACCAACAAATTTGAAAAGCTAATTATTTTTAAACAAATAGATATATTAATTTTTTTTTATAGATATGTATACTGAGTCTTTATTGGTGTAATGTCATGAAACATTACTCTGACATCGGATATTGTATACACTAGATAAGCAACTGCATACCAGTCGGCAAGTCACATAAGTAGAGACTTCCTGTGTGAGATTAATTCGCAGAAAATGTTGTTACAGTGCAGCCAAAGCTTGATTTAAGACATAATTTAATAGGTACATTGATGTAGAATCAAAATGCAATATTAATCGACCAATTTTAAAATTAAACTACAGCGGAGACATAACCTACAGGTCTCCGCATACGTGTTAGTAACAGCTCATATAAGCTCGATATAGGTATATGTTATTTGCGATTAGACATATAATAAGAATACTTAATAGTGAATATACTTGATAGCGAACAGAAGATTTATTCAAACTTATACAAATTAAAAATAGAAGTAAAAACGAATCTATACGCCCCATAGTCGGGGGATACGTGACCAAAATGCTGGCAGCATGGCTATGCTGGATAGTAATAGCTAATTAATTTTGACTAAAGCAAGCGCCAGCATTTTGGTCACCCTTCGCCTCAACCAAACGTTACACACTAGCGGTGCGATTCTCGTTTGATGATTGAGATTGCAAACATCGTTGCATCTTTGTCAAAATCCGTGAAACAAATGACGAGATGACAAGAAACGTTGGAAAAACAATCTTATATACAAGGGCGATTTCTCTTAAAGGATTTGACATCGGTGAGCTCGTCGATGAATCATCAGAGAATTACGCGGCAGATCCCTATATATGTTGAGAGCGGACGGCCTACATAGTTATATCATAATAATATTAGTATGGTGATCATAGTTGTATCTATAAACGAGTGCATCAATATTAAATAATAGAATGATAGAAATATTAACTATTATAGTAAACTCAGTTCTAATAAACTATTATAGTAAATGCCCAATAATTTCTATTGACTAGAAATATCCAAATTTATCTAGACGATTTGGAAAATCCCCCTAATGTATAATTAATAAATAAAATAAATACCCCCTATTGTTTTGAATCCGTTGTTTAGTTAAAATATTTCCCACTTACTTTTTCTATAATCTATCTATCCACAGTTTTCTTTACTACGGATAAAAATTTGACATAACGTCCATACAAATAGTGTCACATATCTATCTCTAATAGGGGAAACTGACGATAGATAGGCCGTTAATGGATTACGTTATCTAACTGGCTCATAAGCATCATGCTTAATTTTAAAAACTGGTATCTCATGTACTATAATGACAATAACCGTTTCACTCGTTCTTCAGTTGTTATTTATACAAATTTCGAATAAACATTAATGCAAACCGGTAAGCGAGAAGTAAAGTTTTGCATTGGACACTCCCAGCAAAAACAAACCTGATGGTTTTCCACTCGCCTCAAGATACTTGTTCACTTGGGTAATTTGGACAAGTCAATTTACGCCCTTCTTAACAAGATATATAAACAAGCTTTGGACGAGCAAAGAAAAACATTGCACAGCCACCGTTGCGAAAGTAAATGTCTAAAAATGTATATGTACTGTACAGGTGAGTTTACTGTGAGGAGTGACTGGAAAACCTACATAGTATTGTGCGTATGGAAACTTTATCTTTTTTTCCCCTTTTGTATTTGGTCTTGTATTTCTGTACTATTGCCATTTGTCAAGTGATTTAGGTACATTCTTATAGTTTTATCAAGTTTAATTTGTATACAGTCAAAGTCATAACACAGTCACATAAATATTAGTCTTTAATTAAGTCACTGTCCTGTCTAACTCAGTTTTAATAATAGGAACTTTCTGAGGCGAATGATGAGGATCACACAAAACAACGTTTCATGATTTTGTTCTCTTTGCCTACACTCGTGCATCATTACGAAAATTTTTTTTTGTGATTTTATCTTGCGATCAGTCTTACGACTATAAGCAGATGGGGTGTATGGTCTTTGTCGTGTCGGGCGCTGCTCCCAGCGAAGTTAGCCCCTATCTTTTTTGGTCAGTTCGTATCGAAGATGCCCCGTCGCTTCTTAAGGCGCCGAATGGTTTCAGAAAAAGTGAGTGCCCCGCCAGCTGGTTCGAGTGCTTCTGTAGTCTGGACATGTAGTTAGTTCCATGATTAGCAAAATTTAATAAAAAAGCGAACATTTAATTAATCCATGGCTATTAAACGTCAAAACCCGAAAAATATCTAGGAAGAATCTAGAAAATATAAACAAAATCAACGATATCCATTGTTAGGGGTTTTTCCTGCAATCCAAAACTTGATCTTTGAATGCAGGGTAATACGGTATAAACCGACAGCAGTTTTATTGACAGTCCTGTCGGTATATGCATAAGGTATGCATATTTCTGTAGTGGTGGGACTTTTGCAGAGTCCGCCTGGAGAAGTACCACGCCTTTGCCAGCTATTCAACCGTGAAGCAGTAGTGTGCAAACATTACTGTGTTTCAGTTTGAAGGGCAATGTTTTTAGCGAAATTACAGGGAAAGAGATGTCCTCTTGTATGTCAGGATGACGAGCGCAGTTCAAACGTGACGCTTAACAGGCAAACGAATGCACGCCTCTTCACCAATTTTTATTAAAAATAGGGTCAGGGTCAGAGAAAGGAGTCGCTAATCACAATCTACACCGTAGGACAAGTACGGCTTTAGCTAGTATTCGTCCTTGTGTCGGCCGAACGCCTTCGATATGGCCTAACTTCTAAATGGCCTAACTTCTAAATGGCCTAACTTCTAAATGGCCTAACTTCCAAATGGCCTAACTTCTAAATGGCCTAACTTCTAAATGGCCTATACTCTAAAAGGTCTAACTTTTAAATGGCCTAACTTATATTTGGCCTAACTTTTATATGGCTTTGATAAACTAATGATGTATTTACGTGCTCTCCGAAACACGTATGAGCTTAGTAATAATATCTAACGCTCTCCCATCCAAGTAATGACCGCAGAAAGGTTTTCTAATTCATTAAGTTGAGAGTGACAAGACAATCCCCAACTAAAGCGCTTTGACACGAGCTACCAAATTACAAAACCATAAAATACAGAACACCTACATAAACATTATTTTATGAATGAACTTGGCGCATTCAAATCAAGTTTGTTGTCATGTCTTAGTTGATAATGGGTAGGGCCGCTTTCCTCTTTATCTAGGCCAACAACAGGAGATCGCAGTTCATAGTAACTGATCGTTATTCTGTGGCTAAGTGAAATTAAACACTACGAAGTGACGACGCTCAGAATTGCTGGCTATGGAGATATGATATTGTGTTGCCAGTGGGAACCCGCTAAAATGTTCCCGATGAAATATTGATGGCTATTGGGGATAATATAGAGGGTTAATACATTGTATATATTATACAAAGTCTACAAATTTACAGAAGCAGATATGAACATATTTTTTAATACTTAATACGAATTAGGTATAAACAAATAATGAACGTTACAAATAGAACAAGATGGTAAATTTCTTTGTTTCCATCTTCTTTTATAGCAGTAAATATCACAGTTCACAGTTTTCTCACTTGATGTTCAGTGATGATGTGGTCGAAGGATTGTGGTCGCACATTAAATCTGTAGGGATATGATGTAGGTATCTCAGTTACTAACAAATGTTAATTGAAATTGAAAAAAATGGCGGCTCTATGTCACTTTTGTCAGCTTCAGTCATCAACTTACTAACAATTTCGCTTACTGGAGTTGTCAAAAGTGACATACAGCGGCCATTTTTCAAGATTTCAATCAGCATTTGTTAGCAACTGCGATACATAATAGCTCTGCTAACACATAAGCACAATATATACATATATTTTAGCATTAATTTTATTTTTATTTAAGCCTGTGCTCCATAACGGGGGACAATATGGCCTGATAGGTATGCTGAGCCTGTGGCTTAGCTGAGAGTTTAGCGCACAACTGCGAAGTCACGTGAATTTTATCATATTAATTGAGCTTAGTCACAGAATAAACTATAGTATTGTTTAGATTATCATCATAATATATAGAGATTCAAACAACAATCATTGTTCAAATAAAAGTCGAGCCTAATCTCGTGGATCAACTAGTCACATTAATGTTATTAATAGCTACTCGTATGTTAATGTTATAAATACGGAATTTTGCGTGTATACGTCGGTTACCATAACCTTACCTTAATCTAACGAATACCATATGAGCTACGGCTTCATATCATGATTCAACTTCACCTTAACTAATTTTACTTTCACGCTGACGAAATCGCCAACAATATCCATATGTATAAAATGGTTGTGAATAATAAATATAGGGAAACATTTAAACGTAGCATGGCAGCACTGAACGATACGATAGGTAGGTCGATGGAGCGATTATGTACACCGATAGTATTTCTTGCCCGTGGGACCGCGCGCGATAATTGTGTTTGCCTACCGTATTGACCGCTAGATGAAAACCGCCTTGTTGGCGGGTCGCATTACACGCTCTTGTAACGGTGGTTTTGTAGTGCAGAACATATACCAAATATATCTATTGCGTAGATTGAACTTAGATCTAGTCTTTGATCAATATCTGATACAGAAAGACCAACACGTTTATGGTTCTTTTGTAAGTAGTAAGTACCCTTCTAGGGCAACATCGCACTGCCAGATTAATCTGTCCCAAAAACTGTAGTGCCAAAGTATATTACCTACATAATCAACCCATTGTGTTCCTACTACTGGATCTCGAGCCTTCCTCTCAGAGAGAGGAGTTGGGCCATAATCTACCAAAGTCAAAGTCAATGTCAAAGTCAAAGTCAAAGTCAAAGTCAAAGTCAAAGTCAAAGTCAAAGTCAAAGTCAATGTCAATGTCATAGTCAAAGTCAAAGTCATAGACAAAATCAAATTCAAAGTCAAAATCATTTATTTAATTTAGGCACTTATGAATGTCTATTTTTTAATTTTAAACTTATTAATAGGCAAATCTCGGATACCATTGGGAACTTTATTATAGAATCGCATACATTGTCTCATAAAAGGATGACTTATTCCGTGGAGACGCGTTACATGTACGGATAATAAGCTTGCGCTTATTTCGCGTGTTGATGGAATGAGCAATATCACTCCTTTTATTTTGTTAGCACTGAAATGAATTTCTAATTGATGTAATATATTTTTTTCGAAAATCTTACTTAGCGTAGGTAGTACAGAAATAGACCGAAAATTTGTTGGATCAGTAGTACTACTAGATTTGAATAAAGGAACCACTTTACTATGCTTCATTAGGTCAGGAAATACACCACTTGCAACACAACTATTAAACACAGCTGCTAAATTGGGTGCAATGATCTATACATATCATATTATATATCTATATAATATAATTTGGGCGCCTTTTAATGTTTCGCCGCGGAAGATTTTCGCTCACACAGACTAAACGCTCGCACCTACATCACCAGCTGATATGACAATGAGGCCTGTGAAAGGGGTGTTTCTAATTACAGTAAAGCCTTAATGCCACCAACAGCCCTAACATAGCGTATTCAAAACTGCAGCATGTATCCCACCGACGCAACTATCCGGGTTTTACCCTAGGTAAGGATAGGCAAGTGTCGAAGATTTAAGGCAAAAGGCCTCCAGCATAGACTAAAGACTGTCATTCTAAGACTTGTCTTACGACGGGACCGACGGCATACGCTTATTGAAAATACCACTAGCGATCACCCATCCAAGTCCTGTTAAGTTAAGATTAAATTAATATTCAAAACCATTTATAAAAAGTATCAAGATGTTTTTTTTCCGCTAGTCATTTACACTGTACTGTAATGTGTAATGTAAGTTTTGTCAAGAAACGTTTAGGTTGTTAACCGACTTAAAAAAACGGGGAGGTTATATTTTCGGTTGTATGTATTTATTTTCAAATAGTATATAATATACTAGCTGCGCTCCGCGGTTTCACCCGCGCGGTGATGGAGGATGATGATAATGAATCTTATATAGCCTATGTCAAGGTGAATGTAGCTTTCCAATGATGAAAAGAATTTTTGAAATCGGTCAAGTACTTTTTGAGCTAATTCGTTACAAACATACATAGAAATCTTTCCTCTCTATAATATTATATGATATATATAGTATAGTATAGATATTTTTTTTATTAGTTTAAACGATTTGATGTCAAGGATTTGTTTAGGTGAATGATTTTATTCCTGGGAGCCCTACACAACATACTTTTATCTGAAAAAGCTGTCTGGTTAACGGGATAGCAGACTTTATTACAATATCGAAGCTCATCTGCGAACGCTTCGTACTTCGTCTTGTTTCTACTTATTTTTACTTACTCTACGCACAAGCATTCCGCTACATAATTATGCTAAATTACACCCTCACGAAGGCACTCACACAAATTGATCTGTGAAGATAAACAATTGAGTAGGTACATAGAAATACTTAGAAGATATCTTACTTGTATACACAGTTGACTCACACAATATCTGCCCACACGAACTGAAGCATTTTCAGTTTAGCACTCTGTCGCAGTAAGTATCTCAGGATCTTACTATGATGTTCAATAAAACATTACCTGTTTTGGATGCGATATCGTTCCTTAATGGTTACATGTCTGGCGCCGGCCAGTCTTTAAAGGGTACCTTTGACATTTTGCGATGTAACCTTTTTTGACTATCGTGTAAAGCTTGCCTCGATATGGGATGACGAGTGATTGTATATTTTTGTGAATTTCATAGAATATTTAGATATTTACGAAGAATAATGTTACAAGGCTAAATGTCATATTTATCAGTCCATTATGTTCCCACTGCTGGGGCCTTCCTCTCAGAGAGAGGAGTTGGGTCATAATCCGCCACGCGGGCCCAGTGCGGCTTGATGGATATAGGCTAGTGGCCAGCCCATGTCGAAGTTTTCAGGCTCTTCGACATAGCCTAACGATGTTCGTCATAAGACAAACAACCGGGACCGGAAGGCTTAACGTGCCCTCCGAAGCACGGAAGCGCTCAGTTGAATAATGCCACTAGCGGTCACCCATCCAGTGTTGATCGGATAAAATCGCCAAGTCAAGCTCAGCTGCGAACGCTTCAGGAGGCTAAATATATTCTCTGTAAATAACCAAATTACGGTCTTACCAATAAATACTACAATTATTGTTAAGACGATGTGATTAGAGTTAAGGCGGCGAACTAAACAAAAGATCAAGGAAAAAATATTAAACAAAACTGTTCCCGCCGTTCCAAATTTGAATACAAACGTTAGGGCGTGATAGTCTAATTGCGTTCGAATTTCGAATTTGATTGCGTGTTCCCGTATTGTTTTACACGCTTTTGTCTGCCCCCTCGGCGTTGCGTCGCTCTATGATTTCAACTTGACTCAGCAACTTTAGTCTATTGAAATAGGAAACAATGAAAAGATTGAACTTTAAATAAAAATAATAACGAGCGTTCTTTTGTTTTTGCATTCGTTAATTTAGTGATAAGTATTTCCTCATGCTCTGTGTACTGACTTTACTTGAAGAAAGGAATTTATTTATGTCGCTAGTGTCTACAGTGTACCTAGAGTATCGGTAATTGTAGACTACACTTAGCTGTGCTCTTTTTAGATAGGGTTTGATTAAGGTATATAAATAATCCTGTACCTAGGGGAAAGGAATACATGCAAATTTTAATTTGGAATATATACAGGGTGTTTGGTAGAGGGACCGACAAACCAAATGAGCGTGTTCGGGGGACCACTTGGAGAATACAAGTTGGCCAAAAAAAATCCCCGACCCCCCAATATGTTTAACTTTTTTTTGTGATTTTTCCCTTTTTCTCCGAAATTGTACCTATTTACCACCATAACATTTGTAAAATCTGTTTTAGACCGGATGTTTTTAGTTGAATTTGGTCTCTAAAACACCTTCAGGCCACGCAAAGCAAAATTGGATACAAAACAGAGCTAACTAACTGATTTAGTTGAAAAAAATTGGGGTGTCGGGGATTTTTTTTGGCCAACTTGTATTCTCCAAGTGGGCCCCCGAACACGCTCATTTGGTTTGTCGATCCCTCTACCAAACACCCTGTATATTACACAATAAAAAATTGGCATGTTTTCCTTTCCCCTAGGTACTAGGATTGTTTCATATCAGTACTAAGCAGATCAGTGAACCCGCGTCTGCTCCCTTATCCTCCCACAGACTAATATATTCTCCATACCTCCTTGATCTGTGATACCTCCCTTTAGATTATCATAAACGCTACTAAGGCAAAATGCACCTCAATGGGGAGCAAGTTTCTACTCAAGTAGATGTATATCCTACTAATATAATAAACGCGAAAGTTTGTATGTATGGATTCGAACTAATAAAACGAATAAAACTAAGGAATTATACCAATTCACACAAATTTTACTCCATGGCACTTTAGATGTACCTAGTACCTACTAAGCCGTACTGAGAACCCGCGTCTGGTCCCTTATCCTTCCATTAGATAATCGTAAACGCTACTAAGGAAAAAAACACTCAATGAGGAGCATGCTTCTACTCAAGTAGATGTATACCTATAAAGGGTGTTGTTGCACGTTAGACGCACTTTACTATCTTAACGCTGTTATGACCGTAAAAAATCGACGTATCCCAAGGGTTTTCACTTTTCGTCGGGCAGGCAGACGGTTAAATGAATTCAAAACCTTAAATAGTATATGTTCATGTGTTACTGAAAGACATAATTTATCGACCTCAAAGGTGGGGCAATTTTTTTAGCCATGACGGGATTGGAGCTCGCGTCTTTTAATTATGCGTGTCAAACGCTATGACCGCTAGGCCACCAAAGATAGGGTCATGTAGTGGTAACTCTATAGTCAGAATACGAACAGACAGCCTGTTTTCTACCGACTTCCAAAAAGAATGAGGTACCTATTCAATTCGACTGTTTTTGTTTTTATTTTTGTTACTTACCTCATAACTTTCGATAGGGTAAACCGATTCTCAAAATTCTTTTTTGTTTGAAAACTGGTGCTTCCCGTGTAGTCCCATTTATTTATATATTAATTTCATCAAATTAGGTCTAGTAGTTTTAGAGTTACATTCAAATAACTGAATAGAATGGAAGTCGGTATTAAATATTTCAAATTGTCCTTGTTATATTATATACTACCATTAAGGCTAATTTTATTACCAGTAGTGCGTATAACGTTACTGCGTTTTTACGACAGGATATAGATTCCTAACAATATTTTATTACTGACATTACTTATTTATATTTGTGGATCTTGTCGTGAAATATGGTATAATGTTTTTTAGAGTCGTTTGGTCTACTTACTTATCGGGTACCTACTTATTTTGTGTGTATTCAGGTAGGTTTATCTACTTAAAAGCGGCACATTTGGGAGATAATTTAACTTAAGGGGAATAGTAGGGAAGCTGTATATACTTAGCGTGCGCGCTTACGAACTTTTACAATATTAGTGTTATTTAGTTTTCTAATAAAAGAAACTTACGCTTTCACAAAAAACTTAGCTCACTAAAGTATTTCAATATCTGTTGGGATTACATACATGTTTTTTTGTATAAATATCTTCCATAGAAACTGAAAAGAGCTGATTCATTCCATCGACGGGAACGTCTTCAAGGGTGTGTTTTGGGAAAGCAAGATATTTTTTTTCTAATTAACCAAATTTCTTTAATCGTGTATCGGTGAACATATTCGAAGGATTTTGTGAACACTTATTATACATAAAAAAATATTTCATTTATTTATTATAGACGATTAGTAAGACGATTATTAATTATAGACTCAAAGGAGCATATTTTTCGCCTTAAAAGTAAGTATAAAGAATGTAACGTTTTTACCATTTTCTACCGACTTCCAAAAAACGGAGGAGGTACATAATTCGACTGTATCTTTTTTTATGTTTGTTACCTCATAACTTTCGACTGGGCGAACCGATCCGCAATTTTTTTTTGTTTGATAGCTGGTGCTTCCGGTGTAATCCCATTTAAATTTCATCAAACTCGGTCTAGTAGTTTTTGAGATACACGACAATAACTGAATAGAATGGAAGTCGGTATTAAAATTTTCTAATTGTACGTGTAAACTTGTTAATATGTTCAGTTTTATTGGTGCCTTACATAGGCTCACCTATAAATACGCTTTCTCTATCTCACTCTAGATTTTTCCAAGCTTATTATTAACTGTTTATTAGGTTCTAAAAAATATTTATTATTACCGCCTGACTTTGATATAACAAGGACATAGAATCGGGCAATAATATGAACGTAATCACAAACAAATTTAATGTAAATTTTGCCCCATTTGGCTCGATTGTTTCCGCTGTTTTTCTAGAGTTATAAATTATTAAATGCTTAAAACTTGTAATGGGTACCTAAAATTCATCATGGTATTGACAAATCCCTTGAAATTTGCATGCAAATCTAGTACCTAGTGACATTGTGGTGTGCCGGTCGCTTATAATAATATGCTTAATTGATATTCACGATAACGTGCGCTAATATTCTACAGCCATACTTATTTGTAATACGTGACCGGATAATACTGATGGCTCATAGATAACAATTTATTATTAGTTTTTTTACATTGGCCCACTAAGCCAAAGATTTCACCTAAAGATAATATAGAATCAGTTATGTAAGAAGCATCGCACCATCGTAAGCAAACGGGGCAATTACTGTTTATGTCCTTTTCGATACCAAAGAACTCACCTTCGAACTATGAATTATTTTTTAAAATTTTTAATATCCATTACTTGTTATATATATTTATCTCAGAATTGAGGTCGCACGTGTGGTAATTTATTATTTTAATGCTAGTAAATAAAAAAGCTGAATAAAATTGCTGCTAATTTACTATTTTATCGTTTTATCGAGTCACACTTGACAGTTGCGTGATGGACAGATACTCGTAATAGCTGTAGCTCTACCATGAGCTGGCAACATAAATGTCATCTATGTATAGTCGATACTCGATCTCGCCTACTTATCAAGCTTGTGATTGGCGTACTCGCTGTCAATTTTAGTTCTACAATTGACCGCAAGGTGGCACTGTTCTTATTTCATACATTTTTTGCGGCAGTCGATAGCGAGCATCGAATGGTGCTAATGTTGTAAACTCATGGTAGAACTACTGGATTGGGCTGCCATATAAAAATAATACTAGTTCCCCGTAACGCCACGAGACGGTTCCCGTTTTTCACATACTCTATTAGCTTTTGAAGAATCTCGAGGTTGACGGAAACGGTTCTTCACTCTTTATCATAGATACATCTAGAGAGATGCCGATCCGTGCGCTGAGTACAAAACCTGGTGTCAAATCCAGTGGCTTTTCCACGATTCAACGTGTTCTGTTAGCTTCAATAAGTTCATATCCACTGCGGTATTACCTACTTCACGTTTGAATGTTCGTAAGTACAGAGCAAGCATTGTAAACTGTTTAAATGCAATATGAGACCGGCGTTCAGTAACATAATACAAAAGTTGCGAACCCGCGAGTAACGTGTTCTGTTTTTGGGCATATTTCTGCGACACCGGCCTCGCCAGCATTTCTTCTCCCTTGTTTCTGTGATCTGTGGTCTTTACCTATATCCTATACGAATACATAATTAATGAAGGTTTGTGTTATTTATTACAACTTTCTCTTTTATGATTTGTAAAGCATAAAAAGCCGGAGGCAGCAGACCCTGGTTATACTAATTAGCACGGCTGGTATAGCACTTTCGTAGGGCAATGGCGCAAATTGGCAATAAAATGATTCACGTATCTAATGAGAGGTACTTCGATAATTTCGCACCGACTACTTATGAAGCATCATCTCAACCATCTCTGATTTTATTGTTGATTCAGAACTTGGTCGATAACGCTTTATTGGTCGAAATCAAAATCAAAATCAAAATATATTTATTTGCAGGAACATAGGTTATTTTAGTTGCAGTTGGTATCGCAATACATTGGTACACCATGTTCTGCCTTTTAAGGCATTCAAAAACAAAACTAAATTAAAACAATCAATTATTATGTAAATTAAATTAAAGTACTATTTAAACACTGACTAATACTGTACTTGGTACATATACTTACATATATTTTTATAAGACTTTAACCCTTACTATACCGTGATAATTAAAACAAAAGATTTATGAATGAAACGCACGTAAATTTACGTCTCTGGGACGCAAAGGCCTAAATTAGATTTCATATGGCTGACCTAATCGCTAACTGTGATCTTAGCCGTGATCAGCGTCACCCGGCTATCACGCAAAATGGGCCGCGCCACAGCGGCCTGGTTGCGGAAAAGAGCCAGCCCACCAAGTACCAAGTACAAGTACCAAGTCTTAGCCGTGTAACATATAATGGATAAAGAAGAATTATAGGATAACACACACAAACACACGCACACACTCACACACACACACACTCGCTCTCACACACACACGCCCATACAGACACACACATACACACACACATACACACACACACACGCACACACACACACACACACACACACACACACACACACATACTCGAATACACATACTCCCTGGCGTAAAGACACACATTTATTTTCAACACGCACCTTTCCTCTCTGATTCAAACATATATTTTTGTAAAATTTAATTTAGTTTTGTAACCTTATTTTATATTCGATTATGTGTACACATACTAGAACTTTAATTAACTGTAAACTTTGTTTTTGATAAGGAATAAATAAATTTTGAACTAGAATTTTTGAATTTTTAACGGTAATTTTAAGATTTTATATACAAATCTTAATTCTAACTAAAGTAATAAATGCGATTGTTTGTATGGATGGACGTTTGTTGCTCAAAAGAAGAGCAGAATGTATTTGGATGAATATTGTTATGTAGATAGATGAGGCACTGGAATACATAGGACACGTTTCATGACAGTGATCATCATCAACATTCATCACCACGCTGCGAGGCGTAGCTAGTACATAAGTTAATAGTTCTGAAATTCCACGAAGTCTTCTCTTCGTGGTGGTCTCTTATAATCTCCTGGTAAAGTTTGCAGGACGACGTGGGATGTCCGTTCTTATGGAAATTAGTGAGAGAGTTCAGCAGTACACGTCCTACGGCTGTGATGATCATGATGAAGTAAATATAGTCATTGAAAACACACGCAGCGTACGACATGATTCGAACCTGGATCCTCTATTTACAGAACCAGGCCCTCAAATCAGAACTTTTTACAACTTACTGAATTGACAAGGTTCTATTGAAATTTCTCATCCTAACTTATAAGTAGGTTTCTTATTGTTTGTTTTTTATTCAGAACATCTAGAAGTAAATATAGTCATGTCAAAACGCACGCAATACATGACATGATTCGAACCTGGATCCTCTATTTACAGAACCAGGCCCTCGAATCAGAACTTTTTACAACTTACTGAATTGACAAGGTTCTATTGGAATTTCTCATACTAACTTATACGTAGGTTTCTTATTGTTTGTAAGTTTCTTGTTGTTTTCTTATTGTTTTTTATTCAGAACATCTAGAACCTGGATCCTCTATTTACAGAACCAGGCCCTCGAATCAGAACTTTTTACAACTTACAGAATTGACAAGGTTCTATTGGAATTTCTCATACTAACTTATACGTAGGTTTCTTATTGTTTGTTTTTTATTCAGAACATCTAGAAGTAAATATAGTCATGTCAAAACGCACGCAATACATGACATGATTCAAACCTGGATACTCTATTTACAGAACCAGGCCCTCGGGCCACGATTCAGAACTTTTTACAACTTACTGAATTGACAAGGTTCTATTGAAATTTCTCATACTAACTTATACGTAGGTTTATTATTGTTTGTTTTTTATTCAGAACATCTAGAAGTAAATATAGTCATGTCAAAACGCACGCAATACATGACATGATTCGAACCTGGATCCTCTATTTACAGAACCAGGCCCTCGAATCAGAACTTTTTACAACTTACTGAATTGACAAGGTTCTATTGGAATTTCTCATACTAACTTATACGTAGGTTTCTTATTGTTTGTAAGTTTCTTGTTGTTTTCTTATTGTTTTTTATTCAGAACATCTAGAACCTGGATCCTCTATTTACAGAACCAGGCCCTCGAATCAGAACTTTTTACAACTTACTGAATTGACAAGGTTCTATTGAAATTTCTCATACTAACTTATACGTAGGTTTATTATTGTTTGTTTTTTATTCAGAACATCTAGAAGTAAATATAGTCATGTCAAAACGCACGCAATACATGACATGATTCGAACCTGGATCCTCTATTTACAGAACCAGGCCCTCGAATCAGAACTTTTTACAACTTACTGAATTGACAAGATTCTATTGGAATTTCTCATACTAACTTATACGTAGGTTTCTTATTGTTTGTAAGTTTCTTGTTGTTTTCTTATTGTTTTTTATTCAGAACATCTAGAACCTGGATCCTCTATTTACAGAACCAGGCCCTCGAATCAGAACTTTTTACAACTTACAGAATTGACAAGGTTCTATTGGAATTTCTCATACTAACTTATACGTAGGTTTCTTATTGTTTGTTTTTTATTCAGAACATCTAGAAGTAAATATAGTCATGTCAAAACGCACGCAATACATGACATGATTCAAACCTGGATACTCTATTTACAGAACCAGGCCCTCGGGCCACGATTTAGAACTTTTTACAACTTACTGAATTGATAAGGTTGTATTGAAACTCCTCATACTAACTTATGGTAGGTTTCTTATTGTTAGTTTGTTATTCAGAACATCTATAGGTGTGTTTGCGTTTGCTTATTGACATAACTATATTTAATTCTATATACTCTATATATAGAAGTAAATATACTTAAGTCAAAACGCACAAACACACGACATTACTTGCACCTACATCTTCTCTGTTTGCCGAACTAGGCCCTCGATTCAGAACTTTATAACTTACTGAATAGACAAGATTGTATTGAAATTCCTTATACCTACTTATAGGTAGGTTTCTTATTGTTAGTTTGTTATTCAGAACATCAAACATGCGGCTTCGGTAACGATATACTTAGGTAGATATCGATCAAAATTGCCTGTCACATTTACGAAGTATGCTCGAGTTGCATATTGACATAACACGAATCGTGCGCTGTAATGCCAATTCGGTCACTAAACTATCGTGAGAATATCTTATCATGGTGCAGATACATTATTGACAGAACTAGCTGCGTTCCGCGGCTTCGCCCACGTGGTGATGGATGATGATGACGGTGATGATGATGATGATGAAAAAATAAAAGTAGCCTAAGATACTCAGTTTAAATAACATTAGCTATCTGCCAGTCAAAGTCCTGTAAAAATCGGTCCAGCCATTTCAGAGCCGTAACAAACAGATAGACAAAAAATGTATACATTGATTTTTAATGTAAATACCATATAAGGTACCTGAGGGGTATAAAGCCCAGCGGCAAGGAAGGCCCACTTCTTAAAAATATGAGTCTCGCCATTATAATACACTAACCACTCTACGCACACATAGACAACACAGATTCAACGAGCTGGCAACGTCGCGCCGATTCGCGCGCGCCGCCATCTAGTCAGTACCTTCCAAACAGTCAGTGGGAGCGGTTGCGGCTGCGCCTCTTAATATTTTCTGCCATAAGTATCGCTCATTTGTAGCAGTTTACTCAAATAAATCTTTGTTTTTTTCTACTGTGAAGTGTAGTAGGGGAGAAGGAGGCAGCTTAGGACAGAGGCAGATTAGGACAATGAAGATAATTCCAAAAGCATCGACAATTTTTTATCACGATATTAAGCATTTAAGTGGCTACACTATCACTCAATACCATCAGATGTCATTTAACGAAATGTCAGCAGTCAAACTGATTCATAACCTGTTCTTCATATTCGTCGGCTACCGTAATTTTTTTCGCCCGCAAACGTAAGTATTTTTTGGCTAAAATAGTGCATAAATGATAAGTTACTATATGTTTTGGGTATGTTTGGTTACACTTTCACTTAATAAACTAATTTTCAAAACGTAATACCATGTTTAATTTGCAATATGAGTCTTAAGATTTGCAACAAGGGGCATGAGGTAGATTAGGACACAGGACATGGGGCACTTTTGGACATGTCCTAATGTACCCCTCTATACAAATAAATATACATAAATTAACTATATAAATATTATATATATATAAATTAACAGCATATTTAGAAAGACAAAAAAGACTTGAGAAATCAGGACTCCGAAAATCTAAAACCATGATAACTAAACAGAAAGCTAAGAAAGCCAAACCAATTATAGAAAATGTTGAAACAGATACTACCGATGACGATACTTACTATTCTATACACCTAATTGGTATAATTACCAAAAAAAAAAACAGCACTATATGCTGCTGGTACTTAATACATACATGGGAAAAATATTTTAAACTACTTTAAAAAAAATCCCACATAATCATCAATATTTGGTCAAACGTCTAGATTGATTCACACCTACAAATTTTATTCTAGGCATTTCCACTATTCATTAAGATATACTACATGCGCGCGGTTTATGCATGAAACTTAACACCCCTACATAGAAATGTATCATTCATAATCGTAACATTCGGCAAACTCGCGTCCTAGCTCGATAGACCTGGCCACCGGACCAACCCCGCACCCTCCGCCCTGCCACCGCACGGCCTTTGTTTCTTCCGAAAACGAACGAACGAAAGCCGAAAGTCGACAATCTCTTTCACACCGAACGCTCGGGTGGGGGGTGTAAGAAAGAGTAAGAGAGATATTTTTTCACTGACGCGAATCATGTGTTTTCATTAATAAGTTGTACCTACATAGGCATGTAGTATTTTTGTTAAGATGGTGTTCATACTTTTAGATGGAATTTTCGAAAACTTTAACAATTAATAATTATTTCACTGTGAAGTAATAAAAAATTTTGACTACATTATCTACAATGTATTAACACTTTTGTACCGCCCATTTTTTTTTGGTAATTATACAAATAGGGTGTATACAGTGACACGGATTGCTGTTCAACAGACGAAGACGACAATATAACGTCCTATATAGAAGATGCCAACATGGAAAATATCAATCCTGGTGATTTTTGCCTAATTCAGTGCTCATCGACAAACAGCAAAATATCTTTGGCATTCGTAGGCAAATCGAAGAAAAGTATGAAAACAATTTAAATGTAAATGACTTAAATAAAAAACCAGTATTCAATACATTTTACTTTCCTGAAAAGGAAGATAAATGGCCCATATTTTAGCAAAACTGCCACCACCCAATGATGCTGGAAGCACGTCAAGAACTGCTGCAATGCTTACATTTAAATTCAATTTTTCCCCGTTTAAACTTGGGTAGTACTTCCTACTTTCAGATTATTAATAAATAGTATGTTTGACTCCCTAAATTGGCCTTTTAAATCGTTAGTCCTATACTGCCCCAGTAAAGTCCTAAGCTGCCTCCCTATGAGGGGTAGATTAGGACGATGTCAAGGTTTTTAAAAAGTAACAAAATATATATTCCGCTTGATAAATATGTTTATTTTCGATTTTTTTCTGAAACACAAAATATTGCTTTAGCATTTCTAGTAATTTTACATACTTTTCGTTTAAAACTGACGAAACTAAAAATAATGAAGTAAAAAGTGTCCTAAGGTGCCCCCCTCTCCCCTACACAGATTGAGGACTGTCAGAATTGGTAAGAATATATATTTTGTCGTAATATTATTTAAATGCGTTAGTTTATTTGAAAACACTAAAGATAATATGGCCCGTACCCAGAATGGGCAACAAGGCCCGGGCCTTATTATGCTCGGGGACATTATCTACTGAGAACAAATCATAAACGTATTGTCGGTATTTTGAAACTACAAGAAAGCAATGCTTATGCACCATCTATATTGACACACAATCCAAACCACGTATCAGATATTCTAGAACCAACTTCCTCGCCGACACATGCTGAAGCTTCATACGTGTGTAAATTATGATTTTGATTCGGACGCTACTGATGTCGAAGAACTTACACAGAATGAAATGTTATTAAAAATTAAATTAAATGCTAGAAGTGACGTGGCTACACCATCTCTATTGGACGAGTTACAAAATGGACTGCCAGACAGAACTTCTTCGTATATACGCCCCATACCAGTTTGATCTAATTTTCCCCTTCAAACAAGATTAAATAAAAACCAGAAAAACCTATTGAGGTGTCTACTGAAAATTTATAGCTCCAGGACCTTCTAGAATCAGGAACCCTTCCTTACACTCCAATTACAATAGATCATCATCTGAAGCATCGCTGGATATTGAAGAACTTGTTCGTGACCAAAACAGGCGTGTTGTAAATATTTATGATCCTTACAGTGATTCCGATGAACAAGCATACGATTTGGTTCAAAAAGGAGAACAGACACCAAACAAGACCACATAGTTATGTAACACATATGAGGATGATTCCGACGATGACGTGGTACTGGCAGAGTTAAAATGTAAAAAAACATCCTTTCAGGAACTTCTTCCTACTCCAAATTTTGCGGTCACGAAGTCTCAGCCACGGCGCAAGGCTTTAAATTACATAGGTCGAAAAATCGTCTAAGATTTATTAGATAAAAAACAGGATGAGGTAGGAAAGAAAGTAAAAGGAAAAAGAAATAATTCTAAAATAAATGCATATATAAATAAATCAAACAAAAAAGGAAGTAAAAAAGTGACTAACAATAAAGAAAACAAAAGTGATAAGCCAAATGTCATGAAAAAGAAAAAGACCAAAGACATTAATGATATTTGGTTTTGTCATGGGTGCAAAATGGAAAGAGAAGAGGATATGAGAAGCTGCATAGGTTGCCTAAAATTGTATCATGAAGAATGCGTAGGGCTGACAAAACACGACCTCGATTATTTCTATTGTCCCGCTGGGCTATTATGTATCTCAGTTGCTAACAAATGTTGATTGAAATCTTGAAAAATGGCCGCTCTATGTCAGTTTTGACATCTCCGGTAAGAAAAAATGTTAGTAAGTTGATCACTGAAGCTGACAAAAGTGACATAGAGCGGCCATTTTTCAAGATTTCAATCCACATTTGTTAGCAACTGAGATACATAATAGCCCTGCTGATTGTATTTAAATTTGTAACGCTATCTGCGTTAAAAATTTAAGTTCATTATCTTGTTTCACTTCGACGATTTTTTTATTACGAAAAGTATACACTAAAGCACGAAAACAATCTGTTTAGGATTGCTGTTGTATGTTTGAAGATAAATTAATAAACGAAGAATCTAAATTATATGTGTTCTCTTTGTTTACTCTGTTCGGTTTAAATATAATTTACTTTTAATAAAGGTGGGCCTTAAATGCCTCGTGTATCTTATACATGCATATTAAGTGAAAAGCAGTTAATTTAGAATTACAAACAGACACTTAAAATTTATTTATCTGTATAGAAAAGCATGAGCGAAACATCTCCGCAATATCTTGGGTAAACATTATTTCGTATGTCCAGATGTTGTCTTCTATATGTCGCATTTCTAAACCGATTCTCATGAAACTTTGTGAGCAAGTTCTATAATTATTTAGATTTTTTATGCCAATTTCAGTTTTTGTGATTTTTTAAAACAAATCTATTTTCATAGGTTTTTGTATCCTTAAATATATACAATACAGTGTATAGTGAATATTTATTCAGTTTAAGCAAAGACTTGCTCGCGAGGTCAACAGCTCACAAAGCCACTAGTAGCTAACTAAGCTATTGAGACCATTTTATCACAAATCACAGATAAACTCTACTGAAAGCTTAAAAAACTTAGATCTAATTAGGTATGTAGGTCTATATATTTCTTAAGATGTGGTAAGGCTACCTGTTCAATCGATAGATAGATAGAGAATTAGGTAGATAATCTAGCATGGGTACCTCACGGTCATGCTCGTAATGGAGATAGGTAGGTATGGGCGTCAGTTGCAATGAGTCGAATTACTAATTAGCGTTCGTATCCAGGTCAGCCGGTAGTTATGGCGGTGCTAATGTCACTAACACCCGACTGACCCTACACGTTTGTACCGCAGCTCGGCTGTTTATAACCGACTTCTAAAAAGGAAGAGGTTCTATGCTTGACTGTATGTTTTTTATGTATTTTACCGATTTCTGATTCTCAAAATTCTTTGAAAGACTGTACTAGGTGGCCTCTTTTAAATTTCGTCAAACTCGGTCAAGCGGTTTTTGTGTTACACAGAGAGAACAAGCTTAATTACACACTCAACTCCCTCAATGAGCCCACGTGATGCATTATGACCACACTATACTCTATAGGAAGGCAACTTGTTCCAGCAGGGTAAAAAACAACCTTAATTACATACTCAACTCCCAGCAATGAGCCCACGTGATGCATTATGACCACACTTTACTCTCTAGGAAGGCAACTTGTTCCAGCAGGGTAAAAAACCACCTTAATTACACACTCAACTCCCTCAATGAGCCCACGTGATGCATTATGACCACACTATACTCTATAGGAAGGCAACTTGTTCCAGCAGGGTAAAAAACCACCTTAATTACATACTCAACTCCCTGCAATGAACCCACGTGATGTATTATGACCACACTTTACTCTCTAGGAAGGCAACTTGTTCCAGCAGGGTAAAAAACGAGCTTAATAACACACTCAACTCCCTGCAATGTGCCCTCGTGATGCATTATGACCACAATTTAATCTCTAGGAAGGCAACTTGTTCCAGCAGGGTAAAAAACTGGACTGGGCACTAGGATTCCCTGTGCTGCAGGATAGACACACACACAACACAACAACAAAAACGTCTGCTTGACATGCAAACATTTATTCTAGTCGGCGATCGAACCGTGGGCCTCACGTTTCGGAGGTATCTTTGTTACCTACTCATCTAACGGAGCCGTTGATCATAAAGGGCAGATTATGTTAACTAATTAATGATTTTGATGAAACTCGTACATTATAAATTAATTATACATTAGAGCTTTCCTTTTACCTTTACGGCCGAATGAAAGCTCTAAATGATTTTCAAATGGGATTGCTTTCATAAAATAACCTAATACACTTTTATTGCTTTATAGTCGTTTTATTGCTGAAGAAGTTGTAAAATCTGTTCGTAATTTGTTTTCAATTAACATAGTGATATGGAGTCAGTAAATGAAAAGGAATTAAAATGTTTGATTGAAAGTTCAATGTAATTAGATAATACTAGAAATATACAAAAAAATTGGTGTTTTATAACAAATTGTTGTCATTTTAATATTATTTTGATGGTACCTTACGCTGTAGGTTTCGTGACCGTCCGGTTTCAGGCCACTTCTTTATGGAGTACTTGCGCACCCGGATGCGTTCGCGTTATACTAGCGCGTAAGTTAAACTGTAAAAATAATATAAAAATGTGTAATACTTATGAAAGTTTCAATCAAGTTGAATTGTTGTCAATTAAAGTGTGCATTATATAATTATTAATATAATTAATTCAGAATTAAGACAAAATTAAATTTTTATCACTGTATTTTCAACACGTTTGCTCACCAGGATAGAGTATGGAGAATTTAATTATTGTGAACATCTGCTTAGCTGTAAACCAATACTTGCAAATAAAATTAATTTGAATTTGAGTTTCAAATTCAAAGTGCGTTAATTATGCTTTTCTATTTATGCGTGAAAAAGTTATAAATCGATGAACGCCGGCTGCACGCAGGAAAAAGTATGACTCATTGTCACGTTCCGCCTGAGCTGAGCGTGCAAGCGAGCCTGCCGCTCGGTTATCTGGTTTGCCCCAATCCAAGGCTGTGAATTATTATAGGTACTTTAGACATTAAAGACAGGGTTAAATCAGTTTGCGTGTGTAAATTATGAAAAGATGGAACAATTTCGCATGTCACCCTTTATTTACAACTTGTACCGTGAAGCTCGTCCTTTAGGCGGCAAGGAGCGGTCGCAAACAAGGCTTGGCTGCACGCTACTAGTGGTAGAACACACTGAATGGAAGGCCGTGGTTGTAAAAAATATTCTCTGAAATGTAATTAAATGTATACTGCAGATTTACTAGCAGATAACGCCGTTTTATGACGATTAAGAGTTTTTTTTTATATTACACCGTGTTATAAAGTACTTATACGAGTACATACATCACCTTTTGCATGTCCATTATTCTGTGTAACTAGCTGCGCCTTGCGGTCACACTCGCGTGGTTGTCGATAAGCGCCTCATCTATCTACATACCAAATTTCATTAAAGTCCATTCTGTAGCTTTTGCGTGAAAGAGTAACACACATCTATACAAACAAGTTTCGCGTTTATAATAATGGTAGATTAGTAGGATGTTATTAGCTGAATATCAAAGAGTCGGGAATCTCAACATCAATGTAATGTATTAGGTACATTGTTTTTTTATAGGGTGAGTAGGCATGAACTGTGGTCAGCGTTGTCTATGCATGGGCTGAATAGTAACCTGATCCAAGCGCTGAAATCCCTCTATAAGGATTCCAGTGCCTGCGTTAGGATAAATGGGACATACACTGATTGTTTTAACATCGAAAAAGGTGTTAGACAAGGATGTGTAGCGTCACCGTGGCTGTTCAACTTATTCATGGATAACTGTTTGACAAACCTGAAAGACAGTGAATGTGGATTAAGAATGAACGAGTTACTCATCAAATGTCTTCTCTACGCTGATGACCAAGTGATACTTGCGTCGTCGGTAAAAGAGTTGCAGGAGATGGTAGGTAAATGTTATGCAAGAGGCTTTAGAAAGAAAGGGAATGAAAATAAATGTAAGTAAGACGAAAGTAATGGTGTTTGAACGAGATGATAGAGTGACCGATTGCAATATTATGATTGGGGGTGAAAAAGTGGAACAAGTGAAAGAGTTTGTATACTTGGGATCCATGTTTACAATAGATGGTGAGTGTGAAAGTGATATAGAAAGGAGAGTGAACGCTGGAAACATGGTAAACGGAGCATTGCACGCTTTTATGAACAGTCAGAAGGTGTCTAAAAAGGCTCGTCTGGCTGTTCATGGGGGAGTGTTGGTTCCGACACTGATGTATGGTAGTGAAAGTTGGGTGTAGCAGAAAAAGCATGAAAGTAGAATAAATGCTGTGGAGATGAGAGCATTGAGGAGCATGATTGGAGTGAAACGGAGTGACAGGATAAGGAATAGTGTGATAAGGGAACGATGTAGTGTGAATGAGGGTGTAGTGACAAAAAATCGAGAAAGGTATGTTAAGATGGTTTGGACATGTGGAGAGAATGAATGAAATGAGAATGACTAAACAGGTATACATGGGACAAATAAACGGAAGTGTTGGAAGGGGAAGACCTAGACGAACGTTCCGAAATCAGATTGAAGATGTTCTGAAAAAAGGCCAGGTCAAAAGTACCCTAAACCGACGCTTATGTATAAAAGGATTGATGAGTATAGATGAAGCGAAAGAGATATGTCAGGATCGTAGTAAGTGGAAATCCGTGGTCTCTGCCTACCCCTACGGGAAAGAGGCGTGATTTTATGTATGTATGTATGTTTTTTTATACTAATTAAGGCTAATGTTTCACTATTATCGTATATGTAATACTATCACGTTAGATTTAGAATCGCGACTGACTCTCATAAGGATAGCTGCCGGAACATGCTTAGCGATGGGTTTTCGATGTTGTGGGTGATAGCCAGACTGTAAGTACCGAACTTACGGATCGATAAATTTGAGTCTTGAATTCGTCATACTTCGAAAAGACTATATCGATCTTTTGTCGATCATAGTAAGTAAGTAACAAAATTAAGCGATCGGTAGACAAATTCGAGAAGCTTTTACGATTATAACAATAACTCTAGCATGTAACTGTTAAATTGTGTTTGAGATCGTCTATTTAATCGGTTATAACGATTGTTTCGTCAGTTATGAAAATGACCTTGATATAGCTTATCGACAGGCGACAGCAATGGGGATATTGTCTAGTTGCGTTTGATCTTACTAATATTATAAACGCGAAAGTTTGTAGTTATGGCTGAATGAAGGTTTGTTATTCTCTTACGCTCAAACGGCCGGCCCAATTTCGATGAAATTTGTCATGGAGGTAGATGGGGCGCTGAATTAACACATAAAATAATTTTCATCAACATCGTCATCATCCATTACCATGCGGGTGTAACTGCGGGGCGCAGCTAAAATTCAATAAAAAAGACTTCGGCCTTCTTTTGATCGTAGAAGAGCGAAATGCTGTCGTAATAAGAAAACTGCGTAATATATATATGTTGTCCCATATTATTATTATTCCTTTTATTAAAACAAATTCACGGATTTAATCCGGCCCTTTACAGAGGCATAAGTGAGGCTGTAGCCAACACTTAGAAGCCTGTTTGGTATAGCAAATACAAAGGAGTATAAAAAACAGAAAAAATGTTGGATGAAGGGTAACATGGTACTTATAACTATTACTATTATTATTATTCAAAAAATTTCACGGGTTTAACCCGGCCCTTTACATAGGCATAAGTGGGGCTGTAGCCAACACTTAGAGGCCCGTTTGGTATAAAAATACAATGTAGTATAAAAACAGAAACATTTTGGATGGATGGTTACATGGTATATCTATTATAAAAATGGGTAAAATGGCAAGGCTATTGGTATGATCTTATTAATGATAAGGGTAATAGTAGGCTATGGACGAGACTACGGCACCTGCCAATTTCAGTCTCATTTAAAATATTTAGGCAGGTGGTGACTTGCCACCCACTAAACGGGCCCCCCATAGGAGCCACCATCAATGGTGACAAAAGGGGCAACGTTGGTGTGGATGGCTAAAGGGTGTCGAGAGGTGTGCTGCGGTTTCACTAGAGCGCTACTACCGGCGTTATGCCCTTTAACACTTCCACCCTTGGAGCTTTTTGTTACTTGCTCTTACGTCTCCACCCCCAGACGGCCAATTAAGGCAAGCTGGGGGTCAGGGGTCTCATTTAGCCCCAGGGAGAATCAGGGTCCGCGGTGTCGCCACTCACCGACGGCTCGCCACAAAGCCGCCCCTGCGGTTAATTATTATTATTATTATAATTATTATTATTATTATTATAAGCCATAATTTTCTATGCGTTTTTTATCATTTAAAAATAAGAACCCCCGATCTTTATAAATGCCCAGGATTGAAGTATAAATGAAACCCATCCACTTATCTTTTCAAATAATACAGCATCCTTGTTTTTAACTGTATAATAAATAAACATCTCGCTACTGGACCTGCGATGGTAGATAACATTATAATTTTAAATTGCCCTTCTGTAAATAAATCTCTTGCTTCCATTAACCTGAAGAATGACTGGAGTTATGAATGAATCGTACGATTCAAAGTATTTATAAGACTGTCTGAGAACTGACGTGAAATACAGTTTTTTTACAAATTATATAAACAAAGCAACGAATGTATAGTCACGATGCAATAATCTGCCGTGCGATTCTCTAATGATTCGACGACGAACGACGAGCTCGTCGACAAGCTCACCGATGTCAAATACTTCATGAGATATCGCCCTTGTTCACAAGGTCGTTTTTCCAACGTTTCTTGTCATCTCGATATTTGTTTCACGATGTTAGAGAATCGCACGGCAGATGGCACCGTAAGAACAAAGACAACTTACTAGCTTTTATTGTTTTGTCGTATACCTTTGGTTAGTACCTACTATCTAAATACGTATTCATTTTAGAGTAGGTAGCATTAAAAGAGGAACGGGAAGGAAAAAACAAACTAATTAATACAACTGTTCTGCTGCTATTTTACTATAACTATTAACATAACTAACAAACTTGGTACATATCGGTACTGAAGCTAACATGTGTCTAAATTTGGTTTGTGTTAACCGATTTATTACCATTAAAACGATGTCGATTGAGTGGTCCTAAGATGTTCAGCCATTTGGGAGTGCCGATTTTAGTCACACCTTCTTCTCTTGTTTCGCTACAGTTCCGAGGAAGTAGAGTTGTTTTTGTTTTGTTTGCCTTGTTTTAACTATAAAAAAGATGGTATAAAAAAAGAAAACTTACTGAATGGAGTTTATTTTAGATATAAATAGCTACCGTTTTAAAACTGCACTTAAGAACTGTAGTCTAAAAAATCTCTTACTTATCCCACTGATAAAATATTAAACTTAGTTTGTGTTTGTTTGAAACGCTTTCACGCCTAAACGGCTGAATGGATTTCGATGAACTTTGGTAAGAAGATTTAAGACAGAGTACATCATCATCCATCATCGCGCCGGTGAAACCTTGGGTCGAAGCTAGTATAATATAGAACGTCATAATAAATAATTTTACCGAAAATATAAAATCAAAAGAATCTCTTTCCTCTATTCGTTTAACAAGTTTTTGTGCTATCCGTATATACAGTGGTAACATCGAATAGGTTTTATATAGAATTACATTTATGTATATAATTGAATTGCCGGGCGCCGAAAAGTTCAATTGGCTAATTTGGCACTACATTTAATGTGGCTTTAGCCAGTTGTTCGCCGCTTAGTCATTTGTCGTGCTATAAAAAAGATGGGATAAGCGTCAATCACCATGTGTTGTGGATCATCAATATGGGAGTTCGTTGAACTCTGATGATGAATGATTCCTCAGGAATTCTGCCTGTTAGTTTGTTTGATTTATGTGTTACTTATATAGCTTCTTTAGGGCCACTTGCATATAATTAGTAATATAGTACACGTAAATAATTATACAATTTGTGCATATTTAGTTTTAGGAGTGATTCTCACATTTGGTGAATATTGTACGAAAGTGAGAAAACCTTATGTAATTACTTTCTACTTTTTTTCCTAAAGCTGAAAATGAGAAATCTCAATTATATATAAATAATGTTACGCTTTACGCAAAACTATCACATGAAATTTATATTGTAACAAGTACAATTTGGAAAAATTTAATATTGACATCCATTCTATTCAGTCATTGGAGTGTAACTCAAAAAATTCTGAACCGAATTTGATGAAATTTAAATGGGACCACACGTTCAAACAAAAATAAATTTTGAGAATCGGTTCACCCAGTCGAAAGTTAAGAGGTAACAAACACGAAACAAAAAAATACAGTCGAATTGAGTACCTCCTCCATTTTTTTGGAAGTCGGTAGAAAAATCTTTTTCCGACGAGGAAAACAGACGGTAAGCTAAACAACTTTCCGTTTCATTCTCATCTAAACAGTGCAAAGTTCATTCGTACAAATCATTTATAAAAAAGCGATTTTAAAACGCCCATTTTTTTAATATTGATAAATGTTTATATATTCTGTATATAAAAACATGTATCAATATTTAAAAAATGGGCCATTTGGAATGGTTAGTAGGTAAATGCAAATCTGAAACTATAATACATACAAAGATCTCTTGTTAGGAACAATGTCATCGATTTTAGGGATAAAAAAACTGCATTCATAGATTTAATGTTTATAAAATACCTATGCATTTTATGGTGTCACCTAGATCGAGATTAGCGATTGCTCCTCAAGCCTCCATTGGGTGCTTCGTGACAGGTTTTCAAACACTAGATAGTTCATAGTACCCCATTGCTGGAACATCCCGATGTGATGTTCACCGAAAGGTTCACTCGTACAATATCTAATTACAAATCCATATGAAATCATCCACACACAGACTGACAGACGTTTACACAGCTGTTGTCTATAATATAGAACACACAGAAACTCTAGCCAGACAAACTCTAGCATTTAAAATTTAATCTCAAGTATCCTGTTATACTTTGGTATTTAATTGGTATGTCTCAATAAATAACCATTGTTAATAAATAAAAAAAGTATTAATGATAATAGTTCTAATTATCAACACCATGAAACCATTACGTTGCGTTCATTAAACCTGGCATAATTAATTAACTACTTAATGCAATTAAAATGACATTTTATCCTTTTACACAAGCATGGAATGAGTTTTTCGTATTTATAATTAATGATTTTTTGCAATTAAGCGGAATGATTCTTAAATAGTATTAATTAAATGTACCTTAATATTACTTACTTAATTAAACTTATTTCCTCTTACTTCATTAAACTTATTTCCGAGAGCAACTTATTGCCTTTGGACTGTAATTTTGTTCTTTTGTGTGTTGTTCGTGACATACAGACAATTAATAAAATACTTAGAAAACTATATTATAACCAACAGCGCTCCGCAGTTACACCCGCGTGGTGATGGATGATGATGATGAACTAAAAGTAGCCTAAGTTAATCCTTATTACATTATCTGCCAGTGAAAGTCTCGTTAAATACGGTCCGCCGTTAAAGAGATTAGCCGGAACAAACAGAGAGACAAAATTGTCTTTTTAAATGTAAGTATCGTATATACTTCATATGCATTTAGTGAAAAGCTGTTAATTTGGAATTACAGATACTTCAATTTTATTTATCTGTATAGATAAAAACTAGATTTCATTCTTAGTATATTGTTCATTAGTGTATATTATTATTAAACTTATTAGATACTTCCTCCATAAGTAGATATGTATGTCGACACAGCGACACAGGTGTTTAGGGCGATGTTCATCAAGGAGTTTCTATCACACTAAACTTCCATTGTCTTTTAGGAACAATAGTGGATAATTTAATTAAGTTTGTGTCTAAGAATTCGAACTATGCCAAACGGAGACTTGAACAGTGTGAAACAAAAACTTGGAGTAATGACAGTAGTTTATCAACTCTTTAAGTATATATAAATATTAGGTACTTACAAACAGCATAAAGCAAATTATTGAAAGAAAGAAATAAGTACCTAATATATTTATTTATGTATTTATTAGCATTTTGGTCATTTTATGAAAAGCACAGTTAAAAGCTTGAAAGCTCAAACATTGCATGATTGGTGTTGACGCGATAAACACCTGCCAAATATACTTTAAATAATCTTATTACAATGGTTCATTTAATTTATATCTATACTTCTATACTAATAATAATATTATAAAGAGGAAAGATTTGTATGTATGTATGTTTGTAACGAACTGGCTCAAAATGTATTGAACCGATTTCAAAAATTCTTTCACCATTGGAAAGCTACATTCACCCTGAGTAACATAGGCTATATAAGATTCATCATCATCATCCATCATCGCGCGGGTGAAACCGCGGAAAGCAGCTAGTTTAAATATATATATATAAAATATATATTTTATAATTTAACTATGTAGCAACTTTTTAAATTATATGGCTACTAGTAATATTAGAGATGAATATGTCAACCGCGATATTTTAAACATGTTGTCAAACGTATCACAGGTTGGGAAAGTAAAGCCGAATATGTTCATTTCATTTAGTTGATAATGTGAATGGTAAACGTCAGTGTGAACATTCCCACACACGCCTACAAACACAGCTCGAATAATTAATACATGTGGCATACAAACTGTTGGGTGTATACTTCGTGTTTACGTATAATACGTACAAGATACGGATTTTAGATCTACGTAGTGATACAACTAAAAACGTTTTATTGAGTTTCAACATGTGATTATATCGCGATGACGTCAAGTTTCTATATGTGTTATATGATTTATTGTGGATATAAGATTTTTATTGCTTTTGAATACGGTTACGCGGTGGATTAATTTTGATTCTATCTTGCATCGTTTTGTTTTAAGTTTTAAATACTTTTATTATGAAAACTAACGTGGTTTGTACACATTTTTAATATGAAAAAAGGATTTACTCAAGTACAAAAAGTCAGCTCTTTCCGACTATAGTTTCAACCACATTCATTCAGTGCGAGGCGAGAAACAATCGCGAGCGTTCTGCACTCTCCTTGAAAAAGACCACCGGATGTGGTTGAAACTATAGTCCGAAAGATTTGACTTTTTGTACGTGAGTAAATCCCGTTTTTCATATTAAAAATGTTTTAAATACTGTTCGTAAGATCAATTTTATTGATCATTTAGTTAGATTAGATCAGTTAGTCTTCGATATTAGTACTATTTTCTTTAAAATCTGTCTGGCAGTCTGACATCCATTAAGAATCAATTATAAGGACTCATTTCTCATATATCTCAATTTATTAAAAATTAAAAGATTATGAATTTAAACAAAACCTACGTTTAATTAGATTCTGTTTAAATAACTTAGGCAGTGAGCTGCAGTTGCCATTAAAAAAACTTGCTGCCGCTACAATTTTAATGAAAACATGATGAGCGCCTTTAATAATTTCGTCTGTAATTTCAAGTAAAATGTTATTTTAGTTTGTAATTTAACATAGGTCTAAAATTGTAATATATTTAGTATCCCAAATATTGCAATTTTAGACCTATGTTAAACTTTAGCGATAGCTAAGCAGTTGTTAGTGCTTTAAAAATCATATAAAAATAGGTGTCACTGAGAATTTCTGCGCATTATTTAAGAAAAGTTCTATGTAAGTCTAGGGCTTGTTGTAGGTACTACGAATATCACGTTTGCCCTTCAATACATTTTGCGCCAGCCGCAGTATTGTACCATCCTGCACCAACAGTTGAATGAGAACACATGACTATTAGCATCAACTAAATGCAATTATTGCACTGGTCGTGCATATAATTTTTTCTGAAGTATAATTATCTCGTCTGACTTTACCTGCGTTCGGATACCCTCGAGTTAGCAAAACTAGCAGCTAAAAATGCTAATAACGTACACGATGGCGTTCGTTTCGAATTGAGAGTCTATGGGTGAAATTGTCGTTATGGGCTGTTTTGTTCAGCGTTCGTAAAGGCTCAAAATGCCAATCAATTTTCAACCCACGTCTCAGGCATGATGTACTATTTTAGACTGATGTGTGATTAAGGTGTAAGCAAAAGTTGCAAAAGTAACTATATTTTGCTTCACGAACGCATTACACGAATTCACATTTTGCAAACGCTAACAATGTCATCACAGCAATTCGAACGCACCTTAAATGTTATTCCGAAAAACCTCTATCTAGGTATCTAAAGTATTTTCCCTGTACCCTCAGTGCGAACAATATGTATGGTTATTATATCGTGAGATCATTATTAGTGAACTTTGGGTGTTTATACATGCCGTAGACTCCTTCAGGGATGTCAGGACCATCGTGCCCATAATATTTGGCATTGTATATGTACGTATAGAAAACTGGTATTAATTTCAAAGTTTTAAAACTTTTATCAATCTTTTGTGCTCACTGTGCTGTGACGTCACGATTTAAAATCGGATATCCGTAACAAATGAGTGAATCATCAAGTTCGTAAAGCTCCGTGACATCCGAGAATAATAAATCATTATTGTCCAAATTATGCATGATTGAGTCATCACATTGACAGGTTGTGTGTCGATTCCCGGGTAGTATGTATATTGGTTACTAATGCGAGCAGTACAGGGTGTTAGAATTAAGATAGAAACTCATTTTTTTACCTGATATTAAATAATATACCTTCTCCTTCTACTATAGGATTACTCCTCACACCAGTGGGCCTAGCACGAATAACTGCTTAAGTGTAACGTGTCGTTCAAATCAAATAGTACAAACTGTCATTTATCTAGGGCAACTATGACACAGATAACTTATAGTTTATAAGCCAAAGCGTGACGCGTTGACGCTTACGATACGAATACTTTTTCGCAAATTGTTTGTGCTACGGTCTCTGAAGTATGAAACCTTTACAATAAGTGCCTGCTACTTATATAAAAGCGTTGATTAGCATTTGGTAGACAAAGATAAAAGACAAGGCCACACTTATAAACGCTGCTAAATCTAAATAACGTCATTATTACTGCGCGCCACAAAACTATTCTGCGCCTTAATAAATGATGTTTTTAAATTTAAGCAGCGATTATTAGTAAGGCCGCTAAGTATCCACTAAAATAAAATGTCCTCTCTAGAAATGTGTTTATTTCTCTGAATATAATTCAAAAGCTGTACTACCACCGTTAAAGATAAAATGAGACCAACGTGAGTATATAATCTAATCGTATCGAACAAATAATTATTAAAATCGGTTCAAATTATGAATTACTTGGTATTTATTTTCACAAACAGCAAATAAAATAAACAAAAAATTACTTATATACTAGACTAACCTAACCTAAATCTAAAAAAAAGTATCGATACGGCATTTACAACTGCACAAAATGTGACACTCTATTCCAAATGACATTTACAACTGCACAAAATGTGACAATCTATTCCAAATGACATTTACAGCTGCACAAAATGTGACACTCTATTACAAATGACATTTACAACTGCACAAAATGTGACACTCTATTCCAAATGACATTTACAACTGCACAAAATGTGACACTCTATTCCAAATGACATTTACAACTGCACAAAATGTGACACTCTATTCCAAATGACATTTACAACTGCACAAAATGTGACACTCTATTCCAAATGACATTTACAACTGCACAAAATGTGACACTCTATTCCAAATGACATTTACAGCTGCACAAAATGTGACACTCTATTACAAATGACATTTACAACTGCACAAAATGTGACACTCTATTCCAAATGACATTTACAACTGCACAAAATGTGACACTATTCCAAATGACATTTACAACTGCACAAAATGTGACACTCTATTCCAAATGACATACGAATTGGTTTCTTTTCCAGGGAAGAATTAGCTGCCTTCACAATATTTAAGCGAAAACGTCGCTGTCTGTGTACAATCGCATGCATAAACAATTTTCAGTCTCATTATTGTGTTTTAAGTTCAACTTCCACCAGGTCACTTTGCATTGATGTCCCATAAGCGCGCATACACTAGCCTGGCTATACATCCTGTAGTACAGGACCCATACTTCACGTGCATAGCAATTACCACAAGCAGTCACCCGCGAAATGGTTTGGACGCCTGCGCCTGCGCCGGCTGCGCACAATGGCGCCACGCTTGTGCACTACCAACTTCACAAATGGCTGTGAAATTGGACAATTGGGTGGTCGATTAAGACAGGAACTGTAAAATAAGAGATATGATAATAATGGCATTTACTTATTATGATAAATGATATATAATTATTTTAAGCGTTATTATAAACTTGTATTAATTATTACTAAAATAATAGAGCCTAATAGATTCTTGATGAAGTTTTATTAGATGCATGGCTTCAGTCCTCACGAAGTGACACCATGAATGTTAGAAGAATGATAATCGCAAAGTTGACGCCTATAGATAAATTATGATTATAATCAAGGAACATACCTTCGATATTTTCATGATGGATGTGCTCACCCACTGCAATGAGTTTGTATTTATCTTGAATACTCTTGCTCAGACTAATATCCTCGGTCCTAAGAATTTACTTATTATGGCTATTATACATATAGCGTATACATATATTAACTTATTTTGGTTTTCCAGCGTACCTTACCATTGTAATAAGTGGGTTCCAGTGAAGTGACCAAAAACGACACCAAAAATGAAACCAAGTCAAGTTTACAAGTCAGCAATTCACACGGTAGATAATGTCTCTGTTATCTTTCATCAGAATGATCAAAGAGATGTGTAAACTAATATCAGTATCGTAGACGGACGAACATGTATTTAGCCACTAGAGGTATACTGGCATTGTTAATTCTCGAGATTTAAGAAACCAAGAATTTGAAAATGTTATGGTCTAAATTCGTAACATGTCAATGATAAACTCGAAAAGTAAACATTAAATCAGTTTCCAGCGCCTGGCGAGAGTTCAGTAACAAGTTTTTTAATCACAATTATTATAATTACTAAATTAAAGATAAATTGAGCACACACAAACACCCAAAATTTTCGAAGACCGCCCAGAATGTAGACTGCATTGCAAGCTGAAACGCAATGCATTTTTTTGATACTAAATATGAGCCAGAATTCCAATCATCTGTCAGCCAATACATTTAGGTAAATCTGTCTAAGAATTATACATAGATAGATAATATTCAAAGTATCTATACATACAAATTCCGGTAAACTTACGCTATAGCATATGTCTGTGTTTCCTTCCATAAAAAGTCAAGTTAATCCCTATATATTTCCAATAAATATATTCTAATGTTATATTTTTTTATATTATAATTTCTGTACAAGTAAGTAGGAATGCTTATTGTTTTAAGCACAGTTTGAAGCGGTCATGCGGTTGGGCGCGGCTAGGCGTGCCTCGGGGCAGCACGGCCCGCCCAAACAAAATGATCTGCTTGTGTGGTCGGTTCTCTCATAATTACATACACTTACGGTACTTACGATAATCTGGAATTCAAGTGAATTTTTTACCTTAACCAGTAGGAAGACGAGTTTTTTCAATTAATGTTTCATTATCGCAGAATTTCGTAATTGCAATATTCAGTCCTGATTTCCCGCAAATATTTTTAATGAATACCTGTGAGACGTGATTTTATTTAAAAAATTGGGTAGCTGGTACCAGTATTGACTCAATTTGTTGTTTATTATTTTTTTATATAAAAATCAATTGATGTACGTTAGTCTCACTGAAACTCGTAAACGGATAGACGGATTTAATTTTTGTATAGGTATATAAGTACATATATGATTTTTAAAGCACTAACGCCTGCTTACCGAGTCCAAACATTACAATTGTCCATCCCCATACAACGGATAAATCATAGAGAGTTAAAATTCAATGCTTGGTACGGTAAGCCTCGGTGGCCTAGTTGGTCATGGCGCCTGACACGTATTGTCGGAAGACGCAGGTTCGGACCCGTCCGAGGATGTGATTTTACCTTTAAAATTGTAATTCTATTTTTGGTTTCATTGTCTAATAAAAAATAACATCATCAACATCATTCATCACCAACACAGGTGCAACCACGGGACTAGAGTTTAAAATAAAAACAGACGCGAAATACTCATCATTACCATCATCGGAATACTAAATCATGTACTCGTTTTAACCTTAATAATAATAATGTTTATACATTCATACCACATACTAGAATTCCCTATGTCGCAGGAGACATGGACACGCACGATAATACATCACAATATCCAATACCCGAGCGCAAACATTTATTTTCATCACATAAACACTTGCCCCAGCCACAGCTCAAGTTAGAGCTGCACTGCACTCAAGATAGAGCTCCACTTTCGAAGGCAGAGTACTATCTGCGCTAACGGAGCCAACGAATAAACTTCACTATTTTATTTATATGGCTTTTGTGGAATTGCGCCATTTTTGGTATTTAGCATTTAAAGCATACTACGTCTCAGTCATTATGTATGAATGACAAACAGCTCTAATGATTCGTCGATGCGCTCGTCGACGAGCTAACCAATGTAATTTAAATATAAAAATATAATATTATGTTTTCTTAGACTAGTTTATTAGTTTGTAAAACCATTTTAACATCAATAGTCTAATTGTAAAAGCGCAGTCATTATGACCAGCGTCCCTCCTAGGTGGGTAAATTTTGTCATCGTTCTAGTGCTAGAGTTGGGATATTCAACTAGTTTAGTAAAACCACCCGCAGTGCTCGTAGTGCTTTCTACAGCCATACGAGTTCAGAAACGAGGTAACTTAAAGGAAAAATGTTATGTTTTTTACAAGTAATCGAACTGATAACCTAATGGGTATCCCATATTGAATTCACAACTCCAAGAAGTATCGGCGCTTGTCAAAGACTACAAAGTTCAGATCGTCAGATTACAGCAATGGGTTCACAAGCCGAATACGAATGCATTGCCTATTGTTGTTCAATGATAAATGTACACGACATGAGATCTATATCGTACTAAATAGTATCTTATTGAGAACTTTAATTATAAATCTACCCACAGTCGAACCTAACTAATACCCACGATTGTTCGTCATCGACCTTACAAAACCGAACAATCTCCATCGTTTGTTTCCTTCTTTATTCACGCGAAACTGGCGAAATTCCTTTATGATCGAATTACCTGAAAAGAAAAATGCCAACGACAGCATTATAGGGATAGGGTTAGGGATAGGGATACAGTGTTCGTAGGGACGAAGAAATAATAAGATTATACCTAAAACAAAAGGTGGACTTTCCCGTGCGATTCTCTAAGAGCAAACACGAACAACAAATGACGAGATTACAAGAAACGTTGGTCGTTGTATTTTTGACAAGTTCCGTGAAACAAATGGCGATATTACAAGAAACGTTGGAAAAAGAGACTTGTACAAGGGCGATATCTCATAAAGTATATGACATCGGTACGCACGGCTGGGTGTCACTTCAACTGTCATGGGCAAACGTAGTGCTGAACAATAAGCGCACGAATTGCTTGTCTTGCCAGTCAATAGCATCAAAAAAGTATATAAGCACCTCAGTAAAACAAAATGGTAGTCGATGCAAAACAAACATTTCGTTCGGTATATAAAAGCTCACATCGATATCCAGCTGTGAAGCAGAACCCCTGCAGACAAGGCATGGCCTGTTCCGCGAATCATAACAAATTACTCAATTACATGTCAAGGTGTTACGGCATGCTCTTACTGGCAAAAAACGGACAAGTTTTAAATTAAATCTCATAAAAATATTTAACATGTTCAAAGGAACCAAATCAACTTGAGTCATATTTTCTCTGACAGCTGCTAAATGACTTAACAGCGAGTGGGCGATATATCTCGAAGATGAATGAATCCGTTACAAGTATCTCGGACACAACAATGAAAATGTAGATAAGCTTGCCAAGTCTCTAGTAAATAATGGAGTTCCAAATAGTTCCGTAGTTTGTAGTAACAGGAAAAAGAGGAGTGCTATCAGACACAACAGCGTTTAAAATATCCAAATTGCGACCTTATTTTGGATTTCTTGCGGTTTCTTTTTCTTTGTAGGTTTTGCACGCAGTTTGTTTTGACTGCGAAATTTACCGATCGTAAGTTTTACAAGCGCTCGACGTTCGTTGCCCTGGTGACGTCACTATTTGAAAGAGCTCTGAAGATATCATTTCAGGTACGCCACTCTACATACAAACAAAAGTAGTTCGTTTCACGAGAGTAGTTTGTATGTAGAGAAGTAAAATAAACATTGGGAACTATTACTACACTTAATCTATGATTTATAATATAGTATATACAATTCTTTATGGCACAAAACTAAATTTGGAGGATATATTCATATATTACCTTTCTCTACAGTGAATCAGTAATACTATGTTTTGGTTGGAAGGTATGGTGGCCGGCGAAATTACAGGCATGTACTTACGGTGCATGCACGTGTTTTTTTTTATGTGTTACGGGCACAGTGCAGTTCGTCACTTGTGCAATGCATTTGTTTTAGGGAGAGGTTACTAATAAACACCAGGTGGGGCTAATGCTTATACAGTATACAAAAACATTAAAAATGGAGGCAAATTGGCAACACAATGTTAATCACACTTTCTTCCAGGTAACCCTCGTGTATTTAAATGTGTGTTACGTTTGTTGGTAGTGCTTTATTTGACTGCAAGAATACATATATTATTTAAAATCAAATATTTTATGTAGTCGGTCCATAAAGTACCTAAAAGGCTAAGTATATTCCTATTCCTAATAAACATTAGATAGTAAATATACTAAGACGAACTACGCACATAAATAACTTAATAATATATACTACACAATACATAACAATAATACATACACACATCAAAAAAAGTTTGTGATCACTAGCAATATAATTTTTTAAATTGCACTTAGTCAACGATTCATTAATATAAGGTTTATGTTCAATATAATATAACTCCTCCTCTGGCTCGAATACATGCGGTGATCCTCCTGAGCATGCTGAGATTCAAGTTATCCAGCATTTGTTGCAGTAACCTGTCCTATTCTTGAATAGAGGTTCCCCTGAGCTCTGGCACTGCCTGAGGACCTGGCTGAAGGTTTCAAACATCCCGCTTAAGAGCATCCCAGGCGTGCTCTATTGGGCTATCCATGGTTTACTTGGAATGGTCTGACAATTCCATCAATAACTACACTATACACGTCTGCTGTCACGAAGCATCAGTAATAAAAAACATTTTTGTTTTTCGAAGTGATCACAAACTTTTTTGGAGAGGTCTTACTAGGTGGAATGGCTCCATCTTGGTTCCTTCCAGATATTTTGCATTGAGCAACTACAAGCAGAGTGTATGCTGTACTGTACGCTGTAAAAGTGTGCACAGCATTTTAATTGATGTATCAAATCTTCCCTCAATTTATATTACAATACCTAACAGGTTCTTTGTAGTTCTTAATACTTAGGATATAAAAAGCCTTCTGTATTTGTAACTGTAAAAAAAACGAGTACATATATGTACTCTCCTATGATAAACCATATTTACCTTTTAGTTTGTAGAGCCACAGGTAAAGCTTCGTTTCGCTCTATTAATAAAACACATCCAAGTAAGTACAACTAAACACAAAGTTAATGGACGTTCTTAACTTTTGTTTGTTCATAATGACGACGCTTCTCACGCCTCTTTTGATTTACCAACCGAACTATTTGCTTCAATCTAATGGGTAAATATTTAAATTACTATCTTTATAAACAAATAGCTGATTCCCTTGCGTTTGCTCTACGTAACTCTATACGGAGGAACTCATAAATGCCGTCTTTCATCTCGCCTAAGTTATTATACGGTTTATAATAAACCTCGTGGTATAAAGCTATGGGTGTTTGAAGAAAAAAACGTAATCCGACTGCGGATATGCATGAGACTGGGTTTCGAGGGCAACTATTAAATATGCTACTGTAATTTGATACTTTAATTCAGCTGGAATGATCGAAACCAGAACACGGTACGCACGGTATAAATTATGTGTCTGCTGTATCTACCATCTTATCTCAGACATTACGGCCGTGTTTAAAAATATTGAATGTATTTTAAAAAGATTGCACTTAAAAACACACGCAGAAGCACGTAAGTATATATTTTGCGATAGAATATTCATATAGTCAAACAATCATATTTTATTTTCATCTTCTATACTAATATTATAAAGAGGAAAGATTTGTATGTATGTTTGTAACAAATTGGCTCAAAAAGTACTGAACCGATTTCAAAAACTCTTTCACCATTGGAAAGCTACATTCACCCTGAGTAACATAGGCTATATAAGATTCATCATCATCCATCACCGCGCGGGTGAAACCGCGGAGAGCAGCTAGTACTAGATAAATACACATGTATGCAAATAATTTGTTCTAAACCATCAGATCAACCTGTTTCTTTTGATTTGGTCTGAAGAATACATTTTGTAATTAATATGAAATTAATATGATGTCCGGAGTTTTGAGGCCCGTGTGTTCTTATTTTATAGGCCCACTAATATTATCTAGTCTGTTTCGTATAATGTGTACTTATATATGTTACAAAAATTAACATAATAAGTGGCTATAGATCAAGCAATCACGTTCTGCCTATTACTGATACATAATATTGAATCAATAAATGGGGTGAGATTGGACACTTCCATGTCACTTGACTTTCGACTTTCTGCTTTGATGAAAAGGTTCATGATTTACATTCTATTAAAGTCTACATTCGACGTTAAAAACAACATACTATGTCAAGATGATTGCTACAATTACGCTGTTTACACACACACGATCGAATCACTCGATAAAATCTCGAAAGCCTGCTATTATTAAATTTAAATCAATTATAATAATTATATTTGAGTTGTTATAGTACACACGTAGGCGTCAGTCGCTGGACTATAATTAATAGCCCTAAGATAAGCGGTAAAACACTTTAGATTAAAATAAAAGGGCTAATATCAATGAACGTTACCTACTCCCACTTGTGGTCAATCAAATGAAATACAATGTTGGGATCGTAATGTATATTGTTTATTTGTATTGTTATGGTTTTATTTACTTGTACTCAGAGCCGCGTTGGAACCATGTTTATTGTATGAGTGAGTAAGCGAGTGTTTAAACGTTATTTTTATGGTTTTTATAACAGATGGTTACACTAAATTATTACGTTGACACATGATGAGGTTATATACAATAAGTGGTACCTAAATTATAACAAAATTAGGCGTATAGAGCAAGATCAATATATTTTTACTTGGTAATAAACAAATCAAAACTACTTACCTATATTGTATTTCAAGGGTTGCAAAAAGTTGCACTGAAATTTTAAAAAGTGTTTTGTATGTTGGTTAGTTGTTTTTGTTTAGGGCCTTTGAGACTTAACTCAGGATTTAGAATGAATGTTAAACAAAGTATCAAATAATTTGGACTCATTAATAATAAATGTGGATAGATTATCTTGTATTTTATACCTATACGATACGGATATATATTTAACAGTTTGACTTTACAAAAACATTCTGTCAAGGCTATTTTAATTAACCTTTAATTACAATTACAACAGTTGAGCAATTTTGTTAACAAGACGTTAGGTTTGTGTCAAATTCTTGTTAGCAAAAACGCTATAGAGTTCAATCTTTCTCAAATTACTGAATTATAGTCGAACATGGCGTATTATGAGCTGAGTCTTAAATTTTAGTCAAAAGTAGATTGACTCAAAACACATTGATTTTAAATTGACCTGTGGTGACTTGGTGACAATCCAGTTGCAATATTTGGATGTCACCGAATTCAACACCGCATAACTATCTGACCCGTAGCCGATATAAACTATCTTCCCATCGTTTTTCTACCGACTTCCAAAAAGGAGGAAGTGCTTAACTCTGAAACACTCAACGTTTATCTTATACGTAGTAACACGTATATAAAATACTTTATATAACCTTTTGTAAGTAATATTCAAAACAGTAGGTCCCCAATTCAGGAAGTTGACCATGATATCCACTTCTTTGAACTATTAAAATGCCCCAAAGGTCTTTTAAGTCTATAAATAATAAAAATGTGTAAAACATGAGACATAACTTTGTGTTTACAATCATAATTTCTTGTTACAGGTAAGTCCGACATTTACGACCGATTCCGCTTTCGTCGTCGTGTCAAAGGTAAGTTTCGTCAATACAATCGAGTCACTCATAATGTAGAGAATGTGCGTAGGCGCAGTTTTCTACATGTTTATGTAGTGGTAAAACGCGTTGCTCTACCACAGGTATTCTCAACCTTTTAATTCAAAGATAACATATTATGTGAATGGATCAAGATATCATAAGCAATGAAAAGCAGATTCGCTTTTGTTTTGTGACCAAACATAATGTTCTTTTTAGTGTTTGTTGAAAATTTGTAATAAAATTGAAGTGCGAAGGGTTCTGTATCATTACAGTTTCATCTGTCTGTCTTTCTTAACTTCCTAACCCGTTGTCGATTAAAAATGTTCTTTTATTTTGGTTTTACTCGTAGTTCAGATCCTTACGTACGATATATATCTTCTCTTCTATAAATGTTTACCACCGAATGGAAAAATTGTCTAATTTCACGTGAAAGTCATGAAATTGAAATGATAATCATGAGAATTATCTGAGGTCACTAGGTGTAACCAATAAAAAAATAATCGACAAATAAAAACAATACAAAAACAATTCAGTTTTTTAATTGAGAACTTTGGATCATTATAATGATTTTGTAAATAGTATAACTGGCAAGGGACCCTGTGCTTTATGTGGCCCAACATTCAATTACATTTTTTAATCTTTTTTCACTCACCAAAAATCTTTTTTTAAAGGCAGTCTCTATAGTTCATAATAATAATGTCTTTTATAGATTATTGAATAATATACAGTTTAAAGCATGTTAAATCTGTAAAGTGATGCACACACAATTGTGAACACAAAGAAAAGGTTGGCTATACCTGCCCCTGCCCTTTTAATTTGATTCTAGCAGACACGAGTAGGTGCTTTGAATATCTAATTTTAAAGATTGGTTATGCTGACAAATTATTTCAAATTATTCCTTATAAATTCACTGACTATAATGACCTTTCTAAGCGTTAGTTGTTATCATTGAATTAACATTGGTCAGATTTCATTACTATTTCATAATAAACTTTATAGTTTTTTTAGTAAAAATATTTAGGTCGCGTCGTCGTTTCCCTAATTTCGTCATTGACAGCTAATAATGATGAATTGACAGTTACAATCTATACATATAATAAAACTGTAACGGGTCGCTGTCTGTACATGGAAAATATATGAGAAAAAATATTTTACTTTTATAATGAAAAAATGATTGTAAAATTTTTTGTCTGTCTGTTTTTCTGTTTGTCTGTGCGTTTGTGCGCGCTAATCTCAGAAATGGCTTATCCGATTTAGATGTCGTTTTCACTAGTATATTGTGGTAAGCTTCACTTAACATTTAGAATTTGTTTCAAGTCAATCAGTTCATAAATAGATAGTTACGAAATTTATAGAAAAACTCAAGAAAGACCAAGCGAGAGAAGCCGTTGGCGGGTCAACTAGTTTAAAATATAATCTTCATTTAATAAATTAGCTTATCTAATCAGTTGGCCTGTGGTAATTAAGCTAGGGGCTCCAGGTTCGGAACCTGGCTGGCTGCAACGTTTGAGGACTTGATTGTTTGTGATGTGTTTATGTGTGTACCAATGCTTCACGCGATACAGATAATCCTAGTAAGGGGCATAAATGTGTTAACGTTATTATTGATTTATATATATAGTCATTAGGTTAAAAAACGTTCGTTTAGGTCTCGAAATTCCCTTTACACATATCATAACAGCCTGTTTCCAAGGACAAAAACCTTTACCAAATAAAATACATACTCGAGTCCAGTCTGAGCACAGTCCGTACCAGTGCAGAACAATGTAGAGAATAATAAGAATATTTCCATGTTAAACTCTATTCGTCTGCAACGTGGTTTTAGATGATTGAGGTTTACATTATAAAATAAAATAATAGGACACTGCTATTTTAGGTATCACATAGTAGCTTGTATTAGTTTCCTGTATTAGACAAAAACCTCCTCCAAGTTAAATACGCTGATAACAAACGTTTTCTTTTCTACTAATGCCAGCCTGGCGGGCTACCACCCTCATATCATTTAGGCACAATCAAGTAACGAGACTAACGAGTCGAGCTAATCAATCGCCTGACAATAAACACCCACGCTTGCCTTTTCAGTTACAGTGCCACCCAAAACTTACAACTGAAGCTTTACGGTGTACTGTACCTACTACGCTCGTCACCCTAAGGGGTGACGGGGTGAACGAGTCTCGTTTACCCCGTAAAGTTTAACAGTACTGCTGAAGCAACCTTTCTGACTCATCTTTCTTCATGCAAGTTTCTTACCTACTTGAGAATAATTATATCGCATCAAATGGATTACTCATCTGATTGGGAAAATTCCCGCAATTTACCCATACGGAAGGCAATCTACACAAACACACACATACACACAACATATCGCAAAAATACCCATTGCTCTTACAGGATACAATTAGCAATACTCGTATAAATACGATAGTAGTACATGGTACGTTCTCCAACGTCGCCGATGTCAAAATAATGGGATATGTAGATGGCGTGGTGGCCCGCTGTGAACAATGTCACATTACTGACTATCTCGTGTAACTGTTGAATGAACAAGCTATAACCATATTCTATGGTTGAACATGCTGTAAAATGTTCTTTATCTGTATGATAATTAGAATCAAAACAATTGAATTCAGTTAGACATCATAGAAATAACAAAATTATCAGATCAACAAATACAACACCGCAGAATTTGTCGTTCATTGGTGGCAAATCTAGTGTTCTGTTGTGGCTTCAATCCTTGAATTGAGAAGATTTTATGAAATTTTGAATACATATAGCCTTATGAGTGTGACTAATTAGATATATAGTTTGTATGAAAAATACATACAATGGACATACAATTTGCCTTTGTAAATTAGGGTCACCTTACAGTTAGGGAGTAACCTTTTAGTTGCAATAGCCCGAACATAAATAATTAGTGAAAAGTAAATATTAGTACATATAGTTAGGTAGAACTGTTATTACAGTAGTTAGAATTTGGTACAGATTTGTCACAGATATATTTGTATCCACACAATATATACTACGAGTAAATATAGCCAAGTCCGGAACCACGAGAGTTAGAGAAAAATCGTGAAAGGAGACATGCCCTCAATTTATAAGAAAACAATAACTGCATATTTAGTTATTTTTAATCTTTTACTTTTAAAGGAAATCGACCCGAATGATTTTTCAAACAAAAGACATCTGTATTATCGAACTAATTGATTCTGTTGCTGATAAAGATAAATGTTTGCAAAGAAATGTATTACTAAAAATGAATGAAGGCACTTCTCAAAAACCAGCCTGTATACTAAATACATTGCTGACGAAAAGAGGCCTGTCTACGTTGGCAATGCGTATCATTGCCAACTTACTTACTTTACTGCAAACTATGCGTTCTAGGCCAACTGTTTTAATACCATTTGTATCTAAATATACAAGTATACAAATACTAAGTTTTACTTACTATCTTGACATAAATATATTATAATCCATCATTCATTGGTCATCATGTGGCCAGACACAATAGAAATTTCATTGTTATAATATAACGACTCGTGAAGGGTTAAATAAAAAATATATACATGAAATTCTTATCAGCAATATATCAATAGCACGTTACGATCATACAACTTATCGAAGAGCATCAGTAATCGATATACCTAAATGTGGTTTATATTATATACTCCTTTTATTGGTCACTTGCGAGGTTTGTCTTATTGAAATTCTGCAAAGGCCCATGACACTGGACCCATGTGAGAATGAACGAACCCATAAACGTCAGCGCAGTTTACGACTTCTTGTTATTTAACGCCACCGCGACCAGGGCTTCAGGGGAAATTGTGATTTTTGCAGTGCTGCATATACATTGCTAGTTCGCAAATATTTATACAGATATCAATCAAAACTTTTCCTGAAGGTTTCGTTTTTTTATTGTCAAAAGTAGGCAGACGAGCAGGCGGAACCTGATGGAAAGTGGTCACAGTCGCCTATAGACGTTTACAACACCAGGGTTGTCGATGCGCTGCCGACCTCTTTTTAATCAACCCCATATCGTAGCGCAGAGGAAAAACCTCGACGGTAAGCTTCATCTAGATTTTTGTTGTACTTCCTACTACTACTGTACGTGATTTAAAGTTACCTAAAGGTCAGTGATTATTTTGTAAGTAGGTAAATCGAAGTACGAGCCTCTTATATCTCTCGATATTCCACAGTAAGAAGCTTGCACAAGTTGTTCTTTCTGTTCTACTATTCTTAACAACTTTAATATTATTTATATAATCTCATTCGGTAATATTCTAATTATGAAATGAAATACAGACTTTTATTGGCATATTTTATTTACATAATTCTTTAAGAAAAAAAAAAAAATTGAAGCATTATTCTCCTAACAAAACAATGCCTTAAAACATTTTTTTTATTATTAAAGTACAATGTGTCCCGACCAAGGAGGTTTCAATTCAATTTAAGTACACATTATCTGTGGTGAGCGCGCTGGTTCCGAGCCAATAGACCAATAACAGACTTTTTCCACTGATATTGGCAAAATTGTGGTTACGCCGCACAAGCCATACAAACAAGAAGAAGAAGAAGACTTTTTCCATTTTGGCGCTATTTCGTACATACGAATTTGAGTAATATTTTGTTGGATAAAACTTTAGTACCTAGCAAAAATGTCATGAGACTAAATAAAGTAGTGTATGCAACTGCATATAATTAGGTATTAAAACACTCGTGTAATCTTATTATTAAACTCGCCTGCGGCTCGTTTCAAAAAACTACACTCATTTTTTAATACTATCTCTTATATGATAGTTGCATAAACTACTATTATAATATGATTTTTAAAGCACTAACGCTTGCTTAGCGAGACTTTAACGAATTTTAACTCTCCAATTGCTTTTAACCGTCGTATGGGGACGAAGCGATATCTATTGAACAGCTTCACAGCATTATCCAACTGAATGAAGAGTGTTTTCAAATACTTAACTTTCGTATTGATGTCGCAACCATAAGAATAATTGTTTATTCTTATGGTCACAACCCTTCATATCCGTCCTCATGCAGACATTATACAGCTAATAGTTCAGTTTCAGATAAAAATGAAAAGATTTTAGATGTTAGCACTGATCTATATTATTTGGTAATATACGTTTTTAAACTATCATGGTCACAAACATCAACAATATTCAAATTACAACGGGATAGTTACCATGTATATTTTCTATGAGTTTTCTATGATCATGGCGCTTGTAACAGTGCCGAATTATCGGAAACTCATAGAAAATATACTTGGTAACTATCCTGTTCTTTGGTAAGTATATAATTAATAATGTTTGTAAAAACATGACGCTGGCAAATGCACATGACGTGCGACGCCATATTCCTCAACGGAGTCGAGTTGAGGACAAAAAAAAAAAAATTAAAATGTTTGACTACAAGCTCTACATTTAAAACAATGCTGAGCTATTTAAAGAATAACAGACGATTATGTAGGCATAGGTAAGAGTGTGGTCAAGTAGATCAGGTCTACATACAGCTTCATTTTTCAACTGTATGTGCTCCATGACTGTATCGTCTATACCGTCAGATAGATTTGGAATTTTTGGAGGAATCGTTGGAATTTTTTAATGGATTTAGTTATCAATAGTATTAGCTCAAAAAATTAATTATAAAACCAAAAGTCCAAGGTCTTCCCTCTGTCCATATTATTTCAATGTTATGCATTTTTACACGCCAGTGACTTTCAAGAAAACAAAGACTACTTATGGTCCTGATTTAAAACAGACGTAGTTCATTAACATGTTAACAAACGATCGGCTGGAACTTTGTCTGCATGGAAATTAGATGATCAGTGACTTTCGAAGGTCAATGAAATCAATGCTACTTTCCGGACGATGATTTCGATTAAGACATTTTCTACTAGTATGGTTGACATCGATCATACGTAGCCATCTCTTAGCATATGCGTGATCATCCATACTTCTATACTAATATTATAAAGAGAAAGATTTGTTTGTATGTATGTTTGTAACGAACTGGCTCAAAAGGTACTGGACCGATTTCAAAAATTCTTTCACCATTAGAAAGTTACATTTACCCTAAGTAACATAGGCTAAATAAGATTCATCACCATCATCATCATCCATCACCGCGCGGGTGAAACCGCAGAGAGCAGCTAGTTATTTATAAACAGAATTAACAATAACTCATAACAGCAGCAAATCCAATAAGTACAATTTGAAAAATGTCATACCGACTTCCATTCTATTCAGTTATTGGCGTGTATTTCAAAAATTACTAGACCGAATTTGATAAAATTTAAATGGGACTACACGGAAAGCACTAGCTTTCAAAAAAAAAAACAACAATTTTGAAAATCAGTTTATCCAGTCGAAAGTTATGAGGTAACAAACTAAAAAAAAATAAAAAAATACTGTTGAATTGAGTAACTCCTCCTTTTTTTGGAAGTCGGTAGAAAATAGGAATAAAATTGGTTTATGACTAAGAATCTTTCTAATCTAATCTAAACTAATATAAACGCTTATTAAAAAAAAAAATTTGTACATGATAGCCAGATTCATGAAGAATAGTATAGGTTATTCAGCAACTGGCTACAAAAATGGTTATTACTCGTATTATCACTGAAAACGCGCCTGATCCCGTAGTAATTTAAAGTAATAGACAATGTTGACGTCTGAAAGTCCACAGCCATGCGATTCTGACGGCACTTTCTGCCTCACACTACCACTATGGAACCAGCTGCCATTTGAGGTATTTCCAAACAGATACGACTTGCGAGCCTACAAGAAAAGAGCCTATTCCTTACTCAAAGGCTGGCCACGCATCCTCGAGACGTCTGATTTTGCGGATGTCAGTGCGCGATGGTGATCACCTACCACCAAGTGAGCCGCCTGTCCGTTTGTCAACCAATCTTAAAAAAAACGTGCATGTATTTTATTACCACTACTAATTTTACGATATGCTTCTGGTTTGCCGTTATCTTAAAGTTACATGTGGTACTATGGTCTTTCAAGTGGTAAGATCAAATAACTTAAAAGCTCCAAGATTAGAACTATATAAGGTGTTACAGTAATCTCAAGTGGTGCAAGTGGTTCTTGGTTTAGCTACCAGAGTTCAATTACTTCCGGTCAAGTGTCGGCTGGAATAAAATATTGGTTTTATATATTAAAGATACTACTCGACTATAAATAGTAACTTTGTGAAGCGTAACAGATTTTAAAGAATTAGATTAAATTCTGGTCATAGATGACCAGAAAGAGGATTATGACAAAGAAGACACTTTAGAATATTACAACTTTATCAGTAACTAGCTGCGCTCCACGGTTTCACCCGCGTGGTGATGGATGATGATGGATCAAAATATCAAGATTATGTTCATCAGGGATAATGTAGGATTCTAATGGTAAAATGTTTTCATATTGTCCAGTACTTTCGAAGCCTATTCAATTCAAAAAAACAAACAAGTCTTTCCTTTTTATAATATTATACTAGCCGCGCCCCGTGGTTTCATTCGCGTGGTGATGGATGATGATGATGATGAATTTTTTTTATATCCTACCCCGAGATATGACAAATCGAAAAACACAAAAATCATGAAAATTGGTCTAGCCGTTCTTGAGTTATAAATGGTTTAATTAACACGACTTTGTTTTATATAAGTATACTAGCAACTGACCGCGACTTCGTTCGCGTAGTATGCTCGGCTTTTGGCCTCGCCATAACTTCCTATATTTTCTACCGACTTCCAAAAAAGGAGGAGGTACTCAATTCGACTGTATGTTTTTTGTTACCTCATAACTTTCGATAGGGTAAACCGATTCTCAAAATTCAAAGAATTTTGTGTACCCTGTAGTCCCAATTTCATCAAATTCAGTCCAGTATTTTTTGAGATACACTCCAATAACTGAATAGAATGGAAATCGGTATTAAATTTTTCTAATTGTACTTGTTTTATTTCAAATCATAATTTATCTAAGGCCAGAGTTACATCGGCTATTTATATCAGCTGGCAGTAACATATAAAAAAAATATAAAAAAAGAAAAATACAGTAACCATGCATATAATAAGATTTAAATAAGGTCCTTTTGTACTATTTATTTTATTGAATAGTTCTAATCCAAAGTTTATGTTTCCGAATGACTTAAGCTTATAACATATTTTAGGCCAGTTTTTATTATTATTGAGATCATTATTACTTATTCGGGATTATCTCAGATATCCAAGATATAACAGTTAGTTATTGACCACCCACTTTGGTATCGAGATCGGTTTCCGTTTACAAGTAGAAATAAACAGATCGATTGTGTGCTGTTGTGATTAGAAGTAGCGTATGTTTGTCTGTCCGTCGCTATTCGTTTCCGTTCGAAAGTGGTGTAATAAGTACGAAAAGTTAGAACAGCCGTCGTTGATCAAAGTAAAAAATAAATAAAATGTATCGAAAAGTACACTTTACTTATTTTTTACTTAGATAAATATTGTTTTTAACAGGTTCGAGCTGTAAACAAAAAGTACAGAGTTGATTGTGTTTATAACCTTAGGTACTTAAAAGTAAGATTTTTTTTTTTACTTTTGTACCGACTTCCAAAAAGGAGGAGGTACTGAATTCGACTGTTTTTTTATGTTTGTTACCTCATAACTTTCGATAGGGTAGACCGATTAGTAGTAGTAGTAGTATTCTCAAAATTATTTTTTTGTATGAAAGCTGGTGCTTTCCGTGTGGTCCCATTTAAAATGTGGTCAATTTTATCAAATTTGGTCTAGTAGTTTTTGAGTTACACTCTAATAAATGATTTTTACCAAAGTAATATAATGGAAGTCGGTATAATTTTTTTCAAATTGCATTTGTAGGTAGTGAAATGAAAACATGTTAGCTATGGCTATAGCTTTACTTAACTGTAATAGCTAAGGACTTAATTGACATAGTCAAAGCACGTTAATATTATCTATCTATTAAGTCAAAGCCACTTTGAGAATATTAAACAAATGAAATCACTTTTGCTACGTTAAACCTAAAATTATATGCTCTGGCAACAAAAGCACTTTGTTTATAAACAAGTACTATTTAACAGAAAAAATACCGACATCCATTCTCTTCAGTTATTGGAGTAACTCAGTAACTCAAAAAGTACTGGACTGAATTTGATGAAATTTAAATGGGACCACACGGAAAGCACCAGCTTTCAATTAATTTCTTAATTTTGAGAATCGTTCACCCAATCGAAAGTTATGAGGTAACAAACGTAAAAAAACATAAGAATTGAGTATCTCCTCCTTTTTAGAAGTGGGTAGAAAATAACCCTTGTATAAATAATAATATTGCGTTCTCAAAAACATGAATTTCTTAACTAATCTGCTTTCTATAAATAACAAGTGAGACACTAATTTCCCAGGAATTCGTTACCATAAAACATGGTGCTAAACACAATGCCACGCACCCCATGTGCCCCATGTGATGTACCGTTTCCTTCTCTGACTCATACTGAGGGGTTATAATGAGAGTAATTGCCTCTTTTCTCACATCGTGATTCATTATTAAAGGAACGAGACCCGACGCACTTAACTTTATTTGGGTTTTACTCTTTTTAATTGAAACGAATGATGCACAACACCTCGTGGACGATTGATTAATTGAGAGATTCGAAAACATACCAAATCCGTTCAGTAATGCGTTTAAAATAAACCGTGAAATACTGTAAGGAATACGTTGCATCATGCGGCTATAACTCATGAATTTTAACACGGAACTGACACCGATTTGTGCATAAGTTTACATGTAATGCGAGCAGTAATATGCTATTTATATGACATCAAAACAATGTTTGCTGTTGATTAAGGCGATTAGTTCGTCAACTGAACAACTTTACAAGTAGAGTTTGTAAACTTGACAAGTGGCTGTAACGTCCCTTGCGAATAGAAAATTTTCGTTTTTTTTTAATATAATGATTTTTGAATCACTAACGCCTCCTAAGCGAAATCGATGCAATTTTAAAGAGTATGAAATGATATCTTCTGACTTGTGACAGCGGACGGGGGTTACAGTGCGAGGATGAGTAATAAAATTAGGCATACTATTAATAAATAACTTTATTTTAAACAAGTTTCTTTAAAGACGCATATCAGAAGGTCTAGGGGAGACGCAACGTGAGACAACGGTACCCTTGAAAGATATAGTTGGAGTAATCCGACTTATTTACGTCGGTGATTTTGTTATTAAAAATGTGTATTAACCACGTTTGGTGTATAGTACCAAAATAAAACTCTTAAACAATAATATAAAAACAATAAAATAAACAAATAATAAAATTATTGTAATGACATTATGACTGAGTTATTGAAACATAATATTATATGTCTGTTTCATAATGGTTATATGAGTATCGAAAGATATGGGTTCGACTGAAGAAAATTAAATTTGGAGTAGTTATCACGTTTTATTCAGTATTCTAGAAAACCATATGTATAAGTCCGTCTCCATACGACGGTGAAAATAAAATAGAGTCAAAGTTCGATACTCGGACCTCGAGCCTCTGTGCCCTAGTGGTCATGATGTCTGACACGGATTGTCAGATGACGCGGTTTCGAATCACATCTGAGAATGTGTTTTATTCTCTTTAAAATTGAAACATTTGTATATAAAGGTATATTCTTTCTTTGTAATAATTTAATATCTACCTACTTCCAAAAAAATGTGGAGTTACTCAATTCGACTGTTTCTTTTTTATCTTTTAATTTTTTTTTTATGTTTGTTACCTCATAACTTTCGACTGGGTAAACTAATTCTCAAAATTCTTTTTTGTTTGAAAGCTGGTGCTTCCCGTGTGGTCCCATTTACATTTCATCAAATTCGGTCCAGTAGTTTTTGAGATACACTCCAATAACTGAATAGAATAGAAGTCGGTATTAAATTTTTCAAAATGTACTTCTTTTACATTTGTAAAGGGTAGTTATAAAAATGGAATGGTTACGAATTAATGTAAAATTAAAAATTCCATTGACCAAAGGGCCTTAAGGCAACCATAAACAGATGAAGGGCTACGTTCTGCGATAAACATCTGTGTAACAGATGCACGCTCGTGGTAATCTGCCGTATTTACACGCAATACCTTGTCCCTCAGAGAAGACCGGGGTCAAAGGTGACTTGACAGCACACCGTGCTCTGCTGACAGCGCTCCAACCGTTTTAAAAGTCAAATGTCCAATCGATACTGTTTTGTAGCTCCATATAGGTGTAGAAATCATTATATCGAATTGCTTCTTGTTCGGATAGTTTTTGTTGAAGCTTTTACTAGTGCTTCCGGCGTAGATTGCATTAAGATAAGAGTATACTAAATTATACGCATGAGTATAGTATTTGTAATACCTAATCTCCATACAAACGTAGTATTATTAAGAATAAGAATTTCATACTCAATATATGAAGTTTTGTGAACAATGTCTATTAGATACTAATAATATTTAAACTTCTATTTTGTCATTCGCTCTTCAATCTACTGATGGAACTGACACATGGTTAAAAAGACTCAATATTAGACCAAAAAGGCGTACTTTGTGCAGTTTTTTAATCTGTATGTTCCAATATATTTTAAAAATGCACGAGCTATTACAAATATTCATTAATCTATATCATCAATGAATAATGATTAATACTTTTTTTAAACAAGGTGCTAATATGACACTAAAACATAATAACTAAATAAATACTAGCTATAATATATATATATAGGCACTAAATTATTTTGTAAGATGTTTCATCTTCACAGTCTTTCTCCACTCTTAACTTAGAACGAACCTACGAACACACCATTTTTCGCGACATTTGTGTTCATAAATATATATTTATTATAGAGGTAAATAGAAAAAAGTTATAGTATATGGTGGGTATCTTCGAAAATACATGATACTTATATATTTAAATACTAGAACTTAGTTCTGCGAAAAGTAGATTCGCGAGCACATTGTCATATTAGCGGCTATTTATCACACTTCACAACCTATTATTTCGGAAACCAATTAACCAATTATACTCATATACGAATTTCCTTTTTAAAGTCAGGTACCTAATGTGTGTATCAAACACGGTCAGCAAATAGCGCCGCAGCAAACTTCTCCCTTTTTTAAGAAAAGTACCTCCCTCCCGCTCAAAATCACCGACTACAAAAATATTACTAATAGTAGAACATGCATACCAAATTTCATCAAGTTTGGTTGAAAAAATGGGACCTGTACAGGAAGACCAACGAACAACCTACTAAATATACGGACCTTAGAAGAATTAAAATACGGACAGATGAAAGTCAACTTATGAAATAATAAATAAGTTATAATATATAATAAAATAGATTTAGGTAAGTGTAGCATTGTATTGGGTACACTGTAATGATGCTATAACTGTTCTTAAGAAATAAATAAATAAATAAATAAACTTGGCCAGTTAAAGCAGAGACGCTACGCTCGCTCTGGCAACTAATATTTAGATGGTAAGTGTTCATAATACAAATAAATACATATCTGATGGCCATGTATTCAACACCATCCGTATATTCCAAAAGATAAGCGTAAATTCTTGTGAAGAAATTTAATTGACGAAATATGCGACGATCCAACGACTTGATGTTAATACGATGCCAAAAGAAATTTCAATTCAAGTACGATTAATTGCATTAATTAATGAAAGAACATAAGATATAGATAGATAAGATTATCAATGTCTTTACTTTGTATTTTTGTAATATGATGAAAGTTTCAATTTAAGTAATCACTATTATTTTTAGAATCCGTGCGTCATTTGGTTCATTAATTTAGCAGATGCTTAAAAGCTCCGCCTGACGTTGATATCTGATTCATAATCTTAAAATAAGTATGCATCTTAAATATGTGGATATGTTCTCTTTGAAAAATATATACAAACTTACACAGGCCATAATCATATTTCGCCAAGGATAAATCACTTTATATGAATTGTACGTAGCTAAGCCCTTTTTCTGGTAGCTTCCCCAATCTCCATTACTTTCCTATGGGGAAGTTATGGGGAAGTGTCAGGTGTAAATAGTCTGTGGTGTTGACATTTGCATTGTTCACTGCCAAAATGTCAAGATGATATTTGACTTTGACTCAATGTTCAGTACAAAATACCAAATATGTATTTACATTATTTTATAGCCAGTTCTCCTGCTAAATAATTTGCAATTTTCGTAAAATATTCCTATCCTACTAATATTACAAACGCGAACGTTTGTGAGTATGTATGAATGTATGAATGCATGGATGTGTGGATCTTTGTTACTCTTTCACGCTCAAACGGCGTTGGCATCTTTGATGTTATTTGGTATGGAGGTAAATGAGGCGCTGGATTAACACCTAAGATACTTTTCGTCATCACCATCATCCATCACTACGCGGGTGAAAAAGCGTTATATGCTTGCGCACAGCATAGACAAAATAATAAGGTCTCGGCCTACGTCAAGATCGTAACCATGACACTTCTGTCAAAGTTTATGTGAGTTTCTGATAGTTTAGTCAAAAACCAAGGGTGATGAAATGTAGTTGTATGGTACATATTTTATGACATTTTGGTATAAATGTAGATATGGCCTTGGAGAAGATAATAAGCTACTCGATATCGCGGTAGTCGCGAGCACCATCTTGTATATACTCGTATAAAGCTTTGCTTTAAATAGTACCAGTATTTTTTAATTTTTGCATTTAATGTATTAGTCTTAATAAAAATTCTTAAAATTTTCAAGACAAGTTTTGCATACATAAACAACGATATGTATTCTTTAGTAAAAATAAAAAATGTGAAGAGAATGAGATGAAGAGAACGAAGAACTAATTTTATTGAATGTTAAAATAAAATTCAATTATAGATTACAAATAAAAATTAAATACTGAAAAGCTGTTGAGAACGGCTCCACCGTTTTGCGTTTTTTAAATGTTCGTAATATTACGAACAAGTTTTCTAAGGGGGCATAAATTAAAATTTTTCTCGAAAATTGTAAGTTTTTTTTTCTCTTCAATGAGACGTGACTGGTCAGAAAGTCAGAAGGAGAGAAATCCACAATATATACTCGTTTTAAATTTCTGATATTTTTTTCTAAATACTTATACTTTTTTAAGTCTTATGTAGAATAGAAAATATGTTAATTCCAATAACATGAGATAAAAACGCAGATAATTAACGTAGTGCAGTTTTATGGAGCAATTAGGAATATTATGCTGAGCGCTGTACTGATGCGTAAACAAGATATATACTGCTTTTCAGCATACTTTTTGCACTATAATATGTGTAAGACACAACACGATAATTTGCCTTAACGTGTGAAAATACCGAATGCATTCTCGTCTACACGAATTTGCAAGGATTATTAATTTATGTCTATTCAATATTATGGATGAATGGGTTATCATATGGGATCAGAATGTGATGGATGGTTTTCTTTGTTTTGATTCTGCGAACCGACTCCATAAGGTCGTGCGATTGTATGCAAATAATTTTACGTTAATGGAGCTATCATGTAAGCATTAACAATAATGCAACTATAATGGCCACATAATCGATAAAACTTAGCATGTGTTACATTGAAGCATCGTTAATATTCAATCGCAATACGCCATCCACTAAATAATGAAGAAGTAGATACATTTTTTTCTAGTGGTGTATGGGCTATCTTGATGATTTAAAAACTATAGGCGTATATGCACACACGTACCTCAAATGGGTCTATCAAGTTATTCATACAAGACTTTGTAGTGTTATAAAATTATACATATATAGGTATATATATGGCTACATTTCCAAGACTCAATAACAAGCGTAAATTATTGTGATGCGTGATATGTTTATACTTATTAGTGAGTAATGATAAGCACAATGAGAACTTAGTTTTAGTTATGGATCACGTTGAAGTAATATGTCTATAGACGTACCTACTATACATGTATATAAAGATTTTTATATCTAATCTTTACTTATACTTCCTTAGGGCGATGTTGTGTTTGTTTACGTTTTTGTAGACCAGTCACTTCTTTTTGCCACTTTTATACATCATTACCTACACGGTCTAAGACATTGCTCGTGTAGTGCATAATGTATTTTTGGTTTAATCCTTTTAAATATACGTTTAAGATTTTCTACTTATTAGCTTATTTCTGACAGCTTTGATCTTGCCTATAAGGATTTATTTAACCATATTTTAACGTCTGATTTAACACTTTAATTCTTTATATAAATCAATAAACAGCTTAAAAAACTCGAATTACTACCCATAATGCTATCATTATCATATACATAATCTTATAAAGAAATCAACCTCTTTTTAATACCCCACACTCTTTTTCGTCACAACGATTTTGCTCATATACAAGTTTAAACATTAACATATACAAACTACCCATATGCCAAATTTTGTAAAGATTCCATTAACTGTTCATAAGTTATCGTCGAACAAGTATAAAATACAAATGCTAATTTGCCCCAGTAGACTCGTAAACCTCGGTTAGCCCGGTGAATGAATGACCACCACAATAATATATTATTATAAACCAACGTGAACGTAACAATTTACAACTAAACTGAAAGTGGCTCTTTCTAATTATACAAAGACTGCCGTTTAACATTACATTGACCAGCAAACCTATAAATACGTTTCAGATACGCAAAGCGAGTTCCATTCAGCGTAGTTTCCGATCGCGTTAACCCAGATACGTTCGGGAAAGCGGCCCTTCGGTTACTTATTACTTTCTATTTTTCGATAGCGAAGAAAAGAAATTGTGAATAAAGCTGCAGTAACAACAACAATCCCAATATTAACCTTAGCGACCAGTGCGACTGCAGGCCACGATTGAAATCAATAACTCAATACTACTATACCTCTACACTACGCATATTTAAAAAGACTAATTGGTAGAATAGTACTGAAAAATTATTACTTTCAATTATGTTTTAGTTTTATGCATTTTTACCTCAGCACAGCTATGTGAGGTTCGGTACAATATGTGATTTTCTTCCGTTATATTGTTAAAATGTTTCACTTCGTTTATGCTGGGCAGGCAACCTGGCTCAAGCCTAAGGTAATTAACATTCCTGTCATAATCGCATCATGGGCACCCTTTCCTTATATTTATCTGTTATCCCAGGCCATGATCTACTTAAATAAGCAAGTTGATACAAATTCGGTGCAATAGTTTAGGCGTCAGAAATAGAAAACATCTATGTATCTGTACATCTGTCTATCCCAAAATACTTTCGCAATTTAAAATCAATTCAAAAATTATATTATAAGGAATACCTTATCCGTAAAATGCAATGTAACGAATACATTATTGGATATTTTCCCTCTCATCCGAACACTAATATTATCAACATGACCTACCTACGGAGAAGTCTAATATAATTGTTCATCGCACCGTCGTCTCTGAATAGTGTCCAAAAAGTGAGTTATGTCTTCTAAAATATATTTCAATTTTTCGGAAGCCTTCTGGCTTCACGCAGTCATGGTAGTCATGCAGGTTCGTCCGCAGCACAAGAAATTCGGAGTTTCAGACGTGGGCGCTCGTGGCCTTTCGTAACAAACAGAAAGGGCGATAAAAACATCTATAGATGGAAGCATGGAAATATTTTGAATAAATTGCGTATATTTGAAAACGTATAAAAAGTATGTTTACACTCAATTCTTATTAGGAACGAAAGGAATGACGACTTTGTTACGTTAAGTTACAGTAAATAAAGGTATGTTATAAACGTAAAGTCGAGAATATGTGTATTGTATATTGACACAGAATATTTTTTACTTGGGTATAACACATTTATATTATTGCATACCATGACTCAAGGAATTTTTTATAAGTTAGTTTAAAATACGACTCTACGCATCATGCAAGGGTATTGATTGAAAATAAAACAACACACATTAATCAGCTATAGAACCTTTTATAAACTATAAAAGGGACGATAAGAATATCCAAAGCCCAGACAACAGCTAAGAGTTTAATTAAATTCGCCAAAACACGGCATGATAATAAAGATGCGTGTGCGCACGCAAGTCTGTAACTATAGCGCTAATCTTTGGGGCAGGATAATAAATCTTAGCCAATTAGCGAGTGTTATCTGAATACAAAGCGAAACCGCACTTAGCATACCTCCTTCCTACCGAACAAGGGGTACTACACAGCTACTTAACAAGAGATATATAGTACGTGGTACCTACTGCGATGCCTAACACGGTCTTCGCTTCGTTCACAGCTTCTCAACAAGGATTTCGTTAGGATAACAAGCTGAGTTCCTAGTAAAGGAGTTTTGAATAAATAGACTGTATTGGCAGGTCAACGGTTACCTGTGAAATGTCTGTTCCTAACGATGCTCAATAATCGTATACTCTATATAGGCACATTGTTCTAAGAGACAAGTTCTTTTCAGGTAGAACAATGTGCCTATATAGAGTATACGATTATTGAGCATCGTTAGGAACAGACATTTGACAGGTAACCGTTGACCTGCCAATACAGTCTATTTAGATCTCTATTTAGCTATTCCAAGTTCTCAGACATTAATATTACCATAATACGGCCAACATAAAGATTGGTTTTGATGAAAATATCCAGAAACCGTAGGTATGCCCAAATACATTTTTGATGTAGGTCTTTTCCTCGTTTCTGTTCATTCCATGTCTTTTTACACAATTAATTTACCTTTTACGATACAAAACTCCAAGTCCGAGTACATTTTTGTTACGTTAAGGTTTAATAGCTGACCATAAAATATTGTAGAATTTACCCATTGGGTCTAGGGGTGATATTTACGTTTAAAAAAACTCGATGTCTAACAATACGTTAACAATGGAGAACAAGAAACACACGACCCATCTACTTAATTTCGAGTAGACACCTTTGTCATGTGTTTTTGTTTGCGATCATTTCCATAAATTACAGAGGATGGCACCGTCGTGTCGAAGGTATGGTAGACTACGGTAAGAGATTGTACCTGCCATTGTTATGGTAAGCAGGACGTGACGAACAAGCTCTGCGGTAGATTTTGACCTACAATATTTCTGTTTCCAAAGGTGATGGATGCGTATTATACAAAGCTCGCAAAGGCAAAGCATGTGAAACATGATACAAATTACCTGGGAGAAATTTATAAAAATGTTCACGCAAATAAAACCGGTATGTATAGTTTACCAAAAAAAGCTGAATAACGTGAAAGCTTTTTAGGGTCACCATCAGCTTATCTTACAGATCTGTAGCTTGCCCTATGTTTGAAGGGTCCTCTGATTCTTCTGCCAGCGCAAGAAAGTGTCCCGACATCGCCCAGATAGCCCATGTCCAAGTTAGGGCCCAATTAGTGGTAGATACTCAACGTAAAGTCTATGGTTTTCATTCGCTTTCGGGGAGAAGAGAGCTGTATTGTTCAGTCACGTCTGTAGCCAATCAGTTTAAATTTCTCCCGATATGGAGTCTCCGTATATGGAGAAGTCTTGTATTATTGAGCTCAGCGAAGCGCAGAAAACATGCACTAATTGGCTGTAATGTCATATTATATTGTATATGATACGTGATACTATCCTCTGCGGCGCCGGCTTTCGATTTATAACATTTATTAATCCTAAGAAATATGCGGTAAAAATATACGGATAGCCTAGTGGAAGAAAATACCATACCCTTATTTGGTTTTACCCCATTCTTCCTTAGATTATATTAAATCCAAACATTCCTTTTTATCTGCGCTGTTGTTTATAAAGGAAATCGCAATTTTGTTGGGTAATATTGGACATATTTGCAAACAGCCGATAAGCCGTCAGATTTATCTCATCCGTCCCCCAAGCGTTATCCTCCCTGTCAACAGAGGTCGTTGACATAGCCCAGTGCCCTAGTTCTCATGATCCGCGCATAGGACGATAGATCTGCGTTCGCAAGCGATTCGGTAAATTGAAGCTTCCTGCCGTGACAATGTTGCCAGTAGCAAGGCCGAATGTTAAGCGACAACAACGGCTATTTCAGGACTCTACGTAATCTTGACCGATATTTCGAATACTTTTGTTGAGCCAGAAATAAACTTGATGTACTGCTGCAAAATTTCGCATAGTACATTTTAAAAAGCGTGTGTCGTGGCTCAAAATGAATAAACACAAAGTGCAAAGTTGGAATAACGATATCTACTGTACTCTAATTTATTTCTTTATTCATAACTAGCTACCGCCCACGACTACATCCGCGTGGAATAAGGTCTTGCAACTCCTCGGGAACTAGCAGATTGAAACTAGCTTGTAGTTATTCTTATTCTTGCTCTAAATTTCTTTCTTATTTTATATAAATCCGTTGCATCGTCCCAGCGTGAAACACCAAACACACATTTGTTTACTCACTCACTTAAATACTAATAAACTTTCATATCATGAGTTTTAACTGATTCTTTCATAACCTGCTACTTTTCTTACATCATCGTACTAACAGTAACTATCTATAACGCAGTTTTGCAATACATAACAAGAACAACTCTTCAAATCTTTAGGCATGTTTTGGCAAGAATCAATCAATAAGCTGTTAATCTTAGTAAACTGGGTAACCATTGCTAACTAAACGTGGTGCAGTGAACAGACTCCGGCAGTTTATTTCTGTTCCGGCATAGATTGTGTGCAGTACCAGGCTACCGAGTAGTTATGCGTTGACCCGAATCGCAAGTTAATTTCGACCAGTCGTCGTTCTAATTTTACATTTGACGTAAAGGGATGACGTTATTCTTGAGATATATTATTGTTTTAAGTCTCGTGGGAGATTACCGACATTGTAAGATTGCGCTGTCATGAGTTAGAGTAAGGACAAAGTATAATGAAATACAAAACCAAGAGGGAGTTCGGTGGAACAATACGTATCGCTGGCGACATTAGCAGGCGTATCAGGACATCGTCACCATCCACTCATCATTGAACCTAAATATTTATATTTCTTCAGTTCGATCCTACAATGTTTGAAGATTCTAAAATCTCAGTCATCACACTCTTAAACTTTAATTGTCATAACAACAGCTCATATTGACACTTACTGATCGCGCACTGGAGTGGTCCGTGAGAAAGGCTCGGCTTACGCAAATATTGGTAAAAGTCGGTTCGGACGCATACCCGACGGACAACCGCCCCGTGTTATATACGCAGACATGCTGTAAGTTATTCTATGATCATTACCATACTAACTATAAACCTGTCTGTGTTACTGTCGGCTTCCGCATCTTACTCATCCTTAGCAAAGTATTTACATGCTGTTACCTGCCTGGTAGTAAGGAAGGCTTTTCAGTAGTAAGATCAAATATAATTCTTGGAAAATTGTATGTATTATTAAGCTATCTAAGTATTTTAAAATAAACAATCAGAAGAATATTGCTGTGTTGTGAAAGTCCAATAAAACTGTCATAAACGTGACCCAAATGTTTTCGTGCGTGAACAGAAACAATAACATAGCAGTGACACACAATGGCACATATTATAAATAGATTTATTATTTCTAGGTCTATATTACACTCGAAAATCCATATAACATTTTCTACGACTACATTTCTTTTAATTGTGGCACGTTTGATAAAAGTGCTATAGAAATATATATATAGAAATAAGTGCTATTCATAAATTCTCTCCAAAATAACTGCTGAGAGATGTGTAATAGGAACTTATGTTAAAAATAATGAGTATTCTAAAAACTCAAGACATTAGACATTTAAACCATTCGTATGTTACAACTAGATGTAGAAGAACATTAACAGGCAATAATAATCCGAAGTAAGATGCCTATCTCTGTAATTACGAATGACTATCGCCATCGGCCACTTTCTCAATTCATAATGTATGATGTTAGGTACCCGGATTAGAATATTAGTGTAAGTTTTATTGTTTATAGAGATAATAAAGAGAAATCTAAGAGAGACGACGTAAATTTCGAACTCTGGCATGCGATACGAGCTTGGACCTATTTCAAAGTTTATAGATGTATTCGTATCCCACACAAGTGAGTTCAGAGTAAGTACTTGCAACACCCACAAATATTTATCTTTTTGGTTTTATTAGAAGCACATGTCACATCAAAACAATATATATTAAATTTTGTGTATCATCGAAAAAATAAGGTTAATAAAACCACTATTTAAATATGGATAAACACGATATAAGCAGGTAAATATAGGCTTTAATACTCGTACCGGTATTTCAAAAGTAATTGGGAAATGTGGTAGTTGTAGATCGTAATACGTAACATCTCAAAGCTAATGAAATGCGAAACGTAAAACAATATGGTTTTCGAGTGAACAAATCAAATAATTGAGCGATTAAAAACTTTTTTTTAAAGTTGTCACAAGTTTGGTCACGTGAGTATTTATCTAAGAATGACAAAAGTTTTGACCATGTCAATCATGAGTAAATTACTTTTAAATATAGATAAATTTTATTGTATTACTATGGAATCAGAGGGAATTCACACAAGCTAATGAGTCATATCTAACAAAATACCTACATGGTTTTCACTCATTTTTTCAGAGTAATCCCGTATTTCTAATTTAAAAAAACCTACAAATGACTAACATTCATAAGATATGTAAAAAACAAACACTGATATGGAATACAAGCCTGACATGCAAACAGAAAGTCCTGGTGTACCTCAGGTAAGCATAGGTCCGCTCATATTTATATATGTTATATCAATGACTACATTAACTTCCAACGATTTCCATGACTGCTTGACTCCATATTGCTGACGACAGCATGGTATTATTTATAGATAATAACAGTAATAATGACATTAATATTACCTTAACACCTGTTATGAAAGGCTGGATATTACAAAATTATTTATTAATAGCGACAAAACTTTTATGACTGATTTTTCTTACAAAGAATAAGGATCTATCTAACTTAGGCATACATTTAAGAAAAAATATCTCTATAATATAGGGATATTAAGGATACTATAATTATTATTATTTCTCATTATAAGGGTATAATGAGAAATAATAATAATTATAGTACAACGTTTGTAAAAGATTTTTTTTGAAAAAAAAAAAACTTCGACTGTATAAATATACAACAAATACAATTTAACTGTGACGACTCTTCTAATGATAAAAAGGTAACATTATTTTATTTATAGCTTGTCCATTTGTTTTTAATGCTTTTACTAAATGAATATGAAATTTTCTATTGTTGGTCTGCATCTGTAAACAGGACAAATTTTGAATAAGGCCGCAATGTTTTATTATTCGTGACATTGGTATCTATGATGCAAGAAATGCATTGTTTTCATTTAGCAATTAATTTGTAAAAAGATTAGGTGTAATTTTCGAAATGGAAGTTATAGGTATGTTACATTAAGAGGCGTCGTCTTTTTGAATATTCAAAGATGTGTTCTATTCGTCTTTCAGAAATAATATGCAATTATTATTTTCATGAAAGAAGTTTTGGAAGTCCATTATCTCATAACTCAAAATACATATATTTTCCAAAAATAAACAAACTGCTTTAACCTACGTTCTGGGCCAGAGCTGCAACATAAATCATAGGTTGGCTCCACGCAGCCCGGGGCCAACCATTGGCGTCTTGCAGATTATCTTAAACCTGTTCCTTCGGTAAATAATAACCGATGGGTGTACATTAGTCAGACAGGGCCGGTGTGGGCGACTCTGTAAGTAAGCCCTAGCACTAATCGAACCAGTATGTACTGAAGTACAGAGTATAGCGTTAACTGGCACGCTCGTTCGTTCAAGCAAGAAATATTTACTATGAAGTTACACGCAAGGAAAATTAATCACTTCACTGAGCTACACTAATAACGATCCTGTTGTCTTCAAAGTAGGGCTAGTAGATCATTGCAGTGGAGATAAATACAGTATGTTACTTTGGTGAACTAAAGTTAAATATGACAAATCTAAAGTTTGTTGGATTTGTTTGGGTTGAATACTTACATGAGGGCCTGGAACTCTAAAAACATATCAAAGACCCTAACAAAACGTTTGGTGAGACGAAAAGTTAGAATGGTGGTTACTCTGAGCATTATATTCTAGCGACATAATGCATTCGGTCACTTTCTGCTCCACCAATGTGTGGTGCTGTCATATCGTGATGTCGATAAAAATAAGGGGTTTTAAAGCAGTTCATCTCATAAGGAGCGATTTAATTAAAATTATAAAAAATAGTATGACATTTCTGAGACTTCTACACACATTGACGGAATAAAAAACATATTTTATCATACTAGAGTACATAAAAAAAACTCAACCATACCGCTTAATTTCACCTTTAACACAGTTTTGCTCTTTATTCGCTATTGTATTTGTCATGAAACACATATCATAAAATAGCATTTTTTAATACACATACACTGACGCATTATTTTTTATTAAAGAGTGCACGTTATTTTTTTATGATTTTTTTTACGTTTTTACGAGATACGCTTGCTTGATTTCAAGTATAGGAAATTAAACGTAGCCAAGCGCTGAGCTGACAGCGCCTTAATTGACTAGATTTTTTCTCTTTGTTTGTTTCCGTTCAATTGATTTCGTTCGTTTAAAGATTAATAGCGAGTACATTCATAGTTACCTATGTGGTCTAAAATTATATTGCCTCACATATTGCTAGACTAGCAATATAATGACCAATTGGGGTTTTCGAATAGAGCAATGTCTCAATAGAGTCAATAATATAATTTGAAGAAATTGAAGAAAGTCTGTCCTATCCACGATTTCCGTTTGGTGTTTCCGAAACGAGGGTTAACTCATCGGGAAAAGTTGAAAAGATGCAGTTGCGTACAAGTGTACCCAAACAATGTTTTTTTTGTATAGCACACGGAAACAAACTTCGCAGTATTTTTACTCTAGTATAGAAATAATTGATAAGAATTATGATGAATATAATAATAATATGAAGTACCTCCTTCCTAATTGGAACACCCTAGGGCTACGTCTAGTGCAAAAAAGTGGCAAATTCTGCCTGTGTCAGGACAACTCTCTCGGAATTGCAACACACATAAAAGCTACGTAAACACTCTCTTTTTCCACGTGTTTATAAAATAAACAGTAAGCGGTTTGGCAAAGCAAAAACCTGTAGAAATGAACTCTTCAAACGTAACTAAACATTTGACCAAACAATAAAGTAACGCATGGGGGTCAACAGTGGCCAATAGCGGTTGCGTGTGAAAGTACGACTCTCACCAAGCTTGGTCTACACGTGGTCATTTTGACATAATATCGACCACATTATTATGTCAAATAGACAACATTTAAGTAGGAGATAAGCACTTCTGCAGGTACAATAGGCAGGGAGAGAAAATAAAATAGATTAAATATACCTACCCGAATTCACTATTAAATTTTGGGTTAAACTATTTTATAAGTATTTGTTTTTTGATGGTGTTTTATTTTTTACACGTAATTTTTTTTTCAAAGATAAAGGTGCAATCAGTTTTCTTAACAGTTCGTATTTTCCCGCTTCCTAGATTTATAACCTAATTGATTGATGACCTGAATAATTATTGCGAGTATTTTAAAACAAGCGTTATTTGATTCGGTTCAGTCATTCTTCTATAAGCATATTGATATAATGAAATTAAAAAACTTTTAACAGATTAAATTGATTAAATTATATTTTTATCCGGCGTTTCGTAAACTATTCAGTTAACATGGTCACAGGTCATGGGGAGTCTATCCGTTCCATTTAAGGTTGATAATTTTAATTTATAAAATCATGAAAGCCTAAGAAACCATTACATATACATATACTTTATATTGCGGACAAGTTAAGTAACATACTTACTCACATATGAGCCATCCTTCACGTCTAAGAAGTTTCTTTTGGTTCGAAATAAGTGAATTTACTTTAATATTAAAAACATATTTTTAGATACCTTTGCAGAGGTTGAAAAACGTTAAATTACGAAACAAACTTGCTGCCAGTTACTATATAGATAAGCGAACGTTACACCTCTATTAGCATTGAATCCGCTGTTACGCTTTGGACTGAGCGATTCCGTGTTATAGGTGTCATTTTGAGTTATCGTGTGTCCCAGTTGTTGTCTTAAAAAGGACATCATTAGACCATTAAGGTCTTATGATGTCCATTTCCTATATCTCCTATAATACTTCTATCAGAAATAAGTCTTCAATATCGGAGACCTTCGTGTGGTCTGAAGCTCAGACACTATTGAGTTGGTCACTAGGCTTGTGGCCAAACAGTTCAGACCCGCGTGCAGGATTAGAGCTCATACGATTACTTCTAAAAAAAAGACCTGTGTGTAGAGTGGGAGGGCAATGGGCTAATTATGTTATATACTACGGTTAGAAGAACATACAAAACATTATTTAGCTCATGTGCACGGCCCCTTACTAAAGATTACACCCAATGGTCAACACCTCGCCGATTCTGTTTATTTAATTTTCTTCCGGCTTTTTACTGAATACTGAGAATATTATTTCAATGTGTTTGTATTGTTACATACTTGTGTGAATCTATTGAATTTATGTGTACAGATATTCTTTGTCATTTTAATCTGTTTTTTTTTTAGCATTATACTAAGTTATTACAACTATGTAAACAGCTCTCTAAATTTCATCCTATTCATTTAATTGTTATTTAAAATACTTGTCGTCATATTCGGGGCAATTCTGTTGAGCAGATTATTAACGTTTTCGATTAGAAAACTTCGAACATAAAAAGGTTATTGTATCTGTAAATTGACGTTAATATAGGCGCTTAAATTAATAGAGTGAGCCAAGCCAAGTGTGTATGCAGGTAGAGATAATAAATAGTGGTAGAGTCCACGACGGTGTATCAATCGGTCGCCGTTACTCGAGCGTTGATAACCCGATATGGGACTCGCCGACACTGTGTTACTACGGCTACATAACTCTAGCATCGATTAACTTGTCTTTTTTATTTAAATAGAATGAATCGATTTTGTACAACTAGTTTTGTAGGTTTAAAAATGCTTTAGGGATATTAAGCTGAGTTTATTGTTGGGTTAATTTAGGAGCTTTAGAAATGAATTCTTTTTTTTTTCGTAAGCTGGGGATTATCATGATATAGAAATAATGATATTGGTTTAGTGCTTGTAAAAAACCAGTAAACTTTTTAACCTGTCCATATTTTAAAGTATTAAAGGGACTCGACCTGAAGATAAGCTTGAAACCTGGGTTAACGTATTCGATCCCTAACGTGAGTATTATGCCCCCAAATAATAGTTAAATATGTATTAAGCTCACGAGAAATTCCGTATAAAAATGTACACATTTAATAATTTTCTACTGACTTTCAAAAATAGGAGGAGGTACTCAATTCGACTGTTTCTTTTTTACCTCATAACTTTCGACCGGGTGAACCGATACTCAAAATTCTTTTTTGTTTGAAAGCTGGTGCTTTCCGTGTGGACCCGTTTAAATTTTATCAAATTCGGTTTAGTAGTTTTTGAGATATACTCCAATAACTGAATAGAATGGAAGTCGATATGAAATGTTTCAAAATTTACTTGTTCAACCTACGTTGAAAGGTAAGAGTGTTTAACAACAACAATATGATATGTTTAACAATCTTCACCCATTTTGGATGTCACCTAATGTAATGCGCACTAGTGATGTTAACAACTTAACATGTAACAAAACCAATTGATAGACAAGACACGAATAAGACTACGATCGACGAGTTCTAATAAGTGATCGTGGCATGTGATAGGAAAGTGCGACATCAACTGCCGTTTAAATTGTAATACAATTCTAATGGTGGCTATTTTTGCGTCCACTGGTAATAGAAACAAACTGAGTTGACTTCATTTTAAGATATAACAGTTATGTCTGTTTGTTCTAGCTAATCTCCGAAACGGCGGGACGATTTTGAAGGGAATTTCAATGGCATTAGCTTATGTTGCAAGAAGTAACGTAGACCACTTTTATTTTTGAAAATGAGTAAGGGTAACCCGCAAAAAACGCGTGCATATCCGCGGATGGGTTAGTCCTACTAATATTATAAACGTGAAAGTTTGTAAGTGTTTGTGTGGATGTTTGTTACTCTTTCATGCTCAAACGGTGGGGCCAACTTTGATGAAATTTTACAGAGGTACATGAGGCACTGGATTAACACATAGGATACTCTTCATCATCACCACGCGGGTGAAAAAGCGTAATATTCTTGGGCACAGCATAGACAAAATAACAAGATCTCCGCTAACGTCAATATCGTAATGATGACAGTTCTGTCAATGTTTGTGTCAGTTACTGATAGCTTAGTCAAAATCACGCATCATTTTGACAGCTCGATACACCAGACGTTCTTGACGACTGTCAAGGGTGATGAAATGTATCTAATGACAGTTTTTTTCACGGTGATTAATATTATATTTGTATGTACGTAGGTACTGTATTTGATTATTCGTTTTTCTGATCGATTTAATAAGTATTTAAAATATCATTCATATATTAAACTATTATAACAATTGCGCTTCACCAAGTAAATGTTTTATGACATTTTGGTTTAAAGATAGATTTGGCCTTGGGGAAGCCTAAGTACTAATCCTGTGCAGATGACATCGCGGGTACCAGCTAGTTAGTAATAAATATGCAACAACTCAGAGACAAGACAAGTCACGAGCAAGGCTTCGATCGGCGAGCGCTAATGAGCGATTGTGGCATGTGATAGGAAAGCGCGCGCCGCGACTGGAGTCACAAGAATAATAGACTTATAAGCTAACTAGCTGCAATCCGCGGTTTCACCCGCTTGGTGATGGATGATGATGATGATGAAAATTATGTTATGTGTCAATCCAAAGCCTTATCAATCTCCATACCAACTTATATCAAAATTGGCCCAGCCTTTTGAGCGTGAAAGAACAACAAACATTCATGCATCCATCCATCTAACTTTCACATTTATAATATTAGTGGGATTTACAGTAGAAAGTATATACAAGCAGCCGTGTGATTCTCTAAGAGCAAACATCGTTGCATCTTTGATAACATCCGTGAAACAAATGAAGAATCGACAAGAAACGTAGAAAAAACAACCTTATGTACAGGGGCGATATATCATTAATTATTTGACATCGGTGAGCTCGTCGACGAATCATTTGAGAATCGCACGGCTGTTTTTCGACAGACTTCCTGTTCTAGACTTCCGTCAAAAAGGTATTTCTCAACATGTTTTTCTGTGAATATTATCCACGATATCTCCGCCAATTGTGTACCGATTTTAATGGTATTTAAACAGATTCATACTTAGTGGTCCCTTTCAAATGATATAGTTATTACACTCTGCCCAGTTTTTTTATTTATGCCCCATAATAATAACAAAAACTGCATACTTAGTGCAAAGTGGTTTCAGTTTTATATTATCTATAAGTTGATGAGTGCAACTACGCTACATTAAAAGATCAAATCGATTTCATAGTTTTAGTGTAACGCTTGAAGTGGAGCTAAGAACACCAGCCTAGTCGTTCTAAGCTGTTGAACTAGATAAGAGCAACAACTGCAGTCGCTATTGTGATATGACATCATCATCATCATCTCAGCCGTAGGACGTCCACTGCTGAACATAGGCCTCCCCCATGATATGATATGACATGATATAATATAATATATGACAGTGGAGCTGAGCGGTGCCGTATTTCAGAAGGCAAGTCAAACTGTCAGTCCAGGGAAACATTCCTTAGGCAATGTCTGGCAGTCTGAAAACTCCTGGCGACTGATACCTACAGACGTTCACACACCAAGGTTTCCTGTTTTGCGGGAAACCAATATCCAAGAACAAACATTTCTAATCATCACACAAACATTTGCCCCGGTCAAAGCTCGAACCAGGGATCCCGCACTTCGAATGCAGGATCTATATCAAGTGAGCTAACAGCGCCGTCAAACTCAAGTACAAGCAACTGTACTACAGTACTAAGTATCCGCCAACATCACTGAGCCTTCGTAATCGAATTGTCCATACAGCTCTACATGAGATGAGGTCCGTTTCCCATCATTGGAAACTTAATAAGCTGATTACGCTATGCACATGCGCAAATATCTATGTTCTCATATATCTAATGGCCATGTCCTATTATGCAATTGTCTGTCACTAGCGTCCCGCATTGTTTCTTGTACATTGCGATTTTTCTAATATGATATATTGTTTTACACTGAATTCTATGTTTTATTGACAATGTAATATTAATATATAATGATGCAAAATAAAAGCTGAGATTTAACTTGGCGTTACATAACTGGGACACAATAAAGAATCATTGTCGTGTCTAGAGACCATAGGCCACCTTCTCGACCTCAGATGTTTTTATAATTATAGTCCTTTTCAGATTATAATCTTAGGCGATTCAAAGTAACGACTTCGTGACACCACAATCTAGTAATATACAAAGACTTTTCCTATTTTACCGTTTCGTCATAGTCGCTTATGTTGGTAACTTGGTTTAGAGTCGGATACACCTCCATCATTCAGACACAGGTAATAAATTCTAAATGTCACAAAGATGATGCATAATGGATTCTTTGCCTGAAGGTGTTATCTTGAGAGCTACAGAAGATTTCAACTCTATGTTTCTGATTTAAAGTTTGAAGTCATTTGAATGTTTTAATGATATTTTGTCTATAGGATGATAGACAAGACTTGCGGTGACAGGAGTGCTTTGGTCACGAGCAGTCACGGATTTGTAGCGGAGTCGAAGTAATTAAGTGCTGTTAATTGAGAGGGCTTACGGCGTCTGAAGGGCTGTCCGAATGTCCAAAAGTCTGACAAAGTCAGAGAAAGCGGAGGTCATTAGTTATAAGTGCTGGTTATTAGAATCGGAGAAGTGACAGCCCTTTTTAAACTATTATATTTGATCGTATTCAATGTGGGTATCGGATTGTTCTTTTTCCGATGACTAAAAGTATGATATAGGGTAGATTATTTAGTTTTCAATATGGTAAGAAGTAGGTATACTTAACCCATAATATCCATAAGCATACACATAAGTGTCATGAGCTCATTACTTTCTCTAGGAGGTATGGGCTTTTGGAGTTATAATTCACCACGTGTTTTGATCCAACGTGGGTTGGCGGATCAATTGTCCATATTTGGTATGTTTTCAGAGGCCATAGCACAAATAATTCGCGAAAAAGTATTCGTATCGTAATCATAGTTCGGCGTACAAGCTATGAGTTATCTGTGTCATACTTGCCCTAGATACATGACAGTTTGTACAGGGACTTAGATACCGCTAAAATAATGGTATCTTAAAATTTCGGTATGACGTCATACCGTAATTTTGCGATACCTTATCATTTCGGTATTGGTTATTTTAGGTACCGGTATACAATTTCGGTACCGAAATACGCGCGCACGCGGGTAGAATAAAACAGCGCAAGCGGCGCGGCATCTTTGTCAGAGTGCGATAGATAGAATGATAGGTACTCGGATCTCTGCGCCGAAACAATGCACGCGACTCTATTAAATATTCTGCAACGCCGCGCTCTTCCGATTTCGGTACCGATATGTGATAATGGTTAAATAAGTGTAGAAAGTTTTCGGTTACAATAACCTGTACCGAAATGCGTAAACGGTGATTAACCCTTATAGCTGTACCGTAAAGAGCCCTGGTTTGTACTGTTTCACGTGAACGACACATTACGTTACACTTACGCAGTTATTCGTGCTAGGCAAATGCCTTCATCGTGACCTTACGATGTTGCCCTCAGAAAAATCTGGGACCTTAGCGATGGTTTAATGTGCCCTCCGAAACACGAAAGCGCTTAGTTGAAAATTAAATAAGCAGTTACCCATCCAAATAATGAATACAGGAAACTTTGCTTAACCTAGTTGAACAGTGTAGAACAACTAAGCAAACTCTGTGACATTTAAATATTCAGCCTTATCGCATATTATAGACCATTATCGTCTTTGCATTCATTTTGACATCTCAATGTAAAGGTACGTTTCAGAGCTGTTGTCAAACTTAATGATATCTAAACCGTGATTAGAACTAACACTAATAGCAACAACCATGATACTGATGATGCAACACACGTCCCATAACTTTAGTCGACATCAAAGCAAATAATCCTATAGAGTTAGTACGCACTGCAGTGTATAAGTACTTATCAGGCCAATGGTTTTGTTAAGCCGAGACAAGTCCGAGCAGTTGGCTTATTTCCATACAATTTGCGCCACACACGTCGCAGCGCGTGCCAATGTTCCGGAGAAAAGCTCTTATTAAATTGTGACGTCATTTTAACTCGGTTCATTTAAATTCTTACCATACTATGCTTTGAATTTGAAGTCAATGTATATTCAAAATTATTTGTGACTAACGTTTAAAATATGCGCAAACTGAATGACATCCATTTTACATCAAGAAACATAAAAATTAATCGCGGTAAATTCAAAAGACATCTACACTAATATTATAAATTAAAAGTAACTAAGTATCTTTGCCAGTCTCTGTGTTTGTTCAAACATTCATGCAATTTGTTGTTTGCACAGCTTCATTTTATCACCGAAATATATTATGTCCTTTGGGGGTTTCCTGCGAAGGCGGATTCGCAAAGAAAAATACACAAGCTATTTTTACTTATTTGGTGGCTTAATATAAGTAAGTAATATAAGTAATAAATATAAGTAATTATCGCCTTCAATGTTTGCTCATTGATATTATTTTGACGAGAGCACTCACATCAGCATTCAGTACGCGGTGATTTTGGTGTGCAGTTATAGTTATATAGTTTGATCTATTTTATCAAAGTCAAAAGTTTTTATATAGTTTGATCTATTTTATAAATATATTTCTATCACCCTACGCTGCAGTCAACCGCTTATTCGATGACAACCTGCACAAAAATGTATCCTGAGTTTGCATTCAGCCAGCGATAGACAGTATATATAAACTCGTTGGCAAATACGTTTGCATTATAACTCTACGACAGCAAAACGACATAAAGTATCGCACTTGTCTTATCCCTTATTTCCTCGTCTGACGACAATATAGTTTGGACAATATTCGGCGAGTGTTTGCGGCGGACCACCGGAGTTGCACGCTCAAAGTGTCACACATCATCGCAATGAAAACTTGCAACGAGACAGTACTTAAAACAATATATTTTATTAATATTGTAATGACATAATAATAAAAATAAATATTTGCTGAAATATGTCTAGTTTTTCTTATCTCAAAACAATTCATTCAATTAAATTTTATAATTAAAAAGAAATAAAAAAATTCAATTAAGTAAATAATTTTACTCGAAATCGTTCCGAAGAGTAAATATTACTTATTTATCTAAGAACAGACTCGCAAGACACCATACTTCTAAAAATGAGATGGACATATTAGAATACAAAATATTCTTATACCAAAACAAACGAATATACTACGATGAACAATATAAATTATACAAATAAAAATTATAAGTATATAACCTTAACCTACTGTTAAGTAAAAAAATAATTAAAATGAAATAAAAAATCTGGTATTACATTCTAACTTGTGATGCAGACGTATCTTAAATCTCCTCCGTCGCTTGTTAACGGAGAAGCATTTCAAAGTCAAAAATCAGTGCGTGTCCTTCCGCAGCCCCCCAGATATATTAATCTACTCTTTGCCGCAGCCCCAACAAGGAATTTTTTGAAAACTGTAATTATACACTATTAAAATGGACAGTTTGATATTCGCGCCGACGACAGCCTGTCACTTGCGTTCTACGGAGCGGATGCAACGTTGGCATTGCTGGTTTATTTCTGCCATGTTTGTGAGGAAAGTCGAGGTATCAGGTAACATGCCACAGCAAACAGCTCTCTACAGTTAATATTTTGGCTTGTATAAAATAAGACTGGGTTTTGTAAGTGGGGTAGGAATAAACTTTTTAGCTTTGTTAATTTAACCCGAAGAAATGCTCGCGCGGACCACATTAACCCTTCATGTACACTTATAATTAAAACAAAAGATTTATGAATGAAACAAACGTTAATGATCGTCAAAGGATTAATCAAGTTGGGAAAAAATAATTGTAAAAATTGTGTACCTGCTTATTTTTAATATAATTCTTAACCCTTCGCTTCGAACTCTTTTCAGTGAACATGGTCGCGGCGGGTAGACATTGTCATCAAAAAATAGTTATTCTAGGTCTGTATGCGACTATTATGATGTAGTGGGTACTATGCGTCATTTAAATTAATTGGTTAACTAAATCATCTTAATAAAAGAAATGTAATTTAACTATTTTGTCAACGCGCTTCACTTAATCACTTTATTAGCCAAATCTATAAGGCGGATCCGTTTCCTTGGTGAAAAAAATTGGATATAAAATATGAGTAAACTTGGGTATATGTATATTAATTGCGGTTCAAACAAAAATCCTGAATTTTCATATAATTTATAACAATAACTATAAGTCATTCGATGTTTATTTTTATTTTTGATTACCAAACTTTTATTGTTTTTGCTTATTTTTGCATTTTTCTCTAATATTTCGGGCGTGACAGACGCTTTGTTATGTTTTATGAACTACTAATAATAATATAATAATAATATATAATATAGCCGTCTGTTTTTTATACTACATTGTATATTTTATTTTATACCAAACAGGCCTCTAAGTGTTGGCCAGAGCCCCATTTATGCCTTTGTAAAGGACTGGACGTAATCCGTGAAACAAATGGAATAAGATTTTATTAATATAATATAATAATATATAATATTAATAATAACTGTAACTACTCATCTACCCTCGATGTATTAACGTTATTTTAATGATACCTTCTTTGATATTTGCATCGTCCCGTATAAAAACATAAACCTTGAATACAAACCACGTCGGGATTTTCAAGTAGTACCTACTTTTTATTCAATGAACGCCCTCTTCGTTTTGTATCGAAAAGTATAATGTGCTTGTAATTCGTCGGTAACAATCAAAATTAAATACATTGAGTTTACTTGATGAATGCGTGGGTACACAACGCATACGCACACATGTGTATATATGTTTATAGTTGAATATACACACGTAGCTCGAGTATGGGCACGTAGTATGCGTGTAGGCATTCCATTCAAGACTATCGCTACATCTTCATTCGGTCGGCGCTGACTGACAACGCTCTTTGATCCCCGCAATGTACTTAATTGAATGAATCTAATAATACATCAGTGTTATCGTACCAAATGTGTTAGTAAAGACATTGATTGTGAAGGATAGATCTATATGATACTCAATGAAAGTTGCTTATAGCGGAATTTATGAGGTGACGGTGCCACAGCACAAATAGAGAGAGAGAGAGAGAGAGAGTATTTAAATTTTGTCATTTACTCTGAGAGCGCTAAGCTTCGTAACTTTTCAAGCACACAATTCATTAGACACAATGTACTCTTCTTTCTTTGTTTTGCCCGTTTAAAAAAAAAGATAATTCTTATATGTATTTTGTATACTATAACATATATATACATACGACTTCTTCTTTTGATTTTCTACCGACCTCCAAAAAAGGAGGAGGCACTCAATTAGACTGTATTTTTTATGTTTGTTACCTCATAACTTTCGATAGGGTGAACCGATTCTCAAAACTTTGAATGATGGTGCTTCCCGTGTAATCCCATTCACATTTCATCAAAACCGGTTCAGTAGTTTTTGAGATACACTCTAATTACTGAATAGAATGGAAGTCGGTATTAAATTTTTCAAATTGTACTTGTTATAGTATGAATATCACAACAAGAACTTCTTAGGTTTGAATCTTTGGCGTAGATTAGGACAATTTTCTCCCTGGAATATATTCCTGTAGGCTATTAATCACAGAATTCTATTTACAGTCTATGCTATTAATTTTCCACCGGGCGGAGCTGTGCCCAAGCTTTGTCAACTTATAAGTTTAGAACATAGCAACTCATTCACAAATACCTCTGACTAAGAAATTCAATATTTATTTTGTAACATTTATTTATAACCCTAAAAGTACAAAGAAAAATAAATCTACCGAAACATTGTACGTGCCGTGACGCAATCAGCATCTAAAGCAAACATTAAGACATTCTTCAAGAGACAAGAGCGACCGTAAAGCGCCGATTGTAAGATTGATGGCCACCCACAGCCACGAAATGCATTTATATTGTAATAGCTATCTAAATGCTTGTGCAATAATGTTGGGTCTATCTGTGAGTCAAGGATAGATATGGTTTGATGGGAATTTATCGCCCTCGGATGGGCGCGGCCAAGGATACGACACACGAGACCGAGGAGTGCCGCAGTACGGGTAGGCTTGCATTTTGACGGTTAATGGATGGTTTGTTTTGGTGCAAACAGATAAGCTTACAGGGACAAACTGTTCTCAATGTTCAATGTAACAATTTATCGTAGATAGGAATACTATATTTTTGTAGAGGTCTTTTCCAGAGTCAGTCTGGGTATGTTCCTTTGCCTTTACCTTTGCCAGTTACTGTGTTTTGGTGCGAAGGCCAATGTTTTCAGCGAAATTGCAGGGCATGCATTTTAACATCATATATGTTGAGAGCAGTACCTATATTGCTTGTATACAGGTTTTTAATCTTAGGCAGTTTAAAATTCTGAATGCCATTGAACTTTTACTGCTATCGTTAATTTCAAACCACAACTCCAAAATGTATGGCGTTGATATTACCTGTGGAAAAGTCACGTGACGTCACCCTAAGTTCGTAGACACATTTTTGTCTGTAGCGTGTGCGGAAACACGCCTGTTTGAATTTTGTCTAGGACCGTCACTAGTCTTGTCTTTGATTGACATAAGAAAACAAAAATATTGTGGCCAATATTTAGATAATGCCCAATATTTTACATTACATATTTTTTATTAAATATGGGGATGATGAGGTTTCGAATGACATCCCCCTTAAAGTGCATTACCGGTGCCAGTATTTACTCAAGCCATTCTAACTCCTTTAATAGCCAAAGCAAGGGCTTGGATTGCTGGCACAAATAATCGAGTGTTGGTTGCGACCACCCTACCATCATAATGTTCTACAGTCTCGTCCTCATGCAAGTAGCCTTTGCATAGTGAGATGTCCGTTGCTTCAGTTTTGTCAGGGCTGATAATTTAAATTATGACGGCCTGTAGAGTAAGGCCCTGCCGTTGTAAACTTAGTAAACTGTTTGTAGTGGTTTTGCTCACGATTGGAAACAAAAATCTTGTATTTGTTTTTACATCTTTAATTTTTGTCATGCTAAAAGCAATAATCATTTATTTAAGTTCACAGAGACACAATTCTAAACATTAACACATAACACTGTCACGTTAAGCCATATTTTGTTACTGACTTAATCAATACCTGCTTCGTCAAAAAACTTTAAAATTAACACCATAAATTTCTTTTTTATGATTCATATTTTTTCATACTGTTCATTCAGTTCCTTGTATAGTTCCATCACATCAGTTTAAATACGTTTAAAATTGTTTACGTTACGTTACGTTGTTTGCGTATTTAAATAAGGAAAAATTATTGTATTTACATAAACTCCATGTTTAAAAAAATAGAAAACCTCTGCACAAAATATACTTCATTCTCAAATGGTTAGTTCTTGCCAAACCGACAAAAGGAGTTATTTAATCTACTTCTGAAGTAATAACCAGAAGCGTAGGCGCACGTTGCCAATGAGGGCACGATCGATGGACGATGTGGGCGCGATAAAACGCTCACGTAAACGAGCCCTTTGTGAAACCACATGAGGGTCAACACGATTGCCTTTCGCACTTTATCGTTATTATTTTATAAAAATATTATGCCACCGATACAAAAGTACACAGTAAAAGTAAGAATATACGATCTAGTAGAGTAGATTTATTAAAGGCATGCAAAGCTAATGTTTACACTCTATATAAGGACCGTTAGTAATTCCGAAATCAATTAATCCATATATAAATCTTACATCATTTTAAGTCGTCAATTGTGCTGCTAGTATCCTTACTAAGTAGAAGATTAATTTTCTAGTTTTATTTTTGGTAAAGCAGATCTAACATCTTTAGTGAATTCGACATTAAATCATATACATTCATAATTTACCTATTCTAATAGATATTAATTTTACTTAAATCATAAATCGCTTTTGATAAAAACTACAGTGAATTAAAAATATTCTGCATGTTACCCTTAATATTAATCGACAATGCAATCTAGAACTAAGTCACAGGCTTGCTCTGGCTAACCAATGAGATTCGTTTCGTTTAAAACGACACCGTTCTAAAAAAAGCTAACCTTTTATCTTACCTATATCCTACTTAAAAACACGGCTATAGAAAACCTCCTTTTGAATAAGGTTAGGAAGTCGGTCGGTATGTAATGTATTATCTCTATCATCATATTAATATTGGAACCTTCTGCACGTCTACGTTTTGTTTCAGGCTATAAATATTCATTTAGAGCTTTTAACTAGTAAGCTTTGAAAGTATTACATTAACGACACGGTCGGGATAACTCGCCGGTTTGTTTAACTTTTATTTAGGACGCATAGCTTTCTCGGGACTTACTGCTTTCAAAATGTTTAGATAAGGTAATGTCGCAACTTCAGCCAAAACAATGAGGTCTTAATTCTGTTCTGTTCATAAGTTTGTCGACCTTTTCCGTTGTGGGTGTAATAATGGATACTTAATTCAGAAATCGGACACGAACAATGTCAGTGTGATAATGATAAGTTAGTATAGTAAACAATAACTTTGCCAAGTCACTTCCTAATGCTAGAGTTGAAAGCGCCGAAAAAGATAGTAAAATAGAGGGAGAGGCACGTTTAGGAAGTTTGTGGTTCGTGTCTTTTTAGGAAACATATATGCGGTGCGATTGCTTTACTTGTTTACCTACCCTACTAACTCAATTTATCCTTTGAGTACTAATGAAGTAAATGTACGTGCGTTTCATTCATAAATATTTTGTTTTAATTATCACGGTATATGAAGGGTTAATCATGATATCATTCTACAGAACCAGTTAGTACGAGTATGTTTGTGCGTATATATAATGAACGTTTTGTGCGGATACGGAACCTTCAGGCCTTTATTAATAAACGTTGCGTAAACCTATATTAGGCGTAACATGCTTTGTCTTGCTTTCACGCGTGACATTTACTGCAAGCGATAATTGACAGATAGATGTTTTAACTACTCCGGGTGTACGCCAAGTTTAATAATAAAGCCATCAAAGAATAACGGTTCAATTAATCGTTAGTTTCAACATCGATATCGACAGTAGTAAAAGGCACTGTTACATATTATGTTTTCTACGCTAATATTATAAAGAGAAAAGAATACTTTTTTTACTTGATTACTTTTTCCCGGGGAAATACTTTATGGATACCATCTACCACGGGGAGGTAGGTGGTTATGTGGGAGTCCGTATACCCACCAAAACCGTGGGGTGTTCCGTCACTGCCGCTTTTGGCGGGAACGCGGGACAGATTTTACACACGACCGCGAACCCGCCGCGGCTGTCCGTTGCCGGACCCTTCTCTTCGCGGCACGCCAGAACACATGGCGCGCCGCAACTGCCTCAGAGACCAAACCCGCCAACAATGGGCGCCAGACTTCCCCGTGTCTGGACGCCCGTGGTCTCCCTGCGGTGGGTCGGATACGCAGCCCCACCGCCTGCTACGTCAGCCACGGGGGATAACCCCCCCGCGACCCCACCTCCTCGAGTCTGCGCCGAGCGCCCGGACCCCACCTCCTCGAGCCTGCACCAAAGTGCCCGGGCCCCCCTCCTCGAGCCTGCGCCAAAGCGCCCGGGCCCCACCTCCTCGAGTCTGCGCCAAAGCGCCCGGACCCCGCCACTCCTATGTGGACTTGGTGGCCAAAGCCCATAGGAGCGGCCCTGCCTGAGCCGGCCAGCGCACCCCAACGCCGGAGCGGCCCCTGGGTTCCTCTTGGCTTCACCGTGGTGATCCAAGCCACGGCTACTGAGCCCCCCCCACCACGTCAATGCGGGAACCCTTCGGGGGGGACCATTAGAATCCTAAATTAACCCTGACGAACATTAGGCTATAATATCCAATAAAGTGAAACGATATCGGTAAATCGTACTCCTTATTAAAAAAATATCATTAATTAAATTTGTCTTTTTTTAAAGTCAGGATAACAGTTTCAGTACCACCCAGAGACAGTGACTTTGAGTCTCATTCGCGCAGTAATTTGACTTGTTACAGTGTCCTATAAACCCAAAAACAAGTATGCAAGCCAAGCACTTCTCCTCTTGCTACTAATATCTAGCACTGCAGTAGTATTAATACCAACCAAGATGGAAAAGAGTATTTATAACAGCAAAGTACGGTTTCTTCACCTCTTATACGATTCGCATTTCGATGGTGCAAAGGAAATTATAGAAAACCATCCCTCATAATTTAACCAGACTTGCACTTCCAGGATTTGTTTGATTTAACAAGTAGCAAGGCACATGAAACGAAGATTTTTTTGGAAATATTTTGGCCTTGACTATGTAATCTTTCGATTCGTTTAGCCTTTAATTCATGCAGCATGTTTGTTACGGTCAGATGAGGACGGCGGGTGGTAGCGCTTAGATGATTAATGTTGATTTAAATGCATAGGGGCAATAGTGGATGACTGTGGATGCATTATCATATTTCCCGCTACCCGCAACCCGTGACCAATCGTAAATTGAATATCGGTGTCGGTTATTTGCCATCGATGGAGCGCGTGGCGTTAATTGATTTTTCTCTAATGATCGATTGGTTAGCTCGTGGTACCTACTTAGACATTTTACATTCTAATAGAAATTTCATACATTTTTGAATTCCAATCGTATTTTGTTTTGACTACAATTTCTTACACTACGAGTATCTTTCACTATTCACTTATTTGTACACTGTTTACAAGTTGGAAAGAAACTCTAAGTATGTCGTGTGCATGTCTGTCTATTTTTTTATTTTTCATCTCTAAACGGCTAAACGTATGGATATTCATGATATTTGATATTCAACCCATTCAATAGCATCAATTTTTAATTAATATATTTTACTTCACTATTGAGATTCAAAATAAATAAAAGAGGGAAACATCGGGAGCTATTCTATTCAAATAGAAATATATGTTTACAGATTAAAATTAAAAATAAACTATTTTTTTCACAAATTTTGTATTTGAACTTAAATAAAACTCATAAGACTGTAAAATACTAAGGTCCTGAAGCATTAGTACACCTTCCATCGACGTTATGTCAGGCAAAACCTAGTACACAAACATGGCCTCCAATTAGCGATGGACACGACCAGAATTACATAACATAAAAATAAAATCAGGCTCAAAAAACGTACTACCCAATTTACTTACTTAATTTAATATAATGTGTTACTACCTAGGCCTACAGTGATTACATTATTATAATAATCATAATCAACCCATTATTTTCCCATTGCTAGCACTCGAGCCTTCCTCTCAGAGAGTGGGGTTGAGCCAGAATCCACCACGCCGGCCCAGTGCTGCTTTGTGGATAGGCTAGTGGCCAACCCATGTTGAAGTGTTCAGAAAGCCCGAAAGCCTACGACATAGCCTAAAGACTGTTGTCCTAAGACAAAAAACCGGGACCGACAGCTTAACGTGCCCTCCGAAGCACGGAAGCACTAGCGTTCACCCATCCAACTCCTGACCGCACCAAAGCGTTGTTTAACTTGTTGATCGGTCATTATCACCAAGTCAAGCTCCACTGCGAGCGCTTCATTATTACGGTGCCAAAATTTCATTGATAGCTTCCACGATTAGCTTGTAGGGTGCATCGCTCGGTAATGCTAACAAGCTTTATCTATGGAACAATGGCTGTCCCTATGCCTTACCATGCAAATACACGCTAATTAAGGCGTGGGGATCGGCACTGTGATTAAGTTAATTAACTAGCAAGTCGTGTTTTTATCCCTTAATAAATTAGTAAGTGAAAGAAGTTTACTTGGTTAAGACATTTTTTTGGTTTGTTAATAAAGATTATTAGTGCGTAACCCTTATTTTCAACCGACTTCCAAAAAATAAGGAGGTACTCAATTCGACTGTATGTTTTTGGATTTTTTTTTATGTTTGTTACCTACCTCATAACTTTCGATTGGGTGGGCCGATTTTCAAAATTGTTTGGTCGTTAGCTGGTGCTTCCCGTGTGGTTCCATTTAAAAGTTAAGTTCGGTCCAGTCCTTTTTGAGTTACACTACAATAACTGATTTTAACCAAAGTAATAGAATGGAAGTCGGTGTTAAATTTTTCAAATTGCACTTGTCAATAGACATACTTTACTTATCCATAACAAAATTAAAATTGGACTTATAAAATATTTCTCTATTTATCGTTTGGCGCATATTATTTGTTATGATTGTACGATTAGCCGCACCCGCGGCTTCACCTACGTGGAAAATGACTAAAATACAAATACCTAATTGCTTTTTGCGCGGAACCCAAAATCATTAGCTTAAATAAAAATAGCCTAAGTTAGTCCTTAAGGCAGTTGTGCCACCGCCGACGATGAACGAGAAGCAAGTAGAACTAGGAAATAGAAATGAGTTGGCGAGCAGCGGGAAGCGAGTGTGTAGTTTCGATAGTGTTGTCGCTGGGCTATTTAGCGAGCGCGACGGGTGATTACTTGCACCACTTGCTTGCGTCGCTCGTACAGTCCTGCTTTAATCCTCTCTCGGCGTGAGTTCACCGCCAAGCGAGTATCGCTGAACGACTATCGCTGAGCGAGTATTATCTTTGATAGCTGTTGTCCCTCAGCGACGAACTAGTGGAGCGAGTCCTCGCCCGCAGTGTGAACAATCAGCGATCAACTATTAATACGTACGTTTCTTGAGCGAGAAAATAGCCGATAGTCAGTCGCTTCATCGCCGGCGGTGAGACAACTGCCTATAACATCAACTATCTGTAGGTGAATGTCCTGTCAAACTCGGTCCAGACATTTTGGAGTTTAGTCGGAACAAACAGTCAGACTTGATGACTTGAGAGATTGGTTTTTAATTATATTTCCTATTCTTTACATTGTTTACATACTATATATAGATATTTTCATATATGCATTATGTGAAAAGTTGTTATTTTGGCATTAAAAAAACATTTCAAATATTTGTATGTTAAGCGCCCGCGCCTGCAATTTCACTCTGCGTTATTATATCTCGTGATTTCAGCGCGGCACTCAACTGCAGTGGGCCTAGAAAATCGAACTCAGATTTAAAATCTGAAATAGGAATACTTGTATACTTTTATACTGTAATTGATTTTTATATACTTTAGTTTAATATACTGCGGTTTTATTTTAACCAGACACATTTTTAATTCTTCGGTACATAACTATACAAATACTAAATAACAATCCTTAGAAAACGATTTGTCACGACAAGTATGACTAATCAAACCAATTATTAACCATCAATTAAACATTTTTTAGTTTAATTTACATGTATGAGTAGGTATCCTGTATACTATCGTCATTATGACATTGTGGTCCGTTAACATAACGTTACGCTATCTCCGATCTTGTTTAACTCGGTAATCAGGGATCTCGGTAAATAATTACGTAGTTACTGCACAGAATACGCAGTAGCTACAACGTATTACGGCAGTTACGAGAACATGCCCGAGCCACCGGATATGGTCATTATCGTCATAATTACGGTTGGAATTATATTCCGTATTTTTGACGGTAGACACCAATTTGTTGAAGCTACTTTTTCATTAAATTTGCTTTTGTCAATAGTATCGCTAACATTTTTTTTGTGTCGTCGTCCTACAATCTATATCTGCTTGAACCACAGAGTACCTATTAGTTATCGGGTTTTTAGTTTAATATTAGAACTGCTAGTTTTATGAGGTAGGTATACTACTAATATACCAGAGATCAAGATCATGTAAACCAGAATTAGAAAAACCTCAAACAGTTTTTACACCATCTTTCATTTTTGGTGTGTACTTACTAAATTTTTACTCGTATTTGGTATTATTACTATTTAAGTAGTAAAGCAATAAGTAATGTAAACAGCATCGAAAGCTGTCAAAATCTTTCCAGTAAGTAATTTACGAGTGTGTAGCCGCAATAAATCAATATTTCTTATAACACTGTTTTCAGGACAATAACCTATAACAAAGTCTTAGAGCAATTTGAAAAATATACATATCCACACTACTTTTAAAAATATTTTACGAATGTTAACTTTATTTCTTTCTGTAATTGCAGGTTACTGGTTGGAGCACCGCTGGGTAAAAACCTTCAACCAAACACGACAAAGTCAGGAGCTCTTTGGAAATGCGGCATCAGCAGTGGAGCGAATGACTGCGAACAAATCATCACTGACGGCAAAAGAAGTGAGTACATCATTCTTAATCAACATTTATACCAAACAAATACAGCAAAATAAATGCATCGGTTCAATTTGCAAGTCTCATGTCATCCCGTCATTTATATAGTCTTTTTACACTATACTATAATCTGTTCTGACTCTCGTGAACTGTCTTTCATACTGTCAATAAACTGGTATTGACATAGTGTTAAGAAAAGATATGTCAATTGTTATCATACAAGTAGAACGAGTATTTAAAGAACTAAAGTTGCACACATAATGTAACTAACTAATAAAATGTATGCAAACTTAAACACAATTTGTATATAATTTAGTATCTAGTGACACAATTATAGATTTTTGTTTAGTGATTAGTCACGTTTAGTATTGAAATTAGGATTTCTATTTCCAATTATATTTAGTGATGCACCGTTTGGATTAGAGATCAACAATTGCACGCAGATTGTTAGCATTAGCAAATTGAAATCAAGAAGATATTGAATGAAAAAACGTCTACAAAATCACAATTCATTAAAAAAATATTTAAATTTATATTATCTTTCGAAAATTTTGCTGATGTTAGTAATTAAAAAGACGACGTTACACATATGACATAAAAAATAGTAACATGTAATTTTACGTCATACTATAAACATTCAAAAACTTTAAATATTAATGAACATTTTGATCAAGAGAACAAAATCACATATCTTAAAACCAAAAACGATGCGATTGTCTGATACTTAATTTTAATAATAAATTATAGATACAAAGTTGCCTTTTACAATAGTTGATAATTTAATTAAAAATATGTATTTCGTATAGTTGATGAAAGTGAATCTGGGACAGATGAACTAAAGTGTAAGTTTTAACTAAAATGTTATCTTTTGTCGGTGGTGCTCCAAAACAGCGAAGTTCGGCAAACTAGACACGAGTAAGTGAGCTGTGGTCTCAACCTCCTTTTTAATAATACGCTCTTCAACTAATACCCAACTAATTGCTGTTTCTTTTGAATCTACTAATTGTAATTATTTTGCGCAAGTTCCAGCTGACAAATTTTATATTGCAACGCATGAGCATTGAGCATCTCTAACTAAATAAAATTGTACAACTTTACTTTGCGTATCATTATACCCATGATAATATCATTATAATCGTATAATCATAAGACGTAAAAGGATACATTTTCGTTACTTTTATTTTGAAATTGCATTGATGAAAATAAGCTGATAAATGAATGTGGCTCGTTTGTTTTATCAATATTAACGGTATTATAACGTGGTTATAATATCGAACGAAAATGTGTTCTTTAAATTATCATGTACAGCACTAACTGCTTGCAAAAGCACATATCACGCTTAAGCCAAAGCACCTTTGCAAGTTTTGTAAATTTTTGTTGTGTATCTTATTTGTTGATCTAGAATTTGAGATTGAAATAAGTTCTAGTGGAACCTTAATAATAGGAAATATAGAAAATATGTACAGTCAAGTTTTAGAAGTAGGAAGTAAACGAGTTACTTTAAAGCTTATTAGTGTAGATAACAATAACTAGAATGCTTGTAAACATAGAAATAGTTAAGAAACAAGAAACTTATAACTTCTTCCTATAACGCAATTGTATTATTAAAATAAAATTTAACACGTAACGAAGGTGACTGGTTAGTAATAAAACTATTAATTCTTGAGAATAAAACCAAAGAATTAGCTTATTCGCACAAACTATATCAATTTAATAAAATGAATAAGTCCAAAACCAATGTATGTCTGGTTTTGCACATTTATATCGTCTAACATATTAAAATCATTCTAGAAAATAACGTTGGGCCGATTAACACACCCACTGTAGGCCATACTCATAAATATAATGGTGGTGTCTCTCTGGTATATTAACCGATTGGCCATTCAGTACTAGCTCAAAATTAACATAAAGTAGACTTCGATAACGTTTATTAACCCGAGACCACAAGTTTGTAGCCGTATCTTCACGTTGATTTCTTTCAGGTTGATTTTCACAGGGAGTTCACCTTCTTCATGACGAGAACTTGTCACCTTATCGTTTTGTTATAGCAAATTGTATAATAAGATCACGTTTAGAAAGTATGGGATGCATGATATAAATGCTATGTTATTTATTATGAGCACGATGTATGTGCATTATGAAATGGAAACTGTATTCTGTTTCTGGCACATTTCCCAGATCCATTGTTGTTAAAACTTTTCCTTGCATTTTAATATTCACGCCTGGTTGCAATGCTTTGCATTTGCCGACATTTTCACATACATTTACTTGATTTGTTCTTGGGATTGATTTGAAACTCTTATTTTCTGCAAAGGCAACTTCATGTCTACTACAACACGACAGTTGCTTTTGCTCAAGTTATTTGTAATAACGGTGTTCATACGGTTAGCTCATGCTATATGAATATTTTTATAAACTGTAAGTAATATGTTTGGGTTGAGATTTGAATAACAACGGTTATAATTAAAACAAATTGTGTCTAATTTCAGCTTTAGAGCTATGACTAAGCATCAAGTCATTTAACATGTATTCCATGAAATAACCTAAGTTTTGCTGAGTAATGAAACAAAATGGATTATGTTTTCATTTGGCTATGATTCATGATCCAACCAAAACGCTTAAAATTGACCGTTAGGACTTCATGAAATGTATTGACTAATGTATCTTTTTATGTAGGTCTTGATTCCAATCACCTGTCTAGTCCGTATCCTGATGAAATCAAGGAAGGGCAATGGCTTGGCGTATCAGTGAGAAGCCAAGGTCCTGAGAAGAAGGCCGTTGTCTGCGCACACAGGTAATAGCTTATCTAACTTTACTATAAATATACAAACTAATGATAATTTGAAGAGTTGGCGCGATAACATCTGGTTCTAATCTGATAAGAACAACTTTCGCTCTCCAGGATATTTGAAAATTGTTTTTTACCCTTTCTACTATTAAACTTATTACTTACTACTTGTTGTAAACATATAACAACTAGTATTATATGCTCTTTGCAAATATGTTTATTTTCAGATACATACGTAAAGCAGGAGAGCTACAACTTGGGCAAGGGCTATGCTATACCCTCAGTAACAGCCTGGAGTTGGTAGACGTCATGGAACCGTGCAGAGGAAGACCTCACACGCGGTTAGTTTATTTTTCATGACACTTGCTCAGAAAGTCTGTCATTGTCTGTAACTTGTTAATTCGATATGCAGTCAGAAAGTAGCATCTCGCCGGAATCAGGTCATTGAGAATATTGCTACGAGCTAGGTCACACCGTCATAACGACAAATATATCTCCTGTTTGCAGTAGCTGGTGTTAGATAGGAACTCAACTACGATATTGTGCCTGCCAAAGGCTTTCATGTCTGGTGGCAAGAGATACCATTCCTGCACAGATCTAATATTTGATAGACGAGCGAAGTAATGGAGATGTAGCAAATATTGATTGATAGTTAATCACAATTATTGTAGTATATTAGACTTAGGTCCACTTGTACAAAGTCTCTCTCAATATATTTAGTACTAATCCTGTTTAAAATGTATTTCGGTGTCTATAAAAAGTATGTTATGTATTCAATTCATTATAATATTCAAAAGTATGTAAAATAAAATAAATACAATAACTCTTTATTTCTTGCCACAAGAAAAATAAATATACAGTAGGTAAATTAACTAACTAACCTACTTACGAGTAAAAAACCTAAGAAGTATGATAAGAATCTAGTGCATGACGGCATATGTGTGGAAACACCAAAGCTAAGCCATATGTGATATACAGTTTGTTAATGTGAAATTTTGATACTTGAATACAAAAATTTAAGCAGAAGCCGATAAAGCAAACGTTGTGAGGAGACTTCTATTATTAATTTGCTAACACTACAATAAGTATCTTAAATAGGAGCACGTTCTTAAAAAAAACTATTTTATATATTCATACAAAAAAGTTAATATAATATATTATAATATGAAAAAGTGCATAAAAAGTAATTTCATCGTAAATAAAATTTTATAATCATAACATTAAAAGTATACTCAACTTTATTGTGATTTCAGAGAGCACGAAGAATACGGTTTTTGTCAAGTCGGAACAAGCAGTTCCTTTTTAGAAGACGACACTCTGATTCTCGGCAGTCCTGGGCCTTATACTTGGAGAGGGACTATTTTTGCCCAAGATGCTAGAGATGATATGCTGGAGAGAGACAATGTTGTATACATGGGACCAGTGGAAGATGGGACTAGCCCTGTTGAGAAATACAGCTATTTGGGTGAGTAGCGTAAATTAACATTACTTGTTACAATGCAATTGTATGCAAGCAACAAAAATTCCAACTTGTCAGGTTTTGTGTCATTTACTGAACTGAGACGTTCAGAAACTTTGGTCAGTATTTGATTTTCAAATTAAAACTTTGCCACATTCATGATAGTTGTTTTTAACTTCCAAAATCACTGGATTTAAATACATAGCTATTTCAAGGAGACTCTCCTATTTCACAGGAATGTCAGTTACCGGAGCCACCTTTTTCGGAGGCACTAAGCCATCATACGTCGCAGGAGCACCGCGTGCTCACGGCACAGGACAAGTTGTGGTATTCACCAAGAAACCGACTGCAGATTGGGGCCGGACTGACTTAAATCTTTTAAACTTCACATTGCTACTGAAGGGAGAGCAGTTTGGCTCTAGTTTTGGATATGAAGTTGCTGCTGCTGATGTAAATGGTGATAGGTAAGTTGGAATCACATGCTTGTAGACACACTTCATAATGACATGGTTCGTTTGCATAATTATTGAAATTTTTAAAAATTAGACTAATTAAATAAAACATAGAATCTATTTATGTGGTCATACAAATATCAAGAATCAGTAATTCCACAATCTAAAACAAAATAGTACGACCAACTGATAGCAAATGCACAAACCTTTCCTTTCATCATCCTTCTCACCTCAGCCGTCCGCTGCTGAATCTCCCCCAGAAATTTCCAATAGGACCGGTTGGAACCATTTGGATGGAACCTTTATATCATGTTATTTGCTACACTTTGTTCGTATAATAACTTTTTTGATACATTTCAGTATGCCTGATCTGTTAGTGGGTGCTCCGTTTTTCTTCTCAAAAGATGCTGGTGGTGCCGTTTACCTATACCTAAACAAAAATCAAGCCCTGCCAGAAGCGTACAATCTAAAGCTTACTGGCAAGCAAGAGTCCCAGTTTGGCATCTCCATTGCTAATGCTGGTGACTTGAATAAAGATGGCTGCCAAGATGTTGCCATCGGCAGTCCATATGAAGGCAATGGAGTGGTTTATATTTATATGGGCGACAGGAAAAATGGTCTGAATACAAAACCTGATCAAGTGATCATAGCAGAGTCCTTGCCAGTAGTGCTGAGAACATTCGGATACTCCTTGTCAGGAGGAGTTGATTTGGATGCTAATGGATATCCAGATTTATTAGTTGGCGCATACGAAAATGTAAGTTTATATAAATAATTAAATGTTCTTTATCGCCAATTAGTACGTGTTCTAGTTTTGGACTAGATATTAGATTTAGACTAGAGATTTTCAAATTTTCGAAGTATCTGTGACTTACCTAAACACATTTTGAAATAGAGTTATATTTTAATCATAGTTATTTTTTAATTTACAGAGCAGCGTTGCATTAATCCGAACTCGACCCATAATTGACATTAAGACTTCAATAAAACCTTCGAACACGATAATCAACATCGACCCTACGATACAAGGCTGTGATAAGGATCCCAGCGCTAACTACACTTGTTTCACATTCCAAGCTTGCTGTATCATCGAATCCTTGGTCAAGTCCACCCAGACCAACACTCATAAGCTAAACTACATTATTGAAGCTGAAACGTTTCCTGGAGGTAGAAAATATTCAAGAGTCTTGTTTGATAAAGAGAAAACCAACAACGTAAACAAAACAATTCAGTTAGGAAAAGATGTTATAGATTGCAGAGAACACATCGTCTATTTGAAAAATAATACGAGAGATATACAGACTCCTATTAAGGTAAGGATTGCTTCTGTTAAACCAAATGGCAGTATTAGAGCTCTTGTTTTGTTAGTACACATTACTGCGTACGTACAATACATTGTAAATACATAAATACAATATACGAGTATGATATACAATAGAATAGAATAAAGAAGAATTCGTATAACTTAGAACATTTTACGCAATGTTTGTATGAGAAAGTTTTAGAGATTTATTTTCTAGTATGCCGAGCGAAGGCTTACAAAGGCTTTATTATGATTTCGCAGTTCCAAGTGACGTACAAACTTGAGCACGCGCAACCAATGTACTCCACCTCTGGTGAGCTTCCAAAGATCGATGACTACCCTGTGCTAAACGCGACAGCCACTACCATGTTTACTGCAAACTTCCTGAACGACTGCGGAACTGACGCGATTTGCGTCAGCGATCTTGTGGTGGACCCTGTGCTTCAACTACCTAAAGGTAAAGAACAAATATTTGCAGTAATACTGGAAATATAATGTTATATTTCCAGAAAATATGTTGGTAGGTGACATTTACTAAAAATATACCTCTATGATATCTATGATTTATTAGCGATTGACTGCATGAAGATTTATTTATTTATTCAAAGTACAATAAAATTACAACCATCATAGTGTAAGTAAGATTAATTATTATTTATTAAATTAAATTACAATCAAAAACAAAATCAAGTTACAAGTAAAATTAAATAAAACCAAAATCAAATTAAAAACAAATGAAATAACATTACAAATTAAGTCAAGTCAAAGTTAAATAAAATCAAACTCGATCTAGACGATTAATGAACAGAAAATATGTAATTAGAAGTGAAAATTTAAGTTTGCGTCAAAAGTATTGAGAGTGTTTATATTAGCATATATAGAAAAAAAACTTCAAACTGACATATCGTTAAAGGTATATAAAATACATATTAAATCTTAGTAAACTTCAAGTAAATATTTACATGTCAGCTTAAAGCTCAATAGTACGTATAGGGGTATCAATGAGGTACTACGGGAGAGAACACTTACTCAAAGTGTATGGCGTCCCTACTGTACGTTGCAAAGGGTGTTTAGTGAATGTAGGCTTGATTCTGTAAGCTCCACTTCACTTCAATGACGCTTAAGTATACTTAACTTTTGTTGCAAAGCTTTTTAGGATCAAGATGGCTGCTTTCTATTTATTTATAAATACTAGCTACCTGTACTTATTGACGTAGCTACAAAACGAGTCTGAGTTTACATGTAATTCAACCTATTATTATAGTAAATCCTCAATAAATCGCCACTATACCGACAATATTTTACATAAAGTATGTAGTACACTATGAAGTAAGTATGTGGTACAGTGTAGATCTTTGTCTTGTGGCCATTTTGGTATGTAATAGTGCTTACACATAAATTTGTTAGGTTGTTAAGGGCGTTGTAGTAAATGTATTTACTGGACGACACAAAACTAATGTATCAGAGTGACAAACGCAAAACTTCAGTTCTAAGCTCTGGGCAGCACAGCAACTGACATTTACAGGCACATTGCGTACCATCAGGCACATGACCCCTCACATGGGCATGTAAAATAAACTAGTAGTTCTGCGAACAGTAGACCTCGCGAGAGTCGCGAATATACTTATTAACAGTAATTTTTCGCAGTAATTCACACATTCACTTATAATCTCGAAACCACTTGAATAATTATTATACTCATTTTCTAAATTACTCTTTAAATATACTATTGATGCTTAGTTACCTAATGAGTACCAAATTTTATGAATATTGGTCAGTAAATAGCGCCGCAGTAAAATTTCCCCCTTTTTAGGAAAAGTACCGCCCCACTCAAAAGTCGCTGACGGCAAAAAATATATTTAATAGTAGAACATGCATACAAAGTTTCGTTAAGATTGGTTGATAAATTCGACCTGTACGGGAAGACCAACATACAGCTTCATAAACATACGAACAGACGAAAGTCAATTTGGTCAGAGACGCTTCGCTCGCTCGGTCAACTAATTACTACTTTAATAACTTTCAGCTGAGGATGGCAAGTCTTACGCGCTCACCTTGGGACAAGAGGATGAAATCAAGCTGTCCATCTCAGTGGATAACTACGGCGAGTCGGCGTACGAAGGGCAACTGTTTGTGCAGCACCATTCCAGTCTTCATTATATCGCCACCAACATAAGCGTAAGTAAACATTTGTTATAGAGTTCGGTTTTTAACAAAGTATGTTTGTTAAAAACAGTATCAAGGTTCCACCAGACCTGATTAGCAATGGTAACCCATTTTGTAAACAGATTATCATCAGAGAATCTGTTTACAAATTGTACAAAAAAAACTGTCTCAGAAGATCTTGGATATTAGTAGGATCACAACAATTAATGATCTCTCATGTCCGAGATCAAGATCTTCCTCAAGTTCCTGAGACAGTGAATATGAATATAGATAAATAAGCAGGGTTAGTTGTTGCTCTGAGTCTGGCCGGTAGTACAATGTCCAATCTTCTAAAGATTTTGGCCAAAAAAGGCGTATTATTATTAAAGGAATCCAGAGCGTTATTATACTACTCACAAGCTTTGCACTCATCTCTGCGGATGTCTGACGCAGTGTTTTTTTTTTCATGGAATCATGACATAGTTTACTATGCCCGTACGTTTTGAATTTTTCAGTTTTTTTTAAGTTCTAATAAAGGAAATTTAAAGTGCTTTGAAATACTGAAAAAATCAAAACGTACGGGCATAGTAAACAATGTCATGATACCATGAAAAAAATATCACTGAAATCGGACAATGTTAAGAGGTAGAAAAGAGTTTTCTCATTTAGCATGGAAAGTACTAGCTATGCAATCCTCTTAAGGTGCTGTCATATCATGATGTCGCTAAAAATAAAGGTTTTTGAAGCAGTATATCTCATAAGCAGCGATTCATTTAAAACTACAAAAAAAATATGTGACATTTATAAGACTTCTAAGAACACATTGACGGAATTGAAAACATATTTTAACATACTAGAGTACATTAAAAAAATTCAAACATACCACTTCATTTCACCTTTAAAACAGTTTTTCTCTTTAATCACTATCATATTTTTCATGAAACATATATCATGAAATAAGAATTTTCAATACACATACATTGAAGGGATACTTTTCCTATTTAAGAGTGCACATAACTTTTTAGTAATTTTTTTACGTTTTTACGAGATGTGTTGATTTCAAGTAAAGGAAAATGAAGCGCTGAGCTGACAACGCCTTAATAAATAGCAAGATTGTTCCATCCTTTCTCAAGTTATAGCATGACCAGGAGAAATATGTGTTAATTTTTATATATATACTAGGGACTGCCCGCGACTTCGTTTGCGTAGTGGGCTCGGCCTTCGGCTTCACCATGACCTCCCATCTTATTTTGGTTTTTATTTCATAAGAACCTTCTCATGACAATAAATAACACAACAAAAAAGAATTAGCGAGATTGTTCCTTCCGTTCTCAAGTTATAGCGTGACCAGGAGAAATAGGGGTTCATTTTTATATATATAGATAGATGAACCACCGATAATTAGAAGCTGTAACTATCTATTTTACCTAGTAATTGTTTTGTGTTTCTAGTAAATAATGTGTGTTTATCGTGACATTGAACCAAAATCCAATTAGCTAATTACAGAAGTAAGAAAGAGGGTAGACAAATATGTATGCTCTTAAAACTATAGTTCCAACCACCCGCTCACTACTGTCGTCTTGTGATCTTGGTACTTGTAACACCGTCACAGATTACTAGGTACATATAATATACGGAATCGAATGTAGCAGGACATATGGACATAGGGAGCACATAATAAACATATATCTCAGATCGCCCGTAAGTCATGCAGTACATTTATTGTATGTAAGCCACAAACCTCGGAGTGTATAATGCTGTAAGTCTATGAACACTGAAAATAACAGTGAAAAATGTAAAAGTGTTTAAAATAATTAATATTTGGTTATCACTATTTTTCAGGATAAACACGTGATCTGTACCAGTGTAAATAAGACCATAGTATCTTGTATGCTGGAAAACCCATTCAAGAAGCAACCTGAAGGGACACCACCTATCACCATGCGGTTTGACGCAAGAGCGTTGGAAGACAACGAACCATCTGTAGTGTTTACGGTTTGGGCAAACTCGACGTCCAAAGAACTGCACAAGGGGAAGAAACCGATGCAAGTTGAGGCTTTGGTTATAAAGAATGCTGAATTACTGATCAAGGGGTATGTTTAATGTCTACTCTTGATATATAGCCGTATCACCACAATAAGTATGGTGATACTGCCAAGAGGTTGGTAGCACCACAGTGCCAAATATTCTGTTAAAATACTACATATTACATCATACATAGTATCATCCTTGATCATACATATCTCAGTATGTTAGGTTAGGCAGTAAGCAGCGCGTTCAGGTTTAAAAGACACTAATAGGAAGAGAAAAGTGGAAATATGGCGCTTATTATGAAGTGAAAGACCGTATAGTCACTTGATGTAGGACTATTAAAAAATAAACGTACGAGGAAGTACCAGTACACACATTTCGATAAGTACCTAAAAACAATTTCCTCTGATTGCCATAGATCACGAGATATCTACTCCTAATACGAATTCAACATACTTCGAATCTAATTTTGATTATTCTCCTTATTCTCAGGGCTGCAAGACCAGAGCAGGTGTTCTACGGTGGAGAAGTTAAAGGAGAATCTGCCATGACTTACTTTGACGACATTGGCACTAGAATAGTGCATACATACCAGGTACTTACTTAAAGCCTATATTTTTTTTCTTTATCTTGCAATCAGTCTTGTTGACTATAAGCAGATGAGGTGAAGGTCTATATTATAAAGTGTGTATAATACAATTTACAAAACACAGCTATATTTATTAAGTTATATTATATAATACAGGGAACATCATAATTTGTCGACAATATTATTTTGTTCTTTTCATTGAATATTGCATCAATGGTCGCACGGCCAGACACAATAGAAATTTCATTGTTATAATGACATCGACCCTTGAAGGGATAATACTTTTTAATATAGTTTAGTTTGCAATAGCAGGGATAGAAGGAAATCAAAATATTTAGACTCCTCGATATCTTTTCTCTTTTCGATATATTACACTTAAACGTGTCTTTGTTCCTGGATAATACAGATTACGTAGTTGGTATTCACAATGAGAAACAATGAAAGTTTCTTACGTATATATAGGTACGTACTATAGTATGTATCTTCATTATTTTCAAATGCACAATAAAATCAGATACGTAGTGTGTCCCTCATTTAACTATATTTAAATTAAAATGTACAAAGTCAAAGTCAAAGTCAAAGTCAAAATCATTTATTCAATTTAGGCATCAAAGACGCACTTATGAACGTCAATTTTTCATTATAATGTACTTTAAAGACTACCGCCGCGTTCCAAAATATATAGAGCCTACCGCGAAGAAGCGGCAAGAAACTCGGGGCCATTCTTAGCTCAACTCAAACAAATATTAGCTCCAGTGTGTTGCCTTACAAAAGAGAACATAATAATGGTATCAGTAGGGCAAGACACGCTACACTTTGACATCTCAGTACACGAGTAGATAGATCCTGGAGTGATCAGTCCCAAGCTGTTTTATCCTCCAAGTAATCCGAAATTTTGTAATAACCTTTTTGACAGAGTTTAGTTTTAAACGTAATTTTAAACTTATTAATAGGCAAATCTCGGATAACATTGGGAACTTTATTATAGAATCGTATACATTGTCCCATAAAAGAATGACTTATTCTGTGGAGTCGCGTTACATGTACGGATAGCTTGTGCTTATTTCGCGTGTTGATGGAATGAGCATCACTCCTTTTATAAAAACTGCTGTTTTTCTTTACATACATAAGATTTTCATAGATAAACTGAGAGACAACATTTAGAATGTTACATATCTTAATTTAAACAGTACATCGATAAATACTCGCCATGTAGTTATTTTTCTCGTTTATTATAAAAGAACAAGCTCTTCAAAAGAACCTATCTCAATTAAAATGAAAAATTATCGGATTTTAAACCAGTGATACTATGTTTTAATCGAATATGGTAAAAGATGTTTTAATTAATGAAATAAACACGTTACTAGCTACTCGGTTTGAAGTCGAGGTGTGTGAAGACCTCATCGTCATCATCATCAACATCATCTCGGACATAGGTCGTCCCCTGCTGAACATAGGAATCCTCCACAAATTAGGGATCGGTTAGAAGACCTCACTCCCATTATTTCTGTGATTTCTAACATTTGCAAGTATACCAAAAAGTTCACTAAACCCTTGCAGGTGTTCAACGAGGGTCCATGGCGCGTGTCTTCAGTCCAAGTGGTGATCAAATGGCCGCACCAGGTAGCTTCTGAAAACTCGCAGGGTAAATGGCTACTGTATCCTGAAGATTTGCCCACTGTCGATGGGGAAGCTGGTAATTGCGGTTTTGTTTCTAGATTTGCTAAAGGATTGACTTTTATAACTCTAGTGAACAAAAATAAATGATAAGAAAGATATCTATACTTACATATATATCGACATTATAGCAAAGAGAGCAGCGGAGCTTGACTTGGCGATTTTAACCGATCAACAAGTTAAGCAACATTGGCTGCGGTCAGTAGTTGGATAGGTTATCGATAGTGGAATTGTTCAACTTAGCGCTTCCGTGCTTCGGAAGGCACGTTAAGCCGTCGATCTCGGGATTTGTCTTAGAACAACTATCGTTAGGATATATCGAAGACCTTCGGGCGGCCTCATCACTTCGACATGGGTTGGCCACTAGCCTATCCACCAAGCCGCACTGGGCCCGCGTGGTGGATTATCTTTTCCCTGAGCGGAAGGCTCTATAAACGTTATTATTATTATTATTATTATTAAACGTCAATGCGTGACACTTCGGCGTACAAACTATGAGCACAGATTAAATAAGTTACTCTATGAGTTAGTTGTGCCACAGTTGCACTAGATAAATGACAGTTTGTACTGTTTCACGTGAACCACACGTTACGTTACACTTTCGCAGTTATCTTCGTGCTAGGCCCACTTATAACAAACATTACAAACTCGTAAATTGAGGGGGATACACAATACAAGGAATAAGTTTAATCAATGCTTTTTGGTTTCGCTTTATATTTTGAAATTTACCCATTGAAATTTCATCAAATTCAGCTGTTTATATATTAGAAACGTTAACGAACAAACGACAAACTTAGTAAGATTCTAGTGAAAACCCTGAAACAAACGAACGAATCCTTTTTTACTGAAGTATTATTTTTAAACTATTACTTATGTATACCTATATTAGGTTGAGATATGATTATTGTCCTCTCTAACATAATAATAACCGAGTCAAGCACTCTACAAAATATTATTCCCAAGTTCTTCACAACCTATATACATTATTACAGATCAAAGCAACGGCCAGTGTTTCGTCATAGAAAAAGAAACAATCAACACTCTGAAACTAACGAACCGTCCTGGGTCAACCGAGCCATTACTCGAAAACTTGGAAATGGATCCATTTAGGACATCAGGCAAGCTCAGCGTGACGTCAAACCAAAAGCAAAAGAACGAGACAAGAAAAGTGGTAGATTACTCCAGCGCACTCGAAAACAAAGTGAGAAGAAAACGAGAGAATGATATAGTGAAGGCTGAGGCGTACACGGATAAAGATGGACAGAGGAAACATGTAGTCAATATGGTGAGTTCAGCATTCATCATAGTTCTTTTAAACGCTCTAATTGGAATAGCCTAAAATTGACACCTCTTAACATTTTAAAGTGATGATAGGTCAAGAGTAGTGTTAGTTCGAATGCCAAACAACAGAGCTCCAGTTCTATTCTCGGACTTTATTTTCATTTATTTGAAGGGCTTTGTCGCTGAGCGACCACACCGCCCGTAAAATCATACAAAGAAGGTTCTTATTATCTAGTAGGTAATGCTAGTTGTGCTAGTTTGTACAAAATCCTGGCTTGTTCAGACATTGGATACACTAATTCTCGGACTTAAGCTTCTGTAGATGTTAGCATCATTAAGAAATCCACAGCAAGGGTGATTCCCAGCCCAGCGGGCACTTTTAGTGACCAGGTAGCCAGGTACCTTAAGGTTTGAAAGGACGTCACGAAACACCTTACATTGAGTTTTGGCAGCTATCTACAAGAGCTAGTCTAGTGCTATTCCATTTCTGACTTCATCTTCACGAACGTTCAGCCGTGCGATTCTCTAATGATTCGTCGATGTGCTCGTCGACGAGCTCAACGATGTCGAATACTTTATGAGATATCGCCCTTATACATAAGGTTGCTTTTCCAACATTTCTTGTCATCTCGTCATTTGTTTTACGGATGTTGTCAAAGATACAACGATGTTTGCTCTTAGAGGTACGGCAGGTGAGATTGTAAAAAGAAACAAAACGTCAGCTTACTTAGGTATTACCATGAGAAAAGTGAACGCATTATCTTTTCTCACGAATTTATTATACTTCTAGTTTATTAGCGTGTTTCTTATGCAAAATAGATCTTGCTATTCAATTTTCACCCTCTTGAACTTCCACACAAATGAACTGGAGCAAAAAGTACTTACTATTTTGATGTTCTATTTTGAACTTTTCAATTCCTAACAACAACAAGCACAAGTTGTTTTATTTTTAAAATAACAGTGTCCAATGAGTACTAACTCAAACAAAGTGGTTTAATAATGCTTCAATAAACTTTACACATCATTTTAAAAATTAAAAATAAAAGCTTAAAATTTAAATTTTATCTGTAGGTATCATTACAGTTCAGCCGTTGCGGCGTAAAGAAAAAAACAGTTTTTTTACGTTAGGAAGTAATAAAACGGGCAAGTCGTTCGTCGGATGGTATGCGCCACCCTTACCGTGGCAGTTGCGGTGCAAACCAACTCCGAGACATATCTGTTCAGTCTCATTCGCCCAGTAATTTTACTGGCTACAGTGTCCTTCAACCTTAGCATAGCAATGCTTCCTTACATCGGCTTAGAGAAATATTAGGCACTGACAAAGGTGGACACTTGAAGAAATATCCTCACCTATGTCAAAAACTATCGTATCACATGCTTATGATAAATATAAAAGTTTGGGAGTGAGTGAGTGTGTATGTTTATTACTACTTCATTATTCCCATTCACTTTAACGACTCAACGGGTTTGGATAAGATTCCGAGTGCACTTTTCTGTAGCAGTAAAGTCCACTCCAAATTGTATCCATACATCTCATCTTTGTATTCTAATTATAATAAACTAATAATGTTTTAACACTTCTTTTATACCTTCGCAATACGATTCCCTTTGTCGCGGGAGGCATGGACACAACATAATAACACAACACAGCATTCAAGACCCGAGCATAAACATTTGTGCTCATTAAACAAATAAGTATGTATATGCGGAACTGTTAAATTTCAACTCTACTTCTTCAGAAACTAGTTTACAACATTATTGTGTTATGTATCTTAAGTTTCTAGCGTTATATGATATTATATTTTGGAATTATTATTAGTTAATATAAAAAAAAACCATTCCAGAATTGTGAAAAGAAAACAGCGAAATGCATCCAGTTCCAATGTGTGATATACCGCCTAGCCCGAGCCCAAGCCACCACCATCACGGTCAAGGCTCGACTTTGGAACTCCACTCTAGTTGAAGACTACCCTCGTGTCAGCCACGTCAACATTGCGTCTACAGCATCTATTTATTTCCCACCGGACCATTATAACATACAACAGAACAAACAAGATGATACTACAACGGTAAGTACCTAGTCTTATCTTTCATAGAAACTAAATTTAAAAAAATGGGCTTTCAGGTTCAATCTAGATTCTAGGCGAACCTCAGGGGCTTGTCAGTGAGAACATCTATTTGTGGTGTAGACGTACTTCCAATTCACAATCGCTTTAATTTTACAACGAGATCTGTAAGATGTGGCTGGACATTTCATCAAGATCGACACGTTGATTTGGGTAACTTGGATGACATATCTTACAGCTGATGCATTGTTTGAACATTTAGACGTGGTAAAATAAAAGTAGCTTAACCGTGGACAACAGAATCAGTCTAACAGAACACAGTAGTCGGAAACCAGTAAGTCGAGAGACTGTTCAGCTCCGACGATTTAGAACTACAATACGAGTAACATCAAACCTAAATCACAATTCAGCTATACACAATAAGCATAGTCAATAGAGATTCAACTAAGGTATCACAAAAAATTACATATTTTCTGACGGTGCCGATCTATTATGTTCAGTTCCATTTATGTATGTTTATTTAAAATGTATATTTATATAAAATAATACAAGCCTGTGTGGCTTGTACTACCTTTCAAATATAATGACTGTTTTATTTATTCAGTTAACATTTATTAAATTATCCAAGATGCTTTTAGGAATGTGTTCTTTTGAATGACCACCACCAAATTTACAACTACATGGAGCAAGACAATTCCGAAAACTGGCAAGAACCTCGCAGATGCAGTTCTTGCCTTGATAGTCTTGCAACTATCAAGTAATATCAAGTAATAATGGGTGTAATTTATCTATAATATTTATGTATTTAGAAATATATAAGTAGGTTTATCAGTTGTCTAGTACCCATAACACAAGCTTTGCTTCGCTTGGGACTAGATGGCGTTGTGTGATAGTTGTGGAATATTTATTTAATATCATAATTATTCACCTAAACCTTCTAAGAGAAAATCCTAAAGAACTGCAGTAAAATGATAATCCATTACATCCTTATTTGTAATCTCATTATCGAGCAGCATTCCATTTCCGATTTCTCTTGTTCTTCTTGACACGATATGGACACTTGGTACACTATTTGCTATAGTAAATTCCGATGTTGATTACAGGTGGAGACAGTCGCTTATCCAGACTTGAAGATCAGTGAACCCACAGAAGTGCCACTTTGGGTCATCATCCTATCCGTATTGATAGGGCTCTTAGTGCTCATTCTGCTGATCCTGCTTCTCTGGAAACTCGGCTTCTTCAAGAGAAGTCGACCCGACCCTACGCTGTCCGGAAACCTCGAGAAGAACAACCACGAATCCAGCCCATTCATAGGTCGTGACAGGAACAGTATTCGATAGCTAGAGCCTTATTTCATAGTGGACAAAACTTTGAGTGTCAAAAGTGGAACAGAAGTGTAAGACTGTACATAAATTGCGAAATTTCGAGGCGATACTTAGTAGATAATATCCTTGACTGTGATGTCTTCTTAGAGAAAAATGTGTGCATGTGATGTTAAAAGTGGTTTACGTTTTGTTGATGTTTAGCACGAGTCCTTAGGTCGGCTATTCACGGATACAATGAGATCGAGTAAAGTACATGATGGTTTAATCTTCGAAGCGTGGGTTATAGATGTTCTATTTCTACTAAAACTGTTGTGTTGCCAAATAGGTTTTTATCCCCAATGAAACATGGACACATACAGGAATATTATATGCAAAAAAGGTATTATTTCGGTAGGGTCCTGACATTTAAATACCAACTATTTTTCTATGGGAATTGTTGTTCTATTTAAAGGCAACACTCCGTGTATTGCCGGCCTATGTGATAATAAATAAAATGGTTTATGCATTTGCATTTCTATAGTGATTATGTGAAAATGTTTTAGATTGTTATATGGGTATTATTTCTGTAAATACGAACTTGCCTTATTTATGAGTAGTTTAGGTGTCTTACTTAATTTGACTAGATTTTTTCCTAGTCACGAAATGTAATAATTATTTTAGGATGTAAGGATGAATTGAAGAGGCAAAGTTAGTCACAATTGTTGAGAGATAACTACTTAAATATTATAATGACAGATATAATTCGAAATGGAATTATTTGCTGATACGATTAGAATAAAATACAAAGGTATTGTGAAACTAAACGATGTACTTCCTACATTTATTGTAAGCATTGTAAATAATATAGAGTCCATTTAATAGATAAGTTTTTTACTAAATCATTGTCATTTTTAATCCATGGCGGTCTCTAAGTGCAACTTCAAAGCGTATATAACATTTTATAGTTTTTAAATACTTACGCGAAACGCACAGAAGCACAATCTTATTACAATAATTTGTGTAATCGTAACGTAATCGTATCGATTGAATACATTACATACTATCTAGTGATCTACAGGCACAAATAAGTAACTCGTATTTTAAACACATATGAGCGCGGCACGTTTATCAGATTTTTTACAACGATACTAATAATCTTTCGCTTATTATTTGTGCTATGGTTAAAGCAGTAGGCGTAGCTAATTCGAAGATTATTATTTATATTCAAAAAATTACTACTTATTAAATTTTAATATTATAAAGTTTCGTAGCCTTTTGCAACGCATATCTATGCAAAGACATAAGTATCATGGGCACAAACTAAGCTTTTTTCACAATGAAGTTGACACACACTATAAAATCACAGTCATAAAATATACTTATATTTATCAGAATGATGTTTACCTTGTCCGTGAAATTAGCCTTATGACTTATATCAAATTTATTATATGCATAGATAAGTCTATAAATAAATATACACTAATATTCAAAATCACGCTTAGGACCATCCTGCCAACAAAATTTACCCAGTACATGAAATTATAAAATAAATACATCAAAATAACAATTTGACCCTCTCACTTTACCAACAGAGTGTGAGATGAGACTTATGATGTGAGACGAAAATTCAATTCACTTCCGCTCATCTGTAACGAATTTGACTGACAGTTTTTAAATTTATAGAATTATCTTTATACGAAATGTCTAATGAAAACTTACAACTCAAAAAGGAAGAATTAGGATGCCTATACAATATATACCAATCAGTATAAATATTTTTATTTATACTATATACAGGTGGACTAAACCAATGCCCCGGAGGGAAAGTAGGTACTACTCTATAAGTATAGAAGTCGGCCATTTTTTCTCTAAGGATTCATTGTTTATTTTTAGAAATAAAAACAACTGTATTCAAAGATTTTTTAAAGTCCCTTGCTAGAGTCTGGAATCAAATCCGCGAAAAGTAAAAATAACAAGGTTTTCCATTTTTTTGATATTTTAGACTCAATATTTATTGCAGACATTTTGTTCCTTATGACCGTTTGACTGGTATCTTAAAAAAAGAATGATATTTTTTTTTCATACGGCGGGTACTAAACCTGGTGCTGCTAAGTGACTTTAAAAAAATCATTGTCGTTGTTATTATTTCTAATTATGAAGTAATGCTTCTTTTGGGTTAAATTTGATATGTTGATAACTTCAATATTAAGAGTACCTACATTCCTTCCATATGTTTTGGTTTGGTTCATCCCTATATATATTCGATGAGCTGCTTACCAATGTTATCAAGAAAAACCATTGTGTTCATAAATATGGATAAATACACACAGACGTATTAACAATGGCTTGAAGGCATGGAAAATAAAAAAAAATGTTTTTGTAGTTGTAAATTTGGTGTCTTTGATTATACAATATTTGTATTTACCTATTATTTCATTTTTGCTAGAAAACCAATACCATTTGTGCCTGCACAGGTTCAAGGTAACTAATCCCGGAAATATATTATTTTGTGGTCTACGTTATCTGCTGAATCAAGGATTGCTTGGAATCGGTGACGAATGACTTAGCATACTTATAAATAGGACGTTAGACATAAATGCTGAAGTCCATATATTTAAAAAGAAGTACTTACTTTTTTGATACATTTTGACCACCTTTTTGTACCGATGGTTATAATTATTTTCTTATAACGTATGTCTTATCATCTACTTAACTACTACATATTATGAATAAAACAGTGCCATTTCGAATCGCATTTTTTATTATTGTCTATTCTTTGTATTACACTCCATAACATCCTCTAAATACATTTAATTATTAACATGTCACGCTAATAGTATAAATGATAAATTTTAAAAATATATAAAATGATATCTAAAACTAAAACCGGTCCGCTTGGAAAATTATGGGGGAGGCATATCAGCAGTGGACGTCCTACGGCTGAGATGATGATGATGATATCTAAGACTTCATAAAAAAAACAGTGGGGAAAATATATATTTGCTTTGTACTAATATAAAAATGAATAATTAGGTTAGTTATATGTAAAATTAGACTACAGTCCCTATAGGCAAAGATCATTACAGCCAAGCAAGGCAAAAATGTTATGTGATTTTGAATGCTGCCTTCTTAGAACATCAAGTTCTGAATTATCTAAGGCTGCCTTACATGCGGCCGCAGCGCCATCTATCATATTGATAGAAAAGAATCGTGCTAAATTGTGCATACTGAACATGATTGTGAAAATAAATATTAAGCTCATTATTACGCATTTTAGAAAAGCTACTAAACTTTTTAATTTATGATAATGCAGCCCGCATTATCATAGAATACGAATTTACCGACTTCAAATGAAAATTCCCATGTTATGAAGTCAGCGCCATCTAGATTTAATACGGGATCTTGAGCTTTTTACGCCGTAAGATTTTATGTATGGCGATTGACAATCTTCTTTAATGTAATCGTCTTTGCTATAGGTTATATATAGTGTAATATCAACATGTACAAGATTTGAGAAAATAGTAAAATTAAAAATTATATAATGTAATATTATGATGGCAAATCACAATAAAAATAGAAATGTGATTGTAGGTACGTCCATATTCTTGATTACTTATCGAGCATTCCTTTGCATCTAAATAACGATTACGAGTACCATAAATCTATAGGTATACCTATGTATCTGATTCCTACATAAGTTTTCTTAATAATACGTAATATTAAATTTAATTAGAGTGTAAACAAAGTGGAGATAACAAGTAGGAAAAGCTACTACAAATGCTTTTCCTTTTTTTATTATGGGATAGGTTGGCAAACGAGCAAGTGGCTCACCTGATGGTAAGTGATACCGTCGCCCACGGTAAATCCGAAATACCAGAGGTCTCGAGGATGCGTTGCCGACCTTTGAGGAAGGAAGATAGGTAGGAAGAGATAGAAAGGGTGAGGGAGAAGGTGGAGGGGGAAGGATAGGGGGACGGGAGGGAGGAATCGGGCCTCCGGAAACTCCCACAAACCGACTAAAACGCAACAGCAAGCTATGTTACTTCATGTCGGTGTTATGTGGCAGTGTGGTACTTCCCCTTCCCTTCTACTTACTAATCTATAGTATTTTAATATTAATCTGAAGTAATATGAGTAAGTAAAGCGTACGTACTCGTATAAAGTACGTAATTTCTGAAGTCGTGAAATTACTTGTTCAGAGATAAATACATGACATTGCAGTTACAAACGTGGGACTAAATTGCTGATAAAAATGCTTACTTAGTGTTAACTAGGTCAAAATACATTTGGCTAGTAACGCATGGTGCGCATGTGATCACTTTGAAAACACGAAATATTTTTTATTACGGTGGATATATTATGATTTCCTTGTCTTTTTAGTTGCTATTAATGGAATCGTCAGACCATTCCGAGTAAACCATGGGCACCAATTTGTACTAATCGATAATGCGCCCCCCCATCAAGCTCAACGGGTCAATGCTGCTCTCCGAGAATACGACATCACAACACAAGGTTAGACTGGCCTGCCGGCTCGCCTGACTTAAGCCCAATAGAGCACGCGTGGGGTGCTCTTGGAGGATTGCATAGCTAGTACTTGTCAATACTACAAGAAAAAACTCTTTTCTACCTAAACATAGTCCGATTTCAGTGATTTTTTTTTTCATGCAAATTATACATTATTTGCTACGCCCGTACGTTTGGATTTTTTAGTATTTCAAAGTAATATAAATTTATTTTTTTTAAACCTAAAAAACCGGAAAAAATCAAAACGTCCCGTACGTATAACAAAAATATTGCATTTGTAATATTAGTGTGATTACTATGATAATGTAAAATAGGGAGATTATGATCAGATGTATGTAACGCATCAACTACTATTCCGGATGAAATGTTCCTATGGGATATGTCAACTTCTATTGGAACCGTGCGGCGCACTTACTCAGCTTATATTACAAATAGGTACTACAGTTTTTGTGGGGCACAGTTACTCAACTTAAATCACAAATGCTACAGTTTGTGAGTATCCTCAGGGATTTTCATAACTTGATTCGACGCGGGCGGAAGTGCAAGCTTGTAATGAAAAATAATATATCCAATATTTTTAATAAAGCTATATAAAGACTAGTAAAATAGTTATTTATACATAATATATTATTATAGTTTATACACTGGAAATACTAAATACGGATATATACGTATCATTTTATACTTATATCTAATGGGTATAAATATAAGTGGAGCCGTACTTTATTCTAGAATATTCGTTGAAATTCAAAGATTCGTGGGCCGCGCGGCACACGGAATTGCCGAGTTCCTGTAATCGGTGCTCCATTCCCTAATGATGTTTGTAGTAGTGGCTTACAGGTGCAGGCGGTTTCTGCAAAAGTAAATTAAGGTGGATATTATTAAATAATTTTGTATAATTATATATACAATGAAATAGGTAATTTATTTGCAGTTTACTGTCTATTTATTGCAAATATATGTATTTTAGGTAAAATACATATATTTTCTTTATTTATTCGCATGACACCATCCATAAGACACAAAAGATAAAGGTTGGAAATTTAGCACTATTTGAATAGAACGAATGTCAAATATAAGGGAAAACTTCGATAGATAGAATATAGAAACAGGACGAAAAAATTTTATGTGCGTAAATTTTTGTCCAGTAAATTGTGTTTAGAAGAATGGATGGAGGCATGCATGGGACTATAATACCTATTTACGAGATTTTATGAGAAGACACGTTATTATTAATCCATCATATACCATGATAATTAAAACAAAAGATTTATGAATGAAACTTACGTATAATATACGTATATATATATTATATATACGTCTCTGGGACGCAAAAGGTTAAGGGAATAAAAAAAAAATCAATATTTTTCTACCGCATATCGGCTAAAACTAAACTGTTATACATGCTCATAAGAATCTCAGTTTGGTTAGACAAAACCGAGAACAGATATAAGTTTAAGATCAAGATCCAACGAACCTAAGACACAAAGGTCGTGGGTATATAAATAAAGGTATATAAATAAAATAAAATAATATAAGTTGGTGGAAGATAGTCTAGTGATACTTTTCAGACAGCCATCAAGCTTCTGACTTAGCCTACCAAACGTCAGCTGTAAACACGAAGCCGTCCTTTTTAAGGCCTGCCATGCGATTCTTAAATGATTCGTCAACGAGCTCGTCGACGAGCTCACCGATGTAAAATACTTCGCCCTTGTACATAAGGTTGTTTTTCCAACGTTTCTTGTCATCTCTTCATTTGTTTCATGGATGTTGTCAAAGACGCAACGATGTTTGCTCTTAGAGAATCGCACGGCCGCAGCGTTCATCCACCCGAGTACTCAGACAAAATATTTTTATTTTGTCTGAGCCCGAGTAGTGATCGTTCCAAGCAGTATAGTCTTAGGTAATAAACAAAAAACTGTAAACTACTTTTAACAAAGACTACAATTAATGTTTTAAGCATGGCAAATCATGTACTCTTAAAGTTAAATGTCACACCTTTACCACGATAGTTCTGCTAATATAAATATAGGTAGATAGGACACAGTCGTCTTCGTAAAACCTACGACGAGTTATTTAGTGCACTATAGCTGACTTTTCAGAGATCATAATATAATCCTCTCAAAATGTACGTGTTTTAAGAGTGAGTAATCTATCAAACCACATAACTCTAAGCAATCTGGAACATTCTTAAACTATCTACATAATTATAATGACGAATATAGGAAAAAATGTCTTAGGGTTGATGGAGCAAGTACAATTTGAAAAATTTGATACTGACTTCCATTCTATTCAGTTATTGGAGTGTAACTAAAAAACTACTGGACCGAATTTGATGAAATTTAAATGGGACCACACGGGAAGCACCAGCTATCAAACAAAAAATAGAAATTTGAGAAGCAGTTCACCCTATCGAAAGTTATGAGGTAACAAACATACAATACAGTCGAATTGAGTACCTTCTGCTTTTAGGAAGTCTGTAGAAATATTTTACATTCAATTTTGATCATAATCTTCATTGTATAGCATGTGCCAATTAGATAAGATTGTAATATTAATATTAGATATGAGTATATCCGTGTTTACTAATTTGTACGATTTTAAATACAATGTCACACGATTTTATGCAAAAGGTTGCGAGTGGATCAAGGAATCAAAATAAAGGAAAATTCATTGCAAAATATGGGGAAGGCGAATGTACAGCAGTGGACGTCCTACGGCTGAGATGATGATGATGATTTCATTGCATAGCTGTAGGTACCTACTTATGAACGTGCTGTACATTGAATTTGCTGAATATTAGCTAACGATCGTTAAGATTCAATTAAGGATTTAAGCAAAAACATTAATAAAACTCGCCTCTTTTTTGACAGCCGACCAGCAAAAAGTGCACAAGGAATTATTTTTGTCATCAACGTCATTTTTCTGCAGGCATGGCTGTTCCATGTCACCTGAAATACATGCAAGAAAGTCAAAAATCGATCTATTCCAGCATGCCGATTTATCTCAAAGATACACACATCAACATGGTCTAGGGATATTTCAATTAAACCTAAATAACTAAAATTCTATTAACTTTTTGTTAAGACACCTACTCATTGAAATAAACCTTGTTTAATAGCCTATCAAATCTGATAATAATCTTACAGATAAAGTTAAATTAAAAAAAAACTTAGAAGAAGAGGAAAAACTCAGTCAAAATTTCAATCTTAACTTTATTTTTGAAACATCAAAACCTAAACAAAACAACTATTTTTTTTTATAAAAATTGTTGAAAACTTAAAATTATTAATCCGTGGATCCATCTAAGACTCTCCTGACTCATCTGCAGTGGTTCTGCATACTCAAAACAAGGGTGTCAATATCCTGTTGTGGAATACTGTCCCAAGTCCTGCTAAGATGCAAGAAAAGCTAAATATCTTCAGGGAAATTCCTTAGAGCTCTTCTCTGCATAGCAAGCATATCCCAGGCATGCTCAATAGAATTTAAGTCAGGGGATTGTGCAGGCCAGTGTAAAGCTTGGATATCATGCTGTTGTAACCAACTTGTAACGATACGCGCCGTATGTGGACGGGCATTGTCGTGCATTAGCTGGAAATTTTGTCCCATTTGCTGTTTGTGGGGCAACATTACAGGCTCTAGCATCTCATCTCGGTATTTTAGAGCAGTCATATTGCCTTATATCCAAACGAGGTCCGTTCTACCGCCGAGAGGAATGCCTAGGTATATCTAGGTATGTATGGACATGGAAGAAACAAGTCTATATGGACCTGCTAGAACCCCAAAGAGTCAATTTACTTATTCATCATCATCATCACCATCATGTCAGCCGTAGGACTCAGAATAATTTACTTATTATTAACAATTATTGACCAGCTTGCAGCTATGCTCGCGAATTATTATCGTACTAAGTTCACGTTACTAAGTACTTGTACCTAGAGTAAAATCTATGTCCCTATTAATGGTTTCTACTTCTTTACACTTGAAAGGCTAGAGTTTTACCACTATCTCACTTGATGGTCAGCGATGATGCAGTCAAAAGTGGTATCACACAAGTCCTAGAATAATGACTGGCTCTAAACGACAGCTGCCGGAAACAAACTGTTACGAGCTCAGCGGTGACTTTCTAATTTGAGAATAGAAGCTACTGCTAGCTGGTGGACGTCAAAAAGTACCCTACGACCATGCTGTGGGTTTCATAAACATGTTACTATCACTGAAAGATCAAACCCGGGGTGAGGATCGATCTCACGTCCGTCTGATCGACGACCGTCCCTTGTACCTCTGGGCTATCGTCGCTTCAAAAGGCCTAAAGTTTTAACAGTAAGACTAAAAACCACATTTGAAAGGGTGTGGCTCCCATTTAAAGATCTTGAGTAATGATATAACGACAACCGGAGTCGAACTGCAGTTGCAGCGGGATAGATTTTTGAACGTTGTGAAATAGTAGAATTGACCTCCTGGATATGACAGAAACTCACCAGTATATAATTGATTATCCAAATGTGTGATGTAGCTCCCAGCCAGCCGCAATATCTCTATTTTACTGAGCTTCCTGTCTGGAGGCTCCGTGGGTATCAGGAGACGCAGCGTGTTGAACGCCAGGTTGACACTGCTTCGGACAAATGGTATTTTGATAACAATTCTAGTAGGAACTTGAATGCTTACATTATAAGACAATTACAATTTGAAAAATTTAATACCGACTGCCACACAAAAATACATACAGTCGAATTGAGTACCTCCTCCTTTTTTTGGAAGTTGGTAGAAAATTTAATACAGACTTTCATTCTATTCAGTTATTGGAGTATATCTCAAAAACTACTAGACCGAATTCGATAAAATTTAAGAATCGGTTTACCCAGTCGAGAGTCATGAGGTTACAAACTTTAAAAAAAATTAAAACAGATACAGTCGAATTGAGTACCTCCTCCTTTTTTGGAAGTCGGTAGATAAATAAAACTAAGCATAAATATGGTACAATTTAGTAATAATATAACTTTTTGATATCTAATATAAAATTACTAGCGGCTAATATTGCTATGGTAAAAGTGTTAGGTGCTGCAGTTCATATTGAATTGATATCAAAATATACGTATTGTAATATTGAAACTTTTCCTTTAGTCGACCTGCTCCTCCACAGTGGAGGAATATATTATTTGTCCAATATGTTTTGGAAATAAGATTTTTTTAACACCATCTTTGAGATCAAATCGATAATCTTGATTAAATATAATATACAGTGTGTCCGGAAACTCAACGATAACGTGGCACCAGATATAAGAAAAAAACATTTTTTTCCAACATGGAGTGTCAAAATTTACACTGACAATAACTTTGTTAAGCATAACTCGTCAAAACTTAATTTATTTTACTTAGGTAACAATGTTTATTGCTTTGACTTGTGGAGGCGCTTAATCCTTCCTATAGCGTGATAATTAAAACAAAAGATTTATGAATAAAACTGACGTATATGTACGTCTCTGGGACGCAAAGGGTTAATGGGACTGTTATTTGAGATTACATTAAAAAAAACACTGTACATATTTATCCAACTTTTTCGAAAAATGTCAATTAGGTAACGCTTGGCTAAGGGACCTTTTTTTACCTTAGTTTTCATAACTGGTATATGGCCTCTCGGCCTGTGCGTGGTTATCGTAGAGTTTCATGACAACCGAAATATATAAATAATTAAATTTATCATTTTACCGATGTTCCTCACACGTCTTCAGTAGTCCTTAATTTTAAATCTCATAACTGATAATTATAACGTTAAATTAAATAGATTTTTGGCAGGATATATAGACGCAAAAACAAGCAGAGCAGTTCGAGTGTACTTAGGTACAGCTCGAACTGCTCTGCTTGAGCTCGAACTGTATAATCTTGTTTCAGACACCCTTTATAAATTAACTTTATAAACTAACATCAATTAGCTTTGTATGATTTCGCTATGAATTCGCGCCAGTTTTAACATTGCACATACTCGTAATATGCAGTAATATAATAATAATAAAAAACTATCAAAAAGTAGAGCCGACTTTTAAAGTGTGTAATAACTTGTGTCACACTTTTTAGTGTAGAAGTCGGTTCTATTTTTTAATAAAAAAAAATTGCAGTCTTTTTAGTGACCTTGATACTTACGGGATACACCGTCAATGATGATATCATTATAATAAATCGACACTTTTTAGTTTTTGGAGTGTAATTTAAAAAAACTTCTTGACCGCATGATGAAATTTATATGGTACCACCACGGAAGTATACTCTATCAAACACAAAATAATCATCAAAATTGGTTCATAAAAGACGAAGTTATCCGCGTACATAAAAAAATATACGGTAGAATTGAGAAACCTCCTCTTTATTTGAAGTCGGTAAATTATATGAATAAAATGTAAGAGGGCAAATCATGATGTTTCTATCAAACACTCAATCAACTCAATTGGTTGAAAAGCAAATTTGCCGGCAGGTTACAATTAGGAGCCATATATTACTTTGGGAGTCATCAAAACTAGCGTAAATATGTGTCTTCTAGTGACCGTGACATTGGACTCATCTTCAATTAACGTCAGGTGAAATACTGTTCTAACGCAAGCCTATTCAAACATAAAAAAGTTTTGTTATTTATCGGCGATCTTCACCCATTTTGGCCGAGAAGTTTACTCTCCTCTTAAAGTTCTTTTTGAAGGCCATGATTTTTTCAGGACTTTTGTTGGGATCTGGGCATAAAAAATACATCACATATATGGTTGGTGTAAAAAATCATAGTAAAACAAAATATATATTGGAACGTGCGTCGTCTTTTTTAATTATCTATGGTATAGCAATTTATATGTGAGATATATTGATATGCATATTTTAGTAATCTCTTTCTTGTCGAAAGCCTTCATCGAATAAGCATTCATAGAGGAAAATATTAAAGGGCGAAGCAAGTAAGCATTCCCTCCAGTTTTTTCAAGTTTTCCTGTATTTCCCCATTTATAGTTAATATAAGTATTCTTTATATTTATAGTATTGACGTACTATTATTGTGTAGCTTGTTGGTTGCACGGAATATGCGAATAGTGAAGCATTTTGGAGTTTATTTTATTTTCACGGGTCTATTGAATTGTATGTATTGAATATCTTCTTCACTACTTCAGCTCAGCTCTGCTTTGCATAGGTTCACGTATAAACAATATATTAGAAGTGCACATTTCATACTAACTTTTGCGTCCGATCCCGCTCCCGTGCGTTTGCTTGACACCTCTGCTTCACCGCCGGTATGACGTCACTGTTCTGATAAGGCACTGTGAATACATGCTGCTCCCAGTTGTCTCCAGTGCAATGGTAGTTTATAAAGTTCTCCATATTTTTTAATAAAAATATTGTATCTTACAAATTATTTTTATTTGGGTCTTTCTTATTGTCGCTTTCTTTACGGTGTTCCTAATAAAAATACTCACTCTGTAAAAATGAACTTATATTAAATTACCTTCACACTGGTATAAGATGCTTTAATTTAGAATTTGGAACTCTCTTTGTCTGTAACTTTACCTACAGAAATTTCTCGCGTCTTTTTATAAACTTTGAATAAAATTTTAAATAAGTTTTTTAGATTACTTATAGATATAGGTACGAGTATAAAGTTTTTTTAGATCACTTATTTTCTGGCAAAGCGGAATGCGTACTATTCCAAGGAAGTTCGTCGAGGCACTAATAAGCATCCCGATGGATATGGTTGATGAAGGAGTCATTTAGGAAGAACAGCGCGCGCCACTGACTGGCTCTTAACCGATAATTGTATAAACAGATGGCTTTGAATAACTCAGGGACGCATTTGTGGGCAAATTTGGGTACTTATAAATTACTGATGAGTTTAACAGGTTTACATTATCATTGTGATATACTTATCTTATTAGCAATGATGAACTAACTAATGTAGTTAAGGTGTTGTCAGATCTTGATGTCGATAAATATGAGGGTTTTAGCAGTTTAACTCATAAGCAGTGATTAATTTAAAACTACCAAAAACAACGTGACATTTCTAAGACTTAATACACATCGACGGAATTAAAACATATTTTAACATAGGTATTAAAGTACATTAAAAAAATACCACTTAATTCCACCTTAAAAACTGTTTTTTTCTTTACTCACTATTGTATTTGTCATGAAACACAAAAATAGCAATTTTTAATACAAATACATTGACGGATTATTTTTTATTTATGAGTGCACATTATTTTTTATATCTTTCATGTATAGAAAGCGATCCTTTACATTAATAGGTATTACTATAAATACCTGTATAGATGTAAATACCAAACAACAAACATCCTCAGTAGTTACGCAGCTGAGTGCTATTTTTGAGTTTATAATAGGTATTAATGGGTCCAGTCATATCGTACACGTATTTTGAATGACAAATCATCAGCGTAACTATAACTACATAAGAACTAATGCTCGTCACCACTTTGACTTGGTGTTAATTAAAAATTATAGCTAACTAGCTGCTCTCCGCGGTTTCACGCGCGCGGTGATAGATGACGATAATGATGATAAATCTTATATAGCCTATGTTACTCAGGGTGAATGTAGCTTTCCAATAGTGAAAGAATTTTGAAATCGGTCCAGTACTTTTTGAGCCAATTCGTTACAAACATACATACACATCTTTCCTCTTTACAATATTATACAAGATATAAGATTTCACACAATAATATTTGTTATGCAAATTCAAAAGCTAATTATTTTGGGATAACCTCATTTTACATAGCGGAAGCTGAGAGAGGTTAGTGATCTTGAATCTCCTTAGTCCGTTCCCGTTGTGGTGTCATGTCATCAAGAATGTAAAACGCGTTGCTCCCCCAGTCCGTGTTCGAAGTCTGTTTGTTCAAACTAACTATCGCAATAAATATACTTAATGACCTGATGATTTGTCAACTGTTGATTCCAGAAATCAATGTAACAGCTGTTTTGACTGAAATATAGCGTAAGTATTTTGTTATATAAGTGTGTTATATATTTTTTGAAACACTACCTGAACCAGCAGCTCGGGCCGCGTGGAAAATTACTTGATATATTACCCTTTTGAGACATTGACAGAAAATAAAATTGAAAGGAATAGCAGCATTCGTTCAAACCAAACACCAACATTGATCAAGTTTGGTCGTCTTTAAGTCATCACTTAAAGACGACCAAACTTGATCAGATGTGACAAAAAAGTGACATGACCATAAGTAACAAAACGGAGCAATTAAAAAAAAAAACAAGTTATTGTTTCCAAAAATTAAGTATCTGCTCTCTACTCTTTTGCGATTCTACGAGTATCAATCCGAAATGATTGCAACATGAATGGAAACAATAAAGTTCTTATTGATTCCGACTATAAAGACAGTATATAGCATTATACTTTGTTTAAAAGACAAAACCGTATTAAAGAAGCTTGACTGAGCGGTGTCAGTGTCTTAATCCATCAAAGATCGAACGGCCAGACACAATAGAAATTTCATTGTAACCCCTCATGTGACGATGTCACAGGTGTGACAGATGTGTCAGGTTAGAGCATCGCTTTTAAACTTTTACGGCCTTACTTATAAACGCTACTTATACTTAAATAACGCCATTTAGTTCTTACGGCGCAGGACCATTTTTCTGTGCACAACACAAAATAACGTCATTTAAAGCGTTTATAAGTAAGGCCGTTAATATCCGTAGAATCAATAAATATTGGTAATTTATATTATATAAGTACGTATCTGTCTTACTTAGAACGGATCAATTTCCGAAATAATTAATCAGGCATTAGGTATAATGACTCCCTCTGCCGTAACTTTTGTCTCTGGGGATGCTTCCACATATCCACTGAATGAGTAGTTCCGTGGGAACACGTTAAGTGGCTAAACGATACGAGTTGACGACCGCTTGCTCATTCGTATTCATTTGTTACTAACGAAGTTCACATGAAAAAACAATGCGGACCGTGCGACAAATTGTTGTAATGATGATGGTAAACATTCCACAGACAATTTTGTATGCTCATAATGGAATGGTCTCTGATTCAAGTCACTTTACAAACTGACTACATATACTCATGAACATTGTCAGTGTGGTTTTAGAATATGTTGTTAATGAAAAGGAAGATTAAAAATGAAACTTAGTGCCGAATTGAGAATTTTGATCTGAGATTTGATTCTTGATAATTTTATTTAATCAGAAATTTTATTTGAATACTTGATATTTAATTAGAAATTTGAAAGATTTTGAACAATACCACAAAATGTAGCATTCTAAACACAAAAGTACGAAAATCATTTTTTCTGTGGAAAAAAATATGCGGTAAGAAAATCGGCCAATTATCCATTAACGAGTTCATGCATCAAAAGTAGTAAATGAGAGTTTCAGACCGAACCAGTGTGATTTCTCGGTAGATTTCAGTTTTTCATTAAACAATAATGCACCCATGAGCCTACGGAACGTCTAATGATCTCTGATGACTTCTCCAAGAATGCTTATAGTGGCCGCTTGTCATTCAGTTCTGTAGCGTACAGTGCAGGTCTCTGGAAGCCGACGACGACGGTTTCGCGAGATACGTCACGTCCCCTCCACGAAGCTTCGGCCAACCGAAGCGTGCGCGCCACGGCCGAGACTTTCTCCTCGCGACACCTCAGCCGGTGAAACGATCGTCTCCGCGAGTCGTACACGCTGCCGCGCGCGAGTCGACCGCCTTCGACGCACGCCACACATCCACACTTCCGCGTGCGAAACGAACATCCGCTTTCGCTTTGTAAACAGTAACGTGCGAACCAACCGTGTTTTCAAATTAGGAACTATCAGTACCGACTGCATTCGGTGAATGAGTTTCGTGTCCGACTATCGGGCGTTTGCACAACGCTCTGGAGTGATGCCCGCACGCGAATAAAGGTGAGTTAAGTTTCCCTTTCTACTAACCGTTCGATATTAGACGATGACATTCGATGATAAAGTGGGCGCAGGCGATATGTCTCACTAGTGAATGCAAGGACGCGATCGCACTTTGCCTAGCTACTGGACGATCGGTTGCAATGGTCATTGTCCTTGTTTCAGCAAATTATACAAATAAATAATTGCCTATCATCGGCACATTACACGGGTTGCGAATACAAAACTGCACATTTGCATATTCATTGTAAAACAATAGTAGTCTTGGGAAACTATACTTGGTTATATTTATAAATATCTCCGTACCTACCGAATAGCACACACCTAGTTAGGCATAACAGTTACTCACATTAGAAACAGTTACCTGTGGCACAGAATAAATAATAGAACTCCGTAACCGGTGTAGGTTAGGCTGGAGATCAGCTGTTCAGCACCGTTGCGTCGTCTACAAAAAATAGTACAATGAAAATGTTAATGCACATGTTCTACATGTATTTTCACTATCAAAACTCGTTTACTACCTACATACATTTAAATAAGTCTATAATTTAGACTAGATTAAAAGTACAATGTAGTGAGATAAAGATATACCTACCCACACAGATCTATGGATATATCAGTTGGACAGTGTTAGTTTCAAATTCTTGTTATATTCAGTAGTGGGTTTTAATAGGCTATTCACCATAGTTTTATTTTAAGCATATTGTCTTCGAATTTAATACTCGCAAGTTATGATACCGTCATAGGAGATGGTAAAAATATTTTTTTTGTTATGGTACCGTCATTTATTTCTGTTATTTCTAATCATTCTGTTAAATTCACAAGTAGCAATCGAAGTAAGATCTTTGAATTATACGTAAATACTCTTTGTTGTGCATTTAGATTTCAATATTCGTCACAGTAACAAGCATTTAGTTTAAAATAAAATTGAACAGCCATAAAGCTGCTCATAAACGACGTAATATTTAATCAATAATTGCCGCAATTGTAAACCTAGCCAAAAGTTACTTACAGCCCTTAACTTTATTATAATACGAGTGCAATTTGAAAAACGTTATACCGACTTCCGTTCTATTCAGTTATTGGAGTATAACTCAAAAACTACTAAACCGAATTCGATAAATTTTAATGGGATCACACAGGAAGCTTTTTAGCAGAATTTTGAGAATCGGTTTACCCTGTCAAAAGTTATGAGGTAACAAACATAAAAACAGTCGAATTGAGTACCTCGTCCTTTTCGGAAGTCGGTAGAAAATGGGATCGTTTCGGCTTCATCCGAAAGCCTTCTTCAGGTTTTAATAACACCATCAGAGAAATTAACATTATTGGGCACTGGATTTACAATGGAGGCATTTATTTCCAAAGTCCTAGCTCGTTACGATCCCCTAATGTAAGGTAAAATGAGCCAGCTTAACGGCAAGTTTTTATATAAAACCAACATACTTAACTGTTATTTCTGTGCATTTCTTCTCACACTACTAAATACCTAAACAGGCAAAACTTACTCTTTTGGTTTCAAAATTTGCACAGCATTAAAATTAAATATATATTGTCAAAATAATCAACAATATTATATCCTTAAGAGGCTCCTAAAATAGCTAGTATTTTCGGAATAGTTGCCAGAACTGTATACAAGCTAAAGTAGCTAAAAATATAAAAAAGATAAAGATTAATTGATGTGTGTAGTCATATAAGGATGTGCATGTAGGTCTTAAATTTAAATAGGCCTCAGCATGTTTTGCTTGCGTAGGCGAACAAATAAACGTAGTGAGATGGCGGTTTGATTTGCAAGTGGCAAATAATATATAACTAATAATTGAAATATTTATATAAAGTGAGAATTCACATTGAACTTAAATATGTGTGCTTGTCAAAGAAATAATAACTAAACTTATTGTACTTCAATTGTCATTTAAAAAATCATTTATACTATAATAACATTTTTAGTCAATAATATGTTCTTAACTTGAACTTTATATAGACTAAAGATGAGGTATTAGGCTTTGCGGGAGCTTGTTATAAATAACAGGTCCCATGCAGAAAGTGCTCTTCCGAAATTAATATTTTTTCTCGTAGAGTTCAGCCTTAATCTTTTTGCGTCTCGTGTGTTTCTTTGTACAGTGTCGGACAAACCTGGGAACAGTTGCGGATTGGCTTATACGAGTACAAATATTGGTATATACATACATAACAAAACCTATTGTCACTGCATTATAAAGCCAGTGCTTTACAATTAAAACAATTTACCCGAAGTCCTAGCCCGTTCACTGAGATAAAACAAGCCAACATCTAATTTTCATAAACCAACACAATATTTTCATAAGTATTATTTTAAAAGAACTTCGACGCTGTCTAGTTTTTATTTAATTACGGATCTGAAGTACACTTAATCGTGTTATTGGCATATCATTACGTGAGGTTATTCAGAAGCAAATACCGAGTAGTTTCCGCATGAGTTCACTCGTCGTCGGGCCGAATTAGCAAGAAATCCTGCGAATAGCATCTATAAGGTGCTGAATAGTAAGTACCTACAATTGATGGAAGTCCGCGTGATTCACTGAGGATCTTGACAAAAACCCGTACGCACTGAGATCCGTTGTAGACGGCGGCGATTGGAAGGCCACTTTTTGTAGCATGGCTGCTAATTGTTGATAACTACATTGATAGGCATAGTTGATGTGACCAAACTTGTTTCTAATTTTACTGTTGGTATCAGTTACATTTATATTATTTTATATATATTTATTTTATTTTTTGCTATCAGTATCAGTTGATAACAGTTATTAGGGTTAAATTATGATATATAAATGTGTTTTTTGGCAATAAATATTTTTCATTTCGTTTCGTTTCGTTGCGTTTCGTTTCATTTCGTTTCATTTCATTTCTGTTCAAGTAATCTAACTAAACTGAGCTCTTGATGTTTATGGCATTTGTCACCAAATTGATCGATCGAGCGATGCGTCTCTGCTTTAACTGACCAAATTAACTTTCATTTGTCCGTATGTTTGTTAGGTTGTTCGTTGGTCTTCCTGTACACGTTTCTTTTAACAACCAATCTTGAAGAAACTTAGCATGCATGTTCTACTATGTAATAAAAAAAATTGTCGTCGGTGATTTTGAGTGGGGGAGTCGCAGAACTACTAGTATCTATTGACGGATTACTCACAATGAGCGCTCCCCATTCCATTCTTTTGAGTCTACATCAACTTGTGCCCTGGAAACACTACCCAGTAGTGCTGGCACACTTTTACTTCGAGGTAAATATGTGGTCCTGCGGTCGTATCTACCAAGACTGTACTTTGAATTGAACAACTCTTTCCTTCACCACTTACGATTCGCTGTCAAACAACCAAATACAAAGTCAATAGGTAATCATTTGTTCAATTTAGACATCAAAGACGTACATATAAACGTCAATGATTCATTATAATGTACTTTAAAAACTCTACCGCCGCGTTCCATAATATATAGAGCCTACCGAGAAGAAGCGGCAAGAAACTCGGGGCCATTCTTTTCATATAGATGTTTACAATGTTTCTACTTACTCGTAGGTACTACTTTTATTAAATTTTATAGGTATGTCATAGGCAGATGACATCTTGCTAGAAGTGGAGTATTCTAAGCATCATTGTCTTCTATGTAATGTCGGACTATAATATGCTTTTTTACTAAAACGATTTTTACAGTCAACTTGATTTTTCCGTGAGCTCAGTTATGTGTTTTGGGATTGTTTTGTAAAAACGCACACAATTTCCTAGGAACGACTTCTATTCTGTTCTTATTCCCAGTATTAAAAGGTACGTTCCACGCAGTGAATACACGTAGAAATATAGGTTGTAGATATGATATCCACTACACTACACTATACTCTAATACAGAATACTGTGTAGTTACGGTATAAAAGGCCAAGCTAGTGAAACGGGAGTTGAAAGGCTGTTGCAAGCAAACATTTTGTTTTGCTTCTTCACAATTATTTTGCGTTTTGTCGTACAGTATGAAAACACAATTTGAATGCTGCATCCGTGATTAGTAATTATTGATGATTTCTTTTTTTCAAATATTTCGAAATCAGCCTTCTTCAAATTTGCCCAAATTTTCCAGTTTTAACCGATTCGCTCCATCAATATTCTTCGAAACGATATAAAACAGACACATAATGATGCGATTAATAATTTTGAAATGACAAGTTTTTCTCTTTTATTTATTTATATTACAGTGCATTAATTATTTTACATAATGAAATAAACGTAAGTAAATCTGCTTTTTCGTTTGTGGTGCTAAGCGTTAACCTCAATTATGCTTCATTCGGTAACAGCTTCGGCCTGCATTAAAACCTCTCGGTTAGGAAATATAATATACAAGCCTTAAATTTAAAAACTGCATATCTCTTGCAGTTTTTATGCCATTGTACTGTAAAGCATAATTGCGCAACATAACAACTCAGTGCGTACCAACTTGACATCCTGCCAATGACCTATAAGAATAATTAAGCTGCATGCGACGCCGGACGCGGTTATTCGCATAATGCCTTAGTACTTTATGTTTGTTACAGATAAAGTTATGTCAAATTAGTTACACTTATGTTTAGATCGCTATTTATCTAGGGAAAAATCACAGCTTTCATATCACATCATGCGTCTTTCGACAATCCGGGTCATATTCGGATCCGGATTTTCGAAAGACGCGGGTTCGAATCCCGTCTAACGATGTGGAATTTTGTTTTCTAAAATTGCAATGTTTGGTCTCGCTAAGCAGCCGTTAGTGCTTTAAAATACATAAATAAAAAAAATACAAAAAATAGAACCGACTTCAACACGTGAACGTGTGAAATAACTTGCTGAAGTCGGTACCATGATAGATCAAAGTGCCTATTATCACATTATTGTGCGTATGGTACCGACATCGAAAAGTTATTTCACACGTTTCAGTATTGAAGTCGGTTATATTTTTTGGTTTAAAAAAATTGCACCCTTTTCAGTGACCCTTGCTACTTACGGATGGATTGTCACTCACCGTCAATAATGATTTCATCAAAATAGACGAAACACTTTTCAGTTATTGCAGTGTAATTCAGAAACCGTTTTACCAAATTTGATAAAATTTAAATGGGACTACCTCAGGAGTATACTTTATCAAATAAAAAAAGAAATTTGAGAATCAGTCCACAAATGGGGGAGAAATACATAATAATATAAAACATAGATACATAAAATAAACATACATTAAAAAAACATACAGGCGAACACAGAACCTCCTTCCATTTTGAAGGCAGTTAAAAATGTAAAGGATCGCGTTTCAACGTGATCGGCGATTATGTAAGTACTAATTATCGTAGCGTGGGCGTCTCTTCATTGTCACGGACCAGAATTAACATAGTACAGTCGCCTGCAATAAGATGTATACATGTCACAATCTTCAAAAGTGCCTCAGCAATCCGGTTCATAAAAATGGAGTTAAAAAATATTCTTAAATGAAGCTATTTATATTATTTTACTATACATATAATACTTATCTATATTGTTATAAAATGTGGTACTGTTTTATAGTTTTGAAAATTACGAAATGTATACATCTTATTGCAGGCGACTGTACGTACACATTACGGAAGTTAGTCCAGACTAATAGTCGGCAGGTAGGTATAACTGTAATATTTTGACTTTGAACGCATTTGTTTTGATATCACACTCAGTTTACAGGTTTGTACAATACTTTGATTCATGTGAAAACTTCGACAATCTGGTTGTTCGGTAAACAAACGCTGACGATGGGGTTACAAAAATATGAAGTTTTTGATTGCATACATACCTACCTAATACATATTGCAGTTTGTAGAACATCAAGAAGCTAACGACTTCACAGCAATAGGCTTCCATACATGGTTATTTAACACGCCTTTCTACTATTTGACAACGTTTGACAATCTAACCCGCATCATATCCTGCAACTGCAGTTCAACTCTTGTTGTCGTTCGATAATTACCCAAAAAGGCATTCTACTATTTTCATAGACAAATTAGAACGTAACGTCACGTATATATATCTATTGAGTTAGCATAATATAAAGTTTTGATCGATCGCTGGCTTCAATATAAACGTAATTGCAGCTGGACAGTTTTACAATAGCAGAATAAGAAACCTTATAATTCAGCTATGGTTTAATTGCAGTTGCAACGTATTAAGATAGTGAAATCGGCCCCTATGTCTAGTACAGAGACCAAGACCTCAGGACAGGAAAGGAGGAAAGAATATTTGACCAAACTTAGGGTAGAATCAGAGGCTGTTAGATAGCATTGCTAATTGAATAGTAAAATGTACCCAATTGTCTTGAGAGGTTTTCCAGAGTAGAAAGTATCCGGGAATCGTACTTTCGAGCAAAGGCTCCTCTTAGATACACCGGATAAGAAGACGCATATATAGAAAGCGACGATTTAAAAAATGCTATAACATTTGTTATACAATATAATAACAAATATTTGAGCTATTCTAAATAAAAATCGTATTAAAGTTTATTTCATCAAAATTAAGACGAAAACTTTTTATTTAACTTAATTGACTCGTTTTATTTGCGGCCCTGTGTATACGCCATATAAACAATAGCAAGTACGGGGTCCTAGTGACACAGCACATTACAATTTGTAACAATGCATAAAACGAAAACGCTATGATTATAAAAAAATAACAAAAAATAGGACCGCCTTCAACACTAAAAAGTTTTAAATCACTTGATGAAGTCGGTACCATGATAATGCAAAAGTACCTATTATCGCAGAACTGTGCGCATGGTAATGGCTTCGACAAGTTATTTTACACTTTTTAGTGTTTATTGTGGTTGCATTTTTTTGATAAATTTTTTTTTTCATTTTTTAAGTGACCCTTTTTACTATCAAGATGATTGTCATTTACCGTCTATAAGGATATCATTAAGGCAAAACACTTTCCAGTTATTGGAGTGTAACTCAAAATCCACTTGACTGAATATGATGAACCACTACTAAAAGACAATTTAATACTTGAGTTTAGATTCGTATTGTATCGTTTGTTTAATGTCGATGAATAGTTGTTTAAGCCATGCATTAACTTGAGGGTATTAAAAAATAACCAGTTTTACTTGTTTTATTTTATCAAACGTAATAAAATTACTGTTTTGTATTTATATATCTTTGTATTATCATACATAAAAAAAACTTAATAAGCTTCGACATACTATATTAAAGAGTTCTAAGAACTGCGAGCCAAAAGTTTAATTATGCATTACTTAAATATAAAATTCACAAGGTTTGAAAGAAAGAATGTGACGATAGAAAATGTTAATTTTGAATGGCACAAAACCTAGAAGATAATAATAAACCTATAATCACATATAACATGTACAACGTTAAAGATAATGTTAAAGATGATAAAGATTATAAAGATCCTATAAATGGTTTTCAAACGTGCCTTCAGATACCGATTGTGTTGAAAGTTTAGTTGTGCCAAAACGAAATATAATTGGACTGAGCTAGAGTTGAAATTCAAATCAAATGATGTTGCCTGTTGATCAGCAATTTCTGAAGCCATCAAGTGATATGTATGAGGGAGTTTCTCTTCAATTTTAGTTTTACATTTTTTATTCGTACGTATGAAGATGAGGCTTCAGATAGTGCTATACGCACACAATACAAACAAACTCAAATTTGGTAAGCTGGCCTCGGTCAAATGGGTCAACTTCTCGCGCTTGCTCAAGCCAAGCGCAATTATGATATGACCGGCCATTATTTTATTTAATAATTCAAACGGTTACCAGCCTATCATGAGAAATTATCAGCTGTTACATGAAGATTAATTGCTCCATTATTACACTTTATCAGACATAAAGTATAGCCCAGCGCCTTGCGTTGGCTACGATAGTCGAAAAAAGCCATATTTCATTGTATATTTACGTCAATTTTCATGTATACTGAATATTAAAACTCGCATATACAGGGTTATTGGTAAGTCGACCTATTCCCGTTAAGAGCGTGTAGCTTACATCGTTTCTGACTGATTTGACTATGCAACACCTAAATCTAACCGTTTTCGAGATATTTAAATTTATTTGAAATGTGTAAGCTTTATTATTACTATTATATTCCATCAAAGGTCATCATGCGGCCAGACACAATAGACATTTCATTGATATAATATAACGACTTTGATTTTCTACCGACTTCCGAAAAAGGAGGAGGTACGCAATATTCGACTGTATGTTTTTTTTATGATTGTTACCTCATAACTTTCGACTGGGTAAACCGATTCTCAAAATTCTTTTTTTTGTTTCGTAAGCTGGTGTTTCCTGGTGCCGTGTGGCCCCATTTAAATTTCATAAAATTTGTTCCAGTAGTTTTTGAGATACACTCCAATAACTGAATAGAATGGAAGATGGTATTAATTTTTTCAAATTGTACTTGTTACATGTAAAATTAGATGCTTTAGGACATCAATATCCAATATTGTACGTAAAATTAATAAATAATTCGTAGATAATTAAAATGTATTAAAACTCATAAATAATATAACAATTAAATTCAAATATCTCGACAACGGTTAGATTTAGGATAGGTACAGTCAAATCATTCAGACACGATGTAAACTGCACGTAACGGGAATAGGTCGACTTACCAATAACCCTGTAGATGTAGTTGTATTATTATTGTACGGAGGTGAATTCTGAGAGTAACGCCCGTGTCCCAATAGGGGCTAAACTAATGGGGTAATTATATTAAAGCTGCTACATGTAAGGTTTTATTTTTCATTAATAAGATTTCGCTTAGAAAATATAGTGCTCCATATGGCGACAATACAGCTTTCACTAGAAAGAAAGAGAAGAATATAAAACAAAGTCGTATTAGTATTACACCATTTATACCTCAAGAACGGCTGGACCAATTTTTATGATTTTTGTGTTTCCTCGTTTTGTCATATCTCGGGGAAGGACATAGAATACTATTCATCATCATCAACATACATCACCACGCGGGTGAAACCGCGGTGTGCAGCTAGCATCTAATATGCCAAAGTAGGTGAAGTTACAGGCAGATGAGACTTAACAATTTATGGGGGATCCCAATAATCTATCTATCCATAGTTGTCCTTACTACCGATAGAAATTTGACATCACGACCATACGAATATTGTCAAATATCTATCTCTAGTAAGGTAAACCGGCGATAGACAGGATTATTCGCACCGGCCGGCGAAGTGCAGGTCAGTTGTGACGAAATGCCTGTTCCAGCCAGCGGTCACCACTAATATCAGGTAGGCCTCAGTCTTGTACCGTTTCCTTATAACATTAAAAAAAAACAAAGTATGTAATACGCTCGTACTTGTGACCACATTGACACATATTCTAGCGTTATTGCGTTCTTTAGTCGATTTGCCTTGATGTGGTAAACATGACCCCAAATTATTAATAAACAGATGACCCCGGTTGACCTAAGCATTGATTTATGATTACATACATTTAAAATTCGATTCAATTTATTATGTGCCGACATATTACTAACGTGGCGTGTATATTGTGTTCGATCATTTGTATAGATGTAGTCTACTTTAGGTTTTTCAAATTTGTAATGCACCTTGCACCCCTTTTTTATAGTTCATTCTTCTTTGTTAAAAATCTACTAAAATTTCATACGTTCCTGATTTCTTTAATTCATTTTAAAGTATCTTTATAGTTACACAGCTCAACTTATTTGGATGGGTTTATTCCAGAAATCCCCTTAGCTCATCCCCTGCGAAGGGGATTTCTGTACTTTTTGTCCAAAAATCCCCTGCGAATCGTCTTATGGTGTCGGAAGGGGATAGTTGGACAATAAGTCTAGAAATCCCCTTAACCTTTAAGTTGGACAAAAATACCAGTGCTCCCCTTAACCAATTAATTTGCAATAAAATTAAATAATAACAATTAACTAAATATATAGTAATCAAAGAGTCTTTATTTATTTATAAAATGAATCATCATCAACATTTTTATTTTGTCTAAATAGATACTGAAGAATCTAAGTTACACACTTACGTTTTATTTTGTCTAAATAGATACTGAAGAATCTAAGTTACACACTTACGTTTTATTTTGTCTAAATAGATACTGAAGAATCTAAGTTACACACTTACGTTTTATTTTGTCTAAATAGATACTGAAGAATCTAAGTTACACACTTACGTTTTATTTTATCTAAATAGATACTGAAGAATCTAAGTTACACACTTACTTTTTCAGTGTGACATTAAGGTTAAAAAACAACTACTTATGTCGTTGTTTTTTTTATTATGTTAAACGATGTAATACGATGAATATGATTACGATGTAATCATTTCATATATTATCAAAATGTATACATGTAATTATCTAATAAACAATTATCACATGTCCACATTTTAAAAAATACACTTCTTAACTAACTAATAAGATTTTATGGCGTGCATGTCTCCAAATCGTAACTACTGTTTTTTACGTGTGAATTTGGATAGTCAAATTCAAAACTATAAGGAAAGAAGAAGGCAGATAAAGTCAATAATAAAAAATCATTTAAATTTGAACATTTATAATGCCTCGTAGTTTCCTATCAGGCTACCTTAACCCTTTGCGTACCATTAACATAAATTTACAATACAATACAATACAATAATACTTTATTGAACACCAAGCTTATAAAAGAAAACAAATAAGAATATTTTACAAAACAGGTTGTACAATGGGCGGCCTTATCGCTATAAGCAATTTCTTACAGGCAACCTTGGGATGGATAGAAATTTATATACATTAGAATTGGCGCATGGTGGTGTTAAGACGCGCTCGTATCCTGATAATAGTAAATAGCAGAATTTTTAAACACCTCGTGTAACGAAACCGATCGATAATATATTATGAAAAAAATATTAAGGTTAGAAAAAAAATAGGAAAAGAGTTATAACCGAATAGAATTCATAAATATAACTCTCTTTCTGCACAAAAAAATCCTGAATAGGTCCACAAAAATAAACTTTCACGTTCAAACTCTCAGAATTTTCAGCGATAACACAATATTTTTTTTAGGTAACACATAGCCAACGTATAATACTAAAGTTATAACCAGCAGTTTTTTCGATTCTGTTAGTATATATCGAAAAATATAAAGAAAACATACAAAATTAACGCATTTTCGCAATACATCGTCCAATCTACAAGCGATTTTCAACCTTACGTAAAGCATCATAAATTATTTTAAAATTGGGGTCGGACCGCGCCTTAAATGAAAATAAATAAACAATTTTAACTTAGTGCATAGATCATTTAAAAAAAAATGCCTTGTTACCATATTACTTTTTAAAATATTTCGTTTGCTCAGACACAATCAAATATATACATATAAATAACACATACATTCACAGATTAGGTACATATATAATAATATGATACATAAATACAATACACAAATACATACAATACATATTTATTATATACTCGTATATATATTTTATAATATAAACATACCTACTATAGGATCAGTCAAATTCAAATTTACGTGCGTTTTGTTCATAAATCTTTTGTTTTACTTATCACAGCATAGAAAAGGTTAAATCATAGTATAAAAGTTCGTTTGAACATGGCATTAGTGGTTGGCTATGCTAAATAAAATTCATCTGTATCGTTTCTTTTATTGTTGGTCAAAATTTATTTTTTCGACTTTAATTTTACTTTATAGCTTACTTAACTAATGTTTACTTTTTACCTCGACTGTTTAGTGCTTTTAGCTTTTCAATTATGATGAGGCTTCGCACGCCCTCATATAAAAATCACTCTGTTTAAATCATGTTCAAGTAGGCACATATAACATCGTCTGAACGTAACTTTGACACCGGCAAAAAACAACCACAAAACCACCTCTTACATCGTGCTATAAAGTATCTGTCCATCAGCCGACAATGTTGCTCTCATAAAAGCATACGGTGCCTACTGGATATGCGTTGAGTAGGTAAGTATGGTATTGCTCAAGTCGGTACATTGATGTAGGCCAGACATCTCCACAGGCCATCTAACCGACGCCCTACTTGTATCTCGTCATTATAAAAGCTAATGAGGTGTTTATGCAAACTAATTATAATAATCAAAGGCATGTTTACTTACTGGTACACCACAACTTTGTTGAACCCTACAAGACTATTTTACGTGGGTAAAATATGAAGATGACAAAGAACGCAACCGCCATTTCTCAAGGGTTTTAAATATGACAAAATACAATAATTGTATGCTCTGAGGAGAGATTTATTAATCACCAGTGCTTTTATTTTTAGGCTTCCGTAGTTAAAGAGGAAAAGCGAACCCTTAAAGGACCACTTTGTTGTCCGTCTGTCTATATAATTTCCGCATATTTTACATTCGCCATACATTAACATAAATAAAAATCTATAGTTTAAATGAAATACGACACGATGACGAGGTTCTAGACCTCGAAATTTAGCAAGTAAATGTCTCACAATACAAGTAACGAATAAAATTCAAATATATTTGTTAGATTAGATTATAGAAAAATATTTACGAATTTAAATTTGCCATTGATGAATTGATCGTATCATGTTTCAATGTATTAGATAACATTATATCAGCCGTAAAGTTAACTTTGTCCTTAAATCCGACTGTATTTTCGTTTTTGTACTGAACCCCGGTGTGCGAGGCATACTAGCGCTCGTTCATTTGAAGAATATTATAAAATTGAGACACTGTTTGATTTGTTCGATGTATAAAAAGATCTCTATTTTTATTGCTTTTCTTCACAAACAACAAATTGAATTCATGACATTGTTTGTATTTACATTTTAAAATATCGGAGGACAGATTTTTTTGTTTTTTTTTTTACTTAACTACCCTTAGACACTATACATTGGTGAAACCTGAAGTACACATTGAAAACTTTATTAAGCCTGAGGGGCATAGTTTTTCGACCTAAGAAGCACACATATACGATGTATTCTAAGGGCTTGAAGGGCACAAAACATTTTTTTATTTGTAAGCCTGAGGGGCAAAGTTTCTGGCGTCTAAGCTTTTAGGAATAGTTACAGACCTACCACCAACAACTTTTTTATGCACTCAAGTGGTTTGACATGCAAGTCATGGCTGATGGTAAGCACTACACTTACCCATTACAGTTGTAGTGACACCCAGAATTTAGGACTGTTGTTTTGCGTTTTTGTTTGCGAATCTCATCCGTAATTTCACTTTCTTATCATAGTATAACAGTAATGCTTGCGCACTATTGCTTCGCGGCAGAATATCAGGAACCGTGGTGTTACCCACCAAGACCAGGTCTCATGCACAAGAGACATAACACTTAGTAAGTCGGGTTTCCTCGTCGTAGGTAATATATTCTTTAACGTGGTCCAATTACAGAATAAAATCGCTATACTGCAACGTGTTTGCACGAAGCTTTAGTCAACCGGACTTTGTTCTTCAAGGTTCCATACACTCGTCATGATGCATGGAAAATTGATGATTGTCACTGATTGTCGTTAACTTAAAGCTACTACTAACTACGTGAAAAAACTCAATGTAGGTACTTACGGTACAGCGTAATTAGTAGTAAGTGTGCACTGACCTGTGCTTTGATGATTATGTTCGCTATATAATAACTTATTTGTCGTTATAAAACAAATTATTAAAACCACTATTATCTCCATACAGCTAAACAAATAATAAACTAGCTAGTAGTGAGTATCACACTTGTACAAAAATTAGTTGTCCCGCCAGCGGTTCCGCCCGTTTCACCCCTTTAGTAGATAAAATTCCAAATAACTTTCTTTAATGGATGCTTACAACATAAAAGGTTTATATAAAAGGCATACAAGGCCAATGTTTGTAGCTGGAGCGATTTAGGCTATCGTTGATAAATCAGTCAGTTTCTAAATAAGTCAAAAATGCAACATCAAAAATGTATTAAGTATAAAATAATTATCAATTTATATCTCGTTTTTCTTCGAATTTATAATAACGATTAAACACTGGTTATTCATTAATATTAAAACAACAATTATTGGTCCTAATTTAAAAAGACGAGACGATTTATGTTTATATCAATATATTTTTGAGGTTTTCCACTAAAATGCCTTAAAAACCTTCGAAGCACGGACACGCACAGGGTGGGTCTTACAATCTAAATAAGGTTTAAATCATTCTTAACATTAACACCCCAATTATTCATCAATTTGTTTCAGGTCCAACACTCATGATGGTGGAGAAAAATACGTGGATGGTATTGGTTGGGGCACTCTTCTTCACAACGTGTCTTTGCGATCCAGGTTCGTACTTTTTGAACTTATTGTTGTTCATACATGCCTCATTTATCCTTAACTTACTGTCAGAAAATACCATCAAGTTACAATAATATATGTTTAAACACTTGCACTGCTTTTTAACAATTTTAATGACGCTTGCATTTCTGAAGAATATTGGGAACTTCAATCGATCACACTGTTAGCCTCCTTGCACTGTGTTCTAGTAGGAGTACCATGTAGTAACATCCACTATAACTGCAGCTCAGTTCACATCAGGCACTTAGTGAATACAGTTTCGTCTCCTACAAAAGACAGAGGGTACCGCTAGATAAATCTATGTGATACTAACTGACTTACTAGATAGGCGGCCCGGGCACACCACCCCGAGAGCGTCGTTCTGTCCTGCAGGATTAGCTCTTTCCCGCGTATTTAAATCTACCAATCCAAGCAACAAAAATCGTCACTTCAATCATACTATCATACTAATATTATAAAGAGGAAAGATTTATATGTATGTTTGTAACGAATTGGCTCAAAAAGTACTGGACCGATTTCAGAAATTATTTCACCATTGGAAAGCTACATTCACTAGAGATGACAAGAAACGTTGGAAAACAACCTTATGTTCAGGAGCGATATCTTATAAAGTATTTGACATCGGTGAGCTTGTCGACGAGCCCGTGGACGAATCATTACAGAATCGCACGGCAGAAGAACTTTAAATAAGTTCGTAACTGGTCGGAGACTATTTCCGGTAAATATCACGCCGGTCCTAGCCGGTTTTAAAGCATAATTATATAAGGTTTTCTATAAACTCCTACAAGTATATAGCTTCAACGATGAATATATTGAAACGGATCTGATTACCCGAAGTGAGGATATTAATCTCCATCTGCCTACACACGATGACACTTCAACACGATCACGGCTAGGATTCCCAACGGTTACATCCGCTTGTGAACAAGAATATGCCGCTATATAGGACGGTACAGAGCTTTATCTTCCATAAACGGACATGTTACATAAATCATCTTTGCGGCTGAACTGACTAGATACAATAGTGTACAATATCGCTAAATAGAACTTAATTCTTAACCATACAATTTCATATTTTTTATGTGTATTTTATATTTATAGCCCCCAGACTAAACGTTAAAATGTGTGTCAGATTTTTCTCAATCACTGAGTATATCACTCCTGCGTATTTTTTACTTTTTATACTATAGACGAGACTCGTAAGTCGTGCACCTTGTAGTAAGAAGCACAGTTGCCCATGACTGTTACAATGCCACTAAAAACTTCAAAAAAATGTATTGCGTAGCATTGCACTGCGCTTGTCTCCCTATGACATTGTTTTCTGAGTGTCAAATCATTTCACTTCCTACAATGCTTTTACAAATATGGTACTTAATGCTTGCGCACTATTTCTTTGAAGCAGATTATAGATTATCGCCCGCGGGCGCACGCGGTGGTACAATCCAAAAGGCTTTATCCAACTAGACTATTTGTAAATGATGCCGATCTTTTACAAAAAGCCTAGTTGCGTATTAATCAATATAAAATACTCGTGTAGACATTTTGTTTTAGAACAAATTACTTTATTATATATTTACATTATTGCCATGTATGGCCCATACACTGGAATAAAAGATCGAGTCAAACTATTTAATTACTTTGTCAGATGTTAGTAATAACTATCAAAGCTCACAGAGATTACGTTCTGATCTTATATGGTATGAACAATATGTATATAGTTAGTTTTGTAACTAATCAAGTATGCCTCAGTAGTCAGGGGTTTTATTGTCATAAGAACTATTTAAAAACCTCGTGCGGTGAAGTCACGAATACATCTGCTGTAGATAGGTCTGGTATATATAATTTATACGTAGTAAGTATACACATGTAACAGGATCAACAGCTTATTGCTGACTTTGTTTTTCTTTGTCAGTATCAAAAGTGGGGGTCAATTATTTTTATCATTATTTATTCTAGCAGGCCGCTGCCATGGAGCAACGTCCCCAAAACGGTGACAGCATTTCACTATGAATGGCAATGTAGAAAATGTTTTCCATGTAGTTAGAAACAGTTTTAATTAAAATATTTTTAAGCATAGCTATTATTCGACTTAATCATATGCTTGGTGAAAAAAAATACACTTTCATAGATTTTTGAACGTTATACAGTGCAATAGTTATTTACTTATGTAATTAGTTACTTATGTAGGTAACAGAGATACCTACATCATTTGATATATTCAAGACGGTTTCAACCATTACAATTAAGTTATTATTCCATAATGTGATTTGATTACAAGATAATGTAACTAATAATAATTTTATAATATTAGGTACTCGTACTATTCTAGCTATAAAAGTGTAAAACTTTTTATATTTTGAACTAGCTGCTCTCCGCGGTTTCACCCGCGCGGTGATGGATGTTGATGATGATGATGAATCTTTTATAACCTATGTTACTTAGGGTGAATGTAGCTTTCCAATGGTGAAAGAATTTTTAAAATCGGTCTAGTACTTTTTGAGCCAATTCGTCACAAACATACGTACAAATCTTTCTTCTTTATAATATTATAGTATAGATTTCCGACGCAGACTTTCCACCTTAGTCTTTGGGAAACAGATAGGCCAACATTTTGGTCACGTGTCAATAAATCAGTGGGATATTGTGTAACACCGACTTGACGAGTTGAGAAATGGTCGCTGCTAAGGATAAAATAATGGATACAATTGCGTTACCCACATGTCGTGCACATGACTCACAAATCCTTGCGCTTATCTACACTGCATGAGCAAATGTTGCAGTTTCTTTTAAAACCTCATTATTTTCGTGTTGTACTTGTAGGTAATGCAAGCATTTACTTCTGAAAACAAGTGTTTATTATGATTTTATTCATTTTACTCGTGAACATAGTACACCCAACTATTCCGAAATATAGACAGCTCAAAACAAATACAACACTCGTCACCCTAACAGTATGATAGCCTAAATCTAGTCTAGGCGGTAATGACCCTGCCTTCGAAACGGGGTGTTCCAGGTTCAATCCTTGGCTGGGACAAATATTTGTGTGATCAGTAGAAATGCCTGCACTCAGGTCTTGGTGGTCTGAGATATATCAATGTATGTGCCCACGCGTCCCGCAAACCGTATAAGGGTGCGTCAGATTGATTTTTATGAATATCACATCTTACTCACATCAATCATAATTCGGATGTCTTTTTAAAGTTCTATGAATCTCCAGGTACAACGCGTTATTATGTTAATTGTAGCATTTACAACTGGACTACCAAAACCTTGACATTTACGGTACTGGTATCGTGAAAGTAGTCTTTAGTGGCCGATGAATATGGAGCACTTTTCCGTGACAATGGAGCCTATTTCAGCATTTGAGAGTGTTATGATTTATGTAAAAACAAAGCAAAATTAAAAATCACCGTGTTACAAGTACTGTGTGGATTTTTATAGTTATTTATTTATCTACTTTTAAAAATCCCAAACCAGAGTACCTACATATAAGTTTCAACTGCAGACTGGTTAATTAGTTTTATCAATAACATTAACCAACTGTCGGTTTTAACAGGTTTGGCATTTTTAGTTCGTTCTCTGCTTCTGATAATATCATGGCTCAAAATTAATACACTCAAAGTTAATTAATTATTTAATGTTAATGAGATTGTTAAGAGACAAAAATTATGCCCAAATATAAAAAATAGACAAAGTGGCCAGACCGCTGGCTGCATCTAAAGTGTTATAGTAATTTTTTTGTGGTGAAATTATGAGTCAGCATTAACGTTAGTTATTTAGTAGTTAGGTGCGTCCCCGGCCATACTCGAGAACTGAGCAATAAAAGAAAGTAGACATACAAATAAGTAGAAGTAAAGTAGACATGAAAAAAGAAAGTACACAAATTAAACACGTATTATCAGGAAAAAAAACTGAATCTTCATAATTCATACTTATTAATTCATATAACATAATTCACACTTCATAATTTTCGTCTGATTTGCAATTTAGCAAAAAATTTCGGCAATTTTATTAGTCATATATGCGTCGTCACGAGCTCTGTTAAACGGTCAACCTGCCGTGTGATTCTCTAATTATTCGTCGACGCGCTCGTCGACGAGCTCACCAATGTCAAATACTTTGAGATATCTCTCTTGTACATAAGGTTGTTTTTCCAACGTTTCTTGTCATCTCGTCATTTGATTTACGGATATTGTCAAAGATGCAACGATGTTGTGGTCGCAAAAGCGCCAAAAACATGAAAATTTAAGAATTTTTAAACTTCCCTCACAAAGAATTAAGCTTAGAAGTGAAAACCAATACAAAGACATTTACAACTTTCTGCGTTCTGCCCTTAGCTTTAAGATTCATACGACGTTAGTTGCGTCCTCGGCGGTACTCGACGACCCTGCCATAAAAATAAGTAGCCGTATTAAATTTATAAAACCGACAGCAAAAATCTGAAAATACTTCAACATTTCCGCAAAAACTTAAGACTACTCAGTATATAAGGTTATTAATAAAATATCTTTGAATTGAAGAATGAAACTAATTTTGCTTTAACCTTAAATCATAACCTTAAAATAGGTTCTTCTAAAGATTATTTGAGCGAGTACAATTTTTAAGGAAGATAACTCATATTATAAATATTACTAATATCAGGTACTTATTAAATTATAAAATCCATTATTTGTAAATTATTTACAAATAATGGATTTTATAATTGAATTCATTAATTCAAATTCATTTGTCTACTGATAGATCTACTCAAATGCTTAAAAGCATAATAATTATCTTTTATCTATCATTATCGACGTCTAATGGATATTGTTGAAACGTGTGTATAATAGGTTTGATATATTGTTGTGCTAAGGTCCTTTATTGATTAATTCAAATAATGATGAAGACAAAGGTCACTTGACGTAACAACGGGTAATTTGGTAATTGATTTGGGGCCCTTGACTTCAAAGATATACCGGAGCTAAAATATTAATTGTGTGATTATTATAACGCTATATTCGTTTTTTACTAACAATAGTTCCGTATATACCATGTGTCCGGTCACCGATGTCGGATACTTTAATACTTAAAATACAATTAATTTTATCGACAGATCCTTGATCAAATCTTTTTTATAATGAGACAATTTTTGTGTTTGTGATAATTCTGCTTGGGTAGATACTTATTGTTTAATTTACACACGTACCGTGCGTACGTTTGTGCTTCTGCGACAACTTTTTAAAAGGTCTGTATTTTATAAAAGTTGGCGATAAAAAAGATTTGATCAATGCTTTATCGATAAAATTAATTGTATTTTAATCCCTTAAATTATCCGACATAGTTGACCAGCAGGGCTATTATGTATCTCAGTTGCTAACAAATGTTGATTGAAATCTTGAAAAATGGCGGCCCTATGTCAGTTTTGGCAACTCCAGTAAGCAAAAATGTTAGTAATTTGATCACTGAAGCTGACAAAAGTGACATAGAGCGGCCATTTTTTCAGATTTCAATCCACATTTGTTAGCAACTGAGATACATAATAGCCCAGCAGACATAATATTGTATATGTTCAAATGACAATTATAACAGTAGCATAACATAATTATACTTAAACAATATTTTATTTCAAGTATTTGTACGTAATTGGTAACGAGTGGAACCACTTGAAAGTGGGTCAATAACAGCGAAAAAAATAGCACAAGCTTACATACATCGAAGGATAAGAAAGATTTGAGAACTCATGGATGGGATTCGCAACGTGGCATCACTCAATTCTTCCGTCTTTGAGCCGGGCCGTAAAGTAAATTTATTGTGACTTTCTCATCATCATCATCATCATCTCAGCCGTAGGACGTCCACTGTTGAACATATGCCTCCCCCATGATTTTCCAAAAGGACCGGTTGGAAGCGACCTGCACCCAACGTCGTCCTGCGACCTTCATCAGATCGTCTGTCCACCGTGTCGGTGGACGACCTACGCTACGCTTGCCGGTCCGTGGTCTCCACTCCAGAACCTTTCGGCCCCATCGGCCTGGTTCTGCGTGCTATGTGCCCTGCCCACTGCCATTTCAACTGGCTAATCTTCTGAGCTATGTCGGTGACTTTCGTTCTTCTACGGATCTCCTTATTTCTGATTCGATCACATCCCCGAGCATAGCCCTCTCCATAGCTCGTTGTGCGACTTTGAGCTTATCTATGAGGCCCATAGTAAGAGACCACGTTTCAGTGCCATAAGTCATCACTGGTAACACACATTGGTCGAAGACTCTTGTCTTGATGCACTTAGGTATTTTTGACGACTTTCGGGACTTTCTGATATGATAAAATTAGGAAATACGAAGATTTTTCAGTAACAGTCTAGAGCAATTGCACATCATGGTTATCATTATATGGAATTAAAACTTAACTGGCGAGATGTATGTCTATACATGATATGTAAGTATCCATACTACTGCTAACTACTACTGTATATAGACGTGCTGTCGTGTTTTTTTTACTACTTAAATAATATTTATCAAAACACTGGCTGAACCACCAGCGGCTTCACTCATTTGGTCCATGGGATACGAAGCCTCAGAATTCACCTTCTTAGGGCAACTTATAAAAATATTTCCTTTGCAGATGCTTACAACTTAAAAGGCATCAACAGTCTCTAGTTTATAAATAGCTCTAGCAATGTAGGCTTTGTGTTTATGAATCAGTCAGTCAGTCAGTCAGATATTCAAGTAAATATAAATACTAACTATACACGTAATTTGTATAATAACCAAAAAAAAATGGGCGGTACAAAAGTGTTAAGTAATACATTGTAGATATGTAGTCAAAATTTTTATTACTTCACATTGAAATAATTATTAATTGTTAAAGTTTTCGAATATTCCATCTAAAAGTATGGACACCATCTTAACAAAAATACTACATGCCTATGTACAACTTATTAATGAAAACACATGATTCGCGTCAGTGAAAAAATATCTCTCTTACTCTTTCTTACACCCCCCACCTGAGCGTTCGGTGTGAAAGAGATTGTCGAGTTTCGGCTTTCGTTCGTTCGTTTTCGGAAGAAACAAAGGCCGCGCGGTGGCAGGGCGGAGGGTGCGGGGTTGGTTCGGTGGCCAGGTCTTGCGAGAATGCCCGAGCGCACAGAATGAATAATAATATGTACTAACGAGCTAGGACGCGAGTTTGCCGAATGTTATGATTATGAATGATACATTTCTATGTAGGGGTGTTAAGTTTCATGCATAAACCGCACGCATGTAGTATATCTTAATGAATAGTGGAAATGCCTAGAATAAAATTTGTAGGTGTGAATCAATCTAGACGTTTGACCAAATATTGATGATTATGCGGGATTTTTTTATTTAAAGTAGTTTTAAATATTCTTCCCTTGTATGTATTAAGTACCAGCAACATATACCTAGTGCTGTTTTTTTTTTTGGTAATTATACAAATTAGGTGTATATAAATAAAAATAATCACTAAATGTGTTGCTAATCGCAAAACTTGAGAACGGCTGGATCGATTTTAATTGTTTTGTTCGCTCATAAACAGTGGTAGGTACTATAAAAGCACGAAAAATCATCAATATCGTCCATCAACACACAGGTGAAACCGCGGGGCTCAGCTAGTATTTTAATAATAACATATTTTTCAAGCGACCATGTTCCTTACCGGTAATGGGCAATATCCTTTATTTTTGACAGCACGGTTATATAGAAAACTATCTTGCATGGATATGTGCTACTAGTGAATGAAACAGCATTTGACCACAATCGTTGTAATGATAAAAATCATCGTTAACAGCATTAGATCATAAAAACCATATCCGTTCGTAATCACACAACAAATTATATTGTTAATTATTTTAATTTCCTGAACATTCTCAGCTACATCCGGCAAATTTTTTTTTTTTTTTTTTTTTTTTTTTTTTTTTTTTTTTTTTTTTTTTTTTTTTTTTTAGAACGGACTAATGCTGTTTGCCTCTACCGGCATTTACAGCGTCACCGGACGGTTGGCGAGCGCAGATGGCACTCAGCCAGATGCGGGCGCAGAGGGCGCACCGCCTAAGGCGAGCGTTGAAGACGCTTCGCCGCAAGGAGAGGAGTAGGCGACTTGCTCAAGGGCACCACTAGGGTACGGACCTCGGCTTGGGCCGTCGCCAGGAGAGAGGGGAGTAGGAGAGAATCGCCCCGGTACATAAGTGTACCGTTGAAAGTGGGCCCTATGAATTTTAACTCTACGACTATTTGGAGAGAATCTAACCAAGACATAACTTTTGCCTCGAGCTCGCCGGCGAGCTCGGTGTTTGACTGTGTTTACCACTAAATCATAACCTTGTGAACCTCGCCTCCCCCCATTTCCGCGACATGGGTCCACACCGCGACCAGGATCGTCGCGTTGTGCACTCATGACTGTACTTTGGGTGGGGCTACAATAAGAAAGTGAAGTACCTCGCCCACAGCCATGGTGGCTGGGACTACAAAGAAAACCAGTGTTACCTCGTCCGCAGCCATTTGCTGGGCCGGAGGATACATCGCGACCGGGGCCGCGGTGTATACTCCCACCCGCACCGTGGCTGGGACTACAATCGTGTGTGTGTGAATTACCTCGACTGCGACTGGGGCTGCGAAGAAGATCTCGGCCGGAGCCTACAATGCGATCGGGATCACAGCCCTGGTCGGGTCTACAACCATTACCGGGGTTCCCTTGGGACGACGCTAAAGCTGCCGAAGTAACGGCTGCGATGGGGTCGTCCGGGTCACCCAAAATATGCCTTGGACGGCGACGGGGGGGAAGGAAGTGGGGATCGGTTATGTCAGTGGAGTAGTTCGCCGCTTCGACCACGAGGGGATTCGAGTGGTGGGGGGCTTTGTCGAAGTGGCGGCGGGAGCAGTCTTTCATATACTGCGTAATAGAGGGGAGGGTGAAATCGCAGTGCAGTTCGGCGTTCCGCAAGTACCACGGAGCGCCCACTGCCCTGCGCATAAAGCGATTTTGAATCACTTGAAGTTTGTGGAGGTCGTGTTTCTGAGCATGGGCGAACGCTACAGATGCGTAAGTCATGATTGGGCGGATGCAAAGTTTGTAAAGAGTCGTCTTATTTCTAAGAGACATTTTACTGTTTTTGCCTATGAGGGGATTAAGACGACCCATAATGAAGGCCGCCCTATTGCGAACAATCTGAATGTGTTTCGCGAAAGTGAGTTGGCGATCAAGAGTGACGCCCAGGTATTTGGCAGATTTAGCCCATGGGATGGGTTCGCCGAATAGGACTATGGGTGACGGCATGAGATTCCGCCGGGTCTCAGTGAAGTACACTGCTGCACTTTTGCTAGGATTTACTGCAATCCGCCATTTACGAAACCATGCACCGATTACGGTGATGGCTCGTTGGATGGCGCATCTCTGCCTGACCTTGAACCAGCCAGTAGAGTAGATTGCAGTATCATCCGCAAACTGAGCGATCTGAACATTAGGTTCAGATCGTGGGATGTCGCTGGTGTACAGCGAGAAGAGAATGGGTGAGAGTACAGAGCCCTGAGGGACACCTGCGTGAATGGGATGCGGGGAGGAGAGCGTTCCCTCGGTGCGATAGCTAAACGTTCGATCCCTGAGAAAGTCTTGTAAGATGAGTACAAGACGGTCTGGCACACCCAGTTGGTACAGCTTGAATATCAAGCCGTTGTGCCAGACTTTGTCGAACGCTTTCGCTACGTCGAGGAAGACAGCTATGGTCCCTTGGGGCTTTGGTTTCTTATTGAAACCGCCTAGGATGTGCTCCGTTACGCGGTGCACTTGTTGGACGCAAGAGTGTTTGGCTCTAAAACCAAATTGCTCATCGGGAAGGAGGTTATTGGACCTAACGTGGGACCAGAGTCGGTTCACAATGAGCCGCTCGTAAATCTTCCCCAGAGAGCTGAGGAGACTTATGGGACGGTAGCTGGAGGGCTCGGCTGCCGGTTTGCCTGGTTTGTGAATACCAATGACAATGGCATGCTTCCAAGTGTCTGGGAAGGAGCAGTTGCTCATAGCCGCATTGAAGATGCTAACTAAGAGATGGACTAGTGGGACTGAGAAGTGTTTAATCACCTTGTTGCTGATACCATCAGCCCCAGGGGATTTACGGGTCTTGAGGCTCTTGATCAGAGACACAACCTCGGATGATTTTACCGGTGGGAGGAGTGGGAGGTCAGAGATGGACATAGAGCTTTTACGTTCAACTTCAGATTCCACCGAATCGAGGTGTTTCTGGTCGACGTGATCTACATTTAGAGTACACTGAGCCTCAAGGCTATCAGCTAAACACTCGGCTTTGTCTTCGTCAAGGAACGCTATGGAGAGGGGAGGTGGCCTAATGAGTGGAGGCATTGTCTGTTGTCCGTCAGATTTCAGAGTTCGAGCCAACTGCCAGTATGCCTGGTGAGTTGGCTCAATCTCTGACAGTTTGTCGTCCCACCTTTGATCACGCAGCTCACTCATGCGTTTCCTTACAGCACGCTGTAAATAGCGCATGGTGGCTTTGTTCTCTGGGGTTGGCATCGAGTCATACGCCCTAGTGGCGGCGTTCTTAGCTGTCAGTAACCTCCTCGCACCCTCGGGCAGTTCAAAGCGGCGACCATCCGCCACTTGGACCTGCTTTGAGGATTCACCTACTGCGGTGCGGAGGTGGTCACTGAGAGCCTCGATCGCAATTGACACGTCTTCTACTGTCTGTATGTCATCGGGGATTCTATCGAGAGCGGGTGAACTGATAGCTTGGAGGGATTCCCCCAGTTGCTTCCAGTTCACTACCGTTCTAGTGATAGGGGTTATGTCCGTCGGGTCGGGGCCTAATTTCAACAATACAGGGCGGTGGTCTGAAGTCAGTTCGTGTAACACTTCTATTGAGCGCAACCGGAGGGTGACGTTCTTAAGAAGTGCTATGTCAAGTATGTCTGGTCGTTGGTTGTCAACATAGGGATATCTTGTGGGCTCCAGAGGGGAGAGAATATCAAAGTTTAAGTGGCTGACCAAGCCTTCAAGGATTTTACCATTACTATTGTTACTAGTACAGTTCCATATGACATGTTTACTGTTGAAGTCACCGATCAGAAGGACGGAGCTTCCCAGAGAGAAGAGGGCTTCCAAGTCTGTCTGTAATAGTTCTTTACCAGAGGGGAGGTAACATGAGGCTATGATGACAGGTTGATGACCTGACATCGCTAGAAAGCAAACAGAGGCTTCTAGTATTCTAAGTGGTGGAGTAACAATTGGGATACAGTGCAGAGCTCTTTTGTAATAGATGAGAGTGCCACCTTTTGGGGTGGCCACTCTATCATTACGAACCAAACGGTAATTTGCAAACCTAGGGTTCGCTGTACCTGGTTTCAGAAAGGTCTCCTGCACGCATAGGATATCGACCTGATGGGTCTTACAAAATTCGTGAACTTCGTCCTTTTGACTAGAGAGGCCGTCAGCGTTGAAAGTCGCTACGGTGACTGAGTGGGGCTTAATTCGTTTCGGTGTACTATCCATATTGGATGATACCTAAGAAACGCTGGGGAGGGCGTAGCGCCTCACTGCGCTGATTAAACCCGCGTGTGTGAGCGTGGCTCGCAAGCGGTCTTGGTCGTTTGTGGCAGTACGAAGTTTGTGCGCGAATGCACGTACTTCGTCCACGTCTATGACCATCGCGTAGTCCATGACAAGGGCTATGTCGGCCGCCAGGTCAGATTGACCTGGGGCGTCCATGAGCCCAGCCATTGGAGGCCTAGAGAGCGGCGGTTTGGGCTTAGGAGCCGGCGCGCTGGCAGAGGCCTGCGGGCGGGCGGGGGTGAGGGGGGCGCTTGCTTGTACCATGCTCAAGGGCTTGGACCAAGCGTTGCGCGCGGGCGCGGGCGCGGGTACAACAGGTGTTGCCTGCGGTGCGGGTGAAAGGTTAGGCTTAGGGCCGTTCCCTTGTGAGCGGGTAGTGACCGGGCGAGGAGGGGGAATAGGCCTCCTAGCCGGCCCACTGGGTGCGCGGGGTGCCTTAGGGCAACCGCGGTAGTTGGCGGTATGTCCCTGTGTGCCGCAGAGGACACAACTAGGCGGGTCTGATGAGTCCCTAGTGCGAGAGCACTGGGCTGTCCCGTGATCCCCTAGGCACTTGACGCACCTCGGGCGGGCGAAACAGAATCGGGCGGCATGCCCGTACAATTGGCAGTTATGACACTGGCCAGGCGCTCGGTTTCGGAATGGGGGTTGAACGGTGATCCCCGAGAGGTTCACTACCGTTTTGACATTAAAAATCGCTTTGCCCTCTGGCGTGCGATTGAGGATGACCAATAGTAGGTCGTAGGGCCTGCGATCTTTGCCACTGTACATCCGGTGGCATTCGCGGACGGGGTAGCCTTGCGCCTTCAAGTCGGCGAGGACGCTATCAGTTTGTACCTCCTTCGGTACACCGCGTATGACGACGCGTAGGACTTTCTCTTCTTCGAGAGCATAGGTATGAAAACTTATACTCTCGTTTTTGAGAATCCTGGTTAATGCCCTATGGTCGCTTGGGGTAGGCACCTGGACTTTAATACCCAGTTGGGTTGAGCGGGCGCTAGTGTATTGGATCTTACGATCCGTCAAAAGTCGTGAGACCATGTCCCACTTCGCCTTGTCCTGAAGGAACAGAGGCGGCGGCGGTTTCTCGCGTCTAACTGACGCTCCTTGAGAGGAGACGTCGCGTTGAGACGCGGCGATGCTTGCGGGAGCATCGGAGTGAGCGAGAGGGTCGCGGGAGGTGGGAGCGAGAGAGCCTGATGGCTTCGCTCCCGGGGCGGTGCAGGCCGCTTTGGGTGGCGGGGAGGGGGCCTCTGAGGCGGCTTTGGGGACGCGCTTTCTCTTTCCGACGGTAGTGAACCCGTCGTTGGAGATGTTGCCAACAGAGTTAGCGCGGGAGCGGGAGAACTCTACATCCATCTCATTTTCCGAGTTGGACGCTGAGTCGTAGGCGCGTTCGTACATGGTCCGAGGGACCGGGGAGCGATCGCGGGGGTGGTAGAGGTGCGCGGGGAGCGCGGGGCGCATAAGGCGCAGGGTCGGGAGAAAGAGGGCTATCTAATGGCTTGAACGCCGAAGAGCCGAAGGGCCCCCTCGGAGGGAGGGAGCCGGAGGAGGGAATTTGGGAGTCCGTGAAGCGGGGTCTCTCATTAAAGTCCCTATTGGACTGGAGATACTCGGAAAGCATTTCCGGGTAACAGCTCGAGACCCACGAGACGAACGCCTGAGGCGAAGCGCCTTGCGGGAGGCTCAGAGCGGGGGAGGGAGAGAGTAGTGACATCTCGAGGGGAATACTCGAGATGCGAGTGAGGGGTGAATGCCACTCCCGCCGGGTACAGGCGGGAGAGTGAGTGCCTAGGTGTCCCTACTGTGTGCCCTCTGCCAGTCTTATTGTGCAGAGGGATGTGTGCCTAAACGCGAGGCCCTAGCTGCTCCGGGAGCGAGGAGAGAAGACCGAGTAAAACCCGGCTTCCAACCAAACACTTGCCCAGAGAATAGGAGAGTAGGATAGGGTAGGGTGGGAAGGAGATACCTGCCGTCGGCGAGGGGAGACCCCAAAGCCGGTGAAGGCAGGCCCGTCCGGTTTTAGCCGTTCCCTCCCACGCTCAGGAGGGAAAGGCTTGACGCACCGGGTCCGCGCCCAACTGGGTGGCGTTAACACCGCAAGGATCGTCCAGAAGACCACGTGAAGCGTGGATTTGTTTGACTCGACTTTGAAAATTGAAAATTGAAAAATTAAAAATCGAAACTAGAATTCGCTCTGAGAAGAGCGGTTTTGATTAGACAATGAACAATAGGTGATTGATGTGTCGAAGCGCTCTTACAAGAGCGCGCTTCTTCCGCGACGCGAGCCGAGCCGAGCCGAACGCCTCCGTGCGCCGAACGGTACACGAAGCGGTGGCTTGACGTCGAATCTGCACACAGAAAATCCACTATTAGCGAAGTCCAACACTGAATCCTCTTCAATCGAAACGATACAGGTAACCGGCACTAAAAGCGCAAGCACTTTTAGGCCGATCGGAATATTCTCGGGGAGCACTTGAGCGCACGTCCGTCCCACTCGAGCGCGCTGACCGGAATGTGTAAGTTGCTACATCCGGCAAAGTAAGTAAATATCTATAAGTAGAACGTCTTCCCTACTAGCGTTGATTCACGCAAGTTTGGCGCGAGACGCGTGTAGGGATGTCAACATCGCTACAAAACAAGTACACATCGCATCTACGTTTTGTTGGTAGTATACGATCTACGCAACAGAAAACAATGACATGTAAAAACTGCCAACCCCGACTGCTCTGCCGGCACTCACGTAGTAATTGCCGGCAAGCGTCCTCCGCCCCCACCCACCGCCTCTGCCCACTTTTATCGCCTATTCATCACGATGGCATTCTACTTATTTGGGGCCGCGCGGTACTTTGCATCCGGATTAATACATCTTGCTAATATAACATAAGGTCAGCTCTACGTCTGCGCATACAGATTTTATGATACACTTACATATACCGATAAAATAAAGCACTACGGCATTACTTAAAGGTTGAAATGTGGTGCACCTTGCGTGTTGTTTTATCAATATGCCCTACTTACACACGAACACGACCTGTCGAGTGAAGCCTTAAGTTTATTAGTAAATATATTTTAAGATACTTTTCTTTATGTCACATAAATCGTCATCTCACTTATGTATAGGCCCTAGTATATTCAGCTTTAGTTTATTCTTCTAATTTAGTGACTGCAGGAGTTTATTTATTAATCCGATTTAATCTATTAGTAGTTGATGTTTTTTTTTTAAATATTGTTTTTGTTATCGGGACTAACTATATGTATGGCTGGTATTTCCGCCAATTATGAATTTGATTAAAAAAATTGCTTTATCAACTTTAAGACAATTGGGTTTCATAATAAGAATTTTAAGAATAGGTATGGCATTATTAGCTTTTTTTTCCATTAACTCATGCTATATTTAAAACTTCAATATTAATGTGTGCGGGAGTAATTATTCATTTATATACGACTTGCAGTTCCAGAATAGATGGTGGTGCTAATAACAAGTACTCTTATGTCTTACCTCGGGCCGAGTTATAGTTTATTTTGACGTGCATGTACACGCCTATGAAGCTATTTATTTATTGATACATAATCTACAGCCAGTTATGTTACCACTGCTGGGACTCGAGCCTTGTTGTCAGAGTTTGGCCATAATACACCACGCGATGGATAGGCTGGTGGCCAACACATTTCAAAGATTTCAGGCCATAAGGCCTTCGACATAGCTTAACGACTGTTGTCCTATGACAAACAACAGGGACCGACGAGTTAACGTGCCCTCCGGAGCACGGAAGCGCTCAGATGAATAATGGCACTAGCGGTCACCCATCTAACTACTGACCGCAGCAAGCGTTGCTTAACTTGTTGATCGGTTACGATCGCCAATTCAAGCTCCGCTGCGAGCGCTTCTTCGATTTGTTGATACTGGAGTGTAAATTAAACAATTCAATAATTAATACTTCCGAGCAAAACAGGACTCTGATGTTTCTGAACTATCAAAAACGCATAAATGATCGATAACACGCGAAAAATAACGAACGCTACTGTAACAATATATGAAACACTTTCTGTTTTCTTAAGAGGGTTATGGTATATGGAATATTTTGCACATAACAAATCGTAATTACGCATTAATAATATAAGTACAATTTCAAAAATTTAATACCGACTTCCATTCTATTCAGTTATTGGAGTGTATCTCAAAAACTACTGGACTAAATTTGATGAAATTTAAATGGGACCAAACAGGAAGCACCAGCTTTAAAAAAAAATGAGATTTGTTTCACCCAGTATAAAGTTATGAGGTAACAAATATAACAGGCGAATTAAGTACCTCTTCCTTTTTTTGGAAGTCGGTAGAAAAACCTAAATACATTTTTTTTTATTTCTTCTCAGGTACCTAGTCGATTTTTTACGTTGTTACCAATAGTATCACCAACTTATTTAAATATACGATGAATGTGAATGGCTTTAATGTAATACAGAAATGAATATCTACTCAAAATAGAGCACTTTCACTTTACTTCTAACAATAAACTCTACTAATAACAAAAAAAACAAAAAAAAAAAAAAAAAAAAAAAAAACATCTAATGGTAAGATTGCACTAGGTATAACTACTTTAAGAGATAGGAGTACGGATCTTGGAGTACATTGGAACAATGAAACTTAGTGTCAAAAGTCACGTCAAAGTACGCGAATTGTGTGAAATATTTGATACTACGTCATCAAAACGTCTATCGTAATCCATTATTATTATAAGCTTGCTATATTGACGTGGTGGTACCAAATTTAATGGTAAGGTTGAAACATGACTACTTTAAGAGGTGGGAGTAGGGCCTCAGGCAAGATACAGAATCTATAAGCCTGGCTCCCTATCGACAATTTCATTACATGTAAATTTATAATTATATAATTTATCCGTAACTCTCACATTGCTCGAAAGGTGAACCTACCTTAAGGTAGTTATTTTTATTGACAATAGATGATCTTTGTTTTAAGCCAAATGGCCATCATAAGTAACCGGCAAGTATTTATAGTGTATCTATATATAATAGTGCTTGATGATTCAAAATAATAACCAACCTAACAGCTACCTATAAAGGTGATGTTAGTCTTTTAATTCCGGGACATTTATTGACATTTAAATGTCATTCGTTCCAAGGATCGCTGTAACAGCTACTTCCTATGAACACACCCATTTTACTTTGGAATGTTTTACAGAATAATGATTTATGGAACATGCTAAACTAATTTTAAGATACAAAAAATCCGAAACAATTTACTAAGATATGATTGATTCATGTTCAACAGTACAATACAAGCAAGTACCATATATCCAAAGTATGACTATGGAGAGCTCGTCTCAAATTTCTATGAACTTTGTTCGACTTGACTAAGCAAAATAGCACACACTCGTACTTGACCAGTTGGGTGGTGGATTACTATACTAGTGTTACCCAACTACGTGTTGTTACGATTTACATGGAACGTCCCAATTACGTGTTCGTTACGGTTCACCTTTGATCAGCCGTTCGATTCTCTAATGATTCGTCGACGAGCTCACCGATGTCTTACTGTCTGTACTTTATGAGATATCGCCCTTTTGTTGGTTGTTTTTCCAACGTTTCTTGTCATCTCGTCATTTGTTTCACGGATGTTGTCTAAGATGCAACGATGTTCAATCGCACGGCTGTACACAAAATACTCTATTTTGGATGAAACTGTCACCTGCTGAAATACGAGCAGGGTATAAAAACCCCGTTATTATTAATTTGGCACGGAATGGAACTTCGCGTTCGTTACGCTCGTACCTTTATCATCTTAAGCACCATTAATGCGGATGAACTGAACTGCATTTGCATCAGCGTCAAAATATCCTAAACTAAAACCAACTGCAATTTGTAACTATCCCTTATATTACATATACATTTCTAAAGTAGATTTACATACAAAATTCTACTATTCTTATATTCTCACGTAATTAGCCGTAGTCGTCAACTGGAAAACATTGAATAGGTACAAGTATATTTGATTAACTTGACCAAATTTTATAGGGAAGCCGGTCAAAAATAAATAGGATGTGTATCAGTAGGGCTATTATGTATCTCAGTTGCTAACAAATGCTGATTGAAATCAAAAAACATGCCGGCTCTATGTCACTTTTGTCTGCTGCAGTCATCAACTTACTAACATTTTTGATTACTGGAGTTGTCAAGACTGACATAAATGCGCCATTTTTCTAGATTTCAATCAACATTTGTTACCAAATGAGATAAATAATAGCCCTGCTGCTCACACCATCTGTCACTTATCACGGAAAATTATCTCTACAAACCAAAAATGTGACTAGTGCAATATGGGTAAATAAACCTTTACCGAACTCTTAGTAAATCAAAAGATAAAAAGATCTATATAGGTGGTAGGAAGGTCACTAAGGTGTCAATCAACAACAAAAGCTAACAAAAGATGCGTAGCGAAAACAGATCAGACAAATTGATTCCGCATAACTTCCATAGACTACAGACTAAAGTAATGCGTCCTCATCAACCGAGTTTGCGTGGTTCGGCGCACGCGCAAGGAATGCAAGCATCCGCGCCGGCACATGTCGCGTTAAGTATTAGCGTTTATTCTGTGGCGATAGTGAAAGCTGAAGGCCTTTTGTAACGTAACGAGTAACGATGACTCTGCCAACAGACGCCATTTAGATAATAGACTCTCGCTGTTGCTTACGTTGTTGTCTATGTAGCTATAGGACAAGACTTTTCACATTTATTCAGTAAATATATCGTAATATCCATTTTACGTTTTTGGTATTGGAATTCCTGTGAGTTTGACACATATTCAACTATTTCTGATAACCGGAAAAACACTCACGCTAGGGATCGAATACCAGTGCCCACCGAGAGCTCGCAGATGCCGCTGCGCACTCGCCCTGAAGATGAGCATCGGACATGCTCGAAACCCGGCGAGACGTATTCGATCCCTATCGTGAGTATTTTGCCGGTTAATATAAATAGTTAAATAGATTTTCTGCGAGAGAAATAAACAATCAGGATTTGTAATATTGGACGTAGAAAATTAGTTTTCCAATATGAAAAACTCAATATAATGTATTGATTCAAGAGTTAATTTGCAGAAATTCATATAAAAACGATATTAAAAGATATATTTAGTGACTTTTCCGCTTGTATTTTTCGAGCAGAGGTGTAGCTTATTGCATGCAATATGTCACCCTCAGGGAGGAAGGGTGACATAGTAGGGAATGCAAATAGGAAAACTCAATTTTCTATGAATGTATATAAACAATTCATTAAACCAATTATGAAGTCAATTAAATTTATTTCTTGAAGAAGATACCGAATAGCCACAAATATGTTTTACTAGTGTCTGACCGCGGCTTCCATGTGGAATAAGGTAGTTGCGATCACTCAGGCGTCAGCCGTAGCATCGAGATAAAAGCAGTATATGTTTTAATCACCATATCGCCATTCTAAATTTCATCCGAATCTGATAAGCCAATGCAGCGTGAAGAAGTTAATATACACACTCACTTACGGACTAACTTTCAAGTATATCTTAATCATCATCATCATCATCTCAGGTGGACGACCTACGCTGCGCTTGCCGGTCCGTGGTCTCCACTCTAGAACCTTACAGCCCCATCGGCCATCTGTTCTGCGTGCTATGTGCCCTGCCCACTGCCACTTCAACTGGCTTATCTTCTAGGCTATGTCGGTGACTTTAGTTCGTCTACGGATATCCTCATTTCTCATTCGATCACGTAGAGAAACCCCGAGCATAGCCCTCTCCATAGCTCGTTGTGCAACTTTGAGTTTCTTATGAGGTCCATAGTAAAAGACCACGTTTCAGTGCCATAAGTCATCACTGGTAACACACATTGGTCTTGAGGTATATCTTAATAGTGTGTTTATATTTATTATTTATTAGCTGCGCCCTGTAACTATGCCCCTGCGGGAAATGCCAACACAGGGACATAATATGACACAGGATAAAATGTACTTAACCGATATATCAAACATAGGTACACCAAATGGCTCAGAAGAAAATGTAACTATAATAACGATTTTAGCGTGATTGATACCTAATTAAAAACGTTTCACTCCAAACTATACTACAGCTAGTTTTATATTCATCATCATCAGCCCACATTCGTCCACTGCTGGACATAGCCTCTCCTAAAGTACGCCACAGAGCTCGGTCTTCAGCTCTCATCCAGTTACTGCCAGCCGCCTTCCGCAGGTCGTCTCTCCACCTGGCCTAAAGTTGTATATTAAGCATTGTTAACAATTTTCTTCCAATAAGAAATAAAATGAATATCTGAATGCCTTATAAAAAGCAAAAAGAAGTGAAAGTGCTATATCTGAGTTACGCGAGTGACACCCACTCAGGTCACTTCCTCATACTTGGTGCTGACCGTGACATTAATTAATTTGTCCGTGATGGCAACGCATATTATGTGGCCGATCGAGTTGGGTTGGGCTTTGATACCAGTACTAACGTCGACGAAAGAGTACGCACAAAGCAATTTATTTGTTACCTGTTCTTATGTATTACACAATAAGGTGACAATCTGGTAGCGAAGAGAGATGTCATTTAAGGCCCAAAAGAAATGTGTTAGAGCTATTTGCAAGTTAGGGCAAACTGAAAGTTGTGAACCCTTTTTTAAAAACCTTATATAGGATCATGACATTACTTTCTGTGTATATCTACAAAAATGCAGTTTTCTACCGACTTCCAAAAAGGAGGAAGTACTTAATTCGACTGTTTTTTTATGTTTGTTACCTCATAACTTTCGATTGGGTGGACAGATTGTCGAAATTCTTTTTTTGTTTAAAAGCTGGTGCTTTCCGTGTGGTCCCATTTAAATTTCATCAATTATTTCGGCTTAGTACTTTTTGAGTTACGCTCCAATAACTGATTTTTACCAAAGTAATAGAATGGAAGTCGGTATTAATTTTTTTAAATTGCTCTTGTTGTTCATAATAACTAACATTTATTTACTATAGAAGTGACAGACATTGTACTCGTAATAAAGTTTGCTATCCCGTTAACCAGATACATTTGTCTAATAAAAGTGTGTTGTGTATGGCTTAGAGGATATACAACCATTTACCAAAATAAATCCTTGATATGCAATCGACTAAACTATTTCAAATAAAATATTGTACTTTATCTTATGACATTACTACCTTTTTTTTTAAAATAATATCAAATAATAATATTTTAATTAGTAATTATAAACTTCAAAATAAATTGCATACCTCATTGGTTAAATATGGTGTTCTATATTTAATACTTTTCCATCTGTATATTTTTTGTGTACCCATATGAGCAATTAATAAAGAAATAGAATTTGAATTTGGTGCAGAAATACGAGTATGTACTTAGTATAATTTGTGTATTAAGTAAATTCTGTCATTCTTGTCCGCTGTTTCTATAATGGATTCGTATAAAATCAAAAGCAGAAAAGTTCTTCAAACTTAGATGAATACAAGGTAACACAAAATAATAAAATTGCGCCTAATCAGTGAACGTACAATGAAATCTCCTGAACACATTCTTAAAGTAATTGCTTGCAAAGACTAGGTACTCATTACGTTTCCGACTTCGTTATAAATTAAAACTGCATAAAATACATTTGTCGATTTAAAATGAGAAGTAATTAAATGATACGCATTTATAAAATTTGGTGAGCCCACCCAAACCAGCATTGAAATGATTTAGTCAGCATACAAAGATTTAGTCTGCAATAATAAAATCAGGCAGCAATCTTTGTTCCGCAGATAATTTTGATAATGGTCAAAAATTTAATCATTAATAGGCAGCATAACAATACCATGAGTTTGCATAATAAACATTCGGTCCGCAAAATAACTACTTGGTCAGCAAGGTTTTATGATTGATCAGCAGAGAAAAGATGTCTATATGTTCCATATGTAATTATACTAGTCTAGGGCTAAGTCATATTATATAGGTACGACGACGAGCGTAGCGAGGAGGAGTGTTAGGTTACTTGTGACTACAACGCGCGAGCCGAGCGAGCGAAGCGAGCGTGCCGCGGCAGCGGCCGACGACTGAGTGCTTACCCAAATATTATAAAACAGGAACAGCTTATGGCTGCTTATATAATTAATATGCAGTACAAAAATAATTACAGCCATCCAGAATGACATAAATTGCTGATTGATTTTGAAATGTTTGCTGGCCATGAGTTGCTGACCAATTAGCTATTTCTGCTGACAGATAATATGTTTCTTCTTTCAAAAATACTAATACTATGCTAACCATTTAAATAACACCCATTTAAAATTCACCTCAGATCTATGCATCACGTCTTTATTTGAAGCCCTCATTAACAATGTAAGAGGTTGTACACCTGACTAAATGCCTTTGCATCCATCGAGCTAGAATTCGGAACCGTGAACGTGACGAAAAATTATGAAAAAACAAAGTATGTTTTATTGGCCCTTGCTACTTACGGGATCGATTGTCATTCACCGTCAATGATGATATCATCAAGATAGGCGTAACACTTTTCAGTTTTTAGAGTTTAACTCAAAAACTGCTTGACCGAATTTGATGAAATCTATATATATAAAATCTATTGATATAAAAGCGAAAGGTCACTCACTCACTCATCACGAAATCCTTGAAACCACAAGTGCTAGGAGTTTAAAATTTAGGGACACTTTTTAGGACGTAGATCACTAAGACGGGATTTTATGAAATTCAATCCCTAAGGGGGTCAAAAGGGGTTAAAACATTTGTATGAAACTCCTTTGTTTTTTAACTTATAATTGTGAAAATTTGTATTTGGAGATTCAAAATAAAAAAAATTTGGCCAAATTTTTTTTTGGATAGTGGTGGTTTAAGATGGTGAAATGGAGGGGTGAAAAATTGTATGGAAAGTTTTGTGTTTTCGAACATACAGTGGTGAAAATTAGCATTTGGACAGTTTAAAATGATGATTTCAATACTTATTGACAGGGATGACTTAAGGGGGTGAAACGGGGTATTATTATTTTTTTCAAAAGTTCTTTGTGTTTTGAGCTACAGTGATGAAAATTGATAACTGAATAGGTCATTCAAAATAAATAGTGATGCTTTCAATATTTTCGTCAGGGATGATTTAAGGGTGTAAGACGAGGGATGTAAAAACTACTATATATTATAAACTGTAGAGGTCAAATTTCTGTAGAATGAAAACTATGCTAACAACCGAGTAATGATAAGATAATAATAATAATAATAATAGATGGAAGGAGTGAAAAATAAGTTCAAATTGTTTTTTTTCTCTGTATGTTTGCCTGTCTGTTTGTACGGGCTAATCTCCGAAACGACTGGACCGATTTAAATGAAATTTCGTATGGTGGTAGCTTATATCCCTGATCAACATATAGGATATTTTTGATCCCGGTAAATTAAAAAGTCCCCGCGGATATTTAAAAATCTGTAATCCCGCGAGGCCACGCGAGTGTAGCCACTGGTGGGTCAGCTAGTTTATATATAAAGTATCCTCGGAAGTATTCTCTGCCAAACAAAAATATTGTATATATAATATGTTTTGAGTATAGATAGCTGGTTATAGAATTTTGAGAATCGGTCACAAAGGGGGAGAAATCGGCTAACATTCACAAAACATACAATCGAACACATAACCTTCTCCTTTTTCGAAGTCTGTTAAAAATAGAGTTTTCTTAGACCTGAATATACATTCAAGTTTCATAAAAAGCTATCGTTTCAGCGCTGCGCAACACACACCCACACTCACACCCACACATACCCTCACAAACACGAACACACACAAATCTTCACATACACATACACATGCTTTCGTATTTATAATGTTAGGTACTATAATTACACATCTATTGACATACTATAATATAATAATGGTGCTAATAACTTAGAAACAGGCAATTATTATCATGATACATTGATGTTTCCTTTACAAATATTAAGCACGTGTTTCAATTGTATAATTTGTATAAATCATTGCTTTTATTGTAGAAAATGTAAATCGTGTACATGAATTAATTCATTATGATATTATAGTAAACAGTGACGACTTCAATGAGTGTGTGCGGTTTGCTTATTACTTGCGTAACACTGATACATAATAGAGGATGTAAGTAGGAGATGATGAAGATGAGCGTGTTCGGGGGACCACTTGGAGAATACAAGTTGGCCAAAACAAAATCCCCGACCCCGCAATATCTTTAACTTTTTTTTGTGATTTTTCCCTTTTTCTCCGAAATTGTACCTATTTACCACCATAACATTTGTAAAATTTGTAAAAACTAAAAACATCCGATCTAAAACATACTTTACAAATGTTATGGTGGTAAATAGGTGATACAATATGGAGAAAACGAGAAAATTCACAAAAAAAGTTTAAAAAATCATTTGGTTTGTCGGTCCCTCTACCAAACACCCTGTATATACATACCAGGTGATTGTTTTTGTATACAATTATGTTCAATTTACACTTATATTATTTACTTGCGACTTCGTTCGCGTAGTAGGCTCGGCCTTCTGCCTCACCATAACTTCCCATCTTCTCTTGGTTTTTCCTCCATAAGAACCTTCTCCTGACAATAATTAATACAACAATAAAGAATTAGCGAGATAGATATATATTACAGTGGAGACTTATAATGACTCTGTTTTACTATAAGAAGTATTAATCAATTGTTTTAGTCGATAGTCTTCCTAAGATTAAATAAATAAATAAATAAAATAAATATATATTACTTCAAATATCTTAGGAATATAACAAAATAGTTACTTCCACGCGTTTAATTCCAAAATGATATTTCTACGCAAATAAAGGTATAAGTACTTACATAAAGCATATAAGTTTTTTTTGTGTATTATGTTCACTTTACAATATATATATTATTCATATAAAAAACCTAATATTATAAGGACGAAAGTTTGCGAGTGTGTTTGTACGTTAGTTACTTTTTCACGCTTAACAGCATGACCAATTTTATTAAATTTAGTATGGAGGTAAATGGCGCACTGGATTAACATAATAGGGTACTTTCATCATCATCATCATCATCATTCATCACCACGCGGGTGTAGCCGCGGCGCACAGCTGGTAGTCTATATTTTAGTCTGGTCATTGATAATTGCCTGGTTCTAGTGTGTAGAATATTACATGTGTTATTGCGTGCGTATCACACAGATCACTCTGAACATATCCCATGCAATCTTTTTTCGTATTCGGTACTAAAACTACCTCCCGTAATCGTTTGAGTTGCGATGCGATGTTATCGATGACATAAGACACATTTTCATAAAATGTGCCCTGCCGTGCGATTCTCTAATGATTCGTCGATGCGCTCGTCGGCGAGCTCACCGATGTCAAATATTTTATGATATAACGCCCTTGTACACAAGGTTGTTTTTCCAACGTTTCTTGTCATCTCGTCATTGTTTCACGGATGTTATCAAAGATGCAACGATGCTTGCTCTTAGAGAATCTCACGGCAGAACTCAGCAAAAATTAAGGGTTGGCTTTAGAATCGTGACCCCTGAATTTGGTGAAACAAAAACTGTGGGTGGGTTGAAGGGGTTTGTATAAAGCGTATTTACAACATTTTAGCTGCCGGAGACACGCCAAAATAGTCTAAATAGTTTTTTAAAGTTTCAATAAAACACCGTAATTTTGATAGTGACAGGTGACATAAATGACATTAATGCGTAAAACGAAACGTTTCTAGGTAACTTTTAGCCTTTTTTGACATGTACGTTGTATGTAAGTTCTTGAAACGGAACGCAAACATCGAAGATAGCGTAATGTCACTGTCGGAATACTCGCGTCATTCCGTGACAGAACCGACTCATAGCACCCCGATTTCAAGCAGTCTTGTCGGATTGCAGAGCCGACGCGGGGGTGGTAGTAGATCGAAATGCAGTACTTAACCTCAAAATACTTAAACAAACATAACTCGAAAACTAATGGTCTCCGGCGGGTGGGGTTTGCGGGGGGCAGTACCCGAACCCCCCCCCCCCCCCCCGAATTCAGGCGCCACGATTCTAAATGTTTACCAAAATGGATTTATCGTCGATTGGCAGTTGCTATAATATATCATCTGACCCTTTATCCGAATATACGAAATAAAAATTATTTTTGGTAAGAGAATAATTATTGATAACTTTAAAACAAATTTTCGTTGGAATTACCAGGGATTCATAAACGTATAAGCGAGCCTTTTGTTAATAGAACAAAAAAATAAAAAAGCACCAAGTCTCCCTTTCACACGTGCCGAGTCACTCCATTATTTAGCTTTCCGGCCAACCACTTGTTAAAGTACCTAACCTCAAAATTTTCAAACGTGGTACCTACCTAAATAACTTACAAACTTTCCATAAAAACAGAACTTTCATCTCTGTGGTGGCACCCATCGAAACTTACACATGCTTATGATTTTAACCACTTGCTGTAAAATGTAGATACTTATTATTATTTACTACATACATACAGTAATGGTAGACCACCTATATTGTCGTATCTTTACATTTAAAAGAAGGTATTATTTCGAAAATTATCACGCAAGGTGGTCTTCGTGACTGAAAAAAAAGACGTGTGGCACTCGGAGACTGCCGCGGTAAAGCTATTGCATAGCTGTTTTTATCAACTTATGCAATTGTAATTATTTAACCAATGCCATCTAGAGGCGAGTTGCTGAACTAAAGAGACAAGCGTGATATTTCAAAAAGTCATTAAAAGTTCTGCTATTCATCGATAGATGGAGTCGGAGTGGGGGGTGTTAGGTTATTTTCGTTACGGAATTTCAGGATTCGGTCTCCACGCTCAAGGCCCGCGATAGAAGCTATACAATAGCTTAATAATGTAAAATATTATCAACGGATGAATTACTCAATTATATTTTTTGTGCACAAGTTATGAATTTCGCAAGAACCATTGGGGGCTTCTTTTTGTTGGCAAAAAGGAGATCCTGTATCATCAGCTCAAATCATAGTGTTTTTATACTAATAAACGTTTTTGCTGCAAAAATGAGGTCATGCCACAAATCGTGCGTTCGTCAGGACTAAATATTATAATTGCCTTCGAGTTAGAGGTTTTTTCTGCGACTAAATTAACTAAACTGCAGGTACAGTATGACTAAGCAAACTAAGTAAGCTATAAGCCTTTATAACATGAAACCGCATTGTATGCGTGTGATATTTTTATTATCGTATAATATTACTTACTTTGTTTAAATACGAAGCGTTGTAAACTTCACAATTTGTCCAATTGTTATATTAAATCAGTTACATATGTCATGTAATATTTAAAGTTAGCATTAAATATATCCTCAAAATTGTAAATTAATTTTATTTCTTTTTAATTACATTCACATTAATTGTATCACAATCAACGTCGATTAGGAACGCTCTGCCTAAACTCATACGTAGGTATATACCTAACTTAATAAAAAATGATTTAATGCAATAATTTACATTTTGGGCTTGTTAGAGAACGATGTTGTTATGAATTACACTAAGTTGCAACTAATAATAATAACAATAACATCCAAGTGAATGCCGAGCTCGGGCTAGGTTTTTTATGGGATATGTTGGCAAACGAGCAGGCGGCTCATCTGACAGATAATTATAAGTGATCTCCGTCGCCCACGGACAATCACAATATCAATTATAAAATTAATGATTGCATAAGGCTATATCTTTATTCTTAAGCACACACTGACTATATCAATTCAGTTTCATCGATTTAATATAATATATTTACGAAATTATAATCGGGAAACCTTTCAAGCACGTGCCGTTCGTACTATATTTACAATTACTTACTTGTAAGTATAATTTCTTTTAAAAGCAGATTTTATTCGCATATTTATTCCTGTGTATACGTCGTATAACAAAAATATTTAAGTAGTATAAATTTAATACTAAAACCACACACTACTGCAGTAAGTGAATACTATACATTCAAAGTTAACCATAGTTTTTCTAATACTCATGCAGGTTCATCCCTGACAAACTAGGTCAAAGACGGCAATAACCTCCAGAACGTAGACTAGGTACCTAAACAAGGGGCCTGAGCGAGGCCGTGGCTGGGGTGCGCCGCGGGGAGAGTGCACAAGCAGCAAGGGACGGAGGTGAATGAATAGGTGGCGTAGAGATTGCCCAGCGCATTACCCCGAGAATAAAAAAATCCAAGAAAAGGCATGTCTAATAGGGCTGTCACAAAATTTCAGTTAACATATTTATAGTTCATTATCATCATCATCATCTCAGACGTAGGACGTCCACGGCCTCCCCCATAATTTTTCAAAAGGAGCGGTTGGAAGCGGCCTGCATCCAACGTCGTCCTTGGACCTTTATCAGGTTGTCTGTCCACCGTGTCGGTGGACGACCTAAACTGCGCTTGCCGGTCCGTGGTCTCCATTCCAGAACCTTCCGGCCCCATCGGCCATCTGTTCTGCGTGCTATGTGCCCTGTCCACTGCGACATTAACTGGCTAATCTTCTGGGCTATGTCGGTGACTTTAGTTAGTCTACGGATCTCCTCATTTCTGATTCGATCACGTAGAGAAACCCCGAGCATAGCCCTCTCCATAGCTCGTTGTGCGACTTTGATATTTATAGTTGGTATGAAAAAAATTATAAGCGATTTAAATTTTAATACTTTGCCATGTCAATACTCACTAAATACATAAGCACACTTTTAGGTATTACTACACTTTATGCGACACATTGTATATGCGAATTAAATCGTTATAAATATAAGTAATCGTTCTGTCATGCTTCATGTAAAATCTATGCGCGATAAATATAACTTGCCTATGCAGCATTAACCTAGTTACATCGCCTGTCAACGATCTTTATCTACACGCAAGACCACAACATAATTTATTGTCTTTTCATTAAACCTCTGATATCCATTCATGCTTTTCAGAATATATTGATTTTTATTTCTTACTAACGACTGCCCTGTGTTCGCGTAGTAGGCTCGGCCTTCGGCCACTTCCCGAAATTCTGGGACTGCGGTGTACCACTAAAGCCCACCAAAACGAACCCGAAGGTGTCACGCGATTGATACTATCCAGGGATTATGTTTAGAGATTTACTGCAAGAAAATCTCACCCCTAAGGCGGTAAGCAAGCGAAGCGGCTAGCGAGTCAGCATCAAAACTTATAAAATTAAAATGTACGCGTATTTTGTATTAAATTTTGCCCTTATACCGAACTGCAAATAAATAAGCTACTTAGTTAAGAGAAGATCTCTTTAATAATTGAGTGCGTCTGCAATCGTTACTGACTTTTGACTAAGTTTTTACTGATTTATAGTTTGACAAGCTATTCAACGATATAGCAAACCAGTTTAATCATCATTCATACAAATTGACGAGATACGCCTTGTTTGCACTTGACCGGCGCCGGCGCACTCTCTCTTTGAGCTTTCAACATAAACGACATTGTCAACATCTGACAGTTTAGCATTCCTAATATGAATTACGAAACTGGAGCGCCCACAAACAAAACACTATGTCCTATCACGCCCACGTGCTGTCAGTATAAAAGCTACTGACAGCTAAAAAGCAATATCTTAACATCTGCCTTTCGTTTCGGTTTGACCTTATATGCTTATTATTTGATTGGATAACGATCGCGCACCTATCATTCTAATCAAAATTTAGATTGTCTAGACAATATCTAACCTACTTGTATATCTTCTACAATTTATCTTAATCAATTCTGTCTCAGTCCGTTTAAATTTTCTTTACTTTTTTTTAAAGTGGATTCGTACATTTTTATTCTTGTAGTTTTGTTTAATGGATACGTAAAGTTGCATTAAGTAAGATTTTCATTGATAGTATTCCGAGTCAGGTCACAGGGACATAATTAAGCCCGTCCTATGTCACAGTCCACGATTCTCTAATGATTCGACGTTGTGCTTGTCGACGAGCTCACCGATGTCAAATACTTTATGAGATTTCGCCCTTGTTCATAAGGTTTTTCCAATGTTTCTTGTCATCTCGTCATTTGTTTCACAGATGTTGTCAAAGATGCAAGATGTCTGCCGTGCGATTCTCTAATGATTCGACGTTGTGCTTGTCGATGAGCTCACCGATGTCAAATACTTTATGAGATATCGCCTTCGTAGATAAGGTGTTTCCAACGTTTCTTGTCATCTCGTCATTTCTTTCACGGATATTGTCAAAGATGCAACGATGTTTGCTCTAAGAGAATCGCACGGCAGATAGGTACATAGTCGTGCTTTGCCAAATGCAGCAATCACTTTGGTAACATTATTAAAGATCAGTTTCTGCTATATGATAGGCCATTCACCTGTCTAGTCATTGTCCAATATTATAAAGTATCTTATGCTAAAGTTTATGGCCTAACTCCATATACGAATTTAAAATATTGCCAATCAGAACGGTACACGAATAGTACACGACGTAACATTTCAATAGAACATCGACGCTGGCCTCTCACAAAAGTAAGAGGACTGATTTATAGTTATAATATTTAAATGATCAATTTGTTATAGTTCAAATACTTTACTGACACTCTATTAATAATTATAAGCATACGTTTTGAGTTCCATTTGTAGAATATGAGAACGTGAGTGTGGTGTCTAAAATGTGTTATGGATCAACTAAAAATAATAATGTTAATATTTTATTTGAACGGACACATGGTTTGGGAATAATGTAACTAAGACTTTCGAGCACGTAGTGAGTAAATTTGTATGAGCACTATTCAGAGGATTGAGTAACCATGATATTTAGAAATACCTTATATAGTACCTTATAGAATTTGCGTGTACCTTTGAATTTCGGCAAGTTGCGAAAACTTCAAAAAACATAGTGCGACAAGTCATTCATTCGACAGCAGGGAGTGCATATCGGTATAAAATATTTAAATACTAGTAATATAACAGTACCGAAATTTTTATACTGGTCCACGGAATTCATAAACGGTATAAGTATTTATATAGAACTAGTAAAATATCAGTACTCAAATATGAATACTCGAAAAAATTATGTTTAGATGTTTGTGGTATCATGTGTTATTTAACCATTATTTTATTTCTGTACTGAAATACGTAATCTCGCGCTCGGCGCGGGCGATAGCGGGTGAATGAAGAAGAGCGGGGAGGGTCGACGCACGTTGCAGTACGGCAAGTTCAAACGATTTTGTTATTGCTTTGATTGCGTTTTACCGGCAGGTGCATGACGCAACTATTTACACAAAACAAACTAACTAAAGTGCAGCATAGGTACATACGTTTCCAAGCTCGTCGGATACCCTCTTTCATTTTCTATTCAATTTCTTCGCCCATCGTAACAACTATGTATTGTTAGAAACAGATTTTACCTCATTCGCTCATGAACATGAAAGCACTGAGATAGAAACAAGCTATTATAAATTAATAAACTAAAGACAATCGAGAATAACCGACATTGCTTATGAATACTTTAATAATAAGAGTATCGATAATATATGTACCGAAATGTTACGCTTACATAAAGATATGATAATGTACGCTACCCTTATATAAAGATATGATTGTGATAAAAAAGAAAACGCTACAGAAATATAAAGATATGAATGCAAATGCTAAATAACTCGGTACCCAAATACTAAAGGACTGAACACAATACCAAAAAAATAACTGTACTGCTATTTTTGGATAATCGGAAGATAATGGTATGACGTCATATAGAAAAAATATTGTACTGATATTCATACCGGTATACAGTCCCTGTTCGACAGAACATATATTCGACAACAATTGTATACCCAAAAGTGATAAGGATATAAATAAATCCGTATCGAGGTGAAGGTTAGGCGAATTCTGGCGTTTCGCCGGCCGCTGCCGCAGTACGCTCGCTCTGCTTAGGTTTGAAAGGTATGGGTGCCGGCGAAATTACAGGCACATGAGACTTAAAAACTTAATGTTTCCGGGTTACGGGCGCAGTGCAGTTCGTCACTGAGAAGAAATAAAATAAATGTATTTAGGTTTTTTAATGCGTAATTACGATTTGTTATTTGTGACGAAATGTTTAAGGTAAAGGTAAAGGCAGATGTACCACTTAACACCCGGAGGTCCTCGTACTTGTAACATAATAGAAAAACTCAACTGGATTTGAACTCAATTAGATAGATTTAACCATATATGTATTGTACCACACCCGTATACGAGGGATTATCTATTCTATGGTAGAAAATTCGCAACGGCATCCAAGTTCAATAGGTACATTTAAAAGTCGTCGGACAAGTGTTTTATTTTTAAATTTTCGTGTCAGAATCATGGCCAGAATCAATAAATCGGCATATGATTCAGGTCAATCTATATATAAATAAAAAATCTTTAAATATTTAAAATTATACTGAACGCCCTTCCTGATCAGCCTTGGAAAATCCCGTTATTGTAATACAACTTTTGCAAACAAAATAATTTATATTTGACTCTAACTTGATCTAAAAAATCTTATTAAGGCGCGCTCGTACCCTGATAATAGTAAAAAAGCAGAATCTTTAAACATCTAGTGTTACGAAACAGATCGATAATATTGTATGAAAAAAATACTTAGGTTAGAAAAGGAACAGGCAAAGAGTAATAGCCAAACAGAATTCGTAAATATTACTCGCTCTCTGAAGACAAAAATCCTGAATAGGTCCATAAAAATAAACTTTCACGTTCAAACTCTCAGAATTTTCAGCGATAACTCTATATTTTTTTAGGCAATACATAGCCAATATATAGTTCTAAATTAGTAACCAGCAGTTTTTTCAATAGTGTTAGTATATATCGAAAAATATAAAGAAAACGTACAAAATTAATGCATTTTCGCGTTACATCGTCCAATCTATCAAGCGATTTTCAACCTTACGTAAAGCATCGTAAATTATTTTAAAATTGGGGTTGGACCGCGTCTTAAATGTAACAATTAACTTTAAAAAGTCATATCTAAAAGCAACAATAAAGTGTGGCAAGAATTTTATTGCTATTTCAAAACAATTTCTAAGCTATTGCTGCCAGTTTAATTGCTCATGAAACAAACATGTCCCAGAAATGCGTACACGCAGGTGTTCCAGCCACAAGCGATATCCGTTTTAATAATGATATACATCTATTTGGCATTGGTTTTTGTTTTTATAATATTTATGACGATTGGTCTGTCGAGTGCATGATCAGAAAAGAGACAGGGATCTGTAGGGCTATTATGTATCTCAGTTGCTAACAAATTTTGATTGAAATCGAAAAAAATGGCGGCTCTATGTCACTTTTGTGACTGCTTAACTTTGTGCTGACTTGGCTAAAACTGAAATAGAGCGGCCATTTTTCAACATTTCTTAGCAATTGAATTACATATAGCCCTGCAGATATCATTTATACGGCATATATAAATATTAAGTCTTAAGTAAGCTTATCCAAGGTATAATATATATTCTCATAGTACTAATATATTTATTTAATTAATAGGAAGTCTTACAGCTTTACTTATAAACCCGCGCCGGTACACCAGTGGCCAAATCTATACATTGCATAAAGCCGCGCTGGTACACCGGTGTACCGCAGTCAAAACCCATATCAGGACTGAACATAAACGTTAACTGTTCAAATATAGCATACATTTCGGTTTATTAGATGTATTTTTAATACTAATAAGCACCTAGAAATCATTTTTATATAGAAATATATTTTTTTTTGGTTATCAGTAGGCTAGTAAAAAAACAATGGGCGTCGATACCATATCTCTTAAACTTTCATAGGTGTGCGTGTGCTAGTGTATTGTTTTCGTGAATATGTACCATTTTGAGGTAAAAGCTTATAATCCTCTTATAATTATGGTTTTGTGCGCAATTCCCATAATTTGATAAAGGCAGCCGCCATATTATTTTGATAACAAGTGGGACTACGATTTTGATCTCTATTTAGCTAACGTTAGAGTATATGTTTGTATGACAATTTGTGGATTTAATATGGATAATTTATAAAATAAGTAGTATAGGTTTTAAAAGTCTATTATACCGTTGTGATGGTACAAACCTGCAACGCAAATTTTTTAAATAGTGAATTTTCGCGCGCTTTTCCGTTTGATTTGGCGCCAAAATATTTTTATTTTTAGGCTACTTCAAGGGTTAATAAAAATAATAGCATCTTATAAATTAAGCAACAGAAAGCTAATTATAGGTCCTCACGTATATGAGACAGATTCAAAAACAAATAGCATGGCACTGAATACATAGTTACTATAGAAGTATAGAGACTTTAGTTATAAAAACTAACGTGGTTTTCACTCATTTTTAATTTCTTACGGGAATAATCACGTAATATTTGATGACAGATGACGTCTCGCTTAGCACTAAGCGAGACGTCATCGACGCGGGCGTCCCGCCGTGCGATTCTCTAATGATTCGTCGACGAGCTCACCGATGTCAAATACTTTGAGATATCACAACGCCCTTGTACACAAGGTTGTTTTCCTACGTTTCTTGTCATCTCGTCATTTGTTTCATGATGATTCATGATGTTGTCTCTTGTCAACGATGTTCGCTCTTAAAGAATTGCACGACCGGACACTCCTTGAAAAAGACCACCGAATGTGGTCGAAACCTACGAAGAAATAATAGATTTCTTCGTAGGTCGGAACTATAGTCGGACCTATCCAATAAATATTACGTGAGTAATAAAATTGAGTAAAAAAATAAGTAGGTATAGACACTTCTATTCTTCTCATGCGCTAACAGTCAGTCCGGAGTCCGGTGATATCGGCAACAAAACCACATTTAGTCCTTACGAAAAAACTATTACATATTACCATTGCTTACTTCATGGTACGTATACCTACTCTGAATTAGGATGTACGGCATTTAAAGTTGTACCTATGTTGGTATGTTTGTTTCACTTTTATAACTCATCGCACGGCCAAACGAGCCAACTAAAATGACATCCCTATTGGGACTTATTTGAGGTAAGATTTTTAACCGACTTCAAAAAAGGAGGAAATTACTAAATTCGACCGTATATATTTATTTTGTGTTTTCGCGGATAACTATGTCTTTTATAAATCGATTTTGATGATTATTTTGTCGTTTGGTAGGTAGAGAATACTTTCGAGGAGGTCCCATTTCAATGTTTCATAAAATCCGATTACTCAGTTTTTGAGTTACACTCCAATAACTGAAAAGTGTTTTGCCTATTTTGATGATTTGGTGATATCATCATTGACGGTGAATGACAATCGATTCCGTAAGCAAGAGCCATTAATAAGTTTTAAAAATTGTTTTACAAAAAAGTAGAACCTATTTACACTTTTAAATTCTTAATTCTAATTCTAGAGATATTTTCCACCGACCTCCAAAAAGGAGGAGGTACTCAATTGACCTGTATTTTTTATGTTTGTTAACGATGTGGTTTGTCAACGTTCGATTGGGTGAACCGATTCTCAAAACTCTTTGTGTGAAAGCAGGTGCTTCCCGGGTTACATTTAAATTTCACTAAATTCGGTTCAGTAGTTTTTGAGTTACACTCCAATAACTTAATACGATGGAGGTAGGTATAAAATTTTTCAAATTGCTTGTTTAATTAGTTATTCTGACACAATACTACCTGAATCCCCATTTAAACGGTAGTGTGTGTATGTATAATATCTGGGTTGTACTGGTGCGGTGGTGTAGACGGTTCATAAGCATCTACTGGAGCTGTTTTATCACATAATGACATTGGATGTACTTATCTAATAATAACGTGACCCTATAGGGATGTATGGAATCTCGTGCTTTATCACAAATGACATTTTGTAACAAGATGTTAGTACAAATAGGTATTTACCGTACGGAATAAACTTATCGTGTCACGTGCGCTGTTTCACAACTCGCCCGCTATGGCATCCGAATACCTCTCTCGACGAGGATTAGGAATAATACATTTTTATTGATGTTTAACCATTTTCAAACAAAAGGATTAAGGTTTCTCTACGTGAGTCAATAAATATAATAATAACATAGAAGGAATATGATTACAAATAAGGAGATCCGTAGAACAACGCTGTTACGTCACCCGTCATTGTATACCTGCAAGTAAATTTTACACAGACTTTAGTAAGACCTTCGGCAGTTATGATAGCCTGGTATCTTTAATCAAATATTGTTTACCTAAACAATAATTTATCTTAACAAATAAGTAATAAGGCTTGTAAGCCTATTCTTCGTCTTTAATTTGGTATCCATTTGCACAGTGATATAGATCGCGGTACGTAAGTCGAACCGAAATGGTGGTCTTCTGCGCAGGAACAGTTATAGACAAATGTGATAGACGAATACCTAGTTACTCTGTGGTGGGTAAAAATGAAACGCAAGTTAAACCAAATATCAAAAATTCATATAAATAATCTAGGTTTTCCTATCAAATCATTGTATTTCTCGAACAAAGTGTGAGAAGTAATTGTTAGGTATTATTAAATAGAACATATCATAAATCATCATCATCAGCCTGTAGCAGTCCACTGCTGGACATAGGCCTCTCCAATTGCACGAAAATAAATAGAACAATTATATATTAATATATATCTTAATCACTATTATTCATTGGCGTAACACCTTCGACATCATTTTAAGGCGCGCTCGTACCCTGATTAAAGAAAAAGCTAATTTTTTAAACACCTAGTGTAACGAAACAGATCGATAGTATATTATGAAAAAAATACAAAGGTCAGAAAAGGAATAGGAAAAGAGTAATAACCGAATAGAATTCATAAATATAACTCTCTTTCAGCAGAAAAAAATCCTGAATAGGTCCACAAAAATAAACTTTCACGTCCAAACTCTCAGAATTTTCAGCGATAACACTACATTTTTTTTTAGGTAATACTTAGCCAACGTATACTAAAGTTATAACCAGCAGTTTTTTCAATTTTGTTAGTATATATCGAAAAATATAAGAAAGCGTACAAAATTAACGCATTTTCGCATTACATCGTCCAATCTAACAAGCGATTTTCAACCTTACGTAAAGAATCGTAAATTATTTTAAAATTGGGGTTCGACCGCGTCTTAAGTGACATTCTATAGCTTGGGCAAAGAGTTTGGATTTCATCTTCTGTATTAGTTGAAGAATCCAATTCAGAATCACTATAACGCTTTAGTATAACCAGTAAAATGATTTATATTTTTGTTTCTCTTAAAAATAATTATATAGGGTGTTTGTTAGAGGGACCGACATACCAAATGAGCGTGTTTGGGGGCCCACTTGGAGAATACATGTTGGCCAAAAAAAAAACCCAGAACCCCCAATTTTTTTTAACTTTTTTTTGTGAATTTTCCCTTTTTCTCCGAAATCGTACCAATTATGCTTTGCTTGGCCTGAAGGTGTATAAGACCAAATTCAACTAAAAACATCCTGTCTAAAACAGATTTTACAAATGTTATGGTGGTAAATAGTTACGATTTCGGAAAAAAAGGGAAAATTCACAAAATAAAGTTTAAAAAAATTGGGGGGTCTGGGATTTTTTTTGGCCAACTTGTATTCTCCAAGTGGGCCCCCGAACACGCTCATTTGGTATGTCAGTCCCTCTACCAAACACCCTGTATATGTCAAATACATTTGCAATCGCCGGTCTCCTTAAAGTTGTTTGTAGCCTTATCATTTTCTTGAAATTAAGTTTAATGACCACACATTTGACAGATATATAAGTAGAAGAACTGAAACCTTTTTGCGCGATTCTAGGCGGATTCCAGGGCGGAGTGTTATTGTTTGTCGCCGCGTTGCTATGGTTACACACGGCCCCTCGCCCCGCACTTCGATCGAGACTCGAAAATGTGTTTTGCGCATAAAGGTTTCAGTTCTTCTACTTATATATCTGTTAAATGTGTGGTACATTTGACAGATATATCAGTAGAAGAATTGACACCTTTTTGCTTGATTCTATTCCAGCGTCCATTCCAGAGCGGAGTGTGATTGTTTGTCGCCGCGTTGCTATGGTTAAGCACGGCCCCTCGCCCCGCACTTCGACTGAATGACTCGCAAATGTGTTACGTGAATAGTTCAACTTACGTGCCAAGATCTGTAGCAAACTGAGATTTTCTTCCAAGGGTGGCAAATAAATTTGAGTGTATACCTATAGGTATACACCTATAGGTATATATATATGCCGTGGCGGTGCCGGCTTAGAATAGCACCCCCCAACTCTTCCCGTGGGTGCCGTAGAAGGCGGCTAAGGGATAACAAATCAGAAGGTGGGCAGCAGCACCTTCCCAGTCAAACACACACAAACTGCGCTCGCCAACCCGCCTGCCAAGCGTGGCGAGTATTGGCAAAAACCCCTCAATGGATTGGACAAAAAGAACCAGGCCCCCAGTCCCCGGCAGCCCCGCTATTCCTGGCTACGGTAGCGGCCACGGTAACGGTGGGGCAGGGGGTGCTAAGAATCCCCGGCAGATGCCCGGCTACCACCCCCAACGACGACGACTGGCCCTGGTAACACACAACATACGCACGATGAGGACAGGTAACTTACTCTACCACCGGGAGGGCGACCAACAGTCCCAAGGTGGTGTCGGGTTTCTCGTCCACAAGTCCCTTACTAACAACATAGTTAAGATCGATAGCGTTTCCAATAGGGTCGTATACCTAATACTCAGAGTATCCAAACGATATTCGCTGAAGGTCATTCAGGTATACGCACCGACGAAGTCGCACCCGGATGATGAGGTGGAGGATATGTATGAGGACATTAGTCGGGCCATACATACCTCTGAAACGCACTTTCTAGTTGTTATGGGGGACTTCAACGCGAAGTTGGGTAAGAGAAGCGAGGATGAGTCGAAAGTGGGCCAATTTGGCTATGGACAACGGAACCGTAGGGGACAGAGGTTGGCCGACTTCCTGGAGAAATAGGGACTCTTTATGATGAACTCTATCTTTCAGAAGCCACCTCACAGGAAATGGACCTGGCTGAGTCCCGATGGTTCCACGAGAAATGAGATTGACTTCATTATGACCACCAAAAGGCAAATATTCACTGATGTCTCCGTGATCAACAGGGTTAAAACCGGTAGTGATCACCGAATGGTAAGAGGCACGGTGAATATTAATGTCAAACTGGAGAGGTCTCGTCTGATGAAGTCTGCGCTCCGACCTACTCGTGCCCATATTCAAGACCCCGAGAGCTTTCAACTTGATCTATCCAATCGCTTCGATTGCCTTGAGAACATCGTTTCAGTAGACGAGATCAATAACAGGTTAGTAGAAACTGTCCATACAGTGGGTTCCAAGTACTTTAAACCCCACCGTACAGATAGGCCACAGAAACTCTCCAACTATACCCTCAACCTCATGGCTGAACGACGCTCATTGAAACTGCAGTCTTCGGATGATGCTGAAGCATATAAGCTGCTCAATAGACGAATATGGAAGTCCTTGCGACATGACATCCGGATCTTTAATACAAACCGTATTAAAGAGACGATAGAGCGGAAAAAAGGCTCCAAAGTGTTTGCAAGAGACATGTCTATTGGGCAAAGCCAGTTGACGAAGCTGGAGAGAGGAGACGGCAGTGTAGCGTCGACCAAAGCGGAAGTGTTAGAAAAGGTCGAGAGTTTCTACAGACAGTTATACACCTCGGTCGCTAAACCTGTTAGCAGCTCGGCCAAAGACCCAAGAGCCAAGCTGATCCGACATTATACCGAAGATATCCCGGACATCAGCCTGTACGAGATTAGAATGGCCTTGAAACAGCATAAGAACAACAAGGCGCCTGGTGACGACGGTATCACATCTGAGCTTCTGAAAGCGGGTGGAACACCGGTACAAAGTCCTTCAGAAGCTCTTTAATACCGTCTTACTTGAAGGTTCAACGCCAGAAGCATGGAACAAAAGCGTGGTGGTGCTGTTCTTCAAGAAAGGTGACAACACTTTACTTAAAAATTACAGACCCATCTCGCTTTTGAGCCATGTTTATAAGCTGTTTTCGAAGGTCATAACGAACCGTCTCAGTCGCAGGTTTGATGAATTCCAGCCTCCGGAACAAGCCGGTTTCCGAAAAGGCTATAGTACCATAGACCACATCCACACGCTATGGCAAGTTATACAGAAGACCGAAGAGTATAACTTGCCTCTTTGTCTAGCGTTTGTGGACTATGAGAAAGCCTTTGATTCGATCGAGACGTGGGCAGTGATTGAGTCTCTCCAGCGGTGCCGTATTGACTATCGGTATATTGAAGTGCTGAAGTGTTTGTACAAAAACGCCTACATGTCAGTCCGAGTACAGGAGCAGAGTTCGAAGGCAATTCCATTGCAAAGATGCGTGAGATAGGGAGACGTTATATCTCCGAAACTGTTCACCGCTACATTGGAAGACGCCTTCAAGCTTCTGGAATGGCAAAGACTTGGCATCAATATTAACGGCGAATACATCACTCACCTTCGATGGAAGACCTCAGTACAATGCTCGAAGGCCTCCATCGAGTTTCCCAACGGGTAGGTCTTAAGATGAACATGGACAAGACGAAAATTATGTCTAATGCCCATGTTGTACCTACCCCAATATCAGTTGGGAACTCAGTTCTCGAAGTTGTTGACGAGTACATCTACCTGGGACAGACAGTCAAACTAGGCAGGTCCAACTTCGAGAAAGAGGTCAATCGTCGAATCCAACTCGGCTGGGCAGCGTTCCGGAAACTTCACGAAGTCTTCTCGTCAAAAATACCTCAGTGCCTCAAGACAAGAGTCTTCGACCAATGTGTGTTACCAGTGATGACTTATGGCACTGAAACGTGGTCTCTTACTATGGGCCTCATAGATAAGCTCAAAGTCGCACAACGAGCTATGGAGAGGGCTATGCTCGGGGTTTCTCTACGTGATCGAATCAGAAATGAGGAGATCCGTAGAAGAACGAAAGTCACCGACATAGCTCAGAAGATTAGCCAGTTGAAGTGGCAGTGGGCAAGGCACATAGCACGCAGAACAGATGGCCGATGGGGCCGAAAGGTTCTAGAGTGGAGACCACGTACCGGCAAGCGCAGCGTAGGTCGTCCACCGACACGGTGGACAGACGACCTGAGGAAGGTCGCAGGACGACATTGGATGCAGGCCGCTTCCAACCGGTCCTTTTGGAAAATCATGGGGGAGGCCTATGTTCAGCAGTGGACGTCCTACGGCTGAGATGATGATGATGATGACCTATAGGTATACGTTGGCCACTAAAGAAATTAACACTTCAGCAGCTGATAAGACAACCTTCGATTAAATATTATAACTAACTTAACAGTTTCCTCGCATGCCCGTAATCAGAACAAAGTATCAGTAGCTAAACCATGAGTTGGCAACATAAATGTCATCTATGGTCGATACTCGATCTCGCTTACCTATTAAGCTTGTGATTGGTGTCTTCTTAGTCGTTCACTCTTGACAGAGTGGTCGTGGTTGAAGATGATGCCCTTTCTTTAAATAATGCAGCCCTCGCGATGCGACTCCATCCATTGCGGTCTTCTGCGTTTCGGGTACTTTGGGCTACGGACGTTTGTGTTGCAGCTTTTATGAGGACCGCGTGACCGCTTGCCTTCTACTTGACCCTGGACTACGAGTCGTTCCATGGAGTTTTTATTTCGAACAATGTGTCCGTAGTATTTGAGGATTCGTATTTGCACAGTCGACGATAATCTTTCTTTGATTTTTAGTTCCTCCAAGATCGAGATATTGGTCCGAAACGCTGTCCAAGGGATCCGCAGCAGTCACCGCCAGCACCACATTTCAAGTGCATCGATTTTGCGTCGGTCTCTGAGGTGAACCGTCCACCGTTTCTGCGTCATAAAGAAATATCGGAAACACTAAAGTTTTCATTAGGCGGATTTTCGTGGCTTTGGTTATATTTCGGTTGCACCAGACTCTTTTCAGCTTATCAACGGCAGATCTTGTGATAGCACATCTTCTTCGAATCTCGTCTTCACAGCCCCCAGTGTTCGTGATCGTGGATCCGAGGTACACGTAGGATTGAACAATCTCACAGTTGTCAATCACAGAGATGTCAGGTTTATTCAGTTCAGCTCGGTCCACGATCATCATCTTGGTTTTGTCTCTGTTGATCGCAAGTCCGAAGGAGAGGCTTGTTGTCTCTAAACGTCTCAACAGGTGTTCCATATCTTCTTTTGTTTGAGCGAGAAGAGTAGTGTCATTGGAGTATCTCAAGTTGGATATTTTCCGACCTCCCACTGAAATGCCCTTGTCCCACCGTTCTAAAACAATTCTCATAATATACTCCGTATATATGTTAAACAGGAGTGGAGATAGTATGCACCCCTGCCGAACACCTGCATGTGTGTGAAAGCTTTTCGAGTCAACGTCATCTATTCGAACAGTCGCAGTTCCGTTCTCGTAGACTCAGCGTATGAGCCAAACCAGGTGGCTAGGTACTCCCATTTGTAACAATACATCCCATAACTTATGTCATTTTACGGTGTCAAAGGCCTTGTGTAAGTCTACAAAGCAAATATAGAGTGAAATGTTAAACTCTCTAGACTTTTCAATTATCTGTCGAAGAATTAGGATCTGCTCTCTTGTTCCTTGTCCCTTGACAAATCCCGCTTCCCGTATTTTGGTGATTCCCGTGATTGGTGTACTCGTTATCAAATTTAGTTCTATAATTTACTGTGATGGTAAAGGTGGCACTGGGTTTTTTTTCCAAAAATTTTATCTGCAGTCGATACCGAGCATCGATTGGTATCAATGTTGTAAACTCATGGTAGACCTAAAGGCTACCATAGACAAATAAGATCCACATTTCCAAATAGAGTAATTATTCGTTAATTGAAATTAACTGATTTAATTGTAAGAAGCTTTTTATTTAAGTTTATGGGCGTGTAACGAGTTGCTCATTTGCAATGCATCTCGGTTGCGTCGTACAAGGTCTCTGTACTAGCGGACACGTAACTGGACTTGTGTTCACAAAAACGTGCTTTTATTTTAGGGTTACCACTTGTTACTCTTGTCGCATACACATGTCGGGTACGTCGATAAGTTTGTAAGAATTTTTTTAAATACTTCTTTACCTAATTATAAAAGTTTGTGTTAATCGTAACCTCGAAACGACTGAGCTGATTTGGATAAAATTTTAATGTGTATAGCTGATAGATAGCCAGTATCAATATACGGAGTAATTTCTATTCTTGAAAATTTTTATATATTCATTTGGCGGCTGGGAAGCCTTGAGACGCCGCTATGAGAATAAAAAAAACAATAGACTTTAAATTTTGCCTTGTTCCTCTCTTAACTTGTACATAAAAAAAATTACATACTAAAAATAATTGTTGCCTTCGCCATTTGTAAATCAATCCTTGTCTTCTTCCTTCTACCTATCGTATTTTCAGGTTATAGTAACTGCTGCAAATACGTTTAATATACATTTTCTTTAAGACGCGGTCCAACCCCAATTTTAAAATAATTTACGATGCTTTACGTAAGGTTGAAAATCGCTTGTTAGATTGGGCGTTGTAATGCGAAAATGCGTTCATTTTGTACGTTTTCTTTATATTTTTCGATATATACTAACACAATTGAAAAAACTGCTGGTTATTACTTTAGTAATATACGTTGGCTAAGTATTACCTAAAAAAAATATAGTGTTATCGCTGAAAGTTCTGAGAGTTTGGACGTGAAAGTTTATTTTTGTGGACCTATTCAGGATTTTTATCTGCTGAAAGAGAGTTATATTTATGAATTCTATTCGGTTATTACTCTTTTCCTATTCCTTTTCTAACCTTTGTATTTTTTTCATAATATACTATAGATCTGTTTCGTTACACTAGGTGTTTAAAAATTCTGCTTTTTCTTTAATCAGGGTACGAGCGCGCCTTAAGTAGTTACTTACTGAATGATTTAATTTGTAACTTAACCACACACGTTGCAGTTGCAAAGTAGGTTGATTTTTGGGAATCTATTGAATTATTGGCCAAATATGGCGAATTGCGAGTCAACGGGTTTAATAAGTTACCGAATGTACCCTTGAAATAGTAACCTAGAATAATCCTATGCTATATACCTCCAGTTATAAAAAGTACACGTTATGTTTTAGACAACCCTACCATACGTACTCTTACGCCGACTTTACACGTCGCAGATATATTTATGCTTGATAAGCGTTAATTAACTATGTAAACCAATAAACATTCTTTGCTATTCATTGGGCAAAGTTTACTTACCACTTTACCACGTGCAAAAGTATTTGAGTAAAAACCCTGTCTACAGTATGTTATTGAAAAATAAGATATAAACATCATGCCTTAGAAAGGCCCCTTTTTGAGAATAAATACTAAAATAGTCTATTGTTATGCCCCTTTTAAGGAGCAACGGTATTGTCATCCTTTATTACCGTACCATTATTACCTATAGTAATCCTCGAGAAGCGCTCGTAGCGGAGCTTGACTTGGCGATCTTAGCCGATCAACAAATTAAGTAACGCTTGATGCGGTCAGGAGTTGGATGGGTGACAACTAGTAGCATTATTTAACTGAGCGCTTTCGTGCTTCGGATGGCACGGGTCCCCGTTGTTTATCTTAGGACAACACTCGTTAGGCTATGTTGAAGGTCTGAAAACTATGACTAGCCTATCCACCGGCCCGCGTGGTGGATTATGGCCCAACTACTCTCTGTATACGAAGGCCTGAGTCCCAGCAGTGGGAACATATTGGGCTGAGTATGTATTAAGTACCTATAGTATGATAATGTGGGGGCGCATATAGAACAGCAGCCAAATCCATATGCTGTGAACTTTACTCACATCTAGATAAAGTAATATGGAAGATGTTTAATGGAATCAAGTATCCAGTGAGGAGACGGGCAATGTGTGTGTCGGTTGATACCTAAGCATGACACTTATCACTGACAGTGGCAGTGTCACCCAGAGCATAAAACTGTAGTTTGCACGACACTTTCATCGTTCTTAGGGTACGTTCTGGTAAGCGCCGCCAACGCTCACAACTGTCGCGCCCCGGTTAAGCGTTCCGCTATGGACCAATGTTTCCAATGTTCAACCCAAACGGAACGGTTACGCGGTCTCGAAATGCGCGCCAAATTTTCGGTCAACAATCGAAAGAATCCTATATTTATTTGATGCTTTGACAGTGACAGCTTGCAACGACCGCGAAAACCCACTTTCGATCCGCGAGCATTGTGGTCGTGGCGTGAGCGTTTTCGGTCACGTCTTCAATGACGTATCGAGCTCGCTCACGATGATCATGGGCGTCGGCGTTGGCACACCCATTTACTTAGGAATGGGTGTGCGAACGCTCGAGTGGTTTCGGGGCTTTCCGGAACGTAGCCTTAGACTTTGGGTTTTGGGTCTCTCTCACCCAGTATTATAACAAGCTCGGTGCCTTCACACCATTGAGTTCCTACAGTAAGTGCGCTGTAAGTGCCTGCGCATGATTACATAGCGGTAGAATATCTGTCACTGATGTGGTACCAACCAAGACAGCCTCTTGCACAAAAACATTACTACTAAAATAATACGTGTTTTATTTACTGAAAAAAGTGCTTTATTGACGTTGCGAGCATCCCTCCTTGGGTATTCTGTACAATTTCGGCCTTATGAATAAACTTGGCTACACCCGAAGTAGTTAAATAAAATGTAAATTTTTCGGTTACAGTAAAAGTCTCGCGTGAAAGCAAGACCAAACATGTTACGCCTAATCAGTGTTTATTAATAAAATCCTTTAGGTATATTATATAATTGATAAATTTAATTACCTTAATTAAAAGTAACCTACTTATAAGTAAGTCAGATTATTACAATACGATTACTTACGATTTGCATCCCAACGGCAGAGCCAATATTCTTAGGAAAGAGTAGGTACTAGTAATAGAAACCTAAAGTGTTAATTGTTTATTATTATTTTCAGAGGTGTACTACGAGAAACAGCGCTACGATGGCTGGTTCAACAACAGAGCCTATCCAGACTGGGGATCAGTGGGTAAGAAAGACATTCATACTTTGATGTATATGGACGAAAATATTTCAATTTACTAGCTGTTTATATAGGTACCTAATTTATTTTTATACATAAGGTATGTTAACATCGGAAAATGCTTATGCTTATAAATGGAACGCGTTATATATATATCAATTTCCAATGAAGAATTTATACATAACAATTATACACAGATAATGTTGCATTCAATGATCAGTTCAACTAAGCTACTTTTATATAACGACCACATAAAGAAGAATTTACGATTAATTAAAATTATCAAAAAAGAGATCAATTTACTATCTTTATAGAAAAATGATAATGTAGGTAGTCCTAGCACGAAATATTATCGTAAGTGTATCCTGGCGGGTGTAAAACAAATGAATTCGCACTATTATATTTTAGCGCTAGGACTTTTAAAGAGTCCGCGTAGGGAAGTACCAAACCTTTAGCAGGTATTCAACCGTAAAGAAGTGTGCCAATATTACTGTGTTCAGTTAGAAGGGCAATGTTTCCAACGAAATAACAGGGCGAGATTAAACATCTTATATTCGAGGGTGACGTGTGCAGTGCATTGCGATGCAGGGGTTTAAGCTGTTATTGTTTAAAATTCTGAATGGCACCGAATCGTTATGGGTAAGCGTGTAATGTGGCACAGATAACTCATAGTCAGTGCGGCGAAGCGCGATTTTCCATTGTTTACATTGGTGATACAAATACTTTCCCACAAATTATTCGCGCCGACTCGTGAATTAGAGAATAATACTGAAAGAGAAAGGCCTCAAAATCATCTCAGTGTTGACCTCATCGCGCAGGTCAGCTACCGGAAACCACACACGCAATTGCACATTATTGTACTCGTACACCAATGAAGTAACCACTTCGAATTTCAAACTCCCTGACAGCTGTCATTATACGAATTGCCTTCAAGCTAATTGATATGAGGTTTGATTTATTCAAGGTAAGATACATCAGATATATAGATATAGAGTTCATAAGTGTATTTCATTAGTTTTTATCGAATGTCATACTAAATACTAATAATGATAACGTTATTTATTTATTTTATTTATTTATTTATAAAAGAGGATACATATCGATGGTTAATGTTGTCTTAATAAATATATAATATATAAAATTCTAATTATAGTAACGTCTTCGAAAGTTAAAGAGCCAAAGAAGAAGAAGAACGACATGGTTGTCAAAGTACTCGCAGCTTAGTTTGCTTTGTCGTTCTCAAACCATCAATGAAGTTATTCAAATCTTACTGTGGATGTACTGTACTGTGACTACTGGTGGAATTTTCAACTGAGTGCTACCGTTTTTAGGACATTGTCTCAGTTATTTGCCTTTGTACAGAGGTACGGCAGTCTTAACAAACTAAGTCTCTCTGACGTACAAGTGATTGTTCCCCTGTACATAACTGTGGCTACAGTTACATATAAGGGGTTGTTCTCCTGCTCATAACTGTGGCTACAGTTACATATAGGGGATTGTTGCCCTATACATAACTGTGGCTACAGTTATGTATAGGTGATTGTTGCCCTGTACATAGGGTTGCCATCCATTCCGGGTTTCCCCGGATTTGTCCTAGTTTAGAGGGCATCCGCGGGCGGGGTTTCATTTGTAGTCCGGGCTTAAAAATGTAAAGTCTTGGGCCAAAAATAAAAATAAATTCTGATAATTAACACAATTTGTAACAAACTGTAATATTTGTAATATTCTGTTTTACACATTTTTCAACATTTAATGATGAGAAATTATCACTAAATTTAATTTTAAGCTCTTAAAATAAATGAAAGGTGTTATTTAAAAAAACTGTTGTTTAAATAATCTATTGGCATGTCCGGGTTCTAGGCTTTAAAATCCAGAGTTTTCACGCGTCTTGTCCTGGTTGCCAAGCTTTAGAGATGGCAACTCTACCTGTACATAACTGTAGCTACAGTTACGTATAGGTGATTGTTGCCCTGTACATAACTGTGGCTTAAGTTACGTAAATGGCATTGTCCCCGGTAAATAACTAAGTCTAGAGTTACGTATAGCGTATTATTCCCCTTTACATATATGTTGCTTATAATTCAATAAGATTTTAAATTCCACAAAAACACGACGTGTGGTCGACAAAGTAATCATTTTGGTATGAACATTTATACTAGTAGCTATAACAATTTATGTGCCTTTATTTATTTGTGAGTGGGAATTCAATTAGATACAGATTTTTATGTCAGAAAACGGAGCATATCTTGCTTATATGGAAACACATTTTTCTTAGTAAAATAATTGTGGCGACATGTTTGTCTTTATTATTTATTACCTTTTGTGTTAAATGATTGGTCGCCGAGTTAGGCGCATTCTTAATGGAGTTATGATTACGTGAAGTTAAGTGTTGACTCACTTTGTACCAATAGAAAATACATATCTTATATAAATCTGCCGTGCGATTCTGTAATGATTCGTCGACGAGCTCACCGATGTCAAATACTTTATGAGATATTGCCCTTGTACATAAGGTTGCTTTTCCAACGTTTCTTGTCATCTCTTCATTTGTTTCACGGATGTTGTTAAAGATTCAACGATGTTTGCTCTTAGAGAATCGCACGGCAGGTACTAAACTAAAATGTACATTACTCAAAAATGCTTGTAATCTGGTCATTATTTTGACAACCTTCAGAGCAAAGTCGACCTTGCCGTGCTACTTGAAAAGCCGCCAAAAAAGTTTGGTACATTGCTGATGATTTGGCTTAGCCACCAGCAACTTCCTTGGAACATCAGTTTTTATTTCATTGTATTTGGTCTCGTACTTCTGTACATTTGCCATTTTTCATTTTTTTTCTTATGTTTCCTGCTATTTGGCGATCTGTTCGAAAACAATCCAACATGCTGTCTGTATTAAACTGGTTTTTGCGTTGTATGGAGAGAAATAAATCCAATGAGCAATCACTCATTCTTTATATGCAAATCTATGCGCCACGTTTTGTATAACTGTGTCTTTTCAGTCTGCAAAATTGGAGACTGCTTGTGCCTTGAAGTTGAGAGGCTAATTTATTTTTGTGTTTATCAAGTCTCAGTTGATACTTTTTACTGTAGGATTCGATTTCTTGTTTAATTTTCTTAAGTTTGATGCCCATGTACATGTACATATTATAACATGTTTAACATATTCGTTAATGTTTTGCTCTAGAATCTCTCCAGTATTTCAAAGTTGCTATGGCTAGCAGATCCCCACAATTGGATACCGTAGGTCTAAATTGGTTAAATGATTGTCTTATAGACCAATATTTTACTGCTGTTTGTAAGAGATTTTCGTACAACCAACCAGTACATGTTACGAACTTTGCAGTCCAATTGCTTGCGTTTGGTCCAAATATGCTTTCGCCAAGTAAGGCTATAGGTCAAATTAATTGAGTAAATTTTTAAAAGAATTTATTTGATATTTTGACAGTGACAGCTTGCAACGACCGCAAAAACCCACCTTCCATCCGCAAGCGTTGCAGTCGCGACGTGAGCGTTATAGGTAACGTCATCGATGACGTCTCGAGTTTGCTAACGATCATCGTGGGCTTGTAAGGGAACAGGTGTGCGAACGACTTAATTGATTTCGGCTCATAAAGGAACATGATGTTCAGTTTTTATTAATATGTAACTTCTTATAGAAAGTACGACCCAGGTATAAACATTACCAGAAGTAAAAGACATCAACGCGTTTGTCACCAACTAAATAACAAGGATAAAACAATTATCGTCGGCAATACCTATATCATAAATAAACATAAGGGTGTAATGACCTAATGACCAATCATGCTTTTGCGTCAATACGACGTTATTGAATACACTTGTGAATAATTATCTTATAATAATAAGACAATATCTCATAAAATTTTGCGGAGACTTAAATACACTAGTTCTTTTAAATGTTGACGAAACGTGTACCTGATAGTAACCATCACACTTACCCATGATAGTTTCAGTCCCACACAGACCTCAGAACTGTACATTTTCGTAGCACTGTACTGTGCTAGGCTAGTCACCCTGAGACATTGGTTTTTAAGTCTCTCGCCAAGTATTTTTTCAAAAAATATGGTACAGTCTTCAACAAGTTAAAAAAAGTCACCGTTTTTAGTGACCCTTGCTATTTACGGTATCGATTGTCATTCACCGTCAATAAGGATATCATTAAGATAGATGAAACACTTTTCTACCGACTTCCAAAAAAAGGAAGAGGTACTCAATTCGACTTTATTTTTTTTAATGTTTGTAACTTCATAACTTTCGACTGGGTAAACCGATTCTCAAAGTTCTTTGTTTGAGTTGTCCCATTTAAGTTTCATCACATTCGGTTCAGTAGTTTTTAAGTTACACTCCAATAACTGAATATAGAATGGAAGTCGGTATTAAATTTTTCAAATTGTACTTGTCAGTTATTTGAGTGTAACTCAAAAACCGCCGACTGACGACTGACTGACCGACTTTGATGAAATTTAAATGGGACCAATAAGGACGTCTCTTTTAAAAAATGTTTTGGGAATCGGTCCACAAATGCAGAAGAAATCGGAGAACATACATAAAAAATACTTGCATACAGTTGAACATAATATAACAACCTTCTATTTTGAAGTTGGTTAAAAATCACGCGTGTTACCTATATGTGAAATTATACACCTAAAAACGGGTTTAAATTTATACGTAACTAATCGTCACTTGTGCCGTAGTGAAAAAAATCAAGCATATTAATTCTTGTATTGTACCTACCTAACCGTTCGTGCATTGGCTTACAAACATTTCGATAACACGTTAAGATAATGTCCTCTAATTAAATTAGTCATCGATCATTATGTTGCAATCTCTATGTTGGTAATTGATAGCTATCGACATTGTATTTATGCAATGACATTCAAACATGCAACAACTTACATGCATACATAAAATTAGACCTACGTATACCCTTAGGGTGCTATCAGACAGAGAGCGGTCACGCGTTCACGCGTTCACTCGGTCAGTTTTGCGTTCATTGTGTTGTATGTTGTATTACGTTACAAAGATATAGTACGTTATATACCCACAGTCTACTCACAGTTGACGGACGCGGTCAGAACGCCTCCTGTTTTGGTATATAACGAAATACAAAGCAAAAGTGACCGCGTGAATGCTTGACCGCGTGCCCGCTCTCTGTCTGAGCAGGCCTAGACAAAATTCAAGCAGGCTTTTGTCCGCTCAGGCTACAGACAGAACGTTCCCGGGTCCCGTCTACGAACTTAGCTGGACGTCGCGTGACTTTTCCACAGGTAATGTCAACGTCATACATTTTGGAGTTGTCGTTTGGCGTTAACGTTAACAGAAACGTCTTTTGTCTAGGCTTGCAGACCCTCTGTCTGATAGCACTCTTATGGAGGATCCCAATAATCTATCTATCGGCGGTTTTCCTTACTACCGATAGAAATTTGACATAACTTCCATACAAATAGTGTCAAATATCTAACTCTAGTAAGGTAAACCGGCGATAGATAGATTATTGGGACCGGCCGTTAGAACAATCAATGTCCTATCGACGATACCGCTAGTATATAGTGGACCTACTTTCAAAGTAGTCGCAGGCTTAACCCCCAGGACAAGTATTTTAGTGGTGAGCTGAAAGTTTTGTCTTCGGATCTTGAATGTTTGTGATGTGTTATGTGTGTGTCCATGTCTCCCTGCGTGATAAAATATTAAAAAACGCGGTCATCGCCTTAAAAACGAGGAATAAAGATAGTCCAGCATTTAAACCATGGTTTAAACAAATTAATGTATGTGTCCATTGATGTCCTCAGTTTTAAACGGTGCCCAAATTTAAATAACGTCATGTACGGCGGAGAATAATGTGGGGCTAGCAGAATACCTGTGCAAGTGTAACGCAAAGGAAAGAGATTAAAATACTCGTAAGTGACAATCACGTGAAACATTCACGTGAGACATTTGTGACACAGTTTGTATTTAATAACTACTTTTTCGCAAATTGTTTGTGCTACGGCTTCCGCTGAGCGCAACAGCCATTATGTGTTCACAATGAGCACAATGGTTTAAACTCGGGGCTATCTTTATTCCACGTTATTTAATAAGGCGGTATTATTTTAGGTCTAGGATGTATGTAGCATATTATGCACTAGTAACCGCTCGCGACTACATTCCATTGGAATAAGACTTTGGTGTTCCCTCGGGAACTACTTGTCTTATCCGGATAAAAAGTAGCCTGTTTATCCCGGGTAGAAAATATCACCACTTAAAATTTCATTTAGAGCCGTTTAGCCGTTTTGCGTGACTGATTAACTAACATACAAATCAAATCAAAATATCTTTATTAGTAACGAAGGCAGTTGTGCTTATTACAGTTGGTAACAAAATTCATTGGTACTATTTCATATTCCTTTTCGGGTATCCAAAAACACTCAATTATAACATTACAAATATTTACATTTATTTTATAATAATAGTGTGATATTTTTTCGATTCTTCATATGACACAAAAGTTCTATTATGTGGGTATGAGTATGCCAATGGAACATAAACACATTTTATTTTACATTAACTAAACATATCATCAAAATTAATTGATAATGATTTATATCACACGGCAAATGTGTTAACCTATCAGAACTAATGATTAAATTGGATCGCTAATTCATAGTATTGAGTGTCGATAATTTGATAATAATCACTGTTATATAAAATGTTGGTATATAGACGTAGAGGCGAAACCTCCTCGTCCCTAATTCGTAGTTCATGCGAGCATAGAGTTGCGCCACCTCGTCGTCACGATCTAACGTTATTTATTGCTCAGGCACTTTAGAATAAATTACTAAGCAAACTGTAAAGTATCCACTGCACTTGATAATTTCGAAGCTTGATAGCTTTGAATTACGTTTTCACCGTGGTTTACCAGATAACAAAATCAAAAGTTCGGAGCAAAGGCCTGATTCCCATTGAAAAATCCAGCTGTTGCAGTTTGAAAGTTTTCTCTATAACGTACTTTACAGTTTAAAATAAAAGTCACATTATTATCGTTTTTATACACACTGCGAATCTCAGGGGGGGGGGGGGGGGTTTGTATCTGTTAAATAATAGTAAGTTTCGTATCTAATAAGTTTGTATCTGTTACGTTTGTACATTTTCGCTTAAGGCGCGCTCGTACCCTGATTAAAGAAAAAGCAGAATTTTTAAACACCTAGTGTAACGAAACAGATTGATAGTATATTATGAAAAAAATACAAAGGTCAAAAAAGGAATAGGAAAAGAGTAATAACCGAATAGAATTCATAAATATAACTCTCTTTCAGCAGAAAAAAATCCTGAATAGGTCCACAAAAATAAACTTTCACGTCCAAACTCTCAGAATTTTCAGCGATAACACTATTTTTTTTAGGTAATACTTAGCCAACGTATAGTACTAAAGTAATAACCAGCAATTTTTTTCAATCGTGTGAGTATATATCGAAAAATATAAAGAAAACGTACAAAATTAACGCATTTTCGCATTACATCGTCCAATCTAACAAGCGATTTTCAACCTTACGTAAAGCATCGTAAATTATTTTAAAATTGGAGTTGGACCGCGTCTTAAGAAAGCAAAAAACGTAAGCCGTATAAACTCACCTCACGTAATTACAATTCAGCCGTGTACGAACTAATTTACCTTAGCTCAGAATGTCTCAGTGTACCAGGCAAAATAAAGAATCTAAAATCGGTGTGCTACTGCAACTGGCATGGGTAATCGTAGTGCTTAACGTCAGGCGCACGAATTGCCAGTCTCCTCGCTAAATTGCGTAAAAAACTACTTTCATCAAATTCCTTTTTCGTCAATTTTGTGTTTCGTCAATATTATTTTTTGTCAAATTGGTGTTACGTCAAATCCCGTTCTGCCATAGTTAATAAATTACCTTTTTCGTCAAGGCCCCAGCGTTATGTATTAAGCTATGTGCGCCCCACGGTTACACCCGCGCCGCGTGCTGATGGAATATGATGATCATGATAACGATGAAAAAGTATCCTATATGTTATTCCAGCGGCTCATCTACCTACATACCAAATGTCATTAAAATCCATGAAGTAGTTTTTGCGTGAAAGAGTAACAAACATCTATACATAGAAACTTTCGTGTTTATAATATGTAATATGTAGGATTCCTACGTCAAATTATATATTTACCGATTTCCAAAAAAAGAGCAGGAATTACAAGTAGATGCCATATTACTTTATGTGTACCACGCATAATTATTACTGGATCATCCGATTCTGATGGTGCATTTTGTTTATCTACCGACTTCCAAACAAGTGCAATTTCATTCGACTTCCATTCTATTAGACAAAAGTCAATTATTATGAGTTATGGTTCCCATACGGGAAGCGCCAGCAAAAAACAAAAATAGAATTTTGAGAATCGGTTCACCCTGTCGAAAGTTATGAGGTAACAAACATAAAAACAAAATACAATCGAATTGAGTACCTCCTCCTTTTTTTGGAAGTCGGTAGAAAAAGGAGAAGGTACTTGATTCGACTACCTCATATCTTTTGACTGGGTGAACCGATTCTCAAAATTTTTTGTTTGATAGCTGGTACTTCTCGTGTGGTCCCATTTAAATTTCATCAAATTCGGTCCAGTAGTTTTTGAAATACACTCCAATAACATGAGATACAAACAACTCCAAGGCTTTTCTAACAATTTTATTTTAAATCAGCTAACACAGCCGTCAATGATTTAATGAAATGTAAACAATATAACTACTTAATTATTTTGAGTTCTGGCAAATGAAAAAGAGTTCTGATTCTCCCTTGTATTTAACTAAAGGAATTAGATAAATACGAAGGTTTTTTTTTGAATGATTATTTTAACTTTATTAACTTCCATTGTTTGATTGCTTTGAGCTGGAATTGTGTTATACAACAAAATGCTATGCAGATTTTGACTTTGTTTAATTGAACTTGGTCTTGTAATTTTCATTTATTATAGGTAACTAAAATATACTTACAGTGTACGAAAAACAAATTGTTTTTTTTTACTAATAAGATATGTTACGACACTCAAGACAAGAGTCTTCAACCAATGTGTGTTACCTGTGATGACTTATAGCACTGAAACGTGGTCTCTTACTATGGGCCTCATAAGCAAGTTTAAAGTTGCATAACAAGCTATGGAGAGTGCTATGCTCGGAGTTTATCAACGTTATCGGATCAGCAGTGTGGAGATCCGTAGACAAACTAAAGTCACTGACATAGCCTAGAAGATAAGCCAGTTGAAGTGGTAGTGGACAACAGCATAGCACGCAGAACAGATGGCCGATGGGGCCTGAAGGTTCTGGAGTGGAGACCACAGACGGATGATGATGAAAAGTTACGAACAAATCTTTCACCTGATGAGAAGTGGAACGCAGTTGCAGTGCGGGCAAACGTCGTGACACTGTAATGTGCGCTTACCATTCCATGACACAGTAATCGTCGTAGCATGATTCTAAATGATGACTTTGCTGTTTAAAAACAATCTGAGACATAAGAAACAATCTGAGAGATTCAAAACTCAATGGTTTCTGATTTAAAACATAATATCCATCTTTACGAGTTTAAAGTCCGACATAAAAATAGTTACGACGGTGTAAAAGTGAAACGTAATTAATTATCATGCATTAAAGTATCAAGAGCAGTTTGTGAGAGAATCATACCGAGGTACCGTTGGGCACTCAATGTCATAATTGCTGCGTTAATTTTATGGGATTGTATGTCATTATCTTGCGGTATAAAATGAAAATTACTATTATTGTTGTTGTTATAATGATAGGCACTGTCAAATAGATCTAAATCTGAATTTTGAAAAAGAACAATTTGAATAATAAGTATTACAGTTAAATCTGAAAAAGCGGTTTAACGTTGCCAGCTTTTTAAGCACTCTACCCGCACAGAGTGCTATAAATGCAGTTTTTTACCTTTATACAATATATATTAGCTAATTAGTTCTGTAACAGGTACCTATATACTCTAACTTTTTAAGAAATATTTAATTTTATGTTGATTGATAATTTATTTATCATTAGATAGTTCTATGTCATGTAGTAAAAGAATAAAAGTTAAACCTTCTTATTTCTTATCTAAGTCTGGTAGCACATAAACAAACCTGAGACAAAAACATGAAACTGCACTATTAAGGCACCAATCATTAAGTTTGACTGTCATTGTTTTTCATAAATAAATAAATTATTAAACGGTTTCTTAATAACAATTAATAATGCATTTCATGAATTTCGATATGCTAAAATTATAATCCGAAATAACAAAAATTTTGATTTATATCAGTGCGATAGGTGAGCATTACTACATTTTTTTTAGTATTAAAAGTATTAATAAATGCTATTTGTAACTAAGAATCAAATCTGCACTGATGATTATCGTTGCCCCAATCTTAGTGTGTTACGATAGTAGTAGCAATAAATCTTCAGCAAGTCTTGCCAAGATGGTATTGATTGACATACGTTTCGCTTGTAAATCAATCACAAATCCAAATGCTATTTGATTTGACATTACGTTAGCGCAGAAATTACTGTGTTTTTAAATTGCCTTAAAGAAAAAGCGATATCATATAACAGTTACGAGTACTTACCTACCATTAACAAAAAATAGTAACCTCTTTCCGTGGGCCGAGTACGAAAATCTGTTTAAGTGTAACGTAATCGCATTGTTAACGTATTTAGTACGAACTGTCATTTATCTAGTACAATAGTGGCACAGATAACTCATAGTTTGTGCTGAATACGTAAACGATACGATAATGTTACACTTAAGCAGATTTTCGTGCTCGGCCCACTGTTATATTATACCCAATGTTAATGATAAACTATTTAAAAAAAAACTACTGGTCAGATCACGATCAAAATAAAATGAGACCGCATGAAAAGCACCAGCTTTTAAATAAATTCAAATCGTCAAAATTAGTTAAGATGGTAGTAAGTTATGAATTTAAAAAAACACATACAAGTACAGACAAATTGAGAACCTCCTCTTTTTTGGACGTTGCTGGTTGAAAAGCAATAATTGAGAAGAATTGAAAGTGACTGCTTTTATTTCTTACTTTCTCACGCTGAAAAGGGTCAAAAAATTAGACGGTAATTTGGTATGCCGATATCTTATACCTATGGTTGATACAAAGGCTTCTTATTTCTTGTAAAAATATTTTATTGGCACGTGTGGGTGGAGCTGAGAAATGCAGCTAGTATATAGTATATATATAGTAAGGGCATAGTTTTGCAAGACATTTACAAGGTAACTATATTTCAGGCAAGAAAGATATCTACGCAAAGATATATATATGTATATTTATTATTAGGGAGTGCCCGCGACCTCGTTTACGTAGTAGGCTCGGCCTTTGGCCTTGCCATAACCTCTTATCTTTTCTTAGTTTTTATTTCATAAGAACCTTCTCCTGACCATAATTAACACAACTAAAAAAGAATTAGTGAGATGGTTCCATCCGTTCTCAAGTTGTAGCGTGACCAGGAGAAATAGAGGTTCATTTTATATATAGATAGATAGATGTATGGGAGACAAAAACATATAACAACCTTCGAATCAGGTGTGTCTGGGTAATCGTACCTAATAATCACATTTTCCTTACACTAGCGTTCTAAAACAAGTACATACTTAGTTGTCCCTTCGCTGTGCTGTTAGAAGATTTTTTATGGTTTGTCGCATTACATATTTTTTTAATTACCGATAATGGACTGTATACTGTACGCTTAGCTAGTTAATTATTTTGCATGTCATTTACACCTTGTCATTTCGTACGACATCTGCTATCTTGCAAAGATCTGATCTAGTTTTTTACACATCACTACAGTGAAACTACATGCACACTTCCGATCTGTCTCAATAAGTTCGTATATCGTGAGAGCAAATTACACTATAGTGTTTTAAATGCGTTTACTTTTTTAATAACCAAAAAACTTTAGTGGGTCAAGTTAGAAATGCCGACAGAGATGAATATTTTATTTTCATTTACGGACTATTAAAATACAAATGTTCCTCGATGTGGCAATTTTTTTGCGGCAATGATCAGTCAAAAGTAAGCGCTAATAAACCCGCACTGCTCAGAATTACTGCTCCGTATATTTTATATGTAACTGCCGTATATGGGTGTTAATTATATTAAATAATGAAGTGAAGGGATATGTTCTTGCCGGAGCCCGTCAAGAAAAGTAAATAATAAAGTGGTCATTATGAAGAAGCTCCATCACAAGTATTGATGTAGAATGTTTTAATGAGACTGCCTTTCTCGTTTATGAAACCTTTCGCTTAAGTGTGTGTGATATGATCATTATGAAATTCGGTCTGATAATCATTAACAGCATTTTGTTTCAAATATTTTATTCCAATTGTGTTACAAAAAGTTTTTATAACAAATGATCTATGTCTAATCTGTATGAGGATAATCACAGCTAACGGCCATAGAAAAAAAAACAATGGAAGAAACGCGAGCTCAAAGAATTAAAAGTGACATTAAAATCTACGTAATTTTATAAGTATTATTTGGTCAGTATAGTTTCTTTTTATTATAAGTTTTAGAGTCCTTACTAAGCATAAAATAAGACAGAGCCAGATGGAGCTTAAAGCGCCATCTTTATAAAAGTTTTTGGCCAATATTCTGAAACTATGCACTTTAGAAAAAAGTTATCAAGCCTTTTAAGTCAACTGCGTGATGCTGTTAATGATTTTTGTTCTTTTCTAAACCACCCCTGTGACAAAAAAATAAAAAAAAGTATTATTCAAATCGATCAAGCCGTTTTTGAGGCGTAGTGTGAACAGCATTTGATTTTAATATTATTAAGAAGATATATACATCATTCATATCACCATTCATCAATCATATCACCCTTGTGCTTGACGACGATGCGACTATTCCACATTACGCATTTTTCGAAATAAAAGTATTCTGTCATTTCCCAGGATACATCAATGCAACGTTTTATCAAAATTGGTTGTTTAAAACATTGTTGAAAGACATACAAATTAACACATCCTCACTTACATTTTTTTTCGTACTCGTATTACGGATTCATCTCATAATTACTGTAATCCATTATATTGGAACGACATAGTTTATAAAAGTGAATGTTCCTTTTACTTTAGTTGCCAACTGGAATATTTTCCAGCTACCCATACTTATGGTGAATGGTTAACCGTCCCTTTTATGGATCTTCACACTAAAAATTACATGGCAATATGAATTAAGATTTTTTTACTGAATTTGATTTTATTACGTTATGAATAAACCATGGAATCATTTTGATTGATTGGAGCATGTGAAGGCAACTGACAGGTGCCTTTTATTTCAACTCAATCATTGATGGATTACTGGAAATAGTTTAGTAATGGAAACCGCAAGTCTTTGCTATCCTTATACAAGCTACAGTCCGTGGCTCCACTTGTGAAGAGGATGTCTATCACACAGGTATTATTATCGGGATAAAATGAACTTTTAGTTCTCTAGTTAGTTTTGTTTGATCGAGGGTATTGATAATCCAAATCACACTCACTTACAAAATTTCACATTTATTACATACCTACGTATGCGAAATTATGTAAGTGAGCGCGATTTGGATTAAGGATAATATTTATTGTTAAAAATGTGTTGGTCATTTCATTCACATTCTTATGTGAATGAAACATTTTTGAAAATATTTTATTCAATGTTTTTATAAACTAACATTATTTATATCAGTTCATTTGGAAGTGATCCTGTCATTCAAACGCGGAGTCCCATGTTCAATCCCTGGCTGGGACGAGTATTTGTGAGATGAGCATACATGTGTGTTGTTAGGTCTTGGTTGTTGTGATTTGTTTCTCCCGCGACATAAGGAATCTTATCCTTTCATAATTACACATGTTTTATTTGAATATGCATTGCCTTCAGGAAGTCGGCTCACGCGGAAAACACCAGCATCCTATGCAGATGGAGTATACATGATGGCGGGCGCCGACAGACCTGGAGCGAGGACGCTGTCGAAGCTCTTCATGCGTGGCCAGGATGGACTCCCCTCGATCGCCAACCGAACAGCACTACTTGCATTTTTCGGTAAATAATATTCTTAAGACTCCTTCTCGCGTCGTATTCCTCATTACTAACAGTCGTGACTCCCTCGATGAATTATTTTCTGATGGTCTAACTATCTCCATCTGTTCCGGTCCTTTGCGTCGTGGAGGGCTTTATGGGGATTGGTGTTTAGCGCGGATTGGATACGGTCCGACCATCTCGTTGGAATGTGACGGTCTTGTGCCATCAATCTTATCTGTCACTATCAGCTGTTCGATGTTGTGACTAAAAATTCCAGTATTCTGCCTTAACATATGGTTTATATTTAGTTCTCGCAAAATAGACACATTATTGGTGCGAAATGCAGTCCAAGGGATCTGTAACATTCTTCACCAACACATTTCAAAGGCGTCGATGCGGTCTCTATCATAGATTTTTACTGAACTCATGTCTTAGAGCTATAGCTGATCATGGAGAACACCAATGCTTGAACAACAAATGCTTCTTTTTTGGATTCAGCGACATGTTCTTAAGACTCAATACAAGTCTAACTAATAAATGTATACAAATAAAGGCAAACACTTTTCAGTTATTGGAGTATAACTCAAAAACTGCTAAATTGATTTTGATGAAATTTAAATAAAACCACCTCGGAAGTATACCGTACCAAACAAAAAATCTTCAAAATCGGTTCGTAAACGACGAGAAACCGCCTCCTTTTGTTAAAGTCAGTTAAAAAGCGAATACAGTTGCTGGCTTCAAAATCTAGAAATATTCCATATCATCTCATCGGATGATCGTAAACACGACTAACGCTGGGTTCCTATATCCAGTCGTGCGATTCTCTAAGAGCAAACATCGTTGCATCTTTGACAACATCCGTGAAACAAATGACGAGATGACAAGAAACGTTGGAAAAACAACCTTATGTACACGGGCGATATCTCATAAAGTATTTGACGTCGGTGAGCTCGTCGACGAGCACATCGACGAATCATTAGAGAATCGATCGGCAGAAACGGATATTTTTGCTTACGACTCTTTACTTTTTGACACTTTTTGTATGAGATAGCTGTCAAAAAGTAACGAGTCATAAGCAAAACGATCCGTTTCTGGATATAGGAACCCGCGGGGTTAGGCAAAAGACACGCCGAATGAACAGTACGCTGCTTTGTAGGAAGGGTTTTTTAAAATTCAAAATTCAGCTAACTTCGTTCAACTAACCTTTGTTAGCTGTTGCTGTTTGTTTTGCAACACAAGCGTACAACAGGGTTCTTAACGATCTCAACGCCCTAATGGGCCCAAAAGGTAACGGGTATACAACCATCGAGGATTCCTGAGGAGGATGGGTTGAAATGCCCGTACTTATAGTAAATGATACTACGGATGTATCAAAAATATAACTCTGGGTCATGTAACTCTGGGAGAGTAAGCCCACAACTGTCAGGGACAAGCGCGAAGTTATTATCAGGTGAACGACTTGCTAAACACACCACTTGAAAGATATAGTCAGAATAATTACCAGGAGTAAAATAAAGAGTTTATATTTCTTCTTCACAGGTCAAGTCGTAACAGGCGAAATAGTGATGGCCTCGGAATCTGGATGCCCCATAGAGCACCACCGCATCCCAGTGGACCAGTGCGACCACATGTACGACCCCGAGTGCAAAGGGACCAAGTATATGCCGTTCCTGAGAGCTGCCTATGACAGAAACACTGGGCAGAGTCCCAATAGTCCCAGAGAACAAGTTAGTAAAACGTTTTGGATTCTGAAGATCATGATATTATGTTCATTTGACGCATTTTCTTTTAAGAGCACCGGTTCCCTATATCGCGGGAGACATGAACACACACATTAACATGTCACAAACCTCCAATACCCATGAACAAACATTGTTCATTACACAAATATTCCAGGTCAAGGGTCGAACCTAGGATCCCTCGCTTCTAAAGCAGGGCTAATTAGACTATACGAAGTCGAGATGCTACTCGTAAAACTATCATATAAGTATGAAAGGTCTTTATGTCCTCACTGCTGTGATACGAGCCTTCATACCAGAAAGAGATAATACGGGCTTTAATCAACCACGCAGCCACGTACTGCTTGGCAGATATACTTTTTTTCAGCCTTACTGTTAGATGTGTCAGACTGCCCGAATGGCATAATCTAACTGACGTCCCAAGAAAACTAGGACTGTCTGGGTAACATGCCCTTTAAACCACGGAAGCACCATGTTATAGACCAGTGGTAATCCATCCGGTAGTATTCTGAGCTTTATTGAACCTAACTGAACATTTTAGAATAGCTAGGCAACTTTTTGTCTAATATAACAAATCTTAAATACTGGTTATTCGGTTTTTTTGTTTTGTAAGTTATAAAGTAGTTTTTTTGTTTTGTTAGTTGTTTTTTAAGATTTCTTTCTTACTTTAAATATATTCACTGGTACAATTTAGTAATGTGCAACATGTTAGCAACAATAGCCTTGGTTGCACCGACATACAAGAACTGATTACAATCATCAAAGCCTTCACGAGCCTTGTATAAAATAACCATTAAATGCATTCAGTGACCGGATCGGAGTTTCATAAAAGCAGAGCACCAATGGTCGGGATTGGCGGGATTCCGGTGCATTAACATTCTATGGTAATCGATATTATCATTGTCGGTGTGGATGCTGTTTCGTGCTAATGAGCTGCAATGCCACGATACCACTTTGAACTCATTCGTAACTCCTTTTATTTAAATTGGATATTAACTTGGACATAGAACCACAGATAAATAGGCTAACCACTAAATTCCTTAATTTTATGAATGTAACTCATAAGCTTTAACTAGTTAATCTGTGTAATTGATATGATTTAATTTAGATGATGGGAAAATGGAATATGAGTGAGAGGGACTTTGACAGTATACGTGTTCCGGAGTTATCCGGAGTCCGGAGTTGTGTGATACGTACGCATTTTCTTCGAATACTATTGTTTTTTGTACTTATAGTGATGACAATTGGTATTTAAACAAGTGTCAAACGCGGTGTGACCTAATAGTATAAAATGTTCAGTATAAAATCAAACCATGGAGCGCGAGTCTGAGAGTACGTTCCGGCAAGCGCTGTCAACCCTCACAACTGTCGCGCCCCGATTTAGCGTTCCGCTATGGATCAGATATGAAGTATAAATAATATATAAAGCTTGCAATGTTCAACCCAAACGGAACGTTTACGCGGTCGTGAAATGGGCGCCAAATTTTCTGTCAAAAATCGAAAGAATACTATACTTATTTGATGCTTTGACAGTGACAGCTCGCAACGACCGCGAAAACCCACTTTCGATCTGAGAGCGTTGTGGTTGCGACGTGAGCGTTTTCGGTGACGTCATCGATGACGTAAGGGCTCGATCACGATGATCGTGGGCTTATAAGTTATTAGGGAATAAAAAGGAAATAAACGCCGGGAGGCGCTTTCCGGAACGTAGCCTGACTCGCATTTGGTGGTGCTTTATGAAGCTGTTAACATAATTAAGTAGGTAGTACCAAATAAATGAGTACTTACATTCTGTATATTCCGTAACGTTAATATAATAATGATATTCAAGTAATTATTGTAATTATATACGTTAACTTTTTTGTGAATTTCTTCGTATTTTACATCGCCAATTTGTAAGGAGGTTAAAATTTTCGATGTCGTCAGTCAGTGGATACATTTGCACACCTTTAAGTTTTAGCAAAAGATCGAATGCTGAACAGTTTCGTGACAGACAGTTATGTTAAAAGGGTCTTCTCGAACCGGTTGGTGCGTAACGAAGAAGCGTTTTGGTGTGAATCACAGACTTATCTCCTACCATTTATCGATTTTGAGTGGAACGATTTTGTTTTTATTTGTTTTTACGTGCTTTTGATTTTGAGCCACAGGTACGTGAACAAGGTGCTTCAAAAGTCACTATTATGTAGTGACAGGAATGTAGCAAAGTCCGTCTGTGGAATTAACACACATTTGCCAGTTGTTAAACTGTAGAAGCAGTAGGTAGTGTCCAAGCATTACTGTGTTTTGTTGAAGAGCAATGTATCCAGATTTTAGCAAATTAGTTATAAGCACATTGCCTTGTATTTTTTTAAAATAAACATCTTTTTATTTAACATTTATATCTTAGGGTGACGAGTACAATTCTATGCAATGCAGGGTTTTGGACTCTTGTATAATAAACATATTGCTACGTACGGGATGAAAACCGTGGTAATTATTTAATTGAGTAAGTAGCAATATGTTTATTATACAAGAGTCCAAAACCCTGCATGGCATAGAATTGTACTCGTCACCGTAAAAACAACCGTGAAAGTTTAAAAAAGTGTACTTGTATAATAGTTTAAAATTCTGAATGGTACTGACCTGTTATGGCGTGACGCGTGTCATCAGTGGACCCTAGCACGACAATTTTCGTAAGTGTACCGAAATCGTATCGTTGACGTATACAATACAAACTATAATTTATTTAATAAACCTGTGGCACAGATAGCTCAATTCAATTAAAAGATGAATAACTACAGAGCAAAATGCCCTGTAATTCGCTAAAAGCTGGATTGCTATGATCTGATCGGATTGGACATTGCTCTTCAACGAAACACATAAACCATACAATTACGTTACACTTACGCAAATTTTTGTGCTAAGCCCACAGGTAAGCGACGTTCTCGTCGCGACAGCTTTACTTATAAAAGTCATACTCGTGAGAATCATAAACACATAACAAAACAATCAATGCTTGCGTTAGGAAGATAAAAAAACAGAATATGGTGGGTTGTGTTCAAAACTTCCTCAGCGTTTCTGATTTCGAATTCAAGCAAACATCTCTATTTACTCAACATCCACTTTAACCACTTAGTCATGTATTAGTCGTAATGTATACCGAAGTAAAACCACTAAACTGCGCTTCGTGTTCGTCGAAGGCCGAATTCCAGGCAATAAAACTCAATAGCGGTAACCCAGATACACCTATGAGATGAATGCAGCTATCTTACCGATATGTCCCTTTGATCTAACCTTACCTTAAATTGCTCCGTGACGGCCTTAAGGAATGTTAATCGGTCTGTAATTATGGCGACTATGATCACAATTTAATGTTGAACCAATTCTATTCACTTTTTACTTATAAGATCGAGATACGTGTTATTACTCGTAAATACGTTATAATTAGATAGACGTTTCGATTTGGCGGCGGAATTACAACTCATTACTTATGTATATTTATTAAGGTAATTAAGATACTTAATCTAAAGTGTTCTTAGAAAATATGCAGTTGTAATTGTTTTGTGATATTGATTCATGATTTTCATTTTTCCATCTAACTCTATTGCGTAATTATGGATTATTCATACTTGATTGTAATGTCTTGCATAACAGAAATTTAAATTGCACACACTTTATATTTTTTTGTAATACTAGCTGTGCCCAGCGGTTTCACCAGCGTGGTTATGAATGATGATGATGATGATCAAAAGTATCCTATCTGAAATTTCATCAAAATCAAAACGAACTTTCGATTGTGATATTCCCTTAGTTTTAATAATCACAAATGATTTAAGTACCTAAAAAAATAATTCTGTGTAGAGATTGTTTTATTTTATGATTCCGATATCACAGCTTGTTTCGCTGCAAGTTTGAATCGAAGCGCAACCACAAGAAAAAACTGTATGATCAGATAGATCATTACTGGGACAAGGCCATGTCTATCAGAGAGAGCAGTATGGACCACATGCCATACATCCACCAGGAACGTTCAGTACAGCTTGGTGGACAGGCTTAGTGGCCGGAGTTCTTAGACACACTGAACTCTGACACTAAGGACATTTAAAACCTTAAATTTAAGACTGATAAATCAGATAAAGAACTGGTTTAAGTAATTCAGTAATAAAATGTATTTTATTAATTATATTTTTTATTTATTTGAACTTGCTGCGCTCCGGTTTCACCCGCGTAGTGTTGGATGATGATGATGAAGAAGCAAAATATGTAGCCTATGTTTATCAGGGATAATGTACTCGTAATTAACGTAGAATCCTAATGGTGAAAGATTTTTTCAAATCGGTCTAGTAGTTTCGGAGCCTATTCAATTCAAACATGTTTGTTTTTCCTTTTCTACCGACTTCCAAAATAAGGAGGAGGTACTCAATTTGCCTGTACTTTTTTACCTTATAACTTTCGACTGGGTGAACCGATTCTAATTTTTTTTTTAAAGCTGGTGCTTTCCGTGTAGTGCCAATTAAATTTCATCAAATTCGGTCCTGTAGTTATTGAGATACCTACACTCCAATAACTGAATAGAATGGAAGTTGATATTATTTTTTTCAAATTGTACTTGTTTTAATATTATGTTTACTTAGATTTGTATTTTTCCTAGAATTAGAACGCCAGAAATCGATTCCTCATAGCCTTTTAGCCAAAATACGTCAAAGGGCCGTTAACGTTGTCAACTTTATTGGTGTACATGTGTTTGCAGTACAGTGTTATTCTATCTTTTCAGGTAAACCAGATGACTTCGTGGATCGATGGCAGCTTCGTCTACAGCACAAGCGAGGCGTGGGTGAATGCAATGAGGTCATTTCAGGTGCCACCCAGCAGCGACGCCTGCATCTTTACGTACTTTCTTATAACTTTATGTAGTTATTATAAAATCTCAATCACATTCCAAGCATAAATATCTACACACTTGACAGAATATGTGACTCCACTATCAACACAGTTTGCTTTACATCATATGTTACCACTCGATTTTCTTGTGTTGATTAAATCTAATGTTTACGTAGTTAACAAAAACCATTTAGATTGGCCATGTCCATCTGTCAGTTTGTCTGTGTCTAGTAGTTATTTATTTAGAAACTAAATAGTCTGCAGAATTGAAAATTGGCATGAGTTCCGAGTTATTTTACTGCAACACGTTTGTGTTACAGTAAAATTACTCAACGTGTTACAGTAAAATTACTCAACGTGTAGCAGTAAAATGACTCCTAGGTGGAGTTTTTTTTACGAATTGCATTAAAACTTTTAAATAATTGAAAGTTAAAATGGAAACTCAACGAATCGTTTAGGCCTGTTCTATATGGCTGATATTTCGTTGTTTTAGTTATTTAATTATATCTCTCTTAGTGTGCTCTTTATTGCTTCCAATCATATTGTTTTTTATATTCAATAATATAATAAAAATGGAATGTATTTACTTTACAGAATGGTAGCCTATCCAGTGAGGGAGGCATGCCCTTGCGAAATACAATGCGTGTACCACTCTTCAATAATCCTGTTCCTCATTACATGCGAATGCTAAGTGCAGAAAGGTTATTCTGTAAGTGCAGTTTTTCTACATTAAATAAAGATACTATCAATTAGCTTTCATTCAATTAGTATCCCTATAAATAAAATTAAACACACTAAATGAATCCAAATTATACCTTCTTTCAATTAGTTTGCTTTTGACCGACAGTGTCTCGATGCCGTATTTATGACCGCTATCTCTGTTACTTACACGTATCATATTCACTATATTTCATCTTAGTGAGAAATATATAATACTGACTTGATCACCAAAGCAAGAGCTAACTTTAGAAACGGTATAGTATAGTTTATTCCTAAGCATGAGCATGCAACTGTGCCAAAATATCGAGGGCTCAAAACATGGTAAATATCATAAAAGGCATCTGAAAAGTTTATTCTTGCATATACAAAAATACTAAGCGCGATTTAATTATTAATGAGAGATTTGCCTACAGATATATTAAAAACTCAAGTGTGCAGCGTATTCTGAGGAACATTGTAAATAATAATAAAATTGCAATAGCAACTTCACAATATCCTATATCTGCGTTCCAACCGTACCTATTTCTTAACAACCATTTTACGAATTAAGTTAGAACCTACAATATAGGTAAAAATCCTAAGATATACTACACAAGCTTAAAGTCTCAATCATATCTAATTATCAATAATTAGCATAACTTATTCGAAAACCGCTACTCCACAGTGTTAGGAGACCCTCGCACTAACCAGAACCCAGCGATGGTGACGTTTGGGATCTTACTGCTGCGGTGGCACAATGTAGTTGCGGCACGAGTCCACCGCCAGCATCCGGATTGGAGCGACGAACAACTGTTCCAAAGAGCGAGGCGGATCGTCATTGCCAGCTTGCAGGTAACGGACTCCGAAAAAGCTTTTGATATTGTTCATAACTTTATTGGTACTATTTCTCATTACATCCTTACTGTGGTATGTTATAACCATTATCTACGTTCATACCGAAAATCCGAGAAGAAAATTAAAAATCACATATTTAGTTCAAATGATGTTCTTGAATTAACACTTTCAAGTGTTCCTCAGGGTTCTGTTTTAGGTGCCACACTCATTCTATTATTTCATTGTGGGTACTTTCGAACTTTCAGAATATTATTCTCTACGAGTACGTGCCAGCATTCCTCGGAGTGCCGATCCCACCATACACAGGCTATCGTGCCGAAATAGCGCCGGGAGTTACCCATGCATTTGCGACGGCTGCTTTCCGCTTTGGACACACTTTGGTACCACCCGCAATATTGTTGAGGGATAGAAATTGCAGATTTGGAAGAGCACCGGGTGGGCACGACGCTATTAGATTGTGCCAGACTTGGTGGGATGGGAATGTAAGTATTTAACATGCATTCAATACCTATACACATATAGATTAAATCTTTAGCCATTTCATGTTCTCTTATAAGTAATATAAACATAGTATATAAATTAAAAAACTAAAGGTAACTTGACAGACAACCGTATTCTTGGGTTTGGTACAAAACTAAAAATTCTAATTCTTATAATTAAATACGTTATCTAAAACATGCTTCCATTCCACTATACATACAATACATGGTAAATATCCCGTTTTCTAACGTTAATTCTTGCACTAGTGACCATGTCAGTTTAAAAACTTATATCATGCTTCCATTGTTTAAATATGCTTTTTCATAATCAGTACAAATGTATACCTCATACATAATTATCTATAAGTCAACCTAACTTTACCTATATTTAATAATAAAGTATTAAAAAGATTCAATGTACAAATACACTGTATACGTATTGCCCTGTCATTGCAATATATTATTTTACTCGTAAGCCGTGCTTTGGAAACATTTGCTTTATAAAGTGCTACCTTGGCAATTGGTGTGATTTCAGATAATTATCACGTGGCTTCCTGCTCACGAAACCAGTTTATTCAATTAGATACTTGTAAAAGTAGTCAAGAACTCTGCCATTCATATTTTTTATATATACTTTTATCATTACAGGAAGTAATGTCTCAAGTACCAATAGAAGAGGTCCTCATGGGCATGGCTTCTCAACTGTCTGAACGTGAAGATGCTCTACTATGCTCAGATGTAAGAGACAATCTGTTCGGTCCAATGGAGTTCTCGAGAAGAGATCTTGGCGCTTTGAATATTATGAGAGGAAGGGATAATGGTCTACCTGATTACAATACAGCTAGGTAGGTTATAGAAAGATGAAAATAACTATTAGCGGAATACAAAAAAACTCAAGACTTGTTATCTTTTCAGAGAATATTTCGGACTATCCAAAATAAAGACCTTCAATGAAATAAATCCTCTACTGTTCGAAGATAACCCAGAGTTACTGCATCAGCTCATTCAGATTTACGACGGCAGACTTGATAATATTGATGTTTATATTGGTAAGGTTAATAAGTAAATTATTAATTCTCAACATTATTATAATTTCCTTATAGTATTGTATTACCAAATCCTTTTTGTTGAAAACTGCAATATTATAAATGAGGCTCTTATAGACTCAGCATTTTGTTTACGCTTAGAATAAAAGATGTATGAATTAAACTAACTTAGCTTTCATGTTTAGTTACTAAACATGAAAGCAGAAAACAGAAACATGTAATTTGTTTATTCTATAGGTAGTGTTATAAGTCTGATAACATAATACAGTTATTTCTATTACTTTCAGAGACTTTTTATTGGTCAGGACCCAAAATTTCGTCAGACTAATCAAATATGGCAGGTTAATACCTAACTGGTCATATGTCAGGACCCAAAATTTCGTCAGACTAATCAAATATGGCAGGTTAATACCTAACTGGTCATATCGATTTTTTTAAATCATAAACTAAAAGATTTATTAAAAAATTTAAACTTTTAAAAAACATTCACATAGGTACATATATATGCATGCATATGCAAATATTTACTGGTGTTTTTTTATTAGGTGGGATGCTGGAATCAACAGGACACCCGGGGGAGCTGTTCCGAGCTATTATTATGGATCAGTTTACTAGGATAAGAGATGCTGACAGGTTCTGGTTTGAAAATGAACACAATGGGTAAGAATTTATTTTCAAATATGACACACGCGCTCAAAAAGTGGACATTTGTATAGTTGTGAAGCATGCAAAAAGTTGCTTTTACTTTTAAAGCATTCTTAGTCTAATATGGAGCCCTGGTTAGCCATAGCCATCTGTTTATCTTTCTACATTATGGTTCTCTCTTTTTAGACACGAAAAGATTACTTAATTTACAAAACTATTATGTTTTCGAATGAAGTTTCAACAAAATAGTATTAAATAAAAATAAAAATAGAAGTTAGATGCGATAACTGAGATTTTGTACATAATGTTTTGCTATTACTGTATTTAATATAATATATAATATGAACAACATTATTTCACAGTATATTTACTCCTCAAGAAATAGATGAACTTCGTCGAATCAAGATGTGGGATATCATAGTCAACTCGACAGCCGTTGGTCCTAATGACATCCAAAGAGACGTGTTCCACTGGCAAGTTGGTGATCCTTGCGCGCAGCCTTACCAGCTCAACGCTTCCAAGCTTCCTCCATGCAAATACCTGAAGGGCTACGATTATTTCGAGGTAAGTTATTTTGCGGAATGACAAAATATCGCAAAGCTATTTATTATTCATCTTATAATTCTTATAATTATAATTTCATCATATATTCTATTTATAATTCAGATTGGATAGATAATAAATTCTTAAAGTGGGTAATATTTCCCGAAAGTTACAGGCACTGCATTATGCCATCAAGTGATAATGCGGGCAAGTATTTTGGAGATTTGCGGACTGAACCCGCTACGCAAACTTATAGGATGTTATGGCTTATAGTTGATACGATTTTTTTTTCAAATAATCAAGTATAACCTCCAGATCTTTAGTATTTTTTTGTTTTTACCATTTTATTAACTCAATGTTCATTCAAATAATGTTGAAAAACTATAAACTATGCACACATTTATTTTAATGACAATTTTTACATATTTTTCGAGTATTTTAGTAATCAAAATAAAATAATGAGTTTATTTTTTTATTTTGGGCGGAGAATCACTGCGTCGTAACTCCCTCCTTTGAAATTACTTCGTTCTTTTTTGCCTTTACTCCCCTCAAAGTCGAGTGCCAGCGCGCGCAGTTATGATTTCAAAGAAACTTCGAAATTTGCCTCGACGTGCTTAGCCTGCATAAAACTGCTCGGTTGGCAAAGTTTTAGCAAACCAAGCAACTGCAATGTAAATAGAGAAAACCATTATAAAATTATATACCCTGTAAGTAATGCTGTAATACTTTGCATTGTTTCTATTTAAAATGCAATATTTGCACGACAATGGAGTTACATTTCCTTGATAGTACTTTCCCACATGACAACGAGTACAAAATACTCTATTGTGCCACTATTATTAATAAGCTTTTTCCAGGGTAACGAATTTGCATACATCTACACCTGCCTAATCCTCGTGTTTGTGCCGATACTATGCGCTGGCGCAGGTTACGGGGTCGTCAAACTGCAGAACAGTCGCAGGCGACGATTGAAAATTCAGCAGGAACATCTAAAGAATGCTCACCAAAAAGGCAAGTTTAATTATCAATACAGACTCTACTAGAAAAATAACAATACATCTAAGGTTATATACCTCAGTGCAGTATACTTACATATGTAAGATTTGTAATTCAGAGTCCTCTGTGATAATATCTCCTATTGTTTTTATTACTAGAGGTACTACTTACCTCTACTTTGTCTTTCCTTTCCACTTTTGGTAGCGGCATTTTTCTTTCCAACCCATGTTTTCTATACCCCTAGGTATAAGATACTTAAGTTATATAATTCCCAAAGCAAAAAAGTTACCGCTTACTACTTAAACCTCCTTTTAAGTTTCAATGCCTTGTTTTCACGCAGCTGAAGGAGTGTTTTTGATATTCCAGGATCCGTAGACAAAATGGTGTGTCGCGAGTGGGTGCACGCGTCACACAAGCGTCTAGTCAAGTTACGTCTCGGTCCGGAACCGGCTCTACACGTCACGGATAGAAAAGGAGACAAGCTCCGAACATTACCTCTGGACCACACGGATCAGCTTGCTGTTATTGAGAGTCAGGTGAGCAGCCGGCAGATTCATTCAACAGCGTTCCTTTGTATTCTAAAACTATCGATGGAAACATTGGCCGTGCTTTTATAAGGACTACGTCATTTTGTACCATGAATTGCAATACAGCTGATATTACGTTAACGAACATGTTTATTTAAGAAGCTTATTCTTCTTTTTTCTGTTCTTATCCCATGCTAATTGGGATTAGCTCATTTTACTCTTATTCCACTGTTCTCATCACTTCTGGGCCTAGCACGAATAACTGCGAAATTTTACCGTAACGTGTAGTTCACGTGAAACATTTCAAACAGCATTTATCTAGGACGACTGTGACACAGATAACTCATAATTTGTACGTCGAATCGTGCTGCGTTGACGTTTACGATACGAATACTTTTTCACAAATTGTTTGTGCTTCGGCCTCTGTCATTTCAGTATTTACACCTTTCACACACATACCATTCTATACAATTTCCATGGATACGTCATGCAGAAGAATAATTGCTTTATATTAGGTTTTTAATTACACGATACCACAGAATATACGATAGCTAACCATACACAACATTTCACGATAAATAATTAACTAATGTATCGTACAAAAGGTGCTTTAATAACGATTGTCGTAGGTATTCATTATGGCTGTTAAGATAGTAAAATACCAAGCACAGAATCCGAGACTTCTTAAAATGTATTTGCTATTACCTGTTAGCTTATACACATCCACACCCAAATGAAAACATAACCGTAAATTCACCTGCCCAAAAATCAACTATTTTTACTCAAATTTTCGTGTTCCATTGATTAAAAAAGGTATTTCCACGTAATTCCTCTAACATCTTCCACCTTCATATTTTGTAATACGTTGGCCTCGATTTTCCAGGAAGGTCGTCACAACAAGCGGCCTCTTATCCTAATCCGAGCTCCGAGGGAACACGATCTCGTATTAGAAATGGACTCCGTAGCATCCCGAAGGAAGTTCCTCGTCAAATTGGACACTTTCTTGGCTCAGCATAAGAAAGGTCTGAACCATAGCCAGGTGAGTTATATATTTTTTATGTACATATATTAAACACTGTAAACGAGGTCTGAAACGAGAGTGACGGATTATAAGCAGAGTACTGTAATATACTTTTAGCAAAGTAGTATGAATAGTAATAACTTTAGTTTAATGTTTCCGTTTTAAATTTTTTTTAGTTATTTGGTGCATAATCATACTCCTGCAGAGTATTAATGAATAATATACCTAATTCTTCTATCTTATATAATGGATGAATACGCACAGTTCAGTGCTTTTTATCACCGATGAGAATTCGATTTTTCTCAGTGTAATATTTGATAGTAATTAATCTACTAATTTTATTATTATGTAGTTATCGTAACTAAAAATGTATAAATCTCTAATACACTCTTGAAATATATATACGAGCGTGCCTGTGGGGCTAAAACTATGACAACTTTGTTTAGAAGTTTACGAGACTTACCCAACAATACGAGTACAACTCTGAGTAGCGTTCGTGAGGTAGCAGAGCAAGAGCGCAGTACGTACATGCAAACATTTAAAGTAACCTTTATTTTGGTGCACCACTTGATGGATAATGAACCTAATGTAATAAGTGTAGAATCTAATGATATTTGTTATTTATAAAAATACATTAAGTCGTTTAGACGGCAGGATGATCGTAGAAAATCATTCATTTTTACAGTACATACATCTTAAATTTTGGTGCACCACTTGATGGATAATGAACCTAATGTAATAAGTGTAGAATCTAATGTTATTTATAAAAATACATTAAGTCGTTTAGACGGCAGGATGATCGTAGAAAATCATTCATTTGTATAGTACATGCATCTTAAAATAGATGTTATAAAATTTTGTTTAGTAATTGAATTGTAAATGTTGTTTTAGGGACACCGTGAACAAATTCTAGCCACAGCAGAAACGAGAGAGCGCAGACAACGCAAGCTAGAGCACTTCTTTAGAGAAGCATACGCCATCACATTTGGTTTAGCACCCGGTGAGAAACGCAGAAGGAATGAGGACGCTGATCCAGAGGTAAGTAAGGAATCTGCATTAGATGATAAACAATACAAATACGTGTATAATTATTGATATATTATGAGCACGCATAACTCTTACCATAAGGTGAACGACGTGCCCAACTCTTAGTTATGTAAATTCTAAAAACCTTACAATCGAAAACGACATATGGCACTGAAACGTGGTCTCTTACTATGGGCCTCATAAGCAAGCTCAAAGTTGCACAATGAGCTATGGAGGAGAGGGTTTCTCTTCGTGATAGAATCAGAAATGAGGAGATCCGTAGACGAACTAAAGTCACTGATATGGCCCAGAAGATAAGCTAGTTGAAGTGGCAGTGGGCAGGTCACATAGCACACAGAACAGATGGCCGATAGGGCCGGATGTTTCTGGAGTGGAGACCACGGACCGGCAAGCGCAGCGGAGGTCGTCCATCGAAAAAGTGGACTGACGACCTGATAAAGTTAGCAGGACGACGTTGGATGCAAGCCGCTTCCAACCGGGCCTTTTAGAAATCTGTGGGGGAGGTCCATGTTCAGCAGTGGACGTCCTACGGCTGAGGTGATGACGATGATGATGACAAGCAAAAAATAGATAGATTTACGGTTTACTCTCTATTTCAAAAAAAAGAATTTTTGAATAAAAAAAATTGTTATGTTGAAAAACTACCACGAGTTTTACTTAGCTATTCACCTCGTCACAAGTCAACCAAATTTATGGTTAGAATGAGCTAAACATTTCGTGCTGGCTTCGCTGGCACTATTGAATTTTTTCAATCGTTGTTTAATAGTTAAGGACATGAATATCAGATAAACAAAAATTGTTTTCTAAAATTTGATGACCCGTTTTTGTTTACCTACTTTCTACAAAGAGTAACCAATCAGTTACATAAAATGTTACATATATATTACATTAAAAAATACAAATTAGTCCAATACAGTTCGATTTTTATTTATAAAAAAAATAATACTTATACCTTATTCACTGTGTGGTAGATCTGGTCAATGAGTTTTACGTCTAGTCACTTTTCATAAAATACATATTCTTCTAATTTCTTCTGTATATTTTTTATTATATGTGAATGTCATTTAATGATGATAACAAAGTAACTTTACTTCCAGTCAATAGTAATGAGGACGTCTCTATCTAGGGGGGAGTTCGCAAGTGCATTGGGCATGAAAGGGGATGCTGTGTTTGTCAAGAAAATGTTCAACATTGTGGATAAAGACCAAGATGGACGGATCTCTTTCCAGGTAAATAACTCACATACAGATAATGTTTGGTTTACAATTTGCTGACAAAAATACAGTTACGTTCGAAAGACCGTTAGCACAAACAATTTGCGACTAAGTATTCGTATTGTAATTGGCAACACATTACGCTCCGGGGCGTACAAACTGTGTCACAGTGGCCCTAGATAAATGACAGTTTGTACTGTTTTATGTGAACGACACTTTTAACTTACGCAGTTATGAGTGCTAGGTCCACTGTTCTAGTGTCATCAAGTATTTATACATAATTTAGATTACATGTCACCGATTCATAAAAAGTCATACTTACTTATTTTGAATGTCACATTTTGATACCTTTTACCTAGACTTATATTTTTGTAGTTTTAGAGAGAAAAATACACATCCTTGGACGGGATCTGAACCCACGTCTTCCGATAATCCGTGTCAGATTGATAGCAAAGTTTCTTCTCGCTAAGCAGGCGTTAGTGTTTAAACGTCGTTTAATAAAAATTATATAATTTTGCCAATAGTACGCTCTCGCTCGTATTCAAATCACTTGGCTATTTCGACACTTAAATTTCGCACACCAAGGGTAACCTGAATACATAAAATTTAATTAAAGTGTTATATGAATTTAATAATACAAAATTCTGACGTGTTGGTGTTTTGGAAGTTATTCTGATAGGCATATGTATTGAAATAAGACAAAATTAAATTATTTATATCGAGTAACATTAATTTTAATAAATATTTCTAAAGTACTATTACAAGGTTATGGGTGTAACTAACACATATATTACGTACGAATATGATAATTAAATTCAAAATCGTTTTTATCATAATCATTTATTTCTCCATATTGATGTGTACAATAGATCATAAATAATTTAATATGTACTAACAACATGAAACCCTGGTGAGCACTCTAGAGTTTATTGGATTCTGGGTAGGACTTAAGTTTAATAACTATTATCTTAATTAAAATTTGTTCTAAAGTGACCAAAATTAAATATTTTTGCTACTGAGTCTTATCTGTATAGAAGTCTTTTAACGAGTAGTAGCATTTTTAATAAGATATCCTTTAAGACTATCGGAAACAAGTTTAATCTTTTTCAATATCTCCTAGATGTTTCGTGATATGGTTATATATTTTTATAGTCATGATATGGGTGCCTGAACTGCACATATTTAAGTTTAAATTTGGAAGGGGTAGTCTTTCATTGTGCCTTGAATCATAAGGTCCAGTATAGCAATTTTCAACTGTATCGAAGAATTGAGGTTATTATCTGACGAACTTGTAAATTTCTAGGATATATATATGGAAGCTAAAAGTTAAAATTTGTAATTCAATAAAGTAGGGCTTGCAACTTACAGTACCTATGTTTGCGTTAAAAGTGTATAAGAATTTATACACTTTTTTGTAGTGTACCAAAATAAGTTTCCAACATTGGAGCTATTTCCCCATAAAATGATGCCGTAGGTACTGTAACCGAGCGTGACCATACGCAAAGTAGGCACATATTGCCGTCGCGATGTTCGGTTTTCCTATTTGATGCGCAAAACAATATCACCAAATTGTGAGACATGTTGATGTAGGTACTGACAACGGAATGCTACTATAAGAAACTTTTGCTGTCTGTCAGATATAGGTAGATGCAACAGCAACAGCACCCTGGCAGATCTAGTTTCTGATGATGCCAGAAGTTTGTACTTATAGGTAGATACGCGCAATTAATGAATCAAAGTACAAACACTTATGTATGAGTATTTATACATAAGTTGTATAAGAACCAAGGCGGCAAAGCCCTTTTTGTATTGAGTAAGAAACAGTTTTTTTTTGCAAATACCTAATAAATTCAAACTTACCGGTGATTTTTTTAACCGGCACCGATCTTTTTGTTTTAAATCATCTTGGTCATCGGTGATCTAACAAGTAGGTACAATTTGAAAAATTTAACACCGAATTCCATTCTATTTAGTTATTGGAGTGTATCTCAAAAACTGCTGGACCGAATTTGATGAAATTTAAATGGGACAACACAGGAAGCATCAGCTTTCAAACAAAAAAGAATTTTGAGAATCGGTTCACCCAGTCGAAAGTTATGAGGTAACAAAGATAAAACAAAACATACAGTCGAATTGAGTACCTCCTCCTTTTTTGGAAGTCGGTAGAAAATAACACGCGGGGCAGTCTTTAGGGACTACTGATAGGGGTCAAAATTATTGGAATAAATTTTAAGACAAACAATCAAAAACAATAGGTATTTATGGAAACCATCGCGCCTAAAGAAGTTTTCATTTCAAGACTACATTATCTATGACAAAGCGTTCGGTGACGATGACGCGAGTTTCTTGATTTTTCTTCACCCAAAAAGCCAATGACGATGATTTATGTTCTGCCAAAATGTGCTCAACCCGCCTAAAGAAGTTTTCGCTTCAAAAATGCATCCCTATAATTGGTTCGAATTGAGTATTGATTTAGATTCTATAATTTTTTTCAGGAATTCCTCGACACAGTAGTGTTATTCTCTCGCGGCGCCACCGAAGACAAACTCCGTATAATATTCGACATGTGTGACAACGATAGGAATGGAGTCATTGATAAAGGAGAACTGAGTGAAATGTTACGTTCGCTTGTGGAGATCGCAAGAACTACCTCACTTAGGGACGAGCATGTTACTGAGCTGATCGATGGAATGTTTTCGGTAAGTATACCTTCCTTCGTTACCATGACAACTGACTTCAGAAAACAGAGAGGTTACAACCGACTTCCGAAAAGAAGGAAGTTCTCAATTCTGCTGTATTTTTTGTGTCGATTTAATCGCCTATTAAAAATAGTTTTTTTTTTCATTAATTGTGGTTGCTGATGAGAGTCAATTCTCATGATATTTTTTTGTTAAGTAGGTTTTTTTAGTATGTTACCTCCTTAATTTAATCAACATCAAAATCAAAAGTATTTAATTTAATTATATTAGCGTGGAAGCCAATTTAATGTTTATTTCAATCGTTTGTCATCATGTCTCCACGCTCACAGTGAAGCTTGACTTGGCGATCTTAACCGATCAACAATGTTAAGCAACGCTTGCTGACTACGTAAGTATTGGAGTTAGATGGGTGACCGTTAGTGGCATTATACAACTGAGTGTTTCCTTGCTTCGGAGGGCACCGTCGGTCCCGGATGTTTTCTTGGAAAAACAGTACGCTATATCCAAGACCTTCGAGCGGCCTGAAACTTCGATATGGGTTGGCCACAAGCCTATCCACCAAGCCGCACTGGCCCCGCGGGTGGATTATGGCCAAAGTCCTCTCTCTGAGAGGAAGGCTCGAGTCCCAGGAGTACGAGCATAACGGGCTGATGGTATTACGTCTAGAAACCAATTTCGTTTAATATTTAATTAAATGCCCTTTTCCTTTCAGGACGCTGGATTACAACACAAAGACCACCTTACCTACTCAGACTTCAAAGTTATGATGAAAGAGTACAAAGGAGAGTTTGTGGCCATCGGTCTGGACTGCAAGGGTGCCAAACAAAATTTCTTAGACACCTCCACTAACGTAGCGAGAATGACCAGCTTCCATATCGAACCTTCCATGGAACAATCAAGGTAGGTAGTTGTTAATATTAGGTCCACTAACAATGAATTATGCGGGTAGTCTGAAATTTTATATTTTACCAAGAAATTTCATTCTTAGTGCGAGGTGATGTCTTTAATGGAGTATACATCAATTCCTAGGGTTAACAGTAAAAGAGTATAAGTAAGCACGGTATGTAAACCATATTATACATAGTTATTGTAAATCTAATATGATCTCGAAAACCTGAAGCCAAATATGATCTAGAGAACCTGAAACCTGATATGATCTTGAAAACCTGAAGCCAAATATGATCTAGAGAACCTGAAACCTGATCTTGAAAAACGTGTAATAACCGTGTCGTTAACGTAAGCAATTGAGTTAACGTGATCAATTCGTTATGACAGAGTATCTATTAGTTATAGAGTATTAGTCGATCAGGTTTTATCTAAATTGACGATATACTTTTTGCTTGATGACCTGATGTATACATTCGTCTATAGCAAAACTTGATGAATGTGGATATGAGATTGAATGTGGCTAAATTAATGTGCTATAAGTTAGATATAAATATCGCTATTAATGTACTAGATATACCTAATGTTATCTAACGTTTGCTGTACGGTGGTTGCACAATACACTGCGAAAGAAAGGAAAAGAAACTATGTATTTCTTTACTTTTTAATTAAACTTCAGTCAATCTTCGAGATGTGGCTATATGATGACCTGCCAGCAGCTTCGCTCACCACATAAATAAATTGAATTCAACCTAAGAGGTGATCTTTCCAAAAGTCTTTCCTTTTTTACAACATAAAATCCATCAACTGACCAACTTTCTAATTAGTAACCCCAGCAGGTTGAGTTCTGCGTACCATTTACCATTATTACCATTTTACAGCCTAGATTTAACCTTGTATTAGTTATACTAGGTGACAAGTCCCCAATTTTTCTTCTTGATACTAACTGTTTATTATGACTTTATTTTCAGACACTGGCTCCTCTTAAAATGGGACTACCTTACAACCTTCCTCGAAGAAAACAGACAGAACATATTCTACTTGTTCGTCTTCTATGTCGTCACGATCGGCCTTTTTGTGGAACGGTTTGCACATTATTCTTTTATGTCGGAACATTTGGACTTGAGACATATCATGGGGGTTGGAATCGCTATAACTAGAGGATCCGCAGCGAGTCTGTCATTCTGCTATAGTTTGCTATTGTTAACTATGTCGAGGAATCTTCTGACTAAGTTGAAGGTAAGTCCAGACGTTTAATGCTTATAAAACAGACTTTATTTTGTAACCTGATTTATGAAAATTATTTTCTTTATTCTTATTAATTTTCTGGTGACAGTAAGATGTATATGTAGGTACGATTACGCCCTTAAGGGTAGATGTGTATGTTGTCTTCCAATTCAGCGTCTACCCAAGCCATCATTTTAATGTAACGGTGTATATCTCTACGTCTTTATGCCAGCTACTAGAGTAACTAATGTCCATGTAACGCTAAAACCGTCAGTCCATTAAATTCATATTATAACACAAACAAATTCACATTGAAGCTGCTTAATGTACATTATGGTTATTACATCCCAATAAAGTAAACTTAAAGAAAACGAACCGCTGAATGAATTTCGATAAAATATTTATGGGACCACTTATGAAGTATGACATACCAAGCAAATAAAATCAACGAAATCTATTTAAAATTAACGGAGTAATCGCATAACAAACATACAAAAAAATTCCTATTGAGTTTCTCCTCCTTTATTAAAATAGCTTAAAAAGCACGAAAAGTGTTGGATTACGCAAATTGACATAATTTACTAAGCGACCAATATAAAGCTGTGGTATATACGTCTTATATAACCTCCTTTTCTTATCATCTACTAATTCAGCTCACCATTCCACAGGAATTCAGCATCCAACAGTACATACCTCTGGACTCTAGCATTCAATTCCACAAGATCGTTGCCTGCACAGCATTATTTTTCTCCCTCCTCCATACAGCGGGACATATGGTCAATTTCTACCACGTGTCCACACAGCCGGTGGAAAACCTGCGATGTTTGACCAAAGAAGTACACTTCACATCTGATTTCCGACCGGGAATTACGTACTGGGTGTTCCAAACTGTTACTGGTAAGTGGACTACAAGTTACAAGTAATAATCATCTCTAGGATTATTCGCTTCTCCTATAAATAAATTTTAAGCTTTTGATAACATTACAACTACTTTTCATTTAAGTTTTCATTCTTCTGGCGCATGGTAAAATACCGCTTAAAAGAACTGCACTTAAACATCCCGAAGTATTGATGTATTATTCCATAAGATTGTAGCCTACATCACTATGTTCTTTTCTATCCTGGACTCCGCATAACAAAATACGTGGTGAATATTACTATAGACGACAAACTTGCGATAATTCACTTGAGGTGCGCTTCACTGACTTTATGATGATAAACAATATTTTCTTTAATAAAAAATGTATGATATTAATAATATTTAGGCTTGGCATCCAAGATTTTAAACGTATGTGCATTTTATTTTACCATTACCGCGACCACCGTTAAAATTATCCCGAAAAAAATAACTTTGTTTGTCGTTGCAAGTTTTATGCATGTAAATGAAACAATTTTAATTTACCGGGATAATACCTTTTTTTAAAAGACTGTATTTAGCTTGACTTGTGAATTATAACAAAGATATTTTTGTATGCATAGCTAAAAATTGTACACATTTTCAATAAATAAATAAAATTGTATTAACTATGATAAAAAATATGTAATACATATTATCATTTTGTTCACAAATCACAATAAATTATGCAATAAATATGAAAATATTCGCTTTATTGTATTTATTAATATCGGTTGAATGCTAGGAAGAAAGATCAGGAAGAGTAATTGCGCTAAAAAAAGACCCAATAAAAGTCGTGCTAAATCAATACATCGTTCACGCCGCTATGACTCAGCTGTCATAGTAGACGTTGCAGCACGCGCGTGGACCGATCCCTGCTTTCCTTCTGAAATTTAAACCAATCACGGACCATGTCTATTATTTGTAACCTCGGAAGTAATTCGTATTTGGAATCATACGTCGTTTTGGTTTGAAGGACCACTTTTTGTGTGGAATTTGTTGTGAGTTATGCTTCCTGACATTATTTCTTCGTAGGCTGAATATTTTAACAAGATATTGAAAACAACAAAATTATAACGCAAATTATAGAAATGCGTCAATAAATTTTGTGAATAATAAATGCGAAAAAGCGTCCGGCGTTTCGAAAACTGTACTATTAACAATTTGTTTTAACAATTAAAAATTACTATAATAATACAAGTCTGTATCCTCGCATGTGTGATGAAAAACGTCGAATGACACGCGTGTGGGATGTTATGACACACTGGTTTCATATCACTATTAACATCACAAATGCTATCATTATAACACATGTTGCTTATTTATTCGTAGTAATTAATAGATAACTATTGTCATTTTTGCAGGTGTTAGTGGCGTTCTCCTGTTCATAATAATGTGCATAATCTTCGTGTTCGCACACCCCACGATCCGCAAGCGCGCATACCCGTGGTTCTGGCGCGCTCACTCGCTCCACGTGCTCCTGTACGCCTTATGTCTAGTGCATGGTCTGGCAAGGCTGACTGGAGCTCCACGCTTCTGGATCTTCTTCCTCGGACCTGCCGTCATTTATACACTGGATAAGGTAATCAACATTAAGTTCCTGGAAATTATATTTATTACTAAGAACTACTAAAGAGTACAATCGACTACATCTTGTGTATAGTACAGTCACGAGCACCAATATGTATACACTTGTCACTTTATACTAATACAAAGATGTCGGTTTAAGTCCGACGACGTTTCGAACGTGTAAGACGTTCTTCTTCAGGGAGTGTTCACGCGCGGAGATCGCGGCGCGCACACGTGCGCGATATCTTTATATTAGTATAATGTGTGATACTCACGATAGTTTTCAAACTCTACTTGTCACTTTCCTAAATTTAAAGCAATTTTCTCGAGAAATAACAGTTGTAACATGAACATAGGATCTTTTTAATAAAAATTACTGAGTTCCGGAATACTGTTCGTAGAGACAATCAGCACGGTAGGAAAAAAACTGTTTGAAAAGTTGTTAAGTGTTTACATATTGGTGCTGTACATTTATGTATTAAATTTCGAGATTTAAAACGATGGGACCGAGTTTATGGAGGCAGTGTTAGGCACGTACACGTCGTTAATGTTTGATGAACTTATGTTCGAAAATGGTACCAATTTTCAGTATATTCATGGCGCCAAAAACCACCACAATTTTAACAACAACAAAACACTACCTCAAATCAAATGACTGCATTTGATTACTTTTTATTTGAATTTAATTGCGCCAATCCATATATTCAAATCTGAAAATGCTGGTTATATAGGCAATTACATAGGTTAGTTATTTAAACCTTGATTTAATAATTAAAATTAACTTAGATAAAAAATAAAACCAGTCAGGAAATCATTGTCGTTCTAGATCAAATAGAGTTTCTTCTTTCAAATCATACAACAACGCAATAAAAATATGTTAGGTTATACATATGAAATTTGCGTTTTATATCGTTTTCGTTCTGGAAATTATAATCTACAAAAACCAACTCATGGACGACCGGAAACCCTAGTTGACAACGAAGAATTAAAGTTGATCGTTGAAGAAGATCCACTGCCAACCAGTCAACTGGTCAGAGTAAGCGGCAATCTTCGGTGTGGGTGACAAAAGAATAATAATTCACTTGAAACGGATTGGAAAAGTTAAAAAGCTCGAGAAATGGGTACCACACGAATGGAATGAAACACACTAACAAACACGCATTGAGTGCTGCGTTACATAGCTCCCTAGTTAATAACGAGGGAATTTTGAATCGTATTGTTACTTGTGATTAAAAATGGATCCTGTACGATCATCGGAAACGCTCGTCACAGTGGTTGCCCAGAAGAACCGGCTAAATCCTGTTCCAAGCGAAAGTTTACTCAGAAAAAGATACTGGTGAGTCCTGGTCATACACCACCGCGTCTTAAAATCTGGCCAGACGATTACGGCAGATCCATATTGTCAACAATTGCAAACCATGATGGAAAAGATCGCTATTCAACAAACCGAGACTAGTCAACTGCTCCATCCCACTGCTGCTTCAGGACAACCCCAGACCTCATACTACACGGCAGACGATCGCTAAATTAGTGGAGCTGCGATCGAAATGTCTATAACACTCACCATACTCACCAGACCTCTAACAGATTACAACTTTTGTCGCAATTTTGACAATTTCTTGCAAGGAAAAAAAAATCTATTTCGATGGGGCTGTCCGAACCGCATTCAAAGATTTTATTGAATCTCGCTCCCTCAATTTCAGCAATGGAATCAATGAGCTACCTATAAAATGGCGATAGTGCATGGATAGTAATTGCACATACTTCGTTTAATTATATATATAATTTCGTACATCATCATCATCATCATCAGCCTGTAGCAGTCCACTGCTGGACATAGGCCTCTCCAATTGCACGCCACTTAGGTCTATCTTGGGCTTCTCGCATCCAGTTTTTGCCAGCCGTCTTGCGCAGATCGTCACTCCACCGTGCCTCAGGACGTCCTACACTACGTTTGCCGAGACGCGGTCTCCACTCTAGAACTCGAAAATAAACTATTTCATTAATATTTATTCACCATAGATTAGCGAGAACAATTGCAAAATTCTATGTAAAATATCAATTGTTTAATAGGTACATGTTCTATATCTATTGCACATTTTATGTTAAGATAAGATATAAGATTTTCATAAAATGAAAAAAAATGTTATCCGTATTTTTTCGGACAGCCCTATTAAACAAAACCCTATTAGGTCAATGTGCTCTGTGATCCCCATGCTACCTATTCATTCACCTCTGTCCCCTTACCCTGTACGTGCTCTGTACCCGCGCCGCACCCCAGCCCAGGCCCGTATTAGGCCCCTTGTTTACATTCATTCAGTCATTACTCAGTTATTATTATTATTCAGTCTTTGGCCTAGTCTTTGCAGGTAACCTGCTTGAGTATTCGAAAACATACGTACTCATAACTTAGAATTTTTACAACTTCCTGGGACCCAGTAGTTAGGTTAGTTTCTGCGTGTGTGGTTTTAGCTTCACCTTTTTGTCACACGCTGTATAGTTAGTATTATAACGAGTCCCCTTTCCGCATCATGCGTAGATGCGTCCTTTACTGAAAAAGCGTTCGAGTTTACCATTGTACCTAATATCATGCGTCTCCGATTACCAACCATTACCAACTTCACTTTTTAGTCTTTCCTTTTAGTCTCGGAAGATTTATATTAAAGATAGAGAATAAATCGGTCGCTACCATTAAAAACGACGAAATGACGTTACTCGTATGTTTTCGTAGTCGTGTGATAACTCCACGTATAACTGAAGTTTTCCTATCTATAAAACTATTCCTTCCTCCCCTTTTAATTTTTTTTTCCGTGTTGTTCACAGGTAGTATCACTACGGACAAAGTACCTAGCACTTGATGTCCTCGAGACGGAAATGTTACCATCCGATGTCATCAAAATTAAATTCTACCGACCACCCAACCTCAAATATTTATCTGGTAAGCAACATTGCACAATCATTTCACTAAACCGTGAAAAGAGAATATCTATAAATAAAACAATATTTATTAATGGTGGCTTAAAAATGGTGTTTGATCAGATAAACAATATACTATAATGTTTAATTTTATAAAAATACTTTAACAATTAAGTAAATTTTAATTAAGATACAATACTGTTTCTTTTTTTCACCTTGTACTTTTCGCTAGTGAAGTGAATAGTAGATTGTTAACCAAGGTTAGAATGAATTAATTCCCGAGGTATTTAGAAGCCCGAGCGCAGGGAGGGCGTCTATAGTCCTAGTTGGAATTGATTATTTTACCCGTGTTAAACACTCTACTTTTCATTTCGAATATGAGGAAAATAAAACTAGTTGTTTATCTAAACTATTTATTGATAATATATAATAATATTAGTAGTACCTATTTAAAATTAATTGTCCAATGAGGATAATTCGTGAAATTAAGTTACATACATAGAAAGTTACATTTTTGTTTGGAATAATTATGCTGTTTGATATATTATGACAAATTTGGCTGTTCTGGATATCTGTAAAAGTAAGAGACTCTGGTATTTCATCAGACGATGGATTCCATGGCGGATACTCACTGAAAGTTGTCGGCTGAGGCGAATCGGGCGTATTTTTATAGTTTTAGTTAATTTGGTTGACTTTTAGTTTTATTTTGGACTGAATCCTCAATGTAAAAAAGTTCAAAGTTCAAAGGTTTAAGTTCATTCCGGCCCTTAGGTGGGAAGTAATTTGTATGAGTTTTCCCCTCTCTATGGAGGGAAGCAGCATTTTCCACCCAATAATCAGATAAAAACAACACTACTTTCCGAGTATGAGAAATGAAAAAGTAGTTTGTACAAAGTGAGAGCAAAATTAAGTTTCTTCTTAAGTTTCAAAATTCTTGTGCATGTAAGTTCCTCACCATGACCAGAGTTCTAGCTTAGAATGAATTTTAGAATCCTGCACTTGCTGGGGCGGGTGTCAAATTGTGCACGCTAAAAAAAACTCTGCTGTCTTGTTGTGTTAATAACTATTTATCAGGTATAAATAAGAATAGTACATTTTTATCACCTATAGTGATGGATGTCAGTACAAATTAATACAAAGCAACATGGCCTTAATAAACTTGATACTCGTAAGTCTACGAATAATGTCACTTTCGGATTCAGAAATAGTTCAGCCGTGCGATTCTCTAAGAGCAAACATCGTTGCATCTTTGACAACATCCGTGTAACAAATGACGAGATGACAAGAAACGTAGGAAAAACAACCTTATGTACAAGAGCGATATCTCAAAGTATTTGACATCGGTGAGCTCGTCGACAAATCATTAGAGAATCGCACGGCAGTTTCTCCTGCGTATTATGTTTACTGCATACTTAATTCAGCCTTCATGTCTTGCTATATTTTTTAACAAGGTTTCATTATTATTTCAATAAACCCTACCTGATGTTTCTCGAAAAGAACACATTTATTATTTACATTTGTATACTATATATTATACCAACTACTCCCACGATTTCACCTGCGTTCTATAGAATGTGGTGGTGGAATGGGCGATGTGAAATATGAACTTTGTAAAGAAGAATTGAGGCGAAAAAAATTAAATAAAATAATTATTGAATTCGGTCAAGCCGTTGTCAAGTTTGTACGAGACTAACAAACAGTAATTGATTTTTTATATATAAGAGAAGAATTATAGATAATATTTATTTATTTGTATATACGTTCAGTCACTTTATGAATTTCCTGTTACCTAGGTCAATGGGTTCGCCTATCTTGCACTGCCTTCAAAAAAGAAGAGTTCCACTCTTTCACACTCACTTCGGCTCCTCACGAGAACTTCCTCTCTTGCCATATAAAGGCACAAGGACCTTGGACATGGAAGCTCAGGAACTACTTCGACCCTTGCAATTATAACCCTGAAGACAATCCCAGGATTAGGTAAGCTTCACGTTCAATAAATTTTAACAGATTTAATAACATACCCATTATATATATTTGAAATTATTTAACATTTTTAAGGGAACATAGACTGCATGGTAGTTGTCTATTTAGAGCTGTATAAAATTTTACCTAATGTTTAATATCCTTTAAAAGTAGTATACTTCCAGTTAACAAAAACCTAAGAAATTGAAATTTATAGAGAGAAAAATTCACATCTTCGGGGGGAGGAGTTTCGAGCCCGCGTCTTCTTACTCTCCGTGTCAGAGGCCATTGACCGAATAGGCCACCGAGGTTCGGGTCCGAGCATCGAATTCTAACTCTTTATCTAACTAACCGTCTTACGGGGACGGAACGATACATATTGAACAGCTTTGATATGATGTTTGAGATCGCTAAAGCAGGCGTTAGTGATTTAAAAAAAGTACTCGTAATACTATAAAAACCTAAGATGTTATCCATTAAATCTGAGGATGGTGTAGGACCAACCCTGTTAAAAGTGGCTGGATATTACACTGTAATTTTGAAGACCACCACAATCGTAATTATTTTTATTATACCGTATATACGATTTTTATGTAACCTGACCTTTATAACCACATCATCATAGTCTGAACGGTAGGAACTACTGAGCATATTATACCTCCCTCTCCAATAAATATAGGTATATGCTGGTTTCATGTACCAGAATCGAACCTGTTAGTATTAGTTAAATTATCGCTGACCTCGCAATTATGTATTGTTATTATTACTCAAAATATAAAACCTTTTTAATGTTATTTTGACGGTTTAACTTACGCAGTAGGTATAGTCGAATATCTCGATATATATATAGTCGAATTCTCTCTCTGATCTGACTTTTTTACGTGAGTAAATCCCGTTTTTCATATTAAAAATGTGTACAAACCACGTTAGTTTTCATAATAACACTAATTTAAATGTGTTTCGTTATATTATTATTGGTTAAAATCATGTGTACTATATTCATATAAAATACTTAGCTTTAACTATTAACTTATAAATGTTTTAATAAAATCCGTTCCCTACTCCCACCTCTTAAAGTAGTGATATTTAAACTTTACCATTAAATTTGGTACCACCACGTCAATATAGCAAGCTTAAAATAATAATGGATAACGATAGCCGTTTTGATGATGTATATTATAGTGCACTCAACTCGCGTACTTTGCAACTGCTTTAGTGTTCTACTCGAGTTAGGCATTATAGGATACCTGGAACACACCTGGAACGATTTCGGCTAAAAAAGGAACACGCCGTAAATAGTATTGAAGTAATATGTGCGACCGTTTTAAGTTGGTGGAAGTACAACAGTAAGTATGATTAGGTATTCAACGCTTATTACAAAACGCTCCTGATTTAAGTATAATAGTAAAGGTTCGTAAAAGGTGGGAGTAAGCCGAGTAGGCCTCATGTTCTAAGTGCTATTACATCGTCGCCCTCAAATGGTGTGCAATTGGTTACATAATACTAGCGACCCGGTTTCGCACGGGTGCAATGCTGATACTAAATAATATACCTACCTACTACTACAGAATGTCCTTATAAACAACGTTAATATCTTCGGAAATATTCATTTAAATTACACGCTGCAAAGGGCGATATTGATCTATATTGAATGGACAATGTATTTAAGGTACTTAATTGGATATTGGTTAATGCTGTATTGCTTAAAATAACTTCCTAAATAAGCCATTTTTTCCTGTAAAATGTAAAGGATAAAAAATGGTTATTGTGGGTTATCCTTAAAAGATAGATATATACTATTACGGAATTTTTTGTTGACCTTTTTAAGGTGTAAAATACAGTAGCACATTATTTTGATTTATCTCGTGGGGTTCAGTCAACGTTTGCAATGTAGGCGCAACAAAATGTGTTTATTTACGACATAACATTAGAAACCTGTAAATTCAATAACACTGATGTGTTTCTCTACAATATTAGCATGTATCATTCATATAAACCTTCCTCTTGAATTACTCTATCTATTTAAAAAAAGCACTTCAAAATCCGTTGCGTAGTTTTAAAGATTGAAGCATACATTATAGGGACGGACAGACAGCGACAGCGACAGCGACTTTGTTTTATACTATGTAGTGATGGTGATAGTGAAGTGATAAATTTAGACTCTCGTATATTTCTTTAGAAAATGCTATTTAAGTAAGTTGCCTTGTCTCAACTGTTTAGTAGTTGTACAGTAAAACCAATAATTGTATTACAATAACAATACCTGTAAGGAATTCTCCAAGTCAAAAGATAAACATGTCAGGCTAAAGGGAAAATCTGTATGCAAGACGGTACCCCACGCAAAGCGGCTTACCTTCCATGTCATTCTTCTATACTTATTCACATTCAATTGTTTCAACTCATAAGTCCGCGCAGAATGTGACAAGTCATACACCATGTTTAACAAAATAAGTTGATTAAAGCGTAACATTGACCTTGTTCGCTTAAACCAATGAATGTTAAGTTTTGTAATGCGTTTAGGAATTTCAAGTATACCAAGTAGAGTAGGTAGCCAGTAATGTAAACATGACTCACTCTTGTCATGTGATCGTAAGTTTTTTTTTCATCATTGAGGCGAATAGGCTTATCTATCGATACTGCTGATGAAAGTATCAAAGGAAGTTTCACTGAAACAATGTTTATTCACGCGATCAAAATTATGATATAATTAATCAATTATCTGTTACAATTAGTCTCGGCTGAAAATGCATAAGATTAGAAATAACCACAATAAAAAACATTTAATATAAGTTTAAGAATCATTGTAGCTGCTTCATATCATTTTGATAGAAAATGTTTCAGGAAAGTAAAAAAAAATATTTATGTCACTAGTCACAAATGCAGCTTTGTCAATATTTATTATAATACAAAATTAATTATACTTTTGTATTTCGTTTAGATCAAACATCTAATATAGATTATGAGCCTTGTAACAAAATATTATAGGTTAAATATGTGCGGTATACTTAGATCAGAATAATATAGAAATGTGTTCAATAATATTTACTTGTTACATATACTTACTCTATAAGCAAACGTACCGTTTAAGATAGAGTGGAGTTTATGTTTTTAGTTTAAATAGATATAATTAAGACTTCTTTACATTATCACGCCAAATTAATGAAGTCTGAGTTGATTCTATCTGACATATCTGACATCTGAAAATAAACACACGAGACGCTTTCGAAAATGGAGAAGAGAATAAACGCGTTTAGCATTCAATGGTACTCCATAAGAGAATCCATTAATCATGGCGTGGATTAAATCCGATTGGTTCATTATATCTTGTTTGTTTGATTCGAGCGCAGTCGTGCATTACTCAACAGGAGCTTAACGGGACGCAATTGTTATGGTGTAGGCGTAGCGTTTTTATTTTGTCATCTAACATGATTCAAAAAATATACGGCGTGTAACTAAAATGTGTAATAATACTGAAATGTGTGTATCGTGCCTAGTCAGGATTCACATGGAAAAGTATCCACAATCCTACTAATATTATAAATGTAAAAGTTTAGATGGATGGATGGATGGATGGATGGCTGGTTGCATGGATGTTTGTTGCTCTTTCACGCTCAAACGGCTCGGCCAATTTTGATGAAAGTTGGTATGGAGGTAGATGAGGCTTGGATTGACACATAGAATACTTTTCATCATCATCATCTAACACCACGCGGGTGAAACCGTGGATTGCAGCTTTAAATAATTCTAAATTGGAATTCGTAAAAAATCTGAAATAATTACTATATATATATTATAACCCTTTCCTTTATATCGCTTATAATTTAGTTTTATGGATGTTATGGATAGTTATATGGAGTTTTATACAAAGGTAGACAATAAATTATCTACCTTTGTATAAAACTCCAAATTGTATAAAGTCCAAAAAATCAGATAATAAATTATCTGATTTTTTGGACTGCTCCACTAGACCTTGATTCTAGTTTTGGAGTTTGTTGGAGTCAATGCGTTCTGCAATCCCCACGCCACTTAATCATTCGCCTCTACCCTGCATGCGCCCTCTCCTCGCGCTGTACCCCGTCCCAGGCCTTGCTTAGGTTCCTTGTTTATCAAGTCTACATTCTGGAGTCTAATGACGTCTTTTGTCTCTTTGATTCGTAGTTTTTCAGGGAGGAACCTGCTTGAGTATTAGAAATACTTTGGTTACACATAACTTGGAATTATTGATGGTGTAAGATTTTGGTCTGAAAGACGTAGAACACGGTAATTGCCATAGCATTGTCAACGCTGACCCCATGCCTCCTATTCATCCTCTACCTGCACCTCCCCAGCACAACCCCGCTAGGTTCCCTTGTTCACCTAGTCTACGTTCTGGAGGTCATTGCTATCTTTGGCCTAGTATTTCCGGGATGAACTGCTTAAGTATTAGAAAAACTTTGGTTACTCATAACTCGGAATGTTGACTACTTGCATGCAAGCTTTTGCGTGTGTGGTATCGGTATTGCTACACCTGTTTGTTACACGCTGTATACTATGTCAAACATATCTTTCTCAATAATGAGTACTACATATAAAACTAAATGTCCTTCTTAGAATGCTTCTTTATGAAATCCACTAATTCACACCATAACACCACTCATGTGGTCATGATTAAGAAACTACGTACGTAGTGGCATTGACCCGAGCAAAACTATTCTAATGGCTTCCATAAACATGGATTATTCGACAATACACACTCGTGCACGAAAGCCAAGAGTCCTTACATCATTACAACTAAATGTTGTTTACATAACAGGCGTGTCATGGACAACATAAATTAATATTAATATATTCATATAGCACTTCAAATATTTCGTTATATACATTCATACTCAAGTATGTTACCTACTAAAATATTTATAGATTTAATTTTAATTACTGTGTCGGATAAAACATGATTGATCTGTGAAGCCATCATTTTTTACGCTGGTGTATCACTTTTTATGAAATCAATAATCATTATATCAATCCGGGTTTATTGGCCTATTTATTAGGTATCAGATTAACTAGCTGTTTTATCTTTTGCCAATTAGTTGCCTATTATAAGCATTCACAAAATATGATCAGTCACGAATCAATTGTGACATACAGCGATTTTAAGTACATTAAAAACTTGTAATTATAATTGAAATGTTTAGTTAGGGAGCTGACGAGTAAATCTATATTCGATATGTGTATGTATATAGATATAGAATATAGATTTACTCGTCAGCTCATACCAAAACTGTAGAGGTCAAATTTATGTACAATTCAACAAGTGCAATTTGAAAAATTTAATACCAACTTCCATTCTATTACTTTGGTAAAAATCAGTTATTGGAGTGTAACTCAAAAACTACTAAACCGAATTTGATAAAATTTAAATAGGACCTCACGGAAAGTACCAGCTTGCAAACAAGAAATAATTTTTAGAACCGGTTCACCCTGAGTGAGTTATGAGGTAACAATATAAAAAAAAAAACAAAAAAAATAGTCGAATTGAGTACCTCCTCCTTTTTGTGGAAGTCGGTAGAAAAATGCTAAAAACTAAGTAGATGTAAGGGATGTAAGTAGTGAAATCGAACTAATTTAGATTTATTTTTTAATTTTCTCTGTCTGTTCATCTGTCTGTTTGTACGGGCTAATCCGCGAAACGACTGGACTGATTTAAATTACATTTTGTATGGTGCTAGTTTATATCCCTGGTCAACATTCAGGATACTTTTATCCCGGTAAATTAAAGATTTCCCGTGCAACAGTTCAAAAACTGTAATTATCCGTATTCCGCGAGGCCACGCGAGCGAAGCCGCTGGCGGGTCAGCTGGTTTAATAATATGATTTGATTATTGCGATAATTATACCTAACACAAGAAATAAAACAAAGTTAAACAGGTGGTTACCTATCTGCAATTTATCTGTAAGCTTGTTTCGCGATCAAGATAGTGATCCGATACTATTGTTTTGAATCCACAGATATATTTGTACATTAGGTAACGCAAGTATCACTATGTGTAGTGCAACCAAGCGTGCCGACTTTTTAATGGATTAAACTACGTGTATTTACGCATAATATAATTTTAAAATAACTTACATCTGATAGGAAATATGTCCTTGCCTTTGATGGCTAAAATTTTGGGCAATTGCAGTTAATTATCACGCAACTTAGTTTTCACGGCCGTAACAACTGACGCGCGCTGACTGTAATTAGCGGAGGCCAACCTTGACGCTTAGTCGGGGTTCCGGCACGGGAAGTACACGCAATTGCGTTATCTATTGTACATTATATATCTGTGATTGAATCTCAGTGACTTTATTTTCTATAACAGGATTCAAGGTCCCTTCGGCGGTGGTAACCAAGACTGGTACAAATTCGAAGTTGCTGTGATGGTCGGTGGCGGCATCGGAGTAACTCCCTATGCGTCTATTCTCAACGATCTCGTGTTCGGCACTTCCACTAATAGATACTCTGGAGTAGCTTGTAAGAAGGTAAGCAGGATTCTTGTATAGGTTCGGGAACAAATTTGTATAATTTTTGTCTTTATGCGTCTTGTCTCATTGATTACATTTAGCTAATTGATTACATTTACATTTTTAAGTGTCTCGTAATTTGTATATCAAATTTCTAAATCATTTTTATCTATATATTAAGAAAACCTTCTTCAGCAACACGCGTGAAGAAGGTTCTTATGAAAGAAAACCCTTGAAAAGACGGGTTATGGCAAGGCCGAAGGTCGAGCCTACAACGCGAACAAAGTCGCGGGCAGTCGTTAGTATAAGATAAAATCTTAGTAGTAATTTATTTTTGAAGGAATACTCATAAATGTTTAATAATTTTATTCAGGTTATAAAAAAATAAAAATGAATTTTCAATAACATATAAGAGCCTTACCATACAGAGGCATAACGGACAAGGGGAAATAATTAACTTCGTGTACTAGCAAAAAAAGTAAAGATAATACCTAAAAAATATTTTTTAAAACGCATGCCAATGATATGCAAATGTTTTTAAACATTTTTAGAAATGCTAAAAAATATCAGAGGAAAATGTAAACGCCTCCATTTCTAAACACCGCTGGAATATCCACTAAATATCATTTAACATACTCAGTGCAAAATTTTGATATTTGGTCTAAATACGTCCTATTTATTTATTTATCAAATGCATACTGTGCTTACAGGATACCCAAAGCGCACAGTAGGCCAGTCTTAAATTAACACTTACTTACTACTTATATGCAGACTTATAAAATTTATAATCACTAACAAAATTAAGACAACACGACAATGGTAGTAATTCGCTTGTTTAGAACAATAAACTAAACTAGCGAACTAAAATCTATTTTTAGTAAAATATGATAGTTCTTATTCTGTTCATGCTAAAGTCCCAATTCGTATAATGCTTGCAAGTGACAACTCTTAAATTTGTCGTTTCTGTTTATTTTTGGGTATGTTTAGTGCAAAATTAATCGTCGTGTAAGTTTTGGTGCTATGCGTCATGTAAAACTACCCATTGGAATAGAATAATTATATGTTTATAATTAGAATTTTAACTGTTACACGAATGTGGATTTTAGTGTTAACATAATAAGAACTACCAATATCTTAGAGAATTTTAGTTTAGTGTACGCACAAGCGAATCAGTACCAATACTTAAACTTGGAAAAAAAAATGTCAAGGTCTGGCAACTGAGCAATCATAGCATTGAGAAAATTAATGGCCAGCCGTGCGATTCTCTAAGAGCAAACATCGTTGCATCTTTGACAACATCCGTGAAACAAATGACGAGATGACAAGAAACGTTGGAAAAACAACCTTATGTACAAGGGCGATATCTCATAAAATGTTTGACATCGGTGAGCTCGTCGACGAACGCAACGACGAATCATTAGAGAATGCCACGGCTGTGCAGTGGGAGCGTACAGTGCCGTTTGTATACGCACACCTGACGCAAATAGGCTATATATTAATGACAATATTCATAATTATATACGTTATTAAGCAAAACATTTCTCCCCAGGTATACTTCCTGTGGATATGCCCTTCGCACAAGCATTTCGAGTGGTTTATAGAGGTGCTCCGTGACGTGGAACGTAAGGACGTTACCAACGTACTGGAAATACACATATTCATCACGCAGTTCTTCCACAAGTTCGATCTCAGGACCACCATGCTGGTAAATATACTTTTAGGGTGTTAAACTAACTTTGTTCTATGGAGGTCTAAACGTATTCCGCCTTATTATTAAACATGGAAATATAGTCCTGAATCCTGAGTTATAAATCATGATCTAAGGGAATTTCTTATGTATATGATTACAATTACAAATTGAGAGGAATAATGTACATCATCGGTTTAAAAATTATATAATAAAAATTATGTTGGGTTGCGACATCAATACCAAAAGAAGGCATTTGAAAAGAATCTCCTCTCGGTTGGATAATGATGTCAAGCTTATCAATAGATGTCGCTCCGTCCCCATACGATTGTTAAAATTATATAGAGAGCTAAAATTCGATGCTCAGATGGTAAGCCTCGGTGGCCTAGTGGTCATGGCGTCCCGGATTGTACACGAAAAACTTGGGCTCGAATCCCACTCAAACATGTGATTTTATAACTCTAAAATTGTAATATTTGGTCTATACAGGCGTTAGTAATTAAAAATCATATAATATAAATTATTATATGATTTTTTAAAACTTTCACGGTTGTTTTCAATAAACATATTGTTACTTACGGGATGAAAACCGTGGTATTTATTTTATTATGCTCCCGATATTTTGACACTGTTGTAAGCGCCATGATCGCGGGACGACTGACAGTCAAAAATAAGTACGAAAGAAAATAAATACCACGGTTTTCATCCCGTAAGTAACAATATGTTTATTATTATATGATATTTGCAGAAACCTTTAAAAAAAATTGTCGACGTTTTATAAGTCAGAATATGTCTGTATGCCGATTTGCGTTATTCATAATATGTATATGTATATATATGTATAATATGGGAGTCGATATATTCAGCTATATATCAGAACTCAAACCGTGAAATCAGATATATATGCTATGCACGGCTGCAAAGTTGTTTTTTAGCGTGAGTACTTATATTGAAGTCTGGGCGTAGCGAGGGTAAACTTACGAGACGCAGAACTTTGAACTTTGCTACCGAGCGAAGCACATAGCTTTTCACCTCACACATTGAGTAAAATGCTAAGAAAAGACTTCAAGAATATTTATAGAAAAGTTTGTTTCTCAAAAAAAAACATTAAAGACTGTAAGCACGAATCTTTTTTCTGAATAATAATAGAAAAAAAGGTTAGATACTGGTTCGACACGTTCGAATTTCAAATAACTTTTCCACGCCGGTGAATAAAAACGACACTTTTACAGCCTTTCTAGCTATAAGGTGAAAATAATATTAAAGTGTCTAGATAATTAATAGCTTACGTTCAGCACTCAAGTAATACTTGATCAGAATACAGATCGTAATATCATGTTATTATACCATTACTAAATTTTTGATCAAGTTACCAATCGGAATTAAAACCTAGTTAAAGAATAGATGAACGTCAATACCAAAACAACTGTTGAATTAAATCATATAAATTATGATACCAAATTATTTCCATCATAATCGAAAGCCGTGTTTCCTCGCGGTTGGACCGTTTCATAAAGGTTATCTAATAATCAGAATCAGTAATGCAATTAATAGTCATAGTACCGCACCTTAATTATTGATAGCTTATAAAATGAGGTTACATAAGTCATGGGTGTTTTACTGATCAAAGATTATTTAAATAAATCTTCCTGGATATCATTTACCGTGGGTAAAGTTAGATATACGATTATCTGGAAGAGATACCGCTAAGAACTTTATTTGAAATTTAGTTATTAAAAATTCAATAGAAGTTGGACAAGTCGTAGCCCTAGTAATACATGCGAGTTGTTGATATCGAGTTTGTTTTGGAGTGCAATTCCGATGAAAAAAGAAACTTGTTAGACAAACTATATTATACAGACATTTGTGTAACAAGTAAAAAAAAATACTATATAGACATTTGTGTAACAAGTTAAAAAAATAATCTTTGTTTATGGGTGTTGTTTTGATATAAACATGTTGACCTAAAAAGCATAAGACTTTTGAAAGAAAACTAATTTACATGCATGTGCTTTCTATGGTACAGTCACGAACACTAACAAGTTAACGTTTCCAAGGTTTAAAATGGATGTAACAGTTTTAATTATTATTATTTTGTCAGAATTCAATGATTTCTTATGTATTAACTCTATTTGGTGCACTTGTGTCAGTAAAATCATATAGTTACATCAAATTGAAACTTTAGAAACGTTTACATGTTAGTGCTCGTGACTGTACAAGGTATCTAGTCTGTAGTTGATAAAGATATGTTAAGGTTTTTTATGTATGACTGATTGTGTTTGCAGTACATCTGCGAGAACCATTTCCAAAGGTTATCAAGGACATCAATGTTCACCGGTCTGAAGGCAGTGAATCACTTCGGGAGACCTGACATGTCCTCTTTCTTGAAGTTCGTGCAGAAGAAACATAGCTATGTAAGTAAAGTGCTTCACTTACTTTGACGAGTATTTGTGCTTTGGTACGAATAATTTGCCTATGTGTTACTTAATCGTATAATTGGATGCAGTATAATAAATTATTTATTAAGTATAGCCATGGCACAGATAACTCATAGTTAGTACGATGACTCGCGGACGACTTAATTGATAACGATGACGATACGTGTCCACTTTTGCAAATTATTCGTATTGCTGCAGTACAAAAGACATCAACGCGCGCCCTCTTGCTTAAATGTTGCTAAGTATACATTATTAAATTCTCAATGCTGGGACTTGAGCCTTCCTAGCAGAGAGAGAAGTTGGACCTTGACTGATTATAACATAATGTGTTACAATCCGCACTAGGCCACGCGGCTAAACGCGGCCTAGTGCGGCTTGATGGATAAAATACAATCATATTTATGAAACTTGACTCAGATATAGCCTAAAGCACTGCCGTGCGATTCTCAAATGATTCGTTGTGCTCGTCGACGAGCTCACCGGTGTCAAATACTTTATGAGATATCGCCCGTGTACATAAGGTTGCTTTACCAACGTTTCCTGTCGACGTGTCATTTATTTCACGGCTGTTGTCAAGGATGCAACGGTGTTTGCTCTTACAGAGCTCTTACTCTTCGCACGGCTGATTATATAACAGAAATAAAGTTCGGAACATACTTATTTATCCCGAAATAATCCTGCGATAATCACCGTGCGTAGATGGTAATCTACGGGGCAGAGCAAGTAAAGATTGTCTGTTGAAACTAAGTCACGTGATAACATGTATAGCATTAATAAATTAGATCGAATTATAATTAACCCTATTAAGTTAACTTAAGAGCTAAGCACACGGTGTATTTATGCGCGCAGACGACGCGCGTTTCACGAACGCGTACTACTAACTTGACAGACTTATATTTTTTTATGCCATCAAGTGTTGAGACGGGAATGTATGTTGGTAAGTGCCACGCCTGGTCATTATAGTTGCCGCCCAGAGTACAGAGCTGCCAGCTGAGGTTTCACGATTCATCACGATACGTCGATATATGATCTCAGTCAGCCCAGCAGTTTCATATGCTAATTTGCCATTCAAATCCTATCAAAGTAGTCCTTGCATGCTACTTCCTGACACAATATAGCGTAGCGTAATGAATGGATGACCCTACACCTACAGATAAGAAACATCATGATGGTCCAGAAAATCAAAAAACGTGCCTGGTAAAAGTCTCATAGTTTTCGAGAAAATCGTCATTTTCGGAAATTGTGAAAAAATTACACCTCTTGCCACTCTTTTCTGTGGTAAAATTACAAATTAACGAATATACTCAATCTGTTTTTTGGATTGTGGTTTCAGATAAGGGTGCTTTCGAATGAAAACTACTTTTTTTGTGCACCTCGACCAATTTTTTGTTAACAACATTTCTTAGCTCAGTAGTTCTTAGCGGTGGAACCAACTAATAAAAACAGTCGTGAAATACATAATATTTGACATATTAAAAGAAAGCCTTTAGTTGAAGTTTAGTTGAGTTGTGTTCTGGCTGTGTCCGATACTTACTTAAAAACGACGAAATACTTAGTATCTACTAAAGATACTTCTATGTCACTTTGTGTTAGTGTTATTGGATTGATCGATTAAATATATTTATATCCATATAAAGCGCTCGCATCGGAGTTTGACTTGACGATCTTTAAAGATCAACAAGTTAAGCAACGCTTGCTGATGTTAATAGTTAGATGGGTGACAGAGTGGCATTATTAAACTGAGCACTTCCGTGCTTCGGAGGGCACGTTAAGCCGTCAGCCCCGAGTGTTTGTCTTAGAACAACAGTCGTTAGGCTATGTCGAAGGCGTTCGGTCGGCCTGAAAACTTCGACATGGGTTGGCCACTAGCCCATCCATCAAGTCGCACTGGACTCGCGTGATGGACAACGGCCCAACTCCTCTCTGTGAGAGGAAGGCTCGAGTCCCGGCAGTGGGAACATAATTGGCTGATGTTTATGTTATATCCAGGTATCAAAAATCGGCGTGTTTTCATGCGGGCCGAGACCTCTCACCAAGTCTGTTATGTCTGCGTGCGAACAAGTCAACCGAACGAGGAGGCTCCCTTACTTCATACATCATTTCGAAAACTTTGGATAACTCATAATTTTTATATATTTTGTCTATTAATAAAGATACACAAAACACTGCCTTAAGAGTTCAACTTATGAATGAAATATCAACAACAAATGTCGTTGGAAATTTGTAGTAAAATAAGAAATAATTTAATGGCTATATCACGGAGGCGAACGCTTTGTTGAAGTTACCTAACTTATTTATTGATTAATATTAATTTTAACTTTAGATAATAATCAACCTCTTAATATTTTAATATTCATTTTGATAATTCGAGTACAAATGATGGTAAATGCATTTTGATGTACAAATGAAACATGCAAATATAGTAATAAGAAAATACTCATTGGAATCTAAATAATAATTAAAGAATATATTTATTGAGATGTATTGGAATGTAAATAATGTAGGTACAATGTATATACGTAAAGTAGGTAAATAAATTGTGTATAATTATGGATTTGTTTTATTGAAGAACCTTCTACGTTTAACATTGATGCATTAAACGTATGTATGAGCAATTAGCAAAGATCAACGTTGTGACTACTGTGTAATTATTCCCAGAGCTTTGAGCGCGGTCTTGGATTATTTATGGTTTGTAATTTGAAGTTCCTCGCTCCTAATTCAAAGTAAAAGGTACGGCAGCCTTGTTGGCTCGTGACACACGCTCGCTAAGTCCGCCGAATACGACAGTAGCTTTTATGTGCACAAATCTATTTGATTGCACAAAGTGCATCGTAATCGTGACTCATAAGATTTTAAACAAAGTGCACTCAGAATTACTTATTACTTGTTGCATTTAATGTTGTAATACAACATGACGAAAGCAACACGCATACGTTGCCTGTGTTTCGTAACGTTTTTTGCACTTTACATGAATTGATTATTTATTTTATTGTTGTTTATAAAACACTTAGTCGCATGATATCTCAGTAAAGTGATATTTCATTACAGCTCGCTATATTAGAACTAGGGTGCAGCTTCCACAAATGATCGCATAGGCCTTACGCTTTGTGAACTTATATCACCAAACCCATAATTTAGTGCAAAATGATTCAGAGTTTCAACACAATACAAATAGCTTGTCTAAAACTAAATGATCTGGCAATAACGAGCTTCGGCTTTTGAGGTAACTACATCATTCACCCGTACTCTATAATTCTCCGAGACTAATTCGTGATTTTCTTGAAATTGTAGCTAATCATACTTTAATATAATTTACTGTATGTTCCATATAATGTACTATACCTGTCTATGTAAATTTGCGACACAGACCCACTTCAATTTAGTGTGTATAAATTTATAATATAAATAAATAAATATTTATAAAATTGGCAAAATTTTTAAGTGAAATGTAGAAAAAAAACTAGTTCGCTACCCGTGCACCCACTGGCTTCACCCACCGGTGGGTGTAGGGGTGATTCCTATTTACCCGTGTACCCACTGCATCAGGGTTGGAATTAATTATAAGTGTGTAACGAAAAGTATATGACAATTGAAATGATACGATTATTTTCCTCCAAAGATTTTCAGACTCTGTCCTAAAATTAAATGACCTATTCAATTGAGGAGGCTGTAACTAATTACAGCAGGCAGCGTTCCAGAAACTTCGCTACGTCTTCTCGTCAAAAAAAACTCAGTGCCTCAAACAAACAAACAAACAAACAAACAAATAAGTTTATTTCACATAGATTTTTGTACAAAATAAATGTATGAATCCATTGATTCCGAACTAGTTTTCACTGTGTTTCGGAAATCAATGGCCTCTCCCATATCAATGACTAAAAGCTAAAGTTATGCGAAATAGCAGGTAACAATTTGAAAGTATATAAAAATCTTAAAAATTAAATATGTAATAGGAAAGACAAGAGTCTTTGACCAATGTGTGTTACCAGTGATGACTTATGGCACTGAACCGTGGTCTCTTACTATGGGCCTCATAACCAAGCTCAAAGTTGCACAACAAGCTATGGAGAGGGCTATGCTCGGGGTTTCTCTACTACGTGGTCGAATCAGAAATGAGGAGATCCGTAGAAGAACGAAAGTCACCGACATAGCCCAGAAGATTAGCCAGTTGAAGTGGCATTGGGCAGGGCACATAGCACGCAGAACAGATGGCCGACGGGGCCGAAAGGTTCTGGAGTGGAGACCACGGTACGGCAAGCGCAGCGTAGGTCGTCCATCGACAAGGTGGACAGACGACCTGATAAAGGTAGCAGGACGACGTTGGATGCAGGCCGCTTCCAACCGGTCATTTTGGAAAATCATCGGGGAGGCTAAGATGATGAATTAATTACTACGTTTGACGAATACTCAACACTCAGACATATTCATTATAATTACTTTTATTATTGTTTTGTTAACCTTGTCTGTCCATTGCTTTATTTAAAAAGAAGGTTTAATAAAAAGAGGCATAGATACCTACAATTGTGTTCTATTTTCAACTAAATCACTTTCACCCATAGACACTAACACAAAGTGTTGTAGGTAATAAAACCAATCAAACACAAGGTGCTTGATTTAACAATAAGCGATATGACCCCTAACCTTTATCAATATGTTCCAATTCAATTGTTTACTAGCCGATAAAGAATTGCATTGACACAATGACGAGCAGAGTTGATTTGAATTTAAACTACCAGAATGATACCAGCTCTATGAGAAACAACGAAGTTTGTTTTATATACTATCACAATATGAGATGAGTAAGTCTTGCGCCTGATGGAAGCACCACGAAATCGAAAAAATGGCTCTATGTCATTTTTGCCATGAGAAACGTAACTGCAGCTGCACTGTTTTTCAATAGCAGAATAAGAACGTGTGTAAATCAGCTACCAACTCTACCCGTGGGTGCGTAAAAATCTGCTAAGGGATAACAATCGGAAGGTGGGCAGCAGCACCTTCCCAGTATTAAAACCCCAAAACTGCGCTCGCCAACCCGCCTGCCAAGCGTGGCGAGTATTGGCAAAATCCCCCCAATGACGGACACATTAGGAACCAGGCCCCCAGTCCCCGGCAGCCCCGCTATTCCTGGCTACGGTAGCGGCCACGGTAACGGTGGGGCAGGGGGTGCTAAGAATCCCCGGCAGACGCCCGGCTACCACCCCCAACGACGACGACTGGCCCTGGTGACACACAACATACGCACAATGAGGACAGACGAGAAGATATATGAGCTGGAAGAAGAAATGAGTAAGTTACACTGGGACATTGTGGGGTTATCTGAAGTCCGTAGAGCGGGTGAGGACACGATAACCCTGAAATCAGGTAACCTACTCTACTACCGGGAGGGCGACCAACAGTCCCAAGGTGGTGTCGGTTTTCTCGTCCACAAGTCCCTTACTAACAACATAGTTAAGATCGATAGCGTTTCCAATAGAGTCGTATACCTAATACTCAGAGTATCCAAACGATATTCGCTGAAGGTCATTCAGGTATACGCACCGACGAAGTCGCACCCGGATGATGAGGTGGAGGATATGTATGAGGACATTAGTCGGGCCATACATACCTCTGAAACGCACTTTCTAGTTGTTATGGGGGACTTCAACGCGAAGTTGGGTAAGAGAAGCGAGGATGAGTTGAAAGTGGGGCAATTTGGATATGGACAACGAAACCGTAGGGGACAGAGGTTGGCCGACTTCCTGGAGAAAGAGGGACTCTTTATGATGAACTCTTTCTTTCAGAAGCCACCTCACAGGAAATGGACCTGGCTGAGTCCCGATGGTTCCACGAGAAATGAGATTGACTTCATTATGACCACCAAAAGGCAAATATTCACTGATGTCTCCGTGATCAACAGGGTTAAAACCGGTAGTGATCACCGAATGGTAAGAGGCACGGTGAATATTAATGTCAAACTGGAGAGGTCTCGTTTGATGAAGTCTACGCTCCGACCCACTCGTGCCCGTATTCAAGACCCCGAGAGCTTTCAACTTGAGCTATCCAATCGCTTCGATTGCCTTGAGAACATCGCTTCAGTGGACGAGATCAATAACAGGTTAGTAGAAACTGTCCATACAGTGGGTTCCAAGTACTTTAAACCCCACCGTACAGATAGGCCACAGAAACTCTCCAACGATACCCTCAACCTCATGGCTGAACGACGCTCATTGAAACTGCAGTCTTCGGATGATGCTGAAGCATATAGGCTGCTCAATAGACGAATATGGAAGTCCTTGCGACACGACATCCGGATCTTTAATACAAACCGTATTAAAAAGACGATAGAGCGGAAAAAAGGCTCCAAAGTGTTTGCAAGAGACATGTCTATTGGGCAAAGCCAGTTGACGAAGCTGAAGAGAGAAGACGGCAGTGTAGCATCGACCAAAGCAGAAGTATTAGGAGAGGTAGAGAGTTTCTACGGACAGCTATACACCTCGGTCGCTAAACCTGTTAGCAGCTCGGCCAAAGACCCAAGAGCCAAGCTGACCCGACATTATACCGAAGATATCCCGGACATCAGCCTGTACGAGATTAGAAGGTCATAACGAACCGTCTTAGTCGCAGGTTTGATGAATTCCAGCCTCCGGAACAAGCCGGTTTCCGAAAAGGCTATAGTACCATAGACCACATCCACACGCTACGGCAAGTTATACAGAAGACCGAAGAGTATAACTTGCCTCTTTGTTTAGCGTTTGTGGACTATGAGAAAGCCTTTGATTCGATCGAGACGTGGGCAGTGCTTGAGTCTCTCCAGCGGTGCCGTATTGACTATCGGTATATTGAAGTGCTGAAGTGTTTGTACAAAAACGCCTACATGTCAGTCCGAGTACAGGAGCAGAGTTCGAAGGCAATTCCATTGCAAAGAGGCGTGAGACAGGGAGACGTTATATCTCCGAAACTGTTCACCGCTACATTGGAAGACGCCTTCAAGCTTCTGGAATGGCAAGGACTTGGCATTAATATTAACGGCGAATACATCACTCACCTTCGATTTGCCGACGATATTGTAGTCATGGCAGAATCCATGGAAGACCTCAGTACAATGCTCGAAGGCCTCCATCGAGTTTCCCAACGGGTAGGTCTTAAGATGAACATGGATAAGACGAAAATTATGTCTAATGCCCATGTTGTACCTACCCCAATATCAGTTGGGAACTCAGTTCTCGAAGTTGTTGACGAGTACATCTACCTGGGACAGACAGTCAAACTAGGCAACTTCGAGAAAGAGGTCAATCGTCGAATCCAACTCGGCTGGGCAGCGTTCCGGAAACTTCGCGAAGTCTTCTCGTCAAAAATACCTCAGTGCCTCAAGACAAGAGTCTTCGACCAATGTGTGTTACCAGTGATGACTTATGGCACTGAAACGTGGTCTCTTACTATGGGCCTCATAGACAAGCTCAAAGTTGCACAACGAGCTATGGAGAGGGCTATGCTCGGGGTTTCTCTACGTGATCGAATCAGAAATGAGGAGATCCGTAGAAGAACGAAAGTCACCGACATAGCCCAGAAGATTAGCCAGTTGAAGTGGCAGTGGGCAGGGCACATAGCACGCAGAACAGATGGCCGATGGGGCCGAAAGGTTCTGGAGTGGAGACCACGGACCGGCAAGCGCAGCGTAGGTCGTCCACCGACACGGTGGACAGACGACCTGAGGAAGGTCGCAGGACGACGTTGGATGCAGGCCGCTTCCAACCAGTCCTTTTGGAAAATCATGGGGGAGGCCTATGTTCAGCAGTGGACGTCCTACGGCTGAGATGATGATGATGATGAAATCAGCTACGGTTCGATAGCAGATGGAACAAATTTAGTAAGTGGAATCGGCCCCTGTCTGATGACTGGGGCCCAATAGACAATAGAGGCCAGCAAAGTGATATTTGCTCTAATGTCAATAGCATAGACTAATATTATATGGTATAGTTTCCGCAGCGTACCTACGCGATATAATGACTTTTTTGGAAATTTTTCCACACCTTGGGTTACATTATCAAAGTTTTCATACGGATCCCTAACTTATTTGAAAATACTATATAGCCTATGTTCATCAAGGAAAATGTAGGATTCTAATGGTGAAAGATTTTTACTAATCGGCCCAGTAGTTTTGGTGCCTATTCATATCAAACAAACAGATCTTTCCTCTTTATTATATTATTAGTGTAGAAGTGTTGATAAACGATCGTACAGTTTTTGACATTAATGATACCTATATACAAGTTTTCACACTGTCACACAGATTTACTATGTTGTATAGCTGACAGTTATTGTATTGTATGAATATATGTACACCTAGATAAGAAAGTTGAAGTCCACTAACATACAAACTTTTTCAATAAAGACTGCGCTACTCGAGACTATAGATAAATATACGGGAAGTCGAGAACGCCGCGTCGCCATAGACTATATATATGTCACCCGCTCGCCGCTCTGACCGGAACCACCCGCCGCACCTGCTTCATTTGTTCATTTAATTAAGTACTTACTTAGTAATCATTTAAAGCAAACACGATTAAATCCGTTTAAAGTTATTTACTTTCAACTTTTAGTAATCGCGAAATTATGATATTTCCACGCAAATAGTACGGTTGAAAAACTATCAGTGAGCTCTCTGAAACACAGACATTGTTATTATAATATTTTGAACTTTAACAAATAGGTACCTAATGATAAATTTGAGCTCATATAACTACTCAGTTGTAGTGTTACATCTGTCTTATATAGTCAGTGTTTATTCAATTGAATAGTGTAGATTTTTTGTAGTGTAAGCTGTAAAGCTGAGATCGTTTTGTAGGTCGTAGACTAGTACCTACCGCAAATATTGATTTACTTAATCATAATGTAAATATTAATGATCACAAAAAACGTGTATGTGATGTACCTACCTAGCTACGTATTGATTTGTTGTATTATACATAATTACATACCTATATAGGTAGTACCTATTTGTAAAACTTACGGGGCATGGACGTTCTTGCTTGTGCAGGGTAGGGTAGGTATTTCAATTCTCTACTGGCTTTCAGATAACGTACTATATATTTCATAGTATCTTCGTGAATCAAGAACACAACAGCAAAACTTAAACATGAAGATATTTCTCATCAAGACATGCAATCCTCTTGGCGATAGAATCACTTCAATTTTAGTTCATAAAGCACCTGATCTCGTAAATCAGTCATGTCATCAACATTTCAGTAAATAACTGAGTCTGTATACCATTTATTAAGTGAACAAACAAAATCAACGAACCGTATCTCATCATATTACGCACGCTCTGTTTCCTCCACTCTAGATTACATAAGATAATGCATTTACATGAAAATACGTTTTAACTTTAAGTCATTCGCCATGGTACTAAACTGACCTTTTGGAAATTAGTTAAACATTATGTCATCGGAGATGGGTTCAGATATCCGATATCAGAGATAAAGTAAATGTTAGGCATGCTGGTTAATTAAGAATTAGCTTCGGACGATTACATTATCAATTTATACTTACATTGTATAATGTACCTCACCATCATTGTAGCCGTAAGACCTTCACTGCTGAGCATATGCCTCCTCCATATTTTTTCAAAAGGACCGGTTGGGAGCGGCCTGCATTCAACGTCGTCCTGCGAAACGAATTTTTTATCAGATCGTCTGCCTACCTTGTCGGTAGACAAACTACGCTGCCCTTGCCGGTCCATGGTCTGCACTCCAGAACCTTCCAGCTCCATATAATATAAATTATACCTAGATTAGTATAAATAGGTAGCAAGAAGTTACAGTTTACTATTCGTTTATGAGACGTTGATTAGAGATTTTTATAAGCTGTTTTCGAAGGTCATAACGAACCGTCTCAGATTCATCCGTCAAACCAAACCGTCAAACCGTCCGAAGAGTATAACTTGCCTCTTTGTTTAGCGTTTGTGGACTATGAGAAAGCCTTTGATTCGATCGAGACGTGGGCAGTAATTGAGTGTCTCCAGCGGTGCCGTATTGACTATCGGTATATTGAAGTGCTGAAGTGTTTGTACAAAAACGCCTACATGTCAGTCCGAGTACAGGAGCAGAGTTCGAAGACAATTCCATTGCAAAGAGGCGTGAGACAGGGAGACGTTATATCTCCGAAACTGTTTACCGCTACATTGGAAGACGCCTTCAAGCTTCTGGAATGGCAAGGACTTGGCATCAATATTAACGGCGAATACTTCACTCACCTTCGATTTGCCGACGATATTGTAGTCATGGCAGAATCCATGGAAGACCTCAGTACAATGCTCGAAGGCCTCCATCGAGTTTCTCAACGGGTAGGTCTTAAGATGAACATGGATAAGACGAAAATTATGTCTAATGCACATGTTGTACCTACCCCAATATCAGTTGGGTACTCAGTTCTCGAAGTTGATGACGAGTACAGATATAATACTATATATAATAATATATATAATACCTGGGACAGACAGTCAAACTAGGCAGGTCCAACTTCGAGAAAGAGGTCAATCGTCGAATCCAACTCGGCTGGGCAGCGTTCCGGAAACTTCGCGAAGTCTTCTCCTCAAAAATACCTCAGTGCCTCAAGACAAGAGTCTTTGATCAATGTGTGCTACCAGTGATGAGTTATGGCACTGAAACGTGGTCTCTTACTATGGGCCTCATAGATAAGCTCAAAGTCGCACAACGAGCTATGGAGAGGGCTATGCTCGGGGTTTCTCTACGTGATCGAATCAGAAATGAGGAGATCCGTAGAAGAACGAAAGTCACCGACATAACTCAGAAGATTAGCCAGTTGAAGTGGCAGTGGGCAGGGCACATAGCACGCAGAACAGATGGCCGATGGGGCCGAAAGGTTCTGGAGTGGAGACCACGGACCGTCGTCCACCGACACGGTGGACAGACGACCTGAGGAAGGTCGCAGGACGACGTTGGATGCAGGCCGCTTCCAACCGGTCCATTTGGAAAATTATAGGGGAGGCATATGTTCAGCAGTGGACGTCCTACGGCTGAGATGATGATGATGATGATGATTAGAAAAAACATTGTATCAAATTTCGATATTACGATTTTTCCTGAACTTATACGAAAACTGTATTATTTTGCTCCGTTTTCAAATTACTCGCTCTTAATGTCCGTTTGTTCATACGAGTATCAATACACAAATACTGCTCTATTTTTTCGTCAATATTAGTTAAGAAGAATTATGCCTCATTTTTGGTGTGGTCACACACCTTTTAATTAGTGAGCGATTTTATGTTATATCAGTAGTAAAATCGTACGTGAAATCGTTTGTTGATGCCCAGTTGACGTGCTACAATTTAGTTATAATTATTTTATTTATATAATTATAGAATATTATTGACATTAATTTAGAATTATATATTAACGTATATTTTTATGCTCACAAGGCTGATCACAGCATGAACCATATACCTACCTGATAATTAAGATCGTTGTTTATCACAAATATATTATTTGATTTGATTTTATTATTATTCAGTACCTACACATATCGGAACCTCCAAATAGTACCTAGTTTATATAAATCACTGTATGATGCGTAAATCCAACTAGTAACTACCAATGGTCTCATTATTAGGGATCCCGAAGACCGTGCGAAAGGGAGGGAAAAAGCAGGAAAGCAGACCGCCGAGAGAAAGAGAGAAGAGAAGCCCGCTTTTTGCGGAAGTTAAGGGTGCAACCGGGAAATTGCATGGATGATGGTGAACTACAAATGCTTGATCAATATAACCTTAATATAATTGGCAGACACTAACGTATTTTTTTAATACGTTTTTGATTTGTTTTGAGAAATAAATGTATTTCAGTAAGTAAGTACTATATAACTTTATTGTAGACATTAAGTACCTACACGAAACGTTTTTGTAACCTTTATGCTTAACATTTTTTTTTGTAAATTACTGCGTGCATATAGGAAACGTCTTTATGAAACAAAACTGTTGCACAATTTTGTTATACCTATTTAAGTGTTCAAAGCACCGATCATCATCACGAACGTTTCCTCATTAGTCACTGCACGCTAACTTACTTATAAGGAAGTAATGTTTCTTGCAATATATTCTCGACTTCATTTTCGTTAATTGTAGGTCTCTCATTGTTCATAACAATAATTTTAATAGATAAGTACATATATTATATGATCGTAGATTATTACACCTTAAAGTAAAAAATATATGTCTGTTTATAAAGCCTGCTAAATCAGTAATGAAACACAATACCAATGAATGCGTCGCCGAACTACTGACTAGTTAATTTCGACAACAAATTGCAAACTTGCACATTGAACTATCGACCGTCATCGACAAGAAAGCTGCTGCTGTGTTTTCGCCTTACGAATAAAAGAAAGAAATGACTGGTTGTCCCTTTCTTACTCGCTTTCGTTCGATGGAGGTGCAGTTAGTCGCAGGCGCAGACGGAGCAGCGACTGCGAGAGTGAACGCGGGTTTAGTTTTCAGTGATCGCGCGGCGACGGCGCTCTCTGCCGGCGACCTCCGAAATTTCGCAATCGCGATACATTTCCTAGTGGTAGTGATGTGCTGAGCTAATCGGAGCTGTATCCGGCGGAAGTCCGGCTGAGTGGTGTTGACGTCAGCAGGGCAGTAACAAGGGCACGGGTGAGTCGATCGATCAGAGCGGGCAGCACTAGACAGCGCCTATGCCACCACTCGCACGACACGGCCGCAGCTCGACATCCTTGTCCTCAATTAAAACAATTTACGGCAGCTCTTGTTTGAATTTAACAATTATTATCCGAGTGTAAATGCCAAATACTGTATTAAAATGTATCAATGCATTCTATAGATTTATTTTATACACACCGATACGTGTGCGTGAGAATTTCAATTCATTCAAATAAAATACCCAAATAGCGTACACCCGATGGTTCTACCTAATTTATTAATTAAACCTAACTACACTTTGTTTTACTGAACTTAGATCGAATATGTGTAAAACAAGCTTTAAGCTGTGGAAGTGTACTCGAACGTCAGCTGTATTTATTGCTCTCGTCCGCTCATAAAGTACAATTTTGCAAGTTATGTCAAGGCAGCCTTACCAGCAGTTAGGTACTTGATTAATAAATGTATTCAGCATTCAAATAATTGTGACCAAACAAACAGTCAATAGGTACAGAATATAGTTAAACCTTGTAGAACAGCATATCAATTACGTTTGACATTTTGAGTTATGATGTTTTTGTTCAGAAACAATATCCTTCAGTCCGTATTATGTCGAGGTACAGTAATTAACTTAAAGTAATGACCTATGGTAGGTACAAAACTACAAGTGACAGTAATTATACCTAACATTGGGGTTTATCTTTAAAATCTTGACATTGTTTTATGTGCAACAGTATACATAATTATGTAAGAAACCTGCATGCTTTTAGTACCATCCACTTGCATTACATTATATGCTTTTACGCCATCGTCGAAAAATATCTTCTTCAACAAGACAAACATCAAGACAGAATGTATATATTACACGAGTATATACACTAAAACAGTTGGTTTAGACAATACAATTTTGTTTACAGTTATGTAATTTTTTGTACATAATAATTTATTTAGTGATGACATATAGCACCGAAACGTGGTCTCTTACTATGAGCCTCATAAGCAAGCTCAAACTCGCACAACGAGCTATGGAAAGGGCTATGCTCGGGGTTTCTCTACGTGATCGAATCAGAAATGAGGAGATCAGTACACAAACTAAAGTCACCGACATAGCCCAGAAGATAAGCGCAGTTGAAGTGGCAGTGGGCAGGCCACATATCACGCAGAACAGATGGCCGATGGGGCCGAAAGTTTAAGAGTGGAGACCACGGACCGGCAATCGCAGCGTAGGTCGTCCACTGACAAAGTGGACTGACGACCTGATAAAGGCCGCTTCCAACCGGTCCTTTTGGAAATTTGTGAGGGGCCTATGTTCAGCAGTGGACGTCATACGGCTGAGATGATGATGATGATGAATTGTTTCTTTATCGTGATCTCAATTATTCTTCATGATAGTTATTGATAAAATTAAATAAAGATGTAAGAAAGATTTGTCTTTATATGAGTTAATTAATAAGAGATGTGGCTTTTCAAGCTAGTACGAGGAGGTAGGCCTGTCCATAACAATTATTACTCGTATTATTGCATTCCGATTCATATCTTCAAGCTACAAAGGGGCGCGCTGCACTTCACAGCTATCGTCTCCCTAAGATAGAGCTTTTCTTTTTATCAATGTTTGTACGTAGTACAAGCACGTGACCCACCCGGTGTTAAGTGGTAACCTCTGCCTAGAACAGATGCATTTAAGCATGAACATACGAACTGCTCTCAGCCTGTAACCCTGAAGCATTAAGTTGTTAAGTCTCATGTGCCCATATCTTTCAAACTAGATATTGCAAACATTACTGTTTCGCGGTAGAAATAGATAGGTATGGCGGCAGTACGTCCCTGCTTCCCCACACGAACATCAGGAAGAGTTCTACTGCACAGAGTTGTTCACTGTTATTTTAAATAAATAAACACAGCTGTTAAATTGGTCTAGTAATTTCAGTTGTCACAGTGCCTTTTAACCGTAACATAGTAGTCCTTTCATACTCCACATTCGAGACTGAAATAGCACTACACATGTACCTAACTAAGTACCTACCAGATGGACATTTGCAGTAGAGTCCTGCTACCTCAATGGGACCACGGATGACCACGTATTAAATGGAGATTCCTACGGATAAACGTAGCTTGGGCTCCAACTGCTACTATAAATAGTTATACTATATATTATATATACGTTCGTCAATAACCTTATAGTAGATAGAATAAAATCTGCCAGACTAAAAAGTCTAGTAAAAAAGTCGCCCTTTGGAATGCTAGTTGAAAAATACGTGTTCTTCGTCAATGGAAAGTTCAACTCCATCTTGCATCATATTAGGTTCATTAACAGGAATGGAAAACTGCTGGCATTAATGTCATGTACCCATATTTAGAAACGGAAAGATCTACTAGTTAAGAGCAGTACTTTTAGAGACTAGTTTATTTTAGAGACTTTTCTCCTTACAAAAAGTTTCATCTTTCTAAAACCCGTTATGGAAATTATAAGTTTTTTGTTTATAGTAATAGCAAATCACAATATAGATAGATTACTCAGAAAACTACAGTCGTATTAGGTAAAGCATTACTCGCTTGTTCACTATTCTTTCTACCCACTTTCTAATCAGAGATGCATCCATCCGTGACCAAAACTGTCGCAGAGATCCATGACAGTATGGCAAGTCATTATCATTATGCTAAGAACACAAAAGGCCATCTATTTGACCGTGTGGTACGTTCGTTTAATAAATTACCCGGAAGATCTCCATCTCATTCATTTGCTGGCTATCCGGCAAATGTAATGGTAATTACCGTTGCAGTACAACTGACGTATTTTTACAAATTTTATTGAGATAATGTATCTTTATTATGGTTCTTCAGTAATAGAGTGTACCCAAAAAAGAACGCACATGGGAATGTCCATGTGAACGTCCATCTGTCCATCCAAATGCTATACAACTTATAAACTTATATGCAAATATGTAAGTGCATAGAATTTTCTACGATAGTTCGAATTTTAAAAACTTATACTTAATATTTATTAATATACTATAATAATATGTTGATTATGTTTTTTAAAGGTGTTTTCACTTCACCTCTTTTTTTTTTTGACCTTTTGATTTTTTCAAGTGGCTTGCGATATGCTGTGCCCTATCTATTAATTAAGTACACAAGTACAAGATAAACAGTTATAATCAGCTTCAGTGATAGAACTTACAGAAAACTCTCGTTTTTTAGTAGTAGAGAGAACTAAGGATACCGAGATCAGCGGGTAATTATTAATTCGCTTTTATGTTGGAACCGATCCCGGTATCAATGGATACAATACTCCGGATTCCGTGGATACCGATCCGTGGACCCGAGAAAACTACAAAATCCTAAGACTATTATAAAACAATTTGTAAAATTTAATACCGAATTCCATTCTATTCATGAATTTGATGAAATTTAAATGGGACTACACGGGAACCACTAGCTTTCAAACAAAAACTTTTGAAGAATTTCGAGAATCGGTTTACCCAGTCGAAAGTTAAGAGCAATCACATTAAAATAAAATAATAAAAATACAGTCGAGTTGAGTACCTCCTCCTTTTTTTGGAAGTCGGTAGAAAAAAGGAAAGAATGGTTATGTAGGACCTTTCTTTCGTGAGCCTTATGGTGAGCGCTACGTCAATATACGACAGTTGCAGAGCCACCCAGATAAAAAAAACGTAAACTTGATGTGGCACTGCACTGCGCTCATCACTCTGACACAATGCTTTTTGTGTCTCATTCGATAAGTATTTTAACTAGCTACAGTGCCCGTTACTGGCACTGCGGTGGTTCTAACCAAGACGGCCTCTTGCACAAAATGGCTAGTATGTCGGGTTGCCTCGTCTCTAACTATTTCTAATTATTTCTAACTCTAACGACAAAAGGAAACGTCCCCTCACTCCTATCTGCTACGCGTATTGTGGGACTTCCCAGAAAATGACACTATCATGGAACACCCATTTTTGGTGCTTTGCAATTTATAAAATGGTTAATTTTACTAAAGTACTTCGGAAAGCTATACCTACCATAGAATAGATTACTTAGAAGTAGATTGCTACTTGTATTTTGAAAAATATTTATAACTAGTTGACCCGCCCGCGGCTTCGCTCGCATGGCCTCGCGGGATACAGCGGCTTTGAAATAAAAGTATATAACCTTTATTATTCAATTACTTTTTTATTTACGAACCGATTGACATGAAACAAACGCGCAGACAAACAGACTAAAATTTTAACTATAATTGTTTATTATATTTTCGTTTATAAGTCCTAATAATATTTTTTCTCATATATCATCTCCAGCGATCCGTTACATGTTTAGTAGATGTATAGATTTTTGAGAAACTTAAAATCTAATAAATAATTTTTATTACATGCGTTTTGTATTTTCTAGATATTTTTGTCTACATAGTATGCTTAAGTACATCTACCTGGGACAGACAGTCAAACTAGGCAGGTCCAACTTCGAGAAAGAGGTCGTTCGTCGAATCCTACTCGGCTGTGCAGCGTTCCACAAACTTCGCGAAGTCTTCTCGTCAAAAATACCTCAGTGCCTCAAGACAAGAGTCTTCAACCAATGTGTGCTACCAGCGATGACTTATGGCACTGAAACGTGGTCTCTTACTATGGGCCTCATAACTAAGCTCAAAGTCTAGAGCTATGGAGAGGGCTATGCTCGGGGTTTCTCAACGTGATCGAATCAGAAATGAGGAGATCAATAGAAGAACGAAAGTCACCGACATAGCCCAGAAGATTAGCCAGTTAAAGTCGCAGTGGGCAGGGCATAACCGATGGGGCACATAGCACGCAGAACCGATGGGGCCGAAAGGTTCTGGAGTGGAGACCACGGATCGGCAAGCGCAGCGTAGGTCGTCCACCGATACGGTGGACAGACGACCTGATGAAGGTCGCAGGACGACATTGGATGCGGGCTGCTTCCAACCGGTTCTTTTGTAAAATCATGGGGGAGGCATATGTTCAGCAGTGGACGTCCTACGGCTGAGATGATGATGATGATATTTTCAGAATTAAAGTTAAATTATTTTATCAAAATGTGTACTTTTCCAAATACTTGATGCAAATGTTCATTTCGCCAATCTGCTATACTGTAATCATATAAATGTAGGTTGTTCTACTTCTGAATTGACTCGATTTTCATTAAAATTAGGACATAAAGTTTATATACAGCCCGGAAGAGGACTACAATAAGTAAACATAGTATTTTATCGTGCGCTTAAACCATAAACAAATAATGACTATTAATATATTGCAAAACTCTTCTGTACTGTAATCTATACAAGCATTACAATAATAAATAATATATACAAGCCTACTTTCTATGGGCAAAGTAAGTAAATATCTATAAGTAGAACGTCTTCCCTACTAGCGTTGATTCACCAGGTTTGGCGCGAGACGCGTGAGACGGGATGCCAACACCGCCACAAAACAAGTACATATCGCATCTGAGTTCTGTTGGTAGCATACCTATGCAACAAATAAAAATATATTTAAAAACTGCCAACCCCGACCGCTCTGCCGGCACTCACGTAATAATTGCCGGTAATCGTCCTCCGGCCCCAACCACCGCCTCTTCCCACTTTTATCGCCTATTTATCGCGATGACGTTCTACTTACTTGGGGCTGCGCGGTCTAATTTCTTTGCTATAGGTATAATATACTTAACAAATATATCGCTACTGTGTATGTAACTTGTAAATGTAGCGGGTTAAACTATTTAGATAGGTACCTACACAGGAAAAGCTTTTTTTCAATGAATAAATGTAGTTATTTTTATTTAATTAATTTTAATCCACCGATTCAATCTAATTTAATTTGATTTTAATTTATCTTAATTTAATTCGTTTTAATCTATCATATTTATTATCTTAGTTTAATTGATTGCAAATCCAAAAGTCAAAAGTCAAAATCATTTATTCAATTTAGGCATCAAAGACGCACTTATGGACGTCAACTTTTCATTATAATGTACTTTAAAGACTCTACCGCCGCGTTCCAAAATATATAGAACCCACCGAGAAGAAGCGGCAAGAAACTCGGGGCCATTCTTTTTATATGGATGTTTACAATGTTTCTACTTAGGTACTACAAATATTACATTTTATGGGTGGCAGAGAGACAGCTTGCCAGAAGTGGAGTATTCCAAGCATCTATATCTTCTATATAATGTCGAACTTTATAGTAAGCTTTTTTTATTAAAACGTTTTTTACAGTCAACTTGGATTTGCCCTCTGTGAGCTCAATGCTTTGGGATTTTATTGTAAAAACGCACACAATTTCCTAGGAATGACTTATTAGTCTTCGCAAGTCTAAAACTAGGTACAGCTATCCTATTTGTAATTCTGGTATTAAAAGTGTGGTGATCCAATATTTTATTCCTATTTTAATTTTAATCTTTCCTTATTTAATTTTCGAGATATTGTTCGTTACCTCTGGCTGTAACACAAACAATTTGCGAAAACGTTTTTGTATCACAAACGGCAATGCGTCACGTTGCGCATACAAACTGAGTTAACTGTGTCACAATTGCCGTAGATAAATGACAGTTTGTCTGTTTCACGTAAACGACACGTTACGTTACACTTACGCAGTTATTCGTGCTAGGTCCTCTTTTCCCAAGCGCCACTCACAAATCGCTGCAAGCAGAAGTTCAAGAGTAGCCAATAAAAGTCTTACTTTTAAACCCTGCTTTTAAACGTCTCTTATAAACGCTGCAATAAATGACGTTATTTAATAGTGCGTACGTCAAAAATGTTCTGCGCCGTACTAAATGACGTTTTTTAAATTTAAGCAGCAGGCTGTAAAGCCGATCGTCCACCGCCAATTAACCTAAGTTAGATTAGCGTAACTCACAGTTGAGAGTGTAATACTATTATAAGTAGCTTAGCGTAGTTTTCTATGGACGACAAAAATTATGCATGAAAAACTCAGCTATGTGAGCTAAGCTCAATCAAATTAGTTCGCGGTGGGCGGATCGGCTTAAGACTTGATTAGCATTCCTAACGATGTTTTCTCAAATCATCCTTGCACAATATTTCGTACTATTTTAAAATAAGTGAAGCGCAATAGAATTCGCATCAGCCGAACCGTGACCAAAATATTGTGGTCATAAATCATTTGGTTTAAATAAAACGCTGTGTCGAGACAAACCGACCGCAACTGAAACTAATATGATTTAATCAAATTATGATGTAGCAATGCAAACTTGGCTCAATGTTGCTCAGAGAACATTTTGGATTCTGTTGAAATAAGTTCAGCACTCAATTTTATACGCAACTTTCTTTACGCATCGTTTGATTTATCACCAGCAGTGCGAGCATGGATTTATCCACGATGAACTGATTTTTATCTATCGTATCCAACCTCTAGGTTGGATCTATAGCTATCTCGCGGGTTGTCTTTTATCGATAATTTCTGTCAATTTTTATTCTATCGACTAACCATGCTGGCTGTTGTTCTTTACTAGCACCACTGATGCATTTAAAAGCAGTAGCCCTATTTGTGAATGAGTTTGTCTGAGGAAGTACTGCCACTATTTCTACCGTGAAGCAGAAATATTCGCAACATTGTGTTCTGATTCAAAGAGTATAGGTGCTGGCGAAATTACAGCCACACCAATAACAACGTAGTGCTTTACTTATAAATGCTACTTAATTTTAAATGACGTTATTTAGTACTGCGCAAAGGAAAACTGTTCTGCGCCGTACTAAATGACGTTATTAAAATTTAAGTAGCGTTTATAAGTAAGTCCAGTAATGTCTCCGGGTTACAGTCACAGTGCAGTACACTTATAACGATATGCATCTGTTATAGGTAGGTAGGTAGCAGGTATAGGTTACAATTAACACCAGTCGCTCACCTTGTGCTTGTACCTTCTCCTAATCACATAAAAACAAGAACAATTTGAAAAGTTTGATACCGATTTCCATTCTATTCAGTTATTGGAGTGCAACTCAAAAACTATTGCTGAAATGCTCGCTAGAAACACTGGTCCTGTGACAAGGACCAAGATATTGTATTTTATTCTAACAAATTAATTAACTGTTCCTAATTATTCAGAGTTTTGTTCTATAAAAACATCTACATTTATGTACAAGTACAAGTACTATTACAAGTACAATTTGAAAAAATGGATACCGACTTCTATTCAGTTATTGAAGTGTAACTCAAAAACTACTACACCTAATTTGATGAAATTAAAATGGGACCACACGGGAAGCACCACCTTTCAAACAAAAAAAGAATAGTTCACCAAGTCGAAAGTGATTAGGTAACACACATTTAAAAAAAATACAGTCGAATTGAGTACTTCCTCCTTTTTAAAAGTCTGTAGATAAAACCGGGTACCAAGGGTTTCGTAGGTACAATAAGAAAGCATCGAAACTTTTTGCTCCAACCAAAAGACACACTTGGTTAAAAGGCAAAATTTACTTTGCTGTTCGATCCCTAGACACAACTATTTGCACCAACCGCAAACAATAAGTTTGTTATAGTGAATTCGCTTTTATTTATTAAAAAACATTTGTTCAGTTGTCGAGAAGTTTTCTTTATATACTGTAAGACATTTATGACATGATTTCTTGCCAAATTTCATGATTCCAGATCACCGAGAAGTAGCCTACTTATAGATTTTGATTCCCTTGTGAAATTGCACAATACGTGGAATAAGCGGCCATGTTTTTTGATCGAATTGACTCAACGGTTTGATTTTTTCACAGCTAAATGAGACCGTAGATCCAAGCTATTGATATACATTTCAACTTGATACCTTTACGCGTTCTTTAAAAATAGTGTTCACAGACAGATGACGGACAGACAGATAACAAAGTGATACTATGAGGGTCCCTTTATCTTATAGAGGTACAGAACCCTAAAACACTGACGCAAAAATTAGGCAATACGTCGAGATGGATAAGACACTCGTCTGATATTAAGTGCTACGCCTATCTCTAACAGCACCGTATTCATCCACAATGCGCTTATCCCCTGGTACTTTATCCCATTTGCACAGTAATGTTCCCTTGCTTAAATAGTGATAATCAAACCTAAATAGAGCAATGCACGCATACTAGGTACTTGAAAGCAACATTTGACACTCTATTGGTACCCATCAAGATTGGCTCTAGCAAATTATACCTATTGTGGTACCAAAGAATTTTTCGGTAATAAAGAATTACAAGCATAAAAAAATATTTACTGAAAAATAGAACCGACTTCAGTACTAAAAAGTGTGAAATAACTTGTTGAAATCGGTACCATGATAGTACAAAATTACCTATTTTCACAACATTGTGCGCATGGTACCGACTTCGACAAGTGATTTTACAGTTTTTGGTGTTGAACTCGGTACTAGTTTTTGGTCAAAATATCTTTTTTACATTTTTAGTGACCCATGCTACTTACGGGATCGATTGTCATTAACACTCGATGATGACAATCATCAAGATATGCGTAACACTTTTCAGTTATTGGAGTATAACTCAAAAACTGCTAGACTGAATTTGATGAAATATAAATAAGACCACCTTGGACTCTACCAAACAAAAAAAGTAGAGCATGATACCTCAAATCGGGGGGAAATCGGTGAACATACATAAAAAATACATACATTCGATATAACAACCTCCTTATTTTAAGTCGGTTAAAAATAGATAACTGTGATTTAGAATTTTATTCTGGACAGGTATGATAGAGAATCTACTGACGCATTTCACAGACACACACATGTTTAACTGCCGCGTATAACACACTATGTTCTCCATTACATTGCGTGCCTAATTATAACTGAGGTCGATTCTCATGCTCAAAAAGAATAGGATTAATCAGGTCTAGTTACATAAATGTATAAAGCTTTATGAAATATTACCCAATATACCCCAAGGGTGACTCATTATTATGTTTAGATAGGCATCAGATTCAGTAACATGCGTGCAAGATTGTGTTGAAATGTAAAAGGATACCTAATTATCTTAATCTAATGTTTTAATTAAGGCAATTAACGTTTCCTGAAAATTAATTGAAACGTTTTGTGCAACTGTGTGTACTCGGATTATGAGAGACATTCACACAGTCATTACCCTCGCAGTAGGACGTCCTGTGCCGCGGGAAGCACGGTAACGCACATGACAACATCAAAAACATTCAAGATCCGAGTACAAACATTTCTACTTAGCATACAAATATTTGCCGAGGCCAGGGACCCCTCACTTCTAAATCAGGGTAATTAGCAACCTAGCCTTTTTTTGTTGCAGTGAAATCTTCTATAGATACCACCAGCCCCGGGGCGAGCACGGTGGTTATGTGGGAGTCTTGCATACCCACTAAAACACTGTGGAGTCCATCACTGCCGCTTATGGTGGGAACGCGGGAAAGCTTTGAACGCGGGAAAGCTTTCGAACGCGGGAAAGCTTTCGAACGCGGGAAAGTTTTCGTAAGGATCTAAGCCTAACCTAACAAGATGCTAAGCTAACAGAGCCAGAAAAAAACAGATGTTTATGTTCATCATACTCGTAGACAGTTAGATACTAGACTCGGATGCCTGTTAAATTTTGAGTATCCAGATAGCTTCGCCGGCCGCTGCCGCGTTTCACATTATATTGATCCAGACGCTTTGAAAAAATATCAGTGATCGTGATTTAGGGTATACAAATTCTTGCTCTTTATATCTTCTCTTCTTTCTTATATCTTTATAGCTTCTACATTCTTGTGCATCTATAGAGATTGAGAGGGTAATTGCTACCTGTTTACATTACCAACTACGTCCTTAAATTACAACACATTGTCAGGTGCGGCAACGCTCTTGACATTTACTCAGAGTCTCCATCATGGCGGCATTATCTAAAATCTTGTTCTCAGCACTTGTGTTATTACACGAACAAACTATTGGCTACTCTACGACATTTCTAACTCTGTTTCGGGCAGTAAAAATCCATTAGCGATTTCGTAACCAACTATCTAAGGTAGAAGTATAATTGCTATGACAAAAGCAATGTCTCAGATGGTCGATAACTGGCTAAATATTGTCAACTAGCTGCGCCCCATGGTTTCACTCGTATTGTGATGAATTATGATGGTGATGGTGAAAGGTATTGTAATTGTGCTTCCCCGGGATATAATCTATAACCTTGCCAAGTTTGATAACGATCCGCTCAGCGGTTTAGGCGTGATAAGGCAACAGAGAGACAGAGTTGTAGATATTTTTTTCTAAAATAAAAGTAGCCCAAGTTTCTCCTTATAACATCAGCTATCTGCCAGTAAGAGCCCCGTTAAAATTGGTCCAGCTATTTCTAAGATTAGCTGGAGTAAACATACAGATAGACAAACATTTAAAAATTGTTATTTTTATGTACCTAAGTACCGTATATAGGTACTTTCATATGAATTTAGGGAAAGCTGTTAATTTGGAATTACACAGTTTGTAATACCAAATTACAGATATAATATATACAGATAAATAAAATTGAAGTGTATGTGTCGTTCACTTATGTCTTTTAAAATGTTGTGATCAAATTTAAAGCATAAACTGACTGGTTTCAGATTATTTTTTTGATGTGCTTATGCGTATAAAATTAGAGTGTGCGAGATTGAATGTAAGCAGTTTATGTATAGCTACATTAGTCATTATTATTAACAACGACTATTAATAATTATATTTTCATTTTCACATTCATTTTAATTTTCATTTTCATTTTAATTTTCTCATTCATTTTAATTTTCATTTGTGAGTGATGGTTTGCCTATAGGCGTAATAAGAAGGATTCTGCGAGTTCTAAACCTTTCAAAATTGTCATACTATTTATCGTAGACCCCGTTAGCTCATTTGGTAGAACCGTGCTTTGAAAAATCTCATTTTGCCCCGGGTTTGATCCAAGTATTTGTGTGATGAGCCGCAGGGCTATAGTGTGTATTAGTTGCTAACAAATGTTGATTGAAATCTTGAAAAACGGCGGCTCTATGTCAGTATTGACAACTCCAGTAAGCAAAAATGTAAGTAAGCTGATGACTATATAATGCATAATGTCATATGGTATCCTGCTGTGGGGGTCAGCGGCGGACATAGAGACAGTTTTTATATTGCAAAAGCGGGCAGTTCGAGCCATCTACGAAATGGGTCCCCGCGAATCCTTAAGACAAATGTTCAAAGAAATTAACATATTAACTCTTCCATCTTTGTATATCCTAGAAAATATAATGTACGTTCGTAAAAAATATAAAGAAGTTTAGAATAAATAGTGATATGCATAATATTAATACTAGAAATAAGGATAGGATAGCTGTATCTAAATTTAGACTCACGAAAACTAAAAATAAGTCCTTCTTAGGCAATTGTGTACGTTTCTATAATAAAATCCCGAAAGACATTACTGAGCTCACTGAAGGGAAATTCAAGTAACGTGTCAAAAATATACTAATGAAAAAAGCCTATTATAAATTGAGTCACTACTTAGAAGACAAAGATGCCTGGAAGCTTTCCACTTCTGCCTAGTAGCCAACTATTGAATAAATTTGTTATTTTAATACTACTCTTATGTAACCTCAATGTACAAAGACTTGAAAAAATAATGGCCCACGAGTTTCTTGCTACTTCTTCTCGGCGGTGGTTCTTTTCCGAAGACAGCGGTAGAATCATTTAAAAATTTTGACGTTCATAAGAGTGTCTATGATGCCTAAACTGAATAAATAATTTTTGGATTTTGAATTTTGAATTTTGAATTTTGACTGAAGCTGACAAAGTGACATAGAGCCATTTTTTTAGATTTAATTAAAATTTGTTAGCAACTGAGATACATAATAGCCCTACAGTAATAATACTTGTTTTTAGCTGTGTGCTATGTGTTTATGTGTTTGTATGTGCCTCCCATGACACAGTGAGTCTTATGCCCGTTTTCACCACCATTTTAAGTGAGACCTAAGCCAGTTATGTAATACTTAAGAGTACAAAAATTTTACCTAACTTGGCTTAGGTGTTACCTAAAATATTGGTGACCAGCTGCTCTCCGTGCTTTTACCCGCGCGGTGATGGATGATAATGATGATGATGATGAATCTTATATAGCCTATGTTACTCAGGGTGAATGTAGCTTGCCAATGATGAAAGAATTTTTGAAATCGGGCCATTACTTTTTGAGCCAATTAGTTACAAACATACATACAAATCTTTCCTCTTTATAATATTAGTATAGAAAACGGGCCTTAGTATCCTATTTTAGTCGGATATTTTTGTTAACCAATGATGTTTGCATCATAGCAGTCACGTCAAGTTACTTTACATTATGATTCGAGTTCAATTATAAATAATTTGAATAATTTGCTCAAATTTATCGCTGACTTCGCTTGCGTTTTTATTATTTCGAAGTTCTTGGCTCGCCAAATTCAACTAACTTTAAATGTGCTGAAACTTTATATAGGTATACGAGTAGATACTAATCAAAACTTGCTCTTAAAATAGATATTCTTCATATATTTTTATATTACGAAGTATAGAGACTGACAAGTCACCTATTTTTCTTTAGTACAAAACCTCTCAAATAGTTGTTGCATACCACCGAGTAAATTGCAGTATACTCGTCACTCCGAGGCATTTGATAGTATGATTTAGCCAGAAGTTTTCATCATCATCTCAGCCGTAAGAAATCCACCGCTGAACATATGCGTCCCCCACAAATTTTCAAAAGGACCAGTTGGAAGCGGCCTGCATCCAACGTCGTACTGCTACCTTTTTCAGGTCGTCTGTCCACCTTGTCGGTGGACGAACTACGCTGCACTTGACGGTCCGTGGTCTCCACTCTAGAACCTTCAGCTCCATCTGTTCTGCGTGCTATGTACCCTGTCCACTGCCACTTCAACTGGTTTATGTTCTGGGCTATGTCGGTGACGAAGAGCAGATGTTTTACTTGCTTAGAAACAGTGTCTTATAAACCTTAACATAATAGTGACTCCACATTAAGACTTCATTATAAAAGATTGGCACTGCGCTCTTACCAATTAAAACGGTCTCTTCCAAATTTCCACACACAACCTTGCTTCTTATGATTGGAATACAATTAATAGGTGTAGGGTAAAATCGTGTAACATTCATATAACTCGTGTAATTTCCAACATTAAAATCCAAGCCACAGCTACGAATGGCTAAGTAGTTACCTATTGTAATTACTTCTCCCACAGAATCAGTCGCGAGGCTCGACAGTTTCGTGTACAATGTAGTTTCTCACGTTGTCATGTATATGCACTCTGACCAATGACTTTATGAAATGAAATGAATTTATATATCTCTAGACATGCCATGTTCCTGATTCCACGGTGATCTAAGCTGATTTAACTGGTATATAATATAAAACAACTAGGTTCTAAATATGGCTAGGCCCTTCTAAACTAAAATCACAGTAATTTATTTTCAAATGTTACAAACTAGCTGTGCTCCGCGGTTTCGCCCGCGTAGTGTTGGATGATGATGATGATGAATCAAATATAGCGTATGTTACTCAGGCATAATGTCTACTGGTGAATTTAATTTTGGTTTATTTTAAAATAACATATCAAATTCTAGTATTTATTCCGTGGTATTAGTTTCGATAGTATATTTTATTTATCCAAATAAACGAATACAGACAGCTCTTTTATAATTAAAAAAAACACATTCGATGAATTCGTGTTGTATCAAGGTCAATTCTACTTTTTTAATGTCATATTTGTTATTTGTTTTTTTATTACGGTGAGTTTTGTGCTGGCGCTCATCGGGCCAAAACTAAAACCGTGACGAGAAATCATATTGCTGAAATCTGTGAGTTTGCCCGAGCGACGCTTTGGCAAAAAAAACGCGTTAGATTAGTGTCATACTATATTGATTACTCTCTTTGAATAATAGAAGCGTAATACGCTTTTTGCTGTCCATGTAACTGTCTAGATTTACAATAACAAAGTATAAGCCCAAAGGCCGCAGCACCAACAATTTGCGAAAACTTATTTGTATCGTAAGCATCAACGCGTCACGCTTCGGCATACAAACTATGAGTTGTCTGTGTCACAGTTGCCCTAGATACATGACACGTTAGGTTACACTTACGCAGTTATTCGTGCTAGGCCCAATGTGTCAAGCTTACGCATCGTAGTTTAATTACACGTTGCATAAAGACGACTGGCCACGCGGCCTACTCATTCAAATGCGTCATTTAAATGTGGTCTTTAATTGTTTTCGGAATTCCACAACCTAGATTCGCACGTTTTTGTAAAAGTAACTTAATTTTCCAATTCAGGGACAATCCTGAATAAAATTCCATGCAAAAGGCAGAATCGTTACACTGACATCACATGTCTACTTCACACTAGTCGATTTTTATCAAGTTGTAACCAAATGCAAAATTCAGCGTGTCACCAACTAAGGCCACTAATTTTGTTTGTTAGCAACACAGTGGCAGAACGCAAGTAAATTGCGGGGGTGCGCTCGTGGAAACATTTTGGGCAAGGGCAAATGTGATCGATGCTGAGTGTGTGGCACAGAGCAGGCATTCTTGCGCAAAACACGCTCCGAGATGCCGATCGTCACCGTATTTGCAATCACATTTTCCTCGTGTTTACTTTGTCACGCGTTAATGCTATCGTCCTTCTGCTGGAAGCCATATTTAACCTGCGGTTTAATGCTACTCGAGTAATCCGATTGAAAAAACAAGCGTATCTACTGTGAATGCAGTGTTTTGCAAGTTTGCTGATACAGAAGATCAGAAAGCGATTATGCTTCATTGGTATATTTAGATTTTGAACACTATTGTTTTTGTTCGTAACAACTTATTATTTCAAATGTTTAGTTCTCAAATAACCAATGTAATTACTGCAGAAAAAATCATCTAAAATTGCTTAGCAGCATAAATCATTTGATTGAAACCTTTGTAAGTATTACACATTTTAATGTTATTTTGACGGTTTAACTTACGCGGTACGTATAGTCGAATATCTCGACCGGTTTCATGACCGTCCGGGCCACTTCTTCATGGAGTACTTGCGCACCCGGCTTATTCGCGCTAGTCATCATCATCATCATCATCATCATCTCAGCCGCAGGACGTCCACTGCTGAACATAGGCCTCCCCCATGATTTTCCAAAAGGACCGGTTGGAAGCGGCCTGCATCCAACGTCGTCCTCCGACCTTCCTCAGGTCGTCTGAGGACGCTGCGCTTGCCGGTCCGTGGTCTCCACTCCAGAACCTTTCGGTCCCATCGGCCATCTGTTCTGCGTGCTATGTGCCCTGCCCACTGCCACTTCAACTGGCTAATCTTCTGGGCTATGTCGGTGACTTTCGTTCTTCTACGGATCTCCTCATTTCTGATTCGATCACGTAGAGAAACCCCGAGCATAGCCCTCTCCATAGCTCGTTGTGCGACTTTGAGCTTATCTATGAGGCCCATAGTAAGAGACCACGTTTCAGTGCCATAAGTCATCACTGGTAACACACATTGGTCGAAGACTCTTGTCTTGAGGCACTGAGGTATTTCGCGCTAGTACGCGCGTCAGATAAACATTAAAAAGCATAAATAATTATCCTTAGTGATAAATAAACATTTCGGAAGGTTTACAGAGAAAATACCACGAGTGCCTATAGGCGACGAGCGGCGCATATTATTATCGTATTCGTGACAAAGAACTTACAAACTACGATCTGAAGTCCATTAGAGTAATGAATAATTATACCTTTGAGAGGTGCAGGCGCAGCGCGACGGGCGCCACAGATCCTGCCTCCGATTCGACGCGAAGGCCGAGTTTCACAACCCAACAAATAAAGTTTTATACGAGTATGTACAGAATATAATTAGGATTAAGGATTAATGGCCCCAGATTAAATTGTTAGTGTATCTCCAAGGACCCACCGTCTCCAACTTCCATTTCAAAACGCTAGTGACGGTTTCGACACGAAATACTAAAATTTTAGACTAGATAAGACTTAAGAGATCTACTTAACGATTGCACAAATCAAATATGTGTATGAATTCTGTACACGTTCATTCTTTTCTATCTTATTTTATGCTCAGTTTATAGAGGTATAAACTAATTCTAGTGGTATACCTCAAACCCTTTCACATATTTGTTTGTAGCTACATAATCCACACTAGCGACAACGTTGCATTGCAGTAGAGACACGCGTTTCTCACGATCCACTCTAGTACCTAGCACGATGTTTTTGCTCGATGTAATCTAGAATAATCGATGAAAGAAGTCTGTCAATAAATTTCCACTACTTTGACATCGACACTTTACTATAATAACCAAAATAGGCAGAAATGTTGGCACATAGAACCTTTCCATTGAAACTAAATAACATTCAATGAGCGCACGACACAACCCTTGAGTTTTGTTTGTTGTTGCGCAAATAGTAAAAGGCATAGGAACGTGCATTAACGTTCCCTAACATTGCTTTATACATTATCCATTCTATTTGAACCATTAAGTTATGATTAAAGACTCGAATCGATAAAATGGACGCGTCAAAGACACGACTTGATTCGCGTATATAATTATTGTTGCTATTAACTTAATATAGTTAACAAAGTAACATGATTGATGCTTGAAAAGATTGGTGTGTTATTAATTTCGTACCTTTTATGAGTCAATACGATTTAGATTCAGATATTCCAACCGTGTTTCAATACAGCGAAATCGCCTCAGGCCATATTCAGTATTTGTACAAATATGATTGAAGACCCTGAACTTCAACATTTACCGGAAAATAGCATAATCTATAAGAGCAATGCAAACTACTTGGGATTAACAGCTTTAACATGAAGATGTTTTGAAGGCAAAGTATGATTTAATATTCTTTTAAATGTCTGCATCAACGCTCTACAAATATAATTTCCGATGCAAGTTGCCCTGACAGCATAAACATATTTATTTTAAACGCGTTAGAATACGGCCTCTGGCAATAATATGTCATCTGCGTGATGAGCTTACAAAAATGATAACTTACGTAGGTACTTGGTACATGGTACCTGAAGGAATAATTAATTATATTTCAAAAAACTTTATGAGTATTCAGAAAAAAAAATTATTAATAGTATATATGGTTTTAGTAGCATATGGGTCTAATTCGATCAAACAATAGCATTTTTAATCCAAGATAAAGTCACAAAAACAATAGAGAAAAATGTAGAAATTATTAAATAAAAAGAAAATTTAAATTATTTTATTTTTATTTAATTGCATCAAGCGTGTACCCATAGTAAGGCAACTAAAAGGCAAATAAGTACAAACATTTTAAATAATGTTTTCATTATCACCCGGGCGTGGCAACGGAACTTAGAGATAAGTCCCTCTCTTTATTTATTTTATTTATTTAAAGCACAAAACAGATCACAATCAAAATAATACAAAATATAGATTCTATTATTATTAAAGCTGGATTGCAATCCAACTACATGCGCTTACAGCTATAAAAATTATAAATCATGCGCGTATGTTCGGAGCTAGTAATATTGCTAATATAATAATACTAAAAGAAAACCTTAACCTAATTATCAAAATATGTTTAATCAAACAATCTTTCAGACAGACGAGGAGTGACAGCGCCGATCTTGTCTGAGTTACGAGTATTTTGTTTGGGGAAGAGGATATCTCTTACAGTTTTGATGTAAACACTATATCTTGGATGAAATACGTCTAGCTCAGGAAATTTTACGAAAGTTTCGTTATACTGGCGGGCCTTACGGACAAGGGGATATTATTGAATAAGTAAAAAATATTGTTTCTGTGAATATTAAGAACAAACAAGGCGGTATTTTTGGATCTGCGTATTCTTTGCTCGGGAGTTTAAACAGAGTATCGAGTGCTGCGAGGGATTCAAGCTCGCTTAGGTGAGTTTGAATCTTACGACAAAGATACCTTTAATCCCGAGGAGAGTACCTACTCTACTATACACACTGTTGACGAGTAATGAAGAGCCACAATTTACTAGAAGAAAGCGTTTTATTTCAGTAATTTAATAGTTATTTTTTTATTGTGAGCTATAGTAAAAGTTTTCACGCAAGTGCCTAATTTTATTATTACGATGCTCTTTGCTTTATTTTAATTTTGGCTTTGTCAACTCCAATCACTAACTTAGTAACATATCTGATTACTGCAGCTGTCAGAGAACTGTCACAGAGGCAATTTTTTTAGATTTCTATCAACATTTGATTGCAACGGAGATACGTAATGACCCAACAGTTGTGGTATGATCAAGTTATGTTTGGTGTAGGTATTTTGGAGTTCCAAATTAAAATCATATCACTGACCAGTGGTTTGTAATTAAAAACAGTGTTATTTTAAAGTCCTAAGAAATATTGTCTTACTTTCGGTTAAGGTTGCATGACACGTGAGTGTCAAGCTGGTTTCGTGAAATTGCATTTCGCAAAACTTACAATGATATTATTATTCATAAGCAAAGTAAGCGAGAGAAATCTTAAAGAAATGGAAACAAATGGATTAATTACGTACACAATAAACACTAAGACTACACTAAGAGTAGACACTTCAATAGAAGCCGAATAAAACGCCAGTTTCTAATTACTTGACAAACAATCAAAGACAAATTATTTAGATGACTTCATCAGAAATACCGCCCGCTTTACTACGCTCTCTCCTAAATCTCTATTATTTGGCTCCCACACATCATTGTATGTAATAATAAGTTACTAAATGCGTTACTAATTTGAATATTTCTTTGTTGCAGACCTAACCGTTGATGACGTCATGAGACTGGAGACCTCTGTGAATAGTTGCAGCTGATAATAAGTTTGTGTTTACGTAAGAACTCTTTGTGCGCATCGCCGATATTGTGATAATTGTGAAATGGACAGTGAAACGCGTCTGTGACTTTTGTAAACACGTGGAGATGAAAAGAGAAAAGTACAAGGTCATCTACTCGGAATACGGGTAAGTAAGAACACCGTTTACTTTTCTTATAAAGGTATTGGATTCAAACATCAAAGTTTAAACTTAGCTATTGTTATCAAATGGTCACCCATACGATGGACTGATCAGATCAAATCTGCGGTGGGAGATCCCATGCATGAGTGCACCAGGATGGCACCTGGAATAGAGGGGGATGGCATGACATCGTGAGGCGCATTACATCTGCCTCCACCACTACTACATTACGACCTCAACCGCTCTGTCAAAAGCGTAACGATTGAGAAGAATCAAATAAATCTGTCAAAAACTTCAAATTAGTATTGGGTCTATAATATTTCGACGGAAGTTAATCTTTTGAGGTCACAGAAACCAAACAAAGCAACAACATCGTATGCATAAATTACGCAATTTTGTAATATTCAGTGAATCATTACTAAACATATTTTACACGTTATTCAAAATGCCGTTATGAAATGTTCTATTGTTTCCCAGTCTACATTATTAAATACTTCTTAGTTTCCGACTCACGTACCTTTCTACTTCTAACACAACACTGAAAAGGGATTATTCTGCAGGTGGCTCGACTTCCCATAGCAAATTATGGACAATGCAAGAGTTACTCGTAATTCAACAAAAGCCTAAAAAAAAATAACTACATCTGCAATACAATACATGAGTACGTGACAGAAGGCAAGATGTGTTAGAAATCGATACCACGTCACCACGACTCATCAATAAAATAGCAAACAGCAAATTATGACACTAGAAATCTGTTATGTAAAGTTAAAGCTAACACACTTAAAATTAAATATAACCACTTTAAGTAACCACTTTACACTCAGAGTAGAAATAAATATTTACACTCATAATAATATAATATTTTGTATGCAAATGATTTGGCTATTTCCGTAATATTTCCAAATATTTTCCAACAAAATGTAAGAGCCAATAGTAATCGCAAACGCAAATAGTTTTTCTATTGCCTTTATATGCAGACATTTAATGGCCGATAACGGGCATAAAAATGTAAAGAAACACAATGAACAAACAGTAAAAAGTAAGATTTCGGTTCAAAGCGCTGTGTGCCAATGTTCCATTTATCTAGCAGCTGATTTCGAGATGATATAATTGCGGTGCTGATTTGTGACGTAAGCACTAGTAGTGCATAGAGTGAGGTGAAAGTGTCAATAGACGAGACGAGAGCATCGGAACCCTGACACAGACATCGACCTGCTCTTCAATACCTACATGTCAGTTCACAAACGTGAAACTCGACTTACTATGAGGAAATATTGAACAACAACATTCGTGGTAATCTGTTGGGATCAGCAACCCTCTTTAGAGGCAAGGTTCATTCATATATCCATTGTAATTTTTTGTTCTGATGCAGGCAGGTTTAAAAGAGACGTACACCAACCAAAGTTATAGTAGATTTCCGTCGACACTGTCAACATAAAATTATATCGGGGACAAGGTATTATCGATTTAAACCTACATACAACTTCGTTAGTGATCATGACCAAAATTCCACCGGAAAGTTATGTGAATATTACGAGGCACTTATATCGTAATCGACCAAAAGAAACGGAAGTTTAATGTCAGGGAAACTTATCGAACTCTTTCATAATCACTCAGTTATTTGAGTATCGATTTCGTGATCCTTTTTTAAGTAATTTTGAAGCGTTTTTAAAGAGTGTGCTTTCTAATGAAGGCGGTTGCTTAACCGTAGCAGCTGCGGGCACAAGGTCGTCATTGTTAACGCACCTTTGTTTTATTTTTGCATTGCAAGGCAAAGCCACAGCGACTACAAGGATTACCACAGATAATACATAGTTAATTTTGTCTATCTCGCTGGTCACCAGTAACGATTAAATACATAGTCTCCTTAGCAGCAACGCAGATTACTTTTAATAGAAGCAGTAGATTGACGTAATCATTCGGAATTTAAATATTAGGAAAGTTCCAAAAGTTATGCGCATGCACAATCGCATTCGCTCTGGGATCGCATCAGTCATGACCGTTTTGATCACGCAGCGGAACGCACTCTGGCCGTTCAATGCCATTATAAACTGATGCCGTTCTACGTACACAAACATTCTAACTAAAAGTTGCTTACTGAATTATACGAGTATTAGTCAAGCGGGAACCTTTTAACGAGCTATTATAGTTTATCCTTCATAATACCTAAAATAACATTACTGGTAAACATTGAAAGTTTTACTGTCCCCGACACGTGGATAATACACCACTCTGATGTCAGTATAGTGTCATTAAATTTTTAACTCGCTGATCAAGGAGCTTTGACAATGTTGACAGTTCCGATATCTCAGTTTATAGTGACCCTGGCTTCGAAGCGCGAGGAGCAGGTATAATCCCTGCCAAATATTTGTGTGATTAGCAGAAATGTTTGTTTTTAGCTATTGGATGGTGACATATGTTATTGTGTGTATCCATGCCTCCAGTAACACAGGGAATCCTAGTGTAGATAAGAAAAAGTTAGAGTGAGTAAACGATATAAAAAAATACCAAGAGACGTTACGGGTGAAATCAAGACATTTGTCTGATGATAAAGTAACATAGTTAGTAAATAAAACCTAACTTGTATCTGTTAGTCAGAATCAACCCTTGGCCCGTGTCACGCTTCATGCTGCTCACCTAGATGCTCTCTTGTCCACCTTCCGCGCTTGGCTCGCCTTCGCAGGAAGCAATCACGATAACCATCGAGCTCTTTACTGACATTAAGAATTATCAGCACGCGCCGCCGACCATTGACCACAATCAACATCCTGCGCTTATCCATCATTATGTCATATCAACTTAATGTGCACCTTCGAGGTCTCACATTATATAACGGTCAGTTTCTATATGTCCACGGCTTCCCTGACGGGAGATTTAAATTTGAAGTTACTTCCTAATACTGTTAAAGCCTCTGGCTGATTGCCATCTGCGCTCGCCACGCTGCCGGTGACGACGTAAATGCCGGTAGAGGCAAACAGCATTTAGCCCGTTCGGAAGAAATTACTGTTAAATTCCTAGAAGTAAAAAGTCGAATGATAGTTTTAGCGATAAGTAAACATTCGTCAAGTAAATGGATCTAGGGACAAAAGAGTTCACAGTGACGGATAAGGGTATTATGTCATTTGTAGACAGTAATTTTACCATAGCATTTACTTTGTGTTATTCAGTGCCAGTAGCTTAGGTATCTGCGTCTAAGTACATGCACTTCGCTTCTTAATGGTCGGAAGCACCTGAAATTTATGTTGATCATGCCATTTTCTCAAAGGCAATAGCTGTTTTATTTACAAATAATGAATATCTAATTACCTACATGGATAGGAAGTGATGCGGTTCATTAATTTAGTTTTTATTTTTATAATAAAAACATAAAGATTATGTCCTTACATATGAAATTCGCATTTTGTCAAACAGTCAACTTTGGTTTTAAATATCTATCGCTTGGCTAGGAACCAAATTCAAATGTATTTAAAATTTAGATTCAATCATTATTTATTATTTGTGTTTCGAATTTATTGATTCATTTGTTTTCACGTTTTTTGATTTTTCTTTGTCATCTGTCTGATCATAATATGAAAAACTTATAATATACCTATATGTAAGACTTATTTATGGAATATCAATGATGTGTAGCCATGCCGTAATCTGCCGTAATCTTCTACGGCAGATCTGTATTGTCAATAATTGCAAACCATGATAGAAATGTTCTTGCCCACTGCTGATTCAGGACAATAGTAGACTTCACACTGGACAGATGGTCACTAAACTAGAGAAGCTGCGATTAGAATATCTTGGACACCCTTCGTACTCCCCAATACATTACAATACAACGTGTTTATATGTATATAAGTATGTAATATCAGTCATCAGGTTACCATAGTACAGGTTTTGCCTAATTTGGGACCTGAAGACCTTTGTGTGGATGTTGTCCCATATATTATTGTAAATTATTATTATTATAACAAATAGAAATTATCCAAATTGCGAAAAGGTTTTCGCAATTTTTAATAATTCCTTGCATGGTAAAAAAAATATTCTGATGGGACTGTCCAAACCACAGTCAAAGATTTTATTCATTCTCACTCCCACATTTTTTTCAACAATGGAATCAATAAACTACTTATAAAATGGCTAAAATGCATTGATAATAAAGGCACATACTTCAATTGATTAAATATTTAATTTAATTATGATTTTAGGTTTACTTTCTTACGTCAAAACACCAATTTGAAAAATTATCTTTATTTTATAAGTTTTTCAATATTTACATTTTAACATACCATCATTTACTGAATGTTTGTCTTTAAAATATATATAGGAAAAATTTGACTATAAACCTTTAAAAACTGTGCATAATATTATTCAAAAAAAGAGAAGTGATTCGATGCTTCACTGCAAGCGAGCTGCATCAAGAGAAAACTTGATACTGTTGACATCATGATTTGAGTAGATGAAAATGGAAAAATCATCCAGTATACCACGGAGGTTTTTCATATCATACAAGAGTTCTGCGCACTAGTTCTCCCGAAACAGTTCCATAACACAATTAAAAGTTCAACTACTCCTCAGTCCAATGACTTCTAAGAGTTGCGTGTTTCAGTGTAATAAAACTTGATCATCGGTGTTTGGTTCTAAGGTCTACTGAGTAGTTAAAGTAAAATATTATACACAAATGTATAGCCAGTGGCAATAGCTAATGTACCATATTATTTCTACATGTAGAAGCAGTAACATTATGGCTCGAGGTCGTCATAACTCGTACCTATACGTGACTGCGTCGCTGCTTCCGCGGCTGACCTTTACCGAACCCCATACGTTACGGTGTATCCTCGGCAGCCATCAACATCAACAACTATTGGTTCAAAGTCTCTTCTATTTATGTTTTACTAATCATTTTTAGTCAACACCTGCATTGTTTTGAACAGACTTAAAAAACGGAGGAAGTTCTCAATTCGACTGTTTTTAATGTTTGTTACCTCAGAACTTTCGACTGGGTGAACCGATTTCTATTTGTAATAATAATAAGCTGGTGCTTCCCGTGTGTTCCCATTTAAATTTCATCAAATTCGATTCAGCCGTTTTTGAGTTACACTCCAATAACTGAAGTGTTTCGCCTATTTTGATGATTTCATAATATCATCATTGACGGCGAATGACAATCGATCCCGTATGGATCACTAAAATGGTGCAAAAATTACACTTTTTACCAAAAAACAGAAACCTTCAACACTAAAAAGTTCCGTTTTTGGTATTTTCTACCGACTTCCAAAAAAAGGAGGAGGTACTCAATCGACTGTATGTTTTATTTTTATGTTTGTTACCTCATAACTTTCGACTGGGTGAATCGATTCTCAAAATTCTTTTTTGTTTTGAAAGCTGGTGCTTTCCGTGTGGTCCCATTTAAATTTCATCATATTCGGTCTAATAGTTTTTAAGATACATTCCAATAACTGAATAGAATGGAAGTCGGTATAAAAATTTTCAAATTATACTTGTCTTACATATTTAAATATATACCTCTAGAGTTCCAGGAAAACATTTTTTCGCAAACCCTTTGCTTGTGCATTTAAAATGACACATTTGAACTCTTCATTTGCGACAGCTAGCGCGTTGTCTTGCGTAACGTTAAAGGCATTTCTGTACGCACGTACGACAGATCTCTAATGTGTATGTGGTCGTCATTGCAATACTGTATATACAAGAGGAGACGTGAACGAGGCCCGCACCTCGATGTGCCGCAGCTCAGTGTCGTCAACACGAGGCGCTTTCTTCGTGAAATACCTACCGCTTTACTCATTACATAAGCAATGCGCCCACGACTCTAGTGGTTCCTTTGTATGGGAAATACCGTAATGTCTGCCACCTACCTCCATTGTCAGTTCTTGCCGAGTATTTTTGAGGCTAATTGAATTTTCACGCCTGTCATAAACATACCTTGCATACCATACACCATTGTATGAAGCCAAATCTACTTGCGCCCGCGGTTAAACCCGCGTGATGATGAATGATGATGAATCAACATATAGCCTATGTTAAGATATCAAGATTCTAATATGTAGGTTTCTAAGGGTGAAATAGTTTTTTTCCACAAGTACCAGTTGTTCCGGAGCCTATTCAATTAAAATAAACAAACCAACAAACAAATTTTTCCTTTATACGAGTATAATATTAGTATAGATGACGGACACAAACTGCATCACATCAAAACAGTAATAAGCTACTTGCACTTTATTGCAGTTTACATATCTTTTACAGTAATATTGCAGCCTAATTATTAGTAATAGCTAAGAAAATAAGAATTAGTAATCATTATGTCATTAGGTTTACAGCGTCAATAAATAAAATATATCATTTGTTCCAACTTGTTTTTTACCAGTTTACTTTGTTACCAGTGCACAGCACGTGTTATATTAATAATTTCATTATAACATATTTTTCACATCAACAATCATAATTATTATAAATTATAAGTCTCAAGAGACCAGACTACAGTTACTTTCGAGCTTGTTCACCTTTTGCGGTGAAGTTGCTAACATTAATAAAACATGTTAAAGAGACATTTCTACCATGACTGTGAGAAATTAAACTGTCTTTCCTCATTCCAATCCAAGCAAGCAGCTGCCGTGTAATTTATTTTTAGCAAAAATATATCAACCATGGGTGATTATATTCTTCTGTATGCATCGTTTTATTTTAGCCTAAAACACAGAAAGACGTGATTTTAGAAAATATAAAATAATAATAAGGTATGTTTGGTAAATAAGCTTTCATGGCTATGTCAGCTCAGCGCTTGTCTAATTTCAATTTCCTTTAAAATCAAGCAAGCTCGTAAAAAAATACAAAATTCATAAAAAAGTAATGTGCACTCTAAAATAAAAAAAAATCCGTCAATGTATGTGTATTAAAAATTGCTATTGTTTTATATTAAGTGTTTCATGAAAAATAAAATAGTGAATCAAGAGTAAAATTGTTTAATGGTGAAATTAAGTGGTATTTTTGATTTTTAATGTAGTCTGACTACTCTGGTAGGTAACAAGTGCAATATGAAAAAAATTATACAGACTTCCATTTTATTACTTTGGTAAAAATCAGTTATTGGAGTGTAACTCAAAAACTACTTGACCGAATATGATGAAATTTAAATGGGACCACACAGGAAGCACCAATATTCAAACAAAAAATAATTTTGGGAATCGGTTCACCCTATCATAAATTATGAGGTAACAAACATAAAAAAACACAGTCGAATTGAGTACCTCCTCCTATTTTGGAAGTCGGTAGAAAATATGTTTGTAATTCCGTCAAAGTCTTAGAAATGTCATTATTTTTTGTAGTTTAATCAAATCACTGCTTATGAGATAAATAAACTAAATAAACTGCTATAATAACCCTAATTTTTATCGACATCATGATATGACAGCACCTTTTAATAAGACTAATAAGCAAACAATATCTAATTTTGTATTCATTCGCTAATGTCTGATTGTCCAACCCGACCTCTTTTCTACTGACGTTATCCATGTTAAAAACGATAATGCCGATGAAACGGCTAATAATTTGGATAAAATTTAGAACAGTCTAAGTGTTAATTTAATTCTGGGTAAGTATAAAACATACTTTTTGTTCCACAAGAATGTAATCTGGGATATTTTACGCGCGGATGTAGCCACAGCTTGTTCTGCGATATGATATAAAGTCCACTGCGCCACAGACTAATCCGATTTGTTTTTCTAAAATAAATCGTTTTGTTAACGAATCGTAGGGTAGCTTTCTCACATACTAACCAAGGATAAGTACAGGAATAAAAGCTAGAAATTGGAAATCGCAGAACTGCTATTGGCAGCAAGCACTGTACTTCTACACTATTCAATAGGTTACTTCAGATGGCTGACTCCTTTAAAGTTTTAGGTACTAACCTACTAAGTCAAAATCCAGTTTAACTCGACTTTGCAAACTGGATATCCAAGGCTATATTATAGGCATATATAGGTACGTACAATATAAGTGCTAAAACTTGTGACTGTGTATGTTTGTGTCTTCTTCTGCTTCTTCTGCTTCTTCTTCCCGAGCGATTACAAATACCTTATTAATAAGTTCCTACAAAGCGTTATCTCAAAGCAATAAAGTCATTACAGATTTCGTAATTTTCCACGCCCTTTGAACAGAAATTCTTCAAAGGTTACTTTTAGTACGTATTGAACCAGTGTGTGTGTGTCTTTTTAACTAATCCTGACGTTGATAAATCTCAACGTCAAAATTATTTAAGAAAACACATTTACTCACCTTTAAAATGAATATTTGAATGACAAATACTAATGCTAAAGGCTTTAGGGTCCCGTAGTCTCGGGTCCCTTATAATTTTGCTAGTATTATAAATGACAATAATTTCAACCGGTGTTTCGACTTGAAGTGATAAGTATAATCTTGAAATGTATAGAGAGAAAAACTCACATCCTCGGACGGGATTCGAACTCGCGTCTTCTGACTATCCGTGTCAGACGCCATGACCATCTAGGCCACCGAGGCTCGAGGTCCGAGCATCGAATTTTAACTCTCTATCTGAAATTTGGTGGCCTAGATGGTCATGGCGCCTGACACGGATAGTCAGAAGACGCGGGTTCGAATCCCGTCCGAGGATGTGAATTTTTCCCTCTATAAATTTCAATGTTTGAGATCGCTAATCAGGCGTTAGTGCTTTAAAAAAGTAATACTATAAAAAGTATAATTTTATTAAAGACTTTACTATTTAGTACTTATTGATTAAAGATTAAGTAAGCATTTTAAAATCATTGTAGTATTCGGATTTATTTATGTGAAATCTGTTATGTATTGTGTGTTTGCAATTTCAAAAGTTATTGTTTACCATAATGTGTAAATTTTCCAGTGTCCTTCAAATGTAAACACACCATATAGAGAAATAAGTTTCTAAGGAAAAGTCGCCAAAGATGTAATCTTAAAGTAATAATATAATTAAGAGGTGGATAGATATATAATATATCTACTCATCTGTGGTTCGGCATAAAGAACTGTAGGCGTAGGTAATCTAGGGATATATAGCCTGACATTATGCGGGACTCAAACATCTTTTTTTTATATTTCAATTGGACGCAATGAAGGTTATTATAATAATAAGATAATCCCGGATCTTCTCTGTAAGGAACTTGTCTGATTATGTATCATTAGCGTGACATTTGCATCAGGAACTTCAAAGTAAGAAATCGGCAAATAATTGCAGGGGAAACCTCGCAACGAGCAGTCGATAAGCTAGTGATGTCATTATTCGTGAGTCGGCGATGGTTCGGAAGCGCCTGTGCATTGTAGCAGACATTTATCTATAATCGATAAATTAATACCAGAATAATGTTCTTTCTTTCATTATATAGAAATAATTTATCTACTATCTGCTTTGTGCTATTTCACACATAATGATTAAATTGCCGAACTCATTTTTTTAAATTAAGAGTTTCGACTTGTTAAGTGCAGCAGACCTTTTTGTGAATGAGTTCTTCCGGGGTAGAGCCTACTGCCACCATACCATTTCTACCGCGAAGCAGTAATGTTTGCAATACTGCGTTCTCGTTGCATGGTATGGTTGCCGGCGAAATTACAGGCAAATGAAACTTAACAGCCTCATATTTCTCAGGGTTATGGGCGCAGTGCTTCTTAGTCACTTTTGACGTAATGCATCTGTTCTAGGCATAGGATACCACTTCATATATACCAGGTGGGCCTCGTCCTTGTACCGTCTACTATAACACAAAAAGTTTACTACTTACCCGTTTTAGAATTTATCCATTCAGATACCTGTATTACACATTAGCTGACTGTATTGCTTGATCACTTTACTGAGTGGACTTTTGTTTCCGAAATTTCTTTTCGAAAAGCGAAAGATGAAACGATATCCCTGTAACAAAACCGGTGTGTAATCAATCATAAAATAATGTCTAAGTAGTCTAGTGGCCAGAAATAAAAATTGTTAACAATAATACTAACATCACAGCTGTGTAACTACTTAAAAGGGGGGAGGTGCGTCGGTAGATATTAAATAGTGACAGGGGTACGATAACGGCAGGACCTTCGCCTAATGGTGGGCATTATCACTGGTCACTGTAGTCTAAATTACCATTCACACAAGATGGGAGTAACGGACAGCCCTCTATGTAGAGGCTGTCTGCAGGAGGACGAGACTGTGGAGCATGTGTTGCTACACTGTAGTGCTACGGAAGAATTTAGAGCAAAAACAGGATAATGGAGGTCCACTCCAGACCGCGTGAGGCATCACTAGCAACATCGACAGTTGTACATACAACACCTCAAACAACACTGGAGCAGTTGTGCCCGCGACCCAAGGTCATAATCCGCTATGTGAAGGAGTTAGGCTGGCTTGAGTTAATGCTGGCAGGGGGGAATGCACAAAACAACCCAAGCGGGACGCCAGTGCAGGCCTCATCGCGCCCAGAACGAATAAGAATAAGGGGTACGATACTCCTATAGTTTATGCGCCTCTTTATATGCATAACGAGTTGAAACATACCACTGTTACTTAATAGTGTGCATCACTTTATTTAGCAATACGTATACCTACTCAAAGTTATATTTGTGAGTGAGTCTCTATGCTGTATGACTGGCCGGTAGCAACCCTGCCTTCTGAGCTGATTGTCCTGAACCTGGATTGTCCCCGAGCAGGTCAAACATTAATGTGCATGAACATGTCTGTTTGACCTGTGTCTGGGTGTATATGTATATATGGAACCTGAAGATCTCGTGTAGATGTTATCCATTATACATTATTACGTACTTATTCACGTTGAATCGTAGATGAATAGATACGGTCAAAGTTTAGAATGAAGATAGCCCGAGCGAAAAAATATAGGTACCACTTTTTATTCTGGAAATGTGTTTTTATATAGGATAGTGGTTTATCGCACCAGCGCCGCATGGTATAGCCACAGATTACTGAATAAGGTATAGCTGGTATAAAATAAAAACCAAATGCTTTGTACCTTTCAATTAAAGTTTAATTCGTTCTTTTCATAACGCAAGTAAATATATAATTCAAGTAGTGATTAGACAAATGTATCCAGTGCGAGGAAGTGTATTGTTTTCCTGCTCATTGTGAGATGAGGTCACTCTGAGGCCGCTCGCCGCCTCATCGCCTCAAGGCAAGCTCACTAGGATGTCATTCATTACCAATAGAAACTTGCTACTACTTTTCATTTAGAATGTACTCGAGCACAAGACAAATAGTAGGTACGCTCATTGACAATGTCTAACTTTCAATACTGTAATTTGTTGAGTTGAATTTGATGATGACGAATTGTTACAAAGTTTTGTTTCCTTACGTGGCGTTTCCGTTTTTTATTTTCATGAGAAAGCTTTGATATATTCTTTTTAGAGGTTTTGGCAGTTCGTCTTTCTGTCTCTTTAAAATGTTAGGACACTTTTGCTGGAGAATTGTTGCGAGTTTTGACACATATTTAAAATATCAACGTTAGTACCTACATACGAGTACATTAAAAGTGACAGAATCAACAACCTTTTTGAGATTTTTGATAGTAGTTCGTATATCGCATTTGTCTTGGCCTATATATGTTTCTCTATGTTAATGTACATTTGTTTTATCTTTTAATTTTATTATTGTTTATTATATCTTATATATTATTTTCTTATTTATTACGTACTTTTATTGACGGGTATGCCACTTATTGTTTACATGGTTATATGATACTATTACAATAGTGCGTATTGTCATATATCTTTTCTGTTGTATGTCTATAGCATTATATATTTATACTTTGTACTATTTATACTTTTTTAAGTTTGCATAATTGAACAACGCGGTTAATAAATAATCAATGCTAAATAAATTTACAACTTTTTACGTACTTCTTCCAAACAAACTCACATGGGAAGTACGTATATCTTATTTTATGTTTATGAAATTGCTTTTAGTGCTAAGGCCGCCGGAATTTAAGTTCTCATGTTGTAATGTTTTTGTGTAACAATAAAGTATTATCTATATATCCATCTACCTATCTTTTTGTTATTGTAAATCAATTAAAACGAGCGGCTTAGTAAAAACTTTACATCTTTCTTACTCAGTTTATGATATCATGTATGAGCACGTGTTTAAGATTGCATATACTATCAACTACCTACCTACCTACCTATGACTTATTTAAAAACGATCACGGTAGATATACTTACTACAATTATCTCACCGAATGGATTAAACACGTGCGTCTTAAACCTATGATTTTATCCATGCCGTTTTTTGTGCAACATAGCCAGCATCCTGGTGACCTCTCAGTTCAACGAAATGTTTCGGTTCATGGGGTCAGGAGCATCGGATAAACATATTTATAGACTCATAATATATCGTATAGCATCATCCACCAAGCCGTACTGGGTCCATATGGTGGATGATGGGGTCATACTCCTTGTTCTCTGAAAGGAAGGCTTGCGTCCCAGCAGCGGGAACATAATCAGCCGGTTTTTTGTTATGTACCCGAAGTTTCGACCCCAAACTTGTAACTTCCATCGAGCTTGGTACATGCCAAGCTCATTTTAATATTTTGCTGTCACACAAGCATGAGCATTACTCCGTGGAAAATGTAAAGGTATCTGTGTATGGATACAAGCAGCTACACAAGTAGCTGTCCCGTCTTTCAAGGATTAAAGGACAATATAATAATATAAAGCAGAGGTGCCAATACGGTCGATCGCGAGATGTTTTAAGGTCGATACCGAGGATAGGTAAAATTATCAGTGATCGAACTTTAAACTAGCTTTTTGCTAATGAAAAAAACAATGTCTAGAAACATGAAGTGAATATAATAATGAGAATGAAATGTGAAATGAGTGAAGTACCTGAAATGAATGAAGAAATTTTGTGGAATGTCACGCTTCCACATTAGCATCATGATATTTTTTTTATTTTTAATATTGTATCACTAATATTTAAATTTCTTTTAGATAGTTAAAAGTTTAATACAGATTTGACACTTTGCACTCGAAACCGATGTACCTACTTTTACTTATGCAAAATTATTTTTTTGGTAAAATATTTGGTAGGGTATATGGTTAAAATGTCGATTTCTTAGTCATACATTTTTGCTAGGTCGACCTCCTTAAGAAAAAGTATGGGCACCGCTGGTATGAAGGTACCGGCTGCACTCACTTGGTATTATGTCGGTTTATTTTATCTATGTACTCCCTGAAGAAGAACGTCTTATACTTTCGAAACGACGTTTCGAAAAGCCGGGATGTTTACAGTATTACAACATTTCATGATCATTCAATCACCCACAATATGAATATTATTATGATCGACGTAGTCTCAGAAGCAGGATATTACATAGGATCATATTACAGATTACACTATTTAAAATACAGTAACTATGCATTTGCATTTGAAATTGGCTTATCCTATTCAAATTTAGAGAAACATCGCATCACGAATTCTGCAATGTGAATAAATTTAAATGTATGAGAAAGACAACTATGATCATGAAGCAATAGGTCTTCTTCGGTTTGTAGGTAAAGGGCCTACTGTTGTGTGACCAGTAGGGCTATTATGTGCCTCAGTTGCTAGCAAGTTGAATGAAATCGAATAAAATGGCGGTTCTATGTCAGTTTTGACAACTTCAGTAAGAAGAATGTTAGTAAATTAATGACTGGAGCTGACAAAAGTGACATAGAGCCGCCATTTTTTTTCAATTTCAATCATCATTGGTTAGGAACTGAGATACATAATAGCCTACTGGTGCATTATCGTGATTATACCATACCTTAAACCAAAAACCTAGCCTATTTGTATATGCATACTATTTATGTATTAAATATTGGTAAGAAAACACTTCATTGCCATTATTTCTTACTTAAATAGGACATGAGATTTATACTATTTGAGACAGGATATGGTAGATGTGGCTCATGCAGAACTCGGAGATAAGTAGCATTAGGTATATTTCTTCTGAATAATATGATCTCACATTAATTACTTATGTTTACTTTTTATCCATTCCTCCGGATGTACTTCCGTATTCGTCATTAGAATAGCATACATGTTATTTTAATCAAATTTAATATAGTCACTGTACTGCATAAACAGTTTCCTAGTCAGCATCTTGTTTTAGGTATAATGATGTCATTGGCATCTTGCTTTTCAAGTAATTCGATCAAAAAGGAAATAATCATATGATAAATGTTGTGTTTGGTAACAATCGTAAACCAGAAGCGCTTTTGATTATTTATGTGGATTTAGTTTATCCACGACAACGATAATAGTTTTTTTACGTTGGTTTTTAATCCGTTCATTATTTTGTTCATTTCAATGATCTCTCAATATTTCCTTTGGATCCAATTGAAACATTTTTCGTATATAGTTATATCCTACGAGCGACTGCCGTCGACTTCGTTCGCTTCGGCCTTCTGCCTTGGCATAACCTCCTATCTTCTCTTGGTTTTTCTTCCATAAGAATCTTCTACTAACAATATTTAACACAACAAAACAAAATTGCGAGCTTGTTCCATCCGCTATCAAGTTATAGCGTGACCAGCTGGGTTATTCTAATTCACTCGCAAACGATTCGGAGACAGAAACGGCATATCCGTCTCTGTCATCTTGAATGTAGATGACAGAGACAGATAGGCCGTTTCTGTCTCGGAATTGTTTCCGAGTGAATTAGAATAAAGGGCCAGGAGAAATAGGCGTTAATTTTATATATTAGACTGATCCAAGTACTACACCGGATAAATCATCATTAAAACAAATTTATTATCAATTCCGGTCAGCGCGCTCGAGTGGGACGGACGTGCGCTCAAGTGCTCCCCGAGAATATTCCGATCGGCCTAAAAGTGCTTGCGCTTTTAGTGCCGGTTACCTGTATCGTTTCGATTGAAGAGGATTCAGTGTTGGACTTCGCTAATAGTGGATTTTCTGTGTGCAGATTCGACGTCAAGCCACCGCTTCGTGTACCGTTCGGCGCACGGAGGCGTTCGGCTCGGCTCGGCTCGCGTCGCGGAAGAAGCGCGCTCTTGTAAGAGCGCTTCGACACATCAATCACCTATTGTTCATTGTCTAATCAAAACCGCTCTTCTCAGAGCGAACTCTAGTTTCGATTTTTAATTTTTCAATTTTCAATTTTCAAAGTCGAGTCAAACAAATCCACGCTTCACGTGGTCTTCTGGACGATCCTTGCGGTGTTAACGCCACCCAGTTGGGCGCGGACCCGGTGCGTCAAGCCTTTCCCTCCTGAGCGTGGGAGGGAACGGCTAAAACCGGACGGGCCTGCCTTCACCGGCCTTGGGGTCTCCCCTCGCCGACGGCAGGTATCTCCTTCCCACCCTACCCTATCCTACTCTCCTATTCTCTGGGCAAGTGTTTGGTTGGAAGCCGGGTTTTACTCGGTCTTCTCTCCTCGCCCCCGGAGCAGCTAGGGCCTCGCGTTTAGGCACACATCCCACTGCACAATAAGACTGGCAGAGGGCACACAGTAGGGACACCTAGGCACTCACTCTCCCGCCTGTACCCGGCGGGAGTGTCACTCACCCCTCACTCGCATCTCGAGTATTCCCCTCGAGATGTCTCTACTATCTCCCTCCCCCGCTATGAGCCTCCCGCAAGGCGTTTCGCCTCAGGCGTTCGCCTCGTGGGTGTCAAATTGCTACCCGGACATGCTGTCCGAGTATCTCCAGTCCAATAGGGACTTTAAAGAGAGACCCCGCTTCACGGACTCCCAAATTCCCTCCTCCGGCTCCCTCCCTCCGAGGGCGCCCTTCGGTTCTTCGGCGTTCAAGCCGTTAGATAGCCCTCTCTCCCCCGACCCTGCGCCCTATGCGCCCCGCGCTCCCCGCGCACCTTTACCACCCCGCGATCGCTCTCCAGTCCTTCGGACTGAGTACGAACACGCCTACGATTCGGCATCCAACTCGGAGAATGAGATGGATGTAGAGTTCTCCCGCTCCCGCGCTAACTCTGTTGGCAACATCTCCAACGACGGGTTCACTACCGTCGGAAAGAGAAAGCGCGTCCCCAAAGCCGCCTCAGAGGCTCCCTCCCCGCCACCCAAAGCGGCCTGCACCGCCCCGGGAGCGAAGCCATCAGGCTCTCTCGCTCCCACCTCCCGCGACCCTCTCGCTCACTCCGATGCTCCCGCAAGCATCGCCGCGTCTCAACGCGACGTCTCCTCTCAAGGAGCGTCAGTTAGACGCGAGAAACCACCGCCGCCTCTGTTCCTTCAGGACAAGGCGAAGTGGGACATGGTCTCACGACTATTGACGGATCGTAAGATCCAATATACTAGCGCCCGCTCAACCCAACTGGGTATCAAAGTCCAGGTGCCGACCCCAAGCGACCATAGGGCGCTCACCAGAATTTTAAAAAACGAGAGTATAAGCTTTCATACTTATGCTCTCGAGGAAGAGAAGGTACTACGCGTTGTCATACGCGGCGTACCAAAAGAGGTGCAAACCGACAGTGTCCTCGCCGACTTAAAGGCGCAAGGCTACCCCGTCCGCGAATGCCACCGGATGTACAGTGGCAAAGATCGCAGGCCCTACGACCTACTATTGGTCATCCTCAATCGCACGCCAGAGGGCAAAGCGATTTTTAATGTCAAAACGGTAGTGAACCTCTCGGGGATCACCGTTCAACCCCCATTCCGAAACCGAGCGCCTGGCCAGTGTCATAACTGCCAATTGTACGGGCATGCCGCCCGATTCTGTTTCGCCCGCCCGAGGTGCGTCAAGTGCCTAGGGGATCACGGGACAGCCCAGTGTTCTCGCACAAGGGACTCGGCAGACCCACCTAGTTGTGTCCTCTGCGGCACACAGGGACATACCGCCAACTACCGCGGTTGCTCTAAGGCACCCCGCGTATCAAGTGGGCCGGCTAGGAGGCCTATTCCCCCTCCTCGCCCGGTCACTACCCGCTCACAAGGAAACGGCCCTAAGCCTAACCTTACACCCGCACCGCAGGCAACACCTGTTGTTCCCGCGCCCGCGCCCGCGCGCAACGCTTGGTCCAAGCCCTTGAGCATGGTACAAGCAAGCGCCCCCCTCACCCCCGCCCGCCCGCAGGCCTCTGCCAGCGCGCCGGCTCCTAAGCCCAAACCGCCGCTCTCTAGGCCTCCAATGGCTGGGCTCATGGACGCCCCAGGTCAATCTGACCTGGCGGCCGACATAGCCCTTGTCATGGACTACGCGATGGTCATAGACGTGGACGAAGTACGTGCATTCGCGCACAAACTTCGTACTGCCACAAACGACCAAGACCGCTTGCGAGCCACGCTCACACACGCGGGTTTAATCAGCGCAGTGAGGCGCTACGCCCTCCCCAGCGTTTCTTAGGTATCATCCAATATGGATAGTACACCGAAACGAATTAAGCCCCACTCAGTCACCGTAGCGACTTTCAACGCTGACGGCCTCTCTAGTCAAAAGGACGAAGTTCACGAATTTTGTAAGACCCATCAGGTCGATATCCTATGCGTGCAGGAGACCTTTCTGAAACCAGGTACAGCGAACCCTAGGTTTGCAAATTACCGTTTGGTTCGTAATGATAGAGTGGCCACCCCAAAAGGTGGCACTCTCATCTATTACAAAAGAGCTCTGCACTGTATCCCAATTGTTACTCCACCACTTAGAATACTAGAAGCCTCTGTTTGCTTTCTAGCGATGTCAGGTCATCAACCTGTCATCATAGCCTCATGTTACCTCCCCTCTGGTAAAGAACTATTACAGACAGACTTGGAAGCCCTCTTCTCTCTAGGAAGCTCCGTCCTTCTGATCGGTGACTTCAACAGTAAACATGTCATATGGAACTGTACTAGTAACAATAGTAATGGTAAAATCCTTGAAGGCTTGGTCAGCCACTTAAACTTTGATATTCTCTCCCCTCTGGAACCCACAAGATATCCCTATGTTGACAACCAACGACCAGACATACTTGACATAGCACTTCTCAAGAACGTCACCCTCCGGTTGCGCTCTATAGAAGTGTTACACGAACTGACTTCAGACCACCGCCCTGTATTGTTGAAATTAGGCCCCGACCCGACGGACATAACCCCTATCACTAGAACGGTAGTGAACTGGAAGCAACTGGGGGAATCCCTCCAAGCTATCAGTTCACCCGCTCTCGATAGAATCCCCGATGACATACAGACAGTAGAAGACGTGTCAATTGCGATCGAGGCTCTCAGTGACCACCTCCGCACCGCAGTAGGTGAATCCTCAAAGCAGGTCCAAGTGGCGGATGGTCGCCGCTTTGAACTGCCCGAGGGTGCGAGGAGGTTACTGACAGCTAAGAACGCCGCCACTAGGGCGTATGACTCGATGCCAACCCCAGAGAACAAAGCCACCATGCGCTATTTACAGCGTGCTGTAAGGAAACGCATGAGTGAGCTGCGTGATCAAAGGTGGGACGACAAACTGTCAGAGATTGAGCCAACTCACCAGGCATACTGGCAGTTGGCTCGAACTCTGAAATCTGACGGACAACAGACAATGCCTCCACTCATTAGGCCACCTCCCCTCTCCATAGCGTTCCTTGACGAAGACAAAGCCGAGTGTTTAGCTGATAGCCTTGAGGCTCAGTGTACTCTAAATGTAGATCACGTCGACCAGAAACACCTCGATTCGGTGGAATCTGAAGTCGAACGTAAAAGCTCTATGTCCATCTCTGACCTCCCACTCCTCCCACCGGTAAAATCATCCGAGGTTGTGTCTCTGATCAAGAGCCTCAAGACCCGTAAATCCCCTGGTGCTGATGGTATCAGCAACAAGGTGATTAAACACTTCTCAGTCCCACTAGTCCATCTCTTAGTTAGCATCTTCAATGCGGCTATGAGCAACTGCTCCTTCCCAGACACTTGGAAGCATGCCATTGTCATTGGTATTCACAAACCAGGCAAACCGGCAGCCGAGCCCTCCAGCTACCGTCCCATAAGTCTCCTCAGCTCTCTGGGGAAGATTTACGAGCGGCTCATTGTGAACCGACTCTGGTCCCACGTTAGGTCCTATAACCTCCTTCCCGATGAGCAATTTGGTTTTAGAGCCAAACACTCCTGCGTCCAACAAGTGCACCGCGTAACGGAGCACATCCTAGGCGGTTTCAATAAGAAACCAAAGCCCCAAGGGACCATAGCTGTCTTCCTCGACGTAGCGAAAGCGTTCGACAAAGTCTGGCACAACGGCTTGATATTCAAGCTGTACCAACTGGGTGTGCCAGACCGTCTTGTACTCATCTTACAAGACTTTCTCAGGGATCGAACGTTTAGCTATCGCACCGAGGGAACGCTCTCCTCCCCGCATCCCATTCACGCAGGTGTCCCTCAGGGCTCTGTACTCTCACCCATTCTCTTCTCGCTGTACACCAGCGACATCCCACGATCTGAACCTAATGTTCAGATCGCTCAGTTTGCGGATGATACTGCAATCTACTCTACTGGCTGGTTCAAGGTCAGGCAGAGATGCGCCATCCAACGAGCCATCACCGTAATCGGTGCATGGTTTCGTAAATGGCGGATTGCAGTAAATCCTAGCAAAAGTGCAGCAGTGTACTTCACTGAGACCCGGCGGAATCTCATGCCGTCACCCATAGTCCTATTCGGCGAACCCATCCCATGGGCTAAATCTGCCAAATACCTGGGCGTCACTCTTGATCGCCAACTCACTTTCGCGAAACACATCCAAATTGTTCGCAATAGGGCGGCCTTCATTATGGGTCGTCTTAATCCCCTCATAGGCAAAAACAGTAAAATGTCTCTTAGAAATAAGACGACTCTTTACAAACTTTGCATCCGCCCAATCATGACTTACGCATCTGTAGCGTTCGCCCATGCTCAGAAACACGACCTCCACAAACTTCAAGTGATTCAAAATCGCTTTATGCGCAGGGCAGTGGGCGCTCCGTGGTACTTGCGGAACGCCGAACTGCACTGCGATTTCACCCTCCCCTCTATTACGCAGTATATGAAAGACTGCTCCCGCCGCCACTTCGACAAAGCTCCCCACCACTCGAATCCCCTCGTGGTCGAAGCGGCGAACTACACCACTGACATAACCGATCCCCACTTCCTTCCCCCCCGTCGCCGTCCAAGGCATATTTTGGGTGACCCGGGCGACCCCATCGCAGCCGTTACTTCGGCAGCTTTAGCGTCGTCCCAAGGGAACCCCGGTAATGGTTGTAGACCCGACCAGGGCTGTATTACACATTCTTATTGTAGCCCCACCCAAAGTACAGTCATGAGTGCACAACGCGACGATCCTGGTCGCGGTGTGGACCCATGTCGCGGAAATGGGAGGAGGCGAGGTACACAAGGTTATGATTTAGTGGTAAACACAGTCAAACACCGAGCTCGCCGGCGAGCTCGAGGCAAAAGTTATGTCTTGGTTAGATTCTCTCCAAATAGTCGTAGAGTTAAAATTCATAGGGCCCACTTTCAACGGTACACTTATGTACCGGGGCGATTCTCTCCTACTCCCCTCTCTCCTGGCGACGGCCCAAGCCGAGGTCCGTACCCTAGTGGTGCCCTTGAGCAAATCGCCTACTCCTCTCCTTGCGGCGAAGCGTCTTCAACGCTCGCCTTAGGCGGTGCGCCCTCTGCGCCCGCATCTGGCTGAGTGCCATCTGCGCTCGCCAACCGTCCGGTGACGCTGTAAATGCCGGTAGAGGCAAACAGCATTAGTCCGTTCTAAAAAAAAAAAAAAAAAAAAAAAAAAATTTATTATCATCTGGCCAAAATATTTAAAGTGAATCTCAAGTAAATTCATAAGCCTCGAGAATATTTCACAACTGCAACCTTGCGCGGCGAGGGAGCGTGACTCAGCAAGTGGATCGATGACATGAACCTCCAACTTATCTCACGTTAACACTTCTTGTAAAATTTAAACAATTTGTTCCGCGTTTTAACTTTGTGTTAAATTTGTACGTTAGTTTAAAATGTACGTCACAATGTACATGCTCTAAGTATGTAGTTATATGATATAGAGATATACTTATAGTCTAGTTGACTTGCCAGCGGCTTCACTCGCTTGGTCTTAGTGTAGTAGCGCGAGAGTTATTATTTAAATCTCAATATCTTTTTTTATTTATAACCAACTGATACGAAACAAACACTATATGTTAAGTGAAGCATACCACAATGGTACTGATTCGCTTGTGCGTACACTAAACTAAAATTCTCTAGTAGGTAGTTCTTATTATGTTAATACTAAAATCTACATTCGAGTAACACTTAAAATGATAATTCTAAACATATGATTATTCTATTGAAATGTGGGTAGTTTTACATCAGTTTAGTCTAGTTTAAGGAGCACGAACTTACATGACGATTAAATTTGCACTAAACATACCCACAATTAAACAAAAACGACATATTTAAGAATTGTCACTTCCAAGCATTATACGAATTTGGACTTAAGCATGAACAGATTAAGAACTCACATATTTACTAAAAATATATTTTAGTTCGCTAGTTTAGTTTGGTGTTCGGAACAAGCGAATTACTACCAATATATTAATAAACTAAACTACATCTAAATTGATTAATCCGTTTCTGGGATTAGCGTCCACAAACGCACAGACAACAGACAAAAATTCCTACAATTTTTTTTATTTTTATTCTATTTCGTTTATATAAGTACCAATAATATTTTATCTTATAGTTAAATCTTCCATGTACAGACAGCGATTATATATATTTTTATATGTATTTATAAATAGATAAGGATAGGAACATTTATTTATTTTATTGTTATTACATTTATTTATTTTATTATTTATCAATAAACTTAGTAATTTATCTGAAAGATAATAGTGCTTGAAACTGTATTGTTGCTAATATTGGTCTCAAATCAATTTATTTCTCATCCAACTATACGCACACCTATTTTAATTTCATTTACCTTTGTTTTCTAAATAAGTATTCTTTATAACGTTTTGCCACAGAATAAACATCAGTATACGTAATTCATAATTTATCAAGAGAGTTGTTTTACAACCTTATATATCTCAATCTCTAATACTGACCTGAGTTAATGATTAAGTACTGATTTTTGTTAACATATATCTTCCGGATCTTTACTCTGAGAAGTTTCTTCATCATACCCTCGGCACGGACACGGACATAAGAACATGTCACGCTATTGGTCACAGGTGGATACATCTTCTCTTCCACAATGATGGCACATTAAGCTCATCTCATTGCTCGTCTCCACGCTTGTCAAATGCGTACAGAAAACAAATTGTACGGATCTCGCTGTTGCAAACTCATCGGTATATTGTATTTAAATCGATACGCTGACATTTTACCATTCTTTCGATTTCTGCAAGAATGGCGACAGCGAAATCATCGATGTGCTAATACCGCATTGAGCCTAACTTCTAGAGGTATTGTCCTCTTTATTCAACAATAATATGAATACTGTTTCATAAGAAATCATCATAATAATCTTCCTTTATACGTGAGTTAGGAAATGTGAGAGCGTCAGCTGCTGCTGTTCAGTGTCTGGCAACCTATTGTCAACAGAATAAGAAGTTTTTGATAACTTGATTGCATTGTGAGTCAATTAGGCTAAAACTACCTTGTTTTTATTTTTATTTTATAATAAAATATACTTGGCTATAACTATTCGTGGTAAGCTCGAAGGACGCAAAATCACACAAATGATAAAAAAATATACGATAATTTGTGTTTGAATGCTTGTATTATTATAATATAGTCGCAACATAACTAACAAATTGAAATGGACACATAGTTTATTTCCAGGGTAAACTTTTATCACCGATATATAAAATGAAATGTTCCATTCATTCATTTAAGTTTTTTCGCAGGCAAACCGATGGACATATTTCTATAATGGTTATAAATGTTTCTACATAGTGAAAATTGAGTATATACGGGTAGAAACTGACTTCACATAACAAGACATATAAGAGCACGACAACAGTCAGCACTTGAGAAAAGTGAAGGATCATATCTGAAGCATGGCATATTATGTCGTGGGGAATAATACTTACAGTATGCGGTCAACATTTAGCTATGAGTGACAGTACAACCCAGTAGAAATACGGGCGCCACTGTGTGTGTAGTTGTGCGCCAAGAAAATTAAAAACGATGTAATCCAATGGCATAGCTTAAGTAAATAAATTCTCCTGTATAACAATTTAAAAGAAGTGTGTTAGGTATTGGGATGATTAATTTTATTAAGTAACTTATTATTATAGTAAGTGTAAGTAGCTACATACTGGCTACCAAGTTGTAAGTGATACAAAACATTTTCAAAACTCGGTTTTATTCAATACTAAGTTGGTTTAATCATTTGGTCATGTCTTGAAACTGCGCTAATATACACTAGTTATTTTTTACATTTATTAATATAAACTACTAAAAAGTAAATAGTACTTTCGATTCCACACGACGATTCAAGAACAGTTACAGCAATCCCCGTGTTCCATGCGGCCTGTGTATTTTTGTTCTAAAATCTTTGCCTACATCTACACTTATTTATTAGTTAGCCTTCTTAGTTCATCAGGTTAAGGTACTCATTAATTTTTAGATGATGATAAAACAATTCTCTTAAACATATTCAATATAGGTACAACCACAGTGGCATTCAGCCATCTGCTATGATTAAATCTGTCAACAGACAAGTTTATCTAAATTATGGACATGCATTGTGGGCGGTAGTATAAGTAGGCTTATCTTTTTGATTAAAGTGATTGAACCATTTGAAGATCCCGCTATGTCAGCTGAACTGGGTATACTTATAGCTTTCCTCCAAAAACTATATGATATACTGTGACCTATGATAGAATTTTCAACCAAATCAGCTTTAGTTAGTTTTTCTAGATAGTCTAGGCTTATTGGTCCCAAATCTATTATCTATGCGACGCGTGACAACGCTGGCACTTATGCTTGATTCCACGCTGCTAGCTATTTGTCTAAACTATTGGCTCAACACAGGTTGTTAGGCTAGAATAGCTGATAGGTTGTTGAACTGTTTTGCGGTAGGTGCCTTGTTGTACTGTAGATTATTAAAACAGGCGATTTTATAATCGAGCTTAGATTGCTTAACATTATTTGTGAACATCTTAAGTATTAAGTTTATTCTAACTCAACAATTTGCAAAGTTCATATACTATTTTTGAAAACTAGATATACCGTCTCAATCATCATTTGTTATTTCAAAATCATCAATAATGTTTCCATATTAATTTATTCTAACTTATTCATAGAGGAAATATAAGATGACCTTGTGGCAGCAGGAAGTGAAGTGTTACTTATATATTTACTTCTTCGGGCAAGCGCTCTATTGGATATACGAGTAAGAATATGCCAAATAGAAAGGTCAACCAGTCGGCTACATTGTATTTCCGACTGTCTGGCTCTCCTGTAGGTACTGATCATACACAATATCTATTGAATCTATTACAGTTGTAAGATGAAGTAATGAGTGTTGAACTTTTATCAAGGTAACATGATGCATACGCTTCCGATAAAAATAGTTTCTTAGTCTGCTGTTGAAAAACAGTCTAGTAGCAGTTACGTTTCTATTGACGCCAGCGATCGACCGAAACTTTTGACGCTAACTAATATTGGTCTAATAGTAGTGTCTGATATATTTTATACTGACTTCCAAAAAAAGGAGGAGGAACTCAATTCGACTGTATGTTATTTTTTATGTTTGTTGCCTCATAACTATCGACTGAGTAAACCGATTCTCAAAATTTTTATTTAAAGCTAGTGCTAGAAAGTAGTGGTCCAAATTAAATTTCATCAAATTCGGTCCAGTAGTTTTTGAGTTATACCCCAATAACTGAGTAGAATGGAAGTCGGTATTAAATTTTTCAAATTGTACTTGTTATTATAAAGTATCGTTTACGTGACGTTACGTTCCAATTTGTGTATAGAAGTAGTAGAATGGATTTTCTACCGACTTCCAAAAAGGAGGAGGTAATCAATTCGACTGTATTATTTTTTTATGTTTGTCACCTCATAACTATCGATTGGGTGGACTGATTCTCAAAATTTTTGTTTGAAAGCTAGTGCTTCCCGTGTAGTTCCATTTTAATTTCATCAAATTTGGTCTAGTAGTTTTTCAGTTACACTCCAATAACTGATTTTTACCAAAGTAATAGCATTGAAGTCGGTATTAAAATTTTCAAATTGCACTTGTTGGGTATTATATGGAACGACAACAAGAGTTTAACTGCAGTTGCAGCGGGATAGATTGTTTGACGTTGTAAAATAATAGACCCCAGTGTGTTTCCGGCAGCTGTACTTGAGTACCAGTCATTATTCTAGATCTAGTGTGATACTGGCCGCATCATCGATGACCACCAAGTGAAATAGTATCTGAAATTAGTCTTCTTCTTTAAGTGCCTCTCCATTACTGAAGGTCGCCAATCTGAACAATTGCTCCACGCTCTTAACCCCTGTCCACTCCCTGATATTACGGAGCCAAGACATCTTTCGTCTACCCGATTTACACTTCCCGGGTACATTTCCCGTCATGATGGTCTGCAGGCAAAACTAGTCTATTAAGTTTAATGGAAAATTGTTCATGCACTACTTTGTGAACATAATAGGCTATTACATGGTTTATTAAACATGCTTTACAATGTTAATTAAAATACGAAACATTGTATACTAAATTAGTACATGTGTTATAAGAGATGCTCATCAAAGTATTAGGTAACTGTTCGTTTTGTATGAATTAAATCGGCGTGATTTTTCATTAAGTACGGTCAGCAGCAAAACTTTTCCGTCGAAATGTTACCTTAAAGGGCGTACGAACATTCATGTAATTAAAGTACATTATCTAATTGGATACATTATAATTGTATAATTAAATTGTATAAATATAGACATTGGTACTAATTCACTTGTGCATACATTAAACTAAATTCTCTAAACTATGGAAGTTCTTATTATGTTAATACTAAAATCCAAATTCATGTAACAATTGGAATGATAATTCTAAACATATGATTATTCTATTCAAATGTTTTAGTTTTATATCAGTTTAGACTAGTTTAGAGAGCACGAACTTACATGAAGATTAAATTTGCACATAATAAACATTTATTGCAGGCATAATTAAAATATTTAAACTAGTGCAATGGTTTGCCCTCGCCAGCCCTTATAACCATGCAATAACCAACACTTTCCCCTTTCCCCTGGCTTAGCAAAGCTATTAAAAAGGTATTCAAGCCAGCTTATTCAGGTATGTTCCTAAATTTTCCAATAGGCTTACCCATATAAACTTTTTAACAAAAAAGGGTTATGCGTTTTCAATGAACTGCTTAATTGCCTCAAAAGGACTTTTCCACAAGTAGGTCTAACCGGGAGACACCGAATTATTCCTCAAATAGGGGCGCTGACGCACCACACCTCGTGTATTCACAATTGCTTATTCTTCAATAGCTCATTGCTTCAACATAAGGGTTAAGAATTAAAACGGCTATTAGAGCCTCACCATTTCCCTGTGAAGACACGGACTCCCCAAATAATAAATAACTCCGGGTTATGTATAAGCTTAGCGATTACTCTCAAATCTGATTACTACGGGTTTTTCTCGTGAAGGCGGAGAGGACTGCGTTGTCTAATTGGTATAGGTAGGTACAAATTTACCGAAAATTAAATAAAAATTTAATCCTATCATATATACAACAAACTTCCCCCGTCTTTCTCCTCCACTCCCTTCTTTGGATTATTTTTACATAACTTTGTGTAGGGTATAAAGTCCTTAGTGTAACTCTTAAATTAAATTGAAATCCGTCGATAAATTACGCTACAGCAAACTTCCTCCCTTTTCCCCCATTTTACCACAATCAAATACTAACAAGTACAATTTGAAAAATTTTATACGGACTTCCATTCTATTCAGTTATAGGAGTGTAACTCAAAAACTACTAGACCGAATTAGATGAAATTTAAATGAGAGCACACGGAAAGCACTAGCTTTCAAACAAAAAATAATTTTGAGAATCGGTTCACCCTATCGATACTTATGACGTAACAAACATAAAAAAACAGTGGAATTGAGTTCCTCCTCATTTTGGAAGCCTGTAGAAAAAAAAATAGGGACTTGTGTGCCAATTTGTTGTCAAAATCGTTTTAAAAATGCGCCCTCTAGGCGAGAACAAACAGACTGACAGACGGACAAAAGCATTTTTGATCAACCTCGATACTGAGACATTTCGCTCGCTCAGTCAATAAATATCTAATTGGCCCTCAATTTAAATAGTACGAGTATGTTATTATTATCAACACTGAGGGTATCCCGGACATCGACTTATACGCTTATAGTTTGTTGTCCGGGATGAAAGGCTTTAAACACAACATAGAGCAAGGTACCAACCAGGAGGTCAATTCTACTATTTCACAACTTTCAACAATAATTGATCCTGCTGCAACTGCAGTTTGACTACGGTTGCCGTTCCATAATCGCCCCAAAAAGTCGTTCTACTGTTTCTAGAAACAAATTGAAACGTAACGTAAACGATAAAAATATATTTTACACTACTAAAGACCAATATCAGTCACTTTCAGGACCTATCGAGTTATCAAAATATAAAGTTTAGATCGATCGCTGGCGTGTTTTTTAATAACAGTATAAGAAAACTTATAAAAGTCACCGTCCCGCTAAGATTCGATTGCAATTTCATTAGTGGAATCGGCCCCAGGTGATATCAAAATTACGACAGAGCTTTTGGGAGCGGTTTGAAAACCGGTATACTGTTAATCCTCCAGAAGTTATTTTACCCGACATAATTGAATGTACTACGTCAAAAACGTGGCAAAGAAATGTAGTAGTGCACTTTTAGAAATTAAGTGGCACGACCTTGTTGAAGAAATTAATAGATTAAGACGCGTTAATAATAATTTACGATGCTTTACGTAAGGTTGAAAATAGCTTGTTAGATTGAACGATGTAATGCGAAAATGCGTTAATTTTGTACGTTTTCTTTATATTTTTCGATATTTACTAACAAAATTGCAAAAACTGCTGGTTATTACTTTAGTACTATACGTCGTCTAAGTATAATTTAAAAAAATATTGTGTTATTGCTGAAAATTCTGAGAGTTTCGACGTGTAAGTTTATTTTTGTGGACCTATTCAGGGTTTTTTTCTGCTGAAGTCCGTCCAAGTTAGTCCAATCATTGAGGGGTTTGACTATAGCATAATTCCTCTGTCGCTGAAACTTTGCAGTAAGTATTATAAACTAATGTTTAAGTATTGATTACGATGACATATTATAAAAAAAAGAAAAATGTTAGTTCTTTAATACAATAAAAAAACATAATAGCGTGATTGGAATGTTTTTTTTGTATAATTGTGAAAAGCTATAATTTACAAGGAGTTCGAGAGTTTCTACGGACCTTTATACTCCTCGGTCGCTAAACCTGTTAACAGCTCGGCTTAAGCCCCAAGCCAAGGTGACCCGACATTATACCGAAGATATCCCGGACATCAGCCTGTACGAGATTAGAAAGGCCTTGAAACAGCTTAAGAACAACAAGGCGCCAGGTGATGACGGTATCACATCTGAGCTTCTGAAAGCGGGTGGAACACCAGTAGGTACTTAAAGTCCTTCAGAAGCTCTTTAATAAAGTCTCTCGAAGGATTAACCCCATAGCATGAAACAAAAGCGTGGTGGTTCTATTCTTTAAGAAAGGTGTACCTTACATAAGAATTACAGACCCATCTCGCTTTTGAGCCATATATATTATAAGCCGTTTTCAAAGGTCATTATGAACCGACTCATCACCGTTTTATTTTATTATGGTTTAATATTTTTTTTTTTTTATACCGAACTGGGTAGCACTTGACCACTATCTCACCTGATGCTAAGTGATGATGCGATCGATGATGGAGCGCGCTTACCCAGAAGATACCTATGCACTCGTGTTTTGAAGACCCCCAAATCGTACTTAACCGGAAACACCGACTCAGGGAGGGTGTTCCAATCCTAGCGGTTCGTATGATAAACGAAGAAGTAAATCGCTTCGTCTGGGTAAATGGAATATCCACCATAAAGCGGTGCTTTAAGAATATGCTTTGCTTAAAAATATGTTTATAATGTATATTAATATTAAAAATATGCTTTAAGAATCATGCCTAACTCAATCCCTACGAAACTTAACCTCCGGAAGAGGGTTAATACTAGAAAATCTTTGAAATTGCATAACTTCATTCAGGAAAGAGTGGCGGTCGCTATATTTTTATACTATACTTAAAATATTATAATCTACCTTCTTACTAAGAATTTATCTACCAACTTCCAAAATCAGGAGTATTTTATCAAGTCGAAGTATATATTTTTTATGTATGATCACGAAAAACTTTTTGCAGTGTAGTCCGATTTTGATAATTATTTTTGTATTTTAATTTATTAAATATTTTTTTTGGTAGAGTTTACGTCTGAGGTAGTGCCATATAAATTGTATCTAACTCAGTCCATCGATTTTTGAGTTACAATGTAATAAACGAAAAGGGTTCGCCTATCTCGCTGATATCAATTACGATATCATCGAGGTAGGTGAAACACTTTTCAGTTATTTGATCGTAACTCAAAAACCGATAGTGCAGACTACCTTAGACGTATACTCTACTAAACTAATAAAGAATTATTAAAATCACTACTCTGTAAAAAGTTATGCGTGATTATACATAAAAAATATACACATCGACTTGATAAAATACTCCTGTTTTTGGAAATTAGTTGAAAAGATATGATCCGTTACTTGCACATTGGTGCAAATTTATCTGAACGTTTATGATGCTTATTAATATCTAATTTTAAGTTTGCACCTATGTCGAAATTTTCCTAGAGCCGCAAATAAAAAAATGCCAATGACAAATATTATGTGTGTTGCACGACTTTTTTCACTCATAAGTAATAATCGTTTGGTTTTGTAGTCAGAACGCATTTTGACATTCTTTGGACACGTGTCGCGAAGAGATGAAGCATCTAGCGAACGGCTGGTTGTGCAAGGCAGGGTTGACGGTACAAGACCTCGCGGTCGGACACCAATGCGATGGACTGACCAAATCAAGAACGCAGTGGGTGGACCCATAAGCGAGTGTACCAGGATGACAGCCAACAGAGAGAGAGATGGCAGGACGCCGTGAGGCTAATAACATCTGCCCCCAATACCACTACTTCATGACGGCTACGACCGCTTTGCCAAGAGCGAATCGGCTGAGCAGAAGAAGAAATAATAATCGTAATAATAATAATAAATGAAAGAAGCGTATATTCATAAATACAATAAACTATTCCAACTTTGAATTCTTCTAATTAACGGCCTGTTAAGAGGATTGACGTACGGGCATAGTAAACACTGTCATGACTCCATGAACAAAAAAACACTGAAATCGGACAATGTTAAGAGGTAGAAAAATGTTTTCTCTTTTAGTATGGAAAGTACTAGCTATGCAATCCTCTTAAAGTTTATATCTAATACATGGTTCTGTAGGTGCCGGAAGAATTTACTACAGTCAGAATTATTTCCATTATTTATCCTAATTTGACATATTTATTTATATACATATTTATATAAACTAACATATACCAAAGGAATTTCGGACGGAGGAATTGTCCTTCAAGGTATTTTTTTTTGTTAATATTTTAATCGTAATTTATAAACATTACTTCGTCATACTACAAAGTTTCAGCGACAGAGGATTTATTGCCAGGGTGGATTAATAAAGAATTTCCTAGTGCATCGGACTACATGTTATGCTAATCAAAATTATTCATATTTGTATATGTATCGTTCTATTTCTATATTTTGTTTGTGTGTTGATAGAGACAGAATGATGTTCTACAAACGTTACGACGCCTAAAGGCCACATTTGCATGGCATCTCATTAAATTAATGGAACTCTAATCAGAATTATTTATATTTATATATATCACGTCTCTGTTTTTTATTTGTGTGTTGATGGATACAGAATGATGTTCTAAAACAAACATTAAAGGTGCGAGTTGGTAGCCGGCTACATCTACATGAAGCCGCAGCAAACGACGTGTCGCAGCGACACTACTGGTTTGTGTATGAAATACCATTCGTAGCTAGCGACACGAAGTTAGCGACGCGACGTCGAGCGGTAGACGACACTGTCGCCCCACCGCAGATCAGTAGAGCCGCTCGCGGGTACCAATCTACATAGTAAAACAACTGAAAAGCTTTTAAAGTAAACCTTTTCCTTTTTTTCGTATCGCTTTTAAAATGGTTGATGCCATATGCAGTTGACGTCTGCAGTCGGGTTCGAAATTACGACTGCAACGACATGAAGCGACGACGTGTCGCGGCGACATGAAGCGACGACACGTCGTCTGCTGCTGCTACGTGTAGCCGGCTACCAACTTGTATTTGAAAGTTAACTTTATTTGATCAGCTTATAGGACCTACAGAATTATTAGACGTAATTTTTTTTCCTGATATATGGCGAATATTTATTATCTAATTACATTTTAAAACAACAACTGACGTATATAGTAGGATATAGTGACATGAGACATATAGTGACAGAGTTTAATCGCATTAGGGTTAAAAATATTATAAAATAATGTTCTTCAAAACTCCTGAGTCTTAAAAGTCGGCTTTTATACCATAACCAGATACCCAGCCTGGCAACAAATTAAAAAAAAATTGCAAAACTGAATTTTCCGCCAAAAGCGAGACGACGACGTGTTTCTTCAACCCGTCGGGGCTGGTTGGTGGTGGTGTCGAGCGTCAGCTCCTTACCTCTGCTGTACCCCTGGAGGAGACTACTCCTCCGGTAGGTCGGTTGCCTGCGCAGCGTGCAGCAGCAACACTGTGCAGCGTGCTGTATGCGCGCATATAGGCTGCGCTTTCCAATTTTTTCAAAAGCGAGAGGAGATCACCTATGACTGTTCCGTGTATTCGCTTGGTTGGTAGTGGTCTTGCCTTCGAAACCTGATTCTATCACTGGATGTTTGGTGTGTAAGAATATCAATTTGTAAAATCTCTATAACTCCGTATTCATAATATATTCACCATATTTAAATTTGGTATCACAGAGGAACAATTTGTAAAACTATTTGGCATTCTAATAATAGACACGACTTAATTATAATAACATAAATTTGATGTAAATAACTACTAAAATAACAATAGACCTAACAAACAATAATTATTATAAATAAAGTGACAAAAGAAATAGAACAATATGGCATCATATCCATGTTTATACCATAATAGTTACTATAGCTGATATTTATATTTATATTTATATAATTGTAACTGATATTTATATCTTTACATATTTTTTAAATCTATCCATATTGATTTTATTGGACGCATTGAACCCTCTTTACTTTCTAAGTAACTAAGTACTGCGAATGGAGATTGATGAGAATTGGTACAATAATAATAAAATTAAGGACTAATATTTCGAATCCAGATTCCAGTCCGGAAAAAATAATAGGTTTTCAGTGGGCAAAAGGAGAAAAGAAAGATTTTTATTTCGGGCAAAAGAAGTATTGAAAATATAAACATGTACAGCATCCATAGCTTTGATTTAAATACAAAAGAATCAGGATAACGTTTATCCAGTAAAATATAACAAGTTTCTGCGGCATTTACCTAGAGGGAGAAAAAAAAATTCGTTATACTGCTATTTAAAATCGATACAGTGTCACTGTAACCATAATACCACGCAAACTAAGTTACATACAAAAGCTTATCATAAAATAAACTATTATTATAATATGAAAATTTATAGAGAGAAAAATTCACATCCTCGGATGGGATTCGAACCCGCGTCCTCTGACTTCTGGCTCAAAAGACTGTTCTTTCTAATTAATTAGTTATTTCTAAATAACGCTTCTTTCCGTTGGATGGTACTATCAAAGCTGTTCAATAGATTATATGATTATTAACGGGATATTTACCGTGGTAAGGTTGTGGAATGAGCTCCCGATATTTCGGCGCAGTTACATGCACCATGTTCACGGGAAGACTGACTCAGTCTTCCCGTGAACATGGTGCATCAGTCTTCCCGTGAACATGGTGCATGTAACTGCGCCGAAATATCGGGAGCTCATTCCACAACCTTACCACGGTAAATATCCCGTTAATAATCATATAATTTTAGAGAACAACCGTGATAGTTTAAAACAGTGTTTTGTTCAATAGATGTCGCTCCGTCCCTGTAAGACGGTTAAGTCAGATTAGTTAAAATTCGATGCTCGGACCCGAACCTCGGTGGCCTAGTTGGTCAATGGCGTCTGACACGGACAGTCAGAAGACGCGGGTTCAAATCCCGTCCGAGGATGTGAATTTTTCTCTCTATAAATTTCAATGTTTGAGATCGCCAAAGCAGGCGTTAGTGCTTTAAAAGTAATACTATATAATTATAATGTATTAGTTACCTATCAACCTGCATAAATAGATTCAGGTTATACGAATTTTAGACTGTTATGTAGTGATATTTAAATTGAAGCACCGTTTGCTGTAAAAAGTTCGTTAATAACTATTACAGTCATATGCACAATAGAACCGAAGCGGGCGATAATGATGATGTCATCATGACACCCGCTTTGGATCTAATCCTATCATAAGTACCACACTTATTATTTTTTAGAATATATACCTAATTACCTACTACATGAAGATCTATCATTTAAGTAAACCCTTGTTCACAATTGTGTTCGTGTCAGCTTTATTTGGATCGTTAGCAACAATGTAACAAAATGATGACGCATTAGGTGTGCTATGATAACAGCTACCTATCTGTGAATTACGTACCTATGCATGAGTCTATATAGTTCCGTGACATCACTTATTATAACTATGTCTATTGTGCTTCCGTCGTGCTAATTGTAGGTGTCTTTTGTCACGTTATGAGCAGCTAACAGTGTGCGGCAGTGTTTAATCTTTCTGTTTGGATTCTGATGCGCAGTTCTAACTTAATTTATCAGGTGACGGAATCGTAAGAACAATTTGAATGATAATCATATATTGAACACAATAAAATTGTAGTCCGTAGACTCAGATTATGAAACAAAAGGCAGATGGAGCGCGCCGAACTCGCGAGTGTCGCCACCTCTATATTATTATTTTTCCTTAATTTGTTCTATAAGACCTAGCTTTTTGCCAAATTTAGTGATTTTAGGTCAACGGGAACTACCATATTATGGGTTTTCGACCCAAAACCTATAGGGTACTTCCTATAGGTTTTGGGTATAGGTTGACCTAGACTTATACCGAAAAATAAAAAATGTTGAAAATTAAGGTAAAGTTTGGTACTTACACTATTTCGCGAAAAAGACGGACCTTGATTTTTATACACCTAATAGGGACCTAATAGGGAATTCAATATCTGGTATAAATTTCAACTTGATAGGTCCACCCGTTCCTGAGAAAATCAGTGGTGATACACGGACACACAGACTGACAAGAGAGTGATCTTTTAAAGGTTCCCTTTTTACCTTTTGAGGTGCTGAACCCTAAAAACGGTGCGAACGAGACAAATATTCGCATTTTTAACTTCATTAAAAACCTGACATAAAAAGTATTTTCTAAGAAGTCGAAGTTTTTTTTGGAATAAAAACCGTGCGAGCGAGACTTATAAAAAATATCCGCATTTGCGATATTATAAAACAAACTTTGGTTACATCACTAACCCCTAGACCTTCTAAATGTAGTTTATAGTTTTATATACCAATAAAACGGCTAACTAATTTAAATAAATACTGGCAACACAAGCGAATGACTGTCGAAGTTTTGTGTTCCGAGTCACATGTAAAGTTATTATGTTGATTAAAAATTATATAAGTCAAATAATTAATAGGTATCTGTGAAAGGATATTCCATCTTCTTTTTTTTTCTTTTTGGGAACAACTTTTACAGTGTTTAACAACACAAGACGGTATTTTTACCTTTAAAATTACGATCCATTCGTTACGTGTTGCTTCGGACAAGTCGCGTATAGCACTAGCGTGGGTTTGTATTTGAATTTGCTTTTGAATTTGTATTTGCTTTGGTGGCGACGCTCGCGTGTTCGGTACGCTCCATCTGCCTTTTGTTTCATAATCTGAGTCCGTAGATAATAAGTAAGAAATATTCTAAAAAATTTTGTGATCGATGATAGCTGAAACCTTTATAATATATTAGTTACTTAGAGTTTTTAGATTTATTAACTATATTCTATTTCACTTCAACATATGAACTCTTAATTGAAATTAATAAATATATATAACGCCAAATGAACCCCATTTCTTCTGGTCGCGCTATAACTTGAGAATGGATGGAACAATCTCGCTAATTCTATTTTCTACCGACTTCCAAAAAAAGGAGGTACTCAATTCGACTTTTGTGTGTGATGTTTTTTTTATGTTTGTTACCTCATAACTTTCGACTGGATGAACCGATTCTCAAAATTTTTTTTTTTTTGTTTGAAGGTTGGTGCTTCCCGTGTGGTTTTTATTTATTTAATTTCATCAAATTCGGTCAAGTACTTTTTTAGATACACTCCAATAACTGAATAAAACTGTACTTGTTGTTGTGTTATTGTCAGAAGAAGGTTCTTATGAAAAAAAAAACAAGGAACGACGGGAGGCCTAAGGCCGAGCTTACTACGCTAACTAAGTCACGGGCAGTCGCTATAATTTCTACGCAGATATGAGAAGCGTCACGTATCCACCAAGCTTACTGGCTTACGGACAGTATATCACGTAATGTAGTTGCAGATACGTAGATAGATAGTTTACTGACTGGCTGTAATTTGTACAATATTAAGGCGCTGTCAGTTCAGCGCTTGGCTACGTTAAATTTCCTTTACTTGAAATCAAGCAAGCGCATCTCTGAAAAACGTTCGAATTCTTAAAAAATAATGTACACTTTTAAATGAAAAAAATAATCCGTTAATCTTCGTAAGTATTACACATTTTAATGTTATTTGACGGTTTAACTTACGCGGTAGGTATAGTCGAATATCTCGACCGGTTTCGTGACCGTCCGGGCCACTTCTTCATGGAGTACTTGCGCACCCGGCTGCGTTCGCGCTAGTACGTGATAAGTTAATATAAGTAATAATATCTTATAAGTCTAAGATAAGTAATTTCATATCTAAGTCTAAGTCTTAGATATGATTTTTTTTTAAATATTAATTAAATCTCTGCTTATGAGATAAACTGCTTTAAAACCCCTCACTTTTATCGACATCATGAATTGACAGCACCTTAAAAGGAGCGTGTGATCAAGCACACGTTTATACACATACTTCTCAGATCATAGATGATATCTGCGCATATCCACCACCCACATATTCGAAAACACATCCTTGCATATCCATTGCAGCTAAATAATGTATCAATACTTCTAATTACCATAACATTGAGGACACTGCTGTTGCAATGCAGGCGCAAGTTGATAAGTATATAGGTATGTACTTATCTATCTATAATTATGGATCTATTAGTTTTATGTTCCGGTAAGAACGAAATGAGAGGTAAGTCGGTTTGGTACAGCTACGGACCGGAGACAACACAAGGACAATTCTAAACACGCGATGATTTATGAATTGAATTAAAATAAATTAAGGCAAATACTTCTGTGTGATTCTTTTGAGCTAGACCTAGTTAGTAGTGAATACATTTTGTTTAAGTACGTTTTTCATTTATTTGAAATATATGCTATATTATTGTTGTTTAGGAGCCGGCTAGGACACGCGTTCTTTTTTTCAGGAGTTTTCTTGGCCCGACTTTTTATTTTTCGTTCGAAACTGTGGGCCTAGCACGAAATTGCTTAAGTGTAACGCAACATGTCGTTCACGTCAATCAGTACTAACTGTCATTTATCTAGGGCAACTGTGATACATATAACTCATAGTTTGTAAGCCAAAGCGTGACACGTTGACGTTTACCATGCAAATACTTTTACGCAAATCGTTTGTGCTACGGCCTCTGGTCGGAGAAAAATCCTGATACTTGTTTATCGATTGAAACTGGACGGAAATTATAATAAAGTTAATATTCGCGCGCCCTGTGTTTGTGTCGCTGTTACGCCTGTACTTTGTCCACATGCGAAATCTAGATCATATCCGATATTTGCAAGACAATATAACTTAGTATTATATATTTCCGGTGTAAGATATCAAATTACTATTACAGTGATATAAATGTTTAGTAAAATCATGTATTTTGAAAATTATAGGTTATAGTAATAAGTTATAATTATAGGTTTCAAGCCTATAGGAACCTATCTAATTCATAAATTCAAACTGGTGACGTGCAAATTTAGATTAATGTGGGCAACGCATATTATTTTTTAATTTAAGGTTTGGGAGGTACACGTAGATTCCACAACCACGTCAATAATCAACACAACGTTTAAAATTATATTTTTTTCTTGCGATGGAATACAAAGGGTAACATAAGATTTTTTAGAAGAGCGTAAGAAGAAGTTCTTACGCTGCCCTTTGCGTTTTATTGTAAAACATCGATCGAATCGTCGAAGTAATTTAAAATATAAGATTCCATCGACCCACGGGCCTTAAGAGCAGTGCAAGATCCCGAGCAGACATAGCGAGTCGCTCACGACAACTCGTCCACAGATAAGCTCGGTACGTGTTCGACCGCGCAGGAACCTTGGTTTCAGCCGCGCTCCTTCTCGCGATATAATAACACGCCTCTCAGTCCGACTCGAGCCTTTAACGATTCAACACGACCGATATTTGTCACAAACGAACTTGACACGCGAGTTTTCAAACCATGCCCTCGCACGTACTCTCAGCAAATCCCAGTGAAAACCAGTGAGACAAAACTATAGTATACGTTTAGTGTATATTGTGATGTTTTGTGACAACTCTTGTGCCATATTAGGATCATAGTTTCATCTACAAGTGTGATAAGAATCAGTAAGTACATACTTCATAGAACTACCCTTAAAAATAGATACGGTACCTATATCAACACTCATAATATCAAAATTTAATAGATTAATTTCAATTTCAATTAATTAACTGGCAACTTGTGTGAAATATTTCGAGAACAGTAACATATTTTTTACTATTGAATTTTATTGTATTAAATTCATTTGCGGTTAAATGTGACTACCGCCATCGCACTTTCAAATTATTATCTTACTTTACTAACCGCCTAACGGAAAACATCATCAATCTAAATTTTTCAATTTTTAAATCAAGAATAACTTTTAAACTATTCGCTAACTACTGCAATAATGCCGAACGTAAACATGTAGCAGAAAAACGTAGGACAACACAATAGCAGCAGTTTACAAAAGGCTGGTAAACAGAGAACGGTTTAAATCATACAACATTCAACAGAAGGGAAACAGGATGTTCACGTGTGACCTTTACAGTAGAGCTCCGGCTTCTGTACGTAAATATTGACAATCTTATTATCCTGCCTACATACCTTTAGGCACAGAATAACATGGTATTCTGTGCTTTAGGTCTTGATTTATTTGATGAGCTTCTTTGTATATCACACAGTTCATTATATCACATAGTTCATTATATCACATAGTTCATTATATCACATAGTTCAATATATCACATAATTCATTATATCACATAGTTTATTATATAAACTACGAGTATATGTCAAGATTCAACGTGCTATCGATCTTCTAAATAAAATCTGCGATGATTGATGACACTCGACGTCGGTATTCTCATTTTACCGGTTATATTATGATTCACACATTTCGCCTTGCACTTCGAATCTTAACTCTTCCTAGTTTTGTATTAGCATCACTAAAGTCGGTTCACTATATTTGTAGTTTGCAAGACTCAAGAATTTCCCGCGTTGTCGTGATGATTCAAAGCTATAGTTAGTTTATCAAGAAGTACAATTCCTATCTCGATAATTTCCATTGAAGATGTCTTACAAGGAAATTTATCTCTGAACTTATCATAAACTTCTTGGTACATAACCACAACGGAGTTATCTAATCGAAGTAGTGATCGTATTTTGTGCACGTTTTAGATGTGTTTAGATAGGTACATTCATACAAACATGCAATTTACCTTACATAAAATATTACATAAAAAAGATAACAGTATGAATTTTGACCTTTCTAAGATTTTGTATGTTCTCCTTAATATTTTCTATTGCTGGCATGAAAAGCATTATAAATGATGACGTGCTGCTGAATTGTATTCTAAAACACAATATTCTTAAACTAGCTGCTCTCCGTGGTGTCACCCGCGCGGTGATGGATGACGATGATGATGATGAATCTTATATAGTCTATGTTACTGAGGGTGAATGTAGCTTTCCAATGGTGAAAGAATTTTTGAAATCGGTCCAGTACTTTTTAAGCCAATTCGTTCCAAACATACATACAAATCTTTCCTCTTTATAATATTAGTATAGAAGTATAGATTAATTAACATACGTTCTGTCCCAATTTATTCTAGAGTTACGTGTTTTATATTCCTCATTCCGAAACTGGAAATGACTGGAATACATGTAGGTACCACGACATTGGCAGTATTTTTATAGATACATTCATTTGTGCAAGAACGCCAAAAAGTAAGAAGGAACATAGCCAGTGCCTAACCAAAGTTTTATATTACAAAATTGCACTTGCATATTCGAACCACATCTAAGAACCAAGCTAAGCATTTCATTGTACACCTATTTACAGTATATACAACATATATACATATGTATATTGTACAGGTACCTATATATACAAACCGCATTACTACAAGCGAAACCGCGTTACTACAAGCGAATCTCCCATGCACACGACAATCTCTAACTTTAATTGATCAAATTGCCCAATTTCTTTGAAATTCGAATAATAACCATCTATACAAATTGCAGATCATGTTTCGTTCTGAATAACACTCATGACTTCATTTCTTTATATACCATAGGCACAGAATAAGTAACAGTACCCCATAGGTAACCTAAATATGTAACTATTGCAATTCGGGCGAGGGAAGGCACGTATTGTAAGAACCATTGAAAGACAATAGAATAATGCCCTGATCGTCATAGCATACAAAGAGGAGCACGTACTGTGACTTTCGTAGTAGTAGGACTTTTGCCCAGTCCGCCTGGGGAAGTACCAAATCTTTGCTGGTTATTCACCCGTGAAGCAGTAGTGTGCAAACATTACTGTGTTGCGTTGAAGGGCAATGCTTCCAGCGAAATTACAGGGCAAGACATTTAACATCTTATATCCCAGGTTGACAAATGCAAGGCATATGACAATGCACTGCACTCATCATCCTCAGATAAAAGAAGGCAGGGTTTTGAACTTTCATGTTTTAAATTCTGATTGGCACTGAACTGTTATGGGCAAGCTTGATGCACATCAGACGAGCAGCTTACTCGCCTCAACACCGATTGAAATAAAATAATAATTGATAAGAACTGAAAGGCCGCCCTTGAAAGGAGAAAACCCTCCCAGAAAATATCGTCTCATGTCCATTTAAAACAAATGGATTGAGATATACTTTAAAAGTATGCAACTACGCAACGAATACACAAACAACAAAATTACAAGACATAGGGTCTTGTAAATAATAAAGTACTCTAAATTATACATCAAATCTCTTCTAGACGGTAACTGTTTCTTAATAATTATTTTGTGTTCTTACTATGACTTAAAAAACCTCCCATGAAACTAAAATTCATCAATTTAGATCAAAAGAGCACAAATACCCATACAATGTTATTAGGTTAAGTTAATATCGTGTTACCTAATAAATCAAGTTTAATGATGCAACATATGTTACGTTCATTATAAAAACACAATGATGTTAATGAATATAACTTTTAATAAGTTAGTTAACACTACACATTATTGCTTTTTCACGCTGCATGTTCCGATGATGTAACAAAATCTTCTAAAAATCTGCCGTCATGGGCCATAGGTATTACTCTCTAGTAAGAGACACTACAAGCAAGGCCTGAGAACAATAAAGGAATTCAAGAAATATATAACATTGTCCATTACTCGTCGATTGGCATATGTATTATAGACATTCACATGAAACTACAAAAGGGCTATATATCGACAACGCGTAAGTCTAACGCTAATCCCGTTTTATTATCAAAAAATTATAATGAACGTGAATTTCAACATTTTAAAGAGTTATACCTTTAAAATAGATAAAATTTAGTCTCAGGGCCAAAAACTACAACGAAGTCGTGGCCCACGAGTAAAATAACAAAATGAAAAAAGTGTCAAATTTGATAGACACCTTAATCACAGAATAACTAATAGTACTTCGTAATATAATCTGCCCCCTCATCATTTATTAAGACGGTAGGACGGGTGTGACCAGTATTTATAATCACCAACATTTTAAGACGCTTTATTTGAAGTCATTGAACTAACAAGCGGATCTTGACTTATTAATTTAATTGGTCAAGCGATCGGGATGTTCACGCGGTATCATCAAAACCACTAACTATAATACTACTGCTATAGTATAAAAGGTATAGGAATACGAGTATGATATTCATGCAAGCTATATAATATTGCAGCCCTTCATTTTGTTGTATATGAAATTTTTACTGCATTTAAACCTATTGGCTGTAACTTCCAATTCCGATAAACTTTGCATGTGCATTAAGTCTTCAAACATATTAATGAGTAGACTTAAATGAATTAAGTCTACTAATTAATGGTGTAAAACACCCTAATTTGAAACTGCTTGTCTTGCCTGGCATATATTTCAGTTTAGTTGATTGTGACCAGACCCCATATTGTAATGAGAATGAATGTCACTTCATTGTCATTCCCATTGATGATTCCAGCCAATAGGCATGCAGGATTTGGCCCAGAATGGGATACAAATGTCAAAATGAAGCCCGTTCCCATTCTCCGTAAACATAGACAATAAGGCCGCTGTTCGGTTTAGTCAGCAGCAGCTGTATCTGTAATCCCTCAGGGTTGGTGGGACTGCCGAGCAAGGATTAATCATAATTTTTGTGTATATTTTTATATTTCATAAGAAAATATCTTAGATTAATGATTAGTCCCCGCGCGCGCGCTTCGACAAGAGCGAGACCAATGATTAATCTAAGGAAAATATATATAATTTACATAGTATAAAATAAAGTAGAAACTTAACCAAAATACTAAATAACCAGTCCACTGCTACCGACCCCGCAGCCAAAAGTACCCATCAAACTGGCTGCATTTCCTCGCTGGATCGCTAGCGAGATGCGTTGGGCCAAGTTATATTATAATGCCCCGAACGCGAATCCCGACCTTTCCCTCAAGCGACGCCCCAACTCAACCACAAAATTTTTAGCATCGGATCCCCAAGAACCCGCAGTCTCGACAGCACACGGGACAAACTCGTACGCAGACTCCAAAATTTAATATATCTAGATTTCGGGTTGACAAAAACATATTTTTGTAAAAACCGAACGACTTTGTTTGTTGTGGTAGCACTCAATGACCTCAGATCAACCTCGAGATCAACACTGTAGCTCGGCATCATTAGGTAAGTACGACTATGAAGTTCAATTTTAGTACAATGCATTACTTATGATTTCCGTAATTTGCCACGGCACTTATTTTAGTACATATATAATCTATTGTAGTAACATAAAATGTAATGACTTAGCTTTGTGTGCTCGCTACCTAGGAAGCTAATCTATTTACCTGTTTAAGAAACGCCGCAGTTCGGAAGGTCGTTGCCTCAATTGTTACCTCACAGAGGGTCAGTGGGGCATGGGTTGACGTCAAATTTACACGATTTTTTTGTATTTGCCATGCATTGTAGATATATTTCTCGCCATTCCTAATAACTTAGGGTACAGATCGCGCGGCGAGAGTTTGGCTTTGACCGTTATTGCGCAGAAGTCAAAAATTGGGTATCACAGGGTGGCTAGAGGGACGAAGGACTCTTGTCTCTCTCTGTCACATCGAAGACGAGGGACTCTTGTCTCTCTCTGTCACATGGCGCGACAGTACCCATGCGCAGTAATCCCCTCCACCCGAAGGTCAAAGCCAAACTCTCGCCGCGCGATCTGTACATAGTTTAATGATTTTGATGCTTAAATCTGCAAACCTAGGCTCATAGATATAGAGTAAACAGGGCGAATTCTGTGCCTGGAATAAAATTGCAAGGGCATTCTTTACGTTGAATACACACATCAAAAAAAGGCCGAAGCAACTCATATTTTTTTGCTATAGACTTTATTGGAATATTGAACCTACTTTGAATATCCTACCTCCTACCTAAACTTCAACAATAGCTTGACCTATGCCTCTGACATAATCCCAACATTAAATTAAGTAATAACAAAAGAATTAATGTTCATTTTCAACGGATTAGGGTTCACAGAGATAGCCGAGGAGATAAATATTCAATTTCTCACGTTGATTGTATGTAATTGTTATGTTGTAATGTTATTGTCTTAGATCAAGAAGCAAGCTGGACTGGGTATGCAGTTTAAGTCGTTTTAAAGCCTTCTTTACATTGGCCGTATTTATGACACCTATTCATATTCACACACATAATATTTCACGTACTTATTTCATCAATCTTCTTAAACGAATCTCGATCGGTGTTCACTGTCACACAAGTTGGATTCTCTGCGCTTAAAACGATAATTATGAAATTCCTACATACAGGAAAAATTTACATGCATGCATACTTTTCTTAGAAATCTATACTAATATTACAAAGAGGAAAGATTTGTATGTAAGTAAGTTGTAACGAATTGGCTCAAAAGGTACTGGACAGATTTCAAAAATTCTTTCACCATTGGAAAGCTACATTCACCCTGAGTAACATAGACTATATAAGATTCATCATCATCATCCATCACCGCGCGGGTGAAACTGCGGGGAAAAGCTAGTCTGTAATAATCTGTAATTTTTTTTTTTTTTTTTTGTGATATCATTTTTTGTATACCAAGTGTGATTTGGACCCTGTTGTCTGAAATAAAGAAATATTATTATTATAATCAATTAAAATTGTATAACGTCTTTTTTTAATTATTGACAACAACCTAAAAACGTTCAACTCTTAACTAAAATTAACTTTAAATAGGGCAAACCTGATAAAAAACCTGTCTAAAAATCATGCATATTGATTCGCAAAGTTTGTTTTTCTATCGAGGCCATTCAAGATGATAAATTAAGTATAATTTTGACGATCACATTTCTCATTAAATTTAGTGGCTACAGATTCAAAAGGACTTTTAATTAGAAGTTGCTTAATACGTACGTTTAAGTACAAAAATCGGCCAAGTGCGAGTCCGACTCGCGCACGAAGCATTCCGTACTATTAGGTATCTATAAAAACGAGAAAAAATATCACATTTGTTCTATGGGAGCCCCATTTTATTATTTATTAATTGTTATAGCGGCAACAGAAATACATCATCATGACAAAATTTCAACTGTCTTACTATCACGGTTCTTGAGATACAGCCTGGTGACAGATGGATAGACAGCGTGGTCTTAGCCATAGGGTCCCGTAGCCTCCGGGGTCCGTAGGGTCCGGGCCTTTGGGTAGGAAACCCTAAAAAGCGTAAATAGGTAAAAAATCTGTGTATGTTGGTTGAAACTATAGTCGGAAAGATCTGACTTTTTACGTAAATCCCCTTTTTCATATTAAAAAAAAGGTAATAAATGTAAATAACCTAAGTGAGTAAACTACGCTACGGTATTTGCATCGTATGGGCGGATTGTATGTATTCGATCACTTATTAAAATTGTTATCTTTGTTAAAGTACTTAGAAATAACCTGCATGTTACCGAACAATTCCATTAGTACATCCCTTTTACCTTTGAGTCGAGATATACCAGTCCATAATTTCTAATATCCGATCAATTATAAAATATTCAGATCATTCAAATGATAATTTGTTATGTAAAAAGTTTTTCCAGGTCCTTTACAGCATAAAAAAAAAACAAAACATTAGCTGAAATCTGTTGTATATTTGAATGGTTAACATTTCTAATTGGATCCTTATTTGATTTGGCTTTACGAAAGTTTTGTTTGGCATACAGGTATGCCAAGGCGGCTTTAGGTTCCCTGAGGGATCAGAGTTAACTAATTTTCTCTCCACCGTACGAATCGTAAGGCGAGGTAACCTGACTTACTAGTTAGTAGGCCTCTTGTACAAGAGACCACCATAGCTGGTACAACCGGTTGTATGTCAGATACTCTAAAATAAACAAAACTTAATAAAGCGTGAACACAGCATCTCTTTTTGCGGCGAAGCGTCTTCTACGCTATCTATCTTAGGCGGTGCTCCTTCTGTACGTGCTGGCTGTGTGCCTGAACTCGCCATATGCCATACTGCATTAGGGTGTTCAAAAAAAACTATCTTACGAGGCAATGATCACACTGCCGTCCCAATCCAAAGTACAAAATCCGAGCGATACAAGATAGAGCTCACCGTATTAATTACCGGTGCCGAGACTATATCTGCCTAAACAGAGGGAATTGTCTTAAAAGCTATCTAACCAACATATCTCATTACAAGACCTTGGCTCGAATACCAGCTGTCCGTTGTTTTTATACAGAGCTTGTCGTTTGAGAAGGTTGTGCCCGGCCACTCAATGTAAACTTGTCGACTTATGTTGCGAGCACAAGCTTTACATACTCTATACTGCGACTTCGTCCGCATAGACAATTATTACTTTATACTTAGGTTCCGGAATAAGCCGTACATATTATTATGCTATTTACCTGTACCAATAGGTTCCAAATTGCCTCAATGTTCAATAGTTACGTAGTTGAATTGTATATAAAAACAAGGTCTCATAATATTCCCATTCATATATCAGTAGCATTAATATAAGAAGCGCTTGCAGTGGTGCTTGGCTGGGCAATATTAACTGATCAACAAGTTAAACAACGCAAGCGTTGCCATCCAATTCCAACTCCAACCCAAGTCCTTTCCCGCAACATTATTCAACTGCGCGCTTCCATGCTTCGGAAGGTACGTTAAACCTTCGCTCCCGGTTGTTTGTATTAGGACAACAGTCATTGGGCTATGTCGAAGGCTTTCGGGCAGCCTGAAAGCTTCGACATGGGTTGGCCTATTCACCAAGACACACTGGGCCCGCGTGATGTATTATGGCCAACTTCTCTTGTTGAGAGGAAGGCTCACGTCCCAGCAGTGGGAACAAAATGGGCTGTTTATGATTATGAATAAATTATTAAATATAATATAATATATAATATTATATTGCTTAAATGGAGTTGCTTAATTCAACTGCATTATTATGAGTGCGTGTTACGTTACCTTTCCTTTTGCTTCGCCGTAATCGTGTAATACTCGTACATCAGGAAACCATAGGTAATTTCTCTCTCAGACTTAGCCTGGAATTAAGAAGAGCCTGATTAATGGTGTTGTAAAGAGACATAGCACACGATGAAATATCGACTTTGACAAACCAAACAAAGACACACTCTCGAACATAAATGAAACAAATTATATCTATGGTCCTCATAAGCGTCTATTCACGTTTTCGTCTCTGAAGTTTCTAAGTCGTGTATAGTTTGAGAGGATGTTAATAGAGTGCAATAAAGATTCAATTCAAAATAGTAATACAAGTTTCACCATTCATCTGCCAGAATTGTTAAAACGTGTAAGCTTGACCCGGCGCTTGATGTCGTTATATCAAATACACACTTCAAAAAAAGTTTGTGAACACTAGCATAAGCTGATATATATTTTGTAATTGAACGTAATCAACAATTTATTAATAAAAGGTTTATATTAAATGTAATATAACTCCTACCCTGGCTCGAACACATGCGGTGATCCTTCTAGGCATGATGAGAATCAAGTTATCCAGCATTTCTTGAGGTAACTTGTCCCATTTTTGAATAGCGGCTTCCCTGAGCTTGGCACTGTCTGGGGACGTTCCAAAGAGCTCGCTTAACCCGTTGACTCGCATTTCGCCATATTTGGCCAATAATACAATTGATTTCGCAGAAATCAACCTACTTTTCCAGGAACTGCAACGTGTGTGGTTAAGGGAAAACAATTATTATTATAGTTGTAATTAATGTTACACGTCCCAAGTAACACATCAAAGCCGACTTATAGCATTTCTGTATCGTTTTCGCATTTTGAGTCAGTTCTACAGTAGCATTACAAACGTTTATACTGCTACTGTAATGCTTAAGAGCATCCCACGCGTGATCTAATGGGTTTAAGTCATGCGAGCCGGCAGGCCAGTCAAACCTTGTGATGGCGTATCATCAGAGAGCAGCATTGACTCGTTGAACTAGATGGGCGGGCGAATTATTGTCGACCAGTACAAATTAGTGCCCATGGTTTAGTCGGAATGGTATGACAATTCCATCAATAGCAACTAAAAAGACGGAAGAAATCATAATATAATCTACAGTAATATCAAGTATAATTTGAAAAATTTAATGCCGACTTCCATTCTCTTCAGTTATTGGAGTGTATCTCAAAAACTACGGACCCGAATTTGATGAAATTTAAATGGAATTACACGGGAAGCACCACCTTTAAAACATAATTTTGAGAATCGGTTCACCCAGTCGAAAGTTTTGAGGTAACAAACATAAAAAAAAAATGCGGTCGAATTGAGTACCTCCTACTTTTTTGGAAGTCGGTAGAAAAAGATTTTGATTTTTCAAAGTGATCGCAAACTTTTTTTGATGTGTGCATGTGAACGTTAGCTCACTTTCGTGCGTACGTTATTTGCCTAAATACAAATAGTCTAACGAAGATTTGCTAAGGATTCGGTAAACACGCCTACTACAAAGATATGCCATTATTTGCCAGGCCAGGTAGTGAGCAACCGAGCTGTTTCAAGGTCTACGAATATATGCATCTCACAATTGGTATAATTTTACTTACTACTCTTTCTTGTTTTAACAATCACTGCAATCACAGTATTATGCGTTTACTTAATTATTTTAATTATTGATGACATCTAGCGCTTTTCCTTATATTATTGAAAAAACTCCTTAACCATTTATGATATAGAAGAAACAACTTGGAGGTAGTTGTAGCCCTGCAACATATATATATATATATATATATATATATGTGAATCTCTTTACCTTGTACTAGTACGTAATATCTACTATATATATTTTGTTACAAAAACTAACGTGATTATTTATTTCAGTCATTATTAATTAAAAACACGGGATTACTCACGTAATATTTATCGGAAAGGCCACCGAATCTGGTCGAAACTATAGTCGGACCTATCCGAAAAATATAACGTGAGTAATCCCGTATTTTTAATTAATACTATATATATATATATATATTTAGATTGAAATAAATAATCACGTTAGTTTTTGTAACAAAATATATATAGTAGATATTACGTACTAGTACAAGGTACAGAGATTCACATATTAACATGATATCATTAACAGATCTTTATTGTCAGGTAATTTATTTATTTTAAGTTTCTATACTTAGCTCTTAACCCTTACTATACCGTGATAATTAAAACAAAATGTTTATAAATGAAACTCACGTAAATTTACGTCTCAAAGGGTTAAGAAGCTTGTTTATTAAAATATATGAAACACTGTTTCTCACATTTGACAAATAAATTATTATTATTAACATTAATCTCATAATATCCTATTGAATAATAACCATCAAAATCGGAACAACATACATAAAACAGGCGTGGTTTTGAAAACCTTCTCCTATTTGGAAGTCGATTTAAAATAGCTTTCATTGGTGTCGTTGTTTAGTTTATATTTCTATTAGATCATTGACAAGGTCAAGTTCTGAGCAGGCTTGTTGGGTCAGGCTAGCGGAGCACATGTGATGTTATGTAACTACTTCCAGTCGAGCGGCCAGTGAACATGTACCCGAAACTAGGGCGTTTACTTTTATCAAATTTTTAGGGTTCCGTACCCAAAGGGTAAAACGGGACCCTATTACTAAGACTCCACTGTACATCCGTTTGTCACCAGGCTGTATCTCATGAACCGTGATAGTCAGTTGACATTTTCACAGATGATGTATTTCTGTTACCGCTATAACAACAAATACTAAAAAACACAATAAAACAAACATTTAAGGGGGGCTCCCATCAACAAACGTGTTTTTCTTGCTCATTTTTGCTCGGTATTGATAACGGCAACAGGTACGCGCTTAAAACAATTACAAAATATTGAGTTATATTAACTTTAATAATTTAAATTAATTTATAATTAAATTTAGATGTAATGACTCCCACAGAACAAACGTGGTTTTTCCAATTTTTTTCTCTTAAAAACGATAACAGGTAGAAAGTTTAAATATTTATAGTGATGGTACGGAACCTTTCGTGCGCAAGTTCTACTCGCACTTGGCCGGGATTGGGTTCTGCCTCTGAAAGGTAAACCCCTTAAGATTTCATTGTCTATCCTCTCATTCATCTAGGTGAATGACATACGAGATGTTATTTACTATTACAATGTTATCTACAACTAATGCTAGTATTGAATTATGTCGGAATGTGGCACAGCTATAGATATCACTTGTTCACCTGCAACTGAAGAATTATTTTTATACATGCGATTCGTGCTTTGAGACAAAAATTTAGATGTTATATAGCTCATCAAATTATTCGTAGCTGTTGCATGAGAGCTCTTTTCGGGACGTTTAAAAATGTTATATATTTAAATTCGAATTTTACAGATTTTCTTCAGAGTTTACCTTCCTAATAATAGTATAAATGCTTAATATGTCCGCATCAGGACAAAAAATAACAATAGATTTATGAATGAAACTTGCCTCGAATGAGGCTTGCTGATTCGGACAGATTAAGTTAGTTTGCGTGGATGTTTGTTACAACGAATCTTTTTTCGTTATTTTAATTGTCGCTATGAGTTATAACTAAGATTATTATGTCACACTGAATCGAAGCTAGTGAATAGAAGCTTCGTCTTCTTTCATGGGGGATCCCAATAATCTATCTATCGATAGTTTTCCTTACTACTGATAGAAATTTGACATAACATCCACACAAATAGTGTCAAATATCCATCTCTAATAAGGTAAACTGGCGATAGATAGATTAATGGCACCGGCCGTAAAACGAAGTTGTGCATACGCTTAAAAGTAAATTTCGTACGTATTTTGTTTATGCTTCAATGAACTTGCTTTAGAATAAGTTGAGTGATTTTAGACGCTCTGAAATTAGATAAATATTGTTTGTAGATTGTTAGATAAATATTGTGTTTAATCAAGTCAATTATTTTTCAAATAGTTCTACATGGTGAGTAGCAGACTGACCTGTATGAAATCATTCGAGTGGTTTTGAAACGAGTATGATTTTATACTCGTTTATGATATATTACTTCAGCAAATTCCCATAAAAGCCAGGTTATAACTTCTAAATCATAATAAATCATAGTTGAGAGCTTGGGAAATTGTGAAGTATTTCATCTAATATGAATTCATATTACGATGCCATTCGTGGTCTTATTTTCAAATTACTTTTCTTGGTATCTGTAATAGTTTTCTTAATCTCTAACTGTTTTCGTAGTTATAATAGGGATTAATATAATCATCTTAAGTAAATGATTCTGTGGTTCAAGTCTGTTTGGTTATAAAATGTCTTGAAGTATTAACATAATTAACATCCGTTATAGAAGCGCTTGCAGTACTGCTTTGTTCATCGTTCTCAACAAATCAACAAGATTTAGCAAAACTTAGTGCATTCACAACTTCAATTGGTGACTAGGGACTATGGAAGGTTAGGTAATGCTGAAGGCCGTCGGGCGGCATGAAAACTACGACATGGATGTTTCCAGCAGTTAATTTGGTTGGAAAATGTGTTCTATTATTACATTTTTTGGGGAATTCTTTATCAGTTCAATGCAGGCCGTATTCGAGGAATTCCTTTATTTAGTTAACCGTGAGCCACGTCACAAATAAATCCCTAAAAAGTCTTGCAGTGTAAATAAATAAATTATAATTATATGTTTAATAGTACACGTATATTTTTACCTAAATTCGTAAAATTTACTATACACATGTATTTACAGTCGCAAGGTTCCAAGGGATCTTTCCAACATTACGAGTCAAATTTATGTAACTGACTTAATATCAACAGCAACCATGTGATTTGATTCTCTTCTTATCCCACTGAACCGCTGAAAGCATGTGATCTGGCAAAGAGGAAGAACAAGTTTTCATTAGGACCATGGGTCTATAAACGCTACATTAAATTGCGCCAAATATTTATATAATCATATTTCTTGAATGTTTATTCCATTCAAGAAATATGATTACAAAAATAATTGTCATAAAGGACATTATTATTATAAAAACTTTTTAAACACGAGTAAGTATGGCCGGAGAAAATATCATGAACCCTTCTGCAAATCGGCCTAAAACTGTTCAGTTCTATACATTCCGCTCTATAAATATCCATAAAAAATATATTTATGTTATAGTATATTTAATGTTTTCTGGTTATATATAATTATCTGCCTAATAAGTCCCTAGTTTGGCATTACTGGACATAACAGCCATTTTGTAGTGCTTGCGAGTATGCACATTATTTCAAGAATCCTTCCTTCGATAATTTCTCCGGCCCGGACAAAGCTCTCTGGTATACGAATCCAAACGTTTTAAAAACATGCCTATACCTTGCGTGTAGATAATGGAAATGTCAGCAGCCATTCATAATGACGTCACAGAAATAATTACTACGGACCTTCTTTTGGGGAAGCGTATCTTCAGCGGTGCTTATGAAGTTACATTGCGATGCATTTGTTAGATATGATTATACATGGAAACGTCATCATCTCAACAATGGTTTCAGAATCTATGATATCAGTTCTGTTTTAAGATTATGGCTTCTGCGACTATTGTCACGATTCTGCCAGTGTCCGTTGTGCTAGTTTCATAAACTATCAGGAGAATTAGCTACTGTTTAATAATATGACCGGTGGTACATAGGGAGAGTCGCGCTGAGACATAACATCCAGATGATTTACCAATCTATGATTTCCACGAATTCTTCTGTGTCTTGCAATAAAACTTGCTAATTGATGAACTTTTATAAATTAAAGATATACAAATGACAACGTTTTGTCATCTCTAAGGCCATCACGCCGGCTAACAATTGTATGTCTTATTTTATTATCATTTGTCAATAGTTTTTCTCGGTCATAGCGTAAAAATAACATTACTTAAGTCTTGATTTTGAGATAGGTTAGATCCGTATCAAAATTAATAAAGTTTGATTAACATCAAATAATTTATTAGTAATTTACTTTCGTTATCGTTATATTAGGTTATATCGCATTATTATATATAGACATATCTTCTTACGAGGCCAGTAATTGCAGCTTCCTGTCGAAGCTTGTGTTTGACTTTTCTAAAAAAGCTCAAGAAAATATGGGCATAAGAATTTTTCGATTTTGCATGAATTGGTTAACTTTTCGCATTCTCTTTAGTTTACAACGTTTTTATATATTATTGTGACAAACATTTTGTTATACATAATCAGTCAAAAAAAAGCACTTCCGTACGTTGACCAGTAGTGGCTCATTGAGGATAGGATAAGAGGAGGTAGGTAAGCCTAAATTATCCTGGCATACAATATTGGACTGTATTTGTATTTGTGTGTATACATGTGCATGGTCTGGCTAGATGAAGCAGTTACCTTGTGTAAAGTATTGCTTCACCCTATCCATACATGTCGCAATTCCTACAAAAGTGCTATGATTTCTGAAAAATCTATTGTTTTATTGTCAAAATATGGAGACTGGAGATTCCTACGAATTAAAGAGATTAACCAGCTATAGATCAATAATATGCACGGTTGGAAAATATCGAACATTATTTGAAAAAATCTAATAAAGCGCGATTTTTTTTAATTTTTTAGTGTTCCATACCCAAAGAATAAAAAGGGGCCCTATTACTAAGACTCCGCTTTCCATCCGTCTATCTGTCTTTCCATCTGTTATTTTCACAGATGATCATGTATTTTCTGTCTGTCTGTGTGTGTGTAACAAATACTAAAAAAAACAGAATAAAATAAATCTTTATTTTTTTTGCTCGAATTTGTTTGATGTTGATAACGACAACAGATAAACGCTTAAAATATTCACAAAATATTTAGTTATATATTCACTTTAATGGTTCCCTACCATTCGTCCTTCGCACATGGCCGTTTTTTTTTTTCATTTTACTTTACAGTTTAGTTATACTTGTCCGCAAAACGGAACGCGCACTTGGTGTCGGAGAAAAGGGTAATCTCCACGCAGTGTTTTGTAAACTTCGCTTGAAATTTGCAGTTTAACATTCGTTCTTAGATGGTTCTAAAATATTCATTCAATCGGTTAGTTTAGTAGGTTATTGCTATGTTGCGTGCTTAACTAATTAATTATAAACAAAATACCTCGCCAAAGAGATGGGATTTGGGAAAATTTTACAGAAAAAATGTATAGCTTAATACTACCAAAACTGACTGTCGAGCTATATGCGGCAAATAAAAAATATATTTAGTGAAGAGGAAAAGAAAAATATATATAGTCAAAGATTTTCCGATTGTAGAGCAATTGTTTGGGTGATTGTTGGTTTCCACCTTGGAATTGTTTGTTAATTAAGAAACTGGGAATTGAAAAGGTTGGAAAACTAGCTTTTTTATTCAAGCATTAAGTTTAGTATAATAATATGTTTTCCCAGATATAAAAGACCCTAGTCTTTAACATATAATTTATAAATATGTTTTATGTTGATTTCTGAGAAAAAGTCAAATTACACATAATTTCATTTAAATCGTGATGTAAATCATGATTTAAATTGAAATTATTTAATCGTTCAAACCCTTAAATGCAGCAAAAAAGCGTTGCTACCGGCTTTCGATTGTCTCCGGTATTTATAGCCCATTGAGCGGAAGAACGAGAATCAATGACCACTCGTATCAATCTATCACTTAAAAAGTCCGATATCCACCCACAGAAATCAGTAGGACTGAAGTTGCATCTATGATTAAAATAAACAACTTTACATCTTAGTCGACTCTACAAAGCTCCTTGTATTTAAAAAAATCATGAGGATATGGCACATTTAATCAAAAAATAAATATCAAAATTTACTTTTTTGAAATAAAAAAAAAATAACTTGAACATAGGTGTATGTGCACCTAAACATGAAAATAGCGTCTAGCTCCCGGTGGCAAAATTCCTCCGTCCGAAATTCCTTTGGTATATATTAGTTTATATGAATATGTATAGGTATGCAACGGAACTCAGCAATATTTTCATGTCGAAGAGGCGGAAACTTAACAAGACCTATTTTGCATCAAAACTTGTTCAGGAAAATTCCTCCTTCAAATCTGATGTTATTTTTTTTAAATGTACCGCTTTTCACAATTATCCAAAAAAATTACATTCTTATCAAGCCACTATAGTTTTGTATTCTCAAAAGAAAAAACAAATTTTTAGTAAACTTTATTGATATTTTAATCGTAACCTAAGTATAAACATTATTTTATCATACTGCAAAGTTTCAGGACAGAGAAATTATTTAAAAGTCAAACCCGCTCATTGATTGGACTAATTTACTACAAGCATAACTTAATAAATAATTATTACAAATTTCAGAATGCGGCGGAAATTTAAATAGAGGCGATATAGTTTTTTCAAGATTAGTATAGCATTACAATCTTCGCTTGTCACATGACGTTTATTTTTACAATAATGGATTTTTTCAATTAAATAATTAAAAACCAAAATGCACGTGAACCGCCATCTCAGCGAGATCAAAAATTAATGGATCGCTACGTGATATAAGTTTAGTATAAGTTTAAATTTAGAATTGTTGAGTTCAAAGCGGCAAGGCTATGACGTACTTATACTCGTAGCATAGAAAAAATGTACTACGCACTCTATAGGCAAAGCAAGGTGCTCCTCCGCCCTCGACTTCGAACGGCCATGACTGCGGAGGTCCATGACCAATCTTGGAAACTCATCTAAAATGTACAACGCGTTATTTTCGTGGAAGTGAACTGATTGAATGCCTACACATGCCTCACCAAATAAGTATGTGATTGGTCTATTGTTTGCCTCAGACTTGTTCCGGGATCCGAATTTGTTTACAATTAGAGAAAAAAACACTTAGGTATAGTATTTTATGTGATTCGTGACACCTAGCAACGTTGACCTATGAAGTTATTGCTGGTATTAATGGTTCGTAAAACGGATGTTTTTTTATTTTTAAATACTTAAATAAAATACTACTGCTTAAGTAGGCATTTCGACAAATCCGGTTTGTTCTGCATCCGTATTTTTATTTTTAGGTAGGTACGTATTTTTTTAATTCATCGCACACTGCTACTTGGAATTAGAGAGTACTTGATACGATAGGTATGATTTTCGGAATATTTAAGCGTACTCAGAATATTGTCAAACGTTATAGCAAAATTGATTCCTCGGAAGAGACTTAAGCCCGCGTCTTTTCACTCACCGTGTTATACATGACTACTTTATACGTCACAGGTCACTCTTTGTATTAGTATTTTTTTATTTACACATAAAACACATCCTATCACAGCATATAAATAGAATATTATTATCCAGTACCTAATTATATGTATATGTTGAAGTCAAAACTCTTTGCCAGCCTAAAAAACAGGCAAAAATAGTTTTGACTGAACATGTTGGTCAATAGTAGTTTTGCCCGAAAATCATGTACAGGTAAAACCCAAAATGCGGTTACACCTAGTTTTATGCGAGCTACCTCTGACCGGGTACAACTACGTTACCAGCTAGAACCAGCAGTTCGCGTTCACGCGGAATCTAGTCAGCCGTGCGATTCTCTAAGGATTCGTCGTTGCGCTCGTCGACGAGCTCACAGATGTCAAATACTTTAAGAGGCATCGCCCTTGTACACAAAGTTGTTTTTCCAACGTTTCTTGTCATCTCGTCATTTGTTTCACGGATGTTGTCAAAGATGCAACGATGTTTGCTCTTAGAGAATCGCACGGCACCGACGAGCGAAGCGGGAAGGAGCGTTTAATGGTGACCACGCAACGCGAGCGAAGCGATTGTGCTGCGGCAGAATTAGGCTAAACCTTACCGGCGAAGTCAGAAGCGTCACTGATTTACCTGTTTAGAGTTTGAGTTTCGCGAGAGTGGCTACTATAGCTATGCTACATACTACACAGTAGCACAATGGTAGCCACGCCGCGCCTTGTATTGATCGCATCAAGTTACTGTGTAAGTCTACACTACAAATGCCCTTGCTATCACCTGTGGCCAGCTCGGAGCCAGTTAAGGTCAACAAGCGACCTCTCTTGGGCTCAATGACCGAACAAAAGCTTCCGAGTATAGGAACAAATACATTTTCAATGTTCATATACGTATGAAAAATAAGTAACTACAATTACATGTTGCTTTGTCTTACATATATGTTGTTGTACTGTTGTATTATCTTTAGCACATAATTATGTTAAGTATTAACAGAGAATAGATGTTTGTTTTACAAATATATTATTTTTGCTCGACTATCCAAAGTTAGAATTCCTTCAAATAGCACCCATAAATATAACTAATCACTTTCTGCAATGCTGGCAGTGTTGCCACGTTGAATGGCAACGCATGGTACATGCCAGTATGTCCTTCAAATTCGGTGGGCTTACTAGTCCCAGCGTTTTGACCCCAAAATGCACAAATAATTACCCACTCGTCGGAGTGCAGGACACCACCCGAGTGGAGGAGTATTGAACTAAAGGTTTTTTAATATAATTCAAAAAATTATAAAACTTATACCTACCTAAACTGAAGAATAACAACACCCAAAAAGGGCTCAAAGAAAGCGCCTAAAGAAATTTTCACTTCAATAAATATTATTACAGGGAGATATATTATCTAAAAACCCTTAAATGTAACCTTTAATAGGTTACATGTAATGGTTTTTTGATAAGTACTTATATGTACAGTAAAAGATGTTATACAGTGACAAATAATTCACTTCAAATGTTCAAAAGCACTTTTCATTGCAGTTTCATCCAGAGTTTTAAATATAAATATATACTTTATTTGTATAACACTGCCTTATTACCAATCTTGTTAGAGTAAACATTTTTAAATTATACAAATTTGTTAGTCTGATTTTTCTGATTCCTTTCAAAATTTAGTCAGTTTTTTTTAATTTTGTGACGAAGTATTCTGTGTTCATATGTATTACCTACATCCACTTTACAACCAAATAGTCTACCCACTAGCTCCGGTTTAACTTTAGTTACTAGTTTCTACTAGTTAGTTACTTTAACTTGAAAATGTATAGTTTTTAATAATGTCTAGAGAAGATCATGACAGTGTATCAGATCCATAGAAGAGATAAACTTGTCTATGATGTGATCTAAATAACGCTTGTGTAACCATAATTATTGGTACTAGAAGGTTTCCATATGTATACATACACACGAATACAAAATAGGTGCAAAACGCTTTAAAAAATTAGCTCACACCCTTAGGAAGACATGAGAGAGACGTTGTTCAATGGTTTTTACCATTGAACAACGTCTCTCTCATGTTTCATAATAATAAAGGTGAAGAAAGAAAACTATTAACAACCTCGATGTAAGTCAACAAAGAATAATTTATATTTGACTACAAACATTTGAGACAAAAAGATTGTGTAGTTTCGAGAAACATACCAACATACAAAATTCATTTAAAATTATATTCATTCATAACACAATAGTCCGAAAATTATTATCACGTACAACCACAAGTCTGTAAGGAAACATCAGTTCTACTGAAATTTTACATATGAAACTGCCTAGCGTTAGACTTTTTACAAATAACAATCTAAGAATTTATATTATTATAAGGCTGGTGTTATATGTATGATACTTTCTGTACAGTATATATGAATAAGAACAAATGAATAATAGTACATCAAAAAAGTAATTAAATCTGCGTTATTTACAACTGTTTAGCTATGTTATGTACGTGTGTGTGTGTGTGTGTGTAGCACAAGTGCATATTTAACTACAGTTTAATGCTTTACATACTTTTCTTATCTATCTGGTACCTCGTAAGTCCCTATTTTCTGCGAACATAATAATGTAAAAGGTACTTAGTGGTAAGTTTAAACTAACCGTTCGTGAAGTAAATATCGTTTCCGCGGTGTTTAAAATGCTTATACATTATTTTCTGTTAGTGTTTAAGTTTCTCTGTCACATAACAATTTTAAAGAGTATTTGCATGCTAACCGTAAACGGTAGTTACCTAGCGAACGACGAGTAAGTAATTTCCATTTTCGATTTCATTGATGTACACTACACTTTAGGACCCTTTTTCTATGTCACATCTTAAGAGGGTTCTTAAGCTTATATACATTCTGGATTTTTCCTGCACCCTGTAGTTTCAGCCGCGTCGTGAGGGATGATTATCAAAAGTCAAGGAAATCCTATAATATCCCGGAATATAACCTATCGCCTTACCAAATATCATCAAAATCTGTTCAATAGTATACAAGATTACTTTTCTACAAATAAAGTTACAAATATTACCTAGTACATATATATATATATATTTATATATATATATATATATATACAGTACAGATGATATATTGATATATTGCATTTACAGATGATAATCCATCACGTGAGTTTATGTTAGTAGTCAATTCTCGCTCACCGACAATAACTACTGCAAGGCAATGTCGCTAACAGAATTGACTTCGGTGTTCCTTGCGTATTATATAAACCAACTTATATGAACAATATACCTTATAATTATTATCATAAATTAAAAATAACATGTAGTATTCTCATACATGTTTCATTACAAGTGGAGCCTAGAGTAACCAGTTCGCCTCAACGAAGGTTGATCGAAGGGACTTACTCAAGCATAGCCTCGTAATTCCTCGATTGAATAATTCTTCCGGATTTGCACTAAAGACCTGCCTCCAACGTGTATGCACATAATCACTTCCGACACGCTTGCTCACGATGGAATAATGTCAAGAACTTATACGAAATTCTTTATTACTCAAGATAACATGTACCTACTGTATATACGAATGTTCTTCGAGCTTTTTGTATAAAATCGAGTAGGTAGTAGCAAAAAACAAGTATTAAATTCTTAATTATTTCATTATTTTTCGTTATAGTTAACATCTACCTAGGTGACTCGAATCGAGTGCATATCGCCGATCGTATAGCGCATATTTCATATAAAAATACAGCCTCAGTAATAATAATCTAAATACTCGACCGTGAGTAACGTGCGTTTAGAAAGAAAAGGTTCCTTTCATTGCTTTTGTTAACATTTTTGATATCGTACATTTTTGATTGATAAGCTAGGTAATTTTTTTATTAGGAACAACTGGCACCTGACCTAAAAAAAAATTATTTTTTTCTCAGAACATAGGTATATAAAATTGCGAAAAAAATGAAAGATAAGTATATAAAAAATGTATAACTGTTTATATAGTTTTAAAGGCAATGAACTGGGGCCAATTTTAATGAAGTTTGCTATGGAGGTAGGTGAGAAGCTGGATTAACATATAGGATACTTTTCATTATCATCATCATCCATCACCACGCGAGTGAAAAAGCGTAATATGCTTGGGCACAGCATAGATAATATAATAAGATTTCCGCCTACGTCAAGATCGTAAGGATGAAAGTTCTGTCAAAGTTTGTGTAGTTTCGATAGCTTAGTCAAAAGCCAAGTCAATTTGACAGCACGATTCACTAGACGAGCTCGGCGACCGTCAAGGGTGATGAAATGTAACATAAATACCGTCAGAGGTAGATATGGCCTTGGAGAAGATAATAAGCTACTAGAAATACTAATCCTGCGCAGACGTCCTCGCGGGCACCAGCTAGTTATTTATATAGGTACATATTGAGACACACCTGTAAACTGATAACGGATCTGTTCAAAATACTAACCCGATAAAGCATTTTACGCCCCAAAACTGACACCACATTATTGCACGGTCGCCGCCACATAAATCAAGTGACTGGCGCAAATCCTTGTAGGTTGGATAAACAGAATTAGCTTGAATTTCACACCCGACGGATTATGTTGCGCAAAGCAGACCATCTCTGTTTCCGAGTGGTTACCTCGGGTAATAAAACAACTGGCTGATTGTCGAGTACCGTAGACCGCTACAGTCACCGTCGATGTATGTTATGTCCCCAGTGCATCCGTTTCCCGAAGCTGACGGCCCGGTGCCGGTGTCAAGCCAGCCGTGCGATTTTCTAAGATCAAACCTTGTTGCATGTTTGACAACATCCGTGAAACAAATGACAAGATGACAAGAAACGTTGGAAAAACAACCTATTGTACAAAGGCGATGCCTCATAAAGTATTTGACATCTGTGAACTCGTCGACGAGCGCAACGACTAATCATTCTCTATTATATTATCTTTGCTAATCATTAGAGAATCGCACGGTAGTGCGGCGCTGTTTCGCAACGCAACTTGCATTCCGCCTACAAGCTACAAGATCGAGATACCAAAACTGCCAAAGGCTAACCTGGAATGTCTAAATAGTCGATTCAAATTTATTATATTACTGCATTGCATATTGCACTTAGCGAACACAAAAATAAATTCAACCTAATACTACATAATCGGAAACTAATTTCAATTGAACGAGAACATACAACATAAGATACGAGTAGTACCTATGTATTCAATTTCATTTAATAAATGAGAATGTGTGGATGTTTGTTACCATTTCAGCGGTGAAACGGCTAGATTGATTCGGAAGATATTTGAACTTGAGATAGCTCAGGTATACTCAGTATTAATACATAGGCTACTTTTTATCCCAGTTCACATATAGGTCCCGAGGGATCGCGGAATTTCATGTCACGGGATAGATATTAAAGTTGTCTATACTTAATATTATAAAGAGGAAAGATTTGTTTGTGCGAATTGAATAGGTTCTGAAACTACTGAACTGATTTGAAAAAATACTTCACCATTAGAATCCTACATTATGCCTGATGAACATATGCTATATAGGTACTTTGATTCATCATCATCATCCATCACCGTAACGTAACGAATAAACTTAAAAACCACTGGACCGATTTCAAATATTCTTTCACCAATGCTACCTACATTCATTATCCCTAAGTAACGTAGGCTATATAGGGTGTTTGGTAGAGGGACCTACATACCAAATGAGCGTGTTCGGGGAAAGTTTCGGAGAAAAAGAGAAAATTCACAAAAAAAAATTGGGGGTTATGGGATTTTTTTGGCCAACTTGTATTCTCCAAGTGGGCCCCCGAACACGCTCATTTGGTATGTCGGACCCTCTACCAAACACACTGTATATTATTATTTTGATTCATCATCATCCATCACCACGCGGGTGAAATCGAGGAGCGCTGCTTGTCGCGTAATAAAAAGACATTGGGAACGAATTTAACAACCCTTGTTTACTCGTATATTGGAGCAAATCCGCTGCATTTAATTTTCGTGTCATGATTATCACTGATTTTATCGTTGTGTGATTTGATGTTTTTTTCTTCTCATAAAAATGCAATGATGCCGTTTTAATGTGTCTTTGGCTCCCACAGTCTCATAGTCAATCATTGGGAATATTAACGAAATAATATTAAGTGATCCATACAGATGTATCTATCTATCTATATATATAAATTTATACTTTAAGCGAAAGGTCACTCACTCACTCACTCACTCATCACGAAATCTCAGAAACTACAATTGCTAGGAGTTTCAAATTTTGGTACATACGGGTTCTTTTTAGGACGTAGGTGCTCACTAAGGCGGGATTTTATGAAATTCGACCCCTAAGGGTTCTTTTTTGGGGTTGATAGTTTGTATGAAACTTCATTACTGCGAGTCCTAAAAGTTTAAAATTTTGCATGGGGGTTCTTTTTAGGACGTAGGTGCTCACTATGACGGGATTTTGTGAAATTCGACCCCTAAGAGTTGCTTTTGGGCTTGATAATAAAACCTCCAAGACCAAGAGTGCGAAGACGCTAGCGGGTCAGCTAGTATATGGACCATAATATACTTGCATACAAAGTAATAATTTGATCTTTTACTGCTATATTTTCCATGCGTAAGTATAGAGTAATCTTTTTGAATGTATTAAAATTGTCATTACTACATTTATATCTGTCTGATGAACTTCATTTGAAATAAATCATTGTACCTATTGCAGGGCTACAATTTTACATTCCAGCAATAAAGTTTAATTTTCGACGTTTTTTCTTCTTATTTTAAGGAGCTGATCTGTCTCTTGTATCGTGTATAAGTTTATATAAATAAGCAACGTTCTAACGCTTCCTATTTGGTCTATGCTCTGTTTTCATTCAAATGTTTATTTATTTAGTTCGGGTAGTGGCGTGTCTCCGGCAGCTAAAATGTTGTAAATACGCTTTATACAAACCCCTTCAACACCCACAATTTTTGTTTCACCAAATTCAGGGGTCACGATTCTAAAGCCAACCCTTGCGCACTACTAAATAACGTCATTTTTAATCAAGCAGCGCTTATTATTAGTAGTAAAGCCCTGATTATATTAGATACTGACGTTATACCAACAACACACTCGCTGCAATAAATGTACATAAATTTAAACGATTAGGTATGCTTACGAGCATGATGTCCCAAGCATTTAAATCGAAGACATCAATCCTACGAAGAAATAATAGTAAGTATATTTCTTCGTAGCATCTATCATATAATGATAATTCATTATTTTTTTAAATATAATGAATTCGCTGGACATGATGCAAATTTGTAGTATATTTTTTTGGATTTGAAGAATAGGTTTTATTGATTCCAGGCTGGGCGAGCGATGAAGGGGTGGTTCGACGCGTTTCGCGAGGAAGGCGGGCCGACCCTGTATGCTTACCACAATCGCACGGCCGTCGCAGCGGATGTGCCAGCCCTTGCGCTGCTGGTTGCCGCGCTCACGCTCTACCTCGCCTTCCTCGCCATCTTCCCCGGCATCAGGAAAGAGGTATATCAAATATTGAATTCTAAACAAGTATAGGATTAAATTCAACTTACCAGATAGCCCTCGGACAGGAATACAGACTTTTTAGAAATTCAATATAATACAACTGTAACAATACAATAACAAGTACATACATAAACAAGTACAATTTGAAAAATTTACTACCGACTTCCATCCTATTTAGTTATTGGAGTGTATCTCAAAAACTTCTGGACCCAATTTGATGAAATTTAAATGGAATCACACGGGAAGCACCAGCTTTCAAACAAAAGAATTTTGAGAATCGGTTCACCCTATCGAAAGTTATGAGGTAACAAACATTAATAAAAATACAGTCGAATTGAGTACCTCCTCCTTTTTCTGGAAGTCGGTTGAAAGTTTAATAGAGCTTTACTTAAAATTCATGCATGATTCACAAAGTACCAAACAAAGTTTTGGTATTGAATTGCTTTACTCAGTATTGCCAGAAAACACGCGTGTGTGCATTGACAAAGTCGCCATCGCGGGAGTAACGAAAACTGCGAGCCACGGAAAATATTAAACATTAACAAATATTCAGTACGGACAACAAGTTGTAGAAGAAACGTTAGCTGTAGTGTACAAATTAAAACCCTAAAACTCTTTGCAAAATAAATTAAACCCTGTTCAAAAGTAATTATTATTTAATAATAGTTGCCTTTTACTGACTTATTCTACAATGATAAAGTCAAGGAAATAGATGTAATTGCGGATTTAATTATAATTTTGTTTTAGATTTAATATCAAATATTCACTAAAGTGCGGAAGTGAGTTGGGTACCTAAATGTATCAATCGATCATTTCTCAGTTTATCTCAACGGTCTCAACTAATTATTAGATTATTGACTGGAACTCGAAGAAAGAATTTCATACAGAAGACTTAAACTGCCTTTTGCATTCAGAAGAGTTTAAGCATTCTAATTGATTCTAGTAGAAATTATCATCGTATACTTTTTTATTAAAATATTTATCTAGAATATTACCTATAAATAATACCTAGGTACCTATTAGAATTAGTATCCAATTTTCCACGGTCCATTGGACGAATCAGAATCATATACTTACCTATGTAGGTAAGTAGGTAGTATATACGTGTATAAATATTATATGGCCTTATGCGGAATTACAAAACTAAATTCGTAAATTACCCAACTGTACGCTGAATTTATTTTCAACCTTAGTTTATACTTTACAAGGTTCTTTTATGCCTTCCTTATAATTATAGTATAATTTAAGTATCCATCCACAGTCTCTGGTCAAACCAACGAGTCATATCTGACTTATGAGTACCAATTTTAGATACGTAACTAATGGAAACGACTAATACCTATACACATTGTGGTTTCGCTCAATCCTAGTTCAATTACACAAATCGTTGTTTGTGGTAATGCCATAATCACAACTACGTGATTATGTACCCGTCTGTACTTTATCACCTGAATATTACATACATACCATTAATCCTGGTTTGATGCTCCGTGATATTGCACCTGTACACTTGTCTAGACCAAATTACTGGTTATTATAATTATTAGAATACTTGATGTATATTGCTAGTTGCAATTCTGTACCTCAGCCAACTGCCAGCCGCGCGAGGTTGATGCAAGTTACCAACTTTACTTCTTAAGAGGATTGCATAGCTCGTACTTTCCATGCTAAAAGAGAAAACTCTTTTCTACCTCTTAACATTGTCCGATTTCAGTGATTTTTTTTTCATGGAATCATGACATTGTTTACTATGCCCGTACGTTTTCTTTTTTTTAGTTTTTGAAGTTAAGAGGTAGAAAAGAGTTTTCTCTTTTAGCATGGAAAGTACTAGCTATGCAATCCTCTTAACTATCAGCTTTATAAGAGTATTTATACCTATATTTATTAAATCTTAATTCTAAACTATTACTTTTCAAGCCTTCATGTGGGTGTAAGGACTATAAGGTGGAAAGAACAATTGTATAAAAAGTAATTTACATTCACCACGCACCTATATAATTATAGACTATAGCTTTTATAGACTTTTCTAGATCAATTCTATTTCTAGGTAGACTAGAAAGGCTATTGAAGGCATAACGTATGTAAAATAAGTATTAAGTCTTAAGGTTTAAAAAATAAGGTTTAAAAAAATTATAAGGTTATCTTTTTTGTTCCAGAGATTCTCAACCTTCACAATAGTCACACTTAGCCTGTTCGTCGGCACAGTCATATTAGGTAAGTGCTTATTAGAATATTAGCGAGGTGTTTAATTTTTTGTTTCTACTCTTAGATATTAACATAAACGTTCCGCCTCCGTAATTGGCTGTCAAACGTTGCGATGGACGACGGAACCTTGGAGGCGAGTTCGCTGGATAATTACTCTTATTTACTGATAAAAATGTTAATAGATACTTAATTACATGGTGAGTTACTTGTTGTAACCTAGACACAAATTCAATCTCAACTTTGATTTGATACGCAGTTGACGTAACATGATAAGAATTCAGTTTTAAATTTGTATTCTATGGATGGATTGGGCGTTTCTAAAATTTTACTCGATTTCTCTTTGATAGTTTATAGATATATTTTTCATTGATAGTTTAGATGAGGATTTTGTCACAATGTTGCCAATAAATTAATTAGTTTCCTATTGTTCTCGGATGATCGCACAAGTGGTGAAATAAATGACAAAGTAGCATTCTGCTCTGTCATTGACCCCGATATCTGTCTATATAAAGAGCAATAAAATCCTTCTCAAAAAACTACCTTATTTATACGCCAAGTAATAATATGCTGGCCTCTCGAAATATCGCATACTAAACTGGCATTCAACTGCAACATAAAGCTTATGTCGCGGGCTGTTTTTTGTCGATAATTACTGTCAAATGTTATCCTATCGACAATCCAAGCTCGCAGAGATAGGTCAAACGCAAGCAAACAATATATTAGAGTAAGTATGATATCTTGCTTCCGACGAATTGCAGTAGGCTTCTGGCAGTTTGTCAGCAGATAGATTCTGTGGCGTCATTAGAAGTGGCATACTTATAAGTATGTCCAGCACTGGAAGAGCTTAGGCTGTTAAGAGTAATAAAGGCGTGTATATAGTTCAATTGTATTAACCGAAACGAGTGTGTAGAACAGATCAGTCGATTCCAGGCTTCTGCATGATCGAAGCTCTGAATTGAGTATATAAAAAATTTAATATGTTCATTATTTGTTTATGAACTCGTAGGAAATTCTCTTGTTCCAGTTTGTAAGCATGGCTCGTCATGGCACGTGTCGGGCACGCGCGTAGCACGCGCAGCCTACCGCGCCTTCTCCCCCGAGCGCGTGGACTGCTGGCTGGCGGTGCACGTAGGGTTGGGCCACGTCAATGTAACGCTCACTGGTGAGCTCTCATTCTTCAACGTTAAATGGTACCTAGTGAATGTAAATGTTTGCTAAAGGCTTCTTGTAAATTTGTTAGGCCTTTTGCACGTGCAATCAGGTTTTAGGGTACAATTGGTACTTCCATCTAGGAGCGCATTTCTTTAAAAAAAGTGCGTCGATATTTGGGTTTAACTTGAGCCTACATACCAATATCTAGAGAGTAGCATAATCACCTTCTTCGTCGGTTCAACACTTTCTTCCTAATACTGTTAACATATTAGGCTGTAGTTTTATAGCAGTAAACTGCCTCATGGCAACCCTATTAGCAATTGTCCTTAGTAATGCTATATAATAATACCACCACCATACTGCTGATATAGGCACAAGATAATATGCATCCAACAGTTAAGTCAAAAGTAGATACTTAGATATAAGTATTTTTCGGACTTTAGTAACCCCAAAGTATATTTTTAAGACATCCCTGTGGTAAAATGTGGGTCACTCCAATTCTCAGGCTGATAGTTGAGCTTGTAGCATTTTGTACAATATCACTTTATTGGTATCGGTTTACTATGCCAAAGCATCGTACCATATCTTAACTACGAACTTACTTTATCTGAATAAAATGGAAGATCACTGCTGATTAAAACGTTATCTGGGTATATCGGAGCTTGTTAAACAGTTTCATATTTCAGCTCTATCATGGGGTAATACAAGCATAGGCGACCCCGGAGTGGATTACAATGAAGAGTTTCCCTGGGAGGAAGCTGGGGCCATCCAGGAGTGGTACAAGGCGGGGCTGACGCGAGGACTTCCCTACCCGGTACTGTCTGTAGCTGAGCATTTCGCTGTTCAACATGAAGGCTTTGAGTGGGGAGCTAAATACCGTGCAGCGGGATATACAACTTCTACTCTATTGTGGTATGTTTATATTTATTTTATCAGTGTGATCACAAGACAGATCAACTTGGCCTAAAGTCAAAGTCAAAAATCATTTATTCAATTTAGGCATCAAAGACGCACTTATGAACATCAATTTTTCATTATAATGTACTTTAAAGACTACCGCCGCGTTCCAAAATATATAGAGCCTTCCGAGAAGAAGCGGCAAGAAACTCGGAGCCATTCTTTTTATATAGATGTTTTACAATGTTTCTACTTAGGTGCTACAAATATTAGCTCCAGTGTGTTGCCTTAAAAAAGAGATTAATAATGGTACTCGTATCAGTAGGGCAAGACACCTTAAAATATATGTAATGTGGATTTAATTTGAGCTTGCGTAGGTTACATTCTCTATTTATCAATGTCAAAAATTTTACTCATATTACATAACCATTTTAACGAACAGGAGTAACTTGTCAAGTAACCAGTTGTCTTAGAATGTAGCTAAACCGTAGCGTTATATTATCTTTGGCTAAAGCTATGAAATGTTTTGCGAATATAACAAAAACGTTTGGAACATGGAATTGTTTGGTACGTGTATACTTACACCAAAATTCAGATTCCTTATGATACTTACAAGACCTCTGGTGAAGGTAAGCTGTTGGCATGATGAATGTAAAGAACCGGTTCTGACCAAGTTCAAGGTACATCCATTAGGTAGATAAATCTGTCATACATCGTTTATCAGCACTTGCAAGGTTTATGTGCAAGTTTCCTGTGTTACCGGGCCAGGGTTACGAGTAATCGTAAACTTCAAGTTATTGCCGACTTGTCTTACTAAATACCGACTGTATATTATACACTTACTATATTACATGTATTATTACTTACTATGGCCTTTTTAACCGGGTGCAAAAATAATATTTATTCCATTCCATTGCATGCAATCACAGCCTAGACATAATATGTCCATAGCAACATGCAATATTGTGTACTCTTTTTAGAAGTAGAACAGATAAGATATGTACGCAATTAAAGCATTCCATGGACAGAAATAAGACATACGAGTCTTAAGTCTTGTTTCTATAATTAACCTGATTGATAGTAGTAAACCTGAACCACCAGAGCCTTGGGCGTTAAACTTTACACCACATTTTTGTACAAACTTACTTATATTACGAGTATATAGTAGCGTTGTACGCTTATATCTGCTACCCAGTAGTTTAAAACTCGGTTGTGCTTGTTTTTATCTGTGAGGGACGGAGTTATAGAATATTGCCGCTGCCTTGAGGATGCGAATCGTCAGAGGTCTTGCTTGTCCTTCGATTTCTTAAAGAAAATTACTGCTTCATGCCATATTTGACACTGCTACAGTGAACAATTCCTTCAAGGCGAACTCTAGGCGAGATCTACAACCGTATTCTTAATTCGAAAATACTTAGGGATAACTTGTTAGGGGTAACCCGTTCTTGGTATTCGGAATTTAGCTTTTAAGATAGCTTCAAAGTAACAGTGTGAGGATATCCACGTATGGCCGTTTTCTCATTTTACAGTAATACTTAACTCTTATTTGTTCACATTAATATTCTTTAGAAGTCCTGAAATCATTTGCAACCTCCCCGTGATCTGTTAGAGATTCCCTTTTAACTGCCAATTTTCGTCCAATTTTCTTTGCGCCTGTTGATAAATTAATCACCACAATCCTATGTTTCCAGGACAGCGTTAGCGCTTTGGCTGCTGATGAACCTGCTGCTAGTAGTGGTCCCGCGGTACGGAGCATACGCGATGGTGGTGGTCGGCATGACGTTGTGTGCTGCAGCGGGGGGCTACTGGGCTTCACTGCCGCATGTGCCACTAGTGGTCAAGCTTGACGGAGCCATGCTGTTCTTCTCATTGGGATGGTGCTTCTGGCTAGTACTTGTTGCAGGTATAATTACAATCTTATTTTAGGGTTTAAAACCATCTTAACTGATGTGATCTCTATAATGATGAACACTCGTGAGAAAAAACTTCCTATACACTTTAAACTCGCAGGTTTTCCAAAGTAATCAACAGAGAAGAGTTTCTCAACAGAGAAAAATCTATACGTGGTGGCTCTTTAATTATTATAAATAAAAATATAAAACTCAAAGAACGAAAAGACATTGTGAGCCTATCTGTTGAACGAGTAATAGAAATGTCCTGTATTGAGTTTGAGCAGTTCCTTGTTCTATGTGTATACAGACCTCCATGCTCACCATATGATGATTTTGAAAAGTGCATGGAGGAAACATTAATTAAGCTATCTAATACAAATAAATCAATGATTATCTGTGGAGACTTTAATATTAATTTGCTAGAAAATAATCAGGTAGTGGATAACTTTTTGTTACTGTTTAAATCTTATAATATGTACAATATTTTCTTGGGACCTACTAGGATAACAGCCACAAGTTCCACCTGCATAGACAATATATTTACTAATCTCAAACCTATTAAAAATTTCATTATAAATAATCTAGAATCAGACCTCTGTGGTCAACTAGCAGTGTTTCCAAGAAAACTAACAAACCCCAAAGCAAATATGTTAGCTTTGTTCCAATAAATGCAAGCCGCCTAGAATTGTTAAGAAGTAACATATCCCGGAAAGTGCCAGAGTTGCCCAGTCACAATGACCCAAATATATCATATAACTCACTGTTCCATCTTATCAGTGATGAATTTGGCAAAGTGTTTGTACCAAAAACAATATCTGTTGGTAATCGTGCTAGGTTTAGTGAATGGGCAACTCCAGGAATTTATAAAAGTAGGCAAAAGTTATATGAAATGTACCATGAAAAATCGTATAATCATAATCCTGTATTTTTGGAATATGTCAATCGTTATTCTTAGTTATTTAAACGAGCATGTTCCTTAGCTAAATCTATTTATTTAAGAAATAAGATCAAAAATTCTGTTAATAAAATAAAAATGACGTGGAACATTATAAACAGTGAAACTAGTAGGAATACAGTGCGTAATCGAGACTTTCATTTAAAAATTAATAATAAAGATGTAAGAGCAGATTTGGAGGTAGCGGCCGAGTTTGAGAATTTCTTCACTAATATTCCTTCTTTAACAACCAAAACTCTAAAATCTTCCTCCATCTCTGCTGAGATCTTACTTAAACAAAGTGTAACTGAATGTGACACAACTTTTAAATTTTCAATAGTTAATTGCAAAGATATAGTAAGCAGTTTCAAAAGTCTAGATGCAAAAAAAAACGGCAGACCTATGGGGTCTTTCTGTGAAGACCGTTTCTTCAATTATAGATGTCATTGCACCCAATCTAGCAGCTGTGTTTAATAGTTGTGTTGCAAGTGGTGTATTTCCTGACCTAATGAAGCACAGTAAAGTGGTTCCTTTATTCAAATCTGGTAGTACTACTGATCCAACAAATTTTCGGCCTATTTCTGTACTACCTACGCTAAGTAAGATTTTCGAAAAAATTATATTACATCAATTAGAAACTCATTTTAGTGCAAACAAAATTTTCCATAAGAATCAATTTGGGTTCACAAAGAATCGCTCTACTATAGACGCAGGTATGGAACTTATAAAAGATGTGTTTGATGCCTGGGAGAACTCTCAAGATGCCTTAGGTGTTTTTTGTGACTTATCTAAGGCATTTGACTGCGTCCGACATGATATACTTGTCAGGAAATTACAACACTACGGTATTAGGAACATGGCTCTCAACCTTTTGACTTCATATTTAAATGATAGAATTCAAAGGGTTGACATAAATGGTAAAAAATCGCCCGGCTCTATAATTTCAATGGGCGTTCCACAAGGTTCAATACTAGGGCCGTTCTTGTTTTTAATCTATATTAATGACTTACCTTATTATGTAGAGAAGAATCACGAGATTGTATTGTTTGCAGATGACACTTCACTGTTATTTAAAATTAAAAGGCAGTTATTAAACTATGACGATGTTAACAATGCATTAGCTAAAGTTGTGAATTGGTTCAATACAAATAATATTCTCCTCAATGAGAAGAAAACTAATTGTATAAAGTTCTCGACACCAAATGTGAGACAAGTAGAATCCAATATACAATTGAATGGAACAGGGTTGGACCTTGTGGAGTCAACGGACTTTTTAGGAATTACTATAGACGCTAAATTGCAATGGGGTCCCCACATAAAAAAAAATGTCTAGTAGACTCAGTTCAGCGGCTAATGCTGTTAAAAAAATTAGACTATTAACTGATGTAGACACAGCTAGAATAGTTTATTTTAGTTATTTCCATAGCGTTATGACTTATGGCATACTGCTCTGGGGATGTTCTACAGATATTAATTCCATTTTTATACTGCAAAAACGGGCTATACGAGCGATCTACAGTTTAGCTCCCAGAGTTTCCCTTAGACAGAAGTTTAAAGACATAAACATTCTAACTGTTGTCTCTCAGTTTATCTATGAAAATCTAATGTATGTAAAGAAATACATTAGCAGTTTTGATAAAAGGAGTGATGCTCATTCCAGCAACACGCGAAAGAAGCACAAGCTATCCGTACATGTAACGCGTCTCCACAGAATAAGTCATTCTTTTATGGGACAATGTATACGATTCTATAATAAAGTTCCCAATGTTATCCGAGATTTGCCTATTAATAAGTTCAAAACTACTATTAAAACTAAACTCTGTCAAAAAGGTTATTACAAAATTTCGGATTACTTGGAGGATAAAACAGCTTGGGACTGATCACTCCAGGATCTATCTACTCGTGTACTAAGATGTCAAAGTGTAGCATGTCTTGCCCTACTGATACCATTATTATGTTCTCTTTTGTAAGGCAACACACTGGAGCTAATATTTGTAGTACCTAAGTAAAAACATTGTAAAACATCTATATAAAAAGAATGGCCCCGAGTTTCTTGCCGCTTCTTCTCGAAAGGCTCTATATATTTTGGAACGCGGCGGTAGTCTTTAAAGTACATTATAATGAAAAATTGACGTTCATAAGTGCGTCTTTGATGCCTAAATTGAATAAATGATTTTGACTTTGACTTTGACTTTGAATCAATATTTGAGTACTACGTGACACCGTGCGTCGGGGGTTACTGGGTGTTGAATGATGAAATCGGAAGAGTTTGAACTTATTTTTCATGATCTATGAATTCTTAGAATAATGTCTCGCAATAGGTATAAAAAGTAGAGTATTCTCCTCTAGGATAGTGCATGTCTTCGTCTTGGGCTGCTTGAACCCTTCGCTTTGCTCAGGACTCTACATAACTTCTTTGCCAGGTCATCACGACGCCGCCTTATCCTATAGTACCCCTTTAGACAAAACAATTGGATAGTGTACATGCACTATCCAATACAGTGCAGGTATACATATACCTGCACATTCTCGTCGCTCCACTGATAGAAAAACGAGGAAGTCATGTTTTTCGTCGTGAAACTGTTTCGCCAGTAGGACCACGAGGAAGACATCAATCTATCACCTTTTCCATAAAGTCCACTTCCCGTAAACACAACCAAGCTCCGACCGCAACCTAAAATGCCTCCTACTTCTTCCACGTTGTACTTATTATCTCGCTGTACAAGCGTTATGCAATTGGTTCAGATGTTTTAAATTATTGGTCTTGTTTATTCCAGGATGCATTTGCGTGGTGGTAGGACTACTAGTCGCGATGTTGGACCTGATCTGGCCGCATCGGTTCTCGACAGTGCTGGAGGTGGACTACGACACGCCGTACGACAGACACGTGCTCATCGTGGACAGCCGGCAGCGGGCGCGTCCGCAGAACACTGCCTCCTTACCTACTAGGATATTAAGGTAATCGTTAACTATTGATAGAATGCGGTAGGAAACAATTTTGGTGGCTATTGTAGGGCCATTTTTTTGCGATCACTACACGTGGTCTTCGGGCGGTGCAAATACTAAGTACCTAATTAGGTTATAGTTGCAAAGCACTTCGATTCTGTACCTTGTCCGACTTGATGGTGATACCGCAGTGTCAGATATACTTCCTCGACGCAACTATGTTGTGAAAGCACTAATGTGTTAAGGTTGAAACGCAACTGTAGACGGTGACATTACTGGCCCATTGAGACTAAACATCTATATTATATTATAAAAGTTTGAAGCGCAGTACAAAGCCGCGCAAAACTTTGAAGCCAAAAGCTGTAGGTGTGAGTATCTCAGGCAACTATCTTGGGCAGGCATGATACTTACCATCGAGCGAACAACTTCCTCGTCTTGTCACTTGTAACCTGTAGATCACACCGTGCATTTGTCATTGATGACTCACTAGTTTGTGTCGATACGGCGTCGCGCCCGCGCAACATTCTCAGCACCCTAGCCTTACCATAAGATGACTGTGTCATGTCAGCAGCAAGTAAAAAACACTCATAAGTATGATTTTTTTTCTCTTGAGTGTAGACCATGACCATAACAGCTTTAGTGTCACTGGAAAGCTTATTTTTATACTATAAAGTGAAAAGATGGCCCAGCGTAACATTTACCATTAGATGAATGACGTGCTCGTCTCATCGCGTAATAGTATTTATAAAATTGGTCATTATTTTCTATTCGGGTTTGAGTGGTTTCTTTTTCTTGTTTACTCTTTAGTAGGTTATACCTACTACAATATTTCCCTCACTGAGATTTAATTGGGTTTCTTTCAGGAGGCTATCTTCCAAAACCCGCGAAACCGAGGGTCAAGTATCCATGTCAGTGGTGAGCGAGAACGAACGAGGAAGGGACAACCCTGCCTTCCAGCACGAGCAGAGGAAACCCAATTCGCCGTGGAGGTACCCGCTCTTCAGGAGACAAATCGATCGGTGAGTTTCTTAAATTAGCTGGTAGCGGGAAAACTAAGAAACTGAAGTAGGTCTCCTGTTCATGTTCGGTCAACCGGAAAAACAACGGATCTACTGTGAATAGACGTCCTCGGCTTCTCTTAAACCTTCGGTATATAGGTATATCACGCTTATTTGAAGAAGTTACAAATTGTAAGCTAGTGTGTGTTGCAAGCTACGAAGAAATATTATCAGGAAACAGAACAAATGTCATACAAAAGTGGCCCTTCAAACCAAAGCGATGTATGATTCCAAATACGAATTAGAAGATTTGAAGTGTGCTCGCTTGCAAGAAAAATGTCCGACTGATGACGTACTGAACACGACTTTTGTTGGGTAATTTTTTTAACGCAGTTACGTTTCCGGACTTATTATTTCTTCGTAGGTTGCAAGATGATATTTAGTTTGTCACACTAAAACGGTTCAATGTAGATGATGTTTGTTCTCATTTTTATTTTCTTTTTACCTTCAAAACCTTTTTACTGTGCTGTGAACGAAGAGATTTGAAAAAAAACTCATTGACTCGGTACTAGGTAATTGGACCTATGGGCACTGTACTGGTGATGAATTTTGTTTTTAAATAAAAGGTGTTTTTTCGATCATTTACTCGTGTTCCTACCAATTTTGTCCCACCGGCCTCATGGTCCCACTAGCACAAGCCTAATGGTCCCACTATTTAAAAAAATCCCACTTATATCAACAATCGGATTATTGACTCATAGTTTTACCACCAAATAAATATTGTAGAACTGTGACTGTGACTCCTCTCTCAGACACTTTCGGAACGTTATATACTGGCCAAAATTATTTTTAATCTCCTAAGTTCCATATCTAAGTTTGCTTGTTCATCTGTCTTGTTCACCTAATGCACATTGTATATATCCAGTCAGCCACTACATTCCATATACTAATATCATAAAGAGGAAAGATTTGTATGTTTGTTTGTAACGAATTGGCTCAAAAATTACTGGACCGATTTCAAAACTGCTTTCACCATTGAAAAGCTACATTCGCCCTGAGTAACATAGGCTATACACGATTCATCATCATCATCTTCTATCACCGCGTGGATGAAACCGCGGAGAGCAGCTAGTTTCCTATATACTATCAAAACACGATGCCTCATTATTTATAAGTAAACATAAGTTATAATTAATTCTATGATATGTTTTTTTATTCCAGAGTGGATTCTGCGACCAGTTTAGGATCGAGTATAAACGGTAACAATTCTGGCATAAAAATGTCACCACTGGCGAGCAGTTTGCCTGCCGCCACCCAGGCCATACCGCCCCACAGGCAAGTGTCACACTTTTTTATAACTTTTTATTCATTCTCAGCATATACAATTTGGGGTCTGACTTGTTGAATATTCCCCAACCATTCACTTTTTTTTATTGTTAGGTTACAAAACTGGCTGTATCGCATCTCTTTCTTAAAGTATTTGTCAAAGTATTCTTGTTCACAACCGACCAACCTACTACGAGTAGATGTAAACACAACATACTACACTTAGCTAAAACATATTCATCAATTCGGTATGTAAAGTTTTTTTTTTTGGTATTTTTTTTATATTTTTATTTCGTAGATTAGGTCATTATAAGAAACTAATTTCAATATTTTTGTTTTATATTCAGTAGTTATTTTATAATATTTTTTTGAAAATTTGAATCCTATGACGTCACTTTTTTGCACAAATATGTAGTTGCGTTGAGGAGCCAAGAAAAGCACGCGAGTAAAAAAAAAGAAACTAGAATTTACTTTGACACTTGACAGTGACACCTACTAATTCGTAAGTCTCTATTCAATCAAAACAAAAGTCCGCTCGTGTTGTGAATCGATAATAAAATGCAAAAAAGTGACGTCATTTAGAGGTCAATGAAAGTCGAATTATTTCATCGTTTTTTGTTAAAATAAATGGCATCTTATCGTTTTAAAAGGTCAGAGTAGAAAAATAAGGGTTTGTAACATAAAATCTCGAAATGGTTTCGGAATTGGCATAGGTTAATTTTTTTTAGCATACCGAATTACATCTTGAACTGTGTATGAAGTTAGTCAGGTTATGCGTGTATCTAACTCATACCCACTGTCGAAACATTCATGCAAACACGAGCGTGTAGGAATATTATTATGTTTGCCATTTCATATGTGCCCTATTTTCGCTCTAGACAAAACATGCAAAGCCGTAATTGCTGAAATCCAAAAATGGCTTCCTTACCAGAAACATTTTGGCTGCCACGTAACAAAACAAAGCGTCATTTTAATTATTTTTTTTGTTAAATAAAATTAACTTCCATAGAGCAAATCCATGTTTTTTTTTAATTTCCGGAGAGAAAATGCCATGTTTTTTAATTTCCGCAGAGCAAATGCCATGTTTTTAAATTTCCGGTGAGCAAATTCCATGTATTGTGGTAACTACACCTAAAAAGGGTAAAAGTTAAGTAATCAATAATAATCAATCTCATTGTATAAAAAAAATATACTACCTACGCCCCGCACTTTCACTCGCGTGGTGATGAATAATGATGATGATGAAAAGTATTCTATGTGTTTTTCCAGTATCAAGTATGTAAGTGGCATACCTTTGGTATGTGTACCAAATTTCAACCAAATCCGTTCAGCCATTCTGACGTGATTGAATAACAGACCTCTATCCATCCAAAAATTCGCATATTAATAAGATATTTCCACATACTGGAAACGGCATACTGTTATTATGTTAACTCGTGAACTACAATGTGGGTCTAAAATTTATTACTCGAGGCTTAAAAACATGTTTTGAGTTTTTATTCATTATGTTAAAATTTTAGTGTTAGTACTGTTTGTAGTTCCACTGGTAAAATTGTATTACTGGCAACTCAGATACTTTATAGAGAAACTTAAATAACTTTATGTTTGGGATTTCAGGTTCGCTTTGTGTGCGGTATGTATTAGAGTAGTAATTTGGTATTGTTGTTTCGGAAATTAATGAAGATAAATTTCATACAAAAACAGCATGTAAAAGTGCATTGCTTTGTCCTATTGATTATACCATGAACATAATATTGATCATAATCATCATAATCAGCCCTTTTTTTTCCCACTGCTGGGACTCGAGCCTTCCTCTCAGAGAGAGGAGTTGGGCCATAATCCACCGCGCGGGCCCAGTGCGAATTGGTGGATGAAATATTGATGATTACGGGTAACTTTGGTACGTTCATTCGTTCATGTTTTATACATTTTGAAGCGTTCATTTAATACTCCCCTAAAATAACCACGCATTCATGAAATCTTTTCAAATTATTGTATATTTTAAATAAATAAAACACACATATTATTTACAATCACTTTTGTATTATGTGTTAAAAATATCGAACATATCTCATTGAAAAACGAAGTGTCCGGCTGTCTGCGGATTCAGCGAGTTTTTTTCCAGAAAATTTTACGGTTTTCAAGCAGTAATGGTCCAGCTTCTCTAATTTTTACCTATTCTGAAGGCATTCTAATACGTAACTTCTGCCTTGAGCTTATTATTTTAAAAAGTCACCTTGTTATGTTTTACGATAGGACAGTCGATATACATTTTTCCTTTTTGTTACTGTAAAGGGCAATCCGTTTCTTCCCTAAATGTTGTTCCCTAAGTTACAATAGCACCCATACCATATTTCGCGCTGTTCTGTGATTGTCATTATAAAACACTAGCTGCTCTCCGCGGTTTCACCCGCTCGGTGATGGATGACCATGATGATGATAAATCTTATATAGCTTATGTTACTCAGGGTGAACATAACTATCCAATGGCGAAAGAAATTTTGAAATCGGTCTAGTACTTTTTGAGCCAATTCGTTACAAACATACATACAAATCTTTCATCTTTATATATTATAGTATGATAGGTCCTTTTGCCACGTTAATTTAGTAATTTCAATAGCTACATTACTGTTTGATTGCAGAATATCTGTCACTGAGTTGGTACTCACCAAGCCTACCTAACTCAGTAATTATGCCGAAATGTATAAACTTATTTACTAGTCATTTTCATTTCAGATTTCGACCTACAATTCCAGCAGCAGAAAGAGTGAAAGAAATGTGGTGAACTGTAAATTAAAATATGCAATATGTGAGTTTTCTAACGATAGAAGAGTTTCAAATTTTTAATTGGACTAAGACAATGTATTCAAATAGTTGATCTCGTAGACAGATTATGAAATTCTATGCCTTTTCATCAAGTTGGCAATAATTATCGTTTAACTGATTAAATTGTAAATATGTAAATTATAATAGAATTTAGTTAGGTTCCTAAATGTTTACTGTAATATATACATCCAGTGTCATAATTGTAAAAAAACTAGATAGTAATTTTCTGTAAGTGGTGACTAAATATGTTAATCTAATCCTATGCTACACTTTTATTTAAAGTAAGTTATATGTTACATAACATACAATACACAAGTGAATATCTTGTGCCATGTTACTTGTTATATGACCTAGAAATACAATACAGTGACGATATAAACGAGGCCTTAATTAAGATCGTTTTAACCAAATTTCTACAACATTCTGACTACTGTCCTGATAGTTGTTTATCAGAATATATATTTAGTACGCTCCATTGACATATACGTATTATCAAGGACGATTTAAATTTAGTATGTTTAAAATAATATAACATACGAAAGAGATCTAGTTAGGATAATGTATAAATGACGCTTCAGTATGGTTTTATTTAGACTCTAATTTCGAGTATTATAATTACTAGAAAGAAGTCATAGATTAACGTCGTAATTAAGTTATTTATTTCGTAAAGTTTCTGGGTGTGAATGAAAATGTGATATTGATGTATTAGACTAGCTGTCACAAATTATAACAATCTATGTTATAAAATGTAAGGGATCACGGATCATATTCAATGTTGTGAAAATGTGTTTGCAACAGTGAATGTGTATTGTTGCCTACAAATTGTAATCTATAATTTGTTTCTACCTACACTCTACTTCCTCTTCTGTAGCCCTACCATAAGTTGGCAACATAAATGCCATCTATAGTCGATACTCGAACTCGTCTACCTATTAAGCTCGCGATTAGCGTACTCGCTGTCAATTTTAGTTCTACAATTGACCGCGAGGTGGCCGCGTTCTTTTTTTCTTATTTTTTTTTTGCGGCCTTTTATATCAAGCATTGATTGGTGTCAATGTTGCAAACTCATGGTAGGTCTACTGTACCTATTCCTCTGTATCTATTCTTTAATACTGATTTCTAAAGTTTACAAAATCAGACACTGATAAAATCTAAGCCTAATAGAAAATAACAATATGTAGGTACTTGTTAAATTTACAAAAAAGTTGGTAAAAATGATTTGTAGTTGATCATATTTTTGATATTAATTTTTAATTTTTAAACCTAAAAATAAATAAGGATCAGTACTACAGAATGATGAAACAGTTTAAATTATATTTTGAAAATTGTGCAAATGTTAATAATTAAATATTTAAATAATTATTGTTGAGTCACTTAGCTCGAGGGTTAAAGGGAGAATTTGATGAGTGACAGTTTCGAATTGTATTTATTGTGATCTAGGAAAAATACAAATTTTAAAAGTGAAATGTGTTTATTTTTATATATAATATTTTACATGTGACAATTTAGCTTTTAAAATGAGATCCGTAGGAAAATATTAAAAAATCTCTTATAAAAATATCTTAATTCAAAATAAAAATAATTTAGCTTGAATATATATGTAGGTACCTTCACTTAGGTAGTTTGATCTTTTACAAGATGTTCTAGGTTAAGTTGACAGAGGAATGCATTCCAGTTCACGTAGCCGTTTGTTATTAAGGTATCCGAGTCCGACCACGACTTACACTGAAACAATGCAATAATATTTATATTTTAATAAATTAAAACTGTAATAATTATAATATTTAAATATTATTACAAGAGTCGTTATATTAAAACAATGGAATTTCTATTGTGTCTGGCCACATGATGACCAACGACCTTTGATGGATTAATTATTTAACAACGGTATTGATTCGCTTGTGCGTACACTTAACTAAAATTCTCTAAACTATGGTAGTTCTTATTATGTTAATACTAAAATCCACATTCGTGTAACACCTTGAATGATAATTCTAAACATATGACTATTCTATTCAAATGTGGGTAGTTTTACATCAGTTTAGACTAGTTTAATTAAATTTGCACTAAACATAACCGCAATTAAACAGAAACGGCAAATTTAAGCAAGCATTATACAAATTTGGACTTAGCGTGAACAGAATAAGAACTACCATAATTTACTAAAAATAGATTTAGTTCGCTAATTTTGGTTTGGTGTTCTAAACAAGCCATTGTATAATATAAATAATGTAATATATTGTTAGAAACGTGAAATCACAAAAAATATTGACTATAAACATAGACAAATTAATTATTTCATTAATTATTTATCTATGCTGTAAATAACAGGTTCATATTAGATCCTAATTTCGAAAGGTAAGTAAATCTTTTCGAGCTATTTTTCAAATGTTATTTGCTACATTTTACTTACTTCCGTATCTTTGACTGGCGGTGCATGTCGTACTATTTTCTGGTACTCTGATTCGGAGAGTGCGAATACTGGCCGAGTTTGGAAGTCCAAGAACGTCAATAGGTCGTCGTATTGGATATAACAATGTTCATCTTTATGTAATCTGCCAAAAACATAATAGGATAATAGCGTTAAGGAAGTCTTAAAACACCTTAGATCACATAATACCAAACATCTAAGATTGTTGCCTTAAAACGGCCAGTGAAATAAGGGCACACATAAACGTATGGACATATTTAAGGCCCTGCAAGAGCAAACTTTTAGGTATTTAAGGGGGTGAAGCACTGGCCATGACAGGAACAAGCGTGCGTCTGTAAACACGATAACTTTTTCGCAGTTTTAATTTGTTTAAAATAAAAAAGGAAGCCACAAGGGTAAAAAAAATCTAGATGTTTCTTTAATTTAATTCGAAATGAAAGATTTTTTTCTGACGTTTATTTGCAATTTTTTTCTTCAAGGTGACAGGTAAATATTGTGCAATATTGTTAAATAAGTCTTTTTTTTTATTTTAACTATGCACTGTATTTTTCAATTTTGTATCAGTAACTGTGCGATGAAAAACATAGCGTTTTACGGATCTTTGGCTTAGGGCAGCGCCTCAAGTTTAGTATGGACCAAGCATAGCCCACGTGACTTAATGATCCATTATTATTGATTATAAGAATAAATTACCTTAGAAGTAACCGTGTATTTTTTTAGTTCAAATAAGAAATAGTTTACGATCTCGATGTTGGAATAGGATAAAATTTAAATGCAAAAGTTTAACATTTTTGATCTGTTCGATCATTATAATCTTACATGATCTGAGTTAAAATCGGTGTGAGCCACTTTCTTTTTTATCTTTAAAAATGTTAAATATTTTAATACGATAGGATCAAATATTTTAATTACCATATTAAAATTTATTGAATTTAATTAATGTGTTTAAGGCATGAACACTGAAAGCGTGATTCGAAATTTTATTCGAGATAAATCTATACAAAAACTACTAGCAACTTTATATTATTCATCATCATCATTATCAGCCGGAAGACGTCCACTGCTGAACATAGGCCTCCCCCATAGAACGCCACTTGGACCGGCTACTCGCTTCCTGCATCCAGCGATTCCCCGCGGTTTTTATGAGGTCGTCGGTCCACCTAGCGGGGGGCCGGCCTACACTACGCCTTCCGGTGCGTGGTCGCCACTCGAGAACCTTTCTTCCCCATCGGTTATCAGTTCTGCGAGCGATGTGGCCTGCCCATTGCCACTTTAACTTGCTAATTTTGAGAGCTATGTCGGTGACCTTAGTTCTCTTACGGATCTCCTCATTTCGGATCTTATCACGCAGGGAAACACCAAGCATAGCCCTCTCCATTGCTGGTTGAGCAACTTCAAGCTTGTTAATGAGGCCCACAGTAAGGGACCACGTCTCAGTGCCATAAGTCATCACTGGCAACACACACTGGTTGAAAACCTTGGTTTTCAGGCTCTGAGGTATTGGGGACGAAAAAATGGATCGAAGCTTCCCGAACGCTGCCCATCCAAGCTGGATTCTTCGTGCGACCTCCTTGTCGAAGTTGGACCTACCTAATTGGACAGTCTGTCCCAGGTAGACGTACTCGTCTACAACTTCGAGTGTATCGTTTCGAACAATTACCGGTATAGGTGGAACATGGACATTGGACATGATTTTCGTCTTATCCATGTTCATCTTAAGACCAACCTGTTGGGAAACTCTACTGAGGTCGTTGAGCATGGTGCCGATATCCTCGAGCGACTCCGCCATTATAACTATATCATCGGCAAAACGAAGGTTAGTGATGTATTCGCCATTAATGTTGATGCCACATCCTTTCCAGTCCAAAAGTTTGAAAACATCCCCCAAAGCGTTAGTGAAGAGTTTCGGAGAGATGACGTCTCCCTGTCTCACACCTCTCTGCAATGGAATTTGTTCCGTACTCTGGTCCTGTAATCGGACTGACATAGTGGCCTTGCTGTATAAACACTTCAACGCTTCGATATACCTATAGTCAATTTGGCATCGCTGCAAGGACTGCAGTATGGCCCACTTCTCGATAGAATCAAAGGCTTTCTCGTAATCCACAAACGCTAGACACAGTGGCTGATTATACTCTTCGGTCTTCTGTATAATCTGCCGTAGTGTATGAATGTGGTCTACGGTGCTAAAGCCTCTTCGGAAACCGGCTTGTTCAGGACGCTGGAACTCATCAAACCTGCGTGCGAGACGGTTCGTGATGACTCTCGAAAACAGCTTGTACACGTGGCTCAAGAGCGATATGGGCCTATAATTCTTCAATAAGGTTTTATCACCTTTTTTGAAGAACAGCACCACCACGCTCTTGTGCCACGTTTCCGGTGTTTTGCCTTCGAAGATGACAGAATTGAATAACTTCTGGAGGACTAAAAGTATCGGTCTACCACCCGCTCTCAGAAGTTCAGTCGTAATTCCGTCCTCTCCTGGCGCCTTGTTGTTCTTAAGCTGTTTGAGAGCCATTCTAATCTCGTACAGGCTGATGTCCGGGATGTCTTCGGTATAGTGTCGGACTAACTTTGCTCTGGTGTCCTGAGCTGCTTCAGTAACGGGTTCGCGCGTCGAGGTATATAACTGTCGATAGAAGCTCTCAATCTCTCTCAGAATCTCAGGCTTGGATGAAACGATACTGCCATTTTCGGTCTTCAGTTTTGTCATTTGGCTTTGCCCAATAGACGAATCCTTTGCAAACACTTTAGAGCCCTGGTTCCGCTCAATTGCTGCCGTAATACGCGCAGTATTATAAGCACGCGTGTCGCATGGACTTACAAATTCATCTATTGAGTTTACCGTAATCCGACATATCAACTGCGGACTGCAGTCTCATTTCGCTCCGTTCTGCCATTAGTTTCAGAGTTTCTTTTGAGAGTTTTTGAGCTTTCCTGCGGCGTTTGGTCTCACAGAATTCGGACCCAACCGCTTGGACAGTTTCCACCAACCCGTTGTTCAACTCATCCACTGTGTCGCATTCAGCTAAGCACTGAAAACGGTTTTGAAGTTCAAGTTGAAACTTTTCGGGGTTTTGGATTTGGGCACGATTAGGACGGAGCGTAGACTTCACCAGACGTGACCTCTCAAGCTTGACATTGATATTCAATGCGCCTCTTACGATGCGGTGATCGCTGCCGGTTTTTACCTTGCTGGTCACAGAGACGTCATTGAATATGCGCTTATTAGTCGTCATGATGAAATCTATCTCGTTCGTAGTGGAACCGTCGGGACTCATCCACGTCCACTTCCTGGATGGCCGCTTCATGTAGAAGGAGTTCATCATAAAGAGTCCCTCCTTCTCCATGAAGTCAGCCAGCCTCTGTCCCCTCGAGTTCCGCTGCCCGTATCCAAATGGCCCTACTCTCAACTCATCACGTTTCCTTGTGCCTAGCTTTGCGTTGAAGTCTCCCATTACAACAGTGAAGTAGGTTTTAGAAGTATGCATGGCCCTGGATATATCCTCGTACATACTTTCTACTTCATTGTCCGAGTGTGCCGAGGTCGGTGCGTATACCTGTATAACCTTCAGCGAATACCGTTTGGTTATTCTGAGTATAAGGAACGCTACCCTAGCCGACACACTATCGACTTTCACTACGTTGTTAACGAGAGACTTGCGGACGAGGAACCCGACACCACCCTAGGATTGTTGGTCTCCCTCCCGGTGGAAGAACAAGTTGCCGGAATTTAGAATTATCGTGTCCTGTCCCTGTCTTCGGACTTCAGATAATCCCATGACATCCCAGCGTAACTTGAGCGTCTCTTCCTCCAATTCGACCATCTTTTCGTCGGTCCTGAGCGTGCTTGTATTGTATGTTGCTAGGGCCAGGGGTCGTTTTTGGGATTGGTAGCCGGATCTCTGCCGGAGATTCTTCGCACCCCCTGCTCCACCGTTACAATGGCCGCTACCGTAGCCACGGATAGCAGAGCTGCCGGGAACTGGGGGCCGTGGTTTAATGTTAATTGTCATGGGGGGGATTTGCCCTAATGCACCACGCTTGGCAGGCGTCTTGGTGATCGCAGTGGATGTTGACGCAGACTGCGGGAAATGCTGCTGCCCATTTCCCGGATATTCCCTTAGCCGCCTCTTACGGCACCCACGGGAAAAGTTAGGGGGGGTACAATTCGTAGCCGGTACCACCACGGCATTATATTATTATGTTCATCCAACTGTTTTCAATTATACATTGACAAGAGTGTGTTTGTGTTGTGTTTTGGAGTATATAAACATGAAATTACTTTACATAAATACAGAAAGTACTTACACATCCAACATACAGTCCATGAGATCATTGTTTATAGGCAGTCGATTAGCCCTTAAGATCTGCCTCAATCTCTCTTTTGGCAGCACTCCGGTCCCAGTCTCGTCTGCGTGCAGTAGCCCTTCACGAAGCCGGACTAGATCGTCCCAGAGACCACGGGTCAAATCCGAGAACACTAGAGACCTGTGAATTAAAAATTTCTGTTAAAATTGATAAAAATAAAATCTTATATTAAAAATACAGAATTATATAAAAAAATTAAACAATGTTAGACATAGTGCCACCCTTGTATATCTTGGTTTTGAATTAGATATCTTTGGAATATGTATATGTTTTTTTTTAGATTTTTTATTTCCAGCTCATCAATGTCCATAAACATAATATGAGTAAAATATGTTGTAAACCATTGTTATAATTATTAATGCTTGCTGACATTATATTAGTAATAGAACAGGTTCTACTTATGATGGTATAAACCTCATGAGTCATTATTAATGGATTAATTTATTTATTAAATAATGGAGTAGGTATTGGTATTTTACCAGTTACTTGGTCATGGTACCACGATAATGAATACAACGAAAAAGTATAATATGTTCACATTATATGGCTATCTGCAGAGGTACTATCAAAGTCCTACCGACTGCGCCAACTTTCTAAATAATTAGATTAAAATTTTTGAGGTATCTTACGGATGTTTTCTACCTGCTATCTATTGAGGAAATATAAACAACTGCTACCTTTCCAACTAACGATTGAAATTTGACTATATACATGGCACTTATGTCAAATTTCTATCAGAAGAAAAGACCAATACATAGGATATGGAAAACTGCCGTAAGTTTATTGAAGTATTAATAAGTATCATATAATCTGTGCAGCAGCAAATCGAATCAACATCAAATAACAACAACAATTAAAATTACCGAATAATAATGAAAATTTTAATTACCGTATCATTTCTCGCCTCGGACTTTTCTCCACACCAGGATCTCCTCGGAAGTATCTAATAATCGTGAGGAATTCATGTTCCGTCATCTTTTCGCACATTATTTCTTTTAGCGCTTGTCTGAAAACATAACGTGCTGAACTAATATATATGATAATATGTAAATACCTAATAAAGAACGAAAAAATTCAGTGAGAGCAGCTTCAGAGAAAAGCTTCTTACCTACTCATATGCATTCATTAAGATTCCCCGAATCGCGAGAAGCAAACACATTTATACCTACATCTCAAACATCCAAAACCCGAGTACAGACATTTCTACTCATCACACAAGGGAGAGTGATGAACTTATACGTTAGTTAGCAGTCACTCTCCCTTCGAAGGTAACCAAATAAGTTCGTTCAATTAGGAAAGATAAATAAGGCTTTTGAAAATAAAGTCAAAATAGACTTACTTGAAACATCTCACAGACATAAGATCTTTCTGATTCGGCAGCACGGCTTCCATGTATTTTGCTACAAAGTTCTTGTACCCATTTTCAACACTAGCAAGAGTTCGCCGTATCTTGTCCATGATAAGTGCTATGTTTGCCATTGGGTACTGAAATCATTTCAAAATATTTCAACAAGTGCAAAAAGAAAGCTATTGGACGGGGAAATTCCCACAGAGTCAAATAGGTGACTTTTTTTATTATTTGACAAGGCTTCCTACTGAAGCTTTGAAGGTTTCTCTAGATATATTGCTATACAGCAGCATTGTTATAGCATGTTGTCTAGCATGACGCTTATCAATATGTAAACTATTAAAACACCGCTAAGTATTGTAATTCCTTTTTCATATACAGGGTTATTGGTTAACCTACCTATTCCCGTTAAGGGCGCGTAGTTAACATAGTGTTGCATAGTCAAATCAGTCAAAAACGATCGTTTTCCTAAATCTAATCCTAAATCATACCATTTTCGATATGTTTGAATTTAATTGTTTTATTATTTATTAGTTTTTTTATAAGTTGCAATCGTCTACAACAACTTATTTATTCATTTTACATACAATATCTGTTATTGAGGTAATTTTAAGCATCTCATTTTACATGTAAAAATCAAATAATAGTAATACACACTTGTAAGTGTTATTATTACTATTAATAGATTTATACACATTTAAATTTAATTCAAATATCTCGATAACGGTTAGATTTAGGATACGGTGTTTCATAGTCAAATCAGTCAAAAAACCATGTAAACTACGCGCCCTTAACGGGAATAGGTCGACTAACCAATAACCCTGTATACCAATAACCCTTTTATACTTTCGAGCAAGCTGATGGTAAGCACTAAGCTTGCCCATTACAGTTGTAATGCCACCCAGAACTGTAGCTTTACGTGAAACCAAGATAGGTATATTGGTTTCATCTTTTTCTGTGTTTTTCTCCCCGTAATTTCATTTCTTACAGTGCCTTTCACACCCTAACACAGTAATGCTTGTGCACTTGCGGTAGTACCAACTAAAAAGGTCTCGCAAGAGAAAAGAATAAAGAGAAGACCCAGTTGCACAAGAACCTACCACCAAGTATACCAACGTAGGCCTACTACCATGTCGGAATTCCCCGCGATTCACATTCGATGGAAGAGGAAATAATATGAAACTGCACAAGGACACGTTATAATTTTCTAATTATTACGAATAAAAAAACCTTTTTCTCAAACATGCTTAGAAATATGAGCATTATTATGACAACCTTCTTCGAGATTAAATGAAATTGGTGTACTGGGGCCTTACTATCAGCTTCATAAAAACCATGCAAGTTCCGTGCAGTTCTTAAACCTGGCTTAAACAGATTTGAATGAAATCATACCATGACGCTAATTTAGGCGAACTGTTTAAATATTGTTTTCTCCAAGGATAAAGGATAATGTTGTCCATGGTATTCTAATAATTAACTAAAACCAACACTGCAGACGCCTAAACGTTGGTAAGCTGATTAACTAAGTGGATTTAGAGCGACATGTTAACGAGAGTCCATCCATACAAAAAAAAAACAGGTAAACGGTTTTTCTGCGGTTCTTGAATAGTAGGCCTAGGCAGGCCTGCTTTAACGTTGCCTTAGCCGGGCAGTTTTCTAGAAGTCCTGCTTTAAGAGCTCATAGTAAGGCCCCTGGTCAAATACATGCGAGCAGCGGCCACCAAAAGTTGTATGACAACCCATATCTGTCATGGTGTAGCGGCCAAATAAATTACATAATAAACTTCTGTCGTGTTATTAAAACATGTGACGACCTTTTACTCCAAAACGTGACAACCAAGGAGGCAACTTACAATTTATTGAAAAAAATTCAAATGAACACTGTAACGCGGGTAAAAATATTGTTGTTCATCATTGATATGGATCATTGATCATGGCGGATGGAAGTCTGCCCGGGTAGCTGCAAGCTACATAGAAGCGTCGATAACATTACACGTAAAATCAACGAAAATACCCAATCTCGACCATCGACTTCCCATCAAAGTTTTGAAATACAGAATCGCACTGAATACAACAAATTCGACTTTTTTAGAATTATCCCAAGCAACATAATTCCAGGGAAGTCTACTTTAATATTAATAAATTGTACATTCAACTGTATTTATAAATAAAAAAATCTACCTAGGTACTACATAGTTTTAATTACTGCGCATTATTTGAGAAAATACCCTAAAAGTACTAAAGTACTATACAAGCCTTGGCCACAACTAGGCGTTGACGGACTTACGCATTACACGTTCGTACGTACCTGGTCAGCATTGACTTCCATATACCGCAGCGCATATTCATCCGCGCTCACTAATCGGAACCGGTGGTGGTTGACCACCAGCTCGTTGCCGATCCACATGTCCTTGTCGGTGTACGCGGGGGGCTCTTTGGGGACGTAGTAATTCACGTCCGGGAGGTACATTTTACATGGTCGGAAAAATTGTCCACCCTGCACAGAAATAATAACTAACTAATATTCTAACTAAAAATAACTAACTAATATTAATAGCGTAATCCATGATTTTAAACATGCCGATACAGATCGCAGTGCTTCAGTTGTAGTTTTTTACGGTTTGGAATATGTTTCCAATAGTTCAATATTTTCAAACATTAGCATTGAATTATAAAGAACATTTAAAAATAGTAACTTGTTTGCGTTTGGTCGAAATTAGCATATAACTCTATAAGTGTGAATCTGACATCGAGGGTTCTGTACAAAGAGTATTTGAAAGGCCTACTTATGTTTGAAGTTAAAAAGGAGTATTTATGCGTATAATGGGGAGCTCTTATAATTATATAATCGTCTTCCTTCTATATATTTTGTATGGAAAAACGATAAAGCGACTCCAAATAATCTATGTTTCCAATGCGAGTCGAATTTTTTCCATAGAAAATGTATATGGGAAAAGTTTTTGGTGATTTCTAACATTTCTAGTACTCAAACGAGGGTTAGACCGATAGAGCCTTTTGAAACTTATATGAAATATGGCCGATTGGGATTAAACATATTTTAAAGTTATAGTTTTTGCTAAATCTGTGAATGCAGTTCCAAATATCTCAAAAAGTTATGGATAGTATTCTATGAACGTTTTCCTGTAGAATAACGGATTAGTGAACTGCCCTTACTGTCCCGTCTCAAAAATCAACCTTGTATAGTCATCTTGGGCAAGCAATCAATTAGTGTATTTCCTTTGCAATATGGTAAACTTAATATGGAATTAATTTACGCACGAAAAAGATTACCTTGAATCCTGAATTACGTTCGCCTAATTCAAAAATACCAATAGTGTCATCGCACAATAAATATTTAACTATGAAATATCGCTTGAGGTCGTCCGGGTTGTCCGTAATGAGTCGCGCCGCGAAACGCAGCACGTGCGAATCAAATCCAACTCTGGAACACCAAATTGTGGAGAAAGAAAGTAGGTAAGTAGGTATATAGAAACATTGACATTCACATTCACAAAACTTAAGATATTTTACATCTCTCATATTCAGTAAGTAGGTCCTTATTACCCCCAAATGGGGCTTGTAGGTGACCAATTAGCGCTCTAGGGTAATAATGTAGCTAGAAAAGCCCTAGGGCGGTTTACATCTCTCACATTCGATAAGTAGGTCCTCATTACCCCAAATGGGGCTTGTAGGTGACCAATTAGCGCTCTAGGGTAATAATGTAGCTAGAAAAGCCCTAGGGCGGTAAGTAATGAAAAAAATACTTCACTCTTTCAAAAAGTTCGCGTACATCTAACCATCATAATGGCAATAGACATCATGCATTCAGCCCAATGACAAAAGAGGTCGCTTCGCTATTCAGCCTTGTCTTCGTATGAGTATAATAGTCATCAATTTTATTTTTGTAATGCCGGTTGTTTTCTACTTACCTCACAATCGAGATGTAAAGCAGAGTAGTTAGCTCGGGTGTAAGCATCAATTGCACCCTCGCTCGAACTATAGGCCTCGAAATGTCTCGCGCTGCAATTGATGCCTTACAGCACTTGGCTACTAATCTACTATTTAAGCTATTCATTAATCCATCAAAGGTCGTTGGTCATCATAGGGCCAGACACAATAGAAATGTCAATGTTATAATATAACGACTCTTGAAGGGTTAATGTATAACTTTGTTTTCGACATTATTTTATTTCATTGTTATATTTTGTACTGCGGTGTCGTAACATAGAGTTTATATGTGTATATTGCATTGAGGCCGATCTTAATCGAGTATCATTTTCGCAATAAAGGGATTAGGAAGCCCTAAAAAGGCAAGCAATAAACCCGTATTACCATATACCCGATACTAGAATACTATTATTACTATTACTATTTACTATTATTCTATGATAAACGTATCCATAAGACACTTACACTGATTACAAAACAAATGTTTATAAAGAAGCGTGTATTTATAACGCTGAACCGGCTCAACAGATTCGAGTGAAATTTGGAGCACATAAAGCTAAAAGTAGAATTAAACATAGTTGTAAGCAATAACGTTATATAAAATATATAGGTATATGTGTTATATTATGTAGGTGTATTATATAATATTAAAATTTTGCTAAATATAATATATCTATCCTGCAAAAAAGTGTCCTGTGGGATAGTTCAACGCCCTCCACGCGAGTGGAGCCACTGGGAGTTGCTAGTAAATTAATAAGGGTACGTTGACGAGAGGCAAACTAATAAATGTCGAAATATGACGAATATGTCAAACTACGTTTTATGAGACAATGCCATTTCATGACACACACAGCACCGCGTCGTTTTCTACATATGTAATGTGTTCAATTAGTGTATGTGGTCTCTAATGTGTAGAATATGTAATGTGATGTGTGTGTCTTGCATAAATATATTTTCTTTCGTTCTTCTTTCTTTCTATTTCCACTTGCTACCATCCTCTTTCCTTCAAATCTCAACGTGTCAAAATATGATCGTGTCGAGATAATCTCACCACGACGGGATGATTCCCCAACAATTGATAAAATTGACTTTATTCATTATCCTGTCCATAGATCCTGTCTTTATAGTATCCTATCTTTTTTATTATTGTTTCTTCGAGATTTGATGTGTAATGTGGTGGATTATCACCGTTAAGTGTTCGTGCACGAGTGCAGGCAAAACGTAATTTCTTTGATTTCTTCGGCATCTCCTTAGAAAGTTTTAGTTAATGGAATTAGCAATGAATAAAATGAGTTATAAAGTTAATGGATCCACCGCTTTACTAAATCGTCACTTAGACAGGACAGTGACTTATACTTGTGACATAAAATGTATTTATGTGACTGTGACTACATGAATAAAAATATAACTTGATGAAACTATAAATACAGTAAAAGCTCCTTATTCGCGGGGTATATGTTCCATAAATATGCCGCGAATACAGAAACCGTGAACACGGAATGTTCATTTATATGGGATTATAGGGGATACGTTCTGAGCTGACCAAATAAAAAAAAATATATGAAAAATCAAACAAATTGAAGTTTTTGTACATTTTGATTAATTATCTTAATGTTAAGGCAATGGTTTGAAGATTTTTTTAATTTTCTCTTGCTTGGCAGTTTCAATTCAGACTGATACGCAGCAGTCGCACTAGCAATTTGCCTCTTAAAAATAAGAGGCAAGATAAGTAGAGACGTGTTACTTGATCACTATTTTTGTAACGAATGTGAAAGACGAAATAATAAAACACGCAAAGCGGCTTTTACCATAGAACAGAACAGCAACATTTAAAAATATACTTTATTGATTGATTGATAAGGTTGCTTTCATTCTGTTTGTTTACATTCTCAAAAACACCAATCGCGGAAAGGCAGCTTATGGCAAAGTCCTCGGCGATATCATTTAACAACATACTTTAGGCACAGTTGTAATAAGATCTATTTCACTCTTTTTATTAGTCCATTTGACGGCATCTACAAAGGATATTGGGTTGTATACCTATTCGAATCCTTTTATTATTATGTATGTACTTATTAGATCCGCGAATAAAGAAACGCGAATATAGGAATTGGGTCGCATTTTTTTAATCCGCGAATCTCAGATTACAGAACAACTTAGCGAATAGTGAAAAATTTACGAGTGCAGTAATAAAGAAAAATCTAACCTATCTTTATGAAGGAACTTCATGAAATCCCGATGCGGTGCTTTGGGCTGGACTGTTCGGCAGTTTTCCGCAGAGTCCTCGTACGTGCCGTAGCCATTCCACGGAGGTAGCTGCCGGTCTTTGATGTGAGTCCCTATGCATTCCGAGCTGGTGTCCTTTGGAATAGGCAGGGGAGTGAAGGCATCTAAAGATAATATTACGGTAGTGTAAAGGCGCCGATGTAAATTGAAGACGGCACATACCAGAGAAGATCTGAATTTCATAGGACACAAAGTATATGTCCATAATAGTTTAAAATTATTGCCAATCGAGAACTTCCAGAATTACTGAAATATATATTACCTACAACATAGACGAACCAAAGCACCTTCACTGATCTTTATCTGACTTTGAAGTAGTGATTATGTTTCATTATAATGATGTATGTACCTACTTATATAAAACTGAGATTCCTAGTATATTTGGAGCATCTTCTAATTCATAAATATACAAAAACCTGTATACTTACTAAACAGTTGATTATTGTATTATTGTATGCTACAAAATAAAAAGTATTCTGTAATTACCTAACATCTAGCTAGGTACTTACCCATACTATCCAAGCCGCTTTCGCTTGCTTTTAAACGTTGACTTAAATCTGACATAGAACTTAAATAGCAAGTAACTTATAATTCCATGTAGTTGAAACAGTGTATTTCTTACGCAGTGAAATGTCAGATAAAACCACAACAATACATAAGTATACCATTTGACATCTGCATGAAATAGGTTTAACTGCCTACAAGTAAAAGTAATTAAGAAAAAGTATTTACTAGAGAAAAAGGAATCACTTAATGTTATTATTTAAGAAAAAGTAATTACTTAAGGCGCGCTCGTATACTGATAATAGTAAAAAGCAGAATTTTTAAAACTCCTAGTGTAACGATACAGATAGATAATATATTATGAAAAAATACCAAAGTTAGAAAAGGAATTGGAAAAGAGTAATACTTAACCGAATAGAATTCATAAATATAGCTCTCTTTCAGCAGAAAAAAATCCTGAATAGGACCACAAAAACAAACTTTCACGTCCAAACTCTCAGAATTTTAGGCGATAACACTATTTTTTTTAGGTAATACATAGACAACGTATACGAGTAAACGCATTTTCGCATTACATCGTCCAATCTAACAAGCGATTTTCAACCTTACGTAAAGCATCGTAAATTATTTTAAAATTGGGGTTGGACCGCGTCTTAAGCAAAGATTTTAATTCTATAATATAGACTATAGTACCTATTTACCTGAAGTTAGAACTATCAAAGGCTAGATAATTCTTAGCCGACTACCATTTCCTTTGCATAACCCTTTGTGTACCATTGACGTAAATTTACGTGGGTTTCATTCGTAAATCTATTGCTTTAATTATCACGGTATAGGAAGGGAGTATAAGCAATGAGAACACGTAAATTTTTCGTTCGTTTTTCAAAAGTGAAGTTGTATAAAAATGCCATACGCCCAAGTCTGAATTGTGAAGGATCTATTATGCTGTGAAAATTAAAATCCCATCACAACAAGTGTAAAAAGGTACATCTAATTTTGATAGGGTTATGTCAGTTACTTTAGCACCTCGTAACGTTAATTGCTCGACTATAGAATAAAATTTTATGTTGATCAAGTAATTACTTCATTGAGATATACTTAGCAACAAGTAATCACTTTGTTTATAAATACGGCTGTAAGTGTTTCTATATAGTTGTCATTAGGCTTACCGAATCCATATGTGACGCGATAATATTCCTTAGTGAAGGGGTCACAATCTGTCAGCACCACCTTTCGTCCATACACATTGAGTACAGCGCCGATGCTCAAATCAGCCGGTGAGTACGACGCCGTTTTTGGGCCTCCTGTCATTTCCACTTGAGGGGGGATTTTCTGAAATAATAATAATATTTGGTCAATGGTATTGTGGTGCATTGTAATCACCGAATAAGAACGACATTATTCCATGGAATTATTAATTATTACAGGACTGAATAGTAACAATCAATTGAGAACAATAACAATGAATAAAAATTAAGGATAAGTACCAATTTAAATTAAGGTCATTGCGTAGATATACTAGCTGCTCTCCGCGGTTTCACCCGCGCGGTGATGGATGATTATGATAATGATGAATCTTATATAGCCTATGTTACTCAAGGTCAATGTAGCTTTCCAATAGTGAAAGAATTTTTGAAATCAATCCAGTACTTTTTCAGCCAATTCGTTACAAACATACATACAAATCTTTCCTCTTTATAATATTAAGTAAAGATAAATGTTTAACGAAAGTGACTCATCTCCCCAACAATAACAACGAGTAAATATTAACGATATCAATAAAATTATGTTAATAACGTAGATGTTTGTACAAAATTTAAATGCTAAACGAAAATCCCTTATCTCCCCATCGTTCCTCCAAAATTGTACTGAAATCAACATTAGTATACAACTGCTGATATAAAACAAAAAGCAAGAACTATTGTAAAAGTAGCTTTTTACTATGCTACAAACAATTGCTTTTAAACAAAGTTAGATACTCTATTATTATGGAGGATCCCAATAATCTATCTATCCGCGGTTTTTCTTACTACCGATAGAAATTTGACATAACTTCCATACAAATAGTGTCAAATATCTAACTCTAGTAAGGTAAACCGGCGATAGATAGATTATTGGGACCGGCCGTTAGTGAGACCGCGAAGTAAACCATTGATGAATCGTTTATATAAATATTATCCCGATCGATTTTTTCATTTCTGAAAAATTTAAAGAATCACCAACACCACTCTAATACACTGAGCAATTGCCTAGATGGTGGAATACATTACCTACTTACTTAAATATATTATACAGGCTGTTTAGCGCATACTCCGACAGGTATATTAGACGGGTTATTAGGGGGGCGTGCACTAGCTTTCTCACACTTGTCCCGGTAGTTTAGATTATTATTCTATATTTTTTAAGCTATCGTGACTCTATGTGGTCATGGATGGGGTCTATCGGAGATACTAACGCATGACCCCCAACCCCCTATATAAAAGTATTGTAATTATAAAAAAATAAGTGGGCTAGTCTTAACTCTCTGATCCTCAATCCTTTAAAATAAAAAATGTTGATACTAGGTACAAAAACACAAGTGAGCAAAGTCATGTGTTATAGCCCAAAGCTTACAATGAATGGGACCGACATACCTATTGAAATAGATGCAAGAAATTTGGGTGTGATTTTTGATAAGGATATGAGATTTATTAAACATACGAATGAAAAATCAGGAGCGCGTTTTATAAACTAAGAGTATTGTATACTATAAGGAAATACATCTCGGAAAAGGTACGCATTCAACTGTGTGATTTATTGGTGCTCTCTCCTTTTAATTACTGTTGCGCTGTATATGGACCTAGATGATGGGCAAAAACAGAACTTACAAAACAACGAGTGCAAAACGCGTGTGCTTGAGAGAGCACGTCACTCCTTTTCTAGTCAAACACAATATCCTCAACATGAAGACTAGACGAGAGCTTCATCGTGCTTGCCTGATTCAGAAAGTTATCTGGAGCAAAAAGCCCGAAAATTATTTTTGAAAAATTTACATGGACCAAGCACAATCACACATTAAACACTCGCTCTAAACGCCAATTGTCTGTCGATACCACAACACACTTCTGTGCGATTTAAAGGTTGCTTCAAATACAGAGCGTCAAAAGTGTGGAACAACCTTCCTCCACCTCTGAGACAAAAAATAAGCATATATAGTTTCAGGAAAAAAATTAAAGTTAATTTACTTGATCGGCAAAGAGACATTTTGAAGCACCCTTTAATACACAAAGTGAAATATCAAATTACCCCCTCACAACTACACGTATACACATTCACACGCACCTTCCCTCACACTCACATACATATATCATCACAACATAAACACAGCGCTTACGGCTCTATCATACGCATTGATGTAATATATTTTATTAGTTTTTTATAGTGTTGTTCCATCGTAGGCTTAGTTTCTATGTGTAGCTGTTTTGTATTTAATTAGAAACTCTACGCAGTCCCTCACTCGCCACACCTATCTCGGCGAACGCCAGCCCGAGCGTAGGGGTATATTGAAAAACAGCGTCGCGGAAGCATGAAAATGTCACGCGACTTATGCTGAGTGTAACCCTTTTGCCAGCAATAATCACCTTACTTACCATTATCTGCATACTGTTTTTTTATTTTTTTTGTGTTTTTTTGTGTGGCAATAAATAAATATTTCATTTTCATATTTCATAAAAATATTTCATTTCATTTCATTTTCATAAATATACAGAGCATCTATTTCTACGTCACTTACTCGTGGTATTCGCATTCTTTTCAAGAACATAGGTGCAGCTTCTACTCCGGAGTTAGGAGGCATCACTTCTTTGATTTCAATGGTGTCATCCGCTAAGAAGTAATGAATCTCTAGATAGTGCATTACTCCGAATTCAGAGTCACGGTCATCCCAGTAACCGTGAAACCTATGGAAATTATAGTTATTAGATAATGCATGATAAACATATCTACGTAAGACATATGCTTAACATTATTTATTGTGTATGATAATTATTTGTCAATAGCTGCGCCCCGCGGTTTCACCCTCGTGGTGATGAACGATGATGATGAAAAGTATCATATGTGCTTCCCCAGGATATAATCTATAACCTCGCAAAATTTTATTACGATCCGTTCAGCCATTTAGGCGTGATAAGGTTACAAACAGACAGACAGACATAGTTATACTTTTTTTTCTAAAACAAAAGGTATATTTAAGGGTGATAAGGTAACAAAGAGAGAGAGAGAGACAAAGATTCCTTTTTTTAATAAAAGTTGGTTATGCCTTATAAAATCTGCCAGTGAAAGCCTCGGTAAAATCCGTCGTTTCAGAGATTAGCCGGAACAATAAAAATTTAAAGATTGTTTTTTTTTTTAATGTAAGTACGGGACTTTCCTAGGCATTTAGTGAAAAGCAGTAAATTTGGAATTACAAACAGACACTTCAATGTTATGTATCTATGTATAGATGATGCGGTGTACGACGGATAACGCCTGCCTTCAGATTTTATATAGAGTGGACAAGGACCATATAATAGTATCTTCCCTGAGAGTGGAGAAGTGAAACCGAGAAACACATATTTACTTTAGGTACAATTTTCCCACTTTAGCCAAAGTCAAAGTCAAAAACATTTATTCAATTTAGGCATCAAAGACGCACTTATGAACGTCAATTTTTCATTATAATGTACTTTAAAGACTACCGCCGCGTTCCAAAATATATAGAGCCTACCGAGAAGAAGCGGCAAGAAACTCGGGGCCATTCTTTTTATATAGATATTTTACAATGTTTTTACTTAGGTACTACAAATATTAGCTTTAGTGTGTTGCCTTTCAAAAGAGAACATAATAATGGTATCAGTAGGGCAAGACATGCTACACGTTGACATCTTAGTACACGAGTAGATAGATCCTGGAGTGATCAGTCCCAAGCTGTTTTATCGTCCAAGTAATCCGAAATTTTGTAATAACCTTTTTGACAGATTTTAGTTTTAATAGTAATTTTGAACTTATTAATAGGCAAATCTCGGATAACATTGGGAACTTTATTATAGAATCGTATACATTGTCCCATAAAAGAATGACTTATTCTGTGGAGACGCGTTACATGTACGTAGCCGTAGCATTATATAATGTAGCAACAAAACGCTTCGTACGTTGTGGTGAAAGTTACGAGCGTGTATATAGCGTTGTCGTATCGCCGTACGAATAGATGGAATGGGATTGGAGGAGTCAAATCAAGTAATCCCGGGCCAATTACTTGATAACATCATTAAAACGTTGAAAATCAACTCTCTTCTTACCTCAACACTTGTCTATCAAAATCCAGAAACTGTTTGAATGGTCTATGTTTCGGTGGTTTTCCGCGACTTGGCGCTCTCTGAAAAGATACTCGTTATGTAAATATTGAGTTTGCTTTATGAATATCTACATCGATTTCGCATTTGTTTGTCTATCAGATTTATATTTCAGTGAACAATGTGTCTCACCTCAGGACTGTCAGGCCAGTTGATCGGATCGGGCACGTTAATGCCGAGGCGGTTGAGAAACACTCTTGTGAAGTTATCGCAGTTGACGATCTGTCAATTAAAGATTAAATTTAAAAATCTTCATACGTTGCATTTCACTTACAGCTTCAGCTAAAGTCATTTTAGTTATTGTAATGTATGTAGTATTATGGTGTACGTATGGCTGTTTAATAATGCAGTACTTGAGGATTAAAAATTAAGGCACGGAATAACTAGACGAACCGATTGCGGCTGACAGTCGGCTGCCTAAATCGGAGCCACAAATCAAAAGCATAATATGGCGGCGAAGTGCCAAGCAGTGCCTCTAGTGAGAGGCCTACTGTGCCAAGCAATAGCTGTATATGTACGAAACATCTGCAGATTGATGAGTCTATATTGTATTAGCGTACTGTACACGTGTGTGAATGCTCTATTTAAACACCCAATGCTGCTTTATATTATAACGGCGAATAATAAATTGTGCTTCTCATCCCTCCTTTGTGTTGATAATTTTTCTCATTTTTTTCTTTGAATTTTTGTAATGGCCGGCATTAGCCAAGTGTTCATGTGATACACGAGCGGTAGAGTTGCTGAAGAACTTATAAGTAAGTCAAATCGGGAAACAAAACAAACATCTTAAAACAATTGAAATACACGGAATGCCATTATACCTTAAAGACCTTTCCAAAGAAGCTGACTTCACGTCCAATGTTTAAATCGAGCACGTCGTAGTAGACATCGTAGCTGAATGGCATGCGGATCCTTTGGCGGCTAATCATGATTCCTGCACGACATAACATATGGTATGTCATTTTAATATGCTCATACACAACGAACTATAGATTCCATATAGGTAGATGTACTCTTGAAACTCTCATGAACGAGTTCGTCCGGGAAAATACTGCCACAATGTAGGTATAGGTACCTACCTATTTCTACCACTATGCACTAATTATCGCATTACCATGTTCCAGTTTGAAGGGTAGGGGTGGCGGTGAAGTTACATGAGACTTAACAACTTAATATGCAGCAATCCATCTGTCACACAAAAAAGTTAAGTTTTAGCTTGCTAGGTGTCTCGAATGATCAGTGTATCACTGTTGTCCTGATCATTAGCAGACCATCAACATTGCCTAATTTGAGAGCTCCATCAAGAACCTAAACATTTAAACTCAAATTCCAAGTCTGAACTATGACAGTAGCTACCTTAGTTGGAGCAATGATAGCTGTAGGGGTACTGAGGTTCTTTTGGCTCGATCAGGCTTGTGTTTTCCGTGAGGGTAACGTCGTGATGCAAATCACAGTGTGGTGTTTTTTGTAGTGCGAGCCTAACTACCTAACTTTTATGTTTTGGTACCCACCTTGCGACAGTCCACTGTTGTCAGTCTTTGGCTCCATGACCTTGATGGTGCCGTCTTCTAGGTAAAAGAATATGTCCACCTTCCGCAGAATGCGTGACGCGTCGCGCATCTCGTGAAGCGATTGTTGAAAGTATGCTTGGAACCGCAATATCTGAGAGCAATAATCAGCATTTAGCTTTGACAATAAATTAACTAGCTGGTAGGTAGTATGCGGTAGTAGTGGTAACAGGATCTTGATTGTACTCACTATTGTTGAACAGAATGAATGAATAAAAATTACTATTATCCGAAAACATAAGTGTTCCATCTCAGGTATTCCACCACTAACAATAATTTTCCTCCAGTAGAATTTGAAATCAATAAGTATGGATTGTGGCCCACGCAGATAGTTTTGGTGTTCTACATATAATTCCCGTGGGACGCACGGTTTTTCACATTCAAGTACAGAACTATAATAGAAAGTACCTACTTCATAGTTAAGTACTATATTCTGAATTAATCTCCGCCTTGACATTCATGAACATGTCGCCAGATTTATATAAACCACACCTACCTACTTCTAATTCAAAACGTCTTTATAAATAAAAAATAAAACATACAGCATAAAAGACACAAAAAAAATATATTCCATGTAAAAGAGTGCCTTATAAGTCTACTGCCATTCAGCTCCAGCCAAGCAGTCGGCTTGTACGGCCGTCATTTGGGAGGATATGAATCAATAGTCCACAGGAGAGGGTACTTACCCTTCAGCAAATCACTATTTCATGAAACCGGTGTTATCTAGTTAGGTGACAAGACATAGATTCTAAGTAATAAGCACTATTTTGCAAAATCAAAACGATAATAAAGGTAAAATCTTACATGCTTATCATACAGGATCCAAGTGGGTAGATCCGGCGCTTGCTTTCGGCAGTAGAGTGAAGGAACTCTATTCTCTCCTTCGGGTTTGTCCACGAGCATGTTCACTTTGTCGATAGTCGTGAATACGGGTCGAATCCCAAAATTCTTTTTCCCAATCTACAAAATAACATCAAAGTCAAAAAAGTATCAAAAAAGATAGATATGCAGATAGAGTGGGGCTTAAAGTATTATATAAAGAATTAATTAAAAAAATTATAGCGAATTAGTATTGTAATAGAATTTTGAAATACTTAAAAAAAATACTTAAAAGTAATTATTATTCGGTGTATCTTGTGTATCAGAGTTTATTAAAAAAATATATAATTTTAATTTCTAGAATTTCGAAATATTAAAAAAAATATAATTAAAAGTAATTTTTATTTGGTGTAACCTGTGTATCAGAGTTTATTACAATTTTAATTGATTTAATAAATTTCTCGAATTTCAAAGATCATCAAGATTTATCATCATTTATCATGCTGTGCAAGTGCACAGCATGATAAATGATGATAATGATAGTGCCAGCCTAGCTACCCAACACCTCCAAAATCGCTAAGGACCTATTAAGACTAAGAGTGTGAAAAACGACTATAAGGGGTGTACTGCGACTAATAATAATGATGGGACTGATATACTAAAACTGACTACCTAATATGACGTGTTATATGGGGAAGTAACAGTTATTGCAAAGAATATTATTTTCTATTTGCATAAACATTAAATAAGTACCTAATAATAAGAATCTATTATATTCCAATATTATGTACCTATATTTTCGTATTTTTACTAGTTGCCGTGTTTATATGCGAGTACTTACATCTTCGTCTTTTTAATTTAAGATCAATGTTACCTATTATATCATATTATATGACAGTAGGTACATAAGTGATACGGTGGATGCACGGGTATTTTGTAGTCATAATATACTTTTACCTAAAAATACTAGGGACATGACCAAACATGACTAGGTATATTCAATATACCTCGATTCAACAGTGAACATGTTTCACTTACCATAGGATTGCTTCCGTACCCGGGTAAAAGGGGTAATCTTGGATTTCGAATCGACATGATTATTTATATTGTATATGTATGTATATATAAAATCAGAAAAAAGCCAATACTTAGTAAAAACCACAAAGCAAATCGTCATGAAATGTAAACAAAAAGGTCATTACTATGAAATCTGTGTATAAACAACAGACGCAAAAATTATTGGTTGCTAGGCGACATTTTCCTCTTTCTTTTTTTTTCTTTGGTATATACCTACAATACTAGACCTCAGTAGACAAAATAAAAAAGTCTTAGATTAGACTTTTTTATTCTGTCTAGATAGTACAATATTATAGGGTGCTGACCTTTTTTTATTGTACCTACGTTAAACCAATCAGGACACCGAAATACACTTATTATTATTCGTAGCCTACTTAGCATGTTTTAATATTTTAAATAACTCTATACTAAAAAAACGATGTTTTATATTTAACTTTTTAAATTGGCGCTAAAACATTATTCAATGGCGGCCTATACTCCGTATGACGTCACTAATGCAAAACAAACAGTGTTGTGATTTTTTTCATTTTGCTTGCTTGGACTGCAAGCAAAATGAATGTTCACGTTAGCCGAGGTGAACACTAGTAATCGTTGAGCGTCGAATTTATGTCGGAACAACTATAAATATATAACTTTATTTAAAGGGATATGTTGTTATACTTTAAATAAATAATAAGAATAATTTCTACTTGTGGTTTAACATTGTTGAACAGAGAGAAATTGTATTAAATGCGAAGTATAGTGATCAGTATATTGAATAGGTAAAATGTAAAATAATAAGTGAATGCTCTGTCTTATTTAAAATACCTTATTAAGGAATACATTCCTTATAAAGTATGCTTAATACAGCGATAATGTTAAATGAAATGTTACAACCCCCAAGCAAGCAAAACTTGAACATGGAGATGGCGGGAAAAAAACCATGAATGACTATTATAATTAATTTTCTTTTGTGTTTATTCTCAATAATTGACGTGTTATAGTGGTGGATTATTAACCGTGGATGTTCAAAATGTAAAGTGTATAAAATCATAAAACATTATTTTTGTTTTTATTTCATCAACCGTGTTAGCAAGTTTTAGTAATGCATCCACGTGACTACAAAGCAGTAGTTATTTAACTGACTTATTTCTTAGAGCACACTCTAACTACATACTTGGAAAAAAGTTTATAACTCTGTTACAAAAATAAACCTACATTTTAGCCGCATAATTTGTTCTATGTAGGGTATTCCACCTCAAAAGGACAAATCAACCCTGTTCGTCTGTCTCAAAGTCAAAGTCAAAATCATTTATTCAATTTAGGCATCAAAGACGCACTTATGAACGTCAATTTTTCATTATAATGTACTTTAAAGACTACCGCCGCGTTCCAAAATATATAGAGCCTACCGAGAAGAAGCGGCAAGAATCTCGGGGCCATTCTTTTTATATAGATGTTTTTACAATGTTTATACTTAGGTACTACAAATATTAGCTCCAGTGTGTTGCCTTACAAAAGAGAATTGTCTGTCTGTCAAGATCATTTTTATCATTCATAAAAAGAAAAAATCTGAAATCCATAAACATTGATAACAAGAAAAACAAATTTACTATTGAATAATATTATAAACTTAGGTAACTTAGTATTTAATTAATATAAAAAATGTAAACAAACTTATTATTTGTGGTTGCGGTTATAACCGTGTGTATGGATCGTCAGTTTGTCCTTTGACCTAGTATGAATTTATTTTTGGCTATAATAATAATAATAATAAATGCTTTCTTCACTAGCTTGATTCTCAATCTGTTGTTAAGGCACGACACTATCATGTTTTTTTTTTTCATTTATTGGGCAAACAAACAGTTACACAAGTTTATTAATAAATAAGGTATTAATTAAGAGTACAGTAATAAATGTGACACCAACACCGTTTACCACAGGTTATGTATATACGCATTATATATGTGGCAGTTGAAAAGTAGGTAGTACTATTCTATTATGAAAGCAATTTACGAATCTTATCTTTAAATATACTAGGACGCGTTGCCGCAATATCTATAGAATTAAAGTTTTTATTATATGAATCCACCAGTCTATGAAGTGGAGAGCGTTTACCAGCGTTAGTGCGGCAGCGAGAAGTAGCAAACAATTGAAAAGGGTTACGGCAGTGCATTCTAGAAGGTACTCTATAACACAGCTTATTAATTATAGAAATACAGTCATATCTATTATGGCACAGGTCATATAACAAAACTGATTCAATCTGCTTGCGTCTTGATTCCAGATTTACAAGTTCATATTTATTAAGTAATTGTTCATAGGATAGTCGATTATGATAACATTTGTATTGCATACAGATAAAAAAAATTTTAAAACTCTTTCAAGAGCAACATTGTTTTTGTCATAATATGGATTCCAAATGGGCACAGCATAGTCTAATTGAGAGCGAATCATAGTGAAAAGTATGGATCTTCAGTTTGTCCTTTGACCTAGTATGAATTTATTTTTGGCAATAATAATAATAATAAATGCTTTCTTCACCAGCTTGATTCTCAATCTGTTGATAAGGCACGACACTATCATGTTTTTGCCATTATGACATCATTTCCGCAGTACCTATTACTTCCGTTTTTGGTCACGTGACTTTTGGAAACTTTTGTACATGTTTTATCTACGCTCTGGTAAGCGCCGAAATCACTCGCGGCGTTCGCACTCCCATTCCCTTCATAAGTTTTGACTAATTATATAGAACAGAATCCTGATGAAGATATTTACTTTACCTAATATGTTGCTCCCTCCGTGAGTAATAGTGGTTGCTCCCGTCAACTTCCCCAGGATTTATCGAATTTGACGATTGATAAACAGTACTTGCACTGCTGTATTTTCGGGACTTTTAAAACCAGACTTCTAGAGTAATAGCTACTTCCATACAAAGTTTCATCAAATCCATTCAGCTGTCAAAAAGTTAAGTAAGGTGGAACATATATACACACAAAATTTCGCATCTATAATAATAGGTAATATTAGTGTGATAAAAGCAGGGCTGGCTAAGCCACGGCCTGCTAGACGGAGAAACGCTTGATCAGCTGTTATGTGGTATATCGTCATCTCTCTCGAACCTGTTGTAAATTGACATCATTACATCATTGCGGGACGCCCACGTCAGATTATTTCTCGGAGTATTATACCTGGCGGAGTATATTATTATACCATGGAAAAACGTATTTTAGGTACCTATTATAACTAGGGTTGCCATACGTCCGGAATTTTTCGGGCATGTCTGGAAATTCAAGCTTTTGTACGGAATGCGGGGAGAATTCCGAAACATCCGGAATTCTAGAAATGAAATGAAAAAGACCGCCATAGTTCATTATGCCACGAAATAATGAACTTTGAAGGAAATGTCCGGAAATTTCTTTAAGCGTCGAAATGTCGAAAATAAAGTTATTTTATTAGCGTTTTTTATAAAAAGTAAGCATATTTTAGTTAAAAAATCAATGAAATATGCTTTTTCATTATGTCATGTTTATGGATGATGTCAATTGGCATAATATTTTTAATACAGTCAAATAGCCTATTAAGATATTACGAGGATAATAAAAAAGCAAGAAACAGTTTGGAAATATTGAAACAATTTAATGTCAATAAAGTTAAACACAAAGCAGATTATTAAAATTAAATAAGTAGGGAGCTACTCATACTTCTACCATAAAATAGAAATAGAAACTTCTGACATTGGTATAATAACAACCCTATATTAAAAATTACTCTTTGATAACAACATGGCACAATATATAAAATAGTTAAATGTCTATCATGTAAAAACACAAAACTTATTACTAAAACGAAATAAATATTTAGTTTAGACCATAAAGTTTAGACATTATTATAGGAAAGACACGTACATTGCATCCTATTCCTAATGTTAGATGTTGGTGAATTGTAAAGTACATAATATTGTGTTGGTAGAAATAGTTTGGTGAGTTTACTAAAATCAAGGTAAATAATAATAATTATGTTTGGCTAAACTGGCTAGTAAAAAACGCGGCAGGCGGTACTTCACACAGGGGCAGTTGCTCACTTGTATAAAAACAAGTCCGCTGTTGTGTTGAATACTGCTGCCACCTATTCGACGGATCTGCTAAGTTACAGCTATACCAGCCGTACTCATGCCGTCCTTCTTGTTTCCTGAGAATTACAATCTAGGCATCTTAGAGGCTAAAGTGAATAGATTTTTTCATAGATCAACGTGTTCCATCCTCGCGGACACACCATCGGTTATTATCAGGCGAGTTGATCAAACGTAGATCTATTATACGTAAAAAGTAACTTAAAATTCACCAAAATCTAATTCATAAAGCATCAGGTCGTCAAATTGACTTTGGTTCTGCTGTTCATCTAAAAACTGAGAGCACGTTGGCTGGTTTTGTTTTTGTGGCTGTGTTTCATCAGATTTTGGTTTTGTCGGATTTTTATTTTCTTTATTTTTATCGCCTACAGTGCTTTTAATTTTGGATTGTTTTGTAAGCTTTGCTTCTAGTATGTATAGTGGATCTCTAATGAGCATATTTCTTGGATACCGGGCATCAATTATTTCTGGTAACACACAGTCTAGGTAGAAGGATACCAGCTTTGGTTTCATGACGTTGTCAAAAAATTCGTCATCTCTGTATATGATTTCGGTTTTTAAAGGTTCTTTTTCGCTAAACCAGACGGCAAACAAACACATATTTTTCCCAGTGATATGCAGTTGCCCTTGAATTTGGTAATACCAATCATGCTTTTTGTTTACTGTTAATCGACCTTGCTTGTCAGTAAGCCAAAAATTGATTTTTTTTTCCTTAATGGCTTGGTCAATACCTTTTCTATAGGCAGTAATGGGACATTTAATTTCGACGATAGTTTCGTCGCCACATATGCCGTCTGGTGAAGCACCAAGGAATGGTATATCTGGGTCCAGAAAAAGACCACAAGGTCCAATTTTTATTTTTTCTTGTACTTCCAGCTGTTGAATAGCAATTCTCTCATGTTCGCGTCCATGTTTAATAGAATCCACGTGTTCCAAGTCTTTAACTTTGTACAGTAAATCTTTGACGATATTACTGCAGCTTGTGTCTGTCCTTCTTTTTATGATTCTGCCAAAATTTGAAGCTGTCAGTAATGATCGTCGCAGTTCTAGCCATTCACTACAGCTACTTTGGAGAATCGTTCGTTTTTCAATGTCTTGCCTTTCAGTGTCCGTTTTTTTCAAACTTTCAACGAAGTTTGTTTTAAGTTTTTCCATTTCTTCATCTGGAATGTCTGGCCTTAAGCTACTTTCACCATAGTTTTTGTCACCACAAACATTTTTCGTCGTCAATGACAGGCGCTTTTTTTTATAATTGTATTTTTTCAACAGGTTTAGTCTTTTCAGTTTTCTCTCTTCCAATTTTTTTGTATTTCCTCTAGGGCTTCTACCTGTGATTGACTTTATGACAGTTGATAAAGCCTTTTTTGTGTTGAATGAAACTGCTGCTGCAGCACATCGTGTGTTGTATCCTCTCCGTAGCGAATAATTTACTCTCTTCCCTCCAACAAACTTGGCAACAATACTGTGGAACATTTCCACAATGTTGCTGTCGACGTTGTGGATCAAGCTGCGAGCATGGCTTGCAAAGTTGCCCATAACTAGAGATATGCGCTGCCAAAGGGGACTGGTGAAAAAATCTCTCGGGATTTCGTTTTCTTGCGTTTTCAACTCACAAAAATATCTTTTACACTTGCTGTGGTCTCCGAATGCATGGTGATGCATCAGTAAAATATCATCAAACAGCAATGTGACGTATGCATTTGCATCTTCTTTTTGAGAGTAATATTGTATAGCTTTTACTGTGTTACATCTTATCGAAAGTATTTTCTTTTTTGTGAGTAACTTTCTATGTTTTTGTAAATATTTGGTGTCAGTCTGCATACTTTGAAATTTGTTGCATAGGTTCCGCATTAAATGATTCTTGCATTCAATTTTTTCAACGGTTACGGTTTCATAAGGACGAGCTTCTAATATCTTGTGGTATGTGCTCGAGTCTCCATCCGATATTAGCCTGCCATATATTATACCATGCCGATCTATTGACTGTTTGAAACCCTCCACTATTATTTCTGATTCCATAGATGTGGAAGACCCTGCAAAGTTTTTAAAACATTCGTGGTCTTTGGCATTAATATGTTTCTTTTCAGCTTGTACACATATGCTACAGTACTTATTTTTCACGCCGAGGTGTAAAATTTTTTTCGTCCTTTTGCCAATGATAGCTGCTGCACCTGATAATGCAGAGTAGTTTTTTTTGTACGAACGCTTACTCCAGCACCCATCTACAACTACGTCAATAAGTGGCAGGCCATTTTTTGATATCCTTCCCTCAGCAATGGCTAATGCCTTTTCCTCTTGTCCTGCTTCAGTCATGGAATTGTATGCTTCGGCTTCCCATTTTTTAGCAACAATTTCTTGTCGTTTCCTGAAGAGAGCAGCTGTTATTAACGGAAGATTGAGAGCCGATGCCAGCTCTTCCAATTGTGAATGCCCACAACCTATGGCAATTGTGCCAGCAACAGCTGCATGGTTTACATCAAAATCATGCTCACCATCACAATTTACAAAAAATTTAGAATTGCACATTCTGCATAAAAATGTAAATTTTGAACAAAACCCTATTTGTTTCTCTCCTATTAGGTCTAAACATTGGACGTCGCACCCAAATCCGCTATGCCTTGATATTTCTTGAATTTTTTCAAAAAAGTAACTTATATCTACTATGCGTCTGCCAATAACCTTCCGTTCCTCTTTTGGTTCCTTCTGTATTTCAACAGCAAAATCCGTCGTGTTTAGTAGATGTCGCTGCTCCTAGGAATAAATAACAAATAATTACTTTACTAACACAATACCTATAAATACATTCAGGCACATTTAAATATACAAGATGGACAGACGACCTAAAAGAGACCGCAGGGAAACGCTGGATGCAGGCCGCTTCCAACCGGCCCTTTTGGAGATCAATGGGGGAGGGAGGCCTATGTCCAGCAGTGGACGTCCTATGGCTGAAATGATGATGATGACATAAAAATAAAATATAATTGTGCACTTAGTTTCATAATACCTTATTTGAAATAATAATTATATTCTGAAACAAAAATGGTTCTGAAAAATTGTTATGCCTACCTGTTCATTTGAAGGCAACATTGTTTCTGTTTTTGTTGTTTCCAGATGTTCATCCAGGCACCTGTAGAAAAAATATAGTAATAAATAAGTTTTCCATGTAATAAATTATGATGCTCTGTGTCAAGAACATGTGTGTATTGTGTGTACAGTATCTATACACACATGTAAGTCTATAAGTATTAATATTCTGACTCGCGTTTCTCCTTTTCAATGCGTTATATACGCCAAATCCTGAATTAACATCCCATCAACGCCCAGGCGGTCACCCATCTAAGTACCGGACGCGCCCGACATTGCTTTACTTCGGTGATCGTACGAGAACTGGTGGTGAACAAAAATTTGACACCGACTCGCACTTGGCCATTATTTATTATTTGTTGTTATACTTTAGAGTGTGTAGTAAATTAATCATGTCAAGTTTGACGCTTGTACATATTACCGTTTTTACATTAGAGCTAGTACAAAAATATAAATCGGACATCGATCATAAAATATCGAACCTGTCATGCAATATGACGTCACAGTAGGTTTTTAAAACTTACCCTGCAAGTGCAGTATCTGTACAGGTAGGTTGTTGCTCGTTTGGAATGTATTCAACATTTCGATGACTTCGGTTCCTGCAAAAAGGTATTTATCACTAATAGGTAAAACAGTTTAAATAATCATACATCAGAATAGCTGTGGTTACACCTAGCTTATTTCTTTTTAATTATGATTATGGGTGCTTGTAGTACCCATAATTGAAACTAATGCCACAGAATATCTATTAATAGTTATTCATAAGAAAACCAACTTATAACTAATAACTAATTGTTATTCTGTGATATTATAGTTTCAATTATGGGTACCACAAGTACCCATAATCATGATTGAAAATAAATTAATAAATCGGCCAAGTGCGCACTAAGGGTTCCGTACCACCACAAAATTCAATAACGAAATTACCAGTTATAACTTGGTAATGAACAGAAACTTGTCACCAACTCGCACTTGGCCATTATTTATTATTTTTTTAATATACTTTAGAGTATGTACTATAATCATAACAAATTTGACGCTTGTATGTATTACCGTTTTTACATTAGAGCTAATACAAAAAACGAAACGGGGGAGCCCCTTTCGTTTTAACTTTTATTTTATTTTATTGATTCTTAATTAATCCGCCGTAACATTACATATTCTGTGAAAATTTCAGTTGTTGGCTATCTATTACGGTTCGAAAGATATAACCGTTAATAGGTAGGACAGACAGACAGATATCGTAGACATAGTAATAGGGTTCCGTTTTTACCCTTTGGATACGGAACCCTAAAAAGCATAATTTGACATATAGAATTCAAAATAACTTGGTGGGCCGTATAATGTGCGACGCGGGCCGTGGATTGGACACACAGACAAACAGACAGACAGACAGCGTAGAATAAGTAATAGGGTCCCGTTTACAACCTTTGGTTACGGAACCCTAACAACGAGTAAGTAAGTACGGCTATACGATATAATAATTATGTATTTTAATATGATAGGTATGTACTCACCACGCCGCGAGTTGGGTTCCCTTTTTTTTTCTTAGTTTTGCTATTTTTGTTGTGCCCACCATTTTAAAAGTATGTTCTACACAGAGGCAGTCTATGATGAAAAACACAAAAACATGAACACATAAATAACACTTATTTCACTAAAGAGGTCCAGTATCCTAACAATTTTCAGTTTATATTTAAGCTATTAACTAAATACAAATAGTTTAATTCAAAACACCGGAGAAAGAAGAAAATAGTTACAAAAAATATTTTTTGTAACGGCGCGCATAGTCTGCTCGTCGCAAAGCGCAGAAACAGACTGGCGAAAGTGGCGAACCCCCGCCAACAGACCCGGGCGGGTGTTTTGGTCACGTGGGTTAGGTATCTCCTGCGCTTCTATTTTTAATATTACTAAACATACGTACCAGGGGCCTAAAAAAATAATTTAAAAATCAAATATTCATGTTTTCGAATTTCCTATGTTCAGGTGAAAGAATCAACTGGAACGCATTTGTGGTTATCGCGATAACTCTGGCTATGGTGATGAAATAGACTTTAGAATAATATTTTTTATTCAAAATGTAGCAAGTAAAATAACCTTCTATGCTAACATAATTAATCAAGTTGAATTTCCCTCATGAGCTATATTTTTTTCAAGTCGCTAGGATATGTAGTTTGTCCTATATCATAGGTTAAAAATACCGATTTGGCAAATGTTAAGCTCTTAAAAGCCCACGATCATCGTGAGCGACCTCGATACGTCATCGATGACGTCACCGAAAACGCTCACAACGCTCGCAGATCGTAGGTGGGTTTTCGTGCTCGTTTGCGAGCTGTCACTGTCAAACATCAAATGTATAAGATTCTATCGATTTTTGACAGAAAAGTTGGCGAGCTCTTCGCGACCGCGTAACCGATCCGTTTGGGTTGAACATTGCGAGCATTCATTCCAACCAATGGTGTTCTGAACAAGCGAATTACTACCAATAACCTGGATAACTTTCTGCAATATTAGTGCTTATCTTTTAAGCTTGGTGTAAATGTTTTAAAATGTCTTCCATCAACACATCCAATTACTCTTGGGACTATAAATTTGCTATTAAATCTGAAAAGAGAGTGTCTGATAAAACTAGTCCATAGAAATTTCATTATATATAAGTATTAATAAAATATAGTACATAAGCTAACATTGTTTTATAACATTCTTATCCTCTGTTGTGGTTGGAAACTTGATGATTGTTTTTAAAATATTTAGGTACATGGTTTAGTTAAAGCAACAGTGATTTCTTTTAAGTATTTATATTATACACACTGATCTCCTTGGAGTATTAATTATTCTGACACTGCCTCCTGGGAAAAATTATTTGCTGCTTCAACTACTTTTTGGTAGTCCTCGTGCCGTGCATAGAACAGCAATGCACATTAAACTTGTAATGCAAAGATAAAAAAGTAGTATACCTATCCGGGTTTATAATAAAATAATAATAAACAGCCTGTTGTTTTATTTGTAAGTTGTTAGTATAACCTCAAATATATAAAAAATAAATATGTTTACAGGTCACCTTAGCATAGGCTCCAGTGAGACTCTTTGTGATGGTATTAAATCACAATTAAAAGTCTTCAAAAGCTTACATAAGTAGATGCTTTTAGTAAGTATTTAAAGCTTTCTTCACTAAGGTTATTTAGTGGACATCCAACTTGTTTTCTCATTTCGGCTTGTAATTGGGAATGTTCTCGTCGCTGATCTTCATTTTCAGCTGCTGTCACCATATTCAAAGCAAAATAAATTATTCCTGCCATTTTTATCGTAATACCCACAAATAAAATTATTTGATTGTAAGTATTTTGAATTGAAACTCGATAGGTAATTTTCCCTTTCACACGATTCCACACCTCAAAATTCTCGTGAGTGGCGTACTCGCTAACGTCTATCGGATCTTTCGAAGGTGATTGTATGTATTGTATATGTGTCAAAATAATGACTTATGGTACCGTTTGAGTGAAAATCAAAGCAAATCGTGAATCGACATCGACTCAATGATGTTAATATAAACTGAAAGCAAATCGTGAATCGACATCGTCTCAATGATGTTAATATATTGCATCGACTGTCGATGTCTCACGATTCGTTTTCGAAGCGACTGCGAATAAAATAAACTTGTGGTAGGTACCGATTTTAGTTCTACAAATTACCGCAGGGTGGCACTGTTCTTTTTTATACATTTTTTCGTCGACAGTCGAGAGCGAGCATCGATTGGTGTCAATGTTGTCAAATCAATGGTGTCAATGTGGTAGAGGTACAGACACTGACCTCTATTATTACCTCTATTATTGGAATTATAGAGGTAAGTGGGTACATACCATTATCACAGCCACTGACCTCTAGCACAGTACAAATATAGAGAACAGTACGGAAACTACCTTAACTTGTTCGAAATGTCCCACCGACATAAACTTGCGCATCGATGAGAGCCCTAAGCGGTTCTCGCGATGCCGTCAGCAGTGAGTGTTACAAACTATTTCTACATCTTAACCTTTTTTATATAATCTAAAATATGAAATGTCACACTTGACTGACTGCTATCATCTTATGTTATGTTGTTCTTACAACTATAAATATTGCTTATGTTATAAAGTACTATAACATGTTTACTTTATAAAAGTGGTCACTCACTTTTAAGCATTTCCGCGATCTTTTTAAAAATGCCACGCGCATATTATTATGAAATATATCGTTATGGGTCGATTTCATTATTTTTGAGGGATTTGAAGCGGATAATGCTGACTAAATTTTGTAATCCAAGATGGCGGATACGCGGAAATTTCAACTTTTCGTCATGGGTCTCGTTTTCATGGTTTTCAGGGTTTTGAAGCGGATAGTGCTGATAAAATAGAAATCCAAGATGGCAGCTGGGCGAAATGATCAACTTTTTCGTCATGGGTCTCGTTTTCATATTTTTTGAGGGTGTTGAAGCCGATAGTACTGACAAAATAGAAAACCAAGATTGCGGCTGGGCGAAAATATGGATAATTGTTTTATCAACTAGGCTTAGTTTACATACTGTTACATCTTAATACTGTGCCTCTAGTGGTATTCATAGAGGTCAGTGATCACAGCATAAAGGTTTACATAAGGTAACGCACCTTATGTAACGTTTAGCTTTTAGAGCATTGGTGGCGTTGTCATTGATGGCTCTTTTGTTAAAGCGTTCGTAAAGCTCAAAAACGTTACTTTTGCCACTTTTGCCCACACTCTATTCGAACGCTAAACTGAGCATAAGACCTAAAATCGCATGATTATGCTGTCAATTATATAGCTGTCAAAAAACGATTACAAACAACCATGCTCGGACGTGAGTCAAATATTGCATTTATTGGTGGCAAAAAATATACCTCTTTTTAGCTTTCCGAACGCCGAATATTTTCACCCCAAAAATTCCCAATTCGAACGCCCCTTAGCGAAAATAACACTAAAAACGCTCACAAGGGTTCTATTCGAACGCACTAATAGACTGTTGCCATCATTATGTACTACGGTTTATCTACGAAAATGCTGGCAGCCCTGGTAATATTATTCACAAACAACAAGACGGGCTAAAAGACTAGAATCCATGGTCGAAATAAACAAAAAAATTCACATACAAAACAAAAGTTAATGTTTTGGGTTGTTTATTCATAAAATTGTGTGTACATATATTATCAAATTTGATCAAATAGGTAGCTAGTGCAAGAAAAATTACCAGCGAGTATTAAATAATTAGAATAAAATTGTTGTGCTTTAAAATTTTCACCTTCTCTACAATTCTGAAATTCCAATAGCTAGTTTAGTTTTTATTGGTCCTCCCTCATTTAATTTTTATTCAATTCAAAATGATGAGTGCAAATAACAAGATTATTGCTTTCTTTATATTTAACTCTAGTTTTGGTCCTATGGAAGGAGATGTGAGTATGTTTTTAATATCTTGTGGTCAGAAAACATCATTAATTTGCATATGTTTGTAAAAAAAAACATGACGTATATTTTCGTAGGAATTGAAAAGAATATTATTCTACCACCCTGATAACATTGGCCCTGATGCTCGCAAACTGCAGGTGGGACTGTGCGAAGCTGTGGTCAAGTTTATGAGGTAAAGTAAACATTTTATCATTTTTATTTAATATAAAACTAGGTGGTTAGTTCCCAAGCTTTCTTTCATATTATAGGAGACAGCGTAAATATATTATGTATCGTGCCTAGGTTTACTTCTCAAGATCCAAGTGACATACCCGGTGGCCCAATCATGAACATTTGCTAAAGTGTAATGTTATCCTATCATTTACGTATTCAATACAAACTAAGAGTTATCTGTGCCACAGTTGTACTAGATAAATGACAGTTTGTACTGTATATGTTAACAACACGATTGTGTTACACTTTAGCAAATGTTCGTGCTCGGGCCCCAGCTTTCTCTATTATTGTTTTAAAAACATGTTAATTAAAATATTCTACAAGATTTTCACATAGGCATCTTGAAAGAAAAATTGTTCAGCTTTTTATAAATGTTTTGTTTTAGTACATTTTCTCCAGAGCCCTGTGAGGCTCTGCAAACACAAACAAAAAGGTACATCTTTTACCAACCTGAAAAAGGATACTGGATGGTCTTGGTAAGTGTAGAAGCTTGTAAAATTTATATGTATGGTATGTTTGAATTGCTGTGATGGCACTGTTAGCATTTGCAAAGGTGCATTAGTGTAAAGCGTCCGAAAGAAGCAATATGTCTTGCATTTTACAACTTTTACTTACACCCTAATCACACCTCAGATGTGTGTTGAAAATTGATTGGAATTTTAAAGCTTTATGAATGCTGACCAAAACAGCCCATTACAACAATTTCACTCACAAATTCCCAATTTGAACCTCCTTATGTACATATTTAGCACTTTTAGCTGTTGTTTTTGCCAATTTTTAGTTTATTTTTTAGTTTATTAGTAATGGACAATATCAAAATATGTATGTGCCTACATTGAATTTTTGAATTTTGAATTGTTACTACTGGCAAGTATGTAAGCCTCATGTTGTGAGAGTACCACTGTGTGACATTTATGTTCCTGGGTACATGGGATTGGGAATTTCTGAGAATACAAGCTTTTAGTATTCTGTTCAAAAGTATAGGGACTATTACTAATCTGCAGCTATCTGTACAACACTCTGTTTTCCTTCCATAAAAGGGCTGTATCTTTTGAAACATAATAAGAAGTAGTAAAAACTGGCTGAAAATATGTGTTGTTATAGTTAACAATTAACTATTAACTTACTAATCTAAAAGTTGGCTAAACAGTTAATCTTTTATTTTTCAGGTTGTCAAAATACCATACTCAACAAAAGCTACACCAGCAATAGGTGCAACTCCCAGTCATGATATTGTAAGCTTTTAAAGATTTAATTATTTATTAACTTATAGCTATGTTAATTCAAAAGATAAGAGCCTTATGAAACTTGATAAAAGGCCACAGACAAAATCTTTAATTGTTACAATGTTACAAAACAAAATTTCTCAGTAAAGGAAGGCCAAGCTCATGTCAGCTTGGAGTGATCTACAGATTTCTTATAAAATAAATAAAGTTACCTGTAATCTATATAAAAATTAATCCCATTTTCTAATACTTTGTCGAAGATTCTTATGGAAAAAAAATAACTTATTTAGACAATTTAGAAAAACTTAACAATTACATAAACATTACCATTCCAGTGAGAATGCAGGGTGCAGCTAGCTAATAATAAATATAACTATAATATAGTTTATAGTTATTTAATAAAACAAATATGTACATTCTAATGTTAATAAAGACCCTATTAAAAGAAATAACCTATAACCCCTCACCAGTCGATTGTCAATATAATAATGAAATTTCTATTGTGTCTGGGTTGTTCGACTGATGAAGTAATATTAAATACTTATATGGGGTTATTCAATATAAGTTTCATTTTCAGACTCATCCATCAGTTATGTATGACTTGTTGGTATCGGCTTACAGAATGTTTCATATGTTCCGAGGTCCTTTCAAAGATATACCAAGTGAAGAAATATACTCTACTTGCGAGCAGTTTTTTACGCCGGTGAGGAACTGTAACAACACACCTTAAAGTATTTAATAACATTTCCTATGAGTAGTGATTATTTGAAACCTGACAGTTGAGAGCATAGATTAATACTTATATATATGGCGCAGAAGGTAGTGTTGCAACCAGTCGGTAGCCAACCGGCCAGTCAACTGAACTAAAGGATGCTTATAAAACTGACCCTTAATCAGTGAATTGTTTTTATTGGTATCAAAATGTTTGAATACGAAATTTTAGTGCTAAGTAGGTACTTTTAAGCATCACTTAGCACAAAAATTTCCAATAAGAATCAAATTCACAACTAAATTTTATTTTTTCAGTTCATTACATCAAAGAACATTTGCAATGATGTATCAGATGTAATTCAAGGAATCAACTACTTGCCACTAGACAAAAACTCTTTTTTCAAAATTTTGTGTTTCATAGACTTGTTGGAAGTCAATTATCCTGATTTCAAATGCATTTCTTTCGTCTACAACGAGCAGCTTATTTGGTAAGACATGCCATTGCCACATTTTTTAACATTCATTAATAAAATACTGTCACTGCTGAGAATTATGAAGTACCATACCAAATTTCAGAAGTGGTTATAGATGATGCTGATGAAAAGTACTTCAATACCTACCGAATTCGTCAAAATTGGCCCAGTCGTTTGAGCGTCGAAGAGTAACAAACATCCATACATACAAACTATCGCGTTTATAAGAGTAGGAGCACTAACCTCTGCATAGCTAAACCAAATTTCGCAATTTCTGAGAGAAATTTACCTCGGACCAGATTCGAACTTGCGTCTTATGGCACGGCTTATCGCGTCGCATAAATTTTCGAAAATTACTACATAATATGACATACTTATCGACGCTTGATACGCCAGTAAAAAGTTATGCTTCCACGTATTTGTCATATAAATCCGGCTTTAGAATTGGACTGTTCCGTACCCTCACGTCACATCTTCCCATTTTAGTTGCACTCAGTCTTTTAAGATTATTTTTTTGCGTTACTGCTCTCCACCCCGAGACATAGATAGGTATTATCCCATTCGTCCAACGACCACTTGCTTCAATACCAATCAACGTTAATACTGTAGCTATGGCTTCGAATTCTAGCACTGCAGTAGTACGAAAATTTGCGAAATATTGTCGTTGAAGTATACAGTACAAAATATGAGTTCTTTGTTCCAAAGTTGTACTAGATAATTGATAGTTTGTATTTATCATTACGTTACACTTACACAAATTTTTCTGCTAGGCCCAGTGTATGTATTCGCTGAATGTATACATAAGGACAAGGGTGGCTCAGCTCCCAAATTTAATTGGAAATATACCTATATTTGCTGTTGTAGGAATTCCTTATCAACAAACGACATGCTAACTCTCTACCAATACCTAGTACAAAGTCTGCTGCCTCAGCAAGTTGAAAAGGAGATCCAAGGCGGGGCAATCGCGGCCGCTCAAAGACATGGTCGCTTCATCAGCCCTCCAGAAGGCATCAGGTCTAAAGAAGACCTGCAGAGGCTCCTCAAGGTGCACCTTACGCATGAGGATGAAACTGAAATGAAGGAGTACTACTTGATTGTTTACAGGACTATGAGCGCCACTGTTTGCTTTACTGTGGATGGTGAGGATATTTTTGGTTTATATTGTACCTATTGTAAGAAATAGAGGATAAAGATTTTAAAGCAAACTATATGTTTATACACACATACCTACATGTGTCCTTGCAAATTAACAATCAGATAGTCTCAGAACTAATAAATGTAGCAAATACTTTTGATAATTTCTTCTCTAATTTACCTCAAGAAGTCACCAAGTTACTGAATTCTTGTCCCAATGCAGCAGAAGCTACTCTTAAAGCTATTTTCACGAACAAAGTACCCAGTTTTCCTTTTATAAATACTTCAATTTTCGAAATTATAAAAACATTCAAAAGCTTAAATATAAAGAATACTGAAGACTTTTGGGGAATGTCAGTAAAAATTGTAGAGCTAATTATAAGTTTTATGGGTCCTCGTTTGGCCCGCGTATTTAATCTTTGTATAGATAGAGGTACCTTTCCTTATTTAATGAAATATAGTAGAATCACTCCAATTTTTAAGGCTGGAGAGAAAAAATACCCATCAAATTATACACCAGTATCTATACTACCAATTTTGAGTAAAATCTTTGAAAAAAATATGCTCTAACGACTTTTGGCGCACTAAAACGAGCATTCAATACTGCACTGCACGAAAATCAGTTCGGCTTCACGAAAGCAAGATCAACTACGGATGCCGGTGTGCAGTTAAGTTTGTTTGTCTGAACGGCATTGGACAGCTCACATGATGCTATTGGTGTTTTTGTGATCTCCCTAAAGCATTTGATTGTGTGGACCACCGTATACTTATTCGAAAGCTTTTTCATTATGGTATTCGTGGAGCTGCGCTTGATGTCATCGAGTCATATTTATCTGACAGGATGCAAAAGGTAGCATAAATGGTGTAACATCTATGGGATCTATAATTAGATGTGGTGTTCCACAAGAGTCCATTTTAGGGCCTTTTTTGTTCTTAGTATACATTAACGACTTGCCACTCATAGCCAAGGATGTTTGTGATAAGTTGTAAGATTTGTGTTCATAAGTGCGTCTTTGATGCCTAAATTGAATAAATGATTTTGACTTGTACACACACAATTCATTGAACTTGAATGGAAAGTTTTAGCTACACCACGTGGTAAGAATCAATACAAATCGAGAGAGAAAATCGTTGAATACAAATATTGTGTGGAAAAGTAGTCAAAGACGTAATAGGCACAAGGATTTAGTAAAATATTCTCATCGAGTTCAAACTTAAATGATTAGTATTAAAGAAAAATTGTTTTTACAGTACTTATACCGTACCTACCGTTACTGAAATGTATGTATACTTAACGGATAGATTACATACACACAATACATACACGAATAGGTTTACACTTCAGACTACTGTAAAAAAAACCTTTTTAATCTTTTTATAGCTGTAGTCAGGCTGTTGAGAGGCTCGCGCGACCATGCAACGTCATTTGGCAATTTCATCGCGACTGGCAATATCCAAATAGTACCTTTAGGTTATAAGGAGATTGCTGTTTATCTTCACCTAACCAGATAAATTAAAATAATCTCATATACTAATTCTAAAAAAGTAAGCGTCTTTACTTTTGTCATTCCAGTGAACACCACTGTAGAGTTGGAGACATTCAAGTCTCTAGACGCATTCATGGGTCCCCAGCTGTCGACAATAGCCTCTTCTATTAGCGAGCAGTGCACTTTACACGCTTTACAAACTGCGCAATTAGCCAACTCGGAACACAAGTTCGTTTACTTCAACAGACTCAACTTGGCCTTTAAAACTTCGGTAAGTATAAAGTAGCGTAACCTAGTACAAGATATAAAATAACGAAAGTGTGGTATTTTGCCTCCACCGCTCAGAATAACCAATACCGCAAGCAGAAACTCCAAGGGGAACCAACTCCCTCTACGAATGCCTTTAGTATGAAAGTCAATGCTTTATGCACAAATGTTCATGGCAGACTAATATTTAGGTTAAAATTAAACTTTAAACGGACTAAATCGCGTATACATAATACTATTTTTATCCCGACGTTTAAATATAAGTAGGTTCCTAAATATTAATTAATTGCCTTTTTCAGCCACCGATTAACAGGCTAACTCCGTCGACAGCTATAAAACCTGAAGTATTAAGCATAATAGCAGATATGCATAGAGATAAAAAGAGGTAATGACTACACAATGCTCTTATCTGATTTAATTCTTTTATTCTGTTGTTTTTCTATAGGTTGGCACTGTAAGCCACTCGTGCTTGTGGTATATAAAGTTCAGAAAATGGCTGTATTCGTCATTTTGGGTAAAAACAAACTTTTGTGACAAGGGATTTGCAGCGCTTTTTTTTTGTTTAGCTCGTTTCTAAAATGTATTCGATTGTTAGTTTGAACACAATTGTATAGCAATTAAAAGAGGAAATTTCTTTGTTTTAAAAAGGTGAAAAACGAAAGAGAAACCAGGTTTCTGTTCTTTTTACATGGTTGCACCCGGAAGCAAAACAATACAGCATTTTATTTAATTTTCACAAAAAAATATGGGCGTAATAATTTAAAATGTTAAAATCGCATACGTTTTCGTGTTTGTTTTTACCCAAACCGCCATTTTGAGACGTCACAGCTTCCACAGCCTATACAACTGAACTGAATAAGTTGATATATTGGAACTACCCTAACTAAACTTTCAACTCAACTTCTTTACGTAGGTACCAGAATGTTGCTCTAGGTTGCCGGAATAGTTCTTATTTCAAATTAGATAGTTGTGATCTGTGGGGCTATTATGTATCTCAGTTGCTAACAAATGTTGATTAAAACCGAAAAAAATGGCGGCTCTATGTCATTTTTGTCAGCTTCAGTCATCAACTTGCTAACATTTTTGCTTACTGGAGTTGTCTAAACTGACATAGAGCGGCCATTTTTTTCGATTTCAATCAACGTTTGTTAGCAACTGAGAAACATAATAACCCTGCATATGTATCCTCGATTACACTATCAAGCGTTTTTGGAAGTTTAGAATGCATTATGGTAATTTGTATTATTTCTGCTGTAGCCTTGCAATGTAAAATCTTATTAAAATTATTTTCTTGCAATACGGGAAGATTGATTTATTTTTATGGTAATACCATTTTCGACACTTCATACTATTATCTGTAATCTAATGTCACCGTAGGGTGAAATGATAAAAGTAGTTGTTGTTATAAATGTAAGTGACCCCAATTTTTTTACGATTCTGTTACAGTCTTGGTAACTATGGCGAAGTAATCATAAAAACTCCCGACGAATATTGGATTACTGGGAAATCATCTAATGAAAGGGAATTTTATGTAATAATTCAAGAAAAAAGTGCAAATTTGAAAGAAGTTGCAGGTGAGATTTTATTTGAATTAAATTCACAATTCAAAGTGTGTCTTATTTACTAAGCGATAAGTAACTGGTAATAAGAGTGCCCTTAGTAATTTAAATTTAAATTTTACAGATGAAGTGAAGCGAATATGTGAAGCACAAATGAAGGGGATCTTTTTTTACCCAATGTAATCTTAATTCTTATCATCTACCTAATGTTATTATAATGTAAATACTATACATATTGTTATATATTACAGAATTTATTTAAAATAGAAGTTACAATTTACAACAAGTTTATAATTTTCTATCAATCTTTAACATATTTTAACACACCTTTTCAAATGCTTACATAGAATCTCACATAAGCTTAACAATAATCGAATGCTAGTCGCGCGATACTTTATCACCTTTGTAGATCACTTTTCTGTATACTTGAATGATAAGTTGTCTATTTTCGTACGCCCATGACAGTAGTACGCAAAGTAAGCACAACGCTCCCACACTTATATGCGCAATTATTGAATCATTCGCTAATTTATTCTCTGAAATCTTGCAAATGCAACCTGCTGCAAACAAGATTATCAAAAACAATTTACCAACACGAAGCCCTTCTAGAGGTTTGTATCCAGTATTTTTATATTTGTTGTTTATAAAATGTATACTGTGCACAATCCTAGAAAACATATTTATACAATTAGATACAATAAATCCTACTGGTCCAAATATGTAAGTCAACACATAAGATAATATTAGGAAACTTATAGAGAAAAACACCATAACATAATTATAACTATTCAATTGTGCACTTGTCATGGTTGCAAATGTGTAGCATTCAGTGACTCCATTGATGGCTAACAGTACTATTGCTAAGCAGTGACTTCTAAGTAACTGCACTGGCAGACCACTTTGGATGAAGGCTTCTCCTCCATATAGTAACAGCAGTGTTTTTGCATAGCTCTGCCCAAAAACAAAAACTATCAGACCAATAGAGCTTACAGTCTTGCACACCTGTGACAGCACAGTACATGACTCTTGGATTTTATTTTGGTCTTGTTTGTGCAGAGGAAGGTCTCTACTCACCATTTGAGTGAAATAGAAATAACTGCTGTCTTCAATCGGTCTAAAAATAAACCTTGCTGCTAGGCTGCCAAGATTATTTACAACATCATAAGTAGCTTGTTCTTTGAATGACATTACAGGGCTCATGGACATTACATACTTTTCGCCTTCTGTAAGCACTTGTTTGACTACTCCTTGCTTAGCAAAGCTGACTGTAAGTGTACTTAGTTTTTTGTTGAATGTTGAATTGAGTGATCCTAAATATCTAGGAAAGAAGTCTCTTACTGAATCAAATTGGAAGTCATCCATGTTGGCATACAATTTGTGTAAAACTGCCTCTGAAACAATTTTGCTTTTGAGAGCACCTTTAGCATATAAAGGTTTGTTTTTGATGTACCAATAGAAGAACAGATAATAAGTTAAAACAATAGTACCTATACTACCAAGTTGTGCTATGGAAAATGCTATAAGAGCCAGAGAACTATCATACATAATGATGGATAAGAACAGTAATGTCCTGACAAAGATGTGCAATGTATCAAGTGCAACTTTTAATTTAATAAAGCAAAATAACTGTGCCACCAAAACTACATTAGCAGCACAAAGTTCTAAGATGCATGATATGGCCACACTCCAACAACCAAACGCATATTGAAAGGTATGCTCAGGGTGGCCTAGAGGCAGCCAGTTCAACCAAATATAAACAAAAATCATGGACAGCACACAACTGATAGGCACAGAGAGCCATATTTGGTTAATTAAGTGACACCAGCTTAATTCATCTTTTTGACCCAAACAAGCCTTATTAAATGGTTCTCTGCTCAGAAATAGTATTGTACTCTCTAGGAGAAGAAGCCTGACATTCATAATACCCAGTACTTCATGCCCTACATTTCTGATCACCCAAGCATTGATCACAAATGTAATACAACGGAATAATATTTGGAACAGTATGTTAAAAGAAGCATTTTCAAGGCTACTCATTAGCAAATTACGCCCCATTTTCAGTTATGTAACAAGCAGATTTTAGACATTAACAGTGTTTCCTTCACTTCCTGGTAATTGTATGCTTCTTTTCACCACATAAATCTTCTTGTTGGATAAGCATATAGCAAACCAATGGTCATCATATGTTATAGATATTTTCTTGAATTGTTCATATGGTCCAAATGCCAATGGGTCCACCCTGAAATAAAAGAAAATAAAAATGACATTTTACTAATTCTTTACTATCTACGGAAGCATCAACATGTATTTGTGCTACCTACTAAGAAGTCAATGGTACAATGTATGCGATAGCTGCAGCGTGAGTATGTATTTAGTAAAATTTGTAAGGACTACGTTATGCAGTTCAATCTCATTCATTATCTATGTATATAGATATAATTGGGTACTTTACGTTGAAATGATTAGAAAAGATAATTTCAAAACATAGAGGGACTTCAGTATATCTTTAACTATCTTATTCAAACTGTGCTCACTTATTTGATAAAGTGATGAGATCAGTTATTATGGTCGCGACGCGTTCGTCGTTTTCCAACTCTCCACCAGACTCAAGGACAGCTCCGTCCTCTGTCAGAACCAAGTAACCAATTTGATCTGGTATTTTATCCATTATAACTGTAAATTAAAACACATATTAACTACCTATTTTAAAAACATTCACAATATAGACCTGAATTAATTTTACCTCACGCAGTATGCAAAACATTTGATTTGTTTGATTGAGAAGTGACAAAATGACAAATTGAAATCTCTTGTCGGTTGTTGCTGACACTTGACGTTTGACGTAGTTGACAGCCATACGGCGTGACCAGTAATTATTTGCCAAATCTACTAACAAAACAAGTAAAACTCTACCAAATTCTTCTAGGGTAAACCATACAATGATTGCCATAAGCCATAATCCATACAACTAGAGATTATGACGTCTTCCAATGCAGTGGTGAACAGTTTCCGAAAAATTATATCTCCCTGTCTCTCTCCCTCTTTGCAATGGAATTGCCTTCGAACTTTGCTTCTGTACTTGGACTGATATGTTGGCGTTTTTGTACAAACACTTCAGCACTTCAATATAACGATAGTCAATACGGCACCGCTGGAGAGACTCAAGCACTGCTCACGTCTCGATCGAATCAAAGTAATACTCTTTGGTCTTCTGTATAACTTGCCGTAGGGTGTGGTTGTGGTCTATCTATATATTTTAAGTATAGTAATACTTAAAATAAACTACATTTCTTGTGACAAGTTTATAATGACATAACGGAACTGACAATACAGCAAAGATACTGTTATCAAAGTATTCTATAGAAAGCACTGATAAAGAGCAATGAGGTTACAACGTTCCTCACCATTTAAATTTCGTCAATCAAGCGCCGTGGGGGCCGTCCCTGGCGCTGGCTGCGACGGGGCTGAGGTGCTGCTATAGTGTCTGTTGGTGTTGCAAAAATGGGTGATGAAGATGGTGATGATATAGATGACAAATCTGTGGGTGATCCAGATGGAAAAGAAGATGCAGGGGATGTGCACGTAGATGAGGCTGGTTTGGCAGGGGATGAGGATGCAGACGGAACTGGTGTGGATTGTAAATGTGAAGATGGTGTGCAAGGAGATAGTATGGGCATTGGTGAGGTTGCAACACGTCTAGGTGACAGTAGAAGTGAGACGTGGTATTATATGATCAGCATGTCTCCTTTTTTCCACCCCATTAGAATTGGTGACCACATAAGAGTATTTATGTTTACGGCTCGCAACTACTGCAGGTTGCCACGTTTTTTCTAGTTGTGTCTATATATACACTTTATCGCCTGGTTGATACGTGAGTGTTGCAGAAGACATGATGTCAGCCTTCACCTGTTGATACTGTAATGTTCTCCTCTTATTCGGTCGTATATTGGACAACACGCAGTTCATTTCTGCTGGTGACTTGCCGGTAGTGGTACGTGAAGTATTTCGGTAACTGAATAAGAACTCCAGTAATCGACGACTAAGTTGACTTCCGTCACTGGAGGCCATTCTACTCTTGAAAGTTCTCACGAAACGTTCAGCAAGTCCATTTGTACGGGGATGATAGGGTGATGAGGTAACATATAGGATGCCCTGATTTTGGCAGTAGTCTTTAAAATCTTGTGATTATATATAAACTGGGGTCCATGATAGTGTCTGAACACTATCATTTGAGGGAGACCAAAAGTGCATAATATGTCATCCAATGTGTGACATAAGTTCTTCGATGTCATGTTTTTCATAGGCCTTAGTTCACACCATTTCGACAAAGCGTCGCACAAAACTAACCAGTATTTGCCCTCGAATGGACCTGCAAAGTCGATATGAATTCTCTCCCAAACTTGTTCAGGTATTGACCATGAAAAAACTGGTGATACAGTATTGGATGGCCTGTTTTCCTAGTATCTTTTGCAAGTTTTGTCACAATTCTCAATATCCTCGTCAAGTGATGGCCACTACACATAGAACCGTGCGAGCTCTTTAATAGCATATATATGCCTGGATGCCCTCTGTGTAAATAGCTTAAGATTTCCTTCCTGAGTACCTCGGGTATAACCATCTTGCCTTGCCACATAATAATTTTGCCTTTCTTCTGACAGTTAAAAATGATTTCTGTAATAGTGTTTAACCTCTTGTTTATACTCCATCTCTCTCCATTCGGTTTTTAAGCACTGGCATACGTGTGACAAAATTGGGTCCCTTGATGTCTCCAGGCTCAAATTCTTTTCCGTAATATGGAGGTCAGCTATTCTGTTTCCTAAAAGGCGTAAAGTTGTTCTATGTACAACACTTTCAACTTTTGATGGTTCAGTTTCTGGATTTGGTAAAATGGATAAGCAGTCAGCCAAAATATTATTTTCACCCTTTTGATAACATATTTCGTACTGATAACTTCCGATTAGAAGAGCCCATCTCACTAGTCTATTGTTAACTAACTTCAGCAGGTTACGCTGCGGTCCCAAAATGTAAATTAACGGTTTATGAGCTGTTACTAATGTAAATTTCGTACCTCTTAGGTACTGGTCAAATTTCTTGATTCCAAATAATATTGCTAACGCTTCTCGGTCAATCACAGAATATTTGCGTTCAGCGTGCCGTAGTTTCCTGGACGCAAATGCAATAGGTTGTTCAACATCTTTATTTTTGTGGTAAATACTCTTAACCGCCCCGATTCCTTTTTCAGATGCATCACACGCTAAATAGAGAGGACGATTTTCATCATATGCTAATAGTGGTTTTGAAGTTGCATAGCTAGTTTTAGCGTCCTCAAAAATTTTATTTTCGCAGTCTGACCAACGCCATTTCTGCTTGCCACTGGTTAGTTCGTAGAGATCTGCACACAATCCATCGTAATAATTTCGTTACATTGTAATAACAGCGTTCGTAATAATTTATAAGTCCAAGAAAAGATCGTAATTATTTTGCGTTGGTTGGTTGTGAAGCCTTGGTGATTGCGTCTATCTTCCCTTTTGTTGGGCGTATTCCATTTCGGTCAATTATGTGACCTAGATATTCAATTTTTTCTTGTAAAAAGCTACATTTCTTTAGATTCACTTTGAGGCCAGCCTCTTTTAGCTGGTTTAACACTGTACTGAGAGTCTGTAGGGGTGCATTTAGACTTGTCCCTGTGAGTGCAATGTCATTGAAATAGACTGCTACATTGGGTATATCTTTCAGCAATTGGTCGAGAAAATTTTGAAATATTGAAGGTGCTGTTGAAATACCGAATGGCATTCTATTGTACACCAGTACAATAGAATGCCATTCGGTATTTCAAAAAACACTTGACAATATCAATGCACAAAGGTTACTTGGTAGTAACCTTTGTGCGTTGATATTGTCAAGTGTTTTTTGAGTCTGGAGCTTTCTCAAATTGCAAATAAGCATCTTTAAGATCAATTTTTGTCTAGACTAAGTCGTTTGCTAGCTTCTGGCGTAAATGATCAAATAGAATCAAGTTAGAACAAGATTTATTGAACTGCTGTAGTCTCCACAAATTCTGATGTCACCGGTAGGTTATAAATATTTACGGTAGGTGTAGCCCACTCTAACGCAGTTAGATTTGGATCTACTTTGTGTATGATGCCAGTATCAATAAGACGATCCAACTCCCGTTCAACGTTTCTTTTCAAGCTGAACTTGATTGGTCGAGCTGGTAGGTGTATTGGCTCTGCACCAGGTTTGATATGAATGTTGACTTGGTAGTTGTTAACTTTACCTAGTTTACCGTTAAAAAGCTCGCTGTATTGTCTAAGTACTTCTTTGAGTGTTGTTGGGGTTAGGGTTTTGACTGAGTAGACTGGTTTTGGAAATTTCATTCCAAACTCTTCACTCCACTTTAGACCAAAAGTATCGGGTTTCCATTCTTCATCACAACAACAAGCAAATTTTTTGTCCGCCCTCAACTTCTACCTTTACATCGGTAATTCCTTTTGTTTTTAATATGTTGTTGCCGTAAGCTTTGAGCTTTGGCCCCTTGGTTAAAGCTGGGGATCCAATTCGCTTCCAGACTTCGGTGCTGATAATTGAGTGTATGGAACCAGGGTCCCAATCCATAGTACATTTAAGTCCGTCGGTAATTACATCGATTTGTTTGCAATATTTATTTCTATTGCCGATAGTATAGCAGACATACTCGTCATAATCTTCACTACTGTCCGTTGAGTCAAATGTAGAGCTAGATGTTTAAGCTTGAGTATCGCTGATTCTGTGTAATTTTAGTTTGTATTTGTGTTTCGCCGTATGTTGTGAAATGTAAGCCCGTCCCGTTTTAATACAGCAGCTCTCAAAGTGTCCCTTGATATTACATTCATCACAAATGTGGTCCTTTGCAGCACACTTAGAGATGTCATGTTTGTCGTTTCTACCACATCTGAAACATTGTTCTGAACCTAACTTCCGTTGTATTTTCATATTTGATTTTGGTTTCTGCTTTCGGTTATTTTTGATACTGTTGACATTTGTGCCCGGTATATCATGCTCTGCTTGTTCCCGTGATTGTGCAATGGAAAAAAATTCTCGAAATGTCACCTCTCTTCCTGACTCTTGTAAGTCAGGCCACTTTTGTTTCAGATCTGTTTCTAAATCTGCGTAATTTAAACCCGTAGCAAAACGATCTCGCAGTTGTCGTTCTAGTAGTTCGTCTTTGTAGCCGCAATCCCGACTCAGACTTTTAAGTCTATTAGCGTATTGTTCCATTGATTCAGAGGATTCCCTTGTGCAACTCCAAGAGCAATGAGGTTACAACAATAGCCTTTTCGGAAACCGGCATGTTCCGGAGGCTGGAATTCATCAAACCTGCGACTGAGACGGTTCGTTATGACCTTCGAAAACAGCTTATAAACATGGCTCAAAAGCGAGACGGGTCTGAAATTCTTGAATAAAGCGTTGTCACCTTTCATGAAAAACAGCACCACTGCGCTCCTGTTCCTGGTATTAAAGAGCTTCTGAAGGACTTTACCTTAAGTATCGGTGTTCCACCCACTTTCAGTAGCTCAGATGATATAGAGTTATAGGAGACTTTAACGCAACGTTATGGTGACAATACATGGCGTCATGGGCAGGCACTGGTATTGCCAGCAACATCCCACCTAAATTGTACCTAACATCAATGATTTTTCTATCTAGTTATTTTTTGTATTTTTATAGTTAGTTAAAAGAATAATAAATATAATGATGTTTTATTATAATCACAACGTGATTATTAGTTTATGGTGATATTTCTTTACAAGTAATCAGTGCATTCGATTCTACTTATCAGCTTTCGATTTAGTAACGTACAGTAACATCCCTAGCATCCAACATCCTAGTATCTTACACCTACCTAGACTCAGGCTCAAAAAGCACAGAAAACCCAGTAATTTTGCATTCACTTCAAAAATGCCAATAATTTCAAAACTACTTATTCATTTTACGTCTAGTAAAAAGTAAGAAACAGAATAAACTAAGTTTTACATTACTACTCATTGAATAAAGTGAAATAACATATTGAATTTCTAGCGCTAGGTTATGTTTACGAAAAATCCGTTACGTTCCATGTTTGAATATCGTGTTCGAGAATATACGTAATTCTTTAGGATATAGAGTGAAATTACATAAGGTATTACTTTATAATGAACACATATCTAATTCCTTCTTATCATTTTACCGCTTACATCCTTTTTTTTATTTGACTGCACGTGGTAACTCTAAAGACGGACTGTGCGCATTTTTTTTTATTTAGTTTTTCGTTTTGAAATTTAAAACAAAGATTATATATTTTTCTCTCTTTTTCATTTACATTTTACTGATTGAAAAAGTAAGACAACAAGAACATAATGCAAAAACAAACCACTTGACCGCAAGGACAAAATTGTTCTGATAATGAGTTTACTAGAGCATGACATTGAGGAGAAATTTATGCGGATGGAATGTGGGCCGGAATGACTACACTTTAATCCACTTCCAACCCGGCTGTCATACAAGTGAAACATGTTACAAGTTGCTCGAACGAATTAATAAAAAAATAGTGCAATATCATATTTTTCACACGTGAAACAAGTGTTAATCAATCGTTGTTATGCTAGCTAAGTCATCGAATATAATCAACTTGAAAACGTGAGTGTTTTATGGTACAAATATGCAGATATAAAATTTCACCACGAAAACGACATTGAATGTAAACAGTAAGTCTACCCTCAATTAACATAACAAAGATTGGTCAGTACTATTCTATGCTGAGCAATTATACGTATTCGGTTCAGAAGTAATCAACGCCTGATCTTTTAAAATAGCAATCTGTGGTCCAGCTAAGAAAAATATTGCTAAACCTATAGTCGTCGAATTCAATTCTGCTATTGTTAAAGAAAAGCTGTTAAACTCTTGCAGAAAGTTCAATAAAGGAAAGAAACGAGAGGATAAATTAAACACACGGCATCTTAACATGAAAGGAGTTGAGAAGCCAATTTATATCTCGGAGAGTCTCACTTTTAAATCAAAGAAATTGTTTTACTTAGCACGAGACTTTGCAAAGTCACACGGATTTTGATATTGCTGGACTTCAAATGGAGTCTTATATTTGCGCAAAAAAGACAATACTCCGTTTTTTCGAATCAACGAAGAAGTAGACCTTGTAAAGCTAAAGGTTTTGTGACTAGTAAAGAACTCCATAATTGTATCATTGTTAAGTTTTTATGCTATTTTTATATTTTTTTATATACTTTGTATAGGATGTCATACACTTATTCTTCAAATCACACACAAACACACACTCAAAAACTGCTCTTATAAATTTACATTCTCATTACTTATAAAAACTGAAAACTCCTACCACTTTTTAGTAGATATGACAGGTAAAATATTATATTCTCCATTTACTGTAATGCAACTAGAGTTGCAATTGTTCGTGAAGCGATACATCACTGAAGCAAACAGTCGTGAATATTATATCTTTTGTAGTGCATGTACTTTGGGTCTCTGCTTTTTTTCCCAGATATGTAATGAATAATTTAATAGATATTATTTTTGAAGAACTTGATAATATTAATGTATCAGTTTCGTATACTTGCAAACCAGAAGAGTGCCCCAATTACTTATCAAATTGTACAAACTCAAAGATCTCAATTTTGTCACAAAATATTCGCAGTATTTCTCATAATATGGATGATTTTTGTGTATTATTAACTAGAATGACTGTTGAAGCCGACATTATTGTTCTTTCGGAGTGTTGGTTATCTTATAATCCCATTATTCCCCAACTGCCAAATTATAATGTTCATGCATCAAGTAGGCTATACAATCAAAATGATGGCGTGGTGCTATATACCAAAATGTGTCTCAATTTCCACCCTTAAGAGCCAAATTTCGTTGATGCCAACTGTTTTGTGTGTACAGTAAACAATAGTGTTGCAATAGTTTCAATATATAGACCACCAGCGTTTACAAATATTGACAATTTTATTAACTCTTTGGATATGGTGCTTACTTCATTGTTGGCATTTTCTTGTATAGTAACTGTTGGCGACATAAATATAGACATAAAGACAGACGCTTTAGACCGACATGCATCAATTTATTTAGATCTTGTAGCATCGCATGGGCTTTTACCTGCACATACTCTAAAAACGCGTAAAAATAATTGTTTGGATCACGTATTGTAAAAATCAAAATTGAACTCGACCACTTTGGTGATAGAGAGTACCATAACAGACCATTATACTGTATTGTTGTCACTAGATTTGAAATTAAATTCAAACATTTCCAGAAAAACAAATATAATTTAAATAAATTATGAGGACGTTAATAAAAATATTAATACTGTAGATTTTCAACCCCTTTTTTCTATAAAAGATTGTAATTTGGCTACTGACTTCCTTATTCACAGAATTACGGATATTATACAGAGGCACACAAAATATATTTACGTACCACGACGCAAAAGACCGATTAAACCATGGGTGACTTCAGGGCTCATTCGCTGCATGAGGAATAGAGATAGAATGCATCGTAAGCTTAAAAAGTTCCCAAATAATGAGATATTAAAACTTACGTATTGCAGATATCGTAACTATTTATCCCACTTGTTAAAGAAATTAAAACAGCAATACGAACGCTCTCAGCTGCAAAATGCAAAAACCACAAAAGATTTATGGCAAGTTATAAACAAAATTACACATTTAAAACCGCACAGTCTCGAGAATTATTATCCTTATGTGTATCTCCTACAGAATCAGCAAATATGGTCAATAACTACTTTGCCGGTATTGGTGAAACATTGGTTCTTAAGATTTTAGCCACTCGAAACTCCATGAAAGGGACCTTTTCGACGGATGGCATGTTCTTACAGTGCAACTCTTTTGGGTTATTCCCAACGGACATATCTGAGGTTGTTTCTATAATAAATTCACTTAAAAGTAACTGCTCTGCGGGTTCTGATGGTGTTCCAATGAAAGTTATTAAGGATAATAAACATAATAATAGCTTACATTTGCAATTTAGCACTTTCTGCTGGTTGTTTTCCTACTGCTTTTAAAGATTCTCTGATAGTGCCGATATTTAAGGGCAGTGAAAAACACTTAGTAAGCAATTATAGGCCAATATCTATTTTACCTTCTCTTTCAAAAATATTAGAGCGTATAGTTAATAAAAGGCTTACGGATTATTTGGAAAAGACAAACATTATCTCTAGCAACCAATATGGTTTCCGTAAAAATAGATCTACGTCTAATGCTGTTTCTGATTTGACCAATTACGTTGTTAATGCAATTGATTCTGGTCATAAGTGCCTAGCAATATTTCTAGACCTTGCGAAGGCATTTGACACCGTGTCGGTGCCTATCTTTCTTAAAAAGTTGGAAATTATAGGCGTGCGAGGCCTTCAGCTTGAACTTATAACTAGTTACCTTGAAAATAGAACACAGCGTGTAAATTTGGCTCGTACCAAGAGTGAACCTAGAGGTGTCACATATGGTGTTCCCCAAGGCAGCATACTGGGCCCAACTCTCTTTTTAGTGTATATAAACGATCTATGTAATCTCAATATACATAACGAAAACATTTTTACTTTTGCAGATGACACTGTACTTGTATTTCGCGGAGAGAGTTGGGAACAAGTATTCCAAGATGCACAAGAAGGATTTAACAGAGTATCGAATTGGCTGACACAAAACCTTTTAAGTCTTAATTCTGAGAAAACCAAAATAATGACTTTCTCAATTTTAACCGCGTCCCAGCCACCATTTACCAAATTCAATATTATTTCTCATAGACACAATAATATTCCAAATATGTGCTTAACTGGAAAATGTGAATGCCCAAGGCTAGAACTAATTCAATAAGATACTTGGGTATAATGATTGACAGCGATTTAAGTTTTGAACCACATGTAAAGGTTTTGGTTTCCAAAATCAGAAAGCTTATTGCAATTTTTAGGAGCATTCGCCATATAGCAGACCGTGGTGTAACCAAGTCTATATATTTTGCTATTTGCCAATCTCTTCTTGTGTAATGTGTGGATACATGGGGTGGCTGTGCCAAAACTACATTAATTCGCCTAGAGCGTGCACAGCGCGCAGTCCTCAAGGTGATGAATTTCCTGCCTTTTAGATTTTCAACGGAGACATTATATAAGCAAGCTAAAGTATTGACAGTGAGGCAACTGTTTATCTTGAGGCTTATTTTAAGGCAACATAAGGTCCGACCTCTGAATGAGTTGCAGCGAAAGAGCGAACGTCGAAATGATAAAATATTTATAACGCCAAGATGTAAGACGTTCTATGTCCAGAAATTTCCAGGTTTTCTGGCTAGATTTATATTTAACAAAATTGCAAAAGAAATTCCCTTGCAAAAGTTTAACTCTATTCAACTAAAAAAGTCACTTACGAATTTGTTGCTTTCTTACAATTACGACAAAACGGAACGCCTTCTTAAGGTAATGAGATAATTTTATAATACACACACACGTACACACAAACACATACACACAAACACACACACATACACACAAACACACACACACATACTCACGCGCGCCTAAAATAAATTAACAAACTCCTCATTTTCTTTTATAATTTAGCCGACAAATCTGTAATAAAATGATAATATACGTTCATGTCTAAAGTGTTTACATATAATAATATTGATATAAAAATATAATGTTAATTTAGATAATTAATTTAATATGTATATATATGTCTATATATAATATTGATAAAATAATGCAAAAATTACTTACGTACAAATAAAAAACATGAAACGCGGGAAGCGCAGATGCCTGTATTACAGGTTGACTAAGCCTAGCTTCTATCTGAGGTTCTACACTTAAGCAATATCAATCGAATGTGTATCGTCTTTTGCAGACATAAATTCATTTGTTCTATAAATATTTTGTGGCAATAAAGATTATTATTATTATTCCTTTTATTCAAAATAAATCACGGATTTCATCCGGTCCTTTACAAAGGCATAAGTGGGGCTGTAGCCAACACTTAGAGGCCTGTTTGGTATAAAAAAAAAAAAAATCTTTTGGATGGATGGTGACATGGTATACCTATTATAAAAATGGGTAAAATGACAAGGCTATTGAAATGATTTTATTAGTGATAAAAAGATAGTGGGCTATGGAAGACACTACGGCACCTGCCAAATTCAGTCTCATTTTTAAATTTTTGGGCAGGTGGTGACTTGCCACCCACTAAACGGGCCCCCCATTAAGGCCACCATGAATGGTGACAGAAAGGGCAACGTTGGTGTGGCTGGCTAAAGGGTGTCGAGAGGTGTGCTGCGGTTTCACTGAAGCGCTACTACCGGCGTTATGCCCTTTAACACTTCCACCCGTGGAGCTTTTTGTTACTTGCTCTTGCGTCTCCACCCCCAGACGGCCAATTAAGGCAAACCGGGGGTCAGGGGTCTCATTTAGCCCCAGGGAGAATCAGAGTCCACGGTGTCGCCACTCACCGACGGCTCGCCACAAAGCCGCCCCTGCGGTTTTATTATTATATATGACGGAGAAAGCACCTCCGGAGTGTTTTTAAAAAGTGTGACGTCAGCATTTTTACGTCACAATTGTTGTTGTAATGATGATCACTCATTTTTGGGTCCTCGAAGTAAAACTTCACAAGTACTTTTATAAGCTTCGTATATTCAACGAGCAGCGTAACAACGTCACAAAGAGGTCCGTACCGTACGGCGACTCGAGAGCGACTGAGACGAGCACCTACAGTGCGGCCGTATTTATAGGACTCGGCGCACGTGCACGAGTTTACAAGTTTGTTGGTAAAGTATTGAAATTACAATCATAACATTAATTTTACATCGTAATCAACTCAAAAATAATCAACTGATGATTTATAAACTATTTTTAGGGCAATCAAATGATTAAACTTAATTATTCTCGACGAACTGTTGTAGTTGCGCCGATACGGCCATACTGACAGGCGGTGCGCGCTCTGCACCAGCCTCGTTGGTTCTCGTAGATTGTTATGGATTCTCGTAGATTATTTGGATTCTCGTAGACCTGAAAGAAATGAAATACTTTCTTTGAGTAGTGCGTCTGTAAGCGACCTGCGTTGCTATGTCTTTTTGGGGATATCAATGCTTATAGGGTTAGTAGGTTCTCGTAGAGTTCTCGGAGGGTCTCGTAGAATTCTCGAAGGGTCTCGTAGAGTTCTCGGAGGGTCTCGTAGAATTCTCGAAGGGTCTCGTAGAATTCTCGAAGGGTCTCGTAGAGTTCTCGGAGAGTTATTTGAAATATTTGGATTTAGTTACTTATCTTTTATTCTGATGGGTCGTCTTGGTTCGAGTCGTGGTTTGGCTGTACTTGCAGCCCTTCTCGTGAGGTCGACGGAATGGGCTCATTTGATTCTGCAGTGGGATCTCGTTGAATAGGTGATTCGTTTCCCGCCGATACGGTCAACTGATCCCCAGGTTGCGGAGCGCGGCGCAGCTGATCATGGGCAACCTTGCGAGGTCGTCCTCTACCGACAACTTTCTTTACCAGATATCGGTCATTATCCAGTATTCTACAAACTTCATATGGTTCGCTGTATTTAAGGTCAAGCGAGGTTTGGTTTTGAGGATTATTTTTCACCAATACGTAGTCTCCTCTTTGAAAATGATGGATTTTGGCCTTGTGTAGGTTGAAGCGTTGTCTGTCTTGTTCGCTACAACGAATCATTTTTTGTTGCACCTGTTGAGTGAGCGCTTCAATATCAACGGTTTCGTTGTCAATATCCACCAGGTTGAGAAGCTCAGGAGGTACACAGTGCTTTCGTTGTGTAATAAGTGTCAGTGGAGCAACACCGGTGACTCGGTGGATTGTACAGTTCATTGCCAGCTGAAGTTCCTCGAGTACAGTGTGCCACTGCTCTGCTTCGTAATTTTTAATCATTACCAAAGCATTTTTGAGGGTTGCAACGACTCTTTCAACTTGGCCATTCGCTCGGCTGACTCCTGGAGCGATAGCATGGATATTTATTCCGATGGCGTCACAGTAGTCCTTGAACTCGCCAAGGAACTCTCTTCCTCCATCTACTATTATTTGAACCGGCGCACCAAATAGATGCACCGTGCGTTTTAGAGCGGCTAATGTGCTGTGTGGGTTTTTGTTGGTACTGAAGTACAGTAAAACGTACTTTGAGAAAGCGTCAATGGTGACTATGACGTATTGTTGATCATCTGGAGTGCCCAGCTTCCCTGTTATGTCCATATGAATAACTTGGAAGGCAGCCGTTGGTTTTTGTATGGGGTATAACTGGGCTTGAATGGCCCCGGATCTTCCTTTGGATGTTCGGCATACAACACAGTTATCCACAAATCTTCGGATAGTGGAACTCATTTTGTTGAACCAATAGGTTTCTCTGATCTTCTGCAGTGTCTTTTCCCAGCCAGGGTGTTTTAGTGCAGTGTGAAATGAGTTTATAATGCTCCATTGAAATGATTTGGGAACGACGGTACTGAGCTGCTGACCGAAGGCAGGATCATTGACGTTCCTTTTTTAAAACGTTGTCCTCTAACACATAGTCTTCCACTGGGTTATTGTCACTGAGACTGTCCATTATCGGACGCAGTTCTTCATCCCGTCGCTGTGCAATTTTGAGCCAGTTCAAGTCTCTTGTCATAACATTGACTGCAAGCTCAACTGGATTGCGACTGAAAAAGTCAGCATGTTGGAGACGTTCACCTTTACGGTACTCTACCTCGAAGTCATAATTTTGTAAGAACGCCCATCAGCGATGAATCCTTGGCAGAAGATCCTTTTTGTGTTTTGACGCTTTTAATGCGTTGCAATCCGTTATCACGGTGAATTTTCGCCCATATAGATACTGGCGAAAGTGTTTTATAGCTCGTACCACTGCCAGTGTCTCCAACTCGTAAGAGTGGTACCGACTCTCGGCTTCCGTGGTTCTCATGCTCATAAAGGCAACAGCATGTTGTCGTTTTAAACGTTGACTAATTATTGTATCCGCGTCGATACGGCCATTCTGACAGGCGGTGCGCGCTCTGCACCAGCCTTGTTGACTCGTTAACTCTCGCAGACTGCTGTTAATTATCGCTGGCCTGCAAATAATGAGATATTCTCTGAGTAGTGAGTCTGTAAACAACTTACGTTGCTTTTTAAGCGAATTAAAGAAAATCGTTTTTTTTTCTCTCAAGTAGGTACACAGTACACAAACACATCGTGCTCTGCCTTATTAATTTAGAATCTGTGGTGTATACGTGTCAACCCATAGTTCCACAAGGCGTCCCCACAGTATCTCAGGGTTCACTTGTGGATGCATCAAGGATCCGTGGCTAGCTCAAGGGTAACACATGGTTAGCTCAGAGGTATCACTCTGCAGACATTTTATTTTTGTAGATTACAACAGTACACTAAGACATCTTAAGTGCACTGCCTTATTAATTTAGAATCTGTGGTGTATACGTGTCTACCCATAGTTCCACAAGGCGTCCCCACAGTATCTCAGGGTTCACTTGTGGATGCATCAAGGACCCGTGGTTAGCTCAAGGGTAACACATGGTTAGCTCAGAGGTATCACTCTGCAGACATTTTATTTTTGTAGATTACAACAGTACACTAAGACATCTTAAGTGCACTGCCTTATTAATTTAGAATCTGTGGTGTATACGTGTCTACCCATAGTTCCACAAGGCGTCCCCACAGTATCTCAGGGTTCACTTGTGGATGCATCAAGGACCCGTGGTTAGCTCAAGGGTAACACATGGTTAGCTCAGAGGTATCACTCTCCAGACATTTTATTCTTTTAGATTCTAGTTGCAAATATCGTGAAACATAATGAATGTTATACTCGCCGGTTTTAATCCGATGATGCGTGTTCGTCGTCGTGAGTTATCTGGACTGACTGGCCAGCTTGAGATGTGGATTACACTTAATCAGGGGCGGTTGCAACGTTGTTTTGCAGTGTATTGAGATCATATCCATCATTTGCATCATAAACTGGGGAGGCCATCCGACTATATGAGTAGTTGGATGCATATTCGTTGTGTTGGACGATCCAGCAGCGATGGGTACCCCTGGAAGGTATACTTCTTGATTGTAAGATGTGGGTCCCATTGACATGAATGGTATCCCGACGGAAGCTGGTATTCCCGCAGCGATTGGTGTAGACGTCATGCCTGTGGTAATTCCCGTTGTGATGGGCTGCACGGTATTAAAGCTGCTTGCTGGCACTCCTGAAGTGTTCAATGAGGCAGGGCCTATCAGCCTGGTACTGCCCTGCGCTGTTCCAGTCGTGACAGGTTGAACCGAAGTCGATGAGGATGTGGTTGGGACCAGAGCTTGTTCTGATCCCACTTCTGATGACGGAGAAAGCACCTCCGGAGTGTTTTTAAAAAGTGTGACGTCAGCATTGCTGACGTCACAATTGTTGTTGTAATGATGATCACTCATTTTTGGGTCCTCGAAGTAAAACTTCACAAGTACTTTTATAAGCTTCGTATATTCAACGAGCAGCGTAACAACGTCACAAAGAGGTCCGTACCGTACGGCGACTCGAGAGCGACTGAGACGAGCACCTTTAGAACGGACTAATGCTGTTTGCCTCTACCGGCATTTACAGCGTCACCGGACGGTTAACAGACGAGCACCTACAGTGCGGCCGTATTTATAGGACTCGGCGCACGTGCACGAGTTTACAAGTTTGTTGGTAAAGTATTGAAATTACAATCATAACATTAATTTTACATCGTAATCAACTCAAAAATAATCAACTGATGATTTATAAACTATTTTTAGGGCAATCAAATGATTAAACTTAATTATTCTCGACGAACTGTTGTAGTTGCGCCGATATATATTATTATTATTATTAAATCATATTATTAAATTTGTAACATTTTCAAATAAAACGAATTGTAATCGACTGTTAATGAGCTATACTGTAAATCATTTAAAAAGAAATATAAATATTTGATAGTTAATTGATAAACAGACATAAATCATAACGTTCTTAGATTTACAAAATGGCCCATATCTTGCTAATAGAAGGTGTAATATGAAAGTGGTAGGTAAGCCTTGTTTTATTTTTATGATATTGGTGGAACTTTGGAGCTGGCTTTATACAAATGTATTATGTTCTTTAGTTTCGCGCGACTGGATATTAGTCTACGTCTATGGAGTCTAACTAATCTATGGTCTGTGTCTATTGTGTCTGTGTATTTTCGTATATACAATTTTCTCTATGGTCTGTGTTGTGTGTGTATGTGTATATAATTATATTTGTCACAAATAAATGTTGAGGATAGATTTTTGCAAATTTTTGTGGATTTTTCAAACAATTTGTGATATATAGAAGGTGTACGGCAGGTATTAGGTATTGATTATCTTTGACTAAGTTCACGAAGTACACAATTATTAATTACGAACTCCACTCCACCCATCTGCCATCCTGTCCTGGCGATAATATTTTACAACGTTGCAATCGTGCTGGCTGAGTTTTCTTCGTCTAATCAATAAAAATTGCTTGCTTAAATTGATAACTCCGGTATTATTGCACGATAGACTAGTTCTTTGGAAACTGTATGCTGTAATTGTGATTAGTTTAGGCTAAAATCATGAAAATTGTCGATGTTTGCTGCCATAGTTATTTTGTAGTTGATCCTCGAAAATGCTATCTGTGTTGATTTGACTGCCACTTGTTCATGTAATAGTAGTTAGTTAATGTACCTACATTATGTACAACGAATAACTTGATGATGGAAACTTGTGAAAATATGTGACACTAAAAATGTTTTAGATAAATCATGATGCGATTTCGGCCCAAGTTGGGCAGTGAGCGTGGCACCGAATGGCGCTGCTGCTGCTGTCTTCACGTCCGCACTGGTACCATCCTAATTGGAACATGGCATCTTGTAAGTATATATAATCTATTTTTTCATGTATACATTAAAATCTTGTTCTCTTGCTTGTCACTAAATTTACTCAACTTCAACATAAATTATCGGATTACTTCAATTTTGCTAATGCCGATTTAGGTAGAGGTGGAGGAAGGTGGTAAACAAATAGCTAGACATTGTTTGGTAGTTACAACTAATATGTTGCAAATGAATGTGTTCTAAATTTAAAAAAATTCATCAGCTAAATTTTGCTTGTAAAAACACAAGCATTGTGTTTTTACACTACCATTTGTTATATGTACACAACACACACAGGAGCGCACTAAGAACATAATATTGTATGAGAATAGAAATTTTACCATTGTAGGTTTTTTGTTGAATGTTGTGTTATGTTAACCATCAAATAAACTCTTACTTATGTTTAGACTGTGAGTTTGTTGCTGATGTGTCTCAAGTCTGCTTAGATGGTCTTCCAACCTTGAGACACTTCTTAAACTTGTAAATTTAAGCTGCTTTTTTCACAGATGTGCTTCTTGTTTGATGCTCTTGACTTCTTATATCTTTGTGAAATGTGCAAAGGTGACTTGTTTAACTGTCTATAGTACTTTTGGTCTGCTTTGGTGTCTACCAGCTTGACTTACAGTGGAAGAACCTGTCATCCAGTTTATGACTTTATTTCAGAAACTCTGAGGTGTGTTAGTAATGGTAGAACAATAATTTCAAAGTAGTTATATAAACAGACAGTAAAAGTGCAAAAACATTTGTTACTGGAAGAAGAGGTGGTACTGGAAGAAGAGGTGCACTGATAGCTTACATAATCTTAGAAAAGATCCAAAACCCCAGGCAAACTGCCATGAATCTGAAATTGCTTCCATCAAACATAGGATTAACTAACAATGTTGTATTTTTTGTATTTGTTTAACAATTATTAATTACGAACTCCACTCCACCCATTATTATTATATTCTGCTTCATAGGCATAGGTCATGTAACTTTTAACATTATGTGTATAATTTTATTATATTTTACACATTTAATTGTTCATCTATCTACAGATTTAAAAATCGTATTAATACATACACAAACAAGAGATTAACACTGGTACAGCTCAACTTGCAGAGCTATACCTTAGGGTAGTCAGAACAGGTAGAAATAATGTGCTTATTCTACCTTGTCCAGATGCTGCACCTGATGGCTCTAGTGTTCCTAGCAGCAATTGCGCGCGACTCTCGTCTCGTAGTCGAGCTCGAGCAGGAGTCAATGCCGGCCCCGAACTGGAGTGACATGGGCAAGCTCAATAATGCCATGCCGACACCCCTGTCTAATGTGGACCAGCCGGGAAGCTCTTTTCCACCTCGCGAAGGCCATCCGCGCGACCACGCACTTGTCTACAGTAAGTTGTTTTTATTATTTATAACCATACATAATTTATCGGATAATCTAAATCTAATCATAATCATAATCGTTTATTGTCAGCTGTGTGTTACATGTTGTTAAAACTTAAAAGTATCAACAGGTACCCTTTTGGGCATACAATATTACTCACATACATGCATGTATAATGGTTAATAAGATACAATTAATGTCATTTACATAATGTCATGGAAATGTATTTACTATTTAAAAAATTGACATTTTTATAATAGCATTTTGTTAAGTAATAGTTTGATTAAATTATATATAAATTTTCTAAATGTCATAACCTTAATTGTGTCTGGCAAATGATTGAATAATTTAGTGCACATTACATAAATAATGTCATTATAAAATTTTGTTCTAGAGCCCTGAGGGGGTAACACATAATAACTTCTGCGAGTTTTTCATGGTTTACATGTAGTTTATGTCAAAGCTATTTAACCCCTCAAGTGCCGATGTCATTATAACAATGAAATTTCTATTGTGACTGGCCGTGTGACCATTGATGGATTATTTTCTGTTTTACAAATAGGCATGCCTCTAAAATATACATTGGTGCTAAAGGAAATAATTTAATTTTTTAAATATTGGCACACAACTTTGTTTTTGTCTAGCTCCCGTTAGTGCTCTGATGCATTTCTTTTGAATTAGGAAATGCTTTTTGAATATTTACAAAGTTTCTATGAGTCATCTAAAATATCGGATACGTTTTTATTTGATAGTTTTATTTTATACCTCCAACCACAGATATATAATACGGCAATAGATAACGCAAGTATCACGGTTTTTATTGAAACCAAGCGTGCCGACTTTTTAATGAATTGACTTTAAGTAGCGGCTGCCAACCTTGACACTTGGTCGGGGTTCGGACACGGGAAGAACACGCATTTGCGTTATCTATTGTACATATATATCTGTGGATGGATCCGCTAGTTTTTTTTTAATATTGCCCTACAAACATTATTAGCCTGAATGCTGTATCATATGACTACTGGACTAGGATCTCAGCTTGCGAAGCCTTGCGATGATGGTCCAACTTTTCTCTTGTATATAGGTACTACTATTATTTATCACTCTATACCCCTGTCTGGAAGGTTAAGCAAGAGGGACCCAAGATGACTTTTCCATATTTCTCATCATCTCAACACATCAGACATATCAAGTCCAATTTAACTGCCTGGTTTTATGGATTATCGCCATCGTGATGATATCCTCATTGACGGTGAATGACAATCGATCCCGTAAGCAGCAAGGCTCACTAAAAAAAAGGAAACACTTTTTTCACAATATTGTGCGCATGGTTCTGACGTTGACAAATTATTTCACACATTTTAGTGTTGCATTTTAGTTCAATTTTTTGGTTAAGAAATGTTTGAGTGTTGCATTCCATTATTCATAGAAATGTGGGTTTAACTCCCGTAATACATCCCCATAGTTGGACTACACTAGGATAAAATATGTCACATGCATGTTGATATGATTTAAGATCTATGATAAACTTTCAGACACCGAAGTTAGTCTTTGTATGTTAGATAGGGAAAATGCATATGCAATATACAAAATGGAATCGTTTTTACCTTATAACTAGAATGGTAGGTTAATGTAACTATGTTTCAGGAAGACATATTAATAGACGAATATATTGCTTTATTGCATCGCGTTTAATTGTAGTACTCTTTAGACATACTAACTTAAAAATAAAGTCTTAACAAAGTCTGAAAATAACAATCGTACAAAATTGACGGACTACATTTTCTGACCTTCAATCGCCTACAAACAATTAAAAAGCACTTAATTAAAGTCCTTGTATGACTGTAGATATCTATAAAATATGATACATGGAAGTAGCATTATTAAAAGGTGTTTCATGACTATGAATGTTAGTCACACCTTACTTATGTTACCTTCTACACGGCAGCGGAACAGCGCTCAAGGTATTAGTGGTCAGAGGCGGTAGTACAAACAATTTGAGAAAAAGTATTCATATCCTAAACGTCAACGCGTCACACTTCTGCGTACAAACTATGAGTTATCTGTATCACAGTTACGTTACACCTACGCAGTTATTCGCGCTAAGCCCACACGTCTGCAGACTGCAGAGTGAGGAAACTTCCGCAAAATATGCCGTGTCGAGAAGCTTTCTTCACCTCGCCCTTGGTCCTCCTGTCTAACTAGAGCCTCTAGTGGAGTCGGAGTCCTTTATATATTACTATACGATACTATATAAATTACTATACAAACATTACTTTTCAAAATCAACTCCATACATGAAAAATTTTATGTGTAGTGCAGCGCTGTATCATATATTATTTATTTATAACTCTATTTATATTGAGACATTGTTTTCATAACAATACTGTAATCAAATTACGCCTGACAAGTATTTTATAAGAAATAAAGCTAATTTAGGGTAAGTAATATATGGTCGATTAATAAAAAATATATAGACAAAATAAATATCAACTTAAGATATACCACTCATTTGGTATAAAAAAAATGTAGGTAATAAACTTTTAATCGTAATTAAAAACAAATAACTTTAAAAGAAAACCATTCATGAACTATGGTATCCATGTGATATACTCAGCAAATGAAATAACTATTATATAAAAGAAAATCGCACCACATACTTATTTTTAGTCTAATTTCAATAAGCATATATAAATGTTAATTTAACTTAATTTAGTCTAAACCTATTAATATATATCAAAAGTAATAAAAAATGTCTGACTAAAATATTAAAAAATATATTGTACAAAGGTTTATGCTAAATCAGTATAACTTATCTGCAACCCTCGCTTCGCTCGACGTCGCACGTATATAATACTGACCTAGACTGTTCATTTTGATAACAAATTAAATCCTCTAGCACTTTTCTTCTGGCGCATCGCCTGCCGCTGCCGCGGACGCTCGCTTCGCTCGCGACTCGGGCGTTGTAGTCAAAAGAAACCTAAAGCTCCTCGCTTCGCTCGTCGTCGTACCTATACATAAAATATATGACTTTGCCTTAGACTAGTCATTAAACCTGTGTGAATAAACGAACTTCATTTGTTAACGGAGCTGTACCAAAATGTATAGTATTCTATGTCAAATCTTCATTATATCGAAAAAAGATTGAACCGTATGTAATATTAGTAGTATATGAAATTATATTATTAAAGTTGATCGATATATCAATTGCTAGTATAGGTTCTAAATTATATAAAATATATGAAATAAAATTATATCAACTGTCCGTTACGGCAAAAGTCCTTTATATCCAGGGAACGGTATTAAAATAAAAATCTGTAAAATGAATTTCGAACAACAGTCACGCACCCAATTATTTTTGTTCGATGATAATAATAATAAAATTACTATTAATTTATGTGTCTTGATAATGAGACAGACAAGTAGTCGGCATGGCCTCATTCATGCAATTCTATTCACTTGTTCAATGTGTTTTTTTTATTGAGGTCACAAAATAGATCTCATAATAAATATTGTTATTGTAAAATAACTTCAAAGAAATCATAAATATTTGACGTCTTATGATGTATTGAGAAAGAGTCAAAATATATTTTAGAATTTTTACAAGTAAAGCAAATGCTTTCATCGTGATGGTATTTCTTGCGAAGGATTACCACTCTTTTTTTAAAGTGATAACTTCTTATGGGAGGGTAAACTGATTCGTTACTTAACGCATTACGGCGCCAGTCTGTCTGACTCCCCTTTCTCTCACGCATCCTTTCTCACTCTAACATACAGCGCTAAATTACTTTAGCACTTCTATACAGCCTCCCGAGACCCACACCTTTTTTTAAATACCAGTGCGTTATGCAACTGCAAAATAGTTTGGTGTTACCTAAATAGAGTTTAATAAATGATTAAACACATTTGAATAACAATATATTTGAGAGAATTATCCTTTTTTGAACAGTGTATAATTATCAAAATACCAAAACAATGAGTAGTAGTTAGGGAAATTCCAAATTTACAGTTATGGTGTCTGACATTATCAGAAATATTATTTAATCCAGCTTCCTCTAACGATTTTTTTCTGTATATGCGTTATTAAATCATTAAAGTAATAAATAGTTAGACATTAAAGGATTACTTCATTAATCAATTGATTTTGATTTTATATGTACAGATTGACTAACTAATATAGCGGCTTCGCTCGCGTCAACCCGTTAAAGGTAACATTTCTAAAAATACTTCCTAAGTGCTGGATCCAAAGTACTTTTGAATATTTTATTACTAGCAACATAACACGTGACACGTGAGGGGAAGCTTCAACTACCAAAATATTCGACTTTGTAGCCCCGAGGGTTTAGGCAATGCGGTTGATAAATCAGCCAGTGAGTCAGTCAGGAAAAAAAATGGTGTTACTTTTATTTAAAATATTCTAGCAATTCCTTAAAAACTGTAAATATAGGAAGAAGACAAATATTTTTATATCGTTGGTAATTTTATACTATATTTCAAAAAATGTGCTTTGGTCTCACAAATATGCAATTTTTACATATATAAGTATTGTGTAATGCCACCGATCTATTAATACAGCTGTTATACGATAAGGTATGTTTAACAGCTCGTGGTATATTGTGTGTAGAAACACTTCGAATGAAATATAATATCACTTAACCTAATGTGACGATACACTGCATAAAGTAACAAATCCAGTTTATTACACACACATAATCGAAACAATAATGTATTAACAATGTTGGCGATTCACTTGTGCGAACACTTTACTTTGCACTTCTTAATCTGTTTCTGCTAAAATCAATATTCGTGTAAAACTTCGAAAAATGTGATTACTCTATTTAGTTAGGGGTAGTTTTACATCAGTGTTTTTAATATTATATGCTCCACAGACTACACTCCAGAGCCAGTGCCATTTTTTACATATTTGCAAATTTATTACATAAATATAATTGGTCCCTTATCTTTTTTGTCATAATTTAACGTAAGATACATTCACTTATCTTAATAATAGTTACGCACAATGTGCAGATGGCATTACTTTTTTGGCATATTTTTGAAGTATAACTACTTTAAGGATAATAATTGTTGAGCATACTATTATAAAGCCTAACATAATGATATTTAAGCATAATTAGGAAAAAATTAAGTATTAGAAATTTGTGGGGTGTACCTCTGAATTTCGATTAAATTAAGTGACACATCAAAGTTCAATACTTTGATGTGTCACTTACTTCGAAAAGATATATATCGACAAGTATTTTATCCCAAAAGTGCTGCGTTATATTATATCCTTCCTTATCAAGGATAGTCTGACTGGCGCTTCGCCGGCCGCTACCGCGACACGCTCGCAACGCTCGCTCAACTCGCGCGTTATGGTAGCAAATCTTGTCGAATATTTGTTCTGTCGAAGTTGCGACTTGTCGAACTATGTATTTTTAACGTAAGCAACTGCCGTAGTATTGAACTTGTCGAAATTCAGAGGTACAACGGATCTTTATGCCTAATAACTATTAGCCTGAACTATATATTATATTCTTACTGAAATAGTATGCCAAAAAACAATTATGTCATACTATGATTGACAGAAAGAAATATGCGTAACTCGTTATGCCAAATCAGTAAAGTTATGGTTTCCTCCAATAACGGTGCCGTCATTTAGCGACCGTAATACAGCGGTGAATGACGTCACGAGAACGTTGTCTATGTAAACAAAATGGCGCGGTTTCCTAGGGAGCGGTCAACATAAGAAAGCGGTGCCGCCATTTGCATGACGGCCGTCTTGTCGGTGTCGGATGGTCTGTGAACGTTTTTTTCGATAGCGGTGAAGCCATTTTCAGAATATTTTTTATTGTAAAAAATGAGTTTCAACAACTGGAGCAGCGAGGACGACGAAATTTTAATTGATTTTGTGCGGGTTCATGAGATATTATATAATGTAAAGCATAAAGACTACAGACAGACACAGATGAAGCAAAAATTATGGTGTGAAGTCGGGGAGATTCTAAATAAAACAGGTATGTACAATGGAAATTATAATACTTAGGTACTTTTTAAATAAAGCACTACGAATAACTCCGAGCTTCCTAGTTTGTTATAATTATAATATTTAGTGTTGTGTCGCATAATTTTGTTGCCACTCAACGGCTCCTGGGCCGTTGAAGTATGATTTAAATATGTCTCGAATTTGAGTGGGATTAGCTCTGGCTCGAACATTATGCTCTGCCATAGGTATTAAATTTTCATCAGGTAATGGAAGTTTGTCATCAATATGTTTTTGACCAGGAGCTAGTACTTTTGCTTCTCGTAATATGTTATGTAGAATACACGCACTCACTATTAGTTTATCTGTTGTTTTTGGATTAGTAGCAATAGGTACGAAAAACAGTCTAAAGTAAGCACATAAAATTCCAAATGCATTTTCAGTGGTTCTTCGTGCTCGTGACAATCTGTAATTATATACAGCTTTTGTTGAATCATGTGTAGATTGCTGTCTTGGGTAGGGTTTCATCAGGTTTTCGTGAAGAGCAAAAGCTTCATCTCCCACTATAACATGTGGTACAATATTATTTGTCCTCGGCAGGGCTTTCGGCGCTGGTATATTGAAAGTATTATTTTTTATCTTTTTCCCTATTTTACTTTTTAAGTAAATGCCAGCATCTCCTTCTCTGCCATAAGAACCAACATCAATGGCAATGAATTTATAATTCGCATCAACCACTGCAAGCAGAACCATAGAAAAGTATTCCTTGTAGTTATAGTATAACGATCCACTGTTTTTGGGAGCCTTCAATCTGACATGTTTACCATCAATCGCTCCCACGCAATTCGGAAAATTCCATTTTGATAAATATTGGTCACTGATATTTTTTTGATCATTTTCCGTTGGCGATGGAATAATTAAATTCAACAGTTTCTTGACAATGGCCGCGCTGACTTCATTTATTATGACACTTATCCAGCTATGACATACTCGATACTGAAACGCAAGTGACCGAAAAGACTCGCCTGTAGCCAAATGTCTGAAATAAAAAAATATTGTAATTAATAGAATTATATTTCTTGCAGACACTGATTGCAACAAGAGATGGTGCTATGTTAGGGATTATTACATTCGACGAAAAGGAAAACCTGGTACAGGTTCTTGTGGAGAAGCAGCGAAAAAGAGATCCGATCTTCTATCTTTCCTCGACAGCATTCCTTCTTCACAAAGAAACAGCATTACTAGCGTAAAAGACATTGAAAACCCAGAAGAAAATACTCAAAATAGCAGAAACCAAACAGCATTCCAAAATCAGGAAACTGAAGATGTGACATTTAATAACGAAGGAGATATTAGTACTGATACGTATCATAACAATGAAAATAATGAAGGAGATAGTAACAATAATGAAAACATTAATAAAACGTACAAAGAAGATGGCAATATAAAGAGTAACCTGAAACGGAAAAATAATTCACACGCTCAGGAACGCCTGAATCTATTAAAACAAATAGTTAACAAAAAACCATCTCCCCAAATTGAGTTGGATGAAACTGACCTCTTTTTCAGCTCCATGGCAAAAATTGTTAAGAAGCTGCCAAGGTACGAACAAGCACAAATTAGAATGCAAATTGGAGCGTTGGTTGGTAACGCTGAATTGCGTCATATTTCCGTCGATTCACCTCTAATCAGCGTATCACCAAGGTCCGGCACAAGTGGTAGTGATTATTCAGAAACTGCAATTCCTTCACCAGTCCCTACAATTTCTATAAATGACCAAGAGCAAATTGCAATTCCTTCACCAGTCCCCACAATTTCTATAAATGACCAAGGGCAAATAGTTTTGATTCCACAAGATTTCAATAAATATGTACAGTAAAAATATGTTGTTTTTGTTCCGTCTAGACTTACCTAATAAATATACATAGTTTTTGTTCTGGACATATTGGCTGTTGATGTCTGTTGTATGGATTATAGCTCAATTCATCTCTTATTTGATTTAATACATAATCAAATAAAACTGGTGTAAGACGAAAGTATTCCCTAAACTTTTCGTCATTGCAGTATAGATGACGACGCACTAAAATTTCAAAAACACCTTCGGTAGTACGAGATTTGTATAAATCACTTTCCTCCATACGATTATTTTCGTCTTCTGATGATTGCTCATCTTCCAAATATACGAGTAACGCTAAATCAAGGTCGTCCATTTGTAACCGTTGACACGTACTTTGTGGTCTTTTCACCGTAAAAAGACGGCCGTCGAAGTCTCGAACATTCCACGTGCCTGCGGCCGTCTTTTTGCGGCCATCATATTACGTCCGCCTAATGCCGCCACCGTTATTGGAGGAAACCAAAGCTTAAGGACAAAAAAGTTACGCAAAAAAGGGATCCCAATATAATTAAAAAAGAGACAACAAAATACATACTTGATTTGGGGACGTAGGATTTTATGTCAAATTACTTATGGGCTATATCATGTCTGAGTTTGCATCAGCATCCAGAGCAGATTTTACATCAGTTAAGAGAGCACGAAGTTACATGACGTTTAAATTTGCATACCCACAATAGAACAGAAATGGCAAATCTAAGAATTTTCATTCGCAAGCGTTATACGAATTTCGACTTTAGTGTATGCAGAATAAGAACTATCATAATATTATACTAAAAATAGTATTTAGTACTAGTTTAGTTTGGTGTTCTACACAAGCGAATTGCTACGAATGTATGTCCAATTTATAATTCGAGATCCCAGGGCTGAGGACGGCTAAGAATAATCTAAAGCTACTAATATTATAAACTCGAAAGTTTGTGAGTATGGAGGTATGGATGTGCGGATGTGTGGATCTTTGTTACTCATTAACGCTCAAACGGCGGGGTCAATTTAGATGAAACTTTGTATGGAGGTAGATGAGGCGCTGAATTAACACATAGGATAATTTCATCATCATCCATCGCCAAAAAAAGCGTAATATGCTTGGGCACAGCATAGACAACATAATAAGATCTCCACCTACGTCAAGATACGTAATCATGACAGTTCTGTCAAAGTTTGTGTCAGTTTCTGAATAGCTTAGTCAAAAGCCAAGTCATTTTGACAGCTCGATACACCAAACGTCCTCGGTGACCGTCAAGGGTGATGAAATCTATCTAATGACATTTTTTCCATGGTGATTAATATTATATTTCGGTAATTTACCTATATCTTCGCTGGACATTATCACTTGATATTAATGTAAACAAACTATGATAAATCATTTAATCTTTAGCAGCTGATATTAATTAGTTAATCAATTAATTGAAGATAAGCAAGAAATATTCATATCTTGCCTATTGGTGGTATCACGATGCATAATGATTGGGACTTTATTATGTCCTAAATGTTGTATAAAATATATTGAACACTTTATATTGCACTAGATGATGTGGATGTGGGTGCACTGGTTACAGTGTGTACCCTGGCGGTCACCCTCATGCTGATCTACGGTGCGGCGCGCGGCAAGTCTACTCATCTGCTGCCCTTCTTCTGTCTGCAGATATTCGACTTCGCAATCACTGTGTGAGTCACGCTCCTAAATGTTTATGATTGCCTGGTATTATGTATGTGTAGTTAGTAACTAGTAACATGTACCAACTACAGTAAAACCTTTTTAGGTCGAACCTAGATAATACGAAAGTCGCAAAAATTCTTTGTTTCCTTCCCGTCCAAGCCCCCAAGCCCAATGACTCGAAACTTCAGCCCTCTATAAGTCGAAATAATCAGTGAGTCCCTACAAGCCCTTTCGGTACATATTTTTCCTTAATAACTCATATCGGAAAAATACCTGTGTAGTAGCAAACATAGCAATGTTTGATTTTAAAACCTTTACAACTCGTTTTGTATCGAACGAATCACCTCTATAACTCGAAGATTAAGAAGATACCGGCTTTAAGAAGTATTACCAATTCTATGAATTCATAAAAGTGTTTATAGCTAAAGATAACACGTGCATTTACATGGTTACATTTGTCAGTGGGTCTAGCACGAATAACTGCCCAAGTGTAACGTACCGTACTATCCACGTGAAACAGTACAAACTGTCATTTTTCTAGGGCAACTGTGACACAGATAACTCATAATTTGTACGCCGAAGCGTAACGTTTACGATACGAATACTTTTCGCAATTTTTTGTGCTATGCATCAGAGGCATAGCACAAAAAACTTTTTCGTTTTAAATCCTCGTAAGTCGAAATACTTTATAAACTCTGTAAATCGAAAACTCGAATTGTTAGGCGGTCTGCCCTGAAGTTTGACATGAAGAGGTTTTACTGTATTAGTTAGAACATTTCGCCTTTCTATCTACTTTCATAAATACTTATGACTAGAAATTCAGTACTTGTTTGACCTTCTTATCGATACATTAAAGTTGCTGTATTTACTAGTAAAATAAACACGAGTAGAGCCCGACAAAGCAAGAAAATCAATATCTGTCAAGACGAATAAATAACTTTGAATGACAATGAAAGAGGGTAGCAAGGCAACAGAAACAAATCAACATTTTGGTTGGTCGTCATTTATTCTGGAATTTATAACTGTGTGCTGAATTAAACCTAAAATTCAAAAAACCGCAAGAGCGTAATTACAAAAATTGTGCCGCCAAAATCAATGTTTTTGAATCCCATGACAGTTTTGTCTGAATACTTACGTGCATTTTAAATAGAATAACCTACACAAGTAAGTTTAAATCCGCGTATTATTTGTGGAAACCCCTAGGCATATCTACAAGCCCCTGCCGGAACTAGGCATGGATGGATCTCCGATGTGTACGAGGGCGGCACTGAAAATTTCGGGAATCAAGGAAGTGACACAACATTACTATTTAAAAATGTATTTATTGCTTTTCAAAGTATCCGCGAAATTTGACACATTTTTCCATACGATGGAACCAATCATTGAAGCAACCATTCCATTCGGAAGTGGGGGTCTCCAAAATGGCCGTTTTGTAGGAGTCCACAGCTTCTTCAGGTGATGAAAATCTCTGTCCACGCAATTTATTAGGGATCATTAGGGCTTAGGTCGGGGCTGTACGGCGGATGGTCTAATAATTCTATGTTTTCTTGCTCTAAAAACTCTTTTGTTCTGAGCGCGGTGTGAGAACTCGCATTGTCGTGATGGAGGATGATGCGGCGGTTGCAGTTCTCTTTACGGAGTTCAGAAACGACCTGTGGCAAACAAATGCTAGCTTACCATTCTGCATTAACCGTTCTTTGTCCCTCAAGAGGAATAGTCGTAACATGGCCGGTTTTGGAGACACCATTTTTTTTGCAACACTCCGTGAACGAACAATTTTTGTTGGCTTTAACTCATTTTCGAACACCCAAACTCGTGACTGGTTTTTTGTTTCGGGTTCGTATGCGTATATCCAGGATTCGTCACCTGATACGATGTTGTATACAGTATCTGAGGATCCTGCGTGGAATCTTTCGAGAGTTCTGACGCACCAAGTAACGCGAGCCGCTTTTTGCTCTTCACAGAGCGAATGCGGTATCCACCGGGAAAACAACTTTTTTACACCTAATTGTTCATGCAAGATTATTTGTATTTGACTCATGCCAATGTCTAAAGTTGCCTGAATTTCGCGGTATGTCACATGTCGATCTTCATCAATCAGCTTACGCACAGCATCAACGTTTTCTTGGGTGACTGCAGTTTTTGGACGACCTTGACGGGGATCATCACTGAGCTTGACACGTCCACGTTGAAATTCAGCAAACCAGCGATAAATTGCGGTTTTGGATGGGGCTTCATCACCAAATGCAGAAATCATCCGGTCAACACACTGTTTTTGTGTTAAACCACTTCGAAAGTCATAATAAATCATCGCTCTTGAATTTTCTCGAGTCAATTCCATTTTCTCAAAGACTAAACAAGTTTGAGAAAACCTTGTGACGAGACCGAGAATCTTTTTTAAAATAAATAAATGGTATTCGATTTTTAAAACCAAGGAGTTTTCAATTAAAAATATTTTAATAGTGCAACCCTCGTACGGTCTTTGCTGACCGTTATAGTGATGTTTAATGTTAAAGTTGTGTTTTTGTAACTAGCTTTTCCCATTGCATCATAAGTTTTCTTAGGGAATAATTGAACCCAATTGGACGTCTTTTCCATATTTTTTCGATTTCCATTCCGGATCGTAACTCTGATGTAATTTTTATTAAATGTGATAATGATATTTGATCACAAGCATGCCTCAATACTTTCTAGTCTTCTAAGAAGTAAGAAGTTTCTAGAAGTTTTAAGTCTGTCTGATCCTATAAGTGGTAAAAAACAACCATAAGTGCCAGTGCTTAATTATATATCTCATGTAAAACAATATTGGCACTAAAACTCCGTCAGCATCTGGAGAGGAGATCTGGCTTGTATGTAGAAGACGTCATAGATGAATTAGCTATATTCTGCTACATAGTAATCATTGATCCCTAGTATTTTACATGTAATCATAAAAACATACTAGTATTAGTGTTAGCGCATCTGTGACTTGATTTGTTTGGTAGTTTGTTTTGAATCTTATTGAAACTTAGAAATTTTTCCTAATTAAATCATTCATTTCGCTTGCATTTCGTTTTAGGTATGTATATTTTTTTTTTTTAAACTGTCTAATCATCCAAAAATTAGAAAAAGCTAAATACATAGATAACAGCTGTTATATAATTTTTTTTTATTAAATATCGTTTATTTCATAGGCAAGCTTAGTGCTTACCATAAGGCGCCCGAGTTTGCAGGTTCACACAAAAAAAAACAAAAAGGCCAAAAGCCAAAAGTGCAAGCATGGATCGTCGGATCGACAATCTTCCAAACATCGTCGCTAAACTGATGGGTATCTATCGTTCCTTGTCTCGTGCATGGATCTAGCCGCGATAGCTATATCGCGGGCTGTCTTTTATCGATAATTACTGGCAAATTTTATTATAATGTCAATTCATGCTGAAGTGCGCAGTGCTAAATAGCCATGTTGAAAATATGCCCGTGTTACTCACAGTAGCTAAAGCAATTATTTTTTATGGGCAATTGTGTCTCACTATGTGCCTATACATAACTTAGAAAAGAAATAGTCAGCGGAATGTTCTTTGACTTTGACCATTGTTGATTTGACTTTCAGTTGCCTTTTGGATGTATTGTTATGCCTGTAGTATGTATGTTGACTTTCACTTAATTGAATTTTATTTTAAATACCTATCGAAAAGGTAACCTGTTGCATTTAAATGTTTGCATGTGAAAGTGTTTGCAGCACTTTCTCAATAACATTTACATACAATATAGATGCAGAACAATTCAGATATACCGTAGCTATGTAGTTTGATATATACAGACACTTAGATTTTACACTTGATAGGCTTGTGTTTCAACATTGTCACTAGCTTGATCATCAGTAATGGTGCAGCCGAAGGTAATATCACACTAGACCTAGCGACTGGATCTCAAGGACAGCTGCCGGAACACACTGTTAGGTTCTTACATAACAGCCCATTATGTTCCCACTGCTGGGATTCTAGCCTTCCTCTCAGAGAGAGGAGTTATGCCATAATCCACCCGCGGGCCCAGTGCGCTTGGTGGATGCTGGCCAACCAATATCGAAGTTTTCAGGCCGCCCGAAAGCCTTCGATATAGCCTAACGACTGTTGTGAAACAACTGGGACCGACTCCAATTGAATAATGCCACTAGCGGTCACCCATCCAACTACTGACCGCTGCAAGCATTGCTTAACTTGTTGATCGGTTAAGATTGCCAAGTCAAGCTCCGCTGCGAGCGCTTCAAGGTTAGGTTCTTAGCGACAGATTTTTAAGGAACTTGAGAGTGGTAGCTAGCCAGACAAACACTAGAAGTAGCCCTACCACCATGCTGTAGATTTCATTACCATGTTACCTTCACCTAAAGATCAAGCTCGAGGTGGGATCGATCATCGATCCCGTAACCGACCCTTGTTGGGTAACGGGGCTATGATCGCTTTGGTGCCTCAAGACAAAAGTCTTTCACCAATGTGTGTTACCAGTGATGACATATGGAACTGAAACGTGGTCTCTTTCTATGGGCCTCATAAGCAAACTCAAAGTCACACAATGAGTCATGGAGAGGGCTATGCTCGGGGTTTCTCTACGTGACCGAATCAGAAATGAGGAGATCTTAGACGAACGAAAGTCACAAACATAGCTCAGAAGGTAAGCCAGTTGAAGTGGAAGCGGGCAGGCCACATATTACGCAGAACAGATGCCGATGGGGCCGGAAGGCTCTGGAGTGTAGACCACGAACGGGCACGCGCAGCGCAGGTCGTCCACCGACACGGTGGACAGACAACCTGATAAAGATCACAAGACGACGTTGGATGCAGGCCGCTTCCAACCGGTCTTTTTGGAAAATTATGGGGGAGGCATATGTTCAGTAGTGGACGTCCTACGGCTGAGATGATGATGAAATCACAATCACATTAATAAAGTTACTGTCCTGTCTTAAGTCATGCCCTAGTTAAGTGGATGCATTAGTAAAGCTCTCTAGAACTATGGTTGAAGAAAATACGAAAACAACTTTGCAATTGTACACTTTCCCTACGCTCGTGCACCGTTACGAACACTTAACGGTAAGTAATCCACTATTATAATACATCAAAACACGGAAACAAACAAATCCAGGAAAATTCATTAAAATCAATGACAGCCATTGTTCTTTTTTTCCGTTACCCGTAGACCATACTTACCGACGCGTTTTGTGAATTCGCTTTATTATATCCTGGGTTTCAATGCTTCTATTACGTCATATATACTTATATACTAATATTATAAAGAGGAAAGATTTGTATGTATGTTTGTAACGAATTGGTTCAATAAATACTGGACCGATTTCGAAAATTCTTTCACCATTAGAAAGCTACATTCACTCTGGGTAACATAAGATTCATCTTCATCCATCACCGAGCGGGTGAAACCGCGGAGAGCAGCTAGTAATAAGATAAGTTTAGTGTCCAAATAAAAAAATATCACACGTGTGGGATGTTTGCGCTCGCTGTATAATATTAATTTTTTAAGAATTTTTTTATATTACTTCAGTTACATACTTATTTTTACCCGACTCCAAATAACGGTTGTTTTAGGGTGCATTTCTGTATGTGTGTAAGATTCATAGGAACCCTCCAGCTTGATAGAATTTGATAAACTTATTCATTCACACACTCATTACGTAAATAAGTATTAACCCTACTTTGATTCGTCGAAGCCACGCAAGTAACAGTATGGGTATATGATCCGTCAAAATTCTAATATGGCGGTTGTAAATGCATTTCCAATAGAACAAATAAATGTCCTAATCCAATTGAATGATATATCAATATTAAGGCCTTAAAAAGAATATACAACTCTTAATTTCTCTTTATAATATGAATCCTTGATTCTCACTTATATTATATATTCCTGTATTTTTTTGGTATCGTTACGAACATAATATTGCGGTTAACAGCCGCCATATTGCTTTCCTTGACTGCTCACTTTACAGGCTTGGCCACTTTACAATCGCGTCTTTATATAGATACACAAACTGTTTTAAACTGAAAACTTCTTTCATTTTTTAGCCGCGTTGATCGATTTTTGGTATGGGTAAAACATCGTTTTCGTGTCACCGATATCCTAGTGAAGTTTTCACGTCTGTCGGCAGTCTCTATGACTGCCGTTAAAAAAAATATTTATGCTCTTTACATAAAATACCTATACCCTCATATAAAATCACTCTTAGGGCTTCCACCCTAAAGAACAGTGTTTGGAGCATACCGTACGTATATGTAAGTAATGTGCATTGCATTAAATAAACAAATCTAAAATGGCGGCATGTACATACGTTGACAGATAGTACAGTTAGCATATAGAATTTTAGATCCAAGATTTTTTCAATGAATAATATTAAAAACAAGATCTGGTCACCTTTTTTTAAATACTTGTATTACAAAAGGTGACTAAAGTTGTACACGCATTCATTATATGATTTCCTACATACCTGTTTATTTTAGATACTTTAAAACGAATATTACATTTTAGTAATTAATTAATACTGTTTATCCTTCACCGCGATCATCGAAGGTTCTACTCCCAATATTTCCTCATCCCATGAGTTTTCGTTTTCATTATCGTCCGATCACTTCTTGGTATCTGCTTCAGAATGGCTGCTCTCTGGGTCCTATGTTAATAATATCTTTTGCGTGTTCATAACAAGGAATTCGTTAATATGATCACTGAGCGTTTCAAGACAGCGTGAAAACAAATCAAGACTGTTTTTTCCTGCCTATGGTACACGCGTAAGTGAATATAGACAGCACTAGTGTGCAAGCGAGAGAACATGATAAGCATCGCCATTTTAGATTCGTTTCTATGAACCGGGCATGACAGCTGTACGTTAATACAGTTGTTATACCCGGTTCATAGAAAGCTTCGCGTGGTTTAAAACAAAATTCTATTATCGAGCTACCATAATCTAAAATGATGATAATTATACTTTCGTTGCAATTTGCATTCAAGCAATCTTATACAGTACGGTCGTTTTAACTTGTCCGACAAGAAAATATTCTTGCGAACTTCTGCGCATGTACGCTTATGAGTAGGTATTTTGTCATTTGGTTCATAAAAAATGTATTACTCAATGATGCACACAATGTTCATGGCGGCCATATTGAAGCGACCGTTCTGTATGACGTATTTAGATGTACCAAAATAAAATGAATGGACGAACCTTCACCACACAAAATCCTTAAAAAGCAACAAAACAAGTAAATAAACCTATACTTCAAAATCTTATTAATACCCCTCATATGTCAACTCGTGACACAACATTTAATGAAATTTCGGTTGTGTCTAATAGGTTTGACGCTTGATATATTATTGGTATGTAGAATTATTACAAAAAGAGACAGCGAATATAATATCTACGTGAGAAAAAGGAAACACCTGTGTTTATCGGTTGCGTTTGAGACATTAAATTTATTAAAGTCACAAGGCGAAGTGTGAGCGGGCGCTCACCTTAGTCTTCAAAATGACCTGTCGTGGGCCCGTCCATTCATTTAGTTATGGTCGAAGGGTAAGGGAATAATTATCTGTCACAGGCTAACGGCTACTGGATACGTTTGCTACCTTCGCTCGATCCATCGTCTGGTGGCAGAGACGCGCCGCATCCCGTGGCGCGCTGAACTTCTGCAACTACCCGCACCGGCATTGGCTCTCGTTGTACTGACCGCCTTTCTCGTCGCCGTATTGCTCAAGGTATTATTACCATATATTAAACCGTTATAAAAAAATAAGTTTAATATTAGTTAAATATATTGGTGGACCATTTAGATGGATCTGACGGGCAAGTCTGAAAATATAAGACAAAGATCTCTTCCACGTAAACGATTTTAGTGACAAAAAAGCTGCTTTCATTGATAAAAAAAAACGTTTACTCAGTTTGGTAATCGAACCCGATCGTATTGAAGAAAAACTTACGTTATTTCTATTTCGATATCGGTTGTGTAGGTCATAAGCAGAAAACTAGCCATGAAACACGTTAGCTAAAATGAATTGTATTTCATATCTGCCATTCAAGTTGCAAACATTGTGTATCTGAACACGTTACTGTGGATATATCAAGGAGATGCAGATATCACTGATATGGAGTATGTGTGGGAGCACTTGGGCGAGTTTAAGCTGCTAGTCCTGGACATGATAAACAATGTAGGCATACGGACCCACTATCAAGTGCCTGGAGCGAAGTGAGACTTTGCCAAGTCATAATATATATTTGTATGTCTTATAGTTCCAGACTCGTCCATACTAACTCATTCTAATTGGCCCTTAAATTAAATTAAAGAAATAATATCAGGAAGAGTAACTGCCAAAAATGACCCATTATAAGTCGTGCTAAAACAATAAAATCTTTCACGCCGCTATGACTCAGCTGTCATAGTAGATGTTGCAGCACGCGCGTGGACCAATCCCTGCTTTCCTTCTGAAATGTAAACCAATCACAGAACATGTCTATTTGTAATCTCGGAGGTAATTCGTATTTGGAATCATACGTCGTTTTGGTTTGAAGGACCATTTTTGTGTGGAATTTGTTCTGAGTTATGCTTCCTGACATTATTTCTTCGTAGCCCATCCTGCATACTTATACTAGAAAGAACACTACAGCGAAAGTTGTTGCTTGATATTTGCCGATTAGTTGTCCCAATGATTACACTCAGCAAATGTTATCTCGGCGCAGCTATTGCAATCGCATGCTCTTTATCTTGGTCGGTCGCATGGATTAGTATGTAAAGTTATCAACATAAAAATAATATCGTGTTTATTGCCACACTATTACAGGGTCTAAGGTTACCTTGCACAATAATCTTAAAACGTATTAAAAATATTTCTATATCCTTATCAGCTTCCAAATAAAAAGAAAAAGAACATTGGTTTAAATTAGTTCAGCGCTAAACGTTACTAAACTTATTCAGCGAGACATTGCAAGTAGACGTAAATATTAATAACAATAACTTTTATTTGATTAAAAACATGAATTAATTATAAAATATGAGAAATCGATGACACCTGCAAAAGAACAAGACTGTGTCTCGCAAATTTCAACATCCTCCTCCGAAAAGTTATTTTAGTTCTTTAGTAGAATCCATGAACCAATTTTATTGTATCCAGGATAAATATTTAACTGTATCTTTAATTTATTGTATAGCATCGAGCTAATGTGGTGATAAACTCGTTCAAAAAACTAAACTAAACTAGAGAACTAAAATGTAATTATGGTAGTCCCTATTCTGTTGACACTTAAATCCAAATTCATGTAAAACTTAGGACGATATTTCTTAAAAATAGGATTATTCTATTCTATTTTGGGTATTTTTACGTTAGTTTAGCGAGCACCAAGTTACGGGGGAACGACTAATCTGTCTAAAATATAACTACAAATGAAGACAATTATCTAATTTTGGTGCTGTCATTCGGAAGTGTTATACTAATTTTGATTTTAGCTAATAACTTTCCGTTTTTCCTAATAACTTAAAAAATGTTGCACGGACACTTAGTAGATTCATAACTGCTACTGGTATTATGGTATTCAGGCAAAATTGCTAATGTTTTCCTTCAATGGCACGTCAACGTATATGATAAAAAGCATAATTGGATTCCATCGACGCTACTAGCGCACCCCCTATGGATACTATCATAGTTCTCGTCGTTATCATAGTATCGACACGTGATATGATCAGTAGGCCTAGCACAAATATCTGCGTACGTGTAACATAAAGTGTCGTTCACGGGCACAAACAACAGTACAAACTGTCATTTATCTACGGCAACTGTGACACAGATAACTCATAGATCAAAATGTCACGCATGCTTTCGATACGTCTAAAGGGATGGTCCTTTTTACAAATTGTTTGTGCTACGGTCTCAGTGTACACTTTCAGGGCTACTGCATCAACATCGTATGGCGTTGCTACAAGTACTGCACATGGCGCACGGCGGCGATCCACGGCTTGAGTCCGTTTGTCATCTCCAGCGAAGGCCTCTCTCAGAGCGGTCCTGGACCCGTCACCTTCCCCGTCACCGCACTTGACTATTCTTCTCTGCTGCCGGATTACGATGACGCGGTCAAGCAGACCCCGCCGCCTTCTTACCGCGCCGCTACGCTCATGGCCTCTGGTGATCTCGATGGGTCGGTTAGTATTGGAAAGTGGACAGTAAAGACAGTAGAAGTCAGTTTTTGGACTACGTTAAGTAAAAATCAGTTTTCGAAAAATGCTCAGTAATGTCACTGTTAGATTCCCAGGGGCGGAAAGTGGCCAGTAAAGTCAGTAGAAAAAACGTTGTTTGAACTGAATTCAGCAAAGTCAGTTATTTCTAAAAATGATTGGTAGTGTCACGGTTAGTATTCCCAGGGGCGGAAAGTGGCCAGTAAAGTCAGTAGAAAAAACGTTGTTTGAACTGAATTCAGCAAAGTCAGTTATTTCGAAAAATGATTGGTAGTGTCACGGTTAGTATTCCCAGGGGTGGAAAGTGGCCAGTAAAGTCAATAGAAAACACGTTGTTTGAACTAAATTCAGCAGTCAGTTATTTCGAAAAATGCTCAGTAATGTCACGGTTAGTATTCCCAGGGGTGGAAAGTGACCAGTAAAGTCAGGAGAAGTCACGTTGTTTAGACTAAAGTCAGGTAAGTTAGTTATTTCGAAAAATGCTCAGTAATGTCACGGTTAGTATTCCCAGGGGTGGAAAGTGGCAAAAGCGGTAAATGTCAGTACTTAACCATACTTAACAATACCTAAGTAACCCTGACATATGTCATGTATAGAGTTTTTTGCTAAGGTTTAAAGTCAGTTATTTCGAAAAATAGTCACTAATGTCAGTAATTTAATGCTACGCTTCCATAATCGGTTTTTGTAGATTGAAGTGTCGCATTTGTGTTGTGTGCGAAAAATATAAAGTTAAGATTTAATTTTATTGATGATTTTTGGTACGGCTCTCTTTGCTCGTCCAATATTACTTCCCCTCTTCAAAATAGAGGCCAAACATTACATATTTTTCTTACTTACAACCATATTGAATGTTTAATAGCATTACTAGCATAGGTACATACTTAAGTAACAGCAACTAACACATGCATATTTCAATGGCAAATTGGTCGACGAAGGGTCGAGGTTTGGTCAGTAAATGGTCAGTATTGTAAAATCAGTATATATTTTAACCATGGAATTAGTTTTCACAACTGTATTCCTATGTTCTAGAATAATGCATTCGCAATACCCTCTACCACTCTGTTTCCAGATGACGTAAACCTGTCTGCTACCGTATTACGAAAAAGTAGTCAAGCAAGTTCTGCAGCAATAGTCAACAAATAGTTTTGTTGTTCGGTTTGATTATGATATATAGCATATACATCATTATCAACTTAACGAACGCATAGGTGCGGATTTTAATTTGTTGTTGTATCATGTATTTCAGTTGCTAACAAATGTTGATCAAAATCGAAAAAAATGGCGGCTCTATAACACTTTTGTCAGCTCCAGTCATCAACTTACTAACATTTTTGCTTAATGGCGTTGTCAAAACTGACATAGAGCCACCATTTTTCAAGATTTCAATCAACATTTGTTAGCAACTGAGATACATAATAGCCCCGCCGGTACGGTCATCGCGATTAGGATAGTATGCATGTTATGATGAACGACATGTATTGAATAGCTAACAAAACAAACACCTAACTTTCGTATTGATGTTTTTGCTGATGATTTTTGAAGCACTACCGCCTGCTGAGCGAGAATTGTTCACATGTATTTATATATTATTATGTTTCCCAGGTGGAATCAGACTTGAAACTCAAGCTGGAAACCAAACAGGCCTTGACGCTCAACCAGGAAACCAAACAGCCCTTGCAGTCGCCGGCCGCCAATTCACCCCCACCGCCTACTGACACTATGGTGATCATCCCTAAACTCGGCGCTCAGTCCCCCGTCTGAATCTCCACAACATCTCATTGCTTCGGGGATTTACCTCACACGCCCTCCCAACTTAACTCCACTCCCTATAATAAAATGTATCTAGATGCGGACCGTAGAAGCATAAAACATTGAAAACAATGTAAAAAATATAGTATTTCTTGTTTTTTTACAATTAAACCCTTCGACTTTTTAGAAAAGCCGTCCGCTATTTATTTGGAGCTTATAGTAATTAACGTTATAAAATCTATAACTGTTTTTATATACTTACTTATAAACGCTGTTTTACTTTAAGTAACGTTATTTAGTACTGCGCACAACAAAATAGTTCGGCGCCTTACTAAATGACGTTATTTAAATTTAAGCTGCGTTTATAAGTAAGGCCCGCTATGTTTAGCTTACATTATACACAATAGTTGAAAGTTTTACAACGCTTTGCAAAAAATTTGATGTTTTTCATATTTTTTGCTATTACGATCATTTTGTTGAGACGATGCATTTATTCGTCTGGGATATTGTAAAACAGCAAGTACTAGCAGCATAGTAATGAAAATATAGAAATAGCTGGAATAGCTCAGATTATGTAACTAGAAATGCTTTTGTGTGAACTATACATTATGCAGATAAAACCTATAAATCTTTACTTAAATTAACATTTGTAATCCTCGTTGCATTCAGTTTCTGTCGTCTTGATTGTGTTTAGAATAACTTTTATTTCATTTTTCATTCTTATTCTTAACTGTAAAAGCTAGTATTCCACGTTTGTTGGCCATTTGTATTATGTTTAAATAGATACTTAAGTTCATCTGATTATTTAGAAAAGTTTTGCTCCATTCTAATATTAATATGTTATTAGACTTTAGATATATGTATTCACAATAACAAAAAAAAAACACATTTTCAAAATCAATGTATGTAGCTTCCTAGGTGCCATTGGTGTTAAGTTTGTGAAATCATATTTTTTCGTAGATAATTGTGACGCGAAAAATCAAGAGTGGTTTGTTTGAAATAAAATAAATTTAAATATAAAGTAGTGAATTGTATAATACACCAAAACCACGCTATAATTATGTGTTTTGCTCACACCCGAATCCGTATAGAGATGTTTTTAAATTAAATAGTTGTTTCGGTAATGCTTCTATTCTATTGTAATTTTTACTTCATGGCATTACTAAAAAAATTTCAATAATATATTCATGTTCAATCTCGTTCAGTAAATAGTCACGATATTATATTAAAATCAATTATGTGGGATGTACCCGTTAATGTATATCGAACTTCAGTATACTTATAACTAAATGTTAGTATTATTATTATTATAGTATTTAAGCCTTTATTATTCTATAAATCATGTTATAATCATAGTGACGCATCAGCTGGCACAGTAACACGCTATCACGGTAAAATTATCTATCAGTATTCTGTCTTCATACAAACGGTCGGAACGCGAATCATACCTACGTGCGTCGGTTCGGTATACACTCGGTACACAACCAGTCGCGAATGCGCCGCACTGACGATCGAACGGTGTGATGGTTTTGTAAATATTAAGCATACTATTTGTGAATTTTTTTTTGAAATAAGTACAAGTACTTACCTAATATGGCAACTAGCAATTATAGACTATATTGTGCTGTAATTAGTTGATTGAAAACTTCAATAACTTACCCAGAGATGACATGTTTTTATTATAATTGTGATTGTAAATATATTTTGTATGTTAAATGCAAAATATAATATTTACAATGACAAAACTAGAAAGAAACTCATGTAGTAGGTACATAGATGAAATTAAAACATCGTAACACATAATAAACAATATTACTACCGTAAGCTGACATCCCTATCGCGTGTTTATGTACTGTGCGACTGTAGGTAATTATTTCAAGGACAGGACTGAGTCACAGTACTGGATACATAACATTACCGTATCGCTAGCGTGGAAATTCGTACCGTCAACTATTCCGATACTTTAATTGTAAGGTGTGTCCCACACGATGATTATTTCGTTAAGAACGTTAAATACAATAACATTCCTAAAATCCCATTCCATTTCGCTTTAAATCGCCGCCACTAAAAGTACTACAGCATCCATGGACGATCAGATTGAACAGTAGATCTCAGTAATATTCTCTAGTCTAATAGTAGTCTAGTAATAGTCTCATTTAGAAGATTGACGTGTTTTTTCAATAGAACGGGACGCGTAACGGAAATTATCGAAATTATCATTTGTATGGAACACACCTATAATGGCCTAAAGTGAAAAAATCCTTCGTATTCAAGTTTAATCATGAAATTGTTTATTGTACTTATTAATGTGTTTTCGATATTAGTAGGGTGTAACCGCTCATATTGGTTCAAATTACTTCTGTCTGTCGAAACTATAATTCAGCAGATAGAGCAATATACCAATAAAGGCCCGTAATCATAAAGAAGTCTTGTATTTTTTGTATCAATTTTAATTTTCTTCGTACTTTCTGTCGGTTTTATTGGTGTTTAATATAGGCATTTTAGCAAAAGTAAATTCACTCTGTAAGTTATTCTTGAAATAAATCGTACCTACTAAACGGATCTTTTATTTTAATAGATTATGATACTTAAATCATCTTTGTTGTATCTATTACAAACTGAATTGACTAGTGACCTAATTATATATATATAGTTGCGGGCAGTCGCTAGTCTAGATATATAAAAATTAACCCCTATTTCTCCTGAGCACGCTATAACTTGAGAACAGCTTTACCGATTTCATTCATCTTTTTTTAAATGTTTTCTAATACTAATTAGTAGAAGTTTCTTACATATAAAACTAAGAAAAGATGGGAGGTTATGGCGAGGCCGAAGGTCGAGCTTACTACGCGAACGAAGTCGCGGGCAGTCGCTATTTTATATATATAGGGTGTTTGGTAGAGGGACCGACAAACCAAATAGTGATAAATAGAGAAGTTTTTAAATGCATATTCCCTCCAGAATTGCTAGTGCTTTTTTTTAGATCATTGTGAAAGTTGAACTATGAGGTAAAATTTATTTCATTTTTTACTCGATGAGCTCTAAATCAGTTAGCTCTGTTTTGTATCCAATTTTGCTTTGCGTGGCCTGAACGTGTATTAGAGACCAAATTCAACTAAAAAAATCCGGTCTAAATCAGATTTTACAAATGTTATGGTGGTAAATAGGTACGATTTCGGAGAAAAAGGGAAAGTTTCCAAAAAAAGGTAAAAAAAAATTGGGGGGTCGGGAATATTTTTTGGCCAACGTTCTCCAAGTGGGCCCCCGAACACTCTCATGTGGTTTGTCGGACCCTCTACCAAACACCCTATATATAAAAATGAACCCCTATTTCTCCTGGTCACGCTACAACTTGAGAACGGTTGGAACTATATCGATAATTCTTTTTTGTTGTGTTAAATTGTCAAGATAAGGTTTTTATGAAAGAAAAACCAAGTAAAGATGGGATGTCATGGCGAGACCGAAGGCCGAGCCTACTACACGAACGCGGGCTGTCGCTATTAATAATACTTATAAAGATACCGGCTGCATTCAATTGGTATTATGTCGGTTTAAGTCCAACAAAGTTTCTAACGTATAAGATTTTCTTCTTCAGGGAGTGTTCACGCTTGTAGATGGCGTGGCGATCCGAATCCGAAGTGATATCCAAGCGTGAACACTTCCTCAAGAAGATGAACGTCTTATACTTTCGAAACTTTTTCGGACTTAACCGACATATTATTGTTATGTGTGATACTCACGTATTACATAGTTTTCAACCCCTAGTAGTAGCCTTCATGATTATTGAGTATACAGAGTAGGTATATGTAACTTAACTTTGCATATTTTCGTTTAAGAAATAATATGCTGCAAATTGTAAATTTGTCCTCGCTAATATTTAAAACTAGACCTTTGAATTTTCAAGAAGTTAATTGACTTTGTTTCTTATGTCTAATAAATGTTTTCAAAATGTTTTATTCATATATTCATATTCATAATTATGATATGTTCACCGATACACGATTAAACAAATTTGGCTCAATAGGAAAATATCAGAATCTTCCCAAAAACACCCTTGAAGACGTTCCGTCGATGGAATGAAATGAATCAACTCTATTCAGTTTCTATGGAAAATCTACAAAAAAATAATGTATGTAATCCCAACAAATATACAAATACTTTCGAGCTCAGTTTTTTATAAAGGCGTCAGTTTCTTTTTTAGAAAATTAAATAGCTCAAATATTATAATAATTAAAACTTCGCTACCACATCGCCTTAACGTAGGATATAATAATACTGGGGGCCGATTCCACTAACTAAAATGCAATCGAACTGCAGTTGAATGGCAAATTTTATACGTTTTTTTATTCTGCTATTGAAAAGCAGACCAGCTGCAGTTACGTTTCTATTGAAACCAGCGATCTATGTAAACATTATATTCTATTATCTCGTTGGATAATGAATACAATGCTAACTCATATTATTCGAGTAGCCGTTAATGTGGCTATATTTGATTATAGGTGATAAAGTGATTACGATGTTGTTACGTTCCAATTTGTCTCTAGAAATAGTAGGTAGTATTAGTAATGATCAAACGAAAACGGTAGTTGGACGAGTCGAACTGCAGTCGCAGCGGGGGTTGTTGAACGTTGTGAAATACTAGAATTGCCCCCAGTGACTATACGTACCACTGCATAGTCTAATTCACACATTATCGTCAATGACAATGTCATTCGAGTGAGGACGACGCGCGCCTTTAGTAGGTAGTATGTAATATTTACAATAATATATGTAGGTACCTATTATACTATGCGCGCGCAGTACAATACGCACGAACGTAGCGCTAACATTACAGATTTAGTAATAGTTACTGCAAGGTCATATTGAAGGAGTACCACAGAATAACTAATAGGTAAACAATACTCTGCACATGCGTATCGCCTGGCCGGGGCGTCCCGGCGCGTCTGTCATGCAGCGATCGTAAGGGCTGCGGCGCGCTTCCTTAGTAACTTGTGCAATCTCTATTTATATCGACCCCGCCTCCCCTCTACCGGCCCGACTCGCGCCTGCGTACGGCATTCCTGAAAACTACGAAAGTGAAAATTGCACAGTATAATGTCTACTGCTACACCGCATCACCGGTCGTGATCCTCGGAACTGTAGCGCTAATTATCGGCTAGAGAACCTTCCGAGCGGTCCAGCGTCCGGTGCGGCGCGAGGATGGGCGATAGTCGCGCGGCGGCGATCCTTACCGGCACTGCGGTAATTCTGCGCCACACATCAGCTGTGTCCGCGGCGGCGAGCAGGCAGCGCTCGTGACGTCTCTCGCGGATCGCGAGGTACCGTGGAGGCGCCCCCGGCCGGTGCGATGGCGTCCACCATGCAGCTAGAGTTCACGCAAGCGATGACCGACTTCAAAACGATGTTTCCGGACATGGATGACGACGTAATTGAAGCGGTGCTGCGCGCTAACCAGGGCGCCGTTGACGCTACCATCGACCAACTACTGGCGATGAGCACCGACAACCAGAACGAGCGGTTGCGACTCGAGATGGAGCGCGTTGAGGGCTGCACGCCATCCCGCCGGAAGGAACGCCGCGCACACGCCAAAGCCAACGTTGGTGAGGACAATGATACCACAGCCCTTGTGTAAGTATTCATTAAGTAACTAAATCGCTTACAATCTATTTGTGTAAGGTATTGTACTTAAAGTAAGTAAATCGCATTTGGTTAAGCCTAACCGACCTAAGTACCAAATATGAACTCTTATACAGTACGGGTAAACAGAGCAGTTAAGATGAGCCGTTTATCCCGACACCGACACAGGTATTCAGGAATATCACATAAACTTTGAAAGATTTACTTTTACTATTACATAAAAGGCTCGATGCAGCAAGCAACAGGTTACCATGACTAGCTTAAATTCGGCTAACCAATACATTTGTTCGTATTAACTAGGTAACTCTAGAAATTAATTAGAATTGATGTAAAGTCGCATTGTCATATATATATCTGTCTAATCCGCGTCTTTGGCACTCGTCGTCATTACAAGGTTATAAAATGGTTATAGTATGCCATGCCATGCCAACCTACGCAAATACCTTTAAAAAACTGGAGCTGGAGTAACTGTAGATAACTTATTGTTTGTTCCCGCATTTACTGCCCCTAGGACTGTCTGGCTGTGTTGTTACGATGGCAGACGGGCTGTTACGAATAACTAATCAATCAACTGACTACTTAACTACCACAATACGCAAGATTTACAGCGATTTTTACGTTGCTACCATTACGAAATACAGTACGTTTATTTTCATTTAAGATCCAAATCAATAAACCTGAATTTTGTCAGCAAGTTTAGTTCATATATATGACAGTAATTAAACCCCTCACCATATTGTTTTGCCTATACCCATCCTTTTATAATATGATAATAGGTAAATGGTATTCTCTTTCAGCGACGTCGAAGATGAATCAGTACCACTAGCAGTTAGAAAGAAATGGGTACCACGAATGCTGCTACCGCTACCGCCTATGTTCCTTCGGATTCCGCCAGGCACTGATGCTAGAATTGACCTAAGTTTAGATATGGACGATGACCGCATCGCGACGCTTCTACAGAACGAAGACTTCATGGCAGAGCTGCGATGGAACCAGGAGTTTATGGCGGCACTTGACAGCGAACAAGGACAGAAGACTAAAAGTCACGACGACGAAGCAGCGTTCAAGGAACGGTTGAAAAACATGGGCAAACGTAAGTACTTACTATCTCGAAATTTGCGGTAAATATTGTTTTTTAGGGTTCCCCTTTTATATTTTCGCTAAATTAATGTGGTAGCACAGCCATATTCCAGCTAAAAAATACAGAGTAAGCATTGCAGAGAGAATGCGTTGCATTTTAGAGAGAATAATTCACACCCTCGGACGTGACTGATTTCGAATGGGATTCGAACCTGCTCGAAATCTCTAAATTGCAATGTTTGGTATCGCTTGAGCAGGCTAGACGTTAGTGCTTTAAAATCATATGATAAAAACAAAAGGTAAGCTTTCAGGTCAGTTCTCAACGCAAATGTCGAAAAATCTACGTTAAATCATTATTCGTATTTAGCCGCTTAATTTGCAATCCGTCGTATAGGCCGTTGACTAGTTTATCAAAGAACCCATCTGAATGATGACAGTGACAGTTTAAAAATGATTTCGTTTGTGAATTACTGACGTCTAAGACACTTTTTACGAGTTTCAATGAATAGTTCTTGAAGCATACATCGCAAAAATCTAAAAATTAAAGTGTACTCTGTATCTCTCTGTCACTCTGTACTCATATCGGTTTTTAAAATGATCCCCGGTCCCGTTAGCTCAGTCGTTCCTTGGCTAGGTTATATTTGAATGATGAGCTGAATGTTTGTTTTTGTGTCTTGAACGTTGTGGTGCGTGTTCCGTGCTCTCCGTGGCACAAGGTATCCTAGTGCGGGGTGTGAGTGTGTAAACGTCACGTTAAAGAGAGACTAAAACTAAGTTATGAACAATTTTATTTCTTACGATGATTGATACTAGACTGTTGTCTCAGATTGTTTTTAGACAGATTTCAGTTGTCTTAACATAAGGCGCGACTTCTGAAATATAGGAAGCTGACTGTGAATCCATTTGCTATTTTTTACCCGACTGCGACTGTAACACTCAAGACAAGAGTCTTCGAGCAATGTGTTTTACCAGTGATGACTTATGGCACTGAAACGTGGTCTCTTACTATCGGCCTTATAAGTAAGCTCAAAGTCGCACAACGAGCTATGGAGAGGGCTATGCTCGGGGTGCCTCTACGTGATCGCATCAGAAAGGAGGAGTTCCGTAGAAGAACCAAAGTCACCGACATAGCCCAGAAGATTAGCCAGTTAAAGTGGCAGTGGGCAGGTTCTGGAGTGAAGACCACGGACCGGCAAGCGCAGCGTAGGTCGTCCACCGACACGGTGGACAGACGACCTGACAAAGGTAGCAGGACGACGTTGGATGCAGGCCGCTTCCAACCGGTCCTTTTGGAAATTTCTGGGGAGGCATATGTTCAGCAGTGACATCGTACGCTGTGATCGTACGGCTGAGATGATGATGATGATGACTACTAAATAACGTCATTTAAAGTTAAGCGGCGTTTATGAGTAAGGCCCTTATTTCACGAGTTTCAATTCCTAACTCTTGAAGCAGTGATCGCAAAAAACTAAAAATTCAAGTATACTAGTGCCCACATCAGTTTACAAAATTATCCGCGATCCTGTTAGCTCAGTAATTGGATCCTTGGCCAGGCTATGTATATATATATATATGTATGATGTGCTGAAATGTTTGTCATTATATCTTGGATGTTTTCATATGTAAATGTGTGTCTCCGTGCCTCCCTCGACACACAATATCCTAGTGCGTGGTATGAGTGTGTAAACATTACGTTATTATTATTTTTATTACTTCATGGTTCATTAACTTAGGAAATGATATACGCATATGTGCACATATGATGATTTCCATGTCATCTTTCAAAGTTGATTTGATTTAATAAGCATAGGGGAGGCTGAAATCAAATAAAAACAATTTCATTTCTTTTGAAGATTGATACATCCATACGATACGTCTTTGTTGTTAGACGGGCTTCCTTCAGCACCCTTACCATAAGGATGGTGCGACTTAATGTTCTTTATTTTTCTTTCCTGCGGACAGTCTATCGACTATGAGTATATGTGGTGAGCGTTTTAGCGGATAGGGTACCTACTACTCCCATTAGAGTCTGCCCTGCCTTGATTAATACTCGTATCAGTCGTTTTGCTGATTCATCTCGTCGAAGATATCTCGCCGCCGCCGCTCTCACGGCGTGACTTCTAGATAGGAAAAAATATAGGAACCTGACTGCGAATGAATTTACTCTTAGGGTTATGTGCTTGACCTATAATGTATACGTATGTATGTATTTCCGTTCCTGTGTCCACTCGTAACTTTAACTACTCAACGGCTAAACCGATTTTGATAAACGATACGGTTTTAGATCCGTCTTGATGATACATACATCGGCGGACTGCACATGGCGGATTTTATGCGCTTTAATAAGCGCCCAGTGATTTCCGTAGTCGGCTTATTAAAGTTTTAGTTTGTTTTGTTGTTAGATATATCAAATAGATAACAAGTTTATTTGTTTCTCTAACAGTATCTCGCAAGAAGTTTGCACAACTGTCACGCATGTTCAGCCGCGGGGGACCCCGCAAGTCAGGCAGCGTGAAGGTTCCACCGCGAGGGCCACCTGATAGCCTGCTGTTACAGGAGGAACATAGCGACGAAGACGACCACCCGCACCCACACCATGTCAAAATATAGTTTCACAACGCGCTTTATCATAAATTATTTTTTACTTAGGCCCAGAACACACGGTGACGCGAAAATTACGAAACTGCAATTCTAAGTTACTTTTGCGTTTGATTTGAGTTTATGTCATATAGTCTCGTAGCAAACCACACACGAAACAATAAGATTGAAACTGTCTAAACTCTTCTTCTTCTTGTTTGTATGGCTTGTGCGGCGTAACCGTGTCGCGTTGTATTGTTTTTGCCGCGTTTTTTCTGTCGGCTGAGGACGAAAACAAAAATATTAACTTTGTTTTCTTTTGCTCATAATATGGTAACAATCCATAATTTTTTTATAAGTTGTTTGTAATTTATGGGCAGCCACAAACATACGACAGTTGATATTATTCCCAATGTGAGGATGTATCCACATCGTTATTTATTTATATATAAGTATATATGTTTTTACGCATTCTTGTGAAACATAAAATACAATGCAATAATATCTTCATCACTCGAACTCAACATATTAAAAAAGATTCAGACAGACGTCTTCTCGTAGAGAAAACTAATGACTATAAAAATATCATCACGTTTAGGTTGCGCCGTTTAAGAAAATATACTGAAACTGGTTTAAAACCAAGTGTTTCGAATAAGTTCCGTTGTAGTTGCATTTTACCGTGTGTTCTGGGCCGTAGCGTTACCAAGAGTTTGACAAGGTTTCGAATAAGACTGGGCTCGATTTGTATATTGTATAGTAAATACAATAGTTGGTTTAGGAAAGCATAAGTATACCTACGCTTTGTAGGATCGGTATTAGTATAGTACTGGAGCGTATTGATGGCTTTATGAATTGAGCTTCATTAGATCGAATAGAAATGATTGAAGGTAACAAAACCAAAGCAAACATAAATGGTCTAATTGAGGCTATTTTAGATAGGTTAAAATTGAATATATTTTAAAGATCAAAAATAAATTTGTTCATTCGCCTGTACATTGCGTATGGGTAAATATGTGTGATTGCGTTCCAAAGAAAGGCTGAAATGGAAATTTGTATAAAAGAGTTTTTACGATAAATTTAGATACATAATGTACCTTAATAAATAACTGTTTTAATGGTAGAGAGTTGACTAGATGGAATGGTCTTGATATTTCTTACTTAGATTTAATTTGATATCCCGTCTTGTTTGCTAGATTAGACTCTACGAGTACAATTGCTAGATTGCTCTTAGATTTTAAATAGTTTAGACTTCACTACTAGTCTCCAGGAATACTCTTGCTCGTTTACCTAATCACAAAGTTGTTGAGTATGATACTTAAATGGTAAAAGTAATTAATATACATAGTATATACATAAGCTTAAAATAGTTTTTAAATAGGTATAAGTTTTTGTAAAATTTCTTAATTTCTGCAATATGTTTTTAATCTTCAAAAGACTAGACTACACTAGACATTGTAGTCACGATAATTAGACAGACTTTCCTCACATAGACAAGTTTATCTTAAAACTATCGTGACTCAAGTCTGCGCTCAGCCTAATAGGTATTATTTGTATACTTGAAATTAAAAAATAAACTAGCAGCCTCAAATTCATTATGACGCTTAAACCAAAGTCACTTTGCCTAAATATTTTGTTTGTAAGTACTTAATATATATTTATAAGGCCTCGTGAATCCGAGCTTAATTTATACTAAGTACTTGTATAAACCGACTGTTTAGACCTTACTTAAGTAAATTAGTCTTTATAGTTTCTGGACCTGAGTATTGGGTAGGTATTTCTACGGGTGTTACTTCCTCACAACATGAGTGAGTACCTATTCGTACCTAATACCCACCCTCATATCGCCGATAAATAGGTACAATATTGAGTTTATCTATATGAAATATGCTTAAGCCATAGTTTAAACTCGGGACTCCATCCTTATCCATCCATCTTTAGTCCATTACAATAAGGCGGTAGAGTACGCTGCAAGATCGCGAGCGGGTAAAGTCGGTTTATACCTATGACTTATTAGTGATGATTGTTTCCAATCGTCATATTCATTATTCGTACTAATCGTTATTTTTGTTCGATTATATTACGTATGTAAATCGGATAATATAGAACCTATTCATTAATTTTAAATATTGCATTTTTATTATAGATTTACCTACAATAGACTTTGGACAGTATTTATAATTACTAGCTGACCCGCGGCTTCGCTTGCTTGGTCTGTAGAATGTGCAGTGGTGGAAGCGCTGCTTTGGCGTCTGGAAGTTGGGCTGGATCCTCGGACAGTTATTGGGTTTTAAAGAAATTCTCAACAATACCCAGAGTCTGCAACAGTGCCCCGTGTCTATATATAGAGCAATAGACTCGTCCCCTATTACATGGAATCAAAGTTATACTTACTTATCTGACGTATGTGACGAGTATTTAAAAACACCTCTGCTAACCCCTTCGAGGATATAGGCCTTACGATTTGTTGTGTTATGTTTAAAAATTATTCATTATTAATGTAAAAGTTTATTTTCATTAAGTTTTAAGTTTTGAGGGACTGGAGCCAACCCTTTTTTTCATATAGATACTTAGTACTTATATATTAATCATTTTACATAATTTTCTCATTATACATAGGTGAATAGCGCGCCTATCGCCTATCACCTGTCCTATAGTATGTAGAATTTTTTATGGGATATGCTGGCAAACGAGCAGGCGTTAGTGTAAGCTTAGTGATACCGTCGCCCACGGACATCCGCAATACCAGAGGTCTCGAGGATGCGTTGCCGACCTTTGAGGAAGGATGAAATAGAAGAGGTGAAGTTGGAAGGGGAGGGAAGGAGAGGGAGAAAGGGGAAGGGGGAATCGGGCCTCCGGAACGTCCCACAAACCGACGAAACGCAATAGCAAGCTATGTTACTTCACGTCGGTGTTATGTGGGAGTGTGGTACTTCACCGGCCGTGCCGGCCCATGCGGCTGTGGGGTTGCAGCGTGGCACTACCACTGAAATAGCATAAAAAAGTTAACTATTATATTATTTGGAGTTCATTAACTCCAAACTAACCTAACAAATTTAAAAGTATGCATCTACTAAAACTTTACTAACTTATACCTATTAGAAAATAAAACAAAGTAAAAGTTTTCAGTGGGATGGGATTTGAACCACGGACCGTATACATACTTACACATATTTGTTGTCGGCGAAATAAGCTTATCGTTGCTGTAATAATGTATAACAGTGTTCCCGACATTGTTATTTTAGTCGAAAAACCTGGCCTACATGTTACCTATTTTTTAATTTTTTTACGATACCATACAGGTAAAATACCTACAGTTTTTTCATTCAAAGACCTACAGACGACAGAAAACCTACAAGCAACCATTTTGAAGGATACGGGTATGAAATACAACACTTGTCAAAATCATTTATGCAATTTAGGCATCAAAGACGCACTTGTAAACTTAAATTATCATTATAATGTACTTTGAAGACTCTACCGCCACGTTCCAAAATATATAGAGATATTCACTTTAGATTTCATGTTTCATAGCAACATTTACTGCTTATGTGACCTACAAGATCGATATCGAAATAGAAATAATGTAAGTTTTTTTCTTCAATACGACCGAGTTCCATTCAACAATCATTAATCAATCAATCCAAGATGGCAGTAAGCAATTTAAAATATCTAATGGATATACCTAGATAATATTAATTTCCTAAGAATATTGAAGTTCGGAATAAATACCAATGGTTAAATCTGTATTGCTGTTTGTTTTACAAATAAGGTTGGAAGTACATAATAATAATATTTATTTATTCGTATTTATAGAATACTGCCACATTCTGCAGTCTGTAAACAGCTGCTTTCTAACAGCAAAACAAGATAGGAAAAAATATCAACTCCAGTCAGAATAACTTTTACCTATTTGCATTTCGTTGCCATTATTTTATAATCATAAAACTACCGATACGATACATACCGAGTTATTTTCTGCCACCGACGAATAGATATCGTTTAGAGACAGTAGTCAGCTCATGTGTTTACAATTTTCCAATGTTCTGCTCTAGCGAATGAGGTTACCCAGTTAGAAGTGCTGAAAGTGGTTAGGTATGATGTGTCGATGCGTGTAACGCTGTGAACACAATAAACTTATCATCGCGCATTTACATCCAGGAAGGGGTTGGTGGAGACGTATAAGACGAAGTAACTACACGCACGCAAATTAAACACACTTTTCTGTGACAAGAATGCTATTTTTACGTCACCTGAAAATCCCGCGCACCAGTACTATTACTATACTATTTATCCTGTAAAAGTAGCAATATATACTAAGTTTAGGCACAGAAATAAGCAGAGAATCACTAATTGGTATAAGAAAGCAAAAATAATATTATTTGTAAAAAAGTAGTAAGTGGTAGTACTTAAACCTAAGTTGGTAAGTTATATTTTATCTTATACCGCACTCACAAATATCACCATATTATAACCTGTAACTATGTAGGTGTAGATTATAGGTTATATACTTATTATATGTATTTATTATATGTATGTTATATATTTATCATATTATATGTTATATATTTATGTATGTAATAGTAGGAACACGTCAACTTATGTATTTATTCTCAAGTTTAATTAATTAACAGTAATTAATCAAATAATCATCAGTAAATAACCTATAGTATTACTTTTTCTAAGCACTAACGCCTGCTTAAGCGATCTCAAACATTGAAATTTATAGAGAGAAAAATTCACATCCTCGGACGGGATTCGAACCCGCGTCTTCTGACTCTCCGTGTCAGACGCCATTGACCAACTAGGCCACCGAGAATCTAGTCCGAGCATCGAATTTTAACTCTCTATTTGACTAACCGTCTTGCGGGGACGGAGCGACATCTATTGGACAGTTAACAGTAGTAAATAACCTAGCAATATACACACATACTAGCTGATTTCACCCTCGTGGTGATTGATATGACAATGATGACGTAAAATATTCTGTGTCCTTTCCCGGCGGGATATGATATATCTCCTTGCCAAATTTAATTACGATCCGTTCAGCAGTTTAGGTAACAAACAGACAGTTAGACAGAGTGAGAGTTACAAACATTTTTATAATATTAGTAGGTACGGACTTAAGTAGAGGACTACCGTTATTGTGAACCCTCGAGAAGTACTTACCCGAATCGAATCGAGATACAAAGAAGTAGGAACCTACTTAAATGTTTTCATTCTGCATAATATCCAGTTACCTTATATTATAAGCTTACACTAAACACTTATACAGATAAAAGTCTCAGTGAAAAATATATCAACGCGCGCGCTTTTATTGTAAACGCGAACACATCAGATAGGACGCGAGCACGAAAATATGTTTAAGTGCATTCGCATCGTTAACGTATATAGTACCAACAGTCATTTATCTAGTACAATAGTGGCACATATAACTCATAGTTTGTACCGAATACGTTAACGTTACACTTATAAGCAGATTTTCGTGCTCGGCCCACAGATATCATTATTATGTACTTATACCTATTATATATATCGCGCCTTGTCATAATACGCTCCACAATTTAATAGATTTCATAAGACGAATAAGAATTTTAAGCGCATTACAAAGAGCCATAACACCAAATGTGGCATGTCGTGGAGCGCACGATCGACGCATCAAAGAAACGCTCGTCAGGCCGCCCAGCGTAGCGGAACGGGAAAGTCTCGCAGACGAGCTGACGACATGCGCTGAATGTATTATATTGCTTACCAAAGGTACGCAGATGAAATCTTTTGAAGGAAAAGGTATTTAAGTAGGTACCTACGTAAATCTTTTATTTAGTGATGTAGGTAATTCACACCCATAATCTCTAAAACCATAAATTAATCAGTGCCTAATCTAAAACATAAAATTGAAACGGTAGCATACACCAATTGCGCTCTACTTTGAGGGAATTATCACTAAATATAACACGTAAGTATCTATATGGTAGTACTTACCATATTTACGAAAGGTAGAAAATAAAAGGCAAAGCTCAGTAGAACATGAATACTGAGGATTTAATCGGGTTCCTGATATCTCCATTCAAAATTTCATCAAAATCTACTGATCCGTTTAAGCATGAAAAAGTAACACATACCTACTTACGCTGTAACTCACAAATTTTCGCATGAATTTATCTATTATTGTAATGATGATTTTACTTTTTAGCCCCCAGCACATTTGTGTCATTACAAATAACACCAGGGAGCTGAGCTACAATAAAGTAGGTATGTATATCCACAAGATAAATAATAGCGTAAACATGCCACTTAGGCCATGCGAGCAGGAGAGAGCTAGGTTTAACCATTTTTATGTTTACATAAAAATGGGTAGGTCATAAATTTATATTTAAACACCCCTGATACGAATATTGCATAATGACTCCAGACACCACTGGTTACCTGCATAAGACGCTTCGACGTTAAGAGGATTGCATAGCTAGTACTTTCCATACTAAAAGAAATACCTAACTCTTTTCTACCTCTTAACATTGTCTGATTTCAGTGTTTTTTTTTCATGTAATCATCACATTGTTTACTATGCCCGTACGTTTTGATTTTATGAGTTTTTTTTATGTTCTAAAAAAGAAAATTGATAGTAAGTACTTTGAAATACTGAAAAAACCAAAACGTACGGGCATAGTAAACCATGTGATGAAAAAAAATCACTGAAATCAGACAATGTTATGAGGTAGAAAAGAGTTATTTCTTTTAGTATGGAAAGTACTAGCTATGCAATCCTCTTAAGGTTATCAATAAAAGTTAAGGTTCTTATGTTTGGTCTGCGCCAGCAGAATATATCAGCTCAGCATCAATGGCGTTGAACAAATTGCACAAAAAGTTTGCTTTGAATCTATGCAAAGTTTTTGGTTAATGGCGCTGTATATTATCTGAGATTCACGTGCATGTCGTGCTGTCATAGTCCCTATCCATTTTAGGATTTTTTCCAAATATTATTATTTCATCATCCCTAGACGAGAATATCGGGGACATCTACGAAGTTTACTTATTAAGGCGCGGTTCAACCCCCATTTTAAAATAATTTACGATGCTTTACGTAAGGTTGACAATAGCTTGTTAGATTGGACGATGTAATGCGAAAATGCATAAATTTTGGTCGTTTTCTTTATATTTTTCGATATATATTAACACAATTGAAAAAAACTGCTGTTTACTATTTTAGTACTATATGTGGACTATGTATTACCTAAAAAAATATAGTGTTATCGCTGTAAATTCTGAGAGTTTGGACGTGAAAGTTTATTTTTGTGGACATATTTAAGATTTTTTTCTGCAGAAAGCGAGTATTATTTATGAATTCTATTCGGTTATTATGCTTTTCCTGTTCATTTTCAAACCTAAGTATTTTTTTCGTACAATATTATCGATCTGTTTCGTTACACTAGATGTTTAAAGATTCTGCTTTTTTACTATTATCAGGATACGAGCGCGCCTTAACAGAATGAGACAAGTATTCCTTTAAGTACTTATATCATGTTACTAATGGTCGATAATTATTATAGCAGTATTTAGTGCCCTGAAGCGGTTAAATTCGCGTGGTGTTGGATGATGATGGTGAAAATAATCATATATGTTATTCTAGGGCCTCGTCTATCTACATGCCAAATTTCATTCAAATCAGTTTTCTGACGTATTATAGTACCTATGTATACGAGTAATAAGGTAAGATTGTTTATCTATTATTATATCTGCTCTACGGCAAAATGAGGCAAAACTCATTCTGTGGTATCATGGCGCACACGCTATCCCCACAGTTCAGACTCACTGTTATATAGTAATTCTAATATAATAAGACAATATAATCATTATGGGGATTATCACAGTCATAGGTTAGACAGTCAGGTTTGAGTCAGGTCAGGTAGATAGAAAATTCATGCACCACCAAAAATCTTATTTAGTTATACGTTTCACTGACGAAGATAAGACTAGGAAAATGAAGAAGGAAATGAGAAGAATCAACTTGACACTGGCAGATGCACTAGTCATGCTAAGCCAACACCTCCCATGAGCGGAGGAAAAAATAAAAAACTTATTTACCCGAATACGACAAAGCAAAAGGATATTATTTGACTACGGTAAGACGTATGGTATATTCATCTGTTCCCTCATAACTTATAAATCACAATTTGACAAATAAGGTGTCGTTGGGAACGCAAAATGAACAAGTGTTGAAAGCGTTTTGTTTGTCCGCTCCGCTAGATAAAGGATTTTTGACGTCACATTAAATTGAAGCTGGTGCTTTCTAGGGTGGTACCACTGAACGCTCTAGGGAGCACGATGTCAAACACAAAATTATCTTTTGCCCCACCCCATCATATTATTCGTATCAATGAATAGGTATTATAAAATGAATGCTGGGTTTGGTAGGTAACCACATCATCCTTTTGTGAAGCTTACCGTTTGTGAGATATACCCGTCGAAGTCATGACAACTCATCTTGTAACTTATGCATTATCCAGATTATTCCAGATACATATACAACAAAAATCCACCACGGTTATCGTCTGAACACCACTATGAATGAGTATAAAATAAAATAAAATATTTATTACATGCAAGTTGTTTATTTAATACACTATACATAACGAATAGCTTGTAAGTACTCGTAGGTACGTAACAATTTCAGATGAGAATATTTACTACTATCATAATTTTTAAAGCGTGATTTTTCTTTATTGAAAAATCACGATTTAAAAATTATGGAAAAATAAAATAGTCGAGTTTATATTTTGACCTTTTTTATGTACAAACACTTACAACAAAATGTCACAACTAAATGCATCACTAATAACGATATTAAACATAATTATGACACACCCCCACAGACCAGTATATTGGTCTGTGCACACCCCACTTCAATGTAAAGAAAAAAATTGTGGAGTTCGTAAAAACACCGTTGAAAGGATGATAGGCGATAGATAACAATTCAAGGAGGTGGAAATAAAAAGTTCATATCTACTTATATAATTAAATCAGATAATTAAATATCATTGAAATGACAAAATTATTATAATATATAATGTTCACACACTTGTACCCAGTACCTTAGTGTCACTGCCAAGTAGATTAAGTATTTTTTAAAAGCCGGTACAAGCACGAGATCTACCAGGTGTTAGGTGCTAACCTCTACCTTTATCAGACGTATGTCCTCACGACAGCATTGCGCACGTAAACATGAGACGTTGTTAAATCTCAATGTACCTGTAATTTTACCTGCACCCATACCCTTCAAAACCAGAACAAAATATTGCGACCGTTATTGCTTCAGGGTAGAAAAAGATATGGTGGCAGTCTGTCGTCCCCGGAAGACCTCATTCACTGCTACTATGTAGATAGGTAAATTGATAGATAAACCCTTTATTGCAACACCACATTATATAATATACAAATAAATAGGATAATATAACTGAAAACTATTAATCAACAATAAAAAAAATTAAGTGTCACAATGGACGGTCTTATCGGTCAAAGCGATCTCTTCCAGACAACCATGTTACTCAAAAGGAAGCTTGAATAAAAAATGGTCTCGAAGGAAGTTTCTTTGGATACCTGTGGAGACGCTCGTGACACATTTACCACCGACCACAATAAGAAGTAGAGCCCCTAAACAAAAATTTAAAAGAATTCTGGTATGTACCTACAATCTAACGATTATACCACACTCTTTTGTCTTTTTAACTCCAGCTGACAGCTCTATCCTTGAGCGTCAATTGCACTAAGAGAAATGCTCGCTTTGTAACTTGTATGGGAGTCATGATTTTTTACGCAACTGAATGCAGATCTTTTTTTGACCTCTCAAGCCGATCTCCAAGACTACTGCTCACGATAACCATTGCACTAAGGGTTAGATCCCTTAACAAACATACACAAGGACTCTATGTCCCGACTTAAACTGTAATTAAAGGCAAAATTTCTGCAATTGAACTTGTATGAAAATTTTGACTTTTCTGTTCAAATGGTTACAAGTTTAAATAAAAAAAATACTGCACAAGGACAAACGCGGGCCACTCGTGGCCCGCGCACCGCCCAACACCTAGTCTACTTATATAATTAAATCAGATAATGTTTATTAGGTACCTGGTATAATAAGTGAAGTAAAATAGGTTCAAGAACTACCTGTATACGGTTAAAACGCAAATGCGCGATGCCTATCTAATTTTAAATATACCTACTTAGCTAGATAATCACACAATTTCAGCTAGCGTTACGTATAAATTACTGAGTCTACCGGTTAATAGAGCATTAGTAGCATCAAGGTCTATCTTCGGACTCGCTCTACCTGGTTCACTTCGCACGATCTCAGCCCTCTATTGTAAGTCCATTCTACATACTCAGAACGCAATTTCACCTCTCATTCCACGTTACGTGTTGTGACGCAACTTACAAGCTTATCAAAACAAGAGCAGACACTAAGCATCGAAATCAAAACCCGTTGAGATGATTACAGAGCTGTACTAACTGTTACGTATACTTCGGCTACTCACAACTGGCATCGTACATCTACAGACAAGCAGTTATGTTAGGGGCAATACACATGCTTGGTATTTTAGAACAGGATCTAAAGATAATTAATAGTAATGCAAGCTAATAAATAAGCTTGTGTGTGTGTAGGCATTATAAATCCCAAGTGGGCAGTCCGGCTAGGCAACTCCTAATTTACATTCTGGTTATATAACCAGGTTAGCTTTTAGCACCAACCCATAAGGTACCTACCATAATTACTTTAAAAAAAATGTATCCAACTGCAAATAGAACTGAAAAAAATAAAACTTGTAGATCTTTGATTCCTCTAAATACTTACTTCATTTCACAGACCAAAATTAAGAATTTAAACATTATTATGTACTTACTTACATTATATTTTCAGTTTCCTTCGGAGCTGGGTTATTTTTTGCAAGAAAATATTTTATTATACCTACGCCTTACTTTCATATCTTCTTTAGATTATTATCTTATTTATTTAATAATATTCGTAAGATTGTCATGTATAGTCGAATAGTTTTAAAATCTATCTGATTAGGTGCAATGATTTATCTAATTCAATACCTTTACTTTGATCCCTTACAACAAATGCCGATTCCAAGAGGTTGTTGATCCTGACTGTGTAGGTACAGTGTGTACCCAACATACCCACTACATTAAATGTATCCTTGTTTTATGTACAATAAAGAGTTATCTATCTATCTATCTACATGTATAGGTGTTTATGCGTGTCCATTACCCACATAAACACTTGCATAGATATAATACTGCTGTCACCATAGAGATGTGATCTGTGGCTGTCACCGAAAGCTGACCATTAAACTATGTTTGTCAACGCATATCATTCCAAAACGGTAGTAGGTATATCATACATAGTATGACCACTGAGGTCATGCTTCTATCAGTTTTAGTCAAGGGTGTTTCATGCATTAACAATTATTGACGGCCCCGCTAACCTGCCTTCAAAGCGCGCGTCTCAGGTTCGCTCTCTGGCCGGCAAAGAGAATATAAACACATAAACAAAACATATATTTGTGGGATCAGAAATGTGGTTTTTACTGTCGAATCTTGGATATTTGAGATGTGTAATTGTGTCTGTCCATGGCCTCGAAACATGAATGGAATCCTAATGTGGGGTTTGAGAAATCAACGCAAAAAACTGAGATGTTTCTTAGTTTCAGAAGTCAATCATTGGAATCGATGAGACGGTGGTATAAAAGCAATATTTCTAAAGTAATGATTTCTTTTCTTTGCGATCCTTATACATGGAAATTAAACAACTTTAACAAATCAAATCACGTATAATTTTATATTATTTTATCCCGACGTTTTGTACATTTTTCAGTGAACATGGTCACGGGTAGACTGGATGACAGTGGTTAAGTATAAAGTTATGGAAATTATTTGTATGTACCTTGTTGCCTCTCTTCTTGTACACTTTTTCTAAAGTAATCTTATTAGCATCCGATAGTCTTAAACCTGTTTCAGGTTAATGTTAGCCCAGCAGCGCACCAAGAACAAGCGCCGCAACGTCGCATCGCATGTGCACAAGCCTCTACTTGAGATGCGCGGGCGCATCGCACGTGCAGTCGTCACGCATCATGGACACCTAGAAATTCGCTCAGTCTGTCCAAAACCTCCGTGTCGTCCGTACGCATGGAGCCGTGTAACATTTCCCGCGCAAGTGACTATGAAAAACCAACCTGATATTAATTATCTTGGACGAACAAGTCTAGCAACAGTGTTCTCGGCCGATCGTTAGTTCGCAGCTCTGAAGAAATAATTTCGTGAGTATTTTTCCTTATGTCAGAACTCAACGTTTTTCTCTAAACTTGCTTTTGTAATGTAATTGGTGCGAAGTTCGTTTAAAGGCATGCATTATAATTGATGTATTGTGCTGGCTTTTAGGATATAATTATATAATTAGAAGACATATAAGGGTCGTTTCATGTGACAAGGAGTTGAGTTGTTGTCTCCTGGCAGGTCGTTAGTCCACATACGCCGGGGCTTTGACCGTCGCCGGCGCAGCGGTGTTGGCTCACTCCAGACTAAAAGTAAAGGCGATCCATATCGAACCTGTTGTTCACTTTGTGTGAAGATCGACGAACTTTTTCTCGAATGATATGCAAGCGTTGGTTCTTTTTGATTTGCATCCTGTTCGATTTGATGTTCCTTCGGAGACAAAACGCTCTACCTGCCATTGGCAGGCAGTCTACCGCAGACTAATCTCTAATGGGTTTCTGAGAAGGTAAATTTAAATGGTGTCAGATGGTTTATATTATGTACCTACTACGACAGCTATTTGTATTAAAAATTTTATTATTAACTAGCGACTGCCAGCGACTTCGTTCGCGTAGCAGACCTAGAGATCTATTCTTGGTTTTTTCTTTCACGAGATACTTCTCCTGATAATAATTAACACAACAAAAAAAGAATTACCTAGCGAGATTGTTCCATCCGTTCTCAAGTTATATCGTGACCAGAGAAATAGAGGTTAATTTTTATATATAAAGATGGGTTGGCTCCTTACTCCAGGATGAGAAACGTAAGAGCCTAGGAAACCAGACTTACTACAGACCGACTTCATTGATACCACCCCATTGCTTGCCGAGTGGAGTGGGAACTAAAACAGGAATATCTGCATCCAATCTGGCTTTTCAAGCTCTGGCACCTATAACCTGTAGCATAGCAATGAAGTACGATGGGAATCGTCACACAGTACGCAGAACCGAGAAAAACTTAAAAGTAAACGGTCTAACAAATATTAAATCGGTGTGGACTTATCTGACGATCTATATCTCTATAATAAAATAAAATACTGTATGTATAGATAGATATATACGACGCATGTACTTAGTTGTTTAGAGTACTTATATCAATGGTTTTTTTCTCTTGTGGTTATTTTATATTTTATTATATAATATTTTTCTATAGTTTTTTTTAGTCTAAGATGCTTAAGATTTTTTTAAATCATCCTGAGTACTATCATATTTTATGAGGCTATAACAATACACTGTAGGTAATTAATACAGGCTCGTTTGTAAAGAGCTCATTTCTATTACGAACAAAAATAATAAAAAGCTTGTAATGCTCATATTATGATCCAATTATTTTTTTGCTTATTTCCAATAGTTTTAGTTTTTAGGTCTCTACTTTTACTTTAAAATTAATACCAGCCATCAGTCCGAACTTTGTTATAGATATTTATCGTAGCGAAAAAATAATCTAGAACAATACTTATGTTAAAAATATAAGTGTGTATATGATTCCATAACTACGATATACATAACTATATTTATATATAGAAATAGACTGTACTATCGTATACATAAATAGGCATAATAATAATAACACATCTCATCCGCCGATCAACACCAAAATACATTCCGTTCATCTCAATGTTTCGCTACATCGATTTTAGTCACGATCGCGGCACACGAAGTATTCCCATAGATCACGAATAGGCACAATGAGTTACATTCAACTCTTTAAAACTTTTACTTAAGTACCTACTTTAAACATAAACGCAAAAGAGATATCTGCAGTGGTCCCAGTAAATATTTAACGATTGGAGTCATATGTTGCTCAGCTAAAATAATAAAGGCATTGGGTCAATTGCACCATCCGCAAAAGAAATTTTAAAAGTTCATCGAACTTTGACGTAGAACTGTGCAAAGGAAGAGTAGCTGTTACGCCGCCTATTGAATTGTGCACGCAATTGACATCATCCCGTAGGTAAAGGTAGCTGCCATTAAATGTCTATTCTATGGCTTGGCTGCTAGTTAAACAGCTTTGCTTTCATTTACATAATGCGCCCTCTTATTAGAATACAACTGCCAGCGTATAATTTCATTATTATGACGAGTAAAACAAAACATTAAAAATAATGGTAGCCTTTCTAGCCAGTAATTAGCTAGTCAAACGATAATTGATAAGTAAATAGACGGTACATGCATATACAGAGTGGTTTTCCTTTTCTTTTTTAAGCAGTACATTTCTTGGCAAAGAATGACCCTTATCAGCAACAGAATGTATTATTGGTTCAATAATACAAGGTGTCTTTTTTGAAAAATCGTTCTAAGTAAAAGATTTGAAAAATTCTAAATATAGGTACAGTTATTTTCTTATAAATCGAGGGCTCCTTTCACGGTTTTTCTCTAACTCTTGTGTTTTCAGACTTGGCCATCACCGCCCTTCCCAAAAAACTACCAAGCCAAGATACTTAAGTAATTAATTAACTTTAGTCTTTACACCATCTAATAGTGTTCCGCCCTAATGTTATCATAGGATGTGAATATGTGCTTCTTTATACATCTCTATATTAATATATTATCTATACTAATCAAATTAATAATAGATATCTATGTATTTAAAGGTAAAGTGTGTAACTTTGTGACTTTGTTTGAAGTAATCTCTTGAATCTATTTTCATGTAGCTTTGCAAGGAGATATAGTATATCCCGGGGAAGGACATAGGTTACTTTCCTCATCATCACCCATCACCACGTGGATGAAACCGCGTGGTGCAGCTAGTGACAAGTCATTTAATGGTAGGTATATAAGCATCACTTAAGAGATGCTTACAGAGTTCTGAAATTGGCGTGACACTGCCTGCACTCGCTACCCAGACATTTTTGAGTGTCATTCGCCCCGTAATTTCATTTCCTACAGTGCCCTTCTTGGATATATGTTTTGTCCGACGAACCGCGACTACTTTGCAGGTACATAGAAACTTAGGGTGATATTCGTTCGAAGAAACTTTCTCTTAGGAATCCGGAAAACGCACACGAAACCGCGCAGCTCTAGTTAGTATTTTTCTATATATAGTACGATTTATACTTCCTCAATCCTGAATAGTAGATATGATTAGTAAAAAAATGCCGAAACGTATTAAAACACAAGTATCTAGAGATAATAAATCCGGAAAATTATATGACTTTTCCGATGTAATACAAATAATCGGAAACGTAAAATTATGTGCTTTTCATAGCCACAATAAAGTCAGTCATGTCCGCGTATCGGTCCAATATGGCTATCTAATGGCATAAAACTTCATATCGCTGTCCGACCACAAATGAGCGGGCCGATAAATCAGTGCGTTTACGATCAGGTTTAACATCCCGCGGGAGGCTGTATGGCGAATACTGCGTGCTTGCCATAATAGGAAAAATAATACACAACAATAAATCATAGAACTTTACGGGGTGAACTGCTCACATTTAAGTATAATTTCTGGAGAATATCGCCAAGTAAAATTTACTGCGACTGATGACCCTGGTAATCTTAAGCCGGCTTGTGTCCCGAGGTGCAAGACTCCGCTGCAATATACGGTTTAAGACTTTAAGTTCTCAAAATCAATTTCAAATTCCCTTAAATTAGATAAATTATAGGTTTACACTTAAAGTAACAATTTAAGAGTTTATTTAAGGGACATTCATAAAAATATTAATTATTTGTTCCTATTAGTTATACACGAAAGTATAATAGCGACATAAAAAGGTATGTTATATCAATAGGATGATTAATTACAACATTTTTTAATATATTCTTATGTATTATGAAACAGTAATCATTATATTAAGTAAAGCCTTTCTAATAGTGTATCTACTGTGAGGAAGGTTTCATTTTGTTTGTAAAAATAAGGCTGGCCACTAACTTTAAACAAGAAACAATATATCGTAACTTTAGAATGTATATGTACGTGTAAACCAACTCGATAACTCCCATTAATTAACTTTTCTTTCAACTACCTATGTTCATAATGTATACTAAGTATACCTAAGTATTTTAGATTATATTTTTCATTTAACTTGATTTGATTTGATTTTCAACAGTCTTGTGGACCACCAGAGTTCTTACATCATGGTTTATATTTTCGTAAACATTACATCACGTACACAATACAAATACGAATGTTTGTGAGGGTTTGTGTTTTTATTTCTTCATGCCATCGCCAGCCAGCCACCGTGCAGGCACGTCTTCAGTTTCTAAAATTTAAACCTGCTACCACTGTTTACAATCCATATGCAAGGGTACACCCTTGCAGAGCCTGGGGAAGTTCCAAGTCTAAAGTAAATACCATACAATGATATTTTTAGAAGCGTTCGCCATATCTTACTTTCTTAGCTTAACATTCTTTACGCTTATTACAACGCGATCGCCCTACAAATGATATATTTAGTTACATCAAAACGACGGCGGTTACCAAATAGGCGAGAGTGCGCGGCGAGAGTTTGGCTTTGACCGTTATTGCGCAGAAGTCAAAAATTGGGTATCACAGGGTGGCTAGAGGGACGAAGGACTCTTGTCTCTCTCTGTCACATCGAAGACGAGGGACTCTTGTCTCTCTCTGTCACATGGCGCGACAGTACCCATGCGCAGTAATCCCCTCCACCCGAAGGTCAAAGCCAAACTCTCGCCGCGCGATCTGTAAATATGATGTGGTATAATCACACGAATTCCCCATTGCCTTGTTTCATTCAATGCTATTGTACAGAATATGCGTAGAGTTATAAAATAAATACTTACATGCGCGTCGGATGCATGCAGGCAAGTCTTCAGTTTCTAAATATAAACTTAATGTTCCCACTATTTGCACCACGTGCAAGGGTGTTTACCCTTGCAGAGCCAGGGGAAGTTCTACGTCTAAGGTATTTGTGCTTACATATATACGATGATATTTTATTACAAGTGTTCGACATTTCTTACTCTTAGCCTAACACTCTACTTATACACTTATACAACGTCCTTTAACTTATATAGTTACATAAAAACGACGGCGGTTACCAAATAGGCGAGAGTGCTAAATATAATGTAGTAATCACGTGAATTCCTCATTGCCTTGTTTCATTCAATGCTATTGTACAGAATATGCGTAGAGTTATAAAAGAAATAATTACATGCGCGTTGGAATTAACTACCACTTAGGTATAATAGTGAATAATAGACACTTGATCGCACCAAACAGAAAGTTTATAGCGAAACGTTAGAGAAAATAATAGAAGTTAATAAAAGTCAACAACTAGGTGATTACCTGAACACGCCGCCGTGTAAAAAGTGATACAAAGCATTTGTTCAATTAAAACGCGGGTATCGTTTTATTTTCACTGCGAGTTTTTTTTATACCACTGTATAAGTGAGGTTAGATTGTTTTAGTAAGTAAGTACCTAACTATACTCATAGTTAACAGGCATCAATCTATAACCTAACACGGTAACACAGTCGTCAAATTAATCCGATTACCATTATTGAAGACTTAGATAGTTCTGAAATGTCTAAGAAGATCATAATAATAATAATAATAAACCCGCAGGGGCGGCCTTGTGGCGAGCCGTCGGTGAGTGGCGACACTGTGGACCCCGATTCTCCCTGGGGCTAAATTAAATGAGACACCCCGACCCCCGGCTTGCCTTAATTGGCCGTCCGGGGGTGGAGACGCAAGAGCAAGTAACAAAAAGCTCCAAGGGTTAAAGGGCATAACGCCGGTAGTAGCGCTCTAGTGAAACCGCAGCACACCTCTCTACACCCTTTACGGCCGGTCCCAATAATCTGTCTATCGCCGGTTTACCTTACTAGAGATAGATATTTGACACTATTTGTATGGACGTTATGTCAAATTGCTATCGGTAGTAAGGTAAACCGTGGATAGATAGATTATAATTGGGACGTACCTTTAGCATCCACACCAACGTTGCCCCTTTTGTCACCATTGAGTGGCTCTTATGGGGGGCCCGTTTAGTGGGTGGCAAGTCACCACCTGCCTAAATATTTTAATATGAGACTAAAATTGGCAGGTGCCGTAGTCTCATCCATAGTCTTATATCTCCCTTATCGTCTATAAGTTCATAACAATAGCCTTGTAATTTTACCCATTTTTGTAAGAGATAATCTATGTCACCATCGTCCCAAATGCTGTTTTTATACTCCTTTGTATGTTTTATACCAAACAGGCCTCTAAGTGTTGGCTATAGCCCCACTTATGCCTTTGTAAAGGACCGGATAATAAATCCGTGATTATAAATGAATAATAATCATATCATCATATGTTGATGATAATGTCAAACAAAAATTATTATTTTTGTATATTGGTTCACAACCGACGAAATTATTGAGTAAAATTCATAGAATACTCTCGAATATTATCGATATAACTCTCAAAAGCTGTCTGCTGCAGTTGACTCTATTTCGGTAAACATTTTATGGTATGTACCACCTCGGAAGTATGACATATCTATCTATACATTATAATAAAAAAATAACGGATCGATGTCTGTATATGAAAGATATAAAAGAAAAAATACTATTGGGACTTTTATAAAAGAAAATAGAATGAAAGAAATTGTTAGAATATTTGTCTGTTTGTCAGTGCGCTTGCGCACGCTTATCTCAGAAACGGCTTATCCGATTTAGATGTGGTTTTATATGTGGTCACTAATATATTGTGGTAAGCTTTTCTTTACATCCTAAAGTGTTTGTTTCATGTCGATCGGTTCATAAATCAAAAAGTTACTAAAAATTTAAGAATAGCTCTTTCGCTAAGACCAAACGAGCTAAGCCGCTGGCGGGTCAACTAGTATGAAATAAAAAATTAATCGTCACAATCAATTTATAATTTTTGAAGATTTTCAACAACAGGCAGGACTCATGTTTTGTAAATAGCTAAATACATATTTCACTAACGCTGTAGGTAGATAAATAAAGGTCCAAAAGGTAACAACTTAGTAACCTATATTCGCATTAAACAATTTGATTTGATTTTTAAATCAAAAATTGTTACATATGCTCTCAATGAATTATCTTAAAAAACGACTCGGGCGAAACTACGCCGACTGGGCAGCATGCCACTCTTATATCGAACTAAACACTACAACACGAAGAATAAAATGAAAAAATCTAAATAATAGTTATTGTACTTTACTATTGGTACAGGCTTCTGTGTGCAGAAGGATAAATGCACAGGATACACGCCAGGCACTAATGGCTGCCTGCGAGTAGACTTGCAATCATACGAAAGTATTATTAATACGTATCTATTTATTTTTGTGTTGTTGGAAATAATACTGTCATATTATTATAATGAGGATAAATATTTGTTTATTTATTAAAGTAGGTAAGTACTCCATTCTGCTAGTTCAGTATCAATAAAAAGTAGGTTAAAAGTAGTAAGTACGTCGGCGTGGCTGGAGCTTTGCGTTAGACTTAGACTTTTTTTTAAATTTAGGTAATATACGTGTGACGTAACACCTTTCGTCTTACGTCACAAGTATCATATTGAACCCCAAGCGTAACAATATATTCGAAAGATTCAAATTCAAAAGAAAATTAAAGAGAATACTCAACTTTCTACACTTAGGTAGGTACTCCGAGAAAATTAAAGCCAGTCTGTAGAAACAAAGCATTTTATTAATTTACTTACAAGTTTGATTTTTTTTCCCAGTTGAAAGAGACCGTAGACGTATTTGATTTAAATTTCAACGTAGTACCTACCGCTACGCGTGATTGAAAAAAAAAGGTCTTGATAGACAAACGGACAGGCGGTAAAAAACGGAGGGTGACAGACTGACAACAAAGTTATCCTATATGGTTTTATTTTTCCTTTTGAGGTACAGATCCCTAAAAATACGGTTTTTATTAAATGTCTACTCAATCTGTAGAAAACATATCCAACGTCTTTTTCGGTAGCCAATGGTTTTTCGATAGCAAATAAAATGATTGATCATTAATTGACAGGCCTGTTGGTCTAGTGGTTAGTGACCTTGACTGCTATGCCGGAGGTCGTGGGTTCGATTCCCACCCAGGACAAATGTTTGTGTAATAACGATCATTTGTTCTGTGTCTGGGTGTAATTTATCTATAATATGTATGTATTTAGAAATATATAAGTATGTTTATCAGTTGTTTAGTACCCATAACACAAGCTCTGCTTAGCTTGGGACTAGATGGCGTTGTGTGATAGTTGTGGAATATTTATTTATTTATTAATTTGTCGGGTTCAAGTGTAACGGCCATATTATAATTTTGATATTTTATAATAGAACTTCGATCGCCTGTGGTATTGGCCTGTGGTACCCATACGTATTAGAGGATTTATCTGTTTCTTTTTAAATTTTAAATTTCTTTATCGATAAATGTTACTATTCGGTCAAATACTTCTAAATAATAGAATACTTATGTACATGTAATTTATTTCTACGACTTAGTTTTACCTATCGGTGGCTTAAATTGACGGCATTGTGGACATGGTAGTAACTTAGACATTAATGCAATAAGTACTATTTTAATTCAATAAGAAATGACAATTATTTAAATATATTTTAGTTAAGTAAATTACAATGCAATGGTTTTTTTTTTCACTGTCAATAATATTGTTACCTTCATAAAATAATTATATTTATATGCCTATTTAGATATAATTTCAATGGAATTACTATTTTTTATACTAACTCAAAATTATTACAAATAAATAAATTTAAAACTTAATTGTCACTACATGACCAAAAAGGTCGGGAGTTCACTCAAAACTAAAAAAACTTTTGAAGACTGATTAGTCGTTCCTGGGAAATTGTCCCAAAACACATAACTGAGCCACAGAGAGAAAAAATAAAAAAGTAAAATACGTTTAAATAAAAAAGCATGTTGTAGGTAAAGTCCGACATTACTTATATAGAAGACACAGATGCTTGAAATACTCCACTTCTGGCAAGATGATATCTGCCACCTATAAAATGTAATAATATTAGTAACTAAGTAGAAACATTGTATATCTACTTCTTCTTCTACGTCGTTGCCTCATGACTGAGGGTCGTGGTCATCACAAGTGGTTTTTCCCACTAAGTTCTTCCAGGCTTCTCTGTTTTAGAAAGTTGGATGGATCCGTGAATGGTGGATTTACACGCCTGTTTTACAGTATCGGTCCATCGGGTCGAGGATCTTCCTCTACTTCTATTTCCTTCCTTTCTATCCATATCTACTTACATATATGAAAAGAATGGACCAGAGTTTCTTGCCGCATCTTCTCGGTAGGCTCTATATATTTTGGACCGCAGCGTTATAATGAATAATTGACGTTCATAAGTGCGTCTGATGCCTAAATTGAATAAATGATTTTGACTTTTGACTAGAGATAGATGCCTGTATATCACCAGTTAAATGTATATGTTTAGGTATTACGAGTAAATTAAATTACTGAATCAATCACAATAGCATTAAATCTTTCAAAATAATAAACAGGAACAAGTTTATATCTAACAATAGCAATCGATGTAGTAAGAAGGAGCCTTTATGTAAGACAACCTTACTATATCTTCGGTGGGCGTTTTAGGAACAACGCCTCAAAACAAGTGAATAGGCCAAGTTATATAATTCACGTGCCCATTACGTACCAATTTAGTCATGACTTGATGAAAGCTTATGTATGTAAATACATATAAATGTTCTTATTATGCAACTGTATAATAATGCTACTACATTACTTATTAAATTGTTATATATTACGCTATTCGTAACATCGTTTTCTCTATATGTGGTACCATAACCCTCTTGTGCAATATTATGTTTAGGTGGTTTTTGTGCTAAATGTTCTACTTTGAAATAGCAATGTGTAAGCATTACCAACTATGCTAAGGTTTAAAGAGCAAGTAGCAAGCGAAATAATTGACTGGTTGACGAATTATAGTAGCAAAGAATAAGTAATAGTAGCTAGAGTAATTAGGTACCTACCTACCACGCCACGCACTGGAACGCTGACATGTGCAGGCGTGACTCTTGGCGCATTATCAGATTAACTACACGATGACTTACATATTGATTTCTATATACTAGTGGTTCGTCCAAACTAAGCCCTCGCATGTACCGTTATTGACAATTCAACATACTCGTAATTGTCTTACATCTAGCAGCTTGAACAATGATCTTAACGTAGCGGTTAGCAATAATTGTTTTGCCCAATTTAAGCTCTGACTACCACTGACTACCTTTCTACAAGTATTTTAAGACAGTTTCATTCCAGCCAAATGTCATAAAGTCCTAAACCCAGTTCAGGCAAAAAACTCCGAACAATCTGTGTATTCATGTTTACCTATGTTCTTCTCAGGCTAATAAAAATCAAGACTGAGAAAATTTTGTTCTGGCTGTCCTACGATGGGTTTTCAACCATTCTCATCATTCATAGTATCCATTTAGCCGTGTTTAGGTTTATAGGTTATTCCTTTATTTTTTTCATTTTCTTTATAAGATAATATTAAGCGAAATGGTAGATACGTAGTAGGTTTAGAAAATAAAATAAAATATTTTCAATATTTTATTTTATTTTCTAAATAATAATGTTATGCTTTTACAATAAACCTACACTATAAACAACTTATTTGAATGTTTGTTGCACACATTTTATTTATAAAAATATCTTGCATAGAAACTGAACGGAGTTGGTTCATTCCATCAACGGGGTTTTTAAGGAAAGTTTACGATTTATTCTATAGCTCCATATTTTTTTTATTAATGATTCGGTGAACATATCCGTATAAAGTATTTTATAAACATTAATCAAACATACAAAAAATTGACAACTAACCGTTTTCAAAGGTCTAGTTTAAATATACACGAGGACGAATTGACAAATTTGTCACTATTTCGGTCTACAATCTGCAATCACCCATCACCGCCAGCGCCTGAACTATTGGTAGGTGCATTTTTGACAGCTCCAAACTGACGATGTAATTCAGTTTATAAGAATTTGCTTTCTCTCTCAATTGATGTAATATCATAAGATAGATACGATGTAATCACCGTGAGTAGTATGACATAGCATTCTTTGTTTCTCGCAATGGATAATATAGGTACCTATATATATATATAAATCCTTCTGTGCAATGGATGTGACGTGTGCGATCAGTTGATTGACTGTCGCTATAGCTATCGTAGGAATGTGACGTAGCATCAGTTCCACTGCACCAGTCGACTCACCGCTGGCCATTCGAGCTCGCTCAACACTATCAGTTCAGGCGAGTTTCACTCCGAGTATTCGTGCTGTTACTTTTCCAACGCACTGTCGCACACGAACGCTCTGTTTCCCTAAGTCTCATTGTTTAGCGCATACACCACGCAGGAAAACTTTGACTTTCCATTCGTCTATGTCACCATAAAAAGCGTGCCCAGAGAGATTTTATACCGTAGAGTGGACGGCGAAACCTATTCAATAAGTCATTGTTTTGTTGGGTATAGCGGCGGCGGCGGTATCACAGTTACCTTCATAAAGTTTCCGTGATGGAGTGAATACAACGAGCTTTTATTCACGAGCAGCTCACGATATCTCTGGATAGCCGCACGATTTTATACGTTTTATAGATAGATACTCGTACTTCGGATAAGCTCCGATAGAATCGAATTTATTTTCTAATGACACTGTCTACGATTGGATTTAACTAGGTAGTACCTCTCTATTTATTTGTTTCTTTCGATATCTATAAAGTGATAAGTACCTACCTAATTCATTCACCATACCTACGCACTATAATAGGTATGTGTTCAGCGTCTACATCATACATCTTAGAAATAATTAACCTATATAGGAAAGTATCGATATTTTGAGCTAAATTCATTAAAGGTAGAGGCAAGTCTGTAATCGATATAATATTATCTAACCAATCAGAGAACCTATACCCATAACCAAACTAAAATGCATAGCCCAATTTTCGAGTAGATGATAAACCCGCACTATGTTGTCAAGTTTATCGATCAATAGAATCAACGTTGCTAACGATGAAATATAATAAAGTAGCCAGAGGCGGCGGTGAGTTGCTGAACTCGATGGAATCCGTAAACTCGAAGATTTGGATGTGATTTAAGATAGCATTACCGGGTACCGTTGCTAAGATCGTTTGCTTGTACGATTGTCAGATTGCAGCAAGTGGTCGACGGGCGGCAGGCACTTCGCGCCTCCCGTTACTTCGCACCAAATCTGCCTACAATACGTTCTGCCGTGTACCTTGCTTGATACGGATAATAACTTTGGAGTCACGATCTTGTTCCGAAGCTGTCTACGTAATCTCCTCGCTGAATTAGAAGCTTCCTTGTACGGAAACGATGCATATTTTATATAGGAGTTATAGTGAAGACGAAATGCGGCCAACGTGAATTTATTCCCTGCGCAGAGCTAGATAGGGAAAATAGGTGCTATTAAAGTTTCCAAAATAGGACCTAACATTTCACCAGTCTGTATAGACTGCAGTTAAATCCACATTAAAAGTAACTAAGTAGGTATAGATAGAACAGTTGCGACACGACATAAATGGTATGTATACTTAAACACTTTTACTAGGTACCACTTTTAGGGGCTATGAAGAGTAGGTATGAAAAAAATTATTTATAAGTAAACTTTACAAATTTAGGGAGAAAAATACATATCCTCAGACGTTATTCTCTCTAAATCTGCAAAGTTTAGTCTCGTTAAGCAGGCGTTAGTGCTTTAAAATCCATATAACTTTTTTTGAATATTATATGTTTACTTATGTAAAACTTACTCTAGATAAGTAGGTATACATAGGTACTTAAGCACCTACCTACTGTTTGTTCTGTCAACTTAGCAGCTTTCTTCCGTATGCACAGATTTTTTGCCGTCATCAATCAGTTCATTAAACTTTGCTAATTATTATTGAGGCCGAATAGTTTGGGACACTTACCATAACCTATCAACTTTACTTTGGGACAAAACGGGTACGAGTAGGTAGGTACGTACAGTCGCCTGCAATAATATGTACCTATGTACACTCCATAAAGTTCCAAACTACGAAAAATTACTAATTTTCTTAAAAATGTTCATAACAGTTATGTTAAGCAGTAAGATAATATAAATAACATTATTATTTTATGAGTATGTAATATTGTCGTTTATTTATATGAAATTAGACACTGATATAGTTTTGAAAATTATGGAATGTTTACATCTAATTGCAGGCGACTGTACTTACCTACCTATGTAAAGTACATATACAGCATATCCGTTGTAAGACTAGCTAAACGTATGACTGGAAGTGTTAAGCGATTTAATGTAAAGCCGGGGATGTGAATTAATACGTTCGTTGCCCTGTCGGTGGATGACGTGACGTCCGCGCACCCTACCGAGTCAGTCTGGACCCGGGGTCGCTGCGCTATGCATGACATGCATCGCATAAATAATAGAATGCACGGCTGTCGTGAAGCCTTATGATGAACTTTAACGATGGATATTAACTAAAGGAATAAAGTCGATAAAGGCATTCGTTGTCATAGAAGTTTTCTAGTAGGTAGGTACCTATATGTAAACATACTGTGTAAAGATTCTTACATAGTAGGTACTTAGTTATATTGGAAATACAGTCAAGAAACTCGGAATCCTTAAGGGCCTATCTATAATCAACGAGAGACATAAAAATACTTTCCCACGTATTCAACTGGCTCGGCGGGACTATAAACTGCGAGCAGACATCGACTTTTTCACTCGCCCGTCTAGAAACAAAACAACAAAGAATACCAAATCGGTTAAGTTAGGCATCCTAGAAGGTACATGGCGACCGACGAACCGGTTCGGCCGGGATTCTTTGTTATGTCGGCGGGGTGTCGAGACGACACAAGACTCGCAAGTCAGGTCTACGTGTAACCTTCAGTGCACGGCGATTGAGGACGCTCGTTTCTGTTTCAGAGCTGGCGAGAGGAGTGCGGATGTGGTGTGCGCGCGGGTCGAGCCGGTGAGGGCGCGCGCGTCCATGGCGGTGCGCGCCCTAATCACGTGCGCGGCGCTGGGCGCGCTCGCCGCCGCCGCCTCTGCGCCGCGCTTCGGCGACCGCCTGGCGCCGCGCGTGCCCGCCGCCTACGCGCCGCGCCACGCTCCCGCACCGCAACACTACACTGAGGCCGAATACGACGACGTGTACGACCAAGACTACGTCGAGCACGACCTCTCCGCCGAGACGCCGGCCACTGAGCCGCCCCTGCCGCCGCCGCGGCGCCCCGTGCGCACAGAGGCGCACCGTCTCGAGATGAGCACCGAGTACTTCATGATCCCGGAGCGATCCTCGCCCCCTCCGCCCCTACCGCGACCGACGGCCGCACCCACGCCGCGCGCGCCCAACGCCACGCTTGTGATGAAGCCGCAGGCACCCGCGACTCCGGGCCCGCTGCGCGCCGAGCCCTGGGCGGTCCCGATCTTAGCGCTCGCCTGCGTCAGTATGCTCACGCTCGGCGGATTCGAGGTGTTCGTGGTGGTGGGTGCGAGCCGCAAGGCACCGAGCCACCGCCACCTGTTACTCGGCCAGACGCTGCTGTTTGGGCTTTTCACGTGCGCGGCGACGGCGGCGCTGTTCGCGACCACGCCGACACCCTTCTCATGCGGTGCAGTGCGCTTCGGAACCGGCGTCGCCTACGTCATCGTGTTCGCGTCGCTGCTCGTGAAGTGCGTGTTCTTACTGAGTCTGAACGGGGGCGTGTATCTGCCGGCGGCGTATCAAGGCCTGCTGCTATTCTTCGCTGTAATGATCCAGGTGGCAATAGGCGCGCAGTGGCTGGGCGGGTCACCGCCGCGTGTGGAAGCGGGCGGCTCGCGGTGCGAGGGGACGCTGTCGGAGCTACTGCTGTCGCTGTGTTACGCGGCGTTCCTGGTGGCGGTGGTGTGCGGAGTGGCGCTGCGGTCACGCGGCATCCGGGACAACTACCGCGAGGCGTGGCACATCGCAGGCGCGAGCGGCGCCACGGCCGCCGTGTGGGTGTGCTGGGTGGCGGCGGGTCTGGGCGCGCCGGAGCGGCACCGAGACGCGTGTGTGGCGGCCGGCCTGCTGACCACGTGCGCGGTCGTGTTCGCGCTCATGTTCGCGCCCAAGGGCCGGCGCCTGGCCGCACTGGGTCGCGAGGGCCGCTGGGACGCGGACCGCGATGAAGGCCTCAGCTCGTTGGGCGCGGGCGGCTCGGGGTACTCGCCCTCGTTCTTTCACTTCAAGCCGGTGAAGTACGGTATGGTGTCGCACGGAGCGGTGCCCGCGGCCGCGCCGCCCCCGCTCGACCGCAAGGAGCCGCCCGCTCAGCCAGCCGGTTAGTTAAGTATCTACCGCGCGCCGCTAGTGAGTGAAGCGCTTCCTGACTCCATGCAACACTGAATCGCGTTCTGTTCGCAGATCCGTACGGCGCACTGTTCCCGAGCTCGCCGCACCTGCACTCACGCCTACTCTACTCTCCGCCGCACTACCCTCTGCACTCTCCGTTCCACTATCACTATAACTATCCCCCTTATCCCTACTTCCTGCCACCAGGTAAATACAATTTCGGACTTGGCTTCATGCATATACATTATACACACATTGTAACGTATATGCCTCTAAGGAGCCAATTCTACTATTTCACAATGTTTAACAATCTATCCTGCTGCAACTGCAGTTCGACTAACAAACGCTACTTAAAACATACAAACATGAGTTAGCGTCGCGTTCATGATCCCTTATCTAACTGAATATAAAGTTTTGATCGATCGTTGGCGTCAACAGAAACGTTATAGAAATGCAGCGGGGCTGTTCAATAGCAGGCTAATAAGAAACCGTATAAAACCATCGTTCAACTAAGCTTCGACTGCAGTTGGAGCAAAATTTAGTTAGTGGAATGGGCCACCTAATTTTAATTTTTTAGAAATCTGAAACTTAATATTTTTTACACTATGATGTAAGCTAACAGTATTATTTTGTGCATGCAGGCGTGATGGTGCGTCCCGAGGAAGGCAACGTGTACACAAGTGTGGAGCCCACATTCAGCAGCAACCCTAACGTGTACTTCCAGCGCACAGAGCCCTTGCACGCCGGCATGATGTACTGAGCCCTGACAATCCAACGTTCTCACGGAACACTGGCATTTGGCAGCACCGCACGCGTGCCCGCATGCGCCCCTAAACCAACAACACGGGGGCGGGAGCACGCGCGAGCGAGACGGTCGACTATCAAACGGAACAGACATACATACCACAATCTTACGACTTATTGAGACAATAGTTATTGTGGTGGACAAGTTTCCCTGCCGCCGCATTTGAAAATTATTTTATATAACATGATATCCGTCACGAAATCATAATTTAAATGAATAATTCATCGGTTGCAACGAATACGACTACTCTATCGACTTTCTAGTCAATTAATTTCGAGTGTAATGTAATGATACACGGCGATTTGACGATTAATGAACTTAAAAATAGTTCACTAGTTTTAAATTAATTCGGCAGCTGTAGAATCCGATCCGACACAGTGTTAACTGATATTTTTAATGCATAAGAACTTTTAGTGAATAAAAAAGCTGTTTGTGATTTAAATAATACTAAACCCACCCTAAGACAATTTAAACAACAGCTATTAGCATAAGTATTAGAAATAGCATTACTACTAAGTGTATAACATAACATGAACCATTTACAATAAGCCTTTTCTTGCGACAAGAGTGTAAATAAAACTAAAGACTGTTAAAAAGTGTTTTATTTTAATTAAATTATTTTATAAAATTACTTACAAGCGCATACATTAATTTATCTCGCACATACACTCCACATCACAACAAGGTTGCCTTTTGTCGATATCCGATGATCATAATGAGTATGTCGAATAACATGTCATGTTTAACATGTCAGGATATTTGTAGTCTGTAGTTAAAACGGCAACCTATAATAAACAACACGCAGGCTCACTTGGTTCCAGTAGACAGCAAAGCGAGGAGGCCCGATGCAACTGACAGGGAAATTATGTAATTGCTGTACAAGATTGAGTTAAGGTTATATTCTTAATATTATTTTTACACGACTGTTCGAAAGGTTTAAATGTTTTAGGGCGTTTTAGTGAATGTACGATTCTTAGGGTCGTTCCAGCGCGTGTGGTGGATTTGGATAAATTAGATTCAATGTAGACATCCGAAAGACATTTATTCTGTAAAATAATCCAATATGGCGGCTGTGAAAGTTCCTAAGACATCTTTTGAACAATTTTCAAACCATTAGTCTCGCCAAAACTATAAAACGGCTTGATCGATTTAAATAATTCTTATTTTATTAAGTTCGCCTCAATACAGGAGCACACATAGGCTTCACTACAATACAGGTTTTAAATAAAAACAACATCATCAACATCACGCAGGTGAAACCGTGGACGGCAGCTAGTACATAATCAGTGAAAATAAAAATTTGACAAATCCTATAGATTAGGTACGAATAAAAACAAAAAAATATATATAATATAAAATTCATTCATTGCAAAAAAATATTTTAATTACTGCAACAGGAAAGATAAAATAAAAAACACCCTTTCTAGTAACCCTTGCTACTTACGGGACCGATAGTTTTTCACCGTCAATCTACGAAGAAATACTATTATTTCTTCGTAGCCGTCAATGATATCATCAAGATACACTACTCAGTTATTGCATCGTGACATTCGTAACTCAAAAACCTTGGAAGTATACTCGACCAAAAAAAAAGTATTTTCAAAATCGGATTACTCGGTAAAAAGTTTATACACAAAACAAGTACAATTTGAAAAATTTAGTACCGGCTTCCATACTATTACTTTGGTAAAAATCAGTTATTAGAGTGTAACTCAAAATTTACTAGACCGAATTAAAATGGGACCACACGGGAAGCAAAAACAAGCTTTCAAACAAAAACAGAATTTTGAGAATCGGTTCAACCTATCGAAAGTTATGAGGTAACAAACATTAAAAAATAATACAGTCGAATTGAGTACCTCCTCCTTTATTTGGAAGTCGGTAGAAAATACGCGTTGACTTGAGAACTTCCTTCTTTTTTTTGGAAATCGATTGAAAAATATTGCACACCCATTACAAAGTGTCGATTTGATCGCCTCAGTTTAAAAGCCACACTACTCCATCACAGTTGCTGAGTTATAACTTTAAAGTTTCACCAGGCACTGTGGCAGCACGAGATATTGGTTCTTTAGTCTCACTAGACAAGTATTTTTATTTTTACCGTATTTGGGTTTTTAAATAGTTCATTAGTAGTTTAGTAATGAAAATAACAAACCAGCAACATTTTACAAGTTTTCATTCCCAAATTTGTACATGCAAACATTTCAGCTTGTAAATATTCATGCATATTTGATAATTTTTACTTTAATGAGTCTAAATTTCAGCAAGAATGTGTTGACCGAATGTTTTCATGCCTTTTGTTTTGCTGTAAGGCCTAATTATGATTTTTTTATGTAAAATGTATGCATGTTGGTATTTTTAGAGTTCCGTATGAGATAGACTACGGGATATTATAAACCGTCTTCTGTATTTCAAAGTCAAAGTCAAAATCATTTATTCAATTTAGGCATCAAAGACGCACTTATTAACGTAAATTTTTCATTATAATGTACTTTAAAGACTCTACCGCCGCGTTCCAAAATATATAGAGCCTACCGAGAAGAAGCGGCAAGAAACTCGGGCCATTCTTTTTATATAAATGTTTACAATGTTTCTACTTAAGTACTACAAATATTACATTTTATGGATGGCAGAATGACAGATTGCCAGAAGTGGAGTATTCCAAGCATCTTTGTCTTCTATAATGTCAGACTTTCGCCAATTTCTTAAATGATATAACAAATGTTCGCTTATTTTTAGCTCCAGTGTGTTGCCTTACAAAAGAGAACATAATAATGGTATCAGTTATATATTTATATAATCTCATTCGGTAATATTCTAATTATGAAATGAAATACAGACTTTTATTGGCATATTTTATTTACATACTTCTCTAAGAATATTACCGAATGAGATTATATAATAGTAGTTTATGCAACTGTCATATAATACCTAATTATATGCAGTTGCATACACTACTTTATTTAATCTCATGACATTTTTGCTACTAAAGTTTTATCCAACAAAAAATTACTCAAATTCGTATGTACGAAATAGCGCCAAAATGGAAAATGTATTCTTCTTCTTGTTGTTTGTATGGCTTGTGCGGCGTAACCACAATTTTGCCAATATCAGTGGAAAAAGTCTGTTATTGGTCTATTGGCTCGGAACAGCGCGTTGCGCGCGCACACCACAGATAAGATAATGAGTACTTAAATTGAATTGAAACCTCCTTGGTCGGGACACATTGTACTTTAATAATTAAACAATTCTTTTAAAGCATTGTTTTGTTAGGAGAATAATGCTTTAATTTTTTTTTTTTTTCTTAAAGAAGTATGTAAATAAAACATGCCAATAAAAGTCTGTATTTCATTTCATAATTAGAATATTACCGAATGAGAATATATAAATTAAATTAAAGCATTATTCTCCTAACAAAAAAATGCTTTAAAACAATTTTTTAATTATTAAAGTACAATGTGTGTGAAGACTTTTTCCATTTTGGCGCTATTTCGTACATACGAATTTGAGTAATATTTTGTTGGATAAAACTTTAGTAGCAAAATTGTCATGAGATTAAATAAAGTAGTGTATGCAACTGCATATAATTAGGTATTAAAACATGAGTGTAGTTTTTTAAACCGAGCCGCAGACGAGTTTCAAAATAAGATTACACTCGTTATATGACAGTTGCATAAACTACTATTCTGATGAGTCCTTTTGATCTGTAATACGAGTAGGTAGTCATGTTTTGAAATTAGGTTTTATTAGATTTATTACTTTCCGTGACGAATTCTCCAACTGATGGTGAATCCCGCGTTAAAATCGAATGCGTTATATTTGAAGAATTTAGCGGAAAGATACTTTTGTTTTATAATATGTAAAAATGGATAAACCATACTATGGAATTAATAAAGATATTGTCAATTCTCCAAGCTAGCTACATTTTACTAGCTTTAAATACTCTTGTTATGTTGAAAGTGACCCTGCCTATAAAGATGGCTTTTTATAGGCTTATTTTATATAATCTTTTTCACAAGTTTGAATCATGTCCAAGCATTTGATTTTTCTTGAATCGTGGATTTTGGTAAACAAGCATAATATTTTTGAGTCTTAGGATTTAAATAAGCATAATTTCGTGCAAAAAAACAACATAACCCCATATAAATTAATATGCACTTAAGCTAGACAAATAAAATATTCCCGGCAAATGTTTCTATAAATGTAAAATGTTTTTTTTTATTAAGATGTACCGCATGGTTTATTTACGACCATCATGAATTATAGCATAATTTTCTGTTACAATATATAAAATTTAAATAAATTATAGTTAAATTTAGGCGTTAAGCAGGTACGAGTCCGGTCTTGTCGGAAGGACCTCAATGATTATATGATATAATTTGCCGCATTCCAAAACACATATACAAAACAAAGTCACAACCGAAAGGAAGCGGCAAGAAATATATAACCATTTTTTCCAATAGCTCCCAGCATCTTACACCTCTGAATAATGTCTTATCTTATCATTGTTATGATTTCTTGATTAAGTTTTATTTAATTTAATTTGAATTCTGTTTCTTCTTAAGGTAAGTTCACCTTCATCGGTCTAAAAGTAGGTACAGTACAGAGCTCTTTACTTTTAATTTACATATTTATAATGTCATAAAGTTGTTGGAACTATTATAAGAAAAAAAAGCCATTATTAAGTAACTAGCTGCGCCCCGCGGTTTCACCCGCGTGGTGATGGATGATGAAAATGATGAAAAGTATCCTATGTCTTTCCCCAAGACAAGACAATATGAAAAACACAAAAATCATAAAAATTTAACAGCTAGCTGCACCCTGCGGTTTCACTCTCGCACTGATGTATGATGATGAATAGTATCCTATATCCTTCTTTGAGATATCATAATTAAAAAACATAAAAAATTAACGGCTAACTACACCCCGTGGTTTCACCCCTGTGGTGATGGATGATGATGATGAAAAGTATGTATACTATGTCCTTCCCCGAGATATTACAAAATGAAAAACATAAGAATCATAGAAAATTATCATGCCGCTCTTGAGTTATAAACTGTGTAAGTATAACACGACATTGTTTTAAATATATACAGGGAGTCGCATAACTATGCGTAAATATTGTAGGTAAGATTAACTGAAAGAAGACTTTATTTTATTGTTACAAGATAGTAATACTACTACATTCAAAAATTTTCTAAAAATTACTTGCTTCACACAAAAAACACCACATTTTTTTATGACGCCAATCGAAAGAATTGACACAAATAATAATTTCTCTTAAGTATTATAGTATCTCAAAAGAAAGATTGACATAAAATTTATAATTTTAGTTAAATTAAGAACATACTTATCCCTTACATAACACCCTAATCTAACCGTCAATGTTAGTTTATGTGAGTTTCATTGATAAATCTTTTGTTTTATTATTCTGTCCACCTCAGGTTTACACTGTAACTCGATTTACGAATGAAGCAAAGGTTTGTTGATTCAGACCGTTTAATTATGGTAGAGGAGGGGTTAAAATTGCCGAAGAAGTCAATTGAGTATATTATATACAGTAAAAAAACAGGCCTCTAAAGGTAAGACAATCAGACAGATGGCATTGGTTTAGTATCATTAGTCTCAAACAGAATCCTAAAAAGTAAGTAAATATATATGGTTGTTTAAAAGGATACACAGCAGGTGTGAATGAGCGCAGGAGGTAGAAGCTGCTGAGGATCACAATGGTCAGGAAGATAGCATTGTTGTAAAAGATTGAGTAGGTAGTAGCCTCATAGTCTGCCACCTCATTCTTTTTCCATAAGATCCTAGAAATTTAAAATATTTTTGTTTGTTATGTGAATAATGATAATATTGTAAAAGATGTACAACATACACAGATATTTAACCCTTTGCATACCAGAGAAGTAAATATATGTGCGTTTCATTCATAAATCTTTTGTTTTTATTATCAAGTATACAAAGGGTTAAAGGACTTTGTCATTAAGTGACTACACCTTCCCAAAAACATTCAAGTCCACACAAAAAAAAACAATAAAATAAAAAAAATACAATGTCAAAACGTAATCTGGCACTTAAATAATATTTTCACTTCTACAGAATTACAACAAGCCTAAATACTATTCAGATGGTATATGTGAATAGTTCAATCACATACAAAACATCAGATTGTAAATGAATTGTTACAGAACTATTCTCTCAGATGCATTGATCCTAGAATCACTAGGTATACCTAGTGCAAGTGGCATGCAGATCATTTGCTGATTGAATGTAGTAACTTAAAATAAGTGAATAATTTTTTTAAGTATAGGCCACCTCTATATTATATAGATAATAGTTCAGAAGAATATGAGTGATAATAGCTGTAGAACCGTTCGACAGAAATCCACAAAGCTGGTAGCTGCAGATATAATTAGTATTTATTAACTCCATGAAACTACCAGAACATACCTCAGATGAGAGTTAAAAATTGCAATTTTCAAATTTGTTTTTAACTGGTAAGCACTTACATTCACAGCTTCCCAAATGCATTACACTATGTGCATTTGAGCTCATATAATCACCAACTTGAACCCAACTGAATATATAACTTTTGTATGTGAATTTCATATTTGAAATAAGCTCCTAATTTGGCAGATTTAACTTCCACCAAGAACCCCTACATAAGATTGCATATCTAGGTATCAATATGTATGAACAACAGGTAGGAGCCAGCTTTATTATATTCCCCAAATATTGTTTACAACAATGTAAAAAAAAAAAACCTAACATCACATACAGTACAAAAGGTTAAATCTAAAACACTGGTTCATACTGCAACTGCAATGAGCAGATGTGATGCTTATGATTAGATTTGCCCGTCTCATCACTAACTAGTACAAAATGATGTAAATCCATCTCACCTCTCATCTTTCTCTTTCCTGCTCATCTTCTTGTCATCGGCGAGCTTCCTGGTCATCTCTCTGGCCACGGCATCTTCCCGACGGACGGCAATGCGATGCTTCAGGTGGAACTTGGTATTCCTGTAGGCAAGAGCCAGCAACCAGGTGCTAACCGCCGTCACGAGCACGAACCACGCCAGAGATGTGGAAACTTCAAGAGAATGTACTCTCCAGAACAACCCTATTAGGTGATAAGTAGGTTACAGTCTTGTCATGATAAAAGTTAGCGCAGGCATTTTGTGTATTAAAGTTATCGCATATAAGTGCAAAATAAGTAGTTTTTAATATTTACTGTGACTGTGAGTACTTACATATAGGAATAGCAGATACAATGAAAGCATTGCCATAAAACAAAGCTGAAGACTTTGTTGAAACATTCCTGCTAAAGTCTTGAAGTAATAGCTCTTCCTCCTTCGTGAAAGCCTTGTTTACTTTGGCTGACATTATGTTTATTCTTAATTGATAACTTGGTAAATCACTAACACGTCTTCTATGTAACGGAATTAACTATCGGCCAGGCAGAGTTTACGAACAATTCTCAGCTGGCTGGTTGCTTTGCTTACGCGCTGGCGAGCGAAAGTCAAACGTCATATGACATGTTAGCAACGTGTCAAAAATATTGCCATCAATCAAAGCTGAAAATACCGATCTTACGGAAATTACCGGTCATAACACCGGAAAATCTTTGTACTATAGAATAAGGCTGACATTCACTGTTATTGTGTGGAGTTTACTCCGAGCAGCCTCGGTTGAGTTTGAACTCCAGTGATGGCGAGTATACTATTTTATTTTGTTCATAAGTTAAACTTTCATTCAAATAAGTATAAATATAATCAAGAATTTAACACACTCACACACCCCACAAGCTGCCACACTCCTCAAAATCATCAAACATCTACAAACTTTACATTACTTACACACAAAAAATCCACGAAAGACCACTTAAATCATTAAATTTAATATTATTTGTTTTTTTACACTAAGTATGTGCAAATGGTATCTACTTCTTTACTACAATTACTGCAACAGTTTTTCTATAAATATGTTCATGCATTTCCTAAATCATTATTTTCAAATAACCTATTCATGAAAAGATTTATTCAAATTATTATATTGTCATTTTTCCATGTAAAAGTTGATCTAGGGCCCAGTAAAGATACACCATTTTACACTAACTTTAAAATTTGGTCCAATTAATGATTTAGTGTTATCGCAAGTAGACAGTTTGGGCAATGCAGAATGTTTACTAGTAAGTGATCCCAGGCAGTGTACAAAACTTATAAGTTGTACGCAACAAACGAATGATAGTTCTCTTTGTATAATTTCTGTTAATATCCGTAGCATAAATTGTAATATGGATTTATTCTTGGCCTTTATCTCATGCATCAAAATAAAAATAGATATTATCGTTTTGACCGAATGCTGGACGAATGCTAATAACTCTTAATTAATAACCCTTCTTAAATGAATATAATATGTCCTTTACAAAAAAAAATATGAATCAGAATGATGGCGTAGTAGTTTACGTTCGTGAAGAAATTACCGCTACATTTTCTGAACCTAGCAATATAGTAGAAGGGAATTGTTTATTAGTCACTCTTGACCAACACTATACTATTCTATGCACATATAGACCACCATGTTTCCGAAGCCCTGTTAATTACCTTAACTCGATAGAAACAATTCTACAAAGTATTACAACCTACAATATAGTTATAACAGGAGACATAAACATTGACATGTTGCCTAACAATCTTACCAGTCACGCACATAACTACCTAAACATGATGGCTATGTATGGCCAATTACGTAGGTCTACTATATGAAGATCGCCGACGTTGCAGATGCACCGATAATTATTGAACACATTTAATCCTACCGACTGCGCCAGGACTCCATCTCACATCAATAACCAGGACGATAAAACTCCCGGGTGGCTGTCAAGCACCGTTTTGGATATTGAAACTTACGGACCAGCGGCAGGACAGAGGAGAATCTAGCAATCGATTCATAGAGGAAAACCAGAGATGAAATATATGTAAGTACACTTGAATTATTCTCGTGTGTTGCTCCTTTTGAATCTTAAACCTTCAAGATTTACCATCCCAGAGCCTCTAGTTCGCGGGAACCTGAATCACGCCAGGCCCGCCAGCGAACAGTAGATAGTAATAGAGATTTAGTTGTAGATAATTTAGAAATAGATAACTCAATTTTAAACATGTCTCACGACCCGGACACAATCTTCAAGGCCCTCCGCCTTGTCCCGGATTTTGATGGCAATCCTAACGTGCTCACACGTTTCGTCAAAATCTGTGACTCATTAGCGACTAAGTACCTAAGTGACGCGGCCGGAAGTGAATTTTCCAACTTATGTTTGTTGAACGGCATTTTAAATAAAATAACTGGAACCGCTGCATGTACTATAAATTCTAACGGCATACCAGAGAGTTGGCTAGGTATCCGAACTGCGTTAATAAATAACTTTTCGGATCAACGTGACGAAACGGCACTGTACAATGACCTTTCTTTAGCTGCACAGGGCACAAAATCACCACAAGAATTTTATGACCATTGCCAAACTCTGTTCAGTACACTTATGACATATGTAAGCTTACACGAGCCTATACACACTACTATAGAGGCGAAGCGTGAATTATACAAAAAGGTTACAATGCAGGCTTATGTTCGCGGTCTTAAAGAACCTTTAGGTTCTCGTATTAGATGCATGCGCCCTGCGACAATCGAGAAGGCGCTTGAATATGTCCAAGAAGAGCTTAACATCATGTACTTACAATCGCGAAACGAAGGCTCTAGAAATTCACAGACCCCTAAGGTCTCATCCGCGCTTCCCGCTATACCTTATATGCCACCGCGACCTCAGAACTTCCAGGCGCCGATGCCTGCCTGGCCCGCACCTGTAGGCATGCGCCCCATGCGGCCCCCGCCTCAACCTTTTAAATTTGCTGAGCCAAACGCATATCGTATGCCAACTAATACGCAACGAATGTTCGCTGCACCGCCGCCTAACTATAACCCACGTAGTAACGTTTTTCGGTTACCACCCCGAAATGTTCCGCCCCAAACTCAAGGCCCTCAGCCTATGAGCGGAATTCAGCGCTTCACTCCTAAACCGCTGCCCCCTACTAAAATGCTTACCGGACATGATTGGAATAAGCATGGTAACCCACCTCCGTCTAATTATTTTAAATCGCGCGAAATGCATATGAATGAATGCGCGGCTCATAATGACTCGTATTACAATTACTACGAACCGGAGTACAATTACGACACTGATTATAACTATAGTGATTTTGCCACCGGTTTCGCTTGTGACTCGACTTATCATGACATGACTTTTAACAACCAAGTATCTGACGACTATCAACCACAGGCAGGAACTAGTCATGATGAAGAGGATTTTCAGGTGGTTTCGAATTCACCAAAACCAACATAGAATTAAACCTTCAAACGCAGAGGCAATTGCCTTATATTCAAATTGCAGACCCCCCATTAAAACTACTTTTAGACACTGGGGCTAACCAATCTTTTATTAGCCCCGAGGCCGTAAAAAAATATTTTTCAGAATATCCTCTCAATTTTGATCCATTCGAAGTAACCAACATACACGCGACAAGTAAAAATAATTACTCTATTACTTTACCGTGTTTTGCAGAGTTCAGTGAACCTGATAGTATTAAACTTTTTATATACAGGTTTCATGATTATTTCGACGGGCTCATAGGTTTAGATTTGCTTAGTAACTGGGAGGCCCAAATCGATTTGAGAGAAGGTCAACTTTTAACACGGACCGCTGTGAACCCTATTCGGATGTACAACTCATGTAATGTGAACTTGTACGAAGATATTATACCAGCGGGTACTTCTAAAGTAATTCGCATCCCCGTAGATTCTAGTGACGGTGATGTTTTCATTACGGAGCAAGCCCTTTGTAATTGCATAGTTCATGAATGTGTTACCACTGTCACTAATAATCGCGGCTATTTAGAAGTCGAGAACCCGACACCGAACGATATAATATTCTCGCTCGATCGGCCAGCTCACGCGGAATTATTTAATACCGAGTGCACGCGTACGCAGCTACCGTCGACCCGCGCACGAGATGTTACTTCACGGTTACGTACTGACCACTTGAACGAAGAAGAAAAGGCTAATTTGATAGCTCTTTGCTCGAAATATTCGGATGTTTTTTTATATTGAAGGTGAAAATCTAACATTCACGAACCAAATAAAACATGACATCCGAACAACCGATGAAATACCGGTTCACACAAAGAGTTATCGGTACCCTTTTGTACATCGACAAGAGGTTAGCGACCAGATCAATAAAATGTTAGCTCAAGGCATTATTCGACCCTCCGAGTCCGCGTGGAGCTCACCAATATGGATAGTTCCGAAAAAGACGGACGCCTCGGGCAAACAAAAATGGCGCTTAGTAGTTAACTTTAGGAAGCTCAATGAAAAGACCATTGATGACAAGTATCATATCCCTAACATAGCAGATGTTTTGGACAAATTGGGGAAGTGTCAGTACTTTAGTACCCTGGACCTGGCCAGTGGCTTCTACCAGGTTGAAATGGATCCCACCGATATTCAGAAGACCGCTTTTAATGTGGAACATTGTCATTTTGAGTTCCTCCGAATGCCAATGGGATTGAAGAACTCACCTTCCACATTTCAAAGAGTTATGGATAATATCCTCAGAGGTCTCCAGAACCAGATCTGCTTGGTATATCTGGATGACATAATAGTATTCAGTACCTCACTGCAGGAGACATAACGAATCTTGAGAAAGTGTTCCAAAGACTCAGGGAATCCAACTTCAAGATACAAATGGACAAGTCCGAGTTCTTGAAGCTGGAAACAGCCTACTTGGGTCACATTATTAGCAGCGAGGGTGTGAAACCTAACCCTGACAAAATAGAGGCAATACAGAAGTATCCGATGCCTAAAACTCCTAAAGAAATTAAACAGTTTTTAGGTCTCTTAGGTTACTATCGAAAATTCATACCAGATTTTTCACGTATCACTAAACCCTTGACACAGTGCTTGAAAAAGGGTAAGAAAATTGCCTTTGACCCTGACTATGTCAAAAGTTTTGAACAATGTAAGACGTTACTGACAAATGACCCGATACTCAAATACCCTGACTTCAACAAAGATTTTATTCTAACGACTGACGCTTCAAACGTAGCTATAGGTGCCATTTTATCACAAGGCCCCATAGGAGCCGATAAACCTATCTCTTATGCATCTCGTACACTCAATGATAGCGAACTTAACTACAGTACCATTGAGAAGGAGCTATTGGCTATAGTTTGGGCCACGAAATACTTCAGACCATACTTATTCGGACGGAAGTTTAAAATCTTGACTGACCATAAACCATTACAGTGGATTTCAATTCAATTTGAAAGAGCCAAATTCACGTCTCACAAGATGGCGACTTCGACTTAGTGAATATAACTTCACCGTTATATACAAAAAAGGCAAAAATAACACTAACGCTGATGCCTTGTCTCGTATAGAGATCAATACTAAAGAGTCTAGGACATTGTTCGAAGATATCGAAGAATTAAACTCTATATTAGGCATTCCATCTGAATCCATACAGGGTAACCCATCCAACTCGCTACCTGCTCATCAAGCGATCTCCTCGACAGAAACAGTGCACACCAGCAACGAAAATCCTATACTAGAGATCCCTATTACAGACGAACCTTTTAACAAATTTAACCGACAGATACATTTCAGCCTTGTTAGTGACGTGAAAAAACGGCCCATAATAACTAAACCGTTTGACACGCACACACGTATAACTATTCAATTATCAGAGTCGAACCTAGAGAGTGACGTAGTAAATGCAGTTAAAGAGTACGTCAATCCGAAAGTCAAAACTGCTATCTTAATTAATCCTCCTTTGGCTATGTATTCAATAATTCCAATCTTGCAAGATAAGTTCAGAAGTTCATCAATGAATCTTGTCTTAGCAAAAGTAGAGTAAGAAAATGTTAAGGAGTACCTTCGGCAACAAGAGATAATCCGCCATTATCACGATGGTAAAACAAATCATCGCGGAATCACTGACTGCCATTTAGCTTTGTCTCGCAAATACTATTGGCCAAAAATGAAAGACCAAATAGCGAAATATATAAGTGAGTGTACCATATGCGGACAAGCAAAATACGACCGAAACCCAGTCAGACCTCAATTTAATATTGTGCCACCATCCACTAAGGCCTTTGAAATTGTTCACATGGACTTATTCACCGTACAGAGTGAGAAATATGTCACTTTATAGATGTCTTCACCAAATACGGCCAAGCATATCATTTGCGTGACGGAACAGCTATTAGCATATAGCAAGCACTTTTACAGTACTGTACCCATCATGGTGTTCCCATAACTATTATTACTGATAACGGAACTGAGTTCACCAATCAGCTGTTCATAAAATTTACACGACTCCATAAGGTCAATCATCATAAAATATTAGCTCACTCACCTAACGACAACGGTAATATTGAACGCTTTCATTCCACACTCTTAGAACATCTTAGAATTCTAAAATTACAGCACAAAGACGAGCCTATAGTAAATCTCATGCCATACGCTATTATTGCCTACAACAGTTCCATACATAGCTTTACAAGATGCCGACCGTTTGACTTATTGACCGGACATTTTGACCCTAGAGACTGCAATGACATTGACATAACACAGCAACTGTTACAACAGTATACCCAAGTTCATAGAGACCGTATGAAACAAGTTTACGATATTATCAATTCCTCATCACTTGCTAATCGCACTTCACTAATCGAGAACAGAAATAAAAATAGAGAACCCGAGAAGGAATATGCACCTCAACAGCAAGTCTTTGTAAGAAATCCTCTTGCCAATCGACAAAAGACCGCCCCTCGATATACTCAAGATACAGTTTTAGCTGACCTGCCAATCCACATCTATACTTCGAAAAAGCATGGTCCCATAGCAAAATCGAGACTTAAGCGCGTGCCTAAAGCAGCCAATTTGTTACAGGATTCTGCTTATGTCAATCCTTCCAATGACGCGACCTCAGCAGATAAAACTTGAGAGCCTTGACGATGGACCAGGACTTCTGCCGTACAAACTCGGACTTATGAGACTTACAAATCATCATCATACGTTTCTACAGTACGTTCAACTAGATGACATTGAAAATAACATTAACTCACTACAGACTCAGTTACTAAACTGTCAAAAGCAAATGACTAACGACACTTACTCACTGTACGAAATTCAAATAGATTATCTTACTAGCAAGCTTGGCAATGTCTTAAAACAATTACAATCATTAGAGCCCAATAGAGTCAAAAGAGGTCTTGTAGACGGATTAGGTTCAATCATAAAAAGCCTAACCGGAAACCTAGATCACGCCGATGCGTTAAGATATAATGACGCAATTAAAACTTTAGAAACCAATCAAGATAAAATAGTAAATGAGTTCAACGCACATATCAGTATGAGTAAGGAGTGGATGTCCAAACATAATGACGTAATAGCACAGATAGTAAGTAACGAATATAAAATCAACTCTACTTTAGAATTGATACTGAAGAGTGACGCATACAGAGAAAACAACCTAATTAAGTATGCTAAGTTCGCTCAACTCTTAGAAGTGATAAGCGAAAACGTAGAGGACTTAACTCAGGAGTTAATTAGGATAGAAAATAGCTTAGCTTTTATACGAGCTTCTAGTACTCACCATTCGACTATAGATATAGAGACACTAGAGTCAATGGTTGCGAATTTTAAATTAATTTATGGCAGAGAGCACATTTTAGATTTAGAACTTAGGGAATATTTCGATATCATTAAACCTGGATCGTATTATATTAATAAGCAGATAGTTTTTATTTTTAAGTTTCCAATTTTTTTCTACGGATAGTTATGATTTTTATAGATTATCAGTAGTACCTAACAAACACGCTCAGGCTCTTATCCCCTCCTTCCCCTTCCTAGCAACTAACGAGATGACGTTCATGTACATAGAGGCAGAATGCCCGAAGCTGAAAAAATGGTATCTCTGTGAAAAAGGAATCGCTCACCAGATACGAACCAAATTTGACTGCATCCAGGAGCTGATTCACAATCAAGTTATCCAGGAATCCTGCCAGTTCACGACAGTCACCCTGACGAGAGAAGCTCTGGAGAAACTTGACGATCAACACTATGTTCTGTCCTTCCCTCATAAAACGAAGGTACAACTCAACTGTAACCAGAAGAACTACTCTATGCTGCAAGGAAGCTACCTCGCTACGATACCCGCTGGATGTCACCTGAAATCACAAGAGTTCACTATTGCAAATGACAATGATGAGATCAAAGGTCAACCTCTCAAACTGATGAACATCCCCTACAACGCGGAGAAACAAAGTAACCTAGCTACCCATGTTAAACTGAACTCCATTGACCTCCAAGGGCTGCACAGCATCCAAGAAAACTAATGATCCAGCCTTCCTTACGTGTGGACAATTTGAAATCAAATGCTTTCTACCACACAACCATACCATTCTACGTAGTACTATCGAGCGCAGCTGTACTCACTATCATACTAGTGACCCGACGCTACGTATGCAGATGTAACACACCTACGAAAACGGACCAGAAACCCCCAACAGCACCAATGAAGAAGGAAGATCCCGACACTATTCCGGCAACATTTTCACTCAACGTGCTAAAATAGTCGCCGTTCTAGGGGTGGAGGAATTACGTAGGTCTACTATATGAAGATCGCCGACGTTGCAGATGCACCGATAATTATTGAACACATTTAATTCGCCGACGCAGCAATGACGTCAATCGGACACTGCGTGTTAAATCTATTTGTAAGAATAAGCATTTCATATTCCTACTTCAAAGCGGAATGGTTATTCATTAGGAAATAATTGTAAATTAGTTTTATTCTTTTTAATTAATTAAATATATTAATTCATTTCGGTTTTTTTTCGATCTTCTAACTGCCGTTAACGTAATTGGCCTTAGACAAGGAGTAAATAAACCTACTAGAGCTTGTGCATGCCTAGACTAATTTATGGTTAAAAGTTGCCACGATTGGAAAACTTTTGTGTTTGAGCAACTTTTGACAGATCATTCACCTGTTTTGCTATTTATAAATAAAACTAAAATAATGAAGAATGCTGTTACATGTAACAAAACAAAAGTCAACTAACTATGCAGGGCTTAAAGAACAACTAGGTCAAGTGACATGGTCTGATTTGTAACAGTTAGACAATGTGAACATTGGTATGGAACTCTTTAGCACACGCCTTCTTTCTTGCATCAATAGTAATACACAAACAATGACGCTGCCTAAGAAAAAAAGGCCTATTAAACCGTGGATAACAATTGGTGTTGTTCGTTCTATAAGAAAAAGAGACCAAGAGACAAAAAAAACGAAAAAAGACCCTGATAACGAAACATTAATAAAACGATATTATATTGACTACAGAAATACATGTAACAAAATGATAAAAACGTTAAAAAAACAATATTACCAAGCACAGTGGAAATATCAAAGAAACGTGGAAAATAATTAAAGATGTTTGTAACTTCAACCAAACTAAAACTTCATCTCGTGAACTTTTGAGTTTTAAAACAAATCCTAAAGATTCACTCAATGATGTCAATAAATATTTTACTAATATAGGACAAAATTTAGCTGATATTATCCTTGAAAAATGAATGTCAGCGAATTGGAATAAGCCCAAAAAAGTAAACCTAAAAGCAGTACATCCCTAAACTCTATGTCCTTGTTTCCGACAGAGGCATTTGAGGTAAGAGCTGTTATAAACGGACTGCGTACCAACAGCTCACCGGGTTGGGACAACATTAGCAGTTTAACCCTGAAGCATATTAGTGATTTTGTAATAGATCCTTTGTTGCCGTGGCGGTGCCGGCTTAGAATAGCACCCCCCCAACTCTACCCGTGGGTGCCGTAGAAAGCGGCTAAGGGATAACAAATCAGAAGGTGGGCAGCAGCACCTTCCCAGTCAAACACACACAAACTGCGCTCGCCAACCCGCCTGCCAAGCGTGGCGAGTATTGGCAAAAACCCCTTATGGATTGGACAAAAAGAACCAGGCCCCCAGTCCCCGGCAGCCCCGCTATTCCTGGCTACGGTAGCGGCCACGGTAACGGTGGGGCAGGGGGTGCTAAGAATCTCCGGCAGACGCGCGGCTACCACCCCCAACGACGACGACTGGCCATGGTAACACACAACATACGCACGATGAGGACAGACGAGAAGATATATGAGCTGGAAGAAGAAATGAGTAAGCTACACATTGTGGGGTTATCTGAAGTCCGTAGAGCGGGTGAGGACACGATAACCCTAAAATCAGGTAACCTACTCTATCACCGGGAGGGCGACCAACAGTCCCAAGGTGGTGTCGGGTTTCTCGTCCACAAGTCCCTTACTAACAACATAGTTAAGATCGATAGCGTTTCCAATAGGGTCGTATACTAATACTCAGAGTATCCAAACGATATTCGCTGAAGGTCATTCAGGTATACGCACCGACGAAGTCGCACCCGGATGATGAGGTGGAGGATATGTATGAGGACATTAGTCGGGCCATACATACCTCTGAAACGCACTTTCTAGTTGTTATGGGGGACTTCAACGCGAAGTTGGGTAAGAGAAGCGAGGATGAGTCGAAAGTGGGGCAATTTGGCTATGGACAACGGAACCGTAGGGGACAGAGGTTGGCCGACTTCCTGGAGAAAGAGGGACTCTTTATGATGAACTCTTTCTTTCAGAAGCCACCTCACAGGAAATGGACCTGGCTGAGTCCCGATGGTTCCACGAGAAATGAGATTGACTTCATTATGACCACCAAAAGGCAAATATTCACTGATGTCTCCGTGATCAACAGGGTTAAAACCGGTAGTGATCACCGAATGGTAAGAGGCACGGTGAATATTAATGTCAAACTGGAGAGGTCTCGTCTGATGAAGTCTACGCTCCGACCCACTCGTGCCCGTATTCAAGACCCCGAGATCTTTCAACTTGAGCTATCCAATCGCTTCGATTGCCTTGAGAACATCGCTTCAGTGGACGAGATCAATAACAGGTTAGTAGAAACTGTCCATACAGTGGGTTCCAAGTACTTTAAACCCCACCGTACAGATAGGCCACAGAAACTCTCCAACGATACCCTCAACCTCATGGCTGAACGACGCTCATTGAAATTACAGTCTTCGAATGATGCTGAAGCATATAGGCTGCTCAATAGACGAATATGGAAGTCCTTGCGACACGACATCCGGATCTTTAATACAAACCGTATTAAAGAGACGATAGAGCGGAAAAAAGGCTCCAAAGTGTTTGCAAGAGACATGTCTATTGGGCAAAGCCAGTTGACGAAGCTGAAGAGAGGAGACGGCAGTGTAGCGTCGACCAAAGCGGAAGTGTTAGGAGAGGTCGAGAGTTTCTACGGACAGTTATACACCTCGGTCGCTAAACCTGTTAGCAGCTCGGTCAAAGACCCAAGAGCCAAGCTGACCCGACATTATACCGAAGATATCCCGTACATCAGCCTGTACGAGATTAGAATGGCCTTGAAACAGCTTAAGAACAACAAGGCGCCTGGTGAAGACGGTATCACATCTGAGCTTCTGAGAGTGGGTGGAACACCGGTACTTAAAGTCCTTCAGAAGCTCTTTAATACCGTCTTACTCGAAGGTTCAACGCCAGAAGCATGGAACAAAAGCGTGGTGGTGCTGTTCTTCAAGAAAGGTGACAACACTTTACTTAAAAATTACAGACCCATCTCGCTTTTGAGCCATGTTTATAAGCTGTTTTCGAAGGTCATAACGAACCATCTCAGTCGCAGGTTTGATGAATTCCAGCCTCCGGAACAAGCCGGTTTCCGAAAAGGCTATAGTACCATAGACCACATCCACACGCTACGGCAAGTTATACAGAAGACCGAAGAGTATAACTTGCCTCTTTGTCTAGCGTTTGTGGACTATGAGAAAGCCTTTGATTCGATCGAGACGTGGGCAGTGCTTGAGTCTCTCCAGCGGTGCCGTATTGACTATCGGTATATTGAAGTGCTGAAGTGTTTGTACAAAAACGCCTACATGTCAGTCCAAGTACAGGAGCAGAGTTCGAAGGCAATTCCATTGCAAAGAGGCGTGAGACAGGGAGACGTTATATCTCCGAAACTGTTCACCGCTACATTGGAAGACGCCTTCAAGCTTCTGGAATGGCAAGGACTTGGCATCAATATTAACGGCGAATACATCACTCACCTTCGATTTGCCGACGATATTGTAGTCATGGCAGAATCCATGGAAGACCTCAGTACAATGCTCGAAGGCCTCCATCGAGTTTCCCAACGGGTAGGTCTTAAGATGAACATGGACAAGACGAAAATTATGTCTAATGCCCATGTTGTACCTACCCCAATATCAGTTGGGAACTCAGTTCTTGAAGTTGTTGACGAGTACATCTACCTGGGACAGACAGTCAAACTAGGCAGGTCCAACTTCGCGAAAGAGGTCAATCGTCGAATCCAACTCGGCTGGGCAGCGTTCCGGAAACTTCGCGAAGTCTTCTCGTCAAAAATACCTCAGTGCCTCAAGACAAGAGTCTTCGACCAATGTGTGTTACCAGTGATGACTTATGGCACTGAAACGTGGTCTCTTACTATGGGCCTCATAGAAAAGCTCAAAGTCGCACAACGAGCTATGGAGAGGGCTATGCTCGGGGTTTCTCTACGTGATCGAATCAGAAATGAGGAGATCCGTAGAAGAACGAAAGTCACCGACATAGTCCAGAAGATTAGCCAGTTGAAGTGGCAGTGGGCAGGGCACATAGCACGCAGAACAGATGGCCGATGGGGCCGAAAGGTTCTGGAGTGGAGACCACGGACCGGCAAGCGCAGCGTAGGTCATCCACCGACACGGTGGACAGACGACCTGAGGAAGGTCGCAGGACGACGTTGGATGCAGGCCGCTTCCAACCGGTCCTTTTGGAAAATCATGGGGGAGGCTTATGTTCAGCAGTGGACGTCCTACGGCTGAGATGAAGAATAGACCCTTGGCTTAATGACATCGAGCCAGTTCTTCTCAGGCCCAACAGCTCAATGGTTGATGGGACCTTCGCCTAGTATATCGATTTCCAATTATCCTTTCTTCTATGGGATGGAAGTTAAATTGTGCTAAGCGTTTTTATTATTTTATAATATCAATCCAATCATCCAAATAAAAATCCCTTTTTCTTTTTTTTTCTTATTTTTATGGCAATTGTCAACATAACATTTGTGCCAGTTTCACGTCAAATAAAAAAAAAACATCCTAAAACGAATTTGAGCAAACTATGAACAAGAATAGGTTTATTTTGTATGAAAAAATGAAAATATACACACATAACAATAAGAAAGAATAATAACTTAAAGAAAACTTATTCGCACATAAACAAACAACATTAAAAACAAATAAATATGTATAAAATTATAAACGAATGTTATTGATAGTGAGGAAGTGAACGAAAACTTTATATATATCAATATTAGTAGATGATAAAAGTTCAGGAATATGAGTCGGAAATGAGACTTTTAATGATATGAGAGAATTGTAGAAAAAAACATTATCATACAATGGACAGGAAAAGAATGTATGGTTGAGATCCCCCTCATCCAGGCCACATTCACATATAGAGGAATCTTTCACATGAATCTTTTTTAAATGTGAAGGTGAGCAACAATGACCAAGCCTCATGCGAATTAAGGTCGACGTATACATCTTATCGAAGTACCACCGCGAAAACCAAGGTTTACTTGGTATTTCTGGTTGGATCTTAGCAAAAAACAGGGCATTTGGATGAGCTAGTCGTTCTCCAGTATGTAGACCATTACTTATAAAGAAAACTTTTAGGGAGGCAGATTAGGTCAACGCTATAATTAATAAACGGGACCTTATCACCACAAGAAACCGCTTCTTTGGCCGCTTTATCAGCACGTTCATTACCAGAAAGACCAAGGTGTCCTGGTATCCAAGCAAGAACCACTTCTATTCCTTTATCAATACAATCCGATAAAGATTTTTTAATTTCGAGAACAATGGGGTTAAATTTAGAATGAAAAGGGTTAGACAGAAGGGATTGAAGCGAGCTACGAGAATCTGAAAAAATTATGGTCTGACGAAGTTTGAAGAGAAGGATATATTTTACCGCCTCAAGAATTTCTAGACATTCACCTGTAAAAACAGAGGACTCAGGAGGGCATTTTATCTTTTGAACAATATCAAACTGGGAGTGAAATACACCACAACCAACACATCCAACCTGAGACAATTTTGAGGCATCCGTAAAAATGGTATGCCATCCACGCCAATTCCTGAGCAAGAGCTCTTGAAAATACTTATCAGCGTAGAGGTCCCCCTTACAGATACCAAAGTCCAAAATTATTTCCGGCTGCGATATTATAACAAAGTAATTAATATTATAAATCGATAGTTTAGTAGACCGATACGTGGGATCCTTAAGCAATTTAAAGTTTGAATAACTTTTCAAAAGAAGCGGATGTTTTGAAAAGTCCAAAAACGGGAAGTGTAAACATATTGTTTGAGAAGTTGGAGTTTAGGAATGAGAGGGTGATTAGAGAAATGAATAGAACGGAAGAAGAATCTATTAGCTAGGAATTGACGACGAAGATGAAGAGGAGGGTCCACACACTCCACCTGAAGAGCGTTAATTGGAGATGATTTCATAGCACCAGTAATAATCCGGAGTGATTTGGATTGAATTAGATCAAGTTTGGTAAGATCTCGCTTACGTGCAAGTCCAGCAAGAAGGAACCATAATCCAAGACACTACGGATAATGGCATTATATAGTAATTTAAGATTAAAAGGGTGGGCACCCCACCACACCCCAGACAAACACCGTAATATGTTAATATTCCTCTCACACTTATTTGAAATGTATTCACAATGCTGACGACCACATAGTTTACTGTCCAACCAGAGACCTAAAAATTTAACCGACTCCTTTACTGGAATTCTGCACTCACTAATAGCGATATTTAAATCAGGAGGATTTCTTTTACGAGAAAACAGAACGATATTAATCTTTGTAGGAGATAAATCTAGACCATTTTTTTGAAGCCAGTCATTTAAACATTCAAGGGAATGGGAAATAAACTTACTGGCCACATAAATTTTGTGATGAGAACTGTAGACAAGTATGTCATCAGCGTATTGAAGGATACGACTTAGACCAACAGAGGATTCCAGATCATACGTGTATACATTATATAGAAGTGGACTTAGGACAGAGCCCTGCGGTAAGCCCCGCCAAATGACCCTATAAGAAGTAATAGAAGAATCACTGCAACGGAGATATACATATCTCTCTGAAAGAAGATTCATAATAAAATTGCCTAATTTAGCTGGAATTCTCAATCGATTTAGTTTATTTTTAAGAAGGGGAAGTTGGACACTATCATAGGCTGCGGAAATGTCTAGGAAAGCAGCTATAATAGACTCATTGCGCGTAAATGAAAGTCGTATGTCAGTCGTAAAAATGGCAAGGCTGTCCATAGTGCTCTTGCCTTTTCTAAAACCGTATTGAGACTTAACGAGTAAGTCATTGCTCTCAAGAAACCACTCAAGGTGGTTCTTAATCAAATGCTCCGAAATTTTAGTCAAGACTGAAGAGAGAGCGATAGGACGGTAAGAGTTAGGGTCCAACGGATCTTTATTAGGTTTCGGAATAGGAATAATATATTGAGACTTCCAAGAAACTGGTACAAATCCGGTTGCAAAAATTGTGTTAACCAAAGTTAAATAATAGTTCTGAAGGCGGACATTAGCTTTAGAAACAAAGGAATATGGTATGCCGTCAATACCCGGAACAGAATCTTTAACGGATTTCAAAATGTTTTCCAACTCATTAAGTGTAAACGGTTGATCGAGGGGATCATTAGAAAAGGGATTAGAAAGAGATGGTAATTCTGAATGATGGGGACAATAATGAGGGGCCAATTTGTCCATAAATTCATCAGCCCAAACTTGGGAAGGGCAACAACTACGATAAGGAACACATTGAGACCGACGATATCTATGTATTTTCTTCCAGATAAGAAATGAAGAAGTATTGGGGCCTATGCTGGAGCAAAATGTCTTCCAACCATTACGTTTTTTATCATGAAAGAGACGCTTGGATTTTGCAATCATTTTATTCAATTCAATAAAATTATCACGGGTCATAGACAGACAAAAGATAGCTTCTGCATTATTGCGAGATCTAACGGCTTCAGAGCAATCCTTATCCCACCATGGAGGAGAAGGAACTTTGTCTGGATGAGATTTCTTAACCGGGAAAGTCAAATCAGCACATTCTACTAGAGATCGTACTAACATCTCAGAACAGGTAATAATGTTAGAGGAATTTTATAAGAGGTAAAGTTAAGGCTTTGGAATCAGTACGATCATTGAACACATCCCAGATCGAACTGTTATTGTCAATTATATATTTAAGAAGTGGAGAATTAATTGAAGCAGGACGGGAATGTTTTTGCAAGATTCGTAAAAGAATTGGGAAATGGTCACTACCATGAGTAGAAGGGAGAACACACCAAGACATAAGTGACGCGAGCTCAGGAGAGCATAAAGAAAGATCCACTGCACTAGTAAACTCATTAGGACGAGTTCTTCTTGTAGCGGAAACCGCACCCCCATACCGTATGATGACAATTCAGATCACCTAGAATAAGAAGGGGCTTAGGAAGAGACATTACTGAACTTAAATTTCGAATAATAGATTTAGAAGGATGAGGAATGTATATGGATGTATATGGCAGCGTTGGACGGTGAATTACTTGAAGAGGAGGAATTAGACATGAGAGAGGATAATAGATTCAAGAGCTGTAGGAGTTCAGCTATTATAGCTTGAACAGAAGGAGTCTCATTTTTTGGGCCAGATGATTTAATAAAGCACAACCGTTTTGCGATGCTCCAGAGGATTCTTCTCGAATGATGCTCATGTGCGCTTCACGATCATAACCAACACTAGAAGGGGGGAAACAATATATGGGATTTCATAGATTTTCTTCCTCCCCTGTAATGAACTTTGGACGGTTCAGTAGTTAAATTCCTGGATGGACTAGGTAAAGGAGCTGCAACAGAGGTGGAAGTAACTTCAGCAAAGGACTTTTTATATGCAGGGAAAAACTGAGATGCTTCAGCATATGAAATAGATAATTCTGACATACGGGATTTAATGTTATTTTGCCTTTGCATTTCAGGGCAGCACTTGCTATTAGCAAAGTGATTGCCACCACACCACAAACATTTCGCATCAACTTCATCCACGTTGTATGACTTTCCTAAGTGGTTAGAACCGCATTTAAAACAAGCCGGTTTTGACCGACACTGCGTCATGGTGTGTCCGTATCTGCAGCAATGGAAGCACTGAATAGTCGGGAAGGCATAAGCCGCAACAGGGAAAGAGTTGTAACATAGATAAACTCTTGAGGGCAAAATTTGACCATCAAAAGTCAAAACTACTGTTTGCGACGGTTTCCAGGTCACAACTCCGTCAATGGAAACTTTAAAGTTGAGCCGGCGAACTTTTAAAATAGGACCACACTCTTCAGGAACTTTCATCTCGCTCATAACATCCTCTGGAGTCATATCCACTGGGATTCCGCGAATTATACCCATCCGAGTAATATTAAACGACGGAATGAAAGCTCTGAGTTTGTTGTTTGGCAATGAAGGGGACTGGATAAAATTATTGGCTGAAATGGCGGAATGAAAGTTTAGAGCTATACGATTGCGACCAACATTCTTTATTGAGCCATCGATGATTCCTTGAAAATCCCGGGCGCGGCTAAAGAGGAATCTACCAAATGTCACCGGGTGAAGGGATGTCCCAGCGGTAGGTGAAGTCTCTTTCCTCTGAACATGGACCGTAAAAGAGCCACGATCTGTTGAGTCGTATAATTGCCGACCGATAGGTGTAAATGAAGTTTTCTGTGAAGCTGCAGGGGGTCCGCTAGGAAGGGGGCTAGAGGAACTAGGGGAGAAGGAGTTGGGAGGGGTACATTGTCCAGCCTGAAGAACAACGTCAGACGCATCTGTAAATTTACACGTTGATTCATCGTGAACCATTGATTTTGTACGTGATCGTGAACGGTCACTCGGGGATCTTTAGTCACGTTACGCTTTTCCGATCGTCGTTTTCTGTTGACTATTTCAAAAGCCTTTTCGTCAACAGATGATGAAATTGGTGTATACGCCGCAGGGGAAGGCGGCTGGACAAAGTCCATGCCTCCACCATGATCAGGGGGATCACGCAATAATATACTAATTATGCTAATGAAATGAACCTACTAACAAGTGATGTCTATAAACTAATGAAATGGAACACAAAAACCTATTCTGGTGAGATTAATTAACTAAAATAAAAATTTTACCAAAATACCAGAAAATTCGCGTGTTTACGATTTGACGTTCCACCTCGCACCCTTTTTCTTTAAGGAATCCTCTCTCCTCAAAAATAAAATTGAAAATCCCCATTGTGTCATTTCATCATGGTTCTCCTTTTTTAAAGTTTGTCACGTTGCAGGTTAATAAAGAAATAGTTTTTAAATACATACAATAAGGATTTAATGCAATGAAATATGATCATGAAATTATATTACACCAGTCAACAGTTACCTATCTCTTTCGTCTGCGTTGGTGCGTAATATTAGCTAAACAATACAATCTTACAGGAAATGTATATTTTACTTTATTACTATACTACTTTACTATTAACTTTATTACTTCAAAGATAAAGTCACTCAGTATAGTACCGAATACAGCATCAAGAACTTAGGTAGTTCATTATTACTTATACAGTTCATTTTTATTATTTGTGTATATTAGTTGGTGTTTGAATCGGACTAGTATTTAAACTAATTTGAATGAATGCCTATCATTTTTAGTTATATTACCAATAACAAAATCTATATTTAATCTGTGGCTCTAATTAAGTTTAGTGAAAACTATCCTAAAAAAGGACTCTCCTCTGCCGTTAATGGCAGTTTAATTACAATAATTATTAGGCTTTAAGGCTTGGGGTGATTTTTTTGTTTCTTAGCTTCACACATTTTTTGTGCTTTTGTAAAAAAGTAACCACGAACGCTAAAGCGAGAGCAAAGCGAATCTTAGCTCCCGTCTTAGCTTTCCAACCTACCAGGGTGATACTTGGTTACACACGATGTGTGGAGCCACAAACTAACCTATAAAAACCAAAACCTGAGTTTAGAAATATTTTACCCGTTCCCGCTACAGCTCGTTTCTTTCTGTCCTTTTCCTAGCCTTTCAAAATTAAAATGAAGAAATAAATATTCATAAAATATAATATTAATAACAGTAGATGCAATCCTTTCATTCATTTTATCGGTCTTTTACACCTCATGTGTAAGGTCTTTGCTCATCACTATTGTTTGTGTAGTGTACGACTAACCGCTATGGGTATGTACTGGTAAGCGCCGTCAACGGCCGTCAACGCTCACAACTGTCGTGTCCCGGTTTAGCGTTCCTTTAATGCTTGCAATGTTCAACCCAAACGAAACGGTTACGCGTCGCGAAATGCGCGCCAAATTTTCTGTCGATAATCGAAAGAATCCTATACATACTTATTTGATGTTTTGACAGTGATAGCTCGCAACAACCACGAAAACCCACCAAGGCCGGGCGCGCACTGCGTTACGTTTTTATAACACAGATTCTGTGAAGTCATAGAAGTGCGCGCACTGCGGTGAAATAAACGCGTGCGGTGAAATCATCGCTACAAATTTGCGGTGAGTCTACCGCACAAATTTTTTGTATCGTATAGATCTAAGGAGAACCGTGCACTGCGTTGAAAAAAACGCACTAAGGCATCAGTTGCTGTTGGGACGTGACACCGATATGTTGTCACAATACTGGATAGAAAATATCACCGTGACTTCATATTTTTGGATTTCGTCGTTTCGTCTCTATTAAAAATGACTTGTTTGTCAATTTGATTAAATCTCTAGAATGACATTTTTAATAGATGAATGTATAAAAAAATAGAATTACTAAAATACGGTCATTACCGCCCACTTATGCTACTTCAATATGGTCTTTAAGTAAAGTAAGTAAGTTTTTAGCCACATAAGTAAGATAATTAAATATATGTATGTATAAATATAAATATAATAATATAAATATACCTACATATATGTACAATCACCATATCTATCTATTAGTTTATTTATTTATGGCTACGCTCCGCGGTTTCGCTCGGGTGGTGAAGGATGATAATGACGATGAATCAAATATAGTTTGTTACTCAGGCATAATGTAGCTTTCTACTTGTGAAAGATCATATTCAATCGGTTCAGTACTTTTTGCGTTTATCCATCACAAATAAACAAACAATTATATCTTTCCTCTTTATTATTAAAGTAGATACGGTTAATGGGGCAGATATTAAAAAAGTAATCCCAGTAAAGGGCGTTTCGAATATTGTTTGGCTTAAGAAAACGCACATCAGTCAGACAACACTTTAAAATAATAAAATAATGACAGTAATCTCTTTAAATATTTACAATTGCTTCTTAGAGGTCTATGATGCAAACTTGAAAAAAACAAAGAGGTACATACGTATAACCTGCGAAGTAAAGATAATATTATTCAACCCAATGTTAAATTAGTAACAGTTAAAAAACAGGATATCTTTGGAAGATTTGTATGTTCAATAAATTACCGGCTTATATTATAAATAAATTTAAAATAAAACTCAAGCAATTCTTTGAAAGTAATCCCTTCTATTCATTAAACTAATTTATGAAAATGAGTCTGATAGAATCTTCATTTTCGTATGAATAAATGTCGTCATCAACCAATTGAGGGGTGTAATTTCAAAACCCCCTAAAATGACTTCGGACACATTTACATATTATTGCACCAAAATAAAGGTTTAAAACCTAGGTTACTTTCATAACCCGCTTAAATACACAGTAACATCGTTCTAAAAAGTAATACAAGTAGCAAACTCCGCTAAAATGCCCTATGTTACAATTAAAATCCTCTAAAATGGAATCGACCAATGACAGCGCGGCATTTGAGTCAGATGACTTTTAAAATAGTACGGCGATTTCCGTTGTGTTGTTGAGAGTTGCTCGCGGATTTTAATTGAAATTCACAAGAAATAATGGAAATTTAGTGGAGTTCATAATAAAAAGTGTGATTCTAAGTATGCTCGGTAACGTCCACGCAATCCACAATCTTGGAAACGAGAACAGGAGCACCGAAAAAGTTGAGTAAAATATCACCTAAAACTAACTAGAAAAGTTCGTTGAAAAGTTTTATGCAACATGTAGTAGTGTAATATCTAGGTACTCCAAAAACTGTCACTTACAGATTTTTTATTTTCAATAATATTTAGATATCGCCATCATGTTTTATTCAGTATTGGTGAATAAAATCACGATGATATGTTATTAACCTTTATTTATCCACAAATCTGCACTGGGCCCACTACCTTTTCCAGAGAGGAGGCCTGCCCTAGTACTAGGAATATGAAAAATGGTTGATGATTATGATTAAGATAAACTTGTATATATTTATTAACATACAAACATTTTTTGCATTAAAATACTTTAATGGTAGTACCATTTTCATTTTCATTTCCTGATTTTATACCTTAGGTACTCGTATCTGAAGTATAAAATAGTAAACAAAGTTTACTGATTAGTATTTCGACTTTATTGCATAACGTCATTCACTGAGCAATATAAGATTAGATGCAAAACCCTCTATGTTATGATCGTTGACTTTCAAAACCTGATAAAATCAAAAGTTGCTTTCAAATTCCTCTATAGTAAATTTTAATCTTATATTTATTTAAAACTCACGTTAATATGTTAGATTTTCCACGTTTTTTAGGATTGCCAAGACATGACAAACTAATTAATATGAAATATTGCCATTTGCTTTAAGGTTATCACAATATATTTAAAATAATCTTATTGTGAAAAATTTCATCACGGTGATTTAGAGGTTTTTGAAATTACACCCCTCGATTGTAGAATGTGTTTTTAATAATATATTATGTTGATTTGTTAACATTGTACTATTATAAAATTTTAACAAATCTTGAATTTTCATAATTAGATAATCAAAGCAAATAATAAAACGTGCGTTTCTTTGAGGGAATGGGTGCAAGGGCGTACCCAGGTAGGGGCAGGGGGGGGGGCAGCTGCCCCCCCCTAGAAGATTAAATAAATGTAATTTTTTTTTGGCAAATATAAATTAAAAACGTATTACCTACTCTGCGCAAAATGAAGTGTTGGAAACAAAATATCTTTTCAGCCAGATTTTTTTTTCTATAGTTAAATATTCTACAATATTCGATATAGAGTCTATGTATAGTGAGTCGTGTCGGTCGTGCCGCAACGTATTTATTAGAATATTTTATATAGTGACTTTCAGCCGCCGTCAAACGAAACGCAAAATGTTTTGATCAAGTTTTGATACACTTTATTTATTTCTTTATTTCGTTTTTATTATTTTTTAGTGATAATGAAAGTGACAGTAACGATTCATAGTCGAGAATTTAATTTCTGGAATCTGATTTTGATTACGCGACAGAATAAATAAAAACTAAGTAAGGTTTTGATGCAAGTTTGGTTTTATTTATTACATTAATTTGTTTCCAATGCTAAAATAAAATAATATTCAATATGTTGCATATTATTTTAAGTAGTATATATCTGTACAGATTTAGTTTAAGATTCTTAGTGTTTATAAAATAAAATAGTGAAAGTATCAAATTCAAATTTCATAGTATATTCAGTGTTTACAACTAAAAGATTTTTGCTGCGGTTTTATCTGTGCCGCGGCTCACTAGACAGACTCTAGTAATTCTAGTATACTGTTAGCGATGCAATATAATTTAAATCTCCCGCAAAACCGTCGCATCTCGTAGTTTCCGGTTCCGCCGAGACAATCAGAGAGCCATCTAGGATTAAAGCCGAATATAATTGGGAGAAAATAACATCTAGCGCCATCTAGTTTCGGACGGCAGTACTTTTTCCAGTAAAAAGAAATAGGATCAATTTATACGGTCAATAGCGACATCTTGTATTGAATAGCAATACCGCGAAGAACGTTCTAGCATGGACTATTCTGGAAAGAAAAGACAGTGATAGCAAGTATAAGACAAGGATGGAAATAGAGTCGAGTATTTTCTACATATTTCGGGAGCAAGAATATTTCAATATATAAGCGGAAGCGTGAAGCAGAGCACGTCAATTTAGTTCGAATACAATTCAGTTCGGAGTGTAATACGAGCGAATATTTCATACGACATAGTGTCTTATAGTTTCGTTGCGGCGACACGAGATTTACGTTTACTGTGCAACAACTGGAAATATTACTCCGTCAAATGGATATCAGGAAATTCTTTGAAAGAGGTGAGTCAAAACAAAACACTTAAGTAGGTACCTAATATGATTATTTGATTTAATGGGGGGCTTTGACTCTCTTGTAAGTGTATATCTTAAGCATTACTTACAATATTTAAATTTATTAATTACAAGACGTTGTTTTGTTATAATAGCTAAAATAACATTTGTGAATATTTTGTGATTAAAAAGTAAAAAAAAAACATAAAAGAAATATCCTTGCAATATTTTGGATTTATTAATAAGTCCATACCGACAACAAAGTCCCTTTTCTCTAACGTCACAACAAGTGTATTATTTCAAATTACCTAGTTATGCTTATTTGGCGTTCAAACCATATATATTAGAATGTGAAACTTGATCTTTATTTTCGTCTTATACAACCCGCCTAAACACTGTAAGAGTATTTTTGTGTATCCATTTTTTAGGGAGGACACGCGAAAAAAGAGAAAAAAAGGTCGGGAAAGTAGCAGTGGAAGCGATGAAAATGACAACCATGATAAAACCACTCATGTAATGCCAAGATCATTGCATGCTAACATTGGACAAGCGTCAAATTCTCCTGTAGAACCTGTTAATATATCTGTTGCCGACTATTCTTCTCCATCGACATCCCAACGAACTTATGACGTCAACGTCGATCCTGAAATTATAGTGGACGATAGCTGTCATGAAAATGATCTGGGACGTTATGTTGGGTTGGCTACCCAGCTATCGACGGAAAAGAAGAGGGAGTTGTTACAAAATCCTTGGATCCCGCCCAGAAATTACGATTTTGAAAGTGATGCAAGCCATTTAAAAAGAAAATTTAACCATGCTTGGTTGGATCAATATTCACCATGGCTAGTATATTCCAAGCGACTAAAAGGTGCTCTTTGTAAGCATTGTGTTTTGTTCCCTCCGCCCATTAGCACTGTGAGAGGAATTTTGGGATCGTTTATGGTCAGGCCATATATAAAGTTCAAAAATATGCATGAAGACTGCCGAAAGCATGCAACGACCAACCTTCACCAAACGGCGACAAATGCTGCAAAAAATTGTCTTGAAAATGTTCCTGTAGACATCCAACTGCAAAGTGGACACCAAAAAGAAATCGATGAAAACAGACAAATATTGTCATCAATTATTTCTTGTATAGTATTTTGCGGCACACATGATATGCCTCTTAGGGGCAAACAAGCAGATGAGGGTGTTTTATTAGATTTATTGAAGTTGAGAATCAATTCAGGGGACGACAGATTAAAGAGTCACCTGGAAAAGTGCCGTCGCAATGCAGTTTACACATCACCAAAAATACAAAACGAATTGATAAATTTATGTGGCAAAGTTATTAAGGAGAATATAATTAGTGAGGTTCAGAAGACCATGGCTTACGCAGTCTTAGCTGATGAAACAGCAGACGTATCTGGGAAAAAACAGCTGTCAATAGGCGTGCGGTTCTACGACGAAAGCAAAAGGAAAATCAGAGAAGAATTTGTAGGGTTCGTTGAACTAATACTCCGCAATTGCCGAAGCAATTGACAATTTCTTAATTAGTTCTAACCTCTCAACCGAAGATTGCGTAGGTTTTGGATTCGATGGCTGTTCTACAATGGCAGGGAAAGAGGGTGGCGTACAAGCCATTTTGAGAAAAAAATATCCTCGTGCTTTATATTGTCATTGCTCAAGTCACAAACTCAACCTTGTTGTGAATGATGCGAACGCAGTGCCAGAAATTAGAAATACTGTCGCCACTGTAAAGGATGTTATAACGTTTTTCAGGGAATCGACTACACGTCGAAACTACGCTCCAAACCTATCACGATTATGTGAGACGAGATGGTCAGAAAAATATAAATCGTCAGAAAGTTTTCTCAACATTTTTCAGAGCTTGTGAAATCTCTAGAAACGTTATCGGTAGAAGGAAATTATGCCACCAGAAAATCTGCATATCAGTTGCATTCAGCCGTTACAAAACCAGTGTTTATTGTTACTCTACAAACAATAGCCAAATATTCAGCAGTTTTAGAACCAGTAGTTAACGCACTGCAAGCTAAATCGATCGACATGATCTCTGTAGGGGAACACATCAAAAATATCAAGGACATTCTCAGAAATGACCGCGAGATTCCTGATAGAATAAGTAATGAAATACTTCAAAAAGCACGAGCTGTTGCAATGGATTTGAACATAGAAATTTCGGTTCCACGTCTTGCTCATAAGCAAACACATAGAAGTAATCCGCCATCAGACAATGATAACGAATATTGGCGGCGTTCCCTGATAATCCCATACATTGATTCACTCATTTCATCACTGAATATTCGATTCTCTCAAGAAAATACTCCGGCGTTTGCTTTAAGCAGGCTACATCCCTTGTATATGACAAAAACCAGCATTACAGACCTACACAAAAACGCAGAATCATTCCAAGAATTTTATAACCTGGATATCACCGGAGAACTGAACCTTTGGCATAATTTATGGGTGACGAAGGCTTTATCAGATGATCAATTAAGGGACATAGAAGTAACTGATCTGTTCAACGAAGCCAACATTTTTTACCCTGCTGTCAGAAATGCATTAATTATTTTAAGCACTATCCCATGCACCACGGCGACCGTAGAACGGTCCTTCAGTACGCTGCGAAGAGTTAAAACGTGGCTTAGAAGCACCATGGGTGAAGAAAGGCTTACGGGTTTATGTCTGATGAGCGTACATCGCAACTATTTAAAAGACAACAGTGAGTTTATTGAAAAGACTGTCATAGACAAATTTGCGGCAAATCCGAGAAGATTACTGTTAAATTAATATATACATACATAATATAATAATATATACATACATAATATAATAATATATATTATACATAATGTATGGTATAATTATGTATAATATTTTGTTTTGTGTCATCATCAAAATTAATGAATAAAAGTAAATTTTCATGATTTTTTGTTTCAATATACCCGACAGACGATCTTTTCGATACAGGTATAAGCAGCCCCCTGCCCCCTCCTAGCTGAAATCCTGGGTACGCCCTTGAATGGGTGTACAAATGTCGCAAGTGGTTTCGGCGCTTACCAGAGCGTAGCCATAGTACTGAAAGTAGTGCTTGGGAACTCGCGTTCTAAAATCTCTATGGGTACTGGCGTCTGGCATCACCGAGCTGATTACCAACCTGGGCCGTACTATCAGCTTTGTAAATACCATGCAAGTTCCGTGCAGTTCTTATACCATAAACAGTTTTAAAATGAAATCATACCATGACGCTCATTTAGGTGAACTGTTTGAATGTTGTTTTCTTAGAGGTGAACGGATAATATTGTCTCTGGCATTCTAACAATTTACTATAACCAACATTGCAGACGCCTAGACATTTAAACGCTAATAAACTGAGTGGATTTAGAGCGAAACAAAAAACAGGTGAACGGTTTTTCTGCGGATCTTGATTAGTAGCCTTGGGCAGGCCTGCGTTATTTATTTTATTTTATTTTATTTTACAATTTTAGGAAAACTTACAGCTAGGTGTAACAAAACAAATAAATGAATTAAATGAATAAATGAAAACAGAAGGCCAATTAAAAGTTTTCACCAATAAGTTATATCATGAATATACAGAATAATTTGAGTAAATATAATAATAGTAGAAATGGTATGAGTATAGTATATATATATATATCTATGTAACATTATATAAAAGTAATAAAGGCGAGTGCACACGTAATAAAAGAATATTATAATGTATAATACTACATATTTATCTAATCCAGGTACTAAATCAGTTGAAGAATTTGTCGCTCAATAGCCGACGTAACTGCTCAACTGAAGTGTTGAAGAGGTCGACATCAAGATCTTTGCAGAGCTTATTGAAACTGCTGCATACCCTTAGTAAATAGGAATTCCTCCTGTAATAAGTTCGCACTCCCGGCACATACAAGTCACAGGGTCTCCGCGACGAAGCAAAGGATACTCGTATACCGATACGCTCTAATAATGGCGGACTGTCAACTGTGCCATTTGCAATTTTAAGCAGATAAGTAAAATCCGCATTACGCCTCCTTTCATACAACGGTAACAAATGAAATTTACGACATCGGTTAATATAACCAGACCAATAGGTCTTAACCCTGAATTGGAGATAGCGTAGAAATCTCTTCTGAATGCCCTCGATGCGCGTGCTGTAAACGTTATATAACGGGTTCCAGACTTGTGAAGCATACTCTAAATTACTGCGTACATAAGCACAGTAAAGAATTTTAAAAGTCTTGATAGTATTGAAATATGCTGACATTCGTAATATGAAACCTAGGGCCCTAGACGCCTTGTTGATGATATGATTTATGTGATCATCAAATAGTAGCTTATGATCGAAAGTTACACCTAAGTCACGTATAGTTTTTACTCTGTTTATTATTAAATTTTTAAGTTTATAGTTAAATGTAATACAACTTTCTTTTCGCGTATACGTACATATATAACATTTTGATACATTGAGATCTAACTTATTCCGCAAACAATAAGTTTCAAATCTATATAGGTCCTCTTGGAGACGCTGAGCATTATCTAATGACCTTATTGGGCTTAGGATTTTCATATCATCAGCATATAAGAGTATATTTGAGTTCAAAAAACAAGTTGATATGTCGTTGATAAATATATTGAAAAGGACTGGTCCTAGAAGTGATCCTTGTGGGACACCAGATGGTATTACTATTGGTCTAGAGGTGTAACCATTGAGGGCAACAGTCTGGCACCGATTTAGTACGTAAGATGTAAACCACCTGTAAAGGTTACCACGGATACCTATAGTTTGGAGTTTATGTAGCAACAACATATGGTCAAGACGATCAAAACATTTGCTGTAATCCGTGTATCAACGCCCTCACATCAACTTGTGAGGGCCCTGACATGTGCTCTGTTATGAAGTCGCTACACAATATCAAGTTCGACGTTGTCGACCTGCCTTTAACGAAACCGTGCTGCTGCAAACTGAGTGAGTGTTTTATTGAAGCACACAATTGTTTATGAACGATTTTTTCGAGAACCTTTGCAATATGACATAATTTTGAGATAGGTCTATAATTTTCTACCATTTCCTTCGCCCCTTTTTTGTGGATAGGAGTGATATATGCAGATTTCCAAATAGATGGCACTACACCTTCACATAAAGACCGCCTAAACAGTATGCATAATGGGTTTGCCAAGCTTTTAGCACAACTGACTATGAAAACTGAGGGTATATTGTCAGGGCCAGCTGATTTATTAGTATCCAGTGATTTTAACAACTGATGTACTTCATTAATATTAATATCTCCTATATCAGATATCGTGGAACAGCACTCCGTATCTTGTAAAATTGAGACTGTTTGAGTATTATTTAAAAATGTTGAATGAAAGTAATCACCGAATAAATTACAGATATCCTCGCCATTGTCTGACGATTGTTGACCAAATTTTAACACGGCAGGATAGGAGTTAGTTTGTTTTTTGGTTTTAATATAGGACCAAAAAGCCTTAGGATTTTTAGCAATGTTCGATTCTATGGTGAGGATATAATTTGAAAACATATCTTTTTCTAAAGACTTTGCTCTATCTCTTAAAATATTAAATGAGTGAAGGTCAGACAAGTTATTATACGTTTTATATTTCAAATGATATTTATATTTTTCTTTCAAGAGTTTTATTAGGGGTTGTTTAAACCAGGGGGGATATTTCTGCATGCAAGGAATGACGACCTTAGTAGGAATAAAAGTTTGTCGCAGATTATGTAATCTGCCATAAAAAAGGACACTGCCTCTTCTACCGGTATTGACCTAAGTTCAGATTGCCAGTCAATTGAATCAATTTTTGAGATGATTGAATCATAATCGCCACAATGGTATAAATATTTAGTATATGGTCTACTTTTGAGAGTGTGTAACTGAACAAAGCCCGTGGACACACGAAGTGCTGGATGATAACTATCCTCTGATACTAACGGAGTGAGACACCGAGTGACAGAAACGTCACTGTTCGAAAAAATCCAATAACCTGTTATCGGTATTTAAAATAAAATTGTATTGTGATAAATTACAAAAATTAATACTATCAAATAAATCGAATTGACTTGAACCTTGAGTATTTTCGCATATGTAGGTATTTGTGTCATTGCAAAAAATGCCACGATAAATTAGGCATATTAAAATCACCCAATATAACAAACTTATCGCATGGGTTCTCCAAAATAATGTCGGATATGCGCGAAGAATAACTTGCTAACTGGGCAGACAATGAGCTCAATGCGCCCTGTTTGCACATATAGACGGTACCTATATGTAATTTATACCTAACCTTAGGTTTTCTAAGCTGAAGTGTCAGTGTTACCCATAAATCCTCAGCATTTGAACACCAATCACTCCGAACCTCGGCAGCAAGGTGTCGTCGAACAGCAACCAACACTCCACCCCCCAATGTTTGACCAGTTTTTTTGTAGTCACGGTCTCGTCTCCACACTAAATATCGATCGTCGAAAAGTTCACTATTGTTTACACCTTCAAGTAACCATGTTTCCGTTAAGCACACAACATCGTAGGCATTCAAGCACACATTTCTACAAAACGTCGAAGTTTTTGTTCGTAAACCCCGAACGTTTTGGTAATATACGCTAACTGCCATTGTTTACCGTATATGATAGGAATGGAATAGCTACGTACATTAATAAAGGCTGTACAGAAGCACAATAATATTCAAAGATGATTAACATCACGTGATGTTTGCGTAAAATCTCGCTATATATTATATGCAAAGAGTGTAAATGAAATATGTGTAACAAAATTAACCTATTAATACCTACTCATATATTGCAAATGACCGGCCGAGCGAGACACAGCGACAGCTTATGCGGGAGATAGAACGAGATGCATATACGTATCGCGATGAATGAATTACAATAGACGAATGCAAGTGAATACCTGTTTCTCAAACGTTGAACCTCATACATATGATAATAATATAATAAATTGTTTATAAACAGACACTTGAAATGTAGTATATAACTTAAGTAATTTTTTTTAAGTCTGATTCTGATTTGATCGCTATTACATGTGACGTGGGGTTTTTTCGAGCAAAAATCTTACATCCTTTTACCCAAATATAAGTAAATCCTCGCTCCTTAGCAATCATCTTAGCTTTGTTCAATAACATCTTGTTTTCTATGGTAAGATGATCAATTACGTAGATTCTACTATCACCTCGCAATCCAAGATCAGCCGGTACAATATTTCGTTTCTTAGCTGAAGCCACAAAATCCTCCTTTAAGTATCTGCTGTGCACTGCTACGATGATAGTTTTGTTCTGCTTGTCATTTCGCATTGGAACTCTCACCACATAATTTATTTGATCCTTCGGGATAGCGCAGTTAACGAGGTTTCCAACCTTGCCTACGATTTCAAAAAGGTTCTCTGTTTGTGAGACTGGAACTCCCTTAATCTCTATGTTATTTAGTCTGGTTCTTTGTTCTGACTCTCGCATGGATATTTCAAGACGGTCAAAGTGCTGCTTCAGAAGACTTACGTCATTTTTTGACTTCATTAGATTCTGGACCCCACCATCAATTTCTGAGACTTTGCTGGTAAGGTCCTGTACCGAGTTCTGGACAAATTCGACAGAGGTCTTCACTTCCGACACTTCAGACTTTAAAAGTTTAAGACTAGCAATGTCTGATTTCATGGTTTTTAAGTGGGCAATGTCAGCCTGTATGACTTTCAAACTTGCCATTACATCCGCCAACGAAGACATCTGTATGGTTAGCCGTTTCAGCTCCAATGCAATAGTTTCCATATCGACCGGTGTGGGAGACTTGACAGATGCCTTTCCAGAAATCGGATTAAGCGGACTTGCAGTTCCTGAGTTCTTGCATGAAGGACACTTCCATTTATTTCTTCTATCTCCAAGTTTACGGTACCCTCCTTCAGTTATTCCAGCACAGCGGAATTCAAAGTAACCTTGACAACCTGTGCACTGAGCACCGTCTCTAAACTCCGTATTACAGACTTGGCACCGAAACATTTTTTTATAAGTCCCTCCTGGATTTGTACCCGGTGGTAGGTCGTGAAAAAGTTTGAGAAATCGTGGCGTTAATATATCGCGCAAAAACCGGTAGGCGCTGTGGTTAGCGTGTGCACTGCTTGCCGCTCACGACAGAACTGTTTTAGTTGTTAAAGTTGTCATGGTACGAATAAACCGGGCAGTTTTCTAGAACTCCTGCTTTAAGAGCTCATAGTAAGGCCCCTGGCATATACAGTTTTGAATTAAATCATACCATGACGCTCATTTAGATAGATACATAGATCGATTAAATCTTTATTGTAACACCACATTACACATAAGTACATTTCGATACAATTGTATACAAAAATATCTTACTACAATTAAATGCTTACAACCAACAGTGTCATAATGGGCGCTCAGAGTGATCTCTTCCAAACAACATTTAGGTGAACTGTTTGATCATTGTTTGCTACAAAAATTAACGGATAATGTTGTCTCTGGCTGTCTAACAATTTTTCTATAACCAACATAGCAGATGCGCAGACGTTTGTAGCCGATAATCTGAGCAAATCGTAAAAAAGGTATCGCGATGACGTCAGTCCATACAAAAACCTGGTGACCGGTTTATCTACGGTTCTTGAATTGTATAGATGTTATGCGTAGCGTTATATTCTCTTTGCCTGTTATAATGTTGTCATGGTACGATTAAGACAGGCAGTTTTCTAGAAGTCTTGCTATCTGAGCTTATAGTAAGGCCCCAGAGTTGAGAACAATTGAGTGCCTTACCCATGAGGCGCGGCGCGGCGGCGTTAGTGGGAAAAGTTGCACTCAGAGTGCGCTCTACTCTAACCGAGGTTCTGAGGCGCCCCTGAAGTATTTATGGTTGAGAGTTATTGTCTATGGCCAGCATTGCCAGCATGTTAATTTTATAACATTTTATGTTACTTTTGACTCGCTCATATTATCTTTATGGTATACGACTCAAAATGTTATTTTAACGTTACTTTTAGGACATAATAAAAACTATTTAAATAATATCTTTGAAACACAAATTTTTAGTTGTTAGAAATCGTGATACGAAACGCTTCCAAGAAACTTTTTGTTCATCGTGTTAGCACCCTTGAGTTTGTGTCCGGACACAAATTAACGTATTGCATACTCTTATTTCACTCACTTGCGTGTGTTTCTAAGTCTTATTACTAAGGCGAGCGGGCGAGAAGAAAGATACTTATTGCTACCTATATTGCCATACAAAGTTTTGTCCATAGGTATTATTATTAAAGTTATAATCGGAGCATTATGAAGTATAGTTTATATTTACACAAAATAAATAGCATTAACAAAATATAGAAATACAATCAACATTAATTTATGTCTGGTGCGGCGTTGCGTTTGAATTTATAAAAATCTTCGAAGTTGTGGACTGTATTTAAAATTACAGAATAATTGACGAATTAATTATGGGGACTAAGGGATAAAAATATAGATACGTAAGGAATGGTCGCAATTGGTGTCACTTTCAGCAGTTCCAACATCCAAAATGAATATCATCAGCGTTCGTTTGCTATTTGACAGTCTGTACACGAATGATAACACATAACTACTGTATTATCACCAAACCATAGGTATGCGTGGGCGCAGCGAATTTGCGCTCGGTGCGTGCGGCAGCGGTTTCAATTGGCGCAGTGACGATTATCGAACGTCGCATCTGAGTGTTGTCCAAGCGGGAACTAACTGGTGTGTGTGCTTCAGTCTCCACTTCACGGCGGCAGAATTGGAACAAAAGGCAGGAGTGGGTAGGGGTTGAATTAAGGAATGCGGACACACTATTACGTCAATATACTACTACATCGATTTAACAGCGAAAATTGTAATATGGCGCAACCATTATCAAAGTGAGATTTCAAAAAACATAGGTTACTCAGACAACTCAGTAAATAGATATAAACCATTATAAGGAGAATGTATTCCTTAACACCCACCTCTGTTTGTAATGCCAGCCATCTTATCTTAAGTGTTTCAATTCTGGGCCCATATAGTGGTTTGGTAAGCATGTCGGCAATCTGCCTGGCTACTGGCATGTGACAAATGGTAACGCTTCCATATTGAATGCATTCACGTATGAAGAATGATCGGATCCTTATGTTTCGTTCTTTCGTGGAAATCGTATGGGCTCTTAGCCAATTTAATTGCTGATTCATTATCCACACATAACTATTCAGGACATGGTTCTTTATTTTTGATTTCGTTGATGATTCTTTGTAACCAAATAATATCTCTTGCAGTTTCACTCGCTGCTACTATTTCAGCATCAGTGCAGGAAATGGCAACCGTGCTTTGTCGTTTGCTATTCCTAGCTATCGGGCCTCCAGCATACATACAGCGAATGCCTGAAGTTGACCTTTCAGTTTCCATGTCTGTAACATTTTAAGTGATGGAGATGTTCTGTCCTGTAAATAATACCTTCGTGTACGGTCCCTCTCAGATAACGCATTATCGTCTTGATATTAGCAATGTCTTCCTTTGTAGGTTTATCCAAATTGCGAGACGCAAACTTACTGCGTATGCTACGTCAGGCCTTGTACTTGTTATCAAGTAGGCTAAGGCACCTACAGCTTGGCGCTAAGGGAAATATGTCACCGCTTTTTCGTCGATTTGAGCATTTGCCTTTATAACTGTCGCATTCCGATGAAGTAATGTGGAACCATCAGAATATCTCTTAATTTCCATCCCAAGAAAGTAGCTTGCGGGCTTTATTGTTATTTTAAAACGTGCCATCATTTTATCCAGGAAGCAGTTAATATCCATTTGCATAGAATAGATTTCCGACCCTTTGGTAGTTCTACTAACTGCCACATTTGATTATCCCTCAATGAATTGATTTCACTATCAATATCATTTTTCCACTTTTCTTTGTCCTTGCATGACATTGTCTATTTAAAGGTCTTAAACTCGAACATATTGTCATTTTCTAGAGCCATTGTATAGTCGTTGCACCGTGCGGGTGGCTTGAGGTTTTCTTTATCTCTGAGGATAATCCGCCTTCCTTCTTTTCCAATGTCTTCATCAGACAATATAGCATGGTGTACATTACCTTCAGCGAACTCTTCATTTTCATCTTCAGAGTGAACTGACTTGAATATCGATTCATCTAGCTCAGTTCTTGAATCATCATCTATTTCTTCATCGGCTATGTGATGTGCTCTTGATGTAAAAGATTCTACAATAACATTTGTAGCATTCTCTTAAATATTTTTTTCTCCTATCTTTCTGTTTCTAGTTTCATGCTCATTCTGAAGACTTGAAAAATCATGATACATATTTTTATTGCGGATAGCTGGTATAACATTTTCTGATTTATCTGAATCCTCTTTGATGTGTACCAGCAATGGTACCTCTTCAAATATTAAATCTCTGGATCTAATCAGTTTTAATGATTCCTTGTCCCAGATCCTGTTATCTTTGTCTCCTTCGTAACCAATAAGTATTACTTTTACAACTTAACTTTCCTTTAGCTGCGAAGTTCAATTCTCTATTGTCCGATCCTTTTTTGTTATAAGGAGCCAACTTGACCTGAAGCAAAGTAATATTTTGGTAAAGTTCCAAGTATTTTGCAAATAAGTAATATCTTGGGCAGATGTGTATTGATTTGGCAGTTAAGGTCATGCCTGATGTTTTTTTAATGCAAATATTTGCTTTCCTATGTCATGATCAGGATCCTTTTTGCAATCGAAGAATTTAAGACAGAGATCGTAGCTTTTGTCTTTGCTGCTTCCACAGTAGAGCCTTTCTAGCTCATCCCATACTTCTTAAGCGCCTTTGTACTGCATGACTTGATCCAATATCTCATCTGTCAGTTTGTCGTCATAAGGGTCAATACTACACAATCGTCATACCGAAAGTTTTGTAAATCTTTTTCGTATTTTGCTTTAACGGCAGAATCAGCAGTTGGTGCAGGTTAATCGGGCTTAGTGATCTTACCTGCCCTAATAATTAATCAGCACTAGATATTGCTCTACACATGGGCTTTGGCCGCCAAGTCCACATAGGAGTGGCGAGGTCCAGGCGCTTTGGCGCAGACTCGAGGAGGTGGGGCCCGGACACTTTGGTGCAGGCTCGAGGAGGTAGGGTCCGGGCGCTCGGCGCAGACTCGAGGAGGTGGGGTCGCTGGGGATTATCCCCTGTGGCTGACGTAGCAGGCGGTGGGGCTACGTATCCGACCCACCGCAGGGAGACCACGGGCGTCCAGACACGGGGAAGTCTGGCGCTCATTGTTGGCGGGTTAGGTCTCCGAGGTAGTTGCGGCGTGCCATGTGTTCTGGCGTGCCACGAAGAGAAGGGTCCGGCAACGGACAGCCGCGGCGGGTTCGCGGTCGTGTGGAAAATCTGTCCCGCGTTCCCGCCGAGGGTGGCAGTGACGGAACACCCCGGGGTTTTGGTGGGTATACGGACTCCCACATAACCACCTACCTCCCCGTGGTGGGTGGTATCCATAAAGGATTTCCCCGGAACAAAAAAAAAAAAAAGATATTGCTCTACATTCTGTTTCTATCATATACCTCCAATCCTTAAAGTTCTTTCCATCTAGGTGCATTATTTGTACCTTTGAAGCCTCTGCGATCGCCTTAACCATTGTGACTTTAGGCCAGATACAAACTTTCGCCTTGAATTATTTTTTCATTTTATTATTAATTATTAATTCATATGCTTCGTAACTTTATTACTCAGCTACCATATTAAAGTTATAATCAGAGCATTATGAAGTATGGTTTATATTTACACAAAATAAAGAGCATTAACAAAATATAGAAATACAATCAACATTTATTTATATCAGAGTGACATTTCAACAAACATCGGTTACTAAGGTAACTCAGTAAATAAGTATAAGCTATTATTATAAGGAGAATGTATTCCTTACCAATTATAATTTAATTACGGACAAACACTCTGAGAGAACTTATATTAAAACTAATTTAACTTTTTCTTCCATGACAATCGTGTTATTTGATTAGCATCTGTTTGACAATTTCTGAAAATGACGATTTATCGTAATTTGTTTGAACTATGCGTTTTTTCGTATTTTTTTACGCGTTTCGTCCGTCAATTACGAATAGGATTTTGAATATATATATTTTTTGTAGGTTACATATCCACGAAGGTAACAAATTATTTTATCGAAATTAATACAGTGCTTTATGAAATAACGTTATTACATTGTGTTACGAGTACACAGTCTTACTCAACAGTAAGTACAGAGTCTTACTCAATGTCATGCGATGTGAACCGCTTTACGAAAAATTTGTTTTTGTATGAAAACAATTTTTTATAAACATCAGGGGCTATCGGCTTAATACAAAAACCATGCAAGTTCCTTGCAGTTCTTAAACCTGGCATAAACAGTTTTAAATGAAATCATACCACGACGATCATTTTGGTAAACTGTTTGAATATTATTTTCTCAAAGGTGAACGGATAATATTGTCTCTGGCAATCTAACGATTTACTTTCACCAACATTGCAGACACCTAGATGTTTGTAAGCTGTAACTGAGTGGATTTAGACCGTCATGTTCTCGAGGATAATAATAAACAGGTAGAAACATAGAAACATAGAAAAAAAACAGGTGAACGGTTTTTATGCGGTCCTTGAATAGTGGGCCGGGGCAGGCCTGCTTTAACGTTGTCATGCTACGAATAAGCCGGGCAGTTTTCTAGAAGTCCTGCTTTAAGAGCTCATAGTAAGGCCCCAGGTTTAACATTATTGAGTATCGTCAATAATATAATCGATGACGTTTTCATATTTTTTGGTAACTGGTTAATTTAATTCCTAATTCATTTGTAATCAATTGGTATATTGAGGATGAACAAAACCAATGAATATCGAAAAACTGCATTTGGTCTAATACTGATGACAGAAGAACTTGTATCAAAACTTCAAATAAAACATGTTATCGACAGAGCTGGGCATTAACTCGTTAATCCGTTAATCGTTAATCAGCGAAGTTAACATTTTGATTAACTTTTAACTTTACTTTTAAAAATGTTAACGGACACGGTAACTTCCGTTAATATGCAGAAGTCCGTTTATCGTTAATCCAATGCCAAATAGTTACCTCACGGCACCGTGGCGTGGCGCGAAAAACAGGTCAGACAAGTATGAAACTACAAGTGCCGGGCGGCGCGTGGCAGCGAGTGAAACAAAAACAAAACTAGATACATTTTGCCGGTGCGTGCGAGTGAGAAAAAACTGCAAAGAGATTTGTTTCTTTTGATCATTTCATTACTTAGCGCAGGTGCTTAGAAAGAGCTTAAATACAATACTGCTATACCCTTAAGCGCTGCAGTTAAACGTCTGTTTTTTTTGCACGGGTATGTAAAGACATTTAAACACCAAAACGGGCCTCGCTTTCAGATGAGAACTTCAACATGTTAATGTTCATGAAGGGGAATATGCACCTTATGCCCGACGATTAATTTACACATTTGAATTATACAAGTATTTTGTTTTGTTCCTAACCTGTTAACTTCCAGAACCTAAACCTTAGGTTCCTAAAGGTTTTATAAGTTCACTAATGCAACGATATAGAATTTTACACATATTAAAGGATTAACGATTAACGTTATCTTGCGCTAAGTCTTCCGAAATGTAACGTTTAACGTAGCTAACTTATTTTGTAGCGGATTAACGATTAACGAAGTTAACTATTTGATTAACGGTGCCCAGCTATGGTCATCCATAAGAATAATAGACTTATCCAAGTTAAAAAGCAATATGGTTTGATGAGGATGATTTTACTGAATTCTTTGACATTTATATGAAGTTGCTTCTAGAGAATCCAAAGAATTCATAAATGCATCAGGTATGAAATTGGCTTGAAAATATTATATATATTTACTTTTAAAAACTTCATGGATTTGCTTCTGGCACCAGCAGTACGGTTGGGCAACATAGTTAAAGATAAATGTTATTCTTCTCGTGAAAATGTGTCTTTTTGTGCTATCTCGTGTTATATGTGACTTTCTGCCACTGGCAACACAGTCTATGGCCGAAGTTTGTACAGTCTGTGGAAATTTGTTTGTTGACAAAATTTGAAAGTCCAGTAACCGCCACTGCGTTGCTCTGCAATTTTGTATTTCGGATTTGAATTTCTTACTGATGAATACAGAATATTCTGATACAATTAACGCAAGATATGAGTCACTTTGAATTTGCTTTACCATTGCAAAAAGATGAACTGCTGGAATCCCATCCAGGACAGTATCATGTCAATGATGTTGTTCATCCGAGGTCGCTACTCTCCCAATTACAAGGTAAATAACTGAAATCGAAACCTTTCAGATATGTATGTACGTATTCTGTTACCAATATTTTACCCTTAAATGATTTCATTAGTCTAGAGGCGGAATAAAATGGCATTGCGGTGGTACTCACCAAGACGGACTATGAGAGGCCAACCTGAATATTAACGTCTTGAAAATTATCCAAGTTAAGCTACCTTCTAGGGACTGTGGTATTTGCAGGATTATTTTAATTCAGTTTTATTACAATTTAATTAAGTAATTACACCAGGAATATGTACATGTATAAATATGTATATCAGTCACCAGTTACCACACTATCTACAAGTGAAGACCTTGTGTGAATGTTGTCTCATATTTTTAATTTCATATATGTTTTTGCTCAGTTACAATTTTACTGTCTACATAGATATTACATATAGATATAGATACAGACCTTATATTTGTAATTATTGCAGATGCTGCCAGAGCATATAATAATGAAGGAGTTGAGTACATTTTGGAACATTTTGATACATACTTCTCCATTATAGTACATGGCAATAAACTCGAATGGAATGTCATCAACAAAGGTAAATTTCTAGGAAGCTAAAGAAATTATAAAATGTAACTAGCAGGAATAGGTACCATGAGAATCGCTATAGCGAACCTCATCACACCTACAGTCTCCGAGATACCACTCATCAAAATAGACACCATTTAATGGCCATCAACTTTACTGTTATACCTACCTACTATATTCAATTGACTACTGTTGTCTACCTGAAAATGTGTTAAGTACAAATATCAAGCTATAATTTCCAAAAAGAAGCTCTTCATCTCATATTTCATGAGAGTTATTCTGACTGAGAAATGCTCAATATAATAATAAAAGTGTAGGGGCGACTGTGGCTACCCGTCTGTGAGTGGTGACACTGAACCCCGATTCTATATGAGGCTAAATGAGACCACTGACACTTTGCTTGCCTTAACTGGTTATCTGAGGGTGGATACATAAGGGCAAGTATCAAAAAGTTCCAAGGGTGAAATTATTAAAGTGAGGACACTTGCAAACTCAATACCCGCTTCTCACATAACCCACACTTTCTAACAAACAGAGTTGTGTCATCATGAAATAAGAACATGTGGTATCAGCACTAAATACAAACCTGTTTAAAAACCGTTTAAATAAACACTACCAGAACATTTGAAAGAGAAGTAGAGTGCAGTTACTTGTAGGCAATGTCAATTGTTTACAGCTGCCTGCCTGAAGGACAATAATAATAAATATGTTAAATATGCTCTGCCAATGTACACACTCATAAACTTTAACTTTAAAAGCACATCCATTATAATAAAATAAAGATTCTAATTCAGGAAATTTATAGCATTTTTGTATATTTACAGGATTTGATCACATTGTCCGTGCTGCTAAGAATCTCTGTAATCACCTTGAGATGATATTGCAAGACAATGAAATTGATGTGGACCTCAGAACTAAGAATCTAAACATTGTCAAGATGACAATGTATTTGTTCACCCAGATAATGAAAACTAAGGATATTAAATTAGCTTCTGATGTAAGTTAGTTAGAAATTATAATTTAGCATAATGTATACATATAAAATAATGATAATGTATATGTGCATACTTTTATAGAACTCTACAAAGTTGACATTGGGTAAGAGAAAGAAAGCCTCAGATGATGAGGAATTCTGTGGTTGGACAGAAGCTGACAAACAAGCTGCATTAATCACATTACACATGGTAGTGCAGCAGCCATTATCAAAGCTTTGGGATCCACCATTAGCTGAGGATAATTTTGTGTCGTAAGTTTTGATTACTTAATGTAATTAATTTACTTTTTTAGTATATAAAAAAAACAGAAAAAGTCAAAACTGTGGCACAGGCATAGAAAACTGTGTTGATTACATGAGAAAAGAAACACCGAATTCGGACAATATTAAGAGGTAGAAAAGAGTTATTTCTTTTAGTTTTGGACAAGTACCTACTAGCTATGCATTCCTCTTAACTCCTTGATGAAATGTGTTTACATAATCAAGAAAAGAAATATGAAGGTAACCTGTCTAGATGCTAGTGCTTAATTTCTTAAGCCCTAGAGACCCAGGTGTTATACATAAATCTTTTGTTGTCTACATAAACACATAGTATATCAGTCTTCAAATAACACATATTTTTTAATAAATATTTTTCAGAATGGTAGCAGACCCATGCTTCAAGGCCATAGAAGAACAAATAATAAAAAACAAGGCTGTTAGAGAAACTGTATTTCAAGTTCTTGGAGTCTTGATTAAAAAGTACAATCATGGCACATCTTGCCTCATCAAATTGGTCCAGGTGAGAAAGTATACATGCAATATCTTTTTATGTTACCACTTGACAAGACGTATAACCTCGCCATCTCACCATCATGTCTCAGCTTCATGGTGCCAGAGTTTTCTAAGTTAAGCTTATGCCTCATTGTTACAGATGGGGCTGATGATGTGACAGATGTCATACAGTTGATGTTGTATTGTTTTATTTAGATTTAGATATATTATATTTAATTAAATTCTGTTTAGCATTGCACTGGGCTCATCTCTCCAAATGCGAAAAAGAAATAAAATGTGTTATTATATGCCATTACTGTCCCTTATGGTAGTCTTGAAGAAAAATATTTATTTAAGACTAGGCATTGCCCGCGATTTCGTAAGGGTAGTAGGGTCGCCCTTCGGCCTCGCCCTAACCTCTCATCTTTTCTTGACTTTTTTAATGTAAGAACCTTCTACGAAGTTTAGGAAACATTTATAAAAAAGATAAATAAAATCGGTACAGCCATTTTCAAGTTATAGCGTGACCAGAAAAATAGGTGTTAATTTTTATAAAATAGACTACCGATTGTCCGCGATTTCGTTGGCGTAGTAGGCTCGGCCTTTGGCCTCGCTATAACTTCCCGTCTTTTCTTATTCTTTTTCTACCAACTCCCAAAAATGGAGGAGGTACTCAATTCGACTGTATATATTTTTTTATGTTTGTTACCTCATAACTTTCGATAGGGTAAACCGATTCTCAAAATTCTTTTTTGATTTGAATGCTGGTGCTTCCCGTGTGGTCCCATTTAAATTTCATCAAATTTGGTACTTTTTGAGTTACACTCCAGGTCTGTATTAAATTTTTCAAATTGTACTTGTTAATATATGAACCTTCTATGAAGTATAACAAAACATTAAAAAAGATGAATGAAATAGGTAAAGTCATTCTCAAGTTATAGCGTGACCAGGAAAAATGGGGATTCATTTAATATTTTTTTTATATATTTAATATTTATATATATATTTAGATGAGAACGTCATTTACTTCTATCTCGTCTATTTAGGTCTATTCAACAGAACTACAATATATTTCTCGTCCAAACTTCCATCTAAAAATAGAAATCTATTGATTTTACTGAAAAGTAACTTTATGTATCCATTTTTCCAGATCCTTCAAATGGTCGAGAATGCGGTGTCCCCAATTTGTGCAGGAGTTGTACAGTTGACCAAGGAATTTGGTCTTGGAACTTTTGGACCTCAAATGGTAAATATACTTATATTTAGGTAATATGCTGCTCTCATTGACAATGCTTATAATAATAATACAATTTATTTATGCCAACAAAGCTCATTCTATGAAGCACAACATGACCATTTTAGCCATGTGGCTTGATGAAGATAAAAATGCAAGATAACAACCGAAAATCACGCATTCTACAAGGTGTGTAAAAATAAAGTTTATATTTACTTAGCTTACTGCGTGTGCGTGAACGCAACGAATCCGAGGGGCTCGGGGGTTATGTCAATCGGTAGCCTGCAGTGTCTCCATGTACACGGTAATTACCGTAGATACACCTTAATCTGGTCTTAATCTACTGGTAAGGTAATAAGTTATTACCGCGTTTGAAAGTTACGTTGTAAATTTTTCATCACTGTACACTGTGTAAAACGATGTATATTGTAATGGCAACACTACTTTTGGTTGAATATCCTGAATATCAAAACTTCTATCTCCACTCGTAGTTAATAGATAAATAATGCTGGGTGTGCTATCGCTGCCGCATTTAAATGCAGAGTGCGAGCGCATATTCAGCCAAGTCAATTAAAAACAACGAATTAAGGAATCAATTCTTAAACCAGAACAATAAAAGAAAATATTTTAACCCAGCTCGTAATCAAAAGAAACAGTAAACACTGTGTTGATTTCGGTTTCACACCTACTAAAGATATGTTGACTAGATTAATCCATTTACGAAAGATGCATTGTCGTTCTAGGAAAGTCAGATTCAAATTAATTTTAAGTTTACATTTGCATGCTTCACATGTGTTTTTTTTATTTCTTTCTACTAACGTAATTAAAAAAGCAATTGTATTCTTGGTGAGTTGATTTGTTTCCTGTCGTTCTAATTCTTTGAAAAATTACACGGTAATTTACACGGTACACCAGTAGCTTATCCACAGTAATTTTGCCTAAAAATACGGTATTTTTATCCTTGCAACACGGTAATTGCCGATTTTGATATGGAGACACTGGTAGCCTAGTAGCTGGCTCTTGGGAATTCAGTCGCTATGGTACGAGTATGGAGCGTTTCTCGAGAGCAGACCGCGCGTTGTGCGTGCGAGAGTTTTACGTAAAATTGTGATTCGGCGACTGTAGCGCGTAGAAAATTTTGCAGTATTAGAGATTTTCGCAACAAATGATGCGCCAAGCATTCCTCTTATTCGAAAATGGGTCAAAATGTTTGAAGAGACCGGTAGGTATAACGCTGGAAAAACTAAAATGCGGGCGACCAAGATCGTCAATAACGGTAGAAAACGTGGAGAGTGTTAATCAGTCTGTTTGCGATGACCCGAACCTTTCAATTCGGAAGCGCGCAAGTGCTTTAAATATGCAGAAATCATCATTACACCGCATTTTGCACAAATACCTAAAGCTTAGCCCCTACGAAATTCAATTGGTGCAAGAGCTAAGATGCCAGTCAGAGGTTTGACTACGTAAATCAGGAAATTGATCGCTTTTCAACGTTTACAACATTTTGTTCGGATGAAGCTCATTTTCATCATAATAAATTTCTGCGTAAATAAGCAGAATTGCCGCTGGAGTGCAACAAAATCGAAACGCAAGCATCAGAAAACCATTCATTCGCCTAAAGCGACCGTATGGGCCGCGATGTCAGCGCGAGGAATTATAGGCCCTTGCTTTTTTGAAGACGAACGAGGGTGTGCAGTTACAGTGAATGCAGAGCATGATGTGGAGATGATAGACGACTTCTTGATGCCTGAACTGCAAAACTTTCCTGGCGGTAACCAAAGATCATGGTTCCAGCAGGGCGGAGCAACGTCACACACGTTCAATACGTCTCTGCCACGAGTTCGTGAAATTTTGTCAGACAAATTGATCTCCAGGAGCGGTGACATAAATTAGCCTCCATGCAGTCATGATTTAATCCCTACGGACTTTTTCTTATGGAGTTATCTTAAATCTGAAGTCTACGTGAATAAACCGACTTCCCTGGCTCTTTTGAAAGGTCACGAAATGGCAGCCATCACCGAGTCCACCTGCGAGCCATCATAAATAATATTACTGTTAGATTAAATGCGTGCCGCGAACGCGAAGGTCTACATTAGGACGATATTATTTTTAAGTAATAAATTCCCAAATTGTGTGCTTTAATAATTAATAAACATTTTTTCGATACACTTTTCCCTTTTTTTAATACGATCCACTAAATATAAACTTTCTTTTGAGACACCTTGTATTTCACTTCATGTTTGAATGCATATTGCGCCTCTTTCCTTCTCTTTACAGAGATGTCTCGCTATTTTGTTTTCGAATCGTGGATAAGAATGATTCGGGGTATGCTGTATCCTAATAGGGCTTTCACTCTTATGGTAATTTGGCCAAGTTCCCTTTAAACAATCCTTCAAAACTCTATAGCCTCCATAAACGGTTTTTCAGGTAGATCGGTAGATTTAACGCCAGATCCACGGGTTCGATTTGACTGTTTATTTAAAAAAAGTACATGATTAGGAAGGTCTCAAAGAATTTATGCTGGCAAAATGTTCGTGTGATATGGTCATTTACCGGCCGGGTAGATCCACTGGCACAGCTAGTTTATATCTCATATAATAAATGTTATATGTTATATATTATCTATAATATATCATAATAAATATTTTATATAATTACATTTTATACCTTTCCAAAACGTATAACGACATAGAGCTATACCGGTGAAGTAACCTCTACATAATTCATTTCAATGGCTTTACTATTACACAAATATTTTCTGATATAATTTTTGTGTAAGATCGATTCCATTTTACATAGTAATATGATAAAAAAATATCCGACAATACAACTGATGTGGCGTAAGTATTAGACATTTATACAACAAATGCTAAAATCTTTAGTTTTCTTAGTTCAGATTTTTTTAATTTGGTGAAAGAATAGATTATTTATCATCGTAATAATATCTATGTATCCTTGTTCAAAGTTAACCACACATGTTGCAGTTCCGGGAAAAGTAGGTTGATTTCTGCGAAATCTGTTGTATTTTTGGCCAAATATGGCGAATGGCGAGTAAACGGGTTAAAATGAAGTTGATTTTATTTCGTATAGTTTATTCTTAAAATTATCGGAAATTGTCTCGGATCAAAATTATATATTTTTTTATTATCGCTATATAATACTAGTATTGCCGTATAATTATTATTTTTCTATTATTCCAATAGGTACGTGAGATAGCGGAAGCGCTCGCAACTACGGACGATGAAAATGCAGCTGGTGCAGCCGCCGAGTTAGGAGGCACCAAGAACTGTGGCCTTTTCCTATTGGAACTTACTAAGGAACTACCTAAAGAAATGACCACAGCCATCACCACGCTGCAGCCTTACTTAGAGAGTGATGAGGTGAGATCATTATAATACCTCAATTATAAATGGTTAGCGCCACGCGCATGCACATAAGAGCCTCAGTTCATCATTATATATGTGGAACTATTGTCCACATATATCATGTAGTATATTGGTTATATATATAACTAATAGTCGTTTCTCCGGCAGTTAGCGTCATGCATGCCCATAACAGCCCTAGTTCATTATTACTTGTAACGCGAACTAATTGAATAAACATAACGTGATTGTGAGTTGTCAGCGGCCGCCCACCGCGCCACTTTACTTGTAGGTATTTTGTTACTATGCGCCTATGTCTACTCAGAAATATCTTTGCTTCTCAAATAAAGTACCAAGGTAGGTTTTGAAATAAATACCTGCGCTTTACATGCTCGCATGCTGCATTAACATATCTGTTTGATCTGTGTCTGGGTGTTCACATCTGTTTACACGCTATTACTCGACGAGGTTCCAAGAGCAAGCGAGTACAATGACACTTCAACACAGATGAGAGAGCCACCCACATAGCAAGTGCATAACAAAAATCAAGTAACGTTACAAGTGGTGCCCTCTAGACTTCATTTGATTCCTAACAACGATATTCTAATCAAATATATATATTAATTGCAGAAAAAAGGTTAATTTTAACATTGATATACCCTACATTTTTTAGTTCCACAGGTATAGTTACTTATTCTAGAGTAATGGGTATGGTCAGATATGGCCACTGGTATAGCCAATTTTACTACCCGAAAATTGTACATAAACTTACTAAGCCCCAGTTAATCGTGACATATGTAGAACTATTGAGTCCTTTTGTCAGAGTTAGATATATGTAGAAGTATTGAGTACAGTTGATTTTTCTAGAGTGATGGGTATGGTTAGATACCGCTGGTATAGCTAATTTTGCTCTCTGAAATTTGAACATAAGCTTTTTCCGTGCAGTCATACACCCTCCGTATCAGCGTGCTCGGCATGATGTGCGAGGCGTTGAACGTGGAGTTAGCCGGCGAGGGGCTGACGGACGCACAGCGCACTCTCCGCGACGATTTTCTCGACGACTTGTACGAGCATATGCACGATTTGTCCGCTTACGTCAGGCATAAGGTACGCCACGTCTACTCACTCCAATGTTCGTAGATATTAGTAATCTAATAAATTATAGCAATAAACTAACTAGTAAATACTAGTAATAGAAGCACTAGTACCAGTAGTACTAGTACCAGTAGTACTAGTACCAGTAGTACTAGTACCAGTAGTACTATACCAGTAGTACTAGTAACAGTAGTACTAGTACCAATAGTACTAGTAGTACTAGTAACAGTACTACTAGTACCAGTAGTACTAGTACCAGTAGTAGTAGTACTAGTACCAGTATTACTAGTACGTGTAGTACTAGTACCAGTATTACTAGAACCAGTAGTACTAGTACCAGTATTACTAGTACCAGTAGTACTAGTAACAATAGTACTGGTACCAGTAGTACTAGTACCAGTAGTACTAGTACCAGTAGTACTAATGTACTAATAGTACTACAGCCGTCAAATTGTAAAAGGCCCGTTTTGAAATTTCTCATCGCCATGTAACAAGTGATGTAACCATACGTCTCGGTACTTTACTTTTTGTTTGCTTGAGTAGGTGCTATGTCTATTTGAACTGAATGGTAAAAGGCATTGTCTATATTGATTATGCACTGTTCGGGAAGGTTTGTTAACAAGTTAGCAAACCAGACTGTGAAATTATTTTTGTCCATTATTCCATTAAAAATGTACATTTGGCGTTGCGTTTGTCAGAGGACGCAATTTTAGTAGTAGTCGTAGTAGTACTCTACCTAAAGCCTAGCTTGTGGACTTAAATCTAATATTTGTTCTTAGGTGCTACAATTCTGGTGTCGCCTCCAACGTGAGAATTGCGTGCCCGTCAGCCGGCAAAAAGTCGTGTTAGAGCGCGCTATCGGCCGGCTGAAGGATAAGGCGGCGCTCGTTAGGAAAGCGGCTATACAACTAGTCAAGGTAAACTATAAACAAACACATCCTCTAGACTACATTTTAAGGTACCAATTTCATAGAGTTGGCTTAAATCTTGTACAAGATTCGATACCGTCTACCGTACCGTAATTTTTGCCGTGTCACAGGAAAAAATAGATCAATCATGGATGGAGGCGAATGCTAGAAGGTCTACTAGAAAAATTTTATGTGTTGTACTCGAAGCATACTGTAATATTTTACATATATCCTTCGTGCATGGATTTTTCCCTTAAAGGAAATGGTGGAGGCAATGGAAAACTGCTGCTAAAAAGGTCAATACATTTCTTTGTGGTAATCCTGTAGGTACCAACTGCAAACTTCACATTAGATTGTTAATTTGCATATTGCTACTATTTATTAAATTTGAATCTGAAATAATATTTTATTTGAAGGTATTTCTGGAATGCAATCCGTTCTCTGCACAACTAAAACTCGACATACTTGAAGAACAATTAGAATCAGAGACAAAAATACTGAATGACCTGCAGAAAAAGCTCAACCCGGGCCCGGACAATGACCTTGTAAAGAAATGGGAAGAAATTGAACCTGAAGTAGTTAGCTCAATAAATAAAAATATAGATATCGCTACGCAAGACGAAGCGGCGCTGTCGCAGGCTTCGTTAGACAACTTGTATGAGGCGATTCGAAAGCATTTGAAAGAGAAGAGCTATCACAAAGCATATTTGATTGTAAAGCACACCGAAAGGTTGTATCCAGAGGCCAGGCTGATGCGGTGTGACATGGAGAAGAGCGATCAGGTAACAATAAATCCTCATTTTATACTCAACATCTTGGATATTTTAAGCAAAGCAAGTGCTACAAGAAGCTAGATATTTTGTAAACAAACGAACTAAAAGCTAAAATACTTCACCATATTAATTTCACCCGCTCAAAGTCCCACGCTTACACACACAGATATATAATAGATAACACAAGTATCACGATTTGTATTGAACCCAAGCGTGCCGACTTTCTAATGAATTTAATTACGTGAAGTTAAGCATAATATAATTTTAAAATAGGTATCTTACTTGTTATCACGCAATTTAGTTTTCGCGGCCGTCCGGCTGCAACAACAGACACTGCGCGGACTGTAAGCGGCGGCGGTCATCCCTGACGCTTTGTCGGGGTTCGGACACGGGAAGTACACGCATTTGCGTTATCTATCTGTGCTTACGCACGTATGTCTATCTGTCTGGTAATGTGATTTTTTGAGAAATCAATTTTAATTCGATTTCCACGCGCTCCCCGTGCAGTTGCCTCCACTGCTATTAATGTTGTTGGATGGATATTCTCTTTCGCGCCAAGACTACTATACCAAATTGGCTGGTCGCTTATCATAGGAAGCACGACTAACTTGCTTCGTGACATGATTGTTTGAAAAATGCAATTTCTGTAATTGCGTATTACTCTTTGACAGATCGAGTATTTCGTCGCACTACTTCGTAACATATTTATAATCCCGGAACGCAGTGACGGCGAGTCTTTCACGCAACGTTGCGAGAACGAGCTGGCGCTATACAAACGCGTGGAAGAGAAAGAAAACATCGTAGCTTTCCTACAAGAGTCAGTTCACTTCTGTAAGATGATTGCCGGAGCTTTGCCAGTGATCAATGGTTTGTTGATGTCTAAGCAAGCGGGCGACGTGAACGAAGCGATCGATTTCTTCACGACTGCACACCATTTCAATATAGACTCCGCTAAAACGGGCGTTGCTAATATGCTGATGCTTGTTTGGTCACCTGATCAGGTGAGATTTGAATAATTGTAATATTTTTTTTTTTTACATATATGGAAAACCAACAGCTTATAATATTGAACTAATAAAATTGTTATATTATACTCGTTTGTGAAAGGTGTGAGTGAGTGAGTGCGTATGTTTGTTGCTTCGTACGTTGAAATGACTGGACAGAATTAGCTGATGTTTAGAATTTAGATAGCTTATACTCTGAATAACATAAAGGATTTTTTTTTGAGTATTGCCCGATGAAATTTTATAACTTGCAGACTAAATCGCAGTCAGTACCTGGCCTATATTTGTATTCATCTTGTTTTCATTTGTGCCTAATGAATTTGTCTGCTATGAGAATTGTTATGCTCAAATTTGGGAGTTTGTACACCTCTGCCTAATCCTTCGGGGAATACGAGGATTATGTTAAGTCATGTTTGGTATTGATATTTTGCTCTTTTATTTTTTGTTCTTATTTTGGACCAACATGTTCTAACTTTAATACCGTGCAGCTGCGAATCACTAGGCTTTTCTGTTGTTTTTATGACTGCTCTACGCGGTTTCACCCGTGCGGTGATGGATGATGATGATGATGATAATGAATCTTATATAGCCTATGTTAATCAGGGTGAATGTAGTTATCCAATGGTGAAAGAATTTTTGCCATCGGTCCAGTACTTTTTGAGCCAATTCGTTACAAACATACATACAAATCTTTACTCTTTATAATATTAGTATAGATTAATGAGAATTAAACTTTATTGTATGGTCAAATTAAACTCTTTTTTTTATTTCATCAATTAATTTAACATTGATCTGAGCAATAAAGATATTATGTAGGACTATTTTAAAATTATTGATGTATGAATTTTGTTTAATTTTCAAGTACGCTTACGTGCATTATACTTACTTAAAAAATCGAAAGACGCGACGAGCGACTCGAAAATAATTGTTAAACCGGCAACATTAAATAAAACTCTTTTTTATATTTGCAGGACAAGCGCGAAGCGGTAGAGCGCGCTTACCGCGATATGTACCTCGAATGCGACAACAAAGCGGAACGAGCTAGAGCATTCGCCATCGCAAAGAAAATGGTATCGCTCATGCAGCACATCGATAGAGGAAGTGCTTTAGCGCTCGAACATTTGGTCGCTAAGTGGGTTGAAAAGGGGGACATTACTCCAGCCATTATACAGGTGAACTTGTTTTTTTTATTGGACTTGTTCGTCTGTACATTTGCCGTTCCTCAAGTTATTAAGGTAATATTTATAGCTGCATCCAGTTATTTTTAATTAGAAGTACGGGATTACTCACATAATATTTATCGGATAGGTCCGTCTATAGTTTCGAGTCGATGACGTCTCGCTTAGCACTGTGCTAAGCGAGACGTCATCGACGCGGGCGTCCCGAACACTCCTTGAAAATGACCGCCGAATGTGGTCGAAACTATAGTCGGACCTATCCGATAAATATTACGTGAGTAATTCCTTATTTCTAATTAAAAATGAGTGAAAACCACGTTAGTTTTTATAACAAAATTGCATCCAGTTACTTACAACTGGGACGTATATATTAATATATTCGTCCCAGTTTATTAATGAGCTGTTTGTCTCCAATATTATTCCAAATGAATAAAAAAACGTTAGCCAAAGATGTCCTCTTAATCTATACAGATAAATATAATATAAGTGTTTGTTTGTAATTCCAAATTAAGAGCTTTTCACTAAATGCATATGGTATATACAGTACTTACATAAAAAAAAAAACACATTTTAATATTTTTGTCTGTCTGTATGTCTGTTTGTTCGTTTGTTCCGTCTAATCTCTGAAACAGCTCGACCGATTTTAACGGGACTTTCATTGGCAGATAACTGATGTTATAAGAAGTAACTTAGGCTACTATTATAAAAAAACCGGTCTCTCTGTCTGTTTGAGACTTTATCACGCCTAAACGGCTGAACATATCGTAATCAAATTTGGCAAGGTTATAGAATATATCTCGGGGAAGCACTTGAACACTTTTAATTATCATCGATCAAAACGGGGGTGAAACTGCGGGGCGCAGCTAGTGTACTATATACGATGTTTCATTTTGTTCTTTAGGTGTTCTGGGAAATGTTTTTGAAGAAGATCGATGGCACCACAGACGACGATAGTATCGCTGCCGTCTCACTTCTCGTCATGATTTGCAAAGCGAAGCCCTCAGTCGCGATCGCTAATCTCGAAATCATCCAACAACACGGTCTCACAGCTGACTACCAAACTAGAAATTTGAGCGCTCAACTGCTATTGCCATTAAGGAAAAAGGCACAGAGATATCCCGCAGATCATAATATAATCACCTCTATTCAAGACAGCTTATTGGAAACCTTTTCAAAGTTACGTTATTTCACATCGTTTGCGGCTAATGCTGTGGACTTGATTTATGCGATATGTGATACACCGGAGATTGTTAGCGCGAAAATTCTTGCGGAGATGTACAAGAGAGTAGAACAGGCGATGGTGAAAGAGACTGACGGTGAGGAAGAAGTGAGTGAGTCGGTGAGCTTGCCGGTCGAGTTGCTGACACGTTTCATATTCGTTCTTGGACAAATCGCCTTGCAACAGCTGATATACCTTGATATTAGTGTGTACAGCGAATTGAGGAGGAGGAATCAAGTAAGAAATATTTTTATCCATTTTATTAGTATGTTTATGTACCTACTCGAGATTATATCAAGTACAGCGTTATTTTTTTTTATTTGGCGTAGCTGCGGTGGAAGTGTTGGCGATAGGATAAAATTATTCGCTTATTCGTGGCTCAGTTATGGCATTATAACGTGGGGAAACAGTGTAGACGCCAGTGACCTCTTTATCGCTCAGAAAAAATGCATTCGGATACTTGCAAATATAAAAGCACCTAACATAAATATACCAAACATCCACAAACAATATTTTATAAAATTTAAAATTCTATCCTTAGTATCTATTTATATACTAGAAATTTGCAAATTTGTAAAATAGCACCTATATTTATTCCAAAAATATGGAGACCTACCACGTAGTATCAGTGCACAATATAGACATAAACTGATACAACCAAAGTCCAATCTAGAAATGTACAGATCCGGCCCTGACTCTATGGCTATAGAAATATATAATAAACTGCCTCATATGCTAAAAGACATAGAAAATGTAGAATGTTTTATTAAAAACTTAAAATCAATACTTGAATCGAAATGTTATTATACCTTATACGAATTGTTCAACTATAATTTGAATGAAATTAAAATAGATCGTTCCGTTCCTACTGCTGCCATACCCTTATAGAGTCATATGTTATACAATTAAAAACATGTTCAATAAGACCTGCATGTCGCTACATATGTTGCAATAAATAATTGAGTATTGAAATTATCGATAATAAACAGCTTATGATATTGCTATCGCAGCTAGATCCTTTACTAGAGACAAGGTAAGATAGCTGATAGATGTCAGTTTATCGACTCGATCAGTTTATCGTGAGATCCATGCTCGCACGACTGATGTGGTCTCTCTGATGACATTGGAGTGAAATACTCGATTTATTAAGACTTAGTAGTAATGACTCGAATTGCCAACACAATGTTGTAATGACACCTCTAGGCAAATGTATCGAGAAATGCAATACGAGATCATGCTGTGTAAGTTGTACATTCGTTTAGAAGCGCAGTACCTCCTTAAATCTGCTTTTGAAGATTCCGAGATTGATAACTTATTTTTCGTGCGAAGTAATTGACCGAGTGAACGAAACGAACGAAGTATCGGATGTTGGCACTCGCGTACAGATCGTATCTTTCAACTAATCTTGACGAAATACGGTATACAGTTTCTGTTGTTCCGTAGAATTGTTTGGTGATTGCCGATAATTGAAGGATAAATATTTTTCCTAAAAAGGGATCAAAGAAAGTTTGTGCTCGCGATGTCTACTTTTCGCAGAACTACTGCTTACTAATATTTTGTTTCTAAAATTACTGGTGCTCCATTTGCTCAGCAGGCATGTCTCGTCTGGTCTGGAGACATTACAATCTAATTAAAATAATGTATTATGTATGTGTAATCTATATATATATATATATATTATATTAATGAATCTCTATTTCCCTTGGTCATCGCATCACGCGTGAACGGACACAACAACGGAGAACAATTTCACTAATTCTTTTTGTTTGAAATAAAATACTAACCTTTATTTGAAATAAAGAAGGTCTTATTTTATATTGTTCAGGTCCGTGAGGAACGTCAAATCGAAGCGAAGAAGAAGAAGAAAGCGGGCGCGTTTGCGACTCCCGGACGGAAGGGCAGAGCAGACGACATCAGGCGACAAACGCTCATGAACATAAGCAATGCAAGCGCTTCTGCGCGGACGCAACGTTCGGCCAGCGTCACTTCTAACAAGGGGCCTTCGGTAACTATTCACTAAATTTTACAATAAAATCCCAAAACACATAAAATATGAGCTTACAGAGAGAATTCAAATTAACTCTAATAAAAATTTAAATTAAAAAAAAAACATACCTACAATAAAGTCCGACATTATTTCGAAGACAAAGATGCTTGGAATACTCCACTTCTGGCACGTTTTCATCTGCCATCCAATAATTTGTAGTAATAGTAGTATCTAAGTAGAAACATTGTGAAAATCTATATGAAAATAATGGCCCTGAGTTTCTTGCTGCTTCTAGGCAGGCTCTATATATTTGAGTAGTAGTCTTTAAAGTACATTGTAATGAATAATAGGCATTCATAAGTGCGGCTTTGATGCCTAAATTTAATAAATAAATTTGACTTTGACTTAAAAATCCGGCTCGTAAGGTATGTTGATTTATACGTGGGTCTCCATTTCATAGAGTTATCAAACTTCACACTATTATTAAGGACCTTACTTATAAACCCTGCTTAACTTTCAATAACGTTATTTAGTGATGCGCACTACAAAATTGATCTGCGCCGTACTAAGTGACGTTATTTAAATTTAAGCAACGTTTATAAGTAAGACCGTAAGTCTCTACGTGTGGAAATGGAGATTCTAATACCAGCTTTTTAAGATTTAATTATATGTGGATTGGCGTGCAATTCGAAATTCAAATAAATTTTACTAAAAAGCAGTGTTATTTTAAATTTTGAGAATGAACTGAAAAACTAAATTTCAACCCCAGTAATTTGTTTTAGATAGTGTTTTGTTTTTGTGAAATTTAAAGCGAAAGTTTGTGAGTATGTTGTGCGTTCGTGTGTAAAAATATTCCTATACGGTGCTGAAAGTTGGGACACTTAATGCTAACGACTGAACTAGCTCCGCCCCGCGGTTACACCCGCGTGGTGATGGATGATGAAAAATATTCTATGTTCAATTAATGCATCCTCATCTACCTTCATACCAAATTTCATCAAAATTGGTCCAGTAGTTTGAGCGTCCAGAAGTAACAAACATACAAACACACTGGTAGCAATTCACTCAGAACACCGAACTAAACTAGCGAACTAAAATGTATTTTTAATAAATTATGGTAGTACTTATTCTGTTCTTCTATCTTCTGTCTAGGTGGCTTCATATTCCATCAATATTTCATGCAGAATGCATAGAAATAAAGCGCATATTAGAACACACGGTATGTCTGCCCGGACGTGGTTATAACGCGCCATTTCGGCGACCGCGCCTGATAGGCAGCTTCTAAATTGTTCTTTATTTCGATGCATTATGTATGAAATTTAAATGGATTATGAAGCCGCCCGTGCCATGTCCGTGCCCGACGTCATTTATATGTGACCTGCGCCTAAACTAGTCTAAACTGATGTAAAACTACCCACAATTGAATAGGTTAATCATATTTTTGGGATTGTCATTCTAAGTGTTACACGATTGTAGATTTTAGTATATACAGAATAAGAACTACCATAGTTTAGAGAATGTAGTTTAGTGTTCTAAACTAATTACTACCATTAACAAACTTTCGCCTATATACTATACTATAAGTATGTATGTCCATGTTTTGTCTATACAAGTATTAGTTGGGAACTCTTCTCTCTCTCTTGAGTTTCTCGATTCTTCTCTCGAAGTTGTTGACGAATACATCTACCAAAGACAGACAGTCAAACTAGGCATGTCTAACTTCGAGATAGAGGTTAATCGTCGAATCCAACTTGGCTGGGCAGCTTTCCAGAAGCTTCGCAAAGTCAGTGTCAAAAATACCTCAGTGCCTCAAGACAAAAGTCTGACCATTGTGTGTTACCAGTGATGACATATGGCACTGAAACGTGGTCTCTTACTATGGGCCTCATAAACAAGTTCAAAGTCGTACAACGAGTTATAGAGAGGGCTATGCTCGGAGTTTCTCTATGTGATCGAATCAGAAATAAGGAGATCCGTAGACGAACTAAAGTCACATAACCCAGAAGATAAGCCAGTTGAAGTGGCAGCGGGCAGCCCACATAGCACGCAGAACAGATGGCCGATTGGGCCGGAAGGTTCTGGAGTGGAGACCGGCAAGCGCAGCGTAGTTCGTCCACTGACAAGGTGGACCTGATAAAAGTCTCAGGACGACGTTGGATGCAGGCTGCTTCCAACCCGGTCCCTTTAGAAATTGTGAGGGAGGCCTATGTTTAGCAGTGGACGTTCTACGGCTGAGATGATGATGAAAATTAGTGTGAAGTATGATAATGAAGCATTTTGCGACCAAGTGAGAGTAAAGTAAATAAATGTTATAGGTGAACACAACGATGACTGAAGAGGAAGCGGGTCTAGAAGGTGCAGTGGCGGACGACGCGGACGCGGAGTATGTGCGCGCGGTGTGCGAGCGAGACATCGTCGGGGAGACCGCCGCCTTGTCTAGATATATTCCGCTGCTGAGGCATCTGCTAGGCGCGCCCGCTCGCTGTACACCCGAGTTGCAAGCTGCCACTGCACTTACCTTCACCAGGTAGGTAGGGTAAAGCGCACACCACACATCCAGCTAGCGACCGGGCCGGGCGTGCTACACTTTTTTTATACTTCACTTCACACTTTAGAACTACAAAGTTAAGCTACACCAGCGATACAAACGATGCGAACGAAATATCCGGACAATGCCAGTGATGTTGTTAGTTCACCTCGTTAGCGTAGTTTAGCCTCGTGCATTAGCATTATTATTATATACATTACATACATTACATTAGCATCGTTCACTCGGCTCGAGGAGAGCTCAGATGATGGTTTAATTCAGATAATGGAAGCAATTCGCTTGTTTAGAACACCAAACTAAACTAGCGAACTAATATCTATTTTTAGTACATTATGGTAGTTCTTATTCTGTTCACGCTAAGTCCAAATTCGTATAATGCTTGCAAGTGACAATTCTTATATTTGCCGTTTCTGTTTAATTGTGGGTATGTTTTGTGCAAATTTAATCATGTAAGTTCGTGCTCTCTAAACTAGTCTAAAAAGTGTAAAAACACACCCAACACACACAACCCACATTTGAATAAAATAATCATAAGATTAGAATTATCATTCTAAGTGTTACACGAATGTGGATTTTAGTATTTACATACTAAGAACTACCATAGTTTAGAGAATTTTAGTTTAGCGTACAAGCGAATCAATACCAATATGACTGAAAGACGGATCCTGGAACGCACCCCTCCCGCTCCCGCCCGCTCGCTCGCCCGTCTGTTCTGTAGTTTCGGTGTGAACCCACATAGTGTGGCTCGCTGAAGCTTTGCTTAGTTTATATAGTTTCCCTGGCCTTTCTTTGCCAGCCCGCTCGCTAGCCGGCGGTGTGGCTTCCGCTTAATACTGTGAATAGTTTTAGTAAAATGTTCAGTAAATATTCATATAAGATTATTCCTAGCTACCGTTATCTATAGTAATATTATAAAGGGGAAAGATTTGTATGTAATTATGTTTGATTTGTAACGAATTGGCTCAAAAAGTACTGGACCGATATCAATAATTCTTTCACCCATTGGAAAGCTACATTCACCCTGAGTAACATAGGCTATATAAGATTCATCATCATCCATCACCGCGCGGGTAAAAGCTAACTTTACACAGACTGCTTTGTAGAATGGCTGCTTTATACAAGGATATATCAATCAAACACGCAGGGGTGATAGAAATTCAATGTATATTGACTTGATTTGTATATGTAATTATTTTTTTTAAATATTGCCACTTTAGGAAAGGTTTGTGAAAGTTTTTTTTTATTACACAAGTAAGGTTAGTAGTCATATAATACAAAATATAACGATTACTAAACATAACCTTCTTGCATGCTATTATTGCATACATTCATGCATTATTTTTACTATTATAACATAAAATATTATCTTTTTAAAATCTTTAAATCTTAAGTTAAAGTTTTAAAATCTTGCCTCGCGATTCTTGGTATTTAACTAATAGAATCAATGGTTAATAGAATTAAATGCTCAGATATTGTATTAAGTAATAGGGTTGTTAACCTTATACCTAATATTTTCTTAGATAACTCTAAACTATAAAAAAAACATGTTTTTATTACACTTAAAATTGGTGCTATAACATTTTTCAATGGCGGCCTATACGTCGTATGACGTCTAAGGCAAACACAAACAGTTTTGTGATTGTAATACGTTTTTCATGCTTGGAGGTTGCTTGCTTGAACATGGAGATGGCGGGAAAAATCCAACAATGACTATTACAGTTTATTTTCTTTTGTGTTTATTCTCAAGTTTTGACGTGTAATAGTAGTGGATTATTAACCGTTGATGTTTACAATGGTGTACGAGTGTCAGTAAAGTGTACCTATAAAATCATGAAAGATTCTTTTATTGTTTTTTTTGCCAATCGTGTCATCTAGTTTTAATAATTAAATAACTGAATTATTTCTTAGAGGAGACTCTACCTACCTACTTGAAAAAGTTTATAACTCTGTTACAAAAATAAACCTACATTTTAGCCGCATAATTTGTTCTATGTAGGGTCTTTCACCTCAAAGGAAAAATCAACCCTTATTGATCACTTTGTTGTCCGTCTGTTCGTCTATCTGCCTGTCAAGACCCCTTTTTCATTTATACAAAGAAATATTCTGAAATCCATAAATGTGTAACAACAATGATAACAAGAAAACTAATTTACTAATGAATATTATTATAAACTTAGGTGTTTAATTAATATCAATAATGTATAAAAAACTTATTATTTGCGGTTGCGGCAATAACCGTGTTTATGGATCGACAGTTTTTCTATTGACCTAGTATGTATTTAGTTTTAAAGCAATAATATTAGATGCTATCTTCACTCGATTCTCAATCTGTTGATAAGGCACGAGACTATCACGTTTTTGCCGTTATGACATCATTCCCGCAGCTACTTCCGTTTTTGGTCACGTTACTACTAGAAACATTTGTACATAATTTTTTATTTAGTTTGTAAACAATTTTATAATTCATTGAGTTATTTGCTTCAACCACTATTAAGTTAACATGCCATTGTAATTTATTTTTTTCAACTACCCTATTCTTCAATCAATAAAACAAGTATGCTAAACATAGATTCTGTTCATAAAAGAACCTATATGTTTAGGATGTTTGTTAACATTTTATTCTTCATCTAAAATTACTAAGTTTTGCAGCTATAATTAATTTGTTCATCTCGCAGTTGTCTTCAGAACCCACCATGAAACAATTAACATGATACTTTCAATCCCATCTATCTCGGTACTTTTTGTTTTTCTGTATACACATATTTTGAGTTACAATCCAGTAAAGAATTGTATTAGCATCTGTATTTATATAGTGACAAATTAATTGTAATTTGTTTTGTGTATCATAAATAAATAAATTAGGCCAGTAAAAATAGAATTTAACCTCTCACTAAATTTCCTATCCAATTTAGTATTATTTAAAATATTGAATTAATCAATATAATGCATTTTGTGATTTTATGATCATTAAGTGACAGTAAACCTTATAGTATAAGGTTTAGGGTCACAAGGTTTTAGGATCATTTACTGATAATAAAATCACAAAAAGCATTATATTGATTAATTCAATATTTTCAGAGTTATCGGCCGAGATAGAAAAACAGGTTCATTAAATGGGCCATAAATCGTTAACGGTAAGTTTAACAAAAAAAATAACAGGTAATGCCAAATTTTATTCTCTACAATCATGTACTCCATACCTTTTGCCCTAGTTTTCTAAATTTCGGGCAAAAACTTTTTTTCAAGATTGCGCTTGAAGCTTTACTTGGATCTGTCAACATTTTGTGATTTTATGCTCCCTGTGACCCTAACTTTATAAAAACAAAAACTTGCCTCTGAATTGTAGTGCCAGGTTGACCATAAAAAACGGCAATTTTTACTGGTCTAAATTTATAATTTTGTGATTTTAGGTTTATGCTTGTGTCAAACGCGGTATGCGACGACGGTCTACAGTTGATGGTGACAGTGTTGAAACGCTCCAAGAACGTGATGCTGCGTACGAATCTCACTATTGCGTTTGCAGACCTTACTCTCCGGTTCCCGAATCTCACACAACCGTGGACACATCATATTTACCATATGTAAGTACATTTACTATGCTTTTGATTGTATATAATGGTACAGAAACAAACCAAAAGGCACATATTACATTTTTGAAAAATATTTTACTAAGGTTATATTCAAAATCAGTTTTGTTAAGTTCTGATTCGGTTGTGGTGCACTAACCATACACTATGGGTACTGTTACAATCCCTTACACATGTATATGCAACGAAGGTAAAACCGCTGAAGTTGCATTCCATTCTCGCGTCATTGTTTTAATTGTTTTACGTAAAGGCAGACCGTACTGGAACTTCGTGACGGCCACACGTTTTTATTGTTACTACTTCCATTTCTAATTCCATATTTCTATTTTCATTTTTGAGATTATAAGTTCTAGTGTTAATAATAGTTTTCTTTTTTAAAAACTAAATCCTGACCCGCTCCGTAACAGTACGTTCCGGCATGCGCCGTCAACGCTAACAACTGTCGCGCCCCGTTTTAGGTTTCCGCTATGGACCAATGCTTGCAATGTTCAATCCAAACGGAACGGTTACGCGTTCGCGAAATGGGCGCCAAATTTTCTGTCAAAAATTCCAAAGAATCTTATACTTATTTGATGCTTTGACAGTGAAAGCTCGCAACGACCGCGAAAACCTACCTTCGTTCCGCGAGTGTTGTGATCGCGACGTGAGCGTTTTCGGTGACGTCATCGATGACGTACGGGCTCGGTCACGATGATCGTGGGCTTATAAGGAATGGGTGTGCGAACGCCGCGAGTGATTTCTGCGCTTTCCGGAACGTACCCTATTTGAATTGTATATGTAGTTGAAAAAAAAGAGTGTTTCCATACTGTTGGAATCCAAGTTACCATCATATACTATCCTCTTCAAAGGCTATCAGCATTCGGAGTGTGTTAGAATCGTTGTTGATTTTAGGTTTGGTATTTTTTTCTAAAATTGAATTAATATACTTTCATATTTAATAGCATTTGTGTCATGACTGCTGGTAGGCGCTCTTGAGAAATGATTATTTTCCTTCAAGAAAAATATCAATCTTTTTACCTTTTCCAATGTAACAGTCTAAGTGACGAAGAACTTGAGGTCCGCCAATGCGCTGTGAAGATGCTCTCATTCCTGGTCCTCCACGAGATGGTACGAGTCAAGGGTCAAATCGCAGATATGGCATTATGCTGCGCCGATCCCGACCTTAAGATCGCCTCCATGACACGACTATTCTTCAAACAGCTCTCCCAAAAAGGAAACGCCCTGTACAATGTCATGCCAGATATTATTTCGAGGCTCAGCGATCCGGAGTTGAATGTCCCTGAGGACCAATACAGGACTATAATGAAGTAAGTGCATTAAGGAAAATTGTACTTTTATTTGAATACATTGCATTAGCGACATGATTTACTGCTGCGCCAATCCCGATCCTATCCTGCGTATATCGATTAATTCCATTGGTGTGTTCAAAACACTCTCTCGGTAAAAAATCCAGAGAGAGCGTCATTGGAAAATGAGTTATAGAACGTAATTGAAATATACATTTATAATAAAAAAAAATATTTAATAATCTCTATGAAAAGAATGGCTCCGACTTTCTTGCCGCTTCTTCTCGGTAGGCTCTATAATTTTTGGAACGTGGCTGTAGTCTTTAAAGTACATTATAATGAATAATTGACGTTCTTATACACCCTTGATGCCTAAATTGAATAGAAATGATTTTGATATTGCCTTTTTTTACTTTAATTCACTCGTTTTGTTTGTTTCATTCTATTTGCACCTAGTCATTCATATTTAATAGTCGTACATTTGACCGTAAATATCAATTATTTCTTAGTTTCCATTCTGTGTTTTATAAGCAATTCTTAATACAAACATTTTATTCGCAGATATATAACATCATTGATTCAGAAAGACCGTCAAATGGAAGCTCTCATAGAAAAGCTATGCCAGCGTTTCAAACTGTCCACGGAAGAACGGCAATGGCGCGACCTCGCCTACTGCCTCACTCTTTATACGTACAACGAGCGCTCACTACGGAAACTGATAGAAAACTTGGACTGTTACAAAGATAAACTGCACTGCGCTGAAGTTATGAGTTGTTTCACTACGCTCATGAATAACGCTTCCAAAATGGCGAAGAATGAAATTAAGGTATGTTTCGTTTCTCACAAGAGTATAAAAGCAGTTTTTAAATTGATTGTGCTTTATTTTAGCCTAGGAAGAAATATACATAATTTTTTGGTAGATTTTAGCTTTATTTTATTTAGTACCACATGAATAGCAGAATGTTTGCCTTTTAGTTGCAGTTTATGGTAGTGGTACTCTTGCATGTCAAATACTAAGGTCTTCTTTTTCTTGGCGGTGTAAAATTTAAGATTCGAATTCAATGCGGTGAGAAGATATGGGGCGATTTGTCAAAAATCTCTAATCTAAATGAATGTGGCTAAAAACTCTAATCGTATTTATGAAACAGAATAAAAAAAATGTATATAAGGTATTTGTTAATTAGAGCACAATATTTAACGGGTGGTTTGGAATCGGTAACTGCTCATGAAAGTAAAAATTATTATGAACCCATATTTGCCGCGCCATTTCATTTAATATTGTGCACTTTTTTTCGAACGGACTAATGCTGTTTGCCTCTACCGGCATTTACAGCGTCACCGGACGGGTGTTATATTGTGCACTAATTAACAAAGACTTTATATATGTATAATTTTTTTTTATTAAATGTTTGATGTGGCATTTGTGACTTATTTAGAAAAAGTTAAATAACAGAATAACTTAAAAATAGTTACCCCTATCATCTCCTAACGGGAATACGTCGAATTACCAATAACCCTGTATATCTGTGGCTCTGGGTCTGCAAATAGTTCAAATTCTAGTTACTGTTGTATGTACAGAGTCTAGTAACAGAGCTCGGCGACAAGATCGAAGAGTGTTTCGCTGTGAATGATGGCGAGGAAGAGAACGCAGAGGGCGGCACCAGCGAGGGCGGAGACTCCGCGCCGCGGCCGCCCCCCGCCGCACGTGCCACGCCCCGTCGCAAGCCACAAAGACGAAACAGGCGGCGCTCTTCTTCTAGTCCTGACGAGGTAATATATCAAAAAACGATATTAATATATATCTATATATACACGGCTCCAACGATTTCGATGAAATTTTGTATCCAGGGGTTTAAGATAAATCGATCTGGCTAGGTTTCATTCTTAGCGACTAACTTGCCTAAGGAGCCCTGTGGTGCCCTCGTGATTGCTCCCGAGTGTAACGACCTGCGCCCGCGTCAAAAGTTTGCGCCGAGTTGGAAATAAATGGCTCTTGTACCATACCTATAACGACGAAATTTTTGTCAGAGATAGTTGAATAACGAAGGAATCTGATACATAAACATTCATGTCAAATGAATTAGTAAAATGTTATGTTACACGAGGACAAACATGGCGTAGCCGAAAAAGTCTGAGTTGATGTGGAAAAAAATTGTAATTAAAAAATTTCACATTAATAGCTATAGGTTTTTTGCGGTAATTAAATAGTAAAAACACATATCTAACTAATTACATTCAAATATTCGAATTCGTAGAAGAAATATTATCATAAAAAAAACTTGCAATCTGACCACAAAAATTAAGTTTTATTAATAAATAATGCTTACAAAGACAGGACATTACAGGAACAGAAATAGTATTTTTACCTAGTAACATATGCTTAGGTTAATAATAATTACATAAAAAATAAGAGCTACTTTGAAATTTCGGCCAATAATGATTTTTTTTAAACTTGGGGGCCCATTTTCTAGACTTAGACATGGTGATTTCTAAAAAATTTTTTTTATAAAATATAAATTTTCTTGTCGGTTTTTTTATTTTATTGGAATTCTTATTAGAAATTCTACAAACCAAACTAGGTTTCAAAGAATAATTACAAATCAGAACAGAAATATTTAAAAAAAAATTACAAATTTTGAATTTTTTGTACTAGCAAATTTAACTGTCACGTGACTTCGATTTTTTATCGATCCTGACATGATATGGCGTAATTATCATATTCTGAGTGGGTGTAATTACTTGACGAACTTATTTCTGTGATATTTTACAATAAAAGTATAATCTATTCAAAACAAAGCAAATTATAACCAATCATAACAATGAGAACTAGCTTACCAAGAGTTGTCGATTGGTGACAAATTTTTTTCGTGTAAATTTTGATGTCAGAACTTAAATCACACATTTACAGTATTCCTTACACATTCACGATCATATTCATGTATAATTTGTATCAAAATCATGAGTTTAACCCTATTAATTCACTAAAAACTATAGCACAAAACATAACTTCACCGCCAAACACAGATGAAAATATAAACATTGAATATATATTATTTTTAAAGTTCACAGATAGAACATGTCTGTGTGTAGTGTTGCCATAGAAAGAAAATATATTACGCTAAAGAATTAAACTCTATGGTTAAACATTGGGATGACTTTAAAAAATAAACAATAGAAAAACGCGCGTGACACTCACTCGCAACAATTGTTGCGCTGACAATTTGGACCTCAAAAATCCTTGCAGTTTTATGGCGCGGGCAAAGTAATCGTTAGAAAACGTCGTACGTGTTTCACCTATAATAAAATACCTAACCAGTCATTGGCTTAGTGTTGCTTAAGGTTAAACGTTTTCCATACAAATTAAACTACGCATTTTTTGAGTTCTCTGGAGCGAATTTAAAGTTATTGTGAGTTAACATTGTCCTAATTTGTACTCATATTTGCGCAAATCAATGATATAGTTAAACATCAGCGTGTTATCTTATTGTTTTACCATCGCTAAATCATCTGATTTTACGTTTGTGTGGTTCAATTTTATACATATAGCTACATTATTATTGTACGTTATAATATCTTGACAGTGCAAGTAAGCTACGTTGTCAGATGGTGCGTGCTAGTAGAGTACATTTTCTGCGAGAGTAGGACCGCGCTATATCACGGCTTGAACGCGACGTTGCCACTCTGTGCGACATAAAATAAATTCATTTTCTTCCACTCGGTTCTGCTGTCTTTGTGTTACCAGAGTCCAGACTCGAGCTGTTAGCTATTTTAGTTATTTTTTACGTTTGTGCACTACTTCCGATCGAAATGTATTAGTTGAGTGTTTTTGCACAAAATTAGTAATTACCATAACCATCATTATAGTAGATCCAACCGTTTATCCTCTTTTTGACAGCACCAATAGAACGTAACATGACGATGTTACGCAAAAGTTAACTTATAAATGCGAGGTTTTAAAAATATGACAACTGCTTAAATTTGCTCCTTGATCCCGTATAATAATCATCTTTCACAAAATGAGTCCATAAGTGCAGTAGTTTTTTTATAAATTCCATAAAATAACAAACGTTTTTAAAAAATTACGTTCTATGGCTATCAACATAGTGATGTTACGAAGTTACGATTGAGATATCGATATTGTTTATGAACTATTTTTACACGGGTGTTTTCCGTTCTCGGCACATAATATCGGATTTATTTTTATGTAAAACCGTTATATTGATGCGCCTCAGGAAAACATACAGCATTATTTGAAGACGTGTTTATCTCCTGGTGTATATCCAAAAAAGAACAAGGTTATGATGACTATGATGATTACAAGTACAAGTCATACTTGACGAAGCTGTTACCGGTTAAATCTGGGATGGCCAGCGAGCAACACGGAAGGGAGTAGGCATACACAGCGTTTCCCCTCTGTCAAAGTACAAGTCCGCATGGACCATGGAGTTTGATAATATACTGTGGGGTGAGGGCGGGGCTAGATTTGTGAATGGTGCTTTATTTTTTATGTGTTAGTGATTTGGTTGTGTGAGTATGATCGGCAATGGATCGGTACAGGTATGTTTTGTATGTAATAGTGCGGCTTTGCGCTAGTGTGCAACTTCCCCTCCCGCAAGAAATGACAGAAAGATTTGAACAATATTTTTTAGCTAAGGCTACTCCCTTCCGTGTTGCTCGCTGGGGATGGCAGACATTAAAGTCTGCCGTTTGGTACCAGAAAATAGTAAAGTTTGAGCAACCCCAATTCCAATTTAAGCAAACGAAATCTAATCTTTTATTTTTATTTATTTATTAATCAAAATCAGATTCATCGTTGCTGTCACTCGAGCTATTGCCGACATTTATAATTAATTGTTGACTCATATAATCTATCGCCACGTGTTTATCCCAATCTGCCATTATAGTTTCTTGTGTTTTTTGAATTACATTTTGCCAGCTTTCCGCAGTTACTTTCACACATGCATTTTTTAATAAATTTACCATTTTGTTTGCCGTGAATGGGGGTTTTGTGTTATTTCTAGCAGCGTGTCCTTTAACTTGAGCCCATATTAATTCAATGGCATTGTATTGACAATGATAGGGTGGAAGTCTAAGAACCCAATGACCATGTTCTGCAGCTATTTCGTCGATCACATATCGTTTTGGGAAGTGTTTTTTTGTTCGTAATATATTTAGTAATTGTACTTTTAGTAAGGAGTTATCAACATTTTCACCATGTCGTTGAAGCCAGTCAATGATTACTTGTTTTTTGTCGGCCTGGGTCGGCATTTTATCAATTTGGCGTGAGTGATAGGATGCGTTATCCATAATAATAACTGACGGTTCTTCCAATGATTGTACCATTTCCTTAAACCAACTTTCGTAAACCTCAGAATTCATTTCTTCGTGGTACTCAACTGTTTTTTTGGATTTAAAGGCCAACAAAGCATCTGGCATGAATCCTTTCACAGACCCTGCATGGCAAATGATTAGACGTTCTCCTTTTCCCATCGGTACTGAGGTAGTGGAAGCAGCGGTGTCATCAGTCCAGCTCTTAGACACTGTGTGGTTCGCATTCAGCCAAGTTTCGTCAGTGAAAACAACATTTGACCAATCTGTAATTTTTTTGGCTTCGCTCAAAAATTCGCAACGAGCAAAAGCTACGTCGCGACGCTCCATCAATATTTTGCGTTTGTCCGATTTTTTATAAGTAAATCCAATTTCATTCAAGACCTTTACCAATGACGATTTTTGACCTCGGAACAAATCACATTCACGCAAAGAAGCAACAAGTTTTTTAAGTGTTGGAACTTCTTTACGTAAGTAATAGTTATATATATGACGGCGTATAGCGTCTGCGTCAAAGTTGTCAACCGAAGTCACACGACGTGGTTGGCGTTTTTTCTTCGGCGTACGAAGCTTATTCTCCTGCATGCCGCTTGTTCCGTAGGCTTCGGTAGTAATTTTTGTAATCGTAGATGCACTAATACCTAACGCGGCCGCAACGCGCTCTCTCACTTGCGACAATGGTAAAAGCGGGCCGCCATTTTGATACTCTGCTTCAAAGTAATTACGAAGCTTGATCACCATTTCTCTCGTCTGTCCTTTCAGCACTGATCCTTTCGGCATTTTATAGTTCCAATATAAAACTCAGCAAATAATTACTAGCACGGGCGTCTTGTTGCGAGTGACAGTGACAAATACAAAACGGCGGTGGACCATTGAGTTTTACTACCTTGATAAAATACTACTGCTTACCCATAGACAAAAAAATTGGCAGTCATAGGAATTGCCGATAGAAGTGAAAACTTATAACTCAGAATTTGATAGCTTACCTTGGAAACTACACGGGTGTAACCGGACGGCGTGGCCTCGCCATCTGGGCATGGCCATCTAGAAATGCGTCAGCATTTCCCATTGGCTGATGCGTTTCTAGATGGCCATGCCATGACGGCCTGTCCACGCCCTTTCAACATTCCCCATTGGCTGACGTATTTCTAGATGGCCAATAGCCATGGTCATGGCGCCATTCCTAGGACTATTCTCTTTCCGCACAGACTCGATAGAAAAATGAATCGAAATCGTGTCCACTATAATCACTTGGTCACAACACTTTAACTGACAAATTAGATCTGTCAAAAAGAGGATAAACGGTTGGATCTACTATAGGTATATTATTTTACTGTTGATGTAAAAAAATGGAAGCTACCTAATGCTTAGATTTTTTTTGTTTCCAGCGACATTATCGACTCTTGTTATGCTTATTCCAAAATTACTTACATTAATTAATGACCTTGAAACACAAAAACCCAAATAAGAGAGTGCTAAAATAGTGAGTTTTTTGCCTGATATAGGTACTTATTAGATGACTCGAGTTACTTTTGACTATCTGCCACTAGCAACACTGGTTCGGACGTTTTGACAGTTTTCAATTTCATATATGAAAATTACAATAAATCCTACGAAGAAATATTATTTCTTCGTAGAATAAATCAGTTCGTCCATCTGGCTTATTCATAGACGAGGAATATGGGTTTTTGGGAGCAAGTCCAGACGGTAAATATGCAACAATTTTGTAACCAAGATGTATAATATAAAATAAATTTTGTTGATGCTATAAGTAATGTGAAATTTGTTTCAGGGGTGGTGATAAATGAAGAAGCAATTCTTGAAATAAAATGCTGTCCTTCACTGGCCAGGCTGGATATGAATATTGAAAGAGCTGCACAGGAAAAAAAATATTTCCCACTTGTATTGAAAGATTGATAATTGGAAATGAATAAAAATCATAATTATTATTACCAGGTAGTTGCTCAATAAAGTATCAAATTGTGATATTGGATATAACCATGAATATAAAATTAGAAACTACTGGCTGCCCAAGTTGTTTCAGGATAAATAGTAGCCTTTGTATAAGTAAAGTATGTACAGTATTTATTGCAATTCTGGAAACTAATATATTTTTGCAGGTGCAAGGTCCGCTGCGGGTACCAACATGAAAAAATGTTACTTTGTGTGCTACATCTCACCATAACAACCCATAAAAGTAATAGAAATATAACGAGATGAAGATTTTATTGCTGGAATGGTCCCGAAACTGGTAGCATTTAAAAAAAAATGTGTATTACCAGAAATTATTCTAAGGGTTAAAAAAAATGCTAAGTGCTTAGATCTATGAATATACACTATTGAAATGATGTAGACTTTTATTTATTACACAAGTGTCTGCCCGCGGCTTCGCCCGTGTTACGTCTGTATAAAAAGTAACCTTAGTCACCCTCGGAACCCTATACTACTCAAAATCAAGACGATCCTTCGCTCTGTAACAGCAGCAGAAAAGACATAGGGTAATAAAGTATAGGTATCTAATTCAGGTTGAGGCTTAGGTATATTAGAATGTCACTGATAATATTAGTATCTATTCATATCGTTATCTAAAATGACGAATAAAGGTTTCTCAAAAAACTAAAACATAAATGCCAAAAATAACACGATAAGCCCAGGTTCGAACCATGCACCTTTGTTCCCATGCGAAAACGTTTCTACGGATAGGCTAATGGGAACTCTGTGAGACGGACGAATTTGTTAAATAGCTACTACAAATTCTTAATTTGTATGTGTGCGTGCCTAAGGATTATGTACTATTACGTAATCTGTGATATAACAAGAGTTGAGAATTATTATCCATTTTCTTGAAATCCGAGTAATAAATAGTTTCAGTTATGTTTGTAGTGTGTTAATAAATAAAGATAAAGGGCAGCATTCTTATTTAATCCTCCCATATTTCATTAAAATAAATTAATATGCAATTATCAAGAAAATAGCGCCATCTAGTGGAATTTGTTTCTTAGCTGACCTTAACGTTTTACGTTAACAATGCCATTTACGACATAGCAATATTAAAGCTACTCGACAATAGATGGCATTGTTAAGCAACACTAAGCTAATGATGAGTGTTTGGTTTGAGGTAGGTAGGTATGTATCGAAAAATATACATATTTCATCAGTAACATAGGCGCCGATGACTATATATACAGGGTTTCCCAGAAATAGTGGATAATCCTGCACGTGCATGTGCGGGGGGGAAGGTGGGCCCCACATCCTAAAACAAAAAAATCTATTTCCAACAGTTCGAGGTTTATGACATTTTTTGTAAAATTTAGATATTTTCCAGTTTTTCTCATATTTGTGGTCATTACGCCCGCTACATGAGGCCTAATTTGGATTTTTTTATTTTGACGTGTTCCCTAATAGTGGTATTCCTAAATTACCTTTAAAAAAACTTACCTACTTAAAATAGTAGTTAACTAGTAGTCTCTAAACATAATTTTTATTTCTGGAATTTATTTTATAGCTAAGTTTGAACACCTGTGGTGTAAAAAAAATGTATTAGATTTTTGTAGCCAATCAAATAAAAAACTTGCCTACATCATGACGATCACAAAACAGTAGAATACTATCCACTTTAATAGTAAAATTTCTGAACTACAGCTACTAATGTGTATAAGTAGGCGTTTCATTACAAAATTACAAAAATATGTACAGGTATTTTTTTTAGTTTCTATCAGTTAAGTAGAGCTGTCGACCCTTTAGTAAGACTTTACTACCTGCTCGACACATTCCTCGAATTCTAAGCTGTGTGAGCGAGACAAACTATGCTTTAGATTATTGCGAGTGAAAGGGTCAACAATTCTCCTTTGTATCCTTGAATTCGTATTTGGTTATTGTTTTGACTCAGTAGTTAAAACTAGTTTAGTGCGTATTTCAACGTTCTTGACATCGCATGTGCTCTTGTGTATTTCTGATCGGCAATCTCGGTGATAAAACTCTACATTTGGCATTCTACTGGACTCCCGATTTGTGCATTTTGATTGGATTTTGTTTATTTGGTGACTGCGTCATGTCACATGAAACCTATACACCCCAAGAGTATGCTAACATGCATTACATTTACGGAGAATGTAGAGGCAACTCTAGTGCTGCCGCAACACTTTATCGGGAGAGATACCCGAACGCGCGTCACCCTGACTATCGTGTATTTATAAGAGTGCACCAAGCTTACTCCGAGGGCAGAATACCTGGTACTGGCGTTGGTGGTCCTAGTAGCAGAGGACGACCCCACAATCCTGTTACTGAAGACATTGTCCTTGACATGGTGGAAGAAGAGCCAAGTATTTCGATGCCAGATATCGAAAGCCGTACGGGAATAGCAAAATCTACGGCACATCGCATTGTAAAAAAATTTAAACTACACCCTTACCACGTAAGTTTTTTATTTGATTGGCTACAAAACTCTAATACATTTTTTTTACACCACAGGTGTTCAAACTTAGCTATAAAATAAATTCCAGAAATAAAAATTATGTTTAGAGACTACTAGTTAACTACTATTTTAAGTAGGTAAGTTTTTTTAAAGGTAATTTAGGAATACCACTATTAGGGAACACGTCAAAATAAAAAAATCCAAATTAGGCCTCATGTAGCGGGCGTAATGACCACAAATATGAGAAAAACTGGAAAATTTCTAAATTTTACAAAAAATGTCATAAACCTCGAACTGTTGGAAATAGAATTTTTTGTTTTAGGATGTGGGGCCCCACCTTCCCCCCCGCACATGCACGTGCAGGATTATCCACTATTTCTGGGAAACCCTGTATATATACTGAGCCCACGTATGCAACGCATTATTACATCTAGACTCTGGAATTTGTATGAAAACAGTTTAATCATAAACATACTAATCATATGCAACATTGTTTTACTGTTTTCATACAAAATTAAGAGTCTAGATGTTATAATGCGTTGCATACGTTGCATACGTGGGCTCAGTTTACTATCGCTACTATAGAATTATACACTAGGCTGTGTTTTGACATAGGTAATAATAAATTTGGTACATTTGCTGGAATACATTAACGAATCATCAAGTCATCGATTCCGCTAATACATAGATCACAAAAAACATGCGGGATTGGATGAACTAGCTAGGATGCTCTATCAGTCCACATACGGATGCTCAAGGATATATAAATAGTTTATATATTACTTCGAGTACATATGCTATGGGACTACTAACTGATGTAGACGCAGCTAGAATAGTTTATTTTAGTTATTTCCATAGCGTTATGACTGATGGCATACTGCTCTGGGGATGTTCTGCAGATATTAATTCTATTTTTATACTGCAAAAAAAGGGCTATACGAGCGATCTACAGTTAAGCTCCCAGAGTTTCCCTTAGACAGAAGTTTAAAGACAATCATTCTAACTGCAGCTCTCAGTTTATCTATGAAAATCTAATGTATGTAAAGAAAAACATTAGCAGTTTTGATAAAAGGAGTGACGCTCATTCCATCAACACGCGAAATAAGCACAAGTTATCCGTACATGTAACGCGTCTCCAAAGAATTAGTTATTCTTTAATGGGACAATGTATACGATTCTATAATAAAGTTCCCAATGTTATCCGAGATTTGCCTATTAATAAGTTTAAAATTACTATTAAAACTAAACTCTGTCAAAAGGTTATTACAAAATTTCGGATTACTTGGAGGATAAAACAGCTTGGGACTGGTCACTCCAGGATCTATCTACTCGTGTACTAAGATGTCAAAGTGTAGCGTGTCTTGCCCTACTGATACCATTATTATGTTCTCTTTTGTAAGGCAACACACTGGAGCTAATATTTGTAGTACCTAAGTAAAAACATTGTAAAAGCATCTATATAAAAATAATGGCCCCGAGTATCTTGCCGCTTCTTCTCGGTAGGCTCTATATATTTTGGAACGCGGCGGTAGTCTTTAAAGTACAGTATAATGAAAAATTTACGTTCATAAGTGCGTCTTTGATGCCTAAATTGAATAAATGATTTTGACTTTGACTACGAGTAACATAAAAATTTAAAAACCTAATCCTTTAATTTCTCAAATCTGATGACTCCAGAACACTCGAGAGTCTGCATGTTGGATAACTTGTTCCTTAACTACAAATGTTTCAGATAAAATAATGTTGATTATTCATTAAGACATTTGTCACTTACATGAGAAGCTTTCATCCGTATGCCTTCTTGTTATTAATGAACATAAAATTAGTTACGGCCAATGATATATTTTTATGTTTTTACCCTTACAAATATCATTAAAATGAGATAGGCAGTAATAACCGTAGAACATTTACGGACATCGCCCCTACCCTATATATCGGCCGGTTTAGGTAATAGTGGCTTTTATTAGATTGATCTAAACGTCGTCGTGTTTTTATGTTTGATTGAATAACAAGAAATGTTATCAAAAAACAATCGCCAATTTGGCAATATTTTGATTTAAACATATGAACTATGAACAAGTACGCGGCAGAAGCGACGAAATTCGTTCAAAATTTGGCACTTGTTAATTTTGAGCAATAAAATAATTAATAAAACAAACATTTTTTTTAAATAAACAGTGTCCATAACCTATTGTAGCATGTGTAAAATAATGTGATTTTTTTGAATTAACTATACGGATCCGGCCGAATAGTGAAAACAAGACCGAGTAGGCCGGATACTAGATAGTTACCAGATATCCGTTTAATTTCTATTAATATTAATAGTATGCAGATTAAATTGTTAATGAATTATTATTTATTTATTTACTTTTTTGTTTAGAATGAGGCACCAAACATTGAAACGGCAACTCCAACACCAACAAGGAAGTCGAACAGAAAAGCTGCCGCAAGATTCAACAAGGTTGCTTCAGATGATTCAGGTGGTTACATTTTGATTTTACAATACATAAGTTAGAAGAGTATACTATATCATACTTTACTATTATCCCATAATTGGCTGTTACAACATTCATATATTTTTTTAAATTTTATGGTATTAGGTAACGGTATAAGCATTTGGCCCATACTGATGTTAAGTGGTATCCTCTGCCTAGAACAAATGCATTTCCTGACTAGTGGCGAACTGCACTGCGCCCGTAACCCTGATACATTAAGGTGTCAAGCCTCAAGGTCCTGTACTTTCGCCGGAACTCATACCTTTAAACCAAACCACAGTATTGCGAACATTACTGCTTCATGATAGAGACATTTATGGTTGCAGTACTACCTCGGACAAACTCATTCACAGAGTTCTACTACTCTTAAAATATAAATATGTTGATCAGATAAATATTTTAATAATTTATACAGTTTTGTTAAAAAATTATTCGGTACATGAGTCTAAAGAACTTTATTTATTATTTTTAACAGATTTTGTTTTATTTTATAATAGATTGGTTTTTATCCACCCTAGCCCTCAATATCTCATTAGTAAAGTGAAACAGGCCGGACAGGCCGGTTGGCGCAGTTGGTAGCACCCCTGCCTTCTGAGCCGCTGGTCCCGGGTTCGATCCCCGGACAGGTCAAACATTTGTGTGCATGAACATGTCTGTTTGATCTGTGTCTGGGTGTGTATATGTATATAAGTATGTATATCAGTCATCAGGTTACCATAGTACAGGCTATGCCTAGTTTGGGACCTGAAGGCCTTTGTATGTTGTCCCATATTAAAAAAAAAAAAAAAGCGCTTAAATAACCGATACGTACGACGACATGACCGAGTATATTGCTTCAGTAGCAGAATGATGTCGCTACAGTTATTAGTAATTGTATTTTTTCAGGAGGAAAATGTCAGTCTGGCTCGGGCTGCCTTTAAATGTATTTATTTCAGAGTTGGGGTTGGGTCAACATGACCAAATATCTAATGGCATTGATACGAGTAACATATTTATTCATAGTAATCGTTCATGTTATTTTCATGTATAGGTACCTATTATATATTTTTTATAAACCTCAGCTAATAAAAGCAACCGAACCAGCAGGCAGCACCTGAAAAATGGCGGCTCTACGTCAGTTTTGGCAACTCCAGTAAGTAAAAATGTTAATGACTGGAGCTGACAAAAGTGACATAAAGCCGCCATTTTTCAAGATTTCAATCAACATTTGTTAGCCATTTGATATAGCCCAGCAAGCGTCTCTAGAAAAGCGGTCCGTGTCTGGCATCTACGCAGACCTACACGTTCAGTGCACTTAGTACGAAAAATGTGTGCAATGTTAACGTAATAATAAGAAAATATATTTTTCAGAGGAAGAAGAATTTCAACAAAAGGATGATGAAGTTTTCAAAAAACCTACCACCGCTAAGAAGACGAGACGACGAAAGTTATAGGAAATTAGATGTAGAAGATTATATATATATATATTTTGAATAATATAACAGTAGATTTTGTACATTGTAGTTTTATTCTCTTCTCTAGCCTCTTGACTCCAGGCTGATAGGTAATAAGTATAATAATGGATAATGTTGATTTGATATGGCTACCTATTTGAGTCGATTCGCAAATCGACATGGTGTTTTTCTTTAAGTCAAGTCAATTCGACTCAATCAATTAACAAATCACTATGTTTGTTCATTATTATGACAAAGAACCCACGCCGCACTTTATTTAGTATGATTATAAACAAAACACAACAGAACAGCAGGCCTAGACAAAATTCAAACAGGCGTGTTTCCGCACACGCTACATACAAAAATGTATCTACAAACTAAGCGCGACGTCACGTGACTTTTCCACAGACAATGTCAACTCCATATATTTTGGAGTTGTCGTTTGGCGTTAACGTTAACAGAAACATGTTTTGTCTAGGCCTGCAGATCACTAGCAAGGCGGTTGCGCGCGAGTTGGCAACTAATAAAACAACAAAACATCAATGAAATAAACTATAACCGCGGTTTTCTAATTCAATTCACAATTGCAATCTTGCCATGCCCGAGTTCTAATCCACTCAACTCGCATGGAGTTTCCGTTTGTATGGCGTGCGTGACTCGTGAGGTCCTGCGCTTGCCGTGCGACTTTGTTGATTCCAGTTGCTAAAAACTGAACCCGATTTAACTCGAGTTACTCGAATTATGTAAATAACTCGACTCGAACATCACGAATGGAAATGAGAACTAATGTGAAACTAAGTTCACTCGAAAGATCTATTAGTTATTAGCCAGTGGAGTTAGTATGAAGGAATGTGAGTTAGAAACATACAAAAAACTGGTTACAAATCAACCATTATGAGCATTGCATTTGACGTTAGTAAACGCGTGTGATTTCTATATTATTGTCAGTGTAACGTGTATGCATTTATGAAATAACAAAAAAAACTACATATGATTTTACAAAATAAGTCCAGAAATCCCCTTCGCAGGGGATTTGTTAAGAGGTTCTCAGTAATAAGCCATATTCTTGCACCATACCATCTCAATATGCTGTTGCCCAAGTATATGCCCGTCATGAAATATCAATTTTATTAACCAAATTGGGTCATCAAATGAGGTTGCATAAAGTAACTACATAGTATACCTATCCTAGTTTTACTTCTAAGTAAGCAAGTACCTTTTACAACGCACACAAAGGGAATTTGTAAAGTAAAACGAAACATGGTGTTAGATTCATTTATTTTGGGACAACGAAAGTAACAATTTCAATATAGGTAGGTATATCTTATGAAAATAACACATGATGTTAAAAATATATTACTATTAATATGGTAAACGAATGTCTATCTCTTACTAGATAAGACATATACACAAAGTGAATAAAAATATTATCAATTTCTAAAGAGAATCACATAATAATATAATTTATTATTCGAACTATATCGAAATCGGCCTTGCCGCATAAGAAAGAAAGTTAGGTACATATGTACTTAATATAATACATACATACTCTTATACGTTATTTCACTTAAATTATGAGATTAAGATACCTTACACAACACTTAAATCATTAAGTTTATAAGTTTATTTCATTAGTATAATATACAGATAACATACCTATAGATATATATAAATTCTGAAAGTAAGAAAACAGTAATAGCACCCGTAATACCCGCTATGAAATAATAGGGGTTTAGATATGAAATTGCCGATTTATCGCACTATAGCCATTCCAGAGTGAAACTATTTCACAAGAAAACTTTAACATAGGTACACCTACTAAATTATTTATTTTTATTATTAATATTACATTGCATTGCAGCAGCAAATGCATTTGATTATTTGACTTTCTTTTTTTTCATTAATTTCAATTATAATAATAATTATCTGATTCTCCCTGGGGCTAAATGAGACCCCTGACCCCCGGCTTGCCTTAATTGGTCGTCTGGGGGTGGAGACGCAAGAGCAAGAAACAAAAAGCTCCAAGGGTGGAAGTGTTAAAGGGCATAACGCCGGTAGTAGCGCTCTAGTGAAACCGCAGCACACCTCTCAACACCCTTCAGATATCCACACCAACGTTGCCCCTTTTGTTACCATTGATGGTGGCTCTTATGGGGGGCCCGTTTAGTGGGTGGCAAGTCACCACCTGCCTAAATATTTTAAGATGAGACTGAAATTGGCAGGTGCCGTAGTCTCGTCCATAGCCCACTATCTCCCATACCATTAATAAGTACATATCAATAGCCATGCCCATTTTACCCATTTTTGTAATAGATATACCATGTAACCATCCATCCAAAATTTCTGCTTTTATACTACATTGTATTTTTATAGCAAATGGGCCTCTAAGTGTTGGCTACAGCCCCACTTATGCCTATGTAAAGGACCGGGTGAAACCCGTGAAATATATCAAATAATAACAATATTTTTTTTATTTGCGAGAAATGTAGGTACAGTAGTTCTTATAGTTAAAATAGAAAGGATCCATTACATTCTGCCTGATCAAGGCGTGCAAAAATAGTTTTAAGTACAATTTTAAAATAAAGTATTTAAATGTATGAACCTACCAAAATTATTAATAACAATGTCAAACCTTAAATGTAAATATGCAAACAAATTGAAAGCTGATTTAGATTACATAGAAATTATATTAGTCACATAGAAGTCATATTAAAATTGTAAAATATTAAATGTCAGCAAAGTTAATTTTTATAAGTCAAATATTCCTTAACATCATAAAAACTCTTGTCTAATAACCATATTTTTAATTTCAATTTAAATATGTTTAAAGGTAGATCTTTGAAGTCATTTGGCAGTTTATTGAAAATCGTAATGCCATGATAATAAACATTGCGTTTGACAAGGTCCAGACGACATGGGGGTACATACAGTCTGTGTTTGTGCCTTGTATTCCTGGCTAGAGTATCCGAATGTTTTTTGAAATAATGAGGATATTGTTTCATAAATACACAAATGTCCCTTATGTACATGCACGCTAATGGGAGTAGGGTAAAGGCACCTATTGTTGGCACTCTTCTAATTTATTGGCACGCTGCAGTAATTTATCCATAATAAGGCTACCATTTCTCGAACACAGAATATTTTTTTGGTAATAAATAGTAAATTTAATCATCTTTTACTACTGGCAACACAGAAACTATTCCTTTTCAAAGATGGCGTCGCAATAAAAAGTGTTTGTGGTGATCTGACTCTGAATTAAAAATTAACGAAATTCCAGTGTTTTTGCTAAGGTAAGAGGTTCACTTATCTCTGAATCTCTGAAATCTATAAATTCTGAAAATCTTTTGAGTTTAGGTTACAGATACTATTTAATTCGATTATTTAGTTGTTCAGGTTTCTTTTTCAATCATGATTTTAAATATTTGAGCCCAATTTCTATATTTTTTTGCAGTGCCAACATTTGGTACAAATAATATGAACCAAACCTTTTTATTGGCACGTGTGCCAATATTAGGTAATTATGATATATTTACTTTTAGGACAAAATATACTTTATATCTACTGTTCTTCAATTCAGATTTTAAATAAATTCATGTTGTAAGCTTAGAACATATTCTTCCAAATGTTGACCCACTGCCAATTGTATGAAAAACCATTTATTAGCAGCAGTGTCAATAATTAGTATTTGAGGTGCCAATAATAATTTTTAATATTTATTTTCAGTTATATTCAAAATGAAGCCTAGTTCAAAAAATAAAAATAAAAAAAAGACTGATAAGATAAAGCGGAAGGTTTATAAAGAACAAAATTTACAAAAAGCACTTGCAGAAATTGCTAAGGGCATGAGTAAAAAACTTGCTGCAAAAACCTATCAAGTGCCGCGTTCGACCATACAATTTCGGTTAAAAAATCCTGAGCATGGCTCTAAACCAGGCCCTCCCACAATATTAAATAACGAGGAAGAAGAGGCTTTAGTCAACTGGATCAAACTCAGTAGTCAAAAAGGCTTCCCAAAAAGAAAAGAAGATTTGATCAAAAGTGTTTCGGAGTTTCTAAAAAAAAGTAATCTGGTGTCCTTTAAAAATGGTGAGAAATGGTTTAAATTATTTTTGGCCAGACATCCTACACTTGCTTTTCGTACACCTGAAGCAGTTACAGCTGCCAGCTCAACAGTGTCAGAAAATGATGGTAGAGGATGGTTTAGGCAAATCAAAGACTACTTTGATGAAAATAACTTATTTCACATACTCTCTGACCCAAGCCGAGTATTTAATGGAGATGAAACAAATTTTGTATTATGCCCAAAAACAGGTCTTGTTCTGAGTTCAAAAGGAGAAAGAAATGTTTATGAAGTCGATCACGCCCAAGCCAAAACTTCGTTGACTGTTATGTTCACTTTTTGTGCGGATGGCAATCTTACTCCACCTATGGTTATATTTCCGTATAAAAGATTACCTGCAGAAATAACTTCGAAAATTCCCGAAGATTGGGGCGTGGGACTAAGCGATAATGGGTGGATGAATTCGGATATTTTTTTTGAATACATTAAAAACGTTTTGCATCCTTATCTGGTTAAAAAAGGGACAATATTTCCAGTCATACTTTTCGTAGACGGTCATAAGTCTCACTTAACTTATGCCGTTAGTGAACTGTGTAGTAGTTTGCAAATAGTTCTGATTGCCCTTTACCCTAATTGTACAAGACTTTTACAGCCAGCTGACGTTGCCGCATTTAAGCCTCTAAAAACAGAATGGCAAAAAACTGTCTTAGAATGGCGTAGAACAAATCCATCCCAAGCTTTAACTAAAACTCAATTTGTGCCATTGCTTAAAGTCACAATAGAAAAAAGCATAAAGCCGCAAACTATTATCAACGGGTTTAGAGCAACAGGAATTTGTCCATGGAATGAAGATGCAGTAGACTATAGTAAATGCCTCGGAACTAAAGGCACAAAAACAATCATATCATCTCACATCAATCGAGAAAAAGAGAAATTACTCACTAAAGAAGAATTCGTTAAGTTAGTAGGCAAGAATAAAATTGATTGCATAGAAAAAGGAGAGATAACATCAGAAGAGTCTATTGAATTGATAAAGAGAATCTGGCATTTCTTCGACACACCATTAAATACTTCTCAACAGCAAAATCTAGACATAAATGAAGCCAAAAACTTTAGTGATTTAGACATAGAAAATATGCAAATTTTTATTAACGACTGTCCAAATAATATTGTTGAGCCCGAAGAATTAAAGTTAGTCCCTATTTCAGAAAAAAATGTTTTTGAAGAAATCATAGAGTGTTCAGATAAAGGGAACATGCCCATTGAAGATTTATCACAGGAACCTCATTTTGAATTAATCACCCACAGTGTTAAAATACATAATAGTGCACATGAAGACCAGAATATAAGTTTACCAAAGGCTCAATCAATACAAATAATATCGGATGAATATATTCCACCCCTTACAGCTTCGATACCTACGAAAAATCTTACTCCCGTTAAGTTAAATGAAATTTCGGTATTACCTAAAACACCGATAAGAAAAGGAGTTAAAAACTCTGTTAAAACACCGTTTGTACTAACTTCAGCACAATGGAAAGCACAAGTAAAAAAATCAGATTAAAAGAAGAGAAAGCGGAAGGAATCAAGAAAAGAAAAGAAGAAAGGGAACGAAAGAAAATAGAAAAAGAGAAACGACCGGCACCAAAGAAACAAACCAAAATTAAAAAAAAGCCTAAAGATGAAATATCTAAAATATTATTTTCTGAGAAATTTTATAAATTTGATAGTGAAGATACCATTGCTGAAAATAAAGAAAATGAGCAAGAGTTAATTGATATAGACAGCCAGCATGGAGGAGGAAGTAGTGGAACATACACCACTGCTGAAATAGAAAAAATGTTGACTGAGTTAGGTGATTAATTCAAAGATACAACGATCTCAAAATGTTGACTAATTTAGATGATTAGGTAGTACCTAAGTAAGATCTCAATTTTCTTCTTTTGTTAATTTTTTTTATATTAACTTGATTTTTTAATAATTTTATAAGAAGTCCCTAAACTAGTAATATCTTTTTTGATAAAAATATATAATATTTTTATAATATTCTTTCAATATTTCATTTCTGTAACCTGTAAACGCATAAGGTAAAAAATCACTAGATAAAAATCAGTTTATATCACATAATGTTATGCTTCTAAAGGTGAGCCAATAATAGGTTAGGTTCACTGCCAATAAAGGGATTTTCCATGCCAATGACTGGTCTTTACGCTTAACATCATTTAATTCAAAAAAATGTTAAATCAATTTGCTGAATCCAAAATGAAATCAACTGAAAAACGTTCTCTAATGATGTAAGAAGACTATAAATCCCTTTTCTTTGTTTAAATTCACATTATACGAGTAAAATTAAAAGTATTAGTGGGATAGCCGCTAAAAGTGCCAATAAATGGGTGCTTATGTGAAACCTTTTAAATAATGATTTGCAGCTATCCGTACTCCATGCTCCACAGATGGCTCGTACACATTTTTTCTGTATCCTAAAGGCTTTCTGTATTTCAATGCCATCTAGAGGCGAGTTGCTGAACTAAAGAGACAAGAGTGATATTTCAAAAAGTCATTAGAAGTTCTGCTATTCATCGATAGATGCCAAATCAACTTATGCAATTATAATTATTTAACCAATGCCATCTAGAGGGGAGTTCCTGAACTAAAGAGACAAGCGTGATATTTCAAAAAGTCATTAAAAGTTCTGCTATTCATCGATAGATGGAGTCGGAGTGGGGGGTGTTAGGTTATTTTCGTTACGGAATTTCTGGATTCGGTCTCCACCCTCGAGCCCGCGATAGAAGCTATGCAATAGCTTGAAATTTATTAAATCACCTTTCATTTATTTTAGGAGCTTAAAATTAAATTTAGTGATAATGGCACTGATTCGCTTGTGCGTACACTAAACTAAAATTCTCTAAGCCATGGTAGTTCTTATTATCTTAATACTAAAACCTACATTCGAGTAACACTTAGAAGGATAATTCTAAACATATGATTATTCTATTCAAATGTGGGTAGTTTTACATCAGTTTAGACTAGTTTAGAGAGCACGATCTTACATGACGATTAAATTTGCACTAAACATGCCCACAATTAAACAGAAACGGCAAATTTAAGAATTGCCATTTGAAAGAGTTATACGAATTTGGACTTAAGCATGAACAGAATAAGAACTAGCACATATTTACTAAAAATAGATTTTAGTTCGCTAGTTTAGTTTGGTGTTCTGAACAAGGGAATTACTACCAATTTCTAATCATTAAATGTTGAAAAATGTGTAAAACATAATATTTTACAGTTTGTTACAAATTGTGTTAATAATCAGATTTTATTTTAATTTTTGGCCCAAGACTTTAAATTATTAAACCCGGACTACAAATGAAACCCTGCCCGGACACTCCCCGGATGCCCTCTAAACTAGGACAAATCCCCCAGAAGAAAGTAGAAGAAACCCGGACGGATGGCAACCCTAGCTATAATGAATTGAGTAAAATTATAATCAATTTTTAAATCTTCATACACTTCGATGAAATACTTAATTATTTTTAGTAGTACCTAGTATGTACCTACCTGTTTTCTATCAATTAATAGTAATAACAAGTTTAATGAGTAATTACAGACCCGGATAACTATATTTTTGATTATTGTTGTTTGTTTGTTTGTTTAAGTGTCATCTATCCGTACATACATTTATCGTGCGCCGCGATTTAAAAAAAAACTAAAACTGCGGCCGGTCGATATTTTATACAAAAAGGTTAAAACGTCTTATATCGATATCTCTTAAGAACCAAATATTGTAGTAACCGATTTTTTTGACCACCCACCCCTATTTTACAATCTGTCTAAACTGACAAATGGTATCTATTAGATCAGAAGGACTATAGCAAGGTTTTAGAAGAAAAATACACCTTGATTAAATAAGCTGTTTATTAGGGCCGTATTCCCAAAATACGCTCAGCAGTAATGAATCCAACCTCAATTACAGATCTGAGTCAATTACGGCATTTACTGTCAAATCTCCACACAAGATGAGATCCACAACTCAGCATCTTACTGGAATACATCCCTTAGCTCTTAACATAGAACACCCTGCGCTTTATAGCATCACCTATAAACTTGATATATACCTATATTTAAATGATAACAGTAGGGTATTATTGGGCGTCCTACTCCACCTTCCGTTTCTGAGGCTCACTCCGTTCGCCTCATCCACTCTCGGTGGAGTAGGACGCCCAATAATACTTCGAGATCGTGCAACATATGAGCTTACCTTGATTAAGATATCATCGAGTGTTTGGTCTGGGCGCTGTTCCACTGCACTACTTCACTACCTATCATCGAGCGAAATTAGTATAAATAACTGTTTCACTGCACTACTTTACTACCTATCGCCGACCGAAATTATTACACTTTAGGTTTAGCTGAAATATCATCACTAGAATGTATAAACTTGACTCTTTCACGTTTCTTCGTGAAGTGACATTGGAATTACGTTATTAAAAGCTATAAAGTAATAAAACTGCTGAGCTGCATAATGTACATTTCTAAGTATTGCACGGGTCGTATTAAAGTAACTACTCACATGTGTGTGCATGTGTGTGTCAAGGTTGTGGGAATACATTTATGATGATTCGAGCATTTTGCGGTCTATATTAAAACATTACTACGTAGCCTTTAAATGAAATCTTTCAATGTCCGAAATATGATTTAATCTATATAAATAAAGTATTATAGGTACATGTAGATAAAACAAAATTGTATTATTAACACAATTTACAACTGGAGAACGGTTGGATAGGTCCTTTATTTATTTGTATGATTCCTGTCCTCATCAAATAGGTACTAAAGACAAAAATAACTATAGTAAAAATGATACAATTTAATTGTAACTTTAACGCGTACGAAGTCGTGGACAAACACTAGTTCATATATTACGCTTAGGTAATTATGTTTTATGAACAAGTACACGGGTATCTATTTCAAAGAAGTTGCGGCGATTATTGGTGGCTTTGAATATACGAAAGTGTTATATTTCATTACTCAAAAAAGTCAATTTGACGGAATCGATGGGAAAGATTTAATTTAAATGGTCGTAACCGACAATAATTACTCACGATTCTTTAAAACAAAGAACTTTAAGTATATTTTCAAAGTAACATAGTTTGCTGAATGGACGATTTCTCTATATAAAAACTCGATCAATTTGGTTTGATAAATTACTTTACTCCTTTGTCTTAACGTGACAACTACGGATCCTGGTTTCTGCCCGCTGCCACCGGCTGGATATACTTGCTGCTACGCGCTTAAAAACTGTTGAAAGCTACAACGAAAATGTAAGTAAGTGCTATCTATCTAAATAATCATGTTTGTGGTTTAATGAATAACAATCCTAATCATTAACTAAGTTATTAACAATACTTAGTGATTGTATCAATCTTTATTAACATTATAAGTGCAATGTTTGGATGTTTAAAAATATATTTGTACAGATTTTAATGAAACATATAGGTTATCTTTTCTCGTGATACCAGGATTAGGTCGCAGACAAAGTTGGTGTTTTATAAATTATTAATCTTTGTGTCTTATTTGCAGGTCTACCTCCGAAAGCGAAAGCAGCTGAAGAAAAGGGCGACGAAACGCAAAGTGATCGATTCACAAGCTACGAGTACATCCAACAGTGTCACCGTTTCCAAGCCTCACGAGTCAAAATTAAGGTAATTTACTTACATTTAATTTACTTACATTACTTACATTTCCAGTATTAGATATAGTCCGTTACAATTATACATATAAGTCTTCTACTCCGATTTAAAACACATAACAAATATTAAAGATTCTCTTTTTGTACAAAACTTTTAGTAGGTAATATAGTTATTTCAACGTTAAACCACTAAGGTTAATCATGGGTAAAACATTCAGTAAGGAGATAGTAATTGCTTAAAACGTCTCTGAGGACAAATGAACGATAAACCATGTGTGGAAGTAGCCAATGTCACGCGAAATCCACAACAGGTTGTATTTACGCTGTAATTTGAATTCATATGCAATATGTTAAAGTGGGAACCAAATATCTCAGTTATACGTAAGTTTATTTCATCGAGTATATTCTATTACTTGTGTTAACTTTGAAAATGTTTTGCTTTGTATTACCTACTTTATACGTAAATTAATATTATTTGTGTCCAGTGATGTAGTATACTAATAAATTTCATAGCAAGGTTGTAGGGTGACAACGATTTTTTATGGTAGTTTTGTTGATGTAGTAAATTGTACGTAGAGCTAGCACGTGACCGCGCTTCAACCCGATCTAAATTTAGAACGTAATTAATTTGTAATTTTTGGTTTTAATATTGAACAATAGTACTGTTCACCCTGATCCATGGACACATTACCTAGTACCTTAATTAAATAGTGTAACAAATAAACATTAAAACTTTAAATAAAATATACCTAGGTAATAACTGTCAATTAACTTAGTCCATTTCAATCTATTATTAAACATCTATAGATCTCAACCTTAGGCTCTTTCGCAATAGGTAGTAATTTATTATTTTTATTTACAGAAAAAACTCTGACAATGGAAATAAGCCCACTGATCTCTTCGGCCTAGAAGTGGATGTGGAGCGACCCCCTACTACACACAGTGATCTCGGCTCGTCTCTCGTGGCCCGCGTCGATAACGGGAAGGTGAGAAGACAAGCGGTTTTGTCGGGAGAATTTTACGTAGACATCAAAGTTTACGCTAAGAGCGACGTGATCTCCATCCCTCGCGAAGATCGGTGGAGAAAGGCGTTAGTAGCGTTAAAAGTTCAATTAGACCGAGGCTCTGTGCAGTGGAATGCGCTGCAAAAATTCATGCAACGAGCACATGATTTATTTAATAACACAGAGCCTACGTACTTTAGCGATAATATTGATTTTAATTAGATCATTCTTTTTTATTGTGTAGCACTGTACTTTTATTGAGATACTTAATAAGTTATTCTAAAATGCCTTTCTGTACTATCTGTAATACATCTGTTGAGCGCAAGCACTGGGTAGGTCACTTACGTAGTACTAATCACAAGAATAAAAGTATTTCTTATTTCTGTGATGGTGTTGAATTAATAAATTCTGCATTTCGAAACCGCATTGCGTCCTATAGAATTGTAAATCAATATGAAAACTGTTCTTTGATTTCATTTTTAAATAACATTCATGAAAAGATTAGGTCATTAATAACCTTGTCTCTTAAACAACATATATGCGTGAAAATTAACTTTGAATATTTTGCTTTGTTTTTAATGTTTAAAAATGACTCTCAAGAGATGAAATCCTTCTTTACAAAAAATTATACACTTCATCAAAACTATGAATACGAACCCTTAATATCTCAAGTTAAAAACATTTTAACAAAAAAGATAGAAGAATTTCAGGATCGCGATAGTGGTTGGACATTCTTAAGTAGCTCACACTTAGAAGTAAATATTAACAAATATCAACCTTTGCATGGTTCAGGTTTTATAGAGTTACCGGCTACTATAAAATCTAAAAAAGCTTGTGTAAATATTCGAAATAAGGATGATTATTGCTTTTTATGGTCAGTCGTTGCAGCGTTATACCCAGCCAAAAGTCATCCTGAAAGAGTATCGTCTTACCCTGATTTTCGGGATGTGTTAAATATAGAAGGCATACAATTTCCATTAACTTTCTCAGATATTGCTAAGTTTGAAGTAAATAATCCTGAAATTTGTGTTTATATCTATGGGTTAAAAAAATATACTGTAGTAGGACCGCTTTATAAATCAAATAATTTAAAGAAAAATGTTATTCATTTACTTTATCTAGAAAGCAATGATTTGTCACATTACTGTCTAATTAAAGATTTACCGCGACTTGTTAAAAATCAAATCACAAAACATCACGGTAAATTGCATTTTTGTGATGTGTGTTTAATATTTTTTAATACATACGATGCCCTTGATTCACATAGTTGTGGAGGTGTCGCTACGGAACTACCCCCGAAGGGCTCATTTATACAATTTAAAAATTTTAGCAGAAAGCAAACTGTACCATTTGTTATATACGCAGACTTTGAAACAATGCTAGAACGATTTCAGTCCTGTGACCCTGATCCGAGTAAATCGCATACGGTAACACGTCAACGACATGTGCCTATCGCTTTTGCTTATCATATTACGTGTGCGCTAGACAAACAATACAATAGGTACGTTTCTTACCGTGGTTTGGATTGCATATCAAAATTTGTAAATTCTATTTATAAAGATGCAAAAAAAATTTACAATATTTTTAAAAAACAAGTTCCTATGATTTACACCGATACTAATGCTCATGACTTTGATAACTCGGTTACTTGTCATATTTGTGAGAATTTATTGTTTGGTGATAAGGTCCGAGACCACTGTCATTTGACCGGTAAATATCGCGGCACGGCTCATAGTTATTGTAACTTGCAATATAAATTGCCTACATTTTTACCAGTGTTTTTTCATAATTTATCAGGTTATGACTGTCACCTTTTCATTAAAGAATTAGGCAAAGCTCCTGGGTCTTTAAAAGTAATACCTAAAACAAAAGAAAACTATATTTCGCTCACAAAGTTCATTCCTATTTCGAAAGAAGAAAGTATAAAGGTTCGCTTTGTAGATTCTTTCAAGTTTTTAGGGACTAGTTTAGAAAAATTAGTTAATACAATGAAAAAACAAGAGTTTAAATTACTCAAATCGTATTTTCCTGATACAAGACAATTTGAGCTCCTTACTCGAAAAGGAGTATATCCGTATGATTATATGTCACAATTGAACCGTTATGAAGATACGTGTTTGCCCAGCAAAACTAATTTTTATAACTCCTTGACAAATGAGCTTATCACTGATGACGACTATGCACACGCGCATTCCATTTGGTTAGAGTTTGATATAAAAAATATGGGTATGTACACAGATTTATATCTTAAAACCGATGTGTTATTGCTCGCAGACGTGTTTGAAAGTTTTAGAAAAACTTGCAAACGGTATTATAATCTTGATCCGGCATTTTACCTGACAGCACCAAGTCTATCGTTCGATGCAATGCTTTTGAAAACAAGCGTTAAATTAGACCTTATTAGCGATGTAGAAATTTTTAGAATGATACAAAAAGGTATTCGCGGAGGTATTTGTATGTGTTTCAAACGACACGTAAAAGCCAATCACAAATATTTAGATACTTACGATCAGACTCGTCAAAATTCATTCATCGTTTATTTAGACTGTAACAATTTATATGGACATAGCATGTGTCAATATTTGCCGTATTCAGATTTTAGATTTATGTCGAGCAATGAAATAGATAATTTACATTTGAACTTGACTGATATTAGTGATAACGTGGAATATGGATATATTCTCGAAGTTGATTTAACATACCCTGAAAATTTACACACTGAACACAATGACTTTCCATTTTGTCCAGAAAAGTGCTTGCCCCCTGGTGGTAAGAATAAAAAACTAATACCAAACTTGTATGATAAATACCACTATGTTATTCATTATACTCATTTAAAAACATGCATACGTCACGGTTTAATATTGAAAAAGATCCATCGCGCTATCGTTTTTAAGCAAAGTAATTTTTTAAAAAAATATATTGATCTTAACACTCATTTACGTCAAAAAGCCGAGTCACAGTTTGAACAAGATTTTTTTAAATTACTAAACAACAGTATTTTTGGTAAAACTCTAGAAAACAATGAGCATAAAATTGATTTAAAGTTAGTAAACAAATGGCATGATTTAAAAAATAAGACCAAGAAATCAACATGTGCTGAAAAACTAATCGCCAGCCCATATTTTCATAGTGCTTCAGTATTTTCAGATGATTTGGTAGCAATACAAATGAAACCTTCGCGTGTTATTCTTAATAAACCGATATACATAGGTTTCGCTGTGTTAGAATTATCAAAGAGTCATATGTACGATTTTCACTATTCTACTATAAAACCATTTTATGGCAATAATGTTGAATTATGCTATACTGACACTGATAGTCTTGTTTATAATGTAAATACGAATGACTTTTACAAAGATATTAAAAATTATTTCCTTAAATATTTTGATACTAGCAATTACAATTCTGATAACAAGTTTGGCCTGCCAATTATTAATAAAAAAGTACCTGGGCTCTTTAAGGACGAAATGGGAGGTAAAATAATTAAAGAATTTGTAGGACTGCGTTCAAAGCTATACTGTATAAAAACTTTAGACAAAACAATAAAGAAAGCAAAGGGAACAAAAAAAGTGTAACGAAAAATTTACATATGATAGATTATAAAAATGTTTTGTATAATTGTAATGTCATCCGCAAGAAAAATTTACTCTTTAGGTCAATCAAACATGAAATATTTACACAGAGTGTTAATAAAATAGCACTTTCTAGCAATGACGATAAACGTTTGCTATTACCTGATAAAGTATCTACTTTAGCTTGGGGTAATGCATCTATATTAAAGTAATGTATCTATATATTTCTAAATTATTAGTTATAAATTAAATGTTTCTACTGTATACAGAGTAATAAATAGTTATAGAATACTATGTGCTAATGTAACGTAAATATTATTTAAAGATATTAAAAATAGCTGTGTAGTAAAATAAATTGTAAGTTTTATGTGAAAATAAATACATTTGTGTGAATATATAGACTCTTTTATTTTTATCCATTTAAGTAATACCTACCTACCACGTCTATGAATGTACTATACCAAATAGAAGCCAGTCGTACATTCAATAAAAAGGTACCCTGTTATTGTTTTCAGTAATTAACTGGCATTCATGTTCAAACCTGTTGATATTATTGTCTCTCAGTGTTTAACTGGTAGGTACCTATACAAAATATATAGAAAGAAGTTCAAACTTGTCGAAGGATTTACAAGCTTTAACCTGTTGACATACGATGATATTGTTAATCAGTAATTAACTGGTATAAAATAAGGTTATAAAGTTTTTGAAATATATCACTTACAAAGACAAGTTGAAACCTGTTGTATAATTTACAAACCTGTCAAAACATGATATAATTTTTCTCAGTAAGTAACTGCCATACAAAACATATAAAGTTTTGAAATATAATATTAGTCAGGTGTTTCCAACACTCATTGTGCTCGAGAAACAAGTTCAAACTTGTTGGAAGGAAACATCAAATTGTGTCATAAGTTTTATGTTACACTATGCATTCGCCGTACAATAATATTAGTTTATTAATCATTAAGCTGGTGCTTGTTGTGGTGATCACATCGATTTAATAAATCGTAAGTACCTATACATATTTTACGAATCTTATGATTATAGGATTACCTTTTATATGTACAAATAAATAATTTCTATTATTGTTTCAGATTATCAACAATAATGAATGATTCACCTGATATTTTCTCTCAGTATGGTCAAAGATTTCCGAGCCCAAATCCAAGCTGGCATATTCCTGAACCACAAGACGAACCGGTCAATAAAAAATCAAGGACGAGGCGGGAGCCTCAAAAACGGAAGCAACTTAATAGTTACGTGATCAATAATCAAAAGAAAAAAGGCTTAAGACTCCTTCAAATACAAGTGGTAGACCTCAGTGATGATGATAATAATATACTGATCAGTGCGCAATACGTAGTGAGTGAATCAGTGGACAACATTATGGATGAGGCAGAAAGATTAGTGAACAAGATATCGAAAAAACTATGTGAAGACTCTAGTTATGTGTAAATATTAAAGGTGTGTTGGTATAAGAAATGTTACTATTTTAATTTCATTTACTGTAAATAATTAAGAATTTAGATGTAATCAAAATGTTTAAATTTATGCAGTAAGTAGTTAAAGTATATAAGTATTTAATTTCTTGTTATTAAGTTTTATGATAATGAAATATGAACACTGTATGTTTAGTGTATAGGTATGATGATATAATAAATAAAACTGCTATTAGTTATAAATCAATTATGTTTTATTTTTTCTAAACAAATCAAACATATACATGTGATTATCAAAACACCATTTTTTAATACATATAGCATTATTTAATGCACAGTTAATTTTATGATGCACACAGTTAAAGTCAGTTTTATTTTTTAAAAAATTTTTTTTTAATGTTGGAAGATTAGGACATCCCTTTTCACCAATATCAATCACTTCACACTTTGTACACAATTCTTTAATCCACTGTATTTTTTCCAAACCCTTTGTCATTATTTTTTTATTCTCGAGATATAATACTATAACACGTAGAAATTCTCTATAATCTATGTAACCCTCACTCCAGTAAATTCCTCGATTTCTTTCTAACCATCTTACTTGCTTCTTTTCTTCATCAGACAAATAATGAAACGAATATGGTGGTTTTACTAAGAATGTTTGTGTAAGCTCCTGACTTACAATGGCCACTTCCTTCACGATAAAATTATTTTGAATATCTTTAAATCCTTGGAGGTCAACTATGATGGTATCTACGTTCATGATATCTTCTTTACGATGCTACTTAATGGTTTGTATTCAACAATGCAGTCGTTCAGAATGAGACAATAAGCGGCTGTCTGATCTGGTAGTTCCGAATCACTCTCAATTTCTACTCTTACATCTACAACAGGACCCGTCTTTAGATTCTCTGCTTGTCTAGAGCAATCAACCACAAACAGCGGTGCTAAATCTTTAAACTGTTTCTCACTTAACAACGGTTGTGGACAACGTCCGTAATACGACTGTTGAAATCTGATATATTGCTCATATAATAAAGCAATCCTGTTATTAGCAAAATTCGCGTTAAGACTTTCATATGGAAAATAAGTTGAATTAAGGTACACTTTTACGTCACGAACATTGCAGTGATCGAATTGAGACATGTCAGAACTTGCACTATTTTTCCTATTTGTCTGTAAGCCTATAATGACGTATCTTGGTTTTTCGATTTGAGATGCAGTTTTGATAGACCATGTATGCTTTGTAGTTTTAGGTAAAGCTGGATATTCGTACAGATCCCAATTTCGGTAAATCATCTGAAGCGGTCGATCTTTTTCTAACAGTTTAAGCAAAAAAATTTTTTCCTTGTCTGATACTTTAACATGTGGTACACGCCATATGATTTTGTTGATGTGAATGTCATCCACTACTTCCCCAGGGTTAAGTTTTACAGCGTTTAAATTAGTGTTACTTCGTAACAGTACCAGTTCGTGTCTACTATTTATAACGACTTTTTTAAAATCTTCCGCAAAACCGAGGATATTGCGAAGTGGGATAGAAGCAGAAAAACTTCCTTCGTTAATATTTTTTACACCGTCGATATTCCAACCCCAGGCGTTAGACATCTTTGATTCACTCTCATTCATTGATATTAACGATTTCATGGTTGTAGTTATACCAGCATTTTTTATTTTATCTATCTCTACTCCATTTAGCTCATACCTAATATCTTGAAATAGGTAAAGTAGAGCATTGTTGGTGAATTGGACACTAGTAGCTTTGTCTTTCGGATCCTTTTTGCTGACTATAACGGTTCCTTCCAAATATAAAGTGCTAGCTGACGGTAATATGTACAGGTCCTGTTGGTTGATAGGTATACGTATTTCATCATTTCTATTAAAACTTGTTACGTAGGGTTTGTAAGAATGAAATTCTATGCCTTCTATCGTGGTGTCGTAAGTCGGAGTGGATAAAACGTCTAAGATGTTCATTCTAGTAATCCGATTGCTTTCAGGAATGCTTTATTGTCTTTGGTTAATTTTATTTTCTTCTTAGAGCGGGGTCTTGTATGGCGGATAGCTCGAGTAGAACTGATATGTTTTACTTGTTGAGGTACATATTTATTGTAGTCAATCATTTTTTCGTCTGAGATGCAAATACAGCTGCACTTCTTCACCACGTAAATTTATTAAGCGATTCCTTATATCTAATAGCTTAATGTGAATACAGCTTATATTGTTTTGATTTATCGGAAAGTATATTGCGTTCTTCGGTATTTCTATGATCCTGTATCCAGGTGGCACGTTGAGTGCAAATTCGTGAATGATGTGACTTGGTTCGTTGTTTATAAACGACCCACTAACAATATCACATTCAACCCTGATCACGGTCGTAGGTAAAATGTTGACTGGGAACTGTGATACATGCCATTTATTACCTTTTAAAATCTGCTTATTAAATCCTAACAGTCTTCTGAAAGAGCCTTCTTTGTTAAAATCAATGTCTTTTGTACAGAAAATAGTAGTTTTTAACGTATTGTTATTGCACAGTAGTTTTATAGTTGCATCATTTATTTCAGTTTTTAAATAATCACTGATATCTTGCAATTCATAAGTGCCTTCCGGTATTTCAATAACTTCGTTAGAGCCATAATAAAACTTATTATTACTTTTGTCAACATTTGGAATTGAATTAAATGTTGAAAATTGCAATAAGGCACACTCATAAGCACCATCTAGTTGCAATGTATTTGGATAGTATGTAGATAACGTTGACGAATTTCCAGTTATTGACAATGTGAGTGACATTGTGATAATGCTTGAATTCAAAGAAAAACATACATTTTATAATTTTTTATTCCAAAAAGTTAGCAGGTACTCTAAACATAAGTGACCACAATTTACTGTATTGAATCTTTGATATCTTGTGTAGTTATAATAAACATTACAATTCTTAAAATATCGCATTAATTCTGCTGGAGGTTTTAAATCTCCATAGCTATCAAAATATTCACAATACTTGTATAATTTAACATAAGCTACCCAATGAGTTCCTTCGTTCTTAGAATCGTCTAAGTTTACAATAGCGCATTCAATTCTCTTCGGTTTTCTTGGTAACTGATCCTTCATGTAGATCCCTCGGAAATATGGGATGTCTCTTGCATACTTTTGAATATCTACATTAGTCAGAGGACGATCAGGTAGCAAACTTTCTAGTTTTTTGATGATTTTATAAACAATCCTTTACCATTTTTGTACGGTTTAATGTATAAACCCTTGCCCAGCACCGAACCTTCCATAGCCTTATTGTGTCGTTCTGTTTCTCGCAAATTTTGCTGAGCTGCTTTGTAATCGTTTACAGTTTTTGCAATACCAGCAGCACCACCAGCTAAAGCGCCTAAAGCTGATAAACCAGCGAAAATAGGGATTAAAGGCAGGACCCCTCCAGTTTTTGGCAAAGGTATTACTCGCGGTACTCGAATTCGATTAATTTCTGGAAACATTTTTTTAGCTGCTAAATAAGCAACTTTAATCAAAGTTTTACTATTCTTAGGCTTCAATTTTTTTATTTTTGCTCTTATTTTTGAAACCAAGCTTCTGAAGGTTTTAACTCCGGAACCAGACTTCAGTTTTGCTTTCATAACCTTGCTCACTAGCCATGAGCTTAACTTTTCACCTTTTCCCGCATCTTTTGATTTAAGTCTTTGTTTGGCCATGTTGAGTAATTGTAAGTCAGCTTTGTGACGATGGGATAGATCTGTATGATTTGCGTAAGCAATGTCGTGGTGCATGCAAGCTTCATCTAGCTTATTTACACCTCGATCACCTCGTAATAAACGTTTTTGAAGTTTAGTTCCTGGTCCGCAATAATTGTATCCAGGCAAATGAACTTCAAACGGTAGATTATTGATTATGTTATTTACTAGTCCACCACCCTGCATTACTCGAAGTGTAATGATAGGAATGTTACATCAGCATTAGTTATATATCTTAACTCATTATTGCAGCTTTATCAATCCAACTGTTTTCTTCATCGTTTAGACCTAACCATTTGACGAACAGTTTACGTCCTTTTCTTTTTAAAACTTTTTCTATCAAATAAACATTAGGATGATTAGATTTTTGAAGTTCTTGCTCATAAAATGCTCCTACTATATCTTTCTTTCGTTGATCTTCTATGTGGTATGTTACTGGTATGGTTTTATTTATCTTCTTAATAGTAAATAGTTCAGTTGACCAATTGGGGGTGTAACCTTTTTCGAAATTGTGTTTGTATTTACTGATACGAACACAGTCACCAACTTTGAACTTAGGCAGTCGTTTGATGGATATATGTTTGTATGTTTTTTTAATATTTTCTTTTATTACTGATTCATTAGATTTATTCACATCAACCGGTTTACATCTAATAGTTCGATGGATTGTGTTGTTATATGTCTTCAGTATATCTTCTAATGTTGAACCTAACCATTTAAAGTTTCCATTCAAACTAAAAGATTTATATAATTTATTTTTAACCGTTTTAATCAGTCGTTCTACGATCGAAGCTTTTTTTGTGGAAAACGATGAGTAATGATTAATGTTGTACGTCTTCATGAGCGTTTGAAACGTGCTATTATAAAACTCTGTCCCCATATCAGTTTGTAAATTAACAGGATGCCGATGAGTGCTAAGCAGTATACGTTCAAATGCCCTACTAACCTCAAATTTATTTTTCGATTTTAATGGCTCTGTCCAGGCGTATTTTGAAAAACAGTCAATCACTACTAAAACGTAATTATGTCCTTTATTATACGTTCTCAAGTTTTGCATGTCCATAAGATCTGCTTGCCACAAGTCGTCAATTCCCTTAAGAATAACACAACGTCGAAGAAAATTTCTTCGTGCTGCTTTGTGTATTTCATTTACAATTTGCTGTTTTGACATTACGGAGTCTTTTTTATTAATTTATTTACATCTGCTTTAGTGTAAAACTTATCTTCCAATTGAATTAAAACCTCAGGTATCTTTGCTTTTAAAGTATCCTGAGCTATCTTGTGTACGTCTAATATGATTCGAGATCGTAATGAACCAATCAATTTATCAAATTCTCTTATCGTTTTAGTATTCAATCGATCCACATAATCCTTATTAACAGCATCGTCTAATTCTACGGGAGGTTTAATTCCTCCCAATCTAGAATTTTTCAGATTGAAATTTCCATTTTCTGATTTTAGTAATGCGTTTTCGTTAAAGTCAAATATTTCTGATAAACGCATTCTTTTATGAATAAAATGACCGAACTTATCGACATTCATGATTAGGGTGTATTGTAATGAATGGTCAATGATAAAATGAAACATAAAAAAAATACTTTACTTATTTATTACTTTACTTTCACGTAATTCTTCAATAATAGATATTATTTCGTTGTCTAAACCTGTGTTACCAGCATCTCGAGATGCAATTAATAATTTTAACCTTTCCACTAATTCGTTCGGATCATCCCAATACACAAAATCTACGTTTTTCTTCCATTTTTTTGTCAGCGGTAGTCCTTTTCCTTTCGATTGGATACCCTGAACTGTATTTCGCAGTTTGAAAAGAGGTTTAATTACTTGCAAATATTTTTGTCCCTTATAACTTTTTATTGGCTTACTTGGATCAAAGCCTCGTCGATGTGCATTTGTTTCGATTAGCATCGATTTATAATGTTGCATATCACTATCTGTAACCAAGTTCAGGTCCACGTCTTTCTTTAACAGCAACTGCTTCAAACCAGGCGTATTACGGTATTTACGTCCTGCCACGATGATGTATTGATCATTGATAGTTATGCGAGCAGAACCTAACATTAGGTTCCCACGTTCTACACTAACACCAAACGGTATGTCTGTTAACGCATCTGAAGATACTGACCAGGATGACGTATCACCTACTGATTTATATGAAATGTCACTGTCGCTATCAGATTCGTATTCGTTTTCATCTTCCTTGCTGCTTTGATAGTCAGGTTCCTTGTGCAAAGTTTTATCAATAAATGGAACTTCGGTCTCTTCATCTTCCATAGCATGCACGAGAGGAGTTTGCTGACTGGCGCTAGCAATTAAATTGAGAGGTTCTGTTACAGGCTTGAAAACCGATTCCAGTGCTTGTTTATTGTTAATCTCATCATCTCTCATTTTTCGTACTTTTTTCTTCACAGCTTCTGCTGCATCAACAATTTGCCTTTTCAATGATTTATCCATATTTTAAAAATAGGTCACAATTGATTAGGGGTTGTCTGACGAATAATATTACCGCACAGGTAACGGTCTTATATATAACTCATGTTCCTAATCAAAGACTACGAAAGTGTCAAATTTATTTCTGTAACAACCTTTATTCTTGGGACAGTCTTTATTAATTACAACATAATTAAAGGGTTCCCTCCATATTTTAGAACACATTTCACGAAATTCAATCCATGTCATGTCTGTATTAACATGTTCATCATATACGTGCCTCATATTTATTTCATCTTGTTTAAAAAGTACGATTACATTCGCGTTGTCTCTTACTAACTGTTTCGGGATTTTAGTGTATGTTTGATTCACATAAATACAATCAATGTTCTTATGTCTCCCCATCGCAAAATAATCACGCATGTTATTTTGATTTTCACATGCAACATCATCAAATATGATAACAGAATACGGTTTTGCGTCTTGAACACTTAATACCTCTTCATTTTCACAATATTTCTGAAATGAAAGGCTTGGTACACGTTGCAAAACTCGTTCTAAAAAAATATACTTCGGTTGATGTAGGGTTTTTGAATAAACATACACATTTTGAAATCTTAAACCATTCTCATGTATTAGAAGACCAATCAGTAAATTAGTTTTTCCACAATTTGATGGTCCACAAATAATGCACCGAACCGAATTAGGCAATAATTCTCCATGACGTAAATCAGACTTTCCAGCCTCAACGCAGATTCTGTTTAAATCTAACGATTGTGATTGTTTTACAAATTTCATGGCCACCGGTTGAAATGGTTTGATTAATAATGAGTAGATTCATTTATTACATCGACATATATATAAAATAATATAAATCCGGTTAGGTTTAAAAACTGGAAAAGTGGAATAGGGTTGAATTGTAAATCTTTGTTGATGTAGTGAAGTAGTGCAGTGGAACAGCGCCCAGACCAAACACTCGATGATATCTTAATCAAGGTAAGCTCATATGTTGCACGATCTCGAAGTATTATTGGGCGTCCTACTCCACCGAGAGTGGATGAGGCGAACGGAGTGAGCCTCAGAAACGGAAGGTGGAGTAGGACGCCCAATAATACCCTACTGATAACGTTCTAAAGGCCTCATGATGAATGTATGAAAAAGCAAAAGATAAGAAGACAATAAGAAACATTACTTGCAGTCTAATGTTGTTCTAAATGTATCCAATGATTAATGAAATTGTAGACAGAACATGTTAATAGTTGTGAGAAATCAAATGTGAAAATGGTAAACTATGAGAATTGTACATAAACTTATAAATGTATGGAAAACATTACATTTAAAATCAGATACAAATGTGTATGACCAGGATTACCAAGAGTAAAGAATTCTAATACAATTTTTATATTTGACAAGCAATTTTGATTAACTTATTTATGTACCATTTTAATAAATGCCTTTGGATAAGACTGTTTATTTGATTTGTTCCTTGTTAGTACTTTTAGAATAAAATTGCATAGGTAAGTATTAAACCTACCTATTATGACTTTTATTCATAGCGTTTTTCAGTTACATAACTATTACCCGTGGTCCACCTACATAGTTCACCTAACTGTACCAGGCAGGGCTAAAATTATGTCACTCAAATTGTAAAGATTAATTCATTTTTGCCTACTAAAAATGCATTTATTTTAAAAAAACCAGTGAAGCCATGCACATCACAGTGCCTTTCATTAGGAAATAGATCCCCAATGAGTCCCACTGCGTTAAACCAACATTATAAAGTCTTACAGTAGGATATGGTGGTGGTAAAACCAAAAATGTTTCATTGTAGTTATGTAACAATCAAGATGTAATGTGTATGCTATGCTGCTATTACACATACCAGGCAAATAGAAAATCGTAAGAGATTAGACGTATTATGTTGGTTGTTTATTTGTGCCATGTACTATTAACTAGAAATAACAGGAGATACTTTATTCAATGAAATTCTAAATTATCAAACCAGTGATTAAATACAAACTGGTAGCTATTTTTCCCCAATGGTAATTTTCTTAAGGTAGGATGACCTAATCTTAATAATTGTGGACATTTCACACGGCAATGCCTGGCCTTAAACTAAGCAAAGCTTGAGCCAGATAACTGATATAGTACTTTTTGTTTGTAAATACATACCTAGGTATTATAACTATAGAGAAACACCCAGACACAGAACAAACATCAATGTTCATCACAAATTCAAATCAAATTGAAATAATTAATTCATCATAGATCTTATAAACACACAAGCTGCCCTCCATGGTTTCACTCATATGATGATGATGAATCAAAACTTATACCCTATATTCATCAGGCATAATGTAGGATTCAAATGGTGTAAGAATTTTTCAAATTGGTCCACTAGTTTTGGATACTACTTACTCAATTCAAACAAACAAATCTTTCCTCTTTATAAAATTAGTATAGATAGTTATAATTTTCCCTAAGTATTTATTAGCTATAACACTTAGAATGGTCACTAGTAGTTACACCAGGAATCCAACCTCTGGACAGAAACAAGTACTTCAACTTCAACTTCCTTATGGCTTTTGTAGGGGAGCCACTACAATTTCAACCAATGTCACGTAGTACGATAGACCACCAAACAAAGGAGGAATGTTCGGTAAAAGAGATCTGAATGGTAACTTATGTATTTATCCAAGCAGAAGAGATAGTGATAACATCTGGAACAAAGATAGTTATTCTAACTACAAGACATACACAAACACAAACTCAACCACAAGATATATAGATAATTTAGTAAAGGAACAATTTCAAGTTATGCGGAATTACACCATGTAGGTATTTATAACTTAATTTTATTTCTCTGAATATATTTACAAAGTTTAACAATGAAAGGGGTACATACAAGGGAGAGGACACATTTGAAGGAGATGGGACGAGGGATATCAGGAGGAATTATATCATATAGGGAACAGTCATATTTGGGACAGCAAAAAAATAAATCCACATCAGAAACAAGTACAAATATAACATTTTAATATATATGTATAGAGATAATAACAGTAGCTATAACAATTTACTACTACAACTTACAGTACAATAATATTATATACTTACAGTAAGTTTTAGATAAAAAGCTATATTGAATTACTATTCATCTTCTCCTTTTTTTTTCTTCTTGTTTGTATCAAAGTTTGTATGGATATTTATATATATTTATTTATCATAATATTATTAATTTTAATTATATTTTTCTTCTTCTTCTTGGTATGTATTTTAGAAAAAATCTGATTAATCTATGGTATGTATTTATCTTCTTGTTTGTATGGATTTTATAGTACAATTAAGGTGCGTTCGCTTAGCTCATAAGGGCATTGGTGGCGTTGTCATTGATGCCTCTTTTGTTATAGCGTTCGTAAAGCTCAAAAACGTTATTTTTGCCTCTTCTGCCACTTTTGCCCACACCCTATTCAAACGCTCAACTGACCATAAGACCTAAAATCGTATGATTATGCTGTCAAATGACTATCACAAAGCACTATGCTCCGGACGTGGGTCAAAAATTGCACTTTTCGGTGGCAAAAATACCTCTTTTTTAGCTTTCCAAACGCTGAACAAAATGAGGCATGAACGACATTTTCACCCACAGATTCCCAATTCGGTATGTAAAGTTTTTTTTTGGTATTTTTTTTATATTTTTATTTCGTAGATTAGGTCATTATAAGAAACTAATTTCAATATTTTTGTTTTATATTCAGTAGTTATTTTATAATATTTTTTTGAAAATTTGAATCCTATGACGTCACTTTTTTGCACAAATATGTAGTTGCGTTGAGGAGCCAAGAAAAGCACGCGAGTAAAAAAAAAGAAACTAGAACACTTGACAGTGACACCTACTAATTCGTAAGTCTCTATTCAATCAAAACAAAAGTGCAAAAAAGTGACGTCATTTAGAGGTCAATTAAAGTCGAATTATTTCATCGTTTTTTGTTAAAATAAATGGCATCTTATCGTTTTAAAAGGTCAGAGTAGAAAAATAAGGGTTTGTAACATAAAATCTCGAAATGGTTTCGGAATTGGCATAGGTTAATTTTTTTTAGCATACCGAATTCGAACGCCCCTTGTGAGCGTTTTTAGCGTTATTTTCGCTTAAAACGCTCAGAAGTGACCTATTCGAACGCACTATTAGTTGATAATACCATAGATTAATCAGCATTTAATCAGACTATACTAAAGGTTAATAAAGTCCGGCAAGAATAACTCGGCGCGGCTGTGCGCCACTGTGTTCAATGTCAGTGTTGCCACTGCACAGAAGATGACGCGAAAATTGGGAAAAAAATGAAATTTAGTTCAATGATTTACGGATTTACTTGAGGAGATAACAGACCGAGAGCCCATGGACGCCAAACCTTTGTCATTTTATTATTAGTAGTATTTATTTAATTTACTTGCCGGCCTTTGTACTCGTATTAACAGAAATATTAAAACATAGATGAATACTGATATCTTTTTAACTAAGTTAGAATTAAAGGTGAGTGTGTTGGGGTTCGACCAAAATATAACAGTTTTTGTTAGTACATTATTTATTACTAGAATATGTGTGATCTAATAAATGATCTTCTAGATCTTCCAAGTCCGACGCAGAACTGTCAGATGAGGTATCACTGTCGCTAGCAAGACATATTAAAACTTTCTAAGTTGACATCATCATTGTGATATTCATCTTCTAATCGCAATGCGTTTTCCATGTAGCAGCCGTTATAGTCTGAAAAGCATCTTGTGCCAGACCCAATATTTCCGATTTCGATCGACCCACATTAAATTCTGCCACCTTGCGCTTTACCGTCGCCCAAACTAGCTCTATCGGGTTCAGGTCGCAATGATAAGGCGGTAATCTCACAACTTGGTGCCCATGCTATTTTCAACATGGTGAGTTTCCAACATTATCAATGCCATTTTGTGTTTACAATATCATTCATAATTAGCTATCGAATCATACAGTTGGCATCGAATTATTGACCGTACAATACTGGCTGTGCATTATCAACACGGATCGATCAGTACAGGCAATATAACGTAGCCAGGAACAGCCAATCATGTATTTCAAATCCATGTAGGTACACGTATTATTGGCCGTGCATTATTGGCTGTACATTATTTGACTGTGCATTATTATGATTATACATTATTGCCTCCCAAATAAAATGTTTGTTTGAATTTGATTTTCTTACACTCTGTTAAGCAGATTCACTGAAGAAAAGGCAGTAAGGTCGTCAAGACTATAGCCAGGCCAAAAAAGGCCGAAGGAAAAAATAAAAAAAAAACAATTTTTCTTACGCGTACGCGTTATTGACGCGTTGTTTTCCTACTGTAATTGGAATGTCATTCGTTTTTTTTGCTAGATCTGTTGTGTTGAGTTGTCGTCTCATATATACAAAATTTTCTCTATGGTTGTCGCTGACGGTCCTCAAGCTTAGTATACTTTATTATTTTCAGCTATATTTTGTTGACAAAATTATCTTGTGTTTTTTTTGTACTGGGGTATTGCTATAAAGAGTTTATATTAATATCTATCTATCTATACTAACCCTGCGAGCATTCGACTAGATAAAGTAAAATTAAATACAATAATAGAAAATATCTATCTGGTATAATATGAAGTAGCAGAGTTGTAAAATTCTCCGCAGCAGAAGCATGGCGCTAATGTCGCAGCCAATTTTTGAGGCTAAGATACTTTTCTCTCTCCAGTAAATACTCTTATCTATGGATTACAAGATGGAAATCACTAATGCAAAGAACGGGACGCTAGCAGGAAGTTATTTTTTTAAGTGCCATCCAATTTGACGGAACATAATCGCACGCTCGTCTTCCATTTGTGACGTAGTGACGTGGAAAGCATTAGTGACGAGGAAGTCGAGTGCGCGGGTATCGATATCGATATCGGTAAATAGGGATGTGCTGTTTGATATCGAGGTAGCAAGACGCGTTCCTATCTATATTGTATAATAAATATTAATATATTGTTATGTAAACCTACATATTCCTTCAGACATCTGACATCAGCCTGTACGAGATTAGAATGGCATTGAATCAGCTTAAGAACAACAAGGTGCCTGGTGACGACGGTATCACATCTGAGCTTCTGAAAGCGGGTGGAACACCGGTACTTAAAGTCCTCCAGAAGCTCTTTAATACCGTCTTACTCGAAGGTTCAACGCCAGAAGCATGGAACAAAAGCGTGGTGGTGCTGTTCTTCAAGAAAGGTGACAACACTTTACTTAAAAATTACAGACCCATCTCGCTTTTGAGCCATGTTTATAAGCTGTTTTCGAAGGTCATAAAGAACCGTCTCAGTCGCAGGTTTGATGAATTCCAGCCTCCGGAACAAGCCGGTTTCCGAAAAGGCTACAGTACCATAGACTACATCCACACGCTACGGCAAGTTATACAGAAGACCGAAGAGTATAACTTGCCTCTTTGTTTAGCATTTGTGGACTATGAGAAAGCCTTTGATTCGATCGAGACGTGGGCAGTGCTTGAGTCTCTCCAGCGGTGCCGTATTGACTATCGGTATATTGAAATGCTGAAGTGTTTGTACCAAAACGCCTACATGTCAGTCCGAGTACAGGAGCAGAGTTCGAAGGCAATTCCATTGCAAAGAGGCGTGAGACAGGGAGACGTTATATCTCCAAAACTGTTAACCGCTACATTGGAAGACGCCAGAACGCAAGATGCATCAGCATCATCGACGTTTGTTCATACAACACCTCAAACTTCACTGGAGCAGTTGTGCCAGCGAACCAAGGCCATACTCCGCTATGTGAAGGAGTTAGGTTGGCTTGAGTAAATGCTGGCAGGGGGGAATGCACAAAACACCCCAAGCGGGATGTCAGTGCAGGCCTCATCGCCCCCAAAACGAATAAGAATTGGAAGACGACTTCAAGCTTCTGGAATGGCAAGGACTTGGCATCAATATTAACGGCGAATACATCACTCACCTTCGATTTGCCGACGATATTGTAGTCATGGCAGAATCCATGGAAGACCTCAGTACAATGCTCGAAATGCATCGAGTTTCCCAACGGGTAGTCTTAAGATGAACATGGACAAGACGAAAATTATGTCTAATGCCCATGTTGTACCTACCCCAATATCAGTTGGGAACTCAGTTCTCGAAGTTGTTGACGAGTACATCTACCTGGGACAGACAGTCAAACTAGGCAGGTCCAACCTCGAGAAAGAGGTCAATCGTCGAATCCATCTCTAAGCTGGACCTACCTAGTTTGACTGTTGGCCTAGATAGATGTATTTGTCAACAACTTCGAGAACTGATTTTAATGTTATTTGACGGTTTAACTTACGCGGTAGGTATAGAGCTGCGTTCACGCTAGTACTCACTAGCAGTACTAGCGCGAACGCAGCCGGGTGCGCACGTACTCCAGGAAGAACTGGCACGGATGGTCACGAAACCGGTCGAGATATTCGACTATACCTACCGCGTAAGTTAAACCGTCAAATAACATTAAAATGATGCCCTTCGCATCCAATACAACAATGCCTTCAGGGCACTATTGAAGCTGCCACGATGGTGCAGTGCATCAGGGATGTTTGCAGACGGCTTCGCAGCAATCTTGCGCAAGCCAGTCACGTCCCTGATGCGGCGCGTGCGTGGCAGCTCTAACAGTTACCTGCAGATGTTCGCCTGGAGGATGGATCTGGACTGCCCAATCATGCGGCACTGGACCAGGCTGCACATTGAGCACTTCGGATCCAAGCCTCATTTTAGACTGAGATAAGATTATTTGATTTCGGTTTTGTCCCTACTTGTTTATTTTTTGTATGACCTTAATTTCTGACATTTCTTTTTATTTTAGATTAAGTTGAAAATTTTTAAATCTATATTTTTTTTAATATGGTGTAATTTGAATCGTATATGTACTTATTGTAAGTTGGATCAACTGTGTCTGAAATAAATGATTTTTAATTTAATTTAATTTTAATTTAAAATGTGTAATACTTACGAATGTTTCATTCGAGAACTGAGTTCCCAACTGATACTGGGGTAGGCACAACATGGGCATTAGACATAATTTTAGTCTTGTCCATGTTCATCTTAAGGCCTACCCGTTGGGAAAGTCGATGGAGGCCTTCGAGCATTGTCCTGAGGTCTTCCATGGATTCTGCCATGACTACAATATCGTCGGCAAATCGAAGGTGAGTGATATATTCGCCGTTGATGTTGATGCCGAGTCCTTGCAATTCCAGAAGCTTGAAGGCGTCGCCCAATGCTGCGGTGAAAAGTTTCGAGATATTACATCTCCTTGTCTCACGCCTCTTTGCAATAAAATTGCCTTCGAACTCTACTCCTGTACTCGGACTGACATGTTGGCGTAATTGTATAAACACTTCAATATACTGATAGTCAATATGGCACCGCTGGAGAGACTCAAGCACTGCCCACGTCTCGATCAAATCAAAGGCTTTCTCATAGTCCACAAACGCTAAACAAAGAGGCAAGTTACACTCTTCGGTCTTCTGTATAACTTGGATTAGCGTGTGGATGTGGTCGATGGTACTATAGACTTTCCGGAAACCTGCTTGTTCCGGAGGCTGGAATTTAACAAACGTGCGACTGAGACGTTTCATGATGACCTTCGAAAACAGCTTATAAAAATGGTTCAAAAGCGAGATAGGTCTGTAATTCTTCATCAAGGTGTTGGTTATGGTGTCCTCACCCGCTCTACGGACTTCCGATAACCCTACGGGACTGACTGGGACATCCCAGTGTAACCTACTCATTTCTTCTTCCAGCGCGTCAATCTTCTCGTCTGTCCTCATCGTGTGTATGGTATGTGTTACAAGGGCCAGTCATCGTTGTTGAGGGTGGTAGCCGGGCGTCTGCCGGGGATTCTTAGCACCCCATGCCCCGCCGTTAGCGTGGCTGCTACTGTAGCCAGTAATAGCGAGGCTGCCGGGGACTGGGGGTCTGGTTCTATTTGTCATGTTCATGGGGTGATTTTTGCCAATACTCGCCTTGCTTGGCAGGCGGGTTGGCGAGCGCACTTTATGTAGGTGTGTTGTACTTAGACGGTGCTGCTGCCCACCTTCTGGTTAGGTATCCCTTAGCCGTCTTTTACAGCACCCGCGGGAAGAGTTCGGGGGGTACAATTCTAAACTGGCACCCCACGGCATATTATTTACGAAATGTTACGAGTACAATAAATTATCATTTCTTAACTTCAATTTTGTCTTATAATAATTATATTAAATTAAAATATTCAATATAGAGTGCCTTTTTCTGTAGAGATTTCTTGTTTTGTATTGTTTATCCGTTAATAGTGCAGTATCTTTGGTGTTTGTACTTGGGTCTGCACTGCATTATAAGAATCCCTAATTTGTAACAGCATGGTCTTCACATAGTCTATAGTCAACTCCATAATGTTTGAGTTTTCCATTGCAAGTCTCATTGGTTGAACATATTTCGTTAAGCCTTGTAGCTTTAACAAAAGTCTACAGTGGTTGTTTAGACCTTTATCTTCAAAAGCGACCTTAAAACTTACCATGCCTCCTTCGCCATTTTTGCATATCTCACGTGAACCAGGCAATGTCAGCTGATGAAGAAATGTTCATTTTTGCAAAATAGCATAAAATATGTCAGTCTCATTATTGTCAACACGCGTTACATCAGGGTTCTTACTATCAGCTTCGTTCTTAAAAGAACTGCACGGAACTTGCATGGTTTGTATTAGTAAATCATACCATGACGCTCATTTAGGTGAACTGTTTGAATATTGTTTTCTCAAATTTGAATGGATAATATTTTCTCTGGCATTCTAACAATTTATTATAAACAACTTGCAGACACCTAGACGTTTGTAAGCTAATAAACTGAGTGGATTTTGAGCGACATGTTAACGATAGTCCATACAAAAAAAAACAGGTGAACGGTTTTTCTTCGGTTCTTGAATAGTAGGCCCGGGCAGGCCTGCTTTGAAGTTGTCATGGTAAGAATAAACCGGGCAGTTGTCGAGAAGTCCTGCTTTAAAAGCTCATAGTAAGGCCCCTGGACCCCAGTAAAATAAAGGCGATAGTTGTTGCACCGGCACCTGGTGACGTCACTCAACTCAGGTCGTTTATCGGATTGGTTAATTACTACACGAAATTTGTACCGAGTCTCAGTACTATCTTAGCCCCGGTGCATCAACTATTTCGCAAACAGCTTCCTTGGGTTTGGTCAAACCAATGCGTTCGATAATGTTAAAGTAGCCATATTAAGTAGTGATGTGTTGGTTCATTACAGCCCCGAACTACCACTGGTGTTAGCTGTAGACAGTAGCTCGTATGGCATCGGCAGCGTATTATTGCGTCGTCTCAAGAACAGTGAAGAGCGACCTATATGTTTTGCGCCGCCGTCACTAACAGCAGCCGAGCGAGCGTAGGCGTCGCGTCGGCGGCAACCCTTGACCTACAGCGACCCTTGCAGTTGTGACGTGCTGACGATGATCTTCAAAGTTAGAAAGTCGACGGCTGCCGCCGAAGCATCAACAACTGGCGTCGACGCGTGTCAACAGCTGCTCGTCTTCTCGTCTCTTGCTCGTCAGTTACCTCTGTCGTTGGCAACATGCTGCTCGTGTGTAAGAGCTCAATGTGTAAGAACACATGCTGCTTATTTTTGATAAGTCGACTATTTCCTAGTATATTTTAGTCTATGGTTTGACTACTTGATAAGTGTAGCCAGTATCCGTTAGATGTTGCCATTTCATTTGGTAAATATATTTAATAATATATTTAATTAATATATAATTTAATTATAATAAGCTATTTATTCTAATCATCTATTGACAGCAACTAGTATTATATTCTTTTTCATTGACAGAGGAACTGTACTTAACTAGTGTACATAACAGCGAAAGACTGCTAATCTAAGTTGAATGAGATGACAATAAGAAAAACGTATCACTCTGTACGAGTAGGACTTCAATTAATTTGCGATTCCAGTTTGTTAAGCGACTTCACAAAAGGAGGAGGTTTCTCAATTCGACCGTATACATTTATATATATATATATATATATATATAATTTTTATGTGTGTTCGAAGATAACTTCATCGTTTATGAACCGATTTTGATTATTATTTTTTTGTTTAATAGAATATATTTCCGTGGTAGTACCATTAAATTTCATCAAATTCTGTTAAGCAGTCTTTGAGTTATACTTCAATAACTAACGGTGTATTTCCGTAACTAACACGATATTTTTTTTTATCATTAAACAGAACCGATTTCTACACTAAAAATAGTAAAATAACTTGTCGAAGTCGGTACCAGGCATGAAATATTGAGATAATAGGATACTTTTGAACTATCATGGTACCGACTTCAACAAGTTTTTGACAAAAAAAAAATTCGATTCTAGTCATGATCAAATGGGCAATCATGGTCAATACTAGACATGGCCAGAAAATTGAGAGAATTTTTCATGAACATTGCAGTGTTTGAAAAATAAAACGAAACATACGGTATGCTGTACACGTTTTCTAGAAAACAAATACCAAAAAATGGAATCGACTTAATAAGTGTAAAAGAAAAAGAAAAATCATTATTTCGAACATAACACCAAACATCGTACACACAACAGCAAACTATATAAAATAAAAACATCACAAAGTAGTTACTATTTATGTAAGTATAAACTATAATTTTTTTGACTCAAAAAAATAAGAATTACCAATATAATTATAATAATTAATACAATTATAATTAAGTTATAGCGTGACCAAGAAAAATAAGGGTTAATTTTCATATACGAGTATTATTATATAGAGATTCACAAACTAGTATAGATGATACAGATTTGACGATAGGCAAATGTCAAAACAATAGGAGCACATATACAAAGAAGAAACTGGTGAGTACAAAAAAAAAGTCACTGTCTGTTGATGACAAGAGAGGTATATTACCGAGGTTACTGAACAAGTGGTTTCATTTTATACTCTATAGCGTTGTAATACGAAATATTTTTTAGTGCAGAGGGTTTCTGTGTTTGTAGTTTGCGTCCGTGTCAAATAGTTCGAACGAAACGTAATCGTGTTTCGAATCGAAATATTTCATGATTTGTCGTCGCGTAGGATTTTTATCTGTTTCGTTTATTGTTTTGCATCAATGTATACATTAATTAAATGATTTATATGTAGCGATAGTGATAAATGCTTTAGATTATATTGAATGTGTTATTTTTAGTTATGGAATATCATTATTCGGATCTTTGTTTGCCCAATGATCCCATGTCGGGTGGGTAATAATTTTCGGAAGCTAAGGAATCGATACTGCCTCCTAGTACTTGTTGCTTGATTCTTTTCTTCCTTCTTCCTTCCTATTTCGTGCCACTTTTTATGCCTGTACTCTGAATTATTTAGCCTTTTAAGAGTCTTAACTTTTGCTGAACTTTTTACGTCAATAGTAAAATTACCAGATATCAGATTTATGAATGTAAATAACATATTTAATTTTTTTTTGTTATTTGTTACATCTACAAGCGACAAGGCTAAATCCGAGATAAACAACGAAATTAATGTTATACTAAGAATGTACTTGTTTCTTAAAAACATTGACAAGTGAAAGCTAAATATGAAATGAATATCTAATCTAAGTAATTCTGAATTCAAGTGATTTAGAATATATGTCCAAATAGTTTGCTATGTTTTCAGCTCAATACACCCAAGAGTTTACTACACAATATTTAATACCAAGCCATGCAGCAGAGTATGAAGTCAGAAGTAACATCCTTGTTGATGGTGGAGACAGGTTTGGGGTTTCCACTGTGGTATTTGATAAGTACGAGGAACTCATATGGATGGGGAATCAGGGAGTAAGTAAAAACTACTAAGATATATAAAAGTTATTATCACTGATAGATATTCCATCAAAGGTCATGCGGCCAGATACAATAGAAATTTCATTGTTATAATGACATCGACTCTTGAACAGATAATAGGTATTATAAATTTGCATGTCACTTGTTTGTCCCTATTTTAAGCTTAACCTTTCTTGTTAACATATAAAACAATACATACTTGAAAATTGGGTGGCATGTGAATAAACAACCCAACCAATATTGACGAGTTTTTGCAATGATAGACTTTAGTGCTGAAAAGATCTCAGGATACTTTTATCTTGGTAATCCTATTGGTAAAACTGGGTAAACTAGAGACATAAGCAAGGATGATACTATTATTTAAATAAAGACAATATGATATGCATACATAAATAGATATTACTTTTCTTTCTGAATACTTGATGAGCCTCATCCAAAGGTTAGTTAATAGAGTCATAAACATCAACAATGTATTTGTGATGCTCCTAGTGTTACCAATATCTGTAGGCAATAGTGGTTGCTTTCCATGAGGTGTGTCCTGTCTGCTTCTTTGGCAACTAAAGCATAAGAATAGAACAGTGGATTTAAATGATTATAATGCTATCACTGGAGGAGTTGGGCCAGCAACCTAAGTCCATATCCTATTGCATTAACATTTTTGCAGACTTGGGCCTAGCCAAACACACCATGAGATTGTAAGAAATAAACAGATTAATTTTATATTTCAGTCTATTAAGTATAAAATTGATATTACATTTAAGAAAATGTATATTTAAGCAACATAAGTACTTGGTGGTTTACATTACTATGCATCTATCTTATGTTATCTATGTTTGCTCAAATGCAGGACAGTAACAGAATTTTACAAATACTTATTTATCTACCTCAAGGTATTAAAGGTACATTCTTTTTTATACTAACACTGAAAGGCAAATATTCAAATGCATCTCAAAACCATTAACTGCCCCTGTCTCAACTCCCCAAATGATTTCAAAATTACTATGTTTTTGCCTATTAGATAACAATTAGGCTTAGGCCTTATAGTACTAATTAGGGTTAATAAGCATTCAACATAATTCATTCATCAAATCAAGTGCCCATGAATCTTTTATTGGTAACTGTGTTTACAAAAACTACTTTTTATTGCATGGTACAATTTTAGTAACTACTTACAAAAATATTATATGACTTATACAGAAACTGTGTATATGTAATATGTTATGTTAAATTGTTGTAACATAACATAATATTACCAATCAGTCGTATGAGGCCTATGCCTAAAGTTAATTATAGAGTAACATTTATTTGTTTTTTAGTATAAAAGTGTACGAACACACATTTATTTTTAGATATAATATATGACTTAAACACTTGTTAGATAGATCCAACTATATAGTCTTTATCACATCTGGTGATCTTTTTCAAAGAATGCTTAGCACACCCCCAATAATGACCTGGTCATTGCATATTTTTCAGTAAATATGAGTGAAAACCATGTTAGTTTTTATAATGTATTATTTTTACGTAAATTAATTATATTGAATGAAAATATTGTTACTGTTTAGTGAAATCAAGTTTTGCAATAAAATTTTGGGTTATTCCTGTTGTCCCCCAGATGGGAAACCGGAATTATTTTTCTCCTGTCCCTCAGTGGATGCCAATCAGAATTAACAATAACAGTATTGAAAAATAAACATTTCTAATTTTTAGAAAAACTTAATAATCAACATGATAAATTATTAAAAATTAACATGTATATGGAATCAGGTATATATACAATGGCATAAAAGTATCTTAGTAATACAGTCTTTTCTTAACGAGAATGCAATACAATAATCAGCTTAAAAAGGGCATTTCAAAATAACTAAATTCAATTCAATAGCATCCCTAGCCAATGTCTCCACACTTCATGAGATATTGGACCTAGATTCAGGTACAGATATTCAACATATCCTAGAACACGATTTTCAGCTATCTCCAGCGCCAAAACCGTGAAGATAGTATGGAGAACAATAAAATATTTGAACAATGAAAATGCCCCAGGTTATGATCTAATTTCAAAAGAGGTACTAAAAGAACTGCCGAAAAAAGCTACAGTGTTCCTCACTATGATCTACAATGGTATCCTTTGAGTACAGTACTTCCCTCAACATTGGAAAGTATCATCAATACTCATGATACTCAAACCAGGAAAACCAGCCAACGTAGTTACCTCATGTAGACCTATATTAAGCCTCCCTCAATCTCCCAAAAAAGTAAGTCTTCGAAAAAATACTATTGCGAAGATTAATTCCTATCCTGAAAAAAAACAGAGTAGTTCCTAACTATCAGTTTGGCTTATGCAACAGTGTTCAACCATCGAACAAGTTCACCAAGTCTACAACCATATTCGGAAAGCGCTTGAACAAAAACATTACTTCATGAGATAGAAAACTATCGCGAGTTATGTTCCTAGTTATGCTTTAAGACCGACTAGGGCTCGCGTAATATTTACCGGAAATAGTCTCTGACCAGTTTTGAACTTATAGTTTAAGAACTTCAAGTTCTTCTTCTGGGAGTCACTCTTGTGCATTGCGGCGAGCGCGGGCCACAACACGTAACTGGCGCTGCGACGGTCGCGCTATCAGATTTCTTCCGTCTGAACTGTCACTTGCGTCAATATCACTTTCAGTGTCACTGCCGTTGTGTTGCACGCGAGTCCTAGCCGTTCGTAAAGCATAACAATACTGCTCTTCTTGCATTTCTAGACATCCAACATGCTTTCGATAAATTATGGCACAAGGAGATTTTATCTAAAATAAAAACTTGTCTGCAACACAACTACTTCACCCTACTAGATTCTTATTTGTCAGAAATAATATTTCAAGTCAAAGAGTCACTGCTACGTCTGCTTTTTTCAATATTAAAGCAGGACTACCTCAATGATCAGTGATGGGACTAGTGTTTTACACTATCTGAACCTCTGATCTTCCTCAAGTTGATGACACATTATAGCAACATTTTCCGATGACACGGCTATTCTTGCTAATGACCACAACCCAGTAAAAGCTTCGGCATCACTTCAAAGAGGATTAGATACGATAACGAAGTGGCTAAAAAAAGGTGGATAAAAGCAAGCATAACAAAATCCATACAGGTGACATTCACTCTCAGAAAAGGTAACTGCCCTCCTGTACAGCCAGAAAATGCTACCCTTCCACATGAGGACAAAGTAAGATACTTGAGACTCCATCTTGACCTTTGTTTAACCTGTAAGGACCACATTAAGTCCAAAAGAGAAGCGCTAACTTGCGCTATAAAGATAAAGCTAGAAAATGCTACCCTTCCACATGAGGACAAAGTAAGATATTTGAGACTCCATCTTGACCGTTGTTTAACCTGTAAGGACCACATTAAGTCTAAAAAAGAAGCGCTCAACTTGCGCTATTAAGGACTATATTAGTTACTTAGACGAAACAGCAAACTTTCAATCGACAATAAAATTCTAATCTACAAAAGTATTCTCAAGCTAGATTAGACCAATGGAATTCAGCTTTGGAACATTGCTTGCAACTCCAACATATCTGTGCTGCAAAGAAGGCAATACTAAGAATCATCAATAATGTACATAACAAATTCGAAAATACACCAAAACATCGATATGCGAACTGTCAAGGAGGAAATTCGCAAATTAACAACAACCTATTAACAACGATTGAGAAACCACCCTAATAACCTGGTATCACAACTACTAAATAATAGTTATACGGCGCGACTACGAAGGAAACAAGTGCTTCTCTCTGACTCTCAGACTTTAAACTTATGAGATGTCTTCAGTGGAAGACTAGCTCTACATAACAAAGCCACCCACAAACAATCTTATGAAAGTAGAGAAAAACTGATTGTAGATAGAACACAAAATAACAAAAAAGTTTAATAGGTAATAAATATATGAAAAATACATATTTCCTAAATAAAGCTTCTGATTTGTAAAAATACAACCAATGATAACACATATAATGGAATAGCATATTTTATCTAACTATCATTAAGCCCCAATGACTGTGCTAATTCCAGATGTTTAAAATTAAAATATCACGCTTTTATTATTGTTGCAGGGAAACCAATTTTATTGTGTTTATTGCTGCTGTCTCAAAGTCTGTTTTGAATGTTTTTGGACACCAGACAGGAAGCTGTCGTTAGAACTATGATGGCCCCCGTGGTCTGTGTGCAGCAATGTGCCCTTTACGGAATATTCATATCCCGCTTTCAAAAACACAGCCATCTTGTTTATTCCCCAAGTGTAGCTCAAACTCCAAGTGGTAGCTCGGGAGCTATCACTTCGAGTATTTTCCGCCATAGCGCCAATTTTATAAATTGCATTCCTAACCCGTTTGAGAACAAGAGGGGTAAACAATAGAAACCTCTTTAAACATATTGCGCGAAAACGAAGTTTTGGAGCAACATGCTTTCTCACTCACCCACATGGTTTCAAAACTTTCGGTGGTTCAAGATGTCTGTAGCAGGTTGCTTTCTCCAAAAAAAAACTGTATTACTCAGATACTTTTATGACATGCCATATATACCTGATTCCATTTATATATAGTTTATTTTTAACGATTTGTCATATTGATTATTACATATTTATTTTCTGAAAATATATAAAATATGTAATAAATGTTTATTTTTCAATAATGTTAATGTGATTTGATTAGGAATATAATCATAAATTTAAATGGGGGTGAACAGGATTAAAATTCTCGTTGGCCCCAGGGGGGACAGCAGGAAAATAATACCTCATGTCGCCGACTGGGGGACAGCAGGAAAGACCCGCAATTTTGAGTTGTGTTTTCATTATCATCTAGCGACTGCCCGTGAATTCGTTCGCGTAGTATTCTCGGCCTTCGGCCTCGCCATAACCTCCCATCATTTCTATTTTTTTTTATGGAAGAACCTTCTACGAATTATTTAAAAAAGATTAATGAAACTGGTAGAGCCGTTGACAAGTTATAGGGTGACCAGCAGAAATAGGGGTTCATTATTATATGTACATATAGTATGTATAAATTTAATATATTTGTTTAAAAAAATTTAGTTTTCTCAATACAAACATTGAAAGAGTAAATATATGGTATGTCTAAAATTTTTTGTATAGGTACAGTATTGTATAATATAATTGATACTATTATTATTATTACATGACTGTCAGCATTTCAATATCCGAAACTATATTTATTTTCTGCTTTCGTGGCTCTGTTGAAAAGTGTTGGTTATTTACAGAAAATATGTGTACTACCAAACTGAAATAATTTTGAAAAAATTCCTTGTACACCATGATGAACAGAAGTTTTGCGCTGGTTGTATTTTTTTATGCTTATATACATGCACTTATGTAATCAGCCATTACATTCACATTGTCCTTACGGAGAGAGACACAGATGTTCCTCTCAGAGATAATACCATAGGCTTATAATCCACTATTAGGATCCATAGCGGACTAGAAGATAGTATAGTTGGCCAGTCCTAGAGCTAGAATTTTCAATCTATTTAACACCATTATTTAAAGCCATCAACATAGTATGTCTCATTGTTCCAGGGACATGTTACCTCATATTATGGCCCAGGGATGCAGAAATACACATCATTCCAAGTTCACGAAAATGAAGAGATCAGAGATATTATAACACATGAAGAGGCACTGTTTATATTGACAAAATCAATGCTGCGAAAACAGATACGAAGAGGAATACCGAAGCACACATACAAGTATTTACTTATTCTGGTCTGTCAGTTCAAAAGTATCCTCAAATTGTGTAGTTTATGTTTCAAAATTAGGAAGGATTAATATTCCAATATCACCATTTTCAATTGCCTCTTCCTCTTACATTTATAATGACATAATATTCATAGGGAAACTTGTTGGTTGTGCCTGTGACCCAGAGCCATACTCCATTACATTAAGGAGTTGACTAGGCTGGCGGGAAAAATTCACAATACACTTTCAGCGGGACTTCAGTGCAGGATTCTAATTTGAATAAGAATAGGAAAACTGTGATTCGTAACCCATTCATGGAGGATCCCAATAATCTATCTATCCGCGGTTTTCCTTACTACCGATAGAAATTTGACATAACTTCCATACAAATAGTGTCAAATATCTAACTCTAGTAAGGTAAACCGGCGATAGATAGATTATTGGGACCGGCCGTTAGATAGATGTTTATATATGTTTTTGCATGATATGATAAAAGCGAAATATTTTTCATAAACGAAGCTATTGGGGCATGATGTATACTACTTATCCCCCTGATATGGCAGTCTCATATAAAGATCTTTTCACGTTAAACTACAAAATATGAAATATGAAGGGTTTATAGGCAGTGAAGGACCTTGGTCTGTCCTTTTCTTACAACAGAATACACACGCTGCATAGGGGCGACATCTTAACTAACTAGTGCTATCTCATTCTAATCAAAGACTCGTATCTTCGCAGTTATAGATTATATTAAATAGAAAATTGCATATTGTTGTTTCTAGAATGCACAACATTTATTTAATGTAATAAACAGTCAACATTCCTTATTGCTTATGCTTACATCAAATTCATAGACTGTCGTCGGGTTGGAGGCACTCGCGTAATTCCTTACATTAAAAATGCACGCGCCCATAATTATTGTATGTGATATTTTGAGGTTTAAACTGTACCAGCTGGTTATGGAGGCGTTGTTGCAGCTTGTTTCAATAAAAATGATCTTCATGACTCGTTAATAAAGTCTCTTATTGCTTTCAGGTCTCCCAACATGTCAGATATGCAATGTCTCTTTCAAGAGAGCCCCACAAAATTGCTAATGGGAGGCCATCAAGATAAACTTTTGGAGCTAGACATCACCAAAATGGAGGAAACTGTTTTTGTAAGTATTTCTTAAATCAAGTTTAAAAGCTGTCAGTGACATGCACATGAAAACGCCACGTCTCCCCGTGGCGGGTTCAGTGACGCTCAAGCTTTACGCTTCAAAGTTCTTTGAGACTTAGAAATTTAGTATCATTTGCCGGATGATTTCACTCACAACAATGCCCTTCAAACTCTAACACAGAAATACTTATATTGCAATTGTGGAGTTAACCAGCAAGACTACAATCTTATCATCTAGTATGTGAGCCGATTGTCCGATAATAATAGAAATTTGCTGAAGGGTACTCTCTTACCCTTGAGGTACGTGGCTCTCCGGTACATTACAATAGTCGGCTGCCAGACTGGGTTGCATGATTTAAATCAATCAATCATCATAATGAAAATATGATTTTTTAAATAAAAAACGCTGATTCGAATGAAAGATTAATTAAACGCTGGGAGTGCATATTAATCAACTGTAATGTCGAAAAAAAATATTCATACAAAGTAGAATAGGTGCAAGCTAGGTAAGCTGTTCGTCACAATAAAAATAAACAAAGTAAGTACAATTGAAATTGCTTTACATCATTATTATCATACTAACGGCCTGCTCGTGCTTATTAGTTGCCTAATACGTGATAAGGTTGTCATCTACAAATACGAGTAAATAATTTATGCGTAGGTTGTCATAGTAATTCTTTGACATCCAAGCATATTTGACGTTTACATAAAATAAAACAACCTCTTTTAGTGAATACAAGTCTATTGCCCGCGTCTCTGCCCCCGCGCAATCGGACTATTTAGCAGGAATATTCTTCCGGGATATAAAGTAGGTATCATATGTACTTTTCCGGGCTACAGGCTACTCCTGTGTCAAGTTGTAGCTAAAGCGGCAAAGGAGGAGAAACAAACGACACACCGATAAACACAATTTTTCACTAACAATAATGTTATTGCAGCAGAGCCTCGATATTCCGAACATCCAAAATGTATACTCTGTTTGGATGTACGAAGCGTTTGGATTATCGTATGTATTTTCAAACGTATGTTTATAATAAAATAAAGTCTTTTGTAAGTTAACATATATTTTTATTATTCAAAATTATTACATAATAGTATATGTACACATACATACATAACGGCATGCCCGTTTTCCGGAGGGGTAGGCAGAGATCACAGATTTCCACTTGCTACGATCCTAGCCACAGTGGATGAAGCAAACGAATACATCGTTTGCTTCATCCACTCGTATCACATTCTTTCTACACAATTGTCCGTTCCGCGTACTCTTGACCTCGCCTTTCTTCAGAACATCTCTGATTTGATCGGAATATGTTCGCCGAGGTCAACCTCTTTCGTTCACTCCATCCACGCTCGCCTTGTACATTTGTTTTGTTATTCCTGTCCCATCCATCCTTTCTACATGCCCAAACCATCTAAGCATGCCTTTGTCAACTCTGGTCACTTTGGTATATGTACCTAGTTAAAATTTTATTTACGTGTTTGGTACTAACGGCACTGTATTCTGATGGCGTGGCACTGCTATAGTTACTCCAAAGCAGCTGTTTGCAGGGATCAAGGAGTCGTTTATATCATAGAGGCATTCGATGACCAGGGTTTCGGTCTGGAGATTTTCGAGAATTCGGATTATCGTGGCTCTGCTGTATTTTCAGCCAATACAAGAAGAAGGATGCGCAGTACTACGCAGTGGCGGTGGCTCGGTAGTCGCATGTGGCAGTGCGAATGGATATGTGACGTTGCGTGACGTCAGGACTAATTCTGCACAACATACTTTCCGAGCTCACTCCGCTTGCCTCTCCGATTTGGACATGCAGGGGGATCTGTTGATCACATGCGGTTTCACTCAATCGTGAGTATTATGTATTTTAAACCCTATTTGAACATATTTTATAGTCTTTATATTTTGAATATATAGTTAAACAGCCGTGAACAATATGGAGATAATAAAAATTTACAAAGTACTAAAGTGGCATCCATTAAAATAAAAACTACTGGTCAGATCTTGATCAAGTTTAAATAGGATAGGAAAAATTATGAGGTAACACATATAACAAAAAAAAATTAGAATTGAGAACGTCCTCCTGTTTCGGAAATCAATTGACAAAATATATTACCTGTTTAAGATCTCCTATCGATTCTATTTATTTCGTTATCACATAACATCATGGCAAGCAATTCCGTTATTGAGCTCTTATTGAAACACCCGTTTATTCAATTTCTTATTATGTTTCCCTGGTACATCATATTACATTTGTCATTATCTCTTATTATTTTAGAGTAAACGGCGCAATGGCTGAATCCTACGTCATAGTATGGGACGTCCGATACCTAAGAGGGAACAAAATTGCCGCTACAAACGGGATAAACGGCGCCTGGTCCATTCCTATTGCATCGCCTCCTTTACTGCTACATTTCCTTCCGGCATTTTCTGGAAGGGCCGTTGCATCTGCCGGTGACGGCCATGTTGCATTGTTGCATGTTAATAATGCACAAGAGGAGCAGTCTGTGTTTCAAGTAAGTAGTAACATTTAGTAGTTGATTATCAGCTTATAGTAGATTATGATACTGTTGCATTATAAGGGTTCTTATAACATGAGTGTGTTTTTACAGTTATGTATAACAAGTTATGTACAGTGTCATACACTACTTTATCTACTCTCATACTATAATACGTAAAACAATATTGCAAATAAAACGCTGAATATAACAACAAATTTATTTTGACTTGTAATAATTATTGATGTTCTGAATATTACAATTATGAAAATGAATTTGAACCGGACAGGAAGCGTTATTGGAGGTACTCGGAGAGGGTATGTTAAAGTTGACCTCATTTCTGTTATTTTCAAATACTGTTAAGTATTGAACTGGATATAGCGAGCTTGTTAGTAATTGAATCATCTATATAGCCTTCTGCAACTGTCGTTGACTTCCAACCACCGTGTCGCTTTAGTGCCGTTATATCTCCACCAGCGTCAACTAGCAAGGTCGCAGATGTTCGGCGAAAGCAGTGTCCTGTGTACAATTCGGGGTCGGTAAGTTGAAGATAGCTGGCAATAACTTTGCCTAAAGCTCCAAATTTGTTAATGCCAACTCTCTGCGTCGTGCATTTTCCGTCAATATAGTTTAGAAAAAAACTGGGATTGCTGCACTCAGTTGGTCGTAGCTCTATGTATTTTTTGCATTGTTCATAATATTTCCCAGTAATGGTAAAAGAGCGGTCCGTCTTGGTTTTAGTTTTACTTATTTTGATCAATAGTGTAGTTTCGAAGACTTCAACATCTTTGAATTGTATGTTGTATAACTGTCGACTTGCCGTCGGCAAGCACCCATTATACCAAAAATTAGTGCAATCTGTAACAACTCATATATATATTACGGTAAATTAACTCAATATTAACAAAAAAATGTACATGGTTAACTGATAAACAACTAAAATACCTTTGTGTAGAGTTGTAATGTGTCTGGGGCTTCATTCAAGAACTTATTTATCTGCTCTGCTGTAAAAGTCTTGGATTTTTTCCCTTTATATCCTTGTGAGTTTCGTTTCAAAAATACAATCAGATTGCTATATTTAGTTATGTCAACTTTGTTGTAAATATTGAGTGTACTTTTAATCATGGAGTATTTAACCCACATACTTGACACTTTATAATTTTCAGATAACTCTTGAAAGTACGCTAACAACACATTTTCAGAAAATGATGTAGCATTTTTATTCATTTTCCATTCCATGAATTCGTGGTAACATTTAGTATAGTTGCTCCTAGATTTCGCCGGCAACAGGTTCATGGTCATGTTTGACGCAGCTTCCAGAATGTCTGGTGGTGTACAATCACCACTATCCCCGCTTTCAGACATGTTTTTACACAAAAACCTATGTATTTTACAAACAAAACCAAACTTTGTTTAAATATTGAAAAGATTTTTAAAATGTCAAATGTTGGCGCCAAGGCGCAAACATCGATTGCGCATGCGTGTTGCGTCGTCGCGGACTCGTTCATTGAAACCTTTTTTTTTTAAAGTAGAGGTTCAACCTCCTTGGTCCAGCTGGAGGTTGTATAGGTGTATTGTTATGATTAAAAAGTTATATTATGTTACAGGTGTCCATACAAGACCTGTATCGTAATTAAACTTTTTTTTATTAATTTTGGCCTGTACGTAATGTTTGTTATAAGAATTTTGTTTTCAGTTTTATAATCTTTGTATTATAGTATCAGAGTAGATTAAGATAATTTAAGTGCCTGATTCGGTACTTTTGGTACCGGTACGCTACGTATATCTCTTGCTGCTACATTAACTACCAGAATAATTGGAAGGACCGTCGCTTCGGACGGCATTGAACATGTAAATACCTTGCTTGTTAATGCAGTTTGTATTTCAAGTTAGTATTTAGCTAATTAATTTATAGATAGGGGTAGGTAATTTTCTTTAGGTTATTAGGTTAACCATTTTGCACCAACATCCTCTAGGTCAGTTGGTGCGTTCAACTAAAATGCAATATTTGAAATAATGTTGGTAAGAAGAAGATTATTATTGTTTACCAGTTTCGAAAATGATGGTGACTTTTGGTGTATCCGTTTAAGTTTGTCGATTAACTGTACAATTGATGGTAATGCCTTATCAGCAATGTATATGAATAAGATACTTATAATATTAGAAAGGTACATTCTTATTCAATAACTCTATGACACTCAAGGTTTTGCCATTTGCCAATGCCAATGCCATTATGGAATACTGGAAGAAACAAATGTATAAATTATTGAGCACTTAAATACAAATCTAATTCTTGAGATTTATTGTTATAGTGATTTAGTTACCATGGAGACGAGTTATGTTTATCAGTTGATTTAAATATTACCCGTTAGCGGAATTTTCTAGATCGGCATTGTAACTCTCGGGACTTTTACTCTATGTTTCAGGTAGATACCCAAAATTCTGTGTGCACAGTAATGGACGTATCGGCGTCGAGTCAAGCATTAGTCTTCGGCGACCAATCTGGCCATTTAAATCTATTCTCTCCTCAGCAGAACAACGAACCTGTGTTCAATAACTTCTCTAGGTAAGATTAATGTTGATATTGGTAGTAATTCGCTTGTTCAGAACACCAAACTAAACAAGCAAACTAATATCTATTTTTAAGTAAATTATGGTAGTTCTTATTCTGTTCAAGCTTAAGTAAAAATTCGTATAACGCTTGCAAGTGGTGGCAATTCTTAAATTTGCCGTTTTCTGTTTAATTGTGGGTATGTTTAGTGCTTTAATCGTCTTGTAAGTTCGTGCTCTCTAAACTAGTCTAAACTGATGTAAAACTACCCACATTTGAATAGAATAATCATTTGTTTAGAATTAATTATCATTCTATGTGTTACACGAATGTGGATTTTAGTATTAATATAAAGAGAACTACCATAGTTTAGAGAATTCGAGTTTATTGTACGCACTTATTAATATCATTGTTACTGCAACCAACTAATTGGTAGGACACCATGGTATCTGAAGTCCAGAGGTACAAAAACACGCCGTTAAAATAAGATTAAGTCAAATTAAAACGATATTAAAAGAAATATTTTAGCGACACTCGCTGGAAAAACGCTTGTGGCAGAGATACAGTGTGCACCACCCTCCCTCCCGCATACATCTCTGCCATGAGCTTTTTTCCAGCGGAAATGTTACTAAATATTTCTCTTAATATCTTTTAAAATAGATTTCCGCAAAGTAACGCCTGAATCAATAAATTATCTTTGTATAGTCAATTAATATTATTAAATTACTTATTACAACAAAACACATGTCACACTATAGTTTGGTAGTCACGATGTGCGATGTTGTACCTAGACCAAAGAAATGCAATACGGCGATAGGGATAAACTATATATTAGGGAATGCAATCTCGTTCTCGCGAGATTCGTTTTTCATGAGATCGCAGCCCTTTTCACTGAGATGGATCTCGGCCGTAAAATGGGCGAGTTACACGATATTGATTGACATTGATATTGCACTCGAGCATAAAAGTCGAAGCGCAGTAGCGCACGAACTGACACGGATATTAATTTATACGAGTCCGGGGGGTCGAACTTTTACAGTTGGCGGATGAATTTTATTGATTTTTTATTGAATTTAATTGATAATAATATCTCAGTTATAAAATAACTGTTTTATTATTAAAGACTTTTATTTGATATTAGTAGAGAAGACTGGTTGTTTATTTCATTTCTTGTATGATTAGATACGATAAAGTTTATTATAAACAAATATAGATAGATACGTCAAACAATGTTAAACACATAAAAGTATATCAAAAAAAATCGTGTAAATGAATGCATTTTACATAATAAATATAATTCCTATGTATTTTTTCCTAAGTTATTCAAATATTGGAATAATATGCAAGAATAAACACACAAAACTGCCAACCTCGCGAGATCTCGCGGTATTGTTATTAATAAACTCGCGAGATATCGCCTGAGCCCCAATCTCGCGAGATTGCATTCCCTACTATATAATACATCTGCATCCGTCACTCGTACTAACCTCTGTATCTCGCTATACTCTTTAGTTTTGGTATTATTATTTCATATCATATCAGTAGGGCTATTAAGGTTAAAATCCGAGACGGACTGCAGACTGCGACCGCAGGCGATACTACAGTGCAGTTGACTGCAGTGCTGCCTGCAATCGCTTTCGCCTCTGTTCCAAGAGCGGCGACATGCCTCTTCACCTTCAATTTTCGTCTTCATATATAATATCTATTCAATTTTCGTTTGGCGCTTTCAATAATTGGATGCGTTAACGAACGCAACGCCATGTATATCCTCACTGTGCCTTTTTTTGTTCATCGAGGGCATGAGTCATAGCGCAGTCAAAAGCGAACGTGAGGCATGCCCTTAACGCATACGCGATGACAGTTGAAAGCGAAGCGCGCGCTGCGATACATGTTTTTACAGCAAGAAGCAATGGCGTCTGCGCTAAGAATAAAATCCACAGATCAATGGAAAGGCACGCAGTCCATCACAAATCACTGTAGGATTTTAGACATGGCGACGAAAATAATCCCAGAGTCACACAAAGGCACCGACAGGATAGCCACGACGTACCTCGTAAACAAGAGGTATGAGCTGACCACCGAAAGCGGTGCCCTGGAGGGTCTAACACCGTACTATCACGTCTACACGGACGGCGCGAAAAACAAAACGGGAACAGGTTGGGGTTTCCATTCACCAGAACTTGGAATTTCTGATTCAATAGCCCTGAACAAGACCACAACGGCATTTCAAGCAGAGGCCATGGCCCTGCTACTTGCCGCTCGGGCGATATCACGCCTAAATTCACACAGTGAAAAGGAAGACAAGCTACTGGCTTTCATCACAGATAGTGCAGCAGTCATTCACGCACTGAGAAGACCGGTAACACGGTCAAGAGTCCTAACGGAATGTCATGCTGCACTCCAAGGAGTGCAGGAGCCGTGGGGTACCGGCTTAGAATAGTACCCCCCCAACTCTACCCGTGGGTGCGTAAAAATCTGCTAAGGGATAACAATCGGAAGGTGGGCAGCAGCACCTTCCCAGTATTAAAACCTCAAAACTGCGCTCGCCAACCCGCCTGCCAAGCGTGGCGAGTATTGGCAAAATCCCCCCAAATGACAGATACATTAGGAACCAGGCCCCCAGTCCCCGGCAGCCCCGCTATTCCTGGCTACGGTAGCGGCCACGTTAACGGTGGGGCAGGGGGTGCTAAGAATCCCCGGCAGACGCCCGGCTACCACCCCCAACGACGACGACTGGCCCTGGTGACACACAACATACGCACGATGAGGACAGACGAGAAGATATATGAGCTGGAAGAAGAAATGAGCAAGTTACTTTGGGACATTGTGGGGTTATCTGAAGTCCGTAGAGCGGGTGAGGACACGATAACCCTAAAATCAGGTAACTTACTCTACTACCGGGAGGGCGACCAATAGTCCCAAGGTGGTGTCGGTTTTCTCGTCCACAAGTCCCTTACTAACAACATAGTTAAGATCGATAGCGTTTCCAATAGGGTCGTATACCTAATACTCAGAGTATCCAAACGATATTCGCTGAAGGTCATTCAGGTATACGCACCGACGAAGTCGCACCCGGATGATGAGGTGGAGGATATGTATGAGGACATTAGTCGGGCCATACATACCTCTGAAACGCACTTTCTAGTTGTTATGGGGGACTTCAACGTGAAGTTGGGTAAGAGAAGCGAGGATGAGTTGAAAGTGGGGCAATTTGGATATGGACAACGGAACCGTAGGGGACAGAGGTTGGCCGACTTCCTGGAGAAAGAGGGACTCTTTATGATGAACTCTTTCTTTCAGAAGCCACCTCACAGGAAATGGACCTGGCTGAGTCCCGATGGTTCCACGAGAAATGAGATTGACTTCATTATGACCACCAAAAGGCAAATATTCACTGATGTCTCCGTGATCAACAGGGTTAAAACCGGTAGTGATCACCGAATGGTAAGAGGCACGGTGAATATTAATGTCAAACTGGAGAGGTCTCGTCTGATGAAGTCTACGCTCCGACCCACTCGTGCCCATATACAAGACCCCGAGAGCTTTCAACTTGAGCTATCCAATCGCTTCGATTGCCTTGAGAACATCGCTTCAGTGGACGAGATCAATAACAGGTTAGTAGAAACTGTCCATACAGTGGGTTCCAAATACTTTAAACCCCACCGTACAAATAGGCCACAGAAACTCTCCAACGATACCCTCAACCTCATGGCTGAACGACGCTCACTGAAAATGCAGTCTTCGCATGATGCTGAAGCATATAGGCTGCTCAATAGACGAATATGGAAGTCCTTGCGACACGACATCCGGATCTTTAATACAAACCGTATTAAAGAGACGATAGAGCGGAAAAAAGGCTCCAAAGTGTTTGCAAGAGACATGTCTATTGGGCAAAGCCAGTTGACGAAGCTGAAGAGAGAAGACGGCAGTATAGCGTCGACCTCCATCGAGTTTCCCAACGGGTAGGTCTTAAGGTGAACATGGATAAGACGAAAATTATGTCTAATGCCCATGTTGTACCTACCCCAATATCAGTTGGGAACTCAGTTCTCGAAGTTGTTGACGAGTACATCTACCTGGGTCAGACAGTCAAACTAGGCAGGTCCAACTTTGAGAAAGAGGTCAATCGTCGAATCCAACTCGGCTGGGCAGCGTTCCGGAAACTTCGCGAAGTCTTCTCGTCAAAAATACCTCAGTGCCTCAAGACAAGAGTCTTCGACCATTGTGTGTTACCAGTGATGACTTATGGTACTGAAACGTGGTCTCTTACTATGGGCCTCATAGAAAAGCTCAAAGTCGCACAACGAGCTATGGAGAGGGCTATGCTCGGGGTTTGCTCTACGTGATCGAATCAGAAATGAGGAGATCCGTAGAAGAACGAAAGTCACCGACATAGCCCAGAAGATTAGCCAGTTGAAGTGGCAGTGGGCAGGGCACATAGCACGCAGAACAGATGGCCGATGGGGCCGAAAGGTTCTGGAGTGGAGACCACGGACCGGAAAGCGCAGCGTAGGTCGTCCACCGACACGGTGGACAGACGACCTGATGAAGGTCGCAGGACGACGTTGGATGCAGGCCGCTTCCAACCGGTCCTTTTGGAAAATCATGGGGGAGGCATATGTTCAGCAGTGGACGTCCTACGGCTGAGATGATGATGATGATGACTCCAAGGACTGTCACAGAAGTACAAAATAATCGTATCATGGACAAAAGGACATGGCCTTTGTTCTGGTAATAGAAGGGTAGATATACTAGCTAAAGAAGGAGCCAAAAAGCAAGGTAGCATTGACGAAATGGAACTCTGCAGACCATCAGCAATGGAAGTGTGGAATCTCCTGAGTCGCTACACCGAGAGAAAACACCAAAACTGTTGGGATGACAGAAAGGACTGTAAACATGCGAAATCCATGTTTCCAATCCTAAACAAAAATACTACGAACAAATTACTACGATTACAACGGCAGGACCTTCGCCTGATGGTGGGCATTATCACTGGTCACTGTAATCTAAATTACCAGTCATACAAGATTGGAGTAACGGACAGCCCTCTATGTAGAGGTTGTCTGCAGGAAAACGAGACTGTGGAGCATGTGTTGCTGCACTGTAGTGCTACGGAAGAAATCAGGTCGAAAACAGGATTACTGGAGGTCCACTCCAGACCGCATGAGGCATCACTAGCATCATCGACAGTTGTTCATACAACATCTCAAACAACACTGGAGCAGTTGTGCCAGCGACCCAAGGCCATACTCCGCTATGTAAAGGAGTTAGGCTGGCTTGAGTAAATGCAAGGGGGAATACACAAAACACCCCAAGCGGGACGTCAGTGCAGGCCTCATCGCCCCCAAAGAAGAATAAGAATAAGAATAAGATACATGTTTTCTCGTGTGGGGTGGATTTCTGTGCTACATAGCGTTCAAAAATTAGATGGCTTCTAGGTATAGCTTCATGTAACTGGTTTTAATGCTTTGTAATTATTGGTTCAACCAATTTCAAAAGTCGATTGAAATATATTTAAATATTTCAAAAAAATATTAAAAAATAATATCTATTTAGTAGTTCACCCATAATCACGTTAGATACTTCGATTATTATAATAACTCCGTGTCCAAAACTTTTCTTGGCTCTATTTATTCTTGAATTTCTAATGACCATGTAAGCCACACATATTCCACCAAGTAAAATATTATCATCGCACATGTTTCCAAAAGCTGACTAAAATTTAGACTGAACTAAATGACTATATTGTTATTGCGTTCGTTAACGCATCCTATTATTAAAAGCGCCAAACGAAAGTTGAATATAAAGATGAAGATGAAAAGGCACAGTTTGGACGCTATGTCCAAACTGTGTAATGCCTCAGCCACACCCGTATCTTCGCGGGAGACAAAATGTTGGACAATGCTACCGATAGTGTATTAATTAACAATTTTTTTTAGGAATTATAATAATTTTAATCAATTTTATTTTATTGATATTATTTAAATTTATGACGATTAATAAATTAATTTAAAAAATGATAGTATTATATATTTCTTCATCACATTCAGAAGAAGTGACATTTTTAAGGTGTGAACTCTGTGCGGTCGCTACACCCAGCGGAGCAGCGCCCTGCGGCCGCGCCGGGCAGTGGCCGCAGGCAGCGTGCCCCGGTTACAGGCCGCAGTGTGGCCGCGCACGGAATTACTTTCATAGATATTCATACAAACCTGTAGTGTCGCTTGATTTTTCGGCCGCAGTTTGCAGTCTGCGGTCGGTCTCGCACTTGTACCTTTATGTAGTTATTCAGTTGCTAACAAATGTTGATAGAAAAAAAATGGCGGCTCTGTGTCACTTTTGTCAGCTCCAGTCATCCATTTACTAACATTTTTGCTTATTGAAGTTGTCAAAACTAACATAGAGCAGCCATTTATCACGATTTCTATCAACATTTGTTAGCAACTGAGATATATATCGAATCGTTAGGACCTGCCCTGCTGGGTATGCTTAATAGTAGTAGATTATAGTACTTTATGCAACTGTCATATAATACCTAATTATATGCAGTTGCATACACTACTTTATTTAATCTCATGACATTTTTGCTACTAAAGTTTTATCCAACAAAACATTACTCAAATTCGTATGTAATGGATAAAGTCGTCTTCTTCTTCTTCTTGTTTGTATGGCATGTGCGGCGTAACCACAATTTTGCCAATATCAGTGGAAAAAGTCTGTTATTGGTCTACTGGCTCGGAACCAGCGCGCTCACCACAGATAATGTGTACTTAAATTTAATTGAAACCTCCTTGGTCGGGACACATTGTACTTTAATAATAAAAAAAATGTTTTAAAGCATTGTATTGTTAGGAGAATAATGCTATAATTTAATTTTTTAATTTTCTTATGGAAGTATGTAAATAAAATATGCCAATAAAATCTGTATTTCATTTCATAATTAGAATATTACCGAATGAGATTATATAAAGGTTATTTTATGAAATAAACGTCAAAGTGATTGCTGTAATCCGGCTGTACTGTGTATACATAGTATATTAGCAAAATCAACGCCCATTTTTTACGAATTACGAAGCATGTATAATACATATTTATTTCACAGGGCCACAGAATTCGCGCATCAAACCCAACTACCGCACGTTAGTTTCAACGACAGATCATTCCAGTTCTCGTCAATACCTCTCCCGGCTTTGGCGTCTGGCAGCAAATGGTTCAACGAGCTACCAAGTTCTTTCTACTGGTCTGGGTATAGGTGGGTTACATTTTAATTGACTATGATATGTCGTCAAACTATAGACCAGAAACCGGGCAGTAAAGCCATGCTTTTGTACAATTGATGGTCTAAAATTGCATCACTATGCCACTGTATGGTCTATGATAAAGCGGCAGAAATTGGTAGCACACTAGACATACAATGGTATTTGGCTCTCAAATACACTGCTGTCGGAACACAACGTTAGATAAATTTTGTTAAATGATTATTAAAGCACTAACACCTGATTAGCGAGATGTAACGTTGCTCGGAACACAATATTATTTTTTAAATTATATGACTTTTAAAGTACTAACGTAACTACTTAGCAAGAGTCGTGTGTCGGACGACGCGGGTTCGAGAGAAATAGCGACTGCCCGCGACTTCGTTCGTGTAGTAGCATCCTACCATCTTTTCTTAATTTTTTTAATGTTTTTTTACATTAAAAAAATTAAGAAATCGGTAATGCCGTCCTCAAGTTATAGCGTGACCAGGATAAATAGAGGTTCGTATAGATATATAGATTTCAAACGAAATCTGCAATTTCGTAGATATACACAGAAGGTAAATTGATAAATGAGTTCACAAATTCAAGTAGTTCGTAACGCATTAATTTTCTTCCTAAAATACCATTTTCCTTTTCGCTACAGTTTCCCCAGAACATATTCAACGTAATAAGCTTTACTAGAAGATAATTACTCGTATTACCTATTCGTCTATTCATTTCATGGAAAACTGTTGTTTTTTAACCGACGTCTGCCAGAACTTATAACTGAAGCCGTAGCACAAAAATTTGCGAAAAAGTTTTCGTATGGTAAACGTCAACGCGTCACATGGTGGCGTACAAACTATCAGTTATCTGAGTCACATTGGCCCTAGATATATGACAGTTTGTACTAATTGACGTGAATGACACTTTACGTTACACTTACGCAGTTATTCGTGCTAGGCCCACAGTAGTTTTGCGTATATAGAATTGCACAGTGCTCGATAACCCGATACATTGGTTTTTGAGTCTCTTTGACTCTTTTGTTGTTTCACTTGCCTTTCGCACCTTAACATAGTAATTTTTGCGCACTATAGCTTAGCGGTAAAATAACGGGCACTGCGGTGTTACGAACCAAGACCTCCCAAATATCTTGCACCTGATGCTTTCCTAGTTAAAATTTCTTTTCCTGTTACGATTCGCATACCTACGGTGGAAGAAATATTCTTTATTTGTAATCGCTTACTACGCCGCTGATGATGAAGATGCCATAGGGCGATTCGTGAGGAAAGCGATTGTCTACGAGCGGGATGAAAAAACAAGGAGAACTATTTCCAAAAAGGTTTCGCGAGCGGAATAAAATGCACAGGCACAGCAATGGGTGCCAATCAAGCACTGACGTAGAAACTATTACACGCATTGGTGGCGCGGCCGCGTGATGCTACCCCGTCCCGCGCCTACTTCCTTCATCTCCCTGCACCTGTACATGTTAGCCGAACGTTAGACCATCTTTATTTTTCCGATAAAGTTATAAGAAAGTACGAACATTTATAATAATGTATATAAAAGGAAATAAAATCTTAAATAGACTTTCCATCGTCCACAGCGATGGTTGCAAATTATATATGCAATATGGAATACATCCTCAAAATGATCATCAGGGATCGAAACGAAGTGGTAATTGAGGCCCTGCTTCAGTGCTATACGGGAGGGTATTTGAGTGAATAAGTTAACATAAACATCTTATTTATATTATTATAGGTAACATAAATATCTTTTTTAGTTATACTTAGATGTAATAAATTACCAAATAACTAAAAAATGTCATGGACCTTGGAGCTTAGTTCTAATAGTAAAAAAAGATATGATGTAAAGGAGTTCCATTCCTTGGCAGTATACTTGCAAAAATATTTGTGCATTGTATATTTGAAATAATAATGACCGTAATTGACATTAATTACTCTCTTTTTTAGGAAACCAAGACCTATCGACCCAGAAGTATTGAAAACAATGAAAATGCAAGGTCCAATTGGCTATGCTCCAAACCCAAAAACTTACCGACGGAATCAGGTAAGAAATCTTGCATTATATTTATACAAAGAACAACATAATAGGAACACATTTATATCCCTTAAACCTAACCTAAAAGTAATATAAATCTATACTAATATTTTAATAAAAGGAATTTAATTAATATATATTTCTATATATATAAAGGAAATTAATTAAAGGAAAGATTTGTATGTGAGTATGTTTGTAACGAATTGGCTCAAAAAGTTCTGGACCGATTTCAAAAATTCTTTCATCATTGTAAAGCTACATTCACCCTGAGTAACATAGGCTATATAAGATTCATCATCATCATCCATCATCGCGCGGGTGAAACCGCGGAGAACAGCTAGTTAAATATAACGTAATTTATGTAATAAACCACAACCAGTGGGCATAGTTCCTAAAATACTGGCTGAATTGCTACTTGAACGGAAATGCTAACATTTGACGATAGATTTAGACACCTTGACAAGCCCCACGTAAAAAATTTGGTGGACTCCTGGTACCGGTGCTTTATACCCGAAAGTCTAAAAATAGGACCAAACATTCGCCGGTATACATATTTAAAGTACTTATTTGCGCCTATTGAGACTCTCAGCTGATTTAGGCGCCGCGCCAACCCTATTCTCAGTCAGTGGTAGCGATTTACTTGTTCAAAAAACTAAACTAAACTAGCGAACTAAATTTTAATTATGGTAGTCCTATTATGTAACACTACAACACTACTAAAATCCAAATTCATGTATACTATTCAATTTTGGGTACTTTTACGTTAGTTTAACGAGCACCAAGTTATGTGACGACCAATTTGTCTAAAATATTCCCACAATTGAAGAGAAACGTCTAATTTTAATGCTGTCATTCGGATGTGTTAAACTAATTTAGATTTTAGCTCAAACATAATAAGTACTGCCATAATTTGGAGATTATTAGTTTAGAGAATGCTTACAGAATCGACACCATTGTTATGTCAGATGGTGCTTGTGTGCCCTACGCCTAAATCTTCCAAAGAATAATGTCATTGCATATAGGCGTATTTAGCTTTTGGCATATATTTTTTTAATTTAATATATCTGTGTAAGTTTTAATTATATAAAATGACACATTAACCACATGTATGTCCCACGCCTAAACCTCCCAAAAATGTGATTGCATAGGCGCATTTACCCTTTTTTATTTTAGTACAATCGTGTAAGTTTTAATTATATAAAGTGACACATAAACCATTGTAAGTAATTTGATTTCTTTCTTAATATTAGTACTGTGTTGCCAGATGCCGTATATAGAAGATAAACTAGAAGATCTCCAAGGAAAATGTCAGGAACACGTACACATTGTTCAACCAATACCCAAACACTATCTTAGGGTAAGTTTAAAGCTGTATAAGTACTTGTGAAGTGTTTTTTCTGGTCACATTCATCATTGATTCATTGATTTACAAACCAAACTAAATTTTCTAGTATTTAGATAGATTATAAAGTATTTTTTTCCAAACAGAAAGACATACACTACCTGAAACATGGTCCTAACGAAGAACTAGAAGTTTTAAACAAAACCGGCCTACCGGGAATCGAAGCCACGCTTCCCAATTCTTACTGCAATGTAATGGTACAGGTATGTTAGTTGTTTTTCTAGCCCAGGAGTCAGGTTGCATTTTTTTCAAACTGTGGTTAAAATCTACATCTCCACTTAAATAAAGAGGAAAGATTTAATTGTAAAATTGTTTGTGACTGATGGATAAACTCAAATACTACAATACAATAACTCAAGAGTGGCTGGACCATTTTTAACGATTATTGTGTTTATAGATTTCTCATATCTCAGGGAAGAACATAGGATACTTTTCATCATCATCATCCATCACGACGCGGGTGAAACCGAGGGCGAAGCTAACCGTAAAATCATTATGATTTTTGTGTTTTTTGATTTGTCATATCTCGGTGCAGGACAGAGGATAGTTTTCATCATCATCATCATTAAACATCACCACGCGGGTGAAACTGCGGGGCGCAGAAAGCAGATAGATTCAGATTTTTGTATTTTTTATTTGTCATATCTCGGGAAAGGATACTTTTCATCATAATCATCACGACGCGGGTGGAACCGAGTCCGCAGCTAGCCGATAGATTTTTATGATTTTTGTATTTTTGATTTGTCATATCTCGGGGAAGGACAGAGGATACTTTTTAGCATCATCATCCATCACTACGCGGGTGAAACGGCGGGCCCAGTTAATTAGAAATAAAAAATAACCAAACCCAGTTATTTTTTCCTTATTGGCATAAAAGCTGTCTGATTTTGTTCCAATGGTTTTTTACGCCACAAATACTGTAAAACACTGAATAATAACTTACCCTTACTCATAGACCACCTCCATACACAACTCACCATCTACCCATTGCTTACAATCATTTACCAGCACACGCCGGCTTCCAACCAGTCTTTTGGGAAATTTGTAGGGGAGGCATATGTTCTACAGTGGACCTCCTACGGCCGAGATGATGATGACACGTCGGGCATCCCTGAACTGCTGCTGCAGTTCGGGGATGCCCGATGTCGATTGCGCGGGCGGAGCGTTAATATTATCTGTGTAATATAAATGTATTGTTTCGTAGACAAAGCGGCCCGCGGAACAAAGAATATCCTGGAAAAAGGATCAATTCCGTGCCAACACTTGAAGTTCCAATGTTTTTAGCCTTTGTAAATTTTGGCGAAGTAGTCGAGTTTCTTTCATTATCCCACTCTAGCAAGAGCTTTTTACAGGTCCTCTATCACACACCGCCCGTTAAGGCCACGCTATTGGCACATACGTGCGCCAAAGAGTTCTGTCTCAGCTGCGAATTGGGTACGTAGATTATCATACTTTCATTTCATTAAAAAAAGCATTATATTATAGTACTTCATCCAAATTTTGCGTCCCCGTACGACGGATACAAACAACTATAGAGATACATTCGTTCGTGAGCCTCGGTGCTCGGTAGGCCTAGTGGTCAAGCCGTCTTGATACGGTGAGTCAAAAGCAGGTTGGATAGGACCGTAATATTTTTTCTCTCTATAATATCTAGTATGTATATTACATTTTAACACTATTTTACCTGTAAACTGTCGTGTATTAAAGAACCAATTTTACTGGCTGTCGGAGGCAGTTGCAATGCAAGCAACTCTGCCTTCTGAGCCACTGGTCCTGCCTCGGTATGCATAGCCCTGAAAACCTTGAGTGAAACTTGTTAAAAAAATAATAACATCCTACAATTTTAGTTGTGTTTCAATCGAACAGCTTTTATTTCTGCTCTAGTAAACATGGTTCCTCTGTGGGATTTAGGACATCCGTGATTTGAGGCAAACAATTTGGAACCGAATCGCCACTGTATTACTATAGCAGGCAACTATTAGCATCCAATACATCTTAATTAATATCTTAGCTCACGTTTCTGGGATTTCTTTTTTTGGCGGACAGTAAGGCTCACTGATCAAAAGAGTTTCTAAATACGGCGGCCGGGGAATTTAATGTTTTTTCAAACGACTTCCAAGAAGGTGGTGGTTCTCAACTCAACTGTATTTTTTGTAATGTGTGTCACTTCAGATCTTTTTTTTAAGTGAACTGATATTAATCATTCTTTTAGTTTTTATTTAGCTGGTGCTTCTCGTTTGGTCCTATTTAAATTTTCTCAAGATCTACCAGTCGTTTTTTCTATAATAATTAATCATCAAGATCCGGTCTTAAAATTTTGATAAGACTTAATATTATGATAAGGATAGAAATTATATTAATTTAATTTCGGTTTAAAAATTTTAAAATTGTATATATATAACGCCTATCTACTTTTATTTAGATATTTTTTTACATTACAGGGTTTTTATTCAGAATGCTTGATTCGTCAGGGGGGTTACCTTGTAACGCTACGAATTTCCTTCGTGCGTTTCGTACGGTACCGGAAGCGGCGGCACTCGGCCTTATATTGCCTGACCGAGCGGCTGACCCGAGAGTAGACTTCGTTGCACTTATACAGGTACTTATTTGTATTGTAAAGTAAATAAAAAAACTATAAATGTTACATTATTAGGTAATAATGTGATGTGACCATACGATTCTCTCCCGCCACCGCCAGTTAATCTGCAGGTCGAAACAATAACAGCGAGTGTTTTAGATTAATCGACAAAAATTAGCTCCATGCCTGTGTATCAGTCAAAAATAAGGATTGATTGAATATTGAAACTGAAAAAGAACTCTCATTAACAATAATATTTCTGTTTCAGAGCTGGAACCGTTTCATTCTACACCAAATGCATTTCGAAATCCTAGAAACGCGTAAGAAAGACAAAGAGCTGCAGATCATAGCGAACAGTCCACCAAAGAATTCTATATCTTCTCGGATCGGCAGTATCACTAACTTTAATAGCAAAACTGTACAAACACCACATATGAATGGGACTTGCGAAAAATATGCATATGGTGAAATAGAGTATCTAGGGCCAACAGAAGTTGATATTGATGGAAGGCAAGAGGAATTGAAGGAGGACGGATGGATCAGTCGAGATGAAGGTTTGTGTCGAACATTTGTATATAACTCTGAAAATTGTAGGCTTATTTTGCTGGGTTTTTGTTGTTTTAATTTTCGTGAGACGATACAAAAGGCCCACCTGGTGTCCAGCGGTAACTAGGGATGCAACGATACTGATTCGATAATCGTAACGTATCGGCGATTATCGTAACTTTTACAGTCATTCGTTATCGTAAACATTACAATACGATTTGTACGATTCAATCTTTTCAATATTTTTTACAGTTTCGAGTGAAACGAAACGTATAACGCGTCGGTTTCTGAACGCACTCGCCCGCACTTTTGACATTAGTTATGACGCAGAAAATTTAACTGGGAGTGAGGTTAAGTTTTCCTTTTTCATCCACGCGACATTGACGAAATTGCGGAACCTCACAAGCCATTTAGATAAAATAATAAATAAAGGAAAGGAGGATATGTTTAGATACTTGTTTATAAGTTTCCTTTGCCGATTATTTTGTTACAAACATTGTTGCTTTTCTTTAGAACAGTTTATTTATACGTATTTTTATTTATTATAATGATTATTAAATTCCGCCACTGATAGCCCACGGGCTGTTGAAAATAACAATATATATTGTTGAGGCAATGTGTGTGGATATGGAGCCCTTAAATCATGTTAATACACAAAAATACTAATTAAGAAGCTTAGTCACAAATACAACATGTCTCGTACACTTGTAACAGAAAACCAGCTACTAAAAATGTTCGGAATGCATTCGTATCGTAATTCGTTATCGTATCGTATTACGATGTATTCGTCATTCGTATTGGTATCGTAATAGCCGTATTGTTGCATCCCTAGCGGTACACTATTTAAGTTTTCAGTACAAATATGTTTATTACGGTTCATGTGAACTAAATTTCAAAAGTTATAGTTCATGTGGAGATGGATGTTGGATTGGATGGTAAGGAATGTTTTTCCCAATTTCAGTTGTTTTTGAAAACCAATTTCTTAGATAATAATTACTAGAAATAACATTTTAAACATGCAATATGTAGGGAAAATGTTGAAGATTGTCATGATATTTTGTTTAATGTCATTGAAATAACGTGATGATATCTCATATACATCAGCGGTAAAATGGTTCTGCGCAGCATTAACAATGTGACACGTTAAGGCGTAAATCAAAAGACTATGTCAGAGTATTCCGGCGGATATAAAAATGTTGATACTTTGGGTGGATCTACCTTTCATCCAAGCCGCACTGGGTCAAATAGTAAATTAAATCAATTGCAATGATTGTTCGAGAGACGGAGAAAAAAATACGATTTTTTCCTTTGAATTCTGTACTATATTTATATTATATTAACGGGGCTTAATCGCATTAGTAATAATATTTATTTTATATTAGCAAGTGAACACGATCAATGCAACTTGATCGAAACGTCGAGGTAAATAAATACTATTACTAATGCGATTAAGCCCCGTTAATATAATATAAATATGTGTTCAAATCGCGAAAGTTTAAAATTTACTAATTCTGTACTAATTAGATATGAAGTCGTCTAAAGGAGTTCATATTAAATTTTTCCCGGATTCAAATACTTATGTTATCTGAAATAATCCCAATTATTCGATTTTATATTGATTTTGATGGCGAATTAAATACGATTTGGTTTAATTGTGTCAATTTTGTTGAACCCGTCCGTTAAATCGCATTTCTCAAGGGTATAATAGTTCTTTTCTTTAGAGGTTATACAGATTTTTGCAATGTATAAAAATATGTGTAATGGCCTTGATTAATGCATGTAATTAATGTTCTGTTTCATGCAGTTTTTTATGGGATATCAGATTACGGAGGTATGTGCTAGTTATATGTAATATCTGAATATATAATGGAATAATAATAATAGTTAGTAGTGACTCTGGCCTCGAAGTGAGGGGCCCAGGTTCGATTCTTGACAGGGGCAAATTTTATGATGAGCAGAAATTTGTGTTTTCGGGTCTTTGATTTTTATGATGTTATACAAGGAATTATATAGCGGGGGTATGAGTGGGTAATGTACAAAAAAAATCTATTGTGTTGGTGTGCGGACCAGAAATACTGATTCCCGGCCCGCACACTACAATATTATAGTACAATAGTTTATTACAATTACGCAGAAATGAAAATATGTGGTGAACATAATTATTCTGTTAAATGCTGATCTTAATAGCAATCAGATTTAATAATGGTATGGAAGATAGACCACGTGAATATCTTGGTACTGTTTACATACATGTGTAGATATTTGTCGTTGTTGGTAGTTTGTAGGTGTTTAGTAAAATTATATCCTCCCTTTAGCGTAAAACGTATATTTCGTTGATTGCATTTAAATCTCGGAAACGCTGATATACAAAATTACTATATACTATGTATTAATGAATAAACAGAAGAAGTGTGACAAAATAAGCATTACTGCTACATTCAGAACCTACTACAATGGAAATTATCTCAACAGAATCGCACAAGGAGAAAGGTGCTTTTGCTTATATCAAAAACCAGTAAGGTACCTAGTCTATTACGTATAAGTAATTTGTGCCTAGACAAGTTGTGTCTTCAATAACGTAACACTGGACGCGCGTTTCAACGAATAATAGTTTCAACTAATCTTTAATAGATACGACCTATGTCACCTATGGATGTCCTAGATGGTCTATGTACCTACTCAACAAACTGAACCAGACACAATGATAATAATCATAAGTTTCGTATAAGTATATTCAATCTAGAGTTCTAGGCGATAACTGTTCATATCACTATGGCGTGAATCCAGATCATTAGCTTGTGTAATGAGAAGCGAAGAGATAATAATACCGAATTTGTAATGAATTAAACAATGAAGTGTTGACTATTATTTATTGAAAAACCGAACAATACGTACCAGTCTTCGTTGTACAGACAGATCAAGAGGTAAGGCTCAATGGGTCACAGACTAAAAACACTATACTAAAGATAGGGGATACCACATAATATTTGCCATTAAACAGAATGATCTGTAAATCTTCTTTATTGTTTCAGTTCCCATTGATAACGAACACGTATTGAATCACCACAATCATCATAGTCACGACAATCATGAACTGAACCATCAACCGTCTGAACGGGAAGAGTCGGAGATATCACAACTCTTCGCGATCGGGAGACACCAACTGAATAGATGTCTAAAGTGTAACAAAGAGGTAAGATAATAATAGCAATAACCATTAGCATTACGTAGAGAAATAACATTTTGAACACACCTAATAGAAAAGGGACTCTTATTGAACGGTAACTAGAATCAAAATTCAGCGTATTTAGAACGCGTGCTTTATACTTTCATTCCCGCATGAGTGCGAAAATGAGACAGATTTTTAGACAGAAAAGAGTGACAGATTTTTTCTTAAACTATGAAAAAGGTAAATATACAAGTCAATGCATTGGAATAAATGAATTTGGTGCCATGCCGAAAAACATCGCAAAGTCTCTAGGTTTACCAGATGCAGAATCATAGGACGTAGCTTTAGGCGAACGTCAGCCACATTATGGGCTGATTCAGGAGCTGATTTGCTTACATTAAAGCGCCATGGTGGGTGGCGCTCCAATGCAGTAGCAGAATCGTATGTAGAAGACTATACAAAATAAAGCCAACAGAAGCGCCAGGATAACCCAGGATATCAAATTATAATTAAAACCAAAAAAAAATATGTCTAGATCCGCTTACTTCAAAGTCCTTCGATGTCAAGACTGATTTATTATCTGCTACTTATAATAATGATGAAACACTTTTTCTTACTCCCTACGAGAACAATCCGTAATCTCCAACATTTACTCAAGTCACCCAAGAGCAAAATAATGATGTTTTTAATAGCAAACCTATAATTTTACCAATTGTACTTTCAATAATTGTTTTAATAAATAAAAAAATACAATGAAATGAAGTTTTTTTCAAGCAAGTAAGTGTGTTGAAAAACGTCGTATGAAACTCGTGCGCGTTGTTTATTACAATCTCTACTCCATTTAGGCCTTCGATCTTCGAAAAACTTCTAAAACCCGTCTCGATTGTAATAAACAACTTCGCGCACTTGTTGCATAAATTACTATTGTTATCGATGACGATCGTGCACTACTTTACCATAAACGTTAAAATGACGACAAAAATTAAACCACCAACAGCACATAATAGTAAAGTAATACTGCTAACTTATCGCACCTGAGGGCCTACTCCCACCTTTAACGAAACCATCATAAATCAGGAGCGTTTTGTAATAAGCTTAGAACAATCATAATTACTATCGTACTCCCACCGACACAAAATGATCAACCAAATTTTATGGTATAGTTGCAATATGACTACCTTATGAGATGGGTACACGGATATTCAAAAATTCGACATTGGAAAAATGAAACTTAGTATCAAAAGTCACAAAAAAGTATGCAAATTGTGTGAAATATTTGATACTACGTCATTAAGACTTCTATCGTAATCCATTATTATTTTAAGCTTGCTATATTGACGTGGTGGTTCCAATTTTATTGGTAAGGCGACTGCTTCAAGAGGTGGGTGTAAGGCCCCTGTAATTCGTGCATGTATGTACATTGTTATTCTGCAGGCCAATCAGAGCCACGCATCCTTCACAGGCCCACAGTGTTTTTTTTGAGTTTGTATCATTAACAGTCTGAGATATCACAAGTTGATTATGAACGAAACATAAACTAAATAGTAACTAAGCGGAATGAGAAAATCAATAAACAAATGCGTATAGAATTAGAACATTTTTGTTTGTGCTATCCAAAAAGAGAGAGAGAGAGAGAGAGAGAGAGAGAGAGAGAGAGAGAGAGAGGGGGGGGGGGGGGGGGGTGGTAGGTGTGGTATAGGAAAAGGCGGTTTCGTAGCATAATGCCTACTATCGCCCTTTGTTGACTTTTTTATATGTTAATGTACTTGGCAGCACAATGCCAACATTTTGATTTCACTATACATTAGATCGCATGAAGTCTACTTTCTTATTTTTTCACATTTGCTTCGCAATTTGTCAACTATATAAAAAATCTAATCTGAAGATAGCTTTGTCTATTTTAGTAGTGTTTCGTTCAATTTTTTTGTGTTATTGTTAAATTTATTTCATTAAACAAAAGATGAATCCTAATGTCATTCCTGCTGTACTCTATTTTGATAATCACTATCGCATGATAAACTCGGTAGCGGGATCGCATCCGCACTTACAAGAAAAATAATTAAAAAGAAGAAGCCGAACTTGTTCCCATTTATCAGAGCCAAACATGACGTTCATAGAAGTCATAAGAAGGCAAATGGAGTAATCCAGAACTTGTTAATAATGGAACTATTACAGTTTTTTTTTTTAAATTTAAGATTGTTGAAACTATTTCAAACTTTATAAATGCAAAATTAGATGTAACCGATTTGTTTATATATGTTGAGTAAAGTACCTACTAAGTACATTAATACATAGAAAACACATTTCCTGAATTTTAATTAACTATTATCCAGTAGTATTAGCCTATCCAGTATCTTTCCTGTAAGTATAGCTCCGAAACGGCACGTCATGGTCATCTTTATTAAAAATAAAGTTCCATTATTTTTCTTTCTTGTTAAAATTTTAATGTTTCTTTGGTTTATAGTGTGTTCATGTTAAAAACTGATTTCGATTTTATTTTAGTTATAGCATGTGTACTTGCCAAATCGCTTAAAATATAACTCGATAGTGGTCTATCGAGTAACAGATATTTTAACTTGTTTTATAGGAAGGTCGCGAATCAGTGGTATTAGCCTGCGCTCTTCAATATCCCCCACTACCACGAGACAACGACAGCCGAAGTGGTTTTGTAGAGCTCATCAAGGCTTCGTTAAGTTCGAGACGGAGTACGCCGGCTTGGTGCGAACACTGTGGGAAATTCACACCGACTACGCAACGGGGCAGGCTTGTTAGGTAAGACTAGATTTTAATTTCCGATGAGTCATTATGAGGGATTTATTTAAAGAAAATAAGCTGAGGGCAAATCAAAATATACTCTAAAAATGAGACAGTAACGATAGAGTAGGACAAAAGACATTATGACTATTAAGCCTTCTTTGTCTGCAAAACGAATCAAGTCCGATCATTCCTGTACATGCCAATTCAGCCACATAAGCCACTGAGATGGTCTGTGTAGGATGCTTACATTAACAACGATCAACGGGCAGCCATGTTTGATAAGATTAAACTTTAATTGTAAGGATATGTAATTCTATTTGGTATGGCTATGAAATTAAGATATTAGACCTCTGTAAATTCGAGCAAACTTGTGCAGAGTTTAGCTAATCGTCGCAGCGACGCAAAATTATCAGATAAAATTCAACACTATTGGTAGAGTAATAAATGTTCATTTTGTTTAACATTTAGGGGTTACGACCGACTCCATTGACGTCGTGTCATATTTTTAGCTTTAAGATAAATAAATAAAAAACTGAATATAAATCTACCGTAGTCGGCAGAATTTCACGTAAGGGCCATTGCTTTTACCAAAGAAGAAAACCAATCTTAACTAAAAGAAAATATTCCCTGTGTCACGGGAGATATACACAAAATTACTACTGTCTATCCGTCTCTGTCATCTACATTTAGGATGACAGAGACGGATAGACCGTTTCCGTCTCCGAATCGTTTCCGAGTGAATGAGAATAAACCTGTTGGATCATGCAAGACCCGAGAACATATTTCAATATGACATTTAATACTTGTTATTAATATTTTTATGATATATGTTTCACTATATCTGATAAGTATCGTCACTTTTATTGCAGCTAAAGGTTTTGTATGACTGATAATGAATTTGAAGATTTTTGAAGACCTAAATTAGTTTTCTTTTACACCGATTCCCGATGAAATACAATTTGTTTGATATTTGTATAGTGAACTGGTTACGGTTAGATAATAAGCTACTTGCGCAAGAAACCGTCTTTCTTGGTATTACGGTACTACAGCACCAACTAAGGTACAAATATTCTGACATATAATAGTGTACAAGCTTATTGCGTATGTATGTTTGGGTTGTAGAAAAGGGAGTAAGTGAGATTGCTGGGTAAGTTACATTCAAAAACTATTTTTTCGACTGATTGACCAGTGATGACCCATATTTTGACTAAGGTCGAGTTCCTGAGCCGAAATAAATCGCGTTGCTCGCAAACCCGTTCCATTACAAACCCACGATCATAGTGAGCGAGCGCGTTAAGTCATCGATGGCGTCACCGATACCGCTCACTTCGCGACCACAAAACGCACCCTAAGATTATGACGTTTGTCCACTTAAATCAGGCTACGGTAGTTATTTTTTCTATAATTATTTTATCTCTTTTGCGTATACATTATAATTAACTTTCCACAATTCCTAATATTAAACTGTATTGTAGTCTAACTTACTTCGCAGATTACCTCCAATCTTAGCTATCAATTGCGGCGGGGTTACAGTGCGAGAAAAAACTTATTGGACTAAAGGCGCACAGAAAGACATGGTATATATGCAATTTTTTTTTAATTTGGGTTATTTATAATCATTTTTAATCGGTATTAGCCATCAACGGTTGTCTTGCAGAGCTGTTACTAATTCCTTCCAAAATGAAGTTAAAAAGACGTAATGAGTTTTATTCAAGATATGATGTTGTATGTCCATTATATCTCCTTATGTTCAGTGACGATACCATTGACGATCAATCACTGTGACAAGAAGATTCTTGTTTACTTGTGACTTCCAGATATTTATTTGCAATACTCGGACAATGAAATCCACTATCCACTCGTAATGCAACAACAACTGATGCTTAGCAGAGTTCCCACATATACGATCGTGCGACTCCATACTTGATCGAACTTGTGCTTTGTACTGTTTGGTGATCCATGAACATAAATAAAAAATATCACGCAGGGAAACTTCATGAATCGCCCTCTCCATTGCTCGTTCAGGGACTTTAAGCTTGGTAATAAGGCCAACAGTAAGGGACCAAGTCTCAGTGATATAAGTCATCACTGGTAACACACACAGGTAAAAAACGTTGGGTTTTCAGGCTGTGAGATATTGTGGACGAAATGATGGGTCAAAACTTCCCGAACCATCCGAACCCCATCCGAACTGGATTCTTCGTGCGACCTCTGTGTCGAAGTTCTACCTAATAATTGGACAGTCTGTCCCAGGTAGACATACTAGTCCACAACTTGGAGATTGGAGTATCGTTTCCAACATTTGCCGGTATAGGTGGAACATGGACATTAGATATGATTTTCGTCTTATCCATGTTCATTTTAAGACCAACCTGTTGGGAAACTCTACTGAGGTCGTTGAGCATGGTGCCGATATACTCGGGCGACTCCGCCATAATGACTATATCATCGGCAAAACGAAGGTTATAGTGATGTACTCGCCATTAATATTAATGCCAGATCCTTTCCAGTCCGAGATTTTGAAAAAATCCTTCAATGCGTTCATGAACAGTTTCGGAGAGATATCGTCTCTCTGTCTCACACCTCACTGCAATGGAATTTGCTCCGTACTCTGGTCCTGTAATCGGATTGACATTAAGACCTTGATGTATTCATTATGTATTTATGTTATGTAACACTTCGATGTACCTACAGTTAATTTGGCATCACTGGAAGGAATGCAGCATAGCCCACGTCTCGATAGAATCGAAGGCTTTCTAATAGGCCACAAACGCGGCTGATTCTACTCTTCGGTCTTTTGTATAATCTGCCGTAGCGTATGTATGTGGTCTGTAGTGCTAAAACCTCTTCGGAAACTGGCTTGTTCAGGAGGTTGGAACTTATCAAAACTGCGTGCGAGACCTTTTGAAAACACCTTGTACACGTGGCTCAAGAACGATATGGGCCTATAATTCTTCAATAAGGTTAATCACCTTTTTTGAAGAAAAGCACAACGCTCCTGTGCCACGTTTCTGGCATTTTGCCAACTAAGATGACAAAATTGGATAAAATCTGGAGGACTAAAAGTATCGCTCTCAGAAGTTCTGTCGTAACTTCGTCCTCTCCTGGCGACTTCTTATTCTTAAGCTGTTGAGAGCCATTTTAATCTCGTGCAAGCTGATGTCCGGGATGTTGCGGTATAGTGTCGGACTAACTTGGCTCTGGTATCCTGAGCTGCGTCGGTAACGGATTTGCGTATAGAGGTATATAACTATCCATAGAAGCTCTCAATCTCTCTCAGAATCTCTGACTTGGATGAAACTATACTGCCATTTTCGGCCTTCAGTTTTGTTATTTAGATTTCCGCAATAGACGAATCCTTTGCAAACACTTCAGAGCCCTGCTTCCGCTGAATTGCCGTAATACGCGCAGTATTAAAAGCACGAAGTCATGTTGAATGGTCTTCAAAATTCGTCTGTTAAGTTTACCGTAGTCCGATATATTAACTGCAGACTGTAGTCTCATTTCGCTCCGTTCAGCCATTAGGTCCTTAGTTTCTTTTGGGAGTTTTGGAGCTTTCCTGCGGCGTTTGGTTTCACGCTCTGACAGTTTCCACCAACCCTTCGTACATCTCCTCCAGTGTGTCGCATTCAGCTAGGCACTGGAAACGGTTTTGAAGTTCGTGTTGAAAGTTTTGGGGTTTTGGATTTGGGCAGGATTTGGACGGAGCGTAGACATCGATATTCAATGTGCCTCTTACGATGCTGTGATCGCTGCCGATTTTCACCCAGAGACGTAATTGCATATGTGATTTTTGGTCGTCATGATGAAGTCTATCTAGTTAGTAGTGGAACCGTCGGGGCTCATCCACGTCCATTTGCTGGATTGCCGCTTTATGTAGAAAGAGTTCATCATAAAGAGTCCCTTCTTCTCCATGAAGTCAGTCAGCCTTTGTCCCCTCGGGCTCCGCTGCCCGTATCCAAATGACCCCACTCATCACTTGTCCTTGTGCCAAGCTTTGCGTTGAAGTCTCCGATTACTCCTCTTACGTCTTTTTAATTTTATTTTTGTCAAGCTGGCCGATTTCATCTCTGGATTCTTTGAATATAAGTAATAACTTATTTATATGCATGTATTAAATTATTTTGACGAACGACCAGCTGGTTAAACTGTTTGTATAATTTGAAGAGCCGTTGGTGAAATCGTGCCAACATCAATAATAGCTTAGAGCCACGTAACGTTTTTGGTCGAATAAATCAGCACATATTCATTTTGTTTTATGATAATAATTTTAGTCGGAAACAAAGCGAGGTGCGAGTAACAAACCCTGTAGATATGGTTTGCATTGCGCTCGCCCCGGCTGTCACTTCAAGCATCCCGATAGGTAAGTTTTTGTTATCATTTAGTTTATACTTTTTCACAAACATGCTTGTAAATTTGCGCAATAACAACCTTCTTCGAGATCAATCGAAATTGCTGTACTGGTCAAACACATGCGAGCAGCGGCCGGGAAAAGTTGTATGAAATCCATACCAGTCGTTGTTTAGTGGCCCAAAAAATAACATAGTAAAGTCACATCTGAGTTTACATGTAATATAAAATGGAACTTACCAAAGCTTTTATTTAATTTTGGTAATGGCTTGCAAATAGAAAGAAGTTTATGAAAAAAAAAATGAGCACTTAACACAGGAATATACTATTTAACCCTTCCCCTACCATTATATACTTAAAACAAAAGGTTTCATTCATAAGGTGACGTAAATTTAAGTGCGCAGGAGGGAAAGGGTTAAATGAAAAGTTCTGCCTAGGTACTACTAAGTTTAAAATGCCGCGCATTATTTGACAAAAGTACTATATAAGCTTTGGCCACAACTAGTGCTTGGCCATTACACTCTTTCGCTGGCCGCTGTATTAGTGTACTTATATTACGAATACACTGTACTAACCAAAATATTTTTTGTGTCTAATAATCTAAGGCCATCTTCCACGTCATTCACAATAAAGTAGCGGAAAACATTATAAGTGATTCTATCTCATCAGCTTCCAAACAAAAGACAGAAATAGAACGATGTTTTAATTTCAATTATTGACTATCAAAGTAATACTCGTAGTAAAAAAAAAAGTTAAAAGTTTTTTTTTAAGATGTCCTCTAACACAAGTGGCTTACCATCCGTCTAGTAAATTTATCAAACTACAATTATTATTTTTTTAAGTTTTTTTATAAGTAAACGCAAGCCTATTTACTTATAAAAAAATATATAGTAGTTTGATAAATTTACTAGCCGGATGGTAAGCCACTTGTGTTAGAGGCCATCTTGGTCGATACCACCGGAGTGCCAGATGTTCAACCGCGAAGCAATAGTGCTTAAGCTATCTATGTAATCACTGATTTAAGATAATATCCGGATTTTTCGTGCACAGGCTAATATCAATATATAATTTTGTCTCACCTCGATGTTTCGATTGAGTTGCATCGACCGTGGTCACGAGTATACAAAAAAATAATGAAAAAATAGTAAATTAGGTTTTGATATTAATCTGTACGTGAAAAAGTCCCGATAACATCTTACATCATGAATTTGATTTGCGATTGTTTAAAAAGTTCTAATGTAATCACTGTTGGTTGTGAAAGGCACTAGCAAATTAAATTACTGAGCGAAAGAGACTTACAAACCAAAGTGTCAGACTGATCACAGTACAGTGCTACGCAAAACTACAGTACTGAGCTCTGGGTGACGCTGCAACTGGCATGGGCAAGTGTAATGCCCCATCTCGTCATTTAATTGCATAAAAAATATTGATGAGCCATCATTGTCATTTCCCGAAATATCTTAAGTGCGGCAATTATCATCTATCATATCTATATAAATCATTTTATCTTGACAATTACTATCCCAGGTTTCATTCATATGTCATTTGCGGTCTTACTTGTAAACGCTTCTTAAGTTTAGGAGGTGTCAGCACTAGCACGTCATATTAATAAGGTAAGGCAGCTGTTGTCGACGTAAACACATATGCCAAAGGTTAAAGTGCTATAATGTATGTTTTCCAGGCCAAACTCTTCACCGGGTAATTCATCGAAAAGCCCCTTACAAGAATCGAACTGCGTGCTTCCATTACAACTTGTTATAAGGCTACAGTCAGACGGAGATGTTATTGTTAATGATAAGGTAAATTTTTATAATTTATTTATTAACTAGGTGGGCTCTGTGGTTACACCCGTCGTGATGGCTGATGATGCTAAAGATGATGAAAAGTATTTGTTAATCCAGTGCCTCATCTATCTCCCTACCAAATTTTATCCCAAATCATTAAAGGCCGGTATTAATAATCTATCTATCCACAGTTTTGCTTACTATGGATAGTAGATTGACATAACGTCCATACAAATAGTATCATATATCTATATCTAGTAAGGTAAACCGTCGATATATAGGTTATTATTATTACCACCGGCCGTAAGTCGTTCTTGAGTTATAAACGGCATAGCTAAACAGAATTTGTTTTATTTAGATTAGTACATTGCTGAATTCGGTGATAACTAAAATGTAAAAAACTACCGACTCCAGTCACGTCACTATGAATGAATTGTATTCCATGAGTATTTTAGTATTGATGAAAAAAATATCGTATGTTTCTCAATCGCAAGGATGTTTCTTCCATAGCAGGCGGTAAAAGCCAAGGGTGGGTCTTGGCCACAGATATATAATTATGTACAATAGATAACGCAAATGCGTGTACTTACAGCCTCAAACGGGGATCCTATGTAGATCTCGCTCGACTCAATCATGTTAGTTTATCCCTACCTTGGTTAGTACGACCATTTTGTTTTCCCTCTTAAAGTGCTTAAAGAAGCTCTTTAAGTTTCTCTTAAAGAGCTTATGCATCGGATGCAGTCGAATTTAATCGTCCTCACAATCATTCTGACATCAGTAAAGTTACAATACAAACTATCTGTATTAAATAATATTGTATTGTAATTCCAGTTTGATCTATCACCACCCGACCCCTCCACACCGAACCACAGGCCAGATCTAAAACATAAAAAGAAACATGCGACTACCCAATCAGAAGAGGAATACTCATTATCAGCGGCCGTGATTTGTGTAGAAGAAACCCCCAAACACTTGGTCGCGTATGTACAGACGGCAGGAAAAGAATCAGAGCCGCATTGGTACATGTTCAATGATTTATGGTGAGTAGAGACGTCTTTACAAAGTTGAGAGTTTATATAAGTATCGGGTTATCACGTCACGTGAATACACAACCTGATGAAGAATACTCGTTATTAGTAGCCGTGATTTGTAAACAAGAAAGCCCTAAACAGTTGGTCGCGTATGTACTGATGACATAGAAAGAATCAGAGCCCCACTGTTGCATGTTCAATGACTTATGAGTAGATACGTCTTTACAAAGTTGAGAGTTCGTTTAAGTTTCGGGTTATCGCGCGACTACAGAATCTAATGCAGAATACTCATTATAAGCAGCCTTGATTTGTACAAAACACCGCAATCGTTTGTTTGCGTATGTATAAACGACGGGGAATGAATGAGAGCTTCTTCGGCACATATTCAATGATTTGTACTGAATAGATACGTTTTACAAGTTTTGGTTAGGGTAACATTTTTGGACAAGTTTGGGATTATAGTGTCAGTTGAGTACTTCACTAGTATCATCTCATCACTAAAAGGCTTGGAGTACAAGCATCAGAAATTATTGTGATATTATTATAAAGCACTAACATTTGCTTAGCAAAACTTAACATTCAATTTATTAGACTAGTAGTTCTGCGAACAGCAGACCTCGCGAGCACAGTCTTATCAGCGGCAATTTTTCGCAGTCTGAGCCATCTGCGAAATTCAGAAAAAAATACATAGTATATTATGTTGTTAGTACGAAATGTTCATGCTGATCATTCAAATATTACCAAAACGTCTAGTTTTTAAACTTCACAATCATATATTGTCATAAAAACTCCCGCGAGAACTCATAGTCGTTATACACAGCGTAATACACAGCGATGATGACTCACGCGCTCCCAGTGCCGGCAGGCCTCCGTCACTCCATGTACTTGCGCGCTATAACTGCCTACCGCCCAGCCGAGCGGTCTCGGTCCGCCGGCGCTTCAAATTCAGTGCGGTTTTCGCAAGCGAAGCGCGCGCACGCCGTTCAATTTTAATAGTGCTGTTCGTTCGTACGCGTATTACGATGCCGTGTGGTGCCTTATGTGCTGTAGATGGGTGTAAATCAAGCAAAAGAAGGGATAAACACCTAACATTTTTCCATTTACCTGTCAATGAAGAATGGTAAGTGATAAATTATTACTAGTTTTTGTCGTTTAAATTTTTTTCCATTCACATACCGTCATTAGAGACATAATTAAAAGACAGTAGGTGTGCGGACACCGGTATCCACTTAGAATTTGACAGTTTAATAGGTATATACTAAGCATTAGCTTGCCTTTCAGACACAGATTTACATAATTTTGTTGCATAGAAACGTTATACCACAGAATAATTAATAGTACAAGGTACAGAAGATGCACTCTTCGAAAGAAAACATTCGAATATAAACTGCTAAACTAACAACTGCAATAATGTTCATAAAACATTGCAAAGCACGGACGTGACCTTCAAAAAATGTGCCTACAAGTCCTTGACGCGCTCGTAACGAATCAAAATGCGCTTTAAGTCTGTGTAGCGAGAGTTCTTTTTCTTACGCCCGATGAAAACCTTTGAACAAGCCGCGTCTGTTGTAAGGTGACTTGTTGCTAGAAAACGAATCAAATTAATTAATCTTAATAAATTTGATTCGTGATAATTGGTAGTAGTACAATACACCTAGATATGTACAACTAGGAACTAGATTATATTTTTTTATTTTGAAGGCCATCGACTTTTCGCGTGAAAACTTTCGAAAACTGCAGTGTTTATGTATTTTTGTGTGAGAGTGTTACACTCGTTAATAAAATAACTTACGGCTTAGTGCTTTATTTGAAGTCGGTTCTCTTTTTTTAAGGCTTTTTTTTTCATTTCTAGTGAACATCTCCGAAGATCATCATCAAACTAAGAAGTATTATACTTATTTTAAAACGTTCTCCTAAATGTAACAAATCCTTTTCTGAAAACCGCATCGATATCGGTTTAGCCAAACGCGAGATTATCGCGCACAAACATACATACCTACAAACCATACAAGTCAAACATCTCAGTTTGGCCTGTATGTCTGATCACCTCCTTTTCTTTAAGTTGGTTAAATATTTTATAAATGATAAAATTTTTAACTGCCACATAAAAGTCAGAACATATTCACAGTTCTCAATAACATAGATAAAAAGTTATGTTATTTTAATTTTATCGAAGAGGCAGCCCTGCGATTACTGTGGAATCACGCGGTGCGAAGCAATCACTGCTGTACGCTTGAGCATTTAGGCGCATTTTAGCATACAGTGGTTGTTGACGCGAGGGAGTAGGCTATTATCGTAATAGGTATTGGAAATTTTCTACTGAGTGAAGTATCTGTTCTTATTCAGTAATCTGTGGTGCCGGCACCGCTACCGCCTGCGTCCCCCGCTCCGTAAGTTTCACAGAGAGCGTCGCGTGCGGCAGCCCGCAGTGCGCAGTGCAGAGTTTTGAGGAAAATACCTCCCGAATCAAAAATCTCATCTTAAAAAAGTTATGTTGAATAGTCGTCAAGATTGGTTGAAAAATCTAACAAACATACGGACAGATGAAATTCAATTTGCCCAGTTAAAGCAGAGACGCTTCGCTCTCTTCGCTCGCCCGCTCAATTAGATACAGAAAACATTCTCCCGTAACGTCATCCTTTTCCGATCCTAGAAAAACGGTCAACTTAACGATCTCATGATATGATCTATGAATTTTTATTTCCAGTATAGTACCTGTAAACGTGGAGGAGGTCGTCCAATTTAGTGCGTGGTGGAAAACTCCGTGTGTATTATTTTATACGGCGACGAGACCACGTCGGCTCTCCGAGAACTCATAGCCGACGCTTATGTATGGGCCCGATAGCGATTTGTGAGTAACATATGCTACATTCTATACAAAACTGCTACAACAATAACTTCGTGGGTATTGTTCGATAACCCTCATGAGCGAGTCATATAAAAAACAAATGGTTAATAAAGTAGCTTAATACATACCTAAAATACTTAATATTGGATTTGTAAATGACCTAAATCGTGTTATGTCTTACAGCCCTATTTATAAACGAGCAAGATTAATAACTGAAGGCGAAATGTGTGTAGATTACGACCAAATTTCATGATTCGACTTCGCGAAAACTTAGTTTTTTGACACTTAAACCTAATAACCGAAGTTTGAAAAAAACGTAGTGTAAGTTTAATATAATAATAAATAATAATAAAACCTTTATTCAAACAATTGTACAATGTTATTTCGGTCATTATAATGGGGCTAGAAAACATTTGAGCAAATTTGTGCAAGAGTATCTGCTGCTAAACTAGGTTCATCACCCGTGTTTCAGCATACAGCGCTCTTTCCCCAGCGTTGGACTACTGCTAGCCATTTTGGTACAATACTAATCTTAAGAATTTAGAATTAATCTTAGGTCCTAATATTACATATAAAGATGATGATATGTTTGTGTGTGTTTACGTGTGTGTAGGTGTGTGTGAGTGAGTGTATGTGTGTGTATGTATGTGTTTTACATCCCAAGTAAACTATTTAGGTGATTACTGTAAGAAGTATCGTCATAGGATAAAGTTTTTAGCCATTTAGTCACTACAATTTTGACATCTGATTTAACCAACGGATAAATGTTCAAAATTTTATTAAGCTTGTTGTATAAATAAGGTCCTAAAAACAAATAAAACCTCTTTGCAAAACGGGTACTAAAATGATGAGGTTGATTGCACACCAAGTATTTTATTCTTTTTGTTAAATGTGTAGGCTCATAATCCAAAAAAGTGTGTTGTTTCAAAATTATACTATATATAAAAAGTTGGCGCACGGTAAGCACGTCACAATACTGATACAGTGATGTAGTGGGGAATAAAATAGGTTTCCCAGTAGCAACTTTCAAAACGGATCTTTGGGCTACCTCTAGCATTTTAATTTGTTTTGAGAGCACCAAGTTCCCACGACGAAATACAGTAACTTAGCATTGAGTGGCACATGCTCAAATATATTTGTTTTACCAATTGTATACTTATATGTCTAAGTTTTTTTTAAAATAAACATAATCTTTCGAATCCTCCCACTCAAGGCTTCTATATGATTTTAAAAATTAATGTTTTTATCAACAATGATTCCTAAATATTTGATACTTTCCATTCTTTCCAATTTATCACAGTTGCAGTCATTATTTTTTAATGCGATACATCGTCTATTGTGGGCAGAAATTGAAAGGTCGGGGTATGGTGAAAACTCTCGTATTGAAAACAATATATATTTTGTTTTGACCGTATTAAGGGACAAGACATTGTCATGAAGCCAAGTTGTGACTGCATTAAAACCATTTTGGGCAGCATCAAATACCGCGCTCCACGTATCTGACGCAAACAAAAGAGCTGTGTCATCAGCGTATGATATAAGTCTGCCACTCAAAGGTTGCAATTGACACAACTCGTTTATATAAACTAAAAAGAGGGTAGGTCCTAGAATACTACCTTGTGGTATACCGTATGTAATTGGTAGGTCGATACTCATGTGAGAACCCACCCTTACACTTTGGAATCTGCCAGTTAGGTAATCATTAAGTAGGGCTAACTGGTTACCTCGAATTCCAATTCGTTCTAACTTAGAAACGAGTATAGGGACAGAGACCGTATCAAATGCTTTAGCTAAATCAATAAAAATAGATAGACACTTTTTGCCAGAATCAAGATTGGAAGATATAAAACTGACGAGTTCGTGAACAGCCTCATTTGTGGATTTCCCACTGCGGAAACCAAATTGATTATCGGAGAAAATGTTGTTACGTTCTATAAAATTGACTAACCTGTTGTTTATGAGACGTTCAAGTATTTTCGAAATAGAAGGGAGTATAGAAATAGGTCTGTAATTTGAGATACGATCTCTGTCCCCATTCTTATAAATAGGAATAATAAATATATGTTCTTATAAAGTATGGAATTGGCTAATACACGATTGAGCAACCTTGGCTCGATAGAAAAAAATAGGCAACATTCCCTAAATTAAGTGTGCAAATTGTGCTTCGTGGGAAAAAGCTTATTTATTCAATTAGGGGCAAATATATTTCAATTAATGTATCACTCTCGAATTCATAATGAAATTTACTAGTTAACGATGGACTCCTTTATCATTATAATTTAATCATTTGATTGTACGAAATAAATATAAAAAGTATTAGCACATATTCAATTGCATCTTTGCATTACATTGTCCTAACTGATAAGCAATTCTTAACCTTTTGTAAAGCCTCGTAAATTGTTTTAAAATTGAAATCGGACCGCGCCTTTAGGAAAAATAATTACTTATGCAAAGCTTTTCATTCTATGGACTAGAATTTGCCTGAAGTTAGAACTATCAAAGACTAGAATTCTTAGCAGAGTAATAGTCGCCATTTCCTTTGCTTAAGCAATGAGAATACGTAAATTTTTCGTTCTTGTTGCAAAAGTGAAGTTGTATTAAAATGACATTCGCACACAAGTCTGAACTGTGAAGGATCTATTATGCTGTAAAAACTAAACTCCCATGACAACAACCTAATACAAGTACATCCAATTTTGATAGGGTTATGTCATGCGTTTACTGTAGTAACGTTCATTGCTCGACTATAGAATAAGATTTTATGTTGAAGTATTATATCGTCAAGTGCTTGTTTCATTTAGAAAATTACTTAGCAAAAATTAATTACTTGTTTATAAATACGGCTGTTAATGTCTGATTTGCTAATTACCTAAATCTTACTATGATTTAAGTAGCAGTATGTTCTAAAACGCGGCGGTAGAGTCTTTAAAGTACATAGTGAATAATTCACGTTCATATATGCCTAAATTGAATAAATGATTTTGACTTTGACTTTTGATCTTATCAGGCTGTACTAGACATTCGTGGTAGGCATTTTGCTACAAGTGCTGAAAGCGTCTTAGATGACCCGCTCATGAGGGTTCTATGTGTATGTGTTCATAAGACGATGTAGGGTTTCCGAGAATTCATAGCCGATGCTTATGTAAGAGCCCGATAGCGGGCTGTGAATATCATGTCCTACATTCTACATCCAACTAGAACACACATTCTGTCGAGCCGGTATATTTTATTCGATCCGGAATACTGTCGTGTATGTCACTCACACTACAACGCGGTCACATTAACTCGACGCATCGCTGGAATGCGGGTCCCCACCCGCTTCCCCCCGCATTCCTTTTCTCGCCCGGCAAGTGTCAGTACGGTCAGCATCTTTGTTACCGATACACGCGTCGATAATTTGGCTAATTTTCTTGCTAAATTTGGCTTGTTTTCTGTTTTTGTTATATAGTTTTTGTTTTGATTATTGTTTTGTTAAGTTTTTTGTTACTGTTGATGGTTGAATATTAACTGTTGAACTGTGTTCAAACCAGAATAACATGGGGATAGTTATACACAGTGAAGGGAGAAATCTCGTGTTAAAAGTGCTACAGTTCTTCGAGAATGAGAAGAAAAATAAACGTTTTTCCATACCGGTGGATCCGGTTGAAAAACGTACGAGAGTGAAGGCGAAGTCAGTTTTAATGACAATTTTCAAACCATTGTTTATAGCGATGATTACTAAAAGATAATCGACTACATTCCTGTCGAAAAATGCCAAATAAATAAATATTAATTGGGTAGCCACACAACAAATGTGTGTTTTTGCTATTTTTATGCTCAATATTAATAACGGTAACAGGTAGACACCTTAAATTTTCACAGAATATGTAGTTGTGTATTACCTTTCAAAATAAATAAATATTTTTTATTCATTTAACTAACTTAATTTTTAATCAATTTTTACTCGGAAAGGCCACTTGGCCGGTTTTTTTTGCACACCGTACTTGAGCGCCAAAATGACGTCACATGGTCAAGTGTCTAGTTAATTTGACCGCGTTGTACATATACTAACATGTACATGTAGTACATTAAACAATATCTTAATTTAAAATGGTTACTTTAAAAACGGTCCTGTAAATAGTTTGTGTATGACATTGTGTTTGTGGTAACACATTGTAAATACAGTGAAACTCCAAGAGAGTTAAATTTCTTGATGATACGCGTAATAAAAGTAAAAACAAAACGTTTCGTTTATATTTGGAATATCTATCATCTACTGATAGAGCAGGACGTAAGTCTGATTGTTCGGTTCAAAAATTCTTCAAAAATATTTAATTGTTATTTGTTGTGTTTTCTCAAACTTTGAAACGTCTTTGATTTTTGTTGTTATTTGTTTCCAGCGCTGCGAGCCCATACGAGCCGTCAGGCGTGTACTACCCGTTAACTCCCGAGGTACAGTACAGTTATTTCTCTTAATTCCCTTTAATTATAGGCTAAAAAGTTCCATTATGGCACAAAAATGCATTATTGAATTGTTGAATATGTGATAGTATTAGAATGAAAATTATTTTGTGAGGCCACAGATACGGAAGCTTCAGCCAGAATAGAGGTTTATACAGCAAAGAAATTAATATTTATTTTGAAATCGACTGAAAAATATGGCGACACTGCAACGTAAGATGAAATTCAAAGCTATTATAAAGAAGGGGTGCTATTATAAAGAAGAGACGTACGTTTTTTGCCTTTCACAATAATAGTTTAATCGCTTGCGATCACCGAGTGCCGTGTACCTACTTACTGAATAAATAGCTCTTATTGTCTAAATATGTCGCCGCTGCATGTTTGCTAGCCCTTTATTGGTCGATTTAACTTGATTAGAAAACCTTTGCTTCCGTATTGGTGGTCCGAGTCGCATGCGATTGTGATTGTGTGAATTTATACGTCCATGGTTTTGTGATGAGAGTAGATGTGTAGCTTTCGCCACGCCACAAATTGCTTATTAAATAGCCTGAAATTGAATCAGTTAAAATAGGATAGATTAACGAAGTCAAAGTTTGTTTTTTGGCGACAGCAAATATAAGTGCTATGCATAATGATTATTATATTTGAAACGATGATAGTTCATAAATATTCAGGACCGGCCACTGCCCTGTCGCTTGATGATATCACAGCATGGTGGTAATGACAATGTTCACTGCTCATCTAACTTGCTACTTCCCTCGGTTACATAACCAACTGTTTGTGCCGGTAGCAGTTCATTAAGAACAGTTTCCTGTCTATGTCCAGTGTACGACTATATTCGTAACTCAAATTATAAATTTTATATAATTAAAAACAAATAACATTGTCACTGTATTTCCGCTTCTAGGTAGGACGGTATACATGTCCCACAACGCTTGTTCACGTTATACTACAAGATCCGAAATACCGGTATTTGGCCAAATGACAAAGCTAATGTTGGATACACCATTGCTATTATGTAACCAAGTTCTAGCTGATAAGTCATCATACTGAAATACAAAATTCGATTTCACCGAGATATTATATTATTGCGTATTCAAATGTGTATCATTTTCAAATATTTTATTAAATCAAAGTTTTTGTAGCGTGGCGAGCTTATAGCATTCTACTCTGCCGCCTAACAACGTTCTTCATTACTTTAAAGTTAAAGTGTTCTAGCAATAACACGAAGGTGGTATTCTATTACCATAATATATTCCCATGCCAGAGATGGTGTATTTGTCCATAGATTAAATAAGTGTGCTGTAAGTTCGCTGTTGCCATTGATATCTAATCTATGTGCTAATATGCCATGTTTGGCGCAGGCGTTAGGATAATATTGTGTAGTAGTGAAGCGGTATATCTAAATTAAAGGTTTAAGATGTGGTAGATAAACTAATAATTTATGAGAGCAGATGTAATATCAAAAAAATGCCAATTTCGTAATGACATTCACTTTTGTGCTTAACACATTTTTATATTAGTTTCCAATAGTTTTGTTTATTTGTTAGATCGATATCTAAACTATGTTATAAATCATGTTGAAGGAAAATGAGAGATTATCCAAATAATTAATTAATATTAATTGCAAATAGGAGAGCGCTGCTAGACTTCCAACTCGTACTTATATCGTTGCCCTACTCTAATATATACCGAGGAATAAAGTATTAATAAATTCGATCTAAAGTTGGATGTAAAAATAACATACTCATTGGTTTTAAAATATTACATAAGCAAAACCGAACTCGCCCATGTACTGACAAAAATACGTTTATTAAATTAATTTGTAAATATATAAATCAGAATATTTGAAGACTATTAAATTAATTAGGTGCGTGAAACATTCCTTATAAGCCTTGTGCCTATACCGTGACAGATACAGAACATAGTATGTATTATTAACTGTAAGTACGTCATGGAAACGTCTCAATACGAATTCGTACGGAATATGGCTCCGAATAATGGAAACACGCGTAGGTCCATCACCTACGTTGTCTAGAATCTTCTACTCAATAATCTATTAGTACACATTTTATTCCAATCGTTGAGTATGTGCGAAATAACATAAAATGCTAGTGACGCGAAATGTAAAGAATGCCTTGGTAAAATCTTGGAAAAGCAACGTTTCCTTGTTCTTCCATAACTGCACAAATGCTGAATTGCTAATGCTGTTATTTATCCTCACTAAATTTATATACGTAGGTCGTATTGAGACGTTTCTGTGTAGAATCCTTACTCCTTTCACTGTGCAACAAATGCAAGCAATAAAAATATTAATAATATTGCCGTTCAGAGCATCAATTTTAACCGAAATATATATATTGAAATAACGTGAAATATTTTTCTATTGTTATAGTATTGTATAGATTAAGAAGATTTTATTTATATTTTGGTTGTGATAACGTCTTCGAATTGCCGAATTTTAGCACTGAATATGTTATTTAAACTGAATAGCATGGGGATTTACTTTCGATTTGTATCACTTTACACACTGCAATATGAACCATATTCAAATGGCTAATTTCTAACCGAGTGGCAAATTAACTGCTCATAATCTTAATAAAATATAAGTGACTACTAATTTCGAACCTGCCGCCTTATTGACTAACTTGAAAGAGAATAAATGTCACTTAATTCTCATTCCCGTCGATGCTTCCAGCCAATAGGCTTGCAGGGTTACGCCAAGAATGGGATTCAAATGTCAAAGTGAAGCCCATTCCCATTCGCCGTAAAAAAAAGACAGTAAAGCCGCTGATGTTAAATAAATTGAAGTGGGTTTCAAAATGAATAGGGTGGTAATTAGTTAGAACCACACGTATGAATGTCGGAAAGTGGTAAGTGGGTTGCTCCGCCTATTAAAAAAACTTCTTTAAAAAATAATGAAATGAAACGACTGTTCGCTCTTGTAACTGGTTTGTTACTGCCGCTTGGCATGTTCGTTTGCAAACTTGAATTTAGATTCCTACTTATATTTCCTCATATTGCATTTAATTTGCCACTTGATTATGTTGTTATGCAAATCCTGTTAAATTATTTAGTATTATCTGAAAAATATTAAGTATTTTAAAATGTTGTACCTACTGTAAGAAACGTTCTTCTGGGTTTATTTATACTATTTATTAATTTATAGCCAGAAATGCTCATTTAAAAGTAAGATTTCATATATTTCATTATTTTTAAAAGCAAAAAATAGAATAGTTTTTTGTTCCCTAAGTTGTTATATTTGTAGAAGGAATTTGTATTAAGGAAATAGTAACTCTCCGCTCGAATAAGTTGCAAAAAAGTAAGGGACTATTTTTTTAAGAATATTATTAAATTCTGCTAGATCGTAGGCGTCTTCATCAAAAACCTGTCTTGGCGGATACCATCACAGTGACACATGTTCTGCCTCTGCGTACATAACTATATGGCTCATATAATAGATATACTAGACCATACCTGTTCTACCACAAAGCAGAAATGTACACATTGCTGAGATTTGAAAGGTATGGCCGGTGACATTACAGGCACATGAGACTCAACAACTTACGGCCTTATAAAGGAGGGTTAAGTTTAAATAATGTAATTTAGTTCTGCGCACAATTTTGCTGTGCGCAGTACTTTATAAGGCCGTTAAAGTATCAAGATCAAGAAGAAGCGCAGAAATGTATCTGTTATAGGCACAGGTTGCCACTTAACACAGATAATTGATAGTTAATACTGAATATATCTTTAGCTTGACGACTGATAAAGGCTATAGTGACTTTAACTTTTTTGCAAATTATTGCAGAGCTATCTATTACTTCCATTCCATATGTATGAAACAATCACAGAAGCCGGCACAAAATACCTTAATATTCAGTGAAATAAAAACTACATTTGTTACAAAAATCATGAACTGTTTTGAGAAAAACAAAACACCGTTTATGTGCGAGTGTTTGAGCACTTGTGTGGACCAAGATCTCGATACTCGACACTTGGATAGTATTTTTTATTATTATGTGTTGGCCAGTTTTGAGGCTCTTCAGCAATGGATCTCTCAAGAGAACGTAATTGATCGTTCGAAGATGTTATTTATTTTGTCTGTAGAACACCTCAGTATCCGTTCCAAGAAAACACTCGTATTTTTATTATTTTGCAAGCGCGCTGCTACTTTCATACTTTTCGATAAACATGCCATCCTCAGCCTTATCGTCTGTGGGCCGAGCACGAATAACTGCGTAATTGTAACGTAACGTGTCGTTCAAGTGAAATAGCACAAACTATCATTTATCTACGGCAACTGTGACTCAGATAACTCATTGTTTGTACACGGAAGCGTGACACGTTGCTTTTTACGATACGAATACTTTTTCGCAAAATGTTTGTGCTACGGCCTCTGTTACAGAATCAGTAGATCTTCCGCGAGTTACTTTTGAAAAAGGAAAGTTACGTTACGTTACGTAAAATATTTGAGTATAATACTAAATACCTTTTACGTAGTACAGTTTACAATAATTTGATAGTTTGTATGATAAAGCGCGGCGCTTTGTTCAATTATTGTTAACATTGACGATACAAATAATTTTCCAAAAGTAACTGATAGGCATGATATAGTTATCATTTTGAAGTATTATATTTATTACCCGGGTGATGATGGTGATGATGAATCAAAATCACCTATGTTACTCACGGATAATGTAGCATTCTAATGGTCATAGAATTTTTGAAATAGGTCCAGTAGTTTGAGTTTATTTCTACAAACATAAAAAAAAACAAATTATTTCCATTTATAATAATAATATACATTTATCGTAAAAGTATGGTCGACATTTTGGTCCACACAAGTGCAATTTTATAGAGCAACAGACTGCTTGTTATAAATCTTTCATTGCGAAAGATAATATTTATATTTTATAATAAAATATTGAAAATCAAAGTTAGATAATATGTACTTGTATGTTAATGAACTTCCTATGTCCATATCGAAAGCGAATCTCAATAAACGCATGAACAAAGAAATAAATTTTAGGTTACCATTAAAATATTAAGGAATTTAAAATCTAAATGCTGCGAAATGGATATAGGAGCTCGTAAAAAATGTGTGAAGGAAGACGCATTCAGGTCGAAACGAATAAATTTTTTGATCTCTAAAATTATACTGCTTAGACTGGTGGCTGGTTCAAAATAAACAAATAAATATTTTACCATCTTGTTTTATTTACTTACCATTAAAATAATTATTGTAAGGACTATTACTAATGTCATTAGCAACAAAACGTTCCATGTAAGGAAACAACTTATACCTAAATAAATCCGTAGGGCTATTATGTATCTCAGTTGCTAACAAATGTTGATTGAAATCGAAAAAAATGGCGGCTCTATGTCACTTTTGTCAGCTCCAGTCATCAATTTACTAACATTTTTGCTTACTGGAGTTGCCAAAACTGACATAGAGCGGCCATTTTTCAAGATTTCAATCATAATTTGTTAGCAACTGAGATACATAATAGCCCTGCAGCTTAATCACGAAACCTGCTTCTTGGTAGATCGACAGGTAAACTGTATTTTTTTATAGTTGACATCGGAAAACCTTTGTATAAAAATCTCATCTCTACCTCGATGTAGGTACTTAAATCGTATTTTGAACAAACTGGGACGTTTGTTCAAAATACGATTTGAGTCAAGACGGCATGGGTGGGGAAAATAGCCCGCCGACCAAGTACCAAACTGGGACGTTGTTCTAAAAGTTATATAATTCGTTTTGTATAAAAAGGGCATGGAAGTAATACAAAATTAGTATGGGTCTTGGAACACGCAAGAGGCAGAGGGCCCAAAACGGTGGTCTGACCAGGTTTAGCAGCAGCTTGATATAACGGTTAACGTAGCTCTCCATGAAGCCACATACCGGCAAAGGTGGAGGGAAGTAGTTAGGAGACTTCAGAAGAGTCACGCACGATCCTCAACACTGAGGGAACGATTGAGGAGACAGAGGAACACGCAGATATATTTGTGTGCTACTGGGCAAAAAGATCATTTCTTTGTTGCATTGTTGGTGTTGAATAATAACACTACAAGTAAATTTGAGAATCGAACAACCACGAATTAAAGATATCTAGTTTCTCATTAAGTGCTAGAAAAACAGGTAAGTTTAATTTGCCATTTAATCTGCCAGATAAACAGATAATTTTCTACCGAATTCAGAATGAAAAGGCGAATGAATTTTGGAATTCGGAAAATTGAGAATAGATTGGGAAACTGAGAAGCAGGATACTTATTACTGATTATTTGTGTACTCTTAAATAAATAAAACTTAAACATTATAAATGTAAAATAAATGTACCTACTAAGCAAAACTAGGTAGGTAGACAACGAAGACGATTTAATCTGTCCGCATCAGGTTTACGCTATAACAAAAGATTTATGAATGAACCTTGCTGATTCGGACGGGTTAAATAATATTCTGTGAATTACGCACATTTTGTCTAGTCCTTGATTCACTTAAGGATACTCAATAGAACAGCTATGTCAGATACAAAGCTTTTGCATGTACATCCATCTGAGGCCGCAATCTCATACCTGAACAAACCCTTGTATATCGCAATCATAGCGACCTTTAAATAATATTCACTAAGAGATCGCCCAAAATCAACCTACTTCTCCAGAAACTGCAACGTGTGTGTGTGTGTGGTTAACCACACAAAGCCTCATAACTGCTTTGTGTGGCATAAAAAAGAGTAAATACTTAGGTAGATATAATTAGTAAGTACAACTAGGACACTCACTGCCTCCCTCTATAATTTAGAGGTACCCTCAGAATCTAAACCAAAGAGTATTACCATATTGAATAGTAAAAATAAAGAGCGAGACCTGTTAAGCTAGATCCACCTATTAATATGTATACGAATAAATTCAATTTAAGTGTGATCATAATGTATAAATAACAGCTTATTACTACGAAAATAATATATACGGTATTTAACTTAACAAAAACTCTTTTTGTGTCTCGGCTAACCTCCGAAACGACTGGACCGTTATTTTATCATTAAGTTTCAGTCATTATGCGGGTGAAACTCCGCGGCACAGCTAGTAGGTACAATACATGCCGCACGAGTCACTTGAAGTCGGCTTGTTAAGGGGATTGCATAGCTAGTACTTGACCATACTAAATAACCATATTTCATAATAATATAAATTTATTTTATTAAAACATAACAATAACTAAAAAAATCAAAACGTACGGGCATAGCCAACAATGTGTTGATTGCATGAAAAAAACAACACTGAAATCGGACAATGTTAACAGGTAGAAAAGAGCTATTTCTTTTAGTGTGGACAAGTACTAGCTACGCAATCCTCTTAAGGTGGCGATCCCACAAATATTTCTTTGTAAGTACCTAATCTTTAAACGAAGTAGTAATTAATTTATAGGCTATACTATATGTATTTAACAGCTATTACATATGAGGGTTACGTCATGCGCAACGAGAAATACGTTCTTCTCCAACTGATCATGCAGGGTAAAATCCAAGGACGTAGACGACCAGGCAGAAGATGTACCTCATGGCTCAAAAATCTGCGGATGTGGTTCAACACGAGCAACACTTCGCTATTTCGGGTAGCAGCTTCTAAGATCCGAGTAGCATTAATGATAGCCAACCTCCGGTAGGAGATGGCACCGCAAGAAGAAGACAGATGAGCTATTTGATGTTCATTTATTATGCTGGTGAAGGTGGTATACTAGATCTGAATGGTACCATTACAAGACGCTTTGTCGTTCACATGGCGATATTCCAAAATTACTTGTGACCTTCCGCATACTAATTATATAGAGTAAGTTTCTTTCATTTTCTGTCTATCGGCTATGTTATATATATATCTATATAACATAGCCACGAAGTACTGCGCCACACGATTTATGACGATTAAGCCATCCTAAACATGCCAGGTTCCTAAAAATGTACTGCGCAGTGATGCGCACGTAGTTTAGGGTGGCCCAGTTAACGGCCGTATCTTCTTAAATCATCAGTTGCCATCACCTTCGAGAAGCAGATCACTAAATCTCTTCCTTTTATGGTCTGCCGCCATCTTCAGCTCTGCCTTGTGGTGCTCATCGAGTAGACACGTCCTCTCATACCTGACGATAAAATATTGAATTGGTATCTGCACCAATGTCATGTATCCCTTAGGTACCTAAGTACATATGGATATATGTACTTAGGTACCTAAGTACATATGGATATATGTACTTAGGTAACTAGTGACAAAATATTTTATCAAAAAATAAAACCGACTTCTACACTAAAAAGTGTCAAATATCTTGTTGAGGTCGGTACCATGATAGTTCGAAAGTATCCTATTATCACAATATTGCGTGCATGGCATTTAGTTATTGAAGTATAACTCAAAAACTGCTTGACCGAATTTAATTAAATTTATATAGTACCATCACGGAAGTATAGGTACTCTATCAAACAAAAAAATCATCAAAACCGGTTCATATACGACGAAGTTATCCACGAACACACATGAAATATAAATACGGTCGAATTGAGAAACCTCCTCCTTTTATTGAAGTCGGTAAAAATACCCTAGAAAGTCCTAGTTAAGTAATTGCTAAAATATTTTTGTGTTTAATGGTTTTAGACCACAACACCTCTTTGTAATTATGTTTCGTGCATTACATCGATTTCTAATTACTGATTAGAAACTACTTTTAGTTAGCTATTAAAATTAATGACGGCGCTACATACCTACGTTTTTTTGTATATAACTTTATGGAGAATCTGAGGAGAAACAGTATTCGTGCCTCATGTAGAATTTTTCCAAATTACCGTCCCTTTGGATTAAAGATGGCCCAATGAAGAAAGTCCCAATTAAGGTTTGTTTCGCGATGACTATGTATTAAATATAAATAAGTCACATGTACAAACTTTGAAATTTGCTGGAGTTGATTTGAACTTTTGTCACATCACACAAGTGGCGAGCGATAGTCATGAACATACCTAGTTAAATTGTTACAATAATAATTCATATCTAGAAAAAAATACCCTACGTGGACGAAGTCGTGGGCAAAAGCTTGTTTATATAAATTTACGTTTAAATTACATTATTTCTACCCGCCGCGGGACGTTCGGGTTAGCAGAGTATTACCAGGTTTTGAGTTCACTATATTAGGTAAATTATCACTTATTTATAAATAAGTCTATACTAAATATCTATATATATTATAATAATATTATAATATTTGTGACAAGATCAATCGTTAAACAGCTACAAATTCGCATAGTTTATTAAGAGATCGTGAAACAGGCACTTCATCTACATTATGTATATAAAAATGAACCCCCATTTCTCCTGGTTACGCTATAACTTGAGAATGGCTTTACCGATTTCGCTAATTCTTTTTTTGTTGTGTTAATTATTGTCAGGCGAAGGTTCTTACGAAAAAAATCAAGAAAAGATGGGAGGTTATGGCGAGGCCGAATGCCGAGCCTACTACGCGAAAGAAGTCGCGAGCAGTTGTTTGTATCTTAAATAATTCTCACCTATTAATTGCTACCTTCTTAATGTCCTCGTACACAGTCGGGTAGCAAGCTATAGCATCAAAATCTTCCTTGTCAAGTCTGAACAGTTCGCAATTGCTGACAGCAACGGCCGAAGCGGTCCTGATGCTGTGTTTCATAATAAGAGCGATCTCTCCAAAGTAATCCCCGTCTTCGAGGTGACAGATTTCGTTGCCAGATTCGGAGTAAATAGCTACTGAGCCTTTGTCAATGAAGTAAAGGCAGTCTCCTGAAACATACCGTTATCATTATAGAACTGGTCAAACCAAATCAGTTATTTGGGTAACGCATAGGTATCTAACCAATATTCAGTTTCATGTTTAGTAGCGATAATAACGATAATAGTAAAGATAATAGACCTACACTTGAAATTTTAGAAAATACTAATTTTGAAATAATGTAAAAGTTCGACCTATAGATATTGCTAACCCGTTAAAAAGGTCGTTTTGTTCAAAGCTGACATCCTCCATACCATAAAAATCGGCGATTTTCGTTTTTGTTAGACGACAGCGAAAAAATAAAAATTCTGATTTTCCACTTTATATATTTTCCAATTTCTTGGTAATCTAGAATTTAAATTTTATTATTATAAATTTTACTATTTCGTAATTTTCCAAAATCTTTATTTTTTGAATTACAAATTGTACAAACTTACATTTCCGAGCAAGAACAATTGGATACATCAATCAAAAATAAATAAATTCAGATGCTAGTGAAACTGATGGATTTATGCTTGTACTTGTAGTACATAACATATTTTAATAACTTACATATATTCTGCTAAACATAAAATAATGTAACATAAAATAATACACAAACATTCTACTTAAACCAACATAACTTGCTTAAACATTCTTCAGGTGATGTTTTTTCGATTTAATAAATCATCAATTATTTTTCTTCGGATTTTCAAGCAATTTAATTCATAATTTCCTCTACTATTATATAGTATTCTAGAAGCCAGATTTTCAGACCAGTTTTAAAACATTTTATATTGATATAACTTTGACTTGAAATTAATTTCTCTCATCAGTACCTTCATAGTTCAATACAATACAATACAATACAATCATGTTTATAGATAAATAGTGCTTGGATAAAACTTTATAGCAGCCGCAGTTAAAGAGCATCGATGAAAAGTTTTTATCACCATTGTACTTCTGTATAATTAAATAATTAATTAAAATTTTCCCGAAAAAATCACAATGTGGCTTATTACGAAATCGCAAAATTAAGAAAGTGTACCTAAGAAAAAAATGCGGAAAATCCAGAATTTGAAATAAATAAACTTAGGAAAAATAATAATGTGGACAATATTCGAACTTGGAAAATTAATAATTTGTATTACTTTTTGAAAGCACTAACGCCTGCTTAGCGATCTCAAACATTGAAATTTATAGAGAGAAAAATTCACATCCTCGGACGGGATTCGAACCTGCGTCTTCTGGCTATCCGTGTCAGACTGCCATGACCATCTCGGCCACCGAAGCTCGAGGTCCGATCATCGAATTTTAACTCTATCTGATTTAAGCGTCTTACGTGGACGGAGCGACATCTATTGAACAGCTTCGACAGCACTATCCAACCGAAAGAAGTATTTTTAGAAATACTTACTTATATGAAATTTAAGTATTTCTAAATGAAATTTGGATATTTGGAATAAAAATCTGACATCTTTTGTTACAATGTAGTGCTATGTTACCGCCCACATCCCGTGTATTCGTACATAGCATCTATTTAGTTAGATACGAATGTATTTATTTGTCACCTTTGGCACCGCTCAGACTACAGTCCTTGGCCAGAGCGCGATTACAGCGCACGTACTCAAACCACCACCGTCTTTTCGCGAACACGTGATCCTACTTATGTCGCCTTCTACCACTTACATGCATATTTGGAGCTAGAGTATAATCACCTCAAACTAACACACCACAAAGATCTAAAACAGTATTTTTTTCATGTAAGTTGCCTATAGCCTAGATCCTTTAACGTATTCTTTTAATTTAATCTATTTGGAGTCAGTAATATTTTGTTACTACCCGAATTCAATAAAAGACGAGACTCACCCACAGTATTGATCTTGAAAATTATATCACCAGCAATAAAGATTACTATCTTCAGCTTCAACCCAATCTGCAGCAGCAATCCTCGAGGCAATTGCTTCAAAAATTCCAGTTCGTTAACTAATTGCCTGCCTGTGTGCATCAGAATATCTTCACGCAACTGACCCGTCACGCAGTTCAACATCATTGACTCCTAAATATGTAGAAACAAAGGTGAAAATTACCTAGAAGTCAATATGGTGTCGATTTATACCTACGCCTATGTTCAGGGTAGAAGTCATTTAAGCGATCAATGCTATACTTGTATCTAAGGAATTTGGCGTCTAGGCAGTACTTCAAACGGGACAACGGCTTTTGCTGTATAATGCGTTAGTCCGTTCTCACAAGGCTTAGGTATCCCACCTTAGTAATGGATCATCCAAGTATCAAGTTAAGCCCCTTGACTCGCTACAGTGTATAACTGTCAGGGATAAACTCACAACACCTTGAACGGTATGCTAAGAGCTATAAGTAGGTATCATTGCACTCATGTGTTTGTCCATACAAAGCAAATGCAGTGTAATCACGGATCCTCCCTTCCGGATCCGTGGAGGCAGCGCTTAAGTTAGTAGGTTCCTGCAGGGGCGCGTTCAGGACTTCAGAGTGCGACAGATCACTTGTTCCTTACCTAATTTTCATTGAGAACAGAGAAGAAGAAGAAGTTTGTTGTCGTCTGATTGGTCAAAGTTATGTCAGATGCGGGTTGCAACTGTTTACCGATCGATTTTGATGGTTAAAAAGTTGCGACGCTCCAAGGTTCGGAACGCTCGAGTTGAGAACAACCGAGTGCTCTACCCTGAGGTTCGGAACGGCGTTAGTGCGAAAAGTTGTAAGTACTCCGAGTGCGCTCTAACCGAGGTTCTGAACGCGCCCCTGTAGTGGAACGTGCTGAAGTCACATGAACTCTTGCGAGAATAAATTGCATTCCTGGCGTTAACAACTCATTCAAGTTTCGTAAATAACCTTTCAGTCCTCAGATTAGGGCTCCAAGCTAAACAAGTCGTTTATAAAGTGTGGATACGAATGTTTCTTTATGCAAGTGACGAGACGGGCTGGTTGTTCACCTGATAGTACCTAAGCGTAACGCCTGCCAAATTGTCATGCAATTGCAATGTTACCCAGATCTTCGAAATTCTAAGTTCTCTGAAGCAGTACACTGCTCGCTACCCTGAGACAGCTGTTTAGTCTTATTCGCCCAGTCATTTCACTTGCTGCAGAGCCCTTCAACCTGAACACAGTAGTGCTTTACACTACCGCTTCGACTAAGAATAGATGACACTACGGTGGTACTACCAAGTCGAACACAGGCAGAATTTTCCTACTACCTAGATATTCGTTCAGGAGAAGAAAACAGACACCAATTGACCTGAACATAATGATATTAATTCCACTGTTCCACAATATCAACTACAAAAACGACTCTTATGAGCGAGATAATAGATTAGGTACTTAATAATAAATTATTATTACGAGACGGATAATCCTAATAACTTAAATTCACGATTTTACGAAACGATTGAAATCACACAAACTGGGATTTGAAGAGCGATATTACAATTTTAAATTAATTGTTAACCATTTTCAAAATTTTATAAGTTATTGCTTACCCGCTTTAGGCCTATTTGAAAATCAGCGTTCAGATCTGCTGAACATTTTGTGCTGAGATAGGCCTTTTCAGCAACTACTAACTATTAGAAATAAGTACTCTCTGATTTTAAGTTTTATTTTTAGTATCTATTTTAAGTATTTTTTAATATTTATTTTAATATTTTCATTGTGTAGTTATTAAGCTGAATAAATTCATTTTCTTTCTTTAGGTATGGAATATTTATATAGGTATAAAGAATTGAATTACAGGTTATTTTTATTGTTTTATATACAAGCGACTGCCCGCGACCTCGTTCACGTAGTAGGCTCGGCCTTCGGCCTCGACATATCCTTCCGTCTTTTTTTATGTAATAACCTTCTACGAAGTATTAGAAAACATTAAAAAAAAGATGAATGAAATCAGTAGAGCCGTTCTCAAGTTAAAGCGGGACCAGGAAAAATAGGGGTTATTTTTATACTTCTATTCACGTATAATTTTATACTTCTTTGAATTGAAAACATTGAATTAAGTAATCATATTATAACTACCCATGACATGTTCACTGAAAAGTGTCCAAAACGTCGGTATAATAAAATAATATAAAATTATAGGTACGTCCTTTAAACCGTTAAAAGTTGTTTAATTTCCATGTAAGTTTACCTAAGAATCCCGAAAGCCTAAGAAACCATCATATTGTAACTACTTTTATTGGTTCATGAAAATAATTTGTTTTTGCACACTTAAAATCGTCAGAGATATCATTGCTAATATTTATCACGTGTGTCACACGTGTCACGTGTGACAGTGATGTAATTTCGTAAAATGTGTGTTCCTATCCTACAGTGCTCCACTACTTAGTGTACCTTCTTTTACCGTAGTACTATTATTTATTCTGCGATTTTTCTCAGTTTTAACCTGGTATTACAGATGTTAGAGCAGAGTCGTGTAAGTGTGCTAAGACCTTACTCCAGCGTGTTCGTTGCTGAGACAGAGGTACCTACTAGTTTAGTAGGTACCTCCAACACCGCTCCCACCCAACACTGCCCTAAGGCGACTGCTCGCAGTCCACGCGCCGGAAGTAAGCAGGCACGCAGCTGTATACGCGCCAACCACTTTCGTTTTTCGCCATAGACAAAGTTCGTGATCAGTTTTCATTGAAGCAACGCGGATACCTCGCAGACCGCTTGCTTGCAACGCGTGGTAAGCGAGGCGTCAACCGGGCAGTCTGACGGAACAGCAAGCTCGCTGACAGCGAGCTCTCAGCTATCCTTACGCTATCCCTGCAGAAAAGTCGGGATGACTTGTCACAAGGCTGGTAGCCATTACCTACAGTTATATTGAGTGCTAGTATGCTTAGGCAAATTGTGTCTGTATGTCATCTACTCCAAGTAGGTATATTGTATCTCTGGGTTCAAATCCCACTAGGTATACATCTGAAATTTGTATTATTTTTTAAATTTGGTTTAAGTTTTTTCCTTATGCGTAAAGTCATTCAAATATATTTACGCACATAAATCTACCATATAGTATGGTATAGGTACTTACCGCAAAATAACTTGATTGAAACCTTATAGTATAAAACTTGAGTATCTTCTCTTTGATTCTTGGTGGAAATTTCCTCTGATTCATCAATGTCTCCACTTGTGTCGTCATAATGAAGAATTTCGCCTTCGCAGACTGAGCGCCGAATTGTGATACGATATATTTCAAAGCACAGTGGTATACCAAAAGCTGAAATTGAGTCAAATGGGACGGATGTCGTTAGGTAAGGTTTGGGAAGGTACCTACTACACAACTTATCAGCATAACACAGTCTTATCAGCGGCAATTTTTCGCAGTCTGAGCTATCAGTTAGTCATAAAAATTTTATATGTTGCTGGTACCAAACGCTCTTACCGAATATTACGCAAGTCGTCAATATACCTATATATAATCTCGGCAACCAGTTGTCCAAGTATGCTCATATTCGAAATTCCTCTCTAAAGTCAAGTACCTAATGTGTGTACCAAATTTTATCAAAATGCTTCGGCGAATAGCGCCACAGCAAACGACCCCCTTTTTTTGGGAATGTAATGTATAAATATGTAAAAAATATATTGAATACCTAGTAGAACATGCATGTTAAGTTTCGTCAGGGTTGGTAAAAATGTGACCTGTAAAGGAGGACCAACATACAACCTAACAAACATACGGACAGATGAAAGTCAACTTGGCCAGTTAAAGCAGAGACGCTTTGCTGGCTCAGTCAATTTAAACACCATAACACCACCACTATCAAGCAGGGCAGGGCAGGCCATTAGTATATTGTACACTACACCACTACAGTGCCCCTCACCAGTCAATTGTCAATATAACAATGAAATTTCTATTGAGTCTGGGTCGTTCGACTGATGAAGTAATAAGTAGGTATAATAGAAGAAAGTTTTAGCTATCGACAATAGTGAACTTACTCTAGCAATAAGCCAAGCTGCGACGAAGAACATTTCAAAACACCCTTTTTGTTCAATGAGGTTAATATTTGAATTTCTTCGTAACATACCAGCTGCAAAATATTATTATTTTTTAAGTTGATTAAAATTGTTTGGATGGGGAAAAGGTGGTAATTTTGAGCATTGCTCCATCCATCGCCGCAACAAGGCACGAATTCACTTGCATGCATTATTGAAATGGGAGTAACATTTTATAATAAATTTAAAAATAAGTATATATATTTTTCTAAGATCGAAAAAGTCATCGTGAGCGACAACTTCTCGTATCCTCCCTTTCAAGTAATCAGTCACACACGTCTTCAAGTCGCCCATTAATCTATTGATATATTTCTTTAAATTATGCCTTTCATTGCAGGGTTATACTTACTTCTAGTCTTCGTTAAAGCCGGCGTTTTAATGCTTTGTAAATATTTTCTGTACCATCTTAATCTAGTTAATGCTTAGTAAGTTACCAGACTGACCAGTTCTTTGCCTTAGAGTAGGTAAGGATGCCTGTGTCAGTTGCAATACAACCCAAAGCTCTAAGCTTCAAAGTTCTGTACAGAGTTCAAAGTTCTGAGTTTGACACATATTAAACTACTATTATTTATAACAGGCAAAACACTCACCTTAGGGATTGAATACTAGTCGACCCAGGTTTCGAGCGCTTGCAGGCACTGCTGCGCACTCGCCCTGAAGATAAGCATCTGACATGCTTGAAACCGGGGTCGACGTATTAGATCCTTAACGTTATTGTTATGTATGTTAATAATAATAATAATAGTTTAACATAATAGATGATAATAAACATTTCAAGTTTTTGGTCCAAGACAAAGGTCAAAAACTAATCAAATTTTTGAAATGTTTATGTTAATATTATTAATATTGTCGTGTTTGTAAGGAATCTTCGGTACGCAAGTCAGATTCGCACTTTGACATGTTCTAATTCGTTCATCTTTCTTACATGCCCCAACCGTATGTTGATAATGTTTCTTAATTTTCTTCATCTGATTCGATACTATGCTAGCACAGGAATCCGCATACTTAAACAGAATTGAGACCAAAAAATATTATAATAATACTAGCTGCCCCCGCGGTTTTACCCGCGTGGCGATGATAATGATGAAAAGTATCCTGTGTGTTATTTCAGAACCTAAAGTATCTACATACCTAATTTAATCCAGACCTATTCAATATCAAGCCAGAATGAATATTCTGGCTTGATTAAGTAACAAACATCCATCCAAACTTTCGCATTTACTCGTATTATACAATACAATAACTCTTTATTGCTTACCACAAGAAAAGAATAAATATACAGTAGGTAAATTAACCTACTTACGAGTAAAAATCTTAGAACTATGATAATACAATTAGCGGTCTTATCGCTAATGCAATCTCTTACAGACAACCTTTGAATAGACAGGAAAACATTTGAAAGTGTAGACGGCGGTGTGCAACAAGATAAATAGTTAAAACAACGTTTAAATATAAAAAAAAAATGTTTAAATTAATTGTTACAAAAATAATTATCTATTAATTTAAACATAAAGAATAATCTTAGATACCTACATATACCTATATAATAATACTATATACTACTTTAAAATAAGATTATATGAGATCATGTAAAATGAGATATAATATCAATACTCAGTAAAATAATAAATACATACATATATATAAATAACAATATTACAGGAAATGTGAAGCAGTTTCAGCAAACAGAGGACAAACAATGCTCTTGAACCATTTAAATTTAATGTGATTTAAAATAAAAAATATTATACTTAATTACATTTATGATAAGCCATCTTCCAAGACCTAACCCAAGACTCAAAGGCACGAAAGTTAGGTACCATTGGGGTCAAATTAAATTTAGTGAGTCTGCTAGGTGCGCCCGCGGTTACACCCGCGTGGTGCTGGATGAATATTATGAATGTTCTGAAGAGCTTTTTAATCTTATTCCTTCCTCACCGCTCCAATCCCGAACTACTCGTTCTGGCCTAGCATTGCATCCATATACTAAAATATGTATATGTACATATATTATATATTAAACATATAAAACTTTTTACCACGTACCAAAAAGTTTTGCAGTTTCTACCTCTGTCGAGTAAGTAAATTGTGGAATGCTCTGCCGGCGTACGTATTTCCTTGCAGCTATGACCCTGGGTCTTTCAAGCGGGGCGTGAGAAAGCATCTCTCAGGTCATCATAGGGGTGGCGATTAGTGCAGCTTGCGGCTGCTTTGGTCATTGCTTCTTGATTCCATCTTCGCTTTCCATCAGGCGAGAGAGAGTCACTTTGATGAACCATTATAAAAAATATATGATGGTGATGATCAAATAGTATCCTACATTATATTCCAGTGCCTTATCTATCTACATAGGTACCAAATTTCATTAAGTTTTTGCGTGAAAGAGTAAGAAACATCCATACATACAAACTTTAGCGTTTATAATATTATTATAGGATTACTACTTACTTGACCTATCAAAAGCAAACATAAATCTGGTAGACAAGTCCTTATCCCAAACCTTTGCTATTGATAGCCAGGAACAGTTGCTTGGATTCTCAGGTTGGAAAGAGCCTTCTTTCAAATAGTCCACGGCGAATTGAAAGAATGTCGTCCAAGTAAGGTAAGACAGGATCAGGACAAACATTTCGCCTAATGTCTTCTTGAAGATCTGGAGAGTGAACATTTCTTATATATTGGCATTTTAAAGTGGGCATCAAGTTGTCTCTCCACATGCCATATTTGTCTGCTATTAGTTATGGTGTTACGCTATGGGTATAAACTAATTAAGATATTATTCTATTACTTAAAGTATACCTCTAATATAGAATGATTTGGTAAAGTAGGATATTGCTAATAACGAAACTACAAGAAATTGCAATAAAGGCTCAACGGAACCTTTTTTTCAACGTTTAACGGTATCAAGAGTGAAAGAGAAACAAACAGCTTTAGGAATGCTAGATATAGATATCACCTCACCGGTCCTTTACAGCATCAAAACACAAAATATTAGCTGAAATCGATTGTATATTTGAATAGTTAACATTTATAATTTGATCATTATTTGTTTTGACCTTGTACAACCGGGCTACCAAGGAGACTTTACGAAAGTTTTGTTTGTACACCGGGTATAGGCATGGACACTAACGGCCCGTCCCAATAATCTATCTATCGCCGGTTTACCTTACTAGAGATATATATTTGACACTATTTGTATGGACGTTAGGTCAAATTTCTATCGGTAGTAAGGAAAACTGTGTATAGATAGATTATTGGAATCCCCCATAAATGGAGCAATGCTACCCGGCATTTCAGCACTCATACGATTAGGATTTGCTGACACTGGAACCACTGGATCAGTTGGAAGTGACTTATTATGACACAGGTGATCTGGGTAGCACCCAGGCTGAGGGCTATACTATTCGACTCTTCAGTTTTGGTTTGGATTGGGATGAGCTAAGATATAAAGACTGTAAATGCAATCTCAATTTGATCAATGCCAACCAGAATACTGAACTTTACGTGCATGACCTGACTATATGTATGCGTCATTTTCATTAAAAATGGGACCTGAGAAAGCATTGATCCACGTGTTACCGTGTACCCCCTTTGCATACATCGAGACGACTTAGGAATGGTTACCTACAGAGAGAAAATGCTCGCGTTTTACCGTAGCCAGCTCTGTCGCTTGATTTTAATCCCTTTGAGTATGTATGGGATATGCTCCAAAGAAGAGTCCTGAAAGACCTCAATGGAGTTTCAAGAGAATAATAGCTGAAATGTCTACTCAAACTACACTAGGATCAACAAAGAGACTCTGAGGGTATCAATAACTTTATTCCATACCGAAAATTGATTTACTATATCGGTGCGATGCAGAGAAGATGTTTGCTATGTAAACAGCGAACGAAACACGCTCTATTAGATTTTATCAAACTGCCTAGAAGTAGGGTTATAATTTCACTTGAAATCTCATTTTGTTTTGTAGCGATATATACTTCCATAAACCTTTTTGTTCATTTTTTATATACAATTTATCGAGCTTCATTAAATAAAAACAATTAATTAGTTATTTTAATGATTAAGGACCTAATATGGTAAACATCATATATACTTATAAGTGCCTAACAAAATATAGAAAGATAGAAATCCCATAGAACACATTTGAGCGAAAAAATATAATATGGTAAAACAATAACTACTAAGTTAACTAATGATACTACTGCGCTACTTACCCCTGGCCATGAAAGTTACCATTGGGTTGAAATAAAACATAAATACTCGTACAAAAATATTCTGCACATTCGAAATATTGTATACTTATCTAAATATATGGACAAAATACTATGTTCGGTTGTTTTCTGTACCTAAAGTCCAAAAGATAAACAAAATATCGAATTATGTGACTTTTACTTATTTAAAATTAACTCACCCCAACTCTCATAACTGTCAACACATTATCAAGGTATACCATCAAGACCGGCATCCTCAACAACTTCATAGAAACCATAATTAAACGTGGATAAACGTTAGTAAGAGTTATAAATCCAGGGACGGAGCAGAAAGTAGAAAGCAAATCCACCAGTAGCCATGTCCTTGCGTATTTCCAAGCAATCCTTTTCAAGTCTAATACAACGTATTGACAGGTGTTCCCCTCGACATATCCGGTGAAGAAGTTGAGAACAATATTGGTTAGATATACGAAGTCGAATGCGTACATTACCGTGTAATGCTTTGCCTGAAAATGGTTTGCTATGATAATCGCAGTAAAGTGAGTAATATGGGTATGTAGATATAGAAGATAATAGAACATTAACAACCTTATCTATTGTATTTAAGGCTCATAATTGATGAGTTAAAGATGGTATGTTTTTAGGGGTGCTATTATATATCTACATAGTTTGCTCGCACAGCAGTCATTTATGCGGTGCGGGCAGATCTATACTGAAGCGCTCTTTAGCTTGAGCTAACGTTATAGTGAATTCGTGTATTACACTAAGAAATGAGCGAATTATTTACGAATAAACAAATAACTCAACGTTGTAAAAATTATAACAAAATGTTTCATTGACGAATTGGCAATAAAAAGTACAAGTAAAAAGTAAAAGTTACAAGTAGCTTAGCTGTTACTGTATTCTTAATAAATGTCTCTATGTTAGATAAGTAATTCATAAAATTTACGTGACAAAAAGTTAAACAAGCAAAAATTGTTATTTACAATTAGGTACGCCATAACTAAATTATACACATTAGGCGTTAGTGTGGCTTCGAATAGTGAATTATAAAAATTTTAGTATTCTAAAACCAAGGCGGGTATTTTCTATACCTATAGGAAGCAAACGTAAAATCCTAGACTGTTGCAATTTGAGGACTGTCATGACGGTAGCTAACACGTCCTAAGGGCACTTTTAGTGACTGATCGACCCTCCGCGTGTACCATAGGTCCTGACGATACGCACAACCGATCGTACGGTATACGCGTGCGTACGGTCGGTCGAGCACTGTAACCACTTGTGAGTTTTTATACGAATGACAAGCGCGACCGACGTACACACTGACGGTCGGTCGAGCACTAAAACCGGCCTATAATGTAGATTCATTTGTCCCAGGTAGATAAACATCATAGTGATCGTAAGCACAATGATATCATCTCATTAGATCTGTGAATTACAGAAAAGTCGTCATGAAAGTAAAGGATTTAGTTACGTGTCTCTCCGGATGTGTTTCACTGAAGTGAATGGCCAACATTGCATTAGAAGTCATCATACCAATGACAAAGAATGCTTCAAACCAGATTCTCAACCTGCTGAAAGGATGAACCGACAGAGAGTAGAATTTGTAGTGGCGGTATTTCTCCGCGCGTAGTGCTGCATGCGACCTACAACAAACCAAGAATAAGCCAAGTCATCGGGTCATTTAAGAGGTTAAAATGCACAGACTAACAAAGTCACTAGACTGGATATGAAACTGTACTTTTGACCGTGAAACATGATCGCAGCGGCCGTTTATGCCATGGATTTATCGTCGATGAGATAATCTTTCGACTGTGAAAAATTCACCAAAACAATTCCTCTCCTACTTGTTTACTATGTTAACCACACATGTTGCAGTTCCTGGAACAGTAGGTTGATTTCTGCGAAATCTATTGTATTATTGGCCAAATATGGCGAATCGCGAGTAAACGGGTACTTCTGCTAGCCACTTCCGCAGCACGCTCTCTTTGCTGGCTCGGCTTGCGTTTTGTTTTAGTCACCGGTAACCTACTAACGCTCTTTTTCGCTTCGTGCGTCGTTGCACTAAGATATGACTTCGTTCTGACAAGAGACTCTGCGTAAAATAAGTTTCGGTGTCGAAACATACATAGACGAAAAGTTGTGACGGTGAAACATGAACAGAAAGATTAGGTGCTCGCGACAAACGAAGCTTTCAGCTGACGATCAAATCAGCCAAGAAACGACCGTCGGAGTATGAATAGGTTTCACAATGATACAATCCAGTAGGTACACGGATTTACGAAAAAATATTCACCACTAAATTTTCATTAATAAACAGTTTCTGCAATTATTTTATAAGTGTATTGCGTTAGTAAGATAAATACTAAAGATATGGTTTCTCCTCTTCTTATCGGATTTTTGAACATAAGACTATCCAGTAACAGATCAGTGCTTCTGTCACTGAGAGCAAGCCCGGCTTCCTAGCAGTGTGATGATGCTTTATAATCTGATAGGTGGTCTACCGACTGACCGTTCCCTTTACCTAAACTCTTATAATTTATTATTAAGGAGATGGGTACCTAAACAAATTTTCAGCTCGGGCGTCACCCATGTTAACACTTGTGAAATTATTGAAGCAATTACTCTTTGTCTCGAATGCATTTAGCTTGTCAGCTGGAAGGTAGCATTGGTGTGCATTAAAATATTTATGCCGAACCGCTTCGTCGTCTGGCTTTTTCTTTTTCTGTTTGATGAAGCTAACTATTCTTTTCTGCTTGCACATCGACTTTGTTTTTTCCATTGCTTTGTGAATTAATTCAGAGATAAATCATACCATATTCATGAAATTAATTTTGTAGAAATAATCACAAGCTATAAGATACTACGTACAATAATTATTATTGACTTTCGCTATTAGTCTATGATTTTTTGTTACTTTCCTCCGCCCTGTGCCCTGGAGGAATTGATAGTTCTAACGAAGAAATAATGTATTATTATTTCTTCGTAGGATAGTTCTTACTTTCCGTATATACAATTTTCTCTATGGTTCTTACCAAAGACCTTACACTTACTAACTAGACTGTGCTCTATGGCAAAAATACCGGTCCGCGTGAGACGGGAGCCCCGTTGGGTGTGTGTCCCTTTCTAATGTGGTGACCATGACCAAACAGAATTAAGGACACATTGCTTGTAAAAACGATTGTATCCTGATATATTGATGCTAACTAACTACTCTACATTAATATTCATACCTAATTTTTGTAAGTACAAAAAAACAACCAAACATGGTATGTATATTTTTATGGAATCTGCATCGTCTGAACTTCTGAAGTACAAGGTGTCTCAAAAGAATGTTTATATTTATTTAGTAAGCTAAATAAATATAAACTTCCTTAACCTTAATAAATCTAAAGCGTGAATGTTTCAGAAACACATGTCAATATTCCGCCTAAATCAACGCTACGTCAATACTTGTCTGGCCCTTTGTCATATTGTGTGCCAGCTTTGATGGCCATTGCATTAAAAATTGTAGCGACGTTCATTTCACCCTTTTCAGCCTTATCCATCAAAAATTCCTTCATTTCTGCTATAAAATCCAGGTTGCATTTATGCGCCGTCAATATCCTTCGCAGATTCGCAGGGCGAGGTAAGGGGATACGGTTCCTCAAAAATTAATAGGCTTAACCCGAATAATCAAATAATGATAAATAAACGATTTAATTTTATCTCAATATTTATTAGACGTGTTAGATTTTGTCTTATTTGATCTTGTGTGAATGTTTTCGAAAAGACTTTGACATCTCGACGTATTTTATTTTTACATGGAATAAGGCAGTAGTTGCTGCAGATGTTTGTGTGCAAACACTTTCCGTAGTAATTATCTTATTTCTGCCACTTTCTTGCAGTTTTATCGTTTTTGGTGCTTTTCTTTACATAAATTGCTTAAAACATTACAATTTTTTCGCAGGGCTCGGTCTGTAAAGCAAGTTAATACATAGTATACACGAATAGACTGGCGCAGAGGGGTGAGATTACTACTAGCAATCGTTGAAGAGTTTTACTTTTGCCTTCTTATCGGACCCTCATCACCAAAATTTTAAAACGTTTAAACATTTGTTGTACAACATATATGTATTGAAATGCGAATTTTATTAAAATCAGTTCAGTAGAAGCAGAATTATGTGAAAAAGCCGTTGCAAGATTTGAATCTTCAAGATTAATAGGTTAATGCACGTACGCGTTCTGATTATTTATTCCTTACCTTAGGAAATATTGACGGAACAGCATCAGGTTTTAGCATAAATTCAGGAATAAAGTCGTCACATTTGAAATGCGCTCTGTAAACGGCAGACGATTATGACATTTTTCCAGGTGCATTTTCCCAACTCAATTTCAAGTTTTATATAAAATATGTAAGTATTCGTCACAAGTAAAGAACTGCACTGCTACCGTAAACCTGGACATTAAATTGTTAAGTCTCATGTGCCTGGCCGGCAACCAAACCATGCAATCAGAACGCAGTATTGCGATCATTAGTTATTACTCTTCGTAGTAGAAATAGAGAATGGTGGCAGTAGGTACGAGTACATCCATGGACGAACTCATTCACAATGAGTCCTGCTGAATATTTGATTTGATCAAAATGTTTCCTTTTTGTATATTTAAACAAAATGGAACCATACTCATTAATAATTTATTTATAATTTATTAACCAAGTAAGTATAAACTTAATCAACTTTTTACAAATAATGGTAACCATAATACCTTTTATGTTTATTCAATATTAGACGTCTTGTAGCTGAGGGTTTAGGATAATAATATGACAGTGAGAACTACCAAAACAATTGTTACTATTTACAAATTGTTTTCACCAAGAATCAAACTAAATACTTGTATTAGTTTCTATAGTTATAATACTTAATACTTGTCAAACTAAATTGTTTGTTTGTGACGTGAGTGAAAACGTGAGATCATAGCACGTAGACAACTAGAAGTTTACAAATAATTTCATCCAACACGTTTCAACAAGTTTTATGTACCTACCTACAACAGTTATACACATGTATACAAGAGTGAACAATAGAAGAAAACATTGCATAAATATTTATTTGCCAAAAAATGGAACTTCAACACTAAAAAGCCTGAAATAAAAAAAAAGTTGCTTCGTCTTGAGAACCTCCCCCTTTTTTCGGAAGTCGGTTGAAAACGTGTAAAATACATGTACCATACCTTGGTGAAAACGAGCGGATAAAGTAACCATCTGTCCAAAATATTGTAGGGTTACCAGTTCGATGGTCCAAAAGGTTATTTTTTATACGTGAGTAAATCCCGTTTTTCATATTAAAAGTGTGTACAAACTTTTAAGACACTTTTTAGACTTTATCTATTCTTCAATTACGGTCCATGGTATAGTTTTCACGTTTCCTACTTTCCATGTATCCGCACATTTCTTAGAGCAAAACGCTGCACTCAGTACCACTTCTTGGATGCCATCAATGAGAAGGAGTTTTCTGGAAAAACATTTTTTTTATCAAATTAGGTGTGACTTAAAAATCCGTTGCAATTCTATTTGAATATCTTATGCTCTTTCATAAGTTTAAATTAAACTAGTCATAACTACTTTCAACCATAAAAAATATATTATGTAGCAAGAATCAAAGATTTATGGTCCATTCTCATCTGGTTGCTATAATACTGAACCCAGTAGACCAGTGGGCTTAGCACGAACGAGTGTGTATGTGTAATGCCCGTTTTCAACAACACTCTAGAAATCACCTAAGCCAAGTAAGGTGTCATTTTTGTACTGCTAAGTGATACCTATTACTGGCTTAGGTGTTACCTAAAATGTTGGTGAAAACGGGCATAACGCACCATAAGTATAATTCACGTAAAACAGTACAAACTGTCATTTATCTAGGGCAACTATAACACAGATAACTCATAGTTTGAACGCCAAAGCGTGACTCGTTGACACCTACGATACTAGCACTTTTTCGCAAATTGTTTGTGCTACGGCCTCACTAGTATTCCTTCTAGTAAAAGACGTGAGCCAAATGTCTCAACCGATCGATACAAATACAAAGAGACGAGCTGGAAATCCATTACTGGGTTGACCTTCGGTACAATACAAGGTGAGATCGTTAGGACATCCAAAGTATAGTGGTTAGACTTTTTCTATTGTTAGTCAGGCTATCAACCTCGAGATTGACAATCTATCGCCAAGCACCAACAGTATAAACCTACTTGCCTTCAGTCTCTGTTGCGTAACACAATAGTATTTATTATATAATTATGAAAGGAATCAAAACGAATACTTACCCAATTGTAAATTCGTAGTATACATGATTAAAAACAGGATTCTTACATCCGGCATTCTCGCATATCGAAACTGGCCCATTAACTAGATCATCTTTGATTGAGCTTGGTAAAAAGTTGAAATGCTCGTCAAGAATATCTCCTGGCACGTAGTATTCTTTTTCTTTAGATTTTCGATCATTAACAGTATTAGCATTTTTAATGTTAAAGCTATTGAAATCATTTTGCAAGTGTGTAACGTTGTTATTTTCACTATTGTAGTTATAACTTCTTGGTCCTGAGTATGTGTAGATCCTATAATATTTAGTGTTTATTCCTTGAGCTGTTTCACTTATACATTTGTATGCTCTTCGTTTACTTAGTTCGTAAAGGCTAGGTGGACTATTACTTCCTGATGTAATTATGTTGGTATACTGTGGAGGGCAGTCAATGTCAAAGTTCCATTCTTTTGAATCTTGAATGAATTTCAGTCGACATCTAAAACCTCTGGTGGTTTGAGCGTTGGAGTAGTTTAGGCACCTAGAAACAAAATTATTGATATAATATCATTATATTAAATAAAATTTTAATGGCAGACACGCGATCCAAGCGGAGCTGCTAAAAAGTCGTCTGGGGCAGTTCTACTCTTTGGCAACATCTAACAATCTACCCCGCAACAACTCTTGTTGTCGTTCGATAATTACCCAAAAAGCCATTCTACTTTTGCAATAGTCTAATTTGAACGTACCGTCACGTAAACGTAACGTAAACGCTACTTTATAATAACTATATATTAGACACTATTTCATACGAAGATGAGTTAGCACGTAGGTAGTCACGTTTATGACCTATAGAGTTAGCAGAATATAACATTTAGATCGATCGCTGGCGTCAATAGAAACGCAACTGCAGCTGGACTGTTTTTCAATAGCAGAATAAGAAAACGTATAATTCATCTAAGGTTCATCATCAATCATTGCGTTAGAACAGATTTAGTCAGTGGAATCAGCCCTCTACCACAGATTACTGAATAACTCATTGAGCTATGTAAGACACCTTGACAGTGTCGTTCCATTTAAAAACAAAAAATATATCGGAGCCTTTAATGAGCGTGATCGCTATGTGTCTGTTACCTAATCGAACCTTGTATATGTAGGTTTCTTATCTGTTTAGGTTTATGTCTGTAATCTGTAGTCTTCTTCTTCCTTAATCGTTCCCTCATTACTGAGGATCGTGACTCCTCGGTTGCTGTTTGTTCACTGTTTCTCTCCATCGAGTTCTGTTGCTGGCCTGATGTAGAGCTGTGCTGAAAGGTATCTCCAGCTGTTCCGATACCTGATCCGTTCATCGCTTAGGGTTTCGTCCTCTTGGTCTTTGACCCTCAATTTTGCCAGTTAATAGTCTGTAGTTGTGTTTGTAATCTGTAGTCTAGAAACATTATATAAGTTTCTAGCTAGTAGTCTTGCTAATTGTTTAAAAAAAAAATTTATCGATAAACCCCTGTACTAGTCTGACATTATTTAATAACTGTTATTGCAATGACATCCCAGTTATCTAATAGTTTTTTAAATAATCATTTTTTATTACCTTGGCAAGTCCCTAGAAGCGAGTGTTATCAATTTCAACCACCAATAAATATTTCAGCAACAGCAGTTTACCCAAAATTTGTTATAAGTATCCAAATAACTCGCGTTAAACTTTACCATGCCCTCGCTAACTTGGAGAATCCCAATTTACCTAAATCTGTAGTTACCTAGGCGGTAGGCACTGCTTATTACTTTAGTTATTCGCAAGTAGTTTGCGAAACTGTTTAAGGACCGTAAAACTCTATGACAGTTACTAAGCTTTTCGAAGCTATCATAAATATACATATATATATAGAATATAAATTGAATAACTAGTTGTCCCGACCTACGTTGTCTTGTTCCATAATAACACTTTCAGATTTTCCCCAAAGTTTTCAAGTTTTCCGGGTTATTTTACCATACTTATTCCTTAAACACATTTATGAATACGAACTATAAGAAAACTACACAGCTCAGTAATCTTATTTTCATATCAAAAGTCATAGGATTGCTTAAAAACTATAAGGGGTGATATAGAAAGAAACATAATACCTAGATCAATAATTTAAAAATGTTTGTCTGTCTGTCTGGATGTTTATTACTATGTAACTTAAGAATTACTGGATAGAATTAGATCACGCGAACAGTTCTTTTGCTTATTTTTGGTCCCAGGAAAGATGATTCATCATTTAATTTCAATGTGACGTCAGATTGAATTATGAAGCAAAATATTAGTACTAAAATATTCTGCAGCTTATGAATAACTCAATAGGGTTAGATGTTAGTTTCATTGTTACTTTGTTGATTTTATCATTCTAAAAACTAGATATTATGTATCATAAAAATATGACGTCAGGAAGCCGAGCCATGAAGGGAAATTCGGTAAAATAATTTGCATTATGTTACGGGTATTTTGTTAAGATGATTAACAGCTGCTATAGGCATAAATACTATACAGCGCCACCTAGGGGATCTACGAGTATGTTCTTAAAACACTAATGTTTTCAATTTCAAAATTCGTATATTGGTAAATAATGTTGTTTTGTAACATAATCGTAAATTATCGTAATCAGTAAAATGAACAGAATCGGCATCAGGGGGGATGTCTTAAGGTTAAGGCTCTTCTAAGACTAACTATCCAACAGAATAAAAAGATCAGGATCAGTGATAAGGCGAGGAATTCCTTTGGCGTGCCTTAGGGTGGCATCTGGGATCTGACACTTTTTAATATATGCTAAAAGTTTATATTAATATGCAATATCAACTTAAAAGAGGGACAATTAATAGCGATGACGCAGTCCTGACGGGATCAGCGCTCTCGCGGGTGAAAAGTTATTACCTAACTTAGCTGATTGATTGAAGAAAGTGATGCCTTGACTTACAAGCAATCTTTTATGCCATATGCCTATTATGTGTAATAAACCTAAACCAAAACAACTTGCCGTTTTCAAATTCAGAAGTAAAACAACCTCAATAGAAATCTGCCATCTCCGGGCACATAAATAAATATTAATTAAAATAAATATGGGACAACATCCACACAAAGGTCTTCATGTGCCAAACTAGGCGGAGCCTCTACTATAGTAACCTGATGACTGATTACATACTTATATACATACTAGCTGCTACATAAATAAAAAAATAAAAAAGCCCCCGTTTTACCCCCCTAAGTCAACCCTGTCAATAAATATTGAAATCATCATTTTAAACTGTCCAAATGCTAATTTTCACCACTGTATGTTCGAAAACACAAAACTTTCCATACAAACTTTCACCCCTCCATTTCACCCTCTTAAACCACCACTATCCAAAAAAATTAGGTCAACATTTTTATTTTTGATGACCTATCCAAATACAAATTTTCACAACTATAAGTTCAAAAACAAAGGCGTTTCATACAAACGTGTTCACCTCTTTTGACCCCCTTTGGGGTTGAATTTCATAAAATCCCGTCTTAGTGAGCACCTACGTCCTAAAAAGGACCCGCATGCAAAATTTGAAATTCCTAGCACTTGTAGTTTCTGAGATTTCGTGATGAGTGAGTGAGTGACCTTTCGCTTTTATATATATAGATACACACCCAGACACAGGTCAAACAGACATGTTCATGCAAACAATTGTTTGAAATGTCCGGATATCGAATCCGGGACTAACTGCGCCAACCGGTCAGTCAAAGTCCCTTTCTACATTCTACATTCGTAACTTGTTACATTCATGGAAAGAGTCAGAAAGAGACGTATATGCTCCTGTACGCAGCTAGAAAGAGTCCTGTCAATAAAATACTTGGGAGTAACATTGGATTACCGATTTATCTGTAACAAGTATAATATTCTAACTCTGTTTAGTAGGATTCATAAATTAATAACAATATTTACATCTGAGATACATTGTGGATAATTTTAAATATATATTTTAATTCTTCTTAAATTATTTTTCCGTCTATGTATCGGTTGATTAAGTTAATTTTGAGAATTTTACTTGTGCATGTATGATATACCCGGTTAGTCCCGAGCTATGTTACTGTTTCACATTTGTATTGAGCCATTAAGTATCGTTATAACTTACGCAATATTGAGACTTCTAGTTTGCTGGTTCCTGAACATATGGTACCACAGGGAGTATGGCAGACTCTTCAATTGAGGGTTACGCCAAAATCTCAGCTCACAGTGATGGTAGTTGAAGACCGGCCGCTGGGGCAGCCATTTCAACTTGTTGTCTGAAAGTTTTGGAAATTAATCTCTAGATTATAAAAGTATGAGTATGGTTTTACAGTGACGCTTTCACCAGCGCGGTTGGTAAGCGTCACGGGCCACGAGTTTTGCGTCTCTAGGATCGTTACATACCAACACGCGCGGATGGCCCACGATATTCGGTCGCGCTTACCACCCGCGCGAATGGCCCACGATATTCGGCCGCGCTTACCACCCGCGCAGATGGCCCACGATATTCGGCCGCGCTTACCACCCGCGCGGATGGTAAGCATCACTGTAAACCGGCCTTGTTTTAGATATCTTAGTCTGTAGATTGAAGAAAAAATATAAAATCAGTATTATTTTTAGAAAGAATAGTAGGACATAGAACCTTAAAATAATATTATATCAGACAATATTTGAGACCATCGAAAATTTAAGTTCACTGTTAGAATGTTTTAAATAAAACAAGTACAATTTGGAAAAATTTAATACAGACTTCTATTTTATTTAGTTATTGGAGTGTATCTCAAAAACTACTGGACCGAATTTGATGAAATTTAAATGGGACCACACGAGAAGCACCAGCTTTCAAACAAATAGAATATTGAGAATCGGTTCACCCAGTCGAAACTTATGAGGTAACAAACATAAAAAAAAACGAATTGAGTACCTCCTCCTTTTTTGGAAATCGGTAGAAACAACAATCATCTCTCAACTATCAAGACATTATTTGACGGCAAAGATGATAGCGAAGTATTCCATCCGCTTTTGCCAAGTGCTCGTGTTCCACCTATGTAACTATTATAGGTATATTAACAATACGAGGCACATTATAAAAAATAAATTGAAAAGAATATTATATCACTGAATGTTTTGCCAGTTCTCGGAACTTTTTTGAAACGCAGCAGTGCCGTATAGTCTTTTAAAGTATTATTCATGAATATTGGGTGATTTAATAGCATTTCTTTGGGAATGAGTTCATCCAGAGAAGTACTGTCACCGTACCATTTTCTACTGTGAAGCCGTAATATTCGCAATACTATGTTCTGGTATGGGTGCCGGCGAAATACAGGCACATGAGACTTAACAACTTAACGTTTTAGGGTTACAGGCGCAGTGCAGATCGTCACTTGTGCCGAATGTATCTGTTCTAGGCAGAAGTTACCACATAAGTCTTAAGACCTGATGGGCATCGTTCTTTTACCGTCTTCTAATAGTAAAAAAATTATATACATGATGGTTTTATTTGAGAAGGGCGTTCATGGCCAAGTCCGGAACCACGAGATTTAGAGAAAAATCGTGAAAGGAGACATGCCCTCGATTTATAAGAAAACAATATCTACTTATTTAGTATTTTTATATTTTTTTTACTTTTACCACTTTGAGCACTTTATTACTTAGGTAAAATTGAGATAACAAACAAAATTTGTAAAAAAATTACTGTTACCTTTCCTTTTTTAATACCAACTCATTTCTGATTTTCTGGTGCCAAAAATACACAAACTTTGACCATTTGTATTTGAAAATGAAACTTAAATACATTTCGGTAGATATCCTGCAGCTGTCGGAACAACTCTGGGTTAACTACAACGTCCCAGTTAGCGGTCGTAAAGTTAAAGACAGCCGTAGATTAGGCAATATTGTTTGGGAGGCGGAAGGTATTGCAATAAACTTGAGTCTCGGCCACATACAGTTTTGAAACAATTGTAACAACAATTTTAAAAACTTTCTTTTCGCAATATCTCAAATTTACCTTAAACTTATTTCTATCAAAGTCTAAGTCATAGTCAAAATCATTTATTGGTTTCGGCATCAAAGACGCACTCATTAACTCAATTATTCATTATAATGCACTTTGTTTCTACCGCCGCGTTCCAAAATATATAGAGCCTACCGAGAAGAAACGGCAAGAAAACCTGGGCCATTCTTTTTATATAGATTTTTACAATTTCTCTACTTAGGTACTACTATTATTACATTTTATGTTGGCTATAAGATATCCTGCGTCCCCACAGGCATAAAAATACAAGCTCAATATCTACAAAGAACCTATAAACCAAAATACGTGTAATTAAATATGTTCTTGTAATGTAACAGTGGGCCGAGCACGAAAATCTGCTTAAGTGTAACGTTATCGTATCGTTTACGTATTAAGTACAAACTATGAGCCACTATTGTACTAGATAAATGACAGTTTGTACTATATACGTTAGCGACGCAATTACGTTACACTTAAGCAGATCTTCGTGCTCGGACTACTGCAATGAGCAATAAATACTTTGAATAGTTGACAGGCTGGTTGGCGCAGATGGTAGATCCCTGCTTTCTGAGTTGCTGGTCCCAGGTCTGGTACTATGGGAACTGAGTTCGCGGGGTCTGGTCAAATATGTGTGTGCATGAACATGTCTGTTTGACCAGTATATATGAGTATATAAGTCATCAGATTACCAGAGTCAAGGACCTGAAGACCTTTTGTGGATGTTGTTCCATATTATTATTATTATCGTATTTCACGGATTTCATCCAGTCCTTTACAAAGGCATAAGTGGGAAGGTATACGTGCGACTATAGAAAACACCTAGAGGCCTGTTTGGTATAAATTATACAATCTATACTAATATTATAAGGAGGAAAGATTTGTATGTATGTTTGTAACAAATTGGCTTAAAAAGTACTGGATCGATTTTAAAACTCTTTCACCATTAGAAAGCTACATTCACCCTGAGTAATATAGGCTATATAAGATTCATCATCATCATCCATCACCGCGCGGGTAAGACCGCGAAGAGCAGCTAGTGTAGTATAAAAGAGATAAACTATAATAATAATAGTATTATGAAATTTCACTGGAAACATTGTCCTTCAAATTGTCCAAGATAACGTACAAAAAATTATAACAATACAAGCCAATAATATATACTTAAAATACCTAGAAAACAATATGGAAAAATAAAAATAATGTGTGAAGTGGCACAGATATACAACACCTTACCGAAAGACATTAAAGAAACAAAATCAATGAATATGTTTAAGGAAGTGCTAACAAGTAGCTAGGCTATCTAATAGGTCGCGGTTAAAATAGTACCGGCTATCACTGTAAGCACGGTCTTAGGTGGTCTTACTCGTAGCAAGCACTCGACCGTTCATCTTTACTAAAGAATGCTTTCCGTCTTAGCAAGCACTCGACCGTTCTTCTTTACTAAAGAATGCATTCGGTCTTAGCAAGCACTCGACCGTTCATCTGTACTAGAGAATGCATTCGGTCTTAGCAAGCACTCGACCGATCTTCTTTACTAAAGAATGCATTCGGTCTTAGCAAGCACTCGGCTTTTCTTCTTTACTAAAGAATGCATTCGGTCTTAGCAAGCACTAGGCCGTTCTTCTTTACTAAAGAATGCATTCGGTCTTAGCAAGCACTCGACCGTTCTTCTTTACTAAAGAATGCATTCGGTCTTAGCAAGCACTCGACCGTTCATCTGTACTAAAGAATGCATTCGGTCTTAGCAAGCACTCGACCGTTTTTCTTTACTAAAGAATGCATTCGGTCTTAGCAAGCATTCGACCGTTCTTCTTTACTAAATAATGCACTCGGTCTTAGCAAGCACTCGACCGTTCTTCTTTACTAAATAATGCACTCGGTCTTAGCAAGCACTCGGCCGTTCTTCTTTACTAAAGAATGCATTCGGTCTTAGCAAGCATTCGACCGTTTTTCTTTACTAAATAATGCACTCGGTCTTAGCAAGCACTCGACCGTTCTTCTTTACTAAATAATGCACTCGGTCTTAGCAAGCACTCGGCCGTTCTTCTTTACTAAAGAATGCATTCGGTCTTAGCAAGCATTCGACCGTTTTTCTTTACTGAAGAATGCATACAATCGGATGGTGCATATTGCAAGGCAAAACTCTCCCAGTTGCAGTGTAAGGTAGATGTTATGATTTTACTTATGTATATCATTTTCTGAGTTTGTAGTTTGTTTAGACAATCAGATAACTCATAGTTTCTTACTGTATATATACGCCAACGATACGATTACGTTATACTGTAGCAAATTTTCGTGCTAGGCCCATCATAGGATAAAAATAACTTCATATATCATTACTAGATCACCAGCCACACAACAGCATGTTTACTGAAGACTACGACCACCAGTGTATTTAATTTAATGATTAAGAGTGTCTATAATATGGTGTCTACGTTTTGTCGCTATGCCATAAGAGACAAAAAGTAAATAAAGGTAGTTTGTAAATTTATAAGTTAGTTATAGTATCTCAGTAAATCAATTAGGTAAAGTAAGGTAGTATTAAAACCGTAAAAGTGTGGTACTTACTTTCCCAAGCGGCCTCTTCAAAGTCCTACCACTACAAAATCATATATGTTCTCTCGAACTCTTATTTAACTATTATTAAAAACGTATATGTGCATACGTAAATAAATAGTGTTTTATTACAACAATGATTACTATCCTGTGTGTCTGGTACTTTATATTATTAGGTATTGTTTCATTCCATCATTCCGAGACCTGACTTACCTACAGTAAAATATCTTTTAAATTTCACCAGGCACTATCCTAGGAGCTTAGAACTGAAGTTTTACGTGGCACTGTACTGCGCTTGAAGATAAAGAATGGACATAATTCTGGTAGTTGTAGATTCTTCTGGAATCGATAGAAAACACAGCTAGAAGTATCTCCTCGGTTTGCACCGTTTCCAGCTAGAGGAAGGAACTATGTTAGAGTATTAGGTATACACTTTAACGGACCGTTAATCAGAAAAAATCAAAGAAGTTGGAATAGTATATTGTATTTATGAATAAAGGCTTCGTTTATGTATAATGAATTACAATAAAAACAGTCGTGCGAGGTACGGAATATTTGTTATTGTTTTTTTTTACTTTTGGCTCTAGGAAAGTTCTTAATATCCGTGCGAACTTACTATTAGGCATAAGAATCGTAAACACCTATATATACACACATCAAAAAAGTCTAAGCAACATGTACTAATTAAAATTTTAGGATGGTTCTTCACAGTATAACGTTTGTATTTTATTATTTAATTATTTTTTAGGGTCTCAATGGTGTAAAAATAACAGCTTGTCTTCAATAGTTCTTTTAATAACATAAATTTACAATATTATAATGTACTGTACAAACTAAGGTACCACTACCAACATAAGAATCTAAACTTTTTTTAACAAAATGACATTTCTAAAGAAAATTAATTTATTGTGAAAGAGTTGGATAATTTAATACAAGGTATGGCCTCCTCTGCTATTCAGAACTTGTCGGCAATGATTATTCATAGAATGAATGAGACTGTTTATGTCATCTTGCAGCAATCGCTCCCAACGGAATTGTAGCAAATCTTTTAGCTGTTGGCTTGTTGTCACTCCGTCCAAGTCCTTCAAAACACGTCTTTGGAGCATGTCCCATGCGTGCTCGATGGGGTTGAGGTGTGGCGATTGTGCAGGCCAGGGCACTACCTGGATGTTCTCCGTTGAACGTAAAATCGGAGCCAAAGGTTTGTGCAAATGGATGGACATAAGGTCTAAGAATATCCTCAATGTAATTTTCAGCGTTCGTGTTTCCCTTTAACTTAAATTCAAACAAATTCGCATTCGTTTCAATTTTATGAAAAAACAAATCATAATCGAAAAGTTTTTTTACAACCAGCCAGTATGTCATCAAAAACAAAAAAGTTTACATACCTACGCACCTTGAGTGAGTAAAGACTTAAAAAATGATTAATACGAGTATAATTGGTAAAATTTGTGACATGATGCATGTTGCTTAGATTTTTTTTGATGTGTGTATATATTGGCGAAACACTTTTCAGTTATTAAAATGTAACTCAAACACCGATTGTCCGAATTTGATAAAATTTATATGGGATTACCTCGGACGTACACTCTATCAAACAAAAGCTGTAACGGTCCGCAATGCGTTCCGCTACGTTCACAAATATATAGATACATCAGTATGATGGAAATCTAAGCTAATATCACCCTTTGGAAATATTAAATATCTAAAAAGTTATATCTCAATAGACTCAATCTCGACTATCAGACATAGATCATGGAGCTATAGAACTTCCTGTCAATGAAGTTAATAAGTCAGGATTTTATGCAAAAGTATATCTAATAAAAGCAAAGTGAATGCAAAGAGGTTTTATGCAGTAACTAAGATTCTTAATATCCCCACGATTAGCAAACTAACGATTCCATTTCTATGTATAGATTTCCAATACTAGGAAATGATTAAAACTAACAGATTAGATCTAACAAATTAAATAATTAACTAACTAACATAATTCAGAATCACGGCAGCTGGATGATGTAAATAGGCTGAGAACGCTTGGAGACAGGTTCCAAATTCAAATAAAACTCATAAAACAAAATAACATATCATAAATATTTAAAAAAGGAACGTAGGTTCAAAATGTGTATTCAAGGGATCTGATTGGTTAGGTCGGAGACAAGATGAGGACAGCTTACGTACATTATTCTAAATTCAAATAAATTTAAAATTGGAAAGCTAATAATGGCTCATCAATATTTGAAAATGGAACAAGGATTCTATTGGTCGAAATGGGTACTCGAGGAGTTTGATTGGTTGAGTCGGAGACAGGTTGGAGACCAGATACGGACACTTGGGTAGTATAAAAAGGGGACGAATGGGCCGTCCAAACCAGTTACCGTCTAGAAGCCAAAGTTGCTGTCCGCGATAAAGTGAAAAGTGAAATATTCAAAGTGAAGTGTCTGTGAAAAGTGAAGTGTAGTGCTAGTGAATTGCCACCTGCCAGAGGGGATTGGATTGATTCTGTTGGACGAGTTTTACTCACGTAAGTCCTAGAATTTAGGCATTTTAGACTTTTTCCGGATAGATGAGATGTCTCCAAGATAAATGTTAAACTTAATAAATTACTCTTCTAAAATAATGGAGTTATGATTGATGGAATTGATCATTGAATAGAGACACTTGCTCTTTGGATTTCTCGTAGACTAAAAGACGGTTTAGAGATGTCCAAGTCATTGGTTAATATTATCAGTTAATTGTTCAATAAATATTTGTCAATTAATCATGTTATGTTGAAGACATTTATCTGTCTGGATATTGTGACTGTTTTATTGAATTAAAGATAGTCCTGCAGATAAAATAAGGAGGTGAAATGAGACACAGGAGCAACAAATTATTTATACAGTAACAAATTAATACATCTTAGATAAAATATTCTTATCTCAGCATTGTGTTTCCAAATCTTATTCAGCGTTAGAAATAAGTGTTAAGGGGGGTAATTTGAGCTAGAACAGCAATGGAGAGTGTTGTAATTACGTCAAGAGCTCTTAACCCAGCGTTACGGTCACAAGCCCGTAATGTTTTCCTAGCTCTGGTTATCTACAATGATAAATATCCGTAGAATTCTAATTTTTAGGTGAAAACATGAAAATAATTACCTTTACTGAACAACATTTGACTATCATAGAACAAACAAATACAACTATGGATATTTACATTTAGTTATTAACAATAATTAACTAATTAGTTTATGATTTATTACTTTATGGTGTGTGATAATTTTCTGTGTCATTCCATGTCTTAGGTACAAATGTTCTGCATTTAAATATTTGATTTTGTGTTTACTTGAAGTTATTTACTTGAGGTTATTACAATCTATGCTTTGCGAAATTATAGAAATCTTATGGCGAAATATAATCTCTAATAGTAACGACAGGATTGGGGTCAAAATGGTATAACAGAATTAGGGTCATTTTAATGAACCCTTGCAGTAGGAATAAGATTTGTCTTCATGTGCTTACTAAGTACAATTTTATCGTTATAATAATTTATTTCTCTTACAATTAGGTTAGGATTGTCTCAGTATTTCCTGAAAAGAACTTGAGTTACCACGGTTCATAATATTCGGTCCTTCCACTATGAGCTAGACGATCACACCTTGGCCATATATAATATTTAATCAGTTCTTCAACCATTAGTATAGATTTATTGTCTGGATAATGTTAAGTTATGATTCGATCTAGTTATGTGTAATTATTTATCTGAGGAATTAAAAACGTAGGCCGGAATCATCTAGAAATTATTAGCTCAGATTAGGGGTAGTTACAATTGGTAGTACCGTTCCCAGGATTAGAGCTTTAGACTACCTACGGGACGAGTTGGCTAGTTACTATTTTTATCATACAAGAGTTAGGATCAAAGGGGGGGTTACAAAACGAATTATAAAAATCGGACTACTCTGCAAAAAGTTATACTAAAAAAAATATACACGTCGACTTGAGAAAATCCTCCTGATTTTGGAAGTCGGTTGACAAATACTTAGTAAGAAAGTAGGTCACTTTAAGTATAGTATAAAAATATAGTGATTACCACTCTTTCCTGAATGAAGCTATGTAATTTCAAAGTGTTTACTCGATTTAACCCTATAAACTAACCTTAGTACATCGTATGAAACCTTCCTTAGCTCGTCAGATAACGAACTATTGGATATAAATCAACGTAGCTTCCTCATTGATCGCACTGACCCAATTCGTGTTACGGTAACTGCTAATCTATAATTAGGCGGATTGATTTTGTGTGCTTTATCTGTTTCAAGCAGACTGCTTGCTACTCGTATTTATACTGTAACGTTTGGGTAAAAAAAAACATATATTATTTTAAGACAAATATAAATTAACAAATAGTACTAACAGTAGTTTCTAGATACTGGTCAGGGCCGCGCGGTCCAATCACTTTGCTGGTACCCTGAGGAACAGATATCTGGCTCTAATGGTACCGTGAAAAGGGTATAGATACTTAATTGTAAATATTGAAAGAAAATTAAAATTAAACGTTTTCCCAAAATATCTCAAGATATAAACAGGAATACTCAGCGAGTGGAATGTTTAAAATATTATTAAATATACACACTAAAAGTGATATTAAACATTTTACAAAAAAAATGGAACCGATGTCGAGACTAACAATTTGTTGAAGTCGGTACCATGATAGTACAAAAGTACCTATTATCACAATAATGTGTGCATGGTACCGATTTCGACAAGTTATTTCACACTTTTAAGTGTTGAAGTCGGTTCCAATTTTTGGGAAAATAAAATATGTTTACCCTTTTTAGTGACACTTGCTACTTACGGGATCGATTGTCATTCACCATCAATTACGATATCATCAAGATAGGCGAAACACTTTTCGGTTACTGGTACTAATATAGCTCAAAAACTGCATCGGAAGTATACTGTACTAAAAAAAAGAATGATCTGAACTGTACTAAAAAAATCGGAATTTCTGTAATAAGTTATGCGTGAAACATAAGAAAAAATACGTGTCGCCTTCAGAACCTCCTTTTAGAAGTCGGTTGAAAATCTCAATAATGACTTGAAAGGGTTTTTTTATAAGTATATCAGTGTGTAATATTAATTAATTTAAAAGTAAGAAGGTCCTTAAAAAAATCATAACATATATTATGTGTAACCTTATGGTATGTAGGCTATTTACTATTCCTAATGAACCTGAATACCATTAGATACAAATTCATTTATTCGAATCGGACTGGTCGTGCCATGGATTAGTGCACGTATAGAAAGACACCATCTAATCCGCTTTATTACGATATGCTTATGATTTATTTATTAAGGTTTCACCCGCGTGGTAATGGATGATGGATGATGACGATGATGATGAAATAAACCTAAGTTACTCTTTATAATATCAGCTAGCCAGTGATAGTCCCGTCAAAATCAGTCCAGCCGTTTCTGAGATTAGCAGCAACAAACAGGAAGACAACATTTTTAGAATATTTTTTTATGTGAACATACATACTTTCATATGTATTTAGTGAAAAGATGATAATTTTGAATTACAAACAGACACTACAATTTTATTTAACCTACCTAGTAAAAAGTATAGACGATTTTTTTAAACTTTCACGGTTGTTTTTAATAAAAATATTGCTACTAACGGGATGAAAACTGTTTCAATTAAATAATTACCACGGTTTTCATCCCGTAAGTAGCAATATGTTTAGTATAAACGATGTTCTGATTGATATGTTATTCTGTGTATAAGTATAAATACTTATGCTATTATGTCCACAGATTATATAACTCTCTCTTGCGTTACTTCATAGAACCTGCGCATAGAGGTACCGCTTTTGCCAAATTACTGTAACAACATGAATCTTTCGACTAGATTTCTCAACATTAACAAATTAAATTGTAGGTATAAATAACGTAAGAGATTCCATTTGGCGCACTTAGTTGCTTTGTAAACAACGGTAATGAATATGCTGATAAATATTCTAATAGAACATCATCAAAGGCGATTAATTTCAGAGTAGGGATCGAGGAAAGCACTTATACTGAATTGGTTCATTTAAATACAATTGATAGACGATATTATATAGACTATTCCGGTTGTTTACTCCCGCTTACTAGAGCGAGATTCGTAAAGTTGTCATATGGTTTGTTTTAAAACTTAAATTGGGAAGTTGTTATATATTAATATCCAGTAAGTCAGATCACGTAACATGTCATAGTTATTTTCTCTATGAACACGTCATATTCAGTACATATGGTACCAAGAATAAATATGTATGTAAGTAAATAATTATGCGGGTTAGTGCATAGATAAAAGGTGACCATTATTTGTATTGTGAAAACATATAATCGGCAAATGATTTTTAAGTACTTACCTAAGATTCACGTGCAAGGATCTCAGTGGATTGTATATTGTACCTACCTGTCTCAGATTATAGAACAAAAATCTGAGCTACCTGTCAAGTCTATAAAATCTCTAGTGTGTCCGATTAGTTATTTCTGCGCATACATGAGATGTTTTTTATTTAGAATGGTCCTATGTTTAGAAATGAGAACAAGGTTTGCTAATTTAAGCGTTCGTGACCATGAAATACTTTTTACGTAAACATTAAAAATAATGCCTGCGAATATTGTGAAGATAGCTTTTGCTTGTATAATTACTCTTATGTAAAAATGATTTTTGTTAACAAAATACTATATATTTTTAGTTTAGATTCAGTTTTTAATTGAATTTATATACTCTCATTGACTTAAGACAATATCATGCAGAAGCGCACTTGATAAAAGTAAATAAACAAAATTACCACAAACCGATAGATACCGTAGATACCGCATCTCCACCAATCTCAAAGGCAATTCCGTCAATTCGTTTTCATCTAAAATCAAAAACTTCAGGCTCCTCACTTCACCTATCTCATTTGGTATTCTCTTCAGTCTGTTCCCACTGACATCTAAACATTTCAGACATTTAAGATTAGATATCTCTTTGGGTAGCTCTGTTATATCATTTCCACTTATGTACAAGCTCTCGAGATGCACTAGCTGTCCAATAGCATTTGGTAGCTTAGAAATTAGATTCTCCTTCAGGTAAATGTCTGTTACTTCTGATTCTTCGCCTTGGAGATGTTGAATGGGGAATTCTGTCAATCCTCTATAGTTCCAATGCAGCACCGAGCTTGGCAGTATTTCTTCGTAATTCATTTTTGCTTCTTGTCTTTTCAGTAACATTAAAAGGTCATTCTGAGAACAATGCTTTCGCTTCCTACTTTTTTATTTATAGTTATTTCAACTAACACTCATTCCTGCTTATCACTCGCACAATGTTTAGACTACACACAAACTGTTGATACGTTTGTTTGCTCGTTCGCTATACGAGTTCTCTTTATTCCTGTATAGCGAAGACTGCATCTTACGTTTGCGTCCCGAACGGAGATATTTTTAAAACTGTAACAAGGTCTCCTAACTATACTTTAATTTCTATCGTTGAAATCACTCAGATCGCACATAAGATAAAAGCTTTTCATTATAATAAAATCAAGTAGGTGAGCTTTATGGCTTCTTTAAAATGGGATGATAAAAATATGCTTTCAAATATTACTCATACATGAATATAATACTGTATATGAAGTAGCCTAATATTTTATGTAATTTCCAAACGTTGTGATTGTTTTCCAAAATAATATTTGTGTCCTATTTTCGTGGGTCGTCAGTAAACTTTTGAAAATAAATCTCATAATATAATTTAAAAAAACATGCTTTAACGCATGCCTCACCTAAAAGTATTTGTAGTGTAAAGAAATTATACTTATCATATTTCTTTATTTTGTCAGAATCCAATATCATGTCCAATATCATCAATACTAGTTGAGTTTTTGACTGTTTGGCATACTTCCAACATAGCAGGGTGAGCTACGAGCATATTATAAGGTCGAGCACATTTATCGCGTCAATAACAAAGAAAATATTTAAAGGTTATGTAAACTTACTCATTGAGTGCAAAAGAGGAAACTTTTGGTTCCCCAAAAACTGCAATTATGAATACGCAATCGTGTCCCAATCTTTGAAGACGCAACTAATGGTATTAAATAAACACTTTATATTTTACCCGTTTGCATATATCTTTTTGATCTGTGTGTGTGTCCGTCCGTATGTCCGCTGGTAACTATTCAACGGCTCAACCACATATTATATACTTATATATATAATAATATAAATGATAACGCAAATGCGTGTACTTCCCGTGTCCGAACCCCGACCAAGCGTCAAGGTTGGCCGCCGCTGCTTACAGTCCGCGCAGTGTCTGTTGTTGCAGCCGGACGCGAAAACTAAATTGCGTGTTAATTAACTGCAATAGCTCAAAAGTTTTGAGTGCCCAAAGGGCAAGGACATATTTGCTATCACAAGTAAGTTATTTTATAATTGTATTATGCATCAATTCACGTAATTCAGTTATATAATTGACACGTCCCCGGCACGCTTGGTTTCAATACAAATCGTGATACCTACTTGCGTTATCTATTGTACATATATACTCGTATATACTAGCTGACCCGCCAGCGGCTTCACTCGCTTGGTCTTGGTATAGAGGTAAAAGTGCCGTTTTGGAACCTCGATGTCCTGGGTGGATCCCCGGGTTGGACAGTTACTGGCTTTTTCTGCCCAATATATTTTGAAGGGGTGCCCCGTAGTTTGCAATAGGCTCGCCTGTTAGTTCCAAAAAAGAACCCCCATGCAAAATTTTAAACTTTTAGCACTCGCAGTAACGAAGTTTCATACAAACTATCAACCCCAAAAAACCCTTAATTTCATTTTTGAGGTTGAATTTCATAATATCCCGTCTTATGGAGAATCATGCCACGATGCTTCAAATAACATGCCAATACATCGGCTAAATAATAAAAACCTCTTTCTTGTAATATTCAGTGAAGAACAAAATCTGTTTTACAATATATGAAACTTCGTTACTGCGAGTGCTAAAAGTTTAAAATTTTTTGCATGGGGGTTCTTTTTAGGATGTAGGTGCTCACTAACGGCCGGTCCCAATAAACTATCTATCGCCGGTTTACCTTACTACCGATAGAAATTTGACATAACATTCATACAAATAGTTTCAAATATCTATCTCTAGTAAGGTAAACCGGCGATAGATAGTTTATTGGGACCGGCCGTTAGTGAGCACCTACATCCTAAAAAGAACCCCCATGCAAAAAATTTTAAACTTTTAGCACTCGCAGTAACGAAGTTTCATATATTGTAAAACAGATTTTGTTCTTCACTGAATATTACAAGAAAGAGGTTTTTATTATTTAGCCGATGTATTGGCATGTTATTTGAAGCATCGTGGCATGATTCTTTACGTTCCAAATTTAAATTTTGAAATTAAAAAAAGTAATATAATTTATTGTAAAATTGCTTCACTTACAGCTAATGGCGCGAATTGCTGCAATTAAGACAAGAAGACAAGAAGATTTTTTTACTTTTTTTTATTTAATAAAGTTACAAATGATAAAAACTAATAACGAGTGTGACCTCCTCATGCCAAAATCACAGCTTGAATCCTTCTGGGTATGCTTTCCACGATATTTTTAAGATCGATTTGAGGAATATGTTCCTACTCTTCTGCAATTACTCTTTTTAGCTCCCTGATGTTTTGTGGAGCGGGTTGCACTGATTTAACACGTTCGTCTCTTGACGAACGCATGTCATGTGGGCCTAGCACGAATAACTGCGTAAGTGTAACGAAACGCGTCGTTCACGTAAACAAATCTCTCATTTATCTAGGGCAACTGTGTCACAGATAACTCATAGTTTGTATACCGGAGCGTGACGCGTGACTCTTACTATACGAATACTTTTATACAAATTGTTTGTGCTATGGCCTATGCTTCACTACCTAAAGATTTAGATCAGACTTAGCAAGCATAGTGATTATCATCAGGCGTATCAACTTGAGGATCTATCTGTGTCCCTCATGGGAATTATGTAATTAATAAAACAAATTAAGTGTTGTAAATTTTATTATTTAATGGAGTATCTAAGATAAAAATGTTGCTATACAAGTATTATGTAAAGGTGCTCTAAATAGGAAGGTACAAACATCAATCACACAGTGTGATAAATTCATGAATATATCAGGATCCTACCTAAAAAGTTTACAAAAGTAGTTTAAAACAGATTCAGACTTTCGTTTTTAAGATAAGTTTGACCGAATTTTTATAAAAATGACTAATACACAAGAAACATTTAATACAGATTGTTATTGATATATTAGAAATTTTATTATTTACTTAATATAATTAGAAACCTTTTTAAGTAACGCACGTACAATTTTTGGTAGAACCTTTAGGCCGGCTTCAGTGCTCGACCGACCGTCAGTGCGTACGTCGCGCTTCTCATTTGAATGATAACTCACAAGTGGTTACAGTGTTCGTCCGACCGTACGCATGCGTATATCGTAGGATCAGATATGCGTATCGTCAGGACCGATGGTACGCACGGACGGTCGGTCGAGCACTAAAAGCGCCCTTAAACATCATAAATAAATACAATTATTCTATTTTAATACTCTGCCTGAAAGCCTTTGGCATTCATATTTGACAGAAAACACCTGCTAAACTACACTTAACTACATAAAGAGATCAAATGTTTAAAAGATATACGCAACTATTATTTCATCGATCACAAACCTTATCTTGACAATACTACAAACATTATTTCAAACCCTTTATTGGTCATTCTGCTAAAACTCAGCCTTCAAACAACGCCATCTCTTGACGACCTTCCAACAACTTTTAATACCGCCGGATGATTCTTACGCGTCGTCCCTTGCCATCGCTATCGTCATCACTGTCAATTGAGGGTTGCCTGTGGCCCAGCATCAAGGCTTGGACTTCTGGGTTCAGAGGGAGAACAGGGAACGAAGAGCGCCGCACCAAGGGAGACGGGCGTGCTCCTGAGACAGAAACAAAAACTGTTAGTAAGTAGGTAATGGAAAAGTGGAACCAACGAAAAATTATTGAACACAGCATTCTGTGTCACAATATGTACAATAATCTATTATAGTTGAAATCGCTTATAATTTATTCATATTTTTTTTAAATGTTATAAGGAGAGGGTACAAGCGCGAGGCTAACATGGAGTTAAGTTATAACCTCTCCCTAGAACTCTCCCTAGTAGTATAAGAAAAAAAATTGGGATGACGGTGACATGGATTATCTATTAAAAAATGGGTGTTTTTTTTTTATAAATACAAGGCTATTGATATGAACTTATAAGTGATAAGGGAGATAGTGGGGTATGGATGAGACTACGGGGCTCCGTAAGGGCCACCATCAATGGTGACAAAAGGGGGAACATTGGTGTGGATGGCTAAAGGGTGTCGAGAGGTGTGCTGCGGTTATACTAGAGCGCTACCACCGGCGTTATGCCCTTTAACACTTCCACCCTTGGAGTATTTTGTTACTTGCTCTTGCGTGTCCACCCTCAGACGGTCAATTAATGTAATTAATTCATCAGGGGTCTCATTTAGCCCCAGGGAGAATCAGGAGCACAGGAGGTGGTCTCGCCACTCACCGACGGCTCGCCACAAAGCCGCCCCTGCGGTTTTAGTTTTAATATTATTATTATTGTTGTTTCATATTGAATAATATACAAAAACTAAATTGACAAAGAAAATCTATATAATTACGGAACCCTATAAACGATTTTGTAGGGTTCTGTAATTACTAGTTAATTTTAGTTAATTCGTCTCACATTTATGAAATTATATTCGGTAGTGCAGCGGGGAATGACTGACTGCAGCAGTGCAAGTACCGCAATAGTCCGCGTTTTGTCGAGTCGCTAAGATCGATAAAATATCACAATATTTCACGAGAATTGGTTGACAAATGCGACCTGCAGAGAAGAACAGCGGGAAATTCGGTCATACAGCGGATATACGGAAAGCATTTTTGGCCAAGCTATTGCAGAGACGCTTCGCTCGTGCTTCCCACTCGGTCAAAAAGGCTTTTTCAATAATATTTTTTTATTATATTTTTATTATTTCCTCGCACAATGCATAGTAAAACCAAAGTGTATTTTTATGCTGTGGCAAAACGTGGTATGGTAGACGTGAGTTAAGATGATTTCACACTCGTTGCAAAATAACTTTATGTATGTTCAGTATTTAGTGAGATAGGCACAATTTTGCTGAATCAGTTCAACATATCCGCAGATTTGCCAATTGTGGCAAAATTATGGTACCGCCACGACTTTGATCAACCATACGTACGATAATTGGGTTCATTAATGTGCCGTTAAATTGACTATAGGTCTGAGCACAAGGGAGTTTGTTTGTGAGTCAATAATCCGATTAGAGACAATTAAATGGATATTAGAAGGTACTGATTGTTTTGATATCATCAAATAGCTATCTAAGTCACTCTCATGACGTACGCGTCATCAGAGAAAAAAGATTTGTATATATTATTATTATAGTAATATTATTTAAGATTTGCTCAGTCAGCCCATTTCCTTGGTTTTCAGTTGGACTCTGCCTTGACGTGGGAATTTCACATAAACAACTTATGTGTAAAATTGGGCCGGGCTTGTTTCGCGTTGAGTAGAGTTGCCTCAATTCTGCCGAGGGAGGAGGTGCTGGCATGTTACTTTGCTAGCGTGCATTCGCTTCTCCAATATGGACTCGAGCTGTGGGGATGCGCCGCCGAATGGGAGCGCGTCTTTTGATTGCAAATCAAGCCGTGAGAGTGATTGCACGCATAGCACATGATGCCACAGCTAGACCTTACTTTGAGGAGTTGGGAATTATGACCCTGCCTTGTCTCATTTTCCAGGTGGCAATTTACACCAGAGACAACTTGAACTCCTACACAAGACGGGGGCATAATCATTCATATGGTACACGCAGCGGGAACAAACTTCCTGGCGTGACGCGGACATTAACAAAATCTGGAAAGACCATAGGTACATGTATTGGGACCAGAAATATATAATAAGTTACCAGACTACATCGGCAAAACAACTAGCATAACTACTTTTCGAGCTGAATTAAATTAAAACCTGGCTCATAAAATAATCATTTTAATCTTTTTAAGACTTAATGTGACAATGTGATAAAGTTCAGATTAATATTTTTTTTATATAACATAACATATCATAAAAATTCTTTTATTGACAAAAAAGAGTGTACAATTTAAATTTGAAGTCTCTGGTCCTCGATGTAGCGTTACACTGTGATTCGATGACTAGCGCCTTCTCCCGTTTGTCAAAACAGAAATATAAAAGAAAAAGAGAAATTAAACTATCAAAGTTTGTACTTTCTACGTCGTCGTATTCCAAATGGCTCAGCCATGCAAGTATATAATTTTTAAGTTTATTATTGGAGTACTCTTTTATGTTACATTCACGATCTAATTTATTAAGCTTATTGTACAATTGAGGAGCTGTATAATCAAAATGTATTTTAGCGAATTTGCTGCGAGTACTTGTCACTGTACAACGGTCAACGCGTTTGTTTGATGTGGGTAAATTTGGCACTATATTTCGTGATACCTTCTTAGAGCCTGGTATATAGAAAGTTTCTTTATAGATAGTACCTGTGCTGTTTTATATACCGCTGAGGTAGGATGTCTGTAGGCTCAATACATAGAAACCTGTAGTACTGCTCTTTGTGCCCTTTGAGCATTAATTAGATGCGTTTTAATTGGATGTATATATGCTATGATATGTTATATAATAGTAATAATCAATCATTTCTGTATAAAGCGAAGTCCTTATAATATAATTATTATATTTGATTACTTTATTTATATTTCATGAATAAAAAGAGTTGCTATTCTTATATGAATAATAATATAGTAAGTTAATTATGATATTGCAAGATATTCCTTTTTTGTTGCCATTTTTACAAATCACGAGCTGCGATTTAAGTTCCTTTTTATATTTTCTTGACTTGCAATGAAAATTATCAATAAATATATGTCTATGTGTATATATCGATTTTTCGTTCGATCCACTTAAGTTACTGGAACGATTTTACATCTATTAATTGAACCAACATCAACACTAAAAAGTGTGAAATAACTTGTTGAAGTCGGTTCCATGATAGTTCAAAAGTGCCTATTATCACAATATTGTGTGCACGGTACCGACTTCGACAAGTTATTTCCAGTTTTTAGTGTTGAAGTAGGTAAAAAATTACCCTCTTTAGCGACCTTGCTAATTACGGGATCGATTGTCATTCACCGCCAATGATGATATTATCAAATCGTCAAAATAGGCGAAACACTTTTCAATTGTTGGATTGTAATTCAAAAAATGCTGGATCGAATTCGATGAAATTTAAATGGGACCACACAGGATGCACCAGCTTGCAAATAAAATAATTATCAAAATCGGTTCAGCAATCCAAAGTTCTGAGGTGACAAACAAATAAAACCTCTTCTTTTTGTGGAAGTCGATTGAAACGAGGACCTGGATACATTTTCTTGTATTTTATTTTTGGAATGGTATTTCCTGGGCTCCCATGCAAATAACCAGTGTCCTGGGATGGAATAAATTAAAAGCGGTTCCACAATCAAGTCCCTTTCAGATTGCGCAATACCTGCTTAGGCACAATTATTAATCTGGGCTTTGTAATATACTAGCTACGCCCCGCGGTTTCACCCGCGTGGTGATAGATTTTAATGATGAAAAAAAAGTATTCAATGTCTAAATCCACCCCTATAGCCGACTGAACATTCATACATACATACAAAGGCTAAACGGATCTCAATTAATTTATTAAATTGCCTATCTTTTTTCTACCGTCTTTCAAAAAAAGGAGGAGGTATTCATTTCGACTGTATTTTTTTATGTTTGTTACCTCATAACTTTTGTCTGGGTGAACTGATTCTCAAAATTCTTTCTTTATTTGAAAGCTGTCCGTGCGTCCCGTGTGGTCATTTAAATTTCGTTAAATACGGTTTAGTAGTTTTTGAGATATACTCTAATTCGTTCACTCAACTGAACAGAATGGAAGTCGGTATTACATTTTTCAAATTGTACTTGTCATAATATTAGTTAGATTGTTACCTACTCCTGCCTGCAACTTCAACAAGGACATCAAGGCTATATCGATCCCTCAAGAACTGTCTGTAGGTCTACCATGAGTTTACAACGTTGACACGAATCGATGCTCGGTATCGACTGCCGCGAAAAAATGTATGAAATAAAGAACAGTGCCACCTTGCGGTCAATTGTAGAACTAAAATTGACAGCGAGTACGCCAATCAGAAGCTTAATAAGTAGACGAGATCGAGTATCTACTATAGATGACATTTATGTTGCCAACTCATGGTAGAGCTACTGATGTACCCAGATGAAAAGACGCCTTTGTTGGTAACCCGGGGCTTAACCTGTAGACTCGCCAGTCGCTATATTTGCCAATATAGGTACAATAGATTTCTCGGAAATATTTTCTAGGATCTTCACTTTTCTAGGAATTGCGACATGTATGGTTAAGCTATTTCCATTAAGTTTCATCAAAATCTGTTGAACCATTACAGCTGAAGTAAAGAAACACACACTGATTAATTCACTTTCAGATTTTCGCGTTTATAATACCAGTATAAAGTTATCTATGGCTTGGTAATTTATGGGTAGGCAAAAACCAAACAAATCTTATACCAATAATATATTCTTTGTATATTTATACATTTACTTGGTAAATATCTTCTACCTTTCTTCTTTTTATAACTATAAATATGGTTTTTAAATCGCCCGCCAACCAGCAGAACTAAGTGTACATGTGATCTGCTAACACTGGTTAGTAGTATTAAATATCTTGGAGTGACAATAGATAACAAATTTACGTGGATACCACACATGGAAGTAGTATCAAATCTTGTTAGAAAACTCATATACACTTTTAAGACACTGCGCTCAGTAGTAGATCATAAACTATTGATACCGACATATAGAGCTCTTGGAGAATGTATAATTAATTATTGCATTTGTTCCTGGGGTGGTGCTGCAAAAAGTCACATTATTAAAACTGAGCGTACACAACGCGCTCTACAAAAAGTTATGCTTAGATTACCATTCCAGCATTCTACAACAGATCTGTATGAGAAATGCAAGGTGCTCACTGTTAGGAAGCTATTCATTTATCAGAGTATAAGAAGGTATCATGCGAATACTGTTTCGTTCCTACCTGACATCAAAAAAGGCGTTTCAAATGCCCAGTCCCTAAATACAAGTGCCTCATTGCCTGGCGACACTACAACCATTTGGCCCCAATGATTTATAATACTTTAAACAACAACAGAAATACATATTGGAAGCTTAATTTTTACAAACTAAAACCATTAATAATTGAATGGCTGCAGAATAAAGACTATGAACAAACGGAAAAAATGTTCGTTAAAATCCGATAACACTTCATGTTAACTACACACACTTACATAGATACACAAAATACAAGTACACACACATACAACATAATGAACGCAAACACACTGTAATAGTAGAAAATACACACACACACACGCGCACGGCTAAACAATTTCGTTTATTTTGTTTTTATCTGTTATGTTAAATTTTATTTTTTTAAATTATTAGAATTAGCACACTACTTACATAAGTTTTTAAAGTAAATATTGTCATCCATATGAAATTGTCAAAGTAATTAGGGGAAGACACTGCCTTCTGCAACACAGTAATATACTAAAGCAGTAGACAGGGTTACAATTAAAATGTTTATATATGTATGAACAAGAAATAAACATTTTGTATTTGTATTTTTGATTATGATCTATGTACATGTATAAAAATGAACCCATATTTCTCCTGATCACGCTATAACTTGAGAACGGTTGGAACAATCTCGCTAATTCTTTTTGTTGTGTTAATGATTGTCAGGAGAAGGTTCTTACAAAAGAAAAACTACAAAAAGATGCGAGGTTATGGCGAGACCGAAGGTCGAACCTTCTACGCGAACGAAGTCACGGGCAATGGGCTAGTACTAAATAAATCTTGACATTTCAGCTAATAAGCATAGTCCGCAGATAACTGTACAACTGCTAGGTACATGAACCTTCCTAGCTTTCTTCATTAGAAGAGTACCGATCATTATCCACCATAGACCCAGTGCAGAGTTAGCGAATAGTGGCCAGGCCAAGTGTTGGAGGTTGTATTTGGTAATATTATTAATTTGATATCTCAATTTTGAAGTGATAACTTTTTTAGGCGCGTTGAGCACTTTTTGGGTGAACGAAAATCATAGAACTCGCGCCATCGTCATCGGCTTTTTGGGTGAAGAAAAATCAAGGAAATGGGTCAACGACACGTAGCGCTTTTTGGGTGAACAAAAATCAACTCGTATCATCGTCATTGTCACCGAACGCTTTGTCATAGATAGATAATGTAGTTGTGCAGGGGCAACTTCTTTAGGGCCGATATGACTACCTGTTGTTGTTGATTGTGTCTTAAATATAATTTGAATAGTATTCTCTTCCATCAGGAGTACCCAAAAACTGCCCGCATGATTTTTTATGTTATTAGGAACGGTACAAGAACGAAGCCCACCTGGTGGTAACATCTGCCTTGAAATCGCCCGGAACCCTGAGGACGTTGTTAAGTCTCATGTGCCTACAATGGCGCCGGCACCCATACCATTCAAACCAGAACACAGTATTGCGAACATTACTGCTTCGAGGTAGAAATAGGTAGGTATGCAGGCAGTCCTTACCCGGACGAATTCATTGACAGTTCTACTGACCTAATACTATAGGTAGGTACATTACATATGCTTTCAACATATCGCTCTGACCACAGGGTACGGTTAATCGTGCCCTCCCAAGAGCAGTAGTAGTCATCGAGCAGCTTCAAATGCGTTTATTGACTCTGTGATCAACATAGTACAACAAAGCTGGCTAAATGCGAGTTGGACTCGTGCACCGAAAGTTCTGAACCCCACAACAGTATCAATGAAAGCGTTTCTATCAGTTTTCAGGATCCTCAAGATGCGTCCGACTGGCACTTATTCCGTTTAAATTTTTTATTTTGTACTGTATGACACACCAAGTAAAAACGCTTTGTATGGAATACTCTTTACATACCATCATCCAAATTAGAGCTAATACGTAAATTAACTCTAACTAGCTACGGCCCGTGGTTTCACCCGCGTGCGTGGTAATGTATTCTGTGTATATGTGTGTAAAACACCCATTTCAATAGGATAGTTTCGGCGTACAAAAGTAACACAAAATATAAAAATATTTTTTAAAATAGGCACTTTAGTTAAAGATGATCGGGTACGAGTATTATGTAATTATTTTATTATATAATCTAATTAAAAACTTTATGCAAAAATTGATTACTAAATTCAAATGCTGATAAATCGGTATGTCATTTATTAAGAACAAACATTCATCAGCAAATTAACAGAAGGTGTATTCTAAACTAGCATGCAGTTAGGTAATTAACTAAAAAGTTGAATTTAAATGTAAACAATATATAACAATGCAAATACCGCCAACATAAAATAGAATAGAGAAAATGTGAAGCAAGTTGTAAAAACGTTAAAGGTCTAAAATGTAAGAAAAGTGTGAGAAAAGAATCAATTACCTGAAATTCTTTTTCAGTCGTCAGACAGACCTTGTTATGAAACAGAATAGAAAACAGTGAAAGAAGAGATAAGATTGAACAATATACATTTACGAATTTAGGACATAACATTCAGATTTTAAAACATCAATTTCTTTAGAATGAGGTAAATAGAAAAAAAATTATAATATGGCACTAACCACATTTATGTGAATAAACGTTATTAAAAGGTTACCTAATTGAACTCATCCGCTTAGGTAATATTTTACAGATCTTTCACAAATTATACAAAATTATTTATTTACCTCACTCTAGAGCAATATTAAGTAATAAAACAGACTTGCGACGGTACACACATATATTTATATAATTTCAGTCTCTTCTAAGTTGTAAAGATATATATAAAAACTATATATTACCAAAAAGCTTAGCCACAGATTGCCTTTTCACGAGTTTTGGTTCCCCGGCGTCGGCAACCGTTGCCGGAGCTGATTCTCCTTGGACCTTCTTCTCGCTCAAATAAGAATTTGTCGATTCTCCTCTAGTGACTGGCCTACTTTGACGTCTATTCGTCTTCTTCTCATCAGAATTGTCTAACGATTCGGCGATTTCAAACAACCCGAGTCTGTAATTACTCGATTCACGCCGGAACGGCTTCTTATTTGCAAACTCTGCTAAAGACTGACGCCTTTCTCCGTCTGGATTAAGTTTTCTTCTTGCTCGTTCTTCTTCTTTGACTTTGATTACGTCCAACACAGCATTAAGAACAAGAATAATTAAGAAAACAGTGATTCCGATCATTGTCATGGCATTGCTGTCTGCATTCATGTCTGGTTGTTGATTTCTCTTATCTATAGGCAGTTTCTTAGTTAACAAATCAACAATGCCACAAGTGTCTTTAACCTCCCGCAATGGCTTTACAATATTTTTTGCAATCGCTTTTGGTATTTCCAGACTCATTTCTGGCTTTTCAATTTTAACTGGCACGACCGTCGTCTCTTCGTTTCGTTTCAAGAACCACATTTGAACACTGTAGAAGCCGTAAATTATGACGAAGAATATAAAAAACAGGATCTTACGTTCGGCCATGTTTACATCGCAAAAGCACTGGTTTGTTTTGACTCGGCACCGCGCTTGCGTGGGGTGCTATTCCCGTACCGAACGATATTGTTTTTTTTACGATTCCCGAAGCGTCAATGATTTATAGATTTTGTTTGAAGAAATAACGCAGTTTAGTTAAACATTTTTGGTGTTTCGCGTTTGACTTCGGTCGAGTGTGTCGATTTGTGTAGACGTGGGCCCTTCTGCGCATGTGCGGTGGGGGCTGGGTCATCACGGTCATATTTGTTTGTGTTGGCAGGCGTAGGTAGGCACACACTTACTCGTAGGCTACATTAACGGTAGAAATGGAAAACTTTTCTACGTGACGATTGTTATGCGCATTTTTAAGGTTTCCATAGGTATAGGTATAGATGTGCCTTAAGGACTGTCGTTGAAATTAAATTGCTTATTTTATTACTAACTTGTCTGTAGATACCTTTTTTATTCTGGCGGAAAAATGTAGGTACCTACCCTTACACATATCACTCATTACTTACCTACCTACTTCAAAGCCGTCTGTGTATTATTTTTGTTTTTGTGTTTATAAAGCAAAATATCAGTAAGCATCACACAGTAAGCTTTATCATATTGATGCATTCAATGATATCAGCCTCTCAAAGATAACGGTTTCAATAAATATTACATAAGTACCTATCTTGTTATCGCATATTTTATTGATATTCCGTTATATCCATATCTATATTATGCCATAAGTATAATAATTTCTCTTCTATGTTCACACTAAAATAATATTATATGTACTGTAAATGCTAAAATATTATAACATTTAGTTATAAGTACACACACTTTTTTACTGTCATACTTTTAGGTGATGGAGATGAAATTTAAATCGGAGTAACTTGGAGCGATGACTTTACTGAACTGACTTTAATGACTAACCAACATTACAATTTTAGAGAGAAACAAGTACAATTTGAAAAATGTAATACCGACTTCCATTCTATTCAGTTATTGGAGTGTATCTCAAAAACTTCTGGACCGAGTTAGATGAAATTTAAATGGGACCACACGGGAAGCACCAGCTTTCAAACAAAAATTTGAGAATCGGTTCACCCAGTCGAAAGTTATGAGGTAACAAACATAGAACAACATACAGTCGAATTGAGTACCTCCTCCTTTTTTTGGAAGTCGGTAGAAAAACACATGCTCGGACGCGATTCGAACCCGAGTCTTCAGAGTTTAAAAAATAAAATTAAGTAAGTAGTCGTGCAAAAGGCCAACCTTTTGATGCATAAAAATATTGCATGGGAACAAATAAAATAAAAAAGCAATGTAAATGTCCAGCAGCATAGTGCCAACTACCACCAGCGCAGCGGTCCTTGAAAGAAGGTAAAAATGACACGTTAAAACACGTGCAAAGAGAAATTAGTGTTCTATAAACATTTAAGCCGGCTTAGTGACTGACAGATAAAGGGTTGTTCATGAACGTATATATATATATATATATATATATATATATACGCGTATATAATATACCAGTGGCGCCCTGCGGGATGGCACGTTTTCCCGAATTAAGAATAACCAATGTGTAGTCTAACGCTCGATAATAATAGTATAATAATAAAGCTTTTTTATCTGCACATTCACAGAGTTTTAACACTAGCATTTCAAAGAGCTGTTATTTCACGTAAGTAGTACTTAATTGTTGATCCAGCTTTAACTATTCCTGGCGATTTGCATCCATTTATCTCCTGCTATGTTATAACATAATGATATATCGGCACGCAACATAATTATTTATAACGGGAATTTCAGGAAAAACTATATGTAGGTAAGTGTTTTATGTATCAGAGGCCGTAGCACAAACAATTTGCGGAAAAGTATTCGTATCGTAAGCGTCAACGCGTCACGTTTTGGCTTACAAACTATGAGCTATCTGTATCACAGTTGTCCTAGATAAATGACAGTTAGTACGGTTGCACATGAACGACACGTTATGTTACACTGACGAAATTAGTCGTGCTGGGCCCCCAGGACAACGTCTGTCAAGTCAGCTGGTTACCAATAAAATTGTTATTCCGTTTACGTGCAATATGCGCCAACGCATTTAAAATTTAAATACCCTTTCACTTTTCTTTTTTGTGCCGTTTGTTGTTGACAAGATTTTAAGCTTGTGATATAGAAATAAGCACATATAAAAGATTCAATATGAGAACTAAAGATTAGGTATTTTATCTTTAAGGCGCTGTCAGCTGCTAGCGCGTCGTCTACATGTGCCACTAGAAGATGTGCACTTACAGACAAGGAAGAACATAATTTTCAGCACGATGCTTGTCCAGCGCACTTTAGAATAACTGTGCATCAGTGGCTGGACACCAACTACCCCAGTCGTTGTATAGGCAGAGGAACCAACAATTCCTTGGCCAACCAGAAGTCCCGACTCGACCCCATTGGATTATTACATTTGGGGTCACATGAAGTTGAACGGTTGAAGAACTAAAACGACGCATCACAAATGCGGTCAACCAAATAAAGGAAACTTTAACAAGTAACAGAATTGCGAAAAAGAATGCGTCTATGTATTAGAAACAGAGGGGCTCTCTAAAGTATTTTCTAATGTACTATAATAGTTTAAGTTTAGTTTTTAATTTAATGTTTGAAAAATGTCATTGTTAAGATTTGTTTCATTGCAGAGATATTAACATTACTTTTAGTAGTAATGTAATTTTTGAACTAATTTTAAGTTTCAATACCTCATTAGAAACCTAAAAGTCGTAGTCGTTTTTTAAATAATCTGCACGCCAAGTGTGTTGGCGTTTTTTGTTAATTGTCAATCAAAGATAACCAATTAGTCATAATTATAAACCTTTTTCAATGTTTCCGTCTGCTATTATGTGATGAGGACACCTAGTGCTAGTTTTTTACTCATAATTATTGCCTGCTGTCTCTGCTATGTAACAATAAAAAAATCCATTGATCAAAACTATCTATTTTTTTTTAAATTATTTTTAAGTAATTCTACCTCTGCGAGCGTTCTGCACTCTCCTTGAAAAAGACCACCGGATGTGGTTGAAACTATAGTCGAAAAGATTTGGATTTTTTACGTGAGTGAATCTCGTTTTTCATATTAAAAACAACCTTACCTCGATAAATTAACAAAAATCTTTAGTTTAATTTATCTCCGAAATGGTTGATTTTTGGATAGGGGCTTGCGGGGTGAAATTTATATGTTTTGACCCATAACTATAACCCACTACCAAGAATAGCTCGAATTACCAGAAACCCGCAGATAATGCACAGGTATGTGCATTATCTGCGTGAAAAAACTGTTATTTGAAGGTGGTCTTGCCAGAGAGTATGCTCCGTGGCAAAACAATATTTTCTTGATGATTACCAAAAAAGTACCTACTTACATACAATTATTTATATTTAGCTACAAATTTATACATACAATTTACATTTAATTGCAGGATGTAATAAATAAATATAGTTATGTTTATGTATTATTATATATAGTTATATAGGTGGTTCTGCCCCGGAGCGTGACATACATTTTTTACCAAGAAATGGAACCGACTTCAACACTAAAATGTGTGAAATAACTTATCGAAGTCATTTCACACATTTTAGTGTTGAAGACGGTTCCATTTTTGGTAAACATTTTTTTCACCCTTTTTAGTGGCCCTTGCTAATTACGGGATCGATTGTCAATCACGTCAATGGTGATATGATATCATCAAATTAGGCAAACACTTTTCAGTTATTGGAGTGTAATTCAAAATATGCTGGACCGAATTTGATGAAATGTAAATGGGACCACGCGAGAAATACCAGCTTTCTAACTAAAAACTAATTTTCAAAATCAGTTCACTCAGTCGAAAGTTCTGAGGTAACAAACTTTAAAAAAAAAGAGTTGACCACCTCCTCCTTTTTTGGAAGTCGGTTGAAAACCCGCTAAGTACGAGTCGGACTCGTGCACGATGGTTTCCGTAAAAACAGCAAAATATCATGTCTCTTGTATGGGAGATTTATAGATAATGGTACGGAAACCTTCGTGCGCGAGTCCGACTCGCACTTGGCCAGCCAGAGGACGGATTTTGTACGCGTACTTGGTCCACCACCAAGTCCGTTAGGGCTTTAAGTGGACGTGCTCACGTGGACATGAAAGCGGGCAGTAGCTCGTAGCCAAAACCGGTATACAATCTCTAGCACAGTCGATACTATTATGCACAATATTATTTATATTTCAATAATGACTAAAACGTTCAAATAAACCTCGTTCTCAAAGCAGATGTTTCAGCGAATGCTGTTTATTTATTCGCAAATGGTACGCTGCTATTTGTATTGCATTTTCTAGCTATTCCACCATCTGGGATGCTTCGTGCTTTAATTGCAAATTTAACGTAATAGGGATTAGGGATTTACTTTACCCTGGGTAGTAGGGACCTTGCATATCAATGGTATCTATACTATTTGTATAAAGAAATAAGCATTTTTCCATCGCTCCCTCTGCATGTAAAATTACTACTAACAGAGGCCGCAGCACAAACAATTTGCGAAAAGTATTTGTAAGGTAAACGTCAACGTGCCACGCTTCGGCTCACAAACTATGAGTTATCTGTGTCACAGTTACCCTAGATAAATTACAGTTTGTACTGTTTCACGTGAACGTGACACCTTACGTTATAATTACGCAGTTATTCGTGGCAGGCCCACTGGAATATTTTTCTGGGACAAATGTATCCTATGTTTTAATCCTAAGTGAGTTACTCACTAGTCACTGTTTTAATATTTACTCAATCCCGTTGTACTTTTTTAATTTCAGCGTTTTTCTTCATTCAGCATTTCATTTTTTTTAAGAAGTTACCTAAATAATAAATATGAACACCACGATTAATCTAAGATTGTGTTTGTTGAATCGCTTTGTCTTTTTTCCCTGTAGAAACGATGGAACAACGGATCGATGTGATATTTTGCAACGTGGTAGTTGAAAAGACTTCTATTTTAGAAGCTTGAGAGTGATATCACACTTATATTACGAGTATAAAGCCGAATGTTTGTGTATTTGTATGTTTGTTACTTCTTTTCGCTCAAACGGCTTGACTAATATTGATGAAATTTGTTATGAGAGGCTGTATTAACACATATGATACTTTCATATACTTATCATCGTCACCAGCCACCACCAACCGCGGGTTGCAGCTAGCAAGAATATATTTTATAGGTACAGTCAATTAGTACTACCTGCGAGGCACAGGAGAGTTAAAGGCAAACTTTAAAGTAATTTTTATAGTGTTTAAATACATAACAAAACAAAGTAGTAGAGAACTGCAGGCCTACCATAAACTTTCAGATTATTTGACAAGTTCCGAGCAGTTCAATAAAAGGATCTCAAATTGACCTGCCAAAAATCGTACCATGAACTTCATTTCACTGACATGCGTTTGAACTGCTAGGGCTAAGAAGGGCCCTAAATTATTGTCTCTGACAGTTTGCGTGAAAGAGATGACGTTCTAGCACTTTGTATAACGCTCTTACTATTTCATTTATGTTGGCTTATGTTAAGTTCTGAAACTAAGATTAGCCTTATATCGAAACCCAATGATCTGATTTATAAATTAGTTCAATTTATAAAGTATTGGATTATTATATATTCCAATATTATTCACAGGCATTGTAAAATACGTTATAATAATAATATTGGGGGATCCAGCAGAGTTTGTGACATTGATTTAGTGAATTAATTTCAAGTTACATTAGTTACACAAAGTACAAATATTTTGTAATGATATTAGAACACATCCAATCTAGTAAACAACATAGAACAGTTTGAAGTGGATTCTCAGAGAAACGACCCGAATGATTATTATCTACCTATAATATCATAATCAAGGCATAATCAAGGCGGTGACCAAATGTGAGAATTCTTATTTATTCAACTTGGAATTATGGCCGCGTCTACACCATGCACGCCGCCGTGTTAGTTATGCTCACTTAGAAGTACTATGGGAGTTCTAAATACCCATAGCAACATAGCTGTAGGGTAAAATAAAACAGTTCGAGCGCGTGAAAATATGAGATGACTTTTTTTATATACTTCTTTTAGTAACTCAAATAATTATTCGTATGCGTTCCACATTCTTCTACGATAGTAACAGAAACTTTTTTTTCATAAATTGATAGAAATTCACGGTTTATACGTTTAGTAGGTCAGAAAAAGTTGCTTTAGCTCGCCTGCTTTATGTGACAGATATGCAGGTTACTTTGATGGATATCTAAAGTCAAAGAACACGTCATGGTACGCTGACAGCAGGTCAATTGCAGGCCGCCCTTTGCTGGCCGGCTAGATCACGTGGGCAATAGTTAGCTGGCCTGTTAGAGTCCGCCATAGTACGAATTTGCAGGACAGCTCAATAAAACGCTTAACTGTCTTGCTATAAGGGGCTTATGGTAGGCCTACTGTTGTGTGTAAAAACCATCTGGTATTTATATATAATTTTAGTAATTTTAAAATTCGGGCAAGATAAAAGAAATTGTGATAGATTCGCTTTATATTGTCAAATGTAAGTAATCATTTTCGTACTGTAATACATATACTTTTCCTAAGATGTCTAATTAGGAGCTTTCAAAGTCTCTCATTAAAGTTCAAAACTAATAATAACTCAGAATTTTCATTCGTTTTCACTTAAAATTAACATATTATATACATATCGTAGTTAGAAGTGGCTTAGAAAATAAAAATGTACTTGTACGTAGCTATATAGGTTGTTTGATAGAGGGACCGACAAACCAAATGAGCGTGTTCGGGGGACCACTTGGAGAAAACAAGTTGGCCAAAAAAAATCACCGACCCCCCAATATGTTTAACTTTTTTTTGTGATTTTTCCCTTTTTTCCGAAATTGTACCTATTTACCACCATAACATTTGTAAAATCTGTTTTAGACCGGATGTTTTTAGTTGAATTTGGTCTCTAATACACCTTCAGGCCACGCAAAGCAAAATTGGAAACAAAACAGAGCTAACTTTTAAACTTTTAAACTTTATTTAGTAAAAAAAAATTGGCGTGTCGGGGTTTTTTTTGGCCAACTTGTATTCATCAAGTGGGCCCCCGAACACGCTCATTTGGTTTGTCGGTCCCTCTACCAAACATCCTGTAGAAAACAAAAAATGTATAATAGAAGTAAGTAGTTATACTACAATATTGAAAGGGTAAGCAATAACACGCCAGGAAATAACACGATAATAAAACTGCTTGTAATTTAATATGGGAATAAAACAACCGGCATAATGTATTTGTACGTCGTTTGCATATGTCAACAAGATTTAATTTTATTTCTATTCACAAATTTACTAAGTATATAAATAAACCATATATTTACACGAAAAAGAGACAAAATGGAAAAAAAAATGTTGTAATATATAATAAAATAACAATTGCTTATCTAAATATATCTTCCAACAAAACTAGCAGCAAATTTCTGCAAGGAACAATTACGAAATTAAATGAAGAAGACGAGGAAAATCAACGAGAGTTTCCTAAAATGGAAACGTGAGCGAAACAGTTTCGAATATTCTAGAATATTTAGCGTGTTTTTTTCCAAAACAGCATTCCAATATCGCTATACAGTTAAGGCAGATGCAATGCAGAAAGATTTCCATTTCTCGCCTCGTCGCATCCGGGTGCACATTAAAATATGCAACTACGGGGGCCAATTCAGCTACTTGTTTGAACATCATTACTTTGCAATAGTAGATTTTCACTGTACTGTAGATTTAAAATACTATGTTTGAAAACTATAGCGATTTATGTCCATAATTATTAAGATCATAGCAATAGCATTAATAAAAACCGGCTAGGACTCGTGTGATATTTACCACGTGAATCTTACCCGGATCTTAAACAATGGTAGCGATTCACTTGTTCAAAAAAAACAAACTATACTACCGAATTAAAAATGTATTATGTTGGCCCTTATTTTGTTAACAATATAATCCAATTTCATTAAACACTTAGAATGACACTTCTAAAAATACGATTATTCTATTCCATTTTGGGTTATTTTAGGTTAGTTTAGCGAGCACCAAGTTACGTGACGACTAAACTATCTAAAATATACCCACAATTGAAGAGAAATGTCTAATTTTAGTGCAGTCACTCGAAAAAGTTATACTAATTTGGATTTTAGCCTAAACAAAATAAGTACGGCCATAATTTAGAGATTTTTAGTCAAAAGAATTCTTACAGAATCGACACCAATACCTACTTTCCAAAATAGTGTAAGACGTAATTATTTGTAAGTAAAAGCATAGTTGTTTGTTAAAATCATCAAAATGAAATGATAGCTATGAAAACCATGCTGGAATTAGCTTGTTCAGAACACCAAACTTGACTAACGAATTATATCCAATCTATAGTTAAAAATTATCCCGAATACATTTGTCTTTGGTAAAAACAAAAGCAAAAGTGTTAAAGGTATCATGGTGCCATTATAATGCAGTTGTTAAATCATTAAGAAAGGCGAAACCAAGTTACTCGTAGTTGCAAAAACAATACTAGAAATAAACATTACATAAACAAACTGTGCCGGGATTTGCCATATATGTAAATACTAAAAAAAATTGTTTAAACATAAACCCTAAGACAAATCAATTGTATTTTTCCACAATACATATTAATAATGAATAAAAACATGTAACTTCAATCAGTTTCCGTACCTATTGTGACCGTTTCATATTGTTTTGATGAATGTTGATGGAGCAGATTGGTTACAACTGGAAAATGGTGGCACTGAATGAATCAGGCAATAATGTGGCTGACGTTCGCCTAACGCGTAATGTCCTGTAGGTATATGATTGTTCATCTGGTAAACCTAGAAACTTTGCGATTTCTTACGGCATGGCACCAAATTTATTTATTCCAATGCATTGACTTGTACCTTTTTGATAATTTTGAAGAAATCTGTCACTCTTTTCTGTCTCAAAATCTATCTCATTTTCGGAATGAAAAGTAAAAAGCACGCATTCGAAATACGCTGCATTTTGATTCTAATTACCGTTCAATAAGAGTCCCTTTCTAGTAGGTGTGTTGAAAATATATTTTACATCGCACAACGTGTCTCGATGCAGAATTGCAACATGTTCTGCATCGGGTAGCTTTATTTCATGATTTAGTGGCGATGGCTTAAGAGGATTTATATGAAAAACTGGATTATATTCGTGTCAGCAGTTCTAGACTTGTTACTTCTGGTGACATTTTAATATTGACTTTAATTAAAAATGAAACAGTTTATAGTACGTTTTTAAGCTTTGTTTTAATTGAAATGTTATCATTAATTGATATAAATATTGAATACTAAATAGTATTTGCCAGAGGAGGGTTATCTTTGTAGTGTGTAAGTATGTGTGTATATTGTAAGTAAGATTCTTAAGACCATAATACAGCCTGAACGGATTAATGGATAAATGAGGTATCATTGGCTTAATTTTTGCCACGATTCCAAATCCAATATGGCGGCTGTACAGTGTACATCGTTATCCATTTCACTGAAAAAAAGATTATTATATTGTATTTTATATTATTTTTATCCCGACGTTTAGAATACTTTTCAGTGAACATAGTCACGGGTTTTTATATTTATTGTCAACAGTTTGAATATGAAATGCTTTTGTAGGTATAAATCAGATGCCAAAAAATTATTAACTAATACTAATCTGGTAATCTGTAATTTGTGGTAATATAGTACTTTCATTATCGACTTGAAAAGGAGCTTATCACCTCGGAACATACAGTATTGAAATAAAATTAAATCAATATCAGCAAATTAATTTTGGAGCTATAACTATAAAGATAGACAGATACATACGTGACACTTAAAACACCCCTCTGTTTTGCGTCGGGGATTAAAACTATGTTTGTGTAGAGAAAAGCTTTTAGTCAACTAGGTATTCGTACTCGTACATTCACATTTTTCCTCATAGTTTTCATTTAACATTCACTATCGAAATCACGTGAGTGGCGAGGATGGGTGCCATTTTGATATTAAAAAAAATTACACATAATGATTGTTATCTTTGTGATATCTGTATGTGGAAAATTGGCGTACCACTTTATACAATACTACTGTCTACGACTCCGTCCGCGCATAAAACGTTTCGAGCGATCTACCGCTAACTATATCAAACCATATGTAGGTCTATAAATTGTTTAAAGATGAAATATGTATATTACACATTTAATCTAAATTTGTTGAGCTTTAACAGATTACTCAAAATCGCACAACGAGCTATGGAGAGGGCTATCCTCGGGACTTCTCTACGTGATCGAATCAGAAATGAGGAGATCCGTAGAAGAACGAAAGTCACCGACATAGCCCAGAAGATTAGCCAGTTAAAGTGGCAGTAGGCAGGGCACATAGCACGCAGCACAGATGGCCGATGGGGCCGGAAGGTTCTGGAATGGAGACCACGGACCGGTAAGCGCAGCGTAGGTCGTCCACCGACACGGTGGACAGACGACCTGATAAAGGTCGCAGGACGACGTTGGATGCAGGCCGCTTCCAACCGGTCCTTTTGGAAAATTATGGGGGAGGCATATGTTCAGCAGTGGACGTTCTACGGCTGAGATGATGATGATGATGAACAGATTTATAGACTCACTTACTCATTCACAAACTTTCGGATCGTGTATAAAACAATATAATATAAGCATAATGAGGCTGAGAATCTATAGAATTTTTTGACAAGACTGTTAATGATTATGAAAAGGAAGGTTTCGTTTAAATAATATAATTATTAAGTACAGATTTATAAATTGATTATATCCGTTAAGGATTTACCTTGGGGAGGTCCCCAAGGTAAAAGGGAAATTTCATCGCTATAATAATTTTGGGGCACTGTTTCCTATTTAATTCTGGATACTTCAAAAAGTAACTTCTATAATGATCTTAGTTCGATGATATGCATAAATTAAGAACTTTCACAGTGTTTGTACTGTTGTCGTGGTTTCTATAACATAAACATAAGGTAGTTTAAACATTAAACAATATGGGGACCAAGGAAGCCCTTACAAGAAAATTGTTTTATCATATATTTTTGCTTATCGTAAAACGATAATACGTTTAAAACGAATAACGGGTTTTTATATTTCATATAAAAAAACTTCATATGAAAATATTTTTGTCTTATTAACAATCCAATTTTGTAAACAAATATATAGTAATATCATATAGGACAATATCCACACAAGGTCTTCAGGTCCCAAACTAGGCAGAGCCTGTACTATGGCAAACTTATGACCTATAAACAAACTCATATACCCATTAAGATTCGGGCCATGCAGACATAAAATTATTTGCATGCACACAAATGATCGACCTGTCCGGAGATCGAAACCCGGTTGAAACGACCAAAATGACAGAGTTGCTACCAACTGGGCCAACCAGCCAATCAATATACGAGAAGAAGGATCAAACTGTATGTGGTTTCAATAATGTACAAAGTAACCAAATAGTGAAAAGCGACCCATCAGTAAGTCAAACTCGCGCTAAAGATAAATAGGTTGGTACATAAAACAAACATATTGCGTGTGGAACGGAACTACGGAACCTTAGGTAGTCTGATTCAGACTTGGCTGGTTTTATTGAATTATTTGTATTCTTATACACAATTCAGTGAAATTTCCATGGTCCATTTTAAAACCAGTTGTAACCAGTTCATCCATTTCCATCGTTCAGCTATGGACGTCCTGCAGCTGAGATGATGATGTTGAACGACGTCGTTAACTTGTAACGTCATATTATATCGTATGTTAGACTGAATGTTGCGTATCAGTGGTTTTGTGTGCGAGTGTGATGAATGGTTGGATCATCCAACTTTATTTTGCACAGTACACAGTGCATAGTAACTGCTGACATCCAAGTTGGATGTCAGTAGTTACTGTGCACTATGGAGTATTCTGCGCTGTGCAGCTTGGTTAGCGTGCTTGTGTTTCGAGTATACTTAGTATACTCGAATATACCTATAAAATAGGTCAGTGCGAGTAGCGTTTGTATCAATTAATAATCCGATTGACGAAAATAGATGTTGTTTCATTCTCTTTGCATACGTATCTAATAATAATGTGCATATTTTTGCAAGATGAAAGATGCACGGCCACTTTGTAGTGCACGTGAAAAACTTCCATCGATGTTTCGTCGGCCTGCATAAAACGTTTACTGAACCAGAAAGACTGAAATCATCTTCCAAATATATTTACAAACACATCTCGGATATACACCGAGAGCTCCCTGTAAAGCACACTGAATGAATATATTTACTTATCAAATCAATGTTTCCATGGATTTAAAAATGTTTCAATAGCCTCAGCATTGAATGCTTTCGAATTTCCGTATCCTTCAGTGAATCGCTGAATGGCCAATCTCGATGGCTGAACCACAGATTTGAGACCAGTACCACTACGGCTAAGCGAACTTTAAATGGCACTAGCTGTATTCCGTGGCCCCGTTCGCGCTCAGAATTAGAATAAAAGGGGGTTAATGCACGTCCGTAAGCAGCTCACCAATCACAGAATGTGCTTGGTAGGCCTGTGTTAGTAGGAGCGGGCCATTTCAAAACATCTTCAGACCACGACACAGACAGTAAAACCAGACGGTACGGTGAAGGAGTGGTAATACGAGACTGGCGGCTTTCATATCTGGTTTATATCTTCAACCTTTAAGTGATAAAATAATGACTATCCGATTGAATTGCAAAGCATTTCCATTGAACACCGTGCAAAAACTTTGTATAAACTATGCCCCAACCGTTCAAATTTACTAAGACAACCTTGGTGCTTTGAATGAGATCTAGAACTTTATAGTTGGAAACATTTCTATCGGAGAGAGATGCTCATTGTGAACAATCATTGTCAAGGTGACTGGAACTCCATGGTCGGATCAACTGAGAACTATAAACATCTTATATCCTTTGGAAATATGGGCTTGGCAGTCATAAAGAAAGAAAGATACATTCTTTATTTTAATCAAAGCAGTAGAGACATGAATGTGACCGTGATTTTATTATACAACACGCGCACGGAGATTTACTAATACACAAACTTTTTTAATTGTTGCGCGGCACCCTATAAAGTTTCTCAACTAAGTCTAAAAGTCTAAGTTGCCAGTGAAAGGCCCATCACAATCAGCCCAGCTATTTTGGAGATTAGTCGTCAAAAACAGACAGTCAATTCAGCAGACAATCAGACAGACAGAACATTTGTCTGTCTTCAGTATACAGTATGCCGTTAGTGTCAGTAACGGTTAGTGTATACCTACTTATATTATACATTTTAGTAAAAAGTTAATTATTGTTTATTCATATAAAAAAAAGTTATTTTGACATTGTAAACAGACACTTTAATACTATTTATTTGTATAGATGATAGACGTATTTTTGGAGTAGGAAATCCAAGGAGTTTTCTTTCCCATTTGAATTTGAACGCGTTCTTAATGAGCCCCAATTGAATCCTGATATTACTTTATTATATTACACCGTAGGATCTCAATATCAGTAAGTAGGTATTATTGAATCCCAACGGACGCCGTTTGCAAATCATATTGAATTTATACAAATTTCGCTGAACACTTCGTAAATTCGTTCGCTGCAGGTATTTGAACGCCTTTTGAAAATGTGGCCGAGGCTTTCCCGAGGAAGTTGATTGCTAATTGAAATTTGGAGGCGTTTTATTTTTCCTTTTTGTGAGCGCTGATAAATGAAAAGCAGTGAGACTGAAAATCGTATTACACTTTCAAACAAGTAGAAAATTTAGGTTAAATATAATTTTGACAGATTTTATGATTAAATGGTCAAAGGAATATCAGTTGCAGAGTTCTTAGGTCTAGATCGAATAACAGTTGCATGCATAGAAACGATGTAAAAACAGCTTTTTAGGCATCCTACCCGCAGACAGTGCTATAAATAGATTTATTTATTATTTATTATTTTGTTTACTAATATATTTGGGTACTTTATGATAGATGAATATGATGTTTGGTTGAGACTTCACGCGTATTGTGAGGTCACTAAGAAACTACTTGTTAGTCGTCTCAACTGGGATTTGTTTGGGTTTTATGCTCAAATGTATATACAGTCATATCTCTACAGTCTTTTTATAGGAATTGGTTACCTTATAGTGTGTGGAAATGTAGCTTATAGTAGGAGTTTTATCAAGATGTGAGTCTGAATTTTCATTTTAATGTTAATTTGACGGTTTAACTTACACGGTACGTATATGATAGTCGAATATCTCAACCGGTTTCGTGACCGTCCGGGCCACTTCTTCATGGAGTACTTGCGCACCCGGCGCCTGTTGTGACGTCACCATTGCGGGCAAGCTGTATCTACGAATTTTCACTATTTATATTTCACTATATTATTTTTTATTATTTAATTTTCATCCACTCCACGTTCATTTTACGTCTCTCTCCAGAGCCTTTTAAAGATTCTCCAAATACCAGATTCGCAATTGTAACACAACCGTATTAGTAACTTAAAACAATAAATTCAGCACAAAGAATCAATCATGTGGAACGACTGTGACACAGATAACACAGAGTTTGTATAAGGAAGCGTGGCGCATTTTCAACAGACTTCAGAAGAAGCAAAAGGGGTTCTCAAGTCTTTACAATGTCAACTTTTTACAGAGTGGTCCGGTTTTGATAATTCTTTCTTTTCTACCGACTTCCAAAAAAAGGAGGAGGTACTCATTTCGACTGTATTTTTTTTCTTTTTATGTTTATTACCTCATAACTTTCAATTGGGTGGACCGATTATTAAAATTCTTTTTTGTTTGAAAGCTGGTGCTTCCCGTGTGGTCCTATTTAAATTTCATCAAATTCAGTCCAGTAGTATTTGTGTTACACTCCAATAACTGATTTTTGCCAAAGTAATGGAATGGAAGCAGGTATTAAATTTTTCAAATTGCTCTTGTGTTTTTAATAATAATTTCTTTGATAATAATTTCTTCTGTTTCGTATTTATACTTCAGAGGTGGTCCAGTTTACATTTCATCAAATTCGGTAAAACGGTTTTTGGGTTATACTCCAATAACTGAAAAGAGTTACGCATATCTTGATGATATCATCCATCATTGACGGTGAATGACAATCGATCCCGTAAGTAGCAAAGTGTCACTAGAAATGGTCAAAAAATGTTAGCCATAAAATAGAACCTACTTTTAACACCAAAAAATGTTAAATAACTTGTCGAAGTCACAATATTGTGATAATAGGTACTTTTGAACTATTATGGTGACGACTTTAACAAGTTATTTCACACTTTTTGGTGACGAAGTCGGTTCCATTTTTTGGTAAAAATGTATAATATGTTGTAAATTGTTTACTGTATAATATATTTTAATTCGAATGATTGAAATGCAGAATGATATATATATATAATTTCACTAGACACAATAACATACAGACTAATGTACACAATACGCAAATCCGCGAGGTTTTAGCTGCCCCATTTCAAAAAGCTTTCGAACTAAGCTTCAGCACAGCGCTTCGAATTTTAATTAGCGTGTGTTCTATTTTCACAAGAACCAATGAAAACATATTGCTCTACCAAGGATCAGTTAATGCCTTAATCTAAGGGAGCGCGTCACGTAGGCGGTAGAAACGTGATTCGGAATTTAGAATCGTTTTGCACAAAGCTTCGTGTGGTTTGTCTGTTATTACTTATAAGGGACTTGATAAATACTACTGCAGTCTACTATCATGGACTGTGGGCTTAGCACGAATATAACTGCGTAAGCGTAACGTGACGTGTCGTTCACGTGAAACAGTACTAACTTTGTACCTATCTAGGACGACTGTGACACAAATCACTCATAGTTTGTACGCCGAAGCGTGCCATGTTGACGCTTCATATCTAAATATATTAATGTTTTTGGGTATTTCAAAACACTACATTGCTTTAAGAAAAGGTTAATGTCTGCGTCACGTAGCCTGCAGACGGCACAAGCGCGATGTAGAATTTTCAATGGTACCTACATCTACATATGTGGTTGATTTTAATGTGCAGGTGTATGGTTTTGCTAAACGAGCCACATTATGCTGGTCAATGCAAATATCGAATGCAGTTTCATTGAAATAACGATAATACATATATATATATAGTGGATGGTCACGTTCATCAACTTGGGTTTTTTCGTGGCACTGTATTGCACTATTCACCCCCAGACATTAGGTTTTGAGTCTCTTTCGCCCAGTAATTTACAGTGCCCTTCACACCCTAACACAGTAATGCTCGCGTACTGTTTCTTCGAGGCAGAATATCTGGCACTGTGGTGGTACCACCCAAGACGGCCTCTTGCACAAGATACCTACCACCTAGTAAGATTATTAATAAATAGGTATTCCAGTTATAGCGTAAATGATGTTATTTCTAATTAATACATTATGCCGGCGACATTATACATTGTTTATTTGTTGTATGAAGGTGATATGGAATTATAAAAAGCTCACCTCAGTATATTAGCAGTTTATGCTTCATTTATATTTCTGTTCCATTATTGTTTTGATGAGTATTGCTGGAACAAAATGAGTAGGTACAACCTACGACTAAATAGACGTATTATTTATTCGTAGGGATTAAATTTAGACTGATTGTATTGACTGTTTTTAGTATAGGTACATACAAGATCATTTGAGAAAGATACAAAAACCGCGCCATAGTCAGAGATGCAGCTTTAAAACTATATTTTTTATTTATAATAAAGAGCAAAGAATAGCAAGAAAGGTGGATGAGTAGTGTAAAATGTTGGTTTTTATCGACTTTAGGGTCAGAAACAGGGGTCATTGATAGTCAGCTTGTCGACACGTAGACCCTTGGTGGTACCAATGAGTCTGGTCTGTGAAATCGACTAGTCGGTCCAGGGTTCGATCTCCGGACAGGCCAAACATTTGTGTACATGTCTGTTTGCAGTGAGTCTGGATGTATAGGTACATGTATACGTGACTTGTATCTTGACGTTCATAGGTGCGTCTTTGATGCCTAAATTGAATAAATGATTTTGACTTTGACTTTGACTTTGACTTTGCCTTTGACTTTGACTTTATATCAGTCGTCAGGTTGCCATTATACAAGCATCCCCTAGTTTGGGACATGAAGGATTGTATTATTATTACATATATTTCAATTAAGAGTATGTCACGGATACCATCCGGTCCTTAGGCCGTTTGTCCACCGCAACCGTCACCGAGAGCGAGATTATTTCTGGCCGAGATCACGTTGACGTGACAGCGCTCGTTTGTCCACCGCCACCGGGACGATCTCACGTTTAAACGTGTTTTGTATCGCCGCCACTTAGGCCCGTTACATTCCCGGGCCGAGTTCTAGCGGTAGCGCCGAGCTAGCGATATTTCGGCGGACGAGATGACGGCGCTCGGGTGACGGGCGTGCGGTGGACACACGGCCATAGTAAATGTACGTATCGCTAAATCGGCGCCGTCATCTCGTTGTCGTTGACGTCCCGGAGACGGTGGCGGTGGACAAACGGCCTTACAAAGGCATAAGAGGGGCTGTAGCCAACACTTAGAGGAGTGTTTGGTATTATATATATACAATGTAGTATCAAAAACCGCTCAAGTGCGAGTCGGACTCATGCATGAAGAGTTCCGTACCATTATCTATAATACATATTTCAAGTTTCTATCTGTTATCGTTATTAAGACCGAGAAAATAAGATGAAAAAAATCACGCATTGTGTATTTAAAGGGGACTCCCCCGGTTAAATATTATTTTATTATTATTAATACTTAACTAAATATTCTGTGAATATTTCAAGCATCTACCTGTTGTGATAACGGCAACAGGTAGATGCTTGATTATCGAGTAGCTATATCAAAATTGATTACATTGTTTCCTGAAGATGTAAGGTATATTTTAATTTATAGTTTCAGAATTGGCCATATTGACCGTTCTAAATGGACCATCCACGACTGCCCTCAACTTTGTTTGCGTAGTAGGCTCGGCTTTCGGCCTCGTCACAGCCTCCCATCTTTTCTTGGTTTTTATTCCTTAAGAACCTTCTCCTGACAATAATTATTACAAAAAAAAAGTATTACCGAAATCGGTAAAGTCGTTCTCAAGTTATAGCGTGACCAGTAGGGCTATTATGTATCTCAGTTGCTAACAAATGTTGATTGAAACCGAAGAAAATGGCGGCTCTATGTCAGTTTTGATAACTCCAGTAAGCAAATATGTTAGTAAGTGAATGACTGGAGCTAACAAAAGTGACATAGAGCCGCCATTTTCTTGTTCCTGTTCTTTCAAATGTTGATTGAAATCTAGAAAAATGGCGGCTCTATGTCAGTTACCGTAGTCACTTTATATATATATATATAGATGTAAATAAAGTGACTACGGTAACATTAAACGTTATTACCTACTTCGTATTACAATATTTTTGAAGCAGTGTTATCTAAGTGTAATGTAAAAGAGTTAGTATTTGTTTGATTCGATGAGCAAATTAAAAGTAAGTACATACTTAACTTATGCTTATTTTACTATTTAATTCAAATTTCGAAAATAACAATCTCCTGGAAATATCCTACAAGTGGTGCCAGAGGGAGAAGCTAATTACCAATATAAGAGCTTAGCAAGAGTTAATTGTAGGCTTCAGACTAATCTTGCCGTGCTGTGACGTAGGCTCTCGGGCGCAGTTGGAAATTTATCGTTTTAATTTTGTACCCTAATTGATTAAATGTTAGAAACTGTGGAGCTTTGCTTCGTCGCTAGCACACCACACCACCAGCCCCTATATTGAATGTAGTTTTGGAAAAAAAGTTACATTATTTACTGTGAAGTTTATTTAAACGCAGCTTAGTTATAATAAACTTTAACGCACTTCCTGGGACGTTTGATCGGGCTGGAACAGCTGCGACTAAACCGGAAGACCTCAAACGTCATAAATATGAGTATTTAGACAGAATGTACATGTTTGTGCCGTTTGGGGTCGAAACTTTAGACCCGTGGGGGCCGTCCGCTCTCAACATGTTTAGGGATCTGGCTTAACGTTTGGTCGAGGTGACGGGTGGTCGGTTGGCCATTTTTCACCTCCCAATGGGGTTTATAGATTAGTTTTATTTATGCTTTCAATATTCTGTAAATATTTCAAGCCTTATATATGATGAAATACAATATATTTTTAATTAGAAATACGGGATTACTCACGTAGTATTTATCGGATAGGTCCAGTGCTAAGCGAGACGTCATCGACGCGGGCGTCCCGAACACTCCTTGAAAAAGGCCACCGAATGTGGTCGAAACTATAGTCGGACCTATCCGATAAATATTACGTTAGTAATCCCTTATTTCTAACAAAAAATGAGTGAAAACCACGTTAGTTTTTAATACAAAAATACAATATATTTATACCTGTATATAATTAGTTATTGTAACACCATAAACATACTGTTCTAACAAGTATGCTTGCGCTTCTACGAATTCCTACGATACAGTTAATTCGTTCCTAAGTTCTAAACAGCTCTGTAATGCTCGTCCCCACGGGACATAGCTGTTTAATCACATTTCAATTCACATTACCATTATTTCATTCACATCACATTGTTTAATCAGCTGCAGTGCCTTTCAAACTTAACGTCTACTATTCTGTGCTTACACAACGTTTTGTTTTCTCATTTTCTGCTTCTTGAAGAAGATTGTTTACACCTGATTTGGACCACCTGAGGATCACTTATCACGCTGTCCTCCTACAGATGAATTTGCTATATACATCTACAACTGGTCATCTTATATAGGTATTATATAAGGTAAAATAGAAAAATACAGATTTTTATGCGTGCTGTTTCAATGCACTAAATGTAAGGAAACTATTTTAACTACGGTGGTTTTTCATGAGTGCTCGTCAAAATAAATCGTTGAATATTTAGCAAATAAATTGAAACTGGTTATGATTTAGTATTGCAAGCTGCATATGGTGTTTAAAGCATAAACATCGGAACGATTGATCTTTAGGCCATACGGATCAATTTGACCTGTAGGACGAAAAAAAAACAAAAAGGAGTTGTAAAAAAAACCTTTTTTTTAACGGGAATAAATAAGTTTTTGTTTTGAAACTTATCGTGTGGTATTAAATGAAATGCTTAGGTACTAAGCCGATTCTAAAAATATATCACATCATTATATTTCAGTCACTTGTTTTAAATTAAACTAAAAATATATTCAGAACATACGAAGTTGATAAATAATAAATAAATAAATAACCTAAAATGATAGTATATGTTATAGCCTCATATCCGAAGCAAAAAAGCAATTATGTAAATATTTACATATAGTATTTTTATTATTTTTTAATAATACAAAATGTGACGAACACCTTTAGTTGAAACATGTATAAAACGCACAATTTTAGACATGATAAATACTAATGCGAGAAGAGTTTTCAATCATATTTATATTACATATATATTAATATTCATATTTATTATTATTTAAAAATAAAAATAACTGAAATTTTCTGTAATGGATCTGCTAGGTATATTTGCAGCTTTTTACTGAATTTCGGGGTGTACTGCTAGGACTATAGCCCATTCACCAAACCCCTGGGCCCGCCGCCGCTAGATTATGGCCCATGTCATACTTCTCTTAGAAAAATGTCGGAGTCCCATAGCATAATAATGAATAATCATAAGCCGTAACTAAATTCTACTTGTTGTCTTATGATTTCTGTAACAACAAAATCAGGTAAATGAAAGACGTGGAATTGATAAATTCCTTCACCCCTGCATTTCACCTTCAACCCATAAATGACTTCCCTGTTAATATCACAGAGTAGCCGTCTCTTATACTTTTGAAATATAGTCTTAATACAGTCTTCATGAATTATTCTCATAATAACCCTGCCCGAGTATGACTACACATAAATTGTCTCACGCTCCGCATAAGGTTTTTTATAATAAATATGGAGGAGGGTAGGTTGAACCAGTTGAACACATGTCGAGGGCTGACATATTACAATGAATCATGATAGGCTAAGATGGATTTCTGCCGTGTGATTCTGTAATGATTCGTCGACGAGCTCACCGATGTCAAATACTTCGCCCTTGTACACAAGGCTGTTTTTCCAACGTTTCTTGTCACCTCTTCATTTGTTTTACGGATGTTGTCAAAGATGCAACGATGTTTGCTCTTAGAGAATCGCACGGCAGGTCACGACTGGTTAAGATTCGACAGGTTTACTCGTACTAAAAAGTAAGAAAATAATATAAAATTTTTGGTATTGTAGTCGGTTCCGTTTCTTGGTAAAAAATTGTTCACTCTTTTTAGTGACCTCTGCTAATTACGGGATCGACGTCATTCACCGTCAATCAATTAAACCATCAAATCAATTAAATAGTCGTAACACTTCTCAGTTATTGGGAGTGTAACTCAAAAATGGCATGACCGAATTTGATGAAATTTAATTGGGTTTAAATTTCATTTGCCATTTAAATTTCATCAAATTCGATACTCAATACTCCATAAATGGGGGAGAAATCAGTGAAAATACACAAAAAAAATTTACAAACAAAAGAACATATAACCTCCTCCTTTTTTGAAGTCGGTTAAATATAGTCAAAAACGTTTACTTTGACAGAAACCCAGCAATTTAAGGAAGGTACGGGGTACCTACGGGTTATAGATTTTTGTGTTGTTATAAGTAAGTAAATGTAAAAAGGTTGTGACTCGTAACCGTAAACGTATTTTGCGCTATTTATTTATTTACTTTTAGAGTCCGTAGTTCGCGTAGGTCTTTCCCAACTTCATCACTCCAGCGGTATCTAGCGGTTTAAATAAAGTATGCTCGTTTCACTGCACGATTATCTTTCATTACAAGCTGATGATTGGGGTGGCACAGGACAGACTAAAATGGCAGATTTTAATATCGGAGGCCAAGGCTCAGTTTGTATCCCTGCACTAAAGTGAATTAATGATTCAGAGTCTGTACTTAGATACACAGCAGCATTGTATTTATACTTGATGTTTGAATATTATAATACAATACAAAACTCTTTATTAGCACTAAAATGAATAACAAAATAAGGATAAAGAAAAATATGGGCGGTTTTGAAGGTTGTCTGGAAGAGATCGTTTTTAGATAGCTAAAAGCGATCTCTTCCAGACAACCTTTGGATGATAGCATTTACATGATTGAGTGTGACCGGTGGTGCAACATAACGAAGAAACAAAAAATGAGACTACATCCGGTCTTAGGGTATGCTATCAGACTAACTGCCGTATTTATAAACAAGTAATTACTTGTTGCTAAGTAATATCTCACTGAAGTAATAACTTGGCGATAGAATACTTCAACTTATCATATCTATTAAAATCAGCCTTACTTATAAAAATATCGCTAAGTAGCTGCTATAGATAACCGACAAGTAAAAAGTGCCTAAATGACATTTAAATATTTCTTACGTGTAAACGTTATTTAGCCAGTAGTTTGTTATGCAACCGGGAGATCGAAACCTAGGTAAACAAAAGTTTAAAGTTTTAGCGAAATAAATAGCTCATAAATAAAAAAAATACTTATAAATAAAATATACCCGTTGCTCTACTCATTATTCTGTATGGCCTTTATTAATAAACGTTGCGTAAACATCGATTAGGCGTAACATGCTTTGTCTTGCTTTCACGCGTAACATTTACAGCAAGCGAAAAATTGACAGATAGATATTTTAACTACTCCGGGTTTATTACAAGTTTATTAATGAGGCCGTATATGTTTAAATTGATTGATTAGTTGTGAACAAAACACTCTTTCATTATAAAACCTAATGTCATGGCCAAATATCATAAAATGCATTCCGAATTATATTGTGGGATCAAGCTTCGAGGCAAAGAGGTCAAACACATCTCAAGGTGACTTTACATGGACTTCATTAGCAATTCAAATCTAAAAAAAATTATTGGAAACGTTGCATATAATAAGGCAGCTCTAGATGCATGTCACATAATTTTATCTAAAAACAATTTGTCTAAGTGTATTTTTGATGATAAATATATGCTTAAACAAAATAATAAAATAAAACTTAAATACTAAGCGCTCGCAGTGGAGACAGACTTGGCGATCTTAACCGATCAACAATAAGTTAAGCAACGCTTGCTGAGGTCAGGAGTTGGATGGGTGACCGTTAGTGGCATTATTCAATTGAACTGGGGGCCGATTCCACTAATTAAATTGCAATCGAACCGTAGCTGAACGGCGACTTTTATGCGTTTTCTTATTCTGCTATCGAAAAACAGTCCAGCTGCAGTTACGTTTCTATAGACGCCAGCGATCGATCAAAACTTTATGTTGTGCTAACTCGATAGATCATGAACGCGTTGTTAACTTATACTCGTATATAGTAGTGTCTTGTGATTATATACTCGTATTTATCAAAAAGTAGCGTTTATGTTATGTTTATGTGACGCTACGATCCATATTGTCATTAGAAGTAGTAGAATGGCTTTTTGCCAAAGTGTCGAACGACAACCGGAGTCGAACTGCAGTTGCAGCGGGATAGATTGTTGAACGTTGTGAAATAACAGAATTGGCCTCCAGGGCGCTTCCGTGGGCCATCGGTCCCGGTTGTGCAGTGTTTCTATAACTCATAGCAACATTGCGGTTTTTATGACACTTGGAGACCCTCCTGGCGTTAGTGGTAACCTCTTCCTGAACAGATGCTGATACTACGTCCGTAACCCTGAGACATAAGGTTATGCCTGTAATTTCGGCGCCACCCACACTCTTCAAACCAGAACACAGGTAAGCTGAGAATGAGATACTTTTCGTATTTAAAGGTGATATCTTCTTACTTAAAAGATTTCATAAACTTTTAAACTTATGTTTTTTTGGAAATGATAAATATATTTATTATTTACTAGCTGGTGCCCGCAACTTCGTCTGCGCAAGATTAGTACTTCGTGTAGCTTATTATCTTCTCCAAAGCAATAACTATCTTTACACCAAAATGTCATGAATTATTTACATGGTCAAACGCAATTGCTATAAGTAATAGTTTTAGTAAATTTAAATAGTTAGTAAATCAATCAGTAAACACTAATAATAAAATACAGTACCTACGTACATACAAATATAAAATCAATCACAATGGAAAAAAAAACTGTCATTACATTTCATCACCCTTGACGCTCATCGAGCATGTCTAGTGTATAGAGCTGTCCAAATGATAGCGTGCTTTTGACTACACTATCAGAAACTGACACAAACTTTGACAAAACTGTCATCATTACGATCTTGTCGTAGGCGGAGATCTTGTTATTTTTTCTATGCTGTGCCCGAGAATTTTACGCTTTTTCACCCGCGTGGTGATAGATGATGGCGATGATTAAAAGTAGCCTATGTGCTATTCCAGACTATAATCTATCTCTGTGCTAAATTTCATCCTGATCCGTTCAGCCGTTCTGCCGTCTTTGAGTAACAAACATCCATTTATCCATCCATCCATCCATCCAAACTTTCACATTTATAATATTAGTGGGATAGTGGGATTGTTATTTCTTGTCCCGACTGACTGATTTTTAAAAAGTCTAAACCGCTGTGGCTTGAAATTTTGGCCTTTATGTTATAAGCATCCACCCAAAACTTCTAAAGAATTACACTCCTCAGCTCTGTACTACGAGTATCTTTAATATTTTTAGAGAAATCTCATAAGAATAAACTGCGTCACGCCCAAACATCTAAAGAAGCTCGCTTTCAACGGAAGCGTTATAAATCACTGCGCATAAAAGCGGTGGCTTTTCCTAAAAACCTATTGTTTTCTCAGAATGTCATAGCCAAACCACGGGGCTGGTGCAGTGGTGAACAGCGATGAAGCTTGATTGAAACCTTCATACACAACGTACACACACCACCACGCAATTTTATGTAAACTATTATAATGTAAACCAGTTTTTTAGTTTGTAGTAATTTCTTGCAAATATTACTTTTGGTGAAACCACTGCAACTACGAAATATACTGCATCAGTGATTCTTAAACAGTATCTACGGTAAGAATTTGAAGACTACTGTAGCACGGGAAATGACGTGATAAATAGGACTAAACAGTTCTGGCTCAGGTTATTGAGTGCAGTGCATTTCAGCTCTGAGATTTGAAGCTTTAAGGATTGCCAGACTGGATGCGGTCTGTTGCCTGGTCAAATTGAACACAGTCCGTACTATGAACAACATTGTCGTCGAGCTCATCTACATAAGATGATATCAGACGCAAATACTTGAAAAGCTTTAGAAAATTATGAAAAACGTATAAGTGCCTATAAAATTTGAGGGTTGCCCTCGATTTTCTTGGGATCCTACCATCAGACCCTAACTAGGTGACAATGGGACTATAATTGGAAGTATGTCCTACGGAACAAAATAAACATCTTTGAAATCCGTCAATAGTCTGCGGAGAAATCGGTAAACATACATAAAAAATACAGTGGAACATAGAACCCTTCCTGTTGTGGAAGTCAGCTAAAAATAACTGGTAGGTGCGAATCATGTCTCGCATAAGGCACGGTTTCATGATCATGCTAAAATGGAGCCTTATTGTAAAACAAACTGCAATGAATGTACAAACTATAATGAAACAAAATTGCTTCCAAGTCCAAGTCAGTAAGGTACCTTGATAAGAGAGGAAAAAAACCTTAGGTTCTGAAATATCTAGGAGAAAAACTGCTTTATTTATTTATTTATTTTATTTTTATTTTCATAGGAAAACTTACAGTCTATATACATTGTAGGTCAAAACAACATTCTTGTGAACAAACTGGGCCAATTACAATTTAATTTAATTTAACTGGCCAAATTGACTTTCATCTCTCGGGATGTTTGTTAGATTGTTCCTTGGACTTCCTACAGGTCGCATTTTGCAACCAATCTTGACGAATCTTGGTATGTATGTTCGACTATATTTAATAAAATAAAATTGTCGTCGGTGAATTTGTGTGTGGGGCTGCGGTGGAGAGTTACTATAAAGAGAGGAAGTTTTCTGCGGCGCTATTTACTGACCGATTATGATTAAATTTTGTACACCTGTACCTGACTTTAAAAAGGAATTTCGAGTCTGACCATAATTGGTCGAGTGGTTTCCGCGATATTGGTTGTGAAGTACTGCGAACTATCGCTAATAAGACTATGTCTTACGAAGTCTATTATTCGCAACTATATAGTTTAGTTATATGACTAATATTAATCAAATAATAAAGTCTGCGAAAGACAAGTAGCCTCGAGCCACTGGATTCCTAAGGCCTAATGCGAGAAGCGTATAATTATCGAATTAAGTTGTCATTTAACGTATCACATCATACTATTGAAGCATTTTGTTTAAATCACTGATTAGAGAGATTCCTATAGGACAGGTTCAGCTTTTCTGTGGTTAAAACACATATCTACCTATAACTACCTCCTTAATTGTATAAACAATTCTAAATGCCGTAATTGTCATGCGTCCGCGAGAGTACCAAATATGTCTCAATTTCGATGTAAGTATTTGGTACTTTTGTATTCCCTTTGGTAGAGTGTGCTTGGCTATAACGTAGGTATATATGTTGCAGTCAAAACTCTTCACCATTCAAAGTACTTTTGACAAGCTAAATCGGTCAAAAGTAAATTAGTTTAAGCCGTAATTATCAGAATAAACTACTTTTGACTAGTTAAGAGTTTTGACTGCAAGTTATACAGCATTTAATGATATTAAGTCAATTATATGTATTATATTCAACTATAATATAATAAAATAAACGTGATGAACATATTATTAATTTTCAAGTCAGAATAAAAGTAAAAATAAATTTTAAATTTAAGCCCCGACACATTAATAATGAAATTAGTCATTGTGTAAAAAACGATATTAAAAATATTTAGTGACACTTCCGCTGAAAAGAAAACAATGATTTTGGCCTATTTGGGGGTGTGCACCACCCTCCCTCCCGCATAAAATGCTAATACACACATAACACAGGAAACGCTCGACGAGTCAACATCTCCTGAGGATGTCTCGTGTAGAGGCGAAACACGTGTCGAATCGGTTTTGGTTTATTTGGGGTTTCTTTTGTGTTTTTTATTTTGTATTCTTCCTATTAGCATTTATGCGGGAGGGAGGGTGGTGCACGCCCCCAAATAGGCCACAATCATTGTTTTCTTTTCAGCGGAAGTGTCACAAAATATTTTTTAATATCGTTTTTTGATAATGGATTTCCGCAAAGTAGCGCCTGAATCAATAAATTATCTGTAGTCATTGTGTATTGTACTATTCGTACCCTTTCATTTGATACCCACCCATATTGAAGGGGTTGTGAAAAAATATTTAATCCGCCATTTTGTGTTGGCCATCTGGGACCTATTTTCATCAAAGAACACTCTAAGCTGAGCAAGCTAAGAATATTCCCGCCTAATTTACCTATCATACCTAAAAAAAACATTAATCGGTTCATTCCTTCGCGAGTTACGATACCACATACACACACACACACACACACACACACACACACACACACCCACACTAACACCCACATACATACACACATACAAACACACACACACAAACACAGACACGTCAAACTTATAAATCCCCGTCGTGTTTGCTGTCAGGGGTTAAAATACGCAGTACCTGCAAATTATTGGTTTTAGTGAAAGATTAAATGCTGTTTAAACGTCATAGCCAAGCCACCGTTTAGACACAATACCGCTTTGTGTATCAAAATGTTTTCACCAGTCTTATGACTTCGGTTATTTATAGACGTTAGTATAATAAGGAAACGAGCGTATTAATCTCTTAAGGTGATTATGAAGTTTCGGCTTTGTGCGAATGAAAGTACCCATTTGGCCTAAATATAGTAGGAGAGTGTAATAATTTGTAGTAATTACCTAGCACAGGAAATCAAAACGCTTTTATTTAGAATGTTGATAAAGGAGTAAAATATATTCTATTTTTTTAACAAATATACAATTAGAATTCTTGGATTGACTGACGGAGCATCAATGCAGAGCCTAAGCAGTTAGGGCTATAAATTTAAAATGTTGTCTGTTGTAGTTTTTTTTTTGTAAATCGCATCCCTAAGGGCGTGGATTTAATTTTTTTAGCTTTAAGTAGCTGACACGCTATCTATATTGACTATTCTTAGGCTATGTCTGAGGCGTTCGGTTGGCCTGGTTCGGCATTGGCTTATCCAGCAAGCCGCGGATTATGTACATAACATATTCTAATCTCAGAAGAAGGTTAAATATAACTTATATACCCTCATGTGTCAAAGTACCACATAACAATGAAATGTCTATTGTGTCTGGAGAGTTGACAATTGATGACTCGCGGTTGCACTCGCTTGGCCTACGGTAGACGGCACCACAGAAATGAATTGCATCGTTATGTTATAATTAGTACCTTATTAATTAATTAGCAAACTGCAAGAAAAAGAGAACATTTTTCATAAGAGACAAATTACTTCGGTATCTATGAGCTAAAATTTATACTTCTAGGAAATTCAATTTCTCTCTTCTCTGATCTAGGATTTAAATTTCTGTATAAGATCTAGTAAAGTAATTGTAAAATCTTTTAAATATATCATTTTTATAATGGCCCGGCTATAAGCATAAACCATTTTCGATATTGTATTTCTAAAGAACCTACTGACCCTAAGGAATATGGATCTAGGCTAATACCTACAACGTCAAAACTTCTATCGTTCCGTTCGCATCACTAAGATCTAACTGACTTCCCTGCTGTAGCAGCCTTTTAAAAGTTCGAGTGTTAAATGTGCACTCAAACAAGTTACTAATATGGACTGACTACTATGGTCTGATGAATGAATAAACTTAATTGTTACTATAAATCGGTCTATGGCCGTTTCTTTCACGGAGAACGATTTGACTTTTAACTATATAGTCAAACCTCGAATATTGACCGTTTCCAACACTGAGATCTAGTTGATTTTTTCCTGAAGATCAGGATCATTTCCATAGGGTATTTATGGATATCAAATCTGGAAGTGCCGATTTATCGCACTAGCCACTTTGAATTAAAATTAAACCTTTATAGTATCAGATTACAGAGTGAAACTTTTTTCACACGTAAACAATTCTAAATTAAAAAAAAGGGATGCATTTGATTGTTTGACTTTCAAAGATGGAAACAGAAAACGTGAGACTATACAATATACTTCCTAATCTGTGGTGGGACTAACCCAGCAGAAACTGCTCAAAAATATAGTTTTATCTATGTGCAAAATGTCAATGCTGCGTTTGGAGAGGATACGGCCTACGAAGAAATAATAGTCTATTTCTTCGTAGGATACGGCTAACTAACGCGCCGTGCGTTTTTGGCTTAACCGCTAAACTTGAGCACTGAACCACAAGCTACAAGGTTAATAGCCGATGGTGGATGGTGGAAGCCGATCCGTAACAAACTATATCAAGGAATGAGCATCATGGTTAGATGTTAGCCCACCCATAATATTGATCCATTTAAAACAAATCGGTAAAACTAAAAACTTGGAAAAATGTGTGCATCATGATTTGACTGATCTGCAGAGAGGAGCACGCGTTGAAGCTTGCCTTGTTTGACAGATACAAAATGAAAGTATTTTGGACCGAATAGTGAAGTGTTCTTTACGATAATCGCAAGCGAACAACGCGATGGTTACGGTTTGTTGGTCACTTCATGGTGTAATTAGTGAATTATAGTATAGCCATACTTAACTTCCTCAGATCCAGTCAGGCGATAAAGGTCTGCCATTATCGCCTACTACTACCATTATGTCTACTGTGCAGAACTCCGAACAGTGATGGCGGTCTTCACCATTATTGCTTACATGATAACGCAAGGCCTCACACTGCTCGTAAATCAGTTCTAACACTATAAACCTGCAGCTAGAAATCATCTGTCATCCTCCACACTTGCTTCACCCGACTACCATTTTTTTCTGCGACTTGGAGAATTATTCTTTGCACGAAAAAAAAATAGTTCATCAAAATAGTTATTTCTTCCCAGGGAGCAGTACAAAATGTTTTACACAGTTTGTGGAATCCAGGTCCCAGATTTCAATCGCAAAGATTTCAATGATCTTCCAATTAGATAGCAGAAATGCATACCTATACGATAACGAGCGAGGGTAAATAGATACTTCATTAAATAAATATATATTATCGTTCAAAAAAATATATTTCATATGTTCAGTACGAAATGGCATTTTCATACTAAAGTATACATAACATAACATTCGTTAACCCTAATATAATCTATATAAACTACAATATGCCGTACTATTTTATACTACAAGGAGAACTCAATATTAAATGTATCCATGTTTTTATGTACAATAAAGAGTTATCTATCTATCTACGTGAATTCGCTCGCTGATCTAGTGCTAAGCGCGTAGGAAAATTTAAATTAAAACAGTTTTTGTTACACAAGGCGTATTATAATGTAAATGAATACCTTAATGATAACTTTTATCCACGTTAATTATTTAATTTTATAATTACTTAATTTGCAGTGACTTTCATAATGTATATATGTATTTTATTACTTTGAAATTGTATATTTAATTCATAATTGACATAGGGATCAAATTATGATTTATTTAAATAGGTTTCGTATGCTAAAACACAACATTGTTCAGATTAACGTTGTGTGGTGTTATTATTGTGTAATTTTATTTTGACAGTCTCAAGCATGTCTACCTTCACCAACTTTTATTATTGTTGCACGCCGAAAGGCTGAATATAGCCGAGCATTTGAACTTGTAACAACTTATTAGGTAAACTATATTCGCAATAAACGATTTGAATTTGAACTTTGAAAGTTTCATAGTTATCACTTGATGCAAGCATAAATATTAATACAGTAAATAGAGGAATGGGAAATGTTCAATCGTAACTAGCTCACACAAAATGTGAAAAAAGTCCGACGGATGTATTTCTCAGTGGCATAGTGTCGCTGGGAATTTAGCTTGCGTATGTTAAGAAAGGTACACCGCCATCTATTGGATTTGTATAGTAATAACTATAATTTGAACAAGTACAAACTATTACATAATCAGCGTCCATGAATATTATGTCTATAGTGACTATAACTCAATCTGTTCCAAAAGTCTTCCCCGCTGAGTAGGCTTATTGCTCATAATTTCTTTCGAAAAAAACATCCATATAACTCTGCAGGACTTCAGTGAATATTTCAGTAAATAGGTATCATAATCTATACAGTAGTTTTTACGTGATAAGCCAACAACAGATATACAGCTAAGAAACTTAAAAAAATGTTTTAGGTACAGGTGTTTACACCTTCCTATAAAAAAACAAAAACCTTCTTTTTCAAATTATTTCATATAATACACACTTGATCTTGCTTACATTTTTTATTATAAATGTAACTAAGTGCATATAAAAAATATAAATTAATAAATTTAAAATATAAATTTAAATTAAAATACAAGTTACCTATCTATCTAGGCAGATTTTTGTAGTAAACTTTAGTTGTATCACAAAACATGCATAAACTGAAAGGAGATCTTTTTACAGAAAAAAGCATATCTATACTTACATACAAATAAATAAAATTAACAGATTTTCACTAAATGCGTATGAAAGTATAAAAAAAAATGCCTGTCTGTCTGTTTGTTCCGGCTAATCTCTGAAACCGCTGGACCTATTTTAACGGGACTTTCTAGACTTTCTAGTAGATAGCTGATGTTATGTATGGGTAACTTAGGCTACTCTTATTTCATTATCATCAATCACCACGCGGGAGAAACGCGGGGCGCAAATAGTAATAACGCACAACCGTAGATAAGAGTACAACAAAGAGGAATGCGTAGGATAGGTCGGGACACTCTTCCTCAACTGCCTGCACGGATGTTGAATACTTACCTATCTATATTAATAAAAATATATCGGATACATATTCCCATTATCTATACAACATTGTGGAGTAAAAAACAGTGTGCTATTAGACGAAAGACTTACAGTGTATCTCTGTGAGTGTGAAGCTCTTTTCGAACTCCCATATTAGCATTCAAAGTTAAAATTAATGCTTTTACGCATAGCAATAAGATGACATTTTATAATGGCTCGTTGTAGAGAGTTCGAGTATGTTCGTACATTTATTTCCTCATTAATAATCTCATAATATTCAGAGGCATATAGGTTACCTACTCGTTTACGTAATAAAGAATTTTTACTTGTTTCACTTAAAAAAATAACAGGTTTGGTGAATACTATTTTAAATTTAATGTGGTTACAAACAGCTTTGATTTTAGAAACGTCCCTAAACGTATTTATAAATACCCTAATTGGGACATGATTTTTATGTATGCGTATTTTTAAATATAACTCTTCGTCGAGCAAGTCGCTCGCCTACTGTTAAGCGTCACGCTTGCCCATTACAGTGCAGAGGATTACAATGCATTCAGATTTTTGATCTACAACATCTCAAAACTCTGCATGGGAATGCACTGAGCTTGTAACCCTAATATATAAGATGTCCAAGTTTTGTCTTGTAATTTCACTGGAAACAAACTCCTCAATCCGAAACACTTTTTGCACACTACTGCTTCACGGTTGTATAGCTGGCAACATGCAAAGGTGTGCGTGGTCCTTCCCAGGCGGACTTTGCCTTGTCACTACAGGCATAGATAAATTAGGTAATAAAGTAGTTATATTGTTTACTAGCTTTTGCCCACAACTTCGTACGCGTAGATTTTTTTCCGTGTATGAATTATTGTAACAATATAGAACTATGTTCATGGCACTTAATGGCTATTGCCTGCCACTACGTGTAATATTTGACAAAAGTTCATGTAGATAGCGTTCTTTACAGTTTTTTTATACAATGTTGTTCACTAATTTGGAAGCGGGCACTTAAGTAACCAGGCTAGTTGGAGAGCTGATAAGCATACCACATAAAACTGGCCGTAGGAGATACAGTTCTGCCGCTTATTAACTCCAGCAAATTTTAGAGTTTGTCCCTTTGACTTATTCACTCTTGACTCTTCACTTATTTTTCTCTACTCGAAGAACATCTCATTTCGAGCAATGGGGTATGCTGAAAACCACCACTGTGTAAACTATATTTGTGCACAAAAACGCTGAGCCCCTTGTTGTCAAAAATACAAACACAAGAAAGTTCATAGAATTTATATATTAAATTTTTCAAATTATTCTTAATATTATTTAAGTGATTAAATGTTATGTAATGTTTTATTTTTGGCAGATAACTCATTTCTAATTTAATTCATTTATTTAATAGCCATCGCGATTGGGGAGTAAAAATTCCCTTCTTCACTAGCAGTTGTGCAGCTTGGTAGTGCAGCGGGGAATGACTGGAAACAAACCTTAATTAGGACTTGGAATCTTAAACCCAAACGGAAGTTAAATGCAGATCAATTGTGCACGCGGCACGAATACTGTTTTTCTATTGGCTTTAGTTAATATATTCGCCTTAATAACATGAATTATCGAAATGCCCATTTTCACAACTATAACTAAAAACATAGAGATTCTCGCATAGAGATTGCCCGTAGTGCCTTTGGGAACATGAAGAGCGTACTATGCAATCGCAGACTAAATATCTCAGTGCGCACACGCCTTCTTCATTGTTATATCTGGCCGATACTTCTATACGGATATAGGCCTGGACTATAAAAGAGCAACTCAGGAAACGTATAGAAGCATTTGAGATGTGGGCCTACAGGCGCATGATGGCGATTTCCTGAACTCACAGAGTTACCAATGTGGAATTACTGCGGCGAGTTAGACAAGAACGCAAACTTTTGAAAACCGTCAAAGAAAGGAAAGTAGCATATTTGGGCCATGTACTTAAACATGACAGATATGGCCTTCTTCAATTAATAATGATGGAAAAAGTTGCGGGAAAGAGACGAGCTGGTCGCAGGAAGAAATCATGGCTACGAAACATCAGAGAGTGGACAGGGATTGCGAGTGCCGCTGAACTTTTTCGCCTCGCCAAGGATAAAGACGAGTACGGAAAGCTTAATTTTATGGGAACCCTTCAGTTCACTGTAGTCAAATTTTACAAGTCATGTATTTACGTGTCTATACGATTTTAAAACGTTTTTGGATTATTAGAAAAATAATATGAAGACGTGTATTATTTAAAACTAGTTATAGTAAAAGTGAAGGCTATGGTCGGTGGAGCGAACATAAAATAATAAAACTAGGATTTTCTGTGTTGCGGCAAGCTATAGGTTAACACATACATTGAGCTACGCGCCGTGATTTCATCCGCGTTGTGATCGATGATGATAATGATGATGATAAAAGTATACCATGTCATGTCCCGGGATATAATCTATCTTCTTGTCCAATTTAATTATGATCCGTTCAGCCGTTCAGGCGTGAAAGCTATAACAAACAAAGTAACTTTCGCATTTATTGACCTTATTTATTACTAACTGCTCTCCGCGGTTTCACCCGCGCGGTGATGGATGATGATGATGATGATAAATCTTAAATAGCCTATGTTACTCAGGGTGGATGTAGCTTTTCAATGGTGAAAGAATTTTTGTAATCGGTCCAGTACTTTTTATTTTATCTTTCTATAATTATATAGTTGTTTTTTTGTCGATTTGGTTTTTGGAAATTTTTATAATACAATTAGTTTCTTGGATTTTATTTTGAGAATCGGTTCACCCAATCATAAGTTATAAGATAACAAACATAAAAAAATACAGTCGAATTGAGTACCTCTTCCTTTTTAGAAGTTGGTAGAAAATATAAAAAACAACGCAAACAGCATAACGCCATCAGATAAATAACTAGGCACGCCAAATACCTACACTGTCTACTGAGTGGTGCGAAAGGTCACCATTTATAGATGTTAAACTAGTTTTTCCCTCGACTTCAACCGTAGTCCGAATCAGGCTGTATTCGATCTCATAGTGTACTATAGGTCATGAGTTTGAGTTTGTCTATGGCAGACTATTATATCATCACCAATTGGACATTTACATTTAAAATTTACATGATCGAAGTGTGTTTGTTTTTTTAAGGTCAAAACAAATCAAACAAGGGTTTGAAAATTAATATTTTAATTTAGTGTTGGTGGTATATTTTGGTAACAGCTGTGCAAATATAGTTAAAGTAGGCTCATTTGATATTATTTATTCCGTTACAAAATTACATTTCAATACTAGAATTCAACAATAACTTTCATATTGTATTTTGATTGTTATTCCGATTCGAGCCGATCGCTGACAACCCTGTCAGTTGCCGTCGAGAGCAATAAAATCGTGAGTTTTGATTCGGGCCAGCGGTGATATAATATTATACATACATCCGTGACAAACAATATTGCACATGGGATCGAACCTACTTCTAAATGGGAAATATGAATTATTATTTTGATTGATATTCTGTTCTTCTTCTCTACCAATATTTCTTAATGGGAGCTTGATGAATCCTTGAGAGCCATCTAGAGAACATATTCCTGAAATTAAACAACTTGAAATGGATTAAATCGCGTATATTTTTATATTTTTTTATCCCGACGTTTCGAACACTTTTCAGTGAACATGGTTACGGGTAGAGTATATTCTTTTACAGTAGATTACATAGCTCACATAGGTGTGGCGGGATCCGGGCGCTTTGGCGCAGATCCGAAGAGGTGGGGCCCGGGTGGTTGGCGCAGACTTGAGGAGGTGAGGTCGCAGGTAGAGCTGGTATGGTGACACGCTGTTATATCCTATCCTCCCGCCGCCAGATGACCAGACACCATCCAGACTCAGTGGAGTCTGGTTGCGGAGCGTCATGTGTTCTGGCGTGTAGGAGGGGAGAGGGGTCCTGCAACGGACAGCCGCGGCGGGTTCACGATCATGTGCTAAAGCGTTCCCGCTAACAGCGACAAGGACGAAACACCGTGGGTGTTTTGGTCGGTTTTCACCAGTTAGCGGTGCTGAATCCGACATAGCCCGCTTGTCCCTTCGGTCAGGCGGATATATGTACTCGTATTATTGTAGGCATGCTATGTGTTTGTAATTTACAGAGCTAACTGCCCGCAGGATAAATAACATAGAAATGGTGAAACTATTTATAAAGTAACTTAAAAATAAAAAAAAACATTTTTTATATAATTTGAGTTACATATATTTTCTTTAATTACGTCTCAAGTTATTATGTATTAATCTTGGTTAATATACCTCAGTGCGTTAAGACAAAAGTCTCTGTGCTACCAGTGATGACTTATGGCCCTGAAACGCACTCATACAAGGAGCTGTGGCGATGGCTATGCTCGGGGTTTCTCTACATGATCGAATCAGAAATGAGGAGATCCGTACAAGAACTAAAGTGACAGACATAGCCCAAGAGATTGGCCAGTTGAAGTGGCAGAGGGCAGGATATACAGCATGTACAATTGGCGGTCGATGGGGCTGGAAGATTCTGGAGTGGACACCACGGACCGGCAAGCGTACCATTGGTCCTACACCGTCAAGGTGGACAGACGACCCGATAAAGGTCGCATCAGGACGCCGTTGAATGCAAGCCGCTACCAGCGCGTTTTGGAAACATATTATGAGGGAGGCCTAGGTTCAGCAGTGAACGTCCTACGTCTGAGATGATGATGAGTAGGCAGATTGATGCTCATAACAAAAGAGACATTTTATTATTATTCAGACGGTTACTTAGGTAAGTGCCAGATGGTATGTGACCATGACATAGCAAACTAAACTTAGTAACTCATTAGCATTCAATGATTTAAAAACGAGACAGGCATTTAGTCTTTAAGACCCTCAGATCGATGGAAGTTAAAATCTACTTCGATTTTTATTGCTGCACTTTGAGTTTTTTTATAAAGGATGAAAGAAAATATGAATTCTGCATGTGTAGTCATAAAAATAAGAAAGTTCAAAAAAACTCAATTAAGAACAGAAGTTTTTTTCAATCTTCTTTCATTGTTTTTAATTATGAAAATGTAGTTTATCTATAGAGAAAAAACATAAACACTTTATAATGTCTCATTTTCTTAAACCTTTTATTAATCTTGTTGATTGACCGAGCGAGCGAAGCACAGGAGCGAAGAGAGTTAAGTATTATTGAATTTCATCTGTCCGTGTATTTGTTACGGTGTTCGTTTGTCTGTATAGGTCGCATTTTTCAACCAATCTTTACAAAACTTGGTATGTTGTACTATTTAATTAATTTTATTGCAATTGGCTATTTTTGATTAGGTGTGTACTTTTCCTAAAAGGGGGAACTTTGTTGCGGCGCTATTTACCGAACGATTATAAAATTTGGTACACACCATAAGTACCTGACTTGCAAGAGGGGTTTCTGAGATAATTGGTTGCGAAGTACTGCGAAAAGTTGCGACTGATTAAGACTATGTGCTCGCGAGGTCTACTGTTTGCAGATCTAGGTACTAGTTTTAAAAATCTTTTTATTTTCCTATAGTATAGAGAACAAACATTTCTTCTCCAATGTTCTCAACTTTCGTTCTTCTTTCAATCTTTTTATTTTTGAAAATATACACAATACTTTTCTAGAGTAGGTAGGGTTTTCTAGGTAGTAAACATTGTAGACCACTTAAGTGGTTGAAATCGTTGATGACCTACACCTATACTGCAGATTGTAAGTACTTCCCAAATGTAATCGTTTAACTTGATTATTCTATTAATTGAATTTGCGGAATTAACAATACAAAATAATCGGTGATTAGACGAGCCAGTCGATCAAATCAAATCAAATGTCTTTATTTGCATGTAGGTAGATAATAATAGTTGGTAACATTATATGGTACAGTACCTACTCCACAATTCCACCTTGATGGTATGCTAAAATGTTATGATTATTTATCAACTGTATGCATAAGTTTCTACCTTATTAGAATACATAACAGTGTTATTAGTCACATATATCAAAGTTACATCTAAGTGCCATACAGAATTTTACAACTAATACAGTTTATAACCCGCCATGACAATACACTTCACTCGTTACCCTGACATAATATAAGATGTTATATGAGTTATATCTCATGCCAGGACATCATCATCATCTCAGCCGTAGGACGTCCACTGCTGAACATAAGCCTCCCCCAAGATTTTCCAAAAGGAACGGTTGGAAGCCGCCTGCGTCCTGCGACCTTCATCAGGTCGTCTGTCCACCGTGTCGGTGGACGACCTACGCTGCGCTTGCCGGCCCGTGGTCTCCACTCCAGAACCTTTCGGCCCCATCGGCCATCTGTTCTGCATGCTATGTGCCCTGCCCACTGCCACTTCAACTGGCTAATCTTCTGAGCTAAGTCGGTGACTTTCGTTCTTCTACGGATCTCCTCATTTCTGATTCGATCACGTAGAGAAACCCCGAGCATAGCCCTCTCCATAGCTCGTTGTGCGACTTTGAGCTTATCAATGAGGCCCATAGTAAGAGACCACGTTTCAGTGCATGTCAGGTCATTTCACTGTAAACATTGCATTGGAACAGTTGTTTGCACAGCTTCACGGATGAATATCTGGCAAAGGTTCGGTACTTCAGGCAGACTCAGCAAACGTTGCAATGCAAAATAAAACAATACTTAATTTTTAATCCCCATTTAAATCAAAATTAACCTAATCAGAACTTAAACGAAAACAGAACAATCAGAAAGCGCTAACGCTAGCTAATCAAAAATAGTCGTATAACAAACGACTTCAGAGGTTTTTATGGTTAACGTTAGTCCAGATATTTTAATGCAAATCATCACTTTAAGAAACGACCAATTTGTTCATTAGTTTCATAGTAAAAATCTCAGTTTTTTTTATTTATTGTTGGTGCGCAATACTTTTTTGTAATAGTTATGTAAAGTTTAATTACATTATAATTATGGCGATGGCACATTTTGCGAAGAAACCTTCGTAAACCTTCGTACCCCTGGGAACACTAAGAACACATGAGCATGATTGTGAACTTAATGGCATGTGCTTTTCTCCTCATAATCATACGAAGAGTAATCGTTTATAAGATGATGTCATCATCACCACGGCAAGATGATGTAGTGCATAGAAAAGGAGGACAGAATCAGCTGGTATAATTTGGAGCTGGTGTTAGAGCAGGAAGAAAACAATTAGAAATTTTTTTGCAACACTATATTACTAATAAAGATGTCGTTTTGTTTGTTACTTACACCCCAGCCCAATCCAACACTCCTATTTCCAAATAAATTCCTTACTATTGAACCTTTTCTTTTAAGGTACGTTTAAACTTAAGCAATGAAAACAAAGGTAGCAAAAAGTTGAAGTAAATATGAGTGTATAAATACCACAGGTGCTTAAATTTTATCGTTGATAAATCGGAATACCAATAAAAAAAATTGAGTATATTTAAAATAGTACCTATCTGGATGACCGAGCGTTGCTCGTAAGTAAGCAATTGATTTTCTTGGTCTAACCTCAAACTAAACACTAATTGGCTTAGTGTTGCTTAACAACGCCATCTATTGTCAAGTAGCTTTAGTTTTGCTGTGTCGGAAAACACTTTTTGATTGCCTGAAACCACGCATAACAACGACGTTTTCTAAAATTGAAACCTAGCTAAGTCAATGATTGTTGATGAATGTCAAAATGATAGCTTGCTTTAGACTAACGGCCGGTCCCAATAATCTATCTATCGCCGGTTTAGCTTACTAGAGATATTTGACACTTTTTGTATGAACGTTATGTCAAATTTTTATCGGTAGTAAGGAAAACCGTGGATAGATAGATTATTGGATCCTCCATTAATTATCAGAAACTGACAAAAATTTTTGACAGAACTGTCAACTTTACGATCTTTACGTTACCGGTGATCTTGTTATTTGGTCTATGCTGTGCCCAATAATATTACGTGTTTTCACCCGCGTGGTGATGGAAGATGATGATGATAATGATGAAAAGTATCCTATGTGTTAATCCAGCGTCGTCATCTAAATTGACCCCGCTGTTTGAGCGTCAAAGAGCCACATACATCCATACATGCATATATCCATACTCACAAACTTACGCGTTTATAATATTAAGTAAAAAGCTCGTTTAAAGGTCTTAGATTAGATAGATGGATGAACTCTTTACTAAAACTATTTTATTGTACATGATAGCAAGGTCAAATATTAACGACTATTGCTAGAAAAAATCAATTAGTTATTAGGAAAGTCGAAGTAGGTATCCAATAATGTGAACGATTCTTGTCTGGATCACGTCATTCAAAAAATAAGAAAAACTTCTTAAATTAAAGATTTGTATGCCTATATCTAACATCACATAACACTTAAGCATTAATTAATGACAAGAATATTCAAATGAACCTAAAACGCTATCTCATTTCTATTAAATAATCGTTAATACAATTGGTAAATGCCAAGCGCATGGCTTCATACCTGTTAAAAAATAATAATATAACCAAGTGACCTTTTCCTCATGTGAAGATAGGTATGATCACATTGTGTATTCCTAGCTTTGTCTATAAAAGCACACGCAGTATTTGATTATCATTATACTGAACTTGTAGTTCGAATAAACAGGACATAATGGTAAGTGCGGAGCGAACAAATCAAATTGTTTTTGATGTGTAAAGAATATTGGCAATGTTAAAGTGTTCAAGGTTTTATATACCTATGCGTGAATAGAACTTTTAAAATTGTAGCCGCATGTGATTGTGTAATATTTAATGTAATTGCGAGAGTTAAACATCTTGCGGTTGATATGACGAAATTTAAATGTAGGTTTAAATTTGTTCATCTGACTTTCTCAGATTACTGACATTATCGCTTTGTGCGTTTTCTTTCTGGATTGATCATTGATAAATTTATTTGCAATACTTAATAAGTCTTATTAAGTAAGCATTGACTTCCCATACGTTTAATTAGATTTGTTTAGTGTAACCAATGAATACTTAATTCCTTAGGTACAATATATAGGTATATTTGTTCGATAGATAGGTACATTTTGAATAATTTGACATTAAGCTTTTACTAATTAGGTAATATATGTTTGTTTGTCATTTAATTATATTACTGAATTTAGATAAAGAATGTATTAGTTCAATAATACTCGTAATATGCTTAGACATTACATGTAAAAATGAACATAAACACGTACCTACCTAATTGAATTAACCACTCTAAATTTTATAATTTTATTATTTTAGAAGTTCCTCATCCTTGCTGTTTGCATTGCCTGCGCGGCCGCCGCAGAAGTCTCTGAAAAAGATGCTCCTGTACTGCGCAATGATTACAACCAGAACACTGATGGTAGCTTCAGTAGTGCCTATGAAACGGGAAACGGCATTTCTGCTCAGGCTAAAGGTTATCAGAAACCTATTGACAAGGTACGTTATTGAAGTAAGCTTTGAGTGGATTCTCCTGCCTCATACTCCAAGAATAATTTTGTCTCGAGAGGCCGATCACGAGTAACGCGTGTGGATGGTTCCGTTAATCACGGTGTAGTGGGTTATTCAATGTGTTTGGAGGTCGTATAATGGAGTAAAGCCTAAAAGCATTTTTTAAAGAGATTAGGACACGGTACAAGCACGTGGCCTAATCGTTGTTAAGCGATGACCTTTACCTAGAACTGATGCATTTCTTCCACAGTGACGATCTGCACTACACACATCACCCTGAGACATTAAGTAAGTCTCATGTGCCTGTAATTGACTTGGCACTTTTCAACCGGAACCACAGTAATGCGAATATTACTGTTTTGAAGACGAAATAAATATGTGTGCAGAACGCGCTCGTTCACAAAGTCAAAGTCAAAATCATTTATTTAATTTAGGCATCAAAGACGCACTTATGAACGTCAATTTTTCATTATAATGTACTTTAAAGACTACCGCCGCATTCCAAAATATATAGAGCCTACCGAGAAGAAGCGGCAAGAAACTCGGGGCCATTCTTTTTATATACTTAGATGTTTGTACAATGTTTTTACTTAGGTACTACAAATATTAGCTCCAGTGTGTTGCCTAACAAAAGAGAACATACGAGTAATAAGGGTATCAGTAGGGCAAGACACGCCACACTTTGACATCTCGTAGTACACAAGTAGATAGATCCTGGAGTGATCAGTCCCAAGCTGTTTTATCCTCCAAGTAATACGAAATTTTGTAATAACCTTTTTGACAGAGTTTAGTTTTAATAGTAATTTTAAACTTATTAATAGGCAAATCTCGGATAACATTGGGAACTTTATTATAGAATCGTATACATTGTCCCATTAAAGAATGACTTATTCTGTGGAGACGCGTCACATGTACGGATAGCCTCTGCTTATTTCGCGTGTTGATGCAATGAGCGTCACTCCTTTTATCAAAACTGCTTATGTTTTTCTTTACATACTCGTACATTAGATTTTAATAGATAAACTGAGAGATAACAGTTAGAATGTTTTTATGTCTTTAAACTTCTGTCTAAGGGAAACTCTGGGAAAGAGTTGTATTGCTACTTTATTATTTAGTATTATGAATCGACTGTTTTACCAATAATGTAAAGTGTTTCCTGTTGAAAAGGGTATTATGATAAACTCGTAATAGAAATCCTATGATCCTGAAATTATTAACATTATGGTGATAATGTGTGTTAAAATAAGTATAATTTGAAAATTTTGATACCTACTTCTATTCTATACAGTTATTGGAGTGTAATTCAAAAACTACTTGACCGAATTCGATGAAATTTAAATAGGACCACACGGAAAGCACCAGCTTACAAACAAAAAGCTAACAAACATAAAAAATATAAAAATTTCATACGTTTTGATGGTTTCCGTAGTATTTAGCTGTAGTCGTTTTCAAATATGGTTAGTATCGAATACGAAGAAGTGAAACGAAGAGCAAGCCATTCGCTAGACTGTAAACGCCACTTCTGCACACATGCACTAGCACACAACTAGCTGTTTAGTCCAATTCGTCAGAAGTTCCACTTGTTATTGTGGCCAGTGTACCATTTGGTACTGTGGTACCCACCTAGACTTATACTGTAAGGTACACTAACCTTTTCTGTGGTTACCAGTTAGTATATATACATGGGACACTACCAAGGGGCCACATGTAAGACTTCGTTTAAAGTTACCGGTCTCTGGACATGAGTAACATGACGTCTATACTGCAAGTTTTTTTGTGTCAATCGGTGACGAGACGAGTAAGTCACTCGCTTGATGTTAAGCGTCACGCTTGCCCATAACATTTCAGTGCCATTCAGAATTTTTGACAAAAACAAAATGGACAAAATACAAAGGCAAAATGGATATATATCGATGCGTGGAGACTAACTACGATTGGTAATAAGTGCACACCCGTGTTCTCCTTCTCGAGAAGGTTCCCATTAGATGCTTATTGGATTTCTACAGTATTCTAAGCAAGAAGACATCGAGCTTAATTTTTAATCCCCATTTGCCAGGTTTTTGAGTACTCTATCACTGCCTTAACAGTGCTTTAATTGTTTTTTTTTATGTATAATATATCTATAATTTTAGCAATGCTTAAGCTAATTAGTGTTTATTGTATTGGATATACTTTAAATAAATAAATTTTGGTTTAATAAAAATTACATATTCTTACTATACCTCTTGACTTTAGGGGATTATCGGTTTTAAAATAAAATATAATATACTGATTGTATTTTTTAATTTAACTTGTTTCAGGACGCAGTAGCTCAGCAGGTGGAGGGACAATACCAATTCAAAACACCTGAAGGCGAACTCATCCAGACACAATATGTTGCTAATGAGAATGGTTTTCAAGCACAGGTATGTCTTGTCGCATTAACTATCCATACTAATCATCATCATCAGCCTGTAACAGTCCACTGCTGGACATATGCCTCTCCCAAAGCGCACCCTTGATCCCGGGCTTCAGCTCTGTTCATCCAGTGACTGACAGCTACCTTGCGCAGATGGTCGCTCCATCTGGTTGAAGTGCGCCCTACGCTACGCGGCAAGCGTACATACAGGTATTCTCCATTCGAGAACCCGTCTATTGCATCGTTTATCGGTTCTACGACTGATGTGACCAGCCCATTGCCACTTCAATATACTAACTCTTTATGTTATGTCGGTATATTTAGTTCTCTTCCGGATGACCTCGTTTCGGATTCGATGTTTTAGAAAATCTCCAAGCATTGTTCGCTCCATGTAAATAAACCAGTCTCACAGTCAATATCAACATTTCAGCTCTGTACGTCATAATGGGTAGGATACACTGATTGAATACTTGAGGTATTGAATCAGTATTTTCGTCGCCCATCCCACAGGGCGACAAAAAAACTTGTTGAAGTTTGCCAAATGCGGGCAGCAGCAGGCAACCTAAATGAATCCTCCTATCGACTTCAAGCTCGAGGTTGTTTAGCTTTAAGGGCGTGTCCGAGGCTAACATACCTCTGTACAACATCCATGGGCATTCCCCTGACTTGGTTCCGGAATTATATTTGAGTTAAACATAATTTTTATTTTGTCGATGTTCATGCGGAGATCAATGCGTTAGGCCAGGAGCATCTGTTCTAGGTCTCCCGAGGACTTCGCAAAAAGTTCTATGAACTGAAATCGTTTGTTTTATATAGGCATACGGGGTTACTTACAAATTGACATATTACATTTCATCATCATCATCTCAGACGTAGGACGTCCACTGCTGAACATAGGCCTGTATTTTCCCCCAGAAATTTCTAAAAGGACCGGTTGGAAGCGGCCTGCATCCAATGTAAGGTCCTGTACCTTTGTAAGGTCGTCAGTCCACCGTGTCAGTGGATGACCTACGCTGCGCTTGCTTGTCCGTGGTCTCCACTCCGTAACCTTCCGGCCCCATCGGCCATCTGTTCTGCATGCTATGTGGCCTGCGCACTGCCACTTTAGCTCCAGTGTGTTGCCTTACAAAAGAGTCCATATGATGGTATCAGTAGGGCATGACACGCTACACTTTGACATCTTAATACACGAGTAGATAGATCCTGGAGTGATCAGTCCCAAGCTGTTTTATCCTCCAAGTAATCCGAAATTTTGTAATAACCTTTTTGACAGAGTTTAGTTTTAATAGTAATTTTTAAACTTATTAATAGGCAAATCTCCAATAACATTGGGAAGTTTATCATAGAATCGTGTACATTGTCCCATAAAATAATGACTTATTCTGTGGAGATGCGTTACATGTACGGATAGCTTGTGCTTATTCCGCGTGTTGATGGAATGGGCATCACTTCTTTTTTCAAAACTGTTCATGTTTTTCTTGACGTACATTAGATTTTTATAAATAAACTGATATAAACTATGATGATATAGACATATGTTATGTGCTTATCGTAAGTGTGAGATGTATTCGCCGTTGATATTGATTCCAGTGTGTTTTTAAGTATACATCCTCTTGTCTACACCCCGCAGCAACGGAATTTGTTTAGAACGCTGATCTAGTACTAGGGCGGTCACCGTAGTGATTTATAATGCCATCTGACAACATCGATGTACCGCCAGTCTATATGACATCTTTGCAGGGAGTCCAGAACAGACTCCAGAACGTTTGATACTCATATCATAAAATGTTTGTAGCTCTGTCACTTTGACTCTCTGTATGTTTGTTGATTAATTAGTAATTTTATATATTAATTATTTTTATCACGCATAAACAGCTGAACGATTTTGATTAACTAATTTCGTATTTGTTTAATTTCTCTAGATTTGTATTTGTTCTAGTTTTTACGTGTCTAAGTGATGGATTATTTCCCGTTAAATGTTCGTTACTGCGCACATTAAGTGTAGGCAAAGTGCATGTAATCATGAAACATTGATTTTGTGTTCTCGCTTTAGTAAAACGTGATTTAGGCAAGACAGTGACTTATTTATGGGAATGAGACTTCACTCTGAACTATTATTTAATAAAAAAGTTAGATTTAATTTTTTATTAACTTATCTTTACGAGTGGCAAATATGAAGAAGTAGGTACGCACACAATTATAAAATAACAACTACAACAGTTCGACTCGTCAGCGAGTTTGATAAAAAAAAAACCCTTCAACTTTGACACAACAGCACGGAAACATTACTTTCTAAAAATGTAAACTTTGGTTTAGCCAGCGTTAGTTCTTTAAAAATCATACAACAAAAACAACATAAACTGTTTATTTGTATTTTTTTTACTTACTAATTATATATATATTATAACTATTTCTTTATATTACAGGGTGCCCATCTCCCTACTCCTCCCGCACCTGAACCAATCCCGGAATACATTCAGCGCTCTTTGGAATACATCAGGGACCACCCCTACAAAGAACCAAAGGAATAAACTGTATATGACGTAGCATGAACAAATCGACCCAGTATAATGAAAATGGCTTTAAGTATTTTTTGTTGATTTCATGTTTTGTATATTTTTTTATAATTTAGACCAATAAATAATATAGAAATGTGTGCCGATATTATTGTTTTATTGGAGAACTTATAAAAAAAAACCGGACAAGTGCAACTCTGACTCACGTACCGACAAACCGCTTCCGTACAAACAACGAAAGGATAAGTAGGATTGTTGGATAACTTAACTTTTTTACCCAAGGGGCCAGAAGTAAAAGGGTGGGTTTTGTTTATAACTGGTACCTATTTGTGTATATATGTATGTGTGTTCATCTGTTTCCTTATAACTTCTAAACTATTTACAATAATTTGACAAATGAAGCGTCTTGTTTGTCTGCCGGTTATAGGCTGTGTGACGTCACATTACAATCAATAATAGCGCCCTCTTGGAGGGCACGAAGTCAAGAACAAAAGAAATAATTTGCCCTATCCCATCATATTGTGTGGTATCATTTAAAATGAAGGTAGTGTTTAGTACATCATATTTTTGTCAAACGTACCGTTTTCGAGGGATATCCCGTCAAGGCATATAACTACACACAAATCGGTAATAGCCATTGAGTTAGAATCCTATAGAGTCACAATCTACGATACGATGTCCGCGATGCCAAAGCGTTCGGTGTTTTTTTTTGAATTTATTATATTATATATTTATATTTTTCGAACGATATAATAACAATGTGTAGGTATGTAGAACGGTGCTCGGACATTTTGGTGCCTCGCATAGCAAACGAGTACGGAAGAGGGTAGACCGTTTCGTCTGCTCGTAAAACATTCACCCACCCGCAATTCCTCAGTTCATCCGTGATCATGGCACTTGCAACAGTGCCGAAATAACGGAAACTCTTAGAAAATGTACATGGTAATTATCCCGTTGATAATTTGAATACCTCTTATGTTTGTGACCATGATAGTTTAAAAAATTATAAATACAAGTTTATAAAAAATCATCGTGATTTTAATCATCAGTGTTGATTAACAAAATATTGAAAATAAAAACAGCGAGTGACAGTTTTGGAGTACCTAGAGATTACACTACTACATGTTGTATAAAACTTTTCAACGAACAGTTTTAGGTTATATTTTACTCACCTCTTTTGGCGCCCATGTTCTCGTTTCCAAGATTTTGGATTACGTGGAACGTATAGCAAATGAAATAGCGTGTACTCGTGTATATAGGTGTGTCCACGTGCAAGCATGTGATGAAAAGTCATTATGTAATTGCGATTTAAAAAAATGATAAGATAACATGAAAGAATAAGGTAGGATTATAATTAATACTCAGATAGTTCCATGTAAGTATAATGTTTGATACTAAACGCGGACGGTGTAACGGGACGCTACTTTACTTTTAACTTATATTCTAGACATGATATGTTCGGTTTTTCATTTGCGTTAGACATAATTAAGAATTCGTCTATCGTAATCTGTAATCCTGTTGAAACTCCGCTCACGTCTGGAGAACACGCGGCCGATTGGTTTCCAACAGCTTAATTAGACTTTTAGTAAGTTCCCCGCGAATGAAGTCATTCTCTTATTTGGAAAAGTTAGAGAGCTTTTGCCGGAAAGTTTGTCAGCTTTGAAACTCTAGAATTTCCGATTTCATTTGCTGGGTACGATTCAGTACGGAATGGTGTGAAAGTAGTTTGTGAGATAAAACCTGTGGTCAATTACTTCGTAAAGTTGGTAAAGACGTATAAGATCTATTAAATATTATTGTAAATATTTTTAGCATGATTGTCCGCAATGAGCTTTAAATTTTTATTACGTTTTCAAACTACACAGTTACATAGCGTGTGCGCGTGCATTAGACAGATTGTGTATATAAATAACTTTCACACTCTCACACCCTACAATAGGATTATTTGGCACATGTGTTGGCAGGGCAAACTGACCCAACCGGCTAGTCAAATAATTATAATTACGAGACTTCGCAATAAATTGAAAAATACATCATCGGGGAATCATTTGGTTTGAGTCATATTTTCGTTTAAAATTAAGTTCTAAAATTTACGTATTAATTTACCTATAAAATTTTATGCTATTCATTGCATAGCGGTTTTTTATTTTATTAGTTTACGATACAAAACAAATTGCAATATTGGTTGTCCTATAATGGTTTGTGTTATCCTTAAATTATTTGTATCCGTTCATAACTTGTTCGAACGATCATTGTTCAAGATCAAACTGGATATAAAGCACAGACACGATATTTTAGCCATTCGGCGAGAGGAGTAGCGGTGTGCAAAAACATGGTCTGTTCATGTTAGTAAACACGTAATGGTAAAATGAACTAATTGTGGTTCCGGCCGCTGTTATTGAAAGCTAGTCGTCATTCGAAGCGTTACCAAATTTAATTTTGACCGCGTCATCATTGACTATCAAGTGAAATAGTGATCAATTGTTAGTTCATATGAATACAGCAAAATAGCCAAGTGCGAGAAGTAAGTGCGCACTAAGGTTTCGCATTAAGGGTTAAGGTAAGAGTTTTGTAAGACCTTTTATTTGACCGCAGAACAGCTCGAGTCGTCGACTATTAAGCTCTCTCCGATCGGTACGATCCTTTGACATTTCGTAGAGATGTTGGATCCTATATCTTCTACCATATCTAATGTTCTGTTCTGTTAGTCTAATGTTAATGTTCAGAGCGTGATATTCCACCCATTTTATGTCGAAATTCAGAAATTGCCGCAGAAACGCACAGTAGTGGTCTGACCGTGCGTTTCTGCGGCAATTTCTGTCTCGGACTGCCACATGGAAGCGGCTGCTATTGGATGTATTTCTAAACCGATAGGGACCCTTTAAAAAAGAGAATATTCTCTTCTTAAATACCGGCAATGCACCCTCGCGACCGCTGGTGCTGTGAATGTCTGTGGGAGACGGTTCACTTACGTTTCACTTACCAGGCCAGTCAGCCGCCAGCTAGTTTGCCGTCCTCGCTCATAAACAAAGTTAAAACCATATTTCGATATTATACTTTTCTTTGTTTGGAACATAATGTCGTAACCAGGCTTACGTTATGTGTATGTAATATAACAAAATTATAATTTGCAAACGTAGCACTCGTACGAATTGTACAAAAAACATGATCACACTGATTTATTATGCTAGAATTAAATAAGTATTAACTATAAATGCACACATTTATATTTTGTTTAAAGGTCACTCGACTTGTTGCAAATAATAATATATAAATAACATCCAAAGACAAAATATCACCGATGAGATTATTAAATTGACACAGACGTAATCGTAATTTTTGGTCTAGATATCAAGTAGTCGCTTAAATTCAATGCCACCTCGTCTATAAAAAGTTTGCAAAACCAACTAAGATAAAATAGCCAGTTAAATTATGTAAGCAAACCAGGTGTACCAGCTTTATGTGAATGAAATTGAATGATCAATTCTATTATGACCATTAAAACCTCTAAGAAATCAGAAACATTAATGTATAATAACCTGACTATTCCATCAAAGGTCATTTATTTATTTATTTATTATTACAATTTGCTTACACACTTACAGCTACGCCAAGGCGTGTGACAAGCCAGTATATTGTCATTGGTCATCATGCGGCCACACAACAAAAACACAAAAACACGACACAATAGAAATTTCATTGTTATAATGTAACGACTCTTGAAGGGCTATGGAAGTAGCCATTTTATATGTGCTTTAATTGATTTAACATTTGCATTGTACCCAGCGACCTTTGCGCCATCAAAGCGAATCTAATGACTTATTATACCTATATCGAAATCGGTTTAGCCGTTGAGTAGTTATAGAAATAATCAACAAAAAATATAATAATGTAGAAATTAATCAACAATTTATTGATAAAAGGTTTATGTTCAATATAACTCCTCAGCTGGCTTAGTCACATGCGGTGATCCTCGTGGGCATGCTGAGAATCAAGTTATCCAGCATTTCTTGGGGTAACCTGTCCCATTCTTGAATAGCGGCTTCCCTGAGCTCTGGCACTGTCTGGGGACGTGGGATATATATGTATTTGAAAATATAATGTATTTCCGTAAAAAAATACATAAATATAAGTTGAATAGTGAACACCACACTTTTAATACTAGAAATACAAATAGGATAGCTGTACCTAGTTTTAGACTTACGAAGACTAATAAGTCACTCCTAAGAAATTGTGTGCGTTTTTACAATAAAATCCCAAAACACATAACTGAGCTCACAGAGGGCAAATTCAAGTTGGCTGTAAAAAAACGTTTTAATAAAAAAATCTTATTATACAGTTCGACATTATATAGAAGATAAAGATGCTTGGAATATTCCACTTCTGGCAAGCTGTCACTCTGCCACCCATAAAATATAATATTTGTAGTACCTAAGTAGACACATTGTAAACATCTATATAAAAATAATGGCCCCGAGTTTCTTGCCGCTTCTTCTCAGTGGGCTATATATATTTTGGAACGCGGCGGTAGAGTCTTTAAAGTACATTATAACGAAAAGTAGACGTTCATAAGTGCGTTTTTGATGCCTAAATTGAATAAATGATTTTGACTTTGACTTTGCCTTTGGCTGACGGTTTCAAACAGCTCGCTTAAGGACATCCCACGCGCGCTCTATTAGGTTTAAGTAAGGAGAGCCTGCAGGCCAGTCCAACCTTGTGATGTCGTATGCTCGGTTAGCAGCATTGACTCGTTGAGCCCGATGGGCGGGCGCATTATCATCGACCATTACAAATCGGTGCCTATGGTTTACTCGCGGAATGGATTGACAAACCTGACTAACTAAATAGACGAATAAATCATAATATAATTTACCGTAAGTAACAAAGAAGATTTCGATTTTTCAAAGTGATCGCACACTTTTTTATGTGTGTACAAGCTCATAAACCGCTATTTTGGGCTTCGTTGCAGTCGAATAATTACAGTTGTGTGTGGTTGTATATCGACGACGTGAAGTCGAGCGCTTACGGTCTAGTTTGTTTACACTGCTGGATTGCGAGCATGTATTGTCGATAGGATATAATTGTACAGTAATAGACAAAGTTTTATCTATCGTATTGACGTGATAGCTATATCAAGCGCGGGCAGTCGACGGTGGGATTGGACGGGGTTACTCTCTAATTTTATCCTATCTTATCCTGTTGAGAATCCATGCTCGCAGTGCTTCTCTGGGTGGTCGGCAATAATATTTTTAGATCAACTTTTAGTCCAAGGTGGCCTTTGTAATATTGGTCTTAAAACATAGTATATGGCATGCATAGGGCACAGAGGGATAGTATGTAACAGTCATCAGGTTACCACAGAACAAGCTCTACCTGATTAGTTGCTCTACCTAAATTGGTACATAAATAATACACAGACTGTCACAGTTATTTATAAGTTTATTATATTATGCTTAAACCTACAATTTGTATAATTTAATTATCTGCAAGCCAGTTTACTTTTCAGGAATTCAGTTTACACCTCTTATGACAGTTGGTTTATCGTAACTGATAACCCGTTATTCTCGATCCCTGTGAGGGTGGGGGTGAGTTTTCTGCGATGAACTTTAGAGCGCTGAGGATGGCATCGGGAATGGGGGGAAAAACGGACAGATGAGAACACTGGAAAGACAATGTGAGATTAAATAATCGATATTCATAACCATCTGAGATATAGGTACAAACAAATATCTATCATCATCATCATCTCAGCCGTAGGACTTCCACTGCTGAAGATATGCCATAAAATATCATTAGTCTCGCTAAAATTCAAAATTGCTTGACCAATTAGATATTTTTTTCTTTTGTTCGCTCTAATACAAGGATGGTAAAAATACCATAAACATCACCACACAGGTGAAACTGTGGAGTGCCGACTGTCAAAAGTTGTGTAAAAGTATGAAAACTGACAATAACCAAGATGTTGCTCTTCGTTAATGTTCAAGTTTCAGTTGTAAGAGGCCAAAAATAAACTAATAAGCTTAGTTGCTTAGCAACATAAAGAATCACATATTATGTGCGAGGACCTCTCACACACCGTCATTTGTTGCCGTCGCGTCGGTTAGATCTGATATAATGGGAAACTATGAGAACAACATTATATTATTATCTAGTCATAACATGACTGACCGAGCAAAAAATTTCAAAGCATAGCAAATCAAATCAAATCATAAAACAATCATGTGGATTAGAAAATCAGAGCCTTCAAAAATGCTAGAAACATATAATAATATCATAAATACTAGAATAGCAAGTGAGTAGGCGGGTGTATATTATGTTTGTTACTCTCTCACGCAAGGCGGGCACTAGAAAGTGGCCTACCACCATGCTGTCGATTTTATTACGACGTTACCTTCACTGAAATCTCAAGGCAATCGATCCCGCGGCCGTGGCGTTGGCGGACGACCCTCATAGCCCATGTGCAATCGTCGGAACTGTAACTAATAAATTGAAACTATATTAACTTAATTATTAAATTTAAATCATCATTGATGACTGAAATACCATCAGGCATTTGTTTAAACAATAACTTGTTACTTCTTCACGCTGAAATAGTTCAACAGATTTGGATGAACTTCGGAATGTAAATAGTTTATACTCTGAATAAAAACATTTCCAACAGGCGATTCCCAAGAGATTCCGTTATTATATATTACTAAATTACATGCGGTCAAATCCATGGGCAGCAGCATATCGTCTTATCATTAATAGAATATCTGGTCGTATACCATCTTGGTGGCATGAGCGCTCTTTAAAAGTTATTTTATTTTTCCTTGAATTGATGACGCAATACTAAGCCCTTGACTCGAGTTAGAGTGACAGATGTTTGGAGTAATATTTAACGATATGGAGGAATTATGACTATTAATCAAAAGGTCATAAATAATAAATTAGGTAAAATATCATAGAGATTTATCACCTGGGGCTGGAATCCGTTTCATCAGCTTTGTAGATCGTCAGGGTTGGGGTCCATCAGAGGCGACGAATGAAGAATACCCTGGACTTCGAGAGACGGGTACTCCTGAAAGTCACAGTTCAATTATTAGGTTGTTACTAATCATCGTACATTGTTACCAAAAAAAGATAATGTATATAGATAGAAAAATCAACTGCGCCATAATTCTCATCAAGCTATAAATCTTAAAAGTGTGTTTTTCTTATTACTGTTTGTTGTTATCACCCTTACCAGCCAGTGAAACTGTTACTCATGCATGATTACAACCTTCAAGTAGAGCTAGCATGTAGCTAGGAAACGGACACTTTATCCCGGTATATTAGTAAAGCACATATGTTTATTTTACTATACAAAATTATGAAACAAATAAATGCGTCCCAGATCACAAGCTAGGTTATACAAATTGTGAGACCACACCGCTGGTTTGCACCAAAAATCATTATACATGCAATGTTTTAAACTTGTTTGACATAATTAATATCACAACTTGTTTTGTTGAGGTTTGTGTGCCCAATGAAGAAAACTGTAGAGGTTTTTGAAAAGCTTTCTGAATATGTTACGGTCAATGGTCGCACTGAATAATAAAGTGACATTAACACGTTTGTCCATAGATTTGTCAGGATTAGCGTTCGCACTGTCGTCGTTTCTGAATCATCAACGTGTTGTGTGATCCAATCCTTCCAAAAAAAAGGGGAACGAATGACCATGAAGAATCTTGCTTCGGGTTGACAAAGGTAAAGCAGTGCTCCCCAGCACTACTTTACCCCCCCCCCCCACATTGCTGCACCCCCTAACAGTGGGGGTCAGTAGCCGTGGCTAGGGGTCACCACAGTGAAGCCTGTAACCAATAGGCCTGCCAGTAATGGGAGATAGCTGGTGGGCTCGAAGAGGTGCTGCTCCTCTTCCCATGTGTGGGTTCGCGGTCATGTACGACAGCGTTCCCGCCATAAACGGCAGTGATGGACACCGCAGTGTTTCAGTGGGTATGCTAGGGAGACTTCCATATACTCCATAGGGAACCACCGTGCTCCCCCCGGGACCGGTGGTACCCATAAGGGATTTTACTGAGACAAAAAAGAAAAAGCAGTGCTGTGCAGAACGTTAACGGTCCAGTGAAACTGTTATCAAAGTCAAAGTCAAAGTCAAAATCATTTATTCAATTTAGGCATCAAAGACGCACTTATGAACGTCAACTTTTCATTATAATGTACTTTAAAGACTCTACCGCCGCGTTCCAAAATATATAGAACCCACCGAGAAGAAGCGGCAAGAAACTCGGGGCCATTCTTTTTATATGGATGTTTACAATGTTTCTACTTAGGTACTACAAATATTACATTTTATGGGTGGCAGAGAGACAACTTGCCAGAAGTGGAGTATTCCAAGCATCTTTATCTTCTATATAATGTCGAACTTTATAGTAAGCTTTTTTTATTAAAACGTTTTTTACAGTCAACTTGAATTTGCCCTCTTTGAGCTCAGTTATGTGCTTTGGGATTTTATTGTAAAAACGCACACAATTTCCTAGGAATGACTTATTAGTCTTCGCAAGTCTAAAACTAGGTACAGCTATCCTATTTGTATTTCTGGTATTAAAAGTGTGGTGATCACTATTTAACTTATATTTATGTAAATTTTCACGAACATACATTATATTTTCAAATACATATAAGGAAGGCAACGTTAATATATTGATTTCTTTAAATAAATTTCTCAAAGATTCACGGGGACCCATTTTGTATATAGCTCTAATAGCACGTTTCTGAAGGATAAATATGGTCCCTATATCATAGCAATATCCCATATGACATTACGCTGTGGAAATGTGCAAAATACACTAACCGAACCGTAGAAGCATATGTTAGCTCTCTTATTTTACGTACTGCATATGCAGCAGAACTGAGTCTCCCAGACAGGGCATTTATATGAGGACCCCATTGTAATTTTGCGTCAATTTAAATGCCTAGGAAGACTGTTTCCTTGTCCATTACGAGTTTAACTCCATCAAGCGTAACGTTGGACTCCAAATATGGAACAGTAGGCAAAGAAAACTTCAAACATTCTGTCTTTTTTGAATTCAGAAGTAAATTATTAGTTGAGAACCATTAAGAGATACTAGATAGAGCGTTGTTTACTTGAATTAGTGTGCTATCTTTCCTATCTACTTTAAAAATCAGAGATGTGTCATCCGCAAATAAAACAATATCACAAAGATCCTTGGCCATAAGTGGCAAGTCGTTAATGTAAACTAAGAACAAAAAAGGCCCTAAAATGGACCCTTGTGGAACACCCATTTTAATTATAGATCCTGAAGATGTTACACAATTTATGCCAACCTTTTGCATCCTGTGAGATAAATATGACTCGATGACATCAAGCGCAGCTCCACGAATACCATAATGGAAAAGCTTTCGAATCAGTTTACGGTGTTCCACATAATCAAATGCTTTAGAGAGATCACAAAAAACACCAATAGCATCATGTGAGCTCTCCCAAGCCTTTAAGACATACGTTATTAACTTCACACCGGCATCCTTAGTTGATCTTGTTTTCATGAAGCCGAACTGATTTTCGTGCAGTATTGAATGCTCGTTGAAGTGCGCCAAAAGTTGTTTGAGCATATTTTTTTCAAAGATCTTACTCAAAATTAGTAGTATAGATACTGGTGTATAATTTGAGGGGTTTGTTTTCTCTCCAGCCTTAAAAATTGGAGTGATTCTACTATATTTCATTAAATTAGGAAAGATACCGCTATCTATACAAAGATTAAATAAGCGGGCCAAAATAAGACCCATAAAACTAATAATTGGCTCTTTAATTTTTACTGACATTCCCCATAAGTCTTCAGTATTCTTTATATTTAAGCTTTTGAACGTTTTTATAATTTCGACAGTTGAAGTATATTCAAAAGAAAAACTGGGTACTTCGTTCGTGAAATTAGCTTTGAGAATAGCTTCTGATGCATTGGGGCAAGAATTCAGTGACTTGGTGACTTCTAGAGGTAAATTACAGAAGAAATTATCAAAAGTATTTGCTACATTTATTGGTTCTGAGACAGTCTGATTGTTAATTACAAGGTCTCAGTATTTATAGTCTTCTAAACTTTTTTTATTTTGTTATTCGATTTCCGAATTTTATCTCTAATAAACAAAGCTTTAGCACGCATACAAACAGTTTTAAATAATTTTGAATAAGTTTTGACATAGTTATGGAAAACTTTATCAGATGTCATAGTTTTTTTATGATATAACTCATACATGGTATCTCTACTTTTTCGAATACCTCGAGTAGCCCAGTCACCAAAAACTAACTTCCCAGTTGTACATATTTTAACCTTTGGACAAACTTCATTGATCTCGGTACTAACTAAAGATAATAATTTATAATAATAATCGTTAGGGTCCTCTTCCGAAAGATTCGCGATGCAAAGTGAATGAAGATGAGTGTGTCTTAGGTAGGCGTGTATTCACATCGGCTCTGTGTTTACAGAATTATTAAAATTATATAAGTGCTAAATTCTAGAAGAATACATAGTGGAACACCTTTTTTATGAGTGCAAGTGTTATCTACACAAAGTAACGCCTTAAACAAACAGTGATAGTGAAAAACTAAAAATTGCATCAGTTACCAAATCATGTTAAATCATGTCGTTATTAATCACTGGATCACAATCATAAGTTATATCACTGTGTACTGTATTTGCTGTGCAATTTTAGTGATAAATCTAGGAGAAACTGTGAATAAACGTTATAGGACTTATTTGGTTTTCATAACATCGAAACGACAATTTTGTCATTTGAATTTGTGTGACATTAGCGTGACATGACAATCAATGTGGCCATAACTAAAATACCTAATTGTTGATATAAGCGCCACCTTATGACCAGGAGCAGAACTAACATCACACTGCCATCTATTAACGGTCTACTAAACTACTTTCGACGATGAGTTACCGAGATAACATAACACACAGACGCATGCGCACATTATCGGAATTGCGCAAAAATGAATCAGATATGAGCGTTGATAATCTAGATGTCACTAGTAGTAGCCTTCCAGATTTATCTATTGACACTAATGAACAAATCAACAAATTACTCCAAAAAAATGAGGAGCTACAAACAATTATACATAGTGCACATTCAGAAAATGAGCGACTGTCACTTGAAAATAGAGAATTAGCAAGATGTAACATTGAGCTACAAAAAAAATGATTTACTCAAGAAAATTACTAACAGCCCAAACAAACGATCTCCATCATGTACACCATTGAAAAATAAGAAAACTATGAAAATACTGCATAAATCCACTCAAACAGTTGCTACCATGCACCAGCAAATAAATGTTTCATCCAAAAAACAGCAAGAAACACAAACAAATTCAATAAATAAAACAAGTAAAGAAACCCAAGCAAACTTTGTACCAGAAAATAAAACTTATAATATTACCAATATTGCGAAAAGCTATCAAAATACAAGGAATAATTAATCTGAAAATGAGACCCAGAAACCGAAGATATGCTTAATCAGTAATAATAAACAAAATAAGGTATTGTCAATAACAGAAGATATTATGCAGAATCAATTCAATTTTTGTCATTATTTAACCCCTAATGGTAATGTGAAACAGTTATTAAAAGGACTTCATACAAAATTGACTAATTTTACAAGAGAAGACTATTGTATCATATTAATCGGTGACGAAGATTTACAGGAATCACATGAAAACCTCAAAATAATTACACACATCAGAGAAATATTACAAGATATAACTTATACAAATATTATATTTTGCACACCATCCTATCAATATGGATATAATAGAGACACAATTAACCAAGTGATACAGAACTTTAACAATCTCTTAAGCGAAGACGTACATACCTACAATTATGCCCACCTGATTGATACAAATCGCCCCCTAATCTACGGCTACATCATGTTCCATATGAAATCGGGAAAAGTAAACAATAATGGCTTACGTGCAATTTTCCAATATATTGTTACATGTATACAGAAAATTAAAAAAGTTGCAAATATGTATTATACCTGCTCGAATAACAAATTAATTGAATGTGAAAATGAACAATTAACAAACCAGTTTTTTCTTGAATAATAACATCTATATTCTTCATCAAAATATCGCTGGACTCGGAATCGGATTTGTTATCAATTTGCCTAGAAGAACTACTGGAACGTAATAAAGAGATTGACGTCTTGTGTATCACAGAACATTTTATCATGAAAGGAGATGAACACAACATTACCATTCCAAACTATACATTAGCCTCATGCTTTTCCCGGACAAACAGCAAACGTGGAGGCTCTTGCATTCTAATAAGGAAGCAACATAAATGGTTGGAATTAAGAAATATATCAGATTATTCAAAATTAGGTATTTTTGAGTATTGTCCTGTAGAGTTATTAAACTATAATGTAGCTATATTGTGTGTATACAGGGTACCTACTCGTAAGTTACAATATCTTGAAATATTTATGGATAGTCTAAGAAAGGTATTGCATGAGCTGACAAAAAGAAGTAATACTAATATCATAGTAGCAGGTGACTTTAACATAAATATACTTAAAAAGAATAATATCACTCTTGACTTTGAATGTTTGCTTCTGAACTTTAACTTAAAACTTTCTTTGAGACAGCCTACAAGGATAAAAAGCCAGACATGCATAGACAATTTTGCGCATAATTTTAATAACCTATGTTCTGCTGAGGTCATTGAACTTGGTCTATCAGACCATACAGCCCAATTGATTAAATGCCCTGTCAAAAATATTGCAACTTCTAAATATTGGCGGGTTAAGAGACGTGACTTTTCAACAATCAACATTACTAAGTTTCAAAAATGTATGGGTAGTTTGAGTTTTGCTGACATCTATAATGAAGTGGACCCTAATATTGCGTATGAAAACTTTATTGACATTTTTATATTCTTTTATGACTTGTGCTTTCCCAATAAATTTGTGACTATAAAAATAATGAAACCTGTTCGGTGGATATCACGTGGAATTAAAGTGTGTAGTAAGAGAAAAAGAAAACTTCTCTGGCAATATAGGAAAAAACCTACAAACACTAATAAATTAAAATATAAATTATACTCAAATAAATTAAAACAAATAATAAAACTTACCCAGAAGGCACAAAATAATCATAAGATTAATTGCTCTACAAATAAGGCGAAAATGACATGGTTTATCATTAATAGTGCCAAGCAAAATTTACCCAGAGGATACATTGATAAAATAAAAATTGACAATAAAACAACTACAAAACCATTTGACATAGCCAATTCATTTAATAATTTTTTTGTGGATAAAATTAAACCAACTGACCAATACGATTTAAATAACAAGACATTTATATTACCCCAAAAAAACTCTATATTTATACAACCATCTCTACCAGAGGACATACTAAATATTATTACATCATTAAATAATACAAATAGTGTAGGCTACGATGGTATCTCTACCAAAATATTAAAATCTGTAGCTAACATGGTATGTGAGCCTCTTAGTTTTATAATAAACTTGTGTTCAGGAATATTTCCAGATAGATTAAAAGTTTCGGTAATTAAACCTTTACACAAGAAACAAAGTAAAGAACACATGGAAAATTACAGACCAATCTCTCTCATTTCTGTCATATCTAAAGTATTCGAAAAGTATTTGTATAAAGTCTTCTACAATTATTACGAACAAAAAATTTTTTTTGTATGGAACAAAAAGGATTTAGACAAAGTAAAACTATAAATATGGCAATTTATGAATTTTTGCAACGAGTAATAACAAAAGTTGATAAAAGAATATGCACCATATTCTGCGACATGACCCAAGCATTTGATTATGTTAGACATACCACTTCATTTCAAAGGCTTGAAGCTTATGGTATCAGAGGTAACGCTTTACAATTAATAAAGTCATATTTAGAGAACAGGCGGCAATATACACAAATAAATAGTATAAATGTCAAAACAAAAATTGAAGAAACCTATACATCTAACGAGCGTACCTCACACTTCGGCGTACCACAAGGAAGCGTGCTAGGACCGCTTCTATTCCTAGCATACATTAATGATCTTCCAAATGCCACCAATCAACCTATTGCACTCTTTGCAGACGATAGTGCCGTGACCATAGAATGTGGCAATATTGACTCATATAAAATTTACATTGATGTAACTCTCAGACATATTACATGGTTAAATAATAATAACTTAAAAATTAATTTGAATAAAACAAAAATAATTCACTTTAGACAACGCGATAATTATACTCAATCTGAACCAGACATCACATATGAAAATAATGAAATTGAAAAAGTTGACTGATCGCGCCAAAGGCGCGACGTCACCTCAAGGAATGCACTCCGCCCGCACGTCCCGCCGTCGCTGTACTGTAGCTGTCAAAACTACGAGCAGGCGGCTGAAGGGCAGCGGATACAGTAACCTTTTCGGCGCCGTCGCGTCCGCACGGCGTAATCGGCAACCGTCATCAGCATAAACCCTCGCGTTACGCGTCAGGCCAGAGTGACCTTTAGGGTGTGTTCGGCACGGCCACACACCACCTCCTAAATCAGCCCGTGTTTACGCGTAAACCAGTGCACAACCAATAGAACACTACAAGGACATTATACCTACAAGTGAACAACAGTTCTTCAGCCCCTTCAGCACGACGTCCACAGCAGGACGCCTCCACAGAGGAACTCAGGTCATCAGCACCCATCAGATCCAGAGTCTCCCGACATCCCGATTGGAAACCAGGTACCTTCAAACCTTCCCTAACTACCGTATGGTTGCAGAACAATCTGCTTAACCATATTTTCCTACGAGCGCGGATATCCGGCAACATATTCTTTCGCTGCCGGAAAAAAGAACCAGTGCTATCACCCCCTAATTCCTTTAATACAGTCCATTAAATCTCCCCTTAAAATAAACTACTTCTTATTGATTTAATTTAAATCCCTTCCGTCATACAAATCACCTACTTAACTCAGGTATTTGCTTATCAAGCTAAAATCGCCGAGTTATTAGAAGCTTCTAGAAAAGTGAACCGGCCGGGCGATTTGCTAGACGAAATTGACCCGTCCAGGCACCTTTATCGTTGTTCGTTTGACACTCACGCGCCACAGAATAAACCACAGTACTGCAGATAATCGCGTTTGACAACAAGCGTTCGTGACTAATTAACGACGGCCGGTAAATTGCAAGCAGCGGTGATTAAGAAATGCGCTCCGATACGATTGTTTATTAATTGTTTGCAAGAAAGTCTAATTGAAAATCTTAGGCTAGGTACTAGTACCTACCTACGCCAGGTACTTGTTGATTTTAATTATAAAATTATACTAAGTACTGTTAGAAGAGCTACTTGTGCTCGTGATTATCATGAAATAATTAATGTAAGTTAATTGTTTACATTTAAGAAATCAGCACAAACGTCTTAGGGTTCCGTACAGAATCTACGTAAATAACATAACGAAATTTACGGATTATAATTAATTAATTAAGTAATTAAACCCTCAGCTCACATAAGGTTTGGCACACGCGTTAATAATTTAGGCGTTATTTTAACCGACTTCCGAAAAAAGGAGGTGCGGAATTTCACCTACGATTAAATATTTTAATATTTTTATTTCTTTTTATTTTTTCTTGCGTCCTTGTGCCTGACTTCGCCTTCGACACGTTAACGATGCCTTCAAAATCACAGGTAGCCAGGTTTAGGGAGGAACAGATCGCTATTGTTAAGCTTAATTTGGAAGCGTTATCATTGAAGGCAAGCAAATCCAGGCATTATAGCCCAGAATTCGATGCCAGAACATCTGGCGTAAGAGTGACTCGTGATAAATTCGACGCGGCGTATTACATTATATTAGACACCGACGATTTATCAGACGAACAGGAAAAATTCTACATCGAGCAGTATGAAAGGACAATAGACGCCTACTACGAGATTCTCGTTGTAGAATTAGAACAAAAAACATGGTCATCAGCTCCCACTGACGATGTAAAAACAGAGCAAATTAAAGCGAACGTCACAGCGCCACATACGGTAAACTCGGTCATCCCCCTAACTGAGTTACCAAGGTTTACCTCACAACCCGCGCGCCCTTCGCCATCAGCTCAGCAGGTATCGAACCCGCAGCCACAGTGCTATGCGCAGGTTTCGAACCTGCACCCTCTCAGCTTCGCGCCTATACCCGCGCGCTTCTCACCATCAGCTCAGCAGGTATCGAATCTGCAGCCTCCGCACTATGCGCAGGTTTCGAACCTGCAGCCTCCGTGCTATGCGCAGGTTTCGAACCTGCACCCTTTCAGCTCCGCGCCTATACCCGTGCGCTTCTCGCCCCCACTTCAGCAGGTTTCGAACCCGCAACCTCCGCGCTATGCGCAGGGTTCAAACCCACGACCTTTCAGCTCCGCGCCAAGACCAAAACAGGGATCGAACGTGCAACCTCGCTATGGTGACAACCATTGCCACCCATGGTGTAATGTAAAGGGTCACAAGCCTCGGGTATGTACCCGATACTACGCACCACCAGTGCATTTATTGCCGGTACAACAGCGCGAGGTACCACGGCGCCGTCCCTCACCTGATACGGGCCAGATGGTGTACTCCCGTCGTACTCCACCGCGCACTACCTCGCGTTCTTCACCGCCGCCTATGCAATGACTAGGACGGCACATTCAGCACATATCCACTCAGCCCACAAAGAATCAGCACATATCCACTCAGCCCACAAAGAATCAGCACATATCAGCTTAGCTCATAGCTAATCAGCACAAATCTCAGCACGCAGATAATCAGCACACATTTTACCTGCCCACAATTATTCAGCACACACACACAACACGACGACAAACTGTCGTCGCAAACACCTTAAGTCAGCCAGGCGCGGACATTCTGCACTCACCCTTACGCCAGCATTTCTGGACGTTATCAGCTCGTCGCATTATGCGACATCGAGTATACAAATGTATACATTGTTTACGTTTCCGCGCTAAACCCAAAGCCCCGTACATGGCCGACCTACCCGCCGACCACGTGATTGTTCAGCTCGTATTCAGCAAAGTCACAACGTTATTTAGATATCGCACCCTGAGAACAAAAGTGACTCAACTCAAAATTGCCAATTTTTGGGAATAGGCGAAAATGTGTCCGTCGTATTAAGCATTTTCTGTTCATTTTACAATAACACTAAAACATGGTAACAAAAGTTATGAATTTCTGTTGAAATATATTGTTAGACTTAATAGCTTTAGATACATTATATAGTTTTTGCAAAAAAATATGATTTTCCCATATAAAATAACGTTTAAAAAAAACTTGGATTACTTGGTCACTTTAGCATTAGAAGTTTTTTATTTCTACAGACCTTTTTATGTAATGGTCTGTTCATTTCTATCATTGCTTTAAAAAAGATGTTTTTTTCTAAAAATAAGTCAGTTTTATTCTTAAGATTTTGTATATTTTTTCAAAAAAGCTAAATGAAACAGTGAAGTATGTGTTAAGTGTCAATTAATAAATCACTCCTTAGACATTATAGGAATCAGTAATAATCACAATAAAAAAAAAGTATCAAAATCGTGTCATAAAGTGGTAGGAAACCAAACATTTACGTAAGTAATTCTTAAATATTATAACGAAACATAATCAATATCACTCTTCTGTAACACTAATAAAGTATTTATCCAAATCAACAATATTTATTTTTTATTTTTTTTTGTCCCGGGGAAATCCTTTATGAATACCACCTACCACGGGGAGGGAGGTGGTTATGTGGGAGTCCGTATACCTACCAAAACCCCGGGGTGTTCCGTCACTGCCGTCTTCGGCGGGAACGCGGGACAGATTTTCCACACGACCGCGAACCCGCCGTGGCTGTCCGTTGCCGGACCCTTCTCTTCGCGGCACGCCAGAAAACATGGCGCGCCGCAACTGCCTCGGAGACCAAACTCGCCAACAATGGGCGCCAGACTTCCCCGTGTCTGGATGCCCTAGGTCTCCCTGCGGTGGGTCGGATATGTGGCCCCACCGCCTGCTACGTCAGCCACAAGGGATAGCCCCCCCGCGACCCCACCTCCTCGAGTCTGCACCGAGCGCCCGGACCCCACCTCTTCGAGCCTGCACCAAAGTGCCCGGGCCCCCCTCCTCGAGCCTGCGCCAAAGCGCCCGGGCCCCACCTCCTCGAGCCTGCGCCAAAGCGCCCGGGCCCCACCTCCTCGAGCCTGCGCCAAAGCGCCCGGACCCCGCCACTCCTATGTGGACTTGGCGGCCAAAGCCCATAGGAGCGGCCCGCCTGAGCCGGCCAGCGCACCCCAACGCCGGCGCGGCCCCTGGGTTCCTCTTGGCTTCACCGTGGTGTACCTAGCCACGGTTACTGAGCCCCCCCGCCACGTCAATGCGAGAACCCTTCGGGGGGGATCCAAATCAACAATATGCCTTTACTAGCACTAACTTATCAGTTTAACATAGTAGTACTAGTACAGTCTTGTAGTTATAGTTCGGTAGTATTACCTAATCAAATTTTAATTAAACTCTGCTTAATACACTAACTCAGACAAACCTAACAATGAGACCTTCTGTTTTCACTGGTTTAAATAACTAATTCTTAAATTTAACGAAACATAACCAATATAAAAATAAAAATAGTTATTTAAAGTATTTAAATCAAATCAACAACAGTATTAATAGCATAACTTATCTATCAGTTTACCACAGTAACAGTATTGTGGTTATAATTCAGTTGTACTTAATCAACTTATTAATTTTAATTAAACTCTGCTTATTACACTAATTCAGACTTAACTTTTTGGTACAGCATATTTCTTTAAAGCTTGTTATTTTAATATCTCTTAATAGGTAATTGTCGTATGTGTCCATGTTCTATTATTTTAATTAAAGTTCCTCACAAAGTGTAAATACTAGGTATAAAAATTTTTCTGACTAAATCTTTGAGATCCCTTTTTTTATTTTCTTTTAACTCAAGTGCATGCTCATACAGCTGTTCAATTACAATTACATTGAACCCCATCATTTTTTTACGTTTATTGCGCATGTCGATTTGAGAAAACATCTCATCGGAGTATGATATTTTATAATAAAAGTGGAACATCTCCGCTTTGTCAAATTTCAGTACTTTAAGATCATTCCACAGTATTGTTTCTTTATGGAAGTTTTCCTTGAAGTTGTATCCCCACAGCTCTTGAAGTAGTTTGAGATTTAAGAAGAATTCATAATTAACTTCTTTGACTATGAAAGGTTGTCCAGACTTCCGAGCGTTTTTGATCAAGGTAGCAAATTGAACAGGTATGTATATAGGCCCTGCTTTTTCGTTCTTTTAAATTTCCTTTTCAATTAAGCTTTGCACATTATCCGCTTCATTTTGGGTGTGCCCTTTTATAAGATACTTATGGGTTATACTTTCGATGTTATCGAAATAAGCGACAGCATATGAATATAGGCTAGCAATAACTTTATTTTTGTTCTGCCCAGTGCAATTGTCAGAGTAAAATGTTACATGTAAATTTTTATCTGCGTTGTTTGCGCTTAGGGTTCGTAAGTAATCGAAAATACATGAACCTATTTCATTGGCTCCCCTTTGTCCCTGGGTCTCGTCCCAAAAATAACAGTAAACGTCTCCGTAAGACTTTTTAAAATCTTCTCCATTTTTTAATTCTGTAATTGTGAAATCAAGGCAGTTTATTTTTGAAGAATAGTAAAAATAACTTGAACTGGGACATAACATGACGGACTGTAAATCATAAATAGCGCAAATGTGGGTCTCGTCAATGTTTCGACGGTCCGTCCGTTTTTCCGTCTTTTTCTTTTTCTTTGAGGTGTTTATCATAGTTCGATTTGAGCAGTGTTTTAGTACTTTCAGGAGCAAGTTCATACGCAACACACGTTTCACACCTGTCTTTTTTCGGCTGAAAAAAACTTATATTGAATTCTTTATTAAAAGTATTCAAGTATAACCAATAGTCGCACTGTGGCAGACTTTTTTCTTTTTGAAAATTGTTAAAATCAGTCCAGAGGTCCCTTATAGTTTTACTGTCAGAAATGTACTCTCTATTTGTAGTCGCTCTTAAATAATGGGATTCTACCCTCGGTATCGACTCTATGTGGTTCCTGATGCTTTGGAGCAGTTCAGGGTACCCTTCTACCCTTTTTTTGTTGTCATGCTTTCCTCTACGCTCAGGCTGTACGATACCATGGCTGTTGGTTTTACTTTTAACAGTTTTTAGCTGTCTGTCCGTTATGTCCAAAGTGTTTATGAAAAACAATTTGCAAACACGGATCTTTTTGCCATCTAGTGTGAAATAAAAGGCGTTGTTTGGAAGGCGATTAGGCATTTGAGTACCTGTACCTAGGTTGCACTTCCATCATGCAAGATCTAATAAAAGCACGCTGCAGTTCCAAATTTGATAATCCCCAATAGGCTTTGAACAGATTATACCTCTCATCCTCTTTTATGTTGTCAAAACATTTAAGTCTACACTTGCTCGTACATGTTTCTTTTACATGCCTAGCTGGAATGTATTTTTTTGATTTGGACATAGATCTGTAACTTTTTCCGGAGTTTTGTGACATTTTTGCTTGATTTTGTTTCCAGTTACCAGGGTTCCTTTTACGCTTCCTACTTTTTGAAGGTTTCGGTTGACCCGAAGAATCAGAAGAGGAAGCGCTAGTACTGGAAACACGTCTACTTCTTTGATTGAAATTTACAGAAATTTGAAATTTCAAAATTGAAATTTTGAAATTTACTTTGGATCTGAGTCACTGAGATCCACATCCCTTTCATTCGGATGTATTGGTGATTGAACGTATGAACGTTGGTTACCTGTTTGAGATCTTAAATTGCTTGTACTAGGGCCCGGAGTAGCTGTATTTTGACATTCATTTGTAACAGAAGTACTTGAAGATGATGAAGTACTGCTACTACTTGAGAATGAAGATGAACTGCTCGTACTGGAACTTCTTGAACGTGGTCGGACAGCAGATGTACTATCCGAGGTATTTTCAGTAACTTTTGATTCCGTATTTATTTCTTGACAAGCCTTTTCAGGGTCCTGAAACATGAATAATTTAACATTTCATCATAAGATAAAACTTACATTGAAATGACTACCCATGACTTAAATAAAAATTAATAACTTACATTTAAAGGTTTTGTTTTTTTGCTTGGGATTTGAACATTGTAATATTCCTGGTCCAGACGTGTAGGTGTATTCGCGATAATTGAAGGGCTAAATGGCATGTTTTTTTTGTCGATTTCCAAAGCCTCGTCAGGACTCTGCAAACAAGTACATTAGAGAATATAGAAAACAAATATAAACATTTTTACAAATAATTATAGTACCTAGGTACTAATGAAAAACGAATAATAAATAAACAGTTTTAATAATTACTTTATTCTGCTGTCTCTCTTCCAGCAATTGAAGAATTAAAGCACTTCTTTTCATTTTTAGTTTTGGGATTGACGACTCAGTAGGGAACTTTAAACACTGAAAAAAGTAATAAATTGCACTATTAATCAATAAGTCTATTGAAAACCAAACTTAAAAATGTTAAATAGACTTTCTTTTAAATAGTACAAAATACAGATGAGTACATTTAAAATTATACGGACCTGATTCAAAATTGGTCCATTATTTAGACTCATTTGTTAATAAATAAGTGACCGAATTTGTTATATGTCACCTAATACGCTAATACATTCAATGAAAAAGGAACCTAAATCTAAATCGGTCAGTTTATAAATATAAATTGTAACTAAACTTACCTCCGAAATTGATAAACAAACAGACACAAAGCGTAATCGGTCACTACGGTACTAAACTTGTCAAGACAACTCACGGTGCAACACTGATTTCGTCACTTTGATTCGGGCGCGGGGGGAGGGAACGGTTGAGTGACAAAGAGACCGAAATATACCTCTATCCTTTTCTTACCTTTATTGGCCAGTTTTCTAATATAAGTATGATAGAGTATACTTTTTTAAGTCATTCTGTATACTTAACTCATTTAACCAAAATTTTGAGATCGGTCACTTTCGTTCTCAGCGTGCGATATGATTGCGGTACAATTTATGTAGGCGCAAGAAATGAACTTAGGGAAATACAAGACTTTTTTGCAACCAATAATGACAATATCGCACCTACACTTTCAGCTCTTTTAGCGCGCATTGCAGCCATGCTCAATGCACGCCCTCTCAGCCCACTCTCTTTTGACCCCGCGGAATTTGAATTACTCACCGCGGGTCATGTCCTTTTAAAACGTCAGCTCAATGCCCTACCTGAGTATTCGGTAGGAGGACGAGCCATTTCTGCACACAAAAAGGTTCAAGCTCGTCCTATCCTTATCCCAACACTTTTGGCGATCCTGGTCCAAACCCTACCTGCACACCATCCAAACCCGCTCCAAACGGACTCCCCGATCCAGCCCACCTCAAGTCGGGGAACTGTTCCTGATAGTGGACGACCAGGTGCCGCCTTTACACTGGCGCATGAGCCACAAGACGACCCCATGAAGGAATGGCGTCACCCGAGTGGTGGAACTCAAGATAGCCCACGTGATTGTCGATTGACCACCACACCACACCTTCGCCGCGTGGGAAATATGATCGCGCCAAAGGCGCGACGTCACCTCAAGGAATGCACTCCGTCCGCGCGTCCCGCCGTCGCTGTCCTGTAGCTGTCAAAACTACGAGCAGGCGGCTGAAGGGCAGCGGATACAGTAACCTTTTCGGCGCCGTCGCGTCCGCACGGCGTAATCGGCAACCGTCATCAGCATAAACCCTCGCGTTACGCGTCAGCCCAGAGTGACCTTTAGGGTGTGTTCGGCACGGCCACACATCACCTCCTAAATCAGCCCATGTTTACACGTAAACCAGTGCACAACCAATAGAACACTACAAGGACATTATACCTACAAGTGAACAACAGTTCTTCAGCCCCTTCAGCACGACGTCCACAGCAGGACGCCTCCACAGAGGAATTCAGGTCATCAGCGCCCATCAGATCCAGAGTCTCCCGACATCCCGATTGGAAACCAGGTACCTACATACCTTCCCTAACTACCGTATGGTTGCAGAACAATCTGCTTAACCATTGACTCAATCAAATTTTTAGGATTAACAATTGATAAAAAACTTAACTGGAAAGAACACATAGATAAATTATGTAAAAAACTAAATAGTCAAATCTATGCCCTATATAAACTCTCTACAATAGTTAATGCACAAGCTCTTTTAACTGCATACCATGGTCTTATCGCCTCAAACATTAGATACGGAATTATATTTTGGGGCAACTCTACTAATGTCAACAAAATATTTAAATGCCAAAAGCGAGCTATAAGAGCTATGTTTCGGCTTAAAATGACCGATACATGTGCACCTTATTTCAAAAAGTACAACTTATTGACAATTCCATCACTATACATTTATGAAACATCTATGTTCGTCAAAAATAATCCGGATTTATTCAATCAGCAAGCAGCAGATGTAGTTGTTAGAAAAAGACGTGACAACCATAAGATCTGGGTTCACGGCTCTAGAACAAAGTTGTTACGCACAAGTGTCTTCTGAATGTCTGCTTTTGTATATAATAAGCTGCCAAAATCATTAAGAAAATTACTTGTTACAGAATTTCAAAGAAAATTAAAAACTGTTTTAATAAATAAATGTTACTACACAAATAAAGAATTCTTGAATGACAAGAACATGACATTTTTATATTAAGAATAATTTTGTTATTTGGGTGACCTTATTTTATATAATTGATATGTTATTATTTTTATTTATTATGAAATTCATTTTAATTTATTTTATTTTATGTGACATATTTTGTTTTAATTCATTGACAAATGATAATAATTGACACGCTTTGCTTTAATTAATTGTTTAAATTGTTGTATATAGGCATAACATTACATATATTTATAATTTTTTTTGCTAATGAGAGAAATAAAATTGTAATTGTAATAATATCACATTGCACGCCTTATTAAGGCAGAATACATTGAAACTGTTTATTATTATTATTATGACATCTTTGTATACATGTATTTCATGCAATAAATAATTTGATTGATTGATTGATTGATTGAAAGTTATGCTTCAATATTTTGCTGAAGCTTTCCGAGCCTACTAGTTGTTAACGGCCTATGTTCGATTATCATCTTTTTCATGTTTTTATTGCCATTAAATTTTATCGCAAGGCCCTTGTGATCAGACCTAACACCGGTCATAATTGTAGTTTCGTTAGCCTTACAATTTGAATAAATATTGTTTATGCAGGTAGCTGAATGGTCAGTTATTCTAGTGGGCTCAAAGAATAAATAATTCAAATGGAATGATTTAAACAGTGCAATTAGGTTTGTTTTATCTGATGAATCTGTTAATAGATCGATGTTGAAGTCACCACAGATATAGATTTGTTTGTTACATTTAGAGATTTTCTTTAAAATTGATTCCATTGTATCCATAAAATTTTGAAAATTTGATTTATTCTCTTTACCATATGGTGGTCGATATACACACTAAACTAGATGCTTTTCCACCTCTACACAAGCTACCTCACAGACACGTTCTATCGCACATCCAACTAAGTCATGCCGCTCTTTGAACTTGATATTGTTTCTAATTAATATAATACAGCCTCCTCCTTCAGCGGATGTGCGGTTGAACGAGCTAGCCACCTGGAAATTACTAATATTAAATAACATCATATCTTTTTTAAGCCATGTTTCGGTAAAGCACAATACATCAAAAGGATGTTTATTTAAATGAAGTTAAATGTCAAGTATTTTGCCAGAGAAACGATTAATGTTTTGATAATACAATGTCATATCAGATTGTTTCTCTTTTGTCTTACTTAAAAGTTTAAACAATTTATATTATTAGTACTTGTACTTAGTACTGTTATGTCATTTGAACACTTCGTTATATTTCCTATAACTGCGTTAATATTATATGCTACTAAAGTAGCAATTAAATTCCTATATCTCTTAGGTAGGTACATCCTATCCCGGGTCAGCTTAAAATTAGTAATAAAATTATTACAATCAAAAAATAAAAATTTGTCACTGTAACGACATGTCATATTATACATTAATGTATTTAATGAATGAATGAGCTCATTCTGTCTTTTTGTTAGCACATTCGAGTATGGAAAAGATATTAGCATTATTTTAAAAGCATTAAGTTTGAGAAGCGAGGTAGTTCTAGTAATAATATCTTTTCTGTCAATACCTAAACTTTGCCCTAGATAGACAACCACTATTGTGGTATTATCTGTTTCAGAAGCCATGATTTTCTTTTCAATCTCAACATATGAGGCTCCAGGCATGCAGTGATTTATTACTGAACAGTGCTGCAAGTCACCTAATAGTGATCCAAAATTTCTGCCAATCGCATCTGAGAACACCAGAACTCTCTTAATATGATTTCGACATATGACATTCTCAACCTCCCGCTGGTCCGTTGATAAGATGATTTTATTATTTGAAGCTTCTATTGAATCAGACCCAGCTCTAGACAGTGACTGACTGTGAGAGCTTGGGCTATTCCTCTCAATGTATCTCACACTTTCCACATTACTAGTAACCAGGTCCATCAGCCCAATTGCTTGTTTATAATGTTCACTCAAATGGGTTTGAGCTAATATATAGCCAGAAAAAATATCTTGCAAGATTTTTTCTTTCTCAAGCAGGTCAGAGCGGAGCTTCAGAATGTCATCATCATACAAACGCTTAGTAATTTCCAATTCATCAGTGCAGTTTTGCAGCTTTTCTTCTAAGAGTAACTTTTCTTTGATTAAATCTACATTTTTGAGAAAATAATTCCTTTTTTAAGTGTTTTCTGGCATTTGCGTATAGTTTTTTTAACTGTCAATTTTTTTTTTTTTATGACTTTTAAAATTTGAATTACTACATAAAGAGTGATCACTTGTTAGGTATATGGTAACCATCGGTTGAGGGCCACTAGACTCAATGCCACTACCTATCAGTTCATTGTATAGACTGACAGTGTCAGCTGTCCGTTCATTGAATTTAGAAGACTTTAACACTAGGATTTCTTGATGAGCCTTATTCAAATCAAATTCTAGCTCAGTTATGCGGCTTAAGGCCTGCTCGTAGGTGTTGAATGATACAACAATGTCCTTGAGCTGTTCATTTACATGAATCGAGTCAGATATCTTTGTGTGTAGATCAGCTAGTTCACATTTTAGATCAGAGTTCTTTTGCACTATGTTGTTCACTTCAATCTCACTATCTTCTCTTTCTTGTAGTAATTTGTCAGACAGGTCCTTATATTTTTTAGTTCTACGAGTGTCACTCTGAGCTTTTCTTCTTAATCTCTAGCTGTGGCTTTTCTAGTCATCACAGGCATCTTGGTTGTCTATCTTCCGTCAATTTGTTAAAAATATATAAATTAATTGTTTTGTTCTCAAACTGTATATAACAGCTACACCTTGGAACTTTGAGTCTGAACTTATATGAATTGTAAAGTATTTGTAGTGTGGTGTTGTATGTGGTCAACGTTTCGCCATCAACTTTGCTTCCACTAATTAGTCAAACAAAGTGAGGCCAAACTGGACCTTGTGTGTATCTCGACGTTGCTCACTAAAGTGAGTCCTGTGTCACGGTCCTGTGATGTGAGTACCTAGATAAATATTGAACACAAATACTCCCCGGGAAAAGCTGGCTTAGGAATCCAACTTTTAAGTCCGCCATTATGGGCAGATTTAAAAAAAATTTAAGACAATTGGACACAACATTAACGATCTCGAATGTAGAATCACGCTAGAACAATCAAGAACGGAGATACCTTCTTAGTAGTCAAAAAAAGTTAGGTGCTTAGGCGATACGCTGTCAATATAAGTTATAATAGATAATATATTATACTAGGTGGTAGGTCTCTTGTGTAAGATGCAGTCTTTTTTAATACCACTGCGGTGTCTGATATTACCGCGAAGCAAAAGTGCGTAAGCATTACTATATTGAGGTGGGAAGGGTATTCTAGTGAGTGAAACCACTGGGCGTAAAGAGATTCAAACCCTGATGTCTGGGGGTGAGCTGTACCACACAAAACTACAATTTATTATTTCTAGATGACACTACAACTGTCATAGGTCAGCGTAATGCCTACCACCAAGCCCACGACTTGCCCGTCTCCTCACTTGATTGTATAAACGAACACAAAACCTGTCCAACGTTATTTTAACGAAACCTCCTTCGGTATTTGCATCGGCGCGCATAAAGCCGCTCAGATTTCTATTTCACTCAACATCAGGCGAAGAAATTAGAACGATATAAGCTTTAAATATTTTTTATTAGTAACTCTTCGTTAGGTTATATTATATTGATTGTGCATTATTATATGCTCGTTTTATATAAATATATAAAACTAGCAGCGCTCCGTAGTTTCACCCGTGCGGTGATGGATGATGATGATGAAGAATCAAATATAGTATATGTTACTGAAGCAGTATAGCTATAAGCTTTCTACTGTTGAATGAATTTTAAACCGGTTATGTATTACGATTAAGTTTTTGCGTGTATCCGTTACAAACACACTATCAAATCTTTCCTCTTTATTATTAGAGTAGATGAGAAGCCAAGGCCATCAAGGTACGAATAATATATGGCCAAACTATAGTTTGTACCGGCGTTAATCTCTATCTCTAGAATGATGTTATATTTGTATCTCTACGTATAATAAAACTGTAGAGGTCGAACTTCTGTACAATGAAAAAATGCTAAAAACCGAGTTATAGGAGGATGTAACGAGTGAAATCAAACTAATTTAGATTTTTTTTATTTTTTTTGTTTTTCTGTTTGTCTGTTCGTCTGTCTGTTTGTACGGGCTAATTTTCGAAAATACTGAACCGGTTAAATAAAATTTTGTATGGTGGTAGCTTATATCCCTGATCAACATTTAGGATACTTTTGATCCCTGTAAATTAAAGACTTCCTGTGGGATAGTTAAAAAACTGTAATTAACCGTAAGCCGCGTGGCCACGCGAGCGAAGCCGCTGTCGGGTCAGCTAGTATTGCGTATTTCAATACGGAAAGGCAGTTATTGTGACATAATTGTTATAGTTAGACATATATTATTAACCACTTTTTGTAGAAATTGATATTCTCTATAAAACTACAGCACATCACTTTGCTCTATTATCAAAAGTGTCCGCAGTGTACGCGATATATAAAGATTTTTCGGGGTATATTACATATACTATTTTTAACATGAAAATGTAGTTATTGTGACATATATGTAATAGTAAGACATGGTATCACGGACTTCATTGTGGATATTGATGTAATCTATAAAACCGTAGTACATCACTTTGCTCTATTTTGAATAGTTTCTGCAGCGTACGCAATATAAGTATATTTTACACCATGAGTTATATTATTGAAGTTTTCATACAGATCTTTAACATTTTTGAAAATATTATTGGCCTATTTCACCCAGTGATAATGTAGCTTTCAAACAGCAAAATATTTTTTGAAAACGGTCCAGTTGTTTTTAAGTTTATTCGTTACATACAAAAAAAATAAAAATAAAAATAACTACCTAATACTAATCTTTCCTCTTTATAATATGAAATAGAATTTGTTAATACGGAACGAAACTATAATACTAGTGAAAGTTGAAAAACTCGAATCCTACGATAACTACTATTTATCTACGAAACTATAATAAAATCTAGGATACCAATTTGGTTTTTATTAATGAGCATAACTCGTCGCAAAACTATTCGACGTTGGATTTAGACAGAACCAATTTTAAACGATAACATATCTCAAAAACAACCTTTAAATTGGGCCCAATAAGAAGTTCGAGTTCCGTACTGTTTTTATTTGTTGTACTAACGACAAGGAACCCTAATAAATAAATATAATAAAAAGTCAAAACTCAAAATCATTTATTCAATTTATTTTAACGTCAACTTTTCATTATAATGTGATTTAAAGACTATACCGCCGCGTTCCAAAATATATAGAGCCTACCGAGAAGAAGCGAAAAGAAACTCGGGGCCATTTATTTTATATAGATGTTTTTCAAATATTAGCTCCAGTGTGTTTCCTTACAAAAGAGAACATAATAATGGTATCAGTAGGGCAAGACACGCTACACTTTGACATCTTAGTACACGAGTAGATAGATCCTGGAGTGATCAGTCCCAAGCTGTTTTATCCTCCAAGTAATCCGAAATTTTGTAATAACCTTTTTGACAGAGTTTAGTTTTAATAGTAATTTTAAACTTATTAATAGGCAAATCTCGGATAACATTAGGAACTTTATTATAGAATCGTATACATTGTCCCATAAAATAATGACTTATTCTGTGGAGACGCGTTCCATGTACGGATAGCTTGTGCTTATTTCGCGTGTTGATGGAATGAGCATCACTCCTTTTATCAAAACTGCTAATACTTTTCTTTATATACATTACATTTTCATAGATAAACTGAGAGACAACAGTTAGAATGTTTAATGTTGTTATGTTAATGTTAGAATGTTAATATGGGAAAACATTCAATCAACGTCTTCAGGTCCCAAACCAGGTAGAGCCTGTACTATTGTGACCTACCTGGCTATATAAGATACGTACATACTTAAATACATAATCACGCCCAGACAAAGGTCAAACAGACATGTTAAATGCACACAAATATTATATCTGTCTGGGGATCGAACCCCGGATCAGCGGCTCAGAAAGCAAGGTTGCTACAAACTGCCCTAACCGGTCAGTCAAGAAAAGGTTCGTCCGTCCGTCTTCTTAAGAGATCTCCCCCTTCCTGCTACTGTGCCGCGATAATACTGTCGGTTTCATAGAGTCGCCGTAGAAATCGTCGCCATTGATGTCTACTTCGGGCTTGTTGAGAGACACATCCGATTCTGCAGCGGCGACGTAGGCCACGGTAACGGCGAGGACAAACAGAAATTTGTAAAGAAAACAATTGTAAGATGAAAAATACAGTGAAATGGGTCATCACTATATTTTATATTGTAGAACCTATATCGCAACACATAGTTTTGAGTCCAACTGAAAATGGAATATTTCGAATCAAAAGAGAAAAACGCATAACATTTATTAGAATTATAATATTTTTATCAGGTAGCACACTGAAACTTAAGCAAGAGTCCATCATAGTGGTTACCTCAGAAGTTTAAGATATCCCAATGTGCAGGCAATACCGTGTTTAGGTTTAAATGGAATTGTAGCAGCTGAAACACGAACAAGAAATGTCTCGGGGTGATCTGCAGTGCAACGCATAACTTTCTCGTGACAAGCACTAACTTAAAAATCGCTGTAAAACACACCTTACAAAACAAACTATTCTAGTGTCATAATTATATTTTTTATATCAATTCCATTAATATAAAAAAGATACCATTTTGACGAGATGTTCCGCTTGGTGTCAGAAATGAACTGATTGTGATATTTCCGTGCCACGTTTATATAGGTTGTAACCAGAAATGTTTTATAATACCTACCTCGTCTAGCTTGATCAATTATATTTCATATTCAAATTTATGTGCCATCCGATACGCATATATTATTATTAATGCAAAGACTAGTTGTTTGGTAAATTTATAATATTTTCGGCAGCATCGATTTTGACACACATGACTTTCAATGTCACACTGTATTGAACCTAAGCTCCTTCAATTATTCCATACATCTTAGTATTTATGGTAACAATAGGAAGATACTAATATCCCAGAAAACAGGGAATATTAGAGAAGGATCTAGTATACCTTATTTGTTTTTTTTTTTTTTTCGATGCTGTGCTATTTATTTTTGACATTTAAACATCTTAAAACTGTTGGTTGTGGTTGTATTTATTATTTATTTTTATGTAAACCACGGAGCTGATACAAAGATGTAAACCGAATGCCCGGTTTCGTAGATTGATATCAAAAACTACCCTGAAAATGTTCATTACTTACATAAAAATTATTTTATACCGACTTCCACAATAAAAGTGTAAATTACTTGTTGAATTCGGTACCATGATAATGCAAAAGTACCTAGTATACCAATATAAATGGTACCGACTTCGACAAGTTATTTCCCACTTTTTGGTGTTGAAGTCGGTTCCATTTTTTGGTAAAAAATAATCTTACCCTTTTTTAGTGAGCCTTACGGGATCGATTGTAATTCACCGTCAATTACGATGCAAATCACTTTTCGATTATTGAATTGTTATTCCGAAACCGCTCGGCCGAATTTGATGGGACCACCCATTTAAATTTCATCCGGATTCCTCGGAAGCTACTACCAAATAAAAAAGAATATCAAAATCGGACTACTCTGTAAAAAGTTATATATATATATATACATAAAAAAAATATTATGCGACGCTTGAGAACCTCCTCCTTTTTTGGAAGTCGGTTGAAAATGTATTCTTATGTCTACGGTTTCGTAGGTTAATCCTTCCTATACCGTGATAATTAAAACAAAAGATGTTTTAATGAAACTGACGTATATTTACTTCTCTGGAAGCAAATAGGACCCTTAAAATGTTCATAACTTACCCGAAAGAATAAATCAAGCCTGTCGATTAAAAAATGATAAATGCATCTAAATAACGTGAAATAACAGAAGTGTCGAGATAACTAAATTATTTAACACAGATATAGGTACTCGTATAACTTACTTGTAGTGCCTTAAATATTACGATATTTGAAAAAAAATTAACAATTAGCATTTTATATGTTACCAACCTATTTCTGTGACATTTATTCTGCAACTACTCATATTTGACATAAATCGTGCAGGTATCAGTCTCAGGTTAAGAGAAAACAAGGAACGAGTGATTGAACTTTTACAAATGTACAGGTACATGACATTCGAAATTAATCTGTAGTCAAATAAAAATGTGAGTAAAATAAAATTATCACATTGATATAATTAATCGATTTATTTTAGTCTTTTTGTATCGACGTTTGAAATACTTTTAAGTGATCATGGTCAAGGGGTGGTAATATATTATTTAGGATAGACTCATGGTACATTTGATTCATGATCATCATCATCCATCACCACACGGGTTTTGACCCGTGCACAGCTAGTCTGTTATAAAGTTACAGAACAATATATCAAAGTTAGATTAAATAAGTTAAAATATACGTGGCTAAATTAGTAAGAAGTTCTTTAATTTCTTTAGTTTCGAGAAAGCCTAAACCTGGAATAAATTGCTCAATTGTACTGATTCAAAGATTTTTTTACGCTAATAAGTGACAAAACGGACAAGGCACCGAATGTTAAGCACTACGCTTTCCCATGACTGTTGCAATGCAACCCTGAGTTCAGCACTGCGCTTGTCACTCCGAGTCATTGATTTTCGTCTCCATCGCCCAGTTATTTCATTTTCTTCAGTGCCCTTCATAGCCTAACACAGTAATGCTGTGCACTATTGCTTCGAGGCAGAATATCTAGCACTGTGGTGATGTCTACCACCTAGAAATATGTTGCTTCCATAAGTGTTATTTGACTTGACCACATAAAAACCAATTAATTGTTGAGAACCCTGCGTCTGATTCGTATCATGTTACAATTGATTGAGATAGTTTAATTGTTAACTGGAGTAACTTTACAAGTGGCACCATCAATCCGGTCGAATATTACAAATAGTATACTCTGTACATGGGTTTAAATTTAAAGTATAATCTTCGAGTAAGTATTTATTTATTCGAAATATTTACATTAATCGGCTATAATTGACCATGCGGGCCTAGTGCGAATCGGGTTTGGCCAGCCCAGAGTCAGTATCGGAGCTTTTGAACAACCAGAAACCTCCTACTACTGTCGTCCTAAGACTACAGCCAGGGCAGACGATGGTTTAGCGTGCCTACGGAATTACGGAAATGAGCACTTCCGTATTTCTTTTCTTTGAAATACAACTGGCGGTCACTTAACGATCAATCATTCAAGTAGTCTCTGTAGAATAATGTTTACGAACGATTAGGCAATAGTTATATGTGAATACTACGCTGAATAGACTGAGGCCAGAACTAGGATCGTACTGGTATCAGGACACTAGTCGTAAAAAGTGGAGGTATCTCCGAAATCACACAATAGAAGTTAAAGTTGGTTTAGCCCAGAAGTGGACTAACAAAGGTAAATGATGCCGTTATATTTTGTTTTAGTTCTTCATTTCCTTTAAACTTACTTCCTACAATTTTGTCGTAAAAATTAAGTCCATCTTCACCAACAAGCACAATATTATCAACAAACAGCGAGGGGAGCAAGGTGCCTTCATCACATCTGTGACGATGAAAGATGAGTCGATTTAAGCTTAGACTTAGAACCGATCTTTGCTGTAATTTTTCTCCAGATTTTGCTCCAGACATAATAGAAATTTTATTGTTATGTTGACTTTGACACATAAGAGTTTGTGTGTTTGTATACAATAGGTTTGTAACACCAATATCCACAATGATTTAATTCTAATATTGGTTATTACACATGACACTAAAAATACCTGATAATTCGCTAAAAATCGGAAGATTTTGGCCTTGAAATCTTAAGCAGGTCCCGGTTTTTACGTTCACCTATTCGCGCAGAATAAATTTATGTAAATACCAGACAGCTATAGGTTAATAAGTCGTTTGGATGTGTCAATGAATAAATGATATGAGAGAAGTGACATTAGGTAATATATGTAATACTAATACTAAGGCAAATAAGTATAATTTATATTGATAAATTAACAAATTGTAAGTAACAATAAAATAATGGTAATAAATATTAATGAATCTGTAGCCTGCCTATAGAACGATTTTAAAAGTTTGATTTTACCAGATTTGTACTTTTCAAGATGTGTCCATGAACATAGCTGACCAAATCGAGGTTCTTAGTATTACCCTGAAATCTACTCTCAAGTATTGATGTTACATCGAGTTAAAAGCACAGCGTGCATCAATAAGCTGGGTGTCCGTGAAGGTGAGATTTTAAACAGGCTATCAGATCAGTTGAAGAATATAATATCGCACAAAACTTCCCAAATCTGTTTGTGTATGTGTAAATGGTTTGTGTCGCATACTGTTCCCATCTTTGGGATGAATAGTACCAGCTTGCAAAGTCAAGAAGACGACGTCTATGACGAGCTATTCGACACATGGTTACAAATCTGTTTATATATATAGTTTATTTGTCAGATCCCAAATCTGTTTGTGTATGTGTAAATGGTTTGTGTCGCATACTGCTCCCATCTTTGGGATGAATAGTACCAGCTTGCAAAGTCAAGAAGACGACGTCTATGACGAGCTATTCGACACATGGTTACAAATCTGTTTATATATATAGTTTATTTGTCAGATCCCAAATCTGTTTGTGTATGTGTAAATGGTTTGTGTCGCATACTGTCCCCTTTTGGGATGAATAGTACCAGCTTGCAAAGTCAAGAAGACGACGTCTATGACGAGCTATTCGACACATGGTTACAAATCTGTTTATATATATAGTTTATTTGTCAGAGATATTTTGGGAGTGGGCTATGGAACTTTTTACTTTAATAACGCGTCCCACCATTTTGATATACAATAAACTACGGTACTATCGTGCGTCACATTATCTTCTTCTTAGTCGTATTTTAAGAGCGCAGTAGAACTCTTTTTTGATAGTTTTTTTTTATTTTATTTTGTTGTAATATCGATAGGCCAGTAAAATAAAATTTAACCTCGCACTTAATTTCCGATCCAATTTTTTGTCTTTATATGATTAAGGGTCACTTACAGAGCATTAAATTACAAAATGCTGGCAGATCCAGGTGGAGCTTCAAGCGCCATCACAGAAAAAAGTTTTTGACCAATATCTCGGAGACTATGCACTTTTATGCAAAATTATTAAGACCGTTATTGTAGAGAATAAAATTTTGCAACTTTTAATGCCTGTAAACTTTTTTGTAAAACTTACCGTTTACGATTAATGACCCATTTATTTATTTATTGTTTGTAAAATGTGCATATTTTCTTACAAATTTAGCTATTTCTCATATATATATTAAAGTTAAAGTTAAGTTCTTCAAATGTATGAAGCGAGGTTCATAGCTTTCAGGTGTTTGACTATTTATAATTATCCTGACATAGATTTTTGGTAAACAAAAATATTATCTGTTTCAACGCTACTGCCCCAGAGCCATACTTTATCCAGGAAAAGGCATACGCGTAGTACATGTATATGGCTTTTCCGATTAACATGTGTGTCTATATTTAAGCCTAGTAATGTACATGTATCTACCGTCTCAGGTTTGATGTTTTATATACAAATTTTATATCTAGGGGAGCCTTTTGATACGGTCTAAATTGTGTTTTTTTTGGATCTGAGTAATTAATATCCAGGTTATGATTATTTATCCATTCAAAGATTTTATTAAGCATGTCAGTAAGGTATTGATTAACATTTAGATTATTGTTACACGTAGTCAAGAGAGAGGTGTCATCTGCAAATAAAACGCATGAGTAATTTATTATCTTTGGGAGGTCGTTTATGTATAGTTAAAACAGGATACACCCAATAACACTACCCTGCGGGATTGAATTATTTATTGTTATATTTTTTGATCTTTATATGATATATTTTTTAATTTATTTTACTAGTTTTTGAGTCGAAGTAGAAATCGAATATTTTTTCTATTTGTTCGCGGTTTGGAAGAAATGATTTGAGCCAATTATGTAAAATTTCCCGTACTCCTATGTCATATAATTTATTTAATAATAGTTTATATAACTTTGTTATATCCTTTGGTCATATCTAGTAAAATTCCAATGGCATACATTACCTGATTTATAATTTTAAGTATTTGGTTAATATATTTATAAATACAATACGCCGACCGTCACTAACGTAGCTGTGTCTAGCAACTTGTTATAAAATTATTATTGAAAACAGTGTCCAAAGTTACATTTACCATAAGTGTGATATATCACTTTGAAGCTAAGTCTGTACCCCTTCCATTGGAGTTGTCAGCAAGAAAAACCACCAAGTACTCAGTGAGTAATTAGAAAAAAACTTGGGTTGGCTATAGCCGTCCGGTACCTGATTTTGATGAAGGTGCGAGTTTAGGGGTATCATTGGGGTCCACCTGAAGCCCTTCCAGCAATTTTTTTTTGCCGGAAACGTAGTTTAAATTAATTATGATTAAATTAAAATTTGATAAAAAAAAGTGAAATGGAACGCAATGTTGAGAAAATGGTACAATATTAAGTTGTCAAATTAAGTTGTCAAACTGAGTTAAACGAAACGTATCGTTATCGTTAAACGTAAGAAAAAAAAAAGGCGCCATTTTGTCTTACTGACAGATGGACTGTCATCCATTCATTCCGTTTCTCTCGTAGTTTCGTGAATGTGTGCTCTCTTGTTTTTCGATTTTTATTACGACTTTGGCTTTTTCCCTGGACTTCCTTCGATTGCGCGACGACTTGAAACTTGGCTTGCTTACCGGATTTGTTTGGATTGCTCTACGACTTGAACTTGGCTTGAAAACTGGACTGCACTTGGCTGTAATGGAGTATTACAGTACAATACCCGAAGCGGACGCGGTTTCGGCTCCTGATCTGCCCGTCGAACCTGTTGCCGGACCTTCTTCGGCTCCTGATCTGCCCGTTGAACCTGTCGCCGGACCTTCTTCGAGTAATGACGACGACGACAACGAGCTTATAACCAAACGAAAACTTTGCGTCACTGAAGTGATTGAATATTGGAATTTAACTGACGTTGTGCGAAAATTGGGCACTAAAGACCAATGCATCAAATATAGTGAAGACCAAGGTATCATACCAACTGAGAAACGGTGTCGAACCCACAGGACATCCATGAAAGTGTCATACTCATGCGGATGCACAAGTTTTGGTACATTTGTGTGCTCAAAAAGATCATGCAAATCTAAATCGGGCAGCGGTGCCAAGATCTCTCGCAGAATTGGCACATTTTTCGAAAATATTGCTATCGACATAATGCATGTTTACTATCTTATATATGCATACTCACAAGGATGGACCTACGACCAAACAATTCACGAAGACCCTTATAAAAAAGAAAGGAAGCAATGTTTAAGCCCAAATACTATAGCCGATTGGTTTAATTACTGCAGAGAAGTAGTTGTGATATTTTATTTGGAAAAACAAAATCTTTACAGCGGTAAAATTGGAGGCTGTGGGAAAATAGTGCAAATAGACGAAAGTAAATTTGGAAAAAGGAAATATAACAAAGGACGTCACATTGAAGGCCACTGGGTGCTGGGATTAATAGAAGATGGGTCTGAAGACTTAAGATTGGAAGTATGCCCGGACAATAAAAGAGATGCTGATACTCTCATACCTTTAATTCAAAAGCATGTTTTACCTGGAACAACAATCCACACCGATTGTTGGCGGGCATACGATTGTCTGTCTGAATATGGATACATACACAAAAAAGTGAATCATTCAGACCCAGAGAACCCATTTGTGGGTAAAGATGGAATCCACACCCAAAGAATAGAATCCCAGTGGCGAGCAGTGAAGAGGTTTTTCAAAAAACAAAATTATAACAACCCAGAAAACTTTAGTGATATAATTGTTGAATATTTGTGGCGAAGAGACGTGTATAAATATAAAAGAGACTCTTTTGTACATTTAATGAAAGCAATTAAACATGTTTATGAAATAAACAAGTAATGTATTAAAATGTTTGTTTAATTGTGTCTCTCCTAGCCCTTTAACATTAAGTTTTTCTCATCTATCAACATAACTCTGAGACGGACTGGATATGTTATTGTTGCTAGATAATACAATGTTAAGTGAACCGCCTTGATAGATTAGGTGTGAAACAAAAAATAGGTTAGGTTAGGTTAGAACATGACAAACAACGCACGAGCCGAGCGAGCGAAGCGAGCGTGCCGCGGCAGCGGCCGGCGAAGTGCCAGAAGCGAACCGCCTTAATAGATTAGGTGTGAAACAAAAAATAGGTAAAAAATACTGATATAGCCGAAAGTGAGGTTAAGTACTAAAAAAATTATTACTCAAAAACTAAAGGCCTCCGGCGGGGGGGGATGCAGGGGGGGCTTCACCCCCTCCCCCTCCCCCCCTCCGCCCCCCCTCCCCCCTCCCCGCGGGTACCGGGCGACTATAGTTTAACCAAAAACTTTTATAAAATCACATCTTCACTCATAAAATACCTGCCAACTTACACGCGTGACGTGGGTAGCTGCGCGCTTGCATATCGCCATCGCCTCAGCAATACCACTACATTTCTTGCATTAAAGCGCCTGACGTCTGTATATCCGCAAGTCGCTTTCATACCGAAACCTATCTTACTTGCACTTAAGTACTCCAAGCTAGGTGTATTTTATTCGTGGGAAAATGAGTATGTGCGTAGGCTGTAAATGCCCGATTATGACTAAAGAGTTTATGAACTGCCAGGGCTGTAAGCAGAAGTATGACTTACAATGCGCTAATCTATCACCTAAGCGATTTAAAAAGCTCAATCAAGAGGCAAAATTGAAATGGAGGTACTATGAGTGTAAAAGTGAGCTAGGTACCGAAATTTGACAACACTAACACCCCACTGCGCGCTGCTCAGTTCAAAATAGACGAGGAGGTTGACAAAGTGTTGTCTGACAGCAGTAACGTGACATCGCGAAAAAAGACTGATTTATTGCGTCCTGCCGAGTCTTTACGTACTGAAGAGTCATTGCTTAAGACTGGGTCTGCGCTTCTAACTATGTCGCCAGAATGTACTCAGTCTGCGTGTTCTGCTGAACCGCTGCGTTCTACTGAGTATATAAAGGAAGGAAAATTGCGCGAGATTTGGAAACACGAGATGAAGCAGGAAATGGAAACTATGCTTGAAAATACCATTAAGAGGATGGTTTCTAGTGAACTTAAGACCATTAACAGTCAATGTGCAGGATTTCAAGATTCATTTGCGTATGTCAGTAGTCAATATGAAGATCTTAGGAAAGAAATCACAGACTTAAGGAAATTACTGAGTACGACTTCATCTGAACTGAAGTGTATGAGGGATGAAAATAAAAGCTTGAAGGGGGACTTAGCTGCATGTTTGAATCGCGTCAAAGCCCTGGAAGCCGAGAACTTGAGACAGCAGCAATGGGATAGAATACAAAATGTTGAGATTACTGGTATTCCAGAAGATAATAATGAAAATACAACCGACCTGGTACTAAGGGTTACACAACACATTGGTGTCATGATCGAGCCATCTGATATAGAGTTTGCTCACCGAGTGCAGCCACGACGAGCCGAGAGTGCGGCACGCGCGCGCCCTATTGTAGTTCGCTTGAGAAGGCGCGCCGTAAAAGACCAGATAATCGCCGCCGCGCGCAAACATCGTACCTTGACTGCTGGAGGCATGGGAATCGGAAGCGAGTCACTTAAAATCTATGTTAATGAACACCTTACTAGAGACAACAAGTTATTGTTGAACTCGTGTAAACAAAAAGCTAAAGAAGTCTATTTTAAGTACGTTTGGACAAAAAACTGCCGAATTTATGTGCGGAAAAACGAAACTGCGCCTCCGATTCCCATAAATTCCTCGTCGGATCTTGTAAGAATGGTTTGATGCGTTTTAATATTATGCCCTATTTTTATACCTCGCCTAGCATTGTAATTTTTTGGCTATGTAACTTTTGAAGTCTGAAACTCATTCGTTTTCAATACCCCAACATTGTACCCACATTGCACGTAGAACATTTTTGCCATACATGTACACATCACACACACCTACTATTCACATTTTTTATAACGTATCACGTTCTAGTACGTTGTAATAACAGTTGCCGACGCTCACAAGTTAATAAGAATATCTTATCCGAGACATCTTCTTTGCTATCACCATATCTAAAAGTTTTTATTTTCTATGTTACTCGTAAGTGTGGATACTTTTATAGTGATAAAAATGGTTGATACAACTAAACAGTTAAAACTTTATTACCAGAACGTCAGGGGGCTTCGGACGAAAACAATTGAGTTTTATAACAACTCCTTGTTACTGGACTCAGATCAGATATTGTGATTATTACAGAATCATGGCTTTGCGACGGGATATTGGATTCTGAGCTTTGTGACAGTAGATACATTGTATTCCGTAACGATCGCAAGTCCCTGGGAGGAGGTCTTATGATTATGTGTGCACCGTATCTGCAAGCTCGCGTCAGACCGGACTGGCAATATGAGGACCCTGAATGTATGTGGATAACTATTCCTTCTACTGCACTTGGATCTGCACATGACTTGCACATTGCATTCGTTTATCTACCGCCAAACTCAAATCTTTCATCGAGAGTTCAGTCATTTATAGATATAATGACTAAATTTCACAGTGCTCTTTCTGACGACCACTTCATAATTGCAGGAGACTTCAATCTACCATGCATAGACTGGGAATCTAGTGAACCAGTAGTGCTAAAGAGAGGTATAATTGAGTACCAGAATGCAGCATCCAGTTTAATTGCCCAGACTTCTTTTTTGGGTTTAACGCAGTACAACAAGCTTCGTAATAAAAGTAACAACACCTTAGATCTTGTATTCACTGATTTCCATGTCACTATTAAAAAATCACAGTTATCACTAGTGAAAGAGGATTCTGCTCATCCATCTTTTAGTATTATCGCGACTGACATTTTGATTCCGCCACTTAAGCCTCAGCCCCGTATTAAATATCAATTTAAACGTGCTGACTTTGGTAGTATAAATTATTTACTCAGCAATCATGACTGGTCCTTTATCGCAGAAGATACCAATGTAGAAGATATGATAAATCATTTCTACTCGATCATAAATAACGTAATACAATCTTATGTTCCAAAAGTTCGTTGTTCTGGCACCTACGTGTATCCTGTGTGGTACAGCAGAGCTCTCATCAACGTCATAAAAGAAAAATCTAAGATGCATAGAATATGGAAGCGTTATAATAATCCTAATGATTATGTTGATTTCACGGAACTAAGACATAAACAAAAAATACTACAGGCTAAATGCTATGATTCATATATAAACTTATCTCAGGTAAAAATTAAATCTCATCCAAAATATTTCTGGTCTTACATTAAATCCAAGAGGCAAAATAATAGTAATTACCCTAAACAAATGACATATAATAACAGCTCATTAAATTCACAGGTTGACATATGTACCGCATTTAACACTTTCTTTGACAGAAACTTTAGTAACCCCGCTGATCAGTACTCATTCAGTATTTTAGACAATGCTTCTAATGTTGACTTAATATACAATATTAAAGTCCGTCAAGATGAAATTTTGAAAATTTTAAAAGGCGTTGAAATAACGAAAGGAGCCGGCTGCGATGAAATTCCTCCAATATTCTTTATTAGGTGTGCTGAGTCACTGTCTGGCCCTATAGCGTCAATTTTCAATAGATGTCTCAGGGAAGGATACTTTCCTAATGTTTGGAAAAAAGCTCTAATTGTTCCTATTTATAAAAAAAGGCCCCAAGACATCTATTGAAAATTATCGTCCAATATCGATACTCAATGTACTAAGCAAAGTTTTTGAAAGAGTAGTTCACTGCCACATTTATCCGATTGTTTCACCTTCAATTCCCGCAGAACAGCACGGTTTTATGAAAGGGCGGTCCACTGTTACTAATTTAGGAGCATTTATTGATAATGTTGCAAGCAACATGGAGGGTGGCTCTCAAGTTGATGTGGTTTACACGGACTTCGAAAAAGCGTTTGACCGTGTAGACCACATAATACTTCTGCGTAAGCTGTATGAACTGGGTATCCGTGGTAACTTGTTGCGATGGATGGAATCTTACCTGCGTAATCGTTCTCAGGCCGTCGTAGTGGGTGGCTATAGTTCGGACTTTACTGAGGTTCCTTCAGGAGTACCACAAGGTTCCATATTAGGACCTCTCCTGTACGCTTCTTATCTTTATGATGTAGGTCAGTATATTAAACATGCCCATTTTCTAATGTACGCCGATGATACAAAAGTTTACATGAAAGTAGCTACACATAATGACTGTATAAACCTTCAGGCGGATCTGAATAGACTGGGCTTTTATTATGCTGCTAATCGAATTAATATAAATGTAAGTAAATGCTCATTTATATCATTTACCAGAAAGAAACATGCTATTAATTTCAACTACCATATAAACGATTTAAACATCACAAAAGTTTATTCAGTTATGGATCTTGGTGTACAAATAGACTCAAAGTTATTATTTTCTGACCATATAGATGCAATAGTAAATAGAGCTTATAAAAGCTTAGGGTTTATATTGCGAGTAAGCCGCCCCTTTTCTGATGTAGTTTGTCTAAAAGTTTTATATTATTCCTTTGTAAGGAGCATTCTTGATTATTGTAGTCCTATCTGGAACCCTAACTATATAACCTACAATCAGAGCATTGAGAGCATACAAAGTCGGTTTTTAAAACATCTCAATTATCGAAATTGTCTCACATTTACTAATTATAATGAAGCGTGTAGTTATCACCACCTCACGAGTCTTGAAAATCGAAGGATTCTTGCTGACATGTCTTTTCTTCACGGTATTTGTAATGGTTACGTGGATTGTAATGAATTGTCGACTAAAATGTTACGTTTCAATGTTCCAAAAATTCGTACTAGACACACGAAACTGTTCGCTGTCCCGCAAACAAGAGCTAATTATGGGCAAAACTCACTTGTTAGTCGGTTACACAGAAGTTGTAACAAAAGATTTCAATGTACAGATATTTTTCATGATAGCAGGGAGGTTTTCAGACGAGAAACTCTGAAAATTCTTAATGATGTAGATATTTAGAGCGTAATTAAAAAAATAATTTAAAACACACCATCAAACATACACTCTCGCGCACACACCCTCATACACACACATATCCCCACACTAACACACACAACAACACCTGCTTACTACATAATTAATGTTTAATAGTTTATTTTGTAACATGATTTTATTAAATTGTTAGTGACTGTCGCATTAAGTAAATTTAGGCTAAATAATTTGAATCTGTTATTGGCTTTAAGTTTTATACACTAGTTTATTTAATGTATTATTATGAGCTGTAGATTCTGTTATATATAAATAAATAAATAAATAAATAAATAAACAGCTAAAGTCGTTGATCGATTTTTCCTGAATCCATATTGGGAGTCGTCAAGTAAGTTATTTTTTTCACAACAATAATAAAGCCAGTACATTATTTTCTCAAATATTTTTGATGAGATTGGTAGAAGAGCAATCGGCCTATAATTGTTGGTATCGTGTTTAGATGATTTTTTATGAACAGGCTTTATTGATAACTACAATTGATCCGGAAAAATGCCATCTTCAAGAGATTGATTGATCAGTAAGTAGTATGGTAGCGTCAGTTCCTCAGCACACTTTTTAATAAGGATTGGTGGTAATTCATCTAAGCCGTGGCTAAATTTACTTTTTAAACTTTTGATACATTGTAAATTTCGCGGGGTTCTACTGGGCTTAGGAACATAGTGTTGTAGGGTTCGTGCGAGTGGCGGTGGCGTAGGCGCGGGTGCTCGTCCGGGCGCCCCATCCACACTGCTCATGCTCGCTCCGCCGACTGACGCAAAGAACTCGTTGAACACTGAAAAGGTTTGCTACTTCACTTGAATATATATATATTTTTTCTGATTTTTTTATTAGTGCGGTGTTTAACAATTTTCAACGTTGTTTTTGTTTTATTTTCAGAATTGTTCTTTTCATTTATTGACTCATATATTGATTTCGTTTTGATTACTTTTTTATTTTAATTTTGTGCATTGCTTATAATGTTTAATTATGATTGGGTTTTTACAAAATGTAACCAAATATTTTAGTAGTCGTTTATTTTTACGTGATATTTTTATTCCTCGGTGACCCGAGGATATTTATTATTTGATTTTAATTTAATAATTTTTAGGTAACAGTCTATCGAGAAGTTCTAAAAGTGTATTACAGAAGTTGTTGTAGTTTTCGTTAATTGATTTTTCAGGTTTAATCACACAAGTCCAATTAATATTGATCAAATTTAAGTTTTGTGTGTTAAACAGTAATTTTTCTGTTTCGCCTACAACAGGGGATGCTTTTCAATTTGAGCACTTTGTTATATTAAGAATTACACTGCTATGATCTGAAAGAAACAAAAAACATGAATGATATCGTTATGTAAATGTTCTTTCTAGCTAGGAATTGTGAGTTATCGTACTAAATGTAGTGGTTGGGCTTATCCAGAACGCTAATGTAATGCAAACTTGGTCAAGCGGTCTGGCCTTGATGTAGGCAATATGTAATACTAAAATACCCAGGCTCACAATAATTCAGATCCAAATAATAACGAAGACCTGTTAAGACATAAAATCCCCTACAATACGGCAAGGTCTATATTACATGTGGCAACCAGTGCATTACTATTAATTTCTAAGGTCAACTTCAGGTACTTGTACCTAAAACTTTTTAACCGACGCGCCACAGTAATTCACTCGTCAACTCGAGATATTACTTTGTATTTATTTATTGAGATATATAAATAGCAAAGTAAGTAAATATTTATAAGCAAAACGTCTTCCTTACTAGCGTTGATTCACCAGGTTTGGCGCGAGACGCATGTAGGGATGCCAACATCGCCACAAAACAAGTACACATCGCATCTACGTTTTGTTGGTAGCCTACGAAGAAATAATTGTCTTCGTAGTTGGTAGCATACCTATGCAACTGAAAACAACGACATTTAAAAACTGCCAACCCCGACCGCTCTGCCAGCACCCACGTAATAATTGCCGGCAAGCGTCCTCCGCCCCCACCAACCACTTCTTCCCACTTTTATCACCTATTTATCGCGATGATACGTTCTACTTACTCGGGACTGCGCGGTCTAAGTACTTTGAGAAAGTACTTAGAAAATAGTACAAATATTAATCATTTACAGCTATTATTTTGTAATGGCGTAATCATATTTCAAAAATTTTATATGTTCACCAATTGCAGGCATACAGCTTTCAATTTGTTTGTCTCATTTGCCTAGTATTATCACTATTTTGTTTTGCGGTGTATTTACGTAAAACTATACTAAAGCCTATACACTAAAATAACTTTGAGCCAGTGAGTCAGGCTTTGATATGGTATCAATTATGAAGAACTTGTGACTTTTGAATAAATTTTTCATCTTGAGGTTGTTATAAAAACAATAGCAATAACTAAACACATACTCCAGCGCAAGGATTCTCTGCGTCGCGGGAGGCATAGACACAATAGTACATCACAATATCAAATTATACCCAAAAGCAATTCAATCTTGTCATACCTACTACAATATCTATACCATTCCCACTCTAAAAAGCTTATTTTAATTCACTGAATAAAAAGGCCTTTTAATCACTATTTTAGGGTTTGAATTTAGAACACACATATTTGACCTCTCTCCATCTCAATGCTTTTATACAACCTCCTTGCGTAAAAAATACTCGACATACAAACTCTTTGTGCAAATAACTCCTTGAGATTTTATTGGTCTATATTTTAGACAAGGTGTTTAGCATTAGAATAAAAACTGTATTATGTTCTTTGGTGCCATTACAGAAAAAAATATAAAATAATGAAAAGAAAATTACTTTTATGTTTAGTAATTGTTCCAATTGAAATTGCATTTTAATTAATTTTATCTTCCATTTTGCGTCATTAAATGTATATTTTCACTTAAATTATTAATTTTTCTCATTATCATTTACTTTTTTTATAAAGTATAGTATGCAACTCTTGAATAAAACGAATTTATATCGAGAGCCATGAATCACTCGCATCGCTCAGGATTCTAACACTTGAATAACTCATGATTCAATCATCACGAATCACTCCCTGCGGTCGTGATTCAGTCGTTAGAATCCTTCACTTACTCGTGATTTATCTATGACCCTCGCTTTAAATCCGACATTTATTTACTAATTACATAATATACATTGTTATTACTTCTTGTGTTTTTTTACTTCTTCACTCCGAACAGAAGGGCTATATATTTTAAATTAAGCTTATGCCAATATTACCACAGAGGCAATTTTTTAGCTCAGGACGTTTATGAATCACGAGTTATCCAAGCAAATGAAGTCATACGGACAAATTATATAAGGATGAGAAATAGTCTTCATAGGAGTTATCAGTCTGGGAAGTGGGCATATTATAAAAGTAGCATTTCTGAGAAGCAGATATTTTGAAACAATATATCTACAACCGACGAGTGAGTATCATGTTTGCAATGAGTGCATCTCGAATAATCTTTGACGAATTGGTCAGATTATTCAGAGACAAAAAGAAAAACCGCATTTTAATTTTGCAGACGACCTATATAAAACGGATTTCGAATAGTTTCATTCAACTTGTTCAACACTAGTATTCAACAAAAATGGTACTGTTCTATTTTAGTGTACATTTATAGGTTGTGAAAATAAAAATGTGTAAATTTTGGAAGTTACTTTTCGCTTTCTTTTAAATCGTAACGAACCGAAATACTTTAAAAAAATTAAACACACAGTTTTTAGGAGTATTGCTAGTGATTGTAGTTGATTTCTTCTTTCTGCATCGTTTGTTTGTCTTGTTAGTGTTTTATGTTTCACAATTAATTATAACTGATTCGTTTTTGTGTAAACAATGATTTAGTCTGATTGATTCTTAACTTAGCGTAACTGATACTCAAGTAATAAATTTGAATAAAAAACGCTTGTTTTTCAAACAATACACCTAGTACACATATCCATGTAAAAGTACGGTTAGATTTTAGTAATAAGATTGATTTGTCTGACGATACTTAACTTATTTTCATTTGTGCCTACAGAAAGATTATTTTATGTTTGTAGAAATTCCTCGTAGTCCTCTCTGTAGCCGTGGCCTGCGTTGCCGCCGACGTATCCCACGTGGTCAAGGACGAGTCAGCAGCACCCATTCTCAAATCTACCTACGACAGCAGTCCCGAAGGGTCTTTCCAGTATTCTTACGAAACCGGCAATGGAATTTACACTCAAGTCGAGGGTGCAGTACAGAACGCCAACAGTGTAAGTACCTAATAAATACGCTTACATTATAAATGTGAAAGTTTGGATATACTTATGGATGTTTGTTAATCAAAAAACTGTTCAACGGATTTGCTGAACGAAATTTGGAGTGGATATCGTTCGTACCAGGGATTAGCACATAGGCTTTTTATCCCTATTCAACGGGTTATGGTTTCGAGTTTGGGATCCCGAAGGATTGCGGTAACATTATTTTACACAGATGAAGTCGCGCGCAATAGCTGGTTATTATATAAAGCGTTACCTAACTACTTGATAATTACTTATCATATGAGTCTGTGGTTTAGTTTTGTAATAACATTTTACAATATTGTTTAAACCGTGAGGAGGCGAGATGAGCAGCGTATGTGGCGAAGAAATTCGATGTCTTAGGTAATAGGAGGCTTGTCCAAGAGCCTTGGTACTACCGCACAGCCATACATACCGCCACGAAGCCGTTGTTAGTAAATGTTACTGAGTAATGGTGTAAAGGACACAGTTTAAGCAAATGAAATTACCGAGTAAATGAGACTCAAAAGAACTATGCCTCGAGGATGACGAGACAATACACAAAAAGTGCTTTTGGAATTCAGTAAAAACTATAATTTTATCTACTGCAACTGTAGTACAGATAACTTATTATTAGTGTGACGAAGTGCGGCGCGCTTTTCATTGTTTACCATATGAATACTTTTTCGCAAAATATTCGTGCTACAGTCTTGGAATGAAATTGTTTTTTATTACATTTGATAAACAAGCATTTGACCACAGTCTCACCTGATGGAAAGTAATGACGCAGTCGATGGTACATCAATGATAATAATAAATATAATATAATAATGTTTGACGTTACGATTTGACTAATTTCCCATTTCCGCGAGTATTTTATTCTTAACAGGCGTATGGGGCCTAGTCGATAACAGTTATAACATAATATTATTTTACTACGTAATTCGGGGGTAATCAAGTAAATGGGAGGTAATGTTAAAAAATCGTCAAATAATAATCGGTAAAGTGCGCTGGTTTACGCACAGCGTATCCGTTCCAAAGCCATGCTAACTAAAAATTACTTAAACCAATTGCATACTCAATTTTGATGTTGATTGTACAACGAAAACGTACCGTATTTAGTTACTTAATACGTTATGTTTTTGTAGGACAATTAACATTATATGCGAACGACAAATACATATGTAAGTAAACGAAAAGGAACACTCGAAAAATATATGATAATCAAATAAAAGCTTTCAGACCTTGCTGTTGGTATATGTTAAACGTGTATTTAACACGCGGCACGAGCGTGTTGTTGTATTAAATGTAAAACGGCATACTTGTGTTAAAAGACCAACTCTTGAGAGTCCTTTGGAATACTTCCTTCTTAAAAATTCAACACTAATGTTGATGAGTTAAGTAGGTTAATTAGCAATTCCAGCAATAAATAACTGAGTCGGATAACTGTGGTGAGGTTGTGACTTCAATATCGATGTGATCGATTTTGATTCGCAGCAATTCACAACCTATTAGCAATTCACAATCTCGGAAACCACTTGAACAATTATGCTCATATACAAAATTCCTCTTTAATATCTGTACCTAATGTGTGTTCCAAATGTTATCAAAATCGGTCGGTAAATAGCGTCGCAGCAAACTTCCCCATTTTTAGAAAAAGTACCTCCCTTCACTCAACCTCACCAACCACAAAATAAAATTAAATAAAAAAATAATAATTAAAAGAACATGCATACCAAGTTTCGTCAAGATTGGTTGCAAAATCGACATGTTCAGGAAGACAAACATACAACCTAACAAATATACGGACAGATGAAAGTCAATTTGACCAGTTAAAGCAGAGACGCTTCGCTCGCTCGGCCAATCATTGATGTACACACAAAAAACCTATTGCTCGAGTAAATACTGTAAAGTATGTTTGTTAATTATGTTTCTTCTAGTTCTTGAGCTGTTGATATTTCGGAACTGTTACGAATAATAGTTTTATTACTTTCAAGTTCAGAGAAGTAACGCCTCAGTTTTATAATTTAAAAACCTAAATTATTTAGATAACGTTCAACACATTGGGTTCCATGGTCGGTCATATATAATTACTGTACTTGGAAAGGAAATAAGTAACGTATAAGCTCTAATATTTTCAGGAGTACCCCTCCCTGGCAATTAGGGGTGGTTTCAAATACACCGCTCCCGACGGAACCCCCGTAGAGCAATCCTACACTGCTGATGCGGAAGGATTCAAACCCGTGGTAAGTGTATATCAGTTGTTCCACTGTTTAACTATTATGCGCAATCATAAAAACACCCATAATCACCTAATATAAGACTAAAGTCAAAGTGGTTATAGCCGTGTATATATACCGTGAATATTGTTAAGTGTTGGCGAGACCAAAATAAAAAAAAATCAAAGCTGAATAATATTGGAAGGACAAAACAAAGCCGAGCATTTTCCATGTGATTTAAAAAAACTACTACCTTTTTATTTTACGAAGCCGATAATACCGAGACTTGTATCACAGTCTATATTTTTATGCTGTGCTTGTATAGTACTTTTCTCTAATTTGCGAGGAAATTCTAAACAAACTCGTGGTTTGGCGTGAATACGTCAAATCGACCTCGCGTTGTTTCATTATCTTTTTCAACATTCATGAGGGTTACGTAAAGAGAGAGGGGGAGAAATGTTTTGTCGAGTCTTGGACATTTTCACATTAACAACTATGTATTAATACTGTATTTGCTCTACCAGGGAAGTCACATCCCCGTTGCCCCCGAGATTCCCGAGGCGATCGCCCGCAGCCTGGCCTACATCGCCGCGAACCCGCCGAAACCCTCATCCGCAGGCGCCGTCGCCTCTATCCTGGGCTAAGCCACTCATACTCTCATCTGATCTTGACGCTGAAAACTCAATAAAGTATAAATTGTAGAAGTGATATTATTGTTTCAGTATCCTGAACATTACCTTTTTACATTTTTAAATATAAAAGCAACGATCCTATTCTAAAAGCTTCTATTCCTTAACGCCGTCTCTAAGATATTTCAGGTTTTTGCCAGATTTAAGGAGAGTGTTCTGGATTAACTTCATGATGGATGAACCTCCGTTTCTATTCCAGATGGAATAAAAACGCCCATAGTTAATTCTAGTTTTCAGTGCTTTCCCAATTGTAGTATAGCAGCCGCCTGGGTGCCTGGGTTATTAGTTAGTACCTATTATATTTGGCTGAAGTGCATGACGTACGCTGCCAGAATAAGTTGCACTTTAGTAATGCACTGACCAATAGCGGTATAGTAGATTAGACGTTGGCGGGAGAAAGATTGTAAAATAGAAAATAGAAACTTGTATGTATAATAAGGAAACTGGAATGTTGGACTGGAAACCTATTGTTCATAAGTTTAGTACTTTATATAAGTATAATTACATGGTACAGATAGTAACAAAGTAATCAACCACTTACTGTACTCTTCTTACGTTTCGGGTGAGAAGGGAACTTAGTAAAGGCAGGTAGCTCATGAAGTTCAGCTGACACTCCAGTAGAGATGACATGTGCGACTGAGTCTAGTGGGGCATGTGTGTGATTGCTACGATTCCAAACGGTTGACAATGGAGCTGTCGTATATGTGTCAAAAATAACCTCCAAGTGTTGGATAACATAGCTTTGGTTTTATGGGATAATTTTCAGTTGAAACAGCGGATTTTCAAATGTTAGTTTTTTATACGATTTTTAAAGCACTAACGCTTGCTTAGCGAGACCAAATATTGCGAGTTTAGAGAGTAAAATGACACATCCTCGGACGACATTCGAGCCCGCGTTTTCTGACAATCGGTGTCAGACGCCATGACCTTGTGTTACATAACATATGGGTACATTTAAGATATTGCTTCACTGAATATTATGGAAGTGAAATGGTTACATCTTGAAAAGTTGTATAAGTTACTATTATACTTGTATAAGTCACGTTCTAGTAAATTGTTAAACATATTACTTAAAAGTTTTAGGGAAATAACGAGAAAAACACAAAAACAGCGTTGCCTGGTTGTAAACTTTGCCAAAACTAGTGCATCATTGTGAACACTTAAAGGTTATTAATCTACCATTATTAACAAAAATCTAGGAAAAATAAACCAAAACAAATGATATGTAGTCATTGTTATTTTGTTCCCGCCATATCATTTTACTTATATCAGCAGACGTGTGACTCAAACATCATAACAGACGTCATAATGATTTCTATTTACTTGGATATTTAGCAAATAGAATACATTATAAATCCTAAATTAAAAAGTAAAAGAAAAAATCATAGTAATGCAGAATACGACATTATTCTCATTAGTTTTACGTATACTTTGATTACTGACTATTAATTTGACGCTAAGGGCAGACGACATGCAAAACACAATGAAAATCTTATTATATGTAAAAGAAGTTAATATTAAAGTGAATTTTATTCACTTAAAAGTAAATTTGTAATTTATTTTTGTAAAGAATATTAATAACATTATAAATAAAACGCAGTAGAACTTTTTGTGAACTAGATCGTCCGGGGAAATACTGCCACCATATATTTTTCTGCCAAGAAGCAGTGATGTTCACATTACTGTGCTCCGGTTTGATGGATGAATATCCGGTTTGATGCCGGTAAAATTACAGGCGCATGAGATTTAACAACTTAATATTCCAGGGTGATGGGTGCAGTCCAGTTTAGTATCTGAATCTGAGAAAATGCATCTACGAGTATTATAGGCAGAGTTTACCGCTGGGTCTCGTGCTTATTGCGTGATCCAATAACAGAAAAAACCTATATATACTTAATATAATTATTAGTTAATAATTATATTATAATTAATAATTATAAATTAATAATAATAATTTATAATTACAAATTATTTATAATTATTAATTATTTATACTTAATTATTAATTATTTATAATTATCAATTATTTATAATTATTAATTATTATTATTAGCACTTTTCCTTCAACAAATGGTTTAATAATTTTTTAAGTGTCTTAATCTTTGTAAGTATATGTAGCTTTTATAATATTTGTTAAAATTATTAATACAATAAAATAATAATATAATTATAATTTTATTGTGTTTTTTATTATATGTACAAATATCAACACTTAGAAATAATAGTAATTTGAACTGGAGCTCGTTACATTTGGTTTTCATCTGCTCAATCGATCGTAGAAAAAAGCATTTATAAATAAACACATGTTCAGTGCCAGAGACCGAGACTAGACCTCAGTGGGTATGAAATAGCAGTCTTCCAACTTCAGCAAGGTCCGAAACATGGGCATTGACGCCCGCGATGGGGCGGGTCAAACAAAGTTAGATTAAAACTTACAAGTCTTCGACGACTCCAAGTTGGACGAGTACGAATATCACCTAACTATCAGTGCACTGGAGGAAAGGAATATAATGATACTTATCGTTCTCCATTGAGAAGGGTTCTGCAGCTAGATCTCATGTGCTTCCTGCCGTGCGATTCTAAAGAGCAAACATCGTTGCACCTTTGACAACATCCGTGAAACAAATAAAGAGAGGACAAGAAACGTTGAAAAAGCAACCTTATGTACAAGGGCGTAGTATTTGACTTCAGTGAATCATTACATTACAGAATTGCACGGCAGGTGAGATTTGCAATGGACGGCCGGGCACGGTATTCAAAGGCGCAAACAAATGCGGCCGCTTCGTCCAAATCCCAAATGTTAAGACTAGTCCATTCCAGTAGGTTCAAAAGGTAGTGTGGTTCCAACAATTATAATCTCAAATCCAATTTTCAATTCTTATTTTGTATTACATCAGCTCTGTTCAAGGTTTTTTGTTCAAACCCAAAGAGGCTAATTCCAATCAGCTGTCAAAGCGACAGCGAGCAAATACCACATACAAAAAACTCTAATTGCCACAAACTACCAAATGCATCTAGGCTCAAAACTATCAAAAATATAATGTCAAGAAGGCGCTTAAAATTGCGTTTCTGTTCCGAACAGTCAGAGTAGAAAAATATACTTGTCAATGAACCAATACATACTGCCAATGGAAACAAATACTGTCTTTATCATCATCTTAGTCGTAGGATGTCCACTACAAGACATAATGTGGTTTCCCCGTCAATTTCTTTCCTTCCTGTTGGAAGCCTACATAACCCTACATCGTCTGATCTTAGGTTGATCATATTATCGGTCTCAGTGGGTCAATAACCGACGAAACAATAATATAGTATGGGTCAACATCCACACTCAAAGGTCTTCAGGTCCCAAATTAGGCAGAGCCTGTACTATGGTAACATGATGACTGATATACATAATTATATACATATACACACCCAGGCACAGCCCATGTTCATGTTTATATTCATGTTCATGCACACAAATGTTTGACCAGTCCGGGTATCAAACCTGGGACCAGCAGCTCAGAAGGCCGGGGTGCTATCAACTGCGCCATCCGGCCAGTCATGGAATGGGACTATGTGTCTTTCCATCAAAATTATATCATAGAATCTGAACGAAAGAAGATGGATACTCATGGAACAATTCGTCGCCTGCGGCGCACAAGGGCGAACCTCATACAAATGGTCAAAAATGAGTTTTATATGCAGAAATGCTCCATTTGTCGAGCTCTAGGTCGTCGCAAAAAGACGAAGCTCTAAACATAAAAACAACAAAGTTTTATTCAGGGCGTATTTCAAAATCTATTCTAGTGAGATTTAACAAAAAGGCGAAATTTAAGGTTCGCCCTAATGTGCGGGACAACAGAGTATTGCAGAAAGACCTAACTCAGTATCGCCCTTTCGTGGCGACTTGCTATTGTTTGTTTACATTTCAGTTTGGCGATCCTCGGCACCGGCTAAACATTAAATAAGCGCGTGTGTTGTCTATTTAATTATATTTGTTTGGAAAATACTTAACAATTGAGTACGTAACACTACGTAACTATAATAAATACTTAGCATGTATTTTGGTACTATAACCATAAATTTTTTGGTCCTCATGATTAAAATCAATAGGTATAAGGTAATACATACAAGTAACCCTAAACATTATATGTATATCGCAAACTAAATGCAAAATTCTGACAAAGGATAACAGATTACCTGTCCTACTGATCAAAGTGATAATTTGGAACAATTAGAAAATAAGGATGTATCGGGCGTATATGACCATGTTGAATACCAGCCCGGAAGATTGAACTCTTTTACAGTCTTACAGGATCTTCCGATGTTAAGATCATGTGAAGAACGTTTCTGCCTCAATGATATATGTATATATAAGTCCTGCAACAGGCGTTCCTTATTTTTGTGCTTGGTAAATTTTAAAGTAGTCGTACCTTGTACCATGCATGAAAGTACAATACAAGATATTGATGTAGTCAACCATCATGATATAAGTTCTAACTACATTGAGTTGAATCGATCACTATTGGTTACAATAAGTCCTCTTTCAGTTCAGTTTTAGAAAACCTAGAAACATGTAGTGCTTCCGACGATAACGTATACACACCACAAACTTGTGAAGTTCCTGACTGGTCAGATGATGTTTTCAACACATGTTTTAGATGCAATATACTTTTATGCTGGAGTCATTTTGAAAGACATACTTCATGTGAAATTCATAAACAGAAAAGACATTCTGGCGCTAAAACAAATAAAACCATTGTTCAGTCTCTTGAAAGCTTCGGATTAGATCTAAGAGAAAAATCTTTCAAATATCAAATCTACAGACGATATTGAAGTACAATATCCTGTTGAAGGTTCTAGACTCGAATTTTATCTAGACAATAATGAAAAAGTTGAAAGTCGTAAACTGGCTGAAACCTTGCAAAATACTGGCCAGCAATTTATACATATCACCGTCCACAAAAAAATGTACTTGCATTAGCTTTTGGTGAATATTGTAATGTAGCAAATTGCAAAGAAAACAATGGACAGTGTTACCGTTTTACAGATGTTGACGGTTGGAAAGTTATTATTGCCGAATATTATGATACAGTTGAAACTTCTCTAAAGAGGCATTACATTTTACTACATATTACTGAATGTGAACCAAGGCAGCGGACACACCTACCTGAAGGCAAAGCTTCAAGGCGTCTAAGATCGCCTAAATATTATCTCTCTTTGTATGGGCAAAATACCAGGTGTACAGAACATTATTTTAGAACACATTTGCAGTATTTGAAAAATTCATTCGTAATTCCTTGGTTATGTCTAATCAGTCAGGAATCCTGCGCCAAGAAACTCCAGGTGGTCGTGTAAAAAGTCTCAAACTGAGAGATAGCAAGATTATTGATATAATAAGAGAACAAAATACATATTATATTATAAATCGATTCCCTAGAGTAGAATCGCATTACTGTCAGAAAACTTGAAGAACGCTGAACGTTGGAGACGATGAAGTTGGTGGCCTAGATGGTCATGGCGTCTGACACGGATAGTCAGAAGACGCGGGTTCCAATCCCGTCCGAAGATGTGAATTTTTCTCTCTATAAATTTCAATATAAAAGTTATTATATGAATTTACCCCAAGAGTAAGATACCAGCTAATATAGAATGAAAATGAAACTTGACAGTATTTTTTGTATCGATTAGTTAGAGTATTGATTTTGTATCATCTTGTAAGAACTAGGATGTTTATAGGTTAAAATTAATGTTATTGTACTTGAATGATCTACGAGTATTTAAAGTTTAAAATCGATATCTGAGCCAGTCCTTGTTGAATTTATAGGTATGGTTAAATTTCTAGTTAGTAACAAGTACAATACGAGCTATCTATAGCTTAGCCCCCAGAGCTTCCCTTAGACAGAAGTTTAAAGATATAAACATTCTAACTGTTGTCTCTCAGTTCTCTATGAAAATCTAATGTATGTCAAGAAAAACATGAATAGTTTTGAAAAAAGGAGTGATGCTCATTCCATTCATTTGTAAGTGCCCGTAGGCCTATACAGAATAAATGATTTCATTTTCATTTTCAGTAACTCAACACTAGCTTTTACTAGTTAGTAGTATTAGTTACTCTAGTTTTCTGCTGTAACGTTTAGTTTTTTAATTAATTACATATTATGTCTGCATTAAAAACTTTGACTATAAGTATTGCTCAAAATATATTTGGGATTCAACCCATATGTACCTATATCATCTAATTTCATTATAACTCGCCGACTTTAATATCAAAATAGGGCCATAACTCTAAGAAAAGAGCAGGTAAAAGATAATCCTTGGTTTTGCAGAGCGCAACTAAAAGGCGTATCTTTTTTGAAATCATTTTTTTCAGTATTTACTGGCTTGAAAATAATAAAAATATATGCCTTCAGTTGTCCCATTATCATAGAATATACTGGCATCTTCATATTTCCATTATACGAAATATTTAGAATTTAACAGCCAAAATAAACAAGAATCGGGCGAAAAAAATGTTTTTTTGGCTCCCCTGTAAAATTTTTGAATTTGAGGTTCGCCCATTAGTGGCGTAGGCGACGAATTAATGCCGTCAAACTAACTATTGAAACAGATTCAAACGAATTTTTAATTAGATTTGGAATGAGGATGCTTAATTAAGATAATGTATAGGATATTTTTTATCAAGGGATCTATATAATCATGTTTTATAATCTTACCTTTCCCACGAACGAAGTTGCGGGTAGCGGCGTACTCTTTAAGTCATATCCCCGAAACATGAGTCATGACTGTGGTCATGATATACATGTTGACTTTTGCTTACACGTTTTAACAATTGCTCTAAGCTATGATTATCGCATAGCTTAGCTTATCATTACTTTTTTAACACCTACTTTGCCTATTGTTATACAAACATATTATGAAATAATAGTACAAGAGCAGGCCAGTCATTTGATTAGGGTTATTTTAATTTACGTATATAGTATGCCTATGTTTGCGATCTTATTGTTTGAAATATTCAAAATTGTGTACGGTGTTATTACTAACACGTTTTTCAGAATTATATTGTTCTTTAGCCTGCGCAGAAAATCTACACTATAATAATATTATGAAAAGGAAATATTTGTTTTCTTGTTTGAATTGAAAAGGCTCCGAAACTACAGGACCGATTTGAAAATCTATTTCACTATTAGAATCCTACATAATTCCTGATGAACATTGGCTATATAATATTTAAAAAAGTTTAGGATGCGTATGAAAACTTCAATAATGTAACCCAGGGTGGTAAAAACCTTATATCCTCACAAAAAATCCTTATATCGCTTACGCTGCGAAAATTATTTACAATAGAGCAAAGTGATGTACTACAGTTTTGTAAAAGACATTAATGTCTACAAAAAAGTCTGCAATATTATCTAATCTAACAATAAAGAGGAAAGATTTAATTGTTTGTTTGTAATGGACAAACGCAAAAACTACTTAACCGATTCAAAAAAATATTTCATCAGTAGAAATCTATATAATGCTTGAGTAACAAAAGCTATATTTGATCTATCATGCATAACCACGCGGGTGAAACCGCTGAGCGCAGCTAATGAAAAATACATTTCATTAGCTGCGCTCCGCATTAAAGATATTATAAACAAGTCGCTAGTTCATTTAATCTGTCCGACTCAGCAAGACTCATTCGAGTTAAGTTTCATTCATAAATCTATTGTTATTTTTTGCGCTGATGCGGACGGGTTAATCCATAAGTTCTCAATATATAAAGTACATGTATCTTTGTTGAGAGCCTAAAGGTATTTTTAAAGCGCTTATTCCGAATTAGGGAATACAGTTTTATTGCATCTAAGTAACAGCACGTTACGTTTGCAACGTTATTTTCACAATTTTCGACAAAATGAATCGATATTTTTTATAATTAATACCAACCTTGACGCGGTGGGTACACGGGTTAACAGGAATTAGCCCTACACCCACCGATGGGTGAAGCCAGTGGGTGCACGGGTAGCGAACCCTATCAACACGTTTTTGTAGATTCTTTAATTCTTTATTGCACATAAAAAGATATAAGGTATAGGTATACATAAAAGTAAATATATGCACAAAGGCGAGCTTAACCTAAAAAGAGTTTCTTCCAGCAAACCCTATATATATATATATATATATATATATATATATATATATATATATATATATCAGTTATTGACGATGTTTCAATAATAATTGTATAAATTTGTTTTTGAATTTGTTTGTGTTTCTAGGTATAATCATTATCCTAGAGGGAAGCTCGACGAGTATTGTTCAACATAAGTTTATTTATTTTATTCATTAATTCTTCTATTCGCTTTTTGTACGTCTTTTTCATAATTATAGGTAGGTGTTTGATCACTGTCTCACTTTATGTTCTGTAATGATGTGGTATCACATTAGTACGTTAGTGTGATACCACCGTAACAGGCATGAGCTCTAGAATGACGATAGTTCGCTTCGTCTGACAAGTATATTTTTCAATCGATTATAGTAAGATGGTAGCTTGCCAGGTGGACACTATTAAATATCCTAGTCTGCAACACAATTTTTTTTACCAACATGCTTCTATACTTTAGTACCATTATAGCACTGTGATCGGACCGTGATGATTTCTAGACAGTCAGGTGAAAACTAGAGTGACATCTGTTCGAAAACCTAAACTAATACAAAGAAACACTGGGTAATATGCCGCCGCAGAATATTTGTCCGTTTGAGTGTGAAGGGCACAGTAGCAATTAGATGGCGAAGGAGACTCAAAAACTAACCTTTGGGTTACAACCATAGTGCTGTTTTACGCAAATATTTAGGTAGATCTGGGTCTCATTGCAAGTGTCAAAAATAGAAGCAATGCTTATCATCAGACATACGACTTGCACGTCTCGTCGCTTGATATTCAATTATTGATATTCTTTGAAAACTCTTTTTATATGAAATTACTAAACGTTTCTTATGACTTCCGAATGGAATATTAACATTATTCCATTTTGTATAATTATAAAATTAACATAGTGGAAAATGTTCAATATTACGTCTATCCTATGTTATGGCCTACGTCCAATGTAATTATAATAAACCGACGACAGAACCTCGCGGTATGAACAAGTACCTACTTCATTAAAAACAGAAGTGAGAGTGTGTAAATATTATGCCTGCGGCTTTGGAGGACGGACATGGTATGTGTTATGATGTCATCATGCTTATAACTTTACTATCACGCCTTGTCCACAAAGATGTCAGTAAAAACTAATAACTAAAAATAAAATAATACACAAAGTAATAAATTATACCCAAAAACTAAAATAGCGCTTGGCTTTAATAAGTACATAATATTTAAGAAGCACCAGCATGAACTAGAGTTCAGATTATGCTAATACCTGACTGATGTCTGAGCCTTGATATTTTTAGTAAGGTCAACAGTTTATGCAACATTTTTTTAAATAAATATTTAGATCATCGTCTAGTTTTATAATATCACGTGATTTTTGCCCTTACTTTGGCTTGATGTACAAAAACAAAATATTAATATCATAATATTATAACTATTTATAATACTAATTTACCTAAAAATCAATGTATTGAGTAATGCCCAAGGAATCTTTAGTGTTCCCACAGATGACATGATTAGAATAAAATTATTATTCTTAACAAATATACGATTGGTTTTTCCCATTGTTGATTCCTTCATTACATTCGAAACATGGGCAGAAATATACAAGCATGAGCCATCTGCTACTCTTATTTATAATAATATTTTTGGAGCTATTTTTTTCTTATAGTTTAATTAAATCACATGTAAAAAGTTTATTATCGTTTTAAGACTTACAACAAAAGGTCAAAATCTCAACTACCTAATCTAAACACGGAATAATAAATTCTAAATCGTCGTAAATTCTAAAGCATCGTGTTTCGGTCGTCACCAATTAAAATTGAATATAAATAAAGTACTATAATATACCACAGAATAACTTAACAAAGAATAAATAGTAACTTTAAACATATGGTTCTCGTTATTGAGGTTATAAATACAAAATTCTTTGTTGTCGTGGGAATTGACATTTAAGAAATTTACATAAACCTGTTTGAGTCATTATTTTCAAGATTGATGCACCAAGATCGATGTTCGATAATTAATGCACATTTACGAAAATTACTTACATTGAAATTGACTCAGTGAACATAAATCTGTCGTCATATTACTTACTTCGTCATCATCATAAAGGTCTCATTGTGTTCCATTTATTGACGTAGGCCTCTTCGCATTTGAAATTAAAAAAAAGACAAAATGTTTGAAGTTTTCTTTGCCTACTGTTCCACATTCCAATTCCAACGTTACGCTTGATGGATTTAAACTCGAAATGCAACAGTCTTCCTTGGCATTAAAATTGACCCAAAATTAGAATGGGTCCTCATATAAATACTCAGTCTGGGAGACTCAGTTCTGCTGCATATGCGGTACGTCAAAAAAGGCGCAGTTGTAATATTTTGCATATTTCCACAGCATAAACTGCTATTGCAATGAGGTTCAACGGCTGACATAGAAACCATCATCCCACAATATAATGTGCTATTCAAGCTATATACGAAATAGGTTTTCACGAATCTTTGAGAGATTTAATGAAATCAATATATTAACTTTGCCTTCCTTATATGTATTTGCAAATATAATGTATTTTCGTAAATAAATACACAAATCTATGTAAAATAGTGATTACCACCCTTTTAATACCAGGAATAAGAATAGGATAGCTATACCTAGTTTCCGGCTTGCGAAGACATAAAAGTCGTTCTTAGGAAATTGTGTTCGTTTTTACAAGACAATCCATAACTGAGCTCACAAAGGGGAATATTCAAGTTGACTGTAAAAAACGTTTTAATAAAAAAACATATAAAGTCTAACATTATATAGGGTGTTTGGTAGAGGGACCGACAAACCAAAAACACGTGTTCAGGGGACTACTTGGAGAATACAAGGTGGCCAAAAAAAATGACCGACCCCCCAATATGTTTAACTTTTTTTTGTGATTTTTCCCTTTTTCTCCGAAATTGTACCTATTTACCACCATAACATTTGTAAAATCTGTTTAAGACCGGATGTTTTTAGTTGAATTTGGTCTCTAATACACCTTCAGGCCACGCAAAGCAAAATTGGTACAATATTGGAGAAAACGAGAAAATTCACAAAAATAAGTTAAAAAAAATTGGGTGTCGGGGATTTTTTTTGGCCAACTTGTATTCTCCAAGTGGGCCCCCGAACACGCTCATTTGGTTTGTCGGTCCCTCTACCAAACACCTTGTATATAGATGACAAAGATGCTTGGAATACTTCACTTCTGGCAAGTTGTCATCTGCCACCCATAAAATGTAATAATAGTAGTACTTTAGTAGAACCATTGTAAAAATCTATATGAAAAGAATGGCCCCGAGTTTCTTGCCGCTTCTCCTCCGTAGGCATATATTTTGGAACGCGGCGGTAGAGTCTTTAGTGTACATTATAATGAACTTGTCAAGTTCAAGAAACTCGGGGCCATTCTTCCAGGAGCCGTCCACCACAGCGCTAGGTTGACGAACTATAATGAACTTGTTCATTATAATGTACACTAAAGACTCTACCGCCTTATAATGAACTTGTTCATTATAATGTACACTAAAGACTCTACCGCCGCGTTCCAAAATATATCCAAAATTGAATAAATAATTTTGACTTTGACTTTCTCCTTTTTTCTATTCTGGCAATCTTGTGCCTTGTGCATTCCAGCCTGTGTGTCGCCTGATGTCGTCAACCTAGCGCTGTGGTGGACGGCTAGAAAGCTACATTATGCCTGAGTTACATACGCTATATTTGATTCATCATCATCATCATCCAACACCACGCGGATGAAACTGCGGAGTGCAGCTAGTATATAAAACAATATAATAACATAATATAGATAGATTAACTCTTTATTGCAACACCACATTATAAAATACATCAAACAAATGAAAAACTTAAAATTAAGTGTCACAATGGGCGGTCTTATCGCTAAGAGCGATCTCTTCCAGACAACCATGCACGGAAAAAAAATTTATACACGTAACGGTGGTGCATAAAGCAAATACAATATAGAAGACTTTTAAAATTAAGTTACAACATTTACCTATTATATATATAAAACATATATAAATAATATTATACAAATAAATACACGTAAATATTACATATATAATAATAAATATAAAATATATACATACACTAAAACACTACTTATACTAATTAATAAATAATATAATGAAAACAAGTTGTAGCAATGCAGTAGGAACATCCCCCCCGAAGGGTTCTCGCATTGACGTGGCGGGGGGGCTCAGTAACCGTGGCTAGGTACACCACGGTGAAGCCAAGAGGAACCCAGGGGCCGCGCTGGCGTTGGGGTGCGCTGGCCGGCTGAGGCGGGCCGCTCCTATGGGCTTTGGCCGCCAAGTCCACATAGGAGTGGCGGGGTCCGGGCGCTTTGGCGCAGACTCGAGGAGGTGGGGCCCGGGCGCTTTGGCGCAGGCTCGAGGAGGTGGGGCCCGGGCGCTTTGGTGCAGGCTCGAGGAGGTGGGGCCCGGGCGCTTTGGCGCAGGCTCGAGGAGGGGGGCCCGGGCACTTTGGTGCAGGCTCGAGGAGATGGGGTCCGGGCGCTCGGCGCAGACTCGAGGAGGTGGGGTCGCGGAGGGGCTATCCCTTGTGGCTGACGTAGCAGGCGGTGGGGCTACCTATCCGACCCACCGCAGGGAGACCACGGGCGACCAGACACGGGGAAGTCTGGCGCCCATTGTTGGCGAGTTTGGTCTCCGAGGCAGTTGCGGCGCGCCATGTGTTCTGGCGTGCCGCGAAGAGAAGGGTCCGGCAACGAACAGCCACGGCGGGTTCGCGGTCGTGTGAAAAATCTGTCCCGCGTTCCCGCCGAGGGCGGCAGTGACGGAACACCCCGGGGTTTTGGTGGGTATACGGACTCCCACATAACCACCTCCCTCCCCGTGGTGGGTGGTATCCATAAAGGATTTCCCCGGGACAAAAAAAAATGCAGTAGGAACATAGCTAATGCGAGAGGTGAAACGCTTTGACATGTTGTTTGAAAGTGTCCCAGGAAGGTGCACATCTTATTTCTATTCTACAGGTAAAGCGTTCCACAGGCGAACAGCTTCAACGCTAAAAGAGGCGCCAAAAAAGTGTTGCGATGTACCGGGGTTCCTAACATAATATAATATATACAAGGTATAATTATGACTAGGCAACCTTTTAATTGGAGCTGGCAAGATTTCATCATTATCACCCGGAAGACGTCCACTGCTGAACATAGTCCTCCCCCTTGGTACGCCACTTGGACCGGCTACTCGCTTCCTGCATCCAGCGATTCCCTGCGGTTTTTATGAGGTCGTCGGTCCATCTAGCGGGGGGGCCGGCCTACACTACGCCTTCCGGTGCGTGGTCGCCACTCGAGAACCTTTCTTCCCTATCGGTTATCAGTTCTTCGAGCGAGCCCATTGCCACTTCAACTTGCTAATTTTGAGAGGTATGTATTTTGGATGTTATCACGCAGGCAAACCCCAAGCATAGCCCTCTCCATTGCTCGTTGATCGACTTCAAACTTGTTAATAAGGCCCACAGTAAGGGACCACGTCTCAGTGCCATAAGTCATCACTGGCAACACACACTGGTTGAAAACCTTGGTTTTCAGGCTCTGAGGTATTGGGGACGAAAATATGGATCGAAGCTTCCTGAACGCTGCCCATCCGAGCTGCGACTGCGACGATTCTTCGTGCGACGTCCTTGTTGAAATTGGACCTACCTAATTGGACAGACAGTCCCAGGTAGACGTACTCATCTACAACTTCGAGTATGTCTTAAAGGCTTGGGAGAGCTCACATGATGCTATTGGTGTTTTTTGTGATCTCTCTAAAGCATTTGACTGTGTGGAACACCGTATACTGATTCGAAAGCTTTTCCATTATGGTATTCGTGGAGCTGCGCTTGATGTCATCGAGTCATATTTATCTGACAGGATGCAAAAGGTTGGCATAAATGGTGTAACATCTTCAGGATCTATAATTAAAATGGGTGTTCCACAAGGGTCATTTAGGGCCTTTTTTGTTCTTAGTTTACATTAACGACTTGCCACTTATGGCTAAGGATCTTTGTGATATTGTTTTATTTGCGGATGACACATCTCTGATTTTTAAAGTAGATAGGAAAGATAGCACACTAACTCAAGTAAACAACGCTCTATCTAGTATCTCTAAATGGTTCTCAACTAATAATTTACTTCTGAATTCAAAAAAGACAAAATGTTTGAAGTTTTCTTTGCCTACTGTTCCATATTTGGAGTCCAACGTTACGCTTGATGGAGTTAAACTCGTAATGGACAAGGAAACAGTCTTCCTAGGCATTAAAATTGACGCAAAATTACAATGGGGTCCTCATATAAATGCCCTGTCTGGGAAACTCAGTTCTGCTGCATATGCAGTACGTAAAATAAGAGAGCTAACAGATGCTTCTACGGCGCGGTTAGTGTATTTTGCATATTTCCACAGCGTAATGTCATATGGGATATTGCTATGGGGTTCAGCGGCTGATATAGAGACCATATTTATCCTTCAGAAACGTGCTATTAGAGCTATATACGAAATAGGTCCCCGTGGATCTTTGAGAGATTTATTTAAAGAAATCAATATATTAACGTTGCCTTCCTTATATGTATTTGAAAATATAATGTATGTTCGTAAAAATTTACATATATAAGTTAAATAGTTATCACCACACTTTTAATACCAGAAATACAAATAGGATAGCTGTACCTAGTTTTAGACTTGCGAAAACTAATAAGTCATTCCTAGGAAATTGTGTGCGTTTTTACAATAAAATCCCAAAGCACATAACTGAGCTCACAGAGGGCAAATTCAAGTTGACTGTAAAAAACGTTTTTATAAAAAAAGCTTACTATAAAGTTCGACATTATATAGAAGATAAAGATGCTTGGAATACTCCACTTCTGGCAAGCTGTCTCTCTGCCACCCATAAAATGTAATATTTGTAGTGCCTAAGTAGAACCATTGTAAACATCCATCGCTTCTTCTCGGTGGGTTCTATATATTTTGGAACGCGGCGGTAGAGTCTTTAAAGTACATTATAATGAAAAGTTGACGTTCATAAGTGCGTCTTTGATGCCTAAATTGAATAAATGATTTTGACTTTTGACTTTGAGTGTATCGTTTCCAACAATCGCCGGTATAGGTGGAACATGGACATTGGACATGATTTTCGTCTTATCCATGTTCAGCTTAAGACCAACCTGTTGGGAAATTCTACTGAGGTCTTTGAGCATGGTGCCGACATCCTCGAGCGACTCCGCCGTTATGACTATATGATCGGCAAAACGAAGGTTAGTAATGTATTCGCCATTAATGTTGATGCCAAATCCTTTCCAGTCCAAAAGTTTGAAAACATCCTCCAATGCGTTAGTGAACAGTTTCGGAGAGATGACGTCTCCCTGTCTCACACCTTTCTGCAATGGAATTTGTTCCGTACTCTGGTCCTATAATTGGACTCACATAGTGGCCTTGCTGTATAAACATTTCAATGCTTCGATATACCTATAGTCAATTTGGCATCACTGCAAGGACTGCAGTATGGCCCACTTCTCGATAGAATCGAAGGCTTTCTCGTAATCCACAAACGCCAAACAAAGTGGCTGATTATACTCTTCGGTCTTCTGTATAATCTGCCGTAGTGTATGAATGTGGTCTACGGTGCTAGCCTCTTCGGAAACCGGCTTGTTCGGGAGGCTGGAACTCATCAAACCTGCGTGCGAGACGGTTTGTGATGACTCTCGAAAACAGCTTGTATACGTGGCTCACGAGTGATAAGGGCCTATAGTTCTTCAATAAGGTTTTATCACCTTTTTATGCATGGCCCTGGATATATCCTCGTACATACTTTTTACTTCATCGTCTGAGTGTGCCGAGGTCGGTGCGTATACCTGTATGACTTCAGCGAATACCGTTTGGTTATTCTGAGTATAAGGAACGCTACCCTAGCCGACACATTATCGACTTTCATTACGTTGTTAACGAGAGACTTGCGAACGAGGAACCCGACACCACCCTGGGATTGTTGGTCTCCCTTTCGGTGGAAGAACAAGTTGTCGGAATTTAGAATTATCGTGCCCTGTGCCTGTCTTCGGACTTCAGATAATCCCATGACATCCCAGCGTAACTTGAGCATCTCTTCCTTTAATTCGACCATCTTGGTCGAATGCTCCATCCATGACTAAGAGATTGTAACGGTTTATTTATTGAACCAATAATTTTATGGTTCTAATATATGCCTTTCTTAGATTTTTGTGACGTAGTCAATAAATATAGACGCACACATATAAATAAAACTAACACATGTATCGTATGAAATCGATAGTACAACAACTCGTCCAGAGAGGTCACTACTTTCAAGGCAAATGCCGTATCCATTTTATTCAGGCGACCTCCAACGGCGAGTGGGTACAACTCGTAGGTTGGTCGATCGAGTAGGTAACGGGTTAGTACAACGGAAAATCCCGAGAGGGCGTTTTGGATAATGAGAAAAGTAAATATAAACTTCGAAGGATTTGAAATTCAGACGCTTGTTTCATCTAAATTTCATTTATTGTGGTATGTAATGAACATACCCAATTCGTGAAGTAGATATTTCGAGATATACGTTGAAATTAACTAAAGTTATTTCAGAAGCCGTCGTTGTATTTATTCTAACATCATAATGGTGGAGACATCTAGTGAGAAGTAGTTGTGTCGGGGATATAATTCCTTCTAGAACATTCGATTGGCAAGTTTATATACTACGTTTTCGAGCCGCCGACTTCACTTTGAACGAGAAGCTCCGAGGGGAAACACGGAAACACTTTTGAATTTTAGGTGAGTGCCAACGCGCGTTCGCGAAATCGAATATAGTGGAAGCCGAAGTTATATTTTGAGTTTCGTTACAGCGTCGAGTGGGCTAGCGACCGTGCCGCCAACATTTTGTCCCCCGCGAGCTGCGGATCGCAAAGTCCACGGTTGCAGCCAGTTCCTTAGGACACGGGGTCTGGTCGTCCCTACTCCGGCCGCTGATGAACTCGTGGTAAGCATAATTTTACATATCGGGGTAGTAAAATTCCAGATTCAGGTGCTATCGCAATGGTCCGATGTGTTTGATGCCCGAGATGTCAGACTGTGGCCTGAGAACGTCGTAGATTCAGAAAAGCAAGGGGTTTGGTTTATTTTACATATTTCAAAATTACGATTTATAAATTTTCATAATGCATACCTATTTAATATTCTCGGATGAAAATCTATAGTAAAAATACCTGTTCTTTATAAAAGTAATTTCATATGTGGGTAAAATATAAACGAGGTCCTGACGGTGTACTATAATATTTTTGTATGTGATTTTCAGGAGTAAGGACCTTGACGCTAAATGAGTGTTTCACGTCAACATTTGTTGCCGCACACGACGCGTTCCGTCGTGGGCGAATTCAAGGCAGACACCGCGTTGCGGTTGTTCCTGCCTCTTCTCATCATCCGCTCCATCAATTCAGCGGAGGTTTTAAGGTTATGCACCAGCAGCCTTCAAGGTCAGAATATCCTACCTTCAATTCTAGTGCGAACAAATTCGTAGTGATTATATTTTGTTCCACATCTTTTTTTTTTTTTTTGAGTGAATTATTCTGAAACAAATTTTGGATAGTGTCATGTCAAATTAGTGAACATTCGATTAAATATTCCGTATAAAAAATAAACAAAAACATTATCTCGCGTACGGCAATTTACTAATTAATAATATGTGCAATATTGATCAGTGCTGATCGTGGGTTCCGTATTGAATAAGTAGGAACGTATGTTTGTATGAGACGGTTAATTATACATCGTCAGCTTTTATCTTTACAACCGTTAACCTTCTTTATGTATACTGTGTATTTCGAATGTTATAAAGACATACGGATATCAAAGTAAGCGATCGGTAAAGCATCGTGTACGGACAAGGGCATCGCGTATAGATTCATGCCAACATCGGATATCTTTCAGGCATTGGTTGACTCCCTATCCGTATGGGTGATGTGCTGAACGGTTGTTTTGTTTGTCATGTTGTAAACTTTAGATTATCGTGGTAATTTCATTTTTTCTATTTCATATGAAATATATTTATATTTGTAGAATGATGCTTTTCATCAATAAATCTTTGTAACACAATCTGTAACCACTAAGGTGTTATTCTCATATTTGGAGATTATATTTTATTAGATTGATAGTAATTATCTATCCACTTCAATTTTTTTATCATAGCTTGTTTGAAACTAAACAGTATATTATCATTTAGCAACGTACAAAAATAGTTAAACGTGAAAATGTATATCGTAGAATTATAATTAGAAATAAAACTTATTTATAAAAAAAATATCTTTTATTTAATTTTTTTGTAACCGTAGGGTGTGTAACTTGAGTCTCATGCTTTTTTCCACGTTTCCACGTTACATCTTTTCCTTTAATTCGACCATCTTTTCGTCGGTCCTGAGCGTCCGTGTATTGTATGTTGCCAGTGCCAGGGGTCGTTTTTGGGATTAGTAGCCGGATCTCTGCCTGGCAAAATTTGGCGCTAATAAAAAACAAAATATAATTTGTTTTTTATTAGCGCCAAATCTTGTAAATCACCTAATATTATATTTAACAAAACAGTTACCAATTACTACAAGCACTAATCATTTATTTACCTACGTCGTGCACAGCGCAAAATACACTTTCTAACAATATTATATTAAAAGGTATTTTCTATTAATCATACTGTGAAGGCTGAATGAAGTAGATTGCAATTTTTATATATATCAGATTTAGCCTACGTATAATTTATATTCTAAAAATACGTTCCTGTGGTTTATTGTGGTCATTTCTCATAGATAGTTTAATATTACTGCTAATAAAATATTAGCTAAGCCTTATGTGTCGACGTCATTATAACAATGAAATTTCTATTAGTCAGGCCGTTTGACTCTTGATGGAATATTCTTTATTGATTACGAGAAATACATTAAAGCACAACATATAATAAAACCTATCCAGAGATTGTCGAAAGACGCGGGTTCATAATTTTTTTAATAAAATATAGTCTATTAGATTAATGTTTTTATTCTATAACACTTGTTTTTATTCTATAATCAGTGATTCTCTTTCCAATTATTGTCACTTTTAAGTGAAGTCACATATTATCATTATTTATTAATATACTTAAATACATCGCTTGCTGTAAGTCCGCTCTTTGCAACATTATTTTGTATATTTTGTGTACAACACAACAGAGACCCACCGGCCCCGGGGGGAGCACGGTGGGTCTCTGCCAGAAGGGCAGCATACCCACCAAACCTCTGCGGTGTTCCTCACTGCCGCTTTTGGCGGGAACGCGGGACAGATTTCGCACACGACCGCGAACCCGCCGCGGCTGTCCGTTGCCGGACCCTTCTCTCTTGCAGCACGCCAGAACACTTACCGTACCGCAACCGCCTCAAGGAACCAAACCCGCAAATGGACGCCAGACTCCCCCGAGTATTGGCGCCCTAAGTCCTCCTACGATGGGTCAGGTGAGTAGCCCCACCACCTGCTACTTCGGCCGCAGAGGATAGGGACAGCGGTGCCTCTCAATACCGATAGTCCTCTTCCCCTGCGACCCCACCGCGTTCGCCATCTAACGGTGGCGGCCCCATCAAGGCCGCGGAAGGCAGGGAGAGCGGATCACCGTAATACCGGCACTCTCCCGCCGCGGCCTCTAACTGTCAGCCGCGGTGCCGCCCATATGACACCGCAGCCCGCCTCAGTTACAGTGGCAGTGACTTAATTTACTTATTAAGAGTTTATGATAAAATAAAAATAGCTCCATAAAATGTTATTTTGGCTTGAAAAGAATGAAACGACAAACGGTACTAGGTACTTAGATTTGATGGACTTTAATGCTCAACACTCTTTTTGTGTGCTCAGTTATCTTGTATACGAGCACACTAACTTCAAATTAAATGAAACAAAAAGTTTCTATTAAAAAGCTGATTACATGCAAGTGCCTTTCAAGGACCGCTAATAGTATTAAAAAGTAGCGAATGTAGCAAATACTTCGTGTAACACGGCTTAATTTCACTTTTTCTATGCATATTACGTACTTATGGCGATAAGTGAGCCCAACACGCGATCTTCTCATCAGTAGGTGGAACGACAAATAATTCGTCAATTTGTCGTTAACACCGTTTGCTTGTCTTTATTACGTTTCATTTCATTAACTATTTGGAGCTTAAACCGTGACTAAGCTATAGTTTAGTCACGGTTTAAGCTCACTATACACACACATTACAGTTATAGCTATAGCTACAGACTAAGGTTCAATTATATAATATTGACCATACCATAATCATTTTCCCATTATATTCATTACACTCAGTTCAAACAGAATGTAGAATTTTGCAATAAATTGTAAATTCATAAATTTATTGAAAGTTTCTTAAGTATATTTTTAATTTATCATTTGACAGTTTAACTCAAGGAACAGATGGAAGGTTACAAAACCGGAGAGATGACATAGTTCGAGCTCAAGAGACCTACCTAGTTAGTAATTGATAACAGATAATTGTTTTTTTAGGAAATCTTTTATGGGTACCGCAGAAAAGCAGTATCTCTGAGGTTATGTCCGAGTCCACCGGCTGGGATGGGAGTGCCAGTGTGTAAGGACTAAAACCTCCTTCCTCTTTCCTAACACTACAGACACTACAGGGCCCGTGCCCTAGAATATTAAACTTTTAAATTTATTTCCAGTCTGAACCAAGTATGTACAGATACTTATAAACTAAGTGTGAGTCCAGACATATATACCTACATTTTTGTTTATCTTTTTTTAGCGTTGTTTTTTTGGGATATATTTTACATTTATTTACAACCTAACACGGTATTATTAAACTTAAGTATAACATTTTACCTTCCTGCCATCGAGACCGATCGCAGGAGTGCCGTCACAACCTCTTCGTTCCTGCCGTGCGATTGTCTAATGATCCGTCGACGAGCTGACCGATGTCAGATACTATGAGATTGTACACAAGGTTGTTTTTCCAACGTTTCTTGTTATCTCGTTATTTGTTTCACGGATGTTGTCAAAGATGCAACGATGTTTGCTCTTAGAGAATCACACGGCTGTCCTTCATTGCCATTTTTATATTGTACGCTGTAATAGTATTTTTGGATGATCTCTTATAATATTTACCTATGTTGCCCGTCCTACGAAACGGCAAATCGCGTCTGAGCTGTCATCCGTGTGGTAGATGCAGTGAGCCGAGTGCCGTGACATTACCAGCACTGCATGCGAGTCGTTCTGTCGCATTTCTCATTTCTTGGCAGTAGGACTCTAATGCCCGTTTTCACCAAGATTTTAGGTAACATTTAAGCCAAGTTAAGTGACAACTTTGTACTACTGTGTTACCTAGTTGGCCTAGGTGTTACCTAAAATGTTCGTGAAATCGGGCGTAAGCATATTAAAATGTATCATTGTAATTTAAGTAGGTTTTTTATATTTAAATATATGGATTAATTGAGTTTTTAACTCTATGACATTATTTTGATTTTAAATATCTTTCAATGTTTTGATAGCGCAATTTAAAATATATATTTTGTCACATGAAATAGCATCTTTATTAGTTTGTGCATGAAATGAAATGTAAAATCACATTTGGATCTTCTTGATCCTCCTAAATTTCCTCGATATGGGCTGTAGGAACAACTGATGCAGACGATGCCTGCTGTGACTATAGTTGGGAACAAATAGTGTAAGTGCACCCATCACCGGGTTAGATCGGTGGTAGGGTTGTTCACTCTATCACGAAGTATCTGGCAATAGTATACAACTAAAAGTAATTTACGTCTGGACTCCAGTGTATCCACTCCGATCATACCCGACACAAAGAGTGACGGAAATAGATACCTACGGATAGTAACCAAACATACGCTTATAAATGTACCTAGCATTTTTTCGCTGTAGCCTTTCGATTAGTAGAGCTTCACGGGGATCCCAAACTACAACATCAAATTCTAATTTACTGGGAACGAAATTATTGATGCCACATTTATATCTGGCAACTGTGATGTAGTTCTCATTATAAACCATAGGGCCCTGTTGGTATTTTAACAAATATTGTATATATACAATTTTTGAATTTACATAATATATTATAACTCCAAGATCCTTGATTAAATCTACCCGATCAAAAAAAAAGAGTCGTCCCAGGTGTATGAGGATGCAATGGAATTTGATGATCTAGTAAAGGAGACTACCTCAAACGAGCAGTGTTGAAGGCCTATTACCCGACTCCAGTTTTCCACCAACTCAACATCGACCAATAAGATTCAAATTCACATGGCAACAAGAATAGTCGAATAAGATGCACTACTGTATCATACTGATGACCAAAATATGTTTTAGTTTCAATAAATACACTGTAACAGAATTTAAAAAAAAACAATAACTGTAACTGTGTTTTTTACCTACTGTTTTTATTTTATTTCAATCCTATTTACTTTTGATTACTATAAAACACTAAGCAGAAAACTAAATCAAAGAAACGCATACATACTGTAACGAACCGAACCTTCGGATGAGAGTTTCGCTACGTTCACAAATATAGTTAAACAACTAATCGTTTATTACAAATAAATTAATTAATTAATACCGTTCCTCTAACATCAGAATGTATGAAATATATAAAATAACTGATATCAATTAATAATATTATTAATAGTACCTAGACGAAATCGGTAGTTCTTTGAAAGTCAAGTTTTATGAGACAAATATTCAAAAGACAGACAAACTGATAAACAGAAATCGTTACGCATGAGTAGACAAGTAGGCATAAACAAATGGTACGCTTATCTGTTCTCGGAAATGAGGCGCCAAGCGGGCGCGTATCAAAGTACCCTCAAAAATCTAGTCAGAAGGAAAAATAAACTTCATCAAAGTATGTCGACGAAACCAAGTGTTTGTAATGCGTGAAATATCTATTATTTTGATGTAAACTGATTACAGTTGGGAATTAAATATTCATAAAAGAATTATCAAGTATCTGGTGTATGGGTTTCGTAAACAAAGTCATTGTTAGGACGAAAACGACGTTTTGGCTGTCCGCCATTGTGGGCTGTGTGTGCGTGACGTCAGCTATCATGGCGGGCGGGAATAAGGAAGTTGATGTTTTCAAATGCTGTAAGTGCAGAAATAGGATATTCCCGACCGAGTATGAACAAATTGTGGAAAACATTATTAATGAATATAATTATTTTAGAATTACTTTAGATCGGTGGCATGGATAGTAAATAATTAAACAGTTCTGTTGGATTTGACAAAGACCGCGTAGTGCGATAGCAGCGCCACGCAGATTTAGAGCAAAACCTGTTCGTAGTGGAAAAAACGTCCGATTGGTCGAGTGGAGTGATGTGAAGGGAGTTGGGGGGAGCCTACTGAGCTGACATGCGAGACAGTCTGAGAGAAATCGAGATCATAAATTTTCGTACCATCGTTGTAGGAAGACGTGTACCTAGTGAGTTTGTACCATTAGAATAAAAGTTAGTGGGGGCATTTCTGAGAGGTCTCGGCTTTATTATTGATAATTGGGCATTCCCTGTTATACGTAAAAGGGCCTTGAACTATGTTTTTCTATCGCGATTCGGACTATGTCTGGTCGGGGAGAATGACATTGCTCGTTAGAAATGGCGTTTTAGAATCGTGTCAGTTTATAATATAAGTGTGTTTTCGTGAAACGCATAGGCGTTGTGGTTTTCGTCGAGCTGGTATCGCATAGCAGCGAGATTCGGTCGAGAGGCCGGGCCAGCAACACTTAGCCATGACATATCTGTGAATTTCATAAAAACGTACTTCGCGGTAGGTTGTAATATAAGTGTGTTTTCGTGGAACGCATAGGCGTTGTGGTTTTCGTCGAGCTGGTATCGCATAGCAGCGAGATTCGGTCGAGAGGCCGGGCCAGCAACACTTAGCCATGACAAATCTGTGAATTTCATGAAAACATACTTCGCGGTAGTGTACATTGTGGGAGGTAGGAGTGTTCGTTATTTTAAAGTTGTGATCACTGACCACTGCGATAAAATGACACGCACTAAATTCTTAGCGGGCTTCTAGAGGTTATCAGCTTCATAAACGGGGGGTTGTTGTAAGTAATATGTTATAGAATGGTACAAATTCATGTTATTCCCAGTGTAGGCAACGGCACGGTCCGTGATTAGAGTTTCCGCGAGTTAGGGTTAGACGGAGTACCGTGGGACCGGCCCGAAGTTGTGTTACCAGCTTAATGGAACAACTTTCGTCCCCTTCTTCCATTGTAACTAGCATAAGAAGGTCTCGGAGGTTCAAGGCAAGTGTTCCGATGCCCGTGGCTTCGGCCCAGTGCGCCGAGATACCGTATGTTAGCTGCAGTGGGGGCTGTCTTAATGAAACCGTAGGGCTATTTTGCTCTGTAGTATCCCTTATCGGCGGACTTCGGTCAACCACTGCAGAGTAAAATGTAGGGAGTCTAGGCTAGTATCAGGGTGACGCCTGAACGTTTCCAGATTAGTTAGAAACACCTACTTGGAGATCCCTGAGCTGAGGCGATTCTCCATGCGCATTTAAATGTGAGATTTATCTCTAGTTCTAACACACCATAGCAGAATAGGAACATTTCAGGGACCGATAGGCTAAGGTTTTGCTGTTAGATATTTCCAGAGTACTTGTAATATACGTACTTGTGGTTTCCTCGTGCTCGGGTGAAGTCCACATGCGCAATTAAAAGTAAATGTGAGATTTATCTCCAGATTTGCATATATACACACCGCTAGAAAGCATAGGAAATCTCATTTAGGACTGTAGGCAGGGCAGTAGGACAAATCGAATTAATAACAGTAATAAATAATCAAACAAGTAATAAATGATCAAACAAATAATAAATAATTCAATCGCGGCATAAATTACATAAAACTAAGGTTTAACCTTTGAATTTAGGGCTTACCTAGGCCGACAATAAAACTAGACGCGACGAGGGTTTAGTTAACTAACGAGTTTGCTAGGACGACTCTTAGCGGATAATCCTTGTGTTCTTGGAGTAAACACATTATTAGACTTTGTCGACTGTTGCGCGCCGTACCGAATGTAACTTAAAGAGTTAGGAAAAAGGTATCGTACAAAATAAAACTAAAGTAACTACCCGAATACTTTATCTTGGGGAATTATCGTCACTGCTTGGGCAAGCATAAGCAGTCCCAGTAACTCACCTCTATTACCAATAAGGGTTAGAGACGTTACCTTCTTCAGTTTTGGCTATAATTTTACCTGGACTAAAGCGTTCGTAAGTACATTTATAACAAGATCTACCAATAAAGGATAGAGATGTTACCTTCTTCAGTTTTGACTATAATTTTACCTGGACTAAAGCGTTCATAAGTACATTTATAACAAGATCTACCAATAAGGGTTAGATACGTTACCTTCTTCAGTTTTGGCTATAATTTTACCTGGACTAAAGCGTTCGTAAGTACATTTATAACAAGATCTACCAATAAAGGATAGAGATGTTACCTTCTTCAGTTTTGGCTATAATTTTACCTGGACTAAAGCGTTCGTAAGTACATTTATAACAAGATCTACCAATAAAGGATAGAGATGTTACCTTCTTCAGTTTTGACTATAATTTTACCTGGACTTAAGCGTTCATAAGTACATTTATAACAAGATCTACCAAAAAAGGATAGAGATGTTATCTTCTTCAGGTTTGACTATAATTTTACCTGGACTAAAGCGTTCATAAGTACATTTATAACAAGATCTACCAATAAAGGATAGAGATGTTATCTTCTTCAGTTTTGGCTATAATTTTACCTGGACTAAAGCGTTCATAAGTACATTTATAACGAGATCTACCAATAAAGGCTAGAGATGTTATCTTCTTCAGTTTTGGCTATAATTTTACCTGGACTAAAGCGTTCATAGTACACCTATAACGAGATCTACCAATAAAGGCTAGCGACGTTATCTTCTTCAGTTTGACTGTAATTTACCACGCACTAGAAGTGTTCATAGCACAATTATAATGAATCCTTCATTCGGCAAAGATTCATAATTGGTAATATAAGAGTAAAATCTTCCTTGGGAACTAGAAACATTCAGAGGGCAAAACTCGGAATTGTCAGAGTAGGTAGTCCGGTTTCGAACGTAGTAAGACTCGGCAAAAGTATAAACTAATACGTGATCGAACTAATAATGCGTAGAAGGAGACGACACTACCCGTTCCTTTAGAGACGAATTTGTTAGGGCTAATCGAATAAAACATAGTTAGAACTAGTTAGTCGGGGGTTAGTCAGGCTAAGTTCCAATAGGCAATACGTTATAGGGCTAGGTAATTAGGTATTCTAGGACCTTATAGAGGCTTTCATATACTAGGTAAAGTTAGTATACGGAAGCTTCGCAATGAATTAGATATGATGGATGGAGTGGTTTGCGTCAAAGAGTACCGCGCCTCTTCTGTACCTAAACCAGCGAAAGAATGTTGCTTTGAAATTAAGTAAAGTAAGCTGCGTGTGAATGTTGGTATAGTCACGAGACCGACTCACTACAGACTTAGGGTTGATAAAAGATTAAGTTCTCTATTCCCTTTTTGAGACAGAGACTGACCGACTAACACCTGGAACTCCTCTCTAGTGTTCATATTAGCTTCATTCAAGAATGTGCGTATATACATAAATATATTCTATGTATATGTAGGTATATATTTGTACATAGGCGGAGGAAGAAAGTCCAAAATTAGATCGGAAGAATTTCTACTATTTGTGACGAGGTTGGGGTCACAGATCTATGCCGCATTCCCACAATGCCCTGTAAGCGGTCGAAACGGTGTCCAAAATCACTGGGTAGAGCCGTTACAGTCACAAGCGAAGGAGGGGCTTGGACCTATAGCCGCAAATTCACACTGCAAACGTTAATTAGTTTTCATATTATTACGTTGAAACTAAGTTCAATAAGTACCTACATGTTAGTTTAAGACTACCAGCTTTATCTCACTGGAGCTATTCCAACATTTCACAGTTAACATAACTATGTCTAGAAATATCTATTATGCAGAAAATATTCAGAACCTAATGGTATACGTATATTTAGATTTAGGGTGAATTGGCATATAGGGTAGAAATAGAACTTGGATGGGTACACTTACCTATAATATCTGCTTCGCTTCATTTAGCAGGCATTTTATATATATTTCATGATTCGCATATAGTTAAAGTAAGGTACTAGGTTGCACTTGTAGTAGCGATATACCTAGTAGACATTCAAACTGACATCTTTTAGATATAGCCTTCATATGCGCAGGTCATTAATATCATACAAAGCGTCGATTAGGATTCGTTAGATAGTAATATTTCGCGTGACAACTTCATTCAATAAGTATATACGTTTGGGGTGAATCGGTACGGTTGCTAATTTACCTTCATAGTGCGATATCTCTTAGAGAAAGCGGCATTACGTCATTATTAGGTAGTCTTTGGGTCAGACATGCTATAATGCAATTGCGGATTTGTTCTTTATTAACGTGAATTATGTAACCGATGGTTAGACATATCTAAATATATATCGGATATAAGTTCTGCTGCGTTCTTAATTTAAATATAACAAATTGAGGGGGTTCAGTACAGTTAAAGAAAAGGTCTAGGGAGGTTTGTCAGTACCTAAGCATCAAAGTAAACTGTTAGTATTTCCATTCATCTACGCCAGATAGACAGGGTGAAATCTATAGGTATGTTTCGCGTAATCTAGTATATTACTTAGTTCTACGATTAGGAAGATAGGATTAGTTTTTAAACGCCTCAAAAGTTCTAGGGTTATTTTACGATCACAACATACGGTCCTACCAGCTACACTAAACGATCTATTTGGCCATATTCATTCTTCGGATCACAATAATATTACTTATAAGGATTAGATTAAAATGGTGACAGGTGATATTAAGGATATAGGAGATAGGGGCGTTACAATAGTAGTGCCGTGACAAGGATTATAGAAGGTAATAGGATAAAAGGGGAGGGGTTGTTACAATACTTAGCGCTACCATTAATTATTTCAAACTGTGCACTTGCATATTTCAGGCACGCATCTATCACAAAAACAAAACTACCTTTCTTAAATTAAGATAAGCGGATGGGATAGAAACGAAATTAAGAGCAGAAGCGATACTAAGTAACAATAAAGACAAATCCTGTGTAACAATATACGTCGTGCCTGGCTTCTTGTAGGCTTGACTGTTTTGGGAAGAGATATGGATAGAGGCAGTAGGGGTCTTGGGGAAATTAACAGTAGTTTATGTAACTTTGCGAGCTCAAGTCAACGTTCGGGTTAGTTATTGTTTCCGCTGTAGTTCGTACTCTGTAGTACCAATAATATAGGTGTCGAGCATATATCTACCTCGTATTCGGCCACAACCCCGTTTCTTGACAATGAGTACGGTAGTTTTTGATATAGCTAATAACTAGCACAAACTTTACACAAAGTGCTCATGATGCTATTCACTGCACATTCTTATAAATTAGTATATATATTATATAATACTAAATTAATTAATTACGGAGTGTCCAAATAATGAGATCATGATTTTATTGGTGGTAACATGTTCTTAATTATTTATGTCAGTACCCTATATACTGTACCGACATAAACTGCTAAGACTAAATATATAAACGTGTATGTCAAAATTAATCTAAAGTAAACTAATGTGTGTATCAGTAATTGTGCTGCTACCTTCAACCGCAACTTCAATAACCATCAAATGAAATAGGTAGTGGTGTCGATTCTGTCAGCATTCTCTAAACTAAAAATCTTGAAATGATGTCATTTCTTATTCTGTTTAGGCTAAAATCCAAATTAGTATAACATTTCAGAATGATAGCACTAAAATTAGATATTTCTCTTCAACTGTGGGTATATTTTAGACAGATTAGTCGGCTCATTAAATGAACGTATAAATAAAAAAAAAATTAGAATAAACCTATTTTTAGAAATGTCATTATGTTGTGTAACATGAATTTGGTAATACGAAAAGTATGAACAGTATAGTACCATAATTAATTGTTAAAGTAACTTAGCCCATCAGTTACAAAAAATACATTTATTTAATATTGAATAATGTGCTAGTAGGTACCTTATGTTTATTTGGATTGAGTATTAAACCACCATTGCTCTGCTCAAGCAGCCTATTCTATATTAATCCAACGGATTATTGAATTTACTTTTTATCTTGTTCATTGCGTCATCGTCATTAAAATTTAAATTGTTTATCTCTGGCTCGAGTGTGGCAAGTATTCATCGTATAGTCTCGTTATCAGTGTGCGAAAAATTGACATTCAATTTCGATGTACCCTTATTATTCATACACTCCAATCGACTGACAAGCCCACGCATTATAATTTCAATACAAACATAATAAGCGCGCAAACACTAGAGATAATGGACCCAGTGAAACCAGAACAAAGAGTGATCCAGCCTGTAGGGCCTGTTTCCATTCTCGAACGTAAAATCTATGTTAATTTAGACTGTTTAGATTCAAGTAGCTAGAGTCAACAAAATAAAAAATGACGTCCCATAATTTGACACCCGGCAACAAACTTTAAAATGTATGTATTCGTAAGCAGTATGCTTATACAGAATTTAAAACAGTACCTGGATGACCAAGCTTTTCTCGTAACTTCAAACCAAGCACTCATTGGCTTAGTGTTGCTTAACAACTCCTTCTATTATCAAGTAGCTTTCGTGTTACTATGACAGTTTCTCATTGCCTGAAAACACGGATAAACGACTTTTTCGAAAACTGAAACTTAACTAGATCGATTTATCACCCCCGAAACCCCCTCATTTTTATTACTTTAATATTTCTATCCACAGACTCCAGGGTCCGTGCCATTTTTTTACATTTGCTTAACTTAACTTATTAATCAACTATTTAAATATACATCTTTGCATACAAAGGTTTAGCCTATGTTCCCTTAATAGACTAAACGTAACAATATATAAGAAGTAAAATAAAAGAGAAAAAAAACAAAACCAAAATTAGGTATCCATTAGAATTCCGAGCAGACCGGTCTCCGCAAAGCAGCTCCCGTTCACGAGTTGACGCATGTGCCAGCCATCGTCTTCCTCAACCATATTTGAGGGAAGATGGCGACCGACACACGACGCCGCCTCTTGCCAACACCTCTTCGTGAGCATCGGAATGCCAATGTTTACCCATTACATTACATAGGCAACTACATATATTACAGTTTTTTTTTGTTTGAATTAAAGAAATAAAGAAACTTTTACATATCTAATTATATTTAACTTTTATATTTACATTTTAAAAAGGGAAATCTCATTAAGACGTAGAGGACTGGTTACCACATCCCATTTCAGCAGGGCCTCCATCACCACACTGTTTCTATCTCGGATGGCCATTTTCAGATTATATTCACGGATGGTCTCTGGTCTTACAACCATCGCCTTCCTTACGAATCTTTCAATGGTATCATTATCGTCGTCTGCGTGGTAGATAAAGCCAAAGGTCCCCGTGTATCGCGAAACTGCAACGACTGCATTGGGAACGCTATCGTGCAGCTTCAAACCGCCCTTGGACTTGATGCCGATGACCGTCTCGAATGTCAGTCTCTGGGCTTCGTGGATGGTAAAAGTGCGTGATCCCGTTCCTTCCCCGTAACCCTGACTGATGAGGGTTTCCTTTTCTTCCTGGGTGTGAGCCAGGAATAAGGTGTTGGGCTTGGATTTGGGGATTTTCACACCAGTATACCTTTCCAACTGTAAGGACTTAACACGGGAAGCCGAGGAATATATACCGGCCCGAAACCCCTTAAAAGCATTTCTGATTCTGATTCATACTAAATTTTATGAAAATTGTTAGAGCCGTTTCCGAGATTCAGATTATACTTATATATTATACAACTATACAAGATATCTATAAACTGTTGGTGTAACTAGCCGGTTCGATACCGAACAGCGCAAGCGTGCAGTAGCGACGGCGGCGCCATCTCGAGACAAACGGACATTTCCGGCGGGCGCGATTCTTACGGAAATTTAAAATTACCGCCCGTCAGCGAGGCCGGATAATCAGTTAGCCCTCAAAACACCTGTCTCGGCATGGCAACTAGCGATCGTAACTGTTTCTAAACGTTGACAAAGCGCTAGCGGTACATAATTCGGAACTGGTTTTGTCATATTCATACCAACTATTTGTACGACGCAACGTACAACGAAATATTATTAATATCTTAGTTCGATGGATTAAAAAAACTACACCTGACTCAGAGGTTAACTATTAAAGTCTAAAACCGTTTGATTATTCTCTGTGATTATACCTGTGATGATCAGAGTATGCACTTTTAGGGATGTTGAAAAAATAAAACTCTATGCGCAGCGGTAAAAAAACTAAGCAATGTTTTGTCGAACGCGGCCTGATTATGAAAACGAGCTCTTAACAGTCGGGGGGTGCAGCGGGGCAGATAAATATTGTCTCGCTACCAACAGGCTTCATTAGCAATGAGTGATGTAATTAATTTTACTGTTCGATGAATGGGTGAACATTTTACTCGATACAACAGTTATTTCAGCAGGTTTGCCTTATAATTTTAATAGTGTTTGTAAATTGTATATTACATTTTTTTTTTAAAAACAGGACCTTATGATAAGGAATCAGAATCAGAATGTGATGATGATGATTATGCTACCTTGTAGTACAATACCACAAGGTATTTTTTAACTACAATAATACACACACAACAATATAGATAATATATTCTGAAAACTTAGGCATTCTGTTAATATTGTATGGCGTGTAAATGCATTTTACAAGGAAATATTTATCAATTACCTCTATTAGAATATGAAGTCTGTGTGATTCTTAGTAACAGGCTGTTTTAAAGAATGTTGTAAAGATTGAAAACGGAAACAGGAAACATTAAATGACTTTTTTTTATATGTTAGTGTTCAGCAATAACATGTTCACATTTTAAGAAAACTGCGCATACTTTTGATAGAAAGCATATTTACCAATATTTGTGATGTATGTGATTAGGTTGTGTAAATACATTTTTTGGTTTGTAAAAAGTTTTCAGGTCATCATAGTGGTGGCGATTAGTGCAGCTTACGGCTGCACTAATGGTCATTGCTTCTTGATTCCATCTTCGTTTTCCATCAGGCGAGAGGGAGTCACTTAGATAAACCATTACAAAAAAAGAAAAAAAAAGTGCATCCAAGCTAGATTTACATGATCGACTTCATAAGAATTCTGGCTACCCAACCTGAAATTTGTATTATATTTTAATATTGATAATTATTTATAATATAGACACACGTTATTTCTAAGAAATTCACTTCGCAACATATCCTAGATAATGGAATAAAGTGGACATAAAAGTGCAAGAAGAACCATCAATAGATTTTGGATATTGGAATTTAGTGGATCGAGGAACAATTATTAATATACAGTGCAAAATTTATTTTCAATAAGATCTATAAAGGTTCGCCATCCCTGTCCTAGAGTTTTTTGTCTAGTTTCACCGCTTTAAGTGCAAATCAGTATAGAGTATTTAATAATTGTTTTTTTTAATAATTGGGTAAACAATTGCCCGAGTTATAATCTTTAAGGTCTAAATGATTGCAAACCGCACATTATTAAAGATATTTGTTTATTTTAACACTTTATTGACACCAAAAATAGAAAGTACAGAAAAATTATATATCTAAAAAAAATATGTGGAAAAGGCGGTCTCAGAGAGCATCAAATTCTTCGTAATGAGATGTATAACCAATTTCAGCCATTTTGCTGCCGCTGCTGAGACACATAAGTGCATTTCAAACTAGAACACAGTATTACGCACACATAATGCTTTACGGTACGAAATAGGTATGATGGCAGTACTTTCCTGGACGAAATCATTCACAAATAGGTTAACCACTATAATAGGTACATATATTTGAATTCATGTACCCACATGTTTTAATTTACAGTGACATATCTTACAATTTACTTATTAGTCTTAAAATAATCCTTAAATGAGGTTTGTTTTTAATAAGATAAGTTAAGATTATACAGGGTTGCGTTCTAGTAAGCCACAGGACAAGCCAAAATTTGGCAATATTTGCACGGATCAAGATTTGATCATGCGCGTTTCACGACACCCTGTCACAACAAATTTTATCCCAACTGGCCAACATTTTTCTACCTTTTGAGAGAGCCAAATCTTGGTCGGCTGTCAAAAGTGACCGAGTGTTGACAGTGACAAAGTATTTTCATTCATTTTCACGACGTATGGAAATGTTTAATTATTTGTACCAAACTCGAAGTAGTAAAACGGGGTTAATAGAAATCGCGGGGGCAATAGGAAAAAAAACTTGGATAAAGTTCAAAGGTTTTAAATAGCAAACTCCGTGATCCCTGTAAAATTTCCAGTATTATATCAATTTGGTAGAATTGTGTTTCTTAGTCTGGCAACGTTTGAAGTGTGGCAACATCGCAAAATCTGTCAAAACTAAACGTCAAAGTCGTTAGTAAAATAGTGACTATATTCGGCGTGACTTTGTTCCTCCATTATTTATTTTCATTATAGTGTGTGTGGTTTAAATGTTGTTTGAATTTACTGTGGGTGTTATTGACAATATATTTTGCTGCAAAAATTGAGGTAAGAACATGCAATAATACTTTAAAATGTGACTTTTTCGTAAGCCTTATTTTTTTTAATTTTCGAGGTGATTAGACACACGAAAGGGGTGAATAGACACGCCTGAACGGTCAATAGACACGAGAATATGGTCAATGGAAACGGAAAAGGGGTTATTAGTTACGAAAGAGGGGTGATTAGTTGTAATTGGGACAGGGCTGTCACTAAATTTCAGATTTCAGAATTAGTACTAACTATATACTAGTTATTATTGTACATTTTTGGCATTATGTCGTTCTTAATATTGTTATATCTGTGATTATTTTGGTCTTATTTCTTGTGATTCTTTTGTGAAAAAATCTGCTTATTTTTAATAGTTTTAATAGTTTATTTTCATAAGTGAGATTTTTTTAGTTATGTTCGAGTTTGAAGCTTAAGTTTGTGTAGAACTGATTATGTTTTAAATGTTGATTTTTTATTATTAATAATGTTATTGATTTTGTATGATGTTGATTATATCTTTAATTTTTTATAATAATATGAAAATGTCATTTAGAAGCCAAAGTTTATTTTTGAATTTGAAGTTTAACTTTATAATTTTATGTGAATTTAGTTTAATATGATGGAGGATAAGACTTGTGAATATTAAAATATATCTTTCTAAAAAGTTTTTTTTTTTGTTTTGGTACTTACTGCTATGATCTAAATAACGTTATATATCATTTTGACGGGGGTAGGCTTCCTATGCAGGTCAACTAGGTGGGTGCCCCAACAATGCCAGTTATTGTGTGCCGCCAGAGCAATGATGTGGAAACATTACTGTGCTCCGGTAGAGGGGCACTGTAGCCAATGATATTACGGGGCTGAAGAGTCTTAACATCTTATGACTCTTGAGAAACCTGGAGCCTGGGTAGCTGCACTGATTATGGGCAGTCATTATCTCTTTCCATCAGGAAAGCGTCTTGATCATCTTCTTACTCCTTTACATAAAAAAAAATCAGGGAAACTAAAATGAGGTAGCCCTACGAAATTTTTCCAATCACCCCTCACGCGTGTTTTTTGTCCCCTGATGGTAGGTAAATAGAAATCACGTAATTTTTGCGGGTTTTTTCATAAATTATTAAAATAACCGTATAGAAACGAATATATTTTAGTACTTTGACCTACGACTCAATAAATACAAGCTTACAAAGTCGAGTATAAGTTTTGGAACATTACGAAAATCGTTACAGAAGTTCGAAAACCTATCTATTCACCCCGTTTTATACCAAAGTACCGTTTCCTTGACCGGTGGACAGTAGTTAACATTCTCAAATTACTTATCTTCAAACCACTATTATAAGAAAATTTACATCAAGTCGAAACAAAGCTAAGACCTAAGTAATATAAGTCAAACTCATTAACAGATAATGTTCTAGGACGTTCCAGCAACGCTCGATCAAATCTTGGAGGAACTTTATTTGGTCTAAGGCTTGTCGGTATGCAGTCCAGAAGCCGGAGCCGCTAGCGCGGAGTGGTGGGGGGGAGGCGCGCCCGGAGGGTGCCGGATTATAGACATTTCGGACTATTGCAGTGCCGGATTAGTGAGACTCTGCTTTAAAACTTGACAACATCCAGAGGGATACGCTCACTACCATACTTAACACACATTTTGACGATCGCACTTGGCGCCAGGCCTCACTACCTGTTAGGTGTGGAGGTCTCGGTATTCGCAAAATTTCTAGTGTAGCATTACCCACATTCCTTTCATCAATTTTCAGTACTCAAAAGTTAGTAAAGGCAATTTTATCGCCTTCTATTTAAATTAGTTATATGACTGAGGCTTTAGGAAACTGGAAAATAGCTTGTCCAAGTCAGTCCTTGCCCAAAGCTCCTGCTTCTCAGAGGCAGTGGGACGGGCCGCTCTGTGAGTTAGAACTTGAAAACCTGATCAATTCAACTAGTTCTTCCGCAGAGCGTGCTCGCCTGTTAGCTGTTACTCGATGGGAGTCGCGGCTTTGGCTACATGCTTTGCCGTCTAAAAATGTTGGAAATCTTTTGGACAACAATACTTTCCGAATAGCCGTATCCCTACGAGTAGGTGCCCCTTGCCAGGTCCCTCACCGTTGTGTCTGCGGTGAAATGGTGGATCGGTTCGGCCACCACGCACTCTCATGCGTAAAGAGCGCGGGGCACATACCGCGGCACGCCAGCTTGAATGATATCATCCGTCGGGCATTTGTCAGTGCTGGAGTACCGTCAGTTTTGGAACCTAACGGATTGATGCGGGATGACGGCAAGAGACCAGATGGGATGACTATCGTCCCGTGGAAGATGGGACAGCCCTTGGTTTGGGATGCTACATGTGTGGACACACTGGCGCCGTCTCATCTCCCTGGGACGATTGATCGGGCTGGCGCTGCCGCGTCTAAAGCGGAAGACCTCAAACGTCATAAATATGTGTATTTAGACAGAATGTACATGTTTGTGCCGTTTGGGGTCGAAACTTTAGGCCCATGGGGGCCGTCCGCTCTCAACTTGTTTAGGGATCTGGAGAAACGTTTGTTTGAGGCGTCGGGTGACCGAAACGCTGGCGCCTATTTTGGGCAAATCTTAGCATTGCCATCCAGCGTGGCAATGCCGCCAGCGTTTAGGCCACTTTTCCCCCCACCATGGGGCTTATAGATTAGATAGTTATTATTATTATTTTATTTAATTTTTAATTACTAATAAGCGTTGCAATAAATATTTTATGTTACTAACAAATGCGGATCTAAATCTTGAAAAATGGTGGCTCTATGTCAGTTTTGAGAACTCCAGTAAGCAAATTTCTAACTAAGTTGATGACTGGAGCTGACAAAAGTGACATAAAGCCGCAATTTTTTTAGATTCCAATCAAGATTTGATTTCAACCGAGATACGTAATAGCCCTGCGACTCCATTTAAACAATTTGGGATCTAGCTTTTATCCAACCAACCTTTCAGGCTTGTGATTTACAGATTAGCAAATTAAGTAAAAGCAATTTTATATTCTGGTAGTCATTCGCGTAAATCGCAGAACACTAAAATTTTCTAAGCTAGTAGTTCACCATAGTTTAGAGAACTTTATTCTGGCCACACTCAAATCCACACAACACTTGAAAGACAATTAAATATATGATTATTTTATTCAATTGTTAGTAATTTTACGTGTTAGTTTAGTTACTTGTTTAAAGAGCACGAAAGTATATAACGGCTAAATTTACCATACCCAAAATTGAACGAAAATGGCAAAATTTAAGCGATATACGAATATGAAATTTAGCGTTAACAGGATAAGAAGTACCACAATATATATACCTAAATATAGAGTTTAGTTCGTTACTTTAGTTTGGTATTCTGAACAAGTAAATTGCTGTCTCTGCCTGAAATGCTAAGCTATAATGCATAACATATTCTGCTTTCAACCTTAATCTTACTTCTTAATGTTTTTGATGAATGTAATATATTAAAATGCTTATATTGACAACTAAACTGCTACCTATATCCTTGTTTTTATAATTCCATCACGGGAACCCTCAACATATCCTCATATTACGGATGGTGACGTTATTTTCGCGATCAGAAAAGTAATTTCATTTTATTACGGAACGTTGCTTTCTTCCATGCATTCACGAAGCTGGTAAACGTATGTAAGTAAATGAAAATTTATTCGTATCCGCCCCATCCATTTCCCCAGTTTCGAAGGCGTGCGCTAAGGAATTGTGTTGTGACGCTCAAATAGGGTCGTATGGTACGCGAAAGAATTACCCTTAATCCTAATGAAAAAACTGGAGAGAAACTTTGTTAAGCTGTATATAAATATATATATATATATATATATATTATAAATTTGTACTAAATAAAATTATGATTAAGAAGATCTCAGAAAAAGAGTAGACGATTTTACGTAAGCCAATCTAGAGCTCCAAAAATATCGCAAAACACTGTACAATAACTATACTAAAGTTTGATGTGAAAAAAGCTTTGACAGGCCGATTGGTGCAGTTGGTAGATCTCAGTCTTCTGAGCTGCTAGTCTCGGATTTGATCCCCGTACAGGACAAACATATATGTGACACCCAGAAACAGGTCAAACCGACATGTTCATCATGTTCGTCATGACCTGTTTCTGGGTGTGTTGAATATCAGTCATCAGCCGTGCGATTCTCTAATAATTCGTTGATGCGCTCGTCGACGAGCACACCGATGTCGAATACTTTATGAGATATAGCCTTTGTACACAAGGTTGTTAATCCAAAGTTTCTTGTCATCTCGTCATTTGTTTCACGGATTTTGTCAAAGATGCAACGATGTTTGCTCTTAGATAATCCGTCGCGTAAAATTGAAAATAAACGATTGCTTAATCAAACAAAAAATCTTTAAATCTTAAACATTATGAGATTCAAAATTGTAGGAAATTTATTTCTAAACAACTTTTATTATAACTATGTTTCGTGTAAATTTATAGTAAAAGAAATAACCTTTAAGTACAGATGGCAGATGACGCAACAGATCGATTACCTCACAAAACAAAATTTAGACTGCCAGTGACCTTCCCCAAGCAATTCCGAAGGAAAATTGCTACCTGCTTGCTATGTTTTCCGGGTCGAATCCTTATTCCACAGGGGTATCACCAATCAAGTAACGTCTGTAGATTTTGACAGTTAAAATTTGCATAAACCTATATATACACCATTTGGTACTTTCCCAATGAACGATGACTTTCTCTCGAGACAAAGCTTACCGAAACAACACACACAATCACGATGCATCCAGCCCAACATTAAACAGCGGCTGCATACATCACGATCGGGCAATTTCACAGTTGTCGTCTCACATTCCCGCCTCTATTACAGGATACACCTGGGAACGAACACAGATAAGATCTCTAACTCGTGTGACACTATTGCTGTTAGTGCCTTACTATTTGAAAACGAATTGAACTACAATGTTTTCATTGTGACACAAACATGAAATAGTTGATTTACCCTAAAATATTATTATAATAATATATAATATTGGGGATTACGTAAAAGATTCCTTCTTACTTGATGTTAAAAATAACATACCCTCCTCTCTGCTAGATAGTGCCCGACAGGGTCCGTAATTGATTCTAGCATCTAAGTTTACCATCTAAGAGTGATGGCCCATTAGTGCGATGCATCGCGATGCGTCGCGTTGCTTCGCGTCGTCGGTTCAACACATTGTATGCAGCATCTGCGCTGGCTCTATGCACGATGACGCAACGCAAGAGGTTACGCACGCCGTCGAAACAAACTTAGAAGGAATAGCATAGTATAAAGATGCAACAGTATGGAAACGCGGCTCTCGTCGATGCGTATGTTTATGTGAGTGAGCCGTTTCAAACGTTTGTAGGGAGTTTCTGTACTGTTTTGCTATATTTATACTGTGGCAATAGTTTGCCCCTCTAGCAGTGAAACACTGTCCATCGTCGCACCGGACAGCTGCTGCAGACTGCGACAGCGTAACGCATCACCTTCCCTCTCGCCTCGTCTCTTGACCGTCGATCCGTTGAAATGTCGCGTGCGACGATGCAACGCACTAATGGGGCATGTCACAAAATATATATGTAAAAGTCGCAGGTTTGACACCGCGACGACGCAACGCAACGTAACGTACCAATAGGGCCTAAGCTATATTGTGGAGTGCAAATAAATAAATAATATGAATATGAATATTAATATGAATAAATTTAACTTGAACTAAGCATCAATATTAATCTGTGAAATTGAAACTGTTTACAGTGACCGGGTTTTTCCCTTTGTATTTGGTCCCGAACTTCTGTATATTTGCAAGTTATTTTATAAGTAGTTGCAATTAGTTAAATTTCTATTCATGCAGTCAGAGTCAAGTTACAATTACATGAATAAGTTGACAGTCCTGTCTAAGTTCTTTCTAGTAATGCGATGGATGCATTAATTACTTTCTAAGGCGATTGATTAGGAAAACACAAAACATGATTTTGTTCACTTTGCCTCATACATTATCATCTAACGGTTAATAATCTATTACAGCTCAAAACTCGAAGGATCACAAAAGTGGGAAAAAACAAAATCAACGAGGCTTTTTCCTCGCCACTCGGTGAAGGATAATTAAAGTGTTATCGTCGTTGCAGCAAACAGAGAACTAACAGACATAAATTGAATAAAAGACTTTAAAATTGAACTGTTATCGTACCTTTTTATTATTGTTACTATTTATTTTAACTCCGGTGCTCCATACTGAGCTCATGGTAGACCAGAACATTCATTCTGGGAAACCATTAAAGTGAGATATATATAGGCAGAAACAGACGCCCCAAGCCTATCAAAGTTGAGCACAACCTGCTATCTTATTATACATCAAGGGTGTCAAAGACAAATTTGGTAATATCTTAAGACGAGATTTTAACATTAGAGATTAAACATATTTAAAGCCGCACACGAAGGTTAGCCAATTACTAAAATACTAAAAAAATGCTTGATTCTGAATGTAAACCACATTCACAATCAAGCATTTTTATCATACATTAGGCATACAAAGAGAAGCATTGGTGTTCTCGGGATATATATTATCTCCTTGCCAAATTTCATTACGATCCGTTCAGCCTTTTAGGCGTGAAAGCGTACAAACAAACGAACTTACTATTCCATTTATATCTAGGTTTGATACTGCGTCAAACTTATTATAAATTCCATGTATTCATAATTTTTATTTTATTTTAACCTAAGTATAATAAATAAGTATTTAAAAAAATGGGGTGAGTAGCATACAATTTATATTTTATGTTTGACAGCTTGTTATATATTCATGAACGCGCATTTTTCCTGACCACTAAAGCTCGATGGTGTATGCACACTGGTAGGCTATTTGCATTCTTCATCTTTCAGAACATGTACACCACTTTGCGCTGCAACCCCTGAGACACGAGGTAAGTTTTAAAAGGCGACATTAAAAACTTATTAATAATTAAATTTTAAAAAAAGTTTTCTCATCAAAAATAATTTCCTGAACTCGGCGTTGTGCCTGTCATTCGACCAGCGCTGGTCGTTCGACCTTGCTTCGATTTTGCTTTTAGTTCTGGCAATACATACATTAAAAGCGACTTAAGTAAGTACTGCATGGTAGCTAATATTACTGTGCGTTTCTTATTAAATAAATAAATGATGAATTGTGTAGCTCGTGGTAAGGGTTCGAAATGCAATACAGTGTGATTATATGCAGCGCGACGCTAGAGACATTTACATTTAAGGAGATATACTAAACTGTTTATTGCTAGAATGTAAACAGCTTTTAGCTAAGTTCATTGTTACCTACTGTAATTGTGAAACCATTTACAGCTCATCCCATGTAGACGTTTGTGGTTACTATACTAGAGTGTTGTATAATATATATATATATATATATAGTGTTGTGCCTGTGTTATATACACAGATCGATCATGTAATATTTGCGTGAGAAAATAATAAAGCAGTATCAGAGGCCACAGCACAAATAATTTAAAAGGTATTCGTATGGTAAACGTCAACGCGTCACGCTTTGCCGTGCGAACTATGAGTTATCTGTGTCACAGTAGCCCTAGAACGACACGTTACGTTACACTTACGCAGTTATTCATGCTAGGCACACAGATTGGGTGATCCTTGACCCTTGATTGAACCTTGACGTGACCTCACGGAGACGGAGTTAAAGAATATTCCCTTCGTCGTTGGGATGCGAATCGTGAGAGGTAATGAAACCTGACTTACTAGATCCTTGGTCTTTTGTGCAAGAGTGCGCCTTGGTTTGTACCACACTAGTGCGCCAGATATTCTGCCGTGAAGCAACAGAGCGCAGGCATTACTGGTTTAGGGTGTGTATCACACTGTAGCAAGGGAAATTACTCAATGAAAGAGACTCTGAACTCGAAGTAATGCAGTCCCACGCAAAACTACATTTCTTCAAGCTTCGGATGACACTGCAACTGTCATGAGCAAGTGAAGTGCTTACCATCAGGTGCGTGTCAAGCTCGTCTCGTTTTAAGGCGCTGTCAGCTCAGCGCTTCAATTTCCTTTATTTGAAATCAAGCAAGCGAATCTCGTAAAAAAGTAATAAGTTCATAAAAAATAATGTGCACTCTTAAATAAAAAATAATCCGTCAATGTATTATGTGTGTTAAAAATTGCTATTTTATGGTATGTGTTTCATGACAAATATAATAGTGAATAAAGAGAAAAACTGTTTTAAAGGTGAAATGAAGTGGTATGTATGAAGTTTTTTTTTTTGTAGTCTAGTAGGTATGTTAAAATATGTTTATAATTCCGTCAATGTGTACTTAAAAGTCTTAAAATTTCACATTGTTTTTTGTAGTTTTAAAATTAATCGCTGCCCATGAGATAAACTGCTTAAAACCCTTATTTTTATCGACATCATGATATTAATTATGTGATAATAATGATAATAATAATATATATAAAATCATGATAATAATAATATGCACATTAATTGCATGAAAAAACCCTTTTTCTGTGGTCAAGCTATAACGATCCCATCAGAACTTTGCTCCTCGTCAAACATTTGTTTTTGTTGTTCTAGGCCACGGCGTGATGTATGGTATGAGTTTGAGAGGGAAGTGGTTTACCCGAGTTGACATACCTACATACAGCTATATACTGCCATGCGATTCTCTAAGAGCAAACATCGTTGCATCTTTGACAACATCCGTGAAACAAATGACGAGATGAAAAGAAACGTTGGAAAAACAAACTTATTTACAAGGGCGATATCTCATAAAGTATTTGACATCGGTGAGCTCGTCGACGAATCATTAGAGAATCGCACGGCTGAGCGCATTAACTATGTTTAAATAAGCTGTTGGCAACTTTTTGTGGCGGAAAAGAAGCGGCAATACTTGTGAACCATTCTTTCAAATATGTTTTTTAATTATGTTATTTTGTACTAGCTGACCCAGCAGCTACGCTCGCTTGTTTTATGCGATACCAAAGTAAATATAGAAATAAATTTTACCCCTCTAGTGTGGAATTCTGAATAAGCCTACTTCAGATGTTAACAAAATTATTTTTACTTAAATATGGAACCGACTTTAACACTAAAAATTGTGAAATAACTACTTGAAATCGTCACCATGATAGTTCAACAGTACCTATTATCACAATGTTGTGCGCATGGTACTGATTTTCACAAGTTATTTCACACTTTTTAGTGTTGAAGTCGGTTCCATTTTTTGTAAAAAGTTTTTTACCCTTTTTAGTGACCCTTGGTTATGGGAACAATTCTCATTAACCACGTTAAGTACATTATCACAATATCGAAAAAAATAGGCGAAACACTTTTCAGTTATTATTATGCGCTATAACTCAAAACCCGCTTGAGTGAACATTATGATATTTATATGGGACCACTTCGAATGTATACTCTACCAAACAAAAACATAATTATCAAAATTGGGTTACTATGTAAATGGTTACGCGTGATCATACAAAAAAAATAATTATATACGAGTATATACCTACGCGTCTACTTGAACCTCCTCCTTTTTTTGGAAGTTGGTTGAAAATAATAGGCATCAATTGCCATATAAAAGGCATCAACTGCCATATAAAATAATTTATTGATTCAGGCGTTACTTTGCGGAAATACATTATCAAAAAACGAAATTAAAAAAATATTTAGTGACACTTCCGGTGAAAAATACAAGGATTTTGGCCTAAATCAAATAATCAAATAGGCCAAAATCATTGTATTTTTCAGCAGAAGTGTCACAAAATATTTTTTAATATCGTTTTTTGCCATATAAAAGGCATCAACTGCCATCATTTCTAAAGTCCAGTGATTTAGGCTCTGCGTTCATGAATCAGTCTGTCATTATCTCATTATTATGTACTAGCGACTGCCCGCGACTTTGTTCGCGTAGTAGGCTCCGACTTCAGCCTCGCCACAACCTCCCTTCTTTTCTTGGTTTTTCTTTCATAAGAACCTTCTCCTGACAATAATTAACAAACGAAAAAAATAATTAGCGAGATTGTTCCATCCGTTCTCAAGTTATAGTTCCTGGTCAGGACCAGGAGAAATATTGGTTTCTTTTTTATATGATTTTATTATAAGTATATTGTAGTAATTAATAACATAAGACACAGGTCGCAGATTGTTAGAAGTGGAGTATTCTAACCATCTTCGTTTTATAAATCTGTTGAGTTAGCAATACTTTTTCATCGAAAATAAATTATCTAGAAAAATCTCGTAAATTTTTAAAATTCTCGCGCTTTTTAGTGTAGTATTTTTCTAAATATAAATATCTTAATTTACATATTTAGCTTGTAAATTATATAGCCTATTTTCAGCAGTGGACGTCCTACGGCTGAGATGATGATGATGATGATATTTAGCTTTTTGCTTAATCTGCATTGAATTTGTTCATATTGATGTAATTTGTTTATACATAATTATATACTTCGTATATTATTATCCTGTCAACTGGCTCTACAACGGCCCATAGAGCCAAAGATACTTACTTTTAAAATAAGCCAAGTAAAAGGACTCTTCCGTAAATCCTTTAAATTATTCCTTACACTACAATTATGCATCCCCAAAAAGTAACAGGAATAATGTAAAGGGCTTAGTGATTCTAATTATACAGGGCGCTTAGTGAACCTCCGTTCACACCTGAACAATAAACCAAACTGCTGAGCCAGAGATACATTAACCCGAATAACAAAAGCAAGACTTACATATTTTTAAATCGATAAAGCTCACGATAAGTGAAGCGAAGCCAGTTGTTAGTAGGCTTATGATTTACCCGGTTGCAATTGAAACCCTACGCCAAGTCTTTCAAGAAATTCCCGTAAAGGCAACACCATAAAGTATTCGGCAGAATAGAGGTAGGGAACTTTCTATGATAACCTGGCAAGGCCTTAGTATTGAAAATCTCTCGCCGAGCACTAACAACGTCTTTCGGCAGACATCCAAGAGAACTGGTTTCAATTCTGAGCATATTGTCCGATAGAAGCCAAATTGTGTACACAGAATTAATATCTAATGCAATAGAGGGTGAGTTTAGAGATATATCTACTTAATCTCGGTAGTTGATTCTACCTGGCATATGAATATTGAGCACCATCTATATAACTTGATTGCAGGAGTTAGTGCTTCAAAATGTAATACAAAAAACTTAAGAAGGTACTCGTATGTGGGACATAAATACGAATGTTAAGTGTATATAAACTCTTCTGTTGGTCGGATAAAGTAAGTTTAAAAATTAGTAAGCTTTCTACTCCATAGTAGGCGATCTGCCCATATACGACAGTTAAAATCAACTTAAAGATAAAGCTAATGCTACGATGGGTGCTTCAGTGACCTAGCGGTCAATGCGGTCAGACAATGAGAGTCAGACGACGTGGTTTTGAATCCCATCCGAGCATGTAAGGTTCCTCACTAAAATTGCAAAGTCAAATTTCACTAAGCAGACGTTAAGGCTTGCAAAAACACATTACAGAAAAAAAATCGCTAAATATGTATAAAATCTGCAACCAACCACCACCAATGTGTGACTAACCGTCTACTATTTACTTGACAGTTATAAGTTTATATTTATACCAATTAAGCATTTATACCAAATTATCGACTTTTAGTAAGTACTTTTAATTACCATTTGTAATTGATTTCTATATATGATTGTGAGCTGTATTATACTAAATTGTTGTTGGCCACTAGCGTGCGTAGCATGCGGCATACATTTTACGATATTTTTCACGTTATTGTCACTCCGCGTATTTTGCAGTCATGTTGGTCGTTTACGTGTATCTGGTCCTTTAATCGAGGACAACTCCGGCATAGAAATATTTCGTGCCGGGACATTTTTCTTCATTTTACCTTATTTGAATAATGAAAATGTATTTTACCTGAGCGTGGTTTACAAGTTAATTCAGTGGAAGAAGTTGGAAACGGGAACAATTAAAATTGTGGTATTTTATGACAAGAGAGGTAAATTTTCAAGAAATATAGTCTTGATTAGAATTTACGAAGATATGTCCTTTTTGCCGTTTTAGAGGAATTTAGGAACTCTGTCCATAATAATTTTTATATTCACTCTGCAGTTTTTTACGTTTAACTAAAAGTAACAAATTAGAGTATTTAATATGAGGCAAAGATGTTAAAGGGTTTCCTGCACTAACTGCAGAAAACTGGTGCTGAATTTAAATCTTAAAATATACGTATGCAGATTTAGAGAAACAAAAATATATGTTCTCGAACGGAATTTGAACTCGCGTCTTCCGACATTCCGTGTCAGACGCCATAACCACTAGACCGTCAGGCATACCTACCGTCCGAGCTTCGAATTTTAACTCTCTGTTTGATTTTAACCGTAGTTTTAGGGCTCTAAATTTGCAAAGTCTGGTCTCGCTAAGCGGGCGTTATTACTTTGAAAACCATATATGTAGTATAGTGTATCTGAGAGCTGTAGACCTCGCGAGTAGATAGATGTAGATAAACTCTTTATTGCAACACCACATTATAAAATACTAGCTGCTCTCCGTGGTTTCACACGCGCGGTGATGGATGATGATGATGATGATGAATCTTATATAGCCTATGTTACTCAGGGTGAATGTAGCTTTCCAATGGTGAAAGTATTTTTGAAATCGGTCCAGTACTTTTTGAGCCAATTCGTTACAAACATACTTACATACAAATCTTTCCTCTTTATAATATTAGTACAAGTATATATAACAAGCAAAGAAATAGGATAATACTATCGAAAAACATTACTCAACAATGAAAAACTTAAAATAAATTTCACAAAAGGCGGTCTTATCGCTCAGAGCGATCTCTTCCAGACAACCGCAAGTATGTCTTTGCTTAGCTTAAAGTTAATAAATATTAACCGCGCATCTTAAAACAAAATCCTTAAAACTTAATTAAACTTAAAATTTCTTAAACTGAATGGACAAAAAAAAACTGTATAATTATCGGACTTAGCCACTAAATGTTTAAATTTCAGAACCTATTATCTCGGCAAACACTTGATTAAATTTATTTTGCTCATATTCAAAATTCCTCTTTAAAGTCAGATACCTAATGTGTGTTTCAAATTACTCAAAATCGGCAAATCGCTGCAAAGTTCCCCCTTTTAGAAAAAACTAATCCCCAGTGTTTTGCACTCGAAAATCGCCAATCACAGATGTTTTTTATAGAATAGTATAAAATGCATATCTGGTTTCGTCAAGAAAAATAGCAAAATGCGACCGGTACAGGGAGACCAACACACAACCTAACAAACATATACGGACAGCAGCAGGGTAGAAATGTTGTATGAAAGACCATTTCTGTCCTGGTAGCATTCTTTTGTTTTTAGCCGAGAACATAAAAGAATACAAACATCAAATCTCAAAAAGGTTTTATATCCTATAATTAGAAAGAACAGCCCACCTGCAGCCCTACCATGAGTTGGCAACATAAATGTCATCTATAGATGGTTTAGATTCGATACTCGATCTCGCCTACCTAATAAGCTTGTGATTGGCGTTCTCGGTGTCAATTTTAGTTCTACAATTGACCGCGAGGTGGCACTGTTCTTTTTTTCATACATTTTTTGTGGCAGTCGATAGCGAGCATCGATTGGTGTCAATGTTGTAAACTCATGGTATACCTACTGATCTTTCTAATTATTTTAAGGTTTTAGATTTTCAATAGCAACATTTTCCAGCGCCTCGAAAAAAACATGGCGGCCATTTATGTATTGTTAAATTTAATTTTTGTTAATTGTTAATTTAACAGTAAACATTTTAATAATTCTAAATAATTTTCCAAAGTGAAAGTAACGATTTTATAATGATTTAGCCACCAGAAAAAATATGTCTTTGATTTATTACAATATGCTCCAGACAACAATTATTTACTAATGAAGGTAACTATTTTATTTTTCTTGCAGTTGTAGTACAAATTACTATATACAATTTACTATAGCACTCGGGAGAAAGTTCTCGAGTTTCCCTTAAAAGCCGTACGCTGCGCGTCGGGCAGAAATAGATCGTTTTCTCCCCTAGGTGTACAGTGTACTATTATATTTTGGGTTTATGGACAAGCGCCTTGTTAATTACCTACTAGGGCATATATATATGCAATATATTTACACTATCTACTTACATCTACACTAATATTATTACGAGGAAAGATTTGTTTGTTTGTTTGAATTGAATAGGGTCCGAACATACTGGATCGATTAGAAAAAATCTTACACCATTAGAATCCTACATTATCCCCGATGAACATAAGCTATATATTTTAATTCATTATCATCATCGTCCATCACCACACGGGTGAAACCGCCGAGCGCAGCTAGTGAGTAATATTTCTTATTTTATTTTTTAATAGATGTTGTTCATCCTAGATTTTGCCATCTTCGATATTATTTGAGTCATTTACGCGTTTACTCATAATGAATTTTAATACTTAAGTAATAGACTTTTAAAATTAATCTTCCTCTTAATTTGTAAGTCGGTTACAAATAGTTTTTTTATCACTACGCAATCCAATAATCTTGAAATTACGAAGCTTTGATTTTTGAAAGAGATTCAAAGACTTAATTTTATTGGCAATTCTTTAATTCAAAGGGATGCTATCTCGAGATCCCATCAACTAGACAGCGTTTTTTACAAAATTTAATTAAACTTTGAACATTACACCCGGTTCGTTGAGGCAGTTTTTTTATAAAAGAACTTTATCCATAAGTCACTTTGTATGATTAGGTTTATGTGATAAAAAATTTATAGTGTGGAAAATTTAAGGATTTCATATTTAAATAAATGTTCAACTTTCATCTTTCTCTTCTGCAAAATAATTACTTGAAACTACAAAAACCTCAATGATGCTTAGTACTTAGCTGACATAGGTACAAATATAATAAAAAATAACACACCTTACCAAAGCGGTTCAACGTGGGAAGCCAACTAGATCCATGCGATTTGAGGAAGTGACCACTACGCATGCGCGATAACCATGGCGTCGAACAAATGACAGTTCTGACAACAAACTCGATGGGACGGAATGTTTTCCCGTATTTCCTTGATATGTTATGTTTTTCCGAATTTCCTCTCAAAAATATTAAGTGATATCCATATTTTCCATTCCTTATTCTTGGGAAATTCTTCGATCCAGTGAAAACAACTTTGAGGTTAGCTTTTATCCTGTGTTTACCTGGCTTGTGTAGTAAATAATTCAAAAACTTTGGTGCAGTGTGTTTTGAAGTTTATTTTACCTGTAATTTCTTTACTATTGTGTGATATTTTTATGAGTGTATACCAAGCTACCAGAATCCACGAGGAGGTGAAAGAATTGCGCCACTTAGCAGACAAGGTATGTGAATACTCCTAATTCTTGCTCAATGGAATATCACCCTTTTGTGGAAAAGGGCCGTAAAGAGAAATTCATGTATATTGAACTCTATTTATTAAACGTAAGGGTTATTATTGTGGTACCAAATAATGAATAAGTGAAGCCTTTTAAGACTGTGTAGTTGAGTGCTTTCTTTTTCTACTATTATGGGTAAACAATATATAATAACAATACTATGCTATGCTGTTGTTATACCTATTTTAATTTGTAAGGGATTTTTGAATGCAAAGCTAAAACAAGTATGAAAAATTTAAAAGGTTTTAATATGGCTTCCAGCATTCATTTTAACTTATGACTATTGAAAACCATTTTGCTCTGGTAATTTAGCTATAGTAGCACAGCTATATTAAAGCTAAATTCTAAAACACTATATTTCTTTGCCACAACTTACAGGAATGTTTTAACGACGTCTATTGAAAATAATGTAATACCATTTATTTTGAGTAATTGTCCACTTGGAATAAATCAAAGTGATAGCATCTTCCCAAATTAATTGATACTATAAAACGTATTTATTTGTTAACGACTGCAAGGTCAGAAAGTGAACTCTGTACAAAGAAAAACAAAAATGTATGTAAGATTTGAAGTAGTATAGAGCAGCTACCAAGGCTATGTATTGGTGTCTTTAAATATTATATTGTAATGTTTCGATATGGATATAGGTCCGGTATAGTTGAGATCAAAAGTGATATCAGTAATTTACTTCAAAGTTAAAGTTTAAGTACGTGCATAACTAAGTTTTGATTTTTCATCAGCTACATATATTACCTACACTTATTAATCGATCAAAAAATAAATGCACATAAACATGCAAAGAATGAGGCGCGAAAATTTTCGTATAAATAATATTGAAAGAATTAAACTAGGTGTTTACAAAATCCCGCAAGTTAGGATTCTCTTAATAATGATCCTCAATAAACTTTTTTGCTTTCTTTTGTCTACGAGTAACTACATATAAAGCAAAGTATGTGCCCATTACGTATCTACTGCTAGGATTAGGGCCTTCCTCTCAGGGAGAGGAGTACGGGCCATGACCCACCAGTGGGTATAAAGCGGCTTAGTAGATAGTAGCCAACCCTAGAGTCGAGTTTTTCAATGGATAGAAAAAAACAATTTTATTAGCACCACCCGGAACTATGTATGTATATAAAAGTTAAACGAAGAGTAAGCCTTCTGAGACCACGGGTGACACAGTCTTTTTCCAACTTTCAATGGTAAACTCGCGGTTACAGAAATTCTTGCATGGGCTGCACGACATACTGGACAAAATTGAAACTGAAAGTGTAATTAATTATCTTGTAGTAGATATCAGTAGGCTTGAGAGTTACCCTAAAATCTTAAATTGCCCCATTTATGTCGGCTGCTTAATTAACATGCCTCTCTTATATCGTGTTGTCTAACCACACGGCGTAATACCAGGGGCCTATTCGGTTACCGAACATTTCAACCACAACATAGTTACCACGATATGGGTACAGTTCTGAACAGAGCTATGGAGATTTTTACATATTGAATAGTACCATCTTAAATTTAAGGTTTAGGTTTAGAACTCTAAATTCATACTTCTTTAAATTGAGAGCCTGATGATAATGCTAGACTTAAACGTGTTGAAATTATAGAGCAGATGTCTGATTTCTTATAGAAATTTTAATTATTAGGTTACGCAGTTACGGGCTTTTACTGCATATTATATTAGTCATCATGATGTTATGTACCGGATTAAAATTGGAACAAAATATTAAAAAAAAATGTTAATGGAAAAATACGAAACTCATTCTTATACGTACCTACAACAATCCAATATAGATAGATAATAATATACGCTAAGCACAGTTCCTGGCTTAGCATTGAACTATTTCGTATCATAACTATCACCATTGCGTGCAAATAAAAATAGCGTATAGCAAGAATTGGTATACTTCTGATCTAACAGTGTAATCCTGCTATCCACTAGTACCTAGTTCTGTGAACAGTAGACCTCACGAGCACATAGTCTTATCAGCGCCAATTTTTCATATTTTCATTTTCATATTTCATTTTCATATACAGCCGTTTTCGATGTTTAGCGAGACTAACGAACAGCAATTCATTTTTATGTACAGATAGAACGACCTTAAGTTTAGTTCTAATACGAATTTCCGCCTGCTTACTTTGTGATCTTTGTTTTTCAGTTTCTTAAAATAAGCCCCTAGTTGTTATGCATTGTTGGAGAGCTAAGAAAACGGAATATTATAATTAATTATAGATTTTTAAAATAATCTGAAAGCAAAGTTTCATAATTGAAATGAAATCGTTTATTCTGCATAGACCTACGAGAGCAATTACAAATTGTCATATTACATTTAATATTTCTTAAATCGACAACCAGATCGGGACGCGACCACGACTGAGAAGATCCGGCAAGAAACTCAGCGGGCTTGACTTTAAATTTTTTTTTTGTGTCGCCAATTTCTTAATGTCTATTATATTGTTAATGTCTAGATCCTGGAGCGATCAGTCCCAAGCTGTTTTATCCTCCAAGTAATCCGAAATCTTGTAATAACCTTTTTGACAGAGTTTTAGTTTTAATAGTAATTTTAAACTTATTAATAGGCAAATCTCAGATAACATTGGGAAGTTTATCATAGAATCGTATACATTGTCCCATAAAAGAATGACTTGTTATGTGGAGACGCGTCTCATGTACGATAGCTTGTGCATATCGTTTTTTAGGTTTTCAGGAATTTAGTGGAACAAAATCTCTATATATTGAAATAATATCGTTTATTGGTCTCGCATTTTTAAATTTGTACCGATAATTGTTGTTTTAATATTGATAAAATACCAGTGATAATGGTTTTTATAAATCAGAAGAAAAATTGGATTTATATTGATACTTTTATGCGTTTTTCATTTTTTACTTATATACAAAAAAGCCAAAAAAACATGATAGGTAACTAAAATGGTTCACTTTTGCATAATGCATATTAAGTATCTAATATAAAATTAGCCAGTTGAAGTGGCAGTGGGCAGGGCACATAGCACGCAGAACAGATGGCCGATGGGGCCGAAAGGTTCTGGAGTGAAGACCACGGATCGGCAAGCGCAGCGTAGGTCATCCACCGACACGGTGGACAGACGACCTGAGGAAGGTCGCAGGACGACGTTGGATGCAGGCCGCTTCCAACCGGTCCTTTTGGAAAATCATGGCGGAGGCCTATGTTCAGCAGTGGACGTCCTACGGCTGAGATGATGATGATGATATTAAGTATCTAAGTATTCAAGTTATCGCAAATACTCAGAATACGTCGAATTACCATTAACCCTGTATATATATCACACGAGAGCAAATGATGATGATCATCAATAATATGGAGATTCGAATGGTGTATTATTCCAAACCGTATACAATCATCCACAAAGCTGTGATAGGGTATAGGGTAAAAGCCGGATAGTTGCCCTACTTTTTGAAAAAGCTCTATTACTAAAAATACGTAGGTACTTAATAAGAATAATGTAACATGTATATCAATAGATAGGTCTTTTATGTTTTATACTAGCCTATTTTTGTAAACATTATTAGCATAGGTTTCTAGTGAATCCTGTTTTATTTGACCTCTGAAAAAGAGGATAGTTGCCTACTGTACCGGATACTTGCCTAACGATAAAATGTTTCGTGGGATAGTTGCCACGTGCCTAGATACACGCCTCTTTATGATTTTTATAAGACAAAAGTGAATTAATATAATTTCCAGATTTAGTCTATATTATTTATTGGTTTTATTCTTTAATATGATCTATATTTAAGTATAATAATCAAAATTACAAAATAAAAATATGTTATAATGTTCTAACTAAACCATCCAAAAACAACCATAATAGTAATGTAAAAAGTTTAACGTTAAAGATAACTTTGGCATTAGCATTAATAAGTCCGTATAAGTAAGTATTAGGTCACTTAAAAACATCAAATGAATATAAAATTATTTGGCTCGTTAAAGAATTCACATTTGCGGATAGTTGCCCATAGAGCAACTATCCGCAAAAAAAGATAGCGCATCTATCCTTTTTGGTACACAAAATTATTACGAAAATTACAATCAGTACAAAAAATATTCAACAGAAACTACTTACCAATATAATTTGGACGCCTTTTAAAGTTTCGCCGCGGAAGAGTTTCACTTATACAGACAAAATGCTTGCACATATACCACCAGCTGACATGGTAATGAGGCCTGTGGGAGGGGGCGCTTCTAATTACAGTAAAGCGTTAATGCCACCAAAAGCCCTAACATACTGTATTCAAAACTGCATCATGTATCCCACCGACGCGACTATCCGGGTTTTACCCTAGAGATGATCCGTAGTATATGAAATTTATCAAATAATCTATAACAACAATAATCAGCATTACTTATGATCCTAATCTTACCACCGTTCCTTTACGTAATGGACGTGAAATATCTTTAAAACCTTAATAATATTACCTAAAGTAAACATAAAAACCCGTGCGAACTGCTAAACGCCCCATTAGGAGCGTAGAAACACGTTCGTTCAACCCCCAAAACCTTGTTTACGTCGAAAATTTCTTGCTGCAATAAATAATCGTACGGGCTCCTCACGAGCTGTTTTTGCATGCAGGGCGGCCGTAGGCACGTTATAATTAATTACACATCATGCATTCAGCTCACAGTGCTTCAAGGGAACGACGTAAAATACCATAGACCCTAAGCGTTTAACGTGCTGTGATGCTGCCAGTTCATGATGTCAACAAAAATGAGAGGTTAGCAGTTTATCTCATAAGCAGCGATTTAATTAAAATTACATAAAATAATATGACATTTCTAAGGCAGCACACGTTGACGGAATTAAAAACATATTTAACATACAAGAATAAACAGTTTTTCTATTTATTCACTATTGTATTTGTCATGAAACACAATATCATAAAATAGCAATTTTTAATACACATACATTGACGGATTATTTTTTATTTAAGAATGCGCATTTTTTTATGAATTTTTTTACAAGACGCGCTTGTTTGATTTCAAGTAAAGGAAATTGAACGTGGCCAAGCGCTGAGCTGACAGCGCCTTAAGGCCTCCGCATTATTTATACTTTTAGAAACAGTGGCCAGCGCACAGAAATCTAAATATATTTAGATTTCTGTGGGCCAGCGTCATACGGACAACGTTGATGTCGGATTATTATAAACATGATTTGTAACCATCATTCTTCTTTCATCTTCCTTCCTTGTGGCGTAGAAAGGGACACTTCCGTTTCCTCGGGGATTACCTCATAAGTATTATTATTTCTTATTGTATTTGTTGATATTTGTTTTGTTTGTAAATTTATATATTTATCTATCTACGATGAGTTTGGAGAACTTGCACCTTATAGAATGAACACCATTTGCACAAAATACTACCTGGTAGGACTTATGGGTTGGTAATAATATAAATTGACAAATTATTCAGTGGTTAATATAATAATGACCATTTATTAAGACCTGGCAGAAGCCCATTTCTACAGCCTATTCTGAGTAAATTTTTGAGTTTACGTCTGTAAAGATCTCTCATCTATTAGCGAACCGATGCTAATACATGGAGAGATCTTGTATATTGTGAGTGTACTAGGGTACCTGCCTGTAACTGGCCCGGAACATTTTATTTTATTTATTTCGGAACAACAAACAGCTACATTATACATGTTAAATAAAGAGGTTACATATACAGTCTTATGTAATAATGTAGCCAACGGCGTTATTCACAATTTAATATCTAACATATTACAGTAAAAAGATGCTGCTAGAGAACTGCAAAAGAGATTTCAAGATATATTATGACAAATTCAGGACAGAATAAAGTTACAATAATGTGTAGCGATACAATTACAGTTGAAATAAGATGATAGCAGTTCAGAATTAGATGCTCTTAGGGCTTTTCCGGCCTTTCGGGACAGCGAAACCGGCCAAGTACCAGGCCTGGTTTCAGTTGGCCTCAAAGAGTTTTTGGATCACAGTAAGAAATAGGATTGCTTGGCAAGATACAATAATTCGAGTTGATTAATCGTTTTTCAGTTAAGAATGTATGAGAAAAATTTACCCGATTTCTGTCATTTATAACCTCAAACATCAGTTTGCTCCATAGAGTATTTTAATCGCTACACGAAATAGGATAGACACATACATTTTTTGGTGTTTGTAAATTTTTTTGCTGACTGTACATTTGTTCTAAAATTTGTGATAGCAGTTCAGAATATTACGTAAGTTATGGGTGGTATATAATTATACAATAATACTACACACATACATACATACATACAGGTCTAACACATAACCCTCCTTTTAGATTTCGCTGAAGACTGGTAACATAATCTTTGTCAGTTATTTACGACATTGTGTTTAATTATTATGATAATTTAAACATTTGGTCTACATACTTGTTATGTGTTATTTGACGACTAAAATAATAAAACAAACGGGGTTTGAAAGTATCAAGTATGCGAGGGGAGTTATTGCTATAAAAAAACTTGGCAAAAACACGCCTTTGCTTGGCCCCTGTGTATAATGGATCTAAAATTATTGTTATGCCCTCGTATATTGCTATATCTCAGCGGGATTTCTGCTATGAAAAGCCTACGGGTTTTACGTTAAGCTCATTCTGTTTTTATCCTGATTCTGCCTCTTTTCAGAGATTGATGTGTTTTAGTAGTATAAATAACGCGGTGAGGTTCGCTTTATAAAATGTACGAATATGTCATCAAATTGAGATGATATTGTTATATTATGTTTATAAAACAGCGAAGTAACAACCCATTTCAGTTATCATTCAGATGACTTGTGTTATACCTAAGCTGTGTAGGTAGATAATTAATATTGGTTTTATGTACAGTATAAATCTATTAACATAAATTTCGCAGTGAGGGTACGGAGTGGAATATTCTCTCTGGAACTGAACCGTAAGAGCCGGCAAGGAAACGCAAAGTATTATCATGGTGCCTCTTGTAATACATTCTTGTTTGGTAATACCAGCTACTCCCACTCCCACCTCTTAAAGTAGTAATGTTTCAAGCATACCATTAAATTTGGTGCCACCACGTCAATATAGCAAGCTTAAAATAATAATGGATTACGATAGACGTTTTGATGACGTGGTATGAAATAGTTCACTCAATTCGCGTACTTTAACGTGACTTTTGACACTAAGTTTCATTGTTCTAATGTTAAATTTTTGATATTACGTACTCCCATCTCCTAAAATAGTCACTTTGAAACCTTACATTAAATTTGGTTGACGGTTTTGTGTCGGTTGGAGTACGATAGTAAGTATGATTATTCTAAGCTTATTACAAATCGCTTCTGATTTATCATATTTTAATAAAAGGTGGGAGTAGGCCCCCTGGTATTCTACCGCGAAGCAATTGTGTGTAAGCGTTTCTGTGTTATATAGGATGTTAAGAGAACTGTAGCAATTATTATTGGTGAATTCAAGCACTGCTGCTCGCCCTCTAAGTAAAACCTTTGTCCCAGTAATGGGAACATAATGTTCTGTTATGCTAATAAGCTAACTGGTCTACTTTAGTAGTGAGAGCTGTACATACCTAATTGGTGCTTGTCCACACAACATTATCAGGATGTATGTACACGCACTATTAATCTGTAATCCGTGATTGTGCACGCTATTATGCAACTAAGCACATACTCGTATACAGGATTAGTTAAGAACTGTTTGTGTAAGGGCTTTAATTGATTAAAGTTGCAATTTGAATAACTTTTGGAGTCCAGTCACACACGCTCATAGTAAAGTATCTTGAGCCTTCGAATAGAATACAATGTCTAAACGATATAAATCTATATATAAAAAAAATAACATTTCTCCTGGTCACGCAATACCTTGAGAACGGCTTTACCGGTTTCATTCATCTTTTTTTAAATGTTTTCTGTATACTTCGTAGAAGGTCCTTACATTAAAAAAGTGAGCAAAAGATGGGAGGTAATGGCGAGGCCGAAGGCCGAGCCTACTACGCGAACGTCGTGGGCAGTCGTTAGTTAGCCTTTAATAATAACAAATACACCAGCGCCGCCAATCGGGTCTGCCCGCGCGGAAAATGGCTATAGGTTATGAAGGTAGCCTATACGTATTATTACAGGCACATACCAATATATCCACGTATAGGAGTAAAACCTCCATTTACACAGACTTTTTTAAACTTATATATATATTATATACTTTAACGATATGGGGGTCTTCAAAACACGAGTGCATAGGTATCTTCTGGGTAAGCAGGCTCCATCATCGATCGCATCATCACTTAGCATCAGGTGAGATAGTGGTCAAGTGCTAACCAGTTCGGTATAAAAAAAAAAAAAAAAAACTTGTATAATAATAAAGTGTTATTTACTTTCATAGTATTAGGTACAGAGCAATGAAAAAATGCTCTAATATTATAAATGCGTAAATTTGAGAGCGTGTCTACTATAAATTATGCTATATGTCTATGTCGTACTTCTTTTAAACAATTCAATGTTACTATAGTCATTCCCCAAATGTTCTTTGAGCATGTCAATGACAGTTAATTCTTCTAGGATCTGTAGTTCAGATAAAAGTACGATACAAGACACTTTTAGAGGGCAGCTCAAATCATGGTTTCCGATAGCTTACAAACACGTAGGTATCTCTTCCAGACAAAGATAGATAATATATCGTTATATATTCTCTTTGAGCAGTATCTAAGAGCAAGCGAGACATTTTGTGAAAAACCTTGCTCTGCAAAGAGGTAACGTTCTATATAAGAGAATTTAAAATATTCTGATACCTTTGATATTATGAGCCAAACGGCAAAAACATTAAGTCTTTTTACACAGAGATTAGCCACTACTTACCTACCCTCACATCCAATAACAAGTTGAAACATTATCCATAGTCTTTTATTTCAAATAGGAATACATTTAGCGGTATTTATGCCACATTCCGCGAAATAGCGTAGACACAGTCTGAGAATTGAGAATAGAAGCTAAAGTTCTGTTTCAAATTTTCGTATATTTTACACTTAGATTAATGATTAGTCTCGGCGCGCGCGGTCGAAGCGAGAACGAGACCAACGATTAATCTAAGATTTTACAATAGCAGTTTTATAAAAACACTATGTACTACCCGCTACTTAATTCGCGTGGAATAAGCTTATAGCGATCCTATAGAAATTATCCGTTAATCCGTAAAAAGTAGCCTATTTGTTAAACCTTTTTTTAGGTTATTAAGAAACGGTACAAGCACGAGGTCCATCTGAAGTAAAGTTTTAACCTATTGTGAAGAAGTATAGTCTCCCGATTTTTTTTAATGGCCTAATCTTGGTTTACCTCTACCTCTTAATGACCTCTAAATACCTAATGGCGAGCGTAGATAGCACTCAACCAGATGCGGGAGCAGAAGGCGCACCTCCTAAGGCGAGCGTTGAAGACGCTTCGCCGCAAGGAGAGGAGTAGGCGACTTGCTCAAGGGCACCATAAGGTACGGACCTCGGCTTGGGCCGTCGCCAGGAGAGAGGGGAGTCGGAGACAATTCCCCCAGCCATATCTGCTATTGGTTTGCCGCCAAGAGAGTATCCCACCACTGTAACAACTCCCACCAGTCCTCACAGCCACTCAGAAACAAGAGATTTCCCGCCACAACCAAATAAAAAATAAAGAGGGTGCTACGTCACTCGCTACAAATTAAAAGAGTTCAAAATTGGATGTATCTTTTTTACTTGTATTTTTGATTTTTGTCATAGGATTTTGATTGTTACAGCATAATGGACCCTTTACAGGTCAGACTTGTGTGCGAATGTTATTTTTATAAACGTCACTTCTGCAATAAATACGAAAACTTCACGTGTTCTCATTGCTTAAGTAAAGAAAATGGTGACTATTGCTGGACTAAGATTTTGCCTTTGATAGTTCTTACTTCAGGCAAATACTAGTATATAGAATTTAAATCGTTGCTTTAGTAGATACTTTTACTTAAGTAATTACTTTAACTTGTTAGTTAGTGGCAGTAATATCAGCTGAGATAATGATCAAACGCTATCTGCTAAACCTACTATCTGCGTCGCTACACTGTGGCAGCGTAACGTCTGATCGTTTCCCCGATATAGCATTACGTATGCGTACGTTATACGGGGATGGTCGTTTCTCTCTTTATTTGCTTTTCATTTGCATACCTGATGAATAAGTGAAACGGCATAATAAACTTTGGACGTGTTATGGGGAGCAATTTGTACGAATTGCTGACCTTTTTGGTACGTTTGTTATTGTATTATTATAGAGTGGGAGATGGGTTGCGGATCTATTATTGATAGAGCCTTGGTACGTTGGTAAAAATATACACAGGTATTATTACAATGAGTTTCGTAACATATTGTTATTAAATTGAGGCGTATTCTTTTTCAATACCAATTATCGATGTATAAAAGGAAAGATAGGTAAGGCATTTTGCTGAGGTGATGCACCAGGCCCACAAGAGTTGTAATATGAGCTTTAAGCTTTAGCTAAAACAGCAGTCTTAGTATGCAGACTTGAGCGACTGCAGTGCGAGAGCATCTGCGAAGTGGAAGCTACTACTATGCGATAGCTTGTACACCATTCCGTGTCTGCAGTACAACTACACGATTGGAAATAAATTATTACATATTATAAAATATATAATACTTTAATTCCGCTATGAAAACCGCAGCCATAAAAAACATCCTGCCTCTGTTTTATATGGGTCTGCAATACACGCGGGTGTAAGCAGAGCAAGACACAACGGGCCCGAGTCTCTTAGCTATTGATCAAACGCCACACTACTGCGGTGTTTCTACGATTGACCTGCCTGTCAAACTCGGTAGTCTATGTATAAGAACTAGTTCTCAATCGCAGTTTTTTTAGCAATAGTTAAAGTCAAAGTCAAAATCATTTATTCAATTTAGGCATCAAAGACGCACTTATGTACGTCAATTTTTCATTATAATGTACTTTTTAAAGACTACCGCCGCGTTCCAAAATATATAGAGCCTACCGAGAAGAAGCGGCAAGAAACTCGGGACATTCTTTTTATATAGATGTTTTTACAATGTTTTTACTTAGGTACTACAAATATTAGCTCCAGTGTGTTGCCTTACAAAAGTGAACATAATAATGGTATCAGTAAGGCAAGACACGCTACACTTTGACACCTTAGTACACGAGTAGATAGATCCTTTTTTTGTCCCGGGGAAATTCTTTATGGATACCACCTACCACGGGGAGGTAGGTGGTTATGTGGGAGTCCGTATACCCACCAAAACCCCGGGGTTTTCCGTCAGTGCCGCTTTTGGCGGGAACGCGGGACAGTTTTTGCACACGACCGCGAACCCGCCGCGGCTGTCCGTTGCCGTTGCGGACCCTTCTCTTCGCGGCGCGCCAGAACACATGGCGCGCCGCAATTGCCTCGGAGACCGAACCCGCCAACAATGGGCGCCAGACTTCCCCGTGTCTGGACGCCCGTGGTCTCCCTGCGGTGGGTCGGATACGTAGCCCCACCGCCTGCTACGTAAGCCACAGGGGATAGCCCCCCCGCGACTCCACCACCTCGAGTCTGCGCCGAGCGCCCGGACCCCACCTCCTCGAGCCTGCACCAAAGTGCCCGGGCCCCCCTCCTCGAGCCTGCGCCAAAGCGCCCGGGCACCTCCTCCTCGAGTCTGCACCAAAGCGCCTGGACCCCGCCACTCCTATGTGGACTTGGCGGCCAAACCCCATAGGAGCGGCCCCGCCTGAGCCGGCCAGCGCACCCCAACGCCGGCGTGGCCCCTGGGTTCCTCTTGGCTTCACCGTGGTGATCCAAGCCACGGCTACTGAGCCCCCCCGCCACGTCAATGCGAGAACCCTTCGGGGAGGACGAGTAGATAGATCCTGGAGTGATCAGTCCCAAGCTGTTTTATCCTCCAAGTAATCCGAAATTTTGTAATAACCTTTTTGACAGAGTTTAGTTTTAGTAGTAATTTTTTACTTATTAATAGGCAAATCTCGGATAACATTGGGAACTTTTTTATTGAATCGTATACATTGTCCCATAAAAGAATGACTTATTCTGTGGAGACGCGTTACAAGTACGAATAGCTTGTGCTTATTTTGCGTGTTGATGGAATGAGCATCACTCCTTTTATCAAAACTGCTAATGTTTTTCTTTACATACATTAGATTTTCATAGATAAACTGAGAGACAACAGTTAGAATGTTTATGTCATTAAACTTCTGTCTAAGGGAAACTCTGGGAGCTAAACTGTAGATCGCTCGTATAGCCCTTTTTTGCAGTATAAAAATAGAATTAATATCTGCAGAACATCCCCAGAGCAGTATGCCATAAGTCATAACGCTATGGAAATAACTAAAATAAACTATTCTAGCTGTGTCTACTAGTATCAGTTAATAGCCTAATTTTTTTAACAGCATAAGCCGCTGATCTGAGCCTACTAGACATTTTTTAATGTGGGGACCCCATTGCAATTTAGCGTCTATAGTAATTACTAAAAAGACCGTTGACTCCACAAGGTCCAACCCTGTTCCATTCAATTGTATATTGGATTCTACTTGTCTCACATTTGGTGTCGAGAACTTTATACAATTAGTTTTTTTCTCATTGAGGAGAAGATTATTTGTATTGAACCAATTCACAACTTTAGCTAATGCATTGTTAACATCGTCATAATTTAATAACTGCCTTTTAATTTTAAATAACAGTGAAGTGTCATCTGCAAACAATACAATCTCGTGATTCTTCTCTACATAATAAGGTAAGTCATTAATATAGTTTAAAAACAAGAACGGTCTTAGTATTGAACCTTGTGGAACGCCCATTGAGATTATAGAGCCGGGCAATTTTTTACTATTTATGTCAACCCTTTGAATTCTATCGTTTAAATATGAAGTCAAAAGGTTGAGAGCCATGTTCCTAATACCGTAGTGTTGTAATTTTCTGACAAGTATATCATGTCAGACGCAGTCAAATGCCTTAGATAAGCCACAAAAAAAGCACCTAAAGCATCTTGAGAGTTCTCCCAGGCATCAAACACATCTTTTATAAGTTCTATGCCTGCGTCTATAGTCTATAGTAGAGCGATTCCTTGTAAACCCAAATTGATATCTATGGAAATTTTTGTTTGCACTAAAATGAGTTTCTAATTGATGTAATATAATTTTTCGAAAATCTTACTTAGCGTAGGTAGTACAGAAATAGGCCGAAAATTTGTTGGATCAGTAGTACTACCAGATTTGAATAAAGGAACCACTTTACTGTGCTTCATTAGGTCAGGAAATACACCACTTGCAACACAACTATTAAACACAGCTGCTAGATTGGGTGCAATGACATCTATAATTAAAGAAACGGTCTTCACAGAAATACCCCATAGGTCTGCCGTTTTTTTTGCATCAAGACTTTTGAAACTACTTACAATATCTTTGCAATTAACTACTGAAAATTTAAAAGTTGTGTCACATTCAGTTACACTTTGTTTTAGTAAGATCTCAGCAGAAATGGAGGAAGATTTTAGAGTTTTGGTTGTTAAAGAAAGAATATTAGTGAAGAAATTCTCAAAATCGGCCGCTACTTCTAAATCCGCTCTTACATCTTTATTATTAATTTTTAAATGAAAGTCTCGATTACGCACTGTATTTCTACCAGTTTCACTGTTTATAATGTTCCACGTCATTTTTATTTTAGTAACAATCGCATAGCTATCGTATGACTGTGCTACGGCTTGCGAATGTTGCCATTAATATAAGCTTGAAAAGTTCTAAATCAAGCATCAGTCAAATACTGACTGACTTTTCTCGTAAAACACACAGTAAACATATATTTTAAATCGCTATAGATCGTTTTGCTATCTAAAACCTTTTAAATATTCAGGCAACTGAGCTTGTATTAAATTAATGAAAATAAACGAAAATCTATATTGTCTTTGCCTCAAATAAAAAAACTTCACGAAGTATCGGCGTATGCTACAGTAGCAACGCAATCGCAACTCAAGCGAAGACTTGAAGCCCGGGACGTAATACGAAACTAGCCAAAAAATATGGTTCTAGTGTGTTGCGCCGCAGACACGCGGGTGCAAGTGTGCAAGCTTCTTTTGCGTCATTATTGCTACCGCTTTGCAGAAGCTCTCGCGTTGTGGACGCTCAGGTTTGTTCGAACTTTACCGTTACGGTGATCTGTGCTTAAAGTTTTGTTTAAGCACAGATATATGTAGTATATTATGTGGTTCCTCCACCCAGTTTGTTACCCCAATTAGCTAAAGTAGTATATTTTGGTAAGATATTTTATTTCGTGATATTTTAGATATTTTTTAGCACCTGCTCATACATATTATTATAGAATAGCATATATACAACAGCATATAGAATTTTCTGTTTACGTAGTAAAACCCTCTGTGTTTTTTTCATAACTGTTCATTGCGTCGGTGTTCTCTAAAATTAGGTGTTATTATACGAGTAAAATAAATAAAATGTTGTATTCAAAGTCGTATACAGAGGTTATAAACGGTGCAACATTTTTCGCATAGCAATCAACATATATTTCTTCTCATCATACGTAAATTTTACTCACAAGTATTTACTGTTTATTTCTCAAGATTCAATCGTACTCGAAGTGTTTTAATCATTCAACCAAATATAAGCCCAAGATCACTCACAAACCAAAATCCAGCACACAATTGAATTGAAACAAAGCCGAACCATTACTCAATCCTCCGTATGAATTATTAAGGCTAATATACATTCAGCGATTCAGTCTGCCGTAATGATACGTCAGTCCTTTGGTTGAATAAATAATATCGGGTATTCACGATACGCCAACGCCGATTTGCACAAAATACGGCACTCGTGTGTTGGAAACTGCCGTATCTATAATGTACGTAAATTATTTAAATATTATAACGTGCAGTGCACAATTGCAGATTTTGAAATGTTTGAATTGAGTTCTATTTTTCTAGATGCGAATTAATTCCTTTAGTTTCTGATCAGCAGAATTTTATCAACATCCGTGCGAGTATTAGGCAGTGAGACAGATTAATCTGTCCGCATCAGGACAAAAAATAAACAATAGATTTATGAATGAAACTTGCCTCGAATGAGGCTTGCTGATTCGGCCAGATTAACCCGCGATTCGCCATATATTTGGCCAATAATACAATAGATTTCGCCGAAATCAACCTACTTTTCCAGGAACTACAACATGTGTGGTTAATTTGTGGTAAGGCTTTTCAAGGCAAGATTAGTCCGTTTATTGACCGTATAGTCCAATATTAAGTAGGTATAGAGAAAGTACTGTATAGTAGTAATGTGGAAGTATTCCTTATTTAGGTTTTCAAAAGCAATGTAACAAATCATGCTACTCTGGACATGCGCAATGATTCTTCCAAAGAGGTTCTAGAATATCATCGTCTATGTTTTCAACATCATATCTATGCGAACAGGGCTCTGGCGCGTTTAATAATTAAATACAAGTACCAAAATTGGTTGGAAGTCAGCGTCGTCATGGGCTTGGCTTTGGGTATCAGTGAAACAAGGGTTCAGTCGATAGTAAAGAGTATGCAGTCTTGAAAATCGCATTAAACCCCTCATTTCACTTCTTACATCCCCTTGACTCGGTTTTTAGCAATTTTTTTTCATTGTTCAGAAATTTGACCTCTACAGTTTTATTATAAATATACCTATGTACCTATATATAGATAGGTAAACTATTTCAGCAAACCTTCTGAATTATTTCAGCGAGCGCATTTTCAAATTGAATGTATCTCGTAATTTACCAAGGCAAGGATTGCTGCTTAAATCTTGTAAATTTAACCGTATAAGTAAGTACGGTCCCCATAAACTGATTCGCACAATAATGTCGGGTGCTCGTACGTAACTAAATTTGTGCTTCGGCACTTTAGTTCCATTTAGGGTAGCGTAAAGTATATTATATATTCCGTACCGTAAAATATCATTTCAGATTTGATCCTAGAGCTGAAAGAGTAGTTTTAACTGTACACATGTATGAAGCTTCCATGGTGAATTATATAATCTTAGAACCTGTAATGATATCTCACGTTATAGATACCTAATAAGTCAGTGTAAGAGTTCAGATTGTTATTTATTAAACAAATATTTAGTAGTTTGCAGACTTAACAATAGCATTATGTACAAACCTATGTGGTTTATGAATGCTATGTTATATTACTTCAAATATGTATGTACTTTTAATTTGGTAAATAAATTAAAAAAAAAAAACTATTCAATAAGCATCGGAAGCTAGGGATAGCTACACTATAATTGAATATTTGACATTTTCAATTAAAATTTGGTTAAAGACCTGTTTTGTACGCGCTATATTATTAAAATAAGATAGATAGATTAACTATTTATTGAAACGCCACATTACACATACATTACAAACAAATAATTACGAAACAACTGTATACAAAAATATTTTACTACAATTAAATGTTAAAAATGAATAGTGTCACAATGGACGGTCTTATCGCTCAGAGCGATCTCTTCCAGACAGACAACCATGGTTAAAAAAGGTTAAAATTCTAACTTTCAGTTTTAGTTTTTCTTATTACATTCATATTATCGTATTATTTTCCACCACCAAAAGAATTTTAGTGAGCTGATTAGCCGATATATGGGTCCACTTACAAATACTTAAAGATATATTAAAAAATACTTAAAGATATATTAAAAAAGGAAAATTCAGAAAAATCTTCTGTTCCTGAGAAATCAGCCATCTACTCGTATAAACTACCACACTCAACACTTGAATATAGTGTTTCATAATTGTATATGGATATAACATTAAATAGTATTATATGCTCATAAAAAGTCAATATACCACTCTCTGTTATTACTAAGAAAATAACTATTAATCCTAATGAGTTAAAATTTCTTTTTTTCTCCAACCTTGTTAATATAAAATAACCCTAACATCAAGGAAATTATATATTTGAAATGGATGCTAAATGAATCTAATAAGCCTTATTTCGGGTTTTGTTCAAATTTAATATCATCCCAAAAATTTTCAAAGCGTCAATCAGAGCATAAATACCCCATTAACATAAACAATAGCCAGAATAGGTAACAATCGGCGTTTAATTTGCAAACGCAAATAGAAAGGAGTCCGGACAATGGCGTGTTGTAAAGCATAGTTTTGTTAGAAAATTGAATTTAACCATAACAAGCTGTGAGCCAACAGAGACTGTGTAGGACAGCATTGAAGCTTGTGACAAAACGTGACGTGAACTCATCTAAGCAGGCTTCACGTGACAAACGAATGATATTACATATAGTGTCTGTACTTTGTCTTATCTAAGCAGACTTTTTTTTCTTTTCCTCCGCCCTGGAGGATTTGGCTTTGCATGACTAATGCATCTGCCAGTGTTAAGTGGTTTTTCCTGTTTCATACTCTTGTCCACCGAGTCTTGCCTTCTTCAGTGAATCGCAACCATAGATATATAGTCTTCAGATGCTTTGTTAGTTTTAGTTAGGTATTAAGTTTGTACTTTAAAAAACTGGGGAAATGTGGCGCGATTAATATGTTTTGTACATATTAATAAGTTTGGAATATTACTTGCAAAAATATATAGGATCAGGAATGTCCGTTTTTAATACAAATATTTATACTACACACTACGCACACACTATACGTAACAATACACTATGTTTAAAAAGAGAATAACTTAAAATTAATAATTATACTTGTATACTGTATACCTAAAAACCAAGCAGACTTCACTTGACAAACGACACTTATTAAACTATCCGAACTTTGTCTCATCTAAGCAGGCTATACAACACATACGACAAATAACAATGCCTGTACATTGTCTTATCTAAGCTAGTTTACACAACAAACGAGAATAAATGTAGAATTTGTCTTTCGTATCTGTATGTAGTGATAACTAAGCTACACGTGACAAACGATATTTTAGTGTCTAGACGTTGTCTTATCTAAGCAGATTTTACTTGACAAACGATATTAAACTATCTGAACTTTGTCTTATCTAAGCAGCAGGCTACACAACACACGACAAATAATAATGATGTATGTGCGTTGTCTTATCTAAGCAGGTTAAACACAACAAACAAGAATAAATGTAGAATTTGTCTTAGATAAGTGTAGCCTGCTGCTTAGATAAGCATCAGGCTACACAACACACGACAAATAACAATGATGTCTGTGCGTTGTCTTATCTAAGCAGGTTAAACACAACAAACGAGAATAAATGTAGAATTTGTCTTTCGTATCTGTATGTAGTGATAACTAAGCTTCACATGAAAAACGATATTTTAGTGTTTAGACTTTGTCTTACCTAAGCAGACTACGCTAGACAAACAATATCTAACTATGTAAACTTTGTCTTATCTAAGCAGGCTACACACGTAGGTAAACGTTTTATCGAACGTGTGTATGACAAATCGTTGCATATTATTTTCTCACACACCACCACAGCGGCAGTTACAGTTTAAATATGTGATGAATTGTTGCCTATTGTTTTGCGTTTGAAACCTTTGACATCAGATGATCAGCTGATTGCTTTCGTGTAGGAGCTTCCCAAAGAGAACATCATATATTCGCAAGAAATTCTCAGTGTACATAATGTTTCATGAGGACGGACATATCGTTTGTCCAATTATACTTCATCAAAGACCGGCAACGTATCCTCGAGACCTCTGGTATTATGGATATCAGTGGGCGACAATTATCACTTACCATAAGGCGAGCTGTCTGCTCGTTTGCCAACCTATACCATAAAAAACAGTTTTTTTTATTAGTTGTATGTATGTAAATTCATGAGCTTGCTGTAAATAATATTCGATTTAGCTGTAACTGTAAATCATAGCTATGATTTATCCTCATGTACAAACATGTTTGTATATTAACTATATACACTTAATAGTTTTAGTTAGGTTACCCTATGTAACACAAGTTTATGTACTGTCGCCATGGCTGTTGTACCGTGCAGCAGTGGTGCGGGCGGTAGGATCAACACACGAAATGGATAAAGTTTTTAAGAGTTTTAATGCAATCATAGCGTCGAGTTGCCAACTCACAGAGAATTTAAGCGGTCCACTGTACATAATCCTGATGCATTAATAATAAGTTTTGTGCGCGCACCAAAGTATTAATTTTATAAGCTGGAAACGCAAAACGTAATCCTGCGTTTGACGCTTTCAAGAGTATTATTTTTGGTAGTGTATTTTTAGTGCTGTCAGTAATTTCGGTTAAGAGTATTAATACTCGTCGTAATAGTATGAACTTTACCGTTTATTATTGCTAGAGCTATTACCGTTCAAGATGATTTTCTGATACTCTTGGTCCTGTTCTAAATGATAATCAAATAAGATTTTACTCCTACAGAGTCTCTGAGGCCTAGTCAAGATCAATCCGGGCTCAACGCTAGGGCAAATGAAAGTTAGCACGACCCTATCTCGGTCCACCCGGCGGACAGAATGCTCACAGGGGGTTTTAGTAGGTTTGTTTGAACTCAATAAGGGCAGTGCACTATCTTCCCAAAAAAAAAATAACTTGTATGGTACCCGACCTATATTGTTATTAAACAGCAACTAGGAATGGTGGCCGTGTCCTTTTAAGCTCAGAAAGATGCACTAAGTAGGCACAAATAATTAAACATCAAATTTATGACCGCAGCAAGATTTGCATAAGTTAAATGAACAGTTCTAAATGGTAGGCTAGCTACGAATCATAAGGACGTTACGGTTATCAAAATGTCACTTCATCCATATAATAGCATATATTAAACCTAATAAAGATTCCAAATGTTTCTGTTTCAGTGTACCTACTTATAAGCCGTGTATCTGTACTCACAGATCAATAAACAACGTTCCGTGGCTGTACTGTAAATAAAAACGCGAACCGTACCTATTTATTATTATCTTGTAATAAAATTTTGTTTATACCATTCCCACTCTAAAAAGCTTATTTTACTCACTGAAAACAGTGAATAAAAAGGCCTTTTAATCACTATTTTGGTGTTTGAATTTAGAACAAACCAATATATTCGATCTCTATCTCAATGTTTATACAACTTCCTTGAGCAAAAATACTCGATACAAACTCCTTGCGCAAAGAACTCTTCGAGATTTAATTGGTCGATATTTAAATTGAGACAAGGAATTTAGCATTAGAATAAAAACTGTATTGTGTTCTTTGTACATATTGACCAAGGTAGTATTATAACATATGCAGATGATACAGTTGTTATGATCCAGGCAGATAGATGGGAGGAGGTGTTTAAAAATGCACAGACCGTTTTCAATAAGATTTCATGTTGGTTAAGAAACAACCTACTCACATTGAATGTTGATAAATCCAAATGTGTAACATTTGCACTAAGAAACCCGCCTGACGACTCTTTAGCAATAGTAGGGCATAAAACTGCTAATTGTTATAATACCAGAGCAACTGTTTGCAACTGTCCATTATTGGAAAGAGTTAGCTCTATTAAATATCTCGGACTTATAGTAAATAGTAACCTCTCTTTTGAACCACATATAGCTCAAATTACGAAACGTGTCCGGAAGCTCACAGCTGTGTTTAAATCAATACGAAGCTGTGCAGAGTGGGATATCATCAAGCTCTTGTACCACACCCTGTGTCAGTCGATTATTTCCTACTGCATTACATCTTGGGGCGGAACATATAAAACCCTCTTGTTACCTCTAGAAAGAGCTCAAAGAGGTATTCTCAAGTGTAGTAATAAACGCCCATTCCAATATCCGTCAGCAAAATTATACAGAGAATGTCAACTTCTTACTGTACGACAGATTTTCATTCAGCAAGCAATACTTCACCAACACGCGCTAACTAAATTTGACAAAACAACAAAAAAGAAACGTGTTTCGCACAACGTGTGTACTGTACCAATTGTTAAAACAGCATTTGCGCGAAATTTCATAAAATTTATAGGGCCAATCCTCAACAAAGTCTCAACAATGACATGAATATTTATTTACTCACTGAGCGCGCAAGAGATTAAAACAGTAATATTTAAAAAACTAATTAACTTAAACTACACTGACACAGAAAAGTTAATTACCGTAATCACATAAATAATCTTCAATATTGATAGTAGGTAGTAATATAAGATACTTATATACAACATCCACAAAATAGCATCCACATATTATCACAAACACAAATAACACTTAACAAGATAAAGATAATCATTTACATTAATAATAGTGTTAGTTTAATTAGTAATAAATGGAGTACATGTATCTCTTTTATAGGCATTGTGATTAATCTCCGATGAAAGAGCCTGGTACCTATCACACGGGTCAGGAGCCTAGTTTAGGAACCAGGTGTTACACTGTAATTTAAAGTTAAAAAATGCCTTATTTATGTAATAAATGATTATGATTATGACTATGTTGCCATTATTATTGTTGAAATTTACTCTTTTGTTTAGTAATTGTTCCAATTTTAATGTGCATTTTAATTATTTAACCTTCCTTTATCATCAATACATGTCTATTTTCGCTTAAGTTTTATGTTTTTCTCGTAGTCATGGTATAAAGTATAGTATGCAACTTGTTGGAATATGTATGACAACATAAATTCGTCCCACTCTAGTAAGAAGTATGAGCGAATTTCTCGTTCTTACGTATTTACACAATACCAGCCCTTATAGTTTCATATAATATTTAAGTATGAAGGGCACAGTTCAGTTTATTACAACTCTGCGTTGCGCCTGGATAGAACTTGGCAGTAGATTGGCGCGCGCACACCTCTCCTGTTAAATAACGATATAAATAAATTAATCTTTATAAATCGTAAATTACGTCTTTCATTGGTCACCCTAATCTAATACAACTCTTGAATACAGCGGATTTCTATCCAGAGCCATGAATCACTCGCATCGCTCAGGATTCTAACACTTGAATAACTCGCTACGCTCGTGATTCAGTCGTTAGAATCCTTTACTTACTCGTGAGTTATCTATGACCCTCTCTTTAAATCCATCCATTATTCACTGACTGCTATACTATTTTAAAATATTACGATATTATTATTTATTTTAGCTATAATACAATTGTATTTTAATCAACATGAATCTATCACTGAATCGGTAAAACGCTTGTATATTTTTTGGGGCGGACGCGAACGTCATTTCGAAATCGCTACGTTTTCGAGAGAGCCAATATGAATTTAAATTGAAATTAAGTTCTGTGGAAAAAGGACGATTGAAATTTAAAAATGTGTTGAGGCAATAGTTATTTTGATTGCGGTAACTTATTGCAGTTTAATTATGGAAGTAATAAAATTGTTATTGATTTTGGTAAACAAATGAGTCTTTATGTTATCTTATATGCAGAACTTAACATCTACTAATTGTTTTATTCAGAACATGCACTGCAGATATACTATGCCAAATATTAAAGAAATGGCATTTTTAGGCACTTTGCAGACGACGGGGCGGGTCGGGGCGGTCAATTTTGCCGCGAACGATAGCGCAAAGGGAATCCTATACTACCAACGCACACGGAGGGCAAAAAGACCGCGCCGCGCCGCGCCGCCGCCAGTGCCCGCCGGACACTGGCGGTCTTTATTGACCCGGTCAAAAAGACCGCCCCGCCCCGTCGTCTGCATAGCGCCTTAGGGTCTGGTATGATGATCTGGAGTCATCTAGATCTGGAATGATCGCATAAAGGGATTTATTTTTGCTAAGCAATAAATGACTATAAAACGCTGTAATTTAATAATGCCCAATATCAGCCTGTCTGTATATCTGTCTGAAGTTTAAATTTTAGGTTAAAATTTGCAAATAACATGTAGAGTTTGCAGGAAGTATCTACGCCAAAAACGTGTTTAAAGTTAATATTGTATAAGCAAAAATTTGAAACGAACGAGATTTGTACCGAACACTATTATATAATATATTATAGAATATTGTTCTGCTGCTTTTGCAAATTAAGCTGCAGAGGTGTATACTTTTTTGCTGTATTTTGTTCTTACGAAAACTTAGCATAATCCAACTAGGATATTTTGACGCGGGTTCGCGGTAAATTCAACTATCTAGAATAAAAAAATAATAAATACTATATAAAACGACGATAATGCATGCACCATATCGATTAAGGGTTACAACCAAGGCTTTCTTGTAATGTATCGTAAGAAGGTAAAAATGGGTGAAAACGTTTATAAGAAAGTCCTTTGTCTTCGAACTTGATTTGTGGTGTGGTATCTTATACTTAATATATGGTTTTAATATAGGATCCCGATATACAACGACCTTCACCGAGATACTTATTTGATTAAACGTATTTTATATTGAAATTTATATAGAGAAAAATTCCATCCTCGGACGGGATTCGAACCCGCGTCTTCTGACTCTCCGTGTCAGACGCCATTGACCAACTAGGCCACCGAGAATCTGGTCCGAGCATCGAATTTTTAACTCTCTATTTGACTAACCATCTTGCGGGGACGGAGCGACATCTATTGGACAGTTTAACAGTACCATCCAACCGAAAGAAGCATTATTTAGAAATACTTGAAACTTTCGTATTGTTATCGCAGCCCTTGTAACTTTTATAGTATTACTTTTTAAAGCACTAACGCCTGCTTAAGCGATCTCAAACATTGTATTTTATATATAATTGAATATGTCAATAAACATGTTGCATACGGGTTGCCTAGCAAATTTCAGTCCAGGATATGACTAATTAATTATTATATTTTTTTTATATATTTCACCGGTTTGCTTATTAGACAAATTCTATACCAATCGAAAGTATGAAGCCCATAGAATATGCAAACGTTAGGTTGCCTATTTTTTTCGGCCACAACCCTCAGGTTGCCAGGTATAAACAGGTAAATCGATACTATCATTTTGCACCGGTCTGATTATTGAATGAAAATTATATGATTATTATAATTAGAAGATTATTTAATTCTGAACATGGTGGTATAGGGTTGCCTGCGAAAAATCAGTCCCGAATTCCTGTTGTCGAATTAAAAAAGTTAAATATTGCTGCGAGTGAATGTGTGCGATTGAGAGGTCCCAAACAACCATCCCATGCGATAGAAGAGGACGTAACTTGTTAATATAAAAAAAACGATTACTATGAGTATTAACCGGCAAAACACTCACGTTAGGGATCGAATACGTCGACACTGGTTACCTGCCGGTGTCGCACCCGGCCGCTCGCACTCCTTTCCGCAGTGGCTGCCGGGAGCTCTCAGACACCGCTGCGCACTCGCCCTGAAGATGGGCATCTGACATGCTTGAAAACTGGGCCGACGTATTCGATCCCTAACGTGAGTGTTTTGCCGGTTAATAGTAATAGTTGAGTGTGTGTCAAACTCACGAGAATTTAGATAGTAAAATAACTAAACCTACATAATATATAAAACCCTAATGTAAACCTTGTTTTATTGCGTATTAGTATCTACTCAACACATAACTGTGTTTTGCTTTGAAGGGATATGGGTGCTGGTGAAATTTCAGGCACATGAAACTTAACAACTTTACGTCTCAGTCTCGGTGAGAGCGCAGTGCAAATCGTTACTCGTGACAAAATGCATCTGGTTACCGTTTAACACCAGGTAAGGCTCGTGCTTGTTCCTTGGCCCAATGATATAAAAAGAAAAAACCATCATATAAATTTGGTATGTGTTTAAATTGCTGTGATGTGAAGCATTTTATTCAAACGTAATTGTCTCTCCAAGCATATACATAAATTCGAGACAAACATTTGTTTACCGTTGATTATTGTTTCCAAACACTCTTGCAGAGATTTTCTTACATGAAACATTGTTTGTAGTAATTTTTAAACTTTCGCGATTTGAACACATGTTTTAAATGTTTATCGGGACTTATCACGTATTATTTAATATAGGTAAAAATATGTACCTTTCGCTCGACGTTTCAACCACGTTACAATGGCCGTGGTCACGAGCTGACTCGTCAGCTTTACCTATATTAAATAGTACGTGATAAGTCCCGATAAACATTTAAAACAAACATTGTTTGTGTTTATAATCAAATGAATAACTGGCTCTCGCTACTGACTATAAAAATCCGACGGTTCAATACTACGACTTACAAGTAGATTATCAGCCGCAGACATTTCAATATCAGCGGCTTACGGATGGCTCAAACCGTCATTATCGCTGCATTGGACAGCCGGCTGTGCTCTACAAAGTAGTAATCCAGTCTTTAGTATGGAAATAACCTATCAATTCGTTTTAATCATACTTTATAATAAGGAATCTATATGATATATCTATACGAATAATAGTATTATAAAGAGGCAAGATTTGTATGTATATTTGTAACGGATTGGCTCAAAAAGTACTGGACCGATTTCAAAAATTCTTTCACCATTGGAAAGCTACATTCACCCTGAGTAACATAAGATTCATCATCATCATCATCATCATCCATCACCGCGTTAGTGAAAGCAGCTAGTGGTTAATAAAGATATTGTTTTATTTTCCTAGACTTGTGCATCTTCGAACTTTGACATGTAATAGCGGTGGATCATTAACCGATAAGTGTTTGTTGTAGTGTACATGAGTGTAAACAAAGTGTATAGAACCATACAATCTTGTTTTTGTGTTTTCATCGTCAATCGACTCAATACGCTTTAGTAATAAATTCACTGATTTACTAGACCGTAACTTGGATAGGACAGTGACTTAAAAAACATTTATTGATGTAACTGTGACTTGACTCTGTCTACTTGAATAAATAACTCACTTGATGTGACTATAAATATTTACCGAAATAACTTGAGGAGTGTCAAATTGTACAAACGTAAGAGTGCTTTATAGGGAAAAAATAAACTAAAAAATGTTTTAAGGTTATGTACGAGACTAACTGTACCATACCTATTACTAGCCTAAATCATTCTGTTTGTTGTATGTTCGTCTATCTGTATGCACTACCTTTGAAATGTATATATCTTTTAACTGGAATAGATAACCGACTATTTTTTTCCCATACTATGTCTTAAAATGACTGATAACTTAATACATATAAAAACACAAAAGCAAAAAATTACTCAATAAATTTGTTTTTATCAATGTTTTATTTTGTGTTTTACTTAATGTTAAAGGCAAAAGTTCTAAAAGGTAATAAAAAAAAAACAATAAAAAGCATGCTAAGTACGATCAACGTGTAAACTCTATGAAACTGAACAGACGCGAAGCCGTTTTGCGCTAAGGATCAGGGTCCTACTCCCACCTTTTACGAAACAATCATAAATCAAGAGCGTTTTCTACCGACTTCCAAAAAGGAGGAGGTACTCAATTCGATGTGTTTGTTTTATGTTTGTTACCTCATAACTTTCGACTGGGTAAATCGATTCTCAAAATTCTTCTCTCTTCTGTTCGAAAGCTGAAGCTTCCCGTGTGGTCCCATTTAAATTTCATCAATTTCGGTCCAGTAATTTTTGAAATACACTCCAATAACTGATTTTTACCAAAGGATAGAATGGAAGTCGGTATTAATTTTTTCAAATTGCACTTGTGTAAGCTTATAATAATCATACTTTTGTCGTACTCCCATCGACACAAAATGCTTGAACTATATTTAATAAAACAACATAAGTAACCAGTTTATTCCTTAAAATGTACATTAGAAAAATGGGCTTTAAAACACAGTTTTTTTTTGTTGAAGTGATTATATCATTTTTATTTATTTTAGGTTTAGTTGAGGTAAAGGGTATTCTTAGGGTAAGGTAGGGCCCCAGGACAAGTGAAAGTTAGCACATTTTTCGTAAATACACAACATACGTCTATACTACGAGTATACTAATATTATAAAAAGGAAAGGTTTGTATTTATGTATGTAACGAATAAACTTAAAAACTACTGCACCGATTTCAAAAAATCTTTTGCCGTTAGAAAGCTACAACCACTGAGTAACATAGGCTGTATAATATTTTCAATAAAGTCAGGGATTCGTATGGAATCTTCGTTAATGTAACCCAAGGTGAGAAAAAAATACCAAACAAAACATCCTCTTATATCGCGAACACTGAGCAAAGTATTAAAAATAGAGCAAACTAATGTACCGCAGTTTTATAGAAAACATCAACATGTACAATAAAGTCTGCAATACCATTATGTCTTACACAAGTATTAAGTCACAATATATATTATATATATATATATATATATATATATATATATATATATATATATATATATATATAAGTCACACGGTGGAGTGACGATCTGCGCAAGACGGCTGGCAAAAACTGGATGCGAGAAGCCCAAGATAGACCTAAGTGGCGTGCAATTGGAGAGGCCTATTCAGCAGTGGACTGCTACAGGCTGATGATGATGATGATGAAGTCACAATAACTACTATTTTATTTTAAAATATGCAACAGTAGCGCCGATACATTCTTATATCGCGTACACTGTGGAAACTATTGACAATAGAGCAGAATGCACACATACATGATTTATATTCTGATACTGTTCTGATTTTAGTTCTAATCCAAACTGTTTTTGAGTTAATTAATGGGTCAAACTTAACACAGATACATTGTACCATAAGTAAATGTATATGTATGTAATATCAATACCTGATCAATACAGATATATATATAGTCAATAAATCTATATTTCCATTTGAATTCGGCCCAAATAGGTATCAGTCCTAAATAGAATCACCATCATTGTATGCAATGACATTTAGTGCCAAGCATTTTGTGCGGTCTATCGCAGGTTCGGCACAATGTTCCGAATTATCCCAAATCAAAATAACTTTTCATTTAAATACGGTAGGGTTATCGACTTATATAATCATTGAATAACACTGGCTGGTTGACGCAGCTGGTAGTAACCCCTTTTTTTTTTGTTTTTTTTTTACTAACGTGTGGTGAATGTACTTACACATCCCCGCCAACCCGGGGGGGATTCGACGGGGTATATCGGAGTCGTCCTTTACGTACCAACTAAACCCATAGCAGCAAGCAGACCATACCGACTAAACCACCACACGGTGTTTCTCCGGGCGCCTTAATATCGGGACAACGGGCACGCTATTGCAATCGTCCGAGGTCCCGGCGGCGTTGGCCCTCCCATGAGGACCCCGTCCCGGTGGGATGGAGTAGGAGTCACTCTATCCCCGCACTCCTGAGGGGCGCATGGAAACACCGCACGCGCCACCTCGAGGTCTTTTGGCGGCAACGGACACCCTCGTGTCGATCACCGCGACCTCTGTTATGGGGGATGGAGAAGGGCTTGATATGCCCTCCTTCTACGCCCGGCTCTACGGTCGCGGATCGGGAGAGTAGAGGTAATCTCCCTCTCCCTCTGCGCAGCCTCCTTCTGCGACACGGCCCGTTCGCAAAAGTCTAGCCCCGCATCCCACGACCTTTCACTTTCTACCATGGCGTTGACCAATGACGGAAGCGAGAGGTCGTCCCTCACTACTGCGACGAGTTCACGGCGCTCGCTCTCCCAAGCTGGGCACTCCTCGAGCGAAAGAGCTGGTAGTAACCCTGCCTCAGCCGCTGGACCCGAGTTCGATCCCTAGACAGGTCAAACATTTGTGTGCATGAACATGTCTGTTTAACCTGTGCCTGGGTGTGCATATGTGTGTATATCAGTCATCAGGTTAACATAGTACAGGCTCTACCTAGTTTTGGACGTGAACTCTGTGGACATTTAGCCATAAAATATAAATATAAATAGTTAATGATATTCGGATTTAACTTATTTGGACGGATAGAAGATGCGATGATTATTATTCTTCTAGACCACAAAATGCTATTGATGTTGCTTTATCGAAAACCCGTCATAAATAAATTTCATGACGCACCTATATCTTCAAGTGACTAGTCGTATGTTTGGGTTAAGGAGACTGCGTTCGTATTTCAATTCGTAGATTCAAGGTAACTCGCCATAGGGCTTGTCAGCACGAGATATTGGCTCTTAAGTCTCATCTCCAAGTATTTTTCTTAGTTATGTTCTTTTTGTTTTGTTTTTCTTTTTGTGTCTTTGTTCACATTCAGATACATTTTTATCTCTCTTTGGTACTTGTTTTTTTTTAAGAACTAGTTTATATTTAAATATGCTGACAACCAAGCCTCTCAGTGTTTGATATGAACTAAACCGGCAATAATATACTTATAAATATGTCACTTTAAAACTTTTGAAATATTTGCAATAGGAAACGTAGTAATGACAACCCTTAAACTAGCTATTTATATTCCCTCGTTTCGATGCATCGGCTTTAAATAATCGATTCAACTCTGCCATTTGCCGTCTAAACTGAAAAAGATAAGAAAATATACGTTTGCATTTTTAAAGGATTCTTCTCGCCTCTTCGTCGCACGGATTTAGCTTCACCGTCGTTCGATCGATCGTAAAGTGGACAAAACGTCTAATATTAGACATCTTGGTGATACATTTAATGTAATTGTTATATCGTCAGTTTCTATATCTAGCCCCAAAACCGTAGCTAAAATATTGAAGATTGTTTGCTATTGGCACAAGTTTAAATATATGAAACTGGCCCAGTGCGAGCCTGACTCGGGCACGAAGGGTTCCGTACCATTATCTATAAAAACGGCAAAAAACACGTTTTACGTATGGGGTATACCCGCCCTTAAATGTTTGTTTTATTTTATCAAATTGTTTATTTATAAAGTGAATACTTATCTAAATATTCGGTATCTACCTGTTGCCGTTATCAATATCGAGCAAAAACGAGCAAATAAATCACGTTTCTTGTATGGGAGTCCCCTTAAATATTGATTTATTCTGTTTTTTAGAAATTAGAAAATGTCAACTCTCTAACTATCACGGTTTAGGAGATACAGCCTGGTGACAGACGGACGGACAGACAGACAGACACACAGACAGCGGAGTCTTAGTAATAGGGTCCCGTTTACCCTTTGGGTACCTTTGGGAACCCTAATAACGAGGACGTGATTCGGAGGGCGAGCACGTCGGCAAGCAAGTTTGTTTGACGTTGAACAACGGCCAATAATCTATATCTGGCGCCTTCGGGCGGTCTAAACACTTCAATATTAGCAAAAGAGCTCAAGAGGGCAAATAGTGATTTTCTCAAGCGTCGGGGGGACCTATTGGATTGTGAAGGTTAGACGCTGAAAATAAATAAAGTTTATCTGAAGTACACCCTTTCACTGGTGGGGAGCTTGTACATAGTCACAAAGAAATATCTCGAGTGCTACAGATATTACTAGTGTGTGCGCCCCACGTCTTTCTGAAAGAGGAAAAATATTAATCTGCCGTTTTGCATGGTGAAGGTGACCCTACGAAGAGGTAGAAAATAGGAAAAAAAAAATTCAAGCGCGTCAGACATTGATAAGGGATGCTAAGTGAACCCTCCGGTAGCTCATATTCAGAAAACTGACGATTTGATACGAGACGATACTATGGGGACGATGCGAGAGAGTGAGATATAGAGAAAGAGTGAGAAGGGCAGAGTAACGTGAAGTGGGAAATACATAGTTCTCGCAGCGACTGTATGCACCACCCTTTATTTACGATTTTAGCTACTTCGGCTTGTGCTAATCGGCAGATTATATTATTTCTATGATTCGTGACACATTTTCTTCAAAATAACAATAAAAAATAGCCCACTCGAGATTTTTCAAGTGACGTTTTTTGCAACTTTGTGACTTCCATTTCCTTATGTCACGTTCAAATTGTCAGATAATTGAAATGCACACTTTCCTGCATGTAACTAACTTACCTTACCTTAATCTGACGCGCTCGAGTAAATCCCGCAATCCCCGCTTGGCTCCCCTACTGCTATGGCTATATATTGATAGAGCCGGTAGTTAACACTACGTACTCTATCAGTCAAGCCGCACAAGGGCCTGCATGGTGTATATTATGGTCCACTGGTGTATATTATGGACACTCCTCTCTCTGAGAGGAATGTCCCACTACCAGCAGTGGGAACATAATGGTTTGATTTGGAATACATTTTGCTAAACGAGTGTCATTCACTGTATGAGACGGATCTTATCATCGTATGAGGTATGGTCGGCTGGAAAATTTCATCTTGCACTGACTTATAAATAATACTAAAGGCCTAATAAATACAGTTTATGATAAAATCAGTTTGACTATTAAATACTTTGAGCAATAAACACAATAGATTATAGCTAGTTTCAAACATAAAATATATCATTCCATCAAATATTTCACATACCTACTTAGTTTAAACGTTTCTTGTCTTTGTATACTTGATTAGATAAAAGCCCAAGTTTTAAGATGCCATTCACCCATTCCCCTTTTGATTAACAAAATCGTCAATCCGGTAACAAAGTGATAAAACATTTTCATAAACTTGCAAAACACAAATCCGTTAGCAACTTAATCTGATGAGAGGAGAAAAAAAGCGCTTGCCAAGCTTAATAAATGAGGCGGGCGGCTATTCCCGTAACATAATGGAATCTTTTTAGATACTTTAAGGCAGCACTTTAGCTTAATGAAGGACCATAATTCATTTTGACGCCGGTGCTAACTAGAGCTACGATGTGCGCCGCACCCTCGTCGGGTAATTAAATTAGTGACGTAGATGTAGATAATTAGGTGCATTAATGTCACAATAAGGGAAGGTTACATTGGTAATCATATGCGAACCATCAAGGTAGAGGATATTAGTCACTGTTACAGAATGGGCTTGCCATCAACATAAGACAAGCCACGGTCTACTTTGTTCGAAGGCGCAGTGCAGTGATTCTCTGTACGTGGTAAGAGTTGCTAAGAAAGAATTAAGGATTTTAGGTATCACTTGTCCGAAATTTTGACGATACCATGACATGACGTATTTATGTTGGTGTGGTGGAGATATGTGATTTACAAATGATGGAACTAGGAATGAGAGACGCCCACAGAAATATATGAAATCTGTTGTTTTTTCTTATTCTGTTGTGCCTAGGTCAGTGTATCTATCTTTTCGGTCTATGTACTGCTTTATACATTAGTTCTTGCACCATATATTTCTATCAGAAATAAAATATGCTATACAGGTGCCTATATTTTAACTGTTTTTTTTTAAATTTCATTTTGTTTAATCTGAAGCGGGTTTTATTTTTTTATTTTTACTTTAGTAGGAAAAGCAAACAGCTACATTATAAAGTACATATAAAATAATAGTAACATAATTCACATTTTGACTATAATGTAGCCCACAACGCTATTCACAGATTAACAAAAAATATATATCTATTAACTATTGACTACCGCCAGAAGTACCACATAAGATTGAAAATAACAAAATTAATTATGATATAATAGTTGCGGACTGAGCGAGAGAGTTGTAAAACAAAGTCATAAACATTATGAAGTAAAACGTAGAACAAAGAGTATGTGCTTACTAAGTTAAAATATATATATAACTAAGTATAAAGTATGAAATAATTGAATGATTATATAACACAAGGTAACAATAAATGAATGACAAATAAACAATGTTATTGCTCTGTAGGTATCATATGAGCTTTTTTTTTAATTGACTCAAACTAAGTGCAAAGATATCGATACATACAGGTTGTAGTTATTATATTTTTTATTGTAATTCACGTCCATACATAACAATTTCATAATAGCTAATATGGTGTAGGTACTCGTACATACTATGGCTAGTCTAATAAATAACATTTTGTTCTAATTAATTTTAATTTTTATTATTATTATTGCTTTTGTTCACAGACTCAATGGGTCCGTGGCATTGTTTACATTTATTTATATTTTAAACTTATAATTCGAAAAAACTTGCTATACTTATCGATTTTTTGTCAATCATTGTAAGTAAGTAACAAAATTAAGAGATCGGTAGACAAGTTCGATAAGTTTTTACAATTATAACGGTAATTCCCTATCATGGAACTGTTATTACGTTCGAGATCGCCTATTGCCTATTATATATATATTGATTTTAACAATTGTTTTGTCAGCGTTGAAAACGACGTCGATATAACTTATCGACAGGCGACGGGAATGGGGATATTGTTTAGTTGCGATCTTACTCATATTATAAACGCGAAAGTTTGTATTTATGTATGAATCGATGTTTGTTATTCTCTTACGCTCAAACGGCTGGCTCAATTTTGATGAAATCTGGCATGGAGGTAGATGGTGCGCTGAATTAACACAAAGTATAATTTTCATCAACATCGTCATCATCTATCACCATGCGGGTGTAACCGAAAGGCGCAACTAGTATTCAATAAAAAAAATAGACTTCGGCCTAGTTTTGATTGTAGAATAGCAAAATGCTCGTAGAAATCTTCACATGATAGGACGCATTGTGGAATGCAAACAATTCGTAATAGTCGACATACTGTCGACAATTTGACGATCGTATACGTCATCGATATGACTTCCATACTTGCTAGTGCCGGATACGATTATTTAAACTTATCGATCTTAGCGAGTCGACAGATTTAACGACTATTACGGTATTTGCACTGCTGTTTAGCTAAGCATACTCTCGGGAAACTATTCTACTAAGAATGTTTGGGTGTATGATAAAACTGAGGCACAATGATCAGCGAGCTGTGAGAGTGAGTAGAAGGAACACAGACCAAGTTAATACGATTTCTTTACTTAAATAAATTACTCAGAACTTAAGTCTTAAGGAAAAGTATCTTCAATTAGGTATGTTGTAATTTAGAAAGAGAGCCATCCCGAGGGTGTTTCGTCTCTGGTATGCTGTAATGATATTACTCTTTTCTCTTTCAAATTAACTGTACTTAAATGAAAGTACTCAAGCATTCAAAGCAGAGATGATTTTAACTAATTAGGTTATTTATGTTTGTTGTCTATTTAACTCTATTTGTTTTTAATGCAACTGAAGGTTATTTGAGATGTACGTACATAGTTTGTAACCTTTTTAATAGCGTCGATTTTTAAAGAAATAAATGGTCACATCAAGATTCAAGATCTTTGACTATTTGATCAATACTATATTTTAAGTGCAGTAGTTCAAAGTGAGTAGTTACCATGAAGACCAGCTCACTCAAAGTCGTCAACTCGTTGGATCATTTGCACAAAGATGTACTAGAAATAATTCAATGTTTATATCCATTTACTGCATTACATCTTTTTTAAAGATTGATCAATCACAGTTTTTCTCAATGTAAGATTGTTTATATAATACTAAATAAATTAATATATATATATATATATATTATATTATATTTTACTAATACACTTTCATATAACTTACTTATTAATAGCATATCAATTTAAATTTGGCCACGTCTCTGATATTACTCCCATGACAAAGCAATGCACCACTCCGAAGAAAAATTAAAAATATAACCCATATAATTAAAATAAAGTTTCATCACTTATGAGCACAAATTGGAAACCTGATTGCTTTGAAATTGCAGGAATAGTAGCATTTCCGCCTTTGCGTAGTTAACATAGCGAAGGCACCATGTGAGTCGTAACTTATGAGGGTAGTCGCCAAAGGCACCTTAAAAGCTGAAGCTTCGAGGGGACCAGGGCTGCTTTACCTTCAAGGCGTGCACTGAAAGAAAAGCTAGAACACACAGGTTTAGTCTGCTCGCACATATGCTTTCAAGTTGTATTATAGCACGATTATTCACAAATTATGGTTATTATGTATTTATCGCCTATATTTCTCAATAAAGCTTGCATTGTTTGCAAAAAATATACTGCACTACCATGATACGAGTACATTAATTATGAGCCTAATCAGTATTCCTATGAAATGGAGTGTTGGTCGTAAAAATGGTGAAGTCACGCGAACAATATTTGCTTTCTCTTAAATCGTGAGATCCTGGATGAGCTTTCGGTTTTTTTAGAAGCCTGACCTGTTTTTGGCTTAGTGTTGCTTAACAACGCCATCTATTGTCAAGTAGCTTTAGTGTTGCTGTGTCTGTGAACAGTTTGGTGTAGCAGTGTATCATTAATTAAAACAACTTTTTCTGAAAATGAAATTTAGCTAGATCGACTTGTCGCCCCCGAAACCTGCATTGGTACAAAATTTCATGAAAATCGTTAGAGCCGTTTCCGAGATTCAGAGAAGAAGAAAATTCACACAAGAATTGCTCGTATAAAGGTATTAGATATTGAAGCTTTTGACACTTCAGTTAGGTCAGTTAGCAGATGCCTTGCCTTCGAAGCGAGAGGTCCAAGATTTTTGGCCGGCAAACTTGTGTGATATAAAGAAATGTTTGTGCCTCGGGTCTTAAATGTCGTGATTTGTTATTGTGTGTGTACATGCCTTACGGAACACAGGGAATCCTAGTGCGGGGGTAAGAATGCGTAAACGTTACTTATTAAAATGTGACATTATTTTCTATTTCTATTAGATTCGATTAATGTATATATCCATCGCAGATATTCATCATGTACATGAATACACATAAAAATTGCATAAGTGTGCTGGTTTTACAGTGACGCTTTCACCAGCGCGGTCGGTAAGCGTCGCGGGCCACGAGCTTTGCATCTCTAGGATCGTTACATACCAACACGCGCGGATGGCCCACGATATTCGGCCGCGCTTACCACCCGCGCGGATGGTAAGCGTCGCGGGCCACGAGCTTTGCGTCTCTAGGATCGTTACATACCAACACGCGCGGATGGCCCACGATATTCGGCCGCGCTTACCACCCGCGCGGATGGTAAGCGTCGCGGGCCACGAGCTTTGCGTCTCTAGGATCGTTACATACCAACACGCGCGGATGGCCCACGATATTCGGCCGCGCTTACCACCCGCGCGGATGGTAAGCGTCGCGGGCCACGAGTTTTGCGTCTCTAGGATCGTTACATACCAACACGCGCGGATGGCCCACGATATTTGGCCGCGCTTACCACCCGCGCGGATGGTAAGCGTCGCGGGCCACGAGCTTTGCGTCTCTAGGATTGTTACATACCAACACGCGCGGATGGCCCACGATATTCGGCCGCGCTTACCACCCGCGCGGATGGTAAGCGTCGCGGGCCACGAGTTTTGCGTCTCTAGGATCGTTACATACCAACACGCGCGGATGGCCCACGATATTCGGCCGCGCTTACCACCCGCGCGGATGGTAAGCGTCGCGGGCCACGAGCTTTGCGTCTCTAGGATCGTTACATACCAACACGCGCGGATGGCCCACGATATTCGGCCGCGCTTACCACCCACGCGGATGGTAAGCATCACTGTAAAACCGGCCTAACTGATCTCTGCAAAATTAGCAGATTCCGGGAAATAATTGTGTACAAAATTTATAGTAATTTATTTAAACACAGAGAGTATGCAATAATCTGAGTTGGTACGAGAACATACACACGAACATAATAAGTGATATTTTAGTGAAAACGGTTTGGGTGCCTTCGTTTTGAATCTGATCAAAAGCAAGTTTTGTTGTTGCTGTACTGAAATCATCAGGCGTTTAAGATTTGGTTTTTTATTTACTACAATAAAGAGTCAATGTTTACCTCTGTCAAAGCCGGTATGTGTCGTAGCTCTAAGCGCTGTGTGGCTACTAAACTCGCACCGCCCTGCTTTCTTCCATCTGCTCTGTCGCATCGAAATATTGTGTAATTTGGTGGAATTATTTCTGCGTCGTGGACAGATTCATTAAATCCTGTTTCCGTCACTACTATGCTGTTGTTAATTAGTGCAATTAACAACAGCATATCCCTATTTATCCAGAGGTTAACCTTATCATAATCAACCCATCACGCTTTTTCAGAGTGCAAGTGGTAGGGCGGGACAATCGGTGGTCAAGCTTGGTCATGACAGTTGCGACCAAGAACCTCTCCTCCGCTCTGTTTCACTTCTGCCTTAGACGTTGTCCCCGTAGCGAATAGGTACTTTAATTATCACACTAAGGCCCCAGATACCCGAGCAGCTTGAAGCAGTCAGCATGGACTGCTTCAAGCTGCGATTGCACAGTGAACAACAATATTCTACGTACACACATACACGAAACCGCTCGAGCAGTTGCAACAGTTCCGGCGGTTGGCAGTCGAGCAGTCGCCAGGCATACACTGACTGCTCGAGCTGTCGACTGCTCTCGCGCAGCAACCTCCACCCGCGCTCTTCATTCCACGTCGCGCGTGCCTCCCGCCCCCGAATTAAAATTGTCACTTGTTGACCAGTTAAAAGGATTGCATAGTTGTATTTAAAAAAAAATATTATTACTTTCCATACTAAAAGAAATAACTCTTTCCTAGCTCTCAGATTTTTTGTTATGTAATCATCACATTGTTTACTATGCCCGTACGTTTTGATTTTTTCAGTTTTACTTAGTTCTAAAAAAGGTAATGTATAGTACTTTGAAATAATCAAAACGTACGGGCATAGTAAACAATGTGATGATACTAGTAACATGAAAAACAAAATCACTGAAATCGGACAATGAGGATAGGAGGTTTATAAGAGTTATTTCTTTTAGTATGGAAAGTACTAGTTATGCAATCCTCTTAATACCAATTGCTCGAGCAATCAATGGCAGCTTCAAGCGGTTGACTATGACTGCAAGAGCGGTCCGTGTATGTTGATCACTGGCTTACTGCTTGAGCAGTCCGTATATCGGCTGTTACTACGAGAAAATACAAGTTTATAACATGTAAATGTGTATAATATGTAAATCTACTGGGAAAAAAACATTTTATTATAATTCTCTACATTGTACAGTTACTGCAAGACTACAAAAGCACTTCAAAGCAGTAAGTATAATATAGATAGGTAAGATGTTTAAGTTGTTTTCTATAAACGAAGGTATCTACTTATTTTAACCACACTCGTTGTAGTTCCTGGAAAAAATAGGTTGATTTCTGCGAAATCTATTGTATTGTATCAAATTAATAATCTACACTAATAATATTATAAGGAGGAAAATTTTGTTTGTTTTATATGAATAGGCTCCGAAACTACTGGACCAATTAGAAAAATTCTTTCACCATTGTAATCCTACATTATCCCTGATGGTCATAGGACATAGGAGATTTGCACAAATTCAGGGAAAAGTATGAAAACTTCGATAATGTAACCCAAGGTGTGACAAAAAACCTTATATCGCGTACGGTACGAAAACTATTGACAAAGAGCAGTGATGAGTATTGTTTTAGAAGACGTCAATGTCTACAAAAATGTCAGCAATACCATATATTATATCTGAATTTTAATGTTATGTCAAAATAAATGCTTTTTCATGTTTACATATGCAATCGTATAACCGATAATTTTCCATGAATCCCTACCAGTAGATATAGGTGGAATAACAATCCCCCCTTTCCCCTCCAGGGAGGATACGCTGGTAGGGACTAGTGGAATAGCCCGCATTATTGGCCAAATATTATATACCATAATTTGACAGCTTAGTATCATGTTTCAATTTCCCAATCTCGTTCACGATCACGGACCAGACTCCAAAGAAAGACAAGTGTTAGAAAATAAAAAACAAAAAATTGTCGACGTCTAAATACGCGCCAAAAATCATATGTTGATTTTGGATACACTACCACAGTGTTGGAAATACAAACTTTTACGTATGTCTCTATAAATGCAATGTGTTCATAAAAGTTGAGATATTTAATTTATATGTTGCCGTCAAAACTCTTAACGAAGCAAAAGTAATTTACGAAACAAAATCTGTCAAAATTACTTTTTATGAAGTCTTACGATAATAATGCTAAACTATGACTTATCATTTCATTATCATTTTTAGTAACTAAAAATTTCCAGTTGGAACTAGGTTTAGCCTAATTCATTGTGTGGGCGCCATTAAACCTAACCCTAATCCTCTCCACTTTCACTGTAACTCTTTGGTTGATATTTGATTAACTATCCAGTAGTAGAATGATCAATTTCTATGTCGTGTAGGTCAATTTTTCATACGAATTTGGACGTTCGAAATTTAAATCTCATTATTGTCTGGCGGGAATTAAATTCATGCATTACTGTACGGGATATAATTACTTTCTTTCGGTTAGGGTTGCATGATAAATTATCTGACATTTTCAGGTGGTGTTAAATTATAATTATAATTTAATTGCATCGATATTGTAATAAGTTGTCCCCTATTTAGGGCAAATTGTTGGCATAAATTGTAGCGCTTGCGGAGTTTGACATGGCGATCTTAACCGACCAACAATGTTAAGGAAATACTTGCAGCGGACAGGAATTGGCTTTTGAGACTTTTTTTTAGAGTATGGGCAGGCCACTAGCCTATCCACCAAGCTGCACTGGGCCCACGTGGTGAATTATGGCCCAACTCTTCTCTCTAAGAGTAAGGCTCGAGTCGAGAATCGAGAGGAGTAGGCGACTTGCTCAAGAGCACCACTAAGGTACGGACCTCAGCTTGGGCCGTCCGTCGCCAGGAGAGAGAGGAGTCGGAGAGAAACGCCCCGGTACATGAGTGTACCGTTGAAAGTGGGCCCTATGAATTTTTACTCTATGACTATTTGGAGAGAATCTAACCATGACGAGAGTTGTGGCACGCTACTCGTTTTGTACGTTTTTATCCTTAGTCGTATTTTACGATCCGATGGGAAGGTATGGACTAGTCAGCCGGGAACAAACGATCTTATCTCCTTCTTTTTTAAGTCTGTCTAAAATACACTGGACTTATCCTCAAAATACATTCGCTGTTTTCGTTGCGATAACAGTCGTATCTTACATTTTTACGACGGAACCCAGTTGAATGTAAAAAAACGCAGTCCCCCCAGTCCTTGTTTAAGGCTCGTAAAATACTTACCTTAACGAGCATTAGATAACGCAGCGATAAGACCGCCCTTAAAAGGCATAAAAAAGCCTGTTTAATATTTTTTCGATTGCTGTAAACTTGTAAATCTTTGCCGTTTATGTGCCGTTAAGTTTATATACTTGTAAACTGTTTGAACGTTAATTTCTTGTCGCTATCTTTTAATAGTTACGTCTGCGCAGATGTATAGGTTATATTTATGTAACGTAATACAACACAATGAACGCAAAACTGACCGCATGAACGTGTGACCGCTCTCTGTCTGATAGCACCCATAATTGTGCTGTACCTTTCCTTGCCTCTTGCCAAATTTCCTAGGTGTCGATTTATTGACGAGTATTAAAATATGCGACATAATTAGTTGTATTTATTATCAAACACACAGACGGGTAAAGATGTGATTCTACATAAGGGTTCTTTTTCCTTTCTCCTTTATCTTTTTCCTTTATTAGTCATTCTGTGGTCATTCATCAGCCGTGCGATTCTCTAAGAGCAAACATCGTTGCATCTTTGACAACATCCGTGAAACAAATGACGAGATGACAAGAAACGTTGGAAAAAAAACCTTATGTACAAGGGCGATATCTTATAAAGTATTTGACATCGACGATCGTCGACGAATCATTAGAGAATCGCACGGCTGGTAAGGATTCTTATAATTATAGATTGATATGACGTTGACAAAAAAGTGTGCATAATCCGCGAGTTATTCTTTACAAGACTTTTCTTGATAAACAAAAATGAATGTGTAATTGAACCGTGTCTTTTTGGCCATGAGATATTATATTACCTTTATATACCTACAACAGTGTAAATATTATAATTTAATTTTTAAAATGAGTCGAATAAGCCTACCCTAATAGGAACTGCAACACTAGTAAGTGTTGCAGTTCCCAGCAGGGTTTCTTGTAGTGCTTGATTCTCAAGACTTTCTAAGTGATATAGACTAAGTTATTTGTAAGAATCAATACTCTGGAAAGCAATAAAATCTGAAATTTGAAATCTGAAATCTATATAAAGCTGTCTATATATATTATAAAATAATGTCAAAGGCGATGTATGTCCCTACAAAAACTACTCACATGTTGTTATCGTGTTACGAATGCAAAAGTAACTTTTTCTGTACGATTGTTTGTTTGTTATCTTTATACAACTAAAAAACTGAACAGTTTTACAAAATATAACATATTATAGTACCTTATATTATCTCAGGTATTTACATTTTATCAGCATCATCATCGCTATTATGTTTTAAAGCGCGGGTGAATCTCTTCTGAAACTTTTAGTAAAAAAATAAAATAACGGAATTTTATAAGCATTTAAAAACATAATCCGTTATATTCCTTTTCAATGTTCTCGTGGATACCGCTCTTGAGTTCGATTGTTCGTATCTTTGACATACCAATCTCAATACGAAAGTTCGTGAGCAAATTTCAGTGTAGGTATCTGTCGGTTGAATAGAAGCTAAAAGTTTACCGTGGATATGCGGATACCAATAGGAAAGAGCGGGTATTTTGATTTTAGCTATTCATTTTAAGCACGGTCGGGCATTTGGTAATTTCGATCACCAATGCTTAGAAGTGTGGTACTTTGATAGTGATATTCAGCCATAAACCTTTAAAAATGCTTTCGCCTGGTCACCACACCCTTTACACCCTGAAGGAGTCGGCAAAGGTGTATAGCCACCATTCTTGATTTCATTTTTGATTAATTATCCCCTTTTTTACTAACGTCTAATACGAGTAGGACAAGGAAATAAAATAGTCGGGCTTTTAGTTATACACATAGATTCTGTAAGCGTTAACATACGTTTTTGTCACTTATACATATCCATAGTGGTTCATTTTGACTTCTGACAAATAGTTTTAGTAGGTATCGTATTTTTTGTTTCTCTTCGCTAAGCAGCTTAGAAGCCCACGTCTTATCTGCAGCTTAGCTGCGATATAGTCTTTAATGCTTAATTAAAATCATAGCCGGACGCTACTCAGTATTGTCTTCATTTGAAGCAACCAATGGTCTCTGACAAGAGTATTTTGTCTGAAACTTGCTTAAAATAACTTTTAATAGAATAGAAAGTATTGTAAAACAGAATTACTCCGTCGAAAGTGTTCAATACACGTTTAGTTGCAAAGTCCGACCTATCGGACGGAGTTGGTCGGAGCGCACCGTCGGATGTCCATTCATGCGGAGAACTACCCAACTTGCACATAAGCACAGATCTAAAAGTGCATAGGTAAGCAAGCCGTGGTTGTAGTGATGATCTATATTTATATTAAAAAGTGGAAAGATTTTTATGTAAGTATGTTTGTAATGAATTGGCTCAAAAAGTACTGGACCTATTTCAAAAAGTCTTTCACCATTGGAAAGCTACATTCACCCTAAGTAACATAGGCTATATAAGATTCATCATCATCATCATCCATCACCACGCGGGTGAAACCGCGGAGAGCAGCTAGTATTGTATAACAAACAAAGAAATATTGTTTATCAGTTCATTGAAATGTTTAGCGGCGAAAATTTGTGATAGTCTATGAACGTAACTTATATGTTAGTTTTACATGCAGTTGATGGTTTGGTATAATGCATGTACCTACACCCTACTTATCGATTTTCAGTACAGGATTTCATATATGGCAAACATAGCTATAGCTTTAATCATGCAACTTTGTTTTATTTACATATTAGTAAAGATGTTTTTCGCTGTTGTAATGAGTTAATATAGTACAATTACTTTGTAATTATAGACTGATCCATCGGACCCGGTTGTTTTTTAGGACAACATTCGGTAGGCTTTGGCGGAGGGCATTGGGGTATACTGTATAAAAAGTTTGTTATTATTATAAGTTTTAAGGATAGTTTGTGTTTAAGCGATGTTTGTTGTTGTTATATTCAATAAATCAAATCAATAAATCAAATCAATTGGGGTGGTATGAAAACTTCCATTGTAGGACTAATGACTTATACCTCAAAGCCTTTATATAAGAGTAAGACCCTTGTTCAGTTCAAGCAGTGGGGACATAAGTGCAAGTTCTGAGTTGTAGAGTTAGTAACTGTATAAAATCGTCTCTGTCCTCTAACAAAGTTTATTGGAAGGCTTTCATTATCTGGTGCAGTAGGCCTAACACATATTTATTAAGTTTTTAATTTTTTAATGAAGTTTAGTGAAGGAGAATTTAAGTTTTATTGATGGTCGCAGGACGACGTTGGATACAGGCCGCTTCCAACCGGTCTTTTTGGAAAATCATGGGGGAGGCATATGTTCAGCAGTGGACGTCCTACAGCTGAGATGATGATTTATTAAGTTTAAACTATATTACATATTTCGTAAATATAATTTTGCTATGTAGTTTTTAGGCGTTGATCTTACATTATGGCCAAAACTATTTACTTGTTAGGTTATGTCTAAGGTAGTGATTGTTTAATCATCATTCATGAAGCTTAGAGTCAACGAAGTTATGCAACTCTCGCCTTAGTCTGTATACGGACGCAAAACATAAAGGTCCTCGTGAGGCGCGGTAGAATCTTTCCAGTTGCTTGATATAGTCTGGCATCAAGCAACTGGAAATATGGTACATATGTATGTGCTTTTATTATCTTGTTACATATATTTTCATGATAAAAATATTTTAATGGGGCTTTGTTTTCATTCGGTTACATCCTGTATGTAACCTGTCATCGACCTGTAAATCGATCCTTTTTCTTATAAGGATCAAAAGTTTCTACTGGACCGACTGAGGTCTAGAATTTTCTCAGCACAAACATAATAATGAAAAAAACCTTAAGAGGAAATTGTTCAGGTCTATTTACTCAGCAAATAATTGCCGCCCTCTAATCATTAGAGTATAGGTTGAAACCGAAGGGCGTAGACAATTTGATTAAATGCGCCAACAGGAGAATGCAAAGCTTTAAAAAATTAAGTATGCATATATTCCTAAAAACAATTAAGTAAACATTTTGCAGTCAAAACACTTTACCAGCTAGCTATCAAAACCTGCAGGCTGGTCAAAAGTGTTTTGTAAGAAATTAATTTTACGGTTAAAAGCCGAATCGCGATTACACCTATTTATAGCTTCCAGCTTATCTTTGGTTAGAATTAGGTTCAGCCGTAATCATACCGTACCATAATCATTAATGATGATCGCAATACGCAAGCCGACGCGAGTGCGCCGGGGTAGTGGCATACAAAGCGCCAGAATTTGGCTAAACCTAGTTCTAACCGATGATTCTCAGTTAAAAGTATTACTGTTATAGATTATTTGAGTAATTTTGGCTGGCTTAGGGTTTAACTGCGAAATATACATTGCAAACCTATTTCAAATCAAACTTAGTAATTGGATGGTGGGTTTAAAATTGAATCTGTGCATAAATAGTTCACCGCTAACTCGACTCATTCAATTCTAATTTAATAGTCAAACTTTGGAGCTGGCACTCCTCATTCTCATTTTGGAACAAGCTAGCTACCAACTTGGTCTAGTTACTAGAATAATGTTAATGAGCTCCTGGACTACGGCACAAGTTGTAACGAATGGACCCGTAGACATTGTATGTTTCGTGTTTCCATTTACTAACTTCATACTGGGGTCTATTCGGTTTGTCTTAATTAATTATTTTAACATAACTGGTCGTAAAGTTACGTAGAATGTTTCATTTACGTACGTAGTGCTCTTGTAATAGAGTATGTCGTGAAATTATGCAAGTTTGGCTTCTAGCGGTGCATATCATGAGAGGAATGGTGTAAGAAGGATGTATCACGTAGGCCCCGTAGCGGTGTGTCGAATAACCATCTTTTTATCCGGTGACGGCGAAGCTGAAGGTTTGTGTATGTACCTATGTACGTTCATCTGTTCCTTCGTAGTATCTAAACTACTTAACTATCATAATTTTACAAATGAGGTGTCGTTGGAAGCGTCTTGTTTGTCCGCTTGTGATAGACTATATAACATCGCATTAAATTTAATAATAACGGCGCACTGTAGGGCGCTAGAAGTCAAGAAAAAAATAGTTTCCATTCCATTTCCATACTTTTATCAAGCTTACGCTTCAGTGTTTGCGAGATATATCCCGTCAACGTCATCAAAACTAATATTATAATTTATCCAGATACATGTTAAACAACAAACCCTGAACAGGAAAATATGTGATGTGGCTCTGCCCAGTATACTTTTAATAAGAAATGGGTAAGTAAAAAATAATTTATTGACACAACTTGTACAATTATCTAGTGAATCCATAGGCTGCCGAACTAGTAAAAACTGAGTTTCATCAACCAGTAAAAAAAGTCATTTCAGAAACTAAAACCCGACTACTGAAAAATCTCGCCCTAAAACTAGGATACATAAATATATTCGTATCTGAAATTGTTATGTACAAACTATTTGATATATGTATCGTGTATTTGTTAAACAACTTACATGTAATAAATGTTTTATTGTCGTATGATACTTTGCAAAATTATTATTAATATTTTTAATATTATTAGCAATTTCAGATGAGCATATTTTCTTGTTTCATACTTTTACAGGATTTGCCACACTGGATGCAGTCTGTGGTCTCCGGTCTGGTCAAACAGAACGCAGCCCTTACTATGTATGAACAACATTGTCGGTCTCTATACATTTTGTATAGACATGCGTTCTGCCGTGCGGGGAGGTGGAAGGAACGCAAGGACCGCGGGCAGGGCAACGGTCAAGTCACGGCCAGGCCAGTTTAACAAATCAAATAACAAAATTCCTCTGTTTGTACTGCCCGCAGCGCAGACCGATTGCCTGACCGATGCTGCTCATACATAAAGCGGGCAGCGTTCAATTTGACCGGACCGGAGAACGCAGACCGCATCCCGTGTGGCAAATCCTTAAGCGTCTGACAGTAGCCGAGTTTTAGTTTTAGAACTTTTTTTTTATTCTTGGTCCAGGAACGCGTTACCGATATTTGAGTCATACTACACTTCATTACAACGACCTACTTCATTAACGGGACAAAAACTCCTTTTATCCAGATAATGTTAAGTAACGAAAAATCTATATACAAGACGTGAAAAATGGAATTTCTGTATATATTTTGTAGTTTCTAAAGCAAACATGCTCAGCTTATATTTGTGTCATTGAAATATACAGACAAAGTAGTGCAATAATAAAACATTCAATGCCAACGTTTAAATTCTGTTTACGGCTCAAGGCTGTCGCGTAAGTACATTAAAAATACCCAACGTTAAACTGAGCCATATAATCCTAGGTTAACGGTAAGCGTGTAACAGCACACTTCTTCATGACGAACATATTTTATTCAATGCGAAAAGTCATGTAAGCCTAACCGAAGCTTTTGGGACGGGCTGAAGGCTGTATAATAAAGCTTGTGCATGCTGCGATAACTTTGACTGTCTAATCTACACGTAGACTTACTTCCGTATTTATAAATAAGTAAAAGTAATTACTAAAGCAACGATTTTAATTCTATAGACTAGTATTTGCCTGAAGTTAGAACTATCAAAGGCAAAATATTAGCCCAGTAATAGTCACCATTTCCTTTACTTAAGGAATAATTAAGAAGATAACCCGTAAATTTCTTGTTTATTTAATTGTAAATTAATTATAATTGTATTAGTTAAAAAATGAGTTATTGCTAAAGTGATGTATAAAAATGACATTCGCACACAAGCCTGAACTATGAATAACCTATTACGCTGTATTTTTTTTAAATCCGATGTGAACACACTAATACAAGTGTAAAAATATACATCCAATTTTGATAGGGTTATGTCACTACTTAATTGAGCATTGACTTTAGTACGATTAAGTAACGTTTATTGCTCGACTATAGAATAAAATTTTATGTGGAAGTAAGAAAGAAAGAAAAATCATTTATTTGACACACAGGTTAAAAACAGTAATGTAAGCAACAGTAATAGCAATGTGTCAAAGAGGCCCCACCTCAGCACATATGTCAGATATCCGTGATCTGTGACATCTGACGCTGATTTTCAGGCAAAGCCTTGTAGGTGAATACGTTAGAAACAATACAATATTCTACCTCCAGTCACACGACAATAAAGTACACATTTTAAAATACAAACATAAATAATACACATAGACAGATGCTTGACAGGTTCACTTTAGTTTAATTTCATCTTACAAACACGAATTTCACAAGTAATAATAGCAGCGCATTCGACCTTAACATACTCTATATAAATGGAAAATCTGTAATATTGTTGTCCCCGTACTTAATCTTTTCGCTGATCAGAAATTGTTTTAAGTTGAGCCTAAATGTGTTAATATTTTTTTATTTTCCTAATGGGTGGCGAAAGATTATTCCAGCACATTATATCGTCAAGTAATTACTTCGTAGAGAAATGACTAAGCAACAAATAATTACTTGTTTATAAATAAGAGTGTAGAAGGCTTTAATTTTTACTTGGATCTTAAGCATGGCATAGTAGATGTAGTAGATTGGTTCTCATATTAATAACCAGGTTCGATTTGCGGCTAGAGCGTGAAGGAAAAATACTTTCTACGAAATTCATAAAAAATCACTTCGACGTAGTTCAAGACTCTCACAAAATTTGCAATCCACCATGGGTAAATAACACTGCCATAAAATTGAGGGATATAAATATATTTTATTATTTGTAGTTTTGCGAATAGTAAACTTCGCGAGCACATAGCCTTATCAGCAGCAATTATACGCCCAGCACTTATTTCACAACCTATTATCTCAAAAACCACTCGACCTGCTGTTCGATGCTCTTGCTCATATTCGAAATTCCTCATTAAAGTCAAGCATCTGTAACATATATCAAATTTTATCTAAATCGGTCGGTAAATAGCGCCGCAGCAAACTTCGCCTTTTTTTAGAAAAAATGCCCATCAAAACTCAAAATTACCGTCAACTACAATTTTTGAATAGCAACATAACATGCATACCAGGTTTCGTCAAAATTGGTTGAAAAATGCGACCTGTACAGAAAGACAAACGAACAACCTAACAAATAAACGGACAGACGAAAGTAAATTTGGCCAGTTAAAGCAGAGATGCTTCGCTCGCTCGGTCAAATCCTTAGGACGTCAATAAAGATTAGAGTTTGTTTATTTTGCTAAGAATGTAAAAAAGTAACCCTTGCTAGGAATTTGGGTTTTTGCAAAGTAATTATTTTATCTATGAGTTATGACTACCATTGTTGGAATCATATTTGGTCGTTCTTATCCTAATCACGTAAATATCTCGCATAATAGTATTATTGATCGAGCAAGAGCTAGTGAAGCGTCTCAATTTCGAGATTGGCCAAAATACTTATATCCGTGTGTCTGTCCGTTTTGCCTACATGACGCATTTATCAACCAATTTTATATATAATTGACAAACAAGTTTCTTGATATTTAATTTTTTTAGTAAATTTTTGAATAGGCGAAAATAGGGGTGAAACGGGAGAAGTTTGCTTTAGTGTTATAAATCGACGGATTTAAATCAAGTTTGAGAGGCTCACTAAGATTTGCATTCTTCACAAGATGTTGCGAAAAAAAATCTAAAAGAAGGATTGGAGAGGAGAAAGGTGGGGTAGAAAATGGCTGTAGCGTTGTATATGGACGAATTTCAATTTTTGGTATTGTCTTCAGAAAAAAAATATTTATCTGTACCAATCAGACTACGCAGTCCTCTCCGCCTTTACGAGACGAGTCCGTAGACACTCGATCTCCGCCGAACCAAGGGAAAGTAATCTCTTAAACTTATACCCCCATTTTGCTCAAAATCCAACATGAAGCTAGGTTTCAAAACTCTTTAATGGCTTTGCTAAGCCAGAGGAAAGTGGAAAGTGTCGGTTATTGCATGGTTATATAGAAATATAGAAAATATAGAAAAGCTTATCCGTTTAACCTTTTGAAAAGCATTCACTTACTAATGGGAATTAATTTTTGATGGATCAATCGGATAATGCCAAGCCGTAGGTGGTAATCAGTATGTATGTTACATATATACACAAGCAAGGTGACCTATCTATTGTTAACAATACTCATAAATTAACGTGTCAAGTGCCAGCCTAGCATTGCATCCATATACTGTTCAACATTTTTTACCACGAATCAAAAAGTTTGGCAGTTCCTACAAAAGTCGTGTAACTAAATTATGGAATGCTCTGCCGGCGTACGTTTTTCCTTGCAACTATGACACTGGGTCTTTCAAGCGGGGCGTGAAAAAGCATCTCTCAGATCATCATTGGGGTGTTGATTAACGCAGCTTACGGCTGCATTGGTCATCGCTTCTTGAATCCATCTCCGCTTTTCATCAGGTGAAAGGGAGTCACCACACAGTTCATCAAAATGAACAATATAAAAAAGAGACGGGTTCACGTTTTTAATTCTTCTTACAAGGTTGGTGAGTAACCAATGTCCGTAGCACATTTAAGTCCGGTTAAGGTGAAACCGCACTAAAGTGACAATGCGGCAGAGAGGCGCGCCGCAACATAGGAGCGGCGCGTCAAGAAACATATTTTTTCCACTGTTTCTTATGAAATAAAACGCACTATAGCGGTACTACACTGAAACGGCGCGGCGCGTTGCGACGCAGTTGACTCCCGAAGAATATTTTGCCGTTCCACTCGCGCCGCGTCGGTCGTCGCCGAGATGAAGTTGAGTGTGTCACTGAATCGCACAGTTTATACAAATTTAATACTCTTATAATTCCTTATTAAAAACCAACATTAGAAAATGCTATATTTAATAGATTTTTTTAAATTACATATTGTTATAAATGAATAGGTGTTTGAGGTGGTATGTTTGTTACTTATAAATGGTGAAATGGCAGAACGGATTTACATTCAATTTCTTTAAATTGTTTAGAATCTTAGTATGTCTTCTTTGAATTCTATTATGTTATTGGCCAAATACGGCCAATGGCGAGTCTACGGGTTAACACTTTTTGTCTCGATTCAACAATTAGTAGTTGCCAAGGGATCATGTAGCATTATTTGACGCGGCTGAAGTTGCGGGTAATAGCTATGAATTCATAATACTCTATTGCGTTTGGCCCTCTTTTTTCGTCGTTTACATTTAATATTCAGTGATGATGCGGTCGAGAATGGCAGACCATTAGACCTAGAATGAAAACTGGCTCTCAAGGACCGCTGCTAAAATTAATGGTAATTTGGATGATTCAATCGGGTGGTTGTAGGCGTGTGTGTACAAGAAAATAGTGCCCTACTACCTTGTTGTGGATTTCCTCATTACATAAAGCTTTTTTTTGCTGGGCTTTAATTTGCTATTAAAGCCCAAGGACTCAGTTATCAGAAAAATAACAGATTCTTACTAATTTAACTTAATGTACTAAATACTTCTATATACAATTAGGTAAGCTCGTCCTGCGCACTAAATCCTAAATCGCTTAAACAGGGCTGGTAGCACCGTTTTACTTAGCTCACACAGCTGCTAGACTTGTACCACACATGTATCCACGACTAATTTATCTATCTATCGTAAACACGTCTAAGTTATAACAACTCTACAACCAATTGCTCGTACAAAGGGAGAACTTCGATAATTTTCTTATAAAATAGCCATTCTATACATCTGTATATATATTTTATGACAACAAACTGACCAGTGATACGCGAAACCGACTAACGGCTGGTGCCAATAATCTATCTATCGCCGGTTTACCTTACTCATTATTATCTCTAATATTTTACCCTATTTGTGTGGACGTTATGTCAAATTTCTATCGGTAGTAAGGAAAACTGTGGATAGATAGATTATTGGGATCCCCCATAAATGTGGTTGCTTATGACAATTGAATGACGTCAGTATGATAATTTAGTCTTAAAACTTGCGCCAAATTAGCGTTATACCTACAAATATATAATAAATGTTCGTATACCTTAAATTGCATTCCATAAATTTATATAAAAAAACGTTTGTAAGTACAATAATTTTAACTTATTTTTACTAGTTGGGACGGCGTGCGGTCTTAATACAAAAAATAAGAGTGTGTGTCATATGCCATCTTTATAACACCTGGGCCCCTATTCTCGTAGCTATTGAACTGCGTTATCGCAAGTCAATTGCGTCGATTTCGATCGCGTTCGAATCTAAATAGCGAGCAAACTACGCAAAACTGTCAAAAATGATAATTTTCTTGCAATGTAGTTGCGATGACGCAGTTCAATAGCTAAGAGAATAGGGGCCCGTCCTGTTGTGAGTATATTATTGCCATCGGAAATAATCCTACAATATAGCATTTTCATTTGTGTTTGTAATGTTGACAATGTTGTAGTTTGAGGATTAATTTTTAAATGAACATTACTTGTGTATCACGTCTACCTCAGTTTATATAGGATACTTTGGTAACTTATTAATTACATTACTGATGGGTCTTTTTATAAAAGGGTTTTAGGGCGGTTACCAAAATAATAAATAAACCTTTTGTTTTCTAACGGCATGTGTTTGCTTTAAGTGGTATTTAAAATACGTTGTTAAAATTCAATTGTTGTGTTTTACGTAGGCTTTATCTTTGGAGTGATTAACTGAAACGAGTCCTATCCTTATTGTTATAAGAATGTATTGTTATGAAGTTTACAGTACAGTTGTCAGAAGAACCAGAAGGTTCTGACAGAAATTACTAGTAGTAAGGCGAAGGTGTGGAACTTATTTTAAAGCTGTTTTGTGTCAGTTTTCATCACCCGAAAATCACGTATAGGGGTAGGGGTACCCTTTTGTGAAAGTTATAGTTGAAATGACCCCCAAAATATACACTTGAGTATAAGCTCGCAGTTCTATCACATTGTTTTAATTGTATAGAACAATCTAGAGAACTTTGGGTATTTATATTTTACACCTCCGGCGATCCCTTGGTAAAACCATGACAATTTAAATTTAATCTTAATAATTATAATTATAAAAATTAATAATTTTGAAATATGAAATTTTTATCTCAATCCGTCTGAAGGGTATCCCTTTCAAGATTCATGCAATTTTAATGAATGAAAGAATGTACAGTTGTTAGAGTAGCCGATGATAAATAAAGTTTTTAACCTATTAAAAATTAAGACCAATGACACAATGTCTGTTTCAATCAGTTTAGTAACAACAATAAATGACGTTACTATTACTCCAGTGAACTCTTCAATGAAATGCAGTAATTGATTCAATAGACTACTCAACTGCTGGTGATTATTTCAAATGTTCTGCTTCTATGAGCAAGATATAAATATCCATGAGGTCACTCTGTCAAATTATATGAAGCTCTTTTTTTTCTGCTGCCATTTTTATTACCTAAAATCTATACAGATAAATAACATTGAAGTGTATGTAATTCCAAATGAACACCTTTATACTGAATGCATATTATGAAAGTATATATGGTACTAAGTAATATATAAATACATTTTTACAAATTTTCTCTGGCTGTTTGTCTGTTTAGGCTATTCTCTGAAGAGCTGAATCGATTTTAACGGGACTTTCACTGGCAGGTAGCTGATGTTATAAGGAGTAACTCAAGCTACTTTTATAACATCATCATCATCATCATCATCTATCACCACGCGGTTGAAACCGCGGGGCGCTGTTAGTTTTTGTATAAAACAGCAAGAAACTTTCATAAACATATTGTGCCGTGTCCGTTAGACGAGTAGCCATTTTATTATTAAAAACCTACACTCCACAGCCATTGCTTGCCATTACTTAACTTTTTACTTTAAATATTAAATTGGAAATTTAAACATTGTACTACGTGACGCAGATTTTTATTTTTTATGAGTTATTTTTATAATTTTTATTCTTCTTTATTGTAAAAGAACAGAATACAGTCGTCATAAGCGTTCCGAACAGACTCGTCTCAGCAAACAGCAACGATTTGATTGAATCGGTACGTTCCTGCCATCGATTTCCTTATTAGTGGAAAGATGACAACCCAAGCAGTGAGTAGTTTAATTAAGATCAAAGTGATCTTAGTATTTTTAGCCTTTTCTAGCCATCTACTGTGAAAGCAGAAAAAATCCCATCAATGGTTACCGGTGATTTCATTTAATTAGTATTTCTATGACATTTAATAGTGGTGGATTAATGACCGTTTAGTGTTCGTAATGGTGCATGAGCGAAGAAAGTATGAACAAAATCATAAAACATTGTTCTGAGTTTTTCTCATCATTTGCTTTAAAAAAAATTGGTAATGCGTCTACCGCATTACTAAAACGAACTTGGACAGGACAGTAGCTTAATGAGAGACTTATTTTTGTGACTCTGACTTGATTGTGACTGCATAAAATAAAAAAATATACACCTAACTTGATGCAATTAGAAATATTTACATAAATAACTTGAATAATGGCAAATGTACAGAAGTACGACCACAAATATAACAGCGCGATTCTCGAAGAGCAAACATCGTTGCATCTTTGACAACATCCGTGAAAATAGAAACGGAAAGTAATTGGAAACGGAAACACAACCTTATCAACAAGGAGGATTCACTTATTTAACATTCGGTGAGCTCGTCGACTGCGGTAAATATTGTCAGCGACGACGACATCTACGTCAACGTATTATCAATACAACCAGCAAAGATTTCTTCATCGACGTCCATCGTGAGACTAACGGAAAACAAGCAACGAATTGTACCAGGCCAGAAGTATCGACCGGTGACTGTCCGATCGCCGCCACAGGACACAGAAATTACGGTCACCAGTGAACCAGTAGCACCGGGTGACTGTGTCCGATCACCGCTCCAGGACACAGCAACTGCGGCTCCCTGTGATGGTGTGCCGTGTCGGTTAAAAGAAGTGTCTACGTTTGCTCAGCGCCTTAGATAATCACACGGCAGGTAGCAGTAGGTACCTAACGAGTGAACTTCATCTACAAAAGCATTGAAATTGTAACGGATGCAACAAATGACAACGTTTTTGAAGGCTGATGCCAATGTCGATAAAATCATTATCGAAAGTGTTTTTTGTTTGAAAGCTGGTGGTCCGTGTGGTCCCATTTAAATTTCATCAAATTCGGTCCAGTACTTTTTGAGTTACACTCCAATAACTGAATAGATTGGAAGTCGGTATTACATTTTTCAAATTGTACTTGTATTTTTATTATTTAAATAGTAGGTATGTACGTTTTACATTAGTCTTTCTTGTATACAGGGTGTTTGGTAGAGGGACCGACAAACCAAATGAGCGTGTTCGGGGGCCCACTTGGAGAATACAAGTTGGCCAAAAAAAAATCCCCGACACCCCAATTTTTTTAAAGTTTTTTTTGTGAATTTTCTCGTTTTCTCCAATATTGTACCAATTTTGCTTTGCGTGGCCTGAAGGTGTATTAGAGACCAAATTCAACTAAAAACATCCGGTCTAAAACAGATTTTACAAATGTTATGGTGGTAAATAGGTACAATTTCGGAGAAAAAGGGAAAAATCACAAAAAAAAAGTTAAACATATTGGGGGGTCGGGGATTTTTTTTGGCCAACTTGTATTCTTCAAGTGGTCCGGCGAAGACGTTCATTTAGTTTGTCGGTCCCTCTACCAAACACCCTATATATTTGAAAGTAAAACTTGCTTATAAACGCTGCTTAAATTGAAATAATGTCATTTAGCACTTCGTATAACAATTTTGCTGCACGCAGTATTAGCAGCGTTTATAAGTAGAACCGATATTGTATATTTATGTAAACATGTCAAGGTGCTGTCATATCATGATGTCGATAAAAATTAAGGTTTTATTGCAGTTTATCTCTTAAGCAGAGATTTAATTAAAACTACAAAAAATAATACTACATTTTTTGGACTTCTAATTTTGGACTTCTAATCTATTAATAAAACATTGACGGAATTAAAAACATATTTTAACATAAGTAGATTAAAAAAAAATTCAAGCAAACCACTTTATTTTACCTTTAAAGCAGTTTTTCTAGTTATTCACTATTGTATTTGTTATGAAACACATATCATAAAATAGTATTTTTAATACACATACATTGACGTATTATTGTTTTATTTAAGTGTGCACATATTTTTTTTATGAATTTTGTACGTTTTTACGCCATGCTTTTGCATGATTTCAAGTAAAGGAAATTGAATGTAGCCAAGCGCTGAGCTGACAGCGCCTTAAGTAGGGATTTGTTATGGGTATTCTGTAGTGGTAGAATTTATGCAAAGTCCGCGTGGGGAAGTACCTACCGTTGCCAGTTATTCAATAATAAACAGTAGTGCGCAAACTTAATGTATTTCGTTGAAGGGCAATATTTCTAGCGACAGGGTAGGATTTAACATCTTATATCTCAGTGTGACGAGCGCAGTGCATTGCAATGAACTGCTAGCAAGCGTGAAGTTTAACATCAGTCTAACCGACTTTTACGTACTCCTTGTGACTCAAATATTTTAACCTCTAAAATTCCAGATCAAAGTTATTTATGGCATGATTAGATTCGGTGAATATGATGGTAACCGTATTGAATACTAGCTGTGCTCCGCGGTTTCACCCACGTGGTGATGGGAGTGATCATGATGATGAATCAAAATATTCATGCCTATGTTACTCAGGGATAATGTAGTATTCTGATGGTGAAAGAATTTTTGAAATCGGTTTAGTCATTTTTGAGTTTATTCGCTACAAACTTAAAAAATAAGAAAATAGAAAATCTTTCCTCTTTATAATATTAATATAGGCTAGCTGCGCCCCGCGGTTTCACTCGCATGGTGAAGGATGATGATGATGAAACAAAAGTAGCGTAAGTTACTCCTTATTACAGCAGCTATCTGCCAGTGAAAGTCCCGTTTAGAACAGAACAAACAGACAGACAAACAAACAGATTTTTATAAATTGTTTTTTTTTATGTAAGTACCGTAACTTCCACATGCATTAAGTGAAAAACCCGTTAATTTGGAATTAAAAAAGTACACTTCAATTTTATTTATCTGTTTAGATAACCATATCCCATAAATCAACTTGCCACAAATGAGAAGCCCTTGTTATTAAATAAACACGAAGGTAGGTCATAACACATTCCTATTTAGGTTTCGGCAAAATTATGCTCTTCGAACATACAAATATTCAAAATACCTATTTCCTAATCGTATATTATCTGCCCTAATATCCCTTTGTTCAAAGGTCAGAGACATAAAGATCGTAGCCCCTGGAAAGTGACATACCTCTGGAAATAACTGAGTAGAAGTATTAGACAGTTACTAATCTTCTGTTCGTTTTATCTCTTAGTTTAAGCAAATTTCACGTAGGAAATTCTCTTAAACCGTGGTTTAAACTCAGGACTATCTTTAGTCCACGCTTTATGATAAAACTGATCATGTTCAAGAAAAATCCATAATTTGTGAAATAACATACATACATAAATTGAAGTATTGCCCATTATTCAAATGTACCTTGCTATTTTAATAGATTTTCACTCATGACAATAAAAAAAATTATGACTATAGTCATCAAATTTTTTTAGTTATATTTTTAGTTATTTTTTTTTTTATGATATATATATTTATTTATAAATTTGGTAATATAAATCTTGGGACGAAAATCTTTGGACTCTTTAAATGTGGTTTTCACTGCCTCATTAGAACTGATTTTTTCTCCAGTAAAAACTTATCACAGTCGGAAAAAAAATCTTTTGGAATAAAGTCTAGTGAGTATGTGTGGAGAAGGAGATTTTTTTATTTCCTGTAGTTTTGAGACGATTCGTGTGCGGCGTGTCGATGGGCGTGGTCGTGTAAAAGAAGTGGATTAGAGTTTTGAAAAGTCTTGGTTGTTTGACAAAGAACTTATCCATCAATTGTTTATGTGGAGTGATTACTACAAATATGTGCTTGTTCTCGAGATGTATTCGAGACACATATCAAAATCTACCGTTTTTTAGTTTGATTTGAGTTTGGTTCAGGGTTTGGCTACTTCTCCTGTGTCCAATCGCTTGGTGGCTAACCTGGCCAGTCTATTATCAAGCCGCACTGTGACCAAGCCCTAAATCCAGGACTTGGATTGGAATGATCTGTTACTTTCCAAAATGTTTTGTATTCTATGTACTTTAAGTAATGTTATGACAAAGTCGGATGTTTTGCCGTGCGCATTACGTACACTACTTAAACACTCTTCAAACGTTTCAGCAAGATCATGAAATAGGTAGCTATAATAAAATAATATAACTGATGTACCCTGAGTTACTCCAGTGAGCCTAGTACGAAAATGTATGTAAGTGTAACTTAATCGTATCGTTGAGGTATACAGTACAAACTATGAGTTATTTGTACCTACAGTTGTACTAGATAAATGATAGTTTGTACTTTTCGTGCTAGGCCTACATGTCTTTAAAAATACAGCAACTTCTAACGAAGAAGCTTTACAACATAATAATACACTTCTGCTCTTATCAAGAACTAACTTCATAATTTTTTAACAACGCGGCCTACAAATGGCGGTTATAGCGGCTGACACGGATTTTCGAAAGACACGTGTTTAGTTCCGTCCGAGGATACGTAAATTTTCTCTCTAAAATTGCAGAACATGAACAGCTGTTACTAAACTAAATATGTTCAGCAGCCTTTCGAAAGAGACGTACCCACCGTAAATGACTACGGTGCCAATGAGACAATTGAACCCTTGATTTAAAGGGTCGCACTCGATAACCAGCAGGAAACAATAATGGACGAACCCTCGGTGTAGTTTCGTGGAAAATTTAGATGGCATTTCAGCAATTGGGTCAAATACTTTATCAGTTTGTCTAATGCAATGGTTGCTTGCTCTACGTAAGTTACAAACAAACGAGGGGATGATGGGAGGGTTTAATTTAGATAAGTATGAATCGACGATTGGAGTACGATCTTAGTAATCATCTGAGGTGATGTTGTCTAACTCAACAATAATGACAATAAAATTGTTATAGAGGAATTCCTCTGAACTATTAACGTTGTTAAGACATACCTGTGCATTGCTAGTGTGCTAAATCAATGGATTTACCGAAACGAAATCGTCGGGCCGAGTCTACTGGGATATATTAGTGTTAGTACGAGTATGTTAATTGACTGAGCGAAATTAAATCAGCGATATCTCCTTGTCTGCTGTGATAATTGTGATATATTGTACATATGCTCCGTTAATGCAAAAATTTTTTGCATTCTTTATCTTCTTAGAATATGATTGTCTCTTTAGTTTTTATAATTAAATGATGTGACGGGCTTGCCACTGATTGTTATCATCACATTTCCCCATAATAACTGCCGTGCCACTCAGAGCTCAGAACTGAAGTTTTGCGTGACACTGTACTGTGCTTGTCACCTCGAGACATTCGTTTTCAATTCTCATTGACCCTGTAATTGCACTTGCTACGGCGATACTCACGTCACTGTAACACAATAATGCTTGCGCACTATTACTTTCTATAGAGTATTTGTTACAGCGGTAGTATCAGGTGCTACCAAAATTGGCTCACCCAGCAAGTAAGGTTTTTTTCTCTCTTACTTAAGTTATATACTTACTACGTTTTGTCCTCTCATGGAGCGAACTTTGTTGATCTTTTGAGAACGAAAAGTAAAACTCCGCTGCATGTGCTGCCGTGCTTGTCTAAAATTCAATCACAAATCTAAATCAAATACAACAGCATTATATAATTGGAACAACAGAGAGAACAAATTTAATCAACTCAGACATCGAAAAGGTCTACGCCGAGTTTTTGATGGGCACTTCACCAAAACAAAAGCGTGCAAATTGTTCAAATGTTACTCCACAGATACCTCGATAAAATTTCATTACCAGTTCGAATATAACGCGATTACTTTCTGAATAATTTATTTGTGTTATTCATAGCTTCTGCATCGGCAACCCTTTTTTGTAAAAGTGCGAATGCGAACTTCTTCAAAAAGTTTTATTGTTTTCAACGCTCTTTGAAAACTCGGGTGCTATTGTTTTTCTGTCCTTTTCACTCTCAATACTTGATACGATTTTACGTTGTCTGTTTCGGTCTCGCTTGTTATTGCTTACTCAGCGGCTGCTTCCTTCCTGCCTTTTATTGGATTGATATCAGATTGTTATTTTTTCTGTTCGGAAAATTGGCACTGGCATTATTTTTGCAGATGCCTTTTCGTTCAAGGTGAGGTGTTGATGAAATTTCGTTGATTTGTTCTTCTTTGGTGAAAATACAATCAGTTGTTTATTTAATACTATTTGGTGGGATGATATTTGATCATATTTTGTTCGCGTTGGTTTGATTTGATGTTTGTTGTACATAAAATAAGTGACGAAATTAAGCAAACGAAATTAACATATCGTTTGCCTAATTTGGTCTTGTTTTACCTACCCATGTCAGTTGTAATGCGTCCCAGAAGGCTTTCTACCAAAATCGGCGGATTTTACGATTTCTAGTGTGAAAGTGATAAAACACAAATTCAGCCGAGGGTGATGAAATATGTTGAAGTTCAACGTTGACCGTGGTTTGCACGTCACCCAGAGATACATCTAATTAATCCTATTCGCCCAGTTATTTTATTTCTTACACCATCAATATAGTGTCCTAGCCTTAGAAGAATAGCTTAGGTCCTAGCTTATTTTTTTATTTGAAAATTTTTATTGGGTATGCAGTTTTCACATTACCAAACGTAGAAACTTAGTAATTGATATTATTACAAAAGACAACAGGACAAGATGTTAGAAATCACATAATTATGCTGTATTCCTTGTGTCTGATTTATAAATACTTTTTCGTATAAAATAGAGTAAGTTACATGCTGGTTGTTACTTCAAGAATCTATAATCTAACTAATCTAGTCACTCTTAAATAAAACTTTATATTGTTGTAACTTATCACAGCATTAATTTCAAAATATAAGCGGCGTACAGGCAAGTGTTTAAATCACCGTGTTTTTCAATCCTACACCAATAAAAAAAACTTTATCACCATCGAACCCACGCAAGTTTATCGCTTGGAAAATAGTGTAAAGTTTTATACACAGTAAATAAAGAGGGTTTCGTATGCGTGTGTAAATTGCCAATAACAAAAACACTTTACACTGTTTCGTAATAAATTAACTTAGTCTGATAATTTTATAGAATGCTGTCGCGCAAACTTTTAAATGTGACAAAGTACCCATTTGCGTATTTATCTTGACTGATCCTAAGCTAATATTGTATAGAGACCGTCAAGTTTGTTTCCGAAGACTGTATTTTTTTAACAGTATGATTTTTTTAAATACGATAAAACCTTTGCTATATGTAAAGAACTACAAAAAATTTGTGATTAGACATGCAAAGTCAAGGACATTCTAAACTTAACTGAATTCTCCACTAAGATTATTTTTTACACTTAAACCAGCGTGGTACCAATAGGTACTATCAATCGGTCAACATAGAAAGAAAGAAAGAAAAAAAGAAAGAAAGAAAGAAAAACGTCTATTCAAACAAGCACTATACAAAACAACAAGTAGTAAATAACGAAAATAAATGTTTACAAACGAATATAATTAACTAGATACAGTAAAACTTAGTCTAGATATTTTAGGATAGCTGCCATGTACAGTGCTGTCAGAAAGGGTCAGAGCTCAGCATAATGCTGTGGATTTATCCACAGCGCTGGTTTTCAGCTTCGACCCGTAGTGACGCAACGAACAATATACATTAAATATAAATCAAAGAAAAACAGCTTATAACAAAACAAAAACATAATGAAATGTGTGTACTAAAATTATATATATATATATATATATATAATACTATATAAGTAAAAAGAAAAAAAAACTTTTATTCGAATACGTACGGGAAATTAAAATTGAAAAAATACTTGGGTTATATAGAACCTGTATAGACATGTTCGCTTTGTTAGGCACCTAGGTTTGTAAAGACAAATACAAAACGCTGTAAATTAAGAAACAATTAGGCTCTTAAATTACATAATACAAGAGAGACCAGTACCTGACAACCCCAAACATACGTGTACAAAATTTATCAAAAAATAAATAAAAACAAAATGAACGAAATAATAATAAGAAAATTATAACAAAAAATAAAAAAAAAACAATATTTTGGCATAGTAATAGCACGTACTCCCGCGACAAGAGGAATCATAGAGCGGGTTTTTTATGAGAGTCATGATCAAAATTTATCAAAAAATAAATAAAAACAAAATGAACGAAATAATAAAAAGAAAATTATAACAAAAAATAAAAAAAACAATATTTTGGCATAGTAATAGCACGTACTCCCGCGACAAGAGGAATCATAGAGCGGGTGTTTTATGAGAGTCATGATCGTGGAAACGTAATAAATACACATAATATAATATACACAATAAACATAGTTAAGTAATAAAACTCTTTTTCAAATTTCTGTCTATTTAGGTGCCATAACACTGCCAGATATTGTTTCTCCCAGTCGCAGTGTGCCCCGTGTAAGGACGTAGTCAAAGAATATTATTTCCACAATCGTCGGGACGTGAAGGCGAGGTAAGGAAACCTGATTACTATATATCAGGTCTCTTGTGCATGATTTCGCCTTGGTAAGTACTCTCATAGTGCCAGATATAGACTGAAGGGCACTGTAACAAGTGAAATTGCTGAAGGAAAGAGAATCAAAACCAATGATGTCGAAGCACAGGCAGTGTGGTACGCAAAGCAACAGTTCTAAGCTCTAGCACTCATATTTATAATAATAAAAGGATGGTATTTAAAAGTACTTCAATTTATTCCCATTTCATTTACCTAATTTTGCCTGTGTTCCACCAAATATACTGAATGTGCACCAAAATATGTTCATTAAAATATGTCATAACGAGCATCTATTTAACTACTGTTGCAAATTTGTAAATATAGTAATACACCTAATTTTAAAAACAAGCATTTATTTTTTTAGTTTTACTTCAGATAATGCACTGCAAAATGTATTTGAATCAAACACCAATTAATGTCCAATGTAGCTTTATTAATAAAAAATGCTAACCTAACCTAACCTATTTTGTGTAACATTCATGAATATTTGGTGCATGATCAGTATTTTTCGGGGAAGAATAAAATAGTTATTGTTACAATAGAATATTTGCAGCGCACTACAATAAAAAAGTGTTATATCTTGGTGTTAATTTGGAATTTGTTTGATGTAACATATTTTGTTGGCCGAGTAGTTTAATTATAGTAAAACAATTAAACGGGTTTAAGATCAATATTTTAGAAATGCATACATAGATGTACCTTAAGATTTTTGGTGAACACAAAAATATTATCCATAATAAAATGATAAGTAATTTCTCAATGAAGTAATTACTTGACGATATAGTACTTCAATATAAACTCTTATTTTATAGTCGAGCAATGAACGTTTCAATTCAAATTCAAACACACTTTATTGAACACCAATGTAAGTACAATACAACATAAGAAATACATGTAGTACAAAATTGAGTTGGAACTATGGGCGGCCTTATCGCTAAAAGCAATTTCTTACAGGCAACCGTTGCATGGACAGAAATCGTAAGCATAGTATTTCGGCAGTAGCGTCGAAAATGAGAAAAAATATATAAATAAAACATTTTCTTACTAAAGTAAAGGCTTATGTGAGTAAGTAATGACATAACATAACCCTATCAAAATTGGGTGTATCTTTTTACACTTGTTGGTTGTTGTCATGGGATTTTAATTTTTACAGCATAATAGATCCTTCACAATTGAGACTTGTGTGGTAATGTAATTTTTAAACAACTTCACTTTTGCAATAAGAACCAAAACTGTACGTGTTCTCATTGTTTAAGTAAAGGAAATGGTTACTATTACTCGGCTAAGAATTTCTAGCTTATGATAGTTCTAACTTTAGACAAATATAGTCTATAGAGTTAAAATCATTGTTTTATAAAATAACTTTTACTTGTTTATAAATACGGCAATAAGTGGCTCAATAACTCTCATGGGCAAGCGGAATGCTTTTCACAAGTCGCACGTATTGCTCGCCGTTACATAACTGCATAAAAATATGAAAAAGAGTGCAGGCATTGTTGTTAAGACTGAAGCATTAAACTATTAATGCTGGACGGTCTGAATAATCTATCTATCCACAGTTTTCCTTACTACCGATAGTAAATTGACATAACGTCCATACAATTAGTGTCAAATATTTATCTCTAGCAGGGTTAAGCGATAATAGATCAACGGCCGGTCCCAATAATCTATCTATCGCCGGTTTACCTTATTAGAGTTAGATATTTGACACTATTTGTATGGAAGTTATGTCAAATTTCTATCGGTAGTAAGGAAAACCGTGGATAGATAGATTATTAGGATCCTCCATAAATCTGTCCGCATCAGGTTTACGCTATAACAAAATATTTATGAATGAACCGGAGGCTGCTGATTCGAACCAATTAATACCGGCTATTAATGTCTGAAGCATAATATTTTTTCTAAAAGATGGCAATTACAATGCAATTTCTACGTAGAATATTATAACTTATATTGCAATTTGTAAACTGGTGATGATGGGGCCTGACCTTGTGGATAATTCTGGCGCTGTGTGGACAGATACAGTTTTTAAATATTTTATAAACTACCCCGACTTTGATAAGGACAGATTTTCAGGGGCCGAATTTAATTCAACGCTCATTGGTGTTGATTCTGTAAGCATTCTTTAAACCAAAACGGCCTTATTAATAAACTTGGCTTACACCCGGAGTAGTTAAAAACATCTGTCAATTTTTCGCTTGCAGTAAATGTGACGCGGGTAAGCAAGACAAAGCATGTTACGTCTAATATAGGTTTACGTTACGTTTATTAATAAAGGCCAAAATGTCTAAATTATGACAGTTCGTATTCTGTTTAGCCTAAAATCCAAACAAGTATAACACTTCCGAATGACAGCACCAAAATTATATATATCTCGTTAATTGTGGATATATTTTAGACAGATTAGTCGTCACATGACTTGGTGCTCGCTAAACTGACGTAAAAATACCCAAAATGTAACAGAATAGTCCTATTTTCGGTCATTCTCATCATTCTATTGATCATTTAATGACATTCTAAGTAGACAATAGACAATATTTTATTTGTAGCAAAAAACAAAACAATGTATATATAGATATAGATACAGACTTTAAGTAAGTGTATTACAGTACTTAAGTGTTACATGTATTTGTGTTTTAGTGTTACAGTTAACAGAATAAAGACTACCATATTTAAATTTCAGTTTGAAGTATATTTTAGTTTTTGACCAAGTGAATCGCTACCATTCTCTAACTAAATGAATATGGAGTCTGTACAAAAAGAGAACCTAACTAACTTTCAGATTTTTAATTTTATATGGCAGTTCAATTTAGTCATTATCTGTCCATCTCGTAACTCTTAAATGTGAACTTCAAATCGATATATCTATAAACTTATGGCAGGAAAAATGACAAATAATGTATATTGTTTTTTTTCCATATTTGTGTTTCAACGAGTTCTGAATATTATGTAACAGTGGTGGATTATTAATCATTATGTGTTCAATATAGATCTTCTTAAATAGGCTCCTTTTATAGTCAAAGATGCCACAAAAGTTACATAGTGGTAGAAAAACCGGTACTTACAGACTTCCAGAGCTCAGACAGCTAGTCTTTTCTGGGAGACTGTGTTAAAATTACTAAATTGTACACATGTTATTATTATGTCATGCAGAATTATCCAAAATATTTATGTTTCTCGTTATGTTTCCTTTTAATTACTGGAACTGCTAGGATGAGAGTATCCAATGGCTCACGAGACACAGTTGAATACTAGTTCGTGGACCTAAGTGTTCTCAACTCTATTGTAGTTGTACTTTCAAGATTCTTACAATCAATCGAGGGAAAAATGTTGGGTAATTGTGTATGACAGATATTGCAACTCTAGTCTGTTTACATTGTTCTACAGAGTACTATTCTATATTACGCATTTTTCTGTTTGTTTCGGGAACAAACAATATGTATTACTTTACTCTTATTACGAATTAATCAAAGAAATTATCTAATAAACAGTATTTAGTACGTAAAAAATAAGTAAAACTGTTTGGATTTATTGTTCTTTAATGCTGACATAATAGCTTTTGAGGAAATTATGATTTTTGTGAATTCATAGAAAAGGTTTGATTGTTGGTATGTTGCTGTTTTGTTGACAGATTTGCAACAGGACCCTCATAGCAAGGTATAGACGTTATTATTATTTCATGCCCTTCTAAAATATGTATGTAAATAGATAGAATTATAGATGGAAAATATTCAAATCAGCCGCCTAGTGCATATAGATTTGTAATTAAGAACCCCTGGCTTGAATGTTGTGTCTAGTTCTCCTAATTTTGTTGTATGATAGATTTCATGAAAATAATATACATACTTGCATTCAGGTTCACCAAGATCACTTCTAACTTGTTTCTACTGTCATTGGATATTTATATGGTGAATGGTTTCTCCTCAAAAATAGGATTATTATAACATATTTTGTAGTACCTATCGCCTTGAGATTCTCTAAATATTTACTTTACATAAGAGAAAATGTAATGATGTAAATAATTCCTTGAGCTGAAGGTAAATGTAATGATTTAGTGTAGGTAATGGAGTGATAATCTATAGGAAAGCTATTTAATGGAAGTATAAATGAAATGATTTAATGTTGGATGTACAAGTATCAGCAATAATTTTATGTAGTAAGAGAATGAATGTGCATACCCAAAATAGATTTGTATGATTGTTTCAATTTTGACTCAGACTGTGGCACAATTGAGCTGAATAATTATGATGTTTCAATTGTTATTTTTGATGTTAACTGTGATTTCACAGGCAAATGGAGGGTTCACCAAGTATGTATGTACAAACATTCAAACAATAATTTGTCTATAATTGATTAAACATTTATTCGGATACCTATCTTCCTCGGAGAGCGTCAAATTATAAGACCTTAATATGTTAAGTACTACATAAATGTAAATATTAATGTATGAGTCAGCTCCCTGTATTTTCATGTGTATATATGCTTTAAAATGAAAATTAAAATGTGTATGTTAGCTCTATAAGTACATAACAAATGTCAGCAATTTACAGTCTACCAATAGTTAAATTAAATGGAGTTGTAAACATTAACATTTGATCCGAGCTATATAGATACCTAATTTATAAATGAGTCAAAACTTGTAGAATTACTGATTAGAGTGTAGTGAACTTAGTTTTTATTTTCTATGTACTTTCTTTTAAATGTTAATAAAGATTATTATTAATTATAATATTAATAATGGTGCATGTGCTTAGGTAATTAGGTGGTTAGGTAAACAAAATTTTGAAACGTAAATTTTTTGTTCTCGTCGACCGCTTTAGCAAGTTTTAGTAATGCATCCACCGCATTACTATAACTTGACATGGAAAGGACACTAAATTATAGAAATCTAACTTGATGTAACTTTATAATATGGACATAACAATAATAATAATAATATATATATATATATACCCGCAGGGGCGGCCTTGTGGCGAGCCGTCGGTGAGTGGCGACACCGTGGACCCTGATTCTCCCTGGGGCTAAATGAGACCCCTGACCCCCGGCTTGCCTTAATTGGCCGTCCGGGGGTGGAGACGCAAGAGCAAGTAACAAAAAGCTCCAAGGGTGGAAGTGTTAAAGGGCATAACGCCGGTAGTAGCGCTCTAGTGAAACCGCAGCACACCTCTCGACACCCTTTAGCCATCCACACCAACGTTGCCTCTTTTGTCACCACTCATGGTGGCCTTTATGGGGGCCCGTTTAGTGGATGGCAAGTCACCACCTGCCTAAATATTTTAACATGAGACTAAAATTGGCAGGTGCCGTAGTCTCTTCCATAGCCCACTATCTTCCTTATCACTAATAAGTTCATATCAATAGCCTGGCCATTTTACCCATATTTGTAATAGTTATAAGTACCATGTTACCCTTCATCCAACATTTTTTCTGTTTTTTATACTCCTTTGTATTTTTATACCAAACAGGCCTCTAAGTGTTGGCTACAGCCCCACTTATGCCTTTGTAAAGGACCGGATGTAATCCGAGATTTTGTTTTGAATTAAAGAAATAATAATATAATAATACAACCGCAGGAGCAGCTTTGTGGCGAGCCGTCGGTGAGTGGCGACACTGCGGACGCTGATTCTCCCTGGGGCTAAATGAGACCCCTGACCCCCAGCTTGCCTTAATTGGCCGTCTGGGGGTGGAGACACAAGAACAAGTAACAAAAAGCTCCAAGGGTGGAAGTGTTAAAGGGCATAACGCCGGTAGTAGCGCTCTAGTGAAACCGCAGCACACCTCTCGACACCCTTTAGCCATCCACACCAACGTTACCCCTTTTGCCACCATTGATGGTGGCCCTTATGGGGGGCACGTTTAGTGGTTGGCAAGGCACCATCTGCCTTAAAAATTATAATGAGACTGAAATTGGCAGGTGTCGTAGTTTCTTCCATAGCCCACTATCTTCCTTATCACTAATAAGATCATATCAATAGCCTTGCCATTTTACCCATTTTTATAATAGATATACCATGTCCCATCCATCCAAAAGTTTCTGTTTTTTATACTACATTGTATTTGTTATATCAAACAGGCCTCTAAGTGTTGGCTAGAGCCCCACTTAAGCCTATGTATAGGGCCGGGTTAAACCCGTGATATAATTGAAATACAGAGAATAATAATATTATGAGGAATGGCAAATGTACAGAAGTGCGAGACCATAATGTTAAGGTAAAAAAGAAACCTAATAAGAATAAACTAGCAATCTCGCATTAACCCGTTGATTCACGACGTGTCACGGCGACATAAAGCGAGCTATATTTGGCCAATAATCAATAATCAGAATCCAATAAGATTCGCAGAAATCAACCTACTTTTCTAGGAACTGCAACGTCTGTGGTTAAAACAGTATTTAGCTCACGTGCGTCCTGTAATCCTAGGACACTTCTGTTTTCGCGCAGTATCTAAATGATCTTTAGGGGGACTATTCACTCTTCAGTGTCCAGTAATCTAATAGAGCAATTACTGTACTGTGGATACTACAATTACTATCTACCTACGTTCAAATATAAGTAAGTACATATAACCGAAACGTTATTTGATAAATCTATTATTATAAATATACAAACTTTCAGTCCCTTTGATCTATTTCAACGACACAATTCAGTAAATGGATTCGATTTGCTTTTCATTTTCATGATAGAAAACTATTAAAATATATTTAGATCTAATTGACTATGTAAACCTTCATTATTATTCCGTTTCTGAACACAAACATAGAGACGGCATGAAACAATTTGTTATCTTAAAGTTGTTGAACAAATATTAACTGTGGGAGCACCTTGTTAGTTAATGGTACTTTTAGTTGTGTAATGTTTTGACTTATGATGAAGAACAAATTTGCTTATTATTGTAGTTGTTTACTATGTCAGTTTATTTGCTAGCATCTTCGGTTGCATTTTTATATCTTAAACTAGTATCCTAGTTAACTAGTATCTTAAACTAGTATACTAGTAAGCGACTTTATTCACGTGGAATATGTTTATTTCGCTGCCTCAGGAATTGCTGTGGGTCGAGCACGAAAATCTGTTTAAGTGTTACGTAATCGCATCGTAAACGTATTTAGTACAAACTATCTAGTACAATAGTGGCACAGATGACTCATAGTTTATTCTGAATACGTAAACGATGCGATAACGTTACACTTAAGCAGATTTTCTTGCTCGGCTCACTGGTTGAATCTCGGGTACAAACCTTCTCCACTACACATTTCATCACAATCCGGTCAGCCGTTTTTGTGTTATTGAATAACAAACATCTATAAGTCTAAACATTAATATTCATAATATTATTAGCTACGCCCCGTGGTTTCACCCGCGTGGTGATGGATAATAACGATGAAAAAAAAATCCTATTTCTGACCTTTCTTGATATATTTCCTTGCCAAAGATTATTACGATTTGTTCAGCAGTTTAAACGTGAAAGCGTAAAAAACAAACAAACTTCTGACAACAATTAACACAACAAAAAAGAATTTGTAAAATTGTAGAATTTTTAAAAAGTTCGAGTAACACATTTTCTATGCACGGGAATGAACTTATATTTTTTATTTATAATTATGTTTTGAACATTTTTACTGATTTTCAGTTTGTTGACTGTATGCACCTTCACTCTAATTTTTTGGTCTAAATTGACCGGACTAAAAAGTCATTACAAGTGTTTATACATGTGGTCAGACTTATTTTTTTGTCTACCTAAAGCAACAGATTACATAGGCTTAAGAATAAATCCAAATACTTACAACAAAACACGTTACTTACCTGTTTTAACGTAAAAAAATGTATATATATGCAATACGTACTGAGACTACGTATTACGAACACGAGCTATATACAAATTAAAGTAAGTGTAAGTATTACTATTTCTGCCATTGCTCATATTAACATTAAGATGTCATATTTTGTCATACATATAGGGGTTGATAGATGCCAATCAATTATTTATTCAATATGTGCATAACAATAATACGATGTTCCGTTGATATCAATTGCATGGCAATACAGTTATTAAGAATAATATTGTGTAAAATGTTAACACTGTTGATGAATATATATTTGTTAGTTAACACTGTTGTAGAATATATTTTTTCTTGTTGACCAAGCGAGCGAAGCGAGCGATACGTCTCTGCTCTAACTGGCCAAATTGACTTTCATTTATCCGTATTTTTGTTAGGTTGTTCGTTGGTCTTCCTGTGCTGGTCGCATTTTTCAACCAATTTTGACGAAACTTAGTATATAAGTTAATGTTCTACTATTTTATATATTCTTTTGTCGTCCGTGGACACAAGTTGGGGGGCACTGTTCCTAAAAAGGAAGGAAGTTTGCTCAACCGCTATTTACTGACTGATTTAGATAAAGTTTTATACACACATTAAGTACCTGACTTTAAAGTGAAATATCGAATAAGAGCATAATTAGTCAAGTGATTTCCGAGATAATTGGTTATGAAGTATAGCGAAAAATTATTGGTCATTGTTCATTCTGTACCGGTCGCATTTTCAACCAATCCTGACGAAATTTGGTTAGCATGGTCTATAATTTAATATAATTTTTGTCTACTGTGATTTTGAATTGGGGGCGTACTTTTCCTAAAAAGCGGGAATTTTGCTGCGGCGCTATTTACCGACCAATTTTGATAAAATTTGGTACACGCATTATGTACTTACCTGACTTCAAATATGAGCATAATTGGTCAAGTGGTTTCCGAAATAACGAGGCTCGCGAGGTCTACTTTTTGCAGAACTACTAGTAATTAGGTTTCATGAAAATAAACTACTCGCCATTGCTTTCAAGCAGTATAGTACCATACCAATTCCATAAACACGGTAACATTATTACACAACAGAATTTAAAGAATAATATTTTCAAGTTGTTTTCTGAATTTCGTCTGTAAATGTTAAAGCTCGATCTATCCGTCAAAATTAACGTAAATCTGCCTGACAAAGCCTATTGATGAGCCGTCCTGATTTCTGTTATTTAGTCTCTTTTTTCTTATTCAGTAATCTGTGCTTTTACACTTTTAAGGAAATAATTATTGTCCTCTATTTATATGATATATTTTTATTTTATAAATCACAAGCTTATTGAGTCACAGGTTGATTAAGATGTATATGATAAAAAGTTTTTAATTGTGGTAATTTTTCGTTAAATTATCTCATTTGTAGATTAGAGACGATTAAAGCTATATTTCAACATTGCAGAGCTGCTTCGAGAAGCGTATAAACACATAAAAAAAAAAACATTTATTTATATAGTTTAGGGTTTTGTGCTACACACATACTCGCACACTCAATGTCATGGCGGTCGAAATAGACCTATTGCATTTCACTCTGCGTGAATTTACAAAATAGCTCTATGGATTTTGTGTCATTTGAGTTAGATCATCGAATGGTTTGGCAGAGGTGTTAAAACACCCACATTTTGATTATGTTGTGTTATGCTTGATCTCGTAGGTGGAACAGTCCAATTTGTAAGTAGAGAACTCCACTTATCAAAACCTCTTGGGGAAAGTTGATACCTGCCGCTATTTTATTATTATAAAGTACATTATTTTATAATATGTCGGAAATAAATTATTAGACTCATCATACCTTGAATAAAAGGACGAAAACCATAAAACAGTTAACCTTTATATTTATAGAAATAGTAATGAAGTTGCTAGTTAACTGATAACATAATCTGTGCGATGTGGTCAGGATGCGATGTTGTGACAAAGAAAGTGACATCGGGAGTGTGAATCACTTGTACTGTCAGATTGCTATCTGATAATACTGGTGATATATGAGTTTCAAACCTAAGCGACAACAACTCCGCTACTACGAGTACTTTAGTTGTATAGGAAATGATGAAGCAGATCATAACATCACATTGTAGTGCAGGATTGAGCAAGCACGTAATAAATTGCAGCAGAATAATCTACGCTGCAAGCGATACATCACATTATTTATTGATGCATTTGGTAAGATAATATAATACGTCATATTTGAGTTTCTGTCATACTTAGGCCCTGGACAAACAGAAAAGACGTAAGACGAAGACGGAGCGCGGATATATGATGTCTCTTCAATGTCCCTTTCATAGTCAAGTTGATATGATATTCAATATTTAGGGTAATTTCCTTCCGGGGGCATTGGTTTTGTCCACTCTGTATACGCCCTAATAGGATTATCGCAATTCCTCAAACATTAATCCTCATAATCGGGTTAAAAAAGCAGTCTACGTGTAAATTCGTGGTATAAGCAATCTACATTTCGATTTTCATTCAAATCTGTGAAGACATTTTATCGTAAAAAACAAAAGCATACACACTCACTCACATCTTCACATTAGCTTTTCTTTTTTTCACAATATAAATTTGCATGTTATAGACAAGTAAAACAAAATTTTAAAATAACTCCTCACATTAAATAATATAAATTGATTGAATTATACGCAAATTGAGGGAGTTGTGCCAAAAATAATGTTATCCGCCCTTTTTCGCGCGGCGGCCATCTTGGACCGATTTTCATCAAACATAGCTTCAGCATGAACACTAACGACTAATTCACCTTTCAAACAAAATAAAACAAAATCAAAATCGGTTCATCCGTTCGTTCACAGACAGACGAACACACACACAGACATGTAAAACTTATACCACCCCGTCGTTTTTGCCAACGGAGGTTAAAATACTCATTACTCTTGCTTGGTTCATACTTTTTCCAAAACTTAGCCTCAAAAGTAAGTATACTCTTAGGCGCTTGTGATAGTAATGGTAAAATCCTTGAAGGCTTGGTCAGCCATTTAAACTTTGATATTCTCACCCCTCTGGAGCCCACAAGATATCCCTATGTTGACAACCAACGACAGACATACTTGACATAGCACTTCTTAAGAACGTTACCCTCCGGTTGCGCTCTATAGAAGTGTTTACGAACTAACTTCAGACCACCGCCCTGTTTTGTTGAAATTAGGCCCCGACCCGACGGACATCACCCCTATCACTAGAACGGTAGTGAACTGAAAGCAACTGGGGGAATCCCTCCAAGCTATCAGTTCACCCGCTCTCGATAGAATCCCCGATGACATACAGACAGTAGAAGACGTATCAATTGCGATCGAGGCTCTCAGTGACCACCTCCGCACCGCAGTAGGGGAATCCTCAAAGCAGGTCCAAGTGGCGGATGGTCGCCGCTTCGAACTGCCCGAGGGTGCGAGGAGGTTACTGACAGCTAAGAACGCCGCCACTAAGGCGTATGACTCGATGCCAACCCCAGAGAACATAGCCACCATGCGCTATTTACAGCGTGCTGTAAGGAAACGCATGAGTGAGCTGCGTGATCAAAGGTGGGACGACAAACTGTCAGAGATTGAGCCAACTCACCAGGCATACTGGCAGTTGGCTCGAGCTCTGAAATCTGACGGACAACAGACAATGCCTCCACTCATTAGGCCACCTCCCCTCTCCATAGCGTTCCTTGACGAAGACAAAGCCGAGTGTTTAGCTGATAGCGTTGAGGCTCAGTGTACTCTCAATATATCACGTCGACCAGAATCACCTCGATTCGGTGGAATCTGAAGTCGAACCTAAAAGCTCTATGTCCATCTCTGACCTCCCACTCCTCCCACCGGTAAAATCATCCGAGGTAGTGTCTCTGATCAAGAGCCTCAAGACCCGTAAATCCCCTGGTGCTGATGGTATCAGCAACAAGGTGATCAAACACTTCTCAGTCCCACTAGTCCATCTCTTAGTTAGCATCTTCAATGCGGCTATGAGCAACTGCTCCTTCCCAGACACTTGGAAGCATGCCATTGTCATTGGTATTCACAAACCAGGCAAACCGGCAGCCGAGCCCTCCAGCTACCGTCCCATAAGTCTCCTCAGCTCTCTGGGGAAGATTTACGAGCAGCTCATTGTGAACCGACTCTGGTCCCACGTTAGGTCCAATAACCTCCTTCCCGATGAGCAATTTGGTTTTAGAGCCAAACACTCTTGCGTCCAACAAGTGCACCGCGTAACGGAGCACATCCTAGGCGGTTTCAATAAGAAACCAAAGCCCCAAGGGACCATAGCTGTCTTCCTCGACGTAGCGAAAGCGTTCGACAATGTCTGGCACAACGGCTTGATATTCAAGCTGTACCAACTAGGTGTGCCAGACCGTCTTGTACTCATCTTACAAGACTTTCTCAGGGATCGAACGTTTAGCTATCGCTCCGAGGGAACGCTCTCCTCCCCGCATCCCATTCACGCAGGTGTCCCTCAGGGCTCTGTACTCTCACCCATTCTCTTCTCGCTGTACACCAGCGACATCCCACGATCTGAACCTAATGTATAGATCGCTCAGTTTGCGGATGATACTGCAATCTACTGGCTGGTTCAAGGTCAGGCAGAGATGCGCCATCCAACGAGCCATCACCGTAATCGGTGCATGGTTTCGTAAATGGCGGATTGCAGTAAATCCTAGCAAAAGTGCAGCAGTGTACTTCACTGAGACCCGGCGGACTCATGCCGTCACCCATAGTCCTATTCGGCGAACCCATCCCTTGGGCTAAATCTGCCAAATACCTGGGCGTCACCCTTGATCGCCAACTCACTTTCGCGAAACACATCCAGATTGTTCGCAATAGGGCGGCCTTCATTATGGGTCGTCTTAATCCCCTCATAGGCAAAAACAGTAAAATGTCTCTTAGAAATAAGACGACTCTTTACAAACTTTGCATCCGCAGTCATGACTTACGCATCTGTAGCGTTCGCCCATGCTCAGAAACACGACCTCCACAAACTTCAAGTGATTCAGAATCGCTTTATGCGCAGGGCAGTGGGCGCTCCGTGGTACTTGCGGAATGCCGAACTGCACTGCGATTTCACCCTCCCCTCTATTACGCAGTATATGAAAGACTGCTCCCGCCGCCACTTCGACAAAGCTCCCCACCACTCGAATCCCCTCGTGGTCGAAGCGGCGAACTACTCCACTGACATAACCGATCCTCACTTCCTTCCCCCCCGTCGCCGTCCAAGGCATATTTTGGGTGACCCGGACGACCCCATCGCAGCCGTTACTTCGGCAGCTTTAGCGTTGTCCCAAGGGAACCCCGGTAATGGTTGTAGACCCGACCAGGGCTGTGATCCCGATCGCATTGTAGGCTCCGGCCGAGATCTTCTTCGCAGCCCCAGTCGCAGTCGAGGTAATCCACACACACACGATTGTAGTCCCAGCCACGGTGCGGGTGGGAGTATACACCGCGGCCCCGGTCGCGATGTATCCTCCGGCCCAGCTAATGGCTGTGGACGAGGTAACACTGGTTTTCTATGTAGCCCCAGCCACGGTGCAGGCAGGAGTTTACACCGCGGCCCCGGCCTCGATGTAGACTCCGGCCCAGGTAACGGCTGTGGGCGAGGTACTCAAGTTTCTTGTTGTAGCCCCACCCAAAGTACAGTCATGAGTGCACAACGCGACGATCCTGGTCGCGGTGTGGACCCATGTCGCGGAAATGGGGGGAGGCGAGGTATTTCCGTTTGTAGGCCCAGTCAAGGTAGTGATTCCGATCACGGTGCAGGCTCCGGCCGAGGTAATGACTGTGGGCGAGGTACACAAGGTTATGATTTGGTGGTAAACACAGTCAAACACCGAGCTCGCCGGCGAGCTCGAGGCAAAAATTATGTCTTGGTTAGATTATCTCCAAATAGTCGTAGAGTTAAAATTCATAGGGCCCGCTTTCAACGGTACACTTATGTACCGGGGCGATTCTCTCCTACTCCCCTCTCTCCTGGCGACGGCCCAAGCCGAGGTCCGTACCTTAGTGGTGCCCTTGAGCAAGTCGCCTACTCCTCTCCTTGCGGCGAAGCGTCTTCAACGCTTGCCTTAGGCGGTGCGCCCTCTGCGCCCGCATCTGGCTGAGTGCCATCTGCGCACGCCAACCGTCCGGTGACGCTGTAAATGCCGGTAGAGGCAAACAGCATTAGTCCGTTCTAAAAAAAAAAAACTGCAGTGTGATAAGAGTTGTGGGTTGTAGCAAATGGATTATGAGATCGTGCAAGAAATCATTATGAGGAAACCAATTAATCGGTCAACCTTTCTGATTACTACGTGTGTAATGAGATGGTATTGAACTTGTAGCTTACTGATAACGTATCTCTGTGATGCGGCCAGGCGATGCAATGCGCTATAAAAAAAATAACACGATACAATAAACATTTATTGCTCTTTAACCAAACAAACACAAACGAACTTATCGAATATAATCTTTAATTAGGGTAGTACAATGGGCGGTCTTATCACTTATAGAGATTTCTTCCAGGCAATGGACAGTATCATAACAAGTAGTATGACGGTGAATCATTATGCTGTGTTATTTTTACTCTTAAATATATATTTAAAATTGTTATACACAAGTACTTATAATTATTTAGGTCAATTTTTGTTTATTGATATATCCCGTTTATTTTCAATATAACGCGAACATAATAACATCCATAATTATTTCTATCCTTAGTATATAAGCATATATGTATATATAAACAAAGTCGTGTTAGTTACACCATGTATAACTCACGAAATTTATATTAAAAAAAAATATAATATAAAATGTGAAGATGTGAGTGAGTGTGTGTGCGTTTGTATTTACGATGAAATGTCTCCTTAGATTCGAATGAAAATCGAAATGGAGATTGCGTATATCATGAATTTACACGTAGACTGCTTTTTTAACCCGATTATGAGGATTAATGCTTGAGGAATTGCGATAATCCTATTAGAGCGTATACAGAGTGGACAAAACCAATGCCCCCGGAAGAAAAGTACCCTAAATATTGAATATCATATCAAATTGACTATGAAAGGGACATTGAAGAGACATCATATATCCGCGCTCCGTCCTCGTCTTACGTCTTCTTTGTCTGTCCGGGGCCTAAGTATGACAGAAACTCAAATATGACGTATTATCTTACCAAATGCATCAATAAAGAATGTGATAGATTAGCTTATTCCCAGAGTAGATTATTCTGCTGCAATTTATTACGTGCTTGCTCGATCCTGCACTACAATGCGATGTTATGATCTGTTTCATAATTTCCTATACAACTAAAGTATTCGTAGTAGTAGAGTTGTTGTCGCTTAGGTTTGAAACTCATATATCACCAGTATTATCAGATAACAATCTGACAGTACAAATGATTTTCCCGATGTCACTTTCTTTGTCACAACATCGCATCCTGACCGCAACGCACAGATAATGTTATCAGTAAGCTAGCCACTTCATTACTATTTCTATAGAAAGGTTGACTGTTTAATGGTTTTCATCCTATTAATTAAGGTATGAGTCTAATAATTTATTTCCGACACATTATAAAATTATGTACATTATAATAATAAAATAGCGGCAGGTATCAACTTTCCCCAAGAGGTTTTGATAAGTGGAGTTCTCTACTTACAAATTGGACTGTTCCACCTACGAGATCAAACATAACACAATATAATCAAAATGTGGGCGTTTTTACACCTCTGCCAAACCATTCGATGTTCAGATGGTTTATATTATTGTGATAAAAAGCTTAAGTAAAGGTCTATAGACTTTGTGTTAATTCCTCGATTTCATGTGAAATGATAATGCGATTTAATATTTATTTATTTTCTTAACTTACAACTATCATTACAGGTGTCTAACCTAATGCGATAGCGCAGCCTAATTAAAACTTAGATCACATATACTTATTATCTAACTCAAATGACACAAAAACCCTTAGAGCTTTTAAATTCTCTCAGAGTAAAATGCAATAGGTCTATTTTGACCGCCGTGACATTGAGTGTGCGAGTATGTATGTAGCACAAAACCCTAAAATATATAAATAAACTTTTTTTTAAATGTGTTTATAAGCTTTACGAAGCAGCTGTGCAATGTTGAAATATAGCTTTGATCGCCTCTAATCTTAAAATGAGATAGTTTAAGGAGAAATTACCACATTAAAAACTTTTTATCATATACATCTTAAAATCAACCTGTGAATCAATAAGCTTGTGATTTATAAAATAAAAATATATCATATAAACAGAGGACAATAATTATTTCCTTAAAAGTGTAAAAGAGACTAAATAACAGAAATCAGGACGGCTCATCAATAGGCTTTGTCAGGCAGATATACGTTAATTTTGACGGATAGATCGAGCTTTAACATTTACAGACGAAATTCAGAAAACAACTTGAGAAATATTATTCTTTAAATTCTGTTGTGTAATAATGTAACCGTGTTTATGGCATTGGTATGGCACTATACTGCTTGAAAGCAATGGCGAGTAGTTTATTTTCATGAAACCTAATTGCTAGTAGTTCTGCGAACAGTAGACCTCGCGAGCCTCGTTATTTCGGAAACCACTTGACCAGTTATGCTCATATTCTAAGTCAGGTAAGTATATACCTAATGTGTGTACCAAATTTTATCAAAATCGGTCGGTAAATAGCGCCGCAGCAAATTTCCCGGTTTTTAGAAAAAGTACGCCCCAATTCAAAATCACAGTAGACAAAAATTATATTAAATTGTAGAATATGCATACCAAACTTCGTCAGACCCTTTTCAGGAACAGTGCAATTGAAATCGCGGATGACAAAAAAATATAAAATAGTAGAACATGACGAAATTTAGTATATAAGTTTCGTCAAAATTGGTTGAAAAATGCGACCAGTACAGAAAGACCAACGAACAACCTAACAAACATACGCACAGATGAAAGTCAATTTGGCCAGTCAAAGCAGATACGTATCGCTCGCTTCGCTCGCTTGGTTAACAAGAAAAAATATATTCTAAACATCAACAGTGTTAACATTTTACACAATATTATTCTTAATAACTGTCAACCACGCAATTGATATCAACGAAACATCGTATTATTGTTTTGCATATATTGAATAAATCATTGATTGGCATCTATCTTCCCCTATATGTGTGACAAAATATAACATATTAATGTTAATATAAGCAATAGCAGAAATCGTAATACTGACACTTAGTTGAATTTGTATATAGCTCGTATCGTAATACTTAGGCTGAAATTCACAGACAACATCGAGTTCAAACTCATCTTTCTTAATGTACGGAACCCTCAGTGCCTATTATGCGAGCCCTACTCGCACTTGGCCAGTTTATAAAAGTTAACGCACCTGCTCAGTATTAGACTATACGATATTACATATGACCATGTCCAATGTCCATGTTTCACCTATACAGGTATAATTGTTGAAAACGATACACTCGAAAATGTAGACGAGTAAGTCTACCTGGGACAGACTGTCCAATTAGGTAAGTCCAACTTAAACAAGGAGGTCGCACGAAGAATCCAGCTCGGAAGGGCAGCGTTCGGGAAGCTTCGATCCATCTTTTCGTCCCCAATACTTCAGAGCCTGAAAACCAAGGTTTTCAACCAGTATTTGTTGCCAGTGATGACTTAGGGCACTGAGACATGGTCCCTTATTGTGGGCCTCATTAACAAGCTTAATGTCGCTCAACGAGCAATGGAAAGGGCTATGCTTGGGGTTTCCCTGCGCGATAAGATCCGAAATGAGGAGATCCGTAGGAGAACTAAGGTCACCGACATAGCTCTCAAAATTAGCGAATTGAAATGGGAATGGGCAGGCCATATTGCTCGCAGAACTGATAACCGATGGGGAAGAAGGGTTCTCGAGTGGCGACCACGCACTATGTGTAGGCCGGCCCCCAGCTAGGTGGGCCGACGACCTCGTCAAAACCGCGGGGAATCGCTGGATGCAGGAAGCGAGTACCCGCTCCAAGTGACGTTCTATGGGGTAGACCTATGTTCAGCAGTGGACGTCTTTCGGCTGATAATGATGATGATGATGATGATATTAAATACAGATATAACGTCACGCCTGTTTCCCTGAGATGTAGGCAGTGACTACAGATTTCCACTTGCTACGATCCGGGCATACCTCGTTGCTTCATCCACTCGCATCATATTCTTCATACACAAGTGTTCGTTCCGGGTACTCTTCACCTGACCTTTATTCAGGAAAAATATAGTATCAAGTTAAATTTATATGAAAGAAGTTATAAATGTTATTTCAATACAATACAACACAATACAAAAACTCTTTATTGGCCAAATAAAAAAAACAACTTAAATAATAGGCACAAATGGGCGGTCGTATCGCTAAAAGACTCTTCGAGACAACCTTTGGATGGATAGGAAATACAGGGCTGATATGAGCGGTGGTGCGACATCATAAAGAAAATATTTTATTAATAAATAAAAGGTTAGAATTTAAATAAAATACACTTAAATATAACAATACATATACTTACATGTAGTAATAATATAATACATAAATATAAACTTACATGCATACTTAAATACGTAAACTGAATATATAACTATCACTCACTTTGAAGCTTGAATTGTACTTGAATTAAGAACACAAGTAGCGTAGGTAGGATGTCCGAACTCCAAATTTTTTATATTACCTGTCCCTTAGATTTTATATAAGTAGTATTTTTTTATGATCAACTCTACTTGATATCAAAATATTGAGGTATGAACAGTCAAATATCATGAATAGTTTACAAATATTACTTTTATGATTGATAACTCTCTGAAGAAAATACTCTAAGATCTAAAAATGAGTTTAATCGGTTCCAGAAACAATTTCACTCGTGTTTCAAACTAATCTCATACATGAATATAAATGAATAATCTTTTAGTTTGTAGTATGACGGAAGAATTTATATTCCAGTCGGAGATTCTGATAGCAGTGATTCTGAATTGGATTTTTCAGCTGACACAGAAGATGAAATCGCAACTCTTTGCCCAAGTTCGAGAATATATCTTAAAAATTATGTAGAAAGTGTTACGCCCATGAATAATAGTGATTAAGACTAGTATTCCTTTAATAATTCAATTTAATAATACTTTCCGATTAATTTTCACAACGCCTTGTTCGAGAAATACAATGATTTGATAGGTAATCCGAGATTACTTTTGTGAAATTTGATATTTGGTTTAACTTGCGTTTCATTTTTAATCACCGCAAAATATATAGTATTCGTCGATCACATTTGTCCATAACTGTACCTGCGCAGAAGACCACCATTTTGGCTCAACTTGCGGGCCGGGATCTGAATAGTACGTTCAAAATTGAATGTTATTAAGTACTAGTATTATTATTGTACAAAGATAAGTCTCAAAAGGCAAGAATATTTATGGTTGCGAAGTAATGTAAAATGTTCGTATTGATCGAACTGTGGACTTTAAGCGAAAATCATTTAAGTACCTACACAAGAGCGTCGAGAACAAGAGATTTCCGCACGGGTCGCAAGAGATGCACATGAGTTTTATTATTATTTTAGTAAAAGGGTGAATCCATACTCAAGTTTATCGAGATGAATAAATTCACGCTTCGGAGACTATAACTAAAAGAAAAGTTCGGCAAGCAAGAACTACATTCATGTTTCAAAATAGGCGCACTGAGCCTTTGTTACTTTTTTAAGCCGAAAAAATCGTAGCTAGTTTCAGAATAGTTTTCATCGCACCTTTGAAAGTAAGTCTCTTTTATCAAACCCGCAACTTCAAAGAATTACTTGCCACGGCATAAGCTGAAAAGATTTTTCTTCAATTTCCAGTAGTGACGAACTCACTCTGAGCTTGTGAATGTCAAAACTATATAAATCTCATTAACACGTTTCTAAAGCCACAAAGAACTTTATAATATAAAATCTATAATCTAACTAAGAAAGCTTCAGTCCAGTACATCAAAGGAATTAAAGATAAAATGGCAAAAGCTATTGAAATTGCAAACTTTGCGGTTCACGTATTTCGTAAAAATTTAAGAATATATTTTAAAAGCTTCGGGCGAAGTTTGTAAATAATATGGTAATAGTGATCGAGTGAGTTTGGAATTATTCGAACAAAGGAAGATATGAAGAATATGAAAGATCGATTTGTTAGAATAATAAGTAACATTGAACAAATCTAGTAATATAAGTAACAGTGGAGCGCCTAAGAGCACCTAGGAGCAAATATCTTTGAAACTGCTATTTTGCCTGCTATAGGGAATCTTTGCGCGAATAATCATAATCCTATTAATTGTAAGTGTAACACGTGAATTAGTTCTTTTTTATATGGTCTAACATAAATATTGCATAATGGCTCTGGGTCTTTCCTAAAAGGCTTCCGTTCAAAAAAAAAAACTTCTTTCTTCCTTCCTTTTTTTCTTCCTTTTTTTCTTCCTTTTCTTTCTTTCTTTACCTACATGTGTAAACGTCCCTTCGAGGCAATTAAGCAGTTCAAGACCCGCGCCGGGAAATTATAGGTACTTACTTGAAATCTTTATCAAACTCAGTAATTGAAAAGACAAAGTAAGATATGTATATGTGTGTAGATACAATTATTAATGTGCTCAACGCTCTAATCTAAAACGGTATTTACGTTTAACATAATTTCAAGATAGAGCTGAGCAAATATCAGAAGTATGTACTTTTCTCTATTTTGTATTGCATTATTTTCTACTGACATGAAATATATATATATGCAGATATTTTATTAATTGTCAAATCGCAACTGCTCTATAGTTTTCGTGCATTGTCTGTGGTTTTCTACTGTTTAGCTCTTAAACCAAGGTTATCATTATTCATCTTGTGAGTGTGGTGTCCTTATTGACAACTATTATAATGCATAATATACAGTCTGTGTGGTGGTAATGAACTAGTTCACTACTGATTGTATGCATATTATTATCTAAGAGATGCGGTCACTCGATCCAATTTGTGGTGGTACATACACGTACATAATAATACGTCATCTTCACTCCACTAAGCTGCTCTACATTTAGGTGGTAATTGAAATGTACATTAACATTAAGGTGTCTTGAGAGGCCTGAGCACAAAAAAAAATCCAAAAAGTATTCGTATCGTAAGTGTCAACACGTCACGCTTCGGTGTACAACCTATGAGTTATCTGTGTCACAGGTGCCCTAGATAAATTGCAATTTCCATTGTTTTACGTGAACGACATATTGTTACGTTACGTTACACTTATGCAGCTATTCGTGCTAGGTCCAAAGATATAATAATGATTTGATTAGACATCCAATTAAAACAAAAAAGTATTACGAAATAAAAATACTAATAAACTCTTAACACGCTGTTGTCAAAAGGGTTTTGTCTTGTTAAAAATACTAAATATGTTGACAGTTTCAGACAAAACCTTGCAGCATAATACATGAATGAAAACAATAAAATACGGAAAATTTACATAACCGATACGTCCCTGCTTTGACTGGCCAAATTGAATTTCATCTGTGCGTATGTTTGTTAGGTTGTTCGTTGGTCTTTCTGTGCTGGTCGCATTTTTCAACCAATTTTGACGAAACTTATATAGGTACTAAATATTATATAGTATTATATAGGTAATACTACTTAGCAAAAATAAATGAAATGTTGAGATGGTACTTACATAGTCTAGTGCCTACCGGTTTAGTCATTGTCCTTAAATAAAAATATCTTTCACCGACCCAATGAATATTCCGACAGCTGTCCTTTAGAGCTGTCTAGCATTCTAGTGTGGTACTCTATCTTTGAATGCTTTTCACTGACCCTCAAATAAAATGATCAAACAATGAATTGTTTAAAGTAAGTAAACATAAAACAGGTAGAGTTCGAATATTATCCTATAAACAGTTTTATGACAATCAAAATACAATTTCATAATTGTTGACAGACCGAGTGCGAAGCACCTCTGCTTGGACAAAAAGGCGTTTGCATGTTCGGCTGTTATACTCTTCTGGGGCCTTACTATGAGCTCTTATAGCGGGACTTCTAGAAAACTGCCCGGCTTATTCGTACCATGATAACGTTATAGCAGGCCTGCCTAGGCCTACTATTCAAGAATCGCAGAAAAACCGTTCATCTGTTTTTTGTATGGACTCTCGATAACATGTCGCTCTAAATCCACTTAGTTTATCAGCTTACAAACGTCTAGCGTCTGCAATGTTGGTTATATAGTTAATTATTAGAATACTATAGACAACATTATCCTTTCTCCTTTGAGAAAACAACATTTAAACAGTTCTCAATTGGGCGTCATGGTATGATTTCATTCAAAACTGTTTAAGCCCGGTTTACAAACTGCACGGAACTTGCATGGTTTTTATGAAGCAGATAGTAAGGCCCCAGATCGCATTTCTTAACCGATTCTCGTGAAGTTTTGTGAGTAGTTTCGATAATTATATTTAATAAATTTGCCTATTCAGTTTTGGATTTTTTTTATTTTCGTTTTGGGTGCAATGTCGTAACTCAATCAATGTCTGTGGATCTGTGCCGTTTATTTTAAATTTTCTACCGACTTCCAAAAAACGCGGAGGTACTCATTTCGACTGCATTTTTTATTTTTATTACCTCATAACTTTCGATTGGGTGGACCGATTCTCAAAATTCTTTTTTTTGTTTGAAAGCTGGTGCTTCCCGTGTGATACTATTTAGTTTCATCAAATTCGCTCCAGTAGATTTTGAGTTACACTTCAATAACTGATTTTTACCAAAGTAATGGAATGGAAGTGGGTATTAAATTTTTCAAATTGCACTTGTAATATATATATATATACACTACACTAAATAAATTACACTATGTTAAATATCTTGTAGTAAGTGTAGTAACATATCAAAATCTTATGTCGCTTATGTCAAGTTTTAGATTTTAATATGTACCATCTAAAGTTGGTGAAAATGTAGTGCAAAAATCTACTATACTAATAATCTACTATAAAAAAAAACTTTTATTTTCAAATAAGAGAGTTTTTTCGTTGGGGAGAGTACAGCTTATGTACAAAGTATTTGTGATAATGTAGTATTAAAATGAAAAACTTCTTAAGCGCAATAATGTTTTCCATTACTACCTATTGTTGTTGATTGTGTGTCTTAAAAAATAATACGAATAGTTTTCACTTCTATTAGCGGTCCCCAATAACTGCCCCGCTTGATTTGTTAAAAATTTAATTTTAACTTAACATACAAGATACATATGTTGTAACAACTACAAACCTTTTCAAAAACATCATCAACATTCTTGTAAAAAACCTTAAAGTTATAAGAGCAAAACAAACATTTCATTTGTATCTCCTACGCATTTGTAACATCACAAAACGCAAAGCGTGATTCATCCGTCGCTGATAAGAGGAAGTGCTGATAACGAACACATTGGGCCAGCGTTAGCTATTGCACATTGCTTAAATAAGCCTTAGGACAAGGGATTAAGATTCTTAATGTATTGTATAAAATAGGAAGTCACACCAATTGTATCAAGCTTAGGAGCTCTGATTTAAAACATTCATACTGTATAGCTCTAGAAGCACCTATAAAAGCCCTTATTACAGTTCATTTCACCTTGTTTGATGATCGATGACATTACTTATGGTCTTTTTACACCTCTGTCGACATCTATAGTGGTGTGAAAATGATATTATTATGTGAGAATGTAATGTCAACATTGAATACATTTGTATTGGACTAGCTCTGGATGATACTGCAACTTCGCTGTACTATTATTTTGTTCTGTGCTGCAACTGGACAGCATTCCGGACCAACGTCTCCATATTGCGAGAACTCAAGATCTCTTCGCGGCTGTCATTCGAATGTCTACGCAGAGTCTTGGAATATTTCGGTCACATTGCTAGGAAAGACAGTGGCAACCTTGAGAAACTCATTGTGACCGGAAAAGTAGACGGGAAAAGGCCTCGTGGTCGCAGCCCAATGCGTTGGTCCGAACAGATCTGTACCGCGCTCGACTCTACGTTTCACAACACCCTCCACGCCGCCAGAAACAGAAACAGATGGAGAATGATCATACGACAGAAGGTGATTCCGAAGGGAGGTCACGACCCTCATCACTGAGCTATACGACGCAAGGAGAGTGCTGCAACTGCCACGTATACGGTACACGTGGCTAAAGCAAAACTTACGGGGCTAATTTTATACATGAATAATTAGAGCGTGCGTCAAGTCATGCTTTAGTATGGCGAATACAGGTATTATGCTTAATATATACTTTCGGTGTAATAAATTAAAGTTTTGAGTGTGTTAATGTAAAAGAAGCGGTTGAAAGAGAAATTTTAGTATATTTGAACTAAAATAAATATAACAATTTCTCCTAACCAGTTACAGGTTTATCCCATACAGATTTGTAACTTTATGCATATACTCCTGAAGATTGTCATAATTTTTAATAGCTATATACAAAAAAAATATTCTCACATATGGCAGATCCCAATAATCTATTTATCAACAGTTTACCTTACTACCAATAGAAATTTGACATAACGTCCATACAATTAGTGTTAAATATCTATCTCTAGTAAGGTAAACTGGCGATAGATAGATTACTGGGACCGGCCGTTACTGATACTACAGTCATCTGCAAGTATGATTGATTCAATAATTTTCGAAACTACGATACAGAACTATATAATATTACATAAAGATATGGATGAACAATAATATGCTGTACTGACATAGTTTGCTACACACAACCGAAAAAATTACAATCAAAAACTGCCAACCCCTGCCAGCACTCGCGTAATGATCGCCGGCAAGCGTCCTTCGCCCCCACCGCACCGCGGCTTCCCAATTGTGTCGCCTATTTATCGCGAAGAAATTCTACCACAGATGACAGAAACAAGGCTTTTTGCGATCTACTTAAACGGCGCCGCGCGCTCCAAGTACTTTGAATAAGGAGTATAGGCAAATTATCATTATTATGCTGTATCATAGGTACTTAAAGTGAGAGAAAAATCGGGCTATATTAAAATTGTAACTGAAAGGTTTGTTTAGAGAAGTATTACTGCGTAACATAATATTATTTACATGATAAGTGGGACAGTGGACATACATTTGCATTATGCGATAAATGATAATAGTGTACGTTTAATTTTGGTGTCATTTTGATATTAGTGATGATAAGATAACATTTTTATTATATCAAGCATCGCTGCTAATTAGTTTTGTTATCGATTTTATCAAAAATAACTTCGTTACATTTACGTATTATTATTTCATTCAAGAATTATACCAATTCTTTAAATAATAAAGGTATTCCTAAACCTACCATTCCCAACTCTTTTATGTATTGGATATAAGGTCTATATTGTGGTATGGCTAAAGAAACGGACGTAGGACGGAAGCGAGTGGACACAGCCATAGTATAAAGATGCAAGAGTATGGAGTATACTAAACTAAGATTAGTTAAGCGGAAATAAACTTATATGTGACCACTCGTCTTGACGCGGTCTCACTACCGACAGCACCGCGACAACCGCTTAGAGTCTTGTCAATGCGCATAATATGTGTGTGTGAGCTGTTTCGAACGTTTGTAGGTATTTTCCGTACTGTTTCTCTATATTTATACTGTGACACAGCGAAAAGGATTTATGGTATTAGTACCGCATCACGCGATTATTAGAAGCAGCGACCGTACCACGCATCTATCTATGCAAGTAGAATTTTGTAAAACATCGTCCATCACGCGAAATAATGGTCAAGTGCTGGCCAGCGTATCCTATCCTACTTCCTACTAATATTATAAACGCGAAAAATTCTTAGTATGGATGTGTGGATCTTTGTTACTCGTTCAAACTCAAATGGCGGGGCAATTTTGATGAAATTTGGTATGGAGGTAGATGAGGCGCTGGATTAACATATATAATACTTTTCATCATCATCATCATCATCCATCACCACGCGGGTGAAAAAGCGTACAGCATAGATAAAGTTATGTCATTCAGTTTCTAATTCTTATTTCGTTCTAATTACGTTCCGGGAAGCACCGTCAACGCTCACAACTGTTGCGCCCCGGTTTAGCATTCCGGTTGGAATGAATGCTTGCAATATTCAACCCAAGTGGAACAGTTACGCGGTCGCGAAAACCGCGCCAACTCTTCTGTCAAAAATCGATAGAATCCTATTTGATGTTTGACAGTGACAGCTCGCAAACGACCACGAAAACCCACCTAAGATCTGCGAGCGTTGTGAGCGTTTTCGGTGACGTCATTGATGACGTATCGAGCTCGCTCACGATGATCGCGGGCTTCTAACGGAATGGGTGTGCGAACGCCGCGAGTGATTTCGGCGCTTCCCGGAACGTAGCCTAAGTCAAAACTTTGGGCTTAGTCAAAAGCCAAGTCAATTTGACACCTCGATACACTAGACGTGCTCAGCGACCGTCAAGGGTCATGAAATGTAACACAAATACAGTCCAGGGTGATAAAATGAAAACCAGTTTTTTTCGATGCTGATTAATTTTATATTTTTATGTATGTTAGTCATGTATTTTATTATGAATGTTTACTGATTTATATACAAAGTATTTATATTTACTCATATAATACTATTGCAATATTATAGCAATTGCGTTTGACCATGAACATATTTAATGACATTTTGGTATAAAGGTAGATATAGATGATATGCCTTGGAGAAGATAATAAGCTACTCGAAATACTAATCTTGCGCAGACGTAGTCGCGGGCACCAGCTAGTCGTATATACAATACATTAAACTCCATTGCGCCATTTGTTGGAAGGATTGTGAAGAGTTTCAGTATACAAGCAGTAATGGGGTTCAACAACAAATATAATAATTACGCCATGCAACGCTACGTCATCATCCAACACTAGCTTGCGACTGATAGTAGAAGCCTTACAAGTTCGCTGGAACTTGTTGTAGTTAAAAGGGCACCATATCTATTTCATTGTAACATACGTGGCCCTTGATCTCATGCACAAATTGTCCAGATGTATAGTTAGTGGTCCTGAAACTAGGAGCAATTTTTATTTCGTAGCAATAAGCGGTGCTGGTGTCATTACGCACGCACGCATCTTATATTAATTGTATACTATTGTATTTTGCCTAATTGCATTCGTGCCCCTTGCATTCAAGGTAGTTGCTGAACTACACCATACGAGTATTGTTTTGTGAGACGACAGAAGTTATACTAATATTAATAGGGAATAATAATAATAAGGAGCGTCATTATTATTATTATTCCCTTATATTATTATTAGTAGGTATAAATTGTATAGTTTTAAAGAGCAATACTCATATGGTGTTTGCACACATCTGATCAAAAAGGAGGCTCTGTTTTCAGGCTGTATGCAACGACTTCAATATCTATTGTTCTGCAATATTCAAATTGATAATTACCGAATACAAATAAGTGCATATACGTATGTACTCATAGTAGCAGTGAGTATGAGAGAAGAAATTGCTAATGAGTATGAGGGCATATATTCTGCAAGAGTAAGCCTTTTGCTTAATATTAACGTTTCAATTAGCCTAGGTTTGCTCGGCCACATCAACGAGAAACGCCGTGATTATCGCGATGATGAACGTTAACGGTATATGTAGCCACCTATCGCGATAGTTTGACTCGGATCGTGATTGCTTAAATCGGATGGCGGTATTTTTTCGCACAATAAAAAAGATTAAACGCCAGAATTATGTATTGAGGCAGCCTCACCAACGTTTGTCATTGTGCACCGTGATTGCAAAGGGTTTGCAGTTCGCACGTGTGTGCACAAATCTTGTAAACAGAGTCATGTATTTTATTTTTCTTTGTCCCTTAATGTGTATATTTGGATGTATGTATGTTTAAAGCAAAGCGGCTGATCAGACATGGATGAATTTGGTAGGAAGTTATATTAGGCACTGGTTAACTATTATGATCATCATCATGAACAGTACAGTAAGATTCATTATAATAAAATGAATACGCATTATATATGGGAACGTGGTAAGTACTATTATTTATTCTGTGACATTATCGGCAATGACATGGGCGCTGACGTTGACAGTTCAAGTGTGGCCACTGAATTTATCGTGATAGATATTGGAATAATTAGCGCGTTGTTTATGGCGATCCCGGGCATTGATGTTGAACGTTGATGTAGTCAAAACATCATATCTTATAAATATATCAAAATACGAGTAGTCTTTGAATTGGATAGTAAGCTTTCCATTCCAAATTTCGTTCCAAATTTATTCGTTCCATAGTACGTACGTAATTCTATAATGTGTTACCTATTGTTAGCATGTGTGCGTAGAAAAATAAAATATCAATAACTATGTTCATTAAGTAGCAATAATTAATTTGTGTAATTTGGTATAATCAAAGGAAATCGTAGGTATTATTTTTATGGTCATAACTCGCATCTTTAGATGACATCATAAATTTTCAAACCTTACAACTTAGTACAATTTAATATCTAAAGTGTTCAAGTAATGACTAAGATTCATGTTACTCAAGGAAATTAGTAATAAATATATACCTACTGATATAATATACGGCTGACGGCTCGAATGGTCCACAAGCTCAAAGTCGCTCAGCGGGCTATGGAAAGGGCTATGCTCGGTGTTTCTCTGAGGGATCGCATCAGAAATGAAGTGATCCGTCAGAGAACCAAGGTCATCGACATAGCCCACCGGATCAGCAAGCTGAAGTGGCAGTGGGCTGGCCATATTAGCCGTAGAACCGACAACCGTTGGGGTAAACGAGTTCTAGAGTGGAGACCGCGTCTCGGCAAACGTAGTGTAGGACGTCCTGAGGCACGGTGGAGTGACGATCTGCGCAAGACGGCTGGCAAAAAACTGGATGCGAGAAGCCCAAGATAGACCTAAGTGGCGTGCAATTGGAGAGGCCTATGTCCAGCAGTGGACTGCTACAGGCTGATGATGATGATGATGATAATATACATATATGTATAGTTAGTGGATGTACCTACGTTTTATTTATATCTACGTTGTCGTACTTAAAAAATGTCATTTGTATGCCTGGTCGTCAAGGTCAAATTGCAGTTTATCGAGACGTCATTAACACAGTTTTGCTATCATAAGATCATAATTAGCCCATTTTGTTCCCACTGCTGCGACTCAAGCCTTCCTCTCAGAGAGAGGAGTGGGGCCATAATCCACCACGCGGGCCCAGTGCGGCTTGGTGGATAGGTTAGTAGCCAACCCATGACGAAGTTTTCAGGCCGCCCGAAGGCCTTCGACATAGCCTAACGACTGTTGTCCTAAGACGAACAACCGGGCCTGACGACTTAACGTACCCTCCGAAGCACGGAAGCGCTCAGTTGAATAATGCCTCTAGCGGTCACCCATCCAAGTCCTGGCCGCAGCAAGTGTTGCTTAACTTGTTGATCCGTTAAGATCGCCAAGTCAGGCTCCAATACGAGCGCTTCGATAACTTCGGTCTGCTATAGTAATTAATAATTTTATAATTTTGGTTTGCCTTAGTATATACGTAGGTATACGTAATTGTAATGTTAAACGAAGGAAAACCATTTCGAAAATATATTTTACATATATATAAATGAAATTATGGATACCTTTAAACTATATTTAAACTCACACATATATTTCAGTTTATCAAAACGTTATTAACACGACTTTGCTAATAATTCATAATTTAATAATTTTGCTTTTCCTTAGAAGGTACCTATACTTACACTAAAATGTTAAGTTAAACAAAGGAAAACCATATCGATATGTTTTACTTTAATATAAATGAATTTTAGATATCTACATACTATTATATACTATATTAAAACTCACTTAACTCACACACCTTCTAATACAAAAAGGCACGAATTTCACAGAAATCGATTATTATATTATTACATACAAAATACAAGTATACCTATATCGGAAACGAGACAGTAAACAGTTTAACAAAATCAATTTAACAAAGTTAATGTTACCATAATAGCTATTCTAATTACTTGCACAATGTGATATGTAGGTAAGTAGGTACCTACATAAAGTGATTCCCAAATATGACGTTTGCAAATTACTTTTCATACTATATAATAACATTATTCACATAAACATGAACAATAAAGAACAGCAGCCGCAATCAAAGCACTAAAGATCACAGATAAGACAACAAGCAGTCGAAAAATCAAGTGGCTCTCAAGTTTTCCTCTGCGTTTTTTTTTTATCTATGTCTGCGAGCGGAAGTCGGACGATGCGCGCATCTATGCCGCATCCCGTTTCACGCCGTCCTCCAATCGCCTCCGACCTTCGGCCGTCAGACCTCCTCAGTTCAATTCTCCCTCAGTCTTACTCCGTGCGCTGTTGAGCACGGACGTACGCCTTCGCCGCGAAATATCCTGACTCGCGAGCTTTTGATTTGACCTGTGGATTGTCAGTGATAAGTGTTTCTGAATTTTTTGAAACTGTGGATTTTTGCCGGATTAACAACACCCTAATCACTGCGGGCAAAACCCATCGCATCAACTCCAAGGTCGGTACTTTATGCTTTGCGAATAATAATGAGATTGGATGCATTCGGAATGTCGCATGTCCAGTATTTATTAGCATTAAAGGTCCGTTCAAGTGAAGGTTTTTATATCATTGTAGTGTATTAGGGTTCGTTGACGCTTAGCTGTCTGCTTGTATTTATTTATTTATTTGACTAATGTGCGTTACGAAGATGCTGTTTCGTGCAGTCAATTATTCTTAGGTTTTATTGTCTGTATAAAGACTCTTTAGGTATTTTAAACCCTTCAAATCTTTTGACTATCGTATTTTTCGGCTTATTCATTAGCTAATTTAAAATGATTATCGCAAGAATCTGTAATTTACTTCCATTCTGATTTAAATCTCCAATGCCAACGTCAGTTTTCATAGAAATGTATGTTATCAGCGGTGATTACACACCCAGGTACAATTGTGGAAGGCAAGATAATCGTACTTTTATCTGATAAATCAACATAACGATTATTAAGTGTTCTACCGTGAAGCATAAACGATTCTCGGAACTATTATGAACAATACTAAAATAACTTTTATAAGAAAAAAAAAATATAACACTTAATTTTTTTTCATCGTGCCGAAAACCTATTCGGATAATTAAATAGAAGAGATAACACGATACTGAGAGATCAGTCCTAGGCCTAAGCCGTCCGGGATCAGAGCGTAGATATGCATAATTCCTAAAGTAGCATTACCTATGTAAATATTATTTTAGATATACAGTCAATTGATACTTTAATTTATTACCCCTCACCAAATAAACTTATATTTATAATTATAAATATTCAATTGGTGTTATTCAACTGTTTCAATAACTATTTACATACTTTTCATTAAGTAGATAGGACAAAACAACTTTTCCTAAACTCATAATTTAATCGATAAATTCGAAGTCTACATAATCGGTTTTATTAATTATAATTGTCATATATTGTCAAATGTCAATATAAATCGTAAAAAAATCTTTTTGTCGATGTTATCGAATTTACTGATCGACAAAGTACCGTACTTGAACTGCAGATTGTAAATGTTATAAATGACAACGTTTCAGTTGCTTAATATTAGTACATTATAATATGTTAAGGCCTTTACTTAAAGATCTCAGATATATGTCTTCAAACCATATCTAATCCCTTGGACTACAACCCCTTGAATCGGGATAGAAAGTAGCATGTGTTTTTTGGTACAAGATAGTACCGTTTAAAACTTTACTTAAATCCCCTGTTTCGTCAGCGTCAAGAGCACATAAAAGTGCACTCTCGCTTAATTACCCACAAATCTTTGTTTGTATAAAGTTTATTTGTGTCATATAATTATCTACAAATTAATATTAACCGCCTATAATTTCGATATATCAATACTAGCAACTATATATAACAATACAAATTTATAGGTTAAGTTCCTACTTACCAAAATGCGGAGATTTAATCACGAGATATGTGAGCAGGAAAATGATAAGCCATAAGTAATTGCGAATTTTGACAAACGGGTAAATAGAATTACCTCTATCAAAGCACATCGAGCTTTGCTATAAGTAAATTGATGTTTGCTATTCAATATTTCCCCTTCATCATTATCGGATTTTCATAATTGCAAACTGGCTAATGACTAGTTAAAGAGTCAATCTTCTCTCATTTGAATTTCCACCTTGAGTATTGTAGCCCTAGGTGCATATTTGGGAGGTGTGTCTAAATTGTCTCCGGTATGTATACTTATCGATTCCCACGGGGCTGATTCTCGTTCCGCATCGAGGGGCGGAAGCCGAGTTAGGTGTAATTACTCATCGTAACTGACGTCTCGTCGCGAGAAAAGTCGTTGCGTCAGTCGCTGGATTTAAGTCAATTTCGCGTGACTTTGATTCAAAAACCTACAGGTGATGATAATGCGAGTTTTACTGCTACTGACTTCGTCAATCGTGGATTAGCTTCGTAACATTTATTTTTATTGTTTGGGGTTGTGGCAAAAGTTTTACGATAAGTCGTTCATTCTTATTCAAACAAAGCAAATTATAAGGATCTAAAAGTTTGAACATTCGTCTTGTCCACGCCTTCCCCTTACTTTACAAGTACACGGGCAAGTCTTTATATAAATTAAACACCTCGACGTCTCGTGTGGAATTTATGACTATTGTTTAAAGCAGTTCCGCAGCTGGATCTCGGAACTGCTGAAATTGCGGCAGCACTCGAATAGGGAAGGGAAAACTCGTTACCTAAACCGAGACGTCACACGAGTATGGGAGCAACCATGCATAATTTTGATTGGCTCTAAAACAAAGCGTTTTAGTACTAAGCCGCATATTGTACCCCTCCACAGCTTGATGCTGAGCAATATGACTTAGCTGGGTTTTACTCGGGGGAGCTATAATAGCTTAGTCGATAAAGCCAAGGTAGATAATATAGTAGAGTCAGCGTTTTAAGTTTTATATAATAACGTTCGTATTGTTCGAGGTCGATACAGAATTGGGAAATATTATTAAAACAGTATTGGTAAATGTTATGCAAACATCAACTTTAATTGACTTTTAAACAAGCTATTTCCAAATTCAACAAGAGAATTTAAATTCAAAATGGTTTTCTAACGATTAAAAATGTGTGTTGAAGAAACCCATAGCTACCCAAAAACTTGATTATCATCAATCGAGGCTGTTGACCATGTTATTTCAAATTGATTTACACAAAACTGGTAAAACAAGACTCTAAAATAAACAAAATTTGTATGGTAAGAGCCACCAGGTCAGCGCCTCAGGTACCTTACCGGCAAATTTTGTTTTACATTTTCAACTCGTCCAATGTACTCATCCCATACCATCGATTTAATTTTGATTATACTATATATACTCGTATATTAAATGGTTTGCGTGATTTTAAATCACTATCATGTTGAAATAGATTAACAGATGATGGATACTATTTTGATTACTTAGATTACTCAATTTGGTGGCTGATTTTTATAAATAAACAATAATTTTATTAATTTCTGTTATTTTAATGATATTTGTAAATATACAATTATATAAATATCAGCCAAACAAGTATGCCACATGTTATAAAAATGTAACTTTCGATTGGATATTTCAATTATATAAAAATAGTGCCAAGCAAAAATCGTGAAAGTCAAAATAATATTCTAGGTACAAAAGAGTACATATTTCATATATTTTCATCGGATTTTCAGAATCCTTTCAAAATTAATAATACGTCAAGGTTTTTCCTGAAACTTTTAATAAAGAGTTGAGTTTTACTGCCAACCACTATACTCGTAAATTAGCAGCTTAACCGTAAATTACTTTGGGTAAAGTTACGGCGTTCGGAGTAAGGAAAACTCATTGACACGGATCTGAACGTCTTTGGCCGACGAGCTCACCTTCCTAATTAGCTTCGAGATATTTCAGTGGTTTCAGCAACTTTGCCCAACTATTTGTCAACCAATTTACACCGATAATTTGGAATGTCTTTGAAATAGTTAAAGCACTTCTGCATTTTACCCTTCCATGACTGAGTTGAACATTGTCAAGGCGGGTAAAAGTCCATTCAATATTATGTTGACCATTAGCCAAATTTGATTTAAAAATAATTATAAAGTAAAAATCAACAAAGTATGTTAGTATTGATAATGTTATTATTTCTTACGTAAGAGCTGATCTTCCTGTTATTCTTCTTGTAGTCTTTACATGAGAAACCTTAGCACTTAGGTAGTTAACTGTTGTTATTGAAATAATACACATACTGAATTCAAGACGGGTAAATATGTTTCCAGGTAAAACATCACTTTATATCAATGTTTCCTTTATGAGTCTACGTTATATGGAAAATCATTACCTTTGCTTCCTCATGAAAAAGTGATTCGATTAAAAGCGATGCTTTTTCAAATATAAATTGGAATGATCCAGCGCCTTTTGTTACCTTTTTCTATATTTATTCCCGGTTGTTTTTCGTCTGAATTTCAATATTTATGGACATTTTATTTCAAATTAGCAAAAACACCAGTTTTCTTTTTGCAAATATTGGCTTTAACAAGAAATCTACGTAGGCACTTACTTTATAATTCGGCTATTATAATTTTCAAATAGATTATCTGAAATCCTCCCTGCCTCTATTTACCAATAGTCATAAATTCCACACGAGACGTCGAGGTGTTTAATTTATATAAAGACTTGCCCGTGTACTTGTAAAGTAAGGGGAAGGCGTGGACAAGACGAATGTTCAAACTTTTAGATCCTTATAATTTGCTTTGTTTGAATAAGAATGAACGACTTATCGTAAAACTTTTGCCACAACCCCAAACAATAAAAATAAATGTTACGAAGCTAATCCACGATTGACGAAGTCAGTAGCAGTAAAACTCGCATTATCATCACCTGTAGGTTTTTGAATCAAAGTCACGCGAAATTGACTTAAATCCAGCGACTGACGCAACGACTTTTCTCGCGACGAGACGTCAGTTACGATGAGTAATTACACCTAACTCGGCTTCCGCCCCTCGATGCGGAACGAGAATCAGCCCCGTGGGAATCGATAAGTATACATACCGGAGACAATTTAGACACACCTCCCAAATATGCACCTAGGGCTACAATACTCAAGGTGGAAATTCAAATGAGAGAAGATTGACTCTTTAACTAGTCATTAGCCAGTTTGCAATTATGAAAATCCGATAATGATGAAGGGGAAATATTGAATAGCAAACATCAATTTACTTATAGCAAAGCTCGATGTGCTTTGATAGAGGTAATTCTCTCGTATGTACATTTTGAAATTTGTACAAGAAAATTGTGATAATGAAGCTGAATTTATCTTATTCATTAATTTACACAGAATTACAAAAATAAACAGTTAAGTTAAATAACAATATATTATTCAGGGCAAAGCTGCACATAAGATCGATGAAATTATAAAGACTAAAAAGTCATTGTTGGCTCAAACGAACACTACACAAAATGTACACACACTCCACGCATTGGGTATTTTCTATTCCGATAATGGTCACACGGAAAGCATATGACGTGATTGATTCCAATCAACACAACCGAGTTTTGAGTTTGCGGTCAATCGAACTCGGCATATAGACAGGTTCCGTAGAAATTGTCTATCTGGTTTTCTCATTGCTGCGGTTTTAGTTGCGCTGACTTTGTGGTGGACTTGCATCGATACCTAGAACTGTAATATCTGTGGTTTGTTATTTTGCTCTGTGTTCACATTTGTCTAATGTATACTATTGTAAAACTTGTCTATTGTAAACTATTGTATTAGCCTAACTAAGATTAATCTTGTGGTTCAACTTTTCATTAATATTACCATACCATTCGTTAACCAGGATAACAATTATCTATTGTGTCTGGTTCCGCGATGAACTGGAGAAAAAGTGTGCCGGAAGCCAATATGACGGCTGCTGGATCGATCCCTACTGAGGTTTCGTTGAAGGTAACATCAACAAGGTGATGAAATTCACCTTCATTCATTGAGGTGGTAGGTCACCTTCTGGTGCCTGGCCTGACTAAGTACAACTCTCAAGATAGAAAACCTCTCGCTAATTACCTAACGGTGTGTACCGGTGGCTGCTCTTGAGAGCCAATTGCATTCTAGAACTACGGTAATCCACGTTACCACCTTCGAGTGGACTGACCATACAATGAAATAGTAGACGAACACGAGTCTATCAAATTATAATAAAATATATGTAAAAAAATTTGTGTAATTCTAAAATGGTGTAATAATTTTGTTAAATTATGAACAAAAACAATTAAATATAATAGTAAGGTTACGTTTTATGTTTCATGTCTTAGATATTTGTATTTATTTGACTATCTTATTAGTTTTGTACGTATTTTTAGGGTTTTAAGATTTTTGTGATTTAATTTGACTATTGTAGTATTTATTTACATTGAATTTCTGTTTTGCATACGAATTCTTAAATATGATGTAGTCTATAACGGTGCTAGTAGAGTTGGAAGTGAATTATAAACTTTGAAACGAGGATGTTTCTTGTATTTTTCATTTCAATGATTTCCCTACAATGAAAAGTATGCAAAAATGCACTGTTCAAAGAGGAAACGATAACTACAATATATATTAAAATATATGCCTACTAAATCAAATTCTGTTTACACTTACCAAAATAGACGAGAAAATATTTAAACATATAAGATACGATGGATAACCTACGTTTACTTGTATAGGTTGTTGAGTGGAATTATATGCCCGTACTTGAGAATGAGCTTGCTTGAGATTTAGCATGATATTTGTGTTTTCATTACAGTCTTTAGTGTGTTACTATATTCTGGGTGTTGAAAGTCAGTTTCGTCTGCACTATGGTAATTTATCAGGTCACAGTGAAAGTTAGTTTTGGACATACGGACATGCAAATATTAAAATCTATCGAAGACTTTCCGTGTCGTATGAATTCATTTACATAATCTAAATAATTTATGTTATTTACGAAAACGAAATTACGAATTGATTTCATTAAATTTATAGTATGAATAGTGTTCTTTTGCATACATTTTGATATTGATTTTCAGTGTTTAATGGTTGTTTGATAGAATATACGAGTTATGTTTGGTTTTGTGAACACCAGCTTATTAAAAAATAATCTACCTAATTGCCAGATTTAAAAATCATCTTTGTGTATTCCTCGCTTAAGTCACACTATACCTACAGATTATTTTTTTCAACTGCATCAATATTTACGATGCTTTTAAAACGTGCGAGTCCCAACGATAGCAAACACTAACAATCAATCCTTACTTACCATCCCGATTCTTTGTGTCTTGTGTTGTCTGAGTGGTTTAAATTAAAACTTCCGAAACCATCAAACATAGTGTTCAAATATATACCTCTGATGTTAACAACTATGTGGTTTGTGAGTGATCTAAATGTATGGTTGACGCAGTTGGTTGCAACTCTGCCTTCTGAGCTGATGGTCCCGGGTACGGTCCTGTATAGGTACAACATTTGTGTACGTGAAGATGTGTGTTTAATGTATAATATAAGCAATCTGTCTTGTATGGGACCTGATGACCTGGTGTGGATGTTGTCCAAAATTGAACATTATACCAAATAACCCTACTGTGATATAAGTAAACATTGGCCGAAACAAATAACGCACATATATATATAGAAGAAATAGTAGCCTAGAGTTTTATAATAATTCAGACCTCGCCTTAAGAAGTTTAAAATATATACCGCCTTGCTTCGTCCTTGTAGGTTTAAGTTTAAGCTATCACATTTTATGTCGGATGCACTTGTATAGCTTCCGCTGTAAAATCATATTTAACCTAACAATTTAAATCATCTTGAAACGATCATTCGAACTAAATAACAAAGGTCATATCAAAAAATTAACATTTCAAATGGAGCTTGTGTTCACATCTACTATTATCGATTTCATCTGATTTAGTAATATACCGCACTTAAAATCAAGTAAAAGTGTGAGACTTTTTTAAGTATAGCATGTATGTAGCTAGGGTGATGTGTAATTTCTGTAAGCCATAATTTATTTCAACTTGAAACTCTCCTTTTACTATAATGCGAAAATACATAATTTATATGTGTCACAGTATGAAAAAGAAACCTTATGTGAAAAAGAAAGCTTATTACATTTTTACTTTATTAATAAATAAAAAAATTAATTTAAAAACGATCAAGTGAATATGGTCATATAATTTTATCTGATTATATTCAAAGCTACTATTGACAAGTGAAGACGATATCTCCAACGTAAATGTATTGTAATGGTAACATAAAGTAATCTTGTAGATCTAGTAATGCGCGTTGAGACCATAAAACTAAGAAGTACAAAGTCATTGCTCTGGAGAAAATGAGCGCTTTACGAAGACCTCGAACTGGTTTGTGACCGTCTTGCCGTCACCATGCAACGGCCATAACGCAAATTTTCCTGTACATTAGTACTGGCCATATTATACTCTCAAACCTAATACAGTATCAACATTGGAAACTTCTTTCTAAGGTATTTATTCTGACTGAAACAGAATTAAACTTAGTATTTTTACTTAACGCTCTCTTTACCTTTTGTTGTCTAAAAATACGATCTTCCTGATGCCTGTCATGTTATTATTAGGCCACATTTACACGGGTGACTGCACTACTAATGTCTATTAGGTTGGATATTAAAAATGTACGTTTGAAACTTTGTCTTTTTTGATTAACTATTGCTGTATTAATGTATTTCGTATAAGTTTCATTATTAAGAATAACGTCTCCATTACACGTCGAATTAATGTTTAATCGATAACTCATCCTGATGTATAATGTTATTTTCTTGTTTGTCATACATTATTTACTACACGTAGATGTTTAACGTTTGACAAAATAACTTTATACATTTTATTTGATACAAATACTTCGTTTAAGAAATAGTTTTGAGATTTACGTTGAATTATGTTTTATTCATCATAATCTTATAGTTAAACGAACGGATCGCCACTACCTATTAACAACTTGGTACCAGGGCATAATGATTAAGGCAGATAGTGTCGGTCGAGGCCTTCGGTCAAGTGTGTGTGCACCACTTAACCGCTAAAGGTTGTTGACTATAATTGACGAGACAGGTTAATATATGTATACCTACAAAGAATGTATGTTATCAAAATATATATGTTTTATATTATGTTGTCCCATATCATGAGCCTATATTACTGAATTCATGTAATCCCTAATCCTCACCATTCTTTTGTCAATAGATTCGTCAGTTTCTTCAACAAAGGTTTGCCAGATATGTATTATTTTATTTACCGACTTCCAAAAAAAGGAGGAGGTACTCAATTCGACTGTATTTTTTTTATGTTTGTTACCTCATAACTTTCGATTGGGTGGACCGATTCTCAATTTTTCATGAAGTATTAAATTTATCAAATTGCACTTTTAATTTAAAAAGTTAAATATTTTTACATTATTATCTGTTTTAAAATTAAAGTTTTCATTCAACTTTGGGTCTATATCGGTTACTTAAGTAATCATCAAATAATTATCTAATTAAGCATTAGCTACGCCCCGAGGCTCCACCTTAATAAAAAATAATATTATATCAATAGCCCTAATGTTTCTTCCGGTAGTAAAAACAAGTCAAAAGCAAAATCCATAGAGTTGTTTCAGCATCAGAAAGCAAAAACTCGCACACTATAAAGTTTCGCATTTATAACATTTTACAGTGTGATGTGACCCTGCACTGTTTTGACTGGAGAGGATAAATTCAATAACGGTAGACTCGCGTCCGCGTTACATACGAAACATTAAAGTAACAGTGACGTTAGAAATATTGGCGCTAGTGTCAAGATTCAAAAATAATGTTGGAGAATACTTTTGTAAGGAGAAGACGATAAAGATTAATTGACGAAAAACTAAGCTGTTGTTTCTAAATAAATTCTGAAGCTTTTAACGCCGAGAATGTCTATATATATTTAATAGTGTCCGACCGAAACTGTTTTTTTTTTCAGCCGAAACCGAACTTTAGGCTTTGCTCTCTGTTCCCACCAAAACCGAAACCTATTAAAAAATATTTACGATAATTTACTGAAATTTACTGTTCTTTAAACATTTATTCGCACATACATACATTAATAGGTAGTTAAATAGTGTTAAAAAAAGAAAAAAAAAACGATCAATAAAGTTGTAACAATTTTTGTTGTCATGAATATTCAAGACTCTTGGAAGTAAACTTATAAGAAACGAAAATTCACAAACACTCGGCTATATTGTGGCCGGAACCGAAACTAAAGCCGAAACTAGATTTTATCTTCGAAACTGGCCGAAACCAAAATTTCGGTCGGTTACTAATATTTGTAAGCAACTTGAAGTAGACCGTACGGATCTTGTTACCTAAATGAGCAGCATCGGTCAACGTACATCTCCAGTTGATCAGTAATCACTGCTGAGTAACTTCGTGTTACCGTGTGAAAGGTAATAATATGTTGTTAGCTCGAAACTGCGCTAGATCGTTCAGATTGTAATGTGATTTATGTTTGTGAAGCTTACTTCCTAAATTAGTTTCGGATTGAGATTTGATGGAGGGTTAGCGCACATATTTGAATCATATTATGTGAAATGCACTACGTCTTGAATAAAAATAGTGTTTTAATCAAATTATTTCTAAACTAACATCAAATCTGCATTAGATTTTTGATCTAATGCAGATTTGATCTTAAAAACCAAAATATATCTATATTAATTGAAATATCCCTAGACCATGTTGATGTGTGTATTTATGGTATTAATAATTGTTGCTATCTTCAAGAAACTATTATATATTTTCAATCCGTCTAAATAATAATTTTAATCAAATTATTTGTAAACTAACATCTGCATTAGATCTTTGATCTTAAAAACCAAAAGATATCCTTGATATCCAATCGATTAAACTATTTCAATATAAAATTAAACGTATCTTACTCGACAAAACTTATTACAGTGTAAATGACCATCTGACAGAGAAATTCTTGTGACTTTTTAATATGTATTGTACTTTTCTTATGACATTTCAACAATAATACTTTATCTTGTGACATTTAAATTTTTTTTTATTATAAAAATGATAATATTTTAATTTGTAATCATTAACTTCACAATGAATTGCATACGTCATTGGTTAAATATGGTGTTCTATAATTAATACTTTTCCATCTGTATATTTTCTTGTGTATCCATATGAGCAATTAATAAATGAATTTGAAATTGAATCTTTTGTGACGATAAGAAATAAGAACTGAAATATGGATTCGTATCTCACGCCTGTTTGTACATCGTCGCGGTGTTTGTTTGATCGATGTTTCCGATATTTTACATAACTGATTTCTTATTACACTAATCTTCTCTTTAAAAACTTATCTGTTTTGATAGAATGTTGCAAAAACTGTGCCTAATAGGTAGCTAGATATACATTTTGATATGTTCTGGTCTCACTTAAATTTCATCAAAGCGGTCTAGTAGTTTTTGAGACACACATTCCACACATTTCCAATAACTGAATAAAATGGAAGTCAGTATTAAATTTTTCAAATTGTACTTTTATTTAACTTATGAAATGATCAGTGATTTGTTGTGATTTTTTTAATTTAACGGGTTTATTCCTGTTTTTTTTAGAATAACAATCGTTAAGCAAAGTCGAAGGCTTTACAGGATGAAAACTCTGGCATAAGATCTGACGTATTCACGAACTCGCACAGGACAGGCTTGATGGATTATCTTTTTTCTATGAGGCAGATCTGTGGTTTGACAGTGGGATCGTAATTGGCTGATTATAGTATGCTTAGCAAGTTCATAACAGCTACTGAGAGCTCAACCATCGGTCATTGAATCGCATGACATCATTGTTGTTAAGCGAGACAATTGAAGAATCATAACACGCATCATTCATTTTATACTCTGGGCAAGATACGAGGATATGTTTTGATCTAGCCTAGACAAATGTAGGCGCACAGATATACTTTTTTTTTTAATAGTAGTTAAATATAAAACTATTATATCATAAAAACGTAATAGTAGTAGGTGTAGTATTCATAAAAACATATATGACAAGTATAATTTAAAAAAAATAATACCGACTTCCATTCTATTCAGCTATTAGAGTGTAACTCAAAAACTACTGGACTGAATCTGATGAAATTTAAATGGGTCCACACGGGAAGCACCAGCTTTCAAACAAAAAAGAATTTTGAGAATCGGTTCACTCTATCGAAAGTTATGAGGTAACAAATATAAAAAAAAATACAGTCGAATCGAGAATTGCGAAAGAAATCCTCTTTGGAAGTCGGTAGAAAAAAGGTAAGGTACACTTTCTAATATCATATTTTTCTATGTGTCCCGTTCGTTCTTATTATATTTATGGTATTAATAATTGTTGCTGTCTTCTTGAAAACTATTATATCTTTTCAATCCGTCTAAATCCGCAGAGTTTTGAAGTACCTACTTAGAACGTTCTCAGTTTTACATTATGTACACATACTCGTAAGTGCACACTTGGCACGTTTGATATGCTAATAGTATGCGTTTGTTACGCTAGGTGACGCGCGCGATGCGTGTTGTAGAGCGGACTAATTGAAGGACCTCCTAATAGGGACGTATTTTAGGCATGTTACCGTGCCACATTTACACATCACATCAAACATTTACGTCACCCCTTTCATCTACTTATACATTTCAAAATCATCAATAATGTATGTTCAGTGGCATGATCACGAACATTTTCTAAATAGTATTGTTATCGTTTCGTTGACGTATATAAGACAAACTATGAGTTATCTGTGTCATAGTTGTACTAGATAAATGATAGTTGTTGTTGTTGTGTGTGTTGTGTAGTAGCAAATGTTCGTGCTCGGCCCACAGGAGTGCAAGTATGGATCTATCCACAATTAACTTGTCATATCTTTAAACTAATTTTATTTATTGTATCTTGCATGGATCTAGCCGCGATAGCTATATCGCGGGTTCTCTTTTATAGATAATTACGGTCAAACTTTATCCTATCGTTAACCCGTAGACTCGCCAATCGCAGTATTTGGCCATTATTACAATAGAATTCGCAGAAATCATATTCCGATTCTGGGAATTGCGATGTGTGAGGTTAATACGTATGCCCGCAGTGCTACAAAAACTTAGTGTTAGCAACTAGTTCTCACATTAGTTATTGCAATTTTTATAGTTTTTCATCTTATATTTCGTAAAACATAATCCAATTATTTCCCATTTCAAAACCGGTAAACCTAAAACAAGGCTGTACGATACGTTATCGTCCAATCAATACGCGCGTAACGACAATAATACAGCTCTTATCAACCTGAACAACTATAACCATGGTATGAGCGTGAGTTTTATTCGATGTTCGGTGAAATACCATCAGCTTTTTAGTATTATAGTTTGGGTTTTATCGGCCACCGTGGTAAAATCCGACACTGTAGTATTTTTATTAGGTACAATTTGTCGTAGGCCTTGTTAAATAAATGTACTCGTAGGTATTACTATAATGTAATTATAATTTCTTAAACATGCCACATATTTTTTTTTCAACACACTTGTTCATAAAGTGGCTATAATTTCACCGCAATTAGGCACATAAGGACACCTGTACACTGTATTGTGACCGGGTTGTAATCAAACTGTAACTTGTTTTTGCTATTATTTACAAGAGAGTTATAGAGTTTTTTTTATCTGCTGAGTTGCTTTGTTCTAAAAAAGTTTCTATAAAAACCAACAAGGTTTAGATTTAGATTTTTTGAAGTGCTCATTTTGATAACGAGACACAAGTAATAAGAAAATCGTGATGCAGAAGTGACTCTTTTTAATACATTTTAACTACCTATTATTTTATATTATACTGTCATTAAGATAATTTTATCTTACGAAAGCTTATAGAAATCATTTTATACGAAAATGTATTAAAATGTAATTATGTATATATTGAAATAAGTGATAGGTATATTTTACAGGAAATAATGACTCTGACTGTCTCTTGAGTGTGGTCTGTAGAATAAATCGATCGGTATTTTCAAACCATTTATGGCAAAGTAGGCCTATAACGTTCGTTTTGATGTTAAAACACAATACAGACAATTATTAACCCTGAAAAGGTCGGCTGGTGTGTAAAAGTATAAACACCCACAATTAGGTAGTATCTTCGGCCTCTGCATAAAAGATGAGAATAAGCATATATATTATGTAATAGGGTACTACATTGCCACCCTATCTTTAGTAGGCATGTGCAACCCGTGTAATTATACGAGAATATCAATATATTTAAACATATGGCAATTTAAACCTAATAAATTGTAGCGCTAAACAAATATTTTTACGCGCACTTTACCCCGTTAATGGGGAACATACCAGCATGTCCGAAAAGGGCAATAATTGCTTGAGAAGTGACATTTTATTACAGCAAATGTTCTTTACATTTTGATATGAGTTAGCACAGTCGTATTAGTAGATTTTATTGATATGCTAGACAGGGCATAAAACTGTATCTTTTGATATTTTGATGAATGTCATAAAGCTTAATGTGGCAACTGACAACACCCGATTTGGTCTTATCATAACAAAAGTCAATATAAGAATAAATAAATGCTATGTATGTATAATAACTAGCTCAGCTCAGCGGTTTCACCCACGTGGTGATTGATGATGATGAGAATGATGATGATGATGAAAACGGCCAAACAGCTGATCGGATCCCAATAAATTTAGCAAGGAGATAGATTACATCCCGGGGATGGACATAGAATACTTTCATCAGCATCATCCATCATCACGCGGGTGAAACGCCGGGGCGCACACGCTACTAGTTTATAAAGAGTGATTGTTTAAAAGTGTCCGTGATAGTTTTGCACTTTCCCATACTAGGTAAATACTTAGGTGGTTTTAAGACGCGGTCCAACCCCAATTTTAAAATAATTTACGATGCTTTACGTAAGGATGAAAATCGCTTGTTAAATTGGACGATGTAATGCGAAAATGCGTTAATTTTGTACGTTTTCTTTATATTTTTCGATATATAGGTACTAACACAATTGAAAAAACTGCTGGTTATTCATTTAGTACTTACTATACGTTGGCTAAGTATTACCTAAAAAAAATAGTGTTATCGCTGAAAATTCTGAGAGTTTGGACGTGAAAGTTCATTTTTGTGGACCCATTCAGGATTTTTTTCTGCTGAAACAGAGTTATATTTATGAATTCTATTCGGTTATTACTCTTTCCCCCTATTCCTTTTCTAAACTTGGTATTTTTTTCAAAATATACTATCGATCTGTTTCGTTACACTAGGTGTTTAAAAATTCAACTTTTTACCATTATCAAAACATCTTTCGGTTTCTGTCTTTTTTTAAACAAGTGTCATACCTGCGATTGATATACTTACGTGTAACGAGTGCGAGTGTGATGCAAAATTGAAGTTATTATGATTCAGGTACAAGCAACCCTCAATTGTATAGCCGATAATAAACAATAGGCTTACAATAACACCGTTTAATTTGGCGATTAATTCGTTCGATTACTAAATCAAATCGGTAATGCTCTTGATAATCAATTTGCCATGATCGTTATGGCTTTTCGTTTGGTGGTTACTATAGCTATTTATTGTGACTAACCGGCTTTGGTTTCATATAGGTACTTGATATGTGTGTTACTTGTTCTGTCGGATTCATCAGACTCGTCAAAGTAGAGCCTGAACGGCTGGGGCTAAAAAAATTAATTTATGTCTGTTGCTCTCGGGGGTCGTGACATCAAATCTGATATGTCACTAAGGAAGATTTTTTAAATATTTCACTCTAAGGAGGTGAAGCGGTGACGCCGCTGGAGGGTTTACTATTAGAAAACAATTTGGCACTGCCTATATGATGAATATTATCGATATGAAAGACCGGGTAACTCAAAAAAATAATAATTAGAATATGTCACGTATTTTTTTTCATATGGTAATCATGTACATTAAATCACAAATCATGAAACAAATGTCCTATCCATCTAAACTATCTACACTAATATTATAAATAGGTATTGTACAACTTATTCTCCGAAAATTACTCCGATCCGAGTTAGTAAAATATTTTACTAAAAAAACTGTCTAATTATCCATGAGTACTCTATGGTGTGGTGGACCTGTTTTCTGTTAGTAATTATAAAAAAAAATTATAAGTTTAAAATATAAATGTAAGCAATGCCACGGACCCATTGAGACTGTGAACAAAAGCTTTAAAAAAAAAAGTACTCTATGGTTTTAATCTCTCTATGAGTTTTTAGTAAGAAACGTAATTCAGAAATAACACGATAAATTACTACTTAATCGACTTGCGTTGTACTAACATCAGTTTCAGATAAAATGATTGGTAACAAGACCGTTTTGAAGAAGGCATTGAATTCTGAAGAAATATTAAACAAATGTCAATATTTTATCCTCTTCTCCTAATACATATAAATAATAGTTATGTAACTCAATCAGGTACCTTTCAATTTATATCTGTCTGTATAACATCGTATCACAGAAATTCAAATTGGTTAATCTGGCTTAACGTATGAAGGTGTAATAAAATGTGCACAGGGAGTATTCCTAAAATCCTCATTCACTTATCACAAGCTTTCACTATATGAGTTTGATATGATAGAGCAAAAAAACATAATAATATAATATATTTGCTAATATGGTTTTTTTATATTATACTTTTGCATAGAGTTATAATGATTAAAATAGGTAAAAAGTCCAACATAAGCAATTTAAACAAAAGTCAGCTTTCAGAGAAAAAAGCATTCAACTGTATATGACAATCTGAAAATAAACAATTTTCAAGAGGACTCTTTTTACATATAAAATCACGCTTTCAACTCCATTTGAAAAGGTTATCGTGAAAACTCAAAATAATTATTTTCTTATAACAATTATTTATTAATAATAATTATTTTCATTATGTTTCGTATAAAAATGTTATTTGTGTCATTTAAACTCTAAATACGCCCTTTTAGAGAATATAATAAGAGCTATCCAAAATACTAAAGACTATTGTGATCTAAAGTGGGCCTTACAAACTAAACCCAAGGGGAAGATCCATTTAGAAATACAACGGCTGTGTCGTAAGAAAATTTAAAGAGAATGGGCATTCTATCAGAATTAGAGACGGAGCGTGGAGGAAAATGAAAGGAGCCAATACTCACAAAGTTTATTATTAGCAAGAGGTACTTGATGAAATACCTAACTTTGATAAAGGATAATAAACAAATTGTTGTTGCAGAAGAGGTCCAAGCTAAATATTTAAATATGAAACGATGTCTTGTGACATAACAAGCACGAGCATCGTGCCATTTCACAAAACACAGTATTGCATTAAATTTTATTTATTACTCGTAAAATTCTAATAAGCATTGGGTAGACGTGAGTGTCCGTACTTATAAAGTTTGGTTGGTTTAGTTTATGCATTAGCACACTACAAGTTTTCTGTGTGCAGTGCTCAATGCCATTTGACATTAAGCAGCGTTTGTAAGTCAGGCCAAATTATGTGTTACTTTACACGAATACCAAAAGTGACACATTAATGCGCACTACAAGTTTTTTGTGTGCAGTGCTCAACGCCATTTGACATTAAGCAGCGTTTGTGAGTCAGGCCAAATTATGTGTTACTTTACACGAATACCAAAAGTGACACATTAATGCACACTACAAGTTTTCTGTGTGCAGTGCTCAATGCCATTTGACATTAAGCAGCGTTTGTAAGTAAGGCCAAATTATGTGTTACTTTACACGAATACCTAAAGTGACACATTCCTCATGTTAAAACTTCTTGGCTTCAAAAATTTTAACTAGATTGCGAGTTGATTTTGTTCATAATTGCAATTAGGTGAGTTATTCTTAATACTACATGAAAAATATTTGCCGTAATTATTTTTATTTGTAAATACATTTAAAATGGCAGATTTAATTAAATATCAATTAGAGCCAGTGCAAAAGAAAATAGACCTAAGAACTCAGGTCGCGAAGGTGCTTTTTTACTGTTAAAAAAGCTAAATAAAATTGTTCCTAATTAACTGTTTTATAGTTTTATCGAGTCGAAGTTCACACATGACTGTTGCGTAATGGACAGATAATAGCTGGATTAGGCTGCTATATGAAATCTAAATCCGAATGTTAGGTAGTCCACTGTAACGCCACGTAGGTTCTCTTTTTGCACACTTCTATTGTTACCATCCCTTTTTGCTAATCAATCATCACCTGCCGAATTTCAAATTTAAGGTGTACTGGTATAGGCTCTGTGTTAAAGAATTGGTCAGTGCCCCAACAAAATAAATTTTCTAATATATCATAATCATTTAGCTGAAGGAAGTCCACTGCTGCGCATATGCCTAAATGATCGGATGACTGTTTAAAAAAAATATACATCATTCTCATTATTACCTTCATTCATACCATTATTATGCTCACGTCACGAAGTTCCATGCACGTCACAATCTATGAAGCATTATTACTTAGCTCGGATGCATGCATAATTATTGATAAAATTTGTAACACAGAAGATCACGATCTCGATGTTTGAGAGGTCAACTTTAACTATACTGAAACAGTTTTGAATTATTAACAGAAGTTATGTTAATGCAGAGATTGCCCGTAGTGCCTTTGGGAACATGAATAGCGTACTTTGCAATCGCAGTATAAATATCTCACTGCGCATACAACTCAGGAAACGTCTAGAAGCATTTGAGATGTGGGCCTACAGGCGCATGATGGCAATTTCCTGGACTCACAGAGTTACCAATGTGGAAGTACTGTGGCGAGTTAGACAAGAACGCAAACTTTTGAAAACCGTCAAAGAAAGAACAGTTGCATATTTGGGCCATGTACTTAGACATGACAGATATTGCCTTCTTCAATTAATAATGATAGGAAAAGTTGCGGGAAAGGGACGAGCTGGTCGCAGGAAGAAATCATGGCTACGAAACATCAGAGAGTGGACAGGGATTGCGAGTGCCGCTTAACTTTTATCGCCTCGCCAAGGATAAAGACGAGTACCGAAAGCTGATTGCCAACCTTCATTGATTGAAGAGGCACTGAGAGAAGAAGATGTAAATGCAGATCAAATATTAAGCATACATTTTTTTGACCTACAACGGTCTTCAACAATCATGGATTTGTTAAATATTGATTAGGAAACATCATTTACGTGTCGAATTTACAAACGATCGTTAGTTCTGGGAGTATTGAGTAAAATGGTTACCGCAGCAGTAGTCAAATTGCTTGTTATTTTAATAGTCACAAAGATGATTGTTTTTTTACGACATCACTTGTGTAAATATAATTACTACAACCGCAACTCGTCATCTGTTTAGTTTTACCGACCTTTCGATAAAATTAAAATAACATATACAACTGGTATATTCGTAGTTTTATAAAATCACTGTTCTGGTTCTGTATTTAGATGACACTACGATAAGGTATTTAGATTATTTAATTTAATTTCATTTAAACCTCGAAAAACTAAAGAAAGATTTGTGCTTTTTCCGCCTAATCCAATTCTTATTATCATTGCTTGTTCTTTCTCCGAAGTTTTAATAATTTCTTCAAGTTAATGTGGCTAACAACGATTTACTAATAGTTACGGCCTTACTTAAACGCTGCTTAAATTTAAACACCGTCATTTAGTACGGCGCAGAACAATTTTGCTGTGCGCACAACTAAATAACGTCATTTAATGTTAAGGGGATTGCATAGCTAGTACTTGTCCAAACTAAAAGAAATAACTCTTAACATTGTCCGATTTTAGGGTTTTTTTCATGGATCAACACATTGTTTACTATGGCTAAAAAAAAATATTTTTAGTCCTTTGAAATACTGAAGAAATGAAAACGTACGGGCATAGTAAACAATTTGTTCATTCCATGAAAAAAAACACTGGAATCGGACAATATTAACACCCTTTGCGTCCTAGAGACGTACATATACGTCAGTTTCATTCATAAATCTTTTATTTTAATAAAAATAAAAAAATATATAGGAAGGATTAAGAGGTAGACAAGAGTTATTTCTTTTAGTATGGACAAGTACTAGCTATGCAATCCTCTTAAGCAGAGTTTATAAGTAAGACCCTAATTTTTAAAGAGATACAAACTGTCTGCTATATATATATATTGCATAACAACTACGGGAAGTATAAATCATATTTTTTACCGTTCACTAAAACGATTGTTATAACGCCAAAATTTCCTATCTACTAGAACAATAGACACACTTTGTGAATGTTTGTGAGAAGCGAATATATTGTCAGGCATATGACAGAGCGATGTTTTGCAAACACACAACTAAAAACTTAAATATTGCCCTATAGGTGATTGTTGAAATATGGTGTAAGAATAGGATTGGTTATGTAATGCTGGGATAATTCTTTTGTACTTGTATAAATATACCTATGTAGTTTTTTCCCCTTAAACAATAATTATATTTAAGTGGCCATAGTTCGTCGTTCAAACAGAATTAACTTGATTCCATTAGAATAAGATTACATTTTCTCTATTAGAAAATGAAATCTAATTCTAATATACGTCCATTTGAACTCCATGATATAAATTGCACTATAAACGTACATTTGATGATTAATTGATGAACGAGATTAGCCTGACTGAACGAGTTAGTGGTTCGATCCCCGGACATGTCAAACATTTGTATGCATGTCTATTTACCCTGGTTTACTATATCTAAAAACGGACCGTTTTGTTTACAAGTCGTTACTTTTTGACAGTTGTCTTATACAAAAAGTGTCAAAAGTAACGAGTCGTAAGCAAAACGGTCCGTTTTTAGATACAGAAAACCGGGGTTAATCTGTGCCTGGTGTGTATGTGTGTATGTACATAAGTCGTGACATTACCGTAGTATAGCCTCTGCCTAATTTGGTACCTGAAGACCTTGTGTGGATGTTGTCTTTGAAATGGTTCTAGGCAAAACTCAAGTTATTTACGAGTAACTAAAAATCAAATTACTTAAATTGACTCTCTTACACCTATACAAGTTATAGGTGTATTCATAGTTTTTGATTTCTCTCACAGAAACTAGACTCAATTGCAACCGCAACCTCGTTTGTTAGTGAAAAACATATCACGCACATAATAAAGGGTTTTTTTTAAATGTAAGATGTTATTTTTGGGTACATGTAAGAATAAAATGATTATCAGTAGGATTGCGTGACTGAAGACGAGTTACTCAATGCCAAGTATTTAGTGGAACTAGTCTGGGAACTGTGACTGTTGGGTAACATTCCGCTATTATAGGTTTGAATGTTTTTGTCTTGCGCATTATTACAATCGGTTTATCATTACCTGCTGAACTAGTTTTTCTGTCTTTTACTTAGTAAGGTAATTTATTTTGATCTTTAGTTCTACTACTTCTAGTTCTCAGGTATTGGATGTTGTGATGCGTAATCTTGTGTGCCCATCCTCCCACGATACAGGGAGTTCTAGTGTTGAGTGTGCAGTAAGTAAAAACATGTTTTAAAAGTTCTTGAATCGAGTGATGTGTCTATCTTGGATAGCTTCCATGTCGCTTCTATGCTTTGAAGTGCGCGTAAGACATAGGTCCCTGTTGTTGGCATTAGTACCGGTTAAAACATGGCCTAAACATAAAGCCTTTAGCTGGTCTAAAAAGATGCTAATCACTATTCGACTATTTACCAACTCACACAGCAGTAGATTATGGTCCATAATACTCTTTCTAAGATGTTAGACGCATGTTTTAAAAGTGGAAATATAATGACTGATGATGATGTTTCCTATCAGCTGTAATGTCACCTAGCTCTATCTTTAAACTCCAATGTGGCATTTTAAAATTACCACCGTATTGTGAAAACCGCGGCAAAATCGTAAACGTAAGTTAAAACACAATTTTGAATTGACAAGACCCTAATTTTAAAAAAAGACCACATTATAATCATGCTAAAGACAAACATCCAAGACTTCCAAAATTAATAATAATCACGTTTATGTAAAATACGTCTTTAGAATATTACTCACCCAAACTTAGTTAGAAATATCCATAATTAAGCGCGGCTTAGACATTCAAATGAGACTCAATGGTCCGTTATAAGACGTGCGCACTAATACCAAACTGTGCTTAGCAGAACTTGACAATATAACTTGGTAACAAACGCTCTTCAGTCCCAATGTTACCCGAGAGTCTGTGTGACGGGATTTTGGGACCAATTACGGAGCGCGTTTACTTCACGTTAGGCTACGACCGCAATCCCTCGACTTTGTTGAAATATTGACCCTAAAAGCCCATTACTGTCCTATAGCTCGTGTTGATAAGTCGGAATTGAACGATTAAGGCACGGGATGAAGCTCTGAAGGTGGAACGTTATATGTAATGGATAGGATAATAGGGAAGCATTTGGGCTGGGTGTTCTTTGAATCATTTGTTACTGCGATGGTTTTGTGGTTACTTACTGATAAAAAAACACTACTAACATTTTCAAGTTGTTGTTTTGACATCCAACACCTGTCCAAATTATTTCATCTCGAATTTAGATACCAATAACGTGACTGATGAAATGCGCTTGTATACCTCTGTCAACCTCTTCAAATTTATTAACCTGTAACAGTATGCATGTGAAATTAAATGTATTACCTATGTAAAATTACGTTGTATTACGTAATGTAAAACGTTGTATTCATATTTACTTCCAATAATTATGTATGGGTACAGAACGTGAGTGAGTATGTGTAGCTTCTGTATCCGGAGTAAAAGTGTGTCCAATTTTAAACAGACTTATGCAAATGAACGTTAGATGTTTATACAATATACATATTTGAGATATCAACGTTTCACGGTCATGTTTACTTATAGTCAGTAAGGTTACAGAACGTGAGTTAGTATGTGTGCCTTCTGTATCCCGAGTAAAAGTGTGTCCAATTTTCAACAGACTTATAGCAAACAGACATAGCACAGATATAGCAAAACATAAAATCTTTATAAAAAACGATTTAAAAAAATATTTAGTGACATTTCCGCTGAAAAAAACAACGATTTTGGCCTATTTGGGGGTGTGCACTACCCTCCCTCCCGCATAAATTGCTAACAGGAAGAATACAAAATTAAAAACACACTGTCGGTCTAGCGCTCGACGAGTCAACATCTCCTGAGGATGCCTCGTGTAGAGCGGAAACACGTGTCGAATCGTTTTTGGTCTATTTGGATTTTATTGTGTGTTTTTAATTTTGCATTCTTTCTTTTAGCAGTTTATACGGGAGGGAGGGTGGTGCACACCCCCAAATAGGCCAAAATCATTGTTTTTTTCGGCGGAAGTGTCACTTAATATTTTTTTAAATCGTTTTTTGATAACGGATTTCCGCAAAATAACGCCTGAATCAATAAACTATACAAAACCTTTATACTTTGCAATACACTACATTGTACAATTTAATTTTCTTTTTGTTATTAACATTCAATGTTACTAAAATCAAATCATTGGCATTATATAGAAACGTAGCACTTCCAATTACGAGAAAATGGTGAATTTTTGATATAATCAAAATGTTATAAAGTCATAACTGGTATTCTCTAAAATTTTAATCTAAAAGCAGTGATGATTTATAAATGGTCGTTTTACTTTCATTTATCGTGCCGTGCGCGCTTTCAAATATTTTCGTGATCATGATCGGTTCACACGGAAGTTCAAAGGTCATGATGAGAGTCTCCTTTCGCTTCTGGAAGGCACCATGTCATCGTTATTCATTGTTTTGAGTGATCTCGCCGAGTCGTCCCCATTGTTCTCTTACGGTTGTCAAAGATCATGTTTGGAAATAATGACTCATTTCATTCAATACATTGCAAAATATAAGGTTGTCGCTTGATTTCACTTGTGAGATCCGTTTTAGATTTAGTTTTATAACTAACTAGCTGTGCTCGGACATAATGTTGGTATGTCTATTTTTCTTTCAAAACTTCTTTTACAAAGCAAACAAACAGTATTTGTGTAAGAATCCTTTACATACACTTTAATAAAACCCATTGCATAAAAGAACTCGCCAAAGTGTTATTGAAAAAAATGGAATTCGTTATTATGGTATTTGAAAAAAAAATATAAAAAAATATATATAATTTGTTTTTCTGAATTTTCCGGAAAGATACAGTTTATTGCTATTTTACTGATTGTCTTTTGAGTCAAATGTAATGCGAGATTAATACTTTTTCAATATAAAATAACCATTATTAAATAAAGTAACTAAATTTTTTGCGTCAATTTTAAATAAAAAAATATAGTTTTTTCATTAAATTTTGCATATAATTTTAAGTGGAGGCAATTTTAGATAGCTTAAACTACCTTCAGACAAAATTAAACCACCAGGCCACCAAGACATCAAACCGAATTTATCTCTCTAGTAGTTTTACTTGTCGTATGATTAGGGCAAGCGGTGTCAGTACTTTAAAAATCATAGATATTTTATGGTAACTATTGCATGACATACTATATAGAATAAACATGAGGAATAACAATTTATGTCAAATACTTACTACGGCATAATTCTCGTAATTTGCAGCGCATACAGGAATATTTAATGATCAAACGGTAAACTAGAGCAGTGAACTGCGTCAGGTTTAGGTTCTTGGAATAGGATTGAATCTTTTATTGTACTGTTCCTTGAGATTAATCTTTCTGTCAGAAAAACAACTAACACTTTGATGTTAGTGGGTTAGAAGTGGTTTGTTGGTTTGCCTTGGGTACGATGTATATAATGATTGGTGTGAAATGAATAAATATGTTATTAAGATTTGTTCTCTAAAAGCGAGCCCGAGTAGTAGATTGTGGATCTGTACTCATCTTTGTGATGAAAACCCGTGCAGTTACATGAAATCAGGGTGAGTCCATTTATTAACAGTAAGAACGTAATATAAATATTAAGCTTAGTATTATTCTAGATTGATTAGGTAAGTAGAAAATTCATCTGCATAAATCTAATTACAGTTGACAAATTCCTGTCAGAAATAGTCTTACAATGAAAGAAAAAATAATTTGAAACAATTTTATATTTTGTATTATAACATATTAATTATATGCGTAGATAAGAGTAGCTTTAAACAAGCCGTAAGCAAATATATTACGATTGAATCAAATTCATTGTTCCAATATTTTACAGCAAATGTGAAAGCATTGAGGTTTTATATCTCTCATCAATTATATCATTTCAAATAATAATGCGACCTCATTTACCACAATGTCGTCGTAGATTGTAGTTGATGGCTCGTATATTCGTTCATTCATATCCTTTATCACCTCCTCTTTGACAGCACGCCCCGAGACGCGGGTTATTCGAGACACAATGCTTATATGCATTAGAAACATCTTATTGTATCTGTCTACGTCTACAATTGATAAATGAGCTCTTTCCCCGTTCTTCACTCTTAATAGAGATTCAATAAGAGACCTACTCACTGTGAGCTGGCCTCTGTCGCTGATCGAGTGGTGATTCAATGATAATGGTATTTGCAGTATCCATGCTGTCTATTAATTTTGCATAATTAAGGATCCATACCGACGTCTATTCTTGCGTCTGGTGTATTACTAAACTCTGACAGAATATTTAAAATTGAGTGCAGTAATTGAGACTAGTGGGTTTCTATTTATATCTTTTATCTAGTTTATGATATCAGATATCATAGTCATTAAACCTGATGTCAATATTTGCAGACATTTAGTTATGAAATGTAGTTATAATAATAATATCCGACGTTATCGTAAATTTTAATCCTTATTTCCGTTCGAATGGAATTATTATCTTCCCTTTGTTATCGTAGTGATGATATTCGTTCTGAGAATAAATCATAGAGATGGCCGTCTACAGATCGTTTTAAAATGAAATGGATTTATAATGGTTGTTCGGTTCCTACGTCGTTGTGCATGGACTTCATACGAGTGCGTACCTATAATACGAATAACAAAAAGAAGCGTACCGTTATGGCCTCGTGTATGTAGAGTCTCAGTTACAGTTTGGGCAGTAGTTACAGAGTTCTCTGCTTTGACCGAGGAGCACGGGTCGTACCGTTAGTGTGCTTGACCATTCATATTGTATTGTTCTCGAATTGTATTCTCGTATCGTGTGCCACGAATGGAAATTGGCCACCTCCTGTATTTAGGTAAGGAGTGCTGTGACCCCAATATGTTTTTATTACATATTCATGATCGACCAACATCTGTTTTTCCGTGTTCGGTTAGTATGTCATATTAATTCGTAAACTAAAGACGACGAAAATAACACGTGTGTTATAACGGAAATTCTTTAATGTATTAAGGATGTCTGTAGGATTACTATACAGGGTGTTTGGTAGAGGGACCGACATACCAAATGAGTGTGTTCGGGGGCCCACTTGGAGAATACAAGTTGGCCAAAAAAAATCCCAGACCCCCCCATTTTTTTTTAACTTTTTTTGTGAATTTTTCCTTTTTCTCCTAAATCGTACCTATTTACCACCATAACATTTGTAAAATCTGTTTTAGACAGGATGTTTTTAGTTGAGTTTGGTCTTATACACCTTCAGGCCAAGCAAAGCAAAACTTGTACGATTTCGGAGAAAAAGGGAAAATTCACAAAAAAAAGTTTTAAAAAATTGGGGGGTCTGGGATTTTTTTTGGCCAACTTGTATTCTCCAAGTGGGCCCCCGAACATGCTCATTTGGTATGTCGGTCCCTCTACCAAACACCCTATATAACATTCGTACAACTCACAATTAGCTACGTACTTAATATTGTTTCTATAATTTTTCTTTCACGCAATATTACAATATTAGTTCAGTAAACGTATACGTACACTATCAGGTTTAATGATATATAAATTACATATAAATGTACGCATATACATTTTAGAATTTATTACTCAGACTTAGAATTAATTAATTCTTTATTTGTCTATATACCTTATCGACCTAATTGGTATTACCAATCTTACGGTCTTATTTTTCATTGTTCTAAAGGCTTCTAAACTTTTAATATTGCTATGTTGCGAATTGTATACTTAAGAACGTGATAGTTTATAGATTTATAGGCTTCTAATAATTAATAGGCTATTTTAAGAGCAAAATAACTTTTTGCCCTTAAATTAATACCTATCTACCTAGATACTAGACCAGATTGAGATTATTGAAGCTAAATGAGAAGGAAATACATTTGTGCTCAACTCAATCGTAGACAAAGATCGCACACCAGGCCAAGTAGACGATATTTACAGCTCACTTCTTATGTATGACACACCCCTAGATAGATACACTAACAGCTTCTCGATACTGGCTTTACCGTATATTTAAATCTGATTTCATATATGTTTCAAACCTTTTCGAGGCTATTTCAATTGTCTCTCATTTGCTACGGCTCCTGTTGTTTTAGGTTTTCCTTTAATATCTCTGAACTTTCATTTTGACCGTATTACGTTTCAGCATTCATGTTTGGACAAGCAACAGTTTTATCATCATATGAAATAAGATACCATCTATAACAATGGAAAATTTATTCATTATTATACAATAAGCTTTCGTGCTTCGGAAGGCACATTCAATTGTTGGAATCGTTAAAAGCTGCAATCGTTAGGCTATGTTAAACATTTGTTATGTGGATATGTTGGGCTTCAACTAATCTAAAAATTTAGACTGTGTCCACTAGCCAAGCCACATTGGGTTCGTGGTGCATTATGGCCCAGAGTCCTCTCTTAGAGGAAGATCTGAGTGGGAACATCATGCCCTGATTAAGATTATGCTTAAACAATAAATACTATTTCTCGCCTTTACAACAGTAATCTTTGGTTTTAATATCACGATTATAGTACATTATGGTACAAGTTTGTAATGTTGGTGATTACCGCTGAGGTGCCATTGAGACCCGAGCCGTTAGGTGAGGGTTTTAAGAGGACCGAGGACGGTAATCATTTATACACACGTGTATCATACGACGTTTTTCAACACACTTGTATAGGAAATAGTACATAAAATACATTTTATTTTAAAAAATCTCAATGGCGGGAAAAGTTAATCAGTTTTCCTATGCGCGTCTAACAATGGCAATCGGCCATAGAATAAAAGAATAAGGTATCTTTTGTTATTGGCTTTTCGCGGATAGCGTTTCACGTACAAAATGGTGAATTTTAAGTTTTCTTGTTCAGTTACAGAGAAAACAAAAGTTATATTTGAGTAAAAGTTGTATTTATTAAACACGTACAATTTGAAAATATCTATATAAATACGAAGTTGCATGAAATGAGCAAGCAATAGGTACATTAATGAAAACAATCTTTTTGTATCCAAACTTTTTAAAGAACAGAGTAACTCGACCAATAAAATTTAAAAAAAAACTTTTCTCACTTGTGAATACCAATGAAAAAGTCGCAGTTTGATTACAAATATGTGCCTAATTGCGGTGCAGTTAGAGCCACTTTATGAGCAAGTGTGTTGAAAAAAGCATTTCTGTTATTGTGCACTAGCAGCTTCATCCGCGCGGAAAACGACTTCAAAACAAAGTTTGTATGCGGCGGAACTGGCTTATTATCCCAAAATAAAAGTAACCTAAGTTGCTCCTTATATAATATAAGTCCTGGCAAAATCGGTTCAGCTGTTTCGGGAATTAGCCGAAACAAACAAACAGACAGTCAAGCAAAAGCTTCAAAATTTGTTTTTATATTTGTTATAAGTATGTATATCCTACTAATATTATTAACGCGAAATTTTGTACGTATGGTATAAACGTTTGTTACTTTTTCACGTACAAACGACTTCATGGATTTTTATGAAATTTGGTATGTAGATAGACTGAAATAAAATATAGAATATTTTTCATTAACATCATCATCATCCAACACCACGCAGGTATAACCGCTAGGCGCAACTAGTACCTCATATGTATATTGTGAAATCCTCTAATTTTGACATTAAAGTAACTTTTATTTTTTTTATATTTTGTATAGATACCACCAAATACAACGTTTATCAATAGTATTTTACATAACACCTTTTTCAACATTTAAAAATCACACAAACTTAGTATTTCAATTGTTTTGCAAGAAATCTCAATTAATTAAGAGTTACTCGTACTTTAGTGCATTCATTGTATGCTATTAATTTCTCTTTTAAAGTTAGAAAATGAAACTGAACCAATTTAATGTATAAAGACATGATAAATTAACTGGCTGCACTCATTTCAATGCTTCGTCGGCCATAACAATTTGTTGCATTAGAATGTTAACTAAGTGCTTCAGTAAACTTACGTGTTATAAGAACCTAACAGAAAAATCTAGTTTTGTGCCTTAGGTAAAAAGGGATAGTATAAAATTTGCTCTCGTAATCGTTGTCATTCTACAAATAATATTTGGCATGATATATTTGCATTACAATCCGGGTTTATGGTTAATTGTGTAGATGTGGTAGGTACTACCTTTTTTGTAAATAGTAGCTGCTACCCGTGTTTTCTCCCGCGTGTTGATGGATGATGATGATGATGATGAAAAGTATTATATGTCCTTCCACAAGATATGACAAAGCCTAAAACACAAAAATCATAAAATTAAACGGCTAGCTGCGCCCTAGATCACCTGCGTAGTGATGGATGATGATGATGAAAATTATCCTATGTCCTTCCCCAAGATATGATGATAGATTTACAAATAAAAAAATTACAAATCTAAAAAAATATAAAAAATGGTCCAGCCGCTTTTAAATTAGAAATGATGTAACTAACACGACTTTGTTATATATTGTTATATATATATAGATTTGCTTGGTACCTACCTACCTATACGTACTATATAATATTAAAGGTTTTTTGGAAGAATTCGATTTAAGCGATAAGACCGCCTTTTGTACTACTTTACTTTTGTTATTTTATGTGTTCATTTTTATATTTCATGTTTTCCGTAGTGTACAAATAAAGAGTTTTCTATCTATCTATCTATCTAATATATACCATAATATAAATGTATAAAAGTTATTATAACGAACATTCTTTTTGATCTTGTTAGTAAAAAATTTAAATATAAAATAAAAAATACCGCATTTGCATTGCAATTACTAACTATAATTATTATTAATATTGAACCACTTTTACTCTTGCTTTTCCTTCGTCGTGTTGAATTCACTTAATCTTTAAGCCATTTTGAATCACAAACAGTTTAAGACGCGGTCCAACCCCAATTTTAAAATAATTTACGATGCTTTACGTAAGGTTGAAAATAGCATGTTATATTGGACGATGTCATGCGAAAATGCATTAATTTTGTACGTTTTCTTAATATATTTCGATATATACTAACACAATTGAAAAAACTGCTGGTTACTAATTTAGTACTATATGTTGGTTATGTACTACCTAATAAAAAATATAGTGTTATCGCTGAAAATTCTGAGAGTTTGGACGTAAAAGTTTATTTTTATGGACCTACTTAGGATTTTTTTCTGCTGAGAGCGAGTAATATTTAGGAATTACGTTCGGTTATTACTCTTTGTCTGTTCCTTTTCTAACCTAAGTATTTTTTTCATACAATATTATCCATCTGTTTCGTTACACTAGATGTTTAAAGATTCTGCTTTTTACTATTATCAGGGTACGATCGCGCCTTAAACCCATACTATTTCCTTACATACAGAAGACAGAAGCCGGCGAACGGAAATTGAATGGCGTTACGCCGCTAGCTGAATGACATAATTACGTAGCTTATCTATAGTAATTCGTAACAGAGTATGCCCTAAAGCGACGGCCAAGGCCGCTGACAATGACCGCTGGACCAACAGTCTCATTAATAAAGATTTAACATTCAGTGCTCGCTATTACATGAACCGGTCCTTCAAGGGCTAACGTATCTATCACGGGAATTATCACAATAATAACCGATCTGAATACACTTAGATTATAGTTTTGACGAGTTTTGTTGAAATTTGTGTACGTTATTAAAATTTTACCTGGAACGATTAACATTGAACATGGTACACCTATGACATACTTTTGTGAAATATAACGTTTGAAGAAATATCTAGAGATTAATTATTTATTTACGTAGTTGAAAAAAAAACGTCCAGATGTTATAAATCGAAATAAAATTGTTAAATATAAAACCCAAACACCTGTAGACATGACATGTGTATAAAGTGCATTATGTGGCCACAGTTAAAATCAATTGTTAACCTAAAGTAAATATCAAATAATAATAAATCGTAAATAAAATTATTTCAATAATAGTTTTCTAAATTACCCATTTATAGTAAATTACTAAGATATTGATATCCTAATAAAATTTATCAGATATTACATCAGATATTATTTATTTCTTAGCTTGATTTTATTATGATCATTAGATCTCTATCCATTTATGATTAGCTCCAAGAGACATCCTTAACTCCGGAACTGCGGCAGACGTTCCTAAATGTCAAATTGGTTTTTTATCGTCTTCGATGCAAAGGAGGTACATTAATGGAATCGGATAACGCATTTACGTGAACTGCACCGCAGGCAACTGATTTATCGGAAATTAAAATGTCTGTGGCTTAGCCTGTTAATGTTAAGTATCATCTATCTATATCTATATCTACGAGTTTACGGTTAATTTTATATTTTCCTTATGACAGTAGGTTTTAGAAATCAAACAGTATTTCCTTCCGTGTACCGTGTAGAAGAAACTTATGTGGTAATAACACATTATTCTGCTATTAAGACGCGGTCAAACCACAATTTTAAAATAATTTACGATGCTTCACGTAAGGTTGAAATAGCTTGTTATATTGGACAATATAATGCGTTGATTTTGTACGTTTTCTTTATGTTTCTCGATATATACTAACACAATTCAAAAAACTGCTGGTTATTACTTTAGTACTTAATAACTTAGACTTTGGCTATGTATTACCTAAAAAAAAATTGTGTTATCGCTGAAAATTCTGAGAGTTTGGACGTAATAGTTTATTTTTTGTGGACCTATTCAGGATTTTTTTCTGCAGAAAGAGAGTTACGAGTATATTTATAAATTCTATTCGGTTATTACTCTTTTCCTATTCCTTTTCTAACCCTAGTATATTTTTTATAATATATTATCGATCTGTTTCGTTACACTAGGTGTTAAAAATTCTGCTTTTTACTATTATCGGCATACGAGCGCGCGTTAACCATACATGTCGCAATTCCTAGAAAGTGGTATGATTTCCGAGAAATCTATTGTATTATTGTCCAAATATGGAGACTGGCGAGTCTAAGGGTTAATACAATTATATTATGTTAGCTTACGTTATAATACTTGTCATAAAAGCATACCTACTAGTGCTTGAATAGAGACTGGTTTTCAACAACTGCATGACAAAGTTAGACGCTTAGGATTTATTTCAGTGGGCCTAGTACAAAAAAATGGCGTTAGTGTAACGTATCGTAGACGTTCACAAAACAAACTATCATTTATCTAGTACAACTGGCACCACCAACAGATAACTCATAAGCCGTAGCACAAACACTTTGCGAAAAAATATTCGTAAGCGTCGACGCGTCACGCTTGCGCCTACAAACTATGAGATATCTTTGTACAGTTGCCCTAGATAAATTACAGTTTGTACTGTTTCACGTGAACGACACATTACTTACCCTAACACTTAGGAAGTTATTCGTGCTAGTCCCACTGTACGTCAACGATACGATTACGTTACACATGCGCATATTTTAGTACTAGGTCTAGTCTTGAGGAGGTAGCCAGAAGGAACAAAGAAATGCTCAAGTTGATGTTTATTACCTTTACCTAAATCTACCCTACCTCAGTAGGGTTAACTGGAGGTCATCTGATCAGCGGTCAAATCTCACTTTTCCTGAGCTACCTTTGATAATAACGTTAATGTTTAACATTTACACTCACAACCCCGGGCTATGATTTCCGCGCTGAAGCACACACATTGAGGAATCACAAAAAAATCCAAGCTGCAGGAATAAAAATTCTGTTTATAATACGAACATTAGCCCTAGCCAGGGAGCCAACTTGGAACTTCACAGGGTCACTCAAGGTCGCCAACCAGTTAGCGAATATTTCAATGGACCGTCGGGGAATAGTACGGTTAGTATACTATGTCAGCACATAGCGATTTAGACATCAATTATAAACTGAAAATATGAAAGGCAAGCTAAAGGTAAGTTTTAGAAATGTAAAACGTGTTTAAGGTTGTACGCAAACCATTGAGTAAACAAGCAATAAGTAGCAACAAAAAAAAAACAAAATAGGTATGGTTTCGCGTACATAGCCGTTACAAATCGGCATTTTCTAAGTAAACACATGCCGTGTGCTAGTGTAAATTTCAGCGATATATAATATTAGGACATGGAATTCAGTGAATTCATCAGTGAATAATCACTTATGTGTTCTCAGTATACTAATACTTTAAGTCATGTCAACATTGCTTGTACTAATAGCTGAATGTAAAAATCAAAGCAAGCAATTTTAACATACAATTATAAACATTATTTTTTACATGTGAATACCAGTAGTCACCATAAACCATTAGCAATCGTATTTAAAATACAAGGATAACTTATAATTTATTTACTAAATTAATACTAAGCCACCAACCATCAGCCGAAAGAAGTCTACTGCTGATCATTGGCACCCGTTCTAGATGTAGGCCTCCCGCTATGACATGATTGGTTAATAATAAGTAAGTAACAATGTAGATGCAGTATTGCAGTGTTCAAAGATCGATTCACTATCAAAATGGTAATAATTATAATTAAATAGGAATAAATTAAAAGTCATAACAATTACAATTGCAAATTGCAGAAAAATTCATGGTCAGTATAGTACCAAAAAATATTTATATTTTGTTTAAATAAGAAGTGTGATAAGTGTTAAACAGATTCATCATCGCTCACTAGATGGCGTTAGTAAAATTTATTGATTCAGGCGTTACTTTGCGGAAATCCATTATCAAAAAACGATATTAAAAAATATTTAGTGACACTTCCGCTGAAAAGAAAACAATGATTTTGGCCTATTTGGGGGGCGTGCACCACCCTCCCTCCCGCATAAAATGCTAATAGGAAGAATACAAAATAAAAAACACAAGAAACCCCAAATAAACCAAAACCGATTCGACACGTGTTTCGCCTCTACACGAGGCATCCTCAGGAGATGTTGACTCGTCGAGCGCTAGACCGACAGACTGTCGGTCGAAACACGTGTCGAATCGGTTTTGGTTTATTTGGGGTTTCTTGTGTTTTTTATTTTGTATTCTTCCTATTAGCATTTTATGCGGGAGGGAGGGTGGTGCACGCCCCCCAAATAGGCCAAAATCATTGTTTTCTTTTCAGCGGAAGTGTCACTAAATATTTTTTAATATCGTTTTTTGGCGTTAATAAAAGTTGGATATAATATACATTTAAGAGTTCATGAATATTTATCTTGTGGAAGTGTAAAGTTTATATGTACTGAATCTATTTTTTCTTGATCAAAATTTGCCCAATTTAGCAAAAGATACTTTTTACGCTTTTGCTCATAGAACTTTTCCATATAATATAAGTTTGTTTGTCTGTCATAAGCAAAAGTGTTGGTTTCAATGTAAAATAATACCTAAGAACGTCAAACATATTCTCCTGGTAGTCCTAATCCATCATAATATAATAAATACATAATGAAGACTTTCTCATTATATCCGAGTTCATGAAAACTATTTTAATTAAATCAGATTAATATCATGTCTAATTTAGTCATCCTGAAAAATTTAATAAAATGTATGCAGTTTTTCAGTTACTGGAGAATTAAAGAAATGTGACAGCTGGCTATAACCAAAGTATAATAACTATATATACAATTTACTAGACTGCTTTAACACAATGAGTCATATAAATGTATTATATTATATCATGCGCGTGTCTTCTCTGTTAGACCATGTCATCGATGTAATCACTGATCATTCAATTCAACACCATCTTGAATACCCGCCTAATGAATTGACCAGTTCCTTTCAATATAATAAAGATAGATAGATGCTATGTAAGGTGAACCTGTTAAACATGTGTTCCGTTATACAATCTTTGCTACGGTGAATCTACTACGAGAGTTCCGTAAAATGACCGATGTTAGTCACATTACGATAATTAACAACGGAAAACCACAAAAAAAACAAAATCCACAGAAATATTACTGAATTTTGGCCGTTAATAATTTTAATAGAGAATAAAAAAATATGACACTTACATTGAAATAGTTCATGTAATATGAACTATTGAATGTAAGTCTGAGAACAAAGACAAGTAGAAATAAGACATACAAACCCTTAAAAGAAAACCAACGTTATTTGAGTGATAGAAAAAAGATACCGATATGTAATGCTGCTGAGGTTAGATACATATCTAGACTAATCTTATAAAGAGGATTTTATTTTTTATTTTTGTGTGTGTGTGTGTGTATATATTTGTAATGAATAAACTCAAAAACTACAATGCCGATTTCAAAAATACTTTCGCCATTTGGAAGCTCAGCCACCCTGAGTAACATAGGCTATATTTGATTCATCATCATCATCATCCATCACCACGCAGGTGAAATTGCTGAGCGCAGCTAGTTATTTATATTTATATAGTAGGTATTTAAACAACCGCCTGGCAAGCTAGTTTTTTCGTTTACTTTGGATGATCTCTACCAACATCCAGATTCAGAACACCATGATAACTAAATTTTACAACAATTTAGTTTCTTATCAACAAATGTGTATTTTTGTGATATATGTATGAGTACTTTATAAATGCAACATAAAATACTGAACTTCATGAAAATAGTTATTATCTTAATAAGAAACCGACCATACTTAATTGTTTCCCAATCAAGTCGATTCCGTTTAGTACGGAAAACGTATGAATCGAGTGGTCATCGAAAACTTATGAAGTAGAAGCCATTTTCAAATATCAGCCTTGATTGATACGTTTTTGATAACTAACGGAATCGACTCAATGTTTTTTTTACTGCGATATTTTTAATATTATTGGTGTAATTTTTAAGTCCCTCTGGACCTCTGGACTCTGGACTGTAGGCATAAAACTCTCATTAGTCACTAGATGTTTCCATTTAACTACTCTAAAGATACACAATAACAGACTCGAGTCTCCAAAACAGTTTGATGCTAAAATACAGTCGTTATTACACCCACCACTACTAAACTTGATTGGATTAGAATCCCCGGCCATTGACTTGTTTTGACTCCCAAACGAAATAGTCGTTCCGCTAGGTCTACCGATCTACCGACATTTTTTATCCAACGTTCCATTTATTATAACTTGTTTCTTTGCTAGTAGAATTAATTGGCTGCATATTGGTGAACTTTATTTCTCTTTCGAAAGCGAGTTTGCCTTTTGTAGTTGTATAAAACTTGCAACTTATTGTTCAATCTATTGTTTATGACTATTATGCTATGATGGTTTACAAATGTTGTAAAGTTATTTCCGATTGGGTAATAGTCGTAATATGGTCCTATCATATTTTACAAGTTAAACATGAATGGATATGCTTCTAAAACGTTTAATGAATTTATTTTGACGTTATTTCAAATATTCTTATTGCTTTAGTGATGTTTTTGTTTCGAGAATTTAATGTTACCATGTTGTACCAATGTTTAAAAATGTTTCATGATGGCATATTCAATCCAATGTATCCTCACTGTTTTGCTGGGACATAGCCATTCTCCTAGAAATACCTATTATATGAATCTACCACACTAGTCCAGTGCGGTTCAAACGGATAGGGTAGCTCTGATGAGTTCAAGTCACCTGGGACCAAAATTCCGGGACAAAATGTTCTTGGTAGAAACAATCTTCGTTCTAAAATTAACTTAAATCCTTTGAACCGTCACGTATTCTAGTGGGGATAAAAATGTACAATATAATCCACACATATAGTGTTATATTTGTACCCGTTTTAAGGGAAACCGTTGATAGATTGGATATGGAATGCGTGCGGTGGTGTCAAAAATGTATCTCCCTGTATACTGATATCTTGTGAGATTCACATAAGTTTCTGATTATACTGCATCCTTTAAAATATTTATATCAACATCAAACTACCTGTTTATATTATCTAGTTTCCCAACACCAGCCAATTGAGTATTTGCAACAGTGTACCGGCGGGATGTTTTCATTGAAGTTAAATTATGATGAATGCATTCATTGTGGTGTGTGCACTTATGACATTCGACCTTTTGTTCGGCAAAATTATTATGTTGCGTAATGGCACCATTGTTGCCATATAATGGTGCTGATAGTGATTACTGATTCCTGAAAATTGGTGCTACATTGTTTGTTATTGAAACACTGTTTGACCCACTGTTACTATTTTGTTTTATAAATAGTTAATACCAGTGTTACATCAACTACATTACTACATACATCATAAAATGTTCACATAATAATATAAGTAGTGTCCACGTACATTTTTGTTAAAATGTCATTTGGATGAATTGAATATACATTTCTATTTGAAGTTATTATTGTGTTGTCAAATATTAAATATTAATAAAAGGTGAGAAAATTAGGATTATATATTTTATTGCCTATTTCACAATGCTACTTGATGATTGAAGTTGCACCACTCTACTTATGTCTAGTATGGCTGGCTTTCAAAGATAGCCAGCATTGAGCTGTTAGAATACAACATTATAGTTGCTTAGCAAAATTCTTTGAATATTAAGGATGATAGGTCCGGTTCACCCCACATTACCTTCCCGTTGTAGATGGTATCCACAAAGGATTCCCCGGAAAACGATAAAAAAAAGACGTGCCGTATTAAAAAAAGAATAATTACCATCACGAAAAGCTCTTGTCTGAGCTAAGAATTCAAGCGGGCGAGGTCTAAGTTGACAGCCGACCCTTATTACTCCTTGTAAGTTTGCTTAATTGTTAAGAAATAATTATTTACATTTCACACTACCTATGAAGCGAATGTATTATCAACTATTTAACGTTATAGCAATAAACGTGTTTGTATGTTGGCCTTTGAACTTGCCCTTGGAATCATTTATAGCCATGGTTCAGCTTTCTATTAGTGGTTTAAACGGTGAAACTTAGAGATTTCTCTGTTTCTTCGAGTCAACAAAATAATTTTATATCCATACCTGTATAGGTACAATCAGCCTGTAGCAGTCCACTGCTGAACATATGCCTCTCCAATTGCACGCCACTTAGGTCTATCTTGGGCTTCTCGCATCCAGTTTTTGCGCAAATCGTCACTCCACTGTAGCAGTGGACTGCTACAGGCTGATGATGATGATGATGATAGGTACAATGATTTCGTATTTTCTTTTTAATTTTAATAAATCCTCACTTTTAGACTAATACTAAATGCGAAAGTGACTCTCTCTCTGACTGTCCCTCTGTTTGTTGCCTTTTCACAACTAAACAGTTCTGATATTAATTTATCAAATGAAGTAAATTATTAGAACTGGACTAGAACAGCGTACTTTTCACCACCCTGGTAAAATCGTTGGTTACAGCTTGTTTATGATAAATTCGAACGGCTTTCTGTAAGACACGTTAATCTGGAAGGAGTGGAGAATGAAGCAGATCATGTACTTGACGTCGAAATACCTATATTTAACTTTAAATAATGCGTATTAACTGTCTATCTTTCCTACATGTTATAAAAAAAGGACATTAGGTATATTTAGTGACGTTAAGAAGAAAATGAAAAACGGATATAGTTTTGCTTTTTTAAATTTTGTACTTACATCGATTGATGATTATAAATTAATTCTAGTCGATGCAAATGTATGATACATACAGACAAGAATATACATAGTATATAGATAACAATCCGAATTGTAAAATAAATTAGTATCTGCTTATTAATCTATATTAATATCTATATTTTAAGCGCATTTAATAAAGGTGTAATATTTTTTATCCCGTCCATGTAGTTTTACTCTCTAAAACTGCAAAAAATGGTTTCACAAAGCATGTGTTAGTGCTTTAAAATTCATATAACAACAACTAAATTGTTTATATTGTACTGTTATCTAATTACATTACCTGTCTCAAAAAAGCCTACATCTAAGTATAATTCTTAACTATCTTTGACAGAGGTGTGTCTACTGCTGTAAGGTATGACTCGTACCTTCCCGCAGGCAGTTTCGAAATCTTGTAACTTGTAAACCTTATCAAGAACCTAGTAATCTGTTGTTTCTTTGAAAAGTTTTAAACAGTTCGTAAAGCAAAGTTTAAACTACGGCAGGCATTCCTTTCGACTGAAGATGTTCAATCAATCATTGTCAATCGTCAACTAACGGGCAGAGTATTTAAATGCCTATCGCGGCTTTGGTGATCAGAAATAGAAACTACGAAAGCAAAATTAAATCAGCTCATCCGTCAGTAACCAATTTTGAAGTGAGTCAGAACTGTGATGTGGATTTGAGTTCCGCGAGAGCAAATAATGTTCTCTCTCTATTTATAAAGGGTTGCATTCGTAGTCGTGCTTTGAAAATCACTAATAAGTTGTTCAATCTCCGATTTCAGAAATGGACAAGACGGCATTCCTTCAGCTGTATCAGGAACCAGACACAATCAAAAAAATCTATTGTTATCCTAGTTAACGACAGCTGACGGCTATTTTAGTATTTTATTCAAAAGTAAATGTCATGAAAGTTTATTAAGGGGCAAGATGGGAACAGGCACATCAAACCAATATACCAATGTCTGCTCTGGTGTTTAAGTATTCAAACGTTCCGAATCTCCAACAAATCCCCAACGACTGTTATCGTAAGATTACTACCGCATCTGATAGCACAACGTGTCTTCAGAATCATGGGAACTCTCTGTCAAGGATCACCCATCCAAGTAGTAAATGCGGTGAAAAAAATTGTTGCAAGCGACTTATCAAGCTCCGCGATAAACTAATGACTAATATGTGTAAGGGACTACAAAAAGTTATTTACATTTATTTATATCATAATCTTATAGATTGCGACGAGAAGTATAAATCATTCGCCTGATAGTAAAGTTTCATCCAGATCTTTGGAAAGATTATATGAGTTAAACTATTATACTACTACTATAACCGGCAAAACACTCACGTTAGGGATTGAATACATCGACCCGGGTTTTGAGCTAGAATCTGTCATGAATGGGTGTCGGCGTCTGCACACTCGCCCTGAAGATGAGCATCAGACATGCTCAAAATCCGTGTTGATGTATTCGTTTCCTAACATGAGTGTTTTCCCGGTTAATAGTAATAGCTTAACTCTTATATACTTCTCAACGATCTGGATGAAACTTTACTATCAGGTAGTATAGTTTAATAAGTATGTCTCCAAATGCACGAGAATTTCACCACAAAAACTACTTATATGTTACTAGCGGTTACACCGCGTGGCATAGCTAGTGTTGATCATCATCAACACCTTGTTATTTCACGCATGATGAAAAGTATCCTAAGTAATAATCCAGCGCCTCATCTACCTCCATACTAAATTTCATCAGAATTGTTTCAGCCATTTGAGCGTGAAGAAATAACAAATATACAAATCTCTGCCCAAGTCTGTTGATTTTTCTTTCGAATTTGAAGAAGCACCAATGTTTTATTTCGCTTGGATAAAGATCGAATCATCTAAGCACGTTGTGGCTACTCTCAAACCAGTTTCATACTACGGAACCTTTCGCTTCTAACCGGGAAGCGGCCTCAGTAACCTTTCCGCATACGGACGCTGATGTCAGTGCACGATCATCTCGCTTGATTCACGCTTTTGAATTTGTTATAGGTTGTCGAGCCTTTAGATCTTGATTGAATATTTGTTGTGTATTAAGCTTTATAATTTATCTGAATGATCTCATACACATAATGAAAGAGTGTAAATTATCCATACTTAATGAATCACTGGGCGGCTGATTCCGAGAATTATTGTATAGGTATCTTCTGACTGATCAGGGAAAATGCAAGAAATGGATGGATGAATTGCACAGGCATGTGAAAATATTAGTGTATTAAAAGCATTTTATAGTAATAAGTGCTCTTTGAGGTCGTCGCACTTAACCTAAACCTTGAGGTGAGGAAACCAGGACCATGGTAGTAGCTTAAAACCAGGATAATACGTGGCGTAGGCATGTGATAGATTCAAATGCCTACTCTGGCCTTCGTATGTAGGATACTTATACGAGTTGAGTAGCTAAGTACTCATCTCCATCCGGTGAGGCTGTAAATGCCGGTAGAGGCAAACAGCGTTAGCCTGTTCGAAAAACAAAGCAATCGTAGCTATGATTTGTTATCATAAACATATTTAATTTTAACAAATCATGCGTTCTTAGCTACTTACAGATACAACTATTTATTAATATATGCCCATATTCATATATACAACCTATTTCATTGTGACCAGAAAATGTTATAGTAAAGGTTAAACAGTAAGACTAAACAATATCATCGTCAAATTTACCAAAACAACCTTATACGAGTAAGTGCTTGAAAATCTCTTTGTAGTATTATAATGGTATAATTTTTTGTTTTTGGTTAGCTTGATTACATTTATTTTATTTTTGACTTATGATTCCTTATTTCTAACTTAACTTAATCCTTAAAATAAATATCTGGCAACTTTAAGGACACTTGCGCCCTTTTAATGACACACGCTAAACAAAATTTACACTTCATCCTTGTCTTATAACTGGCTGTAAACGGTTAATTTGTATTGTGTGCATTAAGTTGTAAATATGTTTAGAGCTAACTTTTAAGTAGATATATGTCGTACAAGATACAAATAGCAAACATGACAAAACGCTTGGCCAAGTAAATACAGCGTAATCTCTGTATTTCGGTCACAAAACTCTATTCGTAATGTTTTTCCCGCATTTGTATTCTGACACTTTCCGTCTCTCGGCGATCGGTCTTGCAAAATCCCCCGCCACTTTCACCATAACCTTCGACCTTTGGCAGTACACTTGGGATCCTCTCCTCGATCGATCGGTTCCAACCACTCATGCGGTTTACCGTTAGTGTGCACCTAACTTTATGTTTAGTCATCCATTGTAATGATTTCAAGGTGTTAAGTTGGAGATATTGTTTGATTTTTGGCAGAGTTGTCGTTAAAATTTATAATACATACTGAATGACTGAAATGATGAATGACTTGTTGAATTGAAGTTATAATTAAATCACAATAGAGCTTTGTATGACTTTTGTGACAGCCACATCATAGATCATACAGAACAACCGTTTTATCTGTTCTAAATTTTACTCAACTTAATTTGCTTGTGATCAAGGCGCTTATAACTGTAACGATAAAGGTACAGAAATTCAAATCAAATAAAAATTACAGTAAGAAAAATATTTACTAATCTTAACACTTGTGTAAATATCCGTGATATAGTATAAACATATTTTTTTTCAGTTGCCTTTAGACTTACTTAAATAATAAATATTATGCAATACATAATAAGAATTAAATCTGTTTTACAAAATTCGTTTGCAAAAGGCAGAAACCACACATTTTACTGGTTTATGATCTTGGCACCTCTCTAGCGTCGTTTTCTTTCATCACATCCTCGTCACCTTGGTATACTCTGGAGTTTGAGTTGGCTATCATTCGAAAAAAGGTTATAATAATAAAGTATCCCAGATAAAGTACCTAAAATAAACTAAAAGATGACTAGCGGAACAACTACGGAAATAATTAGCACGTACAACCCTTAGACTCCCTATGGGTCATATTTGGGCAATCACGTAATATAATTCCAAGAAAACATACTATTATTCCAAGGAATGCTACACAGTAGTTAGGCTTGGCTACGCAGCTCTAGCCAAATCATATGGTATCATGATATCAGGTCATAATAGGGGTGGCGATTAGTGCAGCTTACGGCTGCACTAATGGTCATTGCTTCTTGATTCCGTCTTCGCTTTCCATCAGGCGAGAGGGAGTCACTTAGATAAACCATTATATAAATAAATGTAGGGATCGATCCCAAGGCCGCCTGAATGTCGATGGACTTTCATTATTCCAAACTATCATTAAACATATTACACTAGCGACTGCCCGCGACTTCGTTCGCGTAGTAGTCTCGGTCTTCGGCGTCGCCATAACCTCCCATCTTTCTTGTTGTTTTTTTCATAAGAATCTTGTCCCGATAATAATTAACACAACAAAAAAGAATTAGCGAGATTGTTCCATCCGTTCTCAAGTTATAGCGTGGCCAGGAGAAATAGGGGTTCATTTTCTACCGACTTCCAAAAAAGGAGGAGGTACTCAATTCAACTGTATTTTTTTATGTTTGTTACGTCATAACTTTCGACCGGGTGAACCGATTGTCAAAATGTTTTTTGTTTGAACGCTGGTGCTTCCCGTGTGGTACTATTTAATTTAAATTTCATCAAATTCGGTCCAGTAGTTTTTGAGTTTCACTCCAATAACTGAATTTTACCTAAGTAATAGAATGGAAGTCTGTATTAAATTTTTCAAATTGCACTCGTTATATATATACATAATAAAGGTACCTAATTGAGTAACACGAGTACTAAAACTCTTTAAAATATTTTATACTTTTAGGAAGGTACTGAATTAATTTTAAAGACACGACCTTGAAGTAGTAGTAGTAAAGTCTGCCATCATCCATTTATTATTTAATTTTGTAATGTCTATGTAATTATACCATCGCACTCAGTGATTACATCCTAAAAGGCTTTGAATTACGAATGGCACATTCCAAATTATATATTCACTCCGTATTTTGAGAAAGTTGGGTGCTTTGAATGAAATTATATTACAGTCATTAAAATTTGCACTAACGAAGGGCTGGATGACCCAATTTCTGTTTTGCGTTAATTTTCAGTGTCTTGAATTTATTAAAAAATATTTATGTATTTACTGTCACCCACGTCCGTAGCGTGAGCCAAATGAGAAGTCTTGATTAAATCCTGGGTGGAACCACTTAAGAGATATACGATATATGATTCTTTTGGAAAAGTCCACCTTTTGTATCTACTACCGCAGTGCAAGATATTTTGCATGAAAGCTAGTATGACAGCACACTGTATTAGAGTCGAAGGACATTGTAGCATGTGAAATTAATGGTAGAATGGACTCAATATCTTGATGACGTGATGACGAGCGCAATTCATTGGCGCACGGAGGTTTTATAATTGAAAACAACATACTGTATTGACACACAAGGATGTCGTCAAAGCTGGCCAAAGTATATGACAATAACTCACTACTCTTACACTTAGAGTTGGTAGGTAACCAACACATGGACGATCCTAGCCTACCTCTTTTACTTCATTTCCCGTCATTATCATATGTATTATATTCTTTATATAGGCTAGACTTAAGGGAACTCTAAACCTGAACTTTCTCGATAACCTCTTCAATTTGGTCAAAAGTATGTTCCAGCGTTCAATTGCCCGATTCATGCTTTGTAAATTCCTTATAGTCAACATAAAGTCATTACCCAAAATATCTTAAACAAACTTATACACTCGATTACTGCTAACTCATATTGCTTCCTTTTGTTTCAGGTCGGTATTAAAGTCTCGCACACACAGATCGAGTTACACACGTAAACAACTCTGGAAAGTAAGTTGACACTCACGGTGTTCCCGTTAACTCTATTATAACCAATCATCTTCGTGTTGCGTCTTTGTGGCACAGAATGAATATATGTACAGAATGGACATCCACCGCCTACGAGTAGTACCAGTAAGTACATACCGTATCACGCGCTGAGCGCTTACGAGTGTGATGGTAGGACCAACAAAGCTTGGTAAAATATTAAAATGTGAGTGTGCTAGACAACTGCTAATTCGTGAACTTACCTACTAAACGCATTAAATGCTTAGGGCTGTCACATGCACATAGCTCGACGCATATCAAAGGTGATACAATGGTTTCTTTTCTAAACCAGGACTTTACTATGCTGCTATTACTTAAATTTAATAGTGAAGTCGTGGCTGAGCAAGATAAAAAACTAATTACATCTCCAATACATTTAAAGTTATTAGAAATTGACTTATTATACAGTAAAAACAATTTAGTACCCCAAGCCCCACGTTAGCATTAATGTATTTTAATTTTACACTTGTTTCTATTACTATATTTCCTATTAAACTGGGCAGAAGCCATTAGTATACATACATCCTTACAGCATCAAAAGGAAACTTATGTCTACTCCTTACAATCTAAACATAAATTAGATACCACGCTTCTAACATCGAATAACACTCCCTGCAACAATACGTCGAAGTACCTCGACACAATCTGTGCGTAAATGGGCGAGCAACTCGAGTCATAAGTGAGGAACTTCGTATCTGTTATATCTGTGATCTGTGATTATATCGAATCGTCTTCATGTTGCGGCGTTGAGTTACACTTGTTTGAGAATGTGATTACAATTTTGTAATTACTGGCTTCAGTTAATTTGCTCTTGTGATTTTGGGCGCCTGAGTTCTCGATATAATAATATAGTTCTAGGTATGTACTATGTTCAAATTCAAATTCAAATTCAAAAATTATTTATTCAGTTTAGGCATCATAGACACTCTTATGAACGTCAACATTTTTAAATGTTTCTACCGCTGTCTTCGGAAAAGAACCACCGCCGAGAAGAAGCAGCAAGAAACTTGTGGGCCATTATTTTTTCAAGTCTTTGTACATTGAGGTTACATATGAGTAGTATTAAAATAACAAATTTATTCAATAGTTGGCTATTAGGCAGAAGTGGAAAGCTTCCAGGCATCTTTGTCTTCTAAGTAGTGACTCAATTTATAATAGGCTTTTTTCATTAGTATATTTTTGACACGTAACTTGAATTTCCCTTCAGTGAGCTCAGTAATGTCTTTCGGGATTTTATTATAGAAACGTACACAATTGCCTAAGAAGGACTTATTTTTAGTTTTCGTGAGTCTAAATTTAGATACAGCTATCCTATCCTTATTTCTAGTATTAATATTATGCATATCACTATTTATTCTAAACTTCTTTATATTTTTACGAACGTACATTATATTTTCTAGGATATACAAAGATGGAAGAGTTAATATATTAATTTCTTTGAACATTTGTCTTAAGGATTCGCGGGGACCCATTTCGTAGATGGCTCGAACTGCCCGCTTTTGCAATATAAAAACTGTCTCTATGTCCGCCGCTGACCCCCACAGCAGGATACCATATGACATTATGCTGTGGAAGTAAGCAAAGTAGACCAGTCGAGCAGTAGCTATATCTGTCAATTGCCTAATTTTATGAACCGCATATGCAGCTGAGCTCAGTCTTCCAGATAGTGCATCAATATGAGGACCCCATTGTAATTTAGAGTCTATGCTAATACCTAGAAAGACTATTGCCTTGTCCGTTTTCAATTTATTTCCGTCGAGTAATACGTTTGGCTCTATTAATGTCTTACATTAGGCATGGAAAATTTTAAACATTTCGTTTTCTTTGCGTTGAGAAGCAGGTTGTTTGCGGCGAACCAATTTGAAACAATAGTTAACGCGTTGTTGACTTGAACTAGTTCTCTATCTTTCCTATCTACTTTAAAAATCAGAGAAGTATCATCCGCAAAAAAGAACTATGTCAGCAAGGCCCTCAACCATATGTGGTAAGTCATTGATATATGCTAAGAATAAGAACGGACCCAAGATCGACCCCTGTGGAACCCCCATTCTGACCAAAGATCCAGAAGATGTCACGCCATTAATGCCAACTTATGTACATAAAACGTTCTTCTGAGATATTTTGCTTGTGTCAATGTGATTACATTTTGTAATTACTGGCTTCAGTTAGTTTTCTCTTGTGATTTTGGGCGCCTGCGTTCTCGATATCATAATATAGTTCTAGGTATGTACTATGTACATAAGACGTTCTTTTGAGATATTTTGCTTGTGTCAATGTGATTACAATTTTGTAATTACTGGCTTCAGTTAGTTCTCTCTTGTGATTTTGGGCGCCTGCGTTCTCGATATCATAATATAGTTCTAGGTATGTACTATGTCTATAAGACGTTCTTCTGAGATATTTTACTTGTGTCAATGTGATTACAATTTTGTAATTACTGGCTTCAGTTAGTTTTCTATTGTGATTTTGGGCGCCTGCGTTCTCAATATCATAATATAGTTCTAGGTATTTACTATGTACATAAGACGTTCTTCTGAGACATTTTGCTTGTGACTTGATGAATAAGATTGGCTATAACTAATTACTGAATGATTTTCATGAGTTGTATATAAAGGCTACCCGTAGTGAGTGGATAATCCTCCAGGTACTTGTGAACGGGGGCAATATCGATCAGAGAAATATATATTAAAAAAAATTGTTAAAAATATTTCATTGCAATTTGGTTCAAATACTTGTTTCCGAATGTCCCGTCCGAATCAGCAAGCCCCCAGTTCATTCATAAATATTTTGTTATAGCGTAAACCTGATGCGGACAGATTAATAGCCATGCAGAGTTTAGTAATTTCTGATAGAAGTATCATAGTGTTGTACGATTTTAGAATCCTCTTGAAATGTGGCATGTTTTTAAAATAATATAAACTCATATTTTTTTGTATATAATATATTTATATGTATACTTATTTTGATACGGACTGTATATGAAGTAATTCATAGAAACATCGCTTACTAAACAGATTTGTACAGGTAATTTTAAGAAAGTTAAATTAAACCCAAAAAAATATTGCAGGCACTCTTTAAATGGGCTGTTACGGCCAGCGTTTTGCCTTTTTTTTCTAGTGATAATTGGTGTGACACAGATTACAGACACCTTATAGCGTGCGTAAATATGAACGTAATTTCAAAGCAGTTTCCTGCAATATTTGTTATAAATCCCCCAAAGCTGTAAAGCAAAATACCCACACATTAAGTAACATACAGTTATGTTATTGTTATGTTAATGTAACAAATCAGTACCTTCGTAGGCGAACAACTTCTGATAGATGTTGACCAACAAATGGGTTCAGGCTACGTTTCATTCCAACTCATCTCTGATACGCCATATTTTTATTTTCAATGCCGTAATAAAACATGAATAATGTAAACGCGATGAGAGATAAATAATGAATTATGTATCGCTACGCGGTTGTTTTCGGTGATATTGAAATTTATGCGATGTCGTTAATAAAATGCCTTTTGTTGCTATAAAACAAATTAATTTAAATAACGTCCAATGTTCACATCAAATGACAATAGAAGTTAGTAGGGAGCAAATAAGTCAATGTGTACGATTACAATCTATTTTTAACCGACTTCAAAAAAAGGAGGACGATTCTCTATTAGAACGTATATTTTTGTACGTGTGTTCGCCGATAACTTCCAAGCAAAAAAAGGATTGATCAAAATCGGTCGTGTAACGGAGGTGTAGTACTTTAGTATACTTCTGAGGTGATCCCATATAAATTTCATCAAAAGCTGCCACTAGAGGTGTTATCGAACAGATACGACTTGGAAACCTTCAAGAAAAGAGCCTATTCCTTCCTCAAAGGCCGGCAACGCATCCTCGATACCTCTGGTATTGCGGAAGTCCGTAGGCAACGATGATCACTTACCTTTAGGTGAGGTGCCTGCTCATTTGCAAATCTATACCATAAAAAAAAAAAAAAATAATTGTACAGCCATTTTTGAGTAACACTGCAATAACTGAAAAGTGTTTCGTCTATTTTGATGATTTGAAGATATCATCATTGACGGTGAATGACAATCGATCCCGTAAGTAGCAAAAGTCACTAAAAAGGATAAAAAAAAATTACAAAAAAATTGAACCGACTACTTAAATGTGAAGGTAGCAACACAATGCAAAGCACGGTGCTAGGGCCCTTCCTGATGCACTCCTGGCAAGCGACCATTTTCAAGGCACCTGACACCTATCGCTAACCATCTAACCTTGTATTCCAGCAGCTATCCTTGAGTGCCTGTCACCATTCTAGGTCTTTTTCTACCGACTTCAAAAAAGGAGGAGGTAATCAACACGACTGTTTTTTATGTTTGTTACCTCATAACTTTAGACTGGGTAAACCAATTCTGAAAAAATATTTTTTGTTTAAATGTTGGTGTTTCCCGTGTGGTCACATTTTAATTACATCAAATTCGGTCAAGTAGTTTATAAGTTACATTCCAATAACTGAATAGAATGGAAGTCGGTTTAACATTTTTCAATTTGTTGTTGTTTAGTTAATAACTTATCCGTTTTTATTTAGGGATACCGTTGAAGTCCTTATTTATTTTATTTTACCTTTGCAAAATGTGTTTAACACATATACATTTCTTAAAACTAACTTATAACTGCTTATATCTAACCTAAATCTAGCTTACAGTTCCTATCTCCTTGACTACTGAAAATCAGGCAGGGCAAGGTTTCCACAGGTACATGCGTTGGAAATGACGCGAAACGTTTCCCATGTCCACAATAATTACATGCTGGGAGGAAAAAAACTGAATATAGTTAAGGGTCTTTAGACCTGCCAATCCCATCGTACCCCTTAACATATTCATCTACATTTTATGTAACTATACTGCATCCTCTGATACAGGTTCTGCGAGAGAATGCCAATAAATACTCCTACATTTTTCTTTCTAATTCATGTTATCAAATAGTAATCTCTTTCTCTCTTTATCTCTTGTGATATCCCCCCACAGTCTTATATACCCAAGACCTCATGCTTTGCCTTTGGTGATATTGCTTATAATATTTGTTCTCAAGGAGTAGCTTATTTTGCATGTTCTCTCAATGCATTCATTAGGCAATAGGGCCGAATGTATACTCTTGAATGTAAATGCCGCTTGGTAAGCATATAATATTATGCTCGGGCAGTTAATTACATAATTTGCCAATATTACGGATTGGCGTCCCTAAAATTTGATTGGTACTTCGATCAACTTCATCATGATGTAGCGTTCCGACCATATAATAAATGTATATAGTATTAATGATTTAAAATTATGAACCATACTTATTAAAGCCTGTATGCAATCAATGATAATCCTACTAATATTATAAACGCGAAAGTTTGTGAGTATGGATGTATGGATGTGTGAATGTGTGGATCTTTGTTACTCATTAACGCACAAACGGCTGGGGCAATATTGATGAAATTTGGTATGGAGGTAGATGAGGCACTGGCTTAACACATAGGATACTTTTCATCATCATCATCCATCACCAAGCGGGTGCAAAAGCGTAATATGCTTGGGCACAGCATAGACAAAATAATAAGATCTCCGCCTACGTCAAGATCGTAATGATGACAGTCCTGTCAAAGTTTGTGTCAGTTTCTGATAGCTTAGTCAAAGTCCAAGTCAATTTGACAGCTCGATACACAAGACGTGTTCAGTGACCGTCAAGGGTGATGAAATGTAATGATATTTTTTTTTCCATGGTGATTAATTTTATTTTATTATCTTATCTCTTATATCTTAGTTTACTGATTGATCTACTAAGTATTCAAATGTACTCAAATAATATTATTAAAGCAATTGCGTTTGACCATGTACATATTTTTTAACATTAGGGTTTAAAGACATATATGCCCTTGGAGAAATAATAAGCTACTCGAAGTACTAATCCTGCGCAGACGTAGTCGTGGGCACCAGCTAGTCATTAATAAATCAATTAATAATCTACATCGCCATCATTGGTCTAGTGTGCCTCCATCCGTATCGTCTTCGAAAATCAAAAGAGACAATGGTCAAAACGCGGACCAAGAGCACAGAAGAGTAAACATTTAAAAAATCACAACGTCCTAAAATGCTGCCGTTATTAACCTTGTAATACACATAACATAATGGCACATGTCATAACATTATAGTTTTCAAATTTGCACACAAAAGCACACACAACACACGTTTATCTGCTCCGTATGATATTTGCAAACTCCAAACTCACTCGGGTGGTTAGTCACGCCTCTAAGCTTCCAATAAGCTTCAGCAAAGTTATGAACGCCCTTCCCCACCCTTGAAAAAGAAATAACCTTTATTGCAGAGCTAAAAGTACACAGTTTAGCTGTAACATCTTTACCACTTTACGGTAGTCATGAAAGAAAATTTCCTGAATTGGAACGTGTTTTTATTATTAACATGACACGAAAGGGGTGAATTTTATGGATGTCAAACATTTTAGTCCAAGGCAAATGTGTAACCTACTTTGAAGCTGCGATGGGTCTATTAGATAATTATAGATAGAATACAAAATTAATATTTTGTACCAACAAATCAAATAACAATTCGTAGTGTTTGGATGTAACTCAGTAATATAACCGGCTTTTGTCTTTAAATAAACATACGAGTATACGTAGGTATGCGTAGGTATACGTAGGCTGTATATACAGTAACTTATACTGTTCTTTTTTGTTTTGCCAGATAAACTTTATCACACTGTGATAAAGTTATTCTGGCATACTGATACATTCTGATGTACTGAGTACTGGTTTATATTTGCGAACGATAAAAATAATTACTCTACATTTATATGATAAAGAACATAGTTTTCTACAAGGCCTTCAACGTTAGATCTTCCGTCCAGGGTCAACTTTTTTTTGTTCTATTAATTGGGGACTTTTACCCAAAATCACACAGTCAGTCCCATCGTAACATAATCTTATTATTAATTTTACACTAATATTATGACTACGATAACAAAGCTATTAGTAAACTTATGCGTACAAGACGAAGTCATTAGTGTAGAAATATATCCAGCAGCACGCGGGCTGCTTCGCAACTAGGGTCTGATAATATATTGACTAGTGTACCCTTTATTTTATTTTTATTTATTTTTTTAGGGGGGGAAATGCTGTCCACTTCTCTTCCGTTACGGGGGTTGACGGAAGGGGGTATGTGGGGCTCAGACCCACTAAAACCCCCCCGTGAGCAGTCCTCCGCCAGATGGGGCGAGATAGGGTTGCGCTGGCATTCACCATCTCACCCCAGCGGTAGGCCCGGGTTGGCAACCGGGCCTCAGCGCCTGTGAAGGGGTGCCCTTGCTCACCAAGGGCACTCCTCAGAGGTGTGGGGTCGTGCAAGCCGGCGAAGAGTCCCCGACTCTTCACCAGTGACACCCACAACGGAGAGGAAGGAGGCGAGCGAACTGCCTCCTCTGTACCCCCGTTCGTCTGCGCCGGAGCGGGTCAGCTCGAACGTCATTCTCCCTAACCCGCTCCGCGGCCTCCTTCTGCGTAATCACCGCTTCGCAGAAGGTGGCCACCACCTGCTACAATCTCTCGTTGTCGAGCGTGGAGCTTACCACGCGCGACACGGAGAGATCTCCGCCGATTACAGCAGTAAGCTTGTGCCACTGCGGACCCCATGCAGCACACACTTCCAGCGTGTGGGAATGACTTTTATCTGCTTTCTTAGCCTTCTGGGCCTGTATAATTGTTTTTAATATTTATAAAATCACATCAAGAATTTAATCTTAGTAATACAAGAACAAATTATAACATTTAAATGTCAAAGCAGGCGTATTGATTCTTAATTTTTAGTTGTGATTGTCCTTAACATTGGAATTCTATTTACCTATCATATTTTTAGTGTTTATGTTATGTTATCCCTGTAATAAAACCCCATACACGTAGGAACTCGCACGTTATCCAACTGGTTTTTTCCACAAGGAAATTGCATATATAACTAAACTATGTATATAATGATAATAAGACTAAATTATAAAACTCCGTAACAAAAAACGCGTGGGCCGGCATTTGAGAAGCTTCGTCACACCTACAAATGTGTTGCAATTTGATACTTTAAGCTTTTAAGTACATTATTACTGTTGTTTCTACGTAAATAACACCGTAACTGTACCCGGCTCTGGTTTAAATTTGTCCGATTTATTATTGGAATGAGTAGAAAAAAATATTATTTTAATTATATTTCTTTATTTCTTTTATAGAGTATCACAAACTGTTGAGTTTCTAAATAGTGAATTCATTTGATGTACTGTAAATAAAAGAACACATAAAAAGTAATAAGCTATCAAGCTTTAAATTGAGTCCGTATTGAAATGTTAAGACAAACAACCCTTCGCCCTAGTTCGGCATTCCCCTTGTTGTTTTCTAATCATCTTTCCTCGATCGCATAGGAAATCAAACAGTTAAGTACAAACATGCGTGATAAACACTTCAGATATGTATACGTAGTATTAACATCACCCGAGGCTGTTGTACCTAAAATTAACATAATATTTATTTGATGGCGCATTCGAAAATGGTCTCATCATTCGAAAAGCCTCAACTTTGTAACCTTACTTAGGGCTGTATTCCAGAAGTACAATCAGTTGGGAATCTAGGCTTGAGTACAAATCTGTGTAGGTTTTGTATGGTATTTAAACGGTCAAATATCCACTCAATTCAGAACTGAACATCTAGCGTACCAGCCCTAGAGTAGCGATTGTCTCTCAAGAAGAAGAAACTACCAGAATATACCTTTTGGTGTTTAGTCGTACAAGCTTTTTAATCTTGTGGATAATAACTAACTATACAGCTAGTTCAGTCACTACCACGATTCTGTGGATATTCTACCGATGTTCCCTTTACCGTAAACTCATGGAGTAGGATTCGAACTGGCCACTGTCTGATTGGCAGCACTTTATATCAGATCTGAGATATCATTGATTCATATCGCGTGACATTTTTGGAATGATTTTCATTTGTAAGTAATAGGTTGTAAGAAACATTTTTATGTACTTATTAATTTGATGACTTTCATATATTTACCTATTATATACGTATATCTAACTAATTAATTCGTGCATCATACTCAAATATATTTTTCATGAGTGTATAATAGAAAGGTATTCCGTTAAATTAAAGCAAAATGAATCGATGTACATATTGAACCTTTGCGTACCATAAACGTAAATTTACGCGCGTTTCATTCATAAATCTTTTGTTTTAATTATCACGGTATAGGAAGGGTTAAAGTTGAACGTAATTAATTAATTGTGTATGTCTTACACTATTCCAAAAGCTTATATTAACATTTGCATGGTGGCAGCACTCCTAGTGTCCGCCTGGCCAGCCACCACCCTCAAGTTTTAAAATCTGACGCAATGCACCGCTTAAAGTGGAGTCATTTCAAGAGGTAACATTTGACAGTTCATTTATGCAAACAATAATATACCTTACGCTAAGGAATAAAACTCAAGAGAACAACATCAGTATTTTAATACAATTATTTATTTAGAAAATTAGACTCTACTCCTGATGTACATAACTAGCACTTTGCTTTGCATAAATGAACTGTCAAATGTTACCTATTAAAATGACTCCGCTTTAATCATGGTCACCTTCTTCGACCGCATCATCACTGACCATCAAGTGACATAGTAGTCAAACACAAGCCTATCAAGAAAAGAAAAAAGATTGGAAATTACGTGACTACTTAATTATTTTATTGTGATTAAAATTAGGAACAAGAGAAGGCAACGTCAACAATACTATTGACAGTTAGGCTTGTAGCCAGTGAAGTTTAAACACGGCAAATGTGACTGAACAGCTACCACAGCAGAATCTGGGTGACAAGAGCAAAGCAAATTAGAGTGAATGAACTGTTATATAAATAGACGGACGGAACGATCATAAAAGGGATATCTATTAGACTACCCAACCCTTTTGACCAATATTGTTGAATAATTCAATTAATAATAACAGTTGAATGTGTACCGAATAAAACATATGTAAAGTTTAGAATATACGAACAAGCTTCAGTTTGATTCAACAGATTGTAAGTTAATTACATTTTCAAATTCGGAAAGCGGGTGTGCCAATTGGAGTAGAAATTAACATGAACAGAGGTTTAGAGGGAAATATGGCCATTAAAGTGCTCCGTTTCTTCTTCGTTTTCAATTTAAATTAAAAAATGTATATACATTTTCTCTTGTAAATTAATGTAACGTATTCTCTGTATTGGTTATATAAAGCAACATCTTTCGTATTATGTGATATAATTGTTACTTGTGGGCTTAGGACGTACATTTTCGTTGACGTAAACAAACTATGAGTTATCTGTGCCACAGTTGTACTAAATACATGATAGTTTGTGCTGTATAATTCATACACAATACCATTACGTTACACTTAGAGCCCAGATACACGAGCAGCTTGAAGCTTTCAGCATAGACTGCTACAAGCTGCGACTGCACAGTAAACTACTATCTGCTACGTAGACACAAACACGAAACCGCTCGAGCAGTTGCAAATGCTTTGGGTGGTAGGCTGTCAGTCAAGACTGCTCTCGCGTAGTTACCTCCGCCCGCGCTCTTCATTCCACGCCGCGCGCGCTTCCCGACCACGAATTGAAATTGTCACTTGTTGAGCAGTTAATACCAACTGCTCAAGCAGTTATCAATGTCAGTTTCAAGCTGTTGACTATGACCGCAAGAGCGGTCCGTGTATGTTGATCACTGTCTAACTGCTCGAGCAGTTCGCTCTTACGCAAACTTTTGTGCTAGGCCTGCTGGACGGTAAATAATTTAAGACATTAAAAAGTACAGGAAAATGTATTTATTTTCTATTCTATATTATTATACATTCTTGCACTAAATATTTTCGCAATTTATATGAAATGTAATTAGGTCCGACGAATGAAATATTTATGAGGCCTAACGATATTTGATACTATTTCATTTAATAACACCAATTACAATAATTTTCTTAAGTAAGTATACATTTAATTTTACAGTACATGGCGTAGCTTTTAATGTATTATATCAAACTGTAATTATATATTTCCATTTAAAAGAAAATGTACAACGAACGGAAATTTGAATGTTTGATATAATTTTTACCTAAAACAACTTACAACTAACCAGAAGGTCATATTTTTACAGGATCTCACATCATTATACTATTAGATTTAAAAGTACTATGTACAGTCACCAATATGTAACACTTTCCTAAAATTAAAAGCAATTTTCTCAAGAAATAACGATTGTAACATGAAAATAGGATCTTATCAACAAAAATTATGATTTCCAGAATACCTATGTTCGTAAAAACATTAAATTTTAATCAGGATAGTAGAAAAAAACCAGTACCTGAGTACTGTATGAAAAGTTGTTAAGTGTTCGCATATTTATGCTCGTGACTGTACATTACATTCTTTGTGCATTTAAGTAATCAGCATCAATTGAATTAATGTCAATTGCAGGCATATAACTTTAGAACTAGTGGTGTAAAATACGCCCAATGGGCCTGCAGGCCTAGACAAAATTCAAACAGGCGTGTTTCCGCACACGCTACAGACAAAACGTTCCCGGGTCCCGTCTACAAACTTAGCGTGACGTCACGTGACTTTTCCACAGGTAATGTCAACGCCGTACATTTTGGAGTTGTCGTTTGGCGTTAACGTTAACAGCAGGCCTAGACAAAAGATGTTTCTGTTAACGTTAATGCCAAACGACAACTCTAAAATTATATTTATATGTATGGCGTTGACACTACGAATAATAATAAGTCTATTATTCGTGGCGTTGACATTAGCTGTGGAAATTCACGTGACGTCACGCTAAGTTCGCAGACACATTTTTGTCTGTAGAGTGTGCGGAAACACGTTTGTTTGAATTTTGTCTAGGCCTGCTGGCAAGAAAATTTGCGTGAGTGAAACGTAACCGTATCGTTGACGTATACAGTACAAACTATGATTTATGTAGTGCAAATGAGGCTTATTATAGTTAATTACTGTATACGTTACACTTACGCAAATTTTAGTTCTAAGGCCTCTGTGTGTCTAGCACGAATAACGTAGGTGTAACGTAACCTATCTTTCACGTAAAACAGTACAAACTGTCATTTATCTAGGGCAGTTAACTCATAGTTTGTACGCGGAAGCGTGACAAGCGCGCTGACGCTTACGATGCCTTTGACCACCCCTGTCACGTAAATCTATCTACTAGCCACTGCCCGCGACCTCATTCGCGCAGTAGGCTCAGCCTTCGGCCTCGCGATAACCTCCCATCTTTTCTTGGTTTTTCTTTCATAAGAACCTTCTGACAATCATTAACACAAAAAAAAAGAATTAGCGAGATTATTCCATACGTTCTCAAGTTATAGCGTGACCAGGAGCAATAGGGATTCATTTATATATATATATATATATATATAGATTTCGAGTCAATCTGCCATGTTAAATCTGCCAATGTGACATTCTTATGAGATGTTGTCACGTTTAAAACGTTGGTGTGAAATGCCTATGACGTGAAATTTAGTGTAAATATATATTTTTGTAACGTGTATTGTAACAAGATCGCGTTAGCCCATGTTTTTTGTTCTTAAGTGATCATTCGAGAACTGTGTGTACCTATGGCTTATATTTATTTTACATATCAGCCCTTTAGCTTTCTCAAGAACGCAACATCTCAAGAACCGGGACAAGGCCACAATGCGAAAGTGTAGTAGGTACACATTTTCGCATTAGTAAAAGAAGGTACTGATTAATAAATTCAAATTCAAAATAATAGCGTGCTTGCCTATTTTATTTTGTTTCAAAGATCACGTTAAAAAAACAATAAAAAACTATCGATCCAAATTACACTAAAAGGATTTCGTAATGTTCAATCATATTTTCCACAACTTTCGCTTTTGCCCGTATGGAATTTTCCATTTCGTTATCATGTGAAACCCGCATGAAATGCTCCTATGCATTAGGTAAAAGCTGATAATAAATACCGTATTATATAATATTTTTGTTATAAAATTTGCATTTGATTGAACTAGTTTCGTATGAACGAAGATGTGGTATACAGAAGACGATATTAGAGTTCACAGACAAAATAATAGCTAGAGGTGGAATTGTTGATGAATTGAGAATCATTAAAGATATTTTAGAATTTCTTGGAGTAATGATTCGACAACAGAAATGCTCTATCACATACGAGTGGTGTCGTTATATATGAGGTTTTTATTGTATGAAGTTGGTCTAGAAAATATGGAGCTGTGGAACTCCACCGTTACTTTACTTTTTAATAAAATGTTACCATATATACACAGTAGTAGGAACAAGACGTATTTCTGATTTGCGTTTGTGTATGTTCATGGAATTAGCAATTAGCAGTGCCCAGAGCATTCGAGCCTTATCGATAAAACCAGTTCCATCTCTAACGTTTTTACCTTATTAAAAAGAAAATATTTATGTTTAGATAAAATGGACTTATGGTGGAGTAAATCTTTAGTTAACTTAATTTTGCATTTTGTGCAGGGATGCTAGAGATAATGACCACTATGAATCGCAGGCGAATATGAACGCTATATCAATGAAGCGTTCTACGATAAATGCATCATCGCTCAAAAAGCTGCTCGCATGCCAATTTTATTCGTGGTATTCAGTGAAAAGTCGAGTCACTCATAAGACAGAAATTCATCATGAAAATTACCGTTGTCAACAATTATTAGTTTATGATTCATTCATGCGCAATCTGATTACTATGTGGTGCCACTTATGTGAGCCTTTATAGTTTCTCAACCGTTTGGCGTCAAAGAAGGTAAGCCGCAATGTCCAATTAAATTTAAATAAGCAATTACGTGGTATACAGCGGACGATGCTAGAGTTCACAGACAAAAGAATAGCTAGAGGTAAAGTCGTTGATGAATTGAGAATCATTAAAGATAGGTAATTTAGAATTGCTTCGGGTAATGATTCGACGATAGAAATGCGCTATGCAATTATGAGTGTTGTTAATAATAACCACACTCATAATTGCATAGCGCATTTCTATATATATGAGGTTTTATTGTAAACAAATAGTTCAAGTTATCACCAAACTGTTGTCATTTTCAGACATTTCATATCATCATGCGGGACGAATAAAAACTTTTCAATGTTTTGGGCCAAAAACTCCGGACGGATATGGAATAAATCCATTTCAGACAAAATTATGCTAAATCTGGCCACCAACAGTATTTTTTTCTATAAAGTACATATATATTTTTTTATTTAATTTATTTTGGAATAACTAACAGCTACATTATACACTATAAGATAAAAGTACATGGTTAATAACAATAAGTAATAAAGCAGCCAACGGCGTTATTCACAAATTGACATTATGAGACTTAATTAAGAAGATGAAGCTAGAGAACATGGTATATAAGTAATAAACAAATAGCTAATGTGTGCAGATTAGTTACGTATAAAGAGCTGAAGATATAATAGAATTATAAAATTCAAGTGACTAAAGTTAATGTGAACATAGGTCTGCGTTTGACGAATCTTCTTCAGAACATAATAAAATTAAAGACGATTTGAACTTATTTAAAGAGCATGCAAATATATCAACTGACTCAAACGACTCATTATAGCATTCAGCCATACGACGAATAGGAGAGCGATATCCCGAGTTCGTAAGACAGGGGTTAAGTGCAAAGAGCGAATGTGAGCGCGTACTTCTCAGCGTAGCTGTTCTCGGGACAGCGTAACATATTTTGTCAACTAAATCTATGCAATCAATGTTATTGTGAACGACATTATAAAGAGAGACCGCCTCAAGATATTTGCGTCTGGACTTAAGTGATAAAAGTCTGTATTTAGTGAGCAAGTCTGAATAAGAAAGGTAATTACGGAAACACTTATAGTTCATAGAGCGTAGGAACTTTGTCCGTTATATTAAATTTATTTATCTGCCTTTAAGTTTGTATTATATCTCTCACTAATATAGGTAGACTTAAACTGCAACAGTTTGTTATAAAGATGCCGGCTTCACTCACTTGGTATTATGTCGGTTTAAGTCCGACGACGAAATGTCGTGTGAAAGTGAGTGAAACCGGTATCTTTATATTAGTATAATGTGTGATACTCACGATAGTTTTCAAACTCTAGTTTGTTATAAGTTAATGAAAGGCTGTGTTTCTACATATTATTTTTTTAATTTGATCATTTTTTTTACTGTTGTGAAAACAAAACAGCACATTTTAAAATCCGTTTTTTATTTATTCCTACTTTCGATGAAATTTAGTATTAATTTTATTCGATAAGTAAGCAAAATGAAAGGCGATGAAAACTTTATATTTTTTATTATTTTGCTTTCATTACTTTAATAAATTGAGAATATGTAATCAGTAGATATAATTTAAGAAAGAAATAAAATATAAGAAATTGAGAATTCCATTCTTCTACGAGCTCCAAATTGTACTTTAAATTTAAAACTCCGCATGTGGTTCAAGCTTTTCTCCCTCGAAAAAGTACTGTGTTTTTCACTCATTAACGGTGGTTCCCAATGCAAAATCAATCAATTGTTTAACTTATCAGTGTTAGATTTATGACATAATTTGTATGAATTTTCAAATTCCTAACTCAAGTTTGAGTTCCATAATATGTACGAGTAAGCAAGTCTAAAGAAAAACGGTTTGCTTATTAGTTACGTTACGTTTCTTTTACAAATAAACCCTATAGTAATTCAAGACTTGAAGATTAAAATGTATGATCGTAACTTGCTGTTATACAAACAATTTTTCCTAATACTACACAAGATTGTTTGAAGTGAAGGGAGTGTACTAGAATATTTGCTGCATACATGCTGCATTTGTGAATACATGCTGCAGTAGCTAGAGTTTATGATCGCGTTGTATATATGTTGAAATTAAAAAGTAACGTTGCAGCAAGTTCTTTGCAAGCTAGAAATAATGTATTACTGCCGCGCCCCGCAGTTTCATCTGTGTGGTGATGGATGATGTTGAAGGCATTTTTTTTTTTTTCAAAATCATAAAATGCATTAGAGCCAAAATAAAAAAAAAATCGGTCAAGCCGTTTTCCAGTTCTGGCGAGACAAACGAACAGCAATTGATTTTTATATTTAAGAAAAAAAGAAGACTAGTTGCCCCCACGGTTTGACTGCATGGTGAAGGTGATGATGTTTTTTTAAACCACCCATGTCTCACAGCGAACAAAACAATAATTATTTACATGGGTTAAGTCCTTTTTGAATTTAAAATAGACTAAAAGAACAGCAATTTATTTTTATTAAATAAAAAAGAAGAATGAAGAATGTTGCGACTAATCGGCTGAAAACTAACATGACAAAGTTTTTAATACTGTCGAGAACCAATAGCACAACACAATTGCTCGTCTTTTGATTCCATTGATTTGGATTTCATATTAGTTTGGGAACTAATTAGGTACCTATAAACAAGTCCGCATCGTATTTAAAAGTTAAATCACTCGAGTACAGCACCGTATTAAATCATAAAAGGGAATTCTTCGACACACCTAAACTGTATTTTTGTTAACGTTTTGAATTGTATGCAAACAAATGAAAAAAAAAAATTCGAGTCGAGTCTTGGGGCAAACACCAGCAAGTGTAACACGTAAACTCATTCACATTACAATGCACGCTAATAATATGGTTTAAAACTGACGGAACAGTGACTAGATGACAGACTTCTTTATATGACGGTGACTCGACTCTGATTACTTGGATAAAAATCTCAGTTGATGCCACTTATGTTATGACAAAATAATTTAGATTAGGAATGGCAAATGTACGAATACACGAGTAGAGGAAAATAACGAAGACTAGCAGACAAAATGTTGGTTCAATTTTCCAATCAATACAAACCACCTTTAAAGCAAAGAAAGCTATCTGGAGTGCACTTTACGAAGTCGCGTCGGATGAGCGATCTAACAAGGAAAGGGGATATCGAGTAGCGATTCTGAAATGGCTAGTAAGCCTCACCCTCTCGCTATTATAGTGTAAAGTACTTGCTTTATATGGCTAATTATATAAGTAAACTGTTTCTTTATTCTTTCATTCTCGGGTTTTGTCAATTGAAAATATATCTAACATAACTTGACGTTTCTATACACCAAAACGATTGTACTGTTTACGTGAGTTTGACATGGTGTACACATATATAACTTCAAAGTTGAGCTCCAAAATGTTCAAGGTTGAATTCATAGATATATTATAGTCTCCAGATGCCGAATACGTCAAATTATTGAAGCAATAAAATGTACCCCTAGCCGGGATACTTGGATTTCACTTGTCAAATTCAGAATCAGCCGATAAGTGTCACTCGCTGTGGATACTGAGTATGATCAAAAATGAAAAATACCTTTTTGTGCGATTACATTGCGTTAAAAATTACAGGATATTATTATGTATAATAAAAGACACTACGGTTTTCCTTCACGCATAAATAGACATTTATTTTTGACTGTTTTACAAGAGATTTTTCTAATAGTATGCAAAACAGAATTAGTGATCCTACCACACGAACAGGTGTAATGTAGATTGGTAACTCTTACAGACAATTTATTGTACATTAAAAATATCTTAGAATGCCGTCTTTATTTTTAAACTCAGTCCAATTCAATTTAGTCTTTTATTTGACTCGTTTTTTTATTTTCACGTAGGCACAATAAACAGATATTTTATCGGATCATTATATAAAACGTTTTAAGTATTAATAAAGCATAGTTTCCATTAGCCAGCTTTATACGAAAATAAAACTATATCAATGTCAGCACTGTGATGTTGTATTGTCTATTTTCCGTTTTTTTTCTGATCGAATAGCCTTAAAACACCTTATCGATTTTAGACTCTAAATTGTATTTTATTAGACTTTTGATTGGGTTAAGAGACCAAAACTGGGATAAAAGTTTGTTTGTAGATGATTCTAAAACAAACTTTTATCCACTCAGTTTATCAACGAGTTGAAAAGATCAATTCAAATACAAAATAGGCCTAAGATTGAACCTTGTGGTATTCCGCATGAAATTTGGTATGGATGTAGATAAGGCGCTGGATATATAATACGATAGGAGGATACTTTTCATCATCATCATCATCATCATCATGCAGCACTATGCGGGTGTATCCGCATGGCGCAGCTAGTTCTTAATAAAGTGGTTTTAATAGAATACTATATACCCCGCGATTGAGTAATGAGGTTATTTGATGATGAAAAAAGGAGCATAAGTGTTTATCTATGGTATCGGCGAATATTTTTGAGAATGCGCAAATTCCTCCAGCGTAATTGAGAAAAACACAAAGTGTTTTCTATCACTCAATCCGTTCATTATTTTAAATACATAAATACATGAATATCCAGGTAAAAGATTTCCTATGTCAAGGTATATATATATATATATATATATATATATATATACCTATATAATATCCTTCATATTTAATTGCGCAAAGTAAGAATCGTTCAATGGATATGTTCATAAAACTTTATGGTAGGTCGTCAAATTAAAAAAGAAAGAAGCTTGTAATTATTCTCCAATTGTGCCTGCTAACAACTCGTCTGGATATTTAAAGCTAAGGACTGAATCAGCTCAAAATATTACTTTAACGAGTAATAAGGTATCACTCATACCTGATTACCCTTTTTACATTATATTGTATCAATGTATATTTATGAATTCAAATATATTCTCAACAGCAGCACAGATCGTTACCATTTTTTCTCATCAAAGTACAATTACCTATTTGCTATTATTATTTTCCGGGACTGAAGAACATAATAAACAATATTTATAGTAATAGTATTTTTTCGTACCCTTAGTATATTAAACCTTTTATTAATTACTACTCTGAACCCCAAGTATCTAACGAGACTTATAGACTAAGTGTGAGTCCAGTCATAATATATATATATATATATATATATATATATATATGTTAGTGTGTATATATAGTAGTAGTGTTTTTTTTTCTTACTATGACTATTACATTAATTTACAATAAGACTTAGTAATTTACAATTAACACGCTATTATAAGACGTAAAAATAACATTTTATCTTCCTGCTATCGAGACCGATCGCAGGAGAGCCGTCGCGACCTCTTCGTTCCTGTCCTTCATTGTCATTTTTATGACAGTGACGACCTGACTGAAGAGGTTCCAAGCATGGGCATATCAAAGCTCATATTACAATACCTAGTTAACCCTTCAAGAGTCGTTATATTATAACAATGAAATTTCTATTGTATCTGGCCGCATGATGACCAATGACCTTTGATAGATTAAGAATGTGATACGTTCCCTATAGTTCGAAATATGTCTATATTTATCTCTTTTCTACATTCCTAAATATAAATCTAGGTCCTCTACACTCTACAAGGCTGTAGGCAGGGAGGAATGGCGACGCATTGTAAGGCCCGTTACAAAACTTGAAGTGACGATGAAGAAGAATATAAAATACTGCATTATAGTATCAAAGTCATGTATACAAATTATCCTTTTCTAATTATCCTACTAATATTATAAATGTGAATGTTTAGATGGATGGATAGATGGATGGATGTTTGTTGCTCTTTCACGCTTAAACGGCCAGGTCAATTTTGATGAAAATTAATATGAAGGTAGATGAGGCTTTGGATTGACACATAGGATACTTTTCATCATCATCATCTATCACCACGCGGGTGAAACTGCGGATTGCAGCTAGTTATATCATATTAGAATTTGATGTTTTATTAAGCCCTACTGGATATGCTCCAATTGGTTCCTTGTAGTAGTGGCTCCGGAGCTTAATGAGTCATTTTATTCAATAACTTGCTATTCTTGCTCCTAAACCAAGTTGAGATAGTATTTTCACTGTACTGTTTAGAGGAAGAAAGTATGACTATGTTAAGTACAGTTGTACCGTTATTACAACAGTTTTCAGTCCTTGCCGTTTAAACATTCAATACGTAGACCGTAGGTAATAAAACCTTTGAAATTAGATTTGCGCCCGCCACACGTATGAATGAAGGAAAATTTAATTAACGAGTAGGCACGGTACGTACGTGTGTGTGTTTGTGTGCGAGTCAAAATTTCATTTGGCACACACGAACTGTGTTTGATCTGCCTCGTACCGCAGTGTTTGCTATACTCGTTTTGAATTCACTTTGTTAAACTGTTAGAATTCTCTGTATGGTTTGTAAACGCTTAACGTTTGTCGATATCGGTAATGTTTCAATACATCTGTCGTACGTAGTAGGTAATTTAATTGTTTGTTCGCTTTTGACATTTGGGCGATATTAGTTTGAAAGTGTCGCTATTCTATAGTGTTATAATCTTTTCGACGATTTGGGCTTGAATATTTTCTTAAGTTACGTTTGCGGTCCTAATCTATCTATATAATATAAAAATTAACTCCTTTTTCTCTCACGCTATAACATGAGAACGAATGGAACAATCTCGTTTTTTTTTTTGTTGTGTTAGTTATTGTCACGAGAAGGTTCTTATGAAATAAAAAATGGGAGGTTATGGCGAGACCTAAGGCCGAGCCTACTAAGCGAACGAAGTCGATGGCATTCGATAGTCAATATATATATAAAAATGAACCCCTATTTCTCCTGGTCACGCTATAACTTGAGAACGGTTTTCCCGATTTCATTAATTTTTTTTAAATGTTTTCTAATACTTCGCAGTTGTACTCGTAATTACTCGTACAATTAAAAAATTAAAAACGCGAACGTAATCGCTGGCAGTCGCTAGTAAAAAAATAATCATACGTACACCTTAACTTATATACTACTACACTTACATGCCTGGAACGGAAATTTGTGTACATTTTACGTCTATAGTTGACGTGATTTTAGTGCCAAGAATAACGTATTTAGTACAATTGTAGCACATGTATGTAATTAAAAAATAAAATATCTATAAGAAATGCAAAAGTTAAATAAATGAAAAAAGAAATGTTTTATATAGCTATATAATATAGTATAGTATATATAATAGTTATTATTAGTTAATTAGTGCAACAAAACGTGGGTCATTTTTTAATAGTTTACGTTTACGATACGTATACTTTTGCGGAATTAACCAAAAGTCGCTAAACCTGTTAGCAGCTCGGCCAAAGACCCAAGAGCCAAGCTGACCCGACATTATACCGAAGATATTCCGGACATCAGCCTGTACGAGATTAGAATGGCCTTGAAACAGCTTAAGAACAACAAGGCGCCTGGTGACGACGGTATCACATCTGAGCTTCTGAAAGCGGGTGGAACACCGGTACTTAAAGTCCTTCAGAAGCTCTTTAATACCGTCTTACTCGAAGGTTCAACGCCAGAAGCATGGAACAAAAGCGTGGTGGTGCTGTTCTTCGAGAAAGGTGACAACACTTTACTTAAAAATTACAGACCCATCTCGCTTTTGAGCCATGTTTATAAGCTGTTTTCGAAGGTCATAACGAACCGTCTCAGTCGCAGGTTTGATGAATTCCAGCCTCCAGAACAAGCCGGTTTCTGAAAAGGCTATAGTACCATAGACCACATCCACACGCTACGGCAAGTTATACAGAAGACCGAAGAGTATAACTTGCCTCTTTGTTTAGCGTTTGTGGACTATGAGAAAGCCTTTGATTCGATCGAGACGTGGGCAGTGCTTGAGTCTCTCCAGCGGTGCCGTATTGACTATCGGTATATTGAAGTGCTGAAGTGTTTGTACAAAAACGCCTACATGTCAGTCCGAGTACAGGAGCAGAGTTCGAAGGCAATTCCATTGCAAAGAGGCGTGAGACAGGGAGACGTTATATCTCCGAAACTGTTCACCGCTACATTGGAAGACGCCTTCAAGCTTCTGGAATGGCAAGGACTTGGCATTCATATTAACGGCGAATACATCACTCACCTTCGATTTGCCGACGATATTGTAGTCATGGCAGAATCCATGGAAGACCTCAGTACAATGCTCGAAGGCCTCCATCGAGTTTCCCAACGGGTAGGTCTTAAGATGAACATGGATAAGACAAAAATTATGTCTAATGCCCATGTTGTACCTACCCCAATATCAGTTGGGAACTCAGTTCTCGAAGTTGTTGACGAGTACATCTACCTGGGACAGACAGTCAAACTAGGCAGGTCCAACTTCGAGAAAGAGGTCAATCGTCGAATCCAACTCGGCTGGGCAGCGTTCCGGAAACTTCGCGAAGTCTTCTCGTCAAAAATACCTCAGTGCCTCAAGACAAGAGTCTTCGACCAATGTGTGTTACCAGTGATGACTTATGGCACTGAAACGTGGTCTCTTACTATGGGCCTCATAGACAAGCTCAAAGTCGCACAACGAGCTATGGAGAGGGCTATGCTCGGGGTTTCTCTACGTGATCGAATCAGAAATGAGGAGATCCGTAGAAGAACGAAAGTCACCGACATAGCCCAGAAGATTAGCCAGTTGAAGTGGCAGTGGGCAGGGCACATAGCACGCAGAACAGATGGCCGATGGGGCCGAAAGGTTCTGGAGTGGAGACCACGGACCGGCAAGCGCAGCGTAGGTCGTCCACCGACACGGTGGACAGACGACCTGATGAAGGTCGCAGGACGACGTTGGATGCAGGCCACTTCCAACCGGTCCTTTTGGAAAATCATGGGGGAGGCCTTTGTTCAGCAGTGGACGTCCTACGGCTGAGATGATGATGATGATGATGAACCAATCGTACTACGACTACATAACGGCCTGTTGAAGATTATAGTTGATGAATGTACCTAATTGTTCAAGAATAAATAAAATTATTTGGAGAGCTGTGCTTGTTTTGCATTTGGTGTTTGCGTTGTGATTGAGTTTTGTTACACTTGTGTTTGTATATACGTAGCTACGTACAAGATACGGTTTATTTCCATAATAGTTTACTTTTGGATAAAGCACCTTAGAATACCACATGTGTCAATACCAGCTTACCAATATTTATTTGTACTATATTATGTTGAGGACGATAATGTGCGATGAAAACGAAACTTTATTCAACTTCCTATTTCACTTGATGTTCAGTGACGATGGGGACGAAGGTCATATCACGCTAGACGAATAGCTTTGGCAGCTCACAAGAACAGCTGCCGAAACAAACCATTAAGTATGTGCTAGCTAGTTAAAGTGGCGGTGGGCAGGGCACAAAGCACGCAGAACAGATGGCCGATGGGGTCGGAAGGTTCTGGAATGGAGACCACGGACCGGCAAACGCAGCGTAGGTCGTCCACTTCACGGTGGATAGACGACCTGATAAAGGTCGCAGGACGACGTTGGATGTAGGCTGCTTCCAACCGGTCCTTCTGGAAAATTATGAGGGAGGCATATGTTCAGCAGTGGACGTCCCACGGCTGAGATGATGATGATGATGTGCTAGCTAGTTAGGTGAGCGTTCAGCAGGTCCCTGCCACTGCTGTGGATCCTATGACGATATTACCATCACCGAAAGCTTAAATTCGAGGTAGGGATCTTCGTCGCGATCTATCATCGCTTCAAGATATACATTTTACATCTGCTTTTAACCTTTAAACCCGCGCCGGTACACCGGTGGCCAAATCTATACATTGCATAAAGCCGCGCTGGTACACCGGTGTACCGCAGTAAAAACCATAATATCAGGACCGAACATAAACGTTAACTGTTCAAATATAGATTACATTTCGGTTTATTAGATGTTTTTTTTAATAATAATAAGCACCTAGAAATCATTTTTACATAGAAATATAATTTTTTTTGGTTATCAGTTAAGTAGGCTAGTAAAAAAAAAATGGGCGTCGATACCATATCTCTTAAACTTTCGCAGGTGTGCTTGTGCTAGTGTATTGTTTTCGTGAATATGTACCATTTCGAGGTAAAAACCTAAGAAAAAGCATATAATCCTCTTATATCATGGTTTTGTGAGCAATTCCCAGAATTTGATAAAGGCAGCCGCCATATTGTTTTGATAACGAGTTGGACTACGATTTTGCGATATATTTGGCTAGCGTTAGAGTATATGTTGATATGACAATTTGTGGATTTATTATGGATAATTTATAAAATAGGTAGTATAGGTTTTCAAAGTCTATTATACCGTTGTGATTGTATGTTTACTCCTTTTACACCTGCTTGAGAGATAAAATTGGTCTTTGTAGAATTTATTTCATTTCTTATTTTTGTGTTGCGGTTCAAGTTTGCATGTATTTTCTTTCGGTTGAATTTACCTCTATGATTTGATTAAAAAGAAACAGATAACATATTAATAGAATAAAGGAAGATGTACTGGGTAACCAGTGTAAATTTATGCCGTTTAAAGATATAAAATAGAACAAATAGCTGTTTTACTACGATTTTATTCCTGCAAAAGATCGCGGCGCGCGCAAATTTTTTTAATACTGAATTTTCGCGCGCTTTTTCCGGTAGATTTGGCGCCTAAATATTTTTCTAGTACAGGAAACCGTTAAAGATTCGTTCTGTGAATCCTTACTCGTGATCCCCGGTGGTATCTGAAGGGATCCATCTACTTTGTGGTACTACAAGAGTTCTTCTACAAAGGTCCGTCGTGGGTACTAGCGCAGTAACGGATATACTGTTTAATCCTTCCTATACCGTGATAATTAAAACAAAAGATTTATAAATGAAACTGACGTATATTTACGTCTTTGGGACGGAAAGGGTTAAAGCATAGAGATCCTTGTTTCTGTGATCTGTGGTTTAAAGGGTATAATAAACGTCTTTGTCGTGGGGTGACAAAAGTAGTACATAGCCGCGAAATTTCACATTTAAACCCATTGTATAGTAAGTTGTTACGGCCGATCTAGGCGCAACAATCAATAATTGGTTGTAAACTCGCTTTATATATATGTAAAAGACGTTTAAAATAATACGAATTGTGACTTTCTCGAAAATGCTCGAGCTCTAAGTAAGTTGCGTGCCTAAGGCTATTTAATAAATAAGCTAAAATGTGCGGTTTAATTTATTATTTAGCATAGGAAAGTATGTTAAACGGAACAAACTTTAACGTTTCTTCTACTTCGAATATTATCCTGTGTCACTCAGCTAGAGACAGAGAAGTTGATATTTGCCTGACAAACGTGTGTTGGTGAGCCGAAGACTTAATTAACTAACTCAATTACATTACATCCCCGTTTTCATTAAGCACTCATAAAAAAGCTATCCTAATTGATAGTAACTGTTGTATTTGCTTAATAAAGACCTGATGCGATCACTAATTGGATGGGTGACTGGTACTGCCATTTGATTTTTTTTTAGATTGACATCTGTATGATTCAGTTCTAATATTCTGATTATATCAGATCCTAGATCTGAGATCTTAGATTTCTATTGTTCACATCTGTACCTTCCATCCATAGTATTTTATTTTAATCTTGAAGTTTAAATAAAAACATATATAATACTAGCTGCGCCCCACGGTTTTGAAGGTGATGGATGATGATGACAAGTATCCTATACGTCAATCCAAAGGCTCATCTACCTCCATGCCAACTTTCATCAAAATTGGCCCAGCCGTTTGAGCGTGAAAGAGCAACAAACATCCATGCATCCATCCATACATCCATCTAAACTTTCATATTTGTAATATTAGTAGGATTAGTTTGAATACTTACATTACAACAACCGTGTAGACCAGACCACCCATACGTTATGTAGTTATCAAACGCGACATCAAATTACAATGGGTAATAAACAATCAGCTCCGGCAAGCTAAAATTGCTACACATGTACCTACACTATTCCAAAACACTGAAATTAGCTCTTTATGTACAGAACAATTTCCATAACATTTCAATTTACAGTGAGAGGTTTTGCGCAACCACTTGTGTAATGCAGTTCATGACTTGATGTGTTTAAGATGAACATTCAAAAGTTTCTGCGTTTACTCGTGACTTTCTAAACAAACATTGCAGGTGTCATGTGTTATGATGACTAAGAGACGTCGGGGACCTTGCGTTACTGGCTGCCCGGTGTTAGGAGTTGCGTGGGATGAAGAAACATGCTCGCAACAACTTGTTACTTAGTGATAACATAAACCGTATGCAGTAAGTTTTGGTTTGCTAAGTTAAATCCGCAAGATCCCTCCGCTGCCCGCAGTCGCTCCAACGTGGCTTTGGGCTATTTGAAGAATCGTTTTTTAACAGATCAATTAAGTAATGTAGGTGACTGCAGCTAAAAAAAAAGTGTTAGCAGTATTATAAAAGAAGAAGAAAAGATAAATTATAATAAAATTATCTACCTCCGTCCCCCCATAGAGCAAAACCTTAATAGCAACAAGCCGGAATTATATTATTGCGTCGGGGTGTGCCGTGACGCGCCTTAATTATATCGTATCCATACATTTGGTATGATTGGAAATATATGAGTAAAGCGCAGTGTGTCGGGACGGGACGCGTTCTGTCGTGACGGCGATCGGTCAATTCCGATCGGCGACAGAACGGTAGTGGGGATTATGACGCGTCAGAACACTCTACTAGTATGTTTCTCAGAATCTCGCGCAGTACGGCGCGTTTACTAGCTAGATAAATTGTTTATTTGTCCACAAAATATAGATTTTTTGACATCCTGAAATATTTATGAAATCTATGTTCATCACACTTTAGTTCTTTCACTAGTAGGTATAAATGATATTCGCTTCGACTCTACCTCAGATTATTTCATGGATAAACTCTATATATTCTCTTCATTGTTTTGTTTTTAAGAAAAGTAAACTTATCATTAGTAAACACGGAAGATTTTCTTCATTATCACTATCGGAGTCGGAGGAAAATATTGTATGACTGATAGATGGACGCGTGCATTTACTGCAAAGGCCACCGCTGTATTGACTCGATATAACTTCAGAGCGCGCCCCGACACGACAGAATAGTGTACACACTCGCCGTCACGTCAGAGAGTACACAACACAACACACCACAACAAAATGTAATTCCGACTAATGTTTATGAACAAGTCCACGTGTAGTCGAAGCCATATATGCCAAAAACTCACATCCTTTAAAATTCTACATTTACTGTATGTATTTACACAATCAGGGTGGAATGTTAATCAGCAGACATCATGGCATCATACGGCAAAAATAGTCTATAGTATTAATAGAGCGGTCTGTTAAATTTTAGCATGTTTGGATCAGCGTCTATTGACTGTATGTACATTAGCCGGGGTATGAAAATATACATAGATTGTCGATTCACTCTTCCATTCCTGATTTGGTTTATTTTATAGTACAAAAAATATAAAATAAACAAAATCAAAACCTTGTTATTGAGGCTCACTGATTTGATTGCTAGTACATATTATTAAATACGTTTTTAACAGACTTCAAACAAGGAGGCGGTTATATGTTCGTGTATATGTATTTTTTATGTTTACGTTAATCGATTTCTCTCTCCCCCATATGTGGACCAATTCTTATAATTCTTTTTTGGTAGAGTATACTTCCGAGAAGAGAGTAACTAGAATATACTTCTCAAATTTGATTAAATTTAAATGGGACCATTTAAATTTAATCAAATTTGAGTTACGCTACAAAAACTGAAAATTGTTACGCCTATATTGATGATAACATCATTGACGGTGAATGACAATCGATTCCGTAAGTAGCAAGGGTCACTAAAAATGGTGAATTTCCCAAAAACTGGAACCGACTTCGATACCAAAAAGTGTGAAATAACTTGTCGAAGTCGGTACTTACCATGACAGTAAATGAAGAGTCATTTTATCACAATATTGTGGACATGGTACCAATATAATAAATGGTTAATTGATTACTTTAACTTAAGTATTTATAGGTACTTCAAGACAAATCTTAATCAAAATCATGTTTTATTGCTTCTGATTATACTCGAACATACACATAATAATACACATATTACCTACCGACTTCTAAAAAGGAGGAGGTACTCACTCTGACTGTATTTTTTGTTTTTATATTTGATACCTCATAACTTTGGACTGAGTGAACCGATTCTCATAATTATTTTTTTGTTTAAAAGCTGGTGCTTTCCGTATGGTTCGATTTAAACTTCATCAAATTCAGTTCGATAGTTTTTGAGTTATACTCCAATATCTGAATAGAAGTCGGTATTAAATTTTTAAATTTGTACTTGTTTGCTTGAATGTTTAATTTAAATGAATCACTTTTGCTCATATTAAAAGTTTCATCGGGCATACCCGGATGTAAAGAAGATACAAGCATATCTGGTTAATCTAGTCTTTCGGCTTTTGTGCGAGGTTCAAAAGAGGTACGGACTTTTGTCATCCTTTGTACTCAAAGGTCACTGAGCGCAGTTACATTATTTACAAATGTTGTTATGTAAGTTTACAACTGGACACAAAATATCTTCATTATTGTCTATCTGTTATTCTACCGAATTCCAAAAAAAGGAGGAGGTACTCAAATCTACAGTTTTTTTATGTTTTCGTCTCTCGTAACTTTCGATTGGGTGAACCGATTCTCAAAATTCTTTTTTTGTTTCACTGGTGCTTCCCGTGTGGTTCCATTTATATTTCATCAAATAATCTCAAAAACTACTGATCCATAGTTTTTGAGATATACTCCAATATCTGAATAAAATGGAAGTCAAATTGTACTTGTTCTATACTAAAGTCAGTCAACAATGTCTTACTTAAATTTACGGTACAGCTATGTTATCCTTTGTAATGAGCGTTTTAATCTTTATTGATGTTGTTATATGTTTTAGTTAAGGAAAATTTGAAGTGGCCGGAAAAATTGAGAAGTTGCGGGAATAAATGAACGTACCTTTTAGGAGAGGACAACGTCTGTCATGTTTACTAGTCTGAAATAAACATGATGTATCGATTTTCTACTTTGAATAAGTTTTTAATTAATCCATCCGATTCTTCTCATAGAGCCATAACTCCAGCCATAAAATGGGCCATAAACCATTAGGCCGAATCAATGCGGTACAGGAAAATCAAATAGCAAGGTTTGAGACCTCTAGAGGCCTGCAACATGGTAACTGACGATAGTTGCACAGAGACGACAATCAGGACCATTAGCCTTATGTGCCATGAAACACTGAAGCGTTATGTTGAAGTGCTGCTCTCGTGCATATATCCAAATACAGTGGAATACGTTTATAATGACGCAGGGATATAACAAACACAATGTTTCCAAAATGTGTTATATTGCACAAAGTTTCAAAATATTTGTAGTAGGTAATTAGTAATAAGTACTAGGTTCTTGTATTTAATGTCGAAATGTCATAATAAAATATATATGAATAGGAAATTTTAGCCCGCAGTCGATATTTTTTACTTTAAATATACGATTTTAACTACAACAAGTGTTACCTACGCTAAAATAGGTTTCTTATATAATGATATAATGCATCAAAGGGCCCACGGCCAGACACAATAGAAATTTCATTGTTATAATGACACAAACTTAAATATCCCTTGAAGGGATATTTAAGTTTGTGTCTTTCCTTATCATACAAAAAGTGCAGTTTAGAAAAAATAGAAGCATAACGACATAGCATACACAGAGTGTATAAGCTATGTTTTAGCTTTAAAAAGTTACTACCATACGCGCTCACTCACTCCAACAAATATAAAATTAACTAATCTGGTTTCACCAGCAGGCCTAGACAAAAGATGTTTCTGTTATCGTTAATGCCAAACGACAACTCCAAAATGTATGGCGTTGACATTACCTGTGGAAAAGTCACGTGACGTCACGCTAAGTTCGTAGACACATATTTGTCTGCAGCGTGTGCAGATACACGCCTGTTTGAATTTTGTCTTGGCCCGCTGATCAGTTTATCAATTCGATTGATACATCCTTCTGAAGGTATAGACAAACAGACGTGGGAGATAGTTATAAGGTTTCTAGCAAAACCTCAAAGGCCATACTAAGTGTACATAATCCAAAGTCTGTGTTCACATGATCGTTGCATGATTTGTTACTATTAGTTCAAGATATAAATCAAAGGAGCATATACACCTGTCCGTACCCGACGGCAAGTAATCCTATAAAGCACACGACCGGACGGTCTTCTCATATTTCATTTATAGACAAGTGTGTTCCGCAAGTGTATGTTGTACAAAATGTTTGAGATTTATGACTATGTGTTATTGATGGTAGATCAGTTAGTTTGTATGTGAGTTGAGATGTATACGTTAACACCCGAGGGTCGACTAACTAAATTGCAATCGAACCGTATCTGAACGGTGACTTTTATACGTTTTCTTTTTCTGAAAAACAGTCCAGCTGCAGTTACGTTTCTGTTGACGCCAGCGATCGATCCAAACTGTATATTCTGTTAACTCGATATAAAATCAACACGACGCGAACTGATACTCGTATGTAGTAGCGTTTAATGTAATATATTATGATTAAGATGATGTTCCAATTTGTCGTTAAAAATAGTAGAATGGCTTTTTGGCTAACGATCGAATGACAATAGCAGTTGAACGAGTCGAACTGCAGTTGCCGCTAGATAGATTGTTGAACGTTGTGAAATAGTGGAACTGGCCTCCAGAAACGTAAGTGGTGGACAAATACAAAAAATACAGCTTCATAACGCTTGCAAAAAGATATGGATAGAAAAATAGATAATGAATATTTTTTTACTTTAAAGCGATATTAGCTCAGGAGTAGTTGTAGTGAGGGTCGATCATCTATAATCGTAATTGCTGTTTGGAATTCTTTAAATGGGATACTTAGTACTCAAAACTTAAGCCTATTTTTTTGCCCACGAAGGACGTAGCTCAAGGCCTACCTTACCTTATTAATTTTGTGTTGCAATGAACAAAACAATATAAACGGCATAGGTCGTATTTATGGTTCACAATGATCGCATACCATCTAGTATACCTGAGAGGCAACTGGCTGACCTTTCCTATGCCCCCTCCGTTCATCCGTCACCGCAATTGCATATAGGGGTGTCTACTTTATTTTCACATATTTCTTAAATTATCATAATGATTTTGGCCTTTCGATTATTAACGGTAATGTGTGTATAGTAGCTGTTTGTTTTTATTTAAAAAAGCTTCAGTATGTGATTTAATTATTTTATTGTCTACCGACTTACAAGAAGGAGAAGGTAATCAATTTGCTTGTATTGTTTTTGTTTTTATTTTTGTTACCTCATAACTTTCGATAGGTTGAACTGATTCTCAAAATTATTTTTTTGTTTGAAAGCTGGTGCTTCCCATGTGGTCCAATTTATTTCATCAAATTCGGTCCAGTAGTTTTTGAGTTACACTCCAATAACTGAATAGAATGGTAGACGGTATTAATTTTTCAAATTGTACTTGTATTCAATCTTGAATCAGTAAGCCTCGGGTTCATTCAGAAATATTTTGTTATAGCGTAAGCCTGATGCGGACAGATTAAAGTGTAATTATAATTTTCAAAAGGAAATAGAACATCATGATAATAAACCTTAAACAAACTACATATTCTCCCGTTTGTATAATATGATATAAGTAGTGAATATGATACATGGTTGGCATTATTAACGACGAATATCGATGGTAGATTAATGTTATTAATGACTTAATAAATTAATATTATATTATAGACTTAATAAATGAATATTTTCACATGCCAATCAATGAATAACAAAAGAGTAGCAATAGGTTATAAGCTGGTTTAGTTGGAGGATTATTGTAAAACTTTATTCGCAAATGAAAGTGGTATATACAAGTAAAAACTATGCAAATGACTACTAATTTTGTTATATAATTGTGTTTATTTGACTCAGTTGACAGCCCTGTAATGTCATAGACGAGGTCGCATCGCGGATATTCTACTATGCTAATCCCTCTCACTCACCGTAATGCGCAAAAGTGTAGATGCGATATATTATTAATATTATTAATGCTTCTGTACAAATCAATTTTACTATTAGTTATAGCCACGCGATAATTTTGAGTTTGCAAACCTTTACTTCGCAGCATTTACAGTATACTTTTTTAACGATTATATAAAACATTATCTATTCCGCTCGCAAATAATATTTAGCGGTCATAAACAGGACTTTCTCCGGAGTGATACATAGTGATTTACGTGGAACATAAAATAGTTACCTTCATTAGTAAATTGTTGTGGTCTGGAGCATTTTGTAAGAAATCAAAGACATCTTCTTTCTGGTGAAATTCTTCAGATGGCATTTTGGAAAATGATTTAGAACAATTAAAAGTGTCTTGTCAAATTATTAATTTAGTAAAAAATAATATTTAACAATATAAATCAAATGGCCGCCATGTACTTTTTCGTAGTGCAGAAAAAGGTTGCTAGCCTCCTTTCATTGAAAATCTAGTACAATAGAATAATTTCCACCTCTTTTTTCTAATTATTGGATATGATATCTTTTTGAGATTTGACATTTGTATTATTTTTATGTTCGCTGCTGAAAAACAAAAGAACGCTAGCAGGGCACAAATGGATATTCATACAACTTTTCCCGACGCAAATTTGTAAGGGAGAAATGACGAACCTTGTAACCCGTTTATGAACGAGTAATGAGACACTTTCTGAGTGGGTGTGGCATGAAACATTTAGTTTACTTTAACATCGTGGTTTTAATCAGTGCATATATGAACTAGATTTGATAATAATTCCATTAGTATATTTATTTAGTATAGTTATAATTAGTAGTTAGTGAAATGCAAATTTAAAAATGATATGTTTTTATTATCCTTCATTACATTTATCATTAATCATATTTAATCATATCATATCATATTTATTTTCGTGGCCAAAATTCATTCTTATATCATCTGATACAAATATAATTTAACAACATAAAATATAAAAAAATAAAAAAAACATAAGATGTAGGTACATATTGTACATGCAGCCCTAGCTCTCACAGTAGGATTCCTTGTGTTTGTGAGAGCTAGTTTACTCCCTTTGGTTATCTTAAGACATTTAATTCTTATATATAAAGAGCAAATGTTTTTTTTTATTTTAAATATTTATAAAAATAACCACGAAAAAATTATAATAATAATACAAATAAAATTATATTCAGATTAAAAATTTAAACATTCAAAATAACAGACGATTTACTTTATCAACTGCACTTATAAAATCATATCTTCATAAAGATAACTCCGAAACTGTATTATATTATTAAGTAAATAAGTATTAAATAAATGAATGAAATTACTTTAACAATTATTTTACGATGTTATTTATAAATATTTCGTGGTTTCACCTGCGTAATAAAGAAGGATGTTGAAGGTGGTTTTTTTCCTAATTTCCTATTTTATATACCTAGCTCCATTATACCTTGCGACATAATTACGTCCTTTGGGGGCTTCGCAAATGAGATTCCAAACTTAATCTGGCCCACAGAATAAATAATAGTGTACTCCCAATTTTATGGAAGTCACACATATATTTGTAGTTTATCATATCCAAATAAAATTCGTCATTACCTCAGTTGGTAGTGACCCTGCCTTTAAAGCGCGGGGTTCATTCCCGGGCCGTAGCAAAACTTTTTGTGATTAGCGGAAACGTTTGTTTATAGGTCTTGATTGGATGTTGTGATGTGTTTTTCTGTGTTCACGCCTTTTGCAACTCACGGAGTCTTAACCCCTTCGCACACGGCGTCGTATCGTAAGCGTATCGTAATACGCGCGTAGGACGAGAGCAATACGAGCGCGTACATGTCCAAACTAATCCACATACGAAGCGGTGCTGCAGCGAATCGTAGTAGATATTTATTGCTATTACGATAGTCGTAGCATACTGGTTTAAAAAAGCAAGCGTAACAAATTAAATGCTCATTAATTTCCTTAAAAAATTAATTGTATTTTAATTTTTGTAACTTTAAATTTCAATAAGACTTACAGAGTTATTGAATTCGTGAAACTTGATGAAGCGTTCCCTTGTCTGTATAATTCATGAAGCGATCTTACAAAACGAAACGTCTACTCGACGATTCGTTTGTGGGACACTGCAAGTCTCGTACGCGTTGCGTCGAAACGATACGCTTACGATACGACACGACTCGTGTACGAAGAGCCGTAGTGCGAGGGTACGAGTGTGTAAACGTAATCATTATTATAATAACCAAATAAAACAAATAGCATTACCAAAATGAATGTATATTGTACCCGCAAATGTGAGACTAGCACAAGGCTTATCTGATGCAAGCAACACGGTTAAAGGTTACACACATTACGTAGAATCTTGCATCTCCGCTCTTACTTTCTACATTGACATAACCAAAGTTACGATAAACTACGCTTCATCGTATAAAGGTGTTATCTTGAAAAATGTTAATATCTATCTATTACTCTTAATAACACACCGTCGTATAATAAAATGGAACATTAAATTTGCGAATGCAGTTCACGGTACGTTGAAGTTGAATTTTGTTCTTCGTAATGTTCACAATCATCGGAGAAATTTATGTAGTGTCAAAAAAATGGGGAAACTTTTACTGGCTCGGAAGACACTCCGTTGAGTGGAAGAACGTCACAATGAATTTGTTAAATAAATTATCATCTCATTAAGTTTTACTTTTCAACCAACATCCGAAAGGTGGAGGTTCCCAATTCGTCTGTTTTATGCGTGTTATCTCGTAACTTTTTATTTAGTCAACTGATTTCAATGATTATTATTTATTTAAAAGCTGGTGTTTCTAATTTAAATTAATATCTGACCAATAGTTTTACCTTCAAAAAAAGGAGGAGGTTGTTCAGTTTGACTGTATATATATATTTTTTATGAGTGTTCGTGGACAACTTCGTCGTTTATGAATCGATTTTGATGATTCTTTTTACATGATATAGTATATTTCCGTGATTGTCCAATACAAATTTCATTAAATTCGCTCAAGCAGTTTTTGTTACACCCCATTAAACTGAAGTGTTGATTTATCTTGATGATATCATCATTGACGGTGTATCCCGTAAGTAGCGAGGTCACTAAAAAGGGTAAAAAGCATTTTATTATCAAAAAATAGAACCGACTCTTACACCTAAAAAGTGTTAAATAATTTGTCGAAGTCGGTACCATGCACGCAATATTGTGATAATAGGTATTTTATAACTATTATGGACTTCGACAAGTTTTTTCACACTTTTTAGTGTAAAAGTCGGTTCTATTTTTTGATATTTTTTTATTAAATTATCAACATCGGGTATAAAGGAATATGATAAGTTTGTTTCAAATAAAAAAAAATGTTTTTATATAAATGACAACGCAAAACTGATATTTGTACATGATACTTCTAATTTGTAAATGTTTTCCGCATTTATTTTTTATATAAAATTTTTAGGCGGTATTTAATTTATTTGCGTTAATAACACAAATAAATTAAGTCACATCTTTTATTATTTGAACGTAAATTTAATATTTTCTTTTTAGTTTGATTATAAAAAAAAAATCATCTAAAGCTTAGCTGTCTTTTTTTTAATAAAAATATATACAAAAATTACATAACTGTTAATATATTTATATTTTTCAGGTTTATATAAGCGCTTTATCGCTTTTGTGATTATGCTATATTGATAAACAACTTAACATGTTATTACAAAACTTAACATTTACATATCATACACAACTTTATGTTTGTTAAATAATCTGACAATGGATAAGCATATTGTTACAATAACCAAATTACACTAAAAATCGATATAATGTTTAGACACTAACGCCTATTCTACATTCGTACAATAGAATACAAAAATTTAGCTGAAATCATTTAATTACAAAAAAAATTATTGCGTTTTAAAAAAATAAAACAATAGATACGACAATTTTCGCAGCTGCAAAAGTCGCTATGAAACTTCCTCTCTTGACTGCACTGAGGGAACGGCTATTAATACAATAAACTGGAGCAATTTTCTTTGAAATCGACAAAATGGTCTCGGAGATGCGGGTAAATAGAAAAGGAATTTAAGTTTTACTTTGTTACAGTTTTATAACTGCAGTCTGGCGATCAGCGAAAATGGTTCGTAATGCTCACAGAAAAGCTGAGTCTGGTAATGCTAGTTGTGTGCACTGTGTGGTTTTGAATTTAGTCATTGATGATTAAAAACATTTCAAAATTGAACTTTACGGTTTTCAAACAGGTGCGTTCAAAACACAAAATTCAATCCGTGAAAAAAACACATTCAGTTTTTACATCCAACATTTTTTTCCACGCTCGAACACAAAGGCTTTGAGTGATTTCACATCTCCGGGGATTTTCAATTTAGAATTGATCGTAAGTAGAATGGGGTGGAGAGGGAAGATTGATAATTCGGATTTTTCCCTCGTCCCGTCAGTTACGGAGGCCGCACAAGTGAGCGATCGGGTACGATGGCTAATGACATAACTAGGACAGAGTTACCAGTTAGTAAACTAATGTAAATCGCCACATTTTTGAAGGATATCAAATGCACATTCTTATTTTCTAATTATTACTTCTTACAGACTAAGTTATTCATAGTATGCCGGACAATGTGGTAAATAAAACAAATTAATTTGATTTCGTGTATGATATCGTATATAAGTTTCGTGTAAAATACTAGGCTGCGGCCCGCGGTTTTATCCGCGTAGTGATGAATGATGATGATGACAATGAAAAGTATTATATGTCCTTCCCCGGGACATAATTCATTTTCTTGCTGAATTTAGTGACGGTCCGTTCAGCCGTTTAACTGTTATAAGCTTATAACAGTTAAACGGCTGAACGGTTCGTCAGACAGACAGAAGTCAAACAGAGTAACAGACTTACAAACATTTAAATAATATTATATAAGTATGGATTCGTGCTAGAAGTAACTACAAGATTTATTGATGTAAACAAATATTAGAATCAATTTATCATGTAGTATTTTTTTCTAGTTTTGTGCTAATATGCCAGATAGGAAATAAACATTTGTTACCAGCTTATTGACTATTGTCGCCACTTTGTATGAACGTCTCACTTATTGTTCACTTTTGTGTCCACATTACAATTGTTAAGTCTTGTTTTGCTGATCGTCATCACCATTATTGTATATTTAGCAAACTAAGAGCAAGTAGGGTTTCGCTTATCTACACTTCTTCTATATTATGTATTATAATGTTATAAAGAGAAAAGGTTTGATTGTTTGTAATGGACAAACTCAAAAATTAGTTAACCGATTTAAAAAAAATCTGTCACCTTTGACAAACTTCATTATTCCCGAGTACCATGACGTTATTTTATTATTATTGAAAATTTTATCCCACCGGATAGATTATCAAAGATATTTTTAAGGCGAAACAGAAATCGCGGGGACAACTAGTTAGATATATTGTAATTAAAAGAATTGTAATGATGTGATTACTTACATTATAAGCAAATGCCTACACTAGCTAATAAACCAAAGGAAACATTAGAAATATAAATATATTATAATAGATAACGTGACCTGACAAACTTTCACATATGGAGTCTTTCTTTTTATAATATGGCTTGACCAGTTTCACTTTACGGCGTCTCTCCTTCTTCTCACGAGGCAAGAAACTATATAATAGACACAGCTCCCTTTATTATGGTTAGTATCTAATTCTTCTTTATTAATGGCTTAATGACACCGAGCCAGTTCTTCTCAGGCCCAATAGCTCAATGGTTGATGGGACCTTCGCCAAGTATATCGATTTCCAATTATCCTTTCTTCTATGGGATATACGATAAGCGTCTTTATTATTTTATAATATCAATTCAATCATCAAAATAATAATTCATGTTTTTTTTAGGAATCCTCTCTCTTCAAAATCCCAAATTAAAATTCATGACGTCTCCATTGTGTCATTCCATCATGGTTCTCCTTTTTTAAAGTTTGTCACGTTGCAGGTTAATAAAGAAATAGTTTTTAAATACACACAATAAGGATTTAATGCAATGAAATATGATCATGAAATTATATTACAGAATGACAGAGGTTTTCTTACTGATGCCACTGTGTCACCAGCTTATAGGCTCGACTGTCGCGTGTCATTTTTACGGATTCCTTCGGATTTATGTAAATTTGTTTTGTCAGCGGTTTACCTTGTTACTCGAATATCAAATCTGCTGCCAATACTGAATTTTTATATCGTTTTATCGATATCACCACCAGTCTCATTTGCATCATATGGATGATTATCTAATGCCGTTTCATAATTGTTATCAACCAAAATGATATATCCATAGTCGCGTAAAATTAAATCGCTATACAAACCAGAACTACCATACACTATTAATATTCATAGGAGTTGGCACATTACTTGTGCAAGTTGCTCGGTACCTGTCAATGTAATTAAGGCGCTTCACACGGCACAATGTAGTCGCTTCTAGACATTGTAGGTTCAAGCTCCTCACTTCTTCAAGCTATCACCTTATCATTATGAAGATTCGTTATAGACATTCGAAATTACTGAGCGCATCGTGATTTCCCAATAAGACAATTGAAATTAGGTGTTGAGTACCTATTGTAATTGGGTGCTTTAATTGCAATATGCTCTGCATAATAGGGAACAGTTTACATAAGCATTTGTTTGTCACTTTAGTTTACGTAAGGTTGGTTGTGAAATAAGAAGATTTGTGTGTGGACATGAACGTTGGTTTTTCCGTGACTTCTTATATGTTTAGCGTATGTTTCGACGTTAGCAACAAAAAATATTGGTATCTTGGTTTATGTGTATATATTTCGGTATTATTTTGCTTCGTACAGATATTATTATAATTCCTGATCTTGACAAAATCTGAGCCAAGTAATATAGCAGACTACATCATTCGATCAGCAATTATGCTTGAATACTTGTTGATGGGCAGTATCTTATGGATGAGCCTATCTTGGTTAAGGTCCCTGCAATCTCTGCCGTGTCATTACACGTTTGAAGGGCACTATAGCAAATTAACTTACTTGTCAAATATGACTTACAAACCTCGGAGTGACCAGCGTTTATAGTGAAATGACACGCTGAACTTTACCTTAGCTAGCATAGCACTGTAATTGTAATTTGCGATACCATTAGCCGAAACTTCCTCGTGTCGTTACTTGGCAATTTATTTAAAGAATATTATTTGTATACAAATTGCAAATGTCTTAAAACGGTCATTGCCGTTTAAAAGTTTGGTCATGAAGAGGTCAGACAGATTACAGCATCAAATCATGCCTATCAATAATGTATTGTTGTTGAAACTAAAATTACACCATTATATGTTTCTCGATAGGTCAAGGCACATCTTTAATTGATTGGAAGATTCAAACTAAACATATTACGTTACAGGTGAAAATAATTTATTACTATGAGCTAATCGACATAATATACCTGTTCATATAAGTGCATATATGAACAGGTAATGCTAGACTAAAGATACGGTCAAGAAGAGTAATCATTTAACTAACAATGAGATCAAAAGATCTAATAATAAGTGGAGGTCCAAACATGTTTTGTATGATAACAGTTTTTATATATCGCATTCCCTCCAGACTCAAGATCTGCATTCAAAGTCTAAATTCGATATTACACTCGAGAGCAATGAATCCGGGTCACTTAAAGAATGTTAAAAATCTCGGAAACTAAAAATGATAGGTTAATGCAATAAATTGTATTTAATAGACAATGTAATACTCCTTAAATGAAAGTAAAAAAAATATGAGTCACCATACATTTTATTAACACAAAATTACATAAAGAAAAAAACTGCTGATCTCTCCTTAAAACAAAAATAGGAAACATGAAATTTTTGAACTTTATTACGATTTTCTTGAATTTTAATACTTCGTATTGCCTCCTCGTGCTTCCATTACTGCGTTTACGCGGTTTGGCATGCTGTACACCAAGTTCCTTATACGATTTTGGGGAATATTCTCCCATTCCTCTGTGAGAACAATTTTGAGCTCACGAAGCGTGATTGGGGGAGGGTTTAATATTAAATAATAATAACTTTACAATAACTAAGAAGTTTTAATACCTTCATTTAAGGAGTATTACATTGTCTATTAAATACAATTTATTGCATTAACCTAGCATTTTTAGTTTCCGAGATTTTTAGGATTCTTTAAGTGACCCGGATTCATTGCTCTCGAGTGTATTATAAGTTTTTAAACTATAAGGATCACAAACATTAGAAATTGACCTGAAATAGGATGTTGACCCATGTACATTTGTTTGTCAAAACATTGGACACTTAAAACAGATATACATTGTAACAAATATGTTAGTGATTAGATATCAATAGTTTTGTTATAAAAACTAACGTGGTTTTCACTCATTTTTACTTCGAAATACGGGATTAATAACGTAATATTTATCAAATAGGTCCGACTATAGTTTTGAGCAAATTCGGTGGTTTTTTTCAAGGAGCGTTTGGGACGCCCGCGTCGTTGGCTTCTCGCTTAGCACTCGCTAAGCAATCCCGTATTTTTAAGTAAAAATAGTACTAGTTGCTGGATTTGGACCTGCGTCTTCTGACCAAGCCTGTCAGACGCAATGGCAGCACAATAGTTCACTGAGGCACCAGTGGGCCAAGCACGAAAATCAGCTTAAGTGTAACGTTATCATATCGTTGACGTTTTCAGTACAAACTATGAATGAATTAACTGTGCCACTACTGTACTAGATAAATAATAGTTTGAACTAAATTCGTTGACGATGCAATTACGTTACAATTAAACAGATTTTCGTGCTCGGGCCACAGGTAGATAGTGTTGCGCAAAAATTTTCGATTAATATTATAACGAAAGCGTTAGTAACATATACTTTTCTAAGTATAATAATCATTTCATTGAAAGGTTTATCCGATTCTTAATTATCTTGTCCATTGTCTTTTCATAACCTGTAATACTTCATGTCACGATATTATTTTTGCCTTTTAAGAAAAATAGTATGATTTATCTACCTACTTTCCTTACTATATGTCGATTGGCATGTAATATAAATAATATTCTTTTGTAAAATAATACCTCTTTAGGATGAAGTTAAAAAAGTTTTGTAAAAATGATCTTTCATTTCTAAAATTAATGACTTTTATATTCTTTATTAAAAACAGCAAAACGGGTCGGGTCTTGAATCGAGTCGCCTGAATTTGAGGATTCTGCTACTGTGGAATGGTCAAGGGGCTTTGTCTTGACCCTCCCAATTCGATTTTGGCTGCCGGAGTTACGCGAAAGTATTTTAAATTAATATTTAAAGTTTCTGTAATTTCACACGAAAAACATGCGGATGCGTGAAACGGAACGCAATATCAGGAAATATTGCAAAAATTTGAACGTCTGCTATGTTTATGTTCGTGAAACGAAACGTTTTGATCGCTATTTTTGAGGTTTGTGATTTAACTATGTTTACAAAATAAAATAAATACTCCTACATAGTTTTGTGAAAATTATTTTCCTCCCTTACCCACCCAGAGACCAACTCAGACCGGTTAGGTTGAAAGTTGTCAGAAAACCGACACAGAGCACCCCGACTCCACCTATTCTTGTGGCTACTACCCCTAGAGTGTTTATAAATAATGCGGGAGCCAGAAGCTCAAGGGAGGTCCTGAACGTTGCTTCGCCGCATGAAGTCGAGTTGAGCGAAGGGGGGAGCTGGCGAGCGAAGCGAGCCGCCGACCTCCGTAGCGAAACGTCGTTTCGACGAACGTTCAGGGGCGACCGCTAGAGCTTCTGGCGGGAGCCCACCCGGAGTCCAAGTCAGACCGGTTAGGTCGAAATTAGTGACAAATCCAACTGCGACCCCCCCCCCTGCCCTCTCTCTCTCCCCCCCCTAAATTTAGGTGTAAAAGTGTTAGTAGAGTAGACAAAATTATCTTTGATATTAAATTTTAAAAAAAACTACGCGGTTCCGGCAGGGGGAAATGGTAGGGGGGGGGTTCCCTGCCCCCAACCCCACTCCTACCCACTCCCCCTCCCCCAAAGAAAGTGTAAAAGTGTTTAAATAGAGTAGAAAAATTGATCTTTGATATTAAATTAAAAAAAAACTACGCGATTCCGGCAGGGAAAAATGGTGGGGGGGTGTTCCCCTCCCTCCATTTTTTTGATTGGTAAATCCAGACCGCTTCTTTTGAGAGTGACCCACCATCTTAGAAATCGTTTTTTATGTCATTTGTTACGGAACAATCAAGAGGCCTGGGGCAAAACGGTACCTAACCTCTGCCTATAACAGATGCATTTCGCCATATTCTTTAACTTTGCCCTCATGGAATTAAGGGTGAGTTAGTACCTACCTATACCTATATATATTCAGAGTTATGAGTAACCAATGTTTTGCTAATACTCGAACAGGTTCATCGCTGAAACACCAGGCCAAAAACAATGACCTCCAGAACTAGGTAACTAGACTAGGAAAACAAGGGGCCTAAGCGGAGTCTGTACTGGAGTGCGGCACGGGGCGAAGGCTCATGCACGGTAATGGGACGGAGGTGAATAAATAGGTGGCTTGGGTATTTCAAAGCGCTTTGACTCCCAACGAAATCCAACAATATAGGTATGTCTAAAATGGGACTATCAAAAGAAATCTGATAATATATTTTTACTTTGTAGGTATTAAAATATTATACGCGATTAAAATTTTGATTTTTCTCGACTAGGAACTGCACACTTTTCAGTAATAAAACACCATTTTGTTACATGCTGTATAACATTGTTCGGTTCCGTTATATTTTAGCCAGGTATTTTATTTTATAGGAAGAACATGTTTTTTTATTATCAGAATTAGTTTATTGCCCAAGTCAGATCTTTAATCTGGTAACTGGTTGTGACCTGCGTTTTCAAGCATGAAATTATATGCCTGGCACGCAAACACACTTCAATGTGATCGTTTTTCAATTTATTGTTGAGCAGGTCTGATTCACGCCCACATTTAGATTTCTAAAGTTGATAAGTATTAATAAATGCGACCCGTTACCACAGAATAAGTAATAGCCGTTACCCTTGTGTGTTGATGTGTGAGGCTCGAACTGATACGTGTGATATATTAAAATCATTATTTAAAATTATTAAGAAAAATAATATCAAAAGGCGTAACACCCATTGATAGTGGATACTTGTTTGAAAATTTTGGGGTCTAAACGCTTGGGTCGTTTGGGCCAGGAGCCCACAGAATTTTCTAAGAACTGTCTGGGCATTGGTCGAAACAAAACGTGGCCTAAATGCTGGCCTGTATCTTGCTCAAATATTAAGTATTGGCATATAACGTGGCAATGCTGCCAGCATTTTGGGAACATTGCCAACTTTTAGTGATTTATTAGAGTAGATTCTTTTAGGTTAGTTATAATTTTGTTTTTATTGCATGTTCATTACTATAAATAAATAGCAATAAGTAATAACAAATACTAATAAATAATATATAACTTGGTTTAGTCAACATTTAGCTAATGTAAAGTTACTTGGCAAACGCGTTAATTGTGTAAAAGAAAAAAACTTAATACTTATGTACACAAGTCATTGAACATTGGTTGAGAAGTTTCACAAAAATGACGGAGAGTATATGCCAGTTTAATTGTATATATATATATATATATATATGTATATTAATACGCATCTAAACTATCAAAAAAAAAGTACATAAAAGTTAAATGCTGTTCGTTGTTATAAGCGCATCACCTTGAGAACAGCTGGACTGATTTTAGTGATATTTTAAATGTTTTATCATTAATAAATGTCCTATGATTTTTGGGGAAAGTGTTGCAAGAAACGTTGCACAAATAATAGTTATTCGGAAAAATATTAAAATGCCTTTTTCTATGGGACAGAAAGTCCGTCGGGTCAGCTAGTTTTTAATAATAATCACTTCGCATAATCACTTGCTGAACAGCAGTAATTTTATGATGACCGATGAATAAGGAGATTCTAAAGGTTCAAGAAATTCAGTTAATCAGTATTGCCCCATATTGTCAACACTTTAAAGTAAAAAATATATAACTAGGACGCTTCTATATTTACACAGGCTATACCAAGCCTATACCTGATCATTTAATCAATCTCACTGAATCTATCTTGTACCAGATCCATCTCAATGGATCTAAACACAATAGGACACAGATAGGACGGGCACTAAGGACCTTAGCATTGATTCACGCCTTGATTGATGTGTCTCCGACTGAGACGGAATAGGTAATCCGATCCAATTTACTTAATATATCCGTATTCATCCTTGAACGGAACGAAGCCGAGTAGAACAATATGTAGGTACTTACATCCTTAGGTGGATCTTTGTCTATAAGTTATTCATTCAGTCATTCATGCATCTATTCATTTGCAAAACTTATGTTAAGTTCATAGTTGATATTGTAATTATGACGCAATGCATTCTGCCACAATTAAACTAGTGTAAAAATATCATCTAAACATACACGATTAGCACAGCTTTCTTTGATCTTACATAACATTCATTGCATAACCATTAATATCTAAGACACTAGCTGCGCCCTGCGGATACATCCGCGTGGTGATTGACGATGATGACGAGGATCAAAATTATACTATGTGTTAATTCAGTGCCTCACCTATGTATCTACCATGGCTACCATATTTCATCCAAATCCGTGGAACCGGTGTTGCGTTATGTTGAGCTACATACATCCATCCATAAATCTAAACTCTCACATTAATAATCCAGTATAATAAAATCATAAACATGTAGGTATCTATACTATTTTCTGCAAACGGTACTCGTATCCTGCAGTAAGAATTTTATTGATACATAGTCTAATATAATATGCAACGCAGCACTCATAAAATTATAAATATTGGTCATAATTTTAATACATACTTAAAGTGCTTTATTACATTTGTAACGACCAAACGACTAAACGAGTATTGTTCAGATTACCACACGACTAAAAATATGTATGAGTAATATTTATACACAATATTCCTTATTCATAATTTAGATACTGTATTTAGATATAGACTAAATTCCTAGCATTGATGAATAACGGCAAAGTTAGTTAGAAATTAATAATTGGCAGAGCAGACAGGCAGATGAACGCTGACCTTTGTCAATATTGATCGACATCGTTTTGGAAATGGAAATAGGTGGCCTCCGACTTTTGATAGGAGGCTAAGAAACCTAAGCTCATTGGAGGTTTAGTAAGTGGTGTATGTTAAGTAACCTGTTTAGTGTTTCTAAATAAATCAATTAAATAATTTAATAACACATTACTTTGGGAAAATACATACCAATACTATATCTAAAGGAAATATTTAGTGATCATTCCAAGTCCTAGATATTATAAACAAATCAAACTTAAAAACCAATATTTCAGGGTGATCAGCGCTGTGCAATGCAGATATAACTTTCTTACTGCAACTATTGTAGGCAGGAGTGTTGCTTACCATGAGGCGCAGGACTTGCCTAGAAAGTTATCAGTTAAGAAATAAGTACACATGTAACATATTACTATATAGGAGCACATACATTATATAATTATCTGTTTTTCAAATAAGTACAGAATGGAAAAATAACTTTACAATACGAAACATGATCAGTCTCGTCGTTTTAATTTGTTTTAAAACTATTAGTAAGGTACTCAATTAATTCTATTTTTATATATTCACAAACCGACGCTAAGTTGTGACCGATTGTAATTCAAACGTTCACATTATCGTGGGTAGTGGGCGTGAACGGACTGATAAACGAGTCCATGGTACAGTTTGTTGAGCAAATGATAATGTTTGGTTTTTACCCGACTTCAATAGTGACACTTTTTTTTATTAGGTTCGTTATGTCCTGGCGTGCCATGATGCGACTTTACAGATTTTTATAAATAAGGTGTTATTAGATTCCGTGTTGACGCGAGTGACATAGAATTTAATAATTTTGATATGTCGAGAAATTTTATATGACGGTTGTTACGAGTAGCAGCTTTATTCCATAGGCGTTGCGCCCCGCGGATACACCCGCGTGGTGATGGATGATGATGAAAAAGTATCGCATATGGTATTCCATCGTCTCATCTATCTACAAACCTTTCATTAAAATCCATTGAGTAGTTTTTGTGTGTAAGAGTAACAAACATAATACGTCTATACATCCATACATACAAACGCGTTTATAATATGATTAGGATTGAACAAAGCAAAAATTACCAAAACGATCCAATGAGGTACAGAAAAAAGGCATTTTAAAAACTATTAGGTATACTGCTGTTATTTCAATAATTTTATGAAATAAGTAAAAACCGTTGCTTCGGTCAACATCGTTAAGCCTGTCACCTGAGGCCTTCGGGAGGTCTAAGTTTCGATATCAGGGCTGACCATAGAAATACTTAGTCAGAATTATAACCACAGAAGGGAACATAATGTGCTAATATGTTCATACTTTGCATTTAACGATGACTTACGTTAGGGATCGAATATCGAATACGTCCACCCGGGTTTTGAACATATCAGGTGCACGCGCTGCGCTCCCCAGTGCCCGCCGGGAGCTCGCAGACGCCGCTTAGCACTTGCCCTAAAGATAAGTACATATCTCATTTGGTCGAAACCCAGATTGACGTATTCGATCCCTAACGTGAGTACTCCCCCGTTTGGTGATAGTTTGTGTCAAAATCACCAGAATTTCAATAAAAAAAGATAAACGACTGGTAAAATTTCATAATTAAGTAATGTTATCTTCTGTTCTATTTACAATGGCATGTTGGCGATAGTAATATGTTTAACACGCTTCACCGGCTTTTTATTAATAAAGTATCAATTTATTCACCTGCTAAGTGCCATTGTTCAGAAAGTGAACGTGATTGTCGGAATCAATCGGGATAGTGTCGAGTGATGAGTTCTGATCTACTATCTCACGCTGTTTGTTTTTTATTAGCTTACTCTCTTACGCAACGAGTTAAAAGGTTTTTTCTGTTTGTTAGATTGTTTTGAGTGGCGTCGCATGCTGCTAATTGTCTCATATCACGTGGGTGATCTTTAGCATACTGTTTTTCACACCTACGCTTTGTTTACCCATACGGGTAAATAGTGCGTCTATATACAGAATCGCTTGAACTATATACACATTTTTAACACAGTATTAAAAGTTTTTAATTCAGTTTTACTTTCAGTTTTGTATGATCAATACGTAGGTATACAAATTTTGACTGGGTGCGTGTCTGTTGTTCGAAATTCATTTTACAGATTTTTATTTTAGTACCCTTCACTAGGTATAAAAGACTTCTGCCGTAACGGACAGTTGATATAATACCATACCAGCACTTTATATAACGATCAACTTGTAATACTATAATTTTATATACTAATAATATTACATACTGTTCAAGTATCATATTTTTTTTGATATAACGATGATTTGACATACATGTTGGTATAATTTCGTTAACAAAATGATGTAAATATATTTGATGGTATTCAGTTTTCATGACTAGTCTAAGGCAAAGTCGCGATAGGTGCGACGACGAGCGAAGCGAGGAGGAGTCTTAGGTGGAATGGTGACCACACGACGCACGAGCCAAGCGAGCGGAGCGAACGTGCCGCGGCAGTGGGCGGTGAAGCGCCAGAATTAGGGTAACATACACTTCGATAAGGATATAAAGCAGCACTTTTATACTTATCAATGATAAACTTGTCACATCGATAAACTGATTTGTTTCCATCAAACCTTATTTCTAGCATGAATTTAGGCCGCGACAGCTATATATCAAGCTGTCTTTTATCTATAATAATTACCATCTAACTTTATTCTATTGACAATCCATTCTAGCAGTGGGTGCTGATCTCACTCTAACTTGTACGTAACACATTGAATATAGTCTTAAACTACAACGCACAAGCTTGCTCTAAAAATTCGCTTCGCTTCTCTTCCGACGTTGTCGATCTTAATGTTCCATAGTTATAAAACATCGCTTGGGACGCAACCTTGCTCGTCAATATTACAATCACTTACATACAATAATTGATCACGATCTATATTCCATTAAGTTTTGCCGAAGTAAATAAAACACACCTCTACACACGTAACAAAATGTATGATGTAATCTAATAGCAATCGGCATTAGATCAGCTACAACTTCAACCTAACCATCTCTTATTAATAAAAAAACAATTTGTTGTCGAGCTCAGCTTTGAATTATTTTCTTAGCTAGTTACTCGTACTTAGTAAAAGCTAGACGCGTACTAAGTAGTTGTACTTTGTAATGAAATGTTATGTTTACTTACATTATAAGAGAATGCCTACACTAGCTAATAAATCAAAGGAAACATTAGAAATATAAATATATAATAATAGATAACGTGACCTGACAAACTTTCACATATGAAGTCTTTCTTTTTATAATATGACTTGACCAGTTTCATTTTACGGCGTCCTCCTTCTTCTCACGAGGCAAGAAACTATATAAAAGACACAGCTTCCTTTATAATGGTTAGAATCTAATTCTTCTTTATTAATGGCTTAATGACATCGAGCCAGTTCTTCTCAGGCCCAATAGCTCAATGGTTGATGGGACCTTCGCCAAGTATATCGATTTCCAATTATCCTTTATTTTATGGGATATATTCCTAATATTGTGATAAGCGTCTTTATTATTTTATAATATCAATCCGATCATCAAAATAATAATTCGTTTTTCTTTTAGGAATCCCCTCTCCTCAAAATCCCAAATTAAGGTTCTCCTTTTTTAAAGTTTGTCACGTTGCAGGTTAATAAAGAAATAGTTTTAAAAACTATTTCTTTATTAACCTAACCTATTTATTACCCTAACCAAAAGCAGCTTAATAAAGAAATAGTTTTTAAATACACACAATAAGGATTTAATGCAATGAAACATGATCATGAAATTATATTACAACTTATGTCGATATATTAAAGATCATTGTTGTGTTATCGGTAGTTAGAACACATGCAAAGGAAAAGTACATAAAACACACACATACATTTGCTGGCGGTAGGTCTCCTGTGCAAAAGATTATATTCATCGGTACTTTACTTTATTGCGCTGAATTAGTTGAACGGATTTAGATTTCATTTCCAATGAGTGAAGAAAGAAGTAATAATGAATCAACTGGTACAATGCGGATGCGGTAGTCACGATTCAAACCCCGTCCGAGGATGTATATTTTACTCTCTAAAAATGCCAAGTCTCGCTGAGCCTTAGCACTGTAAAAATCAATTAATAAAGACGTCCAGGAACACTAAAACTTATAAAAGTTTTATTAGTTTGTATAAGAACTTAAACTGCAAAATATTATTAAATAAGTTAATCCATTGATACCGCATCCGCATTGTACTTTGTAGTTGTTTCATTATTAATCCTGTATGGATTTTATAAGTCTCTGACTATTTGAAACAAACTTATTCATCTGTTTACAGGTAAGCAACAAAACAAAAGCAGCAAAATAGTAAGTATATAAGGTATTATTCCTTTTATTCCAATATATTACAACACCGAATTTGGTGAAACCTCTACAATGTTTCACGAACATTGACACAGATTTGGAAGCCTTCGGAATTTAACAAAACTTGGAATATTTCCAAAGTGGATTATACAAGTATGCGAAACCTTGTATCGAAGGGCAATTTCTTCTATTTCCAATAGTTAAGTGGCTTTTAGAATTCAATTCCAATTCAATATAATGTGTCTTTTTAATACAAAAACATGTAGAAACATATTTTTGTATAGGTAGGTATGTATGCAATTCCTCTTGAATATGCCATAAGCAGCTTAATGCCATTTTTACTAATGTCCTTTGATACTTGATGCTTCCATTCATACGTAGACCGTGGCTTGTTTTTTCTTCTTTCTCCTCATGAAATAAAGTTCCTCCTCCCCAACTGCCCGTAAATCTAATAAATCTGTATACATACTGCACACATATCGATGTGTGAATTCTATATCCATTTGTTGACTGTTTTAAGCGCTTAGTAGTAACATTCATATATTATTACCTATGAACTTGTTGTTTAATACCTATAAAAATAGGTTAATAATTAATCAAAATTTGAATTGAATTGGAATCAAACCTAGTATATATTGATTTGATGACAGCTAAAGAGGACGAAGTTCATTACGGTGGTACACGAAGCCATTCATGACACCGAGAAAAGGTCCAGATGGCGTATGGTCATCAAAGAGAAGATGCACTGTAGAGGGGGTCACAATCCTCAGTATTGAGGGAAACGCCATTAGCTGGAAATATTTAATGAATCGAAGTATTGGCCATTATTGCCGAAGCACTTGTTGCCATTTTGATGGAAGTTCATTGATGCCTCTGATATAGATGTATTGGGATGATCTATGAACTATATACAGATAACTCTTATCAGATTTGAAATTTTTGTTCCTGTTTACTAAACCAAATTCCGAAAAAAATAAGTTATGGTGGTGCAACAACCCACCATATATTCACCAACAGCTCTCTTTAATTCAGTCGCGTTTGGCATGGTTGCGCATGGTTTGGCTGCTTACTCTGAGTCCAACCAGCGCGCCAAATTTTTCCGAATATCATACACGTTTTTCATCATAAGTGACAATCTGATTTAGTATCCCCTCATTATGTACCTATTCAACAAGTTAATCCAAGCAACGAAATAATATTGTTGTTGTTCCAAGCTTTTATACCTCTCTAATTTGGCGTAAATAAATCAGTATCATTTTATTACTTACATTGAAGGCTGTTGCTAATGCCCGACGTGATTTGATCTGAATCTGCTGCCCTATGGCTTTCAATTCTTCTTTATCGACTTCCGTCTCTGGTCGGTCATTGGGCACTTGTTGAGATCAACATTTTCACAACGGAAATCGTGCGTTCACTTGCGGTCTTGGTTTTTCCATTATCACGATATCAAGGAAAAATGTAGCGGCGGCAAAACAAGAACTGAATCAAAGATAGTCATACAAAGCTATATAAAAAAATAAATGGGCGTGTTAGATCTGAGAAGTATTAAAGATACTATAGAAGAAAGATCTTCACGCTGGCCAGTATTAAAAGCGTTAATTTCATAGGTTTACAATATACATACGCGGGCGTGTTCGCATTTGTAATGTTAGTGCGAAAAGTACATCATTATTAAGTTGAACTTTACAAATTTATTATGTTCATTACATTAATGACGCCTATCATTTTGCTTTTTTCTTCCAATATAAAGTTAATTTATTTAATTTCATAATAATTTTCTTGTGTTATGTTTTTTTTTTTTTTTTTTTTATATACCGAACTGGGTAGCACTTGACCACTATCTCACCTGATGCTAAGTGATGATGCGATCGATGATGGAGCGCGCTTACCCAGAAGATACCTATGCACTCGTGTTTTGAAGACCCCCATTAAATAGGTTTGACTGTTTCCAATTCTTATAAATTAATTTTGTTACTTTTAATAATATTAATGGAATTATACATTCGTGCTTTTATAGAAAACAATAGCAAAAAAGATCGTGCACTAATGAATGCATACTAAATAATTTCCCATCTCACAATTTGCAGGTTGATGATGAAATTCTCAACTTGTCAACACTGAAACGCTCTCTGAGTTTCCATTTAATTGGGGCAACTCAATATTAGAAGCGGAATAATTGACCGTATTGTTCTGATTCCCTCCACCAATTTAGCAGATACCAAATCTATTCAATTTGCGTAGAAGCTCGCCCAGATCTTTGCTAATTAAAATTGTATAACCTTCATTTAAGACTTTATATTTTTAAAAGTCACGTAATCATAGAAAATTTAGGAGGACAAACTTGGCTTTTCGGAGCATGTGATATATGGATATTAATTTAAAGACAATAATTTTTAATAAAGTCAAGATCATGAACATTGAAAATTAAATGTGTTTTGTCATTCAATACTATAATCCTTAATCAACTTTTCAACTAATTGTTTAATTTAAATTGCCTTAAATTTTATAGTTTTAGTCCCGGTCCGTTTAGTAAAATTGATTATGATTACATACTTACTATCTAGTCTATAAGAGTCTATAAATATGATCACTTATGAAAATGTGTATGAATGTACCATTCGGAGTTTTATGCAACTTGTTTCCATTTTATGAGTGAATGATGAGACGGCAATGACCTTTCACGATATCTTAATTTTGATAGTTAACATTGATAAAATATACGAGTAGTTTGTATACATAATACTTCACCTAAATTGTTGTAGACAGGGTCACGATTTTTAATGTTACCTTCAAATCATTCCAATCTTCTTTTAATATCTAAAACCTTCTGACGAGTCACTGATAGATATTACGAGATCCCGAAATCTGTAAACGAAGTTAAACGATTAAAGATTTACGATTTGTCGAGTTCTTGGCCGTTAATTTTGCGGAAAGATAATCTTGTGACAAATTTTCGGGGGCTATAAAGTTATAGGCAGTAAAACAGTTACGTTACGAGTTTCTAGTTTATTAAAGGGAAATAGTGTAGTAGGTAACAATTTCCTCGTGACCTTCTCGTGACTGGGATGAAATTGGCATGAGGCATGCGGTCACCGGGGCCTATTGCCCGGGCTCATGTTGCAGGCACAATGAGAGCTTAAATTGAATGTTATCGTCTTTTAACATGTAAATTATTTTGGAAAAGCTATTTGCTTACTTAAAATATGTGTTTAGTTTAAGTTAATTTCCATATTACTGACATATCTCCATAACAAAGTGCGATTTAGGCATAATTATAAGTATAAAAATAAATTATTAGAATGTAGATGAACCAGCCGCAGCAGAGATTGTTTTGACGTTCTCAACTGATGAAGAATGTTTAACAATCCTTGCTGTGATTTCGACTTGGATGGGTGACCGATAGTGGTATTTCCAACTGATCAGTTCCGTGCTTCGCAAGGCATGTCTGAAACACGGAAGCGATCAGTTGATCTAGTGCTGCCATGAGCCTATCCACCTGAGCTAGGCATATGAGCTGCTCTAGGCATGCCTTTACTTTTTCCTCTGACAAGAAGGCCTGAGTCTCAGCAGTGAGAACGCAATAGGCTAAAACTTAACTGTTGTGACATTTTTTTATATTGTTTAGTTGTTATTGTAATTCAGTAACCTGACATACTGACTGACTGACTTTAAACTCAGGCTTGTAATATTTTCATGAAAACGTCAATAACACTACTGTCAACTTTTTATGACCAGAGAAGCTTTTCATCATTGGTGTGTGTCACTGACTTTAAAACTACCGTATCTGCCTTTCCCCGACCGTTGTCGACCTGCGCCCTTGCCGTTTGAACAATTACTGTCGGTCCTATACATCGGAGTTTGCGTGTGCAGAGCGACCCTTTCACCTGTCTTACTTTAGTATCGATGGTGATAGCCCTGTACCTACCTACTTTATACAACGATTACGACTACTTACATTCTCTGATTACTTTTAAGGTTCCTAAAGTTTTGTTTAGATTTAGGGCTAAGGCTGGGACGGGAGATAAATAGACCAATGTAACTTTAAATACTATTATTATTATAATACACAACATATTTGAAAGTAATTTAATAAGTCAAAGTCAAAGTCAAAGTCAAAATCATTTATTCAATTTAGGCATCAAAGACGCACTTATGAACGTCAATTTTTCATTAAAATGTACTTTAAAGCCTACCGCCGCGTTCCAAAATACATAGAGCCAACCGAGAAGAAGCGGCAAGAAACTTGGGGCCATTCTTTTTATATAGATGTTTTTACAATGTTTTTACTTAGGTACTACAAATATTAGCTCCAGTGTGTTGCCTTACAAAAGAGAACATAATAATGGTATCAGTAGGGCAAGACACGCTACACTTTGACATCTTAGTACACGAGTAGATAGATCCTGGAGTGATCAGTCCCAAGCTGTTTTATCCTCCAAGTAATCCGAAATTTTGTAATAACCTTTTTGACAGAGTTTAGTTTTAATAGCAATTTTAAACTTATTAATAGGCAAATCTCGGATAACATTGGGAACTTTATTATAAAATCGTATACATTGTCGCATAAAAGAATGACTTATTCTGTGGAGACGCGTTACATGTACGGATAGCTTGTGCTTATTTCGCGTGTTGATGGAATGAGCATCACTCCTTTTATCAAAACTGCTAATGTTTTTCTTTACATACATTAGATTTTCATAGATAAACTGAGAGACAACAGTTAGAATGTTTATGTCTTTAAATTTCTGTCTAAGGGAAACTCTGGGAGCCAAACTGTAGATTGCTCGTATAGCCCTTTTTTGCAGTATAAAAATAGAATTAATATCTGTAGAACATCCCCAGAGCAGTATGCCATAAGTCATAACGCTATGGAAATAACTAAAATAAACTATTCTAGCTGTGTCTACATCAGTTAATAGTCTAATTTTTTTAACAGCATAAGCTGCTGAACTGAGCCTACTAGACAATTTTTTAATGTGGGGACCCCATTGCAATTTAGCGTCTATAGTAATTCCTAAAAAGACTGTTGACTCCACAAGGTCCAACCCTGTTCCATATTTTAACAATATACCACCAATATTGTTAAAATAACATGACGATTCTAAATACTAGGTTTTTTGGTAATCGGTGACGAGACAAGCAAGTCGCTCGTCTGCGTCACACTTGCCTATAACAATCCAACGCAGTCCATGACAATGCACTGCAGATTTCTGCAAAACTCCACTTCAGGTTCAGATACATCGTATCGATAACCCATCGAGAAAGTGTACATAAGCATGATAAAACATGGGAAAACGGAAGAAGGAAGAAAAAAGGAGTAGAAATTATAAATAATGTTTACACGAGTATTGATCCAAAACTGTATCTCAAACAGGCCGACAAAATAAAAACCTATAGTACGGTTGATCTAGATGTCACAGTACTAACAGTTAATCGGTATTCCATTGTCATCAAAGATCTCCATTACCCTAATACGTTGTAACATTAACACGCCGATAAATATCCCGAGAAACAGTCCCAAATCGATCCCCGAGGCGTTTGGCTATCGACCAATACAATGCCGCAGTATACTAGGCTACTCAGAAGATAAGTTTGAATCGATATTTTTAAATTAAGCGTGTATTGTTTCCCATTTTAATTATACGTAATAAAAAATATGAAATTTTCTAGGATGTGATTAATGGTGATATTGGTTATTTCTTATGGAGAAACAGTGTAGACGTAGAAGAAATGTTATATATATATATATATATTCATATAATTTATTCAGCCCACACCATTATTTGGTGTAATTAATTTTAACAGATTTTCAGAGAACCTTCATAAATTAATACGTCCGGTCTATGTATTGCACCTTACCGAGGTTCGCACCAAAAATATTTTGCTAAATATATAATTATCAGGACTCGTCCCATCAAACACATCACACAGTATGCTTCGTAAAGCTGAAACTGTATTTTCAATGTCTGTACAGAAAAACCGTCACCAGCACGCCTCCGCCTCCGGTGTATGTGTGGTTTAGTTCTTGCGTACCTGAGGAAACATGGGTATTTATTATCTTTGTACGAATCTCAAGATTTGTAATAGTTGCATACTCACTGTCTGTCACTCATACAGAGATCATGTTTGTCAATACATTTTAGTTAAATTATTTTTGGACAATACAATGACTATGTTTGACGTTCGACCTATCGCTCGCAATTTATTGTGACAACATGTTTGTAAAGTCATCCGAATAAGCTGGGAAACATAAATATATGTTACACTATACATGTTGTATGACAGGCGTTTCTATACATTTTCAAAAGCAGCGTTTGACAAGACGGTTTTATACATGTTTCGACAGTTTGAACAGGATTGCTACACCAAAGAGGGTCATAATATATTCATGTGTACATGTACATAAACATAATACAGAAAGACTTTGAAGACGCAGATTTTTTCCCAGTTTCGAAAGTTACTATAATCTGTCTGTGTAATTATAAAAAAAAAATATGTTGTATATATATTAAGTATTATATTTATATATATTTATTTATTTATTATTATTATTATTATTTATTTTATTGTTATTGTATATATATATATTATTTATATATTAAGTAATGTTTTATTCGGCTCTTTATTTTGTTGTCCTTTATTTATGTTTCGTTCAATAAGAATTGGGTTTTATTTGTACCTTGTGTATGCGAATTGGACTACTGTAATGATTACTCAAGAGTATGTAAATACACTTAAAGTCTTAGACTTAATTAGACTTAAAGTCCTTCAGAAGTACTTTAATACCGTCTTACTCGAAGGTTCAACGCCAGAAGCATGGAACAAAAGCGTGGTGGTGCTGTTCTTCAAGAAAGGTGACAACACTTTACTTAAAAATTACAGACCCATCTCGCTTTTGAGCCATGTTTATAAGCTGTTTTCGAAGGTCATAACGAACCGTCTCAGTTGCAGGTTTGATGAATTCCAGCCTCCGGAACAAGCCGGTTTCCGAAAAGGCTATAGTACCATAGACCACATCCACACGCTACGGCAAGTTATACAGAAGACCGAAGAGTATAACTTGCCTCTTTGTCTAGCGTTTGTGGACTATGAGAAAGCCTTTGATTCGATCGAGACGTGGGCAGTGCTTGAGTCTCTCCAGCGGTGCCGTATTGACTATCGGTATATTGAGTGCTGAAGTGTTTGTACAAAAACGCCTACATGTCAGTCCGAGTACAGGAGCAGAGTTCGAAGGCAATTCCATTGCAAAGAGGCGTGAGACAGGGAGACGTTATATCTCCGAAACTGTTCACCGCTACATTGGAAGACGCCTTCAAGCTTCTGGAATGGCAAGGACTTGGCATCAATATTAACGGCGAATACATCACTCACCTTCGATTTGCCGACGATATTGTAGTCATGGCAGAATCCATGGAAGACCTCAGTACAATGCTCGAAGGCCTCCATCGAGTTTCCCAACGGGTAGGTCTTAAGATGAACATGGACAAGACGAAAATTATGTCTAATGCCCATGTTGTACCTACCCCAATATCAGTTGGGAACTCAGTTCTCGAAGTTGTTGACGAGTATATCTACCTGGGACAGACAGTCAAACTAGGCAGGTCCAACTTCGAGAAAGAGGTCAATCGTCGAATCTAACTCGGCTGGGCAGCGTTCCGGAAACTTCGCGAAGTCTTCTCGTCAAAAATACCTCAGTGCCTCAAGACAAGAGTCTTCGACCAATGTGTGTTACCAGTGATGACTTATGGCACTGAAACGTGGTCTCTTACTATGGGCCTCATAGATAAGCTCAAAGTCGCACAACGAGCTATGGAGAGGGCTATGCTCGGGGTTTCTCTACGTGATCGAATCAGAAATGAGGAGATCCGTAGAAGAACGAAAGTCACCGACATAGCTCAGAAGATTAGCCAGTTGAAGTGGCAGTGGGCAGGGCACATAGCACGCAGAACAGATGGCCGATGGGGCCGAAAGGTTCTGGAGTGGAGACCACGTACCGGCAAGCGCAGCGTAGGTCGTCCACCGACACGGTGGACAGACGACCTGAGAAAGGTCGCAGGACGACGTTGGATGCAGGCCGCTTCCAACCGGTCCTTTTGGAAAATCATGGGGGAGGCCTATGTTCAGCAGTGGACGTCCTACGGCTGAGATGATGATGATGATGATGTAAATACAAAGGAATAAATAATTGCAAGAAGAGATAGAGCATTGAAGTGTGTTCAGTACTAGACTGAAAATGACTCGTATGTGTTACTTAACGTTGTAATGACAGAACGTACAGGTTGTATTTCGTTTTGATACTCGTAACATTGCTACGCTATCTGTTTATCCTGATAATTCTCACCATAGTGTAAAATACTTAAACTATATTATACAGTTTATGTTATTTGGACGGTTTAACTTATACTGTAGGTATAGTCGAGTATCTCGCCAGAGGGCAACTTTTTCATAGAGTACGGTCACGAAACCGGTCGAGATACTCGACTATACCTACCGTGTAAGTTAAAACGTCAAAATAACTTTAAATGTTTAATACTAACGAAAGTTTCAATCGAACTATATTATACAATACAAGAATAAAACTGAAAATTTGCAGACAGCATGAGGCGTGAGAATTGGATGCGTTTGATTATGATGATAATTACAAGGGGAAGTTTATAGTTTGCTCATACCTACTCGTGAGAACTTTTGTCACTGATTGCTACTGTCCCAACACCGTACTGCACATAGCATAATAATGCCATTTGGTAAGGAAAACGCAATTTGGCATTACCAATATGTGGCAATTGACTGCCGAAGTTATGTGCTCACGGCATTGAGTGCGGTAATGTGTGCAATTCGAATAATTGCGCCGTTATAGCCCCAATGGAATGGAGTCTTTTCGGTAGGTGGGTTTTGAGGCTCTGTATTCATCTGAGTAGCCAAGAGAGTAAGCTACTTTCAGTAACTTTGTTTTGGCATGCAAGATTCTATCTGGTTAAGACTCTTCTACCAATCTCATCATATTATAACTTTTTTTCTTTATTATTTAAAGGAGTTTTGTCAGTAGTGACAATGTCACTCCTGTAGAATAATTATTATATCCAAGTACTGGTAGTTCCGGTTCAGGGTCAGAGATGGGCAAAAAAAGTTACAATGTGTGGCCCACTAGGAAAAAGAAAGAAGGGAAGACCACATACTAGATGGAAAGAAGATATAAGGAAAGTAGCAACAACAAATTGGATTAAAACAGCCCAATCTAGAGATGACTGGCTTTCTATGGAGGAGGCCTTTACCCGAAGAGGGGTTCTTGCAAGTGAAAATAGTACCTACAAATTATCGCAACTAACATTAATTGCTAATCACATATATTCAATTTTGTTCTGTTAGATACTTGCATGAAATAAAAGGCTTTTTTTTAATTATTTACTGATAGTTAGGTCAATTGTAAAGGACGTCATGATCACGACCTTAAGAAACATAGTTCGTTTAAATACAAATTTATATTTATGGTCGTATAGTAAGCACACTGGTGAACCATGTTCGTATAAATGCTTGGGTGCTATGCAATGCAGACCTAATGAGACGGTTGCCCTCTTCATCGGTTATTTGAACGGAAACAAACTAATAGTAAGCCATACTATTATACTTCATTGAATTTTTAATTTCACATTAAATGAGATTTAAGCAAAAATGCCACGTGAGGATCGAGTGGAAATCTGTTGCACATATATAGTTAATGTAATGTACATAAGACAGTAAAATAAAATCTTTAACTATACACAACAATAAAAGGATTTTATTATTCGTATACATTATGTACGGTCATGCCTTTAATTACAAATACTAATAAGTAGAAAAATAATATCGAAGAAAACACCAAGTTAACGACCTATAAACCCCCAGGATCTGGATATCTACAACGCAAAGCCTATAGTTATGGGAGGTCGTAAAACATTGACTTTTATGTCAGCCATAAATGGCAAGACGGACTTGTAACGACAAAGATGGCTAGTCATTAATTGATGGTTTGAATTTGCGCATAGGTTTCTGAGAATCAATATATTCGAGTAAATACAATATGGGGTAAAATCATGGGACATCAAGGGTAAGTAAGGTTTCCTTTTTAGGAGTCTTAACAAGAAACCCTTTTAAGGTCATTATTTCTGTCCGTCTGTTGTAATCCTTCACTAAATCATAACTACTATCCTTTCGTACGCTATAAAAATGTTACTTTTTTTCCACAAGAAATTCTGTAGTTCCTAGATAAAGAAAACCATAGCGGCATATTTAGATGCCTCGAAATAGAATTACAATATTAGTTATGACTTTTATTTATTACATGTGACTACAACTATACCTTCAAGTTCGGTTTGAAAATTATCCTGTAGGTATACATACAATAAAAAAATAAATAAAATTATATATGCGATGATGATAGCTGCAGCAAACTGGTTTCGATACCAACAGCAGTTCTCGGATGTTCACCTGGTAAATGAGAAAATAATATAAATAAACCGGTATAGTAATGGTGTCTGTTTAGCATTTAACATTTTCTTATCGCTCGTAATTGTATGCAGCTAATTTGCACACACTCGTTTTTCGTAATCGGGTGGTGCTTTTAAATGTGCCTATTTTCTAGCTTTAACTGAAGTAGTAAGCAGCAAATCTTATTGTATATTCACAAGAAGCTGACACTTCTACTCTTTAAGATTAAATCTTCAATACTTGCTTCTATTCTGGATAGATAACCTTCAAACCATACGGATTGACACAGATTGTGATATTTTGGCGCAATAGTTTTAAAAAAAGTTACACTAACATTATAATACTAAATGTTAGAGAATGTGCACACTCCCCCTTAAGTCTTAGAGTACCTATGTGTGTGCCTAAATGCGTTGGCGCGCAGTGTGCGTATGGACTATTGGAGGCCCCGAGTAGTGCCCCGAGTAGTGCAAACTATTATCTCTCTCTCTCTCTCTCTCTCTCTCTCTCTCTCTCTCTCTCTCTCTCTCTCTCTCTCTCTCTCTCTCTCTCTCTCTCTCTCTCTCTCTCTCTCTCTCTCTCTCTCTCTCTCTCTCTCTCTCTCTCTCTCTAATTGTGTAATGCAGGGAGTGTCTCGCAAGTACGGCCACGGCGGGCTGCCACTTTAATTAATATCGCCTATTCCATGCGAAGACGATACGCGAATCCCAATCGCGTATTCTATTCGTCTTCGGATGCATCTACAATATAATTGTGCCATTTTCCAGATTTGCTCATTTAAAACCTTATACAACACTTTATAAGTATCCATACAAATGCAATAAACAGGTTATGTTTCGCGTCGTTGGATTTATAGTTTTAGGGCGTACGAAAGTAATTGCAAATTAGAATTGCACAATTATAATTTGGCCTAATAGATTATACGAATGAAAGTGACTCGCTTTCAATTAAGTAAAAAGCGTGACTAAAACAAAAACACAAATGAGTGATAGTGATATGTATTGTAATCTTTCTAATTGACTTCCCGCTGCTTATGGAGAACTTGCGGAATTTTAGTAGATCCGTACCTTTATAATTGCGTTGTTTAAGGTACCTATTTAGTCTTATTTTAAATACTCTTTCTAATTGGTTTATACTGTCATCTAGAATATATAGCCTAATTAAGTGAAGTAATAAGTACAAGTATGGTTTTATATTTTGTTGTATATATTTGTGCCGTACGGTTCTAGCTTTAAAAATTTGATTGTTCCATACATCTGGATATCGTAAAAGCCGTCTCAGGGAAAATATGGTAAAAGAGTCACACGAAGATGTCTCGCGAAATGTGAGTATCTCTGCCGACTACTTCCGGTATATAAAGACGTAAGTTGTATATTATTGGATTCTGTCGTCTTTACGTTTTAATTTATGCTACATGAATAATATTTGACTTTTCGTTGCCATATCACTAAGTTTATTTAAAAAAATACATTAACTCACTCATACCCGCGCGAGAGGAATAGATGCAAACAATAACACAATACTCCAAGTTAGGAATCGAATCTGGAACCACACGCTACTACTAAGCTATCGGAGCCATCAAAAAAAGTTATTCTAAGCACGCACACGCGTTTTCGCATTGACAAAATAATAGGTAACAAGTAGTTTAAGCCAGTATATTAATTAATTAAAATTAAGAGTTGTCAAAGGCCCTCCTTCATAAATTGGAAAGTATTACACCATTGCAGATGACACACAGAGACAAGACGTGTTCAACAATGATTCACGCGAGCTGAATCCCACGCCTCGATATTGTAATTGTTAAGTAACTGCATTCTGTATGTGCCAGTTATTGGGTTGCTAGTTTTTTACAGCTAGATTCAACTAGCATCGTCAGTTTATAACTAATCTAGTTAATAAAATCAAGAGTTACGTTTGAAGGAGCATGCATTATAAACTTGCACACATTCAGCGCCTTAAAAAGAACCTGGCTGATTATTTCATATCGGACATCATGCTTTTAGAATAATGATAAGTAAACAAATAAAATGTGCAAGGTTGGCTGTAAATATTTATTGGATATGTGTTTCAAAGTATAATTATATTATAATGTATTTTTAGAAATGATATGGCGAATGATAATATTTATAAATAGTTAAGTTCTCAAGTGGCTTTAAACCTTAAACCTTAACCTAGTTTATCTCTAACGGCGAAATTTTAACTGAAGTCACTTCTCTATTTGCTTAATAACATCACCTACAAATATTAAAGCGATCGGAAAGGAGATTGATCATTCTAAAATGTTCAGTTATCTTTCCCTAATGGTCACTACTTGACTGTCACTTAAAAGTAACGGCCATAGTTTTGCTGCCCTTGTAATTTTCATTTCATGACTTTTTGCTCGTCGGTCCTTGTTGTTGCCTTACAACAGTCGTTAGGTCATCGGAAGTCTGCGGGAAACTCAACACTAGGGCTGACCACAAGCCTATTTGCCGGCTGACGCTCTCAGCGTCGGATCGTTATTTTGTTTCTAATTAAAATTGTATTAACTACATATTGTCAATACCACACTCTGGTAATAAATATAAAAGTATAACGCAGGATTAGGCTTCTTATTGTTATACAAGAAAAGTGCATCCCTTTTCAAAAGCCAGCAACGCATCCTCGAAACCTCTGATGCTATGGAAGTTGATGGGTGACGGTGACCAGTTAATACCAGGTGAACCGCCTGCTCATTTCCTCCGTATCTTATAAAAAAGTCATAGGCATGCAAAGGTGGCATAAAACAAACAAATAGATTAGCAACTTAAGTAGCTATAAAAACAAAAGTTTACACCAATTCCATTCCTTTACTCTACATTACAATATGCGAGCTCGTATGTACTCTTCTACAATGAATCCCATTATATCAAATTAATCGAATCATAAAGCTCAATGAATTATGTAAGCAATGGGAGATTACGTTACATTCTGTATGTGTTTACACACAATATGTGATCACATTGGAATCCATACGAATAAATTATCACTATGTATGTTGTATTTGTATGAATTGTTGATAAATCGCACTAATATAATAAAAAGAAAGTATGGTCTGGATATTTGTTACTTAATCATGACCAAAATACTAAACCGGTATTTCGTCGTGGTGATCGTCAGTGCTTGATTTTTTTTAAAGTAGCTAGATGATGAAAAACACAGTGTTGCATTTGCATGTAGGCACTTATACCTATTTTTTTAATAAATTTAAATAGAAACACAGTGTATAATTATATATTTATATGCAAATCGGTCCAGTTGTCGTCAACTTATGCGCTCACTATTGATTATTTCCAAGTTACCTTATTAATTAGCGAGTATACAGAACAAACAGAAAAACTGATAGTTTTTTGTCACTGAGCATTAGTTTCTCTACAAATAGAGCCATTCTATGTCGACACACGTCATTCAACTGATAACTAAATAGGCAAAAAAGCCTTGAATTAAACCAACGACTTGGAGTAAATTACAAACCCGCAGACAATCCGACTAATGCGAGCTCTCGAGGTCACATATTATGTGGAGGGTACCATATTGTAGTCCTAATGGAACCGCCATGTGCACTGTATTGTCCCAAGTGTTTTGTGGGTCAAGAGTACGGCCCAACTCAAAGGTGTCTTCATGGATATTAAATGACGGGTTTTGAAACTAATTTTACGTAAACTTGATATCTTTACAGACAAAAATACCTTGATTTTCTTTGAACCTGGACACCTTGTGTACGTTCCTAATCTATAAGCCAGTGCAAAGGACCAGGTTTGCATATGTCAGTTGCAGTGTCTCCCAGAACATAAAGCTGAAGTAATACCTGGCACGCACTCTGCTCGTTACCCCATGAAATAATTTAACGAGTAACTTTACTTGCTATGGCCATTCAAATAGTAACACAGTCTTGCCTGCAGACTATTTTACACTGCATATGCAAAACGAAATTCCACGGAAGAGATATAAGCCTACCAAACAAGAAAACACGAAGTCTACCGCCAAATGGGTCAGGTTTCTTCGCATATTATATTTTGCAACCAAACAGCGAAAGTGATACTTTTAGATCCGTCTCCCAATGAAGTAAGAGCAATGACTTTTTTGTAATATGCACTATGAGGGCACAATTACTTTGTTCTATTTGACATATATCATGCAGTTATCATCTAACGTACTCGCACTCCATCATCTAACGTACTGTCACTGTATCCAGAAGGAGTTTTACCACAGATTAAGTAATATTTCACAGGTTTAACCTCTTAATGATCCACCTAATGCTACCTCTCGTGGTGTCATTGTGGGCTTGTATATTATGGCGCTAATGGAACTGCCGTGGTGCATTGTTGAACTCATGCATTTAACTAGGTCAAGTGTGACTCTTAATAAAGACGAACGTATATCTACCTCTTATTTTTCTTTCGTTTTTTAACGTTAGTAAAAGTTGGCTTGCCAGTGATTATGAACTTCGTAGGTGGAGCTAGCATATTATTTCACTACTGTTCAATTAGGTCAAAATTAAACTTAACTTTGGATAGGTGACTGCTAGTGGTATTTTCAACTATTAGCGCGTTCAGAGGATGCTAAGCCGTCGATCCTGTAGTGCAAGTACTGAATTACCAATCGATAAATTTGACACTTAAATCGTCATAATTCGTTAAAACTGGTTATATCGATCCATTGTCGATCATTGTAAGTATGTAACAAAATTACGCAATCGGTAGACAAATTCGATAAGCTTTAACGATTATAACGATAACCCTAGCATGGAACTGTTATATCAAGTTGAAATCGTCTATTCAATCGATTTTAACGATGGTTTTGTCATCCTTGACAATGACCTCGATATAGCTTATCGACAGGCGAAGGGAATAGGGATATTGTTTACTTATATAGTTGGAATTGATGGGTATTCAGTAAAAAATAGACTTTGCCTTCTTCTGATCTTGGAAGAAAAGCGAAATGCTCGTAGAAATCTTCAAACTATAGAAGGACGCATTAAGGAATGCAAACAACCCAATGGAACTTTCGGAAGAGTGTTTCAGGACTCTCTTCCAAATTATCAAAGAAATTGCTTTCAATTGGACACGATCTAACGGTCTACCCATGCACATTATTGTAAATAAGTAGTTAAGTACCTACCTCCTATATTGATAGAACATCGAGGTAAGTAAGTATATATAGAGTGTTTGGTAGAGGGACCGAAAAACCGAATGAGCGTGTTCGGGGGACCACTTGGAGAATACAAGTTGGCCAAAAAACATCCCCGACACCCCGATATATATATATTCGTATTAGTAGGTATAGAGTTATAGACCAATCTAGTTGTACTTGTTCCACAAAATATGATATTCTGTGAATCTGTGTAAAGAATCATCAAACTGTTAAAAAGTAATTATTATCAAATATTTATTGTGCCAGTGACATGTAGTAGTATAATCGATATACTGTCTACAATTTGATGATCGTAAGCCGTCGATAAGAGTTGTAGTCATGACTTCCGTACTTGCAACGGGCGATACAATTCGTAAAATTTATCGATCTTAGCGACTCTAGAAATTTAACGACCATGCAACGGTACTTGCACTGCTGTATATTGCACCTAGGAATACAGCCGTTAAGACGAAATATGCGTCAAATTTGACGGTTCGTCGTTACGAATATTTAAAACTAGACCATTTAAAACAATTAATTGACATTTGTTTTTTACGTCTATTAAAAGTTCACAAATCTTTTTATTCGGCTATGGTCACCGAAACACGATTAAATAAATTTGGCTCGATAGAAAAAAATCGTAAACTTTCCTAAAAAATACCCTTTTTGCCGTTCCCGTCGGTGGAATGAATCAACTTCATTTAATTCATATCAAAGATATTTATAAACAAAAATACACATTTTAATCCTAACAAACACACAAATCCGTCTATGAACTCAGTTTTTTGTAAAAATTTAAGATTATTTTTAGAAAATAAAGTAAAGTTAATATTGAAACCATTTGCAAACGCGCACACTGAGTATGCAGCCATTACCATGGCTCCCGACCCCCGCTAGTCGGCCAGAGTGCGTTGTCGAGAGTGGACGTGTACAACTTTATTCCCTCCAGCGCGCCCGGACGACTACATTATTTTAGTCCATATTATCGACTTTTGGGAAATAAAGATAAGAAGAAAAATAAAACTGCTCGGAATTACAATAGAAACAGATTATCGAACTTGCGGACAAATATGTAAGTACCTACCTGATTGTTTTCATTCATAGTCTTTGCGTAGGTTATCTGTAATTGATTTAGCGTATTGTTATAAAATATTTTATGATGATGAAAATAAGGCGACCATAATCAAACTAATGTTATAAATGCAAAAATTTCTAAGTGTCTTAGTGTGTTAGTTAGTTTTGAGACGTAAGTAAGACGGCCGATTGAATTTGTATGATATTTAGTATGGTGGTAGCTTATTATATGTATATATACTAATATGTTATTCTATAGGGTATATAATAACATATAGGTATACATATTTATATATTTTATCCGACCTGATGACTACCTGGTCAGAGTTTTCAGGGATTAATTTAGAATATTAGTAGGAATTTGACTTTTATTTTTACAGCCCTCCGCCCTACAAAGAATTGTCTAAAGAATCCCATGAGGATAATACCGAAGTATTGCTGCCAACAAATTTACCGGAATCTTCCGATGCGTTATACGAAAATCTTCGACACAGTTATTACACCTGGTTTCTTCAAGTAAGTTACATAGTAAATTTATATCTGCGACCACATGGTCGCTTGCCAAAAACAGGCGAGTAAAAAATTTAAAAAAGTCTGTATGGATTTCTACTTCCCATCTCATAAGTCTAGTACGTATTACTAGATTGTTATATGCACTTGAATGAAACATGTATATTGTATACGTTTTCCATCTAATTTGGTGCTCAAGAATAAGCTACTTGTATAGGACAGACATACCGGTTTTAATAAAACCGATATTTTTATTTAGGCGTACCGCTTTATTTATATTTTATTACTAACATATCCCTAGCTTCAGCATTCCGGCTAAACTACCCAACGCCGACATAATATATTAGAGTCCAGAGGGTTAATTTCTTTGTAGTCGGTTATATAATAATATCTTACAATTTACTTTTATTTAAGAAAATTTTATGATATGTCAAACTAATTACTTAAAATTATTTTTTTATATTCAAATAATTCAGATACTCTTTGTATTTAATTTGTTACTTCAGTATTAGTAGTACAGTATTTTTATCAAAGATTAATAAAGTAAGAAGTAAAGTAGTTACTATTTGTTGTTTTTATCATAAGGTTACTGAAGTAACAAGTTAACTTGTTACTTGTCATTAACCTTTTGATAAAAATGTTCAACATGATTTTGTATCTATTGTTCCAGTGAAGTTATGCCATTCCTAGAAGAGCCGGAGTGTGAGATAAGCACAAAAGAATCGACAGGTCGCAGAATAGTAGATATTGTTTTTTTAAGCAATTGAAGGACTCAAAGCACAACCCTCTCTTTAAGTGTGATTTCAGCTGCTTGGTTTTACAGACGGAAAAAAGATATGGGCTTGTTTCAAATTTTAGTTGTCTAAGATGTGCAAGAAAACTTTCGAAGTGTGTTCGGATGATATAAATAATGATACCGGCCTGAACGCACTGCAGCAATTTCGGGAATTGTAGCTTCTGGTATCGGATACTCACAATTTGAGAAAACTATGGCAGCCATGGATATTCCTATTTTTCGAGAAAAGTATTACGCAAAAATACAAGACCATATTATGTTCAATGAATTGGAGGCTACAGCGGTAGAGGTGATGGAACGCGCTGCTGCAAAGGAACGGGAAGCAGCAATCGAAGAAGGAAACTTAATAAATAGTGTTCCCGTAATTGATTTTTTGCAGATGAATCATGGTGCAAACGCTCATATGGCAACTTATATAAAGCGCTATCTGGTGTAGCTGCAATCGTTGGTCGAAAATTCGAGGAAGTTCACTTTCTCGGTGTGAAAAATAAAACCAAAAAGTAAAAGAGAGCATCATAGAAAAAACCTAACGCGTTGAAAATAAAAAGAAATAGAGTTAACCTTTTCGAAAATCAAAGGGGAATGCAGGGGAACAAGTGGCAGCACCTGATATGTCTGATGAAGACAATAAGGAAGCATCTTCAGAATTCATAAAAATCTGAAAAAAATGGCCAATGGCCAGGAGGACATTTTTTTTACTTAACTAGACTTACATAATACATTTGTGAAGGCCTGAAGGGCACTTAGAAAACTTTTGAAAACCTGCATTTATTTAAGCTTTCAGTATTAATGTCATGATTAATAAAAACGTTGTTATTACAATACCTATGTGTATACGAAATTTATACCTTAGTTGAAGTTGATTTTTGGATTTTAGTAAAACAACATTTAATTATACCGGTTTTTTTATCTTACCGGTATTTGATAGGACTTGACCTGGTTGTGTACAAATACCGGTTTTATGTTATTCAAGCCCTAGTTTTATTTGTAACATGGTCAAAAAATATTTGTTTAGTATGTGTTGTTTATTGTCTAATATTAATAATAAAACTGTATTTATTAGCAAGATTTTGGTCCAACCAATGCATAACTAATATTATGAACTACTTTTAGGTACCTTATAGTTTGTTCGTTTTGGCATATAATAGGTAATCAAAATAAAATGTATAGAAAATCACAAAAACTATTTAATCGTTTACTCGTGCCAATTTACAATAAAGACACCCATAGCCTAGTATGATAATGGTATTAGTAAATCTTGTCATAAATCTTTACACCATAATAATTACCTACTTAAAATAACGTGCCTAATTAGTTAACAACGCAGGCGAATTGAAAATCATAAGTCAGTAGAATACTATCAAGTAACCATACGCGCGCGAGTGGTTATGCTGGCTAGACCCCTTGCGCCGCCCGGCGGTCTGCGTCTGCTTCACCCCCTCAATATCCGTGTAACGTCTCTACCATTTCGCCTTAAGTCATATCGGTGTTCAGAAAGTTCGGACAGTAACAGACACTCCCGTACCTTAAAATAAAGGGCACGCAAGGCTCTGAAAGGAAGGTCTATGTACCCACAGTAGGAGCATAATGTGCTAATTACGTATGTTGATTATGTAACTCAACTTTAGGCTTGTAGAAGGTATTATCTGTCCCTAGTAGTCAAGCTCGTGTCTCACTGTAGAGTAGAGAGTAGTTAATTTGGAAACGCAATGATGTGTTTAGCTTATTTGTTCATACTACTATTATCTAAAAAAAACAACTTTTGGACGTAGAAATCTGATGATACAAACAGAAAAGACTCTGTAAAATTTTGGACACGAGATGATTATCTACTTGAAAGTTTGATTTCTAACTAGACTAAGATTCATTATACAGTTTAAGCTTAGCCTAGTAAAAGATTTGCCGAATGCTGTACTCGAGATGTGAAGAGCTCGTTTATTATGGCATAATGGATACGCCATGTGCAGTATTTGTCGCATTATGATATTATTTGTCGTATGGGTCAAGTAGACTACATATACAGATAATCTGTCGGTTAGTAGTATTCATTATGTTGGACTTTAAGTGCATCGTTTAAATTAATTCTTTCTCACCGACATGTTCTACAAACGACCTGATAGAGGTTGCGGATAGACGTTAGATGCAGGCTGTATTTTATATACAGCCGTGCGATTCTCTAATGATTCGTCGATGCGCTCGTCGACGAGCTCACCGATGTAAAATACTTTATAAGATATCGCCCTTGTACATAAGGTTTTTTTTCAACGTTTCTTGTCGTTTCGTCATTTGTTTCACGGATGTAGTCAAAGATGAAACGATGTTTTCTCTTAGAGAATCCCACCGCAGGTTTTGGAAATAAATGTTAACTATTATGGTCACATACTTAGGAATGTAATGTTATTATAAGATTCCTAATTCTATAAGTAAAAGGAATCAGACTATTTTTACCCAACTACGTTGAAGCCCAAAAGGAGGGTTATGTAATTGACCAATATGTATGCCTGTTCCGTCCGCTCGTAAATACTCAACGACTGAGCAGATTTTCATAAATTAAACGTGATTAGATTTGTCATGATGACGCGAAGGTCACTGGGTATAATATAAAATTTAAAACAAAAACGTGGATTTTAGGAACTTTAATGTGCGGGAATTATTTCCGTAGTCCATTTAAAACTATTACTGTGTTTTCTTGAGATCCCTAAGATTGTAAATAAGCTCAAAAAATATTATACTATAATTTTAATACAAGTAAAAATAATATAAACAATTCAACTTTGACAATTATAATACGAGTATGCTTCACATGGGCGTTGACCAAAACCAAAGTATTATAACTAGTGAATAACAAAGAGAAAAAGCTGAAATTGACAACGTGAGTAGACACCACAATAGTGTTCATGTCTTGTTCATAATTTATCGTTCGCTGGAAAAAAGTCGTCGCGATGTGTGTTGTTGACTAAAGTGTTTGATAAATGACTGCGTTGTGTTTAAGTGTCTCAATTTGGCGACGCTTTGCAAATGTTTTGGCTTAGGTAGGGCTTTCTTTCTCTAAGGATTTCTCTCATCCAAATGGATTCATATTTTTAAACCTTAATCTTTATAATGTGATGTATTTTGGTTTGTATTGTACGAAATAATTGTATTTGGATATGTAACGGTGAGCGAATGACGAATCAAGTTTATCACAAGCTACCTTCGAGCTAATGCGTGTAGTGTTTCATTTAGTGACAAATAGTGCGTACATATAGGTGCTGTAAACGATTCGAAAACCCTTAAACCTGCCGTCAATACAGATTCTACAAATTCTATTCTAATTGTTTATATGTTGAGCTTGATATTCTGTCGTTTATCAGGTAATAAATGCCACGACCCTGTTCATAATTATAGCTCGGAGCTAATTTTTTTGTTTTCTGCAGTAATGCATTGCGCTAGTTATTCCGGGGTATGAGTACTACTACTAAGTAGTACCAGATACATAAGTATCTTTTACTTAGTGGCTCTGTTATTTTTTATTTTTTTTACAACATCCACACAAAGGTCTTCAGATCCCAAACTAAGCATAGCCTGTACTATGGTGACCTGATGACTGATATACATACTTAAATACATATACACACCCAGACACAGATCAAACAGACATGTTCATGCACACAAATGTTTGACCAGTCCGGGGATCGAACCCGGGACCAGCGGCTCAGAAGGCAGAGGTGCTACCAACTGCGCCAACCGGCCTGTCAAGTGTTATTGCTACAGTGCCTTGCAAAAAACTGTAAAGCTTGCATTTGTAGAACTAACTACATGGACATAAAATAATAAAAATAACGAATTCAGTAATGTAATTTTATTTTTTTACTAAGCAATATAAACATAAACTGGAACCGTAAGTTATTTTCTACTAACAAAATAATCAGCTTAACTAGCCATCTCATGTCGCCGTCGATGTCCGAGTGAAGTTTATGTCAGTTTAGACTCGAATAGATAGGAGCTAACTTTGTTCGTACTCTTATGAACTAACATGAAGAGTACGTACTACCATACCTATGACAAATTACCTTAGACTTAATCGAAGGCATTTGAGCGGTCTCATAATTCCGATGAACTCCACGGCTGTCTACTACCATTTCCACCAGCCAACGCGAGGTTCATGTAGTGTACACCCATACACTTCTCACTGACAAAAAACCTTGTGTCCCAGCTGTAGCAGCGTAATAGCTAATTAAGTCCCCACCCTTTACTAATTTACAGTTTCTCACTAGCTTACGGCCAGAAATGCACACTGTACTTTTATGAAGTCAAATAATTGCTTGGCGACAGCATAATTGGGTCACGCATTTTCTTTTTGTACAATACACCCAGCTAAGCTGAAGAATAAATGTGTTGTCATATAAAATACAAAATAAAAGTCTGGATTATAAAAAATACTATCTGTCCAAACAGGCGCTCTAAGTCTGAGTTTATGAATAAAATACGTTTCATCGCGTGCGAGTCTGACACGTGACGATGTGATGTGCTCGTAAAATATTAAATAGGAGATACTACTATAGGGTTGAGTAGGGGATAGTTACAAGTTATCATATATATGAAATACTTAACATTGCATATAGTTAGTAAGTACATATAGCACATTTTAATGTGAAAAAACGGTCGGAAAAGTAAATAAGATTAGTCGGAAAGATCTGACTTTTTTACGTGGGTGAATCCCGTTTTTCATATTAAAATGTGTACAAACCACGTTAGTTTACATTACATATAGCACATTACATATTTTATTTCCAACGTCAAATAAATACTGTTTTGTATGTCATACAATAACTCATAAGTGTCGCCTAAGTTCAAGATTCAAGTGCGCCATTGATCTCGTTATTTACTCTAATGTCTCAAATTAAGTATTCGCATATTGCATAATCAGCACATTGCTGGATCATAGGTTTTCCTCTTGCAGAGACACGTATGGGCTAGTAGCTAGGGTGACCAGTGTCACGACTTTTAGACCAACCTAAGTCTACTTTTCCCTTTGAAGTGCGAAAGTGCTGAATTGAAAACTCCATTCAAGTAGTAACCGCAGCAAAGTTTGCGTAACCTAGTTGTTATGGGGATCCTAATAATCTATCTATCCACAGATTTCCTAACTACCGATAGAAATTTAACGTCCATACAAATAGTGTCAAATATCTATATTTAAAATATATATAATGTAAACCGACGATAGATAGGTAGGTTATTGGCACCGGTCGTTAAAGATCTAAGAAAATCCTGTCAGTTCTAGAGCGGTTGATCAGTTTATGTAGGGAAGGTGTTTAAATTTCAAACTTCTTACTCTAAATGATCACGCTCCTCATAAATACGTTGATACATATTTTGTGTTAGAGACGGTACAATCACGACGCTGGTGGTGTTTAATGGTAACCTCTGCCGATAACAGATGCTTTTAGTCACAAGTGACATAATGTACTGCGCTTGCAACCCTGAGCCATTAAGTTGTTCACATGTAAGCGTAATTTCACCGGCACAAGGACAAGGCGCAATAGGTATGATGACAGTAGGTACTTCTCAAAAAGCTCTAATAATCAAAAATAAATAACATCCTTTTATATCCTCTTAACGGTAAAAAAATCAATAGTCGATAGAAATGACGTGAACGGAAATGCAAATGCGGCCAGGAACGTACGCGACTGTAAATAAGGGCGTGCCAATGAGAAGGGGTGAGAGAATTACGATTGCTAACGTAATAGGACTTTGTGGCGGTGTTATTTGCTTAAACTTGAACGTTGAACGTACTCGTAGTTTTATTTCTGTGAAAGAAACCCTGAAGTCCGTGACACAGATTAAATAATGCTGAGCTTCTGACTTTCTGTATCTGTTTTCTAATAATGCCAATGCCTTATACTGTTATAATAGACATGTCGATTGGAAGGGATGAGAGAATTACCTTTGCTTACGTAATAGAACTCTATGACCGTGTTATTAGCTTCAACTTGAACGATGAAGTGAATTAAACACAGCCCGTATTATGTATGAACAACATTGTCGGTCAGGCAATAGGTCAGCGCTCCTCTGCCCACGCCTGTTGTCCGCTGCCTGCTGCACGCCTACCTGCCCTTACGCGTCCGTCCGTGCCCGCACGGTCAGAACGCCTATGTAGGTATACAAAATATATACAAACCGACAATGTTGTTCATACATAGTGCGGGCTGCGTTCAACTTGACCTGACCGCAGACCGCTTCCAGTGTGGCAAATCCCTGAACGATAAAATTAATTTTATTTTACAGTAGTAGTTTCCCCCAGTGCCTCTTGCCCATGACAGTGGTTGTGTCCACAGAGGTTAGAACTGTAGGTTTGTGTATCACTGTTCTCTCTCGACTCTTTCGCTCAGTGATTTCACTTGTCGTGCCACTTAGATTTTCTTATAACTTTTAAATATCAGTAGGTACCTACAGATTTTTTTAAGAATATACTGTCAAAGTCGTATGTGATTATAAATATTAGTGTCTATGGATGAGAGAATGAGAGAAAACCGTTTGATTGCGTAACAGGGCGTTATGGCTGGGTTGTTTGCTTATACTTTAGCTTGTTTTTATTACTCCGCATAATTACACTAGATTCTCATCGTTGATTAAATACAAACCTAAGATAGCCTTCGCGCTTTCACTTCAATGCACGCGTGGAGTCTACGCACATACAAGTGCCCAAGTAAAGCCGTTGAGCTTATGCTTGTTTTTAATGTTTAGGTTAAAGTAAGTAGAAGTAATAGTATAAATTAGATTAATTTATGTAACACCGTAGGTAGACTATGACTAGTAGTTCTGCGAACAGTCGCGAGCAACAACCTCGCGAGCACGTAGTTTTTTAGCGGCAATTTTTCGCAGTAATTCACAACCTATGATCTCGGAAACCACTTGACCAATTATTATGCTCGTAATGGAAATTCCTCTTTAAACCCAATGTGTGTACCAACGTTTATAGCGCCGCAGCAAAACTTTCCCCCTTTTTAAAAAAAGAACATCTCCAATTAAAAATCGCCGACGGCAAAAAAATAATGAAAAAGTAAGTACATACATAGGTACCAAGTTTCGTCAAGATTGGTTGAATAATACGACCTGTACCGGAAGACAACAAGAACAACCTAACAAAACATACGGACAGATGAAAGTCAATTCGAGCAGTTAACAAGTAGAGACGCTTTGCTCTTTTCGCTCGCTCGATCAATAAAAACACATACACCTTCCTACGAAGAACTTATTTACCTCCCTGGCCACACTGATCTCTACAAATAACGATCCCCTAAGAACTATCACTACTTCCAAGCCACAACATTTAGTTTCTTTTTACACTCGGAACTCGAAGCAGTTAACTGGTAACACAATAATGCGTTTTGAAATCCCCCGTCGAATTTCCCGGCGTCGAGAATTTAGTTACGGAAGCGCACTACCACCGGTCCCAGCCGATATACCAATAAACGCCGATATACTGTTGACCTCCGGTGCGGTTTGTGCGGCACATGAGAACCATACATACTATGTTCAGGTATACAGGGTAAAATTCACATAACTCGTAGTGTCACAGGAAATGGTACTGAAAGAGTGATGAAAGTGACTACGGGATTTAGACTACACCGTAACTTCAGAGACTAGACTAGTGGCGCTGTCTACTTTTAAGTAAAATATTGATGCTTTAAAACTTAGTTAAAACTAATTCCACGCCTTTACACCTCTGCAGTAGCTACTAGAGGTGTGTAGGTATATCTCTTATACAGAAGATAAAAAGAAGTAATTCGTGTTATGCCTAGCCATCATATTCCGTAGTCAAGTTTTACGATATGCATTTATCAAGTTGGATTGTTATACGAGTATATACCCTGTATAACAATCCAACAAACCAACAAAATCTAAAAGATATTGTAATTTGCTTTTCGCAGCACTAATGTGCTTTGCATCAGACCTGCAAATTTGACCGCAGATAACTTATATTTAGTATATATTAGTATACAACGTCTCCAAATGATGATAAGGATAAGATAAATTTTATTATTTTATATATATTTTATTTTACCTCTTGAATTTCATCCGAAGGAAACGTGATCAAGTCGTTCCGATACAGTGAGTCAATAGATTACTGGTTTCAATATCATCCCATAGAGTCGTTTCTTAACTATTAAATAAGCTAGTGTTTTTGTTGGACATGCGTGGTACCTTTCTGTATGAGTATGGGGGAATATTCCACAACGTGGTCCCAGTTTGGACTCTACGAAACAAGGAAGCGCTTAGTTGAATATGCCACTAGCAATCACCCATTCAAGTCAGTACCGCAGGAAACTTAGTTAGTTGAAACATATCAATGTTTTGCTCAATGTCACTGAAAGTGCTTCAGCTCAACTTATCACTTTCATATGACCGGGACTTATATGAATACATAAACTGCCATTAAATACTAGGCAGGTATTCTAAAACGTATTTATTCGCTAATTTATTAAGGTCGTTACTTTTAGGAAATCGATATTAAAATTAAAAAAAATGCGACATTTAGTATACCACCCTCCCTAGTGCATAAAATACATGTAGGAAGTATATTAAATAAGCAACACAAACAACCCAATCAACCAAAAACGATACGACACGTGTTTCGCCTCTACACGAGCCATCCTCAGGAGATGTTGACTCGCCAAGCGCTAGACCGACACTCCATAATACATAGTCGCTCTTCAGTCTAGTACGCTTCTCTAGATCGCATCATTTCAGTACATCACCAGATATCAAATCAGCCATAAACTGACCGTATCAGGAAGCAGTGTTGCTACAAAAATGGTCCACGGTCATCCATTTTTGTATTAACATATTTCTTAGATCACTCTTGTTTTGATAGCTTATAAATGTCGATAGTGGACAGGACAGTTTTACACGTACCAGCGTGTCAGTGTGAGAAAGAAACAAACACTCACACACAAACTTAAAAAATTCATCGCAATAATCATTTTCTCTAAACATTAGTGTGATATAAATTGTGTGTGTGTGTGTGTATGTTTGATAAAAATATAGAATAATCTATGATAGTCACAATTTAAAACATATTTAATACCAATTAATTTTTTAATTGAAAATATCTGAAACACAGTACCTTTTCGGTGCGTGGCTTGAAATAGAAGCAGTCGTTTCGGATGTACGATGTCACGCCCATACAGACCAACGCAACTGATAGCTAATAAACACTTCTATTTTTTTGATAATCCAATTATGCGTTGTCGATATCACGTTCCACAATTGTTTCGATTTCATCCGGAAGCCTTCTTCAGTCGAGCTGAGTCGCAAGGACTGCGCATCGCAGTCAAGATCTGGACGAAGCCAAAACATTATTGTTGCTAGTGCTGTCGACAATGCTTAAATTCAAGCCTTTATTGTCTCAAACCGTAATTAATGTGAGTCGTGTTAAGACATTAAACACGCATACACTGTATGAGTAATATTAACCTTCTTCTTCTTCTTCTTCGTTGCGCTCTTGACACAGCGATCGTGATCGTCATATAGTAGTGTTGGTGGGGCCAGAAGTTATATGCCTCACGATTTCAAGCCATTTTTGCCTGTTAGCGGTATTATAATATAATATTAACCTATACATACATATAATGTAACGGATCGTTTTGTATACATAGAAGATATATGAGTAAAAAAATATTAATGGGACTTTTAAAAACCAAAATATAATGAAGAATAATTGATTGTTAGAATTTTCGTCTGTTTGTCTGTTTATCTGTTTCTTAGTTTATCTGTGCGTTTGTGCACGCTAACCTCAGAAACGGATTATCCGATTTAGATGTTGTTTACTCTTATATATTGTGGTGAGCATCACTTAATATTTTAGTTTCATGTCAGTCGGTTCATAAATAAAAAGTTATTGAAGTTTAAAGAATAACTCTCTCGCAACTGCACCAAGACCAAGCGAGCAAAGTTGCTGGCGAGTCAACTAGTACGTAAATATGTTTGATGGATGGATCAATACTTGTTTGTAACTCACACAACTTGTATGGCACAATTGCTGAACCATTTACCAGCCGTGCGATTCTAAAAACTAATGATTCGTCGATGCGCTCGTCGATGAGCTCACCGATGTCAAATACTTTATGAGATGTCGCCCTTGTACACAAGGTTGTTTTTCCAACGTTTCTTGTCATCGCTTCATTTGTTTCACGGATGTTGTCAAAGATGCAACGATGTTTGATCTTAGAGAATCGCACGGCTGATACCAGATATAACGCGCATAGACTACTTTTTATCTCAGAAATGTGTTTCGTGGAATATGCGACTATTTTGATTCACGATGTTACGAACATCTATAAAATACCAATAAAACAAAAATATATATTTTTGTCACGTAGAAGACTATTATGAAAGTAAGAAATGTTCACATTATCTACAGGATATTTAACATGTTTATTTGGTTAAGTTTCAATGAACAGTTTTTAATGTTGCCCATGATAGTTAAGAAAATTATGGTTGACAGTTTATCTAAAGTATATTAGTCTCACCTCTATATAAGTCTCTTTAAGCATATTAGTAATCCTGGTCGAATTTCTTTTTCTCGAGATTAATTAATATAAGATAAACAAGAACAAGGTCGTTTAAAATTGTATATAGCTTCAAAGTTGATTAAATTGAAGACATTCAGATGCCGCAAGAGTATTTTTAGATCAAATGGTATTATTCAAAATTCATATATCTTTGGTCCAAATAAGTACGTTACCTTTGCTAGTATGCCGATCAGGTGCGACCATTTTTTTTCAACTTGCACCTTCATGTATACATATTGCCGATTTTGTGTAACATATTCAGATAGGGAAATGACCGTTTCGATGGATTCTCGTAAATTTTTATATCCGGAGAAGGAAAAAAATATATTTTGGGACGAAATTCCGTAGGTAATATTCATGTTACGTCTTGAACATTTAGGCGCATGAATAGATGTGATAGGTATTGTATTCGGAATAAAGGCATTCTTCGAGAATAGTAGGTCTGCTTCTTACTCGAGACAGATTGACACGTGTACCAAATGTATGTTCGTACTAATATTTACTTCGCATGGCGTTAACTGTGTACTGACGCAAGGTGTACTGACAACCTCAAAGAAGAAAATAAAGCTAAGAGGTATTTCGTGTTAGCTCATACACGACTAATACGAAGGACTAAGTAAATATACAAAGCTAATATAAAATAAAGCTACATACAAAAAATAAATACGTAACTAAGTCTAAAGTTAGAAAAATCTGAAGAGTATCGTGCGTGAAATTAGGTACAACCCATGTCGTCATACGTCGTTTATCACCTTAATTTTATCTTCATTTTTTATATTTTTTTAATCTTTTTTTTTTAGGTTTTTTTTTATATAATTACGATATTATGAGTTACGGAACAAGTACGCGAGAAGACAGCATAGCAAAAAAAGGTTAATCATATCTTACTAATATACACAAACAAGATGAAAAATTGGAATTTACAATAGATAGATACAGAATAGGTTTGCTTCAGTATAGTAGAGTTGCAGGCTGCAGAAAGTTATATTGACATGTTTTTTCGTTCTATTGTATTATTTGTATGGCATAGGCTGGTGAAAAAAGATCAACCGCGCAATTGTAACAAATCAAATTAGGCAACTAGTGCGTAGAGGAAGCCATTTTAATCCACGGCGGATCAATCGGATTTTCGGAAATAGCATTAGTCTCTATGTAACAACATACTTTTTTAGAACATTTTATACGTGTAAAACTTGTTGACGTAAGTTTTGTTGTGAACCGAACGCCACCGCAAACCAAATAACCAGAAGCATTGACTCGCGCAAATGTAGTAGGTAATCTCGGAAAAGCATTGCATTTTATGTTTATTCAGACCATTGAAATGGCGTTGTGAAAATAGAATATACCGATGTATGCTTCGAATATGTAGCTCCAGAGGGAAAGGTGAGCCAATATGGGCTTTCGCGACACTCGTGCCGTCACGTATTGTTTGTACTAGCATTTATTTGCACTTTCCTTCTGTTCGTTCCATACGATTTGACCATGTGATATGCGTGACTGGTTTTTGTCTTTGTACATTAGCTAGTACAAAAATGATCGGCGACACAATATTCAAATAAGGAAAGCGGGCATGTTCTATTATAATGAGAGACCTACGGTAGTTTTTAAACATTTACCGCTTACTTACTTACTACTTTACTTACATATTATAAAACGTGGACTAAATATACTCCCGGCAGTTTCATAAAAAATGTGAAACTTGCTTAACCTAAACCATGGTTTAATCTGGGGCCTGCGTGTTATAAAATTAGCTTAAACCATGATTAAACCCTTATAAATCCGTCGACGATAGTTTCACTCATATTTTTTTGTTCTAAACGGAAAAAAGGATGACGAGTCATTACACTCGGGACTATCTTTAGTTCACGTTTTATAAGGCGGATTTTGAAAAACATGTCATTTGGCATACATAAATGTATAATGACCACTTACTAGACAGGCCGGTTGGCGCAGTTGGTAGCACCCCTGCCTTCGATCCCCGGACAGGTCAAACATTTTTGTGCATGTCTGTTTGATCTGTGTCTGGGTGTGTATATGTATATAAGTATAAGTATGTTATGTCAGTCATCAGGTTACCATAGTACAGGCTTTGCCTAGTTTGGGACCTGAAGACCTTTGTGTGGATGTTGTCCCATATTATATTATTATAATATAAGACCACCGACAGACACTTAGTATTCCATAATCTAGCGTTTGACCACTATCTCACTTGATGGTCAGTGATGATGCGGTCGAAAGTGTCACACTAGAGCTAGAATAGCAACATGCACTTAAAGCCAGCTGCTGGAACATACTGTTTTAATTACTAATAGTCTTGCAGATGATAAACAAGATGATAACATGGCAACTTGTCAGTTTGCATCATAGAGGTCTAGAGAGATGCCAGTCCATCCGCTGAGTACAAAATCTAGTGTCGCAAGCAGCGGCCGTATACCGCGATTCAACGTATTCTGTTAGCTTTAATAAGTTAATTATCCGCCGTGGTATTAAAACTTAACGATTGAGTGTTCGTAGGTTCAGAGCAAGCATTGTAAACTGCTTACATGCAATATCGCAACCGGCGATCAGTCACATCATACATAAGTTGCGAACCGCCGCGAACAATGTGTTCTATTTGTGGGCATATCTCCTTTGTTTCTTTGATTTGTGATTTGCATGATGCAATCATTTGATTTAGAAAGGGAGAAAAGGGCCATAAAATTTTAATAACATTACTTTGTCAAAATTATAGAATTAAACTAGCTGCGCCCCGTGGTTTCAGTCGGTGATGATGCCAGCGGTGGTGATGGGTGATGATGATGAAAAGTATCATATGTGTTAATCCAGCCCGTCATGTACCTCAATACCAGATTTCATCATAATCGGTCGAGCCGTTTAAGCGTTAAGAAGTAAAAACATACAAACATATTCAGGAACTTTCGCCTTTCTCGTAATATCAGTGTGAATAAAAAATATTATTTCCATTGTTTAATCATTTTGCGCGATAGAATAAGTTTATATATTTACAAATCTTAAAGGATTTTGTTCGGTGCTTTGGTGTATACCAGTCCTACAAAGTTAGTAGGTTCGGACAATGGCGCACCCCCATAAGCTAAAGGCAGCTAAATATTGGTACAAATCAGTCAACTACGAAATAAGAATTGTTTTAATTTTAAATGATAATGTTTGCTTTGAGATACTGGCTGATATGACTGCGAGGAACCCTTCCCTTATATATGCTTGACTAGACACTAACCTGCTTGCTTTTGATAACTTTTGGTGTGTCATTGCCCAATCTTCGTGTCAGAGTAAAACCATCTACAATTTTGTGATTCTCACCTTCAGATATGCCGGTTGCTTCATGGTGTAACAAAGTAACCTTTCAAATAGATGGACTTGAATATGAACGAATTCAATCATAATTTTTTTCTTCAACACCAGTGTGCCCTTTAGATGAATACGCACTTAAATTATTAGCCGCCATTATACTAATGCACAGCCTTTACGGGGTATCGAATGAGTAAGCGAACCACCACTCTGCCAAAACTCTTTCTTTATTTTAGTCGTCGTAGAATACTACGCGCTATGTCATTGCATAATACCTAAATTGCTCGCGCTTCTGTTAGATCTTGCGACGTTCTTAGGTTGAACCCGTCAAACTGCGTTGCCCTCGATCAGAAAGAAATACATTTGACTTCGTTTGTACCTTACCTATAAAGCAACAAAAAAATCAGACTGAAAATTATTGTACATAATACAGCGTGTAACAAAAAGGTGTAGTAATACTAAAACCACACACGCAGAAGCTTGCATTCAATTGGGACCTAACTAGCGCGCCCTAGGAAGTAGGGAAAATTCTGAGTTATGAGTATTAAAAGTTTTTCTGATACTCATCAGGTTACTCCCTGAAAAACTAGTCCAAAGAAGGTAATTACCTCCAGAACGTAACTTGGTAAACAAGGGATCTAAGCGGGGCTTAGACTCGAGTGCGGCACGGGGAGAAGGCGCACGCAGGGTAGGGGGGACGGAGATGAATGAATAGGTGGCTTAGCGATTGCAGAGGCGATTGAGCCCCAAATAACTTCAAGATTAGGCATATCTGATAGGACTCTTTAAAAAAGCTTCGGTTCTTTAAACTTTGTATGAAAATACTAATTAGCGATTAAAATTTTGATACTTTTCCATGTGACTAGGTGCATATGCACATCTTTCAGTATTAATATACCTTTTTGTAACACACTTTTTTTACCGTAGCAAAAATTACTATAAACCTAGATGCCACGAAGGAACTTGCTTCATTGTATATGAGACATGATGACAGACCACAGCTGTAGGAGGCCTACGGCATTTGCAGTTTCATCCAGAGATTTTATTTTAAAGATTTACCCGTCACTGGACTGCATCAGCACTAGATATTGGTTCTCTAATCACAACTGCCAAAAAGATATTTTGTTGGCCTTGAATCCAACTGTGTCAGTTTCTTTCTTATAGTGTACTTCCTGCAAATAGTGTGATAGATCTAAAGTTTCTTTGTAGCGCCCACGAATAAATTTAAATGCCACTCCAATAGTAGCAGAATTCTGGTTATTTGAACCAAGTTCGACCACGCCATCACGCTCAAGTGTTCAACGGATTTTGATGAGGTTATGAATGGAAATAGCTTATACCCAGAATTAATACATACTTATCATCCTATGTAGGTACTGAGGGATTACGATAAAGTCATTGAATTGTTGAACGTGAACTTTATAAGGTAAACTATGTGACATAAAAATCCCCAAGCTCTCGCTTCCATGAAATACCCATTTATCTCCACGTTACCCAGGCATTTGCCAAAATTTCAAATGTTGAGACGGCAAGTCTAATCAGGCTATAATTAAACCGAAGCTGTTACTAAACAAGATTTAGGGAACGTTTCGACGGAAGCAAATATGCCAAGGAAATGCCGGGAACAAGATTCAGACGATGTGCGAAGGCGCTTTAACAGTTAATAAATATAGTCGGGTTCACTCAATTTTACGGTAAGAGTGTTTTTGTGAAAGGACAGTATTAATTTTCAATTATTATATGTATTAGCTAACCAGTATATTTAGAAATAAAATGGGAAAACGGACTCAGACCACTCCGTATTTTTGCAAATATGTGTTAAAATGTGACGTTTACGTGGTTGTAACGCCGAGTTTATTCAATCAGAACTCCCATGCATTACATTACATTATTCATCTACCTTGTTATTGGTAGTAATTTGCTTGTTCAGCTCACCAAACTAAACTAGCAAACTAAAATCTATTTTAAGTAAATTATTGTAGTTCTTATTCTGTTCATGCTAAGTCCAAATTCGTATAATGCTTGCAAATGACAGTTCCTAAATTTACCGTTTCTGTTAAATTGTGGGTATGTTAAGTCCAAATTTAATCGTCTTGTAAGTTCGTGCTCTCTAAACTAGTCTAAACTCATGTAAAACTACCCACAATTGGAAAGAATAATCATATTTTTATAATTGTCATTCTAAGTGTTACACGAATGTGAATTTTAGTGTAAACAGAATAAAAACTACCATAGTTTAGAGAATTTTAGTTTAGTGTTCTGTACAAGCAAATTACTACCATTATCATCAGTTTCTAATTAGGTACTTATATTCGCGAAACATGTATCTTTTCTTCATACTACATACAATGCACAGCTGAAAAAGTAAGAAAGTACGGTGTATAGATACCCTCTGCTCCCTCTGATTGATATTTCACTTGTCATATTTTTGGTCTGTAGGGCTATTATGTATCTCAGTTGCTAACAAATGTTGATTTGAAATCGGAAAAAATGGCGGCTCTATGTCACTTTTTTCAGCTCCAGTCATCACCTTACTAACATTTTTGCTCAATGGAGCTGACAAAGTGACATAGAGCCGCCATTTTTCAAGATTTCAATCAACATTTGTTAGCAACTGAGATACATAATTGCCCTGCAGATCATTGAACATGAGAAAACTATCTTATATAATAATAGACGAGCCCATAACTACGATATGTTTTAATCACCTGTTACAATATCCAGTGGGAGCAATCAGAACAGTCAATTTATTTAGTCAACTAAGAAAATTATAATCAAATCTTCTTTCTTATTTTACAGGTATAATTGAGCAGTTTGTCGCTGAAATCAAACCCGCTGAAGTGTGAGTAAGTCGGGTTTATAAAGTTTGTCGCCTTTACTCCTATATACACGACATACAGTCCGTCGTAGGTAGTGTGCTTTATCGCAATACATACTCGCTAAATTTCAAGAAGCAGTTGTGGGTGAAACTCCATATTTCATTTGAATAGCACTGTAGCAAGTAAATTACTTACTTACTTAAGACTAATTAACAAATGTCTAAGTGCAGTGTTACCTAATCTTATTCAGAATCAGCCCATTATGTTCACAGAACTAGGACTTAAACCTTTGTCTAAGAGAGAGGAGTTGGGCCATTATACACCACGCGGGCCCAGTGCAGCTTGGTGGATAGCCTAATGACCAACCCATTTCAAAGTTTTTAGGCCACCTGAAAGCCTAAAAACTTTGAAATGGGTAGAAAAAGCATAGTCTAATGGCTGTTTTTCTGAACCAAAAAACGAGACCGCAGGCTTAACGTGCCGTGTTACGGAGAAGTTTAATATTCCTTATGGTATTGAAACAGCCGAAGGTTAGCGTTAGGCAGGCGGCGTACCACTGAAATAAAAAACACAGATACTTATTTTGACAACATTGTAATATTGAAAGCCTCATATCGATGAGATCAACGATAACAATATTTGTTTATAGTTGAGTAAAAATACATAACTACGATAGTAAATCTCTTCAATACCTAAAGAAATAATCTATAATGTAGAGTACATCAGTAGATGTTATGACCCGAGCACATAATCCACTATCAAAAGAAACATAAAGCTCCCAAGTAATATCATAGTGTTCAATATCGATCTTTTAAATAAAAAGGGTTCACTTTGATCCTTATAGGTTTGCAGAGGACCGGTGGCAACAATCTGAAGAACCCAATACAACAGGGAAAGTAAAAATAGTTGTTAACCCTTAGGACTTACAACGTAATAAAACGACATTGAAATCAAGTTTGTTGTCAACAGTATCTCGTACTAGTAGTAGTATTGTAGGTGAATTATTGAGTATGACGCACCATTATACTGAAAGTAAAGTTTTTATATTATTATGACAACAAGCATTAGAATGTTTACTTATTTTAGGAAATAGTTACCCAAACTCAGAGCTAATGCGCTCAGTGTTCTAAGCAGATTAGGGGGTAATGACAGTGCGAACAATAGTAGTGGTATTGTGCGTAATAAAAGAAAACGGAAGGCACCAAGAACCCACACGCAATTCCTCAGTTCATCCAAGATCATTGTGCTTGCAACAGTGTCGAAGTATTGTAAACTCCAATTTAAAGATTTTAAGAAAGCATCTAACATGAGTGCTCTCACTAAAGACAAACTATGTTAAAGGGCACCTTAACTTTGCTGTTCGATCCCTATATAGAAACAACTATTGCACCAACCGCAAATAATAGGTTTATAATAGTAAATTCGCTATTTTTGTTATTAAACTACACATTTACGGTTTACAGATTTTTTCCATTACATGTTTAATGTGCTGTAAGATATTATTCATAAAAATCATAATTCAAGATCAACGGAGAGTACCCTACTTTGATTTCCTTTTGAAACCGAATAATAAGCGAAAATATGCGAAATAAACGGTCATCTTTTGATCTCATTGACTTAGGAGTTTAATTTTTTCACAGCTGATAAATACAGTACCTAGACCCGAGTATTCTATATTAATATCAACTTGATACCACTAGGCGTCCCTGAGAAAAAGGGCCTTGACAGACAGAAACACAGACGGACAGCAAAGAAATCCTTTAAGATTATTTTATGGTGCCCGTTTTCATTTTTAGAACTCCCGTTTATAATGTAAAAATATCTAAGGTGATAGTTTCTTAGTGAGTAAGGACGTCTATGAGGAATATTAAATGAATTTCTTACTTCTTCAAGCTGATAGCAGCTCAACGATTTAAGGGTAATAGATAATTGCATTTTATTCCTTAGTAGAATTTTCTGACATATATGTGGAGGGATTTATTCAATTCTGAAGCCATATGAGACGGCACAAAAGGATTCCAACCGTGCCAGAAAATTATAAGATTCATATACATCTGGTTAGTGACCAAATGTGATTGCATTTGGATTAACCAAACAATTTACCATTACACTATTATTTTCCTTCACATTAAGATTGTTGCGGTCTTTCGTGAACAAAGTAATGTCTAGTTAGTAGATAATACGAGTATAAGTATTGTCGGTGACAGTTTAAGACTGAATGTCGAGTAACAATATACAGTAGTTGGTGGTCGCAAACTGTTTGAGACTGAATACGTTAAACTAAATAACAATTCACACTGGGCGATGACTAATTACTGCTGCAATGCAATGGGCTGCGATCGAATACAGCTAATATGACTAATGCAAATGAACCTTAAAAATACTTTGTTGTTAAGGATAAACATGGCGAAACTAATAAACTCCCAACATAAGTGTAGGTTTCGATAAAAAATGCCAAATCACATTTCCTAAAATGTTTCTTGCGAATAACGATAATTTGTTACGATATTTCGCTTCCCTAATGTTGTTATTCAGAAATGATGTGCCAAATGGCATAATTTCATATATGACAAGTACACGCATTCTCTGTTTTTCGTACAATCATGACTTAACACTGTCATAATACGGGGCGCGCTTTCTTTTACGGGGACCGCATCGTGTTCCTCATTTATATTATGAACTCTACACAATGTTTATAAAGCTTATGTATATCAGAAAATAATTTCGCATCACGCTACCGTCCCAGACGCATTGCAAGCGTGACGTAATCGCATCCGTAGCTGAAACAGTAATCAATGGCTAGTAAAAACACATTGGTGTTATATAAAGCTGTACAGGCGGTCGTGTATTTTATTCATTAATAAATAATATTATAGTTAAAAAGTTTCTTAGTGCGTTTGTATCTTTGTTACTTCTTCACTCTGAAACGGCTTCATCCATCACCGCGCGGGTAAAACCGCGAGACGCAATTGTATAAAATAAATTCGAAAAATAGTTTTAAAAACTCCCGTGAAACCCCCTAAACGCTCCCTTCAATATAATAAATTATTATGAATGACCTCGCTGTGGGTAGTTAAAAAAGATACAATCATTATTTTTTTATGTTAAACGTTAAAATCTATTTTCCTAATGTAACCTATAACTCTTCAGACATTTAATTACGCTTAAATACTATTTAGTTGACAAACTCCGTTAAAAACCATATTTCGTGGACCATACTCGTAATTAAAAGAAAATTTCACGCGTAACTTTCTTTACCGTCCACTTATTGAACATAATTACGAATGAATCAGCTGTAGTTCCGTCACGACCGTATTATTATGGGCTAAATATATCATCAAATTAGTTATATACAAATACTTATACTATACCTTAAATTCTTATTTGAATTATTTACTTAAATTCTACAGAAGGATGGTTTTTCATTGCCGGTGTAAACGTACTTCGTTTGCTTGGTAGGGAGTTCTTAGTTTTACAGCGGTTTATATAAAAGATGAATTGAATAAAAAAGTATAAGGTAATTCAGCGTGATTTTCTGTGGTATATGGTTTTTCATGATAATACAGCTAGTCAAATGCTCCACCAGAACACCTCGCTAGTTTTAGTAATACAAATAAAGTAAATTGACCGCCGTCCATTATAAATAAGGAACGGACAGCTCTCTACTACTTGGATGTCGCAAATGCTGACTAAGAGATAGGACAGCAATTGGATCGCCCGTTGTTACATGAGATATGTTTTCTCATCTTCTAAGACCAAAATATGTCTGGAGAAATGGGTGTTCAAACAACTCCCGCGACCACTTCCTTTGTGTAAAACTGTACTTGTGTATAATATGGTAAATTTAAAGCTATAAAATACAAGGTGACATTTTTTATCATCCGATATAAACTCTGCAGATGTCGTTAGAAACCAGCACCAAATTAATATGCCATCTCTTTTTTACTATCACGTCGAAAAGTATATAACTTGTTTTTATATCAGCAACATTTTTATATCAACAACCTGTTTATACTTTCAGTGTGAGCTAGGAATTTACTGCTGGCTTGAACCCTGTACCGTTTTACAGACGTACGTGATGAGTTCCATGCAAATTTCGTTCTTGCCTCTTGGGAATAAAGTATTTCAGCTGTCGATGGATAGTAAAACGTCTGTTGGTTTTAGTGCACTCGTAATCGTAAAACTGGTCAAGTTGCTGTTGTAGTGAAGTGTACTGGTCGTGCAGTGTAAGACAGTGATACAAGTTCGAACAAAAAACTGTGTATAGTTTACTGTAACACAATTGTTGTTTACATGTATCGAAATTAAATCTATTACTACGATATGGAATTTACAAAGAATATCAATTATCTAATATTCTAAGTTAATATCTTTGTCATACTATTGACTATATTTTTTTAGGATCTAGTTTAATGCAGACAAAAGCTGCTGTAGCTTGTTACGTAGATTAACCGATTTATCGACCTTTGGTAGGTATATCGCGGGCTTATCGATACATAAGTACTGTTTATCTTATCGACAATACAAAGCATATATCAATGACAATAGCAAAGACAGCCCGCGATATAGCTATCGCAGCTAGATCCATGCTAGAGATAAGATACGAAATATAAACGGTTAATCGACGTGAAAAGTTCGTGATGAATGATGATGATGATTATGATGATGAAGTATCTTATGTGTTAATACAGCACCTTATCTACCTATATTCCAAATTTTATCAAAAAAAGCGTAAGAGTAACATACATAACACATATATAAACAAACTTTCGCACTCACAAACTTTCGACTTTATAATATTAATGTACGAGTTTGTCTTTAAATAGTGTCATATTTTACACTACCGCCATTTGATCCGTAGTTTTCAAAGAATTTGTTGAACGTCGTCAAATCATAAAAATGTTAGCTGTTTCATGCTCCAAGCACTTATTTCCAGTACTGTTCAAGTTTGTGTACTGTCTACAGATATACGCCGACTCTATTGTACTGCGCCGGTAGCACTGCGGTTGTGTGGAGAGAGAATGGGCGAAGATATTGCAAAAAGCTCCTTAAAACTTTTACGGTTATAGCATATTTTTGCGGTACGTGCGGCAGTTATATTTGTTAATAAATTCTCACTAGAACGCATTAACTTTATTGTGACAATTAAACCGCCATAGTTTTATCTCTAACCTGTTATTCTTGTAAATTTTATTTTGTTTTTATAGGATACTTATTCGAAGAAAATACTGTACTGTACTTATTGTAGCTCAAACACATTTTTTGCTCGTGTACTCGGTGGTTCAAGGATAAAGGGGATCTATATCTGTTGACTGTACCGACGCCGTGAAGGATCCGAGTGGAAATAGGTTCCCGACAAAGAAGCACGCATTGGACGCTATGAACGCGCGGTTCTTAGGAGCAGCGGCCGCGTGCGGTGCGCCGCGCGCAGACGTCGCTCTTATGAGCGACGCACTGGGCGCGGCGCGACCGCCGGCTGACCGTTCTCTGCGGTTTCTGCCATTTAGTCCTGACGAGGTGTTCCGTATTGTGACTACTCGAATACCGCCAAAAACCTCTAAGGACGTATATGGAGTATCCATGAAACTCATAAGAACTGCAATATGCTCGCTTGCTCCTATACTAGCCGAGTGTTTTAATAGGTGCATTAGGGAAGGATCTTATCCTAACGCGATGAAGATCAGTAAAGTGTCCCCGTTATACAAAGGCAAGGGCAAACGCGAAGACATCGACTGCTACAGACCGGTGTCGATTATACCTGCCGTGGCGAAGGTATTTGAGAATGGGTTGAGTACGCGTCTCGTAGATTTCCTGGCGTCAACCGAAGCCCTCTCTGACCGGCAGTACGCGTACCGTGAGGGCCGATCCACTACATCGTTGACCCGGGAGGTAGTACACCGAGTGTTGCAAGCTCGCGAAAACAAGCAACATGTGGCGGTCTTATGCTGTGACCTGTCGAGGGCATTCGACGTCGCCGACCACGCAGTGCTTAGTGCTAAACTGCAGCACTATGGAGTCAGAGGTGCGTCGCATGCCTTAGTGACGGATCTCATGCAGAACAGATCCCAAACGGTTGTAGCATGTGGAGGAACGGAGAAATCTGATCCGCTAAACTCGGTGATGGGGGTAGCCCAGGGGTCTTCGGTCTCTAACATACTCTTCGCCCTGCTTCTGAATGATCTGCCGGCCGCTGTGATTGCAGCCGAAATATTTATGTACGCCGATGATGTAGGCGCAGTAGTCACGGCACCCACGGTTGATTGTCTGGAGCAGAAGTTGAACGAGACGACCGGTCAACTAGCAAGGTGGTTTAAGTTAAATGGGCTTGCGCTCAACCTAACGAAAACCCATTACCTCCATTTTAGCCTGTCAGGGCACCAAACACGGCCAATGAACGTTTTCGTGGATGGGAACAGGATAGACCAAGCCAACAGAACAACCTTCCTTGGCTTTGAAATTGACCGGAGTCTGACATGGGAAAGTCACATCGACAAACTCTGCGGCAAACTAGGAAGCGCATGCTTTGCATTAAGCAGAGTCGCCAAGGTAGTACCTGCTGAGGTGGTGAGGTCATGCTACTTTGCAACCGTACACTCCCTCCTACAATACGGTGCGGAGTTGTACGGTAGGGCCGCTGATTGGCACCGAGTTTTTAGGTTACAAAAGCGCGCTGTCCGTGCCATAGCGAAGATTCCGCAGGATGACTCCGCACGTACGCATTTTAAGAGGCTTGGGATCTTGACATTGCCAGCACTGGTAATATTCCAAGTTGCAGTATATGTCAGATTAAACCAAGCCTCTTATAAGACATTAAACAGCGTCCGCAATAAGGCTAGACTCAGAGAAGTAGCTCGCACGCTGGAGAGGTCGGCCAAGTCGACGTATGTCATGGGTCCAACAGTTTATAACAAGCTTCCAGAACATATCACCGCTGCACCTACCATGGGTAGTTTTAAGTCACGGTTGAAACACTGGCTTGTCGAGCAGACGTTCTACAGCTATGACGAATTTATTAAATTTAAATTATAAGTATGTAGGTACTTAACTATTATTATTTTTGTATTGTGTACTATAGTATGCCAATACTTGACTTGACTTCTTTTTTTGTATATTTTTGAAATTATTTTTAGTTTAATTCTTTATAATTTGACATTGTGAACGATTTTATATTTTTAATTATGTGAATGTACTCTATAGTGGAAATTCAAATACTATATGTATAGCATAGTACTAAATTATAAATATGTGACGTGTAACAAAAGTTATTAATAAATTGATTATGATTATGATTATGATTATCCTCCTTCATGATGCCATGAATATTTGTCAATGAAACTACTTTCGGTATCTACGTCGGCCCGCACAAAGCTGTTTGGTTGCCACTCGTTTGACTTACAATATTTTTAATTTTTGTGAATAGAGATATTTTATTAAGTGAAAAGGTAAGTAAGTTTTATAAAGCATATCTGAAGACTATGTAATATTCTCCTTAAAATACTTTGCCAAATCAGTTAAGCCCAAGGAAAATAGCTTTGGTGTAGCAACAGTAGAAAACAATAATACAGTACCTAAGTTCCTTAACCTAAAATATTTTTAATTGAGCTACTAATTAAAAAGTCAGACTGGCACTGGCAAAATCTACAGTGAAACAATATAATTATAATTTACGCGTGCTGTGTAATTTTATATGCAGATTATTAAAAAAAACATTATAAACAATTTTATTGAAACTGATAGAATCGGCTGTTTTACATACATATGTTAAAAGTGCTAGAAAACGGGCCCGCTTATTGAGGCATAATATTCACCAACGGCGAGGCCATAACGCGGGCCCATTGTGGGTTGGCAAAGACTGAATACACAACTTTACCGGCTGGTTGAAGCTGATGGTGGAAACCCTGCCTTCTCAGTCGCTGATTCCCGGACAGTTTGCATTTTGTGCTAGAGCACGTGTTCAAACAGTCATCTGCTTGACCTGTGTCTGGGTGTGTATATGTATATAAGTATGTATATCAGTCATCAGTTATATACACAGTACTGGCTCTGCCTAGTTCGGCACCGAATGACCTTGTAGTGACCTATATATTAAACAAAACTTTGTGACTATTATGGTTTTATTAGTTTTAAGGATTAAGTTATTAATTAAACTGTAAATAGTAAATTTATTGGCCTTGAGTTTAAGTTCCGCTCCGTTGGTTTTCGCCGAGCATCCGCTAGTTCTTTGAAACCGTAAACAGAAACTAGTTCGATGATATCTGAAAGTCACTCTATAACAATAACGTGTTTTCCAGTTCTAGTTTAAGCTGTCTTATATACTTTGAATTACTCGGTTCCTAATTGTAAGAACTATTCAACTCGTTATTTAAACACCATCTGACGATTTAATTATATGATCGCGAGCAAACGTGTCGACAGCTGGCTCGTCCATCTATAGTGCTGGGATTCTTGGGTAAAAGATTACTAGCACATGTGGTAATTTTCTTCAGTGGCTGACTAAATAGCTTTTTGTTAGATCAAAGTACACTTTAACCTTTAAAAACACGATTTGAGCACTAGACTGGGTAAGACATCTCATTAAAATTCCGTTGCTTCAATACGATCACTTGTACACATAATGTACCTACTTTAACAACGGTGTACCTCTGAATTTCGACAAGTACAATATTTCGACAGCCCCCTACTTTGAAAAAACATTGTTTGACAAGTGATTGTTTCGACAGGACATATTATATTCGACAAGAATTACTCCCATAGAACGTAACGGAGTATCTAGTCGGAGCAAATTCACGATAGCTGCGACGGCGAGCGAAGCGAAGAGGAGCGTTAGGTTGAATGGTGACCACACAACGAGTGAGCGATTAACTTATAGAAATTACAGAGATACAGCCTTCAAGAAACGTTAATGCTGTTTGTTGATTTAAAATTTGTTGTGGGCTTGGTAGTGCCTTAGAAATAAAAGGACCCCATGCTCGATCTCTGGCTGAAGCAGATGGTTTGGCGAGATGAGCACAAATGATTGTTTTGAGTCTTGGATGTTTATGATGTTGTAATCAGGTGTCCATGCTACCCTAGACACAGAGATTACTAGTGCGTAAAAGTGTTTGACTGTGTGAAAATAACATCTCAGTTGAAACCTTTAGCTTTGACGGTCTAATGCAACAATCAGCGCATCAACGCGAATGCTTCTTCTGGTACATAAGCTTTACACAAACTTGCAGCTATGAATGTCTGTACCAGTCATTGTTGGCCCAAATGTTGAAGTTGATATTCTGTCTTTACAATATGGCAATAGTTGCAAGTGATATGCGCTCAACTAAAATTAAGTTTAATGAAGATTACCTCCGTTAGGATTCAGCAATGCTGATGAAACGGATAAATTGTAGCCTTTGTTGTAAATTATAGCAAAGCATTGCTCCATTTTCTTGACAGAGAGTTTCCAGCTTTAGTATTTCATATTTAATGCTGTTCAAAGTTATCACTTTAGCTGCATTCACTTATTCAAATAAATCGAAAGATGTAAGACTTCAGATAGAATAAGAACATCCATTGGGGAGTAAGATAAAAAAATGGAGGTTCAAATACTGTATGAGGGCGTTATTATTTTATTGAACTTGAAAAGCTTTGACTTTCGTTGTTACCGAGTGTTAACTCTTTGAAAATCAAGTAAAAGGGTAAAAGATTGCCAGAACAGTAGATGTTATTTTATTAATCTGTTCTCTCTATCAGTTATGCCTCAATATAACTAGAAAAAATAAACAATTTTGCCCCTTTTTCTAGATTTACAGTTTTATTTTAAGAATATTTTTACATTATCTGGTAACATTCTTAGGAATAATGCAGCCAATTACTATAGCAGTTAATAGTTCCAACCGAACTTAGGTGCTGCAGAAGTCTTCTATAATATATTTTCCGATACTTCCAAAATTGAATTCAAAAATAAAATATCGTAATATTATTTTATTCTACATAAATCTAAAACAGACGTGGCACTTGTGGTAATGGTATTGCCAATAATTTATATTATGGAAAATCTAAATAATACTATAAAATAAAGTATAAGTTTATGTAAATTATGATGATGTGTTTCTGCTTAGATTATCATACTACGAATTTTGAAGCTAAGGTTTCTGAAACCGAACGTCCGAAGATGGAGGATAAATCCAATCCATTGGAAATATATAGTAAAAACATATACATTGTTTTCTAAACTTAAATTTGCGTAACAATTTTGTTTTTCATTAGGTAAGATTTAATAGGGAGGTGCTAGCTTTGACACGTGTAAACCCACGTTTTTCAGATTTCGGACAGCAATATTTCGTCAAAAAATAATTATGGACACTTTAATAAGTATTTCTATACTTTAGCCAAATTCAAATCATCTCGCTAAAGTTTCATCAAGATTTGGTAGTTTAGATTTGTGGTGTTTGGTAGTTTTTTTAAAGTTTTGTTATCATGGACAAAAAACGCTCTATCTGGTATTTGACAAACTGTCACTCTAGTCGAGATATGTACTCGTAAAATAACCATACAGATATAACTAACTTTGGTCTTAAACTTGTAACATCAGTGTAGATAATGGTGACACAAGACGTGTTATCTACCATCACCGAAACTTGTGGTGTGCCTGCCGTTACTGAACCATAACCGCTTGTATCAACTCATTCTAAACTAGATTACGGAGTCAAAACCCGACCGAGCGCAACAAAATACCCCCATAGTGAGTAACAAGTCGCCCATGTGAAGGTATAAACAAACTAATTTTAAACAAAGTTTTGGCATTTTCGCCACAAACTCTCGCGTATTGTGTTGGCTCTGCGACTCTACTGCGGTAGTAAGTAAGAGTTGGTGGTAACAGTAAGGATTCTATTATAGATGAAATATTGTAACTATTAGAGTGACTCTTTAAGCTGTAGACATCGCGTGTATGTCTTTGCATAAAACCTCTGAAATTAATTTAATTTTGATAAATACCAAAAACAGAACAAACAAAAAAACTTTATTATTATCGAACCTGCTCACAAAATTCTACGAGAATCGGTTGAGAAAAGAGACTTGTAGAGGAAAACAGCCGGATATCCGGACGGACAGACATATGAAAGCATTTTTTAACACTCTTCAGTCAATAATTATGAATCATGAACGTATGCTTTAACAATATAGGTATAAACAGTATACGTAAAACATAGCAAGATTTTTTCCATTCATTAAAGATTTACTTGAGCTGAGTTAATTCAGCTCTTCAGTATTCTATCATCGAATAATTTTACAATCGAATCTGTAGGACAGCACACAGTCCATACTCTGTATGTAGAGACGACTCTTGGTAGATATTCACCGTGCCTCCGAAACTTTGATACATGGCCTGGCTATAAAACGCAGCGACGTTCAGCCCGCATGTGTTGTACACTTGGGGACAAGAGGAATAATACACATGAAAATGGATAAAAAACGGCAGTGTGTTGAATAGGTGTGCTCTGTATAAGGAGCTTTGTCTCTGTATGAGAAGATAACCTAGTTTTAAGTCAAGGATATCGAATAACACACTAACAGGCGGGCAATAATACAACGTGGGCAACAGCAGTTTTGTAGTTGCCCACGTTGTATTATATATCCATAGCTCGTTGTGCGATTTTGAGCTTATCTATGAGGCCCATAGTAAGAGACCACTGGTTTACGTATATATAGGTATTATACATTATTATTTTAAAATAATTAGATTTAAACTCAAATTCACAAAAGCGTAGTAAAAGACGTTTAAATACATTAAGGTTCATTATTTTTATAAATAACATATAATAATAATAAGGTGAGCTCTGTAATACTTGAACTCTTGTTTTCTTATATGGGTCTAGCTGCTTAGTACATACTGTATACAATACGATTACGTGACACTTACGCACTTACTTGCTAGACCCACAGTTATGAAGTACGATGGAAAACAATTTAATGATGTCGCCGACATTCGACATATGGACCAAACAAAAAACACATTCACAGTAAATTATCAAGTTGCAAATTAATCACAAAGCCATAATACATCAAGTCAGACGAAAGCACCAATCCGTATCAATTATTACATTTTGAACAGAAATCAATCATCGATGATCTAACAATATTAATTAACCATCATTGCACACACGTCCAACCAAGGATCCAAAAAATAATCTTTGAAGGTATTGTTATTATCATAGTAAAAGTGATGTTATTAGTAAATATCAACTTACGCTACAGTCATCTTGGGTAACTTTGACAGGGTTAAAGCAATTTTTAACCTTAATAAATGTTTGATATTATTTTGAGATACAACTCTGAGTAATTATGTGTTCTTGTCACATGAGTAACGTATTACAATAAAGGTTTCTTAAGATTTATCCCTAGATTTTCAGAAAAAGGCAAATTTAGACAGTGTCAAGTCAGTGACAGTGTTCCCCCAAACTGGGTAACATTGACACCCAATTATTACCTTAATAATCCGTTTTATGTTTATTCTGCATTGTCTGGGTATCTTTGGCAGTTGAAACCACTCAAAAATTTTTCGCTCACTAGGCGCCGGTTACAATCGAAAATGACAGATTTTCATCATGTATGGCGTTTACGAAGATAGCCAGTTATCATAATTTTATAACAGTCAATGGAAGCTGTGAATATTACCATCGCAACACATTGTAGATTAAAAGTTCGCACCACCTGACAAACTTACCCTGAATGTCAAAGTTACCCAATGTGACTGTACTATTACGCTATATTGGTAAATTAACGTGTTTTTTACAGTAGCCAGCATTACACTTGTAAAAAACATCCGATATTGAGCATCGATGTCACACCGGGTCGAGCAGCATTTTATTCCATCCCTGAGCGCAAGCTTGCGCCGTATTTTCCGTACCTACACTGTCGACTACCCTATTTCAGTGGCTTTTTTTTGAGCCTGTGTTGGTTACGGTCTGGTTACACGGTTCTATTGTTTGCTAATGAAGTTCAATCCAGAAGATGGTTTTTTTTACCCGTTCTTTGTAGTCGAACCCATAGTGATCTACCACTCGCGTATGCACACTATAGATTTAATTTTTTTATGTTCCACAAGGATTTTAGCGTGGTAGAGTTATTATTTAATATTGTAGGCTATGTATCTATTTTTTATTATCTACCAAACTTCACAAGTTACATCTTAAAATTAGGGTTATATGTATTTAAATTTGGGCTGATATTCGAAATTATTTTTTTCTTTAGAGGCGACTCAGACTAAATAAAGTAGTCACGACATAATGTTGTGAACAGAGAAGTGAGGCCGGTTTTCGAAACTACGTGTGCATGCATCGGTACTGCCATGATAATTCAAATTAAATTAAAATTAATAAACATTAATAAGTTATTTATTTCTTGAATTAATTTGAATTAAATGGTAATTAAAACTTTACGTGTTCATTCCACGCGCATATGATAGTTCGACTGACGAGTCAAGGCGTTGTTTCGTTGTACGTGTTGTATGGAATTATGAATGTACACGGTGAGGCGTAGTTTTAGCCTCACTTCTCAGTTCACAACATTATGTCTTGACTTTTTTATATTGTCTGAGATCGGCGGGTCGTATGGGACTTACAACAAAGTCACTACGTTTTAGAAATGCAGCTGCCTAGTTATATATAAAGAAGTAACAAAGGTACACGACATCTCCCTAAATTCGTTAAGCCCTAAAAATGTTTTTTCGGAGTAATATATAAAGAACAATGTTTTAAATATGCTTAACGATTCATTGTACTTAACAAGTGTCGTAAAAGAGGATCAAAGATCGAGGCTACATCAAAGATGAAAAAATATGTTAAACATCTGAACTTTGATACGTGAATTCCTTGATGTCAAAACGACTTTATCAAATAATAATGAGTTTTCTACATAAGTTATATTTCAATGATTCCGTCCCTTTGAATACGAACTAAAATAAATTCGTTTGATTTCCATAGCGTTCTCGACTAAGCCTCTGTGCCTACGTCTTAAAGGAAATTATGTCAATCAATTGACTTATCAGAATTTTGAGGTGGGTCAACCCCAAAACGCTTCTGTAACGTTAGAATGCCATTTAAATTCGGGATCTTCAGCAATCAGTTTGATGAGATCTTCAGGGCTTTTGGTCAAAGTGTTCCGATGGGCTTGTGGCCGATTTCAGTTTGATAGTAAACCCTTAATGCTCCTCGAAATTCAGGACGAGTATTTGACCGTCTATGGCACTGAGAAGGAATTTTAATGGTATGTAGGTTATTAATTATATTGATATTGTAAATACTAAGTGTTATCTTTCGTAGCTGTTCAATAAGATCTTAATCTTTGCTCCGGTTATTACTGGATGGGTGACCATTTGTGGCGTTTTCAACCAAGCGTTTCTGTGTTTTAGAGGGCAAGTGAAGACATCAACGCATTGTAGTCTTTGTTGCTGACTTAGGTCAAAAGTTACAAGCCACTAGTCTATGTGCCAAACCGTTCTGTGCCTACCTGATGGGATAATTAATATATGTCCCAAACATAAAACCCAGCAGTGGGAATGTAATAGCTTGGTTACGATACTGGAAACTTGCGTGTTATTTGATTTTTAATACATTCCTAAATTAACGGTCAGGTATTAACAGGTCTTGTAAGATTTTTCATATTTGGCTTAGAAACAGTCCTGTTTATCAATGGAAAATTAGTTTTCCGTCATGTCACTGGATAACTTAACTAGTAGGTTATAACATTATAGTTACAATAAATCTATAGTAAGAAGTTTTTAGATTTACCATTCAAATGTTGGTTATTTGGGTAAACATTACTATCTAGCTATACATAACATACATTTAGGTACATATGTACATAATATTATATAAGTACGTAATAATTTAGATAAAACAATTATGTCTACTCATTAGGTAAATACCTAACTCTTTAATCACTTTATAAATAGCATGTACATAACGATATATATATCGTTACTCGCACCGGGATGGTATAATAGATACACAGAGGTTAATTTACATAATAAGGAATCTTACATAGGCACCTATTTACGAAATAGTATAGTACCAACCTACCTAATAAGCATCAAAGTATGCAATCTCTTAAAGTTTCCTACTATAGCACACTCGACAATTTTCAAACTTGTCAACATCTTCGTGAACATTGTGTAAATTGTTCACTGCGCGTTTGGAAACAGACGTTAATTGCCTGTAGACATTTAAATTGCAACAAAACATCTCGAGCTTGTGCAAATTGTGTATTGAAATACTCTGCTGTGACACCATCGCTTGAAGTGCCGTTATTAAATTAACGACCTTATGTACTTACTGAGCTTATACGTACGAACTATACAATTTCTTAATTTCTTTAGCTTCAGTAACGGCCTCTGGACTAAGAGTGATTGTTAGCTGTATCACTGTGTTCACTAAACCACTTGTACTCTTGTAACACTCTTCTCTAAGATTGTTGAATGTGAATGCAGAAAACTATTAACAGTATGTACATTAAGGATTTTTAACTTTAATCGTAGACTAAATTGCTTTAACGACCGCTGCGCCCTAGTAAGTGTTGCAACCTGCGCCCGCGTCATATGTTTGCGCCGAGTTGGGAACAAACGGCTCTTGTGCCATACCTATAGATTTTTTAAATAAGAAATAATACAGTTATTCAAACTAAACACAACAACAAGTCAACGATGACACATATCTATAAATTAGTATCTCACTATCACTACACTCAGTCTAGATATTATAAGATTGCTGTCTTGTTAATTGTAATGCTCCGGATTCATCGACGGCGCTGATTTACAGCGTTGTGGCGTTTTTAAATCGTTTCACATTAGTAGCACACGTATTCGAAACTTGAATAAGAGAAAAAACACACACGTACACTCAGCAAGCTGCTACATATAATCATACCATATTCATAATCATCATCTTGCACAATAACAAACCATCCAATACAGTCCGCAGACAATGAGTGCTAAAACAATGGCCAAAAAGGGTTTCACAAACAGCTAACAGTTATTTCGGCGGCGATAAATACCGAGCACTTTTGACGCACATAGAAATGTAAATGCGAACGAGAGACATATATCAGGCGGGGACATTTTACGGATGTTTCCGTACAATTGGCGCGATTGGGGTGTCGATGAAATATTGAATAGTATGAGAACTCGCGGCATTATTTCTTCCCTTATTATGAGGCGTATTTAAATCGTGATCCACAGATTGACAACACAAACAATTTTGAAAATTACAAGTTAAACATTTGTTTTATATTGTATAGAACATAAAGAACATACTAATGTTATGGAAAGGTAATTTATTCCCTTATTATGAAGCGTATTTAAATAGTAATATACAGATCCTGCCATCTATAAAGAATTGTCGCGATGGGTGTGTCGATGAAATATTGAATAGTGTGAGAACTCGCGGCATTATTTCTTCCTTTATTATGAGGCGTAATTAAATAGGTATCTACAGAAAATACTCTCAATTTCAGACATTGCAAAATAATTAGAAGATTACAAGGCCAACATTTGCTTTATTGTATAGAACACGAAGTAATGTACGAACGAAAGGTACTGTATGATTCGTTTTTAAATTTTTACAAAACCTATTCTACCTATCCTAGATTTTACAACCTGTCATACATTTTTGTTTCATGGCATTGAACAATTCTTGATGTAAGGCGTCATTTAAGTCTAAACTGTTGCATTGTCTTCCAGAGCTTTAAATACGTGGCGCTGTTCTATGTTCATTATTTCAAGACAAAATTGTAGTCACATTCACCTACCACTAATCTACGTATAATACATACGTAATGCAGTATGTAACACTTGTGCGGTTCAGCTTTGAATAGCAATATTTGGCATTGCCGCGATACCTTCCAGCTCTTGTCGGCACCCCCAGCGTACCATGTACAGGCATTAGTTAAGTACTCTCCTATTGAGTAACGCCCGAGTTGAATACAGTCGGCCCCATAGAAGTTCAGTCAAGTTAGGGGTGCATTCAGTTCGCGCGCGTACTTACTATAGCGCGTGCCTACCGTAACTCCAACCCGTTTAAAATTTTTCTTCACAAAAAAAATCCGAATTGCATAAAATGTACACGACTTTCTTAGCATCTCATTTCGTATTTTTACACATTACCTACGCCGTACACATTATTATACATAGTGACTGTTGTGAGTGTACAGAACTGAAAGAGAAAGTGCAGGGAAACATGAATAGGGGTGGTCCTTATTGTATTGTATGCCGGGACGGCACGACGCCTGGGAAATTGTGGAATTAATGAACTAAAATCAATAGGATCGGCTCTTAACGTTTTCAATTCTGTCTGTCTGACCTACATTGACCTACAATGGAGCTATCGTGAAACTGAATTTTAAGGTTTTATAATACTTACGACCATAAAATAATGTTTGACAAACTGTACAATATTTTCGTTATCTATTGGCTTATTGGTTTACATTACATTATAATTTTGACTAGACTAGAACACAAATGTTGTAAAAATACTAGGCTGTAGTGGTTTTATATTATGTACTTACTTTTGAAAGCGGTAGGGTCGTTTGAAAGTGGATGATACAAAATTAGGTACTTATCTTTGATGAGATCGTATTCAATCGTCATCAATATGGGCAACACTAAATAATGACATTAGCTTTGGCTCCCTTAATTTTTTATTGCAATATTTTTCAGTTTCCTTACGTTTGGGAAAGACACATCAAACCTTCAAGCAAAATCAAATGAATTGACCGGCCCAAGCGCGCCGATATTTAAAACTAAAATATTCTTATAGTTATAATATATTATTATAATATAAGATTCACCAATCTCTACTTGGCATTAGATTTTGCCGTAGATAGAAAATCGAGCAGTCTATTAGTTTGCGATTATTCTATTCTTACAGCTGATAAAATCTACTTTGTTCGTATTCAACCTAAATAGTAAGAGATGAATCGGATAGTTTTATTTAGGCCACACATATATATATATATAAAGTAAAGGTAAAAGAAACCATGATAAATACTGTTCATAATAATAGAAAAACATGTACTTTTTCTTTCCCTATATTAAAGAATGACTTTTAATCGATTCCAAACCACTCCATTCAATATTGTGCACTAATTAACAAAGACCTTATATATAGATAACGCAAATGCGTGTACTTCCCGTGTCCAAACCCCGACCAAGCGTCAAGGTTGGCTGCCGCTACTTAGAGTCCGCGCGCGTCTGTTGTAGCTGGACGGCCGCGAAAACTAAATTGCGTGAAAGTTAACTGCATTGTGCAAATACATTTGTGATTTAGGCACATTTATTTATTTGCATTAAAAGTGTCATAATTTATGTGCTATATAGTAGTTTATTATGTATTTATTACATTCAGCTGATGAGACATGCACGTAGTGCACTTTGATGGTAAATACCACGCTTGATTTGTTGGCACTGCGATGCGCTCGTTTTATAGAAACCTTGTATTTCGAACTCTTCGAACTATTAACCACAGTGCCAGCACACTTGCATGGAACAGTGGTGGGTAGTTATATACCATGTACATATCTTTGTATTATGGAACAGTAAATGTACGCTATAGAATTATATACTTACGGTATAAATTATTACAGAACGAAAACCTTTAGTACCTCTAACTTAAAACCGTTTTGTCTCCGTCTGGAGCACTTACCACATTGCTCGACTCATTACTCTCATCTATCATTGCTAGCTTGCAACTCTGTTGTTCGTTGCAAATTCATTTAATTTGTCACTTGCCATAGCCAGCGGTCACTGTGGTGGTTCTCTCTCCTTCAGAATATAATAACGTTGTATTTCTTACTGGCGACTCGCAGCAGTCTTGTTTTTCTTTGAAATTGAACGTGCAAAGTTCATCATCGGGCGCAATGTTTTTATTTACTAAGAGCCTTATAAAATGGACACCAAATATGGTGTTATTTCTTTCAAGATAAATGATATTGTAACTTGTTGCTATTCTTAAAAGAAGAGAAAATGCAATTATTGGGGTAAATTTGTGGAATATTTAAACTTGAAGGGCATTTTACAAGATGTCTCACTTTATTAAGTGTTCATAGAGTTCAGTAAATATTAATATATTCCGTCTTTGGTTTGAAGTTTGAAGAGATAGAACGACGTTTATAATATGTTAAGCACTTATAACTGCCTTACTTATAAACGCTGCTTAAATTTAAATAATGTCAATAATTTAAGCGGAGTTTTTAATCATGGCGGTTTACTGGACATGTGTAAGCTCATATTTATGTTATACTAGTGACAGTTCGCGACTTCGTTCACATAAAAGGCTCGGCCTTCGGCCTTGCCATAACCTCCCCTCTTTTCTTGGTTTTTCTTTCATAAAAACCTTCTCCTGACGATAATTACCACAACAAAAAATAATTTGCTAATCTTGCTAGATTGTTTTGTCCTTTCTCAAGTTATAGCGTGACCAGGAGAAATAGAGTTTAATTTATATATATATATAGATGCATGTATACTTTATGTGTGGTGTAGTATGTAGTGTCTGATAGATACTTATGTGGTCCAAATAAACGATTCGATTAATCAGGTAGAAGTAAATACAAACGTACTATCACTCTAGTACATACCTGAAAAGGTCACCAGAGGTGTATATTCACATTTTGACTGTTATTAAATTAAATGTATGTAATGTTTTTGCCTAACGAAATTCAAAATGAGCTCCTGATTATGTCAGTTGATTTTTCAGTTTGAACGTTGAATGCATCAGGGATAATATTGAAAGGTTAAATTAGGTGTAATTTTTGTACGGTATTAGAAAACAGTACAAGCACCAGACCCACCTGATGTTTAGTGGTAGCCTCTGCCTAGAACAGACGTATTTCCTCACTAGTGACGAGCTGCAGTGCGTCCGTGACTCTGAGACATTAAGTTGTTAAGTCAATTGTGTAATTTCGCCGGCAACCATACCTTCAAAACAAAACGCAGCATTGCGAACATTAGGTACTGCTTTACGGTAGAAAAAGGTATTCAACCATACCTTTTCTACCCCGCAAGTACTCATTCACAAAGAATTCTTCTCTTTTTTTGTTTTATTTTTTTGTTTGTTGGCTCTTAGGTTATTAGTTAGTCCAAATGTTAAATAATAGTTATATATTATATAGAACTATTTTGTATAGTAGCGATGTTAATATGTTTTGCATAATTACTTTACTGTTAGCGAGTTGGGCACATACGAACCGCACTTTGTCAACTCGTGGACTACAGTGTGGGTCTTAAATTTGATACTCGAAGCATAAACATGTGTTGTGTGTGTACTCATCATTTTCAAATTTAAGTGTAGAACTGTCTATAGTGTCAAAAAATATTAAGAAACAATACATAAAAAAATACGTGAACAAACTAGATTTTTTCCATTTTTTTTATAATTGTTTCTTCTTAAAGCCATCATACTAGTTGAAATGAAGAAAAATTACACGGAACCAGACAAAGCCAATGAAGGTGAAACTAAAAATGAAGACGTAACACAGGACGGCGGCTTTGGAACGTGAGGATCCTTCCTAATCGCAATTCACACCGTACTTCTCGCACCATTTGCTCCGAAAGGAGCGATCGTACGGAAGAGATTAACATCCACCGCACATTTTATACGGCGTCCTTACAAACTCTACTGGCTATAGCCGGCGATGGAATTTGCGCTCTTTTGTTCTCTGCTGAAATGCACTGTATTTTTGATCGGATTAAATACGATAGATGCAATGGTATTAAAAGATTAACTCTGCTGCAGCTGAATTAAAAATGTTCTTTTAAAAATTACTTCATTTTAAATTGAATTTTGCCATCAATTTACTATATTAGTCATTCTTTACTTTTAATATTATTTATTATATATAACTTTGTTCCATGACATGAAGTGCGTAGGATAATAATATTTTATGCGTAATTTACCAGTTTGAGGATATTATTATTTTACGGGGCAAAACACAGAGGATTTCATTCCAGAATCTAAAATATTAAGATTAACTAATAGAGTATACAATAAATAATAATGTAAGTATTTTTTTTTAAATCAGGGGTGCCACAAGGCAGTATCTTGGGAGCAGTATTATACCTGATCTTCACTGCGGACTTACTACTTACTAATGGTTGCTATGTCAAGTGTAGACTTGACATAGCAACCACTACTGCCACATATGGGGATGACACAGCCCTTTTGTCAGTAGACGAGGACCCAGAGGAATAAGGACAAATCTGTTTACGTTACCTACACACTCAGACGTAAAACATGCCCACCTGTCCTGTTATACAACGAAGATGTTCCGAAGGCAGATGATGCCAAATAGGAAATAGAACAATTCAGTGAAAGCTATCAATCCAGACTGCGTAGACACAGGAATGAACTAGCAGCTCAATTAAAAGGATCGGGGAGTCTAACGTTATCAAGACTTAAACGACACGGAATACAGGGACTAGCGGAAAGATTCACAAAAAAGAGACTGGTAGACGACTCACTAGAAAACTCTCTCGATCAATGACACGTTTTCAGAGATCTTCAGACAGCACAACTGGTCTATTGTTTTTATCAACATATTGCCAAGTAGCGGGCTAAAAAAATAAAAAATAAATACTCGTATTACACATTATAAATCCTTAATATGGTCACGCACCCACGCACCCTTACACTCATACACCCTACACACTCACATACCCTCTTACACACACAGTCCTTAATAATATCCATTTTAATGCTATACATGTATCGTGTATGTTTCATACAAAACAGATAACATTTAAATGGATATTCATTGGAAAATTATATGTTGTGATCATTTGTTGCCACCATTGAGCTATTATTGAAAGATTATTATTGAAGAAAATGAACTGTTAAATTTTAGGGGAACAATTTTTATTACATCTTGTATTTTCTTGCTAGTGACCCGAAAAGTATTACATTGTTTATTTAGTGATTCTCGGTAATTAACCTAGCAAGATTAGAATGAAGTATTTTTTGTAACTCTCGTTTAACTATATACATACATTCACTTGGAATCAATGATCTTACATTAAATAGAGGTATGTTGTTAGAACAGACGCGAAGTCAATGTTGTCCAAGCTTTCGCGCATACAAAAACGTATTTTGCTGAGGTTCTTGATGTCATTCTATGACGGATAGCATATGTTTCAACCTACGAAGATATAATGTCAGTAAGCATAACTCAGAACAAATTCCACACAAAAAGTGGTCCTTCAAACCAAAACGACGTATGATTCCAAATACGAATTACTTCCGAAGTTACAAATAGACATGGTCGGTGATAAGTTTAAATTTCAGAAGGAAAACAGTGATTTGTCCACACGCGTGCTGCAACGTCTACTATGACAGCTGAGTCATAGCGCCATGAACGATGTTATTGATTTAGCACGACTTTTATTAGGTCATTTTTTTAAGGCAGTTACTCTTCCTGATAATATTTTTTCGTAGCTTTCAACAACAAAATGTAGTTGTACAGCCACATTTGTTGATGCCATATTTATTTCTACCTCTTTTTAATATAAGATCATTGCTTGGAACAATGTCTCTGTCCCTGCGTAAAAAAATTACAAACTAACAGACCAACAAATATACTCTCGCATATAATATAAAACGACAGTATAAGCAATAGTGCCTTATTTGTGTTAAATACTGATTCAATTGTATACGCAGTTCTCAACAACATTTAAATCAATTAAGTTAGTATTGTCATACTTTACGATACGATCGTTTTCCTTCTTTACTACTAAATTGAAAATTCTACTTCAATACCTAGATCAAACATCTTTTTCTTTATTCAGAATATTTCGAGTTTAGTACTGGATCACTTTTAGTGTATTCTTTATAAACTTCGTCCGAAGATTACAGAAATACCCGAACCGCAAAGTTTGCTATTTCAATAGCTACCACCATTTTATTTTTGAAGCTTTTGAAACACTGGATTTAAGCTGTCTTTGTTAAATTAGACTTCAGAGGGCATTACCTACAATATTTTATACAAAAAAACTCTGTGTCTCTTGTAAAAATGTAAAACTGTCTTATATCTATTGACATCGTGGTTGCTTAAGAGTAACTTCATTACCATAAGAAATTCGACGAGAAAATGTATGTAAGTGTAATATTATAATACATCTAAGCCATGGCAAGTAAGCCTTTGAAGTTGCGAGCTTAATACATTATGAAGACACAGAAAAAGTCTCAAAGAGACTACTTTCAAAGGCGCTGTGAAAACTACTCCGAAACTAGATATGACTTTTGAGGCTTAAAAAAGTGACAAAAGGACAGCACGGTGCGACCTATTTTGAAGCATAATGAATGTATATCTCGCTCAGAGAACTTCTCTTGTTAGCTCCTTAAACTAAAAAACTAAATTTATTCACCTCGAAATACTTTTATACGAATGTTTGCATGAAATAAAATGGCGTGCGCAAAGCAAACTAAAAAAACACCAATAAAGTTCCGAGTCTAAGTTTTTAACAAACTAAAAAAGGTTGTATGATAAATTCGGCACTATGGAGGTAGATACTACTCCTAATTGAAATTCGAGGAAAAAGGATTTTAATAGATTTAATTGACAAATATCTGGCCCCACGGTGGCGCTGGCTCTGATAATATTACAAAACAGACATATGCCCACACAAACTTGTTACACTAAAATGTAAAAAAAACTCCAAATTATTTTCAAATCTAAATGGTTTATTTGATCATAAAAACAAAATAAAATTAAAAGGTCTGCCTAAATATATTCAAACGCTTTGAATATAATATATTTATATCAATCAATCAAACTACTTATTATTGTAGAAATGTTGTTACAAATATCACTGATTTTGTTACAAAGCCACTGGATCCCAAACTAGTGGGTACTGTGTTTCTGGAACTAGGGTCTTATCCCAGTATTTAGTGCAGCTTATATATTATGTGTACAATATAAATTATATATATAATAGACTATTAACTATCTTTTTTTTTATTCTACGCGAGAATAAAAATCAAGAAGGTAGCAAAGAAGCAATAAAGCAACAATCCTTTATTGCTTAAAACCACCATCTTGATCTTTGTCATATTAGTACTACATTGTACTCTGTGATATAAGTGATTTGATCAATTACTTATTTTTCCTATGAATATCCATTTTAATGTTATCTGTTTAATGTATGAAACAAACATACGTCATGTATAACATTCAACATAGATTATATTGTTAGGGAAAAGTGTTTCTGTGTGTGCAAGAGGATGTTTGTGAGTTTGAAGGTGTGTGAGCGTGAAAATAATAAGGAATCTATGAAAATAAATAAACCATAAATTAGTCTTAATATTTAAGATTCTGGAATAACACAGATGGTAATTTTGTACCTCGGTAAAATGATAGTATCGACATACTATTACGAATAAAATATTATCATACGCAGGTGTTGCTATAGCCACATCATACTTCATAGTATCTAAAGTTATGTATATAATAAGTAATATTAAAAGTAAGTAATGTCTAATGTTGTAAATTGTTGGCAAAATTTAATTTAAAAAGAAGTATTTTTTAGAAGTACATTTTAATTCAGCTGCAGCAGAGTTAATCTTTTAATACCATTGCATCTATAGCATTCAAAAATAACCGTGTTCTTTTATTTGTACAATAAATAATAAATATGTACATTGACTTCTTTTATTCCTTATGTGCAAGTGTAACATTTAATAGAAAACCTTTTCGCTATCGAGATATAGGTATTGATGAAATTGCACATATCAATATAGTTATATACTTAATTTATCATTATATGTTTTTAGTTATTACATATATATTTATTTATGCATAGCTATAACAAACAAAACTTTTTATTCTGTAACTGTCCTTTTTTGTAAGCAAAACTTATAATAGTGATGATTCTTCATCATCTTCTATATCAATGCAATACAAATATTCATGTCAAATTACAATTACACATATTAAAAATATAAAATAAATTACAAAGGCTAAATTAACCTTCTAGTCAATATTGAATAACCCGCCCCTGTCCGCTCCCGGTAGAAAAGTGCCCATTACACTCGCTGCGTTCCCGCGCTGAAGACAAAGTCAAAGTCAAAGTCAAAATCATTTATTCAATTTAGGCATCAAAGACGCACTTATGAACGTCAATTTTTCATTATAATGTACTTTAAAGACTACCGCCGCGTTCCAAAATATATAGAGCCTACCGAGAAGAAGCGGCAAGAAACTCGGGGCCATTCTTTTTACATAGATGTTTTTACAATATTTTTACTTAGGTACTTCAGATATTAGATCCAGTGTGTTGCCTTACAAAAGAGAACATAATAATGGTATCAGTAGGGCAAGACACGCTACACTTTGACATCTTAGTACACGAGTAGATAGATCCTGGAGTGATCAGTCCCAAGCTGTTTTATCCTCCAAGTAATCCGAAATTTTGTAATAACCTTTTTGACAGAGTTTAGTTTTAATAGTAATTTAAAACTTATTAATAGGCGAATCTCGGATAACATTGGGAACTTTATTATAGAATCGTATACATTGTCCCATAAAAGAATGACTTATTCTGTGGAGACGCGTTACATGTACGGATAGCTTGTGCTTATTTCGCGTGTTGATGGAATGAGCATCACTCCTTTTATCAAAACTGCTAATGTTTTTCTTTACATACATTAGATTTTCATAGATAAACTGAGAGACAACAGTTAGAATGTTTATGTCTTTAAACTTCTGTCTAAGGGAAACTCTGGGAGCTAAACTGTAGATCGCTCGTATAGCCCTTTTTTGCAGTATAAAAATGGAATTAATATCTGCAGAACATCCCCAGAGCAGTATGCCATAAGTCATAACGCTATGGAAATAACTAAAATAAACTATTCTAGCTGTGTCTACATCAGTTAATAGTCTATTTTTTTTAACAGCATAAGCCGCTGAACTGAGCCTACTAGAATTTTTTTTATGTGGGGACCCCATTGCAATTTAGCGTCTATAGTAATTCCTAAAAAGACCGTTGACTCCACAAGGTCCAACCCTGTTCCATTCAATTGTATATTGGATTTTACTTGTCTCACATTTGGCGTCGAGAACTTTATACAATTAGTTTTCTTCTCATTGAGGAGAAGATTATTTGTATTGAACCAATTCACAACTTTAGTTAACGCATTGTTAACATCGTCATAGTTCAATAACTGCTTTTTATGCCTGAATAGCTATGGCCAGCCTTTGCACCAGAAACGAACCGGAGCGGGAGTCACCGGTGATGTCACAGAGTCTACGACCTAACTCTCCCACAAAGATCTTAGCCTCAGCCCCCCAACTGCCCATGGTCTCCACAGCCATGGGTACGAAATGGTAAAGCAGCTCCAAGGCGTACTTAAGCCTCTTCTGGCTAAGCTGGCATCTTGCGCAGCTGCTGACGGGGAGTTGACGGTGCGAGTAAGGTGGCTGGGCGCAACACTGCTGTCGCAAGTAGCGTCCCAAATTAGGCACTTGCCGTTCTTCCACGGCACCAAGGTCAGCCCGTCAGGCCTCTTACCGTCAGATCTGCTCAGACCTGGAGGCTCAAGCACGCAAGGGACGTTTGCTGATACAAGGGCTCTACGGACTATGTCATTGAGAGCATGGTGTCGTGGACACTAGACTATAACTAGATATATTATTACTTAAATTACTCAGAGCATGATAAGCTATAGTAGTGTGAATACGCTGTTTTTATACAATCAGGTTATTTGACGACAACTACAAATAATTAATTATTTATTCGTAAGACGACACGGGCGTAATCATAAATAACTATTTTGATAAATATTGATATATTATACCGAAATAGTTTCTACTGGAAAATTTATATCAATTTAATGAAACCTACATGCTTGTCTGTTGAACATTGCAGAGTAGTACGTACAGAAATTTGGATATAAATTACATCAAAAGCATGCTCCTTTGAAATGCTACATTTTGTTAATAGTAAAGTGCATTGGGTAGCGAGAGTACAGGTAATTAATTAAAAAGATTTCGATTTTTTTATTATGCTCATATAGGAATTTTAGATGATTAAAAAACGATACCTTCTCACCGCGCTAACTTCTGCCTATACCAGATGTATCGCGTCACAATTGACGAACTGCTCTGCGTACATCAACCTAAACCATAAAGTTGTTAAGGCGGTGTCAGCTCAGCGCTTGGCTACGTTAATTTCCTTTACTTGAAAGCAAGCAAATGCATGGCGTAAAAACGTACAAAATTCATAAAAAATTATGTGCTCACTTAAATAAAACAATAATCCGTCAATGTATGTGTATTAAAAATTACTATTTTATGATATGTCAATAGTGAATAAAAAGAAAAACTGCTTTAAAGGTAAAATGATATTTTTTTATTTAATGTACTCTATTATGTTAAAATATGTTTTTAATTCCGTAAATGTGTACTTAGAAGTTTTAAAAATGTCATATGATTTCTTGTAGTTTTAATTAAATCGCTGCTTAAGAGATAAACTGCTTTAAAAACCTTCATTTTTATCGATATCATGATATGACAGCACCTTAATGTTGTTATACCCTTCAAACCGGAACACAATAATGCGAAAATGACTTCTGCGTAGCAGAAATAGGTATGGTGGCAGAACTTCCCCGGCCCCAGACCAATGCGTTCACAAGAGTTCTACTGCTACAGGATTTTACCTGACATTTCTGGAAGTTTTGTATAGTCCAATTCTAAATACGGGAAAGGTACGATGTCATATTGTTATCCATATTCCATACTCATAATATAAAAACGGTTGTAACTCTGTCGCTCTCTCTCTCTCTCTCTCTCTCTCTCTCTCTCTCTCTCTCTCTCTCTCTCTCTCTCTCTCTCTCTCTCTCTCTCTCTCTTTCTCTATTTGTTACCTTATCACGCCTGAACAGTTAAACGGATAGTATAATGAAATTTGGTAAGGAGATAAATTGTGTCCAAATAAGGACATATACCTAATACTTTTCCTAATGATGCAAGTGAATACGCGGGGCACAGCTAATTGTCACACATACAACTCGTGTATTTCTTCTCAACATAACTTCTATACTTTTTGCTTGTACAAATGCATAAATCGCAATATTCAAGTGTTTTTTTACTTCGGTCATTAACATAAAGTGTTACGGTGTTATCAATTCTACGCCTGTAATGGGCCGTGGTTTATATGATGGCAAATAAACATACCATGCTGACGAATCGAATCAATTTGCATAGTGCATTAGAGTTGAATTGGAGAAATTGTAATCTCTCTTGAAATTAATAGTTTTTTTCATGTAAGAACTGAAATTCTTTTATTCCATGGCGTGCTAACATCATACACTAATATTAATAATACGAAAGATTATGAGGAAATTACTGTTGTTTGTTGTTACTTTTTTAATGAACCTGTGGTGCAAATACGGTTCTTTATCGATTGATTAATTCGATATATGTAACACCAGTGGAAGGGTTTTTATCTATTAATATTGTCTGCAAGAAATTTATAATTCTTAAGACTGATTCTGTTGACGTCTTATTGTCGAATTTATCGATCGACAAATTACCGAACTTGCACTGCGGGATGTTTTGTTACTCATTCATGCGTCAACGGATATATAAAATAGTAAAATTTGGATTGAAGATAGAGAAGCATATATACATAAGCATATCATACCTACTCTGGATTTATACGCATATTATATTATAAACCCGACAGCGGTGAAGCCCAAAAGGAGCATTATGTGCTTGACCTGTATGTATGTATATCCGCTCGTAACAACTCAATGGCTCTACCGATTTTGATAAATGATTCTTCTTGATCGTTCTTCATGAACCTCGTATTGATGTCACGAGTGTCGGCGTGTTTTATGCGCTTTAATGTGCTGGCTAATTATTTATGTAGACTGGTTATTAAATTCTTAGTTTGTTTTCTTGTTGTTCGGGTAAATTTTTCATGTTCCACTGTAGCAGCTAGTTAAAATATAAATATAAACAAGTACAGTTTGAATAAATTAATACCACTTCCATTATATTCAGTTATTGAGTGTATCTCAAAAACTACTAGACCGAATTTTAAATGGGATCACACGGGAAGTACCAGCTTTTTAAGAATTTTGAGAATCGCTTCACCCAGTCGAAAGTTATGAGGTAACAAACTTAAAAAAAAACAGTCGAATTCTTCTCCTTTTTTTTGAAAGTCGGTAGAAAATGTGGCTTTATTTTAAAGATCTTAGAAAAAGCCCTATAGAGATATATCTCTAAAAAATTAGAGCTGTGTACAAGTATTAGCAAAGAACAATAACGAACCCCTTTGCGAATTAAATGGCATTATTAAACTTGTTAAGGAATAGCAAAAGGCAACCTGTAACTGATGCCTTTCTCCCTTTGTACAAAAGCCGACAATGATACATTAATTTTGCTAATCTACCCCGTAACAGGATATGGAGGCTAATTACATATTGCCCTCCTTACAACACTCACAAAGAAAATTGTTATAGCAGTACTATTCTCGTAATATGTTCGTGAAAAAAGGTCTCATTTTCACGGATGCGGTTGATCTGATCTTATATAACGGTTGTTGACCTGATTGTCGTACCCCTAGTAGGATTTGTAATCATTCTCATAACTATGTTCTATGCATTAAGACGCGGTCCAACCCCAATTTTAAAATAATTTACGATGCTTTACGTAAGGTTGAAAATCGCTTGTTAGATTGGACGATGTAATGCGAAAATACCTTAAATTTGTACGTTTTCTTTATATATTTCGATATATACTAACACAATTGAAAAAACTACTTTAGTACTATATGTTGGCTATGTATTACCTAAAAAATAATATAGTGTTATCGTTGAAAATTCTAAGAGTTTGGGCGTGAAAGTTTATTTTTATAGACGTATTTAGGATTTTTGTCTGCAGAGAGCGAGTTATATTTATGAATTCTGTTCGGTTATTACTCTTTGCTTGTTCCTTTTCTAACCTAAGTATTTTTTTCATAGATTATTATCGATCTGTTTCGTTACACTAGATGTTTAAAGATTCTGCTTTTTACTATTATCTGGATACGACCGCGCCTTAAAAACATAAGTAATTGTTGATAGAAAACCTTAATTTCTAGATTATTTCTATACTATATCTATATCTAAACTATTTCTTATTTTAATTTGGATATCATCAACAATAGCATTACGCTTGTAGTGAAGCTTAGGCGTTGTAAACTGTTTAAACAAGTGGTCACAAACAAAACAAGTCACTACTTGGATGGATGATCGTTAGTAGTACTTTATGTTTCCGTGCTTCTTTGTTCGTTATACCATCAGTTAAGGTTGCTCTAATAAAATTAAAAAAAAACAAAAATTCAAAATTCTAATAATTTATTTGATAGAATACAACGACAACAGTCCTTATGCCTGAGGCATCAAGATGGTTTGAGATCCAACGTCTGAAACTTCTATACTAGGGTTGCTATCAACACGTAGACTATTCACCAAGCCGCTTTGGGCCCGCGTGTTTGATTTTATTATATGCGATTGATTATTATTAATGCTATTAGTTGATGAGGTTTAATTAAAGCTTTTCACCTCCATTCTAATTGTCTTTCAAAGTCATCATATAGTTTCAGCATTTCAACTCGCAAACTTTCACGTTTATAACATTAATAGTTTGTGATTTATATATATATTTTTTTACGTAATTAAGTAAAAGATAATCAAAAACCAAAAAGTTAGGACTGACGTGAGCAGTGCCACGTGCCAAAGTTAAGCTTAAAATGTTTACAGCCAGTTGCAGAAAGCTCTTCATGAGCAGTCCATTAGCTAATCCAGCTTTAGTGCTAATGAAACCATTAATGAAGTTGCACAAAAGACAAAGTTGACATCTAAATGATCCTTTAGCTAAAGTCGGCTTTAAACAAAGTTGCCAAAAATATTTTAAAAAGGTATAAACAACGAACAGATACAACCTTCTTGGAAGAGAACATTAGCGTTTTGATTTAGCTATTTTACAAAATTTGTATTACAATTTTTAAAATATTGTTGCAGTCACAGACTATAAGATACTACTTATGTTGCAGTAACAAAACGCAAACTATATGCTTGGCTTGTCATTATCAAGCAAGTCTCAAATAAAGAATGTTATTTTATCCTTGTGTGTGGATTCGTCGACTGGACTAGAGTTTTGTTTGTGGTGACAAAACTTGTAGTATGGGAAATACTTTAAAAAGTCTGTTTTTGATCCCTGATCTGTCAATTTAAAGTTCCTTTAATCACTTACGGGCTCTCATGTTTTGTGCAACTCAAAATACACGATAAAGGACAATATGACGTTTCTTTAGATACATTAAAAGGAACTTTAAAATTTGACAGAATATGACAGAATCAGCCGAATTAAGATTTAATGACGTCTTTAAAAGGTAAAGATCGTTTCTGCAACTAGCTGTTGGTGTTTTTGCAACTGTCATAAAAATATGAGGTCATTATTACAATGGAAGCTGAAATTACCTTGTAAATATTATTTTTCTCCCAACAAAGCAATATAAGAATGTTCTGTGCCGCCCTAACCCAAATTTTTTGTCCACTTTCATTAGTGAATGTTATTGGTTCTACGCCATTATTTCGTAGATATGCGGCTAAGAGGGCCTCATGTTCGTTATTGTAATCCTATTTAGTACTAGGTAAGGTAACAATTTTTATTTCATATCTCATTCTCTTTTCTTATTCTTGTTTCAGATTGAGAGTTTTCGTGTTTGCTGTGATAATATCAAAAGGTAAGTGCTTTTATTAAACACAAATATAATTTTGATACTATTGCGTTTTACTTACAGAAATATCTAAATGTATCAAGCAATCGTGCTTGCCTATATCTAAATATCGAATTCGATCGTGGTATCTACAGTTGTTTCGGCTTGTCAGTTTTTGAGATCATTTCCTAAACATGTGTATACTTGTCGCTTGGTACGAGTATTAAGGATAAAACATTAAAACATGAGATCACGCGAACAAAGTGGAAACCAACAGCTTTATATTATATCATATTATACCCTTTAAAAAACGTAAAGATCATTTATTTTACCATTTTTTTATTTCATGGTACGCCTAATGCATATTTAGAGCTAAGAAACAGTTGCAAAAGAACATTATCGTCGAAATGGATTGTTCGATTACTGAAGTAATCCTGCTTATGAAAAAAATTATAATCGACTCCCGTGATTAACTAAATGTCTTGCTTTTGACATAGGCATATATACAGGTATACCTTATATTCCAGGGTATTATATACCTTCAAGGCAGTTCAATAATCATAGAACAAATTTAAAAAAAAGTTAATCAAATTATAGTTTTTTTCATTATTAGGAAATATAAACACAAATACATATTTAGAAAAGTATAATTTCAGAGAAAAAATAACATGTAAATACCATATTTTTAGAATAAGGTACGTTGTTACGCTTACGAAATATTTCAAAATACTGTGATAACTTGTATTAAGATTTTTTTTGATCTGTATACATTTAAACTACAAGCGGCAATACAATAAAATCTAAATGGGATCTATTTTATTGTCTGAATGCCCAAAGTATTCAGACCATTAAATTCTCTTCGCCGCTGCGTGAAGCTAATTCTTAAAAGCATTTATACCGACTGCAAAATCTTATGCAGTCACAAGTTCGTGCCGTATTTTCCTCTAATGAAATTCACTTTACTGAACGCGAACGTAAAAATGTTCCTACTGTGCTCAGCTATTTGTATGCTTCACAGTTTTATCCAACTTCGCGGGAGCCGATTTTATTTCCCAAATAACTTTATATTTCACATACTGTCAAAGTCCAAAACGGGTCCAATTTAAGTTTAATGATATGAATTCAACATTCTCAACTTTTCTATTTCCACGTACGCTTCGTACGCTCAAAATTTGGCGTTGACAGAAAGCTGTTTCGTGTTTATCCCATTTTTTGCGTGTGTTTCGTAATCGCTAAGCTAACAATGAAATATGTCCGAAACTGTGTATGTCGTGGAGTGGGATATGTAGGCGAATGATTTATGACTCGTTCGGCTTATTTCCCTTTGTATCGTCTTCTTGTTTGCCATGTTACTGTTGGGAAGTTGAGCAAGAATTTATTGTTATTGTGATGACTTCTTCGCTGTGTCTTGTTTGAGTAGTCTTTAGTGACGAGTAATGTAGACATTGTTGCTTTATCAGTCTTTTTAGGGTTAAGTTGAATATAATGAAACAGTGCACAACAAACTCCTCGAAGTGTTCTATAAGCATCGGTACATTAAGATAAATAACATTGTATATTAAAAAAGTCTTATTATTGTCATAGTTTTGTTTGACTTCAATAAAATAAAGCATTATTTTTATTAAATGATTTTTTAAAGGAGTGCAAATTTTGGTCACGTAACCAGGCGCTTGCGAGACCAAATATTTATATTTTTTATACGATATTTATACTTTAGAAACGTTATAAGTATCTCCTTTAATATCTACCTGAAAATAAGTTGATATATCATTTTATCTAAATGCTTCATAAGCTTACTAAGTCCATCCACATTTTCTCGTAACAACTTAGTTCCAGATACCATTTCCGTCGGTGGTAATACCTAGACGATGTAATGAGCCTACCGCGCTCTCGAAGTTGATGCTTTTCAAAGATAGCAATCTATGACGTTACCCTTTCGGTTGTGTAAGCCAGTGCTTTATCTTCTCTTTTCAATAGATTTGAAAAAAGGCGGGTCTTAATTCGACTGTTTTATGTGTGTTACTTTAGAACTTTTTTATATGTTAACCGATTTTGATGATATTTTTTTTGTTTGAATACTAGCGATTGTCATGTGATCACGTTTAAATTTGATCAAAATCAAAATCGGGACTTTTTAAGTTGCCTACTCAATAATAGAATGGAAATTGGTTATTTTTTTAAATTGTACATTACAAGAAATAACTGTTGAACCTTGGTGTCTGTAATTTTTTACTTATAATCAAAGTTCGATATAAATGTTCTCTAAACATTTAACATTCTTTAGCAGATTTTAATAGAATTGTGTATGTTAGTTGTTAATATAACTTAATGGAGACAACTTATACGCAGGACCGTATATTACAAGGAAGAACTGTTGAACTTTGGGATCTTTGATTTTTTACTTATAATCAAAGTTTGGTATAAATATGCTCTAAACATTTTACAATATATTACAGACTTCAACAGAATTGTGTGTCTTAGTTGTGAATTTAAATTGTCTTCTAACATTTTGGAAAAGATTGATTTCCTTTTCCAGAAAAGTAAAATATACTTTTCTATTGGGTTCAGTATTATCGTTTTGTTTATTAATATTTGAGATTCCACGGTTAAAAACAATAGTTACATGGTATATTGGTGTGTTCGTAAAAATAGTATCTTTAAAAATAGTATTAGTATCTGCTAGTGACTTCATTCGTGTGGAATAAGGTAATCACGATCCCTCAGTTCAATGGGGATATACTTTTATCCCTATTGAACGTTCCAGGGATGTTACTGGACCTTATCTGTTAATCCCGGGTACTAACTACTTCAGTAGCCATAGAGACACACACACGCATATCCAAGAACACTCTATAAATTATTTGGGGCAGTCTTTGGGGACTGCTGATAGAAGTGAAAAGTAACGTCAAGCATTCGGTGATGATGACGATTCCATGACTTTTTTCACCCCTAAAGTGCTCAACGCGCCTAAAGAAATTATCACTTCAAAATTACTTATGTTCATCACACAAATATATGCCCGAGCCAAGGATTGAACTTGGTACCCAGCGCTTCAAATCAGGGTCACTACCAACTATACTACCAACAGGGTTGTCAAAGATGATGCTAGCAACATTGACTTCAGCCCTTGGGCTATTGGAGGCTTTGAGCTCTTGCTCCTTGCCCCTGCGGAACTACCTCCTGGGGGGTAGTTACCGGGGAGTAACTACCCCCCGGTAACTCTACTATTGCGCAGGTTGCATTGAGCAACTTTTTGTGTTGCACGTTAAGTGCTTTCATATAATACTTTGTATACATTCTGTTTTTTTTATAAAAATTGGTGGATTCGAATAAAAATATTGATTTACCCTAATTCCCATATTATTTCCATTCAGTTTGAACTTAGCAACTGTCGTTGTAATACTGTGAAATTGCAATCGATGATCGAAATATTCGCATCACGTTCCTTCATATAAAAATAGAAAGAGAGAGAGCCATGCCTTGTGAACCGGCTTGGACGTCGGCTCTCACGAGTGTACCACTGGGTCGTGAGGAGGCTTTGTTTTGATATAATAGTGTATAAAGTACTTAATACATGAATTTAGTGATTCAAATGATTGGAATTATATTGATAAAGTACTGAGGGCCTAGCACATAAAAAATTGTAAGTTTAACGTAGTCGTATCGGTAACGGTTAAACAATTGAATTTACCCAAACTATTATTTGTCTAGTACAACTGTGACACAGATATCTCGTAGTTTGTAAGACGAAGCGTGGTCTTCAATTGTTTAAGTACGTTTATGAAACGATGCCATTGATTACATTTTGTTTATTTTTAGTAATAGCAATAAAACGTTTTATAAAATGTAAGCAAAAAAATAATGATAGATGATTGATTTGGACTCGAATCTTAACATTTGTGAATCCATATCGGATTTTTAACATAGTGAGATGATATGAAGCGTCATTGTGAGATTTGATTTCAAAGCATTCCATGTGACTATGCCATAGACCGTTAACAAAGGATCTCCTTATCTAAGCACAACCATTTAACTTCCAATCAGCTTGACTCATTACCAAGTTCCAGTAGGATCCACTTATGCTTTGCTACTGTGACCACTTGATCTAATTGATCATACAATGTAGGAATGCCAGAAATTAACCAGTGGGTAAAGAACTTCACGAGTGGGAATATAAAGCTATATGAAGACACGTCTTGCACTCTGCGTTATAACGAATTAATTATGGGAGGTCATTAGACAATCAGGATTTGTAGATATTTTTATCATACCATACTCGTACTTTAGTGTTTTTGAACTACCACGATTGCACGCGGCGCGGCCATTTTATAGCCGTCGCTGCATCACCGCTGCACGTCGAAGGCAGGCTCACACCAGCTGCTTGGGATCCGAGGGAAGAGAAAACCTCACCAACCAAGGTAGGCGTGTGCTTAATACCTATCTTTCTGTGTCCTTCCATCAGCTGCCAACTTGCCTTATAGTGCCATCAATAATTAATACGCTCACGCACCGCGAACCAGCCCTAAGAAACAAATACAGTCCACACCAGCTTAGGGTCTTATGATCTCTAATTTTGACCCCACGCACCAGAGTTTTAGAGCTCTGGCCCATTGAGTTACTCTGCTCAATTTACCGCTCATATTCCCCTTGGAGGCGTTCAAAATCACTTTGGCGCCACCAAATTGTATTTATAATATTATAATCATCCCATTATGTGCCCACTGCTGGGGCTCGAGCCATCGTCATGAATTTAAAAAAAAACGTTGGTTGATAAATGTTATCATAATATTCAGGACTTTTTTAATTATAATTTTTGATTAAATATGATGACATAAGTTTAATTTTGTTTTTAGTCCAAATGTTTAATAATAATTATAATTTTAGTATTCACAAGAATGACTGGTTGCTCCATCTCAGAAAATTGTACGTGTGCAAAGGCAAAACATGGTGTAACAGAATTTTTAAGTCAACAACTATGTGCATATAATTTAGTTATGTATCATCTACCCATGTTTTAAATGCAATAAATTTATCTTTATCTTTATCTTCATCTCAGAGAGAGGAGTTGGGCCATAATCCACAAAGCGAGCCCAGGACGGTGGATCTAAGGCTAGTGGCCAACCCATGACGATGTTTTCAGGCCACCAGTTTATATAAATTATAGCCCGTAATCTTCTACCAAAGAGGAAGCTCGTATCCAAGCAGAGGGAACATAACGGCGCTTATGAGTGATACATCATTCAGTACTAAACAATATTATAAAGTTTACCGTAATATGGGTTAAAATATCATAATAAATAAAATACAGAAACGTTTTACTGAAACACATTAATTGCTTCACTTTTTCTATGATATAATAGGAATATGTTTATGTATTTGTAGTGTATATATTATATCGTATATATTAATAAATTATTCACATACGACTGAATAATCTCAATTTATATGAATTTCCTTTATGTATTTTTATTATTATTGATATTTGTGTAGGTATTTAAGTTACCCTCTCATTGTTCTTCTTTGAAATATTCTGTTTAGTTTTAACTATTATCTTGTTGCACACCACCGTCTAAACTATTATTTTTAGCTTATTATAGGTATATTTATAGGTAGCTTAGTCAAAAACACGCTATCATTTTGTCAGCTCGATACACTAGACGTGCTTGGCGACCGTCAAGGGTGATGAAATTTAACACATTTGTGTGTAAAAAATGTAAAATCTGTCTGAATGTCTAAATGTTGACTGTAAATACAGTCAAGGGTAATGATAGATTTTTCATTTTCCATCCATTTCCAGATTAATTTTATATTTGTGTGTACGTAGGTACTGTATTTTATTGTAAGTGTTTACTGATTGATTTACTGAGTACTTAAATTTACTCATATACCTAACCGTGTAAAATATATTATGACATTTTGGTATAAACATAGTAATGGCTTTGGAGAATATAATAAGCTACTCGAAGTACTAATCCTGCGCAAATGACCTCGCGGGCACCAGCTAGTACAATATAAAACTGAAAAAAGGGTGTTTCACTCCACTTTCAACAAAAGGGTTGGAAAAAGCGGTCCGTAGTTACAGGCGATACTGTACATACTCTAATAATTTTAAGAGCGCATACGCTCGATAATTGAAGCTAATATCCCTATATGTAACGCGGATGGCTTTTTAATTGATACTCGGTACATTAACCAGCTGAAAGGGAAGCAAATGACAATTTACTGTACGGCCCGAAAGGGTCGCTCGTTTAGAATTATGTTATTAGTCCATTTCGAGGCGTGGATGGAGAGTTGGCAATGTAAATGCTTAGTTATTTTGGTTGGCCATTTTTTGTAGTCCTCTAGTATTGAACCGTCCGATTGATATGTAAATGAGTGGTATTATTTTTATTTTATTTACTTATATATTTAAAGCATTAGCGTACATTGTAGTACACAAAGATAAATTAAAAAAGTATTATCAAATTGAAACTTTATCTAGTAGATTAATTAAATTAAAAGGGCTTAAACCTAACTAAAGCACAATGTAGTAACTAAAAAATATTAGGGGAGAAGTTCGATATTGAATTTTACCATGGTCATGTGTAGTTCATCCAGTGTACATTGTATATTATGTGAGTTACATTTCCGCGGCATTCGGGTGGCATGGAAACCTCGACTGACTAGATATTAATTACCTTATTAGCTAACACAGACTGGGCCCGTTTGATGGCAACCCATATTACCTCTGAGAGTTAACCCCTTGTCCCAAGAGTAGAAACGTAATGAACTGTTGTCCATTATGCTAAGTAGTCTGTTAAGCCTGACTCTTGGCATTAGGTGTAAATCTTGGCCATATAGTCACTTCCTAGTATATAACAAGTCATAAAGTAACAAATTAATAAAATTTCTTTACTACTGACGTATTTCTTCAACTCCTGATACTGTAATATCATTTAATACGCAAATTTCAGGAATTTTCAACCAATTGTGATACAATTTTGATGGTGAACGATTGGAGTCTTAACTTTTATTCAACATAAAGTACAATTTGAAATATTTAATACCGACTTCCATTCTATTCAATTATTGGAGTGTATCTCAAAAGCTACTGGACCGAATTTGATAAAATTTAAATGGGACCACACAAGAAGCACCAGCTTTCAAACAAACATTTAGAATTTTGAGAATCGGTTCACCCAGTCGAAATTTATGAGGTAACAAACAAAAAAAAACATATAGTCAAATTGAGTACCTTGTTTTTTTTTGGAAGTCTATAGAAAATAATGTTTCAATAAATAATAGACAGTTTACATATACATTGGAAAACATACATGCAATCATAAAATAATACATACAGTCCTTAACATATAACCTCCTTAATTTTTGAAGTCAGTAAAAACTTAAGAGCAGTAGAGCTCTTTGTGAATGAGTTCGTCCCGGAGAAGTTCTGCCACTATACCTTTTTCTACCGTGGTAATGTTCGCAATTCTGTGTCCTGGTTTGAAGTTGCCGTTTAAATTACAGATACGTGCGATTTGACTACACACGTTGCAGTTCCAGGAAAAGAAGGTTGATTTCTGCGAAATCTATTATTAACCAAATATGGCGAATAGCGAGTCAACGGGCTAACAACTTCATGTATCAGTTTTACAGACGCAGCAGCAAGCATTTCGTCACTTCTGTTGTAGCGAAATACATCTGTTCCAGGCAGAGGTTACCACTAAACAAGGTGGGCCTCGTGTTTGTACAGTCTTCTAATAACATAAAAAAACATAGTTCACGTTACTGGCTCTCTGACTATCAGAATGGGGTGGCTTTGCTCAATCACCACGTATGTCTCAACTGACGGCATCAAGACACAAAACTGCAATTACCATTCTCGTCTATTTTTATTTGAGGGCCCAAGTACCTAAGTATATGGTGTGATAGTGATGTCGAATAGCAACTTTAGATGTTTGGGTGCGTGATTTTGGTATGGAGAGTGTGGTTCAGAAGATATAAGACTTCAATAAAATATATACTTCGATAAATATATAAAACCTAAATGTAAAACGATTTAAATAAAATGTAATAAATAGATAAAAAAAGGTAATTCATGGTATAGCTTTTCGTGTTTCTACTTCTTTGCGCTTTGCAGGCATGCTGTAAATAATATAAGTGTGGGAACGATAATATTGCATTAATGTTAGTATGGCATATATAACTTTATGATTGTGAATGAATGTAACTTACTTTGTCTGTCACTTTATTTCTTACCGTTAACAACTAAATAACTGATCAGATATGCATGAAATTTTGTCAATAGTTACTTTAGGCTCCTTAGCAACATTATTATTCATCATCCTAACTATCAGTCGAAATTCGATTCGAAAACCTATTCTCGTTACTAAATTAAGAGTATATCAGTAATAGGTAATGGAAGATTCGAATTTCGCACTTTCGTCTAGGCATGTTTACTGCTACTTCAGACTCAGTGTATGTCTAACGGCCCGTCCCAATATTCTATCTATCGCCGGTTTACCTTACTAGAGTTAGATATTTGACACTATTTGTATGGACGTTATGTCAAATTTCTATCGGTAGTAAGGAAACCTGTGGATAGATAGATTATTGGGATCCCCCATTAATGTATAACTACATATTCTTGGATCGATCATTATTTGAATTTTCGGAAAGGAAAAGCAAACATCAAAATTGTATTCACACCAGAAAATGTTACGTGACATTTTGTCGACCGAACTCTTTGCGTAGCAATAAAACAATCATGACCCATAATACAAAGTTCAAGGGTGTTTGCGTTAGAATCGGACCGGCTTAACCACATGTCGTGAGGTCGCGGAATAAGTACAGGAGATTCAGTAAACCATGTTGTGTGAAAACGGTATATGTGGATTTATGTTACATAATATGCTCATCACCGTTACTGGGACTTGTGCTGTATGTGGCTAAGAACCAATTGAATGATAGATTTGATATCGTACTACTACTGCTATTGAGCCAAAAGAACTGAAAATTATTAGGAGAAGGTAAAATATATTTTTCGCAAGGCTCTGCTAAAAAGACTTTGTTTTTGTTTTGGCCCTAGAATATTCGTTATACGATTATTTGTATTGCCTACTTGTATACCATAATGTTGAGATTCATTCTAATATTAATGTGATTGAGTGAAGCCTCACCAATTTCGTTTATAACAGTTTTTGGCTTTTGATAGGGCAACGTCTCGCAAGGCATGTGTGACAGATAGATAAACTTCCTCGAAATCGAAGCAGAAAATACACCCGTCAGTCTTATCCCTGTAGTGACGTACGAAAACCAGCTACTGTAATACAAGTAGATTTTTTATGCCAACAACTGTTTGCAACACAAAACGTGAAGTTCAACATTTGAACTCTTGACTCATCACCTTAGGTTGTGCGTAATGTGTGAAGACATTCTCATTTTTAACTTACCTCTAGCTTAAAGAATATACGATACGCGATAATAATTTGCCGAGTGCAATCGAGACCTGGATACTGAGTTATGATTAGTTTTGGGAGTTTACTCATAAGTACTAATTAAATATAATATAATGGTCGGTTCTTCCATAAACAACATGAAGCTCGTTATCCTACTTATGAGACCTATTTGTATAGGACAGAATAATTGCAAAATGTCACTTTTTAGCTGCATTGTTTGTCTTTCAGATATGTTGTTAGCACTACTATACCATGTTCATATTATAATCGGAGACTGAATTTTGGATCTCAATCACCTGGATAAAAATAGAGTCCTAGGTTCTGCCACCAAGCAGATTGTACTGTGCAAGTGTTACTGTTTGTTTGAAGGTTACTGTGCCAAGCAAAATTACTTGGCAAAACGGCCTAAAAAACTATGCCTCAGCGGGAAAGTACACAGTCATGCAGCCCGCCAGTCCGCCAAAATGTGACCTTTCACATTTTGGCAGAAAGAAAGAGACCATAATCGAAGATAATTTTTAAACAGATTTTGCATATTGCTTTTTATAATTATTGAAGTAGTATAATATACTATCGGCAAATTAACTGTTATTCTAATTTGTACTGCTACACTGCTGAAAGCAGATATTCAATTGAGCTCTTTAACAATTTTTCGCTTACCTTAAATTTCTTTCCACCAAAGTGTGACTCGATTCTAAAATGGCATAAACATACTGTTAAAAGTATACTGTGCAATGTCACAGAAGCTCGAGCAAATGAAACTGGGCCACTGATGGCAGGTAAAGCACTCTTTCTTGCGGCTTTGGATGGAAAACAAGTTTTATAACTGGCAACGCGGGATTATTGGTATCAGACGTTGAAACTTCCGTGTCGCGTGGCTTACGTATTATACATGTGTGGGTGGTTCGTGATGTACGGTAACTTTTATTGGCTGAATGTCGACCGCAATAATGGAGCTAAGCGAGGAATCGATAGTGACTTGTGGACAATTTTTGTTCGTAGAAGCTTCGTTATGTAATCGGGAAATTAGAATAATGTTACACAAATGTCTTCGGTTTTGTCACTTGGCACCACAAGTTAGTTAATATACATATTTGTTCGCATTTAAAAATAAAAATCAGGGATTGTCATAAGCATTTAAACATTCAAGCGGAGTTGTAAATATAGGTACGTTTGACGTTAAGGGTTAAAACAAAAAACACACATTTAGATAATTATTATCAGATCATTATGTTCTCACTGGTGCTCCAAGGGTTTTCCTCATGATACCAGCACGAGCCATAGTTCACCACGTGTATTGCTGGTTGATGGGGGAGGCATATGTTCAGCAGTGGACGTCCTACGGCTGAGATGATGATTAAGATGATGATGATTGCTGGTTGATGCATGGATATGCAAGAAGGACCCGACCATAGGGTCGGAGTTGAGTACTTGAGTATCCCTCCATATCCTTGCGACATGGCCTTACGAATGTTGTGAGAAGAAACAGGTGGAAACCCACGGCTTATTACGAAAGCTACGCCCCGCTGCTCCGGTCGCATGAATAAAAAAATATTATCCCAAACGAACATTTTTCCGGGTAAAATAATTATAAGCCGCGTGTATACAGGTTGTTTGGTAGAGGTACCGACAAACCAAATAAGCGTGTTCGGGGGCCCACTTGGAGAATACAAGTTGGCCAAAAAAAATCCCCACCACCCCAATTTTTTTTAACTAAATCAGTTAGTTAGCTCTGTTTTGTATCCAATTTTGCTTTGCGTGGCCTGAAGGTGTATTAGAGACCAAATTCAACTAAAAACATCCGGCCTAAAACAGATTTTACAAATGTTATGGTTACGTATTATTATGGTACAATTTCGGAGAAAAAGGGAAAATCACAAAAAAAAGTTAAACATATTGGGGGGTCGGGGATTTTTTTTGGCCAACTTGTATTCTCCAAGTGGTCCCCCGAACACGCTCATTTGGTTTGTCGGTCTCTCTACCAAACACCCTATATATGCGTTGTTCCGGATCCAAGTATCTATAAATGCCAAATTTATACAATCTCGTTTCGTTGTTGAGCTGTAAGGCACATAATACACGTATAACATAATATTATAACACAAACTGTCGTATTTATAACATTGATTCTTTACACTCTGAAGTTACGAGAAAGACATGTCTAGCGTCATGGTGTGGTGTAAGCACCACGCTTGCCTCCGACAGCTGCAGTGCCCAGAGCGTAGAATATAAGTTTTTCAAGGCACTTCACTACGCTCTTTACACCCGAGACATTGGTTTTTGAGTCTACCTAGTAAGACTGGTTTCCTTGTCTCTTATGGTTCGCATCTTGACAGCGGAGGGAACATTCTTTAATTCCGTCTCCTCACTACGTGATGATATAATTACTCCTGGAGAAGTGGAAGTCTGTACATAGATAGTGATCGAATTACAACCTACATCGATTCCGTAAATCGCCTAAGCCCTAGACTGAGGCGGTTTAACGACTGACGTTATAGAGAGTGTTCCACCCCCGCGGCGCGAGCATGGATTTTCGATAGGATAACATTATCGAAAATTATTTGTAAAAGACAGCCCGCGATACAGCTATCACAGCTAGATCCATAATAGAGACAACTGTTAAAAGTCAATTTCCAATAGCTGTTATAAGTCAGTTTATTGACTCAACAAATTTATGTGGGATTAATGCTGGTTGTCAAACCATACGTAAGCTTGAATTGAAATTCTTATTGCTGACTGTTCAAGTTACAATACTTTGATATTTATAAAAAAATAGTTTTCTTTTTCATATTTTAATCACATCTAGCCTAACCTAGAGGCTTTACTTTAACAGATTAATACTAGAGTATTTATCGTTTGCGCTGTTTGCTCATGACAGACATATTGGATAATCTTAAAAAGCGACAAAGGGGCAAACATGTGCCAATGTATAGTAATAGGCGTACAACAGGGCTCTGGAAAGGTACTAACCAGTATTCCCAAGGAAGGTTGGCGTCAGGTAGGCGACCACTCCGTAAAATTATGTCAAGATTTGACTGATGAGCGATGGTGTAGCACTGCACTGTGCTGTCATTAGCTTTGTAAATTCACTTGGTAAAGTGCCCTCTAAACTGATAATCTGGCTTTGCCATGATGATGATATCAGATCAAAATGGTCTATTGCACAAAATACCTTCACTAGTAGAAGTCGTTCAATAGACAGTAGCATCATGTTCATAGTTGATATTTATATTAAAGCTGTCACTAACAAAAGGAAACAATTAGAACCAGTTTATTAAAAGTAATTTTCGAAGGCCCATACGATGGTCAAAATCGAGTAGATAGTAATTTCGATGCTCAGATGAACCGCCCCGGTATCCTAGCGGCAATGGCGGACACGGATTGTTGGAAGACGTGGATTCGAATCCCGTCCAAGTATGCAGATATAAAAATGGCAGAGTATAAAGTTATTTCTCAGAGTTTCACTTTCATTTTACAAACTAACAGGAATGATTTTTTCGATGAGGTCATCAATTTAAAGGAGTCGTACCTAAAAAGAAAAGCGGCTAACCACCAGAACGAGCGGCGTCGCAGCTGCCCAAATCTATTCTCAGAATTTACATTTTAAGGGGCGCAATGGCACCTCGAAATTGCATTATTCGTTTCGAAAAGCAATTTCGCAAAATGTCACGCGTGTTAGAAAAATGCCCGGTGCATATTCAATACATTTCCGGTTTCAATTTGAAATTACCACGACGCGAAGGCAGTTCTACGATTGTCGGATTGGTGCAAGCGAATATCTTTAAGCGGGATCGAAATCGATTTTTTTAATGGAACACTATCAGTTTGCTCAATAAATCTCTTAGGAATTGTTGCGGGACGATATCGGGAGTTTCCTTTCGTACGCGACAGCTGGCGTGAATCTAAAGTGGTTTTCTGTTGGAGAAGCACATTTTACATGCGATAACATGATTGGACGCATTTTTATAGTGAAAGCACAGTAAAGTTCTGGGCGAACTTGATTTATGGAGATAACAGTTCTACAGTCTTGAAGACCCAATCGTCTAGTAATTACATTCATTGAAACATAAACATGCCAGTGCTGACTTGGACGGTGATACGGTAAAAATACCCAACATTGTAGTGGTACCAGTAAGTCCAAATAATAGTAATGCGACTCTCCTCCTCTCGTCCAAATAATAGTAATGCGCTCCAGAAAAGTAAGTCATGACTTTGTGTCTTTTGGTTTAATTTTTCTTTCACGACTTAAATTCTGTACCAATTAGATCCTTAAATAGCTTATAGCCAGGACAAGGACATTAGACACTTTGTATTCCCGCTGGCTGCAATAATGTTTTCACCAACTTTTCTTACGGATTTCATTTTATCATTTGACAGGCCGGTTGGCGCAGTTGATAGCACCCCTGCCTTCTGAGCCGCTGGTCCCGGGTTCGATCCCCGGACAGGTCAAACATTTTTGTGCATGAACATGTCTGTTTGATCTGTGTCTGAGTGTGTATAGGTATGTATTTAAGTATTTATATCAGTCATCAGGTTACCATAGTACAGGCTCTGCCTAGTTTGGGACCTGAAGACCTTTGTGTGGATGTTGTCCCATATTATTATTATATTATTATTATTCACATTATTTATTTCCTTTTCTTATAATTACATTTTTTACTATATTTCTATATACAATAAAAATTAATTGATTAAAAACATTGTACAAAACCTAATCCTAGATTGCCATCGGCAGCGTGGCATGACCCAAACTACCAGTGGTTAGGGCTGCAGACTGAGGAACCTCCTGACAATACGTGCCGTGTCAAGAAGTACTGCCTTCTGTATCTGTCCCTTGATCCAACCGTCTAGCGAAAGCCTCTTAAGATGTTGGTCGAGGCTTTTTGCTGTTTCAGATAGTGGTTTCAGCAAACGGCCATAAGGCCGTTTGCTGAAACCACTATCGGGACAATTATTGTTGAATCAACATCCCACATGGCGGTCACCTCATGAGCCAAGTCAAGGTACTTGCTAAGCTTGTCCTTCTCAGCCTTCACGAGGTTCTCATCATGAGGAATGGTGACGTCAACAAGCATTACCCGGCGCTGAGATCGATCGATCACCACGATGTCAGGCTTATTGGCAACAATAGTCCTGTCCGTGATTATAGATTGATCCCAATAGAGCGTAGCACGACCGTTTTCAAGAACAGGCGTAGGTGCGTATTTATAGTACGACCTATTATACTATATTATACATATTATCATTATATTTCATTTATTTCACGGATTACGTCCGGACCTTTGCAAAGGCATAAGTGGGGCTGTGGCCAACATTTAGAGACCCGTTTGATATAAAAATACAATGTATTATTAAAACAGAAACATTTTGGATGGATGGTTACATGGTATAGCTATTACAAAAATGGGTAAAATGGCATGGCTATTGATATGTACTTATTAGTGGCACAGGAGATAGTGGGCTATGGACGAGACTACGGCACCTGCCAATTTCAGTCTCATCTTAAAATATTAAGGCAGGTGGTGACTTGCCACCCACTAAACGGGCCCCCCATAAGAGCCACCATCAATGGTGACAAAAAGGGCAACGTGTGGTGTGGATGGCTGAAGGGTGTTGAGAGGTGTGCTGCGGTTTCACTACAGCGCTACTGCCGGCGTTATGCCCTTTAACACTTCCACCCTTGGAGCTTTTTGTTTCTTGCTCTTGCGTCTCCACCCCCAGATGGCCAATTAAGGCAAGCCGGGCGTCAGGTCATTCTCATTTAGCCCCAGGGAGAATCAGGGTCCACGGTGTCGCCACTCACCGACGCGGACGGCTCGCCACAAAGCCGCCCCTGCGGTTTTATTATTATTATATATTATATTAGTATTATTATTATTTTAATTCAGATCATACTTGTGCAGATATTGAAACAGCCTTGTAGTAGCAGACATTATTAATTCATATACTTGATTTATTGGAAACTATAAAACCGAGTAATCACCAGAAGCTACGACAAACCGTGTAAATTATGTAAGAAACGTGGCCGTGCGAATCGGACATACTCGTAAGCACCGACCGGATATCGGATATTCGGCACGATGCAATTCCAATCTTACAAATAAACATGGTAGCATCAAAGGGTTACTCGAATGTGGATTTCATTTCGCTCCTAAAAAGGATTCTTTGCTCGAAAATCTGAAGCGAATGTAATGAGTTTTCGACCATCTATTTCTCTGTAACCCGAATCTATTTCTGTATAACTTTGACTGTAGTCGTATATCAAAAAATATACATAAAAAATCCGACTTTAACGAACTAAAGAAACCATCGAGACTAACCTTCCGTTTTCTATATATTAATGACAGTATGAAATCGAAGCAACCAGTCAACTTGAATTTTAGGGCTTCGTGAAAAACTGCAGTGGGCCTTACGCGAAAGTTTTGCTTAAGTGTAACGTATCGTTGACTTTATAGTACAAACTTGAGTTCTAAGTGCCAGTTGTAGGATAATGATAGTTTTTACGTGGGCCTAGCATGAAAATTTGCGTTAGAGCCGATATATACGGACTGCTCAAGCAGTTAGCCAATGATCAACATACACGGACCGCTCTTGCAGTCATAGTCAACAGCTTGAAACTGCAACTGATAACTGCTCGAGCAGTCGGTATTAACTGTTCAACAAATCAGAATTTCAATTCAGGGGCGGAAAGCGCGCGTGACGTATAATAAAGATCCCGGGCAGAGGTAACTGCGCGAGAGCAGTCGACAGCTCGAGCAGTCAGTGTATGCCTGGTGACAGCTTGACCGCCAACTACCCGAAGCATTTGCAACTCTTCGAGCGGTTTCATGTATGTGTGAACGTAGAAAACTGTAGTTCAATGTGCAGTCGCAGCTTTAAGCAGTCCATGTTGACTTCTTCAAGCTCGTGTATCTGGAGCCTAAGTGTAATGCAATCGTTGACGTGTACAGAACAAACTATCATATATTTAGTACAACTATGGCACAGATAACTCATAGTTTGTTAAAGTTAAAAGTAAAGCTAAAACATTAAAGTTGACTGTAAAAAACATTTTAATAAAAAAAAGCTAATTATAAAGCTCGGCTTTATATAGAAGATAAAGATGCTTGGAATACTCCACTTCTGGCAAGCTGTCACTCTGCCACCCATAAAATATAATATTTGTAGTACCTAAGTAGAAACATAATAAAAAGAATGGCCCCGAGTTTCTTGCCGCTTCTTCTCGGTAGGCTCTATATATTTTGGAACGCGGCAGTATAGTCTTTAAAGTACATAATATATTAAAAATACGCTCGTAAGTGCGTCTTTGATGCCTAAATTGAATAAATCATTTTGATTTTGACTGTTTGTATGAGCTTTGTAAGTTTAAACCCTTATAAGGCGGTACAGTCAATGATGATTTGTAGACGTGAGTTTTTATTGCAAATTGCTAATACAAATTATTTCTTAATCTGCAAAATGAGTATAATTAGTGTGCCTAAACATTTTTAAACATAGTATTTTGAAAATTACGATTAGTAGGTAAGATTACAGTTGTTGCGTGTTAGCGTAAATTAAAAATCTAAATATACTATGGATTAGAAATAACAGGAAACGGATATGGCGACACATTACAAAACAAACCCACTTTGTTGATAACTTTTTGTCGTAGGGTTGGTAACATAAAATTGATATCATACCTACTATTAGAGATGGAATTTTTGTATTACAAGGTTCAAATGCAGTGGTATGATTCGCGAAATATCAGCGGGAAGGCGTTCAGGGACCTTCGAAGACCATTCAAACACAACGTGCAAAGTTTCGTGATATGGTCATTGTGCTACCTAATTATCAGATAACCTGCCCAAAAGCAAGTGTCCAAGCAATACTGTATTAGAGGCACAGTAACCAATGAAATTACTAAGCAAACGGCGACTTAAAAAACAATATGTGGAAGTAACAAGCGCACTGGATGGCCCAAGCCCAGCAATGGATATCATTGATTTTGTTTAATTTTCCTAGATTTGTGTTACTTCGAGTTTTGTCGTGTAATAGTGGTATTATTAATCGTTAAATGCACGTTATGAATGTATGAGTATATGCAAATTGTAAAAATAAAATCATAAAACATCTTGCGTTTTCCTCGTCAATCACATACGGCCTTACTTATGAACGCTGCTTAACTTTAAATGACGTTATTTAGTACTGCGCAAAGGAAACATGTTCTGCGCCGTACTAAGTTACGTTATTTAAATTTAAGCAGCGTTTATAAGTAAGACCGCTAATATTTTAGTAATGCATCCACCGCATTACTCGAACGGGCTTAGACACACAGTGCTTTAAACCGTCAAGTGAGTGTCTACTTCTTTCGGTGTCTTTCCGAACTACGCATACAAATTCAGATAAAAAATACTACATTTGAATAGTTTGACTAACTACTACTAACTACTAGACTACTAATTTTATACCGGTGGAGTGCATTCGATCTGATACAAGTGCAATTTGAAAAATGTAATACCGACTTCCATTATATTACTTTGGTGAAAATCAGTTATTGGACTGTTACTCAAAAACTACTAATCCAAATTTGATGGGATGGATGGGATGGGATGGAAATGTGACCACACGGGAAGCAGAATCGGTGCACCCAATCGAAAATTATGAGGTAACACACATAAAAAAATACAGTCGAATTGAGTACCTCCTCCTTTTTTTAAAGTCGGTAGAAAATTAGTTACAAACCAGAGGTATAAAAATGTGTATACATTAGTCGTACGCGCAACGTGGCATAGCACTTTTTTGTACGTGGGTACACATGGTGTACGCGCGACACGCGACGGGTTAATGAGTTACTTTTGAAAAAATATACTACTTATTGTAACTTGAGGACTGGAAAATTTACAGAAGTACGAGAACAATACAAAGGGGAAAACCAGGTGCATTGCAGGGATATGAAGTACTTCAGTACTCGTATACTATGAAGTATTTTGGACTTCAGCTTAAAGCTCTAGGTGCCACTCTGCTAACTGGGCAATGGGCAAGCAAAGTTTTTTTTAACATCGGGCACTTGCGTGTCTCGTCACTTAATATAATAAAAAAAGCATTTGTCAGTACTTCTGCTTGCAAAATACCAGGTAATGCAATAGTATCCATTAATAGGACCATGTACAATCACCACCCGGCTCGAAAATAAAAAGACATGTTTAGGTTAAAAATTATTATAAATATAAAAAGAATATATGGAGAAGAATTTCAATTAAGATTCTATAGTGAACCGACGTAGCACTAAAGGTATCATGAACAAAATTCTTGCGTTTTACTCTAATTAAATTGCCGCACAGGAAGGTTGGTCTTTCAGATAAGAAAATATAAAAATACTGGGTTAAAAGACGCAGGTCTAACCAAAAGCAAAAGCCGGAAACGCCGAATAAAATCAGACAGTATCACATCTTTCATGTGTTCGTTGCTGCGATCTGTAAAAGTTTTAGACTATGTTTTAGACTAACTATACGAAACTATATTGTGATTTCTAAATGTATTTAAATGAAAATTGGTTAATTAATGACACTTTAGAAGCTCAGATGCTAGAGCAACAAATATGATACCACTCTCTCCATAGTCACTCCTACAATCAGAGTCTCTTCTTGTCAGACATTACATTTATTTCACATGTTTCATATGCAAGCGTTGTGCATCTTCGCGCTTCCCCACTATCTAACCATACGCTAAGTCATATCAAATCATCACTTAATATCAGGCTCGATATCCTCACTTAAAAGCCTTGCCACAAAATTACATTATCCAATAACATTTATTATCATCGTAAATGTGTGTAACTCATTTGATTTTGTTAAGAAAATTATGTGAAGGATATGATATTATAATAATTCGCAACAGGATCGTAAAATGTGGTGATATCAATATGCTCTACAATGTAAACAGTTTTCTCCGTGAAGGTTTTTAGAGAGCTAAAACACTGGCTTTCCATATTGTGACGGAAATGCTTACTCGGTCGCTCCTTGATTTATTTCCCCCGCTGCCATTCAATATGAACTTTGAGGCGGCCGCTGAAATCTCCCACTATCCTTTATGAAATTCTAAGGAAAAAAACGTTGGAGTTGAACGTTACAGTTCGTTGAAGTGAGACAGGAAAGAAGAATGGGCTTTTGATACGACTGGGACTTAGCTACTCTATCCGAATTCGCTGAAGTTATTTTGTTCGTTCTAGGAATAAATATACTGAATGTCGTACACAATTTGGTGTGGAAATATTCTTAGAAAAATGTTTAAATATGCATAGTTAATTGGTTAATCAAGTGAAGTTATAAATGTTTATCCGATCTAATGTAACGATTCTCATGTAAAAATATCCGTTTTATTATTATTCACCAATTGTGCCCCGCGGTTACACTCTCGTGGTAATGGATAATGATGATGATGACGAAAAAGAATTCTACGTGTTATTACAGCGCCTTATTTATCTACATACCAAATTTTAATAAATACTATTCAGTAGTTTTTGCGTGAAAGAGTAACAAACATCCTTACATACAAACTTTCGCGTTTATAATATTAGTAAGATATTAGATCAGAAAAAGTACTAAAAGTACTCACTTTTGTTTTTTTTTAGCTTAGTTTTTGTTCGTGACTTGGTAAGTAAGTATTTGATTAAATAGCGATCCCTCGTAGAAACTATATGTTTCCTGTGAAGGAAAAATACAATACTTTTTAAGAGTATTACAGGTAGGGTATAGTACTAATTATAGTCATGTTACCTTGGTTTTTGTTACTTTTAACGTTTTAGTGCCCTGCCCGTTGCCACTTCAACTGGCTTATCTTCTAGGTTGTCAGTGACTTTCGTTCGTCTACAGCTCTCCTCATATCTAATTCGATCACGAAGAGAAGCTTTAATTTTAGCGTGTTTTTAATTGAAACAGAATTATTCAAGTATTCATCAGTATCAACATTGCTAATAGCGTCACCTTAAATTTAAAGCATCTTACAATCCCATACGAATATTTGTATCCAAATAGTGATCGCAGTATTGCCTAACCTAACTGTACTGTAAACAAAGTGACCATCTAAACTCCGCTACGAACGCTTCATGCGCTCGATATTAAAATATTTCCAATTAAATAAATGCCATTTAAACATTATGGTTAAGGGTATCTCAGCCGTTTCTTCTGCCATATGAGGATGCCATAAAATGAGAGCGAGCATGATTTACACGTTATGCTAACATTAAATTGCCACGATTTATTTAATAAATCTTATTTTCACAAAACTGTGAAGACAAAACGCTTGTTTCATTTCTTTTTAACGTGTAATGAAATTCTTGAAAAATGTTGATGCTTTTATTCTGTTTAATAATGAATCTAGGTCAAAGATATTTTTTCATTGTACAGTCGCTACGTGCTTGGATTACATTTCAATTATGAATTCTGGTACTTTAATATTAATAATGGATCCTGTAGGCTTTTTAATATTTAATACCAAGGCTTGCCTATCATAATATTTAAATATCTTTAACTGTCTTACCTTTAGCAGAAGTCTAATCTGGTGCTTCAAAAAAATGTTTTGTTGTGAGTCGTAGCAAGAATGGATTCAACGCTGAGCATGCTTCTGGAATACCGGCCTTAGGTTTAAATAGAGTTTCTGTGCTCAATCATTGTTGACGTACAAATGTATAGGAAAACTCTAATCAGCAAAAAAACATCACACAAAACAACTGTAAACTGAATGGCGTAACTTGTGCAACCGCGCAATTTTAAACATTTTAAATAGTGAATTTTCGCGGATTTTTTCGTCGTTTTGGCGCCAAAATATTTTTACTAGAACTACTTCAAGGTCAAACTGAATGTCGTATAATTATATTTTTTTAAGCCGACGTCTCGAACACTTTTCAGAGGACAGGGTCATGCGTAGACTTGATGACAGTTGTATGATAAAGTTAAGGAAATTATTTTTATGTACCGCCTATCACGATAGGATAAAATTAAACGCGATTTAATCTGTTTATTGCTTAATTTAAATGTATAAGAATAGCGAAAGCCTAATAAATCATTAACTATAATATTTTATTAAAAGACTTGTATTGTATTTTTTTATATCATGTGTGGAGGCGATAGGCGAGCCGTGAGCCTGATGTTAAGTACTAAGGATAGTTTGTCCATGTCGCAGTGTCATCCAGATCTTAGTCCCTTATATCTTAACTCAAAACTATATATAGGTGCGTATCACACTGTCCGAGGGGCCGGTTCCACTTACTAGATTGCAATCGAACCGTAGTTAAACGGTGACTTTTATACCTTTTCTGTTATTGAAAGATATGCATTTACGTTTCTGTTGACATCAACGATCAATCAAAGCTTTATTAACACGATGACTATAAACGCTAACTCATATTCGTAAATGTAAGCGTTTAACTTATATTTAATATGTAGTGCTTAATATAATATATCTTTATTGTGATAAGTTACTCGTACCTGAAAACTTATTACTAAAACAAATATTAAAAGTTAAAAAGCCCATAGAAATACATACGTTAACCTAAAATGTATAAGATGAATGTTTTAGAGAGACGAGAGTTTAAGGTGACGTTACATTCTAATTTGACTCTAGAAATAGTAGAATTTCTTTTTGGGTAATGATCGAAAGATGAGAGGAGTTGAACGTGTCGAACTGCAGTTGCCACTCGAGGGACTCTTCGCCTGCTTGCACGGCCCTACATGGTCTAGGGAGTGGCCTTGGTGAGCAAGGTCACCCCATCGCAGGCGCTGAGGCCCGGTTAAGGTCAATCCGCGCCTACCGCTAGTGTAAGATAGTGAATTCCAGCGTGACCCCATCTCCCCTACCTTGGCGGAGGACTGCTCACGGGGGGTTTTAGTGGGTTTGACACACCCCCTTCCGTCACCCTCGCGGCGGAAGGGAATTGGACAGAATTTCCCCATCTCAAAAAAAAAGAAGGATAGATATCTTGAACGTTTTGAAATAGTAGACCTCCTGTGTCCCCATCCTAGCACGAATAATTGCGTCAGTGTAACGTAACGTGTCCTCACGTGAAACAGCACAAACTGTCATTTATCTAGGGCAACTGTGACACAGATAACTCATAGTTTGTACTCGGAAGCGTGACATGGATATGTGCTACGACCTCTGTACTGTTTTGAGCAAGCGTGACGACTAACATCAGAGGCCATAGGACAAACAATGTGCGAAATAGTATTCGTATCGTAAGCGTCAACTCATCATGCTTCGGAAGACTAACCATGAGTTATCCATGTCACAGTTTCTCTAGATAAATTACAGTTTGTACTGTTTCACGTGAACGACACGTTACGTTACACTTACGCAGTTATTCGTGCTAGGTCCACTGGTCAGCCCGAGACATGTGTGTGTGGAGTATGAGTCTCTTTCGAGTGCAGTAATTTCGCTTGCTACAGTGCCTTTTACACCCTTACACACACTCAGTGCACGCTTGCGCACTATTAATTTGCGGTAATACGCCTGTCACAGTCAGTTATGGTTGAACAACCTAATAAGTGTTTATTTTAATTAGTCAATATTTGGTTACGAAAAGTAAATAAAGCACGTTTTTAAATTATTAAATTCTTCTTCTAAGTCTATGAAACAAATGATAAACTTATTTCGAGATTGCTCTTGGATATAACTTATAAGTAAGTTTTTCGATAAATAAATAAATAACTTGGTAAGTGGTTATATAGACACGGGTACCAATAATATCAATGCTTTAATATTTTTATATCAGTGGACAGATATAAGTGTTTCTTTTTTAGTTTTACAGATTGTTGAATTCTAGATTTCTTAATATTATATTACTTATATCTTCTTTCTTACAGTAGGTAAGAATATAAAAAGTAAATAAAAAGTTGTAGTAAGTTGTTAACGAAAAAATAAAAAGTAGAAGGTTCTCATGGCAACGCAAATCATTTGATAAATGATAAATTAACTTTTGCTGTTGTTGTATACACTTCTTATACTTTTTTACTATCATATAGGTATATAATTATTGTAATTTAATCATTAATATCCTATTTTTAATTCATAACTAACGTAGATTCGTGTTGATTAATGTGTAACTACCCGTTGAAAAGAGATTTAAAGCTCATGTGTTGATCCCGGGTACAATAACCATCTTCAATCAATCTTTCATCAAAATCCGTTCAGCCGTGTTGGAGTGGTTGGTTGATTATTAAACATCCAAATATAAAAGTTTTTACATTTACAATATTATAATGTGATATGTTATGATCTAAACAATAAAACAGTTCATATTACTTGTAATTAATCATTCATCGACAAATAAGTTTGTTTGCAATTTATACCTAAATTTCGCCGGGAATCAATTGCCTTGTGTAAATACAAATTAATTTGCGTAGACTATTTCAATAACCATATAATAATAATGCTGTTTGTTTTGGCTTTTGATTTCTAGAAACAAGCAACTATTAATTGATATGTACGTTTTGTATGTTATAAATGTACGAGTATAACCTAGCTACCCTCTAAACATTTGTTTACCCTATATTATTATATGTATTATTTTGTTTGATTCGTATGTTTTTCTATTTATCAACTTAGTCACATTGATACAAAAAGTAAAGGTTACGGTCGTTCAGATCAGACCTACATTGTATTACTATTAGAATAGTACCTTCACTAAATAAGAAAAATAAAAAATACTTTAGATATAAATATAGATAAATAAATATAAGTTTCAATGGGCACTGAATGAAAATGATTGATGTAAGAATATATTACATTATACCCCAAATACTAAAAAAACTTAACACAATGAAAGATTTCAGTGTTATGGAGGAACATATATCACCTCTCAAACCAATCATCAACCAAACACACCACCAATGAAAACAGACTCGCCCCACGTTGGGCGCCAAAATGTTACGATACAGCCGTTCAGACCTACATTGTATTACAATCTAGAATAGTACCTTCACTAAATAAGAAAAATAAATTACTTTAGATATAAATATAGATAAATAAAAATAAGTTTCAATGGGCAGTGAATGAAAATGCTTGATCCAAAAATATATTACGTTATACCCTAATCACTAAAAAAACTTAACGCAGTGAAAGATTTCAGGGTTATGGAATTATCACCTTTCAAACCAATCATCAACCAAATACACCACCAATAAAAACAGACTCGCCCATCGTTGGGCGCCAAAATAATATGATACAGCCTTTCAGATCCTCATTATATTACTATCAAGTAATACAATGTAGGTCTGAATAGTAACCACACTAAATAAGAAAAATAAAAAATGACTAGAAATAAATTAAGTTATATAAAAAAAAGGTTTCAATGAGCTTGAAACCGAAATTTAATGAGTGAAACGGTTCACATATAAACCTTTAATACCAATATAGAGACAGAGGGGGTCAGCTTTGATTTTATAAAAAAAAAAATGACAACAATCAAATTACAAGCAAATTACAGCTGCAGTTATCAGCATTCAGAGTTTTCAGCTTAAAGTTTGTGAGGAATTGTGTTAGGCAAGTTTCCTTCCACAAGAGAGCGGTTCACGAGTCTCGTGTGCTTTCAACTACAGTACTATTTCAACCTAAATAAAGAACTTTGCAATTTTAAGGCTAAAAATATACATCCTCGGACGGGATTCGAAACCGCGTCTTACGGCAATCCGCGCCAGACGCCATGACCACTAGGTCACCGAGGCATACCGTCCGAGTATATAATTTTTACTTTTAATTTGATTTTAAGCGTCATATGAGGACGGATTGTCGGAAGATTTGAATCCCGTTCGAGGATGAGTATATTTCTCATAAAAATTCAAAATTTGGTCTATAGCAAACGTTAGTGCAAAAATTATCTATTAAAAATAAATTTAAATAATATCTAGCGGATTATTGCTTCGAGGCGGAATATAATTGCCTTGCTGTGGTCATACTACTGAATCTTACTGTAGAATCCTACCACCTAGTAACCTTGTGGTCACCTTGTTGAATATAATGCAACCCGGCAAGCGCGAGCAAGGTTTGACAACCTTCTGTACCAACCCCCAGCACGGAAGGATTTGTACAGAAGGAATGTTTATAATATGTGCATAGTAATATATAATAAAATACCAAATGACATTAAAATATTAAATGGCAATAACTTTAGACGAAAATTGACATAGTTATTTGCTGGACAAGAGTTTTTATAGTGTTAAGGAGTTTAGAGACTCAAAACTGTAATGATTTGTTAATAATTTGATTTTAATGCTATTTATTTCTTTATTTTGACATTTATCTATTTTAATTACAATACCATTTTTTCATTTTCTAACTTGATATTTACTTTAATATTATATACAATCTTAATTTTTTAAGTTCAAGAATTCGCACGTCTGCTTGCAGATTGAGTACAATTTGCCACATTTATATTATTTAAGACCTTTATGGCTGTATTCTGGCGAATAAATGATTTGATTGATTGATTGATTGAATGACAGAAAATATTTATTAACCGAAAATATATTCGAATACCAATATGAAAGCCATGTTTTTTCTAAATTGAACTATGCTGATATATTGTACATTCCTCTCGTTTAATAAAACGTATTCATAACGCGTGTGCTCATTCCTTTTTAAATATACCTTTACGTTCGCATGTAACACCATTTCTTAACAAATGCTGGATCATTTCAAATGCCGTTGACATTTCTTGGCCATGATATAAAATTTAAGTCCAAAATTTAGTGTATAAGCATCTGACATACTCATATTTTCAACATGTTTAGAAAACTACATATATTAGTTTTTGTAACAAAAACTACTACATTGTGAGGATCGGTAAGGCTCGGAAGCTCGGTATCAGCGTCATACTGAAGCTACGTTTCGTCACATTTTCTTACATCTAAAATTAAACGTAGCTAAATAAAATAAAACTTTTATAACATTTCTTTCTAAAAAAATTATAATCTGATAGTTGAAACTGTTCCAGATGAACAATTATACTATAATCAAAATGTTCAAATCAGTGCGTAAAAACTTTAATTATATGACTTTTAAAGCACTAACGCCGGCTTAGCGGGACCACGCATTGCAATTTCAGAGATAAAAATACTTGAATGGGATTCGAACCCGTGTGTCCGCAAATCCGTGTCAGCCGATATGACCGCTAGACCACCGAGACATACCGTCCGAGCATCGAATTTCAACTCTCTTTACGGACGAAGCGACATATATTGGACAGCTTAACGCTACATCGAGGACTCTGGTCCTCGATGTAGCGTTAAGGCTTCAAATTTAAATTGTACACTCTTTTATGTCAATAAATTAATTTTTATGTGGTATGTTATGTAGCTTGACTAGCATTTTTTACGACCATACTTAACTTGTTTGTTGACTACTCTAGTTAACTAACTTTACTACTCAAAAGAGGTAGCGACTGAAAATCACTTGCGTTCTTTTTTATAGCCAAAATGCTTATTTATAAGCATTTGATATAAAAATGGTTATAGTTGCGTACTTACTCCGATGGCTCAGCGATCCAAAGTGTTTCTTGGCTTCTGTAACGAAAAACCTCTATTCTGCCTTTAGTTTTGTCTACTCAATTTATTATTATTTATGACTTGAAGCTCACCAAGGTCCGCTTCTACTGCATCCTTCCAGTGATATCTGGGACGTCCGACTGGTCTTTATTAGTCCGGCCGTCCCATATACACTTGTTATAAGTACATAAAAGTATTTAATTAAATTTAGTTTATCAATTAAAATATGAGTTATAATTCTGCCAGTATTAGTTACTTTTTATGACATCCACTGCGTTCTATATCTGGAAAGATATAGATATAGACGCAGTGGATGTAAATATTATTCATAATTACTATTCAGTTTCGTTCTGGCGTTTGAAATATATTCTAAGCTACTGCAGCATAATGTTGCCAACACAAAAACTGGTGCTCTTAAAACATTTTTTGTGGGACAGCGTGAATCGTAAAACCCACATTTCCTTCCAAAACTTATCAGCACCGGTTCGGACATAAAAACCTCCACCTGTTTTTTTATCCTTTGTAGAAAAGTTAGGCATCCTAAATATTGTAAAATAAATTCTTATTCAATAAGTTAGATTAACGGATCTTAAGACGCGGGCTTATGGCTTATACCTTTTGTTAAATAGACACCAATACCGATGAAAGGCATTAATAGTGGATATTTTTAAAGAGATTATCCTGTGGGCCTAGCACGTACAACTGCGTAAGTGTAACGTAACGTGTCGTTCACTTGAAACAGTACAAACTATAAATGTATCGAGGACAACGGTGACACAGATAACTCGAATACGTTGTACATCAAAGTGTGACCCGTTGACGCTTTATATACAATTCTTTGTCACAAATAGTTTGTGCTACAGTCAATAAATTTTTACACAGATTATAGAGAAAACCTTCTCACTTACTTTTTACAACTTAAACTTTCTAAACTACTAGAGAATCTGTATAATTTCAGGAATATGCAAAAACACACAGTACGGCAACCAGCAAAATTTTTTTAAGATTCTCCTCGGTAGAAAAGCAAAATAATATATTCCTACAGTACTTTATCGAAAATTGTTGTAGATATTGTATGTCTAGGTTAACTGGAAAGCCACCAACTAAACTAAGTTAACTAAACTAGGTTAAATGGTAAATCTTGGCAAATAGTGGTTACACAAATATGTTTTCATTTTTTATTAAAGCTTCCGCAGTGTTCAAAGCAACTTTCTTATAAAAAAACGACACTATCTTAAGATTTTGTATTTTATTTTAAATTATTTTTAGAGACGTAATTTCATGGTTTACTGTCTCCTACACAACATCATAATAATTTATAATTATCATAAAAGGAGAGGATTTATTGCTTTGTTTTATTGTTATGTTTTATCAATAAGTGTGTTTTTTTACTCATACATAAACTGCGTTTATATATAGGTAATTGTACATATATATACATACTGTATAAAAGGCTTATTCTTCTCCTTATGGGCATTACGTCGACGGTTAAAGCCAATGAAAAGTTTTAATTGACGAATCTGAAAGGGATCTCGAGGAGGCGCGCAAACTTTACAAATTTGAGGTGTTGTTAACTCATAAAATACTTGTTTTAGAAAATCTTGTTATTATATTGTGACTAAATGCATAACGCAAATATCACCTCGTTATAATATATTAAACAAATAATTACGTTATAATAAAGTTTACACACTGATTAATAATAATGGACACACATAACAATTTATGACTTGCCGTTTAGCGGTTGCAACACTGCCTTCCGAATGGCTGGTCCCAGGATCGATCCCCGGTTGGGTCAAACATGTGTGTGCATGAACATGTCTGTATCTGCGTGTATATATGTACTTATATAAGTATGAATATCAGTCATCAGGTTATTATAGTACATACAGGCTCTGCCTAGTTTGGGACCTGAAGAATTTGTGATGACTATGTTGTGAATAAAAGTTTTTACAAAAATATAGAACCGACTGCAACACTAAAAAGTGTAAAGTTACTTGTTGAAGTCGGTAGCATGATACTCGTAGTTCAAAGTTCGTATTATTACAATATTGTTTGCTTATACCGACTTCGACAAGTTATTTAACACATTTTAGTGTTGAAGTCGGTTCCATTTTTGATAAAAAAAATATTTCACCCTTTTAGTAACTCTTGCCACTTACGGGATCGATTGTCATTCACCGTCAATGATACCATCAATATAGGCGAAACACTTTTCAGTTATTGGAGTGTAACTCAAAAACCGCTTAACTGAATTTAATGAAATTTAATTAAGACCACTTCGGAAGTATACTCTACCAAACAAAAATATTATCAAAATTGGACAACACTGTAGAAAGTTATGCGTGTTCATACATAATAAGAAATATATGCGTTATGAGAACCTCCTTCTTTTGGAAGTCGGTGAAAAATACAACTATCATACCATCCAAGACCCGAGAGCAAACATTTCTGCTCAATATACAAATAAAATAGCCGCCTAGATACCAAGTACGAGTACGAGTATAATAGGTTACAAAATTGTTTTTGACATTAGAGAAAATTGCTATTAGATAAAACTTGGATATATTATATCATCATAATGTTTGATATAGGATCTGTAGTATTTTATAGGTAACGGGAATGCCTTTCCATTTAGAATAAAATATAAATAAAAGAAAGAAGACCTCAGTAGAATGCTCGAAGGCCTCCAACGAGTTTCCCAACGGGTAGGTCTTAAGATGAACATGGATAAGACGAAAATTATGTTTAATGCCCATGTTGTACCTACCCCAATATCAGTTGGGAACTCAGTTCTCGAAGTTGTTGACGAGTACATCTACCTGGGACAGACAGTCAAACTAGGCAGGTCCAACTTCGAGAAAGAGGTCAATCGTCGAATCCAACTGGGCTGGGCAGCGTTCCGGAAACTTCGCGAAGTCTTCTCGTCAAAAATACCTCAGTGCCTCAAGACAAGAGTCTTCGACCAAAGTGTGTTACCAGTGAATAAGTCATCACTGGTCAGCACTGAAACGTGGTCTCTTACTATGGGCCTCATAGAAAAGCTCAAAGTCGCACAACGAGCTATGGAGAGGGCTATGCTCGGGGTTTCTCTACGTGATCGAATCAGAAATGAGGAGATCCGTAGAAGAACGAAAGTCACCGACATAGCTCAGAAGATTAGCCAGTTGAAGTGGCAATGGGCAGGGCACATAGCACGCAGAACAGATGGCCGATGGGGCCGAAAGGTTCTAGAGTGGAGACCACGTACCGGCAAGCGCAGCGTAGGTCGTCCACCGACACGGTGGACAGACGACCTGAGGAAGGTCGCAGGACGACGTTGGATGCAGGCCGCTTCCAACCGGTCCTTTTGGAAAATCATGGGGGCATCATCAATATGTTCAGCAGTGGACGTCCTACGGCTGAGATGATGATGATGATAAATAAAAGGTACAAAGATTCAAATAGTGTCACGCGGTATGGTTTTGAAAAGTAATAAGTAACGTTGTTGCACCCAGATGGATTCTTGTCATACCGAAACTAAATGAGTTCTTATTTGTTTTTAAACCTTAACCATTATACCCAACATCAGAATCGAGCAAGTTACACGGAACAATTTAACGACTGCTTAAACTCCAGACTCCAGGTGAATCTCTAAAGCCTTTTATTACAGTTTCGAGGACGTGTCTTCGCTTCGAAAACTTCCTCTGCACTATTCAATAACTAGAGATCAATTAAAAACTAAGTGCCGGAGACTCGACTGTTGCAAACTTTGTACATTTATCATGGAATTAAAATTTAGGTATAACACTTAAAGCGGTTTTGGCGGGCAAAGTTTTGCTCGTGAAAGAAGACTTTGTGAAAGTTGCGTATAGGACAAGTTGCGAATAGGACCAGTTGCGAATAGGACAGTACGTGACGAGTCTGCAAATGTAGCAAGTTACTCTAACCTAACTCATGTTGACCAGACTTTTTATCAGCCGTTATTATCACTTACGCAAAACGAATCCTTTATGACTTACATCTAACTGTTGATTTTATTAAATCTTGCATTAATCTTTCCTAAATATACACAACTGTGTATGATGTAAAAAAAACTGCACATAAGAGTTATACCTACGTACATAATTAATTATCACATTGTAAAAATCAAACCAAGTATTACACAAGTAACGCAAATAAACTGATTTAATTCAATAAACTCAAATACCTGGTGATACATATTTATGTAGCACGAGGAACCACCAGTCAGGCAAATTAATCTCTTCTCTAATAATTTTCACGAATCTACTCCCCAACAACTTCTAGGAGCAGTACTCATTTTCTTATTCAGCTATTTCACTAATCCCTATTTACGATAACTACAAATTTCATTTTGTTTAAGTTAACCTAGCAAAATATTCATTGCTAAGCATATTTTAGATATAAACCGTTATTAATCCAATGTTAAGTCAATTAGGCGTCGAGTCCCTTATTAAAGGGCGGATATAGGTGGATATGAGTGCTACAGGACGCGTTGGGTCGGAAACTAAAATCGCCGTGCTTCCCGGCCAACCCGGCCCTGGTCTAATGGGCGGCCGCTATAACGAGGTACCACGAGAGCTCTCGAGACACGATCTCGGAACGAAGCTAGGTACGTCTAAAACGAGTTGTGTATGTCAAGGGTCTTATCGTTCTTTGAGTGCTCTACAAATTTCGGACTAACCCTACCCCATTTATAATTGACTTCTCTCGTATGTCGACTGCATAAACAAACAACGGTGACTCGTTGTTTTTCTTTGCTTATTTACGATAATGCTTGCAATTTGTCTTGTGATGTCCAGGTGAATAAACGCATTGTGTTTTTTGTTCGCAGATTTTGGCTGATTCAATATAGGTGAGTTTTAAAATTACTTCAAAAGAAACCGAACAAAGGAACATTATCTCTCTTAGTGATAATGGGCACGCGGAAAAGCGACAAGAGAAAAATATCGTTAAACATTCTCGATAATAGACTCCCATTTGACAGCATTTCTTTTTGTCATTAATTCTGGTATTGTGAGTGACGTTCTATCGGTCACGGATTCAATCAATTGACCCGAATAGGGTCAGCGTCGTTCCAAACTGTGGTCCGTTTCTAAGCCCTCGCTGTCATTACTGGGAACATTATTAGAGATAATAACGTAAAAGCGACCCTTCGATGGAGTCAGTCGATAATTTTAATTGAACCACCCAATAATGTATTGTAGATTGTCGATTACAACCAAATTTATATTGTGGGCCCTAAAAACAAATTGTTAAATGAAACATTAGTCAAGGAAATAGAAATTGGAAGTCAAAGGTTCAAACATTACACAGGTGAAATTATAATGGCATGTACACTGATATACATTCTATCGATACATGTATGTTTGTTTAATAGTATAATGTAGAAAAAAAGTTTTATATAGTATGCAAAATTAAAGCTTTAACTATACTACGCTTATAATGTTATCGGTTGAGTCCCCAAAAGCCCTCAACTTTAACAAGTCAAAAAATTCCGAACGACATTTTGAGTGCATTAAAGTCAATGGCATTTTAAAGTCAGTAAATCATATTGCTCGAATTCGGGGTCAACGCTCAATCGCAGGATGTCTGTACTTATCTCGTTTGCTTTATCAATAAAACATGTATGCCTGCTTGTGACATTTCAATTTGACTCTACCCACTCTTTTAATACATTCAGTATCATTAATGTTATTTATTTTGTGTGCCTCAAGTTTAATACATTCATTGTATCCTATACATCCGTAAGTTTGCTATCTTAGACTACCTAATCTTTGATATAGTTTCAAGACTGTCCATTACATTTTCAAACCAGCTTATATTTTTATAATAATAATATTTTTAATATGGGACAACATCCACACAAAGTCTTCAGGTCCCACATTAGGCAGAGCCTGTACTATGGTAACCTGATGACTGATATACTTAGAAGTATACTTAAATACGTATACACACCCAGACACAGATTAAACAGACAGATATTGATACATCCTTTCAGTGCTAAGATAACATTTTTTCAATTTCGTCCAATTTTATGCAACCTCTTAGTTTAGATAAAAAATAGAAAGATGAAGATCTTGTTATAATGGTTGTTGAAAAGTCGCACGATGTCTAGCACCGCTACTGAGCGTTACATTAATCGCATCGCAAGCTTACAGCAACCAGTAGTTACGACAACGGTGTCCCATCCGGGAACGTTTGTGGCAAAATGTTCCACTGAACTGATTACAGAAACTCGCTGCAAAACTTCGTAACAAAGAATGCATTCTGATGTGTTGCTCGCGGTTGACTCTTAAAGTTTTACATTAAAAAAGTTTTGGTCGGATACTTTACGGTTATGCTTTATATTTTTATTGCGAGCAAGAAAATGGAGAAAAGCTTTAGCGAGAGGAAATGTATACGAAGATATACAAGAACAAAAAGAGAGTATATTCATTTAATATGAACTATTATTGGACGAGATAATATTTTATAAAACAAACTTTTCTAATTATTCAATCAGCACTCGAAGTTACATAAAACGATCATGAACTTATTTTAACTTAGTAACAACATATTTTGCCGAACAATCCTCAAAAGTAAGCACCACTGAGATGAAGATGAATATAAAATAATCATCATCATTTCAGCTGGAGGAATTCTAAACATAAAAAAACCTCCCCCAAAATTTTCCATAAGAACCGGCTGGAAGCAGCCTGCGTTCAACGTCGTCTTGCGACCTTTATCAGGTGACCTGTCTCAGGTCTGCCTTGTCAGCAGATAACTTTTGCTACACTTGCCACCGTGGTCTCCACTCCATAACCTTCCGGCCCCATCGACCACCTGTTCTGCGCGCTATGTGCCCTGCCTACTGCTACTTTAAGTGGCTAATCTTCTGGGCTATCTTGCTAAATGAACTATATTTAAATAGTGAAATTTATTCTATCTCCATTTTCGAAATGACATTTTGTATAACTTCATTTCATCATATCCAATCCTATTGAATTGGAAGAAAACATTATAATCAATATCGAGTGAATATTTCCTTACAAAGTAATCAACATGACATAGATAATTTTTCCCTGTGTTAAAAAAAGTCTATACAGCATTGGCGGTTGGAAAACCAATCAACGAGATAAAATTTGTATCACGTAAACAAAATGTATCCCATCCTAATTTATTACACCGGGACAAATATGAAAACGGTAACTGATGATAATTTTAAATGTGATCGGTGTACTGATATCCAATTTGAATTTATGAATCCGATATACGATGTGTGTTTGTGTAATCACAAACGCAATGAATATCGTGAGATACGAGTACGTACGTCAGTCGATTCGTAAGCGTTGGATTTATTGCTTGTTTTTATTCGCAAAGCTTTGGTAAATGATGTTCGTTGGAATCAAATATTATCCCCAAGCGTGTTGTTCACACATGCGTCCGAGCAACTACGGGCATTTATCCTGATACAAACGTCACAGTCGTTTGATATATATCGCCCACAAATAGTTGTATATTCAGGTATATCTCTAGGGAAATAAAGCTTGGTTATTACTGTCGAGACACTGCGATGAACATCGTTGTTTACAATGCTGGCTTGTATAATTTATCAAGTTTAATCTATGCTAGAATTTTGTAGCATAGTTTATTTGCTTTGAATCAGTACTCTTACTTTTATCTTTATCGTTTGTTTCTATTGTATTGTATTGTCAGTGTTTTTGGAACGTGATCTAATTTGGTCTATTGTTGTGGCAACATAAACATTTGCGATGTTGTCAAGAAAGTCTTTTGTTATTTATAAAGAAGTTTATTAACTACTACAAATGTTTTAATAGTTACAATTTGTTGAAAATCAAGCGTTGTCGCCAAGTGTTTTTGGCTCTTACTGTGTTACTTAATTTTTTTGTAAGTTTAGGTCATGGCCATGACTGTACCTTTTAAGTAGGTAACTGCTTTTCCGCATACACTTACGTCTGAATGAGAATCATTAAAATACCGCCGCGTAACCCAAGAAGAACCGAAACCTGCATCAAAACATTCGCCTACAATTTATTTACAGTAGCTCATATCGCATGAATACTTATAGCACTTTAGGCAAGTCTAAGACACACGTCGGCTTTGATGCTGCACATTTTACTAGTGCATATTACTTTTACGACTCTTACTCAGAAATACATAAAAAAACAAGAAGATTATCTATCATAGAAATAAATCAATAAGTAACCTTATTGATAAGGTTAAGTACTTATTTATTGATTTCTTCGATGATTTCCTATGTCTTATTAAACAACTGCACGAAACTATTATACGAATATAGGCCAAGGTATACGTTCTAAAACATGTATAAGTAGAACATTTTAGATCATTAATTACATAATGAAAAATGAACCAATTTAAAATGTTATCATCAACAAAAAAAATCGCTAACCAATATAATACTTGTATTCGATGATATGCGCCTTATTTTGTCATTGCCATGATATGTTTTAGGGTTTAGGTTTTCTGCGTTATTGTTTGTATTGAAACGGTTAAACTATCAACTAAATATTTATCATTATTTTAATTAATATAAGGCATGGAGTAACTATTTGACTTATTTTTAAACTGACCATGTTTAATAATATTTCATTTTTACTACATAGCGTAAGTAATATATCTTATAATATATAAAATTACTTATTCTTTCGAAATAAATTTGGTGCATGTCCAGATTAGTCTAACGATACGATACAGTAGCTGTACGTTTGTGTGAGTGAATCGAGTTCTGGCGTAACTGCACTTGCTTACTGTAGGACACTTATAGTATGGTCTGTAACCGCATGCTTATATTTTTTGTTTCCCCTGGTAATGGATAGTTGGAGTAACATCCGTGGCGGTGACCTCGGTCGTAGACGTGTCTCGGCCTTGGATGATGAGTAGCCTCGCATCACGCCGGCGGATGAATGTGTCACGATCATCTTTACTCACGACTTGTTGGCTCTCTGGATGCGGTTGAATTCAATTAAGTTGTTGAGATAAAATGTATCGTAATTCCGTTAACTTGATCCGATTAATGTATTAATAGATATATTTTACACCGTTATGTGAATCATAGCTGATATATAGCATAGCTCGACATAGTTTGTGTTTGGGACAAGTTGATCATTCCCTAACGCGGGACACGGGGCAAATATTATGCGCGTCGAAAACAATTATTTACTTCAGATTTACGAATATTATCATAAGTCCATGATACATGGAACTCTATTTCGGATATGTTCTATGTGTGTTATTGGCGATTTGTTTATTTCTAGATTCTGATATGAGTCTGGTATGCATAACCTTATTACTATAGATTCAGTACACTGCGAGGCTTAAGAATTATATACCGTTAATATGAATAAATTTGTAGGCTCGCCTCTTTATCGCATGGGATAATATTTTTTCTCACCTTCTGTGATCAAGAATATGATTGCTGAAATGTGGGTTCTCTATCTGCCACAGTGATGATGTAAAACGTATAGGTAAATATCTATAAACATATATCGATGTTATTGTTGTTAAGTTCAGTGCTAACGTGTACCTACAGCAAAGTAAGTAAATGGATTTACTTATTGAAAATACTAAACTAAATTATTGAACTTAAATTTAATTATGGTAGTCCATATTCCGTTATCACTAAATCCAAATTCATGTAACACTTGTAACATTTCTAAAAGTAGGTTTTTTTTTCAATTTTGGATAGTTTTACGTAAGTTTAGCGAGCACCGAGTCACGTGACGACTAAGCTGTCTAAAATATATACACGATCGAAGAGAAATATGTTATTTTATTGCTGTCATTCGGAAGTGTTACACTAATTTGGATTATAGCCTAAACAGAATGAGAACTACCATAATTTATAGATTATTTAGTTTAGAGAATGCTGACAGAATCGTCACCAATATCTATAAGTAAAACTTCTAAGTAACTAAGTACTTTTATACAGCGCGGTCTAAATACTTTACCTACAGTGTAAAAAGGCAGAGTCCGAATTAAAGCTGGTTGTTCAACTTATGCACACCATTCCTCAGCATGCATTACCATTGTACTAAGTTCTGGTGACTAATAGCTTTTTTCGGATTCGATTGTTGTGATGTAATTATTTCACAGGCCATAATATTGACTTTGGGTGAAACAGTGATAATAGGAACACGTTTATTTTGGGATCTATTATGCAGGCTTCCTAAAATTAGAAGTTCTTCCTTAATCACTCAAGACCATACCGTTGCATTACACGATTTTATAAATTAATTAATTTTCTTTAATATTTTATTATGCTAATGTGTGCTAATAGAAGGGAAGCCTATATTCAGCAGTGGACGTCTACCGGCCGGTAACGATGATGATGATGAAGATCATAGTTTTATTTTAGTTGAAGAGCTCGCAGTAAAGCTGGCCTCGTTCTCAACCAATCAACAAGGTTGCGCAACCTTTACTGTTTGGATGGGTGACCGCTAGTGGCATGTTCTACTAACCTCTTCCGTGCTAGTGAGAGCACCTTAAGCCGTATTTTCCTTTGTACTGTTGTGGACAACAGTCGTTAGATTAATGCATTCAAACTGTTAGTTTGTGAGTCATCTCAATGACACATGTCATCAATGTTTCATTCACTTCATTTCATTCAAAACTCAATGTTTCATTCACTTACTCATAAGTGAATGAAACATCTTAACACTTTAGGAGAAAATTTGGAAGGAAGGAGGACTTAGGGTGCGTATACTCAGATCAAAATCAATGCATAAACTACATTTCTTTACTTCCCGAGAGATCGCAATAGTCTTATACCACACCGAAGTAAACGCAAAGTTACTTGTAGGTGTAATAAAACGCAATCCCCGTGTAAACAAGCATCTCTGCCACAACCAAACTAGCTGCCCATTCGTCAACGCCACGCCTCGCCATTCCACCAAGTCCGGTAGTTATAGGAGCTTTTTCATGTCACTTGTCCGCTACGGTGGCGCTCCCGCACTAATCCCCTTTGTTGGTTTTGTACGTTTTACTTACAGAGCGCAGGACTGGAGGCCAGTGCGACTTATGTTTGGCGAGTGTGATCGTTAACTGTTTGGCAGGTTGTATTGATAGGGTAGCTTTTAGTCCTATTTTCACAGAATTGAAACTACCAGCCGAAATATAGTAATAATTTGACGCTACTTGAAGGCAGTATACCAGGACGTGTACGGATTCGCCAAGGGTAACCTCCTGCGGTGATGACTCGATCCCTGAAAACATTATAAAAAATATATTACTTATTTTATTTTATTTCGAGTCTTACAGCTGTCATAACAAAACAGGTTTTAACTTGTAACTCAAGAAGAGACTTCAGAAATAACAAGTAAATACATTGTACAAACGTTATATAATTATGTAACGAAGTAGGTAACTGAGTGTTGAGCGTACATAACCACTTGTTTACTAAAAATGTGAAGATTTTACTCATTTAAAGTAAAACAAACCTGGTTAACATATGACAATCTGCTAGAATAAATATCGATAGTTGGATAGACGTACTCAATAAACTAACTAAAAGCTTGAAGAATTAGTTTCTGCTGTAGTTAGTGTGCTGGTGTTACGTAAAGCAACTTTCTAGATCTAGCGTATCTAGGCGTAACGTACAAACTCAATTTATCCACTAAATCGGAACAATCTGGTTTGGATTATGATATCTTCATGATCAGCCTAATGTCAGATACATTAGATGATATTTTGCGTAAAACACGACTATACTGCGTATAAATCCGTGTCATATATTGCTTTAAAAATGTTCTTACATTCGCTTTAACTTCACTCGGCCACGGCCAAAATAAACAGATTTTACGATCAAGTAAGAAGTGCAGCTGGAATAGCATGAGGACGTCTGGAGGGAACGTGTGGAGTGTTTTCTTAAGAAACATTTGTAAATGTGATTTAAGGAATATATTTGTTAAAGAGGATAAGAAAAGTGTCTAATTCATTTGTTAAAGCTCACTAAAAATTCGGCTCCAGTTCAGTTTCTGGTACCTAATAGCAAATGGCAAGCAACTTTTAAGCAGAACGTGTGTTAGCACAATATCTATTTGAAGCAAAAACGAAGTAAATGTATGTAGTACAGCTCAAGTTTTGAAACCATTGACACACAGTTACACATTTTTTTATCCAGTGTTTTAATTAAATGCTACCCTTATAACTAAACAAATAGGAGCATACATCTTAATCTTGTGAAGTTCCACAATTAAACATAGGATTTGTTTTTAAAAAATAAAATAAATTAACGTTGATACACTCATGTCCTCGCAATAGGATTCCTTGTGTCGCGGGAGACATGCACACCTTATCATGTCACAGATATTCAAAATCCGAGTACCAATATTTCTGATCATCACGGAAATATTTTCCTTGGTCAGGATTTGAACCTCACTTTGAGTGCAGCGTCACCAACTATGCTAACGGGGCCGTCAAAAATTATATTAATAATTCTAGAAAAAAATCATATTAATATTTGAAAAAAGATAATACCTTTATTTTATATCCTTTAATATTTAAAATTCTTAATTTCTAATATTTAAAATATTGAATGAAAGAATATATTATATTTAATATATTATATTCATTCATTCCCTTTAGATTTTGTTTTGCTCTAATGACTAGATACATTAAACGCAACTCCACCTAGAATAAAAATTCTTCACCATTTCTTATTAGTTTCGTATTCACTCCAACGAAAATCCTATGGAGTGGAACTTGAAATATTCACTATCACCGTATAAATTCTGCTGCGGTTGGCATCGTAAATTTTGTTCACGCAGCACGCTTCAGCTGAGTCGGTCCGCCTCTTTCTATTATATCCTTGAAAAAGTAAAAGGGTGGAGAATTTATTCTAAAGCATCAGTAGTTAAAGACAGCAAATATTTGTTAATAAGAAAGATTCGTTTATGAGTTGTAAGTTTTATGCAGGTGATTTATTTTCTATTTACTTTCCTCACTCCGCTGTCGTAGTAACCAATAGTAGATTTTGGCTTCCAACTCCCGAAAACTTCACTGGTTCCAGTCCTGTAACTAGCTTTCGTATTTCATTGTTCCTCATTATCTTACGTTTACTTTTTGTTTCTGTAAAAAAGATGTGTTTTATTTCTATGATTACAACAACTTTCTTCTTTATACTAATGTAACTTGATGCTAACTCTGATCTGAAAACAATTTCATTCAACAATTTTGAATTGGGCCTGCACTTAGGAGATAGCTTCTACAGTCGCGAATAGTTTAGTCCCAATCAAACCCCATGGAGTTGACCACATGGTTTCTCGTGACACATTTGTATCTATAGATTATTATGCTACGTTTGCTTTCTTATTGCATAAAAATCGTTGTTTTATTCTGTGAATTCTTCTTCTTGATCGGTTCCTCATGACTGAGGGTTGCGACTACCATCAATATAGCGACTTTCATATTAGTACCTTCCCAAGTAATTTGATTCTAACTCTGATGTGAAAAAAATTTCAACCGTATAGATTATGAAGCCCCACACGTAGGTGGTAAGCCTATACAGAAGCGAGTAACTCAGTCCCCAAAAAAAAACTCCATGAAGTTGACCACGTTGTTTCTTGTATTTAATTTATACATAGACTCTACAACTTAAACCTATCATCTTATTATGTATGTGCGTATTCTCCCAATTGAGCTGTATGTAGTGCTCTACCTAGAGTTGCAGCGATGTGGTACAGCCCAATTAACCTGCCGCCAATAACGCCGGCCCTACACCATCGGTGGCAATTCGTTGTGGTTTGGTTTTGGTCTCATTAAACGGGCGAATCGCTTCATGTCATTGGCCGCAGGGTGCTTTGAACGCGTCGAATTTATTGCGTTAATACGGGAACAGGTGTGTGTTTTAAATACGAGTGGTTTGCGTTAATGTATTCGGCTTGTTGCAAATCGTGGCTTAAATATAAACATTTTTGGGCACGGCATCGGAAAAAGCTTGCAAAGTTATTTATAACGTCATTGAGGACAAAAACATGTGGTCATGCATATGCAGTGCCAATTAATTAATAACGTATTTTATGAAGTGTATTAAGGCGTTGCCAGAAGCCAGAGATCAGTAAAACGCTATGTTTTTCGTATACTACTGATACAAACTTACAGTACATAGTTAAAAGTTGAAAAAAGACTTATAACAATATTTAGCTGTCACCTTGAACGAAATCATAGCAAATAATATGACATAAAAAAAATCTTTCGTTTCGAAGGTCTCAATATTTTAGCGACAACTACTATATTTTTTGTAATCAGACAAAAGGTAATTTATTAAATTAAAGAAATATCTAGATTTTTAGCCCTTGTGGCTTCTTTTTTTTTAAACAAATCTCGCTATATTATCGTGTTTACAGACGCACGCTTGTTCCTGTGACGGCCAGTGCTTCACCCGCTAAAATACCTACCTACAGTTTGCTCTTGCAGGGCCATAAGACGAATCAATGAGCTTTGTTACTTATAAACTCGTTTAGTAGGATATATTTATAAACGTTTGTTACAGAATGCCGTTTTCACCAACATTTTAGGTAACAACTAAGCCTATTTGGGTGACATTTTTGTACTGCTAAGTGTTACCTAACTAGCATAGGTGTTACCTATTATTGGTGAATACAGCCATAACTCTGAAACATTGGTTTTTGGAATATTCTTCTCCGATCTCACGGCAGCAACTCAGACTCTTGACACTTATTGGTCATTTATTTCACATTGGCTTCATTAAATTGTAAAATTGTTAATTGTAGGCCAAAAGTATTTTATTTTACATTGAAAAATCTTGTGAGTTTGACACATATTTATTTAATATCAAAACCGACTTAACTCGGTTCGGTTTTACTCGTTAAGATCGCGGCGACCACTCTCTTGCAGCGTAAACTCCCTAAGGTTGGGCATTGGACATGCCCGAAACCTAGATCGATAACGTCGACTAATTACGGGATTAAAGTCGGTTTTGATATTAAATAAATGTAGTTTATTATAAAAACTAACGTGGTTTTCACTCATTTTTAATTAGAAATACGGGATTACTCACGTAGTATTTATCGGATAGGTCCAGTGCTAAGCGAGACGTCATCTACGCGGACGTCCCGAAGACTCCTTGAAAAAGACCACCCAATGTGGTCGAAACTATAGTCGGACCTATCCGATAAATATTACGTGAGTAATTCCGTATTTTTAATTAAAAATAAATGTATTTTATGTTATTAGTAATTTATTTAAACCCAGGACGATTACCTTACAAAAAACGCAATCGACAACACACGTGGTAATTCAAGATCATTAAGTTATTTTCGAGCATCGCTTAGGCGTCCAAGTGCGCCATTATAAAACTCTCAGCATCTGTTGGTTGGCATAACCACAGTATATATTTGTCAGTAAGATGAAGTCGTAGAAGACCTGCTGGGCTATTATGTATCTCAGTTGCTAACAAATGTTGATAAAATCTGAAAAAATGGCCGCTCTATCTCACTTTTGTCAGCTTCAGTGATCAACTTACTAACATTTTTGCTTACTGGAGTTGCCAAAATAGACATAGGGCCGCCATTTTCAAGATTTCAATCAACATTAGTTAGCAACTGAGATACATAATAGCCCTGCTGGAAAGGATACACATACTGTCTTATCCCCTCATGTGTCAAAGTCAACGTGCCAATGAAATTTCTATTTTGTCTGGAGGTTTGACACTTGATGGATTAATTGTTTGATCGAATTAACTTTGATTATTACAAGCACCTATTTTAAATAGAGGTACAATTTCTAATTTTCATTGTCCAGCTGTTACGTTGTTAACATAACATACATTATTAAGCATTTATACATAGTAAGATTTCGCAAAATTATTAAAATGAGGATTTCGAATTTATGTATGGTTTGCATAGTTTTTATATGTGCTTTATGTGGTCAAACTTTAGAATTAAGTAGCTATCCTAAAATAAAAAAACAATTATAAAATTGTCATATTTTAATTGTTTTTTTAGTTAGAGAAAATTCTTCATACACTTTATTGTACACGTACACCATATAGACAGTTACAGTACAACATATATTATTAAAAAAATACATTGTACAATGGGTGATATTATCGCTAATAAGCGATCCCTTCCAGACAACCTTTACAGGCATAGTATTGTTCTAAAATATTACGTACTATCTATGTAATCTATCGCTGATTACTAATGATTAATTGGTCGACATTACCACCGTTGTGGAAATTTAGAGATTCTTTATGAAATAAAAAAAAATATAATATTAGAATGAGTATCGCTCGACGAGTCAACATCTCCTGAGGATGCCTCGTGTAGAGGCGAAACACGTGTCGAATCGGTTTTGGTTGATTTGGGGTTTCTTGTGTTTTTTATTTTGTATTCTTCCTATTGGCATTTTATGCGGGGTGGTGCACGCCCCCAAATAGGGCAAAATCATTGTGTTCTTTTCAGCGGAAGTGTCACTAAATATTTTTTAATATCGTTTTTTGATAATGGATTTCCGCAAAGTAACGCCTGAATCAATAAATTATCTGAGTATCGTACCTAAAAAATAATAATATAAAGCTACGTTATTTACTGGTTATTAATTCTATTTCCTTGCTCTGCGGCGTAACTATCATTATAAATGTACCTCAGACTCACACATGCACATCTACTGTTTATGTAATTTTATTTTGTTTCACTCAAGCAATAATAATGCCAAGGGCGTTCGTTCACTTCCATGCTCATCCGGTCCTATCGCGATGATGCAGCTTTGACAGAAAAAGGATAATATTTAGGTATTGTAAAAGAAATTAAAAGAATAGCGACTTAAGATTCCATGAACAAAAGTCAAAGTGACGTGTCGATATACTGTTATTGTATGTATGGCAGGTAATAAAACGAATATCATGTAGAAATTTCTGTGCGGTTTTGTTTTAAAATGGCGGTTTTCAGGAATCCTAATAAAAGTGTGAATAATTAGTAATTGCACACAGCTATAACCTTTGGCAATCATTAGCTAATTACAAATTAATGATCCAAAGTTAAGTTATGACACCGACTCGGTGTTGAGTAATGCTTAGGAAACACCTAAATTATCATCACAATTAGGTAATGGTTGATAAAAAAAATAACATATTTTAAATAACGAACACGAAAAACATAAGGCCCACTTGCACTTTCCAGAGTTAGCTTCAATAACTCAGAGTCAACTGCTATCACGGGGTTTTATAACTAATTTATCTTGCACCATTAAAGGTTAGGAGTATATCTAAGGTTATTTATTGATATTTAACCCAGCAATGTGAGAGGGTTATGTCTTTAACTAGGGTTAGTGAAGTTCTGTGTCATAAGAAATTGAGGTTACATTCTGCTGTATAATATACTCTTTGGACGAAATGACACGAGACAATACGTATAGAACAAAAAGTCGTCAAATTTCATACATCAAAGGATAAACAATAAAGTCTATATACATTGTACTGTAGTGCCAAAGAGATAGATATAAGTTTCACTTTTTTTTCGATTCATTCATTATTGGTGAGGTTACAAAATAAGCACATAGACAATTCAATGTTCCCATATAAAGATTAGAAATGTCAGTTTATCAAAACCAGTGATGTTTTTAGTCGTGCAAGGCAAAATGAGAGTTAAAAATTGATATGACTAACGCAAGTTTACAAACTCGTAGACTTATTTATTCAACCCGAGCAAACGTGCAAGTGTGAAATAAATTATAAAAATAACCTAGTCTAATAAATAACTACCATTGGGTAATGTTTCCAAAATGCTGGCAGCATTTTCAGGTTGTATGGCAATACTTAATCTCTGTGCAAAATACAGGCCAGCATTTTGGTAACATGTTAAAATTTAATGCAAACCTTTGTATTTTACATTGTAACCTTTTTTTATGATTTTCTGAATTCACGTTTCACTTGGTGATTTTCTCAAAATTTCATCCCCTAAAAATTGCCCTTGTTTTAAATGTTTTTGTTTGTTTTAGTGTTTAGAATACATATATTTCTTGCTTTTTGTTTTCTTTAGTCATTTCAAGTGCGGGCGGAGCTGCGGGTGTTAGCAAGTGATTAAATAATCTATAGCGGCCTGGTCATATCCATTCTTGGATGTAAACCTCCTCAAATCTTCTCCAATCTCTACGGTCCAGAGCATTTATTATCAAATCACGACCTGCGTGACGTCTGATGATGTCATCTTTCCATCTTTTAGGTCTTGTGTGTAGTCGTGGTCTCCAGCAGCCTCAGAGTCCATCGTTCGTGGTCCATTCGCGCAATGTCTTGCCCATCGCCACTTGAACTTTGCGCTTTGCTATGTCCTTGATCACGTCCATGACTTTGGTTTTCGAGCGTATCCACTCGTTAGTTTTTCGATCGCATGTGGAGATACCAAGCATTGCTCTCTTCATTGCTCGCTGGGCAACACGGAATGTTTCTGCGGAGTGTACAGTCAGGATCATAGTCTCGGCTCCATAAGTGAAAACAGGCAGCACACACTGCTCGAACACTTTCCTTTTTAGACCTACCGACAACTTGCTACGCAAAATATAACTATTTGCACCGAAAGCCGACCAGGCCCGGGCAATGCGTCTCTCGACTTCTGCGATTTCATTCAGGCTGCACAGCGTGATGTTATGTCCATGTAATTTCGACATGACCTCTACAGGTAGTTGGTAGAGCGTTGTTGATAAGTTGCTCATGATTTTAGTTTACACAGTATTAATCCTGAGACCAACTTTACCTGACACTTCATGTAGATTCTCAAACACCAACTCAACCAACATCTCCATCATTAAAATAATCGGATCGCTCAATTTACGTGATATTATTTTGTTCGTTTAAACGATACACGTGTACACAGATATTAAAATTACTGTTAAAAATATAAAACATCAGAATATTTCCCAAAAACATTTTCCCGCCGGTTTTAATAAAATCACACTTTATCAATTCATAAAACCCTGTTTGTGAGCCTGCACGTTTTGTAACGACAATGTTGCCGTAGAAATATTGGCTCTTTACGCGTAATTAAATTAAAATAGGCTATAGCCTAGTTTATAGTAGTAGTTTTTAGTAATATATATTAATACTTCCTATATCGTGATAATTAAAACAAAATATTTATGAATGAAACTCACGTAAAATATACGTCTCTGGTAGGCAACGGGTTGGTTTCAGTGTGTATGTAGAATTATATCATAATCTTAATAAATACTACTCAATATACACATACATTAAGAAATTTAACTAATACAAATATTTAACATCTTATTGAAAAGTCAGAAAGTCGGAAATTGAAGAGTTAAGTAGTGGAAGTTAGTGTTTAACGTTTGTAAAAACAACTACATCGATCAAAGTGGGCATCAACGTACAATATGTATATATTTGCAATCACATCATTGGCATGCAAACGATGTGATTAAACCCTAGGTAGCGCTGTCATTGCCATAGACTGGCTCTCAATACTTGATAGCATAAAAAATCACCGCCTCACCGCCCTGCCTTGGTTTTTGTTCGATAATTCTCTACCAATGGAATAAAAAAAACATGGCGAGAAAAGTAATTTAAGTCTATGTCACCGCCAGTAACAGCCACGTCCATTTACCGAATGCATTATACACGCGGTCTTTATACGTGACTCTTGTGTGTGGTGCGACGTGTCAAAGCGGTTAGGTTTTCTGCTAGAGATGTGACGTGCTTTTCGTTTGACGGATAAGTTTTTATTTTGTTATATAATCAATTGATGAGTTGCGCAAGACTTGACTTATGGGAAGATCTACCCGATTTTAATCCATACCATAGTAAGGATTCTTATTCAGTAATCTGTGGTATGGAACAGAACATAGAACAGAAAATATTGTTTCAGTCACTTCGTTACTTTTTCATACCGTTGATTCATTTGAAAAGAGTAATATATAAGTATTAGTAGGTAGTAGATATTAAAGGAAAATATTTAGTCACACTTCTACTGACAAATGCTTATGGCAGAGATCCAGTGTACACCACGTTACATCCTGCATAAAATGCATGCAGGAAGTATACAGAATAAGCAACACACATGCAACTATCTAAACCAATAACTTTTCGACATGTGTTTGGGTTTCTTCTCGCACATTATTAATTGTGCGGGGAAAAAGTTTCAGGGCGGTTGCCCTCTTCTTTGGCTCGTCTTAGCCCGTTACGACGGGCCAGTCTTTGGGTTGGTCATACCACAGCCTCACGATACTGCCACCCCAGTGACCAAAAGGTAACTGAGCGATCAAGGCCGCGCCGGGTGGAACCCCCGCCTACACGGGTGAAGCCCAGCGGACCGATCGACTGCACAGTCGCTGGCCACTGGGGGCAGCACTGATACAGCTGTGGCATCCAAACTCTCTTCGTCTTCGTCTTGGCTCTCTTGTGGAACGAGTTCTCTGGCGTATGGTTTCGTTTTTCTGCCCATATCGGGCGGACGGGTGTGAAGGGGGGCGATGCCCCTCAGGTGTGGTAATCTTGATGCGTCCGCCGTGGCGAACATCTTTGTTGCTAGACGCTCAATGAAAGTGTGGATACTTTCTATTTTTAGGTCCTTCGCTATTGTTGTGTTTCGCACATAGCGCGGGGCTCCGACGATGGCGCGTAGTGTTTGGTTTTCTTGCGTTTGGATCTTCTTGCGGAGGTAGGTAGCCGTTTGAGCGTACCACGCCGGGGCGGCATATGTAAGACGGGGCCGAATATAGGTCTTGTAAATCATTGTCTTCACCCGGAGTGGTAGCTTTGATCGAAGTATTGGCGACAGGCATGCGCGAGCTCCTTTCGCCTTCCCCACGATCGTATTTACGTGAGCTTGAAAAGTCAGGTTTCTGTCTATTTGGACCCCTAGGTATTTAACCACTGGGGCCCATGGGATCTCTGAGTTCATGATCTTCAGCTGCGTTTGGGTGTTGGTCTTGCCGGTTATGATAGCCTGCGTTTTGTTTACGTTGATGCGCATCCTCCATTTGGCAAGCCATTCGGGGAGCGCATCAAGTGTTGGTTGCAGTTTTCTGACGGCTTCTTCGGTCTTGATGGATGTGGTATAGAAAGCTGCGTCGTCTGCGTATAACGCGAGTTTCGCGTGGCCCACCAGTGGTATGTCATTGGTGTGCCACGCGTATAGTATTGGAGAGAGGCAGCTGCCTTGGGGCACTCCTGCAAGTACCGGCTTCTCGGCGGATAAGGCTCCTTCTATTCTGACGGTTATTCGCCGGTCCGTAAGGAAAGATCTTATTACTCGTATCATGGTTTTCGGCATCGGGCTCTTCGATAGCTTGTATAGCAGGCCTTCGTGCCATACACGATCGAAGGCCTTTTCCATGTCGAGTAATACTGCAGCTGTGAATTCCTTCTTATTATGGCATGTGACCATAACGTTGATGATGCGCGTCAACTGGAGTGTTGTAGAGTGCTCTGACCTAAACCCGTACTGCTCCTCTCGAGGTGTGATGTGCGGTGCCAGGTATGGTAGTAGTAGCCTCTCGAATGTCTTCGAGAGGGTACTAAGCAGCGTGATCGGTCTGTAGTTGTCAGGTTTCTTCGGGTCCTTTCCGGGTTTAGGGAGCATTATTACAACACCCGTTTTCCAGCTCTTGGGGTAATGGCCACAGCGTATTATTCCATTGAATATTCTTGTCAGTGCGGCCAGGGCTCTCGGTGGTAGATGCTTCAGCGTTTCGTTGGAGATCCTGTCGAGCCCTGGGGCTTTTCTATTTGGTAGGCGCATGATCAATCTTTGCACTTTGCCAGGTGAAAAGATGATATGCGCCTCCTCTTCTTCAGTCTCGTCCGGTGGTGTAGTGAGGTAGTCTTCTACGTGTCTACTCACGGCGTCTGTGTGTGTGACGTCACTGGTCGGGTTGGGCTGAAATTGTGCCTCCAAGTGCTCGGCGAAGATTTCAGCTCGGTCTGTGGCCACGAATTTCAGAAGGCCGTCCTTCCCGACCAGTGGTCTGGTAGGCTCCGGGGTGCACGATAGCTGGCGGCAGAGTTTTTCGACATGTGTTTTTTAAACGACGCATCTTAAGAAGATGTTGGCTCGCTAGAACGCTTGGTCTTGTACTAGCGCTCGGCGAGTAATTTATCTTTTTCAATATTATATTAATATTCCGATTTCCGCAAAGTATCTGAATCACTAAATTATTTTAATCTTAAAAGAGCAGGATCTATTAGCACACTGATTTATTTTCCTCATCTAAATATTTTTTTCAGCGCGGAAATAAATTTCGTTATTGTGCCACAGAATGAACTCGACAATTCGTGGAATAAATATCTCTAATGTCGGTTCCCGATGGATACAACTTTGTAGTTACTTAAAGTCATGTCAGTCGGAAAATATATGTCGGAGTGGAAGTTGCTGCTCAGTCTATATTTCCCGATGGATACGTCTTTTAACTTTGAACTTTTCAAGTATCGATTGCAAAGGTATTTTCTTTTCTACATTTTCTTCTTCTTCTTGCTGCGTCTATGACCGGATCATTAAATGTGATAGTGTTCAAACCAGTCATTAGTAGATAGGATTAAAAATTATAAGAGTGTAACTTACCCAAATTAATGAAATTCAAATGGGACCACCTCAGGATTAAACTCTTTAAAATAAAAAAAACAATAATTTTGGGAATCGGTTCTCAAATGGGGGATAAATCGATGAACATACATAAAAATAAATGCAGTTGAACCTCATATATACAATGATCTCCTCCTTGAAGCCGGTTAAAATACTACAGTACAATAACGGCTTATTGAAATTTCCTAACGGATTTTTATTTAAAAAAAATAGCACACCAGTAACTTTGGTCTAGCAACGATATAGACAGAACTATATACTTACTATATTCATTGTGTTTTTCATGTATATGTACAGTATAAACTATGAGTTACCTGTGACACAGTTGTACTAGATAAATAATAGTTTGTACTGTATACGTCAACCAATGCGATTATGTTACACATAGGTAAATTTTTGTGTTAGCCCACTGTACACTTTTCTGCACATTGGACGGATAGTCAAATCTTCATCTCTATTCTGGGTCTATTAGGGCAGCAACGTTATGCAAACCCGCAATTTTTGCAGTGTACTTTACACGCGTGTGGGTAGTTTATGCCACCCTTGAGATAGACCCTGTAATATGGCCGGGCCACACATCCCTAGGATATCGCTTACTTTGGACAATGCGTAAACTTCGTATTATGTGAGACACTGGGATGGTAAAGTGAGTGCCAATTTATGTATGTATCCTATTTAATTATGTACGTTCACAAAGTAAATTTAAGCGTCGAAATGTAACGTAAATGTTGCTAATATGGTACTCGTAGTGTTGTAAAAGCGTATATAGATAATAGGAACGATAAGAAATTATCCATACTTAAGCGTGGACTAAAACTCGTCACACTCTTTTATATTACTTAAGTAATAGACATTGAACACAGATACATTAGTTAATAAATATTTGCAAATTTGTTAAAATTTTCGACACTCATATACTCTTACATTTACGTTCACTTTTTTTATCCTTAATCCATAATTATTATTAATTAATATCTAAATTAACGCATAATTACTTAAAAATATTTAATAAGAATACGTAGATAATAACATGCATTGTGTCAAGGTTGAAAATTCAAAACATTGTTATCAACTCAAAGAGGTTCCATACTCCATAGTGTACATTGTGTATTTTGTATTGTGTTTATATTAATCGAGTTTAAAACTAAATGCCAAAGAGCTTTTACTTTAAAACTTCGCTTTAAGGACTACATAAATTACCATACAATTCGATTAGATAGCACACGCAGTATTAATGAAAAAAAAAAAAACGTTTAAATAATTTATACTAGCGACTGCCTGCGACTTCGTTCACGTAGTAGGTTCGGCCTTCGGCCTCGCCATAACCTCCCACCTTTTCTTGTTTTTTTTTTTCATAAGAACGTTCTCCTGGACAATAATTAATAGAACAAAAAATAATTAGCGAAATTGTTCCATCCGTTCTCAAGTTATAGCGTAACCATAAGAAATAGGGGTTCATTTTAATATATGTAGATTATGACGATGTGATAATTACTCTGAATCAATACACAATTATTTATTTTACCCTGAAATCAGAAGGTAGGAAAGATCTTCGAATTACCTTTATATAATTGCTTAACGTACAGTTTGACAGTGCGTATATTGCGATTTGAATCTCTTAATACTTAAATGAAATGTATATGTTAAACTGTATTTGAATAAAAAGTTACCTTATCAACACTTGACTGGTCATAGCCTAGTTAACAGTCTTAATTGTGACATAATTAAGTATGGGAGACATTAAAAACTTAATCTCTTTTAAAGGTGCTCAAAGTTTGCCGCTATGAAAAGATAAAATAAGAGCTCATAACAAATTGTACACATTCCTCGTTTTTAAATCAAGTTTGCACTAGTTTAGTTAACAACTAAGTCAACGGGCAAGTAACTTTTCTACTAACCTGAATGGGTTGTCTTAAAGAGCGAAGCGTAGATTTTGTAATTGTTCAAATCCTTTGTTGTTCTGTAAATATCAGTCTATCGTGTACAAAATGTAATGCACATAATATATTTAAACATAAAAAATGAAATAATATGTTTAACGCTATAAACGCAAGAGGTTTATAAGTATAAGATAACCAGTGTTGAGTTACTTGAGCACTTTGGCACTGTACTGAAATAGGACCCATTAGGTACCGAGTCCTAAGCATGTTTGCCGATTTCTCATATTTTCAATTGTATTCCTTATTTATCTGGCAATTAAACTGCTAATTGTGCACACAGTCATGCAACTGAATTGTATAAACTTTGTCTAGCTAGGTACACAAGTATTCTATTTCAATTTTAAATTTTAGAAAATTTCAATATTGTTACCATTGTTAGTATCAAATAGACATTATATTTTTATCTACTTAGATTTCTTCCTTTTAAAATTGTATTACGTTTACTTGCTATGGAAATACCGAAGAATACACTTCACCCCAGATAATTTAAGCATTGCAATATATAGCAATAAAATAAATACCTTCTACCTTAAGCGGTATATAAATAAGAAATTACATAATTATTATTAAGTAATCATTTAGTATTAATTAACAGATTTTTGATTGTAATAAGAATAAATACATTATATTGCCATTTGACCAGTAAAAGCAGATATCGTTAATAAAATTTACTTTACCGTTTACTCGACCAAGATGAACGAGGCTTTATAGCTAGTCCAATACAAGTAGCAATACATTTCTTGTATTGTCGATATTTCCACGTTGTAACACGATAATCCAATTAGAATTAGGTACCACGCGTTAGTTTTTTTTTCTGTGTGAGTAATGGATCGATGTGCTAATGTACGGTGGTACCTATCTTATAAAACATTGGTAAGGTAGTAATGGATTATTGATTGTTGGGATACCTTGTAATTTAATGGAATACTAGTAACTACTGACAGAAGCAGAAATGTAATGATGATTATTATGTTTGATGTTATTTTTTTTCTTTTTAAGTGAAGTCGTATGGTTGTACATTTGGCATTCTACAAGCTTTGACTTGATATATAGAGAGGTTTATGTACGTGTAAGTAGTCAGAGTCAAATCACAGTCTGATACTAGTATATACATTTGTCATTATGTCGAAGTCATGTCTAATTCTAGTAAAACGCTGAATAGGTACAACTAGAACTAAACTACGTTTGATTTTGTACAGTTGCCTACACTTGTGCACTATCAATGATTATTTGTGAATAATGCACCATTACAACCGTGGAAATGTCAAAACTAGAGGAAACACATACTTAGAAAAAAATAAACAATAACACAGCCTTTGTTAGGCTTTTCTTCGCTAAATCGCATGAAATTAGTGTTTTTGTTATCACAGACATTAAACATTTAATATATTTTAGCGTATCTATACTATATATACTTCTACACTAATATTATGAAAAGGAAAAATTTTATTTTTGTGTGTGTATGTTTGTAATGAAAAAAATACTCTGCCGATTTCCAAAATTTTTTCACCATTAGAAAGCTACAGTTGAGTATTTTGATCTTGAGTAACAAAGGCTATATATTTTGATTCCATCACCACGCAGGTGAAACCGCGGAGAGCAGCTAGTTATTTATAAATTGGAAATGTCAATAACTAAGAATAGAAACAATCTGTGACCAGCCAGCAATATCAATCGTTTAACCCTTCATACACCGTGATATATGAAACAAAAGATTTATGAATGAAACGCACGTACATTTACGTCAATGGTACTCAAAGGATTACTACTGTAAGCGTGTTCAACAATAAATACTTTTTAGCTGCTGATAGTAATGATATAGTTGACAAATTTTTATAGTTGATTTCGGTGGGAAAAATCCTTCTAGTCATTATCGATTTACTTTCACTCGAAAGCAGAGTCAACGTATCCATTCGTGTGGGATCGATGACAAATACTGTTGTGGCCATGACCTTACTGCAGCAACAATACCTAATAGTTGTCCCACTAACAGCTTGTCAATAGCTAACGGTTGACTTAATGTCATACAATATGTTATTTGGACTCCTTTCGCTTGTCTCAATGAATCTTTTGAAAAGCCTTTGTTATAGAGCTATACGCTTTCGATTGAAAATTATCTTGTTTACGTCTACGCTTGTGTCTGTTTGTCTCTTACTATCATTGTTACACACACACATATAAATGTTTGAAGCGTAGATGGCTTAGAGGTAACAAGAGTCGACAGTCGATGAGACGCCATGGTGTCAATCTCCACCTCTGGCTTGAGCATTCAGTCAAAGTAACATCATGATGAATTACATGTGACCTACCTTTACATGGTGTAAGGACAATTCTGTTGTCAACCTGGTTAGTTTGAAAATATGTCGCTAAGCGCCCTAACAGTGTGTTGCGGCAGCAACCCTCGAAAGCCAGTCGCTCTTCTAGTCTAGTGTGATACCACATTTGACTACATCATCATTGTCCACCATGTGAGATAGTAATCACACACTAGCCTATCAATAGTGAAAACATATTTTAGTAGCATTTAAATGTTATACTCGTATTAACGTTTTTTAACATGTAATTAAAAAATAAATATTCATTCCTCATGTTATATTTCTGTTCAGAGACGTAGTGTGGCATTTTGTCTCGTTGGCTCTTAAGTAGTAAGAATTACTGGTGTACATTGAACATAAGTCCTATCTAAAAATTAGTTGTGTGTTGATGTGCTTAGATTATTTCTTAAATTTCTGAAGAAGTGCTAATGAGTTATCATCTTAGATTGTCTGTTATCATTTTATTTTAAGTTGCTCGTTTTGAGTGATTAGAATCAACTTTATGCAATTTTTATGTAACATATATTTTCCTACAGAAAATCTAATAAAATTTAGTCACATTTTAAACCCATGAGCTTAGCCGCTCGCACAATTATGAAAAACTTCCATAATGTTAATTGAGGCTTTGGCGGTGAGCAATTAGCTGCCAGCTATTTACCCGCCTTTTCATATAATTAAAACGCAAAACAAACCTTATATTCATAAACAATATTGCACAGCATCATAGAAAACCACTTTACTTTTGCATTATCCATCGGCCTATCGGTAACACTTTTGCGGAGTAATAATTTTCCGCCACACGCTCCCGACACTTATGAAACGATTTCTCTCACGTATTGTTTGTTACTGAATTAAATTAGCATTATTTTGCTCTCGTTTTAATTTATTTTGATTTTATCACAAAGTGAAGTGTGCTCGCAGCTAGATATACAGTGGACAAATAGATGTCGGTTAAAAATCTGTAAAACCAGTTCTTTGAAGTTTAAGCTCTGGGCTAAACCTTCACCTCAAAGCTCTGGTTGGCATAGCAACACCTCATCGCCATCTTAATTCCTTCTTCGCTTTCCATCAGACGAGAGGGAGTCACTTTGATACACCATTAAGAGAAAAAAACCTATACCACCATCAGCCTATAACAACCTTTTCATTAGCCTATTGAATTGCTTTATATGACAAAGTTGCCCTTTCGTCCACTTGCATCTGGAATTACCCCATACTATTCGAAGATTCACTCGAAGTCAGTCCAGCCTGCGTGAAGGTATCCTGCAATATGTCGTCGTATTTGTGGTCTTTTTTGGGACAGAAAATGCAGAGCATTACCCTTCCAGCACGGGGATGATGGTAGGGGGTGTGTGGAGCCCAAACCCACTAAAAACCTACCGGTGGACAATTGGAAGACTATACAAGAAGGGGTTTTTGGTTTTATGTGTGCAAATTGGCTCATCCATTCCTTAAATATAACGCGCTCACTCTACCACCGCCCACCTATTCTAGGTTCGGCAACTAATATGGCCGTGCCGCTACCCTTGTTTTTTTAATTCAAATTATGGACAAGTCTAATGTTGTAAATAATTTTCTTATTATTTTCACATATCTGGTGTCTTCCTATATTTTAAACATATTTACGAAATTCAATCGTGCCATGAATGTAAAAGATCGGGATTATGGATTTTAGGTACTTCGTCCTGTAGTAACTTTTACTCGATATTTAATTAATGAATGAGTTTTCTACAGTTTTGTTTTTCGTATTTTACTTAGAGGGAATCACTTTTATACTTCGGAATTCGTTTCAAATAAATTACAGATACTGGATTAGCTAGAGCATCCGATCCCTTCCTTAGGAGATTTTTTGAAAAATGTTTATTAACAACCTAGTTTTTCGTCTGTAATTAATGTTTTCCAAAAGCGATGCATATTTTCTGTGGATTTACTACTCCCAGGATTAAACATTTTGGTAAAAATAACAGGAGCTTAGTAAAATTCTTCAATAATAACTTTATATAGCGTTTATTATGGTTTATATTTTTCCAACATTTTGCCAGTCATGTTATTGGTCCATCATATAAAGTTGGAAGAATAATTTTATGTTACAATAGCGAGTTATTGCACGTTTTCCCTTAGTGGGTCTTTGCAATATCCACCTGTTGGGTATGAAACAATCTATGATTCTTATATCGGAAACCGGTACCTATGGGCGCCAAACAAAATGTAAAGGTATCTGGATTATTTCGCTGTTGATGATTTCTTTCTCACATCAAAGAAATAAAATAAAATGTCGTTTTCGCATGCTCACCATTGAAGCAGATTAATGCCTGCTCTTTAATGCTTGAATTAGTAATATTGGAACCATAATTAGTACAACAATTTAAGGTTCAGTAAAATATTCAATTACTCATAAGTATTTTGTGTAACCCACTGCTGATATCCTCGACGTACAAATTAGAGACTTAATTTGCGTGTCCCTTAACATCGTGCAATTTCCGACACTTAAGCAATGGGCTTAATTACAATATAAACAGAAGTGGCATGTTTAATTTAACTAATAGGAATATTGTGGCAGAAAACAGCAATTTAAAAGCGTAACAGAAGCATTTTTCAGTGCCAGTTGCCACTAAACGACGTGTAGCTAAATAAGCTTTTTTAAACACAAAACGAATATTTGTTGCTCGCTTGAAGGCAATATCGCGTGAAATGGACTATGTGCTAAAAGAGCAAAAAACGCCTTAAAGTCAACAGAAAGAGTAGATTTTGGGTTTATACTTAACAACGTCGAATGGTCTGGAGAAAATAATATAAAATTGTACGCGATTTAATCCGTTTTAAGTTGTTTAATTTCAATGTTTACTTAACAAATTTGCTCTATCAATTTCACTCTTACAAGTATGAAATATCCTTGTGGATCAAGTCATGTAACTCCGTAGGACCATTTGAGAACAGTGAAGCTTGAAGAGTTGAGTTGCACTGCAGCTGTTATGAGCAGTCGTGACGTCTAGTCACGTATACTTTTAAAATGCAGAAGATTTATATCTTCTAGTATTTGACTCGATTGGCACCAACCAGAGACTGCATGTAAGAATTTGCTAAATAAGTTTTTCAATTCCATTTTCACTTTACTACTACTTTTTGTACTACTTTTAATAATTATACTTCTGTGGTATTACGTATACTGCGTCATGTATTTCTCAATGCGTTATATTTCCTCTTAATGTTTTATTGTGGAGTAATATTTAGCTCAATTTATAATATATGCATCATATTGTAGAAGTACAAGACTTATTTTATTAGTGTATTTAAATGGAATATTTCTTAGTACAAAATATACTTTATAATGAGGGTTGTGAATGTGAGGATGCACGGCATTGTAAGCTAGCAATGTCGTTAGCAGGACTCAAAGGACTATTAAGTATTCTGTGGTAGGACTTTGGTACATAAGAGGGCAACAGGATGGGGTCATTGGCCTGTCTAGGTGATGACTGGACATTCAACTGGGAGCAATCTACGGTTCGAAGCGATTCGACTTGGAATCACGTGCTGTGATAACTTTGTACGACTTTATGCTATTCTGTGACATTTTGAGTTAACTTTAAAATCGTGAAAGAATTTTAGCTGATAGAAACTTTGTAAAGAAAGTATATTTTAAATACCTTTTTTTTCTCAATATTGCAAAGGGTTGAAATATTTAAAACAAACCATGTCTTTAGTCACAGAAGCTGCTGAAAACTAGATATGTTTAACAAAAAATACCGAGTTTTGCGTGAAAATGCTTACCTACTACGCAATGTTAGCTTTTCGATTCCATCGATGTAAGTACTTTTTAGTAGATAAGGTTGATGTGTTATGTTGACTGAGTCAAAACATAAGGAATCTAGTTATTGATGAACATGGAGTTTGAACTTTATAAAACATAATATAGCACTCTTAATAAAAAAAAACCGTCAATGTATGTGTATTAAATATTGCTATTTTATGATAAGTGTTTCATTACAAATATAATAGTGAATAAAAAGAAAAACTGTTTTAAAGGTTTGAAGTGGTATGTTTGATTTTTTTTAATGTACTCTAGTATGTTAAAATATGTTTTTAATTTCGTCAATGTGTACTAAAAAATGTCACATTATTTTTTGTAGTTTTAAATTAATCGCTGCTTATGAGATTAACTGCTTTAAAAACCCTCATTTTTATCGACATCGTGATATGACAGCACCTTAAAATAAATATAGATAGGCCTATAGATAAAGGTTTATTAAGAAATATGTTTATGCTGATAATTATATTTTATTTTAGGGACACTAACAGCCTTAACAGAGTTAATATTTTAAATAAAATAACAGAAAAGCTAATTATAAGTTAATGTATATACGGTAATCCGACGGTGATATAAAATATATATAATAATAATAGAAACGGTATACATTACAAATTAGTACAGTAAAACGATAATAAATAATACTGGATAATACTAATAATACTGATCTGTGGGTCGAGCACGAAAATCTGTTTAAGTGTAACGTAATCGTATCGTTTACATATTTAGTACAAACTGTCATTTATCTAGTACAATAGTGGCACAGATAACTTATAGTTTGTACTGATTACGTAAACGATACGATAACGTTAAACTTAAAAAAAATTTCGTGCTCGGCCCACTGTGAATGCAACTCTTCATTTTGGTATGTAGGTATTGATTTTTGGATACAAAACAGTAGTTAGGTATTTATTTAGGTAAACTGTCATAGAGGATTTCTATGATTACTGCGATAGTGCCCAGTTTAATTTCATACATTATAATTAGATATTAAGAGAACTAGAAGAAAAAAAGATATCTATGGAATATTTCTTAAAACTGTTTTGGTCGATTCTGCTGCGTATCTTGAAGTTTGTAACAATGTGAAACGTCTGATCTCCCCCGGCCTAGACCCCACTCCCATGCCTATAATCTATCACGATATGCTAACGAAGATTTATATACGAGCTGTCTTAAACTATACAATCTAAGCGTATTCTATAAATTGAACATTTTGTCTATATAAAATTTCCCTTGTATTAAATTAATTTATATTGATAAGGATCAATGTGTCTAGTTTCACGCACAAAGTGCCGCATTAAGACGGCATGGGTGCGGAAAACAGCCCGCTGACCAAGTAAGGATCACTGTGTTGTGCTTTAATTCTCTAAAGTGTGAGCAATGTGGAGTCATTGAGAATATACTTAATGTGATGATGGAATGTTCCAGGAACGAACGTCTGCGTCGACAATTTTTCTTCAGTGACCACATATTCTGTCATTTAGACGGTTGTAATACAATCTTATCTCAACCAGAAAGAAATAGATGACGCCAGTAAGTTGTACGACCTTTATCAAGCAGCTTTAAAAAGCAGGTCAAAAGTATTGAGTGATTTGATACTTATTTAAGCTCGATACAAGGGTAGCATATTCTTGTAGAATACAAGTGCAATATGAAAAATGTAATACCGACTTCCATTCTATTACTTTGGTAAAAATCAGTTATTGTAGTGTAACTCAAAAAATACTGGACCGAATTTGATGAAATTTAAATGGAATTACACGGAAAGCACCAGCTTTCAAACGAAAAAGTATTTTGAGAATCGGTTGACCCAACCGAAAGTTATAATGTAACAAACATAAAAAAACCAGTCGAATTGAATACCTCCTCCATTTTGGAAGTCGGAAGAAAACACTATTTAAAAATAAATGTGTTGTGCCTGGTAACTTAATCAAATATTTGCGTTAAATATTTAAATAATTTAAACGTACTTGCATAATAACATTTTATTACGTATAACATACATTATACGAGTATTTTCCCTTAGGTATATTATATAAAACTGCAGTCAAAAAAGCCCCCTGTTTTTCATGACTTTAATAACAGTTGTAATGTTTTTTATTACTGGAAACTCATATCTTACAGCGTAAAAGTAATCTGTAGCAGAGGGATAATGTAGCTTCCTGCTTGTGAAAGAATTTTCGTAATCAGTTTTGTAGTGCCGGAAATTACCTATTTTCATCTTAAATGAAAAAAAAATTGTAACTGGTGGAAATTGTACGCAATGGCAATTCTATTTTATTTTTTTCTAATATGTTTGTGGTTGGATTAAATATCGCTTAATTATAAATTATCCTAACAAGAAATGCACTAAACTCAGAATGCTACTTAAAGTTATTTTTTTCAAAAGAATTGTTTTGAATTAAACAAACATAGCTTATTCTTAGAAAGTTTTAGTTTTAGTATTAGTGTACACTCAATTATCAAGATCAGAAATATATACTCGTATATACGCTGAAATACACATGTCCGTTAGTGGCATTCGAAATTGATATCCCGATATTATCTAGAAGCCGTCACGTAATGAAAACTATGCCATAAGTAATCTAGTGAGTACAATCAGCTCGCTACTTTACAGAAAAGTAAATTTTTAATCAAGCGGTTTCAGGGAAGAGTTTGTAAGTACTTGAGCTGATAGTGAAATACAACATTACACGCCGTCACTAGCTCTTGTACAAGTGTCCAGTGAACAAGGAACTTTGCGCTTAGCACTTCAGGAGTATGTCATGTTTGCTTGCGCAAACATGTCTCCTCAGGAGCTTAATAGCTCCTAGTTCATCCACAGTGTTTAGGAACTTTCTAGCCCCTCTGACTGATAGCTCGCCAACTGCTAGCTAGGTGGTTAAATATAATACCTACCTCAGTTTTATCAATAGAAATCTAATTCTATATTTAATATCTAATTGACGGCCCTATTAGCCAGGTTGGAAGTGAACCTGCATTCAAAGTGAAGGGTTCCAGATTCGATTTTCAGCCACTGCAAATGTTTGTGTGATTTTGGGTTTTGGATGTTTTTGATGTGGTGTGAATGCTGAGGTATATAAATTGATCAATGCGAAAGAACGCGGAGTCTCAACGTCTTTTAAATCTGTAAACAGATTTAGAGATTGAACAGTGTATTCTGGCAGTTGTCTTTGAACTCCAGTCGCTATTCAGTTACTATCCAACGTATAAACTTCGATTCTCTCAAATCACTGATCATCGTCAAGTGAAATAGTGGTCAAACGCAAGTCTTTTAAATATAAAAATAAACCATTAATAGCAGCGGTATCACACAAAAGTGAATTTGTCTGATTGGGGAAATTAAAGTCAATCGCGGTTCGTCAGTGGGCTTTATCGATTCAATGAAAAAGGAACGAGCAAGTACTCCCCGGGAGAGATTGCCAAATTGGTCCATTTTATCTTCGTGAGGAGGGAATTCCGGTCTCTTTTTTGTTTGGTAGATTTTACTGACATTGTGGCAAAAGCTACTTACATATAAATTTATTTTATCAAAATTATATCGAAAAATACATTACACTTGATAAAGTGTATTGTTAATTGTTAACTAGACATGCAATTGTAATGTTATTGAAACACACATTCATTTTAATTTTGTAATAAAGAAACAGGATTAATATGAGACTTACGCGTTGTCGATATCACGATCGACAATTATTTGTCAGTACGAGACGGGACGCAACGACAAACGCACCGCACTCAAGATCCTGAAGAAGGCTTCCGGACGAAGCTGAAACATGCGTCGAACGTGATATCGACAACGCTTAAATCTCACGTTAATCCCGTTTTATTATTACAAAACATGCAAATATGTTAGTAATTACGTATGACTAAGAATCATGGAACATCTTTGTTCTTTCTTTAAGCATGTTATTCGACAATATCGTTCGGTTGTGTCATGAGTAAATCTACCTTTCCGACTGGCATCAACCATCGCGCCTTTTTGCATCTGACGTTAATTTCAATATTTTTAGGGGATAATGTAATTGGTTTATTATCGTGACTGATCTTTCGGGGGAAGTGTCCGGTAATGGCGTTTGTGGGCGATTGTGCGTGATGACGGCGATGATTGCTTTTTAAAATTGATAAGGCTTTTAAATATACTGCTTTTTGTTCGTTCTGGTATTAAAAAAACTAATTCTTTATAGCACAAATTTGAAACAATCGAAACCGTTCAACGTTGTTGCTTTCATCAAGCGACCAGACAGGCAAGCTTTAAGAAAGCAGTAAGCAGTTTGTCTGCTTAAGATATTGGAGTGTCACTCAGAGCTCAAAGCTACAATTTTGCATTACACTGTATTGAGCTCATTTGACTATTGTATTGCATTTAGTACGAGATATTGATTAGTGTGTGTCAATCACCTAGGAATTGCAACAAAGTGCTTTATAAACCGTGATGTGTTTGGTACGCTGCTGCTCCGACACAGAACATCTGGCCATCTGGCGATGCTAATAGACATGAAGGTCTCGTGCTCAAGAGTCTAGCAGTAATATAATCCCTGATAAAACAGTATGCTAATACAATAAATACTCTGCGCGTTATTGTTTTTGGTTCAATCTTCAATAATTACAATTATATTTAAACCGCTACTGACGATAGTGAACATTGTTGAGGTCACAATTTCCAGTGTCAAACCACAATCCGTTCGCAATGTCTACCTGCAAGAATCGTGAGCAGGTGGGTGGTTGGCGTCACAAAATTCCATCAGATCCGGCATATACCACGAAACCTTTAAGCTTTTATCTTTGCGTCATCACGAAAGCCTTAAACTAATAAGTATGCCACCCAACAAAGTACTTAACGGCTTCAAATATTAAATAGAGTTCGACCTATTAATATATTCATAAAACTTGCTGTCTCTTATGCCTGGTCAGAATATATTATAGATGCCTTACTTCATAGCTTTATGTGTCGATAGGAGAAAAGTAGTGCAGTGGTTTCTCATTAGCATCTAGAGCTATCATTATTTCAAATGTCATTCAAATCTAAGCTGCTACAACAGGAAGAAATATCAAATATACGCGCTCACTCACACAATTTTGCGTTTATAATATAGTGTAATAGCAGAATTTTTTTTTCTCCTTGCATCCTTCCTTTATATAAACTAGTAGTTCTGCGAACAGTAGACCTCGCGCTTGCGATGTGCTTACATAGTCTTATTAGCGGCAAATATTCACAGTAGGTACTTCACAACCTATTATCTAGAATCTTGACTTGATCTCTTAAGCTCATATTCGAAAATCTTTAAAGTCAGGAATGTGTAACGTGTACGTAATTTCATCAAAATTGGTCGATCGACCACAAACGTTGCAGTTTCTGGAAAAGTAGGTTGATTTCTGCGAAATCTATTGTATTATTGGCCAAATATGGCGAATCGCGAGTCAACGGGTTAATAGCGCCGCACATACTTCCCTCTTTTACGAAAAGTACCACACTCAAAATCACTGACACCATTACAAATTTATTAAATAGCAGACATACATACCAAGTTTCGTCAAGATTAGATGAAAAATACGACCTGTACAGGAAGAACAACGAACAACCTTACAAACATACGGACAGATAAAAGACAACTTAATCTGTCCGAATCAGCAAGACTCATTCGAGTTAAGTTTCATTCATAAATCTATTGTTATTTTTTGCGCTGATGCGGACGGGTTAAGCAAAGACGCTTCGCTAGCTCGGTTAATTAAACATATTTAATTGTAAATTGTGAGAAGTTTTCATCAGCCTTAAGATAACATTTCGTTGCAAATGACAAAAGCTTCGCAATACGTACTTGAATGGTCGTGATTTGTGGGTGGGCGTTACGTCTTCAGATCCGGTGCTGGTCACGGCTGCTGAGCGCACGCACCTTTGCGGCGATGTTATTAAGTCAAGGCTTAAAATATTTTTTTTTACGAATAACATCATTTATTTTCAATTGGATTTAAACATTTTACATAAGACGTGTTATTGCACTACTATTAGCATCAGCCGGTAGTCATGTATTATTCAATTTAAGCCATAGAAGGGCACAACGAATGGTTGTTAACTTAACCGTGAGTTTGCACTGCCTAAACATTCACATGAAAACATGTGGAAACACTGTTTTATGTCAATGTGTAGAGTAGCGTACGCACAGTCACAACATGTTGATGATTCAAACAATATGTTGCGTGATTCAGAAAAGACGACAGTGCGAACACTAATCGTGAAAAATCTATAGACAAACGTGTTTAGCGGCGATATACACGGACCGCTCTTGCAGTCATAGTCAACAGCTTGAAGCTGCCATTGATAACTACTCGACCAGTTGGTATTAACTGCTCAACAAGTCACAATTTTAATTCAAGGGCGGGAAGCGCACGCAACGTGGAATGGAGAACGCGGGCGTAAGTAACTGCGCGAGAGCAGTCGACAGCCCGAACAGTCTACGTAGAAGACTGTAGTTCACTGTGCAGTTGCAGCTTGAATCAGTCCATGTGTCAGAATGGACTGATTCTAGCTGCCTAGATACACGAGGTTTATCGAGCTGCTCGTGTAACTAATGCCTTAATATGTCATTTAATTATTATTTATACAGTATGACCATTGACAGCAACGTATTCGGACAACTTTTCATAAACGTCTACTTTCTGCAGTGGGAACGCAAACCTCAACAAAACAAATTGCGAGATTAATTATGTCGAACAAGTTCAAAACATGACATGTATAGGTAATTTTTTTGGTGCAAACCAGGTGTGAGGAATTCAGAGGAATAGAATATCTTCTTCGGTAACCAGATGCATAGCTAGATTTTAGTTTCTTTTTTGGATTTATGATTGCAACACTCAGTTGCCATGACTGGAAGACCTGATTGTTGGTGAGAAGGTACAGGGGCTTAACTTTGCTGTAGTGGTGATTGCTATTCATCATCATCATCATCTCAGCCGTAGGACGTCCACTGCTGAACATAGGCCTCCCCCATGATTTTCCAAAAGGACCGGTTGGAAGCGGCCTGCATCCAACGTCGTTCTGCGACCTTTCTCAGGTCGTCTGTCCACCGTGTCGGTGGACGACCTACGCTGCGCTTGCCGGTACGTGGTCTCCACTCCAGAACCTTTCGGCCCCATCGGCCATCTGTTCTGCGTGCTATGTGCCCTGCCCACTGCCACTTCAACTGGCTAATCTTCTGGGCCAAGTTCGGTGACTTTCGTTCTTCTACGGATCTCCTCATTTCTGATTCGATCACGTAGAGAAACCCCGAGCATAGCCCTCTCCATAGCTCGTTGTGCGACTTTGAGCTTATCTATGAGGCCCATAGTAAGAGACCACGTTTCAGTGCCATAAGTCATCACTGGTAACACACATTGGTCGAAGACTCTTGTCTTGAGGCACTGAGGTATTTTTGACGAGAAGACTTCGCGAAGTTTCCGGAACGCTGCCCAGCCGAGTTGGATTCGACGATTGACCTCTTTCTCGAAGTTGGACCTGCCTAGTTTGACTGTCTGTCCCAGGTAGATATACTCGTCAACAACTTCGAGAACTGAGTTCCCAACTGATATTGGGGTAGGTACAACATGGGCATTAGACATAATTTTCGTCTTGTCCATGTTCATCTTAAGACCTACCCGTTGGGAAACTCGATGGAGGCCTTCGAGCATTGTACTGAGGTCTTCCATGGATTCTGCCATGACTACAATATCGTCGGCAAATCGAAGGTGAGTGATGTATTCGCCGTTAATATTGATGCCAAGTCCTTGCCATTCCAGAAGCTTGAAGGCGTCTTCCAATGTAGCGGTGAACAGTTTCGGAGATATAACGTCTCCCTGTCTCACGCCTCTTTGCAATGGAATTGCCTTCGAACTCTGCTCCTGTACTCGGACTGACATGTAGGCGTTTTTGTACAAACACTTCAGCACTTCAATATACCGATAGTCAATACGGCACCGCTGGAGAGACTCAAGCACTGCCCACGTCTCGATCGAATTAAAGGCTTTCTCATAGTCCACAAACGCTAGACAAAGAGGCAAGTTATACTCTTCGGTCTTCTGTATAACTTGCCGTAGCGTGTGGATGTGGTCTATGGTACTATAGCCTTTTCGGAAACCGGCTTGTTCCGGAGGCTGGAATTCATCAAACCTGCGACTGAGACGGTTCGTTATGACCTTCGAAAACAGCTTATAAACATGGCTCAAAAGCGAGATGGGTCTGTAGTTTTTAAGTAAAGTGTTGTCACCTTTCTTGAAGAACAGCACCACCACGCTTTTGTTCCATGCTTCTGGCGTTGAACCTTCGAGTAAGACGGTATTAAAGAGCTTCTGAAGGACTTTAAGTACCGGTGTTCCACCCGCTTTCAGAAGCTCAGATGTGATACCGTCGTCACCAGGCGCCTTGTTGTTCTTAAGCTGTTTCAAGGCCATTCTAATCTCGTACAGGCTGATGTCCGGGATATCTTCGGTATAATGTCGGGTCATCTTGGCTCTTGGGTCTTTGGCCGAGCTGCTAACAGGTTTAGCGACCGAGGTGTATAACTGTCCGTAGAAACTCTCGACCTCTCCTAACACTTCCGCTTTGGTCGACGCTACACTGCCGTCTCCTCTCTTCAGCTTCGTCAACTGGCTTTGCCCAATAGACATGTCTCTTGCAAACACTTTGGAGCCTTTTTTCCGCTCTATCGTCTCTTTAATACGGTTTGTATTAAAGATCCGAATGTCGTGTCGCAAGGACTTCCATATTCGTCTATTGAGCAGCCTATATGCTTCAGCATCATCCGAAGACTGCAGTTTCAATGAGCGTCGTTCAGCCATGAGGTTGAGGGTATCGTTGGAGAGTTTCTGTGGCCTATCTGTACGGTGGGGTTTAAAGTACTTGGAACCCACTGTATGGACAGTTTCTACTAACCTGTTATTGATCTCGTCCACTGAAGCGATGTTCTCAAGGCAATCGAAGCGATTGGATAGCTCAAGTTGAAAGCTCTCGGGGTCTTGAATATGGGCACGAGTAGGTCGGAGCGTAGACTTCATCAGACGAGACCTCTCCAGTTTGACATTAATATTCACCGTGCCTCTTACCATTCGGTGATCACTACCGGTTTTAACCCTGTTGATCACGGAGACATCAGTGAATATTTGCCTTTTGGTGGTCATAATGAAGTCAATCTCATTTCTCGTGGAACCATCGGGACTCAGCCAGGTCCATTTCCTGTGAGGTGGCTTCTGAAAGAAAGAGTTCATCATAAAGAGTCCCTCTTTCTCCAGGAAGTCGGCCAACCTCTGTCCCCTACGGTTCCGTTGTCCATAGCCAAATTGCCCCACTTTCGACTCATCCTCGCTTCTCTTACCCAACTTCGCGTTGAAGTCCCCCATAACAACTAGAAAGTGCGTTTCAGAGGTATGTATGGCCCGACTAATGTCCTCATACATATCCTCCACCTCATCATCCGGGTGCGACTTCGTCGGTGCGTATACCTGAATGACCTTCAGCGAATATCGTTTGGATACTCTGAGTATTAGGTATACGACCCTATTGGAAACGCTATCGATCTTAACTATGTTGTTAGTAAGGGACTTGTGGACGAGAAACCCGACACCACCTTGGGACTGTTGGTCGCCCTCCCGGTGGTAGAGTAGGTTACCTGATTTTAGGGTTATCGTGTCCTCACCCGCTCTACGGACTTCAGATAACCCCACAATGTCCCAGCGTAGCTTACTCATTTCTTCTTCCAGCTCATATATCTTCTCGTCTGTCCTCATCGTGCGTATGTTGTGTGTTACCAGGGCCAGTCGTCGTCGTTGGGGGTGGTAGCCGGGCGTCTGCCGGGGATTCTTAGCACCCCCTGCCCCACCGTTACCGTGGCCGCTACCGTAGCCAGGAATAGCGGGGCTGCCGGGGACTGGGGGCCTGGTTCTTTTTGTCCAATCCATTGAGGGGTTTTTGCCAATACTCGCCACGCTTGGCAGGCGGGTTGGCGAGCGCAGTTTCTGTGTGTTTGACTGGGAAGGTGTTGCTGCCCACCTTCTGATTTGTTATCCCTTAGCCGGCTTCTACGGCACCCACGGGTAGAGTTGGGGGGGTGCTATTCTAAGCCGGCACCGCCACGGCATGCCGGCACCGCTACGGCATTGCGGATTGCTATTGCTGAATATTAAAATTGCTATTTTTGGGATGGATGGAGGTTTATAACTCGATCCCACGAGAAGCTGGTATAAAATATAAGATATTTTTTACATCATTATCATCTTTATTCATAGTCTTTTATATACCTGCATACTTACCTATTGATGTTCTTGGATTGCTTGGTAGGCTTAAACAATCCTCTTATAGGTTTATCAAAACGATGTGTATGTGTTTGACCTTACGAACTAGCACTACACAAAAGTCTGAGTGATAATAAATCTTAGTTAACGGTACTGTAGTCCCAGTTAAGAGCTTTCAATCGGCCTCCCAGAAACTAAAGAGCCATACTTTGACTTAAATACATCCAATTTGTAGCGGAGCAACTCAGCGGTTGCGATAGAAATACGAAGCGCTGCTGAGTCTCAGTTTTGTGCTGAATACGTGTCGATGAGCCGCAAATTGAAGCTCTAACTATCGTAGCTTCACGTGAATGCTTCCAAGATAGATTTTGTTGGAAACAAATCCACACGTACAAATAAACGACATTGAAGTGTCAGTCTGTAATTTAGATTTGTACATAATTCATTATCATCATCATCTCAGCCGTAGGATGTCCATTGCTAAACATAAGCCTCCCCCACGAATTTCCAAAACGACCGGTTGGAAGCGGCCTGCATCCAACGTCTTCCTGCTACCTTTATCAGGACGTCAGTCCACCTGGTCGGCGGCGAACCTACTCTGCGCTTGCCGTTCCGTGGTCTCCACTCAAGAAACTTCCGGCCTCATCGGCCATCTGTTCTACGTGCTGTTTGTTTGCTGTGTAAAAAAATATAATGCAAATATAAATAATATCAAAATGGCTATTTAAGGTCAATAGGAAACTTTTGTTAGTTTTTGTTTTGTGTTCAGATAAATGTAGAAATAGTAGACATTGCTACCATATTGTATCCTGACAGTTCATTACGACTTGATTCGCTTGCAGAGATGTATTTTAAGAAATATTTGTGAGTGATATCAAGAACATTGGTTTAGTGTTGCTGTTACTAAATATTCAGATAGTTTACGTACTAGAAATTGCGCCCCATGGCTGCGGGAAAAATTACTATCCCTAAAAACCATTTTCCACAAAAGTGGCCTGTTTTATTCCAGGTTATTAATCAATTAGCTGTGTTTGTGTGAAAGACTCGCAAATATACAACCCGACAGCTATATTTTTCGTTATTTTAAATTGACTAGCTACGACCCGCGACCTTGTACGCTTTGTATAAGATTATCACGATCCCATTGGTAAGTACCCGTTGGATCCGGACTAGAAGTAGAATGAGAGATAATCGTACTCCTCACTCATTCACTCCTCTTCATTCATTGCAAAAGTCATGTTTGATTGATTACCGCTTTCAGGGTCAAGAAGTAATAAAATTACACAGTTACTTAATAGTAGATTAGTAGCCAAGGACTGTAAGGCATCAATTGCAGCCCAAGATATTTCGGCGCACGAGCGCAGCGAGGGCGCCTATAGTTCGAACTACTCTGCTTTACATCTCGATTGTGAGGTAAATAGAAAAAAAACCGGCATTACAAAAATAAAATTGATGACTATTATACTCATACGAAGACAAGGCTGAATAGCGAAGCGACCTCTTTTGTCATTGGGCTGAATGCATGATGTCTATTGCCAGTATGATGGTTAGATGTATGCGAACTTTTTGAAAGAGTGAAGTGTTTTTTTAATTACTTACCGCCCTAGGGCTTTTCTAGCTACATTATTACCCTAGAGCGCTAATTGGTTACCTACAAGCCCCATTTGGGGGTAATAAGGACCCACTTACCGAATATGAGAGATGTAAAAACTTTTACATATATAATGTGTACCTATTAGGTGCTGCACGCGATCTCGTCCGCGTGGAGTAATATTATCGCGTTCCTTAGGGTACTATGCGATAAATGGAGATAAAATGTTGATCCCAGGTACAAACCATCTACACTCCAAATGTCATACAAATACGTCTAAAATTGAAATTTTTTGATATTATTGAATATACAAGTCGTTCTTACGTGATCGAGTAACAAACATCCAATCATACAAACATTAACATTTGTAATATGATAAGTGAGGCAATGTGTGATCGCTTACACACGTAACTTCTAAACTGCTTACTGTTCACACATTATTTAAGCCCATAGTTATTATTTCGTATTGTTTGTTCGGCTACCTTTGGATTTGAACAAGTACAATTTGAAAAATTTAATACCGACTTCCATTCTATTCAGTTATTGGAGTGTAACTCAAAAACTACTAAACCGATTTTGATGACATTTAAATGTGATCACACGGGAAGCACCAGCTTTCAAACGAAAAAAGAACTTTGAGAATCAGTACACCCTGTCAAAAGTAATGACGTAAAAAACATAAAAAAAAATACACTGTCTCCTCCTTTTTGGAAGTCGGTAGAAAAAATAAAACAGAGCAACAGTATATTTGCAGTCGAGGGTTTGTTGCAACATTTTCTTCGTTTTAGCCAGCAAAGCCAACATTGGTTAGGTTAGTTTATACTGGGGCTACGTAAAATTACCAACACGTACAGAAAGACAAATATTTCGGAACAACTCTTCATATTGCGAACGCTAAGCGCAGAAAGCTGCAGCCTATTAATTTAGTTTATTACTGACTCGTAGTAAAAATATATCTCAATTAGTAACACCTCTAGGTTGAAACTTTAGCGTTCTTGGCGTGTTTAGCTTTTAATTAAGTTAATTACATAATACGGCTGTGGAAAAAATATGTATTATAAAGGTACAAGTATTTTCTGATGAGAAATGCATTTTACTGTAACTTTTAAGTATGTATAGCAATTCTATGATGGGGATTTGTCCCGTTTACGTTTGTCCGACATAAGTCGGTATAGAACGGAATTAAAAAATACTTCATGAAAGCCGCTCACCTATGAATACAGACAATGAGAGTATACACGGTAGAACTAGTAATTTGTACAATTAGTATAATGTGGTTTTCGTGTATTATTTATAAGGACATTATAAACTAGTAGTTCTGCAAACAGTAGACCTTGCATAACCTACGGACAGATGAAAGTCAATTTGACCAGTTTAAGCAGAGACGCTTCGCTCGCTTGGTCTATAATCATCATCATCAAGAAATCATGATAAACTGCTGATAAAGGTCTCATTAACGAGTCATAATCGAGTTGTTGGAAGCTATAATAGCAGTTTAAGTCAAGTTTGTTATTGGTATTTGGTATTAGACTTGATAATGAGTTATGTACAAAAATGATATGCATGTATCTGAGAGGTTTTTAAATAAAATAGATTAGTGCTTTCTATATGTTTTCTCTTGGCCAGTTTAATTGAGAACAAAACATCTAAATAATACATGGATTTTTTGGTACCTATATATAATTATATATTTCTATTGTTTCAGATAATTCAGAAAGAGGCTCTATAATAAATAAAGCGACGAAGAGGTAAGAGGTATTGCCAATCTCTAAAATACTAAAACATACAATGTCGCTTGCATTTTTAATAAATAATTACATTATATATGAGAACCAATATGGCTTTCGCATAACTTGATCTACAACTTTGGCAGCTTACAAGTTAATTCAACAAGCGCTATGGTATGTAAACAATAGGAAGTATGTAGTGGGTATCCTTCTCTATATGACAGATAATAGAGTTCAATTTAATATTATTTTAATTAAACCCTATGACTCAGAAAAAGGAGTTATTGGATATGAATGGCCGAATTTCTACCTTAAAAAGAGGACATGGTATTGAACATTACTTTTCGCATCTTCTCACTATAAACTCCACTATATACAAAAACCATATAATAATACCCACACGTAATGTGTTTTATTTGTGGATGATATGTGATTCTTGTTTAATAATCTAAATTAAATTATTATTGAACTAATTTCTATAAAATATTCTGAATAAAGTAATTAAATTATTAATAGATCATAATCTTTATTGTTTGCGACAATTAATTATTAAAAAATACACCATATCAAAACTCTTTGCCAATAACAAATAATTTTTTAAAAAACCACTACATCCTAAAACTACTAATGTTAAATAATTCATATACGTTATAATGATATGATATATAGGTGCACTGTCATAAAACATTGAAAAAAGTTAGTTAAGAATGTGCAGAAATATATTATTCAGGTCGTGACTTCTTAACGGTACTATCATACTTTACTTCTTCCTCATTTTCATTCACTACGGAACTACGTATTGGAACTTTATTAAAATTCCTTTAACCTCTTGGAATAAAATAATTCTTAGCAGCATACCATGAATTATATTAGAGAAATCGAAAAATCTTAGGAATCTTACATCGAGCTTCTTGAATAAAGTCTCTTCCAACTTCGTTAAGTGCTTTCGATATTGCTATTTTTTCATTACGTCATGTTACGTTTTGGACTCTTTTTTCATTGTATAATGTAGCGTACTGGGCAAGTTAGTACTACGCCTGCTTGTAGTTGCAGTGCCACCCAGGGCATTACAGTTTGAGTTTCACTCGCCCAGTTATTAAATTAGCTGCAGTGTTCTGCAAACTTCAACACGGTAGTACTTGCTTACCTTTGGTTCCAGGTCGAATATCAGGTCTGGTACTCGCCTCTAACGTTTCTTATCCCATCGCAGAAGAGGGAATTCTTTAACACTGTCCTCTCACTGACTAGGTATATAATAGTATAAAACATAGTAAGTATACCATATTAAAATGTTCAAATTAGGGTAAGCAGGGTCAGCCTTTTACTACTAACTGATTAAGAATTAAAGGCTTAACGTATGAGATTTTGTTTACTTTAATGTTACGGATGTAAAATTTTATATATTATTTTAATGATTGAAAAGTCTTCAATCGTGAGTAGAGGAAAGGAGTCTAGTGTGAAATGTGTAAGGAATATCTCGCAGTGAGACAAACTTTATAATTGTAATAATAAATTAATACATCGCCTTGCAGTGACAATATAAAATAACTTGCGTCTCAATTAGCAAAAATAGTAATCAAAATGAAAGTTTTCTAGATTTTATCGGGCACCATTTATATCAAGTCAGAACGTACAGATAATATAGATGAGTCCTATTCATCGTATCGTGTTGTTGTCATCCTGTAATTTGTTTGAAGCCAGTTTCTAATTCCGTCCCAAAATGTCGGTATATCAGCCTACGAGCGGCAATGTGCCCCGCTGAAAAATGGCTCGGCATCCAGCCCCGATAATGTACCGAGTAGAACAATTCATCAGGCGCGCGGGGCGGAAGCCCAACCCTCTACCACTGTGTGTAGAAATGCAGTAAGAGATATACATACAATATGTGTTCATCGTCATGTTGCAATATTATCAAATATGTATAACATATTATTATATTTATATTAGTCTTTTGATGGAAAATTCGTAGCTGACCCGGCGAACTTCATACCGCCCAACAGTCAAATGTCTAATTTCGTGTTACAGATTGGTGTCTGACAGTCCTTTTGTATTGGAAACTTTGTTTTCTTTTTTTCTACAATTTCCCAAAGATTTTAATAGTTATTCTGCTTTTTGGTATACATATATACAAACCAACACATCAAAATCATGAAAATAGTTTTAGCCGCTCTAGAGTTATACGTTTTCGAACAAACCCGATTTTGTTTTATGTATTAGAAGATTTCACACTCTGGCAAGGGAATTGTTGAAATAATACTATACATACTTTTGACTTTTGTCTGAGGTACGAAGTTATTTTTTAATAACTAGGCTTTACTAGGAGCAACGATCATTGTCATTGCAAAATAAAATAAAAAACTAAGTCTAATATAGACTAACTAAATAAGGCACGTAGTATATTAGTAAAAATATTTATTTATGCTATTTTTGTTGACAACTGTATTGACACGCATTCAAGATGGTATAATAATGAAAGAAGATATATAACTGCGTATCTTTTGTCACTGTGTCACCAAGCTGCCGTCGAAAAGGGTTTTGTTTTATATTATTTAGTTTTAGTGCACCTGCGTCTGTTTGTTTGTCGTGATCTACGGCTTGCGTTGTTTTATTTAAAACTGAAATTAGTGGATTTTACCCAACATAATAAAGATTTACTTTAATATAGATGAAAGTGAAAGCTTTTTGTTACTAGCGATGAAGTATAATAAGAGACTGAGAAAAAACCGGCCAAGTGCGAGTAATACTCTTGCACTGAGGGTTCCGTGCATTATTTTGGTAAATAAATAAAAAAATAGTTGGATATAGATTTTTATCTATATCCAACGATCTATAGTAAGGTACGAGTATAAATAAGAAACATGAAATATACAATATCATTTTAGCAGCGTACAGTCGCCTGCAATAAGATGTATACAATTCACAATTTTCAAAAGTGCGTCAGCAATCCGGTTCCTAATCAAAATTATTCTAAAATGAAGCTTTTTATATTATTTTACTGTTAAAAATAATACTAATCTATTTTGTTATAAAATGTGGTACTGTTTCATAGTTTAAAAAATTACAGAATGTATACATCTTATTGCAGGCGACTGTACCTGTGTTACTCTGCCAAACGACTTTCTAAAACTAGTAGCAAATAAATCATTAATCCTAAATAAAATCTACCTTATTAAATAATATGAGTTATAAGTAAAACATAAAAAAAACATACACTTGGCACAATTAATAGCGCGCTTTAACAAGTGCTTTCATTGCTGAGCTGCAAAAGCAGCGAACATTATTGTTGTAACTAAGGGAGAAACTAGGTTTAAGGAAAACTTTTTTTTCTTTGTCCCCTGAGGGAATTATGGCTTCGCACTTCTTATGCATCCGCCAGTATCAAGTTTTATTTTCTGTTCCTATTTATTATTTAATTCCTATTTATTATTTAATTAGAGAAAACTTAACTTTGCCCTTAGTATTCCTACACGTTTAAAATGCACCAAACGCAAATAATAAGTTTGTATTAGTAAATGCACTTTATTTTTTCTTATTAAACTTTTTTGTTTACTCGTTTTAGATTTTTCCTTTACATGTGCCATAATACATTGCTTCTTGCCAAATCACATCATTCTAGGTCAACGGAAAGTACCCTATAGGTTTTGATTACCTTGTGAAATAGCAAAATATGCGACATAAAGGGTCGCATCTTTTGATCACGTTGACTTACAAAGAGTTTTACCTATAAATTTCAACTTGATACCTCTACCCTACGCTATACGTGATAGACAAATAGAGAGAGAACAAAGTGAACCTTTTTGGGTTCCTTTTCTCTTTTGGGGTACGGAATCCTAAAAACCTATTATACACATAACATTCATAAGTCACATAAAATAAAAAAAATACAATGTTTTGACTTTGTTTTTTTGGGATGCCTGAAGCTAATTCACTTTCCTGATGGTCATATTGCAACAAACATAGATAACACAAATGAATTTGCAAACATGGCAAAACAGTAAATTAAAACAATTAAACAACAAGCCAACCAACTCTACAAAAGTACATCATAATTTTGTTAATTCCTGAGAAATAAACTTTATATTATCTCTTATGTTCTGATTTTAAAAGCGTTCACGAATAAGCACTGATAACTCGACTGCGTCAAAATACCTTCCAAGGAAAAATTTTGAATAGCAAAAGTTAACATAATTACACTAACGAAAATGAGAAGCCCAGGGAAAACCCAAAAAGGTCTGCCGTCCGTGTTCCGAGGACGCAATTACCAACCTTTCCGCTGGCCAGGCCAGAGGCGAATGGGGTTACTACGAAAAATACTCCAAAAACGAAACGTTAGAATGAACAAATATAAGTCGCAACCATACGAGGCTTTTGCTTGCGAGGAGCTGTTTGTTTTGGGAGTTTGCATTTAATTTGGAGATTACGGTGAAATGTTGGTATTTTGATTCGTATGCTATAATCTAGTTATTTATTATCTTTTGGACACTTAAGCAAATAATATGGTCAAATTAATTAACCATCTATGCAATGTCATAATTCGATGGATTGATCAGTGTTATAAAGGTCGCAGGACGACGGTGGATGCAGGCCGCTTCTAACCGGACCTTTTGGAAAATTATGGGGGAGGCGTATGTTCATCAGTGGACGTTCTACGGCTGAGATGATAATGATGATGATTATGATATTAAAAGAGGGATAATCTAATTAAGTTTTCTTTTATTTACAGGATCTCAACATGGACAATGATTATTATTTGCAAAATTGATGGAAATGAAACAAAAAAGCAAAAAGAAGTTTTCGATTTTTGGCTGAAGCTGAATACATTATAGCCAAAATATATTAAAGTCATGTAACAAAAAGCTGCCGTTAATTTAAACTTTTCATATCGAAAAGCCATATCCATTCGTGCTCAAACACGAAAACATATCTGAATTTCATACTAGTCACCCTTTTGTGATTATAGATAGTGTTAACATTATTGCTCAAGTTCTACAATCTATAGATGATGGTTTTTCCCTTGTAAGATATAAGAGAATATCGAGTGGTATTGAATGATTTGATATAACGAAATAAGAAGAAAAGATGAAAGTAACTATGTTTTTCCTAAGAAGACGGACATTGATTCTAAAAGCTGTCCTAATCTTGACAGCTGTATGGTTTATGGTAGCGCTACTGACTACTAATGGTTCTTCGAGGAATGCCATCGGAGCTGCACCTATGGAATATGAAGACCCGGAGGCAAAGCCTTTGAAAATGGCAAAACCAACATCGTCAAAACGAAAAAGCGAATCATATGTAAACAACCTATCTGATGGTAAGTTTTAAACTAAGAATAAATTGTATGTACTTATTCGTTAAAATGCATGTATCTGTGGTTTAGGTGATAATACAATAAAAAAACTAATATAGCACAATAAAATGCGCACCTTAATAATGTAGAAGTATGCGATTGAAAAGCGTTATGTTAAAAAACAACATTTTTACAATTAGAGAAACAACAATAAGTAATGCAACTTTTTTTTTAAAAGCATAATGACAACAATAAATTATTGTCTCACTGATCTGTTAATAGGGCTCAATAGTTATTACGTCTGTTTTAAAGCCCTTTGGTGTTGACATCATTATTTCATTATATTTGGATAGTTGATTTTATTTGTAAAAGTTATATGAAATTATTGAAATACGAAAACGTTTCCCTCGATAAAGTAAGAAACGTATAACCAAAGTTTGCGAACACCTGTTTTGATTTTGAAGTCAAAACTTGTTACTTTCCAACAACATTACACCGTCTTTGTTTCGAAATGTTTCCTTCCTTATTGTTGTTGCGTTCAGTTGAGACAGCTCCGGATGCGATTGTCTTCCAGTTAATACCTAAACACCGAGGAAATGGTAATGAAGATGTAGCTTCACTTTGTAACTGTTGAGCGTGATATTTTTTGGTTAACCTAAGTATGGAGATGGGTCTAAGCGGAGATCAGTCTGTCAATTTTTTTAGAGATATTGCTTGATCTGAAATACTCCAATCATTAGGTTTGATTTTGCAATAATTCCGCTGTCGCTGAAACTTTGCACTATGATAAAGAAAAGTTTATAGATAACGTTTATAGATAGTTAATTATAGTTTATAGATTAACATATTATCTAAAATGTTTGTTTTTCTTTTACTAAACTAAAACCAAAATGGTTGGATTTAATACTAAATCATAGTGATGTGATAGGAATGTAGCTTTTTGGATAATTGTGAAAAGCTATACATTTAAAGAAATAAAAAAATATATTTGACGGAGGAATTTTCCTGAACAAGTTATGATGCAAAATAGGTTTTGTTTTAGATTTTGCCAATTTGATATGAAAATATTCCTGGATTCCGTTACATACCTATACATATTCATACAAACTAACATATACCAAAAGAATTTCGGACGGAGGAATTTTCCACCGGGAGCTAGACGCTATTTTCATGTTTAGATGCACATACACCTTCAAGGTATTTTATTTTGATAATATTTTAATCTTAATCTATGAACATTACTTTATCACACTGCAAAGTTTCAGCGACAGAGTAATTATTGTCAGGGTGTACATTCAAATAATTTCCTAGTGCATTAGACTGAAATATGTTAATTGACTTATATGCGAGCCATAAGGGTAAACTTGAAACACCTTTCAACAATAAAAATCATACTAAGACTTATAATAAGAAAAGTTTCAAAGAATGTTTCATTCTTTTGCTAGTTGTGACGTCAATACTAAAAATACTTTAAAACCCTACAGTTGTTAAAAAGTAAAATTTAAGAAAGGACAATGACGCGGCAGGTGAACGTAAAACGTGGTTAGTTATATATATTACACGCTCAATAACAGGATATAGTATCTAGCACGTTTACAGAATCTCCGCTTTCACTCATGGTTTACATCTTATTGTCTATATGTTGCTTGCACGCGTTTCTGTGTAAGTTTGTCTATAGCTTGACTAGTGTGACATAATGCATGATTATGTGCGTTTGTTCATCACAGCAGCGCATTCGCGCATGGACTGGCTGAGTCGAATCGCTGGGAACGAAGGTAAGTTTCACGCTTGTCTATATATTTTTTTATGCTTTTTATGGTAACGCTTTCGTAGTTTTCTGGTGATTATACTAAATATTTATACCATTTGGTTGTAAGTATAGCTATTTATATCTAATGCTTAATTTAAACTTATATGTATATTGCAATCCCACCTAATAATCCAACCTAATTATGTCCATTGAATAAGTTTTGTGTATTTATTATAAGTCATATCATCAAAAACTAGATGATAGTCATTATGTGGTTTATCAATATACTAATTGAATTAGGTCTTTTGTTGCGGTTCATTTCATAAATAATAATTTAATAATTTTGATTGACCGATCTGATACAAACTTGTCACTCATTATGCCCATAACAATGTATTACATTCGCTCATTTTTGGTTTTCATGCAAAACAACAATTTCAAGGCACATAACTTCCCACATCGAAGCGTACTAACACTATTTATACGTTCAATTACCTCTAGCGACTCGAAAAACTAGTTTCGATAACTCCCATGTTTGCATACTGACGTGCGGTTATAATCGCTAGCGAAGCCGAGGTAAAATGGATGGCTAATAGTACATTGGACTTGACATTGCTTGGAAATAATGTTTGTTGGAATAAGCAGTTACAGTACAGTAGGTTAGATTAGCAGTAAGTAGTAAGACATAGTGCGGAGACGATATATATTAACTAACTGGAATCCGCGGTTTCACCCGCGCTTTGTTGAATGATGATGATATGATGATGATGATGATGATGATGATGATGAAATGTATTCTATTTGTCAATCCAAAGCCTCATCTACCTCCATACCAACTTTCATCAAAATTGGCTTAGCCGTTTGAGCGTGATAGCGCAACAAACATCCATCCACCCATCCATCCATCCATCCATCCGTCCATCCATCCATCTATCCATCCATCCATTCATCCATCCATCCATCCATCCACCCATCCATACATCCATCCATCCATCAATCTAAACTTTCACATTTATAATATTGGTAGGATTAGTAGGATAATGTTATATTTTTTGCCAGGTGATTTATTACGCAACTATCAGCGTTGCTGGGCATCTATATCTTCCCAGACAAATATTCTACTTTTAAAAGCAGTAATGTACCTTTGTAGGTGTGTAGGTGCAGTAATGTATTTGTGCACGTGTCGCGAGGGCTACGCGTTTTTTTATACAATTGATAGGATTGTGTTTGGTCTTAATTGGTCAATGATTATGGTCAAAGATAGTAGTCCCGGAGCTTTCTTCGCTTTGAATCATTTACTTGAAGGTAAACGGTTTGCCAGTCTAAACATGCAATAGGCGTCAACCTTTTTCTCGTACATAGAAAGGTATAAAATTTGTGTTAATTTTCATTGTTATGACCACCATTACTATGACCACCATTACTGTGACGTACCAGTTTGAAAAGTACACTAAACTATTACAATATGCTCTACACAAACTATTCATGCGTTTGACGTCAATACCCTAGAATGGCAATGTGAAGAACAAGTGATGTATGAAGAACAAGAAACAACGATTTTTATCACTGCAAACAAATCATTTATGTACTTTTTTATATAATATGTATGTATATTTGAATTTATCATTTTGAACACTCATAAAAACTCATAAACAAGTAAAATAATATTTAACTAAAATATTTTATACTATTTGGGTTCAAGCATCGTCTTTCTTAGTAATCGTCTCTATTAAATTATTATCATAGAACAGTCCGAATAAAAAAAAATCCTGCATATTCCTTAATGCAGACTACCTAGAAAATGAGGATCATGTAGTCCAGTTTATATAATTTATTTATTTTATTACAAACAAAGAATATCCATGTTTTCTTGCGCAAACAACCATATCCTTTAACAAATGTATCTATGCTACAGGCTTAGGTGTCATAGCAGCTCCCGGTTCGGACAACGCACCCGGCGAGCTCGGCAAACCGGTCGTACTCCCTAAGAATATAAGCGACGAGACCAAACAAGCAGTCACCGAAGGTTGGAAGAAGAACGCTTTCAACCAGTACGTCAGCGACCTAATATCGATCAGGAGAAAACTCCCCGACCCAAGGGATGAATGGTAAGAAAATACTAATGGCACACTACTTTGCTGATTAAAACGGTCAGGTGAAATCCCGCGGGCATAGACCGTACAGTTGCTCTTTGTAGTTGTACTCTTTTACCGTTGCAACGTTGGCTTTGAAGATGCGGATGTCTTTGGAGCACAAAGAAAGAATTCATATGATCATTTTATTTCTATCACAATGGCAGCGACAGACGTTGTTTTTTAACTGAGCAAGGAATGTTAACTATTTTTAAATTAGAAGTATTTCACAAAAAGTAGCACTATAAAACAAGTTTTAATAACGTTCAATAGCGTTCATGCACTTATTTCTTTGACAGGTGCAAAGTACCAGGAAGGTATTTGGAAGATCTCCCACAAACATCAGTAGTGATATGTTTCCACAACGAAGCCTGGTCTGTCTTGCTCAGGACTGTTCACTCTGTGCTAGACAGATCACCAGCACATCTGATAAAAGAAATCATACTCGTCGACGATTTTTCTGACATGCGTATGTATAAATTAAACTTTAGCCGGCGCTGGTGGGCAAATGAGTGAACTTGAATGTATTATTAAATGTAATATGCATTATTTTTGATTTACAGCGCATTTGATGCAGCAGTTAGATGATTATATGTCTTCATTGCCAAAAGTAAGGATCGTACGAGCAACTCGTCGTGAAGGCCTTATCAGAGCTAGGCTTCTAGGAGCTCGATACGTAACAGCTCCGGTGCTGACATATCTTGACAGTCATTGCGAGTGCACTGAAGGTATCATAATGTTCAAAAATCATTAAAGCTCCTTCTTGCTCTAAGAACAATATTTATATTTTTTTTTATATTGCAGGTTGGCTGGAGCCGCTTTTGGATAGAATTGCTCGTAACAAAACTACCGTAGTATGTCCTGTAATCGACGTTATTGATGACAACACCCTTGAGTATCACTACAGAGACTCCTCATCAGTCAATGTTGGGGGTTTCGATTGGAATCTCCAGTTCAATTGGCATCCAGTTCCAGCAAAGGAACGTGCAAGACATAAACATACGGCGGAGCCTGTCTGGTCTCCAACTATGGCTGGTGGTCTCTTCGCAATTGACAAAGATTTCTTCGAACGACTTGGAACTTATGATAGTGGCTTTGATATTTGGGGAGGAGAAAATTTAGAGCTATCCTTTAAAACTTGGATGTGTGGTGGAACACTAGAAATAGTCCCATGCTCACATGTTGGCCATATATTCCGAAAACGATCACCATACAAATGGCGTACTGGAGTCAATGTACTGAAGAAAAATTCTGTCCGATTAGCTGAGGTGAAAATCCTGTTTCAGTAAACAAAAAGTTTTATTACGGTGCAAATCTCATTTCGGCGTAGTCTAAAATTGTTTCGGTTTATTTTAGGTGTGGCTGGACGATTATGCAAAATACTACTACCAACGAGTGGGTAATGATAAAGGCGACTATGGTGATATAAGTAGTCGAACAGCGCTCAGAGAAAAGCTTGAGTGCAAATCCTTTGAATGGTATCTAAAGAATATTTATCCAGAATTGTTCATTCCCGGAGAATCCGTAGCGCATGGAGAGGTAAGCTTTTACAACAACCTTTATATTATTTTAGGACTCCCAACATTGAAATGGAAATTTTCGAATAAATGTTTTATAACATAATTTATACCTGTTATGTAAATGAGTGCAAATTAGTTTAAGGAACGTATTGTTCAAAATTATTACCTGTGCAGATTCGCAATGTCGCCTTCCAAAAGATATGTTTGGACTCACCGACGCGCAAGTCGGACCATCACAAACCAGTAGGACTGTACCCGTGTCACCGGCAGGGAGGAAATCAGGTCTTCTGTCGTTTGCAATTTTTAAATTGCGGCAGTACCATTTTGCAGGAGTTATTCAAAATTTTTTTTCGTTATTGCACTCTTATTATTGCACGTTTTGGTATCACAGTTTGTTTCCAAGCACACCTTGAGCACGTTATCACGTTTGAAATTTTAATATTGAACACTATTAGGTTCGGAATAGAGCATTTGGCCGCAAATTCTGTCTAGACGGGGACTCGGATGAACGTGACAACGACCCTTTGCCGTTAATGCTTCACAAATGCCACGGTGCTGGTGGAAATCAGGTACTCTTCATCGCACGAGTGATGAGTTTTGTGCTCTCGGGGCCACTATCGATTTCCACCTGGGTTTAGAGGAATTTTGTTTGACTGAATTTGTGTTACATTAAATTTTATTTTGTGTTTCATTTCACATCATTGCGTTCTGGTGTCATCACTTGATTTTCGAATAAATAGTATTTTCATAAGTTCAAAATTTGACATATTCAATTCAAGACGTATTCGAGTATATTTGAAAAAATATACTATTGCTTCAATAAGGGCAAAACTTGAATAAAATAAATTTACTATCGAAACCTTGGCTAATTTTATTTATGGATATCCATAAAGATCAAATGACGATACCAGGCGAGCACGCTTGCTTTTTGGCACGCCTATAAATTTATCAATGGCATCAGATCGCGAACCGCCACACGGGCATATGCATCGACTCGGCAGCTGGTCCTGAAGATATAAAGAAACCTGTCAACGTTTGGCCTTGCCACGGGGAATATGGAAACCAGGTCTGTTAAGGCAGCCAAGTTTTAATTCTAAATCTACTTCGCTTTGCTTCACTCATTTAGAACTGTAAATATTTGGTGTTGGTGCTCATCATCTTGGTAAGTTTAATATTATAGTTGTTTTTAGAAAGTATACATCTTTAGTAGAGACAAGATAATGGTTTTACGATATAGTAAATGTTGACTACTAATAAAATATATGTAAGACTAAAAAAGCAAATCAAAGTTTTCTTTATTAAGATCCACAAATATTCGCATATAAAAAAAGGTTTACAGTTATCTTGTCACTTTATTTAGCATGTGTTTAGTATTTTGCAGTGTTTACTAATAGCGATTATAGTAATCGGGTTAAGGCGCGTCCCATAGCAAACCTGAATGCTGCGCAGAACCTGATGTTTAGAAGCTATCTTCGCGTTATTTAAGGATATTAAACAAAATAAAATAAAAAACATGACAGTTCGTAACATTTTGTCTACCTATAATACGTTTTAATATTAATTTATAGTGATTATAATCAAAGAAATCATTTTAAAAAAGATAAAATTGGGTTAAAATACTGATTCCTAGCATATCCACACGAACTACAACTTGTTTTGATATTTAGGGTACACTGGTGGATTAATCTTTAAATAATTGACTTATTCTACGTTTAAATGTTTTCAAAAGACCTATTTAATTATGTTTTACACTAATTATTCAAAATGTGTATTTGTGCAGAGGTCTCGAACGGGGGTTCATGAGTTGACTGTTGCCAACCGCACATAACCAAATTCTAATGCATGGTAATTTGCTCTGGGAAGCGCCTTAACGTTACATCTAAACGTTTTAACATGCTCATTAATGCAACCATTTATGTCTGAAAGACATTAACAACATAACAATCATTTCTATAAGGTTTACATCTTTAGTTTTATAAAAGGGTAAGTTTGAAATACAGAGTGCTTCTAAATATTTTCCTAAACTTCTGTTAATGTCTTATAAATTTCTGTTTTATGAATAATTTAGTATTCTTCCAATTTGGTACTGCCGTAGGATGTTCTATAGTTAGTAAGTTAATTATTTAGTTATGTATACAGTGTGTGCAAAATCTTATGTTTAAGTATCTTATGTATAATAACTTATGAATTAATTCTATGCTCGTTGTAATATTGATATGGACGTGGGCTTGTTTAATTTTTGAAATTAATTTTCTGATTTGCTGCTTATCTAACTAACTTAGGTTCTATATCAATTTTAGTCACACTCTTTTGAATAAAAGATAACATTTAACTATTTTCTATGTATATATTTTTTGCAATCAAAAAAAGAAAAATACTATCTACTTATATATTACCAAATATACTTATATTATATATTAAAATGTCTATAAATTGAATTTATTATTGTTATAAATACTAACTGTTGCTTGGTTAATGTAACGGTATTATTTTGAAAAAGTATAGACATATTAATGTAATATTATATTATTTTCAATATATTTACAGTACTGGATGTATTCGAAGAACGGAGAAATTCGTCGTGACGAGACTTGCTTGGACTATTCTGGCCACGATGTGGTACTTTACATGTGTCATGGCGCCAAAGGCAACCAGCTGTGGCTCTACGATCCGAGTGTAAGTTTTTTAACATGAAATCAAGTGATCCACTGTGATACTGTGTACCACGCTTGCCCAAAACATAACAATAGCAGTCCTACCCAAAGCTCAGAACAGAAGTTTGCGTGGCTCTGCATACAGCTCGTTGCCCCGGTAAATAGGGTTTTGAGTTTCTTTCGCCCGAAAAAAATCACTTACTGCAGTACCATTCCCATTCTAAAACAGTAACGCTCGCGCACTATTGCTTTGCGGTAGTGTATTTGGCACTGCAGTGGTGAAACTAAGATGGCGTCTTGCACATGATACCTACTATCTAGCAGTCTTAGAGCAGACATACACGGACCGCTCTTGCAGTTATAGTCAATGGCTTGTAGCTGCCATTGATTACTGCTCGAGCAGTTGGTAATAACTGCTCAGCAAGTGACAATTTCGATTCGGGGGCGGGAAGTGCGCGCTAAGTGTAATAAAGAGCGCGGGTAACTGCGCGAGAGCAGTTGACAGGTCGAGCAGTCCGTAAATGCCTGGCGACTGCTTGACAGCCGCATGCATTTGCAACTGCTCGGTTTCGTGTATGTGTGTACGTAGAAGACTGTAGTTCACTATGCAGTGGCAGCTTGAAGCAGTCCATGCAGACTGCTCCAAGCTACTAATGTATCTGGGCTCTTACGATTCGCATCCCAAACAGCAAAGGGACATCCATCCAAACAACCATTTTTTATATACGTCCCCTTATAGATAGTTCGTTGACGTCAATACTTGATATATTTACTTAAATACAGGCATATATAGGCTTATGACAGGTCAATTATGTAAACATTAACATGGTGCATGCAATAGTTACTGCTTGCGGTATGTTCGACTTATGAACGTTTATGTACTCCCGGAGGGCACTTTGCGCCGTCGGATTTCGTTGTTGGCTTGTTCTTTATGGCCATGTATGAGACTTACGAGCATCTGAAAACCATAATCCAGGGACTGATAACTAGCACAACCAAGGTAGACTCGAGTCACAGTAATGAGAACGTTAGGCATATAATGCTATTTATTTATATGTTAAAGTTTCTCAGATACGAAATCGTTAAAAACTTAGATATATGATAAATACGTATATTATTGTGTGTTTTGTATCCTTTATTAACCGACTTCAAAAAAGGAGTAGGTTCTATTTTCGGCTGTATGTATTTTTTATATAATTACGTTCACCGATTTCTCCTCCATTTGTGTGCCAATCAAATTCTGTCAAGCGGTTTTTTGAGTTACACTCTAATAACTGAAAAGTGTTTCGCCTATCTTGATGATATCTTTATTGATAATGACAATCGATCCCGTAAGTAGCAAAAGTCACTAAAAAGGATGAAAATTATGTTTTTATCTAAAAATGAAAACATAACCGTAGAAGCATAAAACCTATTGGTATTTTTTTTCACCAAAGAATGGAACCGACTTCAACACTAAAAAGTGTGAAATAACTTGTCGAAGTCGGTTCCATGCGCACAATATTGTGATAATAGGTACTTTTGAATTATCATGGTACCGACTTCAACAAGTTATTTCACACTTTTCAGTATTTAAGTCGGTTCCATTCTTTAGTAAAATTAATTACAAATAGGTGTTATGCTTCTACGGTTAAAAATACATTGATTACTATGGATGAATGTCTGTTACACCAGTCCGCAAGGCACATACATTAAACAGTGTGCAAAAATATCTAGCGTGTGTAATATAATAATGCAAACTAATACACTTTACTTAAATTATACACTAATGTAATTCATTACCACTTTCGCAGACGAAATTAATAAAGCACGGCTCGAGCGAGAAGTGCATGGCAGTATCACGAAACAAAGACAAGATTGTTATGGAGTCTTGCAATGAAGGCGAAAACCGGCAAATGTGGAGCATGGAGAACTTCCACCCGGACAGGCTATCACCAGAGTTGATAGAGTAGCCAGAGGCCTACAACGAAGTCTTATTCATATGAGACGTCAGAGACTCAAAAGGAGACTTTGTGACTGTGACTTAGTGTTATCCTAACTCACTTGTTGTCAAACGCAATGTATGCTTCGTAGTGATTGGTTCTACTACATGACCAAAGTGACTTACATGTCAACCGTCTAGCTCCTTCAACTGATCACTGGTTTTTATCTTCTAAATTTATGTTGATGTATCGTTTCTTATAATATAGTCTGTAAAGTTTGTTTAAAAAGTAACTATAGAAAAGTATCCAATAATGTTACTACTGTCATTGCAATTCCATAGTGGTATAATTTGACAAACGTAAGATAAATCTTTGAAGTATACAGGGTATTCCGAAACTCAACGATGCGAGAGGCCAAAGTATACCAGTTATGAACAACATAAGAAAAAAATTTTTTTTTCAGATCTGTGATCTGCGATCAAAGTTATCTGACAATAATTGAGTAATCCATAACTCGTCAAAACTTAATTTATTTTACTTAAGTAAAAAATATTACTTTAAATTTAATAGCACTATTATTTGAGATTACATTATAAAAATCACTGTAAACATTTTTCAACTTATTTGAATAATTTTCATAACTGGTATTCTTTGGCCGAGAGGCGAGAGCCCTGTACCAGGCTATCGTTGAGTTTCGAGAAACCCGATATAAGATTTTGGTTAGTTTGGACAGTGCAATTGTTTTTATTATGTTTTCTATCACTTTGTGTATGTAATAGAATCATAATGCGATTAAAAGGCTGTTTAATCAAAAAAATATGGTGTAAAAGCTTAGTATTTTGTAGCTCTTAGAGAATTCACTCGTTGAACCCCGTCACTATTTGGCCTAAGATAATGACGACTGACCTGATTCTGATCATTCTGACTGTAAAAATATTAGTAAATTCCAATACTTAGTTTAAACTTTCTATGACGTGGCTATAGTTAACAAAGATGTTAATATAATTGTTATGAAAATATAAGTCAAAGATAATATGAATTTGTATTTATTGAATTCAATTTATTTTGGTATTTGTTAGCAAGTTAGTTTAGGTGATAGTTTAATAAATTGTACGATATCAAATCATATCGACTGATTTTGTTGTATAATGATGTGATTTAGTTTTTTCAGAACTAATGTCTACAATTTTAAACGCACATACAAACAAGTATGTGCGATAAACATGTATTTATATTCATGTATATGTATATATCAAATCTGTATTCTGTGTCAAGTATTACTATACTATTTAAAATCATCTAGTGTGTGTCTTTTATCATTGTACATATCTAATCTATATTACTTATGGTTAATTGTAAGTACGGTAAATTAATAAATCTAAATACAATAGAAAATAACAATGTGCCGCTTTTTCTTACTATTTTTACGAAGCAGCGAAAGTTTGGGACATCAAAATATGACTTCATTTAAATATTAGCATTAATTTTGTCCACTATGCCTTCATATTTTTTTATTAGCTTTACTCGAGTTACTCTACAAAATGAAATCGAGAGTTTGTTTACTTGAAAATTAGAAAATCTTACTACAAATTAGACATTGGTGGTATCAATTCGGTTACTCTATGTAACAAATCTATGTAGCTTTATAATGAGTTTTATGAAAACTATTGAAATTATTAAGTATGGTAATATTATCGTAGATATCATTATTTCTAAAACATGTCTCTGATTAATATATTATGCTCAGTTTAATTTATATTGTTTAAATTTTTTTCTTGCTACTAAGTAACCTGAGGATAGTCGAGTTTCTTTGTTAATGCACTTTATTAATTTGTACAACCGATTTTTTTAAACTTCAGTTTTCTTCCTCAATAAAGTCCATAAGGCTTCGAATTCGGTATATTGTATAATCTCTAAAGCAGAAAAAAATATTACCGGTACGGCTCTTTGTATGTTTTTGAATTTTATAATGTGATTTATTTTAACTGTTAGTAATAAGTCATTCGGTTTAATATTGTTAGGATGTTTTACTGTTCATAGTAAATAATATTACATGTGTATGTAATTATTAATTAGGTAGGTAGTACAAAGAAATTTGAGAATTTTATTTCTTTAGATGGTTTACTCTAAATTGTGGCTTTCTAAGTCAAAAGACGAATTTACTTTTTTTCATTATTATTAATAAATCATGATTAGTATTTTACTATTTTTTTTTTCTTTTTACTATTATTATTGACATTCCAATATCTATTGAAAAATAAAATAAAATAAAATAAAATAAAATGACCGAATCTCTAGGTTATTCGTGCATTTCTCCGTGTGATCTTAAAAAAATGCTCTTGTGGATAATTATTTTAGTTATGAAATTACAATAAATTAGATTTCCAAATTTCCAGACAGATACTGAAATATTCCATATCTGTTATATATCGATAAATATTTCGGGTAATTAGAGGTTTAATTAGAGTATATTTTCAAAAATATACTACGTTCTTTTAATACCTTTCATAGCAGTCTTACAATTGAGTTAAAGACCACGCGTGGACTGAATTTAGTTAGAATTTTTGATTATATTAATAAAAATATGACATTCCATAACAAATAGATATAAAACACCAATTGTATATCGGTAGAATAGAGCCATTTTATAACTATTTCTAATAGTTTATCGCCAATTAATGTCAGACCACTAACAAACGCTATAGGAAATGGTACTATTGAGAATATACCCCTACATACGTTTATTAAGTGGCTAATGCTGCAATTACAATGAATTATTCTAACTCTTCAAATGTCTTCGTGTGATAAACAGTAATGCATGATTTTATATGCTTCTACCTGCACTATGGGTGTTTTTGATATCGTGCGGTGCCCCGCACGCGTGTCTCCCGCAAATGTCCTTTTCATAAAATAATGTATTGTAATGCGCGCGGAATGCGGGGCGTTATCCTGGGCAAAAGGCAAGCGCGGGACAATCGCACGTGGGTGATGAAATCAGTATGAAATTAAAAACACCCCATACGCACAATTTTCTCATACCGTCACAGACAGTTGACAGAGCGCAGCTTGCCAGTCCATTGTAACTTATGTCATTGAATAAAACATAATATTTCTATAAAAAAAAACTATTTGCGGAAAGAGAACTTTCGATGTGAAATCAATATACATTCCCGGTTCATAAATTGCGCTGAACCAAAGGATTTATCAGAACTTACGGTTAATATACATGTGCTAAAAAAAGTATGAAAAAAATACTTAATTGACAAATAACCGGCCCGTCGACAAAGCCCTAAAAACCATGGACAGTTATCTTTCCGCACAGAGTTTTGCCTATTTTGTTTAACTTTATACAATACCAACGTAGAAAAAAACACCTTTAATCTTTCTACCGTTCATGCATTGGGTAAAATATAGTAGTTGTATAAATTGTGTAAGAAACATCAACATATCAACCCCGTGTTGTAATAAATTTAAATTAAAGGTTTCGTGTAAATTGAGCGTAATAAAATCATTTATTACATTTCTCACGAGCCTTTAATAGTAAATGTTATCTTAATGATTCGAAGAATTATTTGCACATCACATTAATGATTTGTTTCTTGATAATAATTCAAAAGTGTTCCTACCAAATTGAACATAGAAAGAAGTAGATGATTTCGATCCTCTAGTTAAAATTAAATTTCCAAACAAAATTGAACGTGCTGAGAGCGAAAGTTTCAATCCGTTTATGGATGGGTGTTGTTTTAAAACATTGATTAAGTTTTAAAACAAAACTTCTTGTCTCAATTTATTGTTAAAAGTTTAGTGTTAGTGTAAATAATTTAGATATAAATATATTATATCAATAAATATAATTGTTTGTAAGTAGGCATTTTAAATAAATTTTAATCGAAATTATATAGGTATAGTTTTTAATTTAGATCGTAACTTCTAGTTTTGATATAGGAAGTTAAATAAACGTGCCTTATTCTAATTTTAATATAAATGTTGAAATTTCTGTATATAATGCGATGTCTCTGATTGTAATATACATATGTATGGATAGATAGCGGTGAGATATTGTTTGTAAAATAAAGCATTATGTTGGATTTGTATTAAATTGTTTTATTTGAATTTTCATGATTGAATGTTACTTTACCTATTTATACCGTTTAAGCAAAATTATTTTCTCTATTTCTACCATCAAGCAGTTAAGTTTGCATTACTGGGTTCCGGTTTGATGGGTATGGTTGCCAATTGCCAATTGCCTTTGATATTTACCAAAACAACTTCAAATGCATACAATGCCACTTAAGCTTGAAGTTAGCATGACAGATGTGGCAAAGCATGCGGTATAGGTAAAATAATTTCGACATAAGTGGCCAGGACCAGAGTACGGAACAAATTCCATTGCAAAGAGGTGCGAGACAGGGAGACGTCATCTCTCCGAAACTGTTCCCTAACGCATTGAAGAATGTTTTCAAACTTTTGGACTGGAAAGGATCTGGCATTAACATTAATGGCGAATACATCACTAACCTTCGTTTTGCCGATGATATAATTATAATGGCGGAGTCGCTCGAGGATATCGGCACCATGCTCAACGACCTCTGTAGAGTTTCCCAACAGGTTGGTCTTAAGATGAACATGGATAAGATGAAAATCATGTCCAATGTCCATGTTCCGCTTATACCGGTAATTGATGCAAACGATACACTCGAAGTTGTAGACGAGTACGTCTACCTAGGACAGACTGTCCAATTAGGTTGGTCCAACTTCAACAAGGAGGTCGCACGAAGAATCCAGCTGGGATGGGTAGCGTTCGGGAAGCTTCGATCCATCTTTTCGTTCCCAATACCTCAGAGTCTGAAAACCAAGGTTTTCAACCAGTGTGTATTGCCACTGACGACTTATGGCACTGATATGTGGTCCCTTACTATAGGCCTCATTAACAAGCTTGAAGTCGCTCAACGAGCAATGGAGAGGGCTATGCTTGGGGTTTCCCTGCGTGATAAGATCCGAAATGAGGAGATCCGTTGGAGAACTAAGGTCACCGACATAGCTCTCAAAATTAGCAAGTTGAAGTGGCAATGGGCAGGCCACATCGCTCGCAGAACTGATAACCGATGGGGGAGAAAGGTTCTCGAGTAGCGACCACGCAACGGAAGGCGTAGTGTAGGCCGGCCCCCCGCTAGGTGAACCGACGACCTCATAAAAACTGCGGGGAATCGCTGGATGCAGGAAGCGAGTAGCCGGTCTAAGTGGCGTTCTATGGGGGAGGACTATGTTCAGCAGTGGACGTCTTCCGGCTGATAATGATGATGATGAATTATGATGATTGGTTTTTACTTACTTGTTTTATGTAATATGTAGCCTTTGAACCTTTTTCTTGCCCGACAAAACTAAAGAAACGCGTAAAACGACTCAGAAACATCAAATAACTTTTTCAAAAAATGCACCCTCGCACGTTAACGGTCGTCTGTCATCGACTGGTTCAAACACCTCGCGTATTTATTCAATCTGCTAACTAGATGGCGTCGCATGTTACTAAATGAAGCTGGTCAGATGCGAGAAGTATCTCATAATGCGATAAACGCAAAAGCAGTGCTACGATTTAAAATATTAACGGTTTAAGTTAAGTACCCATATCTGGGTAGCAATGCGGTAAGGGGATGTCATAATATTGTGCTTTTACAAACCATCCACAAAAAACAAAGAAGTCAGTTCAACAAGTAAAAACATTTCACAAACAAAAGTCCCACATAGGAAAACATATATTCATTTTCACGAAACTTTTAATGACACTCCTCGATCCGTACGTGGCAGGACAATCTTCTCTTATATATAATAATAACAATATGATGTTCGTTGGTTTCTCAACTTTGAATTTCAGATTTGAATAATCCTTTTTTTATTTTGTCGCTTAAATACAGAAGTGGATTAGGAAAGAAAAAATCATCATCAACGTTACGCACCATCATGCAGGTGAAACCGCAGGGCGCAGCGAGTTAATTGGGTAATATTTCCAAAAAATTTAAATTACCGTTCATGGATGCGTCTTTGATTGCCCAATAATTTATGAGGATAAATTGATTGAAATATCAATTTTCTCTACATAGGTAGGTCTACGAAAAAAAGAGCAAAGGTGTTTTTACCATTGCCCTAGCCGTAGTGTCACGGGAGGGATATATTTTTTACAGCACTAAGTACTGGTAGCGCCAAGCAGTAGTGTAATGAGGGATAAATGAACGTTCTTTTTATTGGTTACTAGCAACTGCCTGCGACTTCGTTCACGTAGTAGGCTCGGCCTTTGCCCTCGCCATAACCTCCCATATTCTTTGAAGTATTTATTTCGTTCTACCGACCATCCCGCATACTACGTTGCTTGGATACGCTGTTGCATATACAATAGCGCTTGGAGATCGCGCTGGTGACTAACAAAATAAAATACCGAGTAAGTATTTGGTACTAGAACTAAAATTATGGTATCAACCTAGTACAATTTGAAAAATTTATTACCGACTTCCATTCTATTCTGTTATTGGAGTGTATCTCAAAAACTACTGGGCCGAATTTGATAAAATTCAAATGGGACCACACGGGAAGCACCAGCTTTCAAACAAAAAGAAGAATTTTGAGAATCGGTCCCAGTCGAAAGTTATGAGGTAACAAACATAAAAAAATACAGTCGAATTGAGTAATTTTTTTGAAGTCAGTAGATAAAACCGAGGTAACCGATAACACTTTGGTAGTTATTTCTTGAATTACGCAATAAAATAGTTTATTTGCCATGTTAATGTGTCACAAAGTGAAATTTAGGATAAGCTTCAACTTCATATAGCTGTTCTATGACTAGGTGTAAAAATAATCTTAAGGTGACTTTTGTACTGTGTTGGTACTATTTATCCTTTTGTCGACAGTAGCACCAATAGTATAGTGACTTTTAGAAATGTTATGTGATACCAAAGATTAATGAAAGATTTATCTATGGTGATACTCACTGTATTATTTGAGTTACCTGTCACTCCAGAAACACAAACAAACGTCTGCAAAGTACATATTTCACATATTGTAATGAATTTTTGCCATTATAATAAATAATAAATAAATGGTTTTAAATAAGAAATTACTGTAGCTTAGTTAATACAAGAATAAATAATTCGTTAATTGTATCTAGAAGTCGTTATATATAATAATGTTGATAATTCTAAAGTCATGCAAATGCCCGCAGATCGAACAGTAGAACTCTGCGATCGGACCACGGGCAATATATGGCTATACCTACTACAAATTAAATTTTTCAGCTACCTGTGGGCCTAGCACGAAAATATGTATAAGTGTAATGTATACAATACAAACTATGAGTTATCTATCTATATAGTATCTGCGCCACTGTTGTACTAGATAAATATGATACTGTATGTATATATACTGTATGATATGTACTGTTTACGTAAACAATTACTAAACTTTTGTGCTAGGCCCAAAGTTTGGAAAGGGCTTAGTATTGTTAACGCCTACAATTCTATTCGTAGCAACAAGCAGAAACGTATCATCATAATCAGCCCATTATGCTCCCACTGCTGGAACTTGAGACTTCGTCTCAGAGAGAGGAGTTGGGTCATAATCCACCACGCGGGCCCAGGTCGCCTTGGTGGCCAACCCATGTCGAAGTTTTCTGGCCGCCCGAAGACCTTCAACATAGCCTTCTGGCTATGTTGTTTATCAATTTGTGTAGTGGCTGGAATTTTGCATTGATCATCTGGTTACCAAGCAGTTAAGCAACATTACTGTATTTTGGTGACATGGTAAGATTCCTTTATGGGCAAGCGTGACGCTTAACATCGGAAACACAAATACAATCAGGGTCTTAAATGACAATAAATCCTTACAGTAGAGTTGCCTGCTGAATTATCAGTTGAAGCATTCGTTGCTGCGGTCACGCATTTGATAGGCTAACGAGCTCTATTCCCTCTGAAGGAATAAGCCATCAGTTCAGGTTTGGAACTGTCTGTCTGGCTTGTTTACTTTAGTATTTTGTCTATGTGGAAGACCACTGGAATGCCTGAAAACTCCAACACTATAGGACTAGCCTGGCCCCTAAAACCCTATAATATATAGATTATGGCTCATACTCGGACATCTAGTCCTATCAATGGAGACAAGATGATCTGAATATTCTTGAACTTATTAAGCTGGTTCATTGCATTATATTTGAACCTAGCCTGGCCCTTAAGCTATCATATAGATTATGGATCAAACTAGGACATCTAATCCTAGCAATGGAGACAAGATGATCTGAATATTCTTGTACTTATTAGGCTGGTTCATTGCATTATATTAGACCCTAGCCTGGCCCCTAAGCTATCATATAGATTATGGATCAAACTCGGACATCTAGTCCTAGCAATGGAGACAAGATGATCTGAATATTCTTGTACTTATTAAGCTGGTTCATTGCATTATATTAGCCTCTAGCCTGGCCCCTAAGCTATCATATAGATTATGGATCAAACTCGGACATCTAGTCCTAGCAATGGAGACAAGATGATCTGAATATTCTTGTACTTATTAAGCTGGTTCATTGCATTATATTAGACCCTAGCCTGACCCCTAAGCTATCATATAGATTATGGATCAAACTCGGACATCTAGTCCTAGCAATGGAGACAAGATGGGCTGACTATTCTAGTACCTAAAAAGCTGGTTCGTTGCGTTATATAATTATAAGCCCATTTATGTTTATGATTATACGATTGGTACTTATATGTAAGCCGTTAGAATGTTCAGCACGCTGGTGCCGACGTCTTGAACATAATTATATCTTCATGAATACCATCCCAGCTCCAGATATCCGTTAGATATAAGTGTGTAGTACTATCTGCTCACTAACAGTGTTGAGAGGCTCTTTAACTTAAATTAAATTGTATTACCTTTCAACACAAACAAAAGCGTTGAGAGATGACAAGCATCTACAGAGAGTACAACGCAAAACACTGAACGTGGAAAGCTTTGTTACGACCATCAGGCGCTCTCAATCCGATGAAATTTTTTCTAGGAGTTACAATAAAATCGCATTTTTTTTTGTCTATACCATAACTAGCATTTAGGAAGGGTTATATATTTTCAATATTTATAGTAATATGTTGCACTCACTGCGCTTACGCACAGAATCGGATTTACTCCAAGTAGCGTACATATTTATTACTCCAAGATATGCTGTTCTCGATTATATTTTACTCAAAGTCGTCAACGAATAGTCAATCCGTATCACCTTTAAAAACTAATCACTTATAATAATATAATAATAATAATATTTTATTTACTCAAAATGTTGGTTCTCTTAAAATAACTTACGTGTTATGCTTTAATGTACAGATCATCTACGTTGAACAATCTATGTTGAATTGAGTAATTAAAAATAAATCTAACGATACCTGTGCTTATTGTACAACTATAATAAGTGATAATAATATATGCAGGTCTTAGATGATAAGTTTTATCGCTCACAATAATAATAGCTTTACATATAGTAAACACAGTAGATAAATTATGTTTATCTCTAGTCCTCACGGTAGGATACCCTGAGTTTGTGAGGACTATTTATTTTATTTATTTATTTATTATACATCACAAAGAAATACACATCAGTTTGAATGATACCGTCTTAAAATCTATGTAAGATTTGTCTAGACAGTAGTGTTCTCGAATACATAAATATAGCAAGTAAATACCTATAGTCATTACACAAAACAAAACGAGTAACATTGCGTCGCGCGCTCACTTCACAGCTTGAGTAATGCGTATAACAACTTATAATAACATTCCACTTGTCTTAGAACTTAAAGAATTATCTTCACGTATTGTTATCCTGCTCACAAAGTATTAGATTCCGCTCTGTTGCCGAGCAAGTACCATCCCCTCCCATGTTTACCGGCGTTCTAGTTCACTTCCAGGGTGCTGGTGAGTAAGTCCACGATGAAGCACGTGAGCCGTGTTTATGTCAACGAGTGAGATAGTGATGAGTGCAGGTTGTATAAATAAGGGACAAGATAAAAAACAAATAATAAATTAGGCATTATATATGGAATAAGTATGAAGTGGAATAAGTAATTAGAAATAATAATGTATATTACGGATTTTGTAAGACTATTAGGTTTTTTCAATTAAATTTCGATTATTAGATAGTATTAATTAATTGTTTTTATTTATAAATTAATTATTTTCATATGTTTATTCTTAGCAGATTTTCCGTGCTAGTATGATCAAGTGATAGAAGGTAACTTAATATTTTCGTTCTACATACGCGTGAGGTGTCATTAATTATATTAAGTGTCTTATTTAGCTGTTTGTAAATGTATGGCCCTAAATAGTTGTGACACTTCTGTCCTATCCTTCCAGATGTCTTTGTTGAATCCCATTTTGGTTTCCTTCTGGATCTGATAACGTTGGTGGTTACTAGAGCTGTTTTGTGAAAACGTAATGCAGTGGCCAAAATAAATAGCTGGCGTACCCTTAGTTCTTCGGTTTCTTTGTACAGTTCGTTAGTCGGGTAAAATTAACTCCTCAATTTATAGCATTACTGTGATTGTCTCCAAAAACCGCAAATTATATGCTACTAGGGACTCCACGCGACATCGTTCGCGTAGTAGGCTCGACCTACGGCCTCGCCATAATTATGTTAAATGTCTTGTCATGAAATATTGCTGGAATCATTCCTCTTCAACTAAATAGACGAATGCTTGCACACTACTGCTTCACGGTTGTATAACTGGCAAAGGTGTGGTACTTCCCTATGCAGACTTCTACAGATATTATACCTACTTACTTATCAGGTTTCTTGTGATTAGTACATAACTCATAATACTGTCCCATTAGTCACATAACTGTGGCCCGAGCACGAACATTTGCTAAAGTGTAACGTTATCGTACCGTTAACGTATACAGTACAAACTATGAGTTATCTGTGCCACAGTTGTAGTAGATAAACGATAGTTTGTACTGTATACGTCAATAATACGATAACGTTACACTTACGCAAATGTTCGTGCTCGGGCCACTGGATTATTTCTTGGAATCATCTCAATAAATATTTAATAGACATTAGATAAAATTATTATAAAAATCGGGCCACTTATTAATTTTCATCGGCTCATAATCATAATTAGCCCATTTTATTTCCACGGCTGGGACTTGAGCCTTCCTCTCAGAGAGGAGTTGGGCCATAATCCACCACGCGGGCCCAGTGCGAATTGGTGGATAGGTTAGTGGCCAACCCATGTCGAAGTTTTCAGGCCGCCCGAAGGCCCTCGAGATAGCCTCACGACTGTTGTCTTAAGACAAACAACCGGGATCGACGGGTTAACGTGCCCTCCGAAGCACGGAAGCGCTCAGTTGAATAATGCTCCTAGCGGTCACCCATCCAAGTCCTGACCGCAGCAAGTGTTGCTTAATTTGTTGATCGGTTAAGATCGCCAAGTCGAACTCCGCTACTTTTCATAGATTATTTGAACATCATCTTATCATGAAGTATCTTTTACTTTGAATTTATATCCTGACGGTGTAGGTAAATCGTTATTAAACTTTATTTTTCCGAGAGATAAGGTCAACATGCTTGTAAATATTGGAATTTGAAAACTTTTCTTTGTATACCATAATAAAGTAATTAATATTTTTACGAAACCTAATTAATTAATCTCTCAGTTCTGAATATATTTTCTTTTTCTTTTGTATTATAATGCTGACTTCAGAGATCAAGACATTATTATATACTACTACAGCCTGAGGGTTACTGGTAGGCATGAAGATAAAACAGATAGTATATATTTGTATGGTCCTAATCACAATTAATGTTATTATTTTTTACGATTTTATTTCAAAAAGGTTTTAGTTCAATTCTGACAACATTTCTTATTACTTAATACGTAATTAGTGGCTTTGTTTATAGTTATTAATCATAATTTTTGTTAGTCATTGTAACTGACGGTTGATATATATACGCTTGTATATGAATGAGAATCTTTTATGCTGTTATATTTTAATGTAGGTATAACAAAGCAGAGTGTTCCCGCCTTGCCGTGGGGGGGGGGGGGGTCACCACGGTGAAGCTAAGAGGAACTAATGGGCCTGCCAGTGATAGCCAATAGCTGGCGGGCCCGAGGTGGGACCGCTCCTATGGGCTTTGCCCTCCAAGTCCACACGGGAGCGGTCACTGTAGGTAGCGGTGGTGTATCGACGCCACTGCAACTGAGGCGGGCTGCGGTGTCGTATGGGCGGCACCGCGACTGAGAGTTAGGGGCCGCGGCGGGAGAGGAGTGCCGATGTTACGTTGAGCCGCTCTCCCTGCCTTCCACGGCCTTGACGGGGCTGCCACCGTTAGATGGCGGACGCGGTGGGGTCGCAGGGGAAGAGGACTGTCGGTATTGAGAGGCGCCGCTGTCCCTATCCTCTGCGGCCGAAGTAGCAGGCGGTGGGGCTACTCACCTGACCCATCGTAGGGGGACTTACGGTGCCCAGACTCGGGGGAGTCTGGGGTCCATTTGCGGGCTAAGTCCCCCGTGGCGGTTGCGGCACGCCAAGTGTTCTGGCGTGCTGAAAGAGAGAAGGGTCCGGCAACGGACAGCCGCGGCGGGTTCGCGGTCGTGTGCGAAATGTCCCGTGTTCCCGCCGAAAGCGGCAGTGACGGAACACCGCAGAGGTTTGGTGGGTATGCTGCCCTTCTGGCAGAGACTCCCACATAACCAACGTGCTATCCCCGGGGCCGGTGGTATCCATAAGGGATTACTCTGCGTCAAAAAAAAAAAAGGTATAACAAAGGCAACAAAATAATGGTCTTGAAGACATCCTTCTTTATTAAAAAAAGCTCATTTATTTCACTAAATCGTATGTTCGACCGAGCGATGGAGGCTTTAGCAGAATCGAACTTACTGTAAGGTAATGGTAATTATTCTTACTGTAATTGCATGTAATTTTTTTTTTATATGAGCCCAAGTGGAGGGTTAATTCTTGATGTTATTTCAAAAGGAAGGTTTAGATTTGCTTTATTAGGTCTACTAAGGTGGTAACTATTTAGTATTAGAGCTTTTTACATTGTTACATTGCGAGAAAAAAGTATGAGATGAATCACTACTTTAATCTTAATACAAAATCGTTCACATTAAACATAATATAGTGTAAATTAAATACGTCTAGAAAATTATACTCGCATTTCAAATAAAAAGTTTTTGGACTTGAATCGTCCAGATCAGAGATTGGCAGAGAGAGAAAGTGAAATTGGAAGGAAACACAGATATTTTTCCATTTAGGGACTTTCAGTTCGTTGAACCGTATAGATGCAGGCTGGGAAACGGGTTGCTTTGAGACTTATTTCTATTAGGGGCAGACTTCTGTTTAATTAAGCAGCTGCATGCAGTCACCATAAATATGGAATGAAATACCTATGTAAGTACAGCAGCGTGTGCTACAAGCTTGTTGCTATAGTCACTCCAATGATGCAAATAACAGAGAAAGTAGGTATTATTTCTAAAACATAGCTATAGATTACAATATATTTGTTTTTATAAAATGTCATACAGGACACCAGTAAATGTAGCAGAGGGTAATGGAACTATTGCCTTGTCACCATCTTAAATAAGTGCAGTTAAATGTGGCTTTTGGCAAAGCCGGTACACTACTTCAGTGGCCCCATCCCGGAAGTCCAACGCAAGTATGGACTAAAATATAGTAGTAATGTGCGAAAAACGTGAGAAGCACTGGAATAAAGCGAGACACTGCTAGATCCCTCGGTTGAAATTAAGGAAAATTCTGCCACTTTGAACTGAAAATCGTGGAAATTAGTTCTTTTGTAAATCTTGTTCAAGGAATAAGTATTATTGAAAAAGCCACACACATATACAAGGTTGTCACTAAACGGTACATGATTTGAATTAACTAAGACATGCGCAAGGTTCCTAAAGAGGACTTTTCTGTCGTTTTACAATTGATAAGCACATATAAATGAACGTCCAAAAATCAGGTAAAATGTATCTTAGAAATGTGATCGAAGATAGTTGCAGTGCGATCCAGATCAAGCGCATCTATCGTGACTTTGATCTGACTAGATTACTCAGCGTGCGTTCTGTCGGATTAATTCTTATCGAATATATTATGTGTTTTGTCGAAGCAACTACTTAAATAACTTAAGGGTCTTCGAAGTTAGTGATTTATCAAAGTAGGTATTAAATGTCAAAATTCAGTACACGGATGACATTAAATTATGTTGAGTAAGTTCTTGATTTTAAGTGTTATTTCTAAGGGTATTTTTATATATTTTGGCTGCTAGGGAACATTACTACGTATAAGGTATCCCTGAAAAATACCCTCACGTGGTTGTGAGGGTAAGTTTTTTTTGGGGTTATTTTTAAGTTTTTTTTACATCTAGCAAACAAGCATATCTAAGGCAAAACGGTATGCTAGTGATTTCGATTTAATACTTAAGCATTTAAATGCCTACTGAAAATCCAATAACTAAATCCAGCAAACAGAATTAAAAATGAAAGAAATATTTTTATTTGTTCATTTGAACGTTAGGTATGCAATCAAGTAGGAATGGATAGAGCCAAACGAATTCTCATGGCGTTGTCCGCGTAGCGTCACTGAAAGAATGTTAAAATTAAATCTTAGTGTAAAAGCTACAGTAGAGACTGTCGACTCACGCCCAGAACTAAATTCTGAAGGTCATTTGTTCAGGGACCTTAAACTCATCATAATTATGCGAGATTATATGTGACAGTTCTGGATACATATCAGATATAACAATTAAATGTTTTCTTACAGCATCCACAAAAAAAAACACTTCTTTGAATCTCATCAGACGAAGGCGTGTCGACGTCTAAACCTCTTGGTCACAAGACCACTTGGCTACTGAGACTCCTGAAACATGAAACAAATATCTTTTGGTAACATCAGCTGTATATAACAGTGTCATTATTTCAGAAAGTAGGTTCGCTTTTCCACTAATTGTATGGTTTCGTGAGCCAAGAGGATCAAGGTACAAATGATTTTCTGTAAGTGCCTTTAGATGATCTTTATGATTGGTGCGATTAAGATGTTAGATGCCAACTCAGGAATTATGACACCGGCTTGTTAAAATTTATGGTACTTTAGTAAAAACTATGGTAAGGTTTTTATGAGAGTCGATATTCGTCCGGAAAAATAACCACTGTGTGTGGTGTACCAGGATTTTATTTCACAACTTTTAACTCGATTATGTGGCATCAACCAAATCAGCGTTGCTACTTGCCACTTCATACTTAGGTACTTACTTCCCATAATGGCATATACCATATAAACTAACATTGAAAAAGTGAGTAAGTGGCAGTGTTCTCACTTTAATTTTCAGTATGCCTGACGACCTACTACCAACATTAACACAGAAAAAAGTATTATTTTGCTATTATGTCCATCGATATTTTCAGTCACAATTGCGATAACTTGATTAAAACTTTTGTACGTTGACATTGCTCATATCATTATTTTGATCCACGAAGCAGATATGGATACTCGACTTTACTTAATATAATAAAAAGGGAGATAGACAAACTTCCATGTCGATCAACAAATGAATACTATCGATAAGTGTGACATCACGTTTATATGCAGTATCATAATATCGCAAGGTAACGCGCTGGAAGAATCACAAGTTTTCTTGTATCGTAGTCTTGTAAAGCAGAAAATATTGCGTGTGTCTGATAGACACATCGTCGCCGCAGGTAAGTCAGTACTATTCAATAATAATAAATTCCAATTTCACAACAATATTGAAATGACAGACGGGAAAGGAATAATAACGACACAACTTCCACCGAACTCTAATTCGACTTCGATTCGAAAACTTTAAGGGCACCTCCCGGTATTTCGGTGTTCCAATAGTCATTGAATACCAGAAACTTTTTCATTTACGCTTCTTAGACGCTGTCTGAATAATATATGAACAGTGGCGACTGAATCCTTTTAGATACGGGGGATTTTTTATGCTTTTTAAAGAATTAATGCCGTCGGAGTTGCTTTAAAGAATTAGTTAGTATGCAGTAGAGTGGTTGAATTTTTGAAGTTTTATGACCTATATTTTTAGTATATTTTATGAAAAAGTAGGTTACTGTATTTTTTAAACTTACTTAATTTAGTCTATGAGGTGGTTCCCGCGACTTTGATTAGCCTAGCGGGGTATTATGGTTGTATAGAGTGTATATTGTATACAGGGTGTCCCAGAACTCAACGTCAAGCGGGCAAGGGGGGGGGGGGGGGGGTCATACCAGTAAAAATTCTATATCAGTTGGTTAAGTTATAATTGGCAAATTTATGAAAAAGAGGAAAATCGACACCTTTATTCATATCTTTAGTTATTCTGACCTCAAAGTTAACTATTTTACAGTGTTTTTTTTACTAACGTGGTCTTTTATAAACATGCTATCAATTGCAATCACAATTTAAACAAAAAGAGTTGCTATGTTTGTTAAAATTATCGCATTTTCTTTGAGTTGTGGTTGAAAAAATAATATCAACTAACTTTGATGGTTCAGTAAAAAAAAATATATGGTACTACCCTAGGCAAGTTACTTCAAAAGATGGCCCATTTAGTCAAGATTTCAAAATGATACAATACTTTTAACTTTTCTACCTATAACATTTATTGCCATTTAGTATCGCAAAACATACTCATTTAAAAAATTAAATTAGGTCATCACAATACTTGTTTTCCTTAAAAAATTCGGAGAAATAGAACAATGAATAGTATATGGTGGTCACCGACAAATACACCGCGTTAAAGGGCTATGATAGAGCGAGATAGATATTTTCTATAAATAGGCCACTCTTGTCTACTAGGTGCAAATTTGGATAAAATGCAAAACTCAATCTTACTTTTCATTTTTAATACGAGAAGAAACTAATATGTTGAAACTTTTAGTAACAAAACTCTGACTAAATAGTTTGTTAAACTGATTAAGTTATATAGTTGAAGAACATACCAGATGAAAGTTTTAAAGCATTGGTATTTACACCCAATTTATAATAGTTTCAAACTAATTAAATGTTTACGAGTAAGTAACCGCGAACATTATAATGAGACAAAAAACATCAACGTTCTGTACAGTAATGACTGTCTACTTTCTCAATGATTGCTTTGTTTCTTGATACAAATAAAACAAATACGGATCTAGGTTTTTTTAAGGGATAGGTTGGCAAACGAGCAAGCTGCTCACCTGATGGTAAGTGATACCGTCGCCCAAGAACATGCGCAATACCAGAGGTCACGAGGATGCTTTGCCGACCTTTGAGGAAGGACGATAGGAAGGAAGATATAGAAATAGTGAGGGTGGAGGGGCGGGTGAAAGGATAGGGAGGACGGGGGGATAGGAAAATCGGGCCTTCGGAAATCCCCACAGACCAACTGAAATGTAATAGCAAGCTATGTTACTTCACGTCGGTGTTATGTGGGAGTGTGGTACTACCCGGTCGTGCTGGCCCGGCTGTGGGGTTACAGAAAAATATTGTATAATAAATATTGAAGATTAGAATAATTAATGGAAATAGATTCGAAACGATATAAAATAGGTACCAACGTGATGATACAAAGGAAGACCTATCTTACACAGGGCATAAGTAAAATTATTATATATAATGAAAAATATATTGAAGCTTGTGTGTAATGGTACAAATACAAATACACAAATACAAATTATACACACACAATGTGGTGTTGTGTATGTGTATGACACACATAGACAACACCACATTGTGTGTGTAAAACTGTGTTAGTTTGTTTGTTACCACTGAGAGCTTAAAAACTTATGGTACTCCTACTAGTGGAGAATAGACAACTGCAACATTATTACTGTTACGTCCTTTAGATTTAAGTGTTTAAAAAAATATGTATTAATGATTTCTCATGACGATGTTTAGAGGGCGCTATTAAAATAGGGTTAAACTATAGTCGCCCGGTACCCGCGGGGAGGAGGGAGGGGGGGGCGGAGGGGGGGGGAGGGGGAGGGGGTGAAGCCCCCCCTGCATCCCCCCCCCCGCCGGAGGCCTTTAGTTTTTGAGTAATAATTTTTTTAGTACTTAACCTCACTTTCGGCTATATCAGTATTTTTTACCTATTTTTTGTTTCACACCTAATCTATTAAGGCGGTTCGCTTCTGGCACTTCGCCGGCCGCTGCCGCGGCACGCTCGCTTCGCTCGCTCGGCTCGTGCGTTGTTTGTCATGTTCTAACCTAACCTAACCTATTTTTTGTTTCACACCTAACTTATTAAGGCGGTTCGCTTCTGGCACTTCGCCGGCCGCTGCCGCGGCACGCTCGCTTCGCTCGCTCGGCTCGTGCGTTGTTTGTCATGTTCTAACCTAACCTAACCTATTTTTTGTTTCACACCTAATCTATCAAGGCGGTTCACTTAACATTGTATTATATAACAACAATAACATATCCAGTCCGTCTCAGAGTTATGTTGATAGATGAGAAAAACTTAATGTTAAAGGGCTAGGAGAGACACAATTAAACAAACATTTTAATACATTACTTGTTTATTTCATAAACATGTTTAATTGCTTTCATTAAATGTACAAAAGAGTCTCTTTTATATTTATACACGTCTCTTCGCCACAAATATTCAACAATTATATCACTAAAGTTTTCTGGGTTGTTATAATTTTGTTTTTTGAAAAACCTCTTCACTGCTCGCCACTGGGATTCTATTCTTTGGGTGTGGATTCCATCTTTACCCACAAATGGGTTCTCTGGGTCTGAATGATTCACTTTTTTGTGTATGTATCCATATTCAGACAGACAATCGTATGCCCGCCAACAATCGGTGTGGATTGTTGTTCCAGGTAAAACATGCTTTTGAATTAAAGGTATGAGAGTATCAGCATCTCTTTTATTGTCCGGGCATACTTCCAATCTTAAGTCTTCAGACCCATCTTCTATTAATCCCAGCACCCAGTGGCCTTCAATGTGACGTCCTTTGTTATATTTCCTTTTTCCAAATTTACTTTCGTCTATTTGCACTATTTTCCCACAGCCTCCAATTTTACCGCTGTAAAGATTTTGTTTTTCCAAATAAAATATCACAACTACTTCTCTGCAGTAATTAAACCAATCGGCTATAGTATTTGGGCTTAAACATTGCTTCCTTTCTTTTTTATAAGGGTCTTCGTGAATTGTTTGGTCGTAGGTCCATCCTTGTGAGTATGCATATATAAGATAGTAAACATGCATTATGTCGATAGGAATATTTTCGAAAAATGTGCCAATTCTGCGAGAGATCTTGGCACCGCTGCCCGATTTAGATTTACATGATCTTTTTGAGCACACAAATGTACCAAAACTTGTGCATCCGCATGAGTATGACACTTTCATGGATGTCCTGTGGGTTCGACACCGTTTCTCAGTTGGTATGAGACCTTGGTCTTCACTATATTTGATGCATTGGTCTTTAGTGCCCAATTTTCGCACAACGTCAGTTAAATTCCAATGATCAATCACTTCAGTGACGCAAAGTTTTCGTTTGGTTATAAGCTCGTTGTCGTCGTCGTCATTACTCGAAGAAGGTCCGGCGACAGGTTCAACGGGCAGATCAGGAGCCGAAGAAGGTCCGGCTACAGGCTCGACGGGCAGATCAGGAGCCGAAGAAGGTCCGGCAACAGGTTCGACGGGCAGATCAGGAGCCGAAACCGCGTCCGCTTCGGGTATTGTACTGTAATACTCCAATACAGCCAAGTGCAGTCCAGTTTTCAAGCCAAGTTCAAGTCGTAGAGCAATCCAAACAAATCCCGTAAGCAAGCCAAGTTTCAAGTCGTCGCGCAATCGAAGGAAGTCCAGGGAAAAAGCCAAAGTCGTAATAAAAATCGAAAAACAAGAGAGCACACATTCACGAAACTACGAGAGAAACGGAATGAACAAGAAAATTAAACTACGTTTCCGGCAAAAAAAAATTGCTGGAAGGGCTTCAGGTGGACCCCAATGATACCCCTAAACTCGCACCTTCATCAAAATCAGGTACCGGACGGCTATAGCCAACCCTAAAATAGTTGCAGTGACTCACGCTATCACGAAGAAAAAGCCCCACTTAATCACTATTTTCAACATTGTTACCTTTTCCTTGCTATCCTAGGATATCACCAAGATTCTGAAAGTATTGGAGTTCTAACATATCCTTCATGCTGCATACCACAAAAACATTATACATACAATAAAACATTATATTTTTAAGAGAATAAATGAGTTGTAAAGTAAGATTCTCCATTGGTAGTTGAAGCTCCAGTCCATTCCGTCAATGAATAACACATGAGGCTTACGTTTTTATTGGAAGAATTGAAATGGTAGATCTCAAAAAGAGAGAGGGCATCACTGGTTAGTAATTTTAAACTTTCAGGCGTTACTATATTGCCGTTTAGAAGATAATGGAAGCAAAGCGCAGTGTTGGTGCATCTTGCATTTTGAATATTAGGCGTCTACATATTTGCACATCTATTCTTTTGACACTGCTATTATGTAGTCAAAATAAAACCACTTTAAGCAAAATGGGAAGTGACACCTGATAATATTATATATTATATATAATAAGTGAATGAAATGATTATATGAACCATCGAGACTAGCAAGACTACTATTCGTATAATAAAACCATATAAGAGATATAACCATATAAATGACTAAATTTGTAACCCGTTTATGAACGAGTAATGAGACACTTTCAGAGTGGGTATGGTATAAGCATTATAAACATCATTCATATTCTGTATATCAGTCGTAATGGGCTGACTAACAAAGCAAGCAAAGTAAAAACTCTTGCTGTTTGTGTACAACTCCCCCTTCAACTAAAGATACGAATTATTACCATTATACACAGTGTAAGAACAACCTTTTCTGCCCGTTCTTCTTCCTTTGTATTATGAATGTTGGCAAAACCCCGAGTTTGCATCACAAGTGTGAACTCCTGACGCGGACTGAAGCCATATGAAACCACGGAATACGAACTTACTCCTTAGAAAGGTCAAGTGGACGTGGAGAACTTTGCCTAAAGACGCTACTTACTAGATGATAGAACTATTATTGCACTGAAGTGCCTATCTAGATGACTATAAAAATAGGTAGGTATATCATCATTGATCAATACTTCAGCTAGAGAGCTCTAAGACCGGTAAATAAGTAATGCGAATATTTTCACAAACTATACATCAGCTATAGAATAATATAAATAATTAGAAATAAGTAGATAATATACAACTAACTATAAACTAATAAAAAGTAACTAGAATTAATGGTTTCCTGTTTAAGGATTTGTTACTCCTTATTCACGCTTAAACTGCTGAAACAATTTAGATGAAACTTTAGTACAGTCTTGTCTGTATAGCCCGGAACTTAAATGAATAGCAGTCGAACTCTTTGTGTGTGAAGTCTTCCGGGGAAGTACTGCCACCATACCTATTTTTAACGCAAACCGAACAAGATTGCATAGACACTAACCGCGCAGGCTGAGCCGCAGGCGCAGCTAGTGACACAATTTTTGTGATCTCGGCTACGATGGCAGTTGTTTTCGATAAAAATCATCATGATCATCTCAGCCGTAGGACGTCCACTGCTGAACATATGCCTCCCCCATGATTTTCCAAAAGGACCGGTTGGAAGCGGCCTGCATCCAACGTCGTCCTGCGACCTTTCTCAGGTCGTCTGTCCACCGTGTCGGTGGACGACCTACGCTGCGCTTGCCGGTACGTGGTCTCCACTCCAGAACCTTTCGGCCCCATCGGCCATCTGTTCTGCGTGCTATGTGCCCTGCCCACTGCCACTTCAACTGGCTAATCTTCTGAGCTATGTCGGTGACTTTCGTTCTTCTACGGATCTCCTCATTTCTGATTCGATCACGTAGAGAAACCCCGAGCATAGCCCTCTCCATAGCTCGTTGTGCGACTTTGAGCTTATCTATGAGGCCCATAGTAAGAGACCACGTTTCAGTGCCATAAGTCATCACTGGTAACACACATTGGTCGAAGACTCTTGTCTTGAGGCACTGAGGTATTTTTGACGAGAAGACTTCGCGAAGTTTCCGGAACGCTGCCCAGCCGAGTTGGATACGACGATTGACCTCTTTCTCGAAGTTGGACCTGCCTAGTTTGACTGTCTGTCCCAGGTAGATATACTCGTCAACAACTTCGAGAACTGAGTTCCCAACTGATATTGGGGTAGGTACAACATGGGCATTAGACATAATTTTCGTCTTGTCCATGTTCATCTTAAGACCTACCCGTTGGGAAACTCGATGGAGGCCTTCGAGCATTGTACTGAGGTCTTCCATGGATTCTGCCATGACTACAATATCGTCGGAAAATCGAAGGTGAGTGATGTATTCGCCGTTAATATTGATGCCAAGTCCTTGCCATTCCAGAAGCTTGAAGGCGTCTTCCAATGTAGCGGTGAACAGTTTCGGAGATATAACGTCTCCCTGTCTCACGCCTCTTTGCAATGGAATTGCCTTCGAACTCTGCTCCTGTACTCGGACTGACATGTAGGCGTTTTTGTACAAACACTTCAGCACTTCAATATACCGATAGTCAATACGGCACCGCTGGAGAGACTCAAGCCACGTCTCGATCGAATCAAAGGCTTTCTCATAGTCCACAAACGCTAGACAAAGAGGCAAGTTATACTCTTCGGTCTTCTGTATAACTTGCCGTAGCGTGTGGATGTGGTCTATGGTACTATAGCCTTTTCGGAAACCGGCTTGTTCCGGAGGCTGGAATTCATCAAACCTGCGACTGAGACGGTTCGTTATGACCTTCGAAAACAGCTTATAAACATGGCTCAAAAGCGAGATGGGTCTGTAATTTTTAAGTAAAGTGTTGTCACCTTTCTTGAAGAACAGCACCACCATGCTTTTGTTCCATGCTTCTGGCGTTGAACCTTCGAGTAAGACGGTATTAAAGAGCTTCTGAAGGACTTTAAGTACCGGTGTTCCACCCGCTTTCAGAAGCTCAGATGTGATACCGTCGTCACCAGGCGCCTTGTTGTTCTTAAGCTGTTTCAAGGCCATTCTAATCTCGTACAGGCTGATGTCCGGGATATCTTCGGTATAATGTCGGGTCAGCTTGGCTCTTGGGTCTTTGGCCGAGCTGCTAACAGGTTTAGCGACCGAGGTGTATAACTGTCCGTAGAAACTCTCGACCTCTCCTAACACTTCCGCTTTGGTCGACGCTACACTGCCGTCTCCTCTCTTCATCTTCGTCAACTGGCTTTGCCCAATAGACATGTCTCTTGCAAACACTTTGGAGCCTTTTTTCCGCTCTATCGTCTCTTTAATACGGTTTGTATTAAAGATCCGAATGTCGTGTCGCAAGGACTTCCATATTCGTCTATTGAGCAGCCTATATGCTTCAGCATCATCCGAAGACTGCAGTTTCAATGAGCGTCGTTCAGCCATGAGGTTGAGGGTATCGTTGGAGAGTTTCTGTGGCCTATCTGTACGGTGGGGTTTAAAGTACTTGGAACCCACTGTATGGACAGTTTCTACTAACCTGTTATTGATCTCGTCCACTGAAGCGATGTTCTCAAGGCAATCGAAGCGATTGGATAGCTCAAGTTGAAAGCTCTCGGGGTCTTGAATATGGGCACGAGTAGGTCGGAGCGTAGACTTCATCAGACGAGACCTCTCCAGTTTGACATTAATATTCACCGAGCCTCTTACCTATTCCATAAAAATGCTATTCCATATTTCAAATATTCCTTGGCACTTCTGAAGCGGACTTTGTTGAAACGTAATACGAGGTGTATATATATATATATATGAACTATATGAATATCTCAGAATAGTAAAAGTTTTGTTTTTGGTAGATGTTCAAATTTTGTTATGGGGACAAAAAAAATCCTTTACATACACTCAGTGACATTGATTTAACCTATGAACTGATGCTACGCAAAGCAGTTCTATAGATACCTACTTTGGCAAGTTCACATATTAAATACAATATTGAAAGAATTACTTCCAATATCATGTTTACTAAATCGGAGCTTGCTATTACGACCTTAGCTTCACCTGTATAAATGAATATCATAGAAAATTACAATATTTTAAAATTTCCATGCTTAATTTGTTATGGACTATTTTCTATGTTACGTAGTTTTGTTCTAATAAAAGGAAATAGATTAAGATTTCGTAAACAACTTAAATACATACAGGCAAACAGTGTGTTCATTTGAGTTTTGCGTAAAAAAATGTTAATTATATAATGTTCTTTAATCTGTCCGAATCAGCAAGCTTCATTCGAGGCAAGTTTCATTCATAAATCTATTGTTATTTTTTGTCCTGATGCGGACAGATATATATAATCAAAGAAAATGTTATGTTTTCCTAATCAGCCAGTACGTGTTTAACAGGCCATTCTTAACTACAAAACTAAAGAACGTATAAAACTACAAACCCTTTAATTTTTAGTGAGATTTTTTTAATTACTGTCATTCTTATCACAATTACTTGGCTTTTACTTTACCACTACCATTTAGTGCTATGATTTATAGTCTAACCTATAATAATATTAAAATAGTACATGAAACAGTCACCCGCCGTGTTGCAATTTTTTGTTCTGACTAATATACGGGCGGTATTGTCATTCCGACTTTCCATATAATATTCAGACTTTCTATATATATATATATAGAATATTATATTTCATTTCATTCCATATAATATTATATATATATATATATATATATACAAAAGAGAAATAGGGGTTCATTTATATAATAAATATAAATGAGCCCCCTTTCTCCTGGTCACGCTATAACTTGAGAACGAATAAAAACAATGCTCCAATCAAATGTCTATTTTGTTAATTATTGTCAGGAGAAGGTTTTTATGAAAGAAAACCCAAGTAAAGATGGGAGGATATGGCGAGGCCGATGGCTGAACCTTCTGGGCGAACGAAGTCGCGGGCTGTCGCTAGTAATATTATACACATTTGAAGCATTAATAAAAATGAGAAAAACAATTTCTTAACTAAACATCTCATTTGGCTTGAGTTATATTGTAGATTAAAATAGTTTAAGCATAGCTACGCCTCAACTTATCATTATACGTTTATGTCGAGTAATATTTTAGCCGTAGTTGCTATGTCTACATAGAAATTATGCTCTCAACTCAACACTTAAATTTCCTTCCCAAAACCAAACCATCACACAATTAAACTGAAATACGAGCATTACAAAATTGTACGCGCCTCTTGAGAGGCGTTTGTTTCCAATTTATGACGGTTAAAACGGGATAAACAGATTTTTGCTGCTCATTTCGTTATCTCAAGTTGATTTTGAGCTATGCGCGTTTTGCATAAAATGAGAGACATTAATAATATTTATTCATAATAAATTTAAATTCCAAAAAGTACTAGGTACATGAACCATACCTATAAAAAATATATCATTATGAGATATATAGCTTGCTATTTGTGGAAATTTTTAAATGGCCATCAGCACCTACATACATTAATAACTCTGTAACTAGCTGTAAGTTTCCCTAAGATATTAAAATAAAATAAAAATAATAGTAGTTTATACAACTGTCATATAATAGAGGGTAATAAAACATGAGTGTAGTGTGTAGTGTATGTGTAAATTACACGAGTGTTTTAATACCTAATTATCTTTATTTATTCTCATGACATTTTTGCTACTAAAGTTTTATCCAACAAAATATTACTCAAATTCGTATGGTCGAAATAGCGCCAAAATTGAAAAAGTCTTCGTCTTCTTCTTCTTGTTTGTATGGCTTGTGCGGCGTAACAACAATTTTGCCAATGTCAGCGGAAAAAGTCTGTTATCGGTCTATTGGCTCGGAACCAGCGCGTTGTGCGCGCAGCGCGCTCACCACAGATAATGTGTACTTAAATTGAATTGAAACCTCCTTGGTCGGGACACATTGTACTTTAATAATTAAAAAAATATTTTAAAGCATTGTTTTGTTAGGAGAATAATGCTTTAAACTATTTTTTTATTTTCTTAAAGAAGTATGTAAATAAAATATGCCAATAAAAGTCTGTATTTTATTTCATAATTAGAATATAACTGAATGAGATTATATAAATATAGTTAAAATACGTACCTATATAATTAGTAATAATAATACCTACTTGTAACAAATTTAACTTATGTTTTCGTTATTTATTATATAAGCTGCGTTGGAGTCATTATTGATGTTTTAACTTTATTTAAAATAAAGTTAAATCTTAGCGTTAGTGATATACTATCGATGCTATATTTATATACATCTATAGTTATATCTGTAAAGTGACATATATGTTTATATATATATATATATATATAAATATATATATATATAAATATATATATATGACTTGAATGAAAGAAAACTTTTAAAGAAAAGCTTAATTCATGATTGTTATAACCAAATCCCTAGTGTTTCCATAGTATATATTTTATACACTACGTTTTTATAGGGAACATTTGATATTCATTAATTCTAACTGTTTAATTTAATGTGAGAGTTTCAAAGAGATAACAAAATTGTTTTCCGGAATATCGTCCACGCAGAACATACATGCAGTACATAACGAGCGTCTCTGGCTTCAGGGAGTTCGAGCTAAAGAAATGAAATAGTTTCAGTGCAGTTTCTGAAAGAAAAGATTTCCGGAATGTAATTTGAACTTCTGTTTTGAGTTATATTTCTATCGGGTCTTTGTGATTCCTGTCGACGTAAGGTAAAAACGTATTAACAATAAACCGGCCAACTGCGACAACTCTCTCACGAAGGGTACCGTACCATTATCTATAAAAACGGCACAAAATCACTATTGTTGGATTGGAGTTTTTAAATAAAGCCCTTAACTAATTATTTTATTCTGTTTTTTAGTATTTGTTGTTATTTCTGCAACAGAAATACAACATGTGTAAAAATTTCAACTGTCTAATTATAACTGTTCATGAGATACAGCCTGGTAACAAACGGACAGACAGATAGACGGACGGACGGACAGAGGAGTCTTAGTAATAGGGTCCTGTTTTACCTTTTGGGTATGGAACCCTAAAAATGAGCTTTCACATTAACTGGATTAGTGTTCAGTAAAATACGTTTGTTTCTTTTTATCATTTCACTAAAATATCAACCATTGGAACTACGCGATTGATCCACGGGCAACAAACGAAATACAGAACCAGTTTTATATATATTATATATTATTTATATTATATATTATTATATATTTGGTTTATAAATATGGTTTGTTTTATGGAAATTCCGTCACATACTTTTTATCACAAATAATAAGGTCCAAGGTCCAACTCAAATAGCAGCTTCTCTTAGACGTACTTTCTGAAATGTACTTAGTAATTCGGGATTCCTCACGTAACACGTGTATATATCGATCCCATAAGTAGCAAGGGTTATCAAAAAAAATTACCTTCAAATTTAATTTTTACCTCAACAAGTTATTTCACACTTTTTGGTATAAAAGTTGGTTCCAGTTTTTGGAAAAAATATTTATTACTTTATTTCTTTACTAGTGGCTCGAGATATATACGAGAATAACATACGTGAAACGTATGTTTACATATTAGCGAAGCTGCAGTATATCTTAAATGAGATTTTGATAATAAATTTTGCTTATTTTTTGTAAAGTTTCGAATACTGTGCTCTGTTTTGTTCCGAACACTATTAAACATCAATGGTTTCTCGCTAGTGGTTGGAAGGGCATATAACATACATGAGAGTTCGTGTGCTTACATCTCAGTGATGTTATATATAGGCTTTGGTTAGTCTTTTTTTTCGTGCAAGTTCACAGTTTCAGAGTTTAAGGAAAAGTAGCAATCTGATGAGATGGGTCTAATGCTATACCTGTGGTTCAACGTTATCACTATTAGTGTAGTAGAGTAGTCGTATTAAATAAAAAGTTTTATGTGTGGGCATCTTTGAGTCGCCTTGTTGGAATGGATACCTGTCTTATAATATGCGTGTAGAATCGATTTTTGTTAAAATGAAAAATTGAACTCACTGAAGATATCATTTATGAAGTAATTAAACATACACTGCTTTTCAAATACAGAATTAAATTAAAAACCAACAATTTATGTCATAGATTTTGAGTGGTAAAACCTTAATGCTAGTTTATAACTGCGGCTGTCGAATTTCATTCTCAGCCTTTCCCGTAGTTTCTTTACCTGACCGGGATTTTACTTCACAAAGAGTGGAAATCTTTTGCAAAAACTCAGCCAAGATTTTGAAGCCGATAGACAATAGGTACAGGGACCTTCTTATTTGCAGGAGAGCACTTCACTTCAGATGAATAGATTTTGCGTGATCAAAGAAAGAAGGTTGAGCTCCAATATGAAAAATAATTGCACGTTTGAATATTGAACTTACAGTGGAAGATAAAGATCTAACAAGAAAACAAATTAAAAGTTTGATAATCTGACTTCGGAAATAATTAGCCCGCACATTGAAGCGCATAAAATACGCCTTCCTTTTGGGCTTTGGCACGGTCGGGTAAAAAGCAATGAGTTAACAACAAGTGAGTATTATTATATGCCTCTGAATAGCCTCTCGTTTGGATCGTAACTTATAACTACGAGTAATAATATCTCACCTCTGTGATAAATTTATATTAGCTTGTGACTTTAACCTTACATATAATACATGGGCCCAAAGTCACGATTTACATTTTTACTTACTTATTCTGGTAGAATCGAATCAATTCTTATCGAAGTCATGATCACACACGATTTTCGTCAGTTCAATGGTGACTTCACTCCGCTAGACTAAATAACTGTGTTCTAGTGGTAAACTATGTTTGGTTTAACTTATCAGGGCATCGCAACGTAATATTTGCGAATCCGTAAAGTTGTAACAAACAAATTTGATTAGCGGAATCTCATATAACTTTGACAAATAGCACGACCGCGTGAACCTTCACGTATGTGATGTCTCCCTTGCCGCTAGCGGTAGGGCTGTTCCGCTGAGTTGGAAAACTGCGTGTTCCAACTCGACGGAACAACACGGTCCCATGTCTCTGAGGCCGTAAAGTTGCAACAAGCAAAATTGATTAGCGGAATCCGCTCTTCCCGCGTCAACCTTCATAAATTATCAGCTGTGTGTCTCAGGAGGCAAGCATTGAGTTTGAGCTTTATTGATAAAGACGTTAATATATTATTCATGCTTTGGGTTCTAAAAACTTTAGTACGTATATTTAGTATGTATATTACCTTTTCCTGCTTATTAATAATAAGTAGCATACTCCTGAATTATTATGTAACAAAAGTGTTACTACTCCTTCTAAATCTGGCACTTGAATATGTTATAAGAACGGATAATTGTGTTATTGAAAAAGTTGATACAGTATCAGAAGTTATCGCTCTCAGCGATGTGATCGCCCATTATCTACGTCTTATGTTATTGCTTTTTTATAATTATATGTTTTTGTTTTTAGTATATATCTATAAAGATATATGTAACTTTACAGAATTAATGAATATCAAATGTTCCCTATAAAAACGTAGTGTATACACTGAGAAAAATGTATTTTTTTTCATTATAATATCGTGACGTAGATCTAAAATTGCTGAATTGTCTTTTATTATGGTGATAATAGGTCAAAATGAAACTATAATAGAAAAGTGTAAGGATGTAATTTAATTGAATGGGTAAATAAGACAACATAATGATGATTGTCACCATAAAATTTGGTCACACATAATAATACTACTTTCTTCATAGATTAATAGTATGTAATAGTAAATAATCCGCTCTCTTATGAAGTTGAATGACAGTAACACTATTTAGTAGGATATAAATAATGTGCCAATCATCATACATTTCCAGGTATGTGCATCGAATGTTTATATTATCTTTCATGTTAATTTATGTGAAACCCATCAAATACCATTACAGAAACCTCTCATTATAGAGTAAGCATAAAATTAATAATTATGTCATATTATTTTATGTGAATCACCTTAAATACGATTACAGAGACTGATATAAGAGTATGCATCAAAACTATAGGATGGGCCTACAATAATAGTGTGACAGCACGACAACTCGGCGAATCGAGCTGTCACAGATAGGTTTCGACTGCAGTCGGTGCAGACGCCTGGTGTCGGAATGTTGTTTCGTAATTTTCTCTCACGTATGACTCAAAACAAACAAGAGTAATAACTGAATTTAAGCCAATTTTCGTAACTTTTCATCATGCCCAGTGACGTATTTAATGCAACTAGCTTTCAACTATTTTGTGTATAGATTATTATTTATGATAAAAGGTAACTACATAAATAAATTTCATAAAATGCAGTTTTAATGGTGGCGTGATTTCTATAGTGGCATGATAGCAATTTAACTCGATACAGTGTGCAACAAGTTCAAGTTCAACCCTAACACAGATGTGCTTTCACACTACCGATTCAAATATGAAAATATATATATATATATATATATATATCTGGAACTCATCGATCAATCAAGTCATCGATTAATAATAGGAATACTAATACGCAGGTGTAATATAATTGGTAGGACATAATTGAAGGTATGAGGAAATCATTGGTATATAGTAGGAAAAATAATATGACAACCCAAAACACGAAGAAACTATTAATGGTATACTATAACTGCATATATGAGGAAGTAATCGATTATATCTAGGAAATATAAAAGGATATAACTTGAGGTATAAGAAAAGGAAACAAAAATAGTAGGAAAGGCATTTAATTATTCTATGCTCATTCTACTAATACAATACAGTAAGTCTCGGTTTGTACGAAATATGGATTTTAAGAGCTATACGCCATTCTTGGTCTAGTGTCTACTTTATACAGCTGCCTTTCAATGAGATATTTTTTTTTAATAAGATATTTATTTTCCATCAATGTACAACTGAATTTTGCTGTTAATCCGTAGAGTAGCGAGAAATCGATCAAAAGGTTCTTTTATTTATTTTAAACAGGTTTTTATTCTACATTCAAGGTTAGCTCAACATGTTACTATAAATTAAAAACTCAACGCCTCTGGATTTCTTCCTCCAAGCGATACAGTTGTTTTATCCCTGCTTATCAATACACCTTTAAAAGTTTAGGCTTAAAAGGAACCATTTACCATGTAAAAAACATGGTAAATGGTTTTACTATAATAATATAATAATTTAAGGTAATTTACTATAAAACCAGAACTTGATTATTATCATTAGTAGATGATTATTTATTAGGTTTGTATTATAACAACTTAGCCCAGTTTGTGCAGACGTCCCCCCCGAGTGTTCCCGCCTTGCCGTTGCGGAGGGGCTCAGTAGCCGCGGCTTGGGTCACTAGTCTACTAGGCCTATGGGCTTTGCCCTTCAAGTCCACACGGGAGCGGTCACTGTAGGTAGCGGTGGTGTATGGGCGCCACTGCAACTGAGGCGGGCTGCGGTGTCGTATGGGCGGCACCGCGGCTGAGAGTTAGGGGCCGCGGCGGGAGAGGAGTGCCGGTGTTACGGTGAGCCGCTCTCCCTGCCTTCCGCGGTCTTGACGGGGCCGCCACCGTTAGATGGTGGACGCGGTGGGGTCGCAGGGGAAGAGGACTGTCGGTATTGAGAGGCCCCGCTGTCCCTATCCTCTGCAGCCGAAGTAGCAGGCGGTGGGGCTACTCACCTGACCCATCGTAGGGGGAGTCTGGGGTCCATTTGCGGGCTAGGTCACCCGTGGCGGTTGCGGCACGCCAAGTGTTCTGGCGTGCTGCAAGAGAGAAGGGTCCGGCAACGGACAGCCGCGGCGGGTTCGCGGTCATTTGCGCAATCTGTCCCGCGTTCCCGCGTTCAGAGGTTTGGTGGGTATGCTGCCCTTCTGGCAGAGACTCCCACATGACCACCGTGCTCCCCCCCGGGGCCGGTGGTATCCATAAACGATTACTCTGCGTCAAAAAAAAAAGTTTGTGCAGACGTCAGACGCTTGACCTGTTTTCACCGCTCTTTGCTCTACTTATGCTGAGTTTATCACTTCACAATGCTATTATGAGTGTGAGAAAATGTTAGTATGAGAGTTGTTCTTAGTTTATTTTCAAGTTCATTTATTTTGAACGGACATATCACTTTATGTTAGACAGATAAAAACCTGATGGTGTGCGACATGCTTGCCCTTATCGGTTGCGGTGTGATACATTTCTGTGCTACGGCACTATACACTGCGCTCATTCTTTGATATATTGTCTTATCTCATTCATTTAGTAATTTCACTTGCTAGGTACTAGTCAAGTGCCATAAAAAAGTTAAACAGCGCATAACATAACATAGCACAGCGGTAGTACCAAACAACATGGACCTTATTTTATAAGCTCGTAAAGTCCTAAGACTTGAAAATGATTTGGCAGCACAAAAAATGCAATGGAAACAAAAAACGAGCAAAGCCACCCCTTGTTGGAACCTCGACTTTCGCACGATGTTTATTCAGATAATCTAAAAGAGAGAGTGAGCCGCAACTTGAGAGAAATAATGAGAATTTATAGCCTTTTCTTGGAAAAAATATAAACCTTACCCTGTTTTTGTGGGACGACGATTTCGAGCATTGACGGAACCTTATCGCGCCCTGAGGGATTCACGGGTCTTATCTCTAGCAAGTACCGAACCACTTCGGGAAACAATACTTTTCACTGAGAGCTACGAAGTCAGAAATCGTTTGGGTTGATTTCACATAAAGGACAAAACAAAGACGGAGTTATCCTTTACAATAAGAAGGAATGTATTCAATATCTTTATGATAAAAAGTTTTAAAATACAAATATAGAAAATATTATAATATTAGAACTATGGTTTAAACGTAAAATATGACAATTATCAAATCGATCCTTTGTACTTATAATTAACATAATATATATAACCAAAATGTTGCTTTAAACTGAACATAAAACATGTTCAGTCAAAAGCAATTTTATGGTTTCTTCGTTGGCTTCGTCTGGCTCTTTCGTTTTGAATGTCGTTTTACTAAAGTTGTTGTATTTGTAAGTAGTATTATTCGTCTTTGTAAAATTGTTAGATGATAAGTTAAACACGTTCTTCCAATTGGCCAAGAAAGTATAGCACTTCTGAAATTGCTTAGATCGATAGCTACTTTTAACCTGCCAGTCTCTTATGCAAACAGACTATCTTTATTATTACTTACCACCGCAGGGCCTGATAACTATTGTTTGAGGATGTGAACGGTGAAGTACTGTCTGAAGTGAACTCTCAAGATGCCTTAGGTGTTTTTGTGACTTATCTAAGGCATTTGACTGCGTCCGACATGATATACTTGTCAGTAAATTACAACACTACGGTATTAGGAACATGGCTCTCAACCTTTTGACTTCATATTTAAATGGTAGAATTCAAAGGGTTGACATAAATGGTAAAAAATCGCCCGGCTCTATAATCTCAATGGGCGTTCCACAAGGTTCAATACTAGGGCCGTTCTTGTTTTTAACCTATATTAATGACTTACCATATTATGTAGAGAAGAATCACGAGATTGTATTGTTTGCAGATGACACTTCACTGTTATTTAAAATTAAAAGGCAGTTATTAAACTATGACGATGTTAACAATGCATTAGCTAAAGTTGTGAATTGGTTCAATACAAATAATCTTCTCCTCAATGAGAAGAAAACTAATTGTATAAAGTTCTCGACACCAAATGTGAGACAAGTAGAATCCATTATACAATTGAATGGAACAGGGTTCGACCTTGTGGAGTCAACAGTCTTTTTAGGAATTACTATAGACGCTAAATTGCAATGGGGTCCCCACATTAAAAAATTGTCTAGTAGGCTCAGTTCAGCAGCTTATGCTGTTAAAAAAATTAGACTATTAACTGATGTAGACACAGCAAGAATAGTTTATTTTAGTTATTTCCATAGTGTTATGACTTATGGCATACTGCTCTGGGGATGTTCTGCAGATATTAATTCTATTTTTATACTGCAAAAAAGGGCTATACGAGCGATCTACAGTTAGGCTCCCAGAGTTTCCCTTAGACAGAAATTTAAAGACATAAACATTCTAACTGTTGTCTCTCAGTTTATCTATGAAAATCTAATGTATGTAAAGAAAAACATTAACAGTTTTGATAAAAGGAGTGATGCTCATTCCATCAACACGCGAAATAAGCACAAGCTATCCGTACATGTAACGCGTCTCCACAGAATAAGTCATTCTTTTATGGGACAATGTATACGATTCTATAATAAAGTTCCCAATGTTATCCGAGATTTGCCTATTAATAAGTTTAAAATTACTATTAAAACTAAACTCTGTCAAAAAGGTTATTACAAAATTTCGGATTACTTGGAGGATAAAACAGCCTGGGACTGATCACTCCAGGATCTATCTACTCGTGTACTAAGATGTCAAAGTGTAGCGTGTCTTGCCCTACTGATACCATTCTTATGTTCTCTTTTGTAAGGCAACACACTGGAGCTAATATTTGTAGTACCTAAGTAAAAACATTGTAAAAACATCTATATAAAAAGAATGGCCCCGAGTTTCTTGCCGCTTCTTCTCGGTTGGCTCTATGTATTTTGGAACGCGGCGGTAGGCTTTAAAGTACATAATAATGAAAACTTGACGTTCATAAGTGCGTCTTTGATGCCTAAATTGAATAAATGATTTTGACTTTGACTTTGACTTTAAGTATAAAGTGAAATTAATGGTTGAATGAGAGTCAAGAACTAAAATTTGAGGGTGACCACCGGGTGGAAGCTTCAGTTCTAAGCTCTGAGTGGTGCTGGGACTGTCATGGGCAAACTTCGCACTGAACATCAAGATCGCTGCTCCCGTGCCTGTTGCAGTACCGGAAAATAGTTATATAAAAATTGGACGAATCTAGTAATTAATTACTCATTTGCTTGAATGGTCTGCTCGATAAAATTAACAAACAATAATAAAATTAACGAAATATAATTTAAGAAAGCTCTCTTTTGCATTGCAAATAAAATACATTTACATATCACATATTCGGTACATAGGTCCTTATTACCCCCAAATGGGGCTTGTAGGTGACCAATTAGCGCTCTAAGGTAATACTGTAGCTAGAAAAGCCCTAGGGCGGTTTACATCTCTCATATTCGGTAAGTAGGTCCTTATTACCCCCAAATGGGGCTTGTAGGTGACCATTTAGCGCTCAAGGGTAATAATGTAGTTAGAAAAGCCCTAGGGCGGTAAGTAATTAAAAAAAAAACATTCGTTCTTTCAAAAAGTTTAGACATAATGCATTCAGCCCAATGACAAAAGAGGTCGCTTCGCTATTCAGCCTTGTCTTTGTATGAGTATAGTCATCAATTTGATTTTTGTAATGCCGGTTTTTTTCTACTTACCTCACAATCGAGATGTAAAGCAGAGTAGTTAGCTCTGGTGTAAGCATCAATTGCACCCTCGAACTATAGGCGCCCTCGCTGCGTTCGTGCGCCTAAATATCTCGGGCTGCAATTGATGCCTTGCATCCCTTGGCTACTAATCTACTATTTAAGTATTATAAGGGAATAGTTGTGCAAAGGCGAGCTTAACCCTTAATGAAAGTTTCTTCTGGCTCGCATAAAAGAGAATTATCTTTAATTCTCTTTTATGCGAGCCAGAAGATAGATAAAATAGAATAAATATTATTTAATATGCTAAAATAACATATATTTAGTTCTTATTATAATATTAATTAGTATATTTTTGAAAGTAATTTTATAACTAATCATACATAATATATACTTCTTACTAACTACTAACAAGAAATAATAAAAAATGAAAAGTTGTAATATGTTATACATTATAATAGATATAATGCAGTACTAATAGAGCATACATATGAAGTGAACTTACGTATCTAATATTAATACAGTTTATTGAGTATTGAGAAAAATGCTCTTTTACTTTTCTTAGCCCAAGCACAAATAGTAATGAGGGACAAAACTCCATACCTAAACTACAGCTACAGTAAACGACTTACCGCAACAACTAGAACTGTGTGTGTGTGGGTGGGTATTTTAACGGAGGATACACTTATTTTTCTCTGAAAGTCATCAGTATAAAGCTAATGGCATTAACTGCTTTGTATTTAGATCACTGCCTAAACTTAACTTACTTTGCTTAAGAACATAAATAAAGTGTGTAAATCTGGCTCAGTTGTTCACTTCGTAGAATTGTAATGCGAGCTATCTAAAGCAAACTGGATGTTTCGAAGCTTCACGTCACAAAGATATCGCACGTTCCAGTTTACGCGAGCATGTTTGGTAGCATAAAAACAATATATAAGAGAGAGGAAATATTTAAGCTTCTACATTGTACCTACATTCTACTTATAGTTTGTAATGTTTATGGCAGTCAGTTTGCACTTTTAATAAATTCTAGTAAAAACAGCTAACATCTAGTTACTAATCTATCTATATATATATAAATGAACTCTTATTTCTCCTGGTCATGTCATAACTTGAGAACGGATAGAACAATCTCGCAAATACTTTTTTTTTATTGTGTTAATTATTGTCAGGAGAAGGTTCTTAAGAAAGAAAAACCAAGAAGTCGTGGGCAGTCGCTAGTATAAAATAAATCTACCTATTACAATAAAACTAATTCACTTATATAATTTTAAATTAACGATATATTATACATAAAAACCTACGGGTAAAGTGCCCAAAAAGCTGGCAAAGCTACCTCGTTGAATAACCACTCTGATACGTTGGCCGAACTAGGCACCAGGTCTTTGGTCACCTGTAATTTTTTTGAGGCGTCTGGACAAGTCTTTAAATAATCTGTCACCAATGAGTATATTTGTAGGATACAACTTTATATAAGAAAGTTGATCACAAAAAAGCAAATGGTAACAATCAGAGCATCTTGACTCTCCAGTATGAAAATCTATTGTTTTATCTTTTATTGTTAATACAAGTTTTATTATCGAAATAAATCCTCCAGTATCCTAAGACATAATGGGGTACATTTTATTTTACAATAAAATTTTACTCTAAATAATAACTTTAACTCAAAAATTAAATTTAACCCGATAAATTACTATTACATACGTATCAGCTCCAGATTTTTCGTAATCCAACTCTATTATATTTTGGGTGTTTTAGACACCAGAATATCGCTAGAAGTTATTAAGCAAACCAAGCGAAGCAAAGGGTAGGAGGATGAGAGCGAAGCGAGTAGGGCCGCTGACCTCCCAAGTAGAGAGCGGAAAGAGAGTGCGAGTGAAGCAAAGAGACGACGATGAGAGTGTTCTGGGAGAGCCCATTTCAATAGTATAAGATATTTTTTTAGTTTTTTGGCTACCCTCTTATTATTAATACTATCCACATTAGTAATTTTTAAACTTTCGCGATGTGAACACATACTTATATTATATTAACGGGGCTTAATCGCGTTAGTAATAATATTTATTAACCTCGACGTTTCGATCAAATTGCATTGATCGTGGATTGGTCCGCTCGTGACCATGATCAATGCAACTTGATCGAAACGTCGAGGTAAATTAAATACTATTACTAACTATCCACATTGCAAAAGAAATTGATATCCTAACATTAACTAGGTAGGTATATGCTAAAACAAATACTCAAATTGACTTCTTGTTAAGTGTTAGACACTCTTTCATTTCTGGTTAGGATTTTTTACTTCCATATTTTTACTAAGGAATTATTACAACATAGTAGTTGTTGTGGGACGGAATCCTGCATAGGTAATAATGTATTCATGAGTCCAATCTTCTCAAAGCCATTTCTTTGTCTCTGTCATGCGCACCTTCTGCATAAACATTCTCTACTCAATGATAAGATGTATGTATACATGTTTCAGTGCCGCAGCCTTTATTCCACATTTATAGCATGAGAAAGGGACGTGGCTACGAGACTCGTTTCGGGCAAACTACCAAAGTGGTCGTGTAAATTTTTTATAACGTCTGAACAAGTGGGATTAGTAAATTGACGGAACAATAGTGAGCGGAGAGCAAAGTTTTGCGTGGATATAATAGTTCCGGGCGTGTGGTTGAGGATCATAAAGTTTTGTTAGCACTGGGGATTTAAGCAAACCTGTTTTAATTTAACACATAACAACTTAAATTGTTTCCTACATTCTTATTTTTCTTTATGCTAGTGTAAATTATCTATGTAAATATTTTCATTGATCTGATATTTTTTTGTTTTCAATATTGTATTAACATTTTAATTTGTAAAAAGAGTAGTTTTTTTATAATTCATTAATATAACTTATATGTCCATATTTCGTAGAAAGTATTACATTGTCATATCAATAAATAAAAATGTTATTTGCAAATGATCGATTACTAATGTTCTAGCCACCCGCGTGGGTCCTAATGGTAGTTCTTGAAATGGAGTCTGAACTATTTATAAAACAGTTTCACGTGAAAACGACAGAAATGGACCTGGAAGTTTATTCTTTGTTCCACAATTTGTTCTAATGTCCTTGACTATGGTATGTGTTGCTAACGACAGTGAAAGTAAATAAAAATAAAACAGAACTATTACGGTTTATCTAAGACATTATTATAAAGTATAGGTTTTCCTCGTCTATAAAACAGATAAAAGCAATATCTAGTACTTATAAAAATTCATTGGAGCACTTGTCTTACGTCTCCATTTGAAACATTGAAGATATCCGAATAAAAGAAAGGTGTCTGGTCGTATAAAGTTTACGATTTTCACCTTCTCAGGTACAAATAAGGGTAACTTTTATGTTTTCATTTTATACAAGATTACACCTTTTTCAAGTGGCTAAAAATAAAAAATAGCTTTTGCTTAAGAAGGTTTTTGTAAGCCTTGTTGGTTGGAGGAAATTGTTTCGTAGAACCTTCGGAGGTCGTGAAAAGAAAGTGTTTATTATAATTAAAGAATTGCTAAATATATTAAAAACAGTAACATGTTTACAGTAAAACAGCAATATAGTATATTATAATTAATAATAATTACGAGTATAATGACAAATATTTTAATAATAGTAATTGTTTATAATTATTATTATATTCGAATAATTTTAAATTTAAATTATAATAGAGGTACTTCAGTACCCGCGACTTTGTTCGCGTGGAATAAAATTATCAAGATCTCTACCATGTTGTGTCAGCATAAAAAATAGACCATTTGTTAATTCAATATTTTTTCGTAATTTTATCAAAATCTGTTAAGTCGTTTTAGCGTGAAGAACCATAACCGTTTCATCGGTCACATAGAAACTATTTTACACCCTCGCATACTCATAAACTTTAGCATTTACAATATTAGTCTGTGATTACGAAATTTTATGTTTAAGTTTAGTTTTTGCACGCAAAATCTTCCGAAGGGGTATGTTGAAATTTTTGTTAACTTAACCATACGTATACGACGTAAGTTATAAATTAATGTTATGGCTTATTATTAATGGTACAATCCCATATACCTACTTCCCAACATAAATATGGAAGCTACCGCGTTACGTCGCGCTTGGCGCTAATTGCCCCCTCTAGTGTGAAAAAGCGGAACAATCGAAAAGTGATTGAACAGTACTATACTCGCTGCTGGCCAAGATGGGTGCATAATATTTATATATTCAACGCAGACCTATTTAGAACTGTTATATCTAAGGGTCCAGGGCATTGTGTCCCATATATTGAATTCTATGGTCGCGACATCCCGAGTGTGAGTGGTACTCCCATGTTTCGGGACTGGTGTTGACGAGGATAGCAGTGCTTTTTCTGGAGGATACCGCGTGGCGAGCCCGTCGCGCCGCGGCTCCCGTTCAGCTACTGCATCTGTGCCGGCAGATCTTCAGGTAGGCTTGCATTTTCTTTCTCTTTTCCGTATTCCTCTCCTGTTTCGTTGCACGTACCATTCGACACATTCATTACAGTCCGCTGTCGAAGCCTGATTAGTTTCACTTTATGGCGCAACCAATATATATATTTATATCCCACAAATATTGTAAATGTGATAGTTTGGATGGATAGATGTCAGTTACTCAATCACGGTAGAACGGCTGAACGGATCTGGTTGAAATGACCAATAATAAAAAAATATGCGAACCGTAAAAGCCCTCCATCTCTGCACGAGTTCGAGTTGTAACGCCTATTGTAGATGTTTTTACAATAAGAAAAGTGTTCCATTTCCACTTTAGGGAGTCATAGATTGGTAGTGTGATAAATATTACCATGATTTTATTCACGATATTGGCCAGACCTTAAAAGATCTCATGGCGCAATATCGTGTATTCAAGCAACGTGATTCCATCTGAAAACGTTTGAAAAATGCTAGATTTAAATAAAATCTTTATTTTACTTATTAGATATTTATTATTTCAAGAAATTAATTACCTATACCTCGAATAATTTTAATCTAAATCGGAACTGCACCAGGTGTACGCAAAACCGCGTTTTTCACGTTTCATTTTACACTCATGTATATTACTTGCTACACTTCGAACCCTAACAATTACAAAGCAGTATCTGCACACGACTGGTTGAAGGAACAAAAACTGACACGGTAATACAAGGAAAACAAAAGATTTACAATAACCGTAACCACGAAAGTAAAAAAAAAATGTAGGTATACTGAGTTTCGAATACATATATAAATCGTATCATTCGCTCGTAATATCGTTAGCCAATTAGTACGACAACATTTTGATTCGCTTCCTTGTCAACAGCAAAAAGTAAAAGTAAGTGTTCTTTCGGTTGCAAACCAACACATTGAATGTATGAGGTTTCGTTATTTTTCATAAATTTAAGTTTAAATAAATGGAATGTTTAGCAAGCCAACTACTTACAAATTTGAATCGTTTTAGAGTTTTCTTAAAGATATCATCCACTAGGAACATAGTATAATACATACTTAATCTAAACCGTGACGACACTGAATGTGACGGAACTGACGCATTCATTTCCCGTGAGCTTTCGCCTCGTCTGTCCTTTAGAATCGTGCGAACCAAACAATTCCCTCGTGTTTCTTCGTGCAGACTGGAGGTAACACGCTCTATGCATTTTTGATGTTTGTACCATGTATGTGCACTTGAAATCATGTTCAAACTCTGACGCTAGGCTGGCAGTGATAAAATGGTTAAATAACTTGGATTACTATCAGACAGAACAGTTACTAACGGTTTTGTCATAAAGGTTACTTATTCTACGATAATAATTCATTCACAGCCTCAAAAACACACATGCACACACACACACACACACACACACACACACACACACACACATGCACACACACACACTCATACACACACACTCACTTAAATAAATATACAGTAATAAAAGCATATTAATAGAATCATATAGCAATAATAAGTGTACCGCGAAGGATTTTTACAGATACTTACAACACAAGTTATTTTATAACTTAGTGTAGGTTCTGTGATAAATTGTATGTAAATAACAAGCCAATATTGCGGCACTTAAATTGTAATACTCTAGATAAGTATTTTTGTATTTAAACTTTGTGGTTATTTGTTGCCGTATAAATAAAAAAATTATCTTGTATGTCTAGAACGTAATATGCAAAATAGAAAACAACATAGTTCATAGAGAAAATAAATAAAGAGAGCGTGAGAGTTATTGAAATTTAAAGCACTGCCATATAAAGAATTACTTATCTCAATATATTATATAATTATCTATAAGATAGCAAAGCGACATAACGACACATTTTGGCGTTGCGGGCTTAAGTACGGCTTCTATTTACTTACCAAATAAATTAAATACTATATAACCCAGTTGTAGAAAAGTGTAGGCCTGATTGCAGTGGCCAGATATGTTTCAAAGGTGCACAAGAACATGTTTATGTTTACCCTAGAACTCGCTCTATCGTTTTTTTTTTCAAATGGAATTGGTCAACACTAAATAAGTTCAGTATATTGTAAGATACCGTCCGTATTCCAACGTGATCGGTGCAAACAGGAAGTGACGAGATACAAAATATAAACTCCATTCACGGTATCAGATTACGGATGACTGCGCGTTCGTTTTTCACATAATGGATCCTCTCTAGTGGAAATAAGTCGATATATGACTAACTTCTGTAATGCTACGGAGCTGTTTGTATATCACAGAATAGAGAAGAAGTAGAAGTTCATATTCTAGAGTTATCTTTGAAATACACCAGAAAAGTCTCTTGGTGAAGTATACTTGCAAGTCAGTAAGAAAATTGTTTTCCATTTCTCCATTTTCATTTGATGCAAAGGCTCTTTTTTGAAATAGTTCAAAGGTAAGTTGTATGTAAAATGTCAGCGAAGATTACCCGAGTCTCTATTTAAAAGATTTAACTACAAGATGTGTGTTTTTACTTTGAGTAGTAATATTATCTATTTCCATTATTGTGTCATAGATTTAATAAAATGTGACCCAATAAATATAAGGCTTCACCCGCGTGGTGGTGGATGATGATGATGATGATGAATCAGATATAGCGTTTGTTTTCAGGCACAATGTAGCTTTCTAATGCTGAAAGAATTTTTTGAATCGGTTTAGTAGTTTTTGTGTTTCCATTACAAAGAAACAAACAATGAAATTTTTCTTTTGTATTAGGATTAAATACCAAGGTACAAATAATGTGGTTTAGTTTTTACTGGCGTTACTATTGCATATTCAAACGTAAATAAAGTAGTTATTGTGACATCTGTAATGTACGAGTAGCAACTTTTTTTTTTCAATAGATGTCGCTCCGTTCCCATACGACGGTTAAAATCAGATAGAGAGTTAAATTCGGTGCTCGGACCTCGAGTCATGGTGGCCTAGTTGGTCATGGCGTCTGACACGGATTGTCGGATGACGCGGGTTCGAATCCCGTCCGAGTGCCTTATTAGGTATTTGCAAAATACCCCAGTTCTATTTTATGTTAATGGGTGGTATTTTTCAGTTAAATCTTGTTAATAATTACTAGCATTTGGATGTTAGTTATCAGTTACTTTACCTTTATTAACCAATAATTCATATGTCCCATCCGCATAAAAGACACAAACATGAACTATATGTTTGCTTTGGTTTTAAATTTGTTCGACTCATATTTTTGTTGTCTGTTTTTGTTGTGGTTTGTTTGTCGCTATGCAGAGCTGGAAACATACAGACGCTAAAAATCACTTTTCCTGTAATATTTTTATTAGTTTTGGTTAGTTTAAATTACTTTAAATTGCTTATGTGATCATATTATGCAGATGTCAGCTGCCAGAACGCAAATATTGAAAATAGTATAAGCTACAAAACTTATATATTTGTTTTTCCATTCAAGATGACGTCACGTGTTCACGATGATTATGAATTGATATAAATTTTCATTGGCGACATTAACAAGACATATATTAATAATACAAGCATATGTTATAATTGTATAATAATGTAAGTTAACAAAACAAATTTGATATATAATATAGTTATATTTCAACATTCGATATCTAGTATATCGAATGTTGAAATATAATTATCAAATTATTTACTAGTTTCGATTTTAATGTATAATACACAGATATAGAAATGTATAAAAAATACTTTGTAATAAATATTTATGTGCTTATTATTTATACATTACTCAGTTCTCGAAGTTGTTGACGAGTACATCTACCTGGGACAGACAGTCAAACTAGGCAGGTCCAACTTCGAGAAAGAGGTCAATCGTCGAATCCAACTCAACTGGGCAGCGTTCCGGAAACTTTGCGAAGTCTTCTCACCAAAAATACCTCAGTGCCTCAAGAAAAAAGTCTTCGACCAATGTGTGTTACCAGTGATGACTTATGGCACTGAAACGTGGTCTCTTACTATGTGCCTCATACATAAGGTCAAAATCGCACAACGAGCTATGGAGAGGGCTATGCTCGGGGTTTATCTACGTGATCGAATCACAAATGAGGAGATCTGTAGAAGAACGAAAGTTACCAACATAGCTCAGAAGATTAGCCAGTTGAAGTGGCAGTGGGTAGGGCACATAGCACGCAGAACAGATGGCTGATGGGGCCGAAAGGTTCTGGAGTGGAGACCACGGACCGGCAAGCGCAGTGTAGGTCGTCTACCGACATGGTGGACAGACGACCTGATTAAGGTCGCAGGACGACGTTGGATGCAGGCCGCTTGCAACTGCAACTTGCAACTATGTTCAGCAGTGGACGTCCTACGGCTGAGATGATGATGATGATTTATACATTGCACGTTACGGTGCAATGCTTGTGAAGTCACATATACCTAAACACCTGTGGTTTGTATGGAACGTTTTAACGTGTAGATGCGAGATCAAGCTTTTAGACTACCTGAAACTAAAATTGGTATCAAATAATGTTGGTCACACAAGAGAATACACAGAAGTTGAAGTTTTTCCAATTCACTCTTAAAAATATAAGGATTATGCACTTTGCACTTACAACTACTAATAATAAATAAATAGATAGATAATAAAGAAATAGTCATAAAGACGCGGTCCAACTCCAATTTTAAAATAATTTACGGTGCTTTACGTAAGGTTGAAAATCGCTTGTTAGATTGGACGATGTAATGCGAAAATGCGTTAATTTTGTACGTTTTTTTTATATTTTTCGATATATACTAACACCATTGAAAAAACTGCTGGTTATTACTTTAGTACTATACGTTGGCTATGTATTACCTAAAAAAAATATAGTGTTATCGCTGAAAATTCTTTCATCGCTGAGAATTTGAACGTGAAAGTTTATTTTTGTGGACCTATTCAGGATTTTTTTCTGCTGAAAGAGAGTTATATTTATGAATTCTATTTGGTTATTACTCTTTTCCTATTCCTTTTCTAACCTTTGTATTTTTTCATACTATAATATCGATCTGTTTCGTTACACTATGTGTTTAAAAATACAGCTTTTTACTATTATCAGGGTACGAGCGCGCCTTAAGAAATATTTTAACATTCAATTTCATAAGCTTTGTGAAGAATATAAACGCATTTGGAAGGAATGTAATTATTCGAAATCAAATAAATCTTTTCAAGCTTCTAGATATTTCAAGTTGTGGCTATAAAATAATATATAAAAATACTTTATTAGTCTTTGTAGATCTTTACAAAAGTTTATACTTTAAATATTGTGTTACAAACTTTAAATACAGCTATGTACGGTAAAGTTCTGGGCAGAGTTTAGTTACGTGATACTCGTATGTATTAACTTGTACTTGAAATTATAAGGTAGATACTAAAATAACGTTTTTGCTACCTTGATGGTTGCTTGAAGTTATTTTGTGATTGGGTCGTATACAAACACCACGACGCATCCAAATGTAAAAAAAAAACTCGATTTTCACAATCTGAAAACATACGTTTGAATTTTAGAATTATATACAAACGGGTATTATATTTTAAAATGATTATTTCAATATGGTTGCTGTTATTCATATACTACGGTACGAGTAATAAGCAAAATATAGTATGACAATAAATACTTATATAACTTATCTTAGAAAAAAATAACTGTTTAAAGAATACTACCTCTACTTGTCTAAGTCGTCAATGTCATACAGTGCGTTCCACTCGAATGACGATTCGATTGTTATATTTGAAACTTTCGCTTACAATTCTCATTCCGTTCGAAATAGTCTACTCGTAATAGAATCAAAGACATTATAATACTAATAAGATGGTGCACTGTGTCGAAAAAACGGTCTTGAGTGAGTAACCACATGCACGTAGTCGTAGTTTGTTCCTGCACAAAATTCGGTTAGAATTTATATATTATATAATATTATTTATATAATATTTTCATGTAGAGAAAAACATAATGCTAGGAATGCAAGCAAGTAAGTACCTTATAAATAGCAGCTAATATATTGTGAAACGAACCTGCAGACTGAGTAAATTATTGTTATTCTTAGAGAAATATAATATGTTTGAAACCGTAAGCGTTTTGTTCAATGGTAGGTAAACATTGAATTCAACAGATGAAATAGTTCATATGGTGATGTGCACAGTCCAACTAGCTACCTAGTATAAATATAATATGTTGCGTGCTCCTTCCTACAAGCATAATTGGATGAAAGCTTTTTCAACTATACAAAAAATTCTTACGTAAGAATGAGTACAGAGCAAAATTAAAGCAAGCAGGTAATTTTGACCAAAATAATAATATTATTTTCACCTCATAATCTCGGAAAGATTTTGTTTATTATTCAAAATCTAGGTACGTAGGTCAGGGTGCAGGTTGCATCAACCAATCTTGATATAATTTTCGCCGTCGGTGATTTTAAGTGGGGGTCTTTTCCTAAAAAGAGGGAAGTTTGCTGCGGCGCTATTTAAAGCTTTTGATACAATTTGCTACCAATGTAAAAAGAAATTTCGAATATGAGCATAATTGGTCAAGTGATTTTCAAAATAATAGGTTGTAAAGAACTTGTGAAAATTGCCGCTAATAAGACAATGTGACTACTGATCGCAGAACTACTAGTTGCATTAATCAGTTGCTCTTGAGGAATCTAGATTCATCAGCCTGTAGCAGTCCACTGCTAGACATAGGCCTCTCCAATTGCACGCCACTTAGGTCTATCTTGGGCTTCTCGCATCCAGTTTTTGCCAGCCGTCTTGCGCAGATTGTCACTCCACCGTGCCTCAGGACGTCCTACACTACGTTTGCCGAGACGCGGTCTCCACTCTAGAACTCGTTTACCCCAACGGTTATCGGTTCTACGGCTAATATGGCCAGCCCACTGCCACTTCAGCTTGCTGATCCGGTGGGCTATGTCGATAACCTTGGTTCTCTGACGGATCACTTCATTTCTGATGCGATCCCTCAGAGAAACACCGAGCATACCCCTTTCCATAGCCCGCTGAGCGACCTTTAGCTTGTGGGCCATTCGAGCCGTCAGTGTCCACGTTTCGGCTCCGTATGTCATGACGGGTAGGACGCACTGATTGAAGACTTTCGTCTTCAGGCACTGTGGAATCGGCGAAGTAAGGACTCGACGTAGCTTCCCAAACGCTGCCAAATTCTTCTATTCACCTCGTCCTCAAAGTTGTTTTTTCCCAACTGCAATGTCTGCCCGAGGTACACATGTTTTTGAACAACTTCGAGAACGGCGCCGTGTATCGCAATCAGTTCCGGTAGAACATGTTCGTTGAACATGACCTTGGTTTTGTCCAAGTTCATCCGTAGGCCGATGCGTATAGAAGAGTCAGCCAGGTCATTCAGCATCTGTTGCAGGTCCTGCAGCGTCTCTGCCACGATGAAGATATCGTCAGCAAATCGCAAGTGAGAGATGTATTCGCCGTTGATATTAATGCCACGTCCTTTCCAGTTCAGCGTCTTGAACATATCCTCCATTGCATTTGAAAACAATTTCGGGGAAATAACGTCCCCTTGTCTCACTCCTCGATGCAACGGTATGGGACTTGTTTGCTGATTCTGTACTTGGACGGACATGGTGGCGGTTTCGTAAAGACATCTCATCACTTGGATGTATCGCCAATCTATTTGGCAACGCTGCAGGGACTCCAGAACAGACCAGATTTCAACCGAGTCAAAGGCCTTCTCATAGTCCACGAATGCTAGACACGGGCTGATTATACTCTTCGGTCTTCTGTATAATCTGCCGCACTGTGTGAATGTGGTCTATGGTGCCGTATCCGCTCCGAAACCCAGCCTGTTCCGGTGGTTGGAATTCATCGAGTCTACGCGCAAGACGGTTCGTGATCACTCTTCAAAACAGCTTATAGACGTGGCTTAGAAGGGATATGGGTCGATAGTTCTTCAGCAGGGTCTTATCTCCCTTTTTGAAGAACAGAACGACCACACTCCTACTCCACGCCTCAGGAGTTCTCCCTTCGAACAGGACAGCGTTAAAAAGCTTCTGGAGCTCCCTCAGTACGGGTTTACCTCCTGCTTTTAGTAGCTCTGTTGTAACGCCATCCTCTCCAGGGGCTTTTCCATTTTTAAGCTGTCCAAGAGCGATCTCGATTTCGCCAATACTGACTTCTGGCAAGTCTTCGGTGAAATGGCGTGTTAACGTGGCTCTAGGATCATTTTCGGGATAAGGTCGAGATGCATGCGATGCGTATAATCGTCCATAAAAGTCCTCCACTTCCGAAAGGACTGCTGGCTTCGAAGCAACGACTTCTCCACTAGCTGTGGTCAACTTCGTCAAGTGGCTTCTTCCAAGAGATTGTACAAACACCTTTGACCCCCGATTCTGTTCGGTCGCTCTTTCGATCGAAAGAGTATTGAAGCAACGGAGGTCGTGTCGTACGTTCTTGTTGATCTCTCGGTTTAGAGTCCGCTTTTCTGACGAAGTGATGGGTGGGTTTTCACGTCGTTCCTTCATTAGCCCCAAAGTCTCTTCTGAAAGCTTGGACTTCTTGCCCTTACGCTGCATGTAACAAAATCTCGTACCTTCTTCCCTGAGGACCCGAGTCACATTTTCGAGGTTCTGGTTTACGTCTGTGGTGGTTTCCAAGGCAGCGAATTGGTTCTCCAGGTTTAACTGGAATGTTTCAGATCCTGCCATGGTTTGGAGCAGTGTTGGTCGGAGCCTAGAATTCATCAGACGGACACGTTGCGCCTTGAAGTTGATATTCAGAGAGCCTCGGACCTCCTAACCTAAATCCTACCAAATTAACGTTATTTGGCAGTACTAACCTTTTAATAATAAAATAATTAAATTATTTATTTAATTATTTAATAATTAATAATAATTATAATTGCTCTGCCTAATTTGGGACCTGAAGACCTTTGTGTGGATGTTGTTCCATATTATTATAATAGACCTTACATTCATAACACTTTTTTCTATCTTTAACGAGTATTTATTGTTCTGTCGCCTTTCAGTGCACGTCACAATCACGGCGAGCCATCAGTTTGGTTATTCTTTCATGGTGTAAGCCAGTTTATAGATGTCTAGTCTTGTCCGAAATTTCAAGTGAAATGTTATAAGAACTAATATGAAACCAAAATACTAACCACAGATAAAAGTAAACTTTAGATAAAATTAATCAATTTCAGGGTAATATGGAATGACTACATTAAACTGTGGCAAAATAACAGTTGATAACAGCAGAACCACGTTGTGACAATAGATCGTCACACCGCCAACCACCATTAGCTTGACTATTTGATATCATAGTTCATCGATGAACGAAGGAACAAGACAAGTTCCTTAAAACTTGAAATCTAAGACGTTTAAAATTTCGAAGAAGTCGATAGAGTTAGAACATTTCCAAAGTTTGCGGGCAACAATCTGCGACTGGCTACGTACAACTTTAGACTTTCTAACTTTGTTGTCTAAAATCGTACGATTTAGAACTTACTGTCTTGTACTCAATATGAGGAGTTATATTATTTACTTGCTGAATCCACAGTGGCTTCGATCGCCTTACACTCCTGGGGGTACAACTAAAAAAAATCTTTATAGATACTTACTTACAACTTTGTGTGCTCGGCGCTTATAACATAAAAAGTCATCAACGGCTTAGGTTTTACGTTGTTATCCGTGAGTCATATATACTTAATATAATTATTGTCGTTATGTGTGACCAATCGTAAAGTGTAACAAAAAGTGAATAGGAGGTGAGTTTTATTTATTTTAAAAATAATGAATGGTGAAAATTTACCAGGATTTTTCGTGGTGTTGCGAATTAATGATTTATCAAACAATCCTTAAAAGGTTAAAAACTGTATAGATATCCTTCGTGAGGCTACCAATAAATTATTAAATTCCCTATAAACTAACGTTTTTAGGAAAAGAAACAGTACGAAACGAAACCTAACAAAAGTTAACGAAACGAAACAAAATTAGTAGAAACAATGAAACGAAACAGGAGGAAACGAAATTATAAAAAGCAACGGAACGATAAGTAACAAAATAAAAAACAGAATAATTATGTTAAATTCAAAGTGCAGGGACTCATTCTCCCACCCTTTAAAGACAACTTCAGCAAATAAAATACAGAAAAAATCCAACCACTGCTGTTCAATCTGTTGATCACAAAATGTAAAAAGCATCCGATTTCAAATTAAAATTCAATCTATCTCTCTCCGTAACAATGCAATGGCTCTTTCAATCAAACTAATTGATAGCAATGGACGTCTGCAAAACCAATCTATGTTGCAATAAAAGGAATCAAGTTTACGAGTTGTTCCAGAATAAAGATGAAGACTTATTGAGGAATTTAGCTTATTCAGGGCTTTTTGAACTACAAAAGTACAACTGTTTCTTATATAAAATACAAATACACTCAATTAACGAAATCATTACAAAATATATTATAACATAGACACAAAAAGGAAAAATTCGTTAATTTGGTCGTATAAAAATAATAATAAAGCGTGTAATTAACTATATACCATTCAATAGACTATTATAATAAGGGCTTTGAACTGCAAAAGTTTTTTGATTTTTTCATATCCATATTTATTATTATTAATTCGTTTCAATTGTCTTTTAATCAAACGCCTATTAACGTATAAATTGATCTAATATTATGACATATATTTATTTTTACAAAATCAACATACACTAAGTTTACAATAATGTGACAAACGTACTCGTAATTGAGTCAAATAGAAAAACAATACTATAGTCGTTCTTTATTGTACTTTTTTCTTAATACACAAAGTAACTTATTAAATATACTCAAAAGTTAGGGTAGTACAATAGGTAGCTCATCACTTACAGCGATTTCTTCCATACAACCTTCAAATGGATAGTATCATAAGACGTAGACGGCGGTGCACAATTAGGTAACTTATTAATATGTAATTCAATAGTGTGCTACTTTAACCTTTACTTTACTTTATAATATGCAAAACATGCCCCTACTAATGTACCCTATATACGTCCGCCGCCAATTTTTAATTAACGTACCATCAAAACAAGCGACGGAGACAGTGAAAACTAAATTGGTTTATCAAGTTTTTTCATATTCCCCAGTAAAAAGGAAATGTGACGTGTTTTCACGAAGAAGATTATGTAGCTTCCGTTATAAAAAGAAATAAAAAATGGATTTTGAATCGGGTTGAGGAAATAAACGTGTGATTTGATTTTAGTTTATACAAATAAATTTTGAAAGCTAAATATTATTATAATACGGGTAGCTAATACATAGGTGTATGAAATGTATATATAACTAACTAGCTGCGCCCCACGGTTACAACCGCATGGTGATGGAGGATGATGGTGGCGATGAAAAGTATCCTAACTGTTAATCCAGCGCATCATCTACCTCCATACCAAACTTCGACATTGGTCTAGCTTTTTAAGCGAGAATAAGTTACAAACATACAAGATCACTTACAAACTTTCGCCTTTATAAAATTAGTGTGATGATTATATATAAATTTAAATCTAAAAGAAGCTGTTGAATTTCCTAAAATATACTTTTCATTCCCCCATATTTATCATACAACCTTTTTTACTTTGTTAAAAACTCGGACTCTGAACCTTCTTGGTATAGGTACTTTTTTTTATTAGCTTTTTGCTCGCCATTTTCTTTTCACGTGATACTGTTAAAACATTAGGTTCAAAACTAGTAATGTGTTTAGTATTATTTGTTGTAATTTAGAGATTATTCTGTAATACTTACCTTTCATTATGTAGTAGTTAATAACTGAAATAAAAGTATCTTGTAAACTAATATTTATTTTGCATTTGGAAATTTCCCTATTATGGTGGGATGAAAAGTAACGTGTTGGAATCGAGTGCAAAGATTTTTTTACCTCGTGCTCTTTTGATACCCTCGCTAAGGTTCAGGATTCTAATTTTTGGATCACTCGCTGCGCTCTTGATTCTATTTTAGAATCCATCGTTTTCTCGGTCATCAAAATTGAGCACGCGGTTAATAAGCAACTTTGTACTCTTGTATAACAAATAACTATTTCCTTATAACCCCACTCTTGCGGTAGTTAGTAAAGTAAAATAACATGAAATTTATTATCATGGCATAAATGGGTTGATGAATATATTGTAGTTAGAGATACATTTTGAAAATCAAAAACAGAAACAGAAAAAGAACAGATTTTGCTGTTACTCACGCGTACTCATAGTGCATACCGTATGAATGCGTGTGATAAATAAGTTTCATTTTTGTAGTTCTAAATCAAGTCCGAATGTGTCACCATAAAATACGAACATGGCATGTTTATAGATAAAAAGAAATCGTGCTTAACGCAAATTCTAACAGATTTTGTCCTTAAAAGTCTTTGTGTGACAAATCATTTCTTGCCGTTTTAACCACATAAACGTAATGCCTTCCTTGGTTCAATATCTTACATGTTCACAGGCAGATTACTTTCCCCATTACTTTACAAAAGAATTACCCATGCGAGGAATAAAGCTTACTTTGTATCTTATAAGATTACTTAGCTATCTTTTGAGGCCCTCTCAAATTCATCTTGTTCCCTTTTTACCTGTTATATATTCTCCAGACGAATAAGCAACCTTTTAATTAAGAAGTTCAGAATTTGTTCAATTACGAGTTCAAGCGAGTAGCGTATTAATAACTCTGATAAGCAATTCAAGTTTAATTTAAATATGTTCTTTGATATTTGTCTTTATATTTTTATTTAATCTAGGTAACGTTGGTATAGGAGGTTTTTTTAATAATGAAAAAGATTAGCTGTGAATGCTTAAGGGTTTTTCAATATACTTAAATAACCTCTAAAGATCACTTCGCACTCGCATTTAAAAATTAAAGATTACGCTTCTACTAATGGGAAACACAATTTCATCTCTGAAAGACGTATAATCTGCAACATGGACCCCGTGCAGCCACATGAAGGTTAGGGGGTAGTGGTTAGCTCTAGCCTCAGAGTTTTCTGACTGAAATAGCAGAATGACATGCCCTTCGTAGGGCACAGAAACAGGTCATCAAGTACTGATCACAGCTAAGTTTACTGAACAATTGTGCAAGTCCAAGACTGATTGTGCTACCTGATAGAATACCATTTCCTTTTTTGGGACATCTCAGCTAAGAATCAGTTTAGAGCCTGACCTCTACTAAAAGCCGAGCATCAAACTAATAGTACAGATGTGCTTTGATTAAAACTAAACTGCATAACTAAACTTGGCATTTTATCGGATACATTTTGGTGTGTCTGCGATGGAATAACATAATCTGATTCAGCTATCTCCTTTATACCACCTGACAACAAAGCGGACGAAAACACGGCATCCGTAGTAAAGTGGATGTAGCTTCTATTCAGACCAAGCGTTTTGCTTTGACTTGCATCATGCGAACGGCGAAGGAATGGAATACAAGACCGACATCGTTGATTTTCGTCTGCTAAGGGTGTTATCATGATGATAAACATGTTTTTTCACAGCAATGATTTGTATCACATTTGACTACAATGTCACTAATGTAGCGAAGCATTTGACTGTAAATTTCACCATTATAGTCAAATGCTTCGCTGAGTGGTTTAAAAAGGGTAATACAACCGACTAGACAATATCGGCAACGAGGCCGTACTGTTTGGTCATTATTTTTTAATTATAAATAATTTAGACACGATACATCAATTTTAGTTTAAAAATTTTAGTAAGTTTGGCATTTTTCATTTATCTATTATCAAAACCAACTTTACTCACGAAATGCTGATCTTGCAGCGTAAACTCCCTGAGGATGGGCATCGTACATGCCCGAAACCTAGTTTGATAACGTCGGCTAATTACTTGAGTCAGTTTTGATATTAAATAAATACCTACTAATACTATACATCGTACTTATTTAACCGTGTCTTATTTATATAAGCAGTTCTGGAGCAGCATAAAGTTCAAACATTTCAATCTACCCTACCATTAGTTCCAACGTATGCCCCATTTGCTCCGAAAGCGTTTAAAGTAGTTCTTGAACGCTCAAGGACAATGGGAAACGTTGAAACAATGACGAGTGCAGTCGTGGTGCAGATTGTGCTATTCGATTCCTTGACTTTAGATATTGCGTTAAGATACGATATCTGCGCAAATGTTCAATTCCAGTACAACAAATTGAAGGCATTGGCATTCTGATCCGAAGAGAAAAGGTGTTATAACGTAAAAGGTAACTTAATAAGTGCAATTAGAAAAAAATAATACCGACGTGTAACTCAAAAAGTACTGGACCAAATTTGATGAAATTTAAATAGGACCACACGGGACCAGCTTTCAAACAAAGAATTTTAAGAATCGGTTCACCCTATCGAAAGTTATGAGGTAAATACAATAAACAAATAATAAAAATACAGTCGAATTGAGTAAACTTAGTTAAAATAGAGAATTTATGTTGTTAGACATTGTATTTAACAAATGACGAAACGAGCAAATTGTGCACCCTGATGGTAAGCACTACGGTTCTTTATTATGTGGCAACACGCCTATATAACAGTTTAACATTACATCCAAAGCTTTAAGCTGTAGTTTTGCAAGCGACTGCATTTCACACATATCTCAGATACGTTTTTCAGTCTCATTTTGTATCGTTAGTCCTTAATATTTTGCTAGTTACAGTGCCCTCCATATCTAAACTTAAAAGTATTTGCGCATTTCTGCCTTAAAGTTGAACAATTGCCACTGCATTGGCACAAACAAAGATGGCTTCGTAGACTCGGTTCACTCTATGTATATGCTAAATTATGCTTTCTATCTATACTGAAATTTAATAAATAAATTATATATAAATAATAAATTGTGCTAGTGTTATACGGACTGTGCACCGTCAGGAAGTCTCTCACGTATAGCCTCGAATTCCTCGCATTTTACTATTTGCATCCCAACGGTGGGAAATAAATCTCTTACTTAGTCCCCAACAAAGAAAAGGTAGGTAGGTAGGTAAGTCAGACTGTTGTTAAGATTTAATATAATATTCATTTAATTAATGATAAGTAGTCTATGCAACTGGTATACAGGATAACTTCTACCTACTTTACAGATGGCATACAATAAAACGTAACGTATAGCATGGCATATTAATATATATATACACGTTTGCATACTGCGGGAGCTTGAAAATACGAGTATAAACAAAGATACAAGTATTGTCATATTTTTACAAGTATGCGGAAAGTAATAACAGGATATTTTTTGTTGTACTTGATACTAGGCAAATAACTTAACCCTGCCTAACTTATTCTCTAAGATTTTTACCAGGCAGGACGATGTGATTGGTTTACCAATCATAAGAAAAATGTAAAAACAGTTTTTTAATTGCTATGAGTTTCAGTTCATTTTTTCACCTGTAAGAAACCACGGCTATAAGAATCATTATTTCTCCTATTTTTATATTTAATATATCTGTCCTCATCAGGTTTATTCTATAACAAAAGATGTATGATTGAAGGCTTGCTGATTCAGACCGATTAAAATAATGTAACTAACATGAAATATTTCCGCGACTGGACCGATCGACAGCACAGTGTAAACAGCACTAAGCCTATCAATCGTTCAGTGGCACTCCGCCCACAGTGAAGCGTAGACGAGAGCCTGAGAACACAATCTATGTACAGGCTAACAGACAAGTGTTAAATAAATATTTTGTAAGAATAAAAGTTCGTAATGAAGTGACAAAAATCCATCATCTCTTTTAAAGTCCTAATCTTTTGTTGTGGAAACGTGACCATACAAAATTGTTATGGCAGAAGCCTGTCACGACGGATTGAGTAAAAACTAATTAGGTACCTACCCTCAAATAACAATAAGTCTAAATTTTTTTACAGGTAAATTTGCTGCTGCTGACTTGAAAGTTTGTGTCATATTCAACTGTGACTTCTATGGTTCGGAATCTTCGTTAGGCCACGTAGCTTATTTGCCATTCAGGCTGGAATGAAGATATTTGGCCCACACTGGCTCATGGCTCGTGTCCCAGCAGATGCTTGATAGCTATAGAAAGTTTGCACTAATTTCGGTAGTATAAAGTAAGTAACATAAATACAATATCACCAAGTATCATTTTGAATTACTTTATCGGTAAGAAGTAATAAGTAGATGTGCGAAGCGACACGCCTTTTGCACTATCTCTGAGAAAAACCATGTAGTTGAAACTGTCCGACTTATTTTCATCTTCTCAGCCGATTCGATCTTGGCCGTCACATAGTAGTAGTATTGGGGACAGAAGTTATTCTCCTCACGACATCCCGCCATCTCTCTTTGTTGGCCGTCATCCTGGTACACTCACTTACGGGACCACCCACTGCGTTCTTGATTTGGTCAGTCCATCGCATTGGTGACCGACCACGAAGACTTGTACCGTCAACCCTGCCTTACCGACTTATTTACGTGAGCATTATTGTTTGTTATATTAAAATGAGGGCTGTATCCCACTATTTCCATTGAAATACAAAATAGAAAAAGTGGGACTAGCGTTTTTTCCATATTATATCCCATTATTTCTATGGCGGCAATAAAATAACAAAAATTATCGGTCGTGATCGCGAGGTGGACGAATGTAAAGTTGAGGGCAGTAACAAATATTATAATAATCCTGACAATAATTTAAACAAAAAATAACCATGGATACTCGTGAAAATAATATACGAAACACTGGAATTAATCACTATAGGCGATAATATCGCCAAATGTCGAAAGCCTGATTTAAGATTGCATTAATACGTTACTTTAGTGTATAAGTAAATGTTGTCTTGTACAATACACATAGTGGTAGAAAATCAGTAATTTTATTTCATTGACTTTTCATTACGACAGTACATTGTATACCATGACGGTACGTGTGACCGTAAGCACTTTAGCAGTGTACCCTTTTACATGGCAACCATCGATAAGTACGACCCTTAGGTGATTGTGGTTTTTCGTACACAATGTTATTATGCGTCATATAATAACATATGTGATATTGCTATATAATGCATAGTATGTCATTAGAAAGGGCATTTCATTTTAGTTTGTAACTAGTAGTATCGAGCAGAGTAACGATAATATCACAGGAATAATAAAGGTTGGCCGATCGAGTCGGTGGCCACCGAGGCGGTATGACGGTAGGGCACTTGTACGCCTGGCTATTTACAGAGATACGCAAAAAAACTCAACCTAACTGACTGACTGAAAACTAATGTCTTTATTACCTCTAAACAAAGTTATCAACAAAATCACAGTTAAGTACCGCACGAATCAGCTTTACACCGGATGCACGTCAGAAAAGCCATTATTGACAGGCCTTTGGGGCCGATGTATCTTTCCCAGGATTTCCGGCTGTTAGATAAAAGTGCAAGGCTCATGTTACGTTGGACCCAAGGCGTTTCCGAAGTATTACGCCCTATTTGCATGATAAAGAGTGGCTAATACCTCCTTTAACAAGTAACGGTTGTGCAAACGTTTGCTTTCGGTGACCGGCCACAATGTTTGAACGAAGTACAATCTGGCTAATTATTTGAAAGCGAATTCGAAAAGACAAAATACGACATGTTTCTAATTACTTTTCACTCCATCTTTTCGTAAAGGACGAGTTGGTTTGCCTTTAAGTGCACCTAAAGGTTGTGTTTTCTATAAGAAACTTTAGCGATTATATTTGGTCGCGGGAAATGGAAACAATGGAAAGGAAATTACACCGGAGATGTATATCCGATATGCCACTAACCCCTTTTATTACCCAGATAATGAATTCAATCTCATATTTCGGGTCAATAAAGAAATGGCGTTGTAATGCATTGCAGCCTCGAAACCAAAGGAATGGTTTGCATATCAAGGTTATTATTGTATTAGTTTCCTATCTACATTTTGTGAAATACCTAAGTTAAATAATTATTATTGGTTTTTAATCTACAATAGGTCCCCACTTCCATGTGCATAATGAGTCTTAGTAAACGAATTAGAATACTACCTATGGATAGCACACGCTACTCAGAGACTTTTGTTACATTTGCTTTAAATGGCACCTACGAAGTACAAACCATAGGAAACGCTACTCCCGCCGTCTATCCACGTGGATAAATTTTTGGATTTATAAATAAATTGGATTTCTCCAGATGCCTAATACGTCAAAATTATTGAAGCAATGAAGTGTACCCCTAGCCTACCCGGATTTCCAATGTCAAAATCAGTCAGCAAGTCGCTGTGGATACTGAGTATGATCAAAAATACCGTTTTGTGCGATTAGGTTGCCTAAAAGTTAGAGGATATGTATGATAAAGGAGGCCACGGTCTCCCTTCGCACATACATAGTCACCAACACTTCTTTTAGAGTGTTTCATAAGAGATTTTTCTTCGTCTCTCGTAGACCTAGCGAGCGCAGTCGCGGGACGACCAGCTAGTTATCAATACAATAAATCATTACTAATTTATCATCAATTTAATAAAAAACGATAATGCCGTGTAGCCAAAAGCCACTTAATAACTTTTTTGATACTTTTTTATATCTACTGAAAACTTAGCATTTTAATTGATCATTGATTTCAAAAGAATTTTGTGAATAATAGGCGTGTTTTTTTAAATTTATATTGAAATATAAAATGTAGGAGTTCTACATATAAAACTTCTTTATAATTAGAAGCCTCAAATACAATACTTGTAAAATTATAAAGGCAATAAACAGTTTTATTTTAAATGATAAAAAAATATAAGAAAAGCCTATCATATCTGTCAGAATTATAAACAGCAAAAAAGTTGAAAATAAAATAATGAAACTGAGCATATGGAAGCTAAGCCTTATCGAGACGAGAAGAAATCCAAAAATAATAGTTTGATAACTTACTCCTTTGTGGCATCGTTTTTCGGTATAAAAAACTGTATATGGACTCTACATTTTTTTTTTGCAAAAAGTAAAATGGAGCCATGCAAAAAGTATGTAAGAATTGCGTGCAAAGAACGCAAGTTTATCACATGTTTAATAATGTAAGTATGCAATTTTGTAGTAGGCAATGTTCATCAACAAGAGTTTTAAGTATTGAATTGGTACCAATATAAACTAGTCTATAGTTAACGTGTCAAATAAACTCACTGTTTTAAAGGGCGGTACGATGGCGGCGTTTACATTGGTATACGTTTTGCTTGCAATTACTGCATCAGGTGTTAAGAATATTAGGTAGAACCCGTATCCCGCCGTCACGCAATCACGAAATATCTAACGAACCAAAACGTCCCCTAGGTACTTTACACAATTTCTTATAGGCGTACTTGCAGAATCTATTAGAGATATTAAATTGCTTGAATGGTAATGGCCAATGGTAGGTACGGGTACCTACCATTAGCCAAGACACCAGTAATTTGAAAAGGGCCTTTATACTTTCGGTTTAAATTTGTTTCATGTCGTTCTTTACTTTTAGCATAAACATAGTCTCCAAAGGAAAGCGATATAACTTTAGATTTACCTCTGTTAAATGAAATGACGTCACGTTAGGCCAGTTTTATTTTTATTGGAAGCATTAGATCGCACCAAGTCAGGATTTAATCTGCTAGGCTCATCACAGCCTGTGATGATTTTAGAAGTATTAAGTGAGTCACCCTGAATACCTAACATCAATTCTATCGGAGTAGAGGAGACCCCGTTGTACAGCGAGTGCTATTCTAAGATAGTTAAATACCTCCCAGTTGGACAAGAGCCAAGCTTGCCCAGAATTACCTTCAGCAATTGTAAGAAGATTTTTCAAAATTCGTATTACGCGCCTGTCCTGCGTCTACCCTACTACAATGATTAAATTACAACAAAACAGAACCTTGCGTGAGAGTGAGTGCTCACAGTAGCCCCTTTTTTTTCGCATGTTTTTTTTTGCTGTTTGCCTTTATCGGCATTTACAGCGTCATCGGACCGGGTGACGAGCCCTGCTGGGCGCAGAAGGCGCACCGCCTAAGGCAAGCATTGAAGACGCTTCGCCGCAAGGAGAGTAGTAGGCGACTTGTTAGGTAGAAATGGACTTCGGCTTGGGCCGTCGCCAGAAGAGAGGGGAGTCGGAGAGAATCTAACCAAAATATAATTTTTGCCTCAAGCTCGCCGGCGAGCTCGGTGTCTGATTGAACTGAGCTCCGGTTGCCAAGCGCAGCTCTTTTATAGGCGACTGTGGGTATATGGGCGGTTTGTACGTGCGTGGTGACTCAACTTCTAGCCTGTTGCGCATGCTCCGTCACAATAGGCGGCCGACGCCGTCACATACACAAATATTTGTAGAGTAAATACGTATATTACTTATATGTATATACGAGTAAAATTTATAAACGTAAGCAATAAAGCATCTGACAGTTACATTTATATAGTCTAGGACATGTTCATTATATTTCAATAACACAAACAAAAACCAGTAAACGTTTAGATATACGGAATCATGACATGATAGTTAGATAACTTTAAAATGCAAGTCATCAACAGTTCATCTAAACATCTTTAAAGGTGTTCATTGACGTAGTACTCTCGTATTTCTAATGGAAGAGAATTCCACAAGCGGACGGTTTTAACAGTGAATGAGGAGCTATGAAACCTGGTTTTGTGTACAGGCATTTTTAGCTTAAGATTCTTTGATGACGATAATGACAACATATGAGAAGTGAGCAAGAGTTCGAAACGCTCCTTAAGGTAGCTCGAGGAAGAGCGATTGAAAAGGATACTTTAAAGAAGAGATAATACGTGAACCTTCCAACAAAGGCGTATGGAAAGCCACTTGAGCTTAGTACGAAATAGGGAAAAATGGTCATATTTGCGTAAGCTTAATACGAACCTAATACAATTTTGAAGACGCTCAAGTTTATTTAGCTGATCCTTCGTGATATCAAGACAGCTGACGTCTGCATAATCGAGCACAGGTAATAAAAGAGATTGTGCGAGCGCTATCTAAGTGGTAGTAGGAAGAAAATTACGTAGTTTACGTAAGGCACCTGCGGAAGCAAACATCTTTCGGCTGGTAAGAGTTAGATGAGGACCCCATGTAAAACAATGATCGATATTAGTTACAGCAAGATTTTTGACCGTTTGACTATAAGGAAATAGTGACCCTATCGAAAACAACTCGAGGCAATGTGTCCCTGTTAATTCTGCAATAAACATATAAAAAGCCTATACCATAAACCTAAAAAATATAAAGGCGAAAGTTTGTGAGCGTGTTTGTATGTTTGTTACTTGATCACGCTCAAGCAGCTGAACCAATTTTGATAAAATTTGGTATGGAGGTAGACGAGACGCTATATTATTTTGTTAGCATTTTAAGTTTTCATCGCCTTTTTCATAATTAATCACTACGCGGGTGCAACCGCGAGGTGCAGCTAGTATTTTCTAAATCTCCTCAAAATATATGAAAGATATTAAATTAGTGTTCTTATTCGGCAGTAATTGATGTACTTGCACAAACAAGATGAAACAAATATTTGTATAAACAGACAGATTTTTCTCAATCATTTGTTACAATGTTTAAAATTCAAACCGTTGTTTTCTGCCCCGTCCCTATTTCCGTCCATCTTTAGTCTGTCACTTCCAATCTACCTTTCATATGGAGTGGCACCTTCATCTCTTCAGTATTTTTTTAATAAAACAATATTTAGCTTATATTTGACCGTAACGAATTTGCTAGCGGGTTTTTACAAAATTTCAATAGAAACCAAAAACTTCAAGTTTGTTTATTTTCATAAGCAAAATATTTTTTACGTGAAAACGTCTTATAAATCGATGAACACATTTTAAAACAGCGAACGTTTTTAAACGGATGAATCTGTTTGTAATACGCGGAACCATACAAATTGCCTGACATGGTATGTTAGTGTACTCACATACCCATACATAATATTTTAGATATTCACCGGAAATTGATAGGTTAACTCAATTAATGCTGATTATGATCCCCTTAATTAGGCAAGGTTTGTATTGCAAATCATAAATCAGCACTGTCTCATTAGTTTGAAATTAATATTGCTATCAAACAGATTGAGGATCACATTTTGTACTTTGAAGTAGGTTAGGTAAATTATCGGTTGCGGAATTCAATTTGGAATAGTTATGGGGATTGTTAAATTGTGTTTGATTTTAATTAGATTGTAACTAACATACATTTATTTTTTAATTTAATTAATTTGCAAACACTTATACTATTGTATAAAAAATATATTATTGAATAAAAAATTGTATCATTAAACATAGAAAGGTATTAACCACACACGTTGCAGTTTCCGGAAAAGTAAGTTGATTTCTGCGAATTTTATTGCATTATTGGCCAAATATGGCGAATCGCGAGTCAACGGGTTAAGTGATAGAGTAGAATACATAAGACACATTATTTTGTCTCTATGCCATATAATAAGTAAATCTAATAATACCTCCTTCATATATTATTATTCAGAAAATAATGTTGTTACCTATATATTTATTTGGTTTCTGGTCATCAAAGAATTAATAAATAATTATTTTTAATAATTATTATTGCATTAGTCATTAGATCATTAATAATTTATTTATTTTTGGTGGTTGTGCCACGCTGAAATCCCACATCCGACCGGGGAGTACCACACTCCCACATAACACCCAGGTGAAGTAACATAGCTTCCTATTGCGTTTCAGTCGGTCTGTGAGAGTTTCCAGATGCCCGATTCCCCCCTTCCCTGTCCCCCTATCCATTTCCCCCTCCACCCTTACTCCTTCTATCTTTTCTTTCCTCAAAGGTCGGCAACGCAACCTCGAGACCTCTGGTATTGCGTATGACCGTGGGCGATGCTATAGTTTACCATCAGGTGAGCCACCCTATCCCATCAAAAAAATAAGATGGAAATATATTGTTTTCATTAAATTCTAGAACCAATAACTTTATTACGTTTGACATGCCTGAATCTCGTGTAAACTAAAACACAAACTATAGTGCCACATCACTAAGAAAAATATTATAAAGAGCACCGTGCGATTCTCTAATGATTATTTCGTGCGTAATTAATGAGCGGTGAGCTTAATTAACAAGCTCACCGGTGTCAAATACTTTATGTGATATCGCCCTTGTACACAAGAATGTTTTTCAACGTTTCTTGTCATCTAGTTATTTGTGTCACGGATGTTGTCAAAGATGCAATGATGTTTAATCCAGAAAATTCTCACAAACTTGCAGAAAAACAGGTGAAATTCAAGGAATGTAAGGAGCTGAAAATTGCAATATATCGTTCGACAGGAAACTGCCGTCGAAACAATTCAAGTGTAACAAGCGAACGAATCTCACAGAGACGTATTCAGGGTAGCTTCAGAGTTAATATACTCGTAAGTATGAAATAATCTGATGAACTGAGACGAACGAAGTACGGCCGCCGAATAGAAGGTTGTTGGCGCTAATTCTACAGGTAATTTTTAAACTTTCGCGATTTGAACACATGTTTTAAATGTTTATCGGGACTTATCACGTGTTATTTAATATAGGTAAAAATATGTACCTTTCGCTCGACGTTTCGACCATGTTACAATGGCCGTGGTCACGAGCTGACTCTACATATTTTTACCTATATTAAATAACACGTGATAAGTCCCGATAAACATTTAAAACAGTTCTACAGGTGTCATTAAAAACAACATTATTTTCACATCTATTGTGCCACCACCGAGTTTCCATCGACAATTTCCAACTACTATATCGCATTTCAATTACCGATATACATATGATACTTACTTTTTTATAGTATTACTTTTTAGCGATCTCAAACATTGAAATTACATATATATATATATATATATATATATATATATATATATATATATATATATATATACACGTTAAAAATGTCATCGGACTTAAACTGACATAATACCAAGTGAGTACAGCCGGTATGATTATATTTTTATAATAAGGAAATATTTTACATAATATCATGTTATTATTTTAAGAGAAGAAAGGTATTCTGCAATGAAGCCACGATGTGAAGCATTCCAGTTTAAAGGTAGCAAGTTAATTAAATGAGTGAGACTCAGACATTGAAAGAGTTTAGCTTAAAAAGCTCAAGGTAGCTGTGTAACTCTCATGCGAAGGTATGGTGGTGTATAAGGTGCACGTTGCCAGTTTTACCAGACAAGATAAAATAGATAGCCATCAAAATATGAAACAATATGGCTATAGAATTTTGAAAATTAAGTTGCATGATGTTAGCATTGTGCTCCAATTAAATACAACTCAAATTCTTACAAAATTCGTAGTGATGAAAATGTCTTATTACCAGCCTACCAGTACCATACATATTTAGTACAACCAACCACTACAATATCAAAATGCTCAATTCGACTCATCAAATCATTCTATCGTAGGCCAACTTCACGTTTAATAGCTTCCAATGAATTTTCAATAAATTAACTTCACCACTTTATTGAGAGCTTCGACCCTTTGACCCTATAAAGCTACCTTCATATATCATAAAGGTCCTGGCTTTTCTGCGTTGAGAGAAATTGACGGGCTAACGCCGTATTAAGGTTGAGGTTTTTAATTTACTATGTATAACATGAAATGTTATTGTTGTTAATGTTATTGCACCAATGTGTTTAATGTTAAAGTTCTAAGTATAGACAATCGGATAGTGTAGACCGTCCGGTTGGCGCAATCGGTAGCAACCTCGACTTCTAAGCTGCTGGTCCTAGAGTCGATCACTAGACCGGTCAAATAATTGTGTGCATGAACATGTCTGTTTGACCTGCGTCTAGGTGGGTAAATATATATAAGTATTTATATCAGACAGTATCTATTTCTATAACATATGATCGAATAGTCTCAAAATTGTTGTCATTTTACAACGTGCCAATTAGATATAGGATAACTTTCCGCATTACGCTTGTGACATTTTTAGTGTGGCTGTGTGTTATTTTGTGTAATGGTAAGACCTGTTTTGCCTTAGGACTAAAATATTAGTTGAGGATTAAGCTTATACTATATTTATTTATCATTTTTTTCACTATCCTAGCAAAATAATTTAGTACATACGTTGGGCGCACTAAAAGTTTCCGGAATCAATATTAAAAAAAAACTATTAATTGTCACAAATGAACATATTGTTTCTCAAAATATTTTCTCTTTGCGTCAATGCACTTTTTCATACGATTGAACCAACTTTTAAAACACCACTTGCCACTTCTCCGTGGTGACGTCAGATACGTGTTTTTCATACTCTTCGGCAGACTCTTCTAGTATTAAAAACCGTTGATCGCGTCATTGGTTCTTGATTTTCGGGAACAAAAAAAAGACACGGTGCGAGGTCAGGACTGTATAGTATAAGTTAATAAGATAACTCATAAGTTGAACGTTTTTCGCCTTTAAAAACTAATTTGTCTATCTGGCAGTGTGGGAACTTGCATTGTCGTGGTCAACAAATAGTCGTGTACCAGTCACTATTCACGGTTCGACGATTTTCTAATGCAGCAGTAGCCATAAGTCCAGCATTATTAAAAAAAGGTGCAATCATCCGCTTAGATGCACTTTTCACGCGCGCCACTTTGGCTGGTTTCGGCTCTTCTCTATAGACCTCTTACTCGGGAAAATTTTCGTTGCATGATTATGCAGCGAAAATTTTCCCAAGTAAATCCATTTTATTGTAATCACGCAATATTTGTAAGATGTACGTAAGAAAATTGACAATCAGATGAAACAAATTTTATTCCACGGCTAAAGAGTTCCATTTTCAAATGTAGTAATAACTTTTTTAATATTGTTTATGTAAGTGGCCAATTTCGAAAACTTTATTGAGACCTATGTATTATTAAAATAAGGATGTCCAGTGTAATATCGCTTTGCTACTTTTTAACTATACCACGTTGAAAAGATTTATGTAGAGGTGATCTACTGCTTTATAATGTAGTGTCACTGTCCGGCCATACATTTTAGTGTTAGGGTTTTCACTTTCAATTTGTAAGTAGTCATTAATACGAACCTTTTGTACAAATGCTTTAAATGAACGACTCTACGAAAAGGGTAAGGTAAATTATTTACATACTTTTTGGATGTTAGTGTGAGCTTAATAAATTCATTAGAAAGGTCAAAGCTCCTTTGTTTTTGCTCGAACCTTATTAAAATTTAGTTTACATAAGCTTCATAGGGGATAGGAACTAAAATAAACATTTTATTTTCTTTTGGAAAACTATTATAAGGATTATATAGTATTTAGGTTAATCCTTTCCAATGGTCAATCACATTTACAAAGTCGGCTTTACGTTTAGGTTTTTTTATGTTTAAAGGGTTCAGTTAATCGAAATGGGAGTACAGGTTTCAACACGTTTTCTACAATCGAAGGATTAAGGACCTCCTACGTGTCCTCCGCTTGGAGCGTGACTAAATTCTGCCGTTTCACACCGGATGGGGAGTTCAAAAAATGTAAATATAGATTTATGTTTAGTTATTTATGTAAAGTAAGTTACGGTAACGTATAAATGTTTTAAGAGATCTTTAGACCACACAACCACAAACCGCACTGACAAACTAAATAATATATTATTCTGTGAATCAAATGGGTGCATAGACCTCTTATAGCGCATTCGGCATTTTTGCCCCATCTCACACTTATTTATCGTGATATTAACTTCCTACAAATTGATATGGGGCGTGCGGTGATTAACGTTAAATAGTATTTCTACAATGTGCAGATGTGTCAAAGATCTACACTATGTTTCGTGGAAGTAAGAGGAGCAAACAAGCATAAAAAGAAATAATGTTTATTGTGCTTAAATATAGGTACATACAATAAACATAAGTTTAAAAGGCATACCTACCTAAAACCTTAGTTATAACTTGGTTATACACGGTACTTTTCTGGTTAAATTATCGTAATAGCATGTAAAACTAACAGATAGGTACAGTAGGTGTAAGAACTATGAGTGTTACACACTACAGACTCTTTGGTCCGTACCTTTTTTAGATTTGTTTTTTTTTTATATTACATTTTTCTTGGAGATTCGTTTTCCAAACATCACAATAAACATTCTTAAGCTATGGTGGAAATTAAAAATTTACTTAAAAACTAAAGTGATTCTATTTTTTTTTTCTTTTGTAAATACATAAATCTATTGCTAGTGAACAATATTTCCTAATTTTTTAATTATGTGTACGCTATTGGCCAGAAGTACTGGCCTCAGGTTCACGCCTTTGCCGTATCCTTTCTAACATAGTATGTTACTACATACTACGAGTATGTTGGTATGCAGACGTAAGAAATAGGTACTGAGAACGAAGGATAAAAAAAAGAGGGAAATATAATTGGTGTTAATTTGCCAGCCAAAATTTTGCAGTTAGTACCCAGACTAAATGAAAGAGGTAATTAAAACTTTCAATATTACAAGGTTTTAGTCGTTTAATATAATTCAGTATTAAGCTACTATTGATGACTATTTAATCCTGCAATACAACAATAAAACAATAATACAATTTGATTGACAAGTGCAATTTAAAATTAAATACCGACTTCCATTCCATTACTTTGGTAAAAATCAGTTATTGGAGTGTAACTCAAAAACTACTGGACCGAATTTTATATTATAATTTTGAAAATCGGTCCCCCCAATCGAAAGTTATGAGGTAACAAAAATAAAAAAAAACCGTCGAATTGAGTACCTCCTCCTTTTTTGTAAGTCGGTAGAAAAAAATTAGTAAAATTAGTAGAATTACTGTGTACCACTACTTAATGGGACTGAACCGGTATGTCTTCAAATAACATGAACAGTGCGGTGCCAAGCAGAACATTGTTATTTGAGGTTCGGCGTACATTCGAGTATACCTACTATCCGGGCGTGATGCTTGCATTAGGCCCTTGCCCTTTTTATCACTAAATATTATAAATATAAATATATAATCTATAATAATATACGTTTATTATTATCCAAATATTGTACAATATTATCCGGCTTCATAAAATTTTACAATGAGATTAATTGCATCTAAAAAGCGTGATAATATCCGGAGTACAATCTACCTTACTTGGCCGTGGCTCGGCGTATTTCAAATGAGCTATTTCCCATTCATTCTAGTCTACCTTTAAAAACGTCAGGAAGACCGCGCCGGTATCTTTGCGTGAATTTACGGCAAGGATTTGAGTTGGAATTGTAAGTATATATAAATGAAACTAATGAAAACCACCTCAAATTTTATTGTAAAAGAGATTTAAATATGTATTGAAAATGAATGGTTCCCTCACTTTGAGCATTCACCTGTAATGTAACATTATAGAGTCGAACATTACATCAGTGAGGGAGGAGAACCGAACGATCATTACAGTGCGCAAACTGTAATCTTACAGATTTGTTGGTGAGGGAAAGACACCGAGCATTACAGGTCACAACTTGATGAGACAATGTGTAATATTTTGATGCAACTTCACATGCAGACATTCTAAAAGTAACTTTATAAGCTTACCAGAAGAATCACTAAATACATAAAATCGTAATGTAACAGCCATTCTTTCTTGCTCTGCTATTGCTTGTCTATCTTGTTTTCTGACATATTATGTCCAATGAGATTTATTAAATGTTCAAATCCGAGGGAATCATTCACACACATTCACACATCACAATCATCAGGGGTTTGCTTATAGATCGGTTGATTCTTTGTAAAATATCCAAACCGCCTGTTTTTTGTCGGTTTTGACAGAATTCATGGCACCAATATAGTTTCTTCTGATTTTTTCGTAATTCTATAACACAACGACAGCTTCGTCTGACATCGTGGAAACAATTAAATTCTAAAAATCGAATTTAAACGTTCAATTACAAGTGAATGCTTCAAGAGAGAGAGCACCTTTATACATATATATAGGTATATGAACTTGGTTACTGTTTATAGCTATCGGACATCATGCATAAATAATGGTTAAAATTAAAAAAAAAAACCGTTGTTATGTCTACGGCGGCGAGGGCCAGTTCGTATTTTATTAATATTTTATATTATCAGCCTATTGGTGAGGCTCAAATCTCATCTACATATTGAATAAATTGTTTAGATTGCAAAGGCACGTTGTGATGAGACTTTAAGTTTTGTAGATAAATTATTGCAGTACCCAGTAAATGACTCTTAATCTTAGACTTATAGTCAACTGGGCAAGCTCTAACAAAATGTATATATTATTGAAATCATCAAACGATACCTACTGCACGAACAAATAAAAAACTAATTGTAGGTTAGATTAGACATTTAAGATATATTCAAATAGGTATTAAAATAACCTATTTTTAATTAACATGTTTTTTAACGTCATCTAGTATTACTAATTCTGTGGCACTACAAGGTATTCTAATTAGTTTCCCGCAGATGGGACACAAACCAATATTGTGAATATTGACCCTGATTTCTTTTATTAAAATATACTTGATACAGATCGAAATACAGATTTCATCCCAATCTATGTTAACCACAGAATTATGTTATAGTGACTGGGACGTAAACTTTCAAGATTTTCTCTCCACGGTCAGTTCCGGGATGATTAATGGGTGCATCAATAGAGGGTGTTAGTGGACTCACCCACCTTTCAATATGATTAATGCCCGTAGCCTTATCTTAGGTTTTATTTATAGTTTTGTTTTTATACCACCTACCAGTTGTTGAACATGACTTCAAATTGAAATAAATATTACATTTTTAATCATGAATCATGGTCATACTTTATGAACTTTAAATTTTGAAGGTCCCGCTAGCTCAGTTGGTACTTAGAGCAAAAGTAAAGCGTCCACAGAGTTGAGGTCGCACGAGTGCTATTTTACGGTTCTAATGTTAGTTAATAAAAAAACCCGAATGAAATTGCTGCAATAGTTTCCTGTTCTATAGTATATAGACGATATATATAGTATAGACGGAGAAAGAACTGAATTGGGCTGCCATATACCTATCATAATCTGCCGTGCGATTCTCTAAGAGCAAACATCGTTGCATCTTTGACAACATCCGTGAAACAAATGACGAGATGAGAAGAAACGTTGGATAAAGAACCTTATGTACAAGGGCGATATCTCATAACGATGTTAGCTCTTAGAGAATCGCACGGCAGGGCGATATCTCATAAAGTATTTGACATCGGTGAGCTCGTCGACGAATCATTACAGAATCGCACGGCTGAATGTACTCACCATAACGCCACGATGGTTTTCTTTTCGCACATAACTTAGTGAACCTGCCTTCGAAGTGTGGGGGCTCCAGGTTTGATTCCTGGCCGCATGAATCATTTTTGTGGTATCTAGAAGTGTTTGTTCTCTGGTTTTGATTCTTGCGATGTTCTAAGATATGTGTCCATGCCTCCCGCGACACATACAGTTCTAGTGCACACTCGTGTGTAAACGTTTACGTCAATTATTAATCAATGTATATGCAAAATGAATCTATTGACGTGGTCCAATATAAATAGAGCGACTACCTGATGCTGACGTTGTAAGAAATTCGAAGTTATGTTTTGCAAGCTATTATAATGTATTGTTTTCGTAACAATTCTTATTTTAAAATAAATTAAATTACTTTTGCCACCCACTTCATTTCTTAAATTTCGTGGGTAGCAGCAGACGTGTAACTTCTAACTTCCATGAGTAGCAGATGACGACTTGAAATAAATGAAGTTCTACAATCAGATTTGGCTTTTAATTAATATCTTCATAATTTAATACTTTTTACGTTATGATTAGAAAAAGAAAAATTTATAACGTTTTTACAGTCAACTCGTTTTTTTACGAACTCTGCTATATACATTTACATGGAGTTATATTATTTTACTTCGTATAATTTTATTGGTTAATCGCGACACGTAAGAGATTATAAATTATTCATTACTCTTAGAAAGCTATTTATTAATTTTCTTAAAAACAGTAGGGTATCCATCAACTTAAATATCCCGAAACAGGACATTTTATAGCATTTGAGGCATACGCAAAATTATTTGGCTTCATAAGTCATGATTTAACTAACTTCTCTAGAGCATATACTAATTAATGGATACTCGTATTAATGTATTGGAGAAATTGGATTTATCATCTTTTAATTTAATTACCTGAGGTTATATACACCTGAAGTTACCTTTGTTTGATTCATTGTAGATGCCGATTTAAGGCTTATGTGGTCGTCAGTCGAGCAGCTTAGTGGGGGCTGTTTCAAATATCGGTTTGGAATGGGCTTATTACAATAAATTTCTTTTATATTGAATTACCGATATTTCGCCATTTTAGACGTCATGGTAACCAATTAACTGTACAATTTAATACAAAACAGGGCTAATTTACAACTTTCACTGCAGTATACATTATAGATTTAACTTAATTGTGTTCGTGATAAATATACTTATATAATATACTCTCACTATGAATTTTTACTGGCTAGAATTTACTTGAATTTAGTAATTTGCATTCAAAATATTTTTTAACTATAACTGAGTCAATTATTATTTTAAACACTAAATTTCATTAAACTTCCATTTTACATCTATTTTTCATCTATTCTATGAATAGCACAAACAACATACAAAAATAATAATAATAGATAATTATTTTTATATTTATTGTTTTAAATGAATAAATATTAATATATTTATTCATTTAAAACTTAGATTATGAATAAAGTAAACATGTTGTCTTTTATTTAGTCAAGCTAAAATAGGTACACAATTACACATAGTTAAAGAATTACCTAAATATTACCATCATAGTAATTCGTAAGCTGATATCGTTAATTCACATCTGAGTAAATTTAGTTAAATCTAGTGAAAAATTTGACTTCACAATAATAATGGACACATAAGTGTAAGTTGGTAAAAATACTTTATTGGAAAATTTTTTGGTAAGAAGTTTTTTGGTAGTTTAAAAAGTGTCTACATCATACAATATTTAAAGGCAAGACATTTTTAAAAACTTTGCCGAGTCATAATTTCAGTATGACTATAATTTATTAAGACATTAGTTGTTTATATAGATATGTTCATAATCAATTTACATATAAAAGGAGCCTCAGATAAAACTGCATATCTGTAGCCGTACTAAATCAGAAATACTCGTATAAAAGAGCTGTCACACAGATCCTACGACTCGACGGCAACCCAAAAGGACAACATATGTCGTTAAGTCCGATGATAGATCGCAGTGTCGTGGTACTGTTCACCTATTAAAAAAGTCATTGGATTGTAGCCGTTATTGCGAAGCACTCAGATTCTAAAATTGATTGTTGAAAGGATGTGAAATGGATAAGCAGTGAAACAGTAGGGCTACACTTGCTCGAAGTAAAAATGGAAGTAGCTTTCAATATCTTTGTATTTCGGTTTTTATTTGAAACTAGCGCCTCCCGCGACTTTGTTCGCGCAGTAGGCTCGGCTTTCCTCCCTCCTTTTTTTTAATGTAAGAACCTTCTATGAGGTATTAGAAAACATTTAAAAAAAGATGAATGAACTCTTTAAAACCGTTCTCAAATTACAACGTGACTAGGAGAAATAGGTGTTCAATTTTATATTATATAGATTAGCTGCTCCCCGCGATTAGACGCGCGTGGTAATGGATGATGATGATTATGATGATGAAAATCCAAACTTATATTTTAATTCGCCTCATTTACTTCTATACCTAATTTTATTGAAATTATTTCAGCCGTTTGAATGTAAAGAAGTAACAAACATAGGCACTAACAAACTTAATATTAGTATGAAGTGTAAAGTGATTAACAAAGACAGAAAAAGGTTAGAAATTTAAAAGGAATTAAAAAATTAATAAATTTAATTTAAAAGGAAAGCCAAGAGACTCATTAACGACGACCACCTAGTACGCAAGAGAGTCCAGAGTCTCGAGCATCGCCGCAAAGTCGCTTGTTTATCGGTTTTTTATCGGATACATTTCGGCGAGTGTGCAATGGAACTTCACAATTTGATTCCGCCATCCCCATTCTATAATCGGACATCCAGATATACTCAGAAGCGCCACCGCTTTATGGTGGATATTCCATTTACCCGAACGAAGCGATTTACTTCTTCGATTATCATACGAACCGCTAGGGAATGGAACACCCTGCCTGAGTCGGTGTTTCCGGTTAAGTATGATAGGGGGGTCTTCAAAACACGAGTGCATAGGTATCTTCTGGGTAAGCACGCTCCATCATCGATTGCATCATCACTTAACACCAGGTGAGATAGTGCTCAAATGCTACCCAGTTCGGTATAAAAAAAATTTATTAAGCGGTGAGTCATTTCATTAAAACTCTTATTGATGAACATTGCCTACTACAAAATTGTATACTTACATTACGAGTAGTATTCATTAGATAAATTTGCGTTCTTTGCACGCAATAGGTACTTACATACTTAAGAGGCATTTCACATTTTAATGCGCGTAATCGTAGATTTTAAGCGCTTAATTTACTATCATAGGAAAGATTCACAAATAGTTGAATAATTGAAATAAATAGAATAATCTGTCTTCTTTTCAGTTAATGTACCACATTTACAAGCATAACTTTAATTATTTTGTAGTGACCAATCTCCCGCACCTCGTTTTACGAATTAAATGGAATATAGCAAACTTCAGAGTTCTAACTCTTGTATAAAAACTCATCAAATTAACTAAACAAAAAAATCTATTCATCAGGAATATAATCTTATTGACACACAGTGTACTAGAATATCGATAATTGATCATCATTATAGAAAAAAAAATAAAGATCTTTCGCCAATTTCCACGAATTATATCAGCAGTTTAACACGATTTATTGCGTTAAATAAAGTGTAATTCCAAACTGATATTATATCAAAAGAAAGTACATTCTTTAATTAATCTAATCTCAGTTAAAATATGATATTAACTCTGCTTTGTTAGACACGAAAAAATATTTAACATAAGTCTAAATGATTATAAATTGAATCGACAAGAAATTGATTGTTTACTCATTCCAAAGCCACAGTTTTTAAAATGAGTGCAAGTATCAAAATATGTTACTCACAGTCAAGCTATTCCGTCGTCACTTCTTTCGCCTGTGTAAGCGATGCGCTGGCATTTACCTAAACTTCAGTAGAGTGATTTTGTGAAATGGCTCTCGGCTCCATTTTACTTTTTACAAGTAATTTACACATAAATTAAGTTGGTTCCGTATACAGTTGTTCATACCGAAAAACAATGCCAAAAGGGAGTAAGTTACCACACTATTATTATTCGGATTTCTTATCGTCTCGATGAGGCTTATCTTCAACAATATATTATGATCACAGTTTTATTTCTTTTAATTTGAACTTTTTTTTTGTTCAGTACCCTGATTGAATTTTGCAGATATGTAGAATTATCATATACTAACAACTTTTATATCACTTAAAATAAAATTGTTTTTATCAACGTAAAAAGTGTTTTTTAAGGCATTTAATAGTAAAGAAGAGTCACCACAATGGTTTGTTTAACGCCCAATGATCAATTAAAATCATTAATGATTATAAACATAAAAAGATAGCCATCGAAAAAGTTTCCAACTAGGTGGCCGTTGGCCACACCGCATTATATTTTTATTAAATTGGCATGGTTGTTGCATTCAATTGGTGATGTTTTATTATATTGATAACTAGCTGATCCGCCCGCAGCTGCGCACTCTAGGTCTACAAGAGATGAAGCTAGAGAAATGTATCGAATATATAATTGCATGGAATATATGATTGGACAATGGTTATATCTTTTTAAGACTTACGTTAAACATAATAAAATGCAAGAAAAAAGTTTTTTTTCTCTTAAGATTCAAATTACTTCGGTATTTTAGCCTAAAATATAAATATAGGAAAATTATCTTAAGGCTAAATGAGTGTAGATTACGACGAGTTTCATGATACGACTTCGCGAAAACTTAGTTTTTCAACGCCTAAACCTGTAGTAATTAATTGTAGGTAATTGTATTGTAAGTAGTAGTGCAAATAATTGACTATACGTTCTTATAAACTATGTGAGCCAATACACGATTGAGCAAACATGTCTCGATAGAAAAAATCGCCAACATTCCCTAAATTTTGCAATTTTTCTTACGTGCTTCGTGGAAAAAAGCATTTTTATCAATTATGGGCAAATATATTTCAATGAATGTATCTTATTCGAATATCCAATAAAATTTACTAGTGAACTATGGACTCTTTTATCATTAACATTTAATCATTTGATGGTACGAACTAAATATTAAAAGTATTAGCACGTATTCAATTGCATCTTCGCATTACATCGTCCAATCTGATAATCAATTCTCAACCTTATGTAAAGCAACGTAAATTGTTTTAAAATTAGGATTGGACCGCGCCTTAAACAGATATGTAAAATTATTTTGAATGCTAGCTCGTATTAAAAGTAACAAGTATAATATATACCTATGCCTTTTATATATGATATGTATGCCTAAAACATCTAATTTTATTTACTCTTGATTAATATTGTATACCTATTTACTCTAATCTGTATTGTTTAAACTAAATAAGAAAACAATTTTTATTTTTTATAAACTATAAAATGTAGTACCGTACCTTTTTAACTAATCAAGGAGAACCTTGTGTGAGCTTGCTCGCCGATCTAGTGCTAAATAATGCGTAAGGAAGTTAAGTAGTTCTGACTTGATGCAAGTATAAATATTAAAATAACTTGAGGAATGGCAAATTTATAAACATACGAGCTAAGAAATGTTCAATATATATTTTTCAGTGGTATAGTGTCACGGTGAAATTCGTTTCAAGAAAACCGCCATCGGTTGGAAATGCATGGAACTAACTATTTTCGAACAAGTACAAATTATTGCATACTCAGCGTCAATGAATATTACCTCTATTGTTATTATCACCTAATTTGTCCCGCAAGTCTTCTCGTCGAGTTTTTTTTAGGTTTATTAATCACAATTTCATATCAAGTACACACACCGATTTCGAAAAACAAAACCTTATTGCTCAGAAGGATAGCTTTGTAAATATGTTTCAGTAAGGGGTATCAATATCTATCCAGGAGTTTGTACGTGATGTGCGAAGAAAAAGATAAACAGCCTTACTGACAGACAGAAATGTGACAGGAAAAATATAAATATATATTAGCTTTTATTAACTTCATATACCTCATTATATATACAAAAAGTACAGAGAAGACATTGGTTACAGTTTTAATATATTTTTGTAGATATCTCCTATAGTAGTATATAAACAGATAACTTTACTAAAACCTGTCAATTAATATATGTGTGCTCGCAATCGTCACTTCTCTGAAGTAAAGAAAAATACATGTTATGTACAAGGTTAAGGTTTATGCTCATGTAATAAAAACCTTAAATAAATAAAAAAACTAGATCCACATTTTGCACACTCTTTTTAGCAATGCCATCTTGAGTATGAAAATTATGTGATAAGATGCCCAGTCAAACAATAATAAGGTTAGAATGACATCCAGAATCCAGAACCATCCCCATCTATTTTTATTTGATTTAAGTGCTATATATTAGCTTTAGTAGATCTATAACTTTAGGAGAACTTCAAAATCATCAAATTTTATCGGCTTTAGCTTTGCAATATTACAATTATTTAAGAGGTTGTTTCAGAATAGTGAATAATGTGCCTTCAACTATTTCTAGATTTTTCCAATAAGTTTAATAATTATAAACATGCCGTATTTTATCTGTGCGAAATCGCCTTCGAATAATTAGCCAGATTGAACTTCGTTCAAACATTTTGGCCAGTCACCGAAAACAAACGTTTGCACAACCGATACTTGTTAAAGGGGGTATTAGCTACTCTTTCTCATGCAAATGAGCCCTAATACTTCGGAAACGCAAAGTGTCCAGCGTAACATGAGCCTTGCACTTTAATATAACAGCCGGAAATCCTGGGAAATATATACATCGGCCCCAAAGGCCTATCAATAATGGCTTTTCTGACGTGCATCCGGTGCAAAGCTGATTGTAACTGTGATATCTTTGTTTAGAGGTAATCGAGACATCATTCAGAGGTATTTCTTATATCAATCTCACTTTATCTGGTCAGATTTTTTGGCATATCTGTGTAAGTAGCCAGGCGGACAAGAGCCTTACCGTCATACGGTCCAGCTGATTACTGATTCGATCGGACGACCCGTACTAATCCTGTGACATTATTGTTACACTGCACGATACATACTAGTCACAAACTAAAATGAAGTATCCTTTCTGATGACATATAATAATAATAATAATAACGCCGGTAGTAGCGCTCTAGTGAAACCGCAGCACACCTCTCAACACAATTCAGATATCCACACCAACGTTGCCCCTTTTGTCACCATTGATGGTGGCTCTTATGGGGGGCCCGTTTAGTGGGTGGCAAGTCACCACCTGCCTAAATATTTTAAGATGAGACTGAAATTGGTGCTTGAAAGGTGCCGTAGTCTCGTCCATAGCCCACTATCTCCCGTACCACTAATAAGTACATATCAATAGCCATGCCCATTTTACCCATTTTTGTAATAGATATACCATGTAACCATCCATCCAAAATGTTTCTGTTTTTATACTACATTGTATTTTTATACCAAACGGGCCTCTAAGTGTTGGCTACAGCCCCACTTATGCCTATGTAAAAGACCGGGTGAAACCCGTTAAATATTTTAAATAAAAGGAATAATAATAATAATAGTAGTCTCTTCCATAGCCCACTATCTTCTTATCACTAATAAAATCATATCAATAGCCTTGCCATTTTACCCATTTTTATAATAGATATACCATCCATCCAAAAGTTTCTGTTTTTTATACTACTTTGTATTTTTATACCAAACAGGCCTCTAAGTGTTGGCTACAGCCCCACTTATGCCTTTGTAAAAGACCGGAGGAAATCCGAGAATTTTTTTGAATAAAAGGAATAATAATAAAAGCCTTTATTAACAATCTTATATGTTAGATTTCATATTATAACTATTTATGTACTACTAATATTAAACATGTTGTTTATGAAAGCAACGTAAATAAATGTTATTAGTTGTATTAGACACCGGTTGCGTGATTGTCTTGCCCTTGATGACATACTATGCAATAAATAGCAATATCACAATTGTTATTTTAAGAAATACAGAAATGTTTATTTGTGGAAAAATACAGGTGTACCATCAGTCAGGACAGTGGGTAATTAAAACTAACGACAGTAACACACCTATAATTTTGTCACAAAATCGATCCCAACTCAGCATAATGCTGATTGTAAACAATCAGCGCCGGTGTTCTGTGGCTCTACCATGAGTTGGCAACATAAATGTCATCTATAGTCAATACAGAATCTCGCCTACCTATAAAGCTTGTGATTGGCGTACTCGCTGTCAATTTTAGTTCTACAATTGACCGCAACGTGGCACTGTTTATTATTTCATACATTTTTTGCGGCAGTCGATAGCGAGCATCGATTGCTGTCAATTTTGTAAACTCATGGTAAACCTACTGTTGGGACCGACAGGTGACGTCACGTGCGATACCACGCGAATAGAGGGTAGACGTACCACGAAGTTAATAACAAGGGCAATTAATGAAATAAACGTATATATGTTTATTTCATTACTTAGTGTATATCCTTTACACGGCGCAAAGTTGAAGTTTCCTTATAATTAGATTATAACTATGTTATTATACACTTATTCTAGAAATAACTAATAACTATACACTTACTAAATTATATATCTAAAATTATTTAGGTAATACATTAAATTATACGCACACATACACATCCATCATACTATTACAATGACGATGCATATTAACAATGTGTACGTAAAACCATAACTACCTAAGAGTCGTACTTATCGATGGTTGCCATGTGAAAGCGTATACTGCTAAAGTGCTTACGGTCACACGTACCGTCATGGTATACGATGTACTGTCGTAATGAAAAGTCAATTAAATAAAAATAATATTTACCTACCATTATGTGTATTGTGCAATACAACATTTCTTTATGTACAAAAAGGTAACTTAATAACGAAATCTTAAATAAGCCTAGTACGTTTGCCAGTCTTATCGCTTATAAAGATTTATTCCAGTGTTACATATTATTATAAATTAAATATTTTTAATATTATTTGAATAGAAAAAACATTGACCCAGTATACTCGTGAAAATAATATTAAAAGTGTAATACGAAAATTTTAATCAAACTTATTATACTTCTAGCTAATGCCCTCGACTGAACGTTCGTGTATGTTGAATACTTATTATTTCCTACCGAAGAAGTAATTTAAAATCATACATGTTAATATAAAAGTTATTTCTTCCAACATTACTGAAATGAAGTCAGATACCTACTAGTTACAAACTAAAATGAAATACCCTTACTAATGACATACTATGCATTATATAGCAACATTACATTGTGTACGAAAAACCATAACTACCTAAGGGTCGTACTTATCGATGGTTGCCATGTAAAAGCGTATACTGCTAAAGTGCTTACGGTCACACGTATCGTCATGGTATACGATGTACTGTCGTAATGAAAGTCAATTAAATAAAATTAATATTTACCTACCATTATGTGTATTGTGCAATACAACATTTCTTTATGTACAAAAAGGTAACTTAATAACGAAATCTTAAATAAGCCTAGTACGTTTGCCAGTCTTATCGCTTATAAAGATTTATTCCAGTGTTACATATTATAAATTAAATGTTTTTTAGTATAATTTTTATATAAAAAATCATTGACCCAGGATACTCGTGAAAATAATATTAAAAGTGTAATACGAAAATTTTAATTAATCTTATTATAATCCTAGCTAATGCCCTCGACTTTACGTTCGACTACGTTGAATACTTATTACTGCATACTGAAGAAGTTATTTTAAACCATACATGATAATATAAAAGTTATTTCTTCCAACACTACTAAAATGAAGTCAAACGTTCTACAATTAATTATGATCATATAATCTGCCAATTTTGTTTCATCTGCAGGGATATGACCCATTAGCCAGTATAGGTAAATTTCTTCATTCCAGCCTGATGCGAATTGGCGAAGCATTAAAGTGCTTAGTTTACTCAGCTTAGTTAACTTAGATATTTGCCACAAAACTTTCAAATAATCGGCAGCAAAATTACCTGAATAAAAATTAAGATATTGTAAATAGAGGGTAGTTAATTATTTTTTAAACCAAATCTTTCGTTATAGGCTTCTGCCATAATAATAATTTATGCTCACGTTTTTCACAACATGCTTTTAATAGAGATGATGGATATTTTCTACCGACTTCCAAAAAGGAGGAGGTACTCAATCGCATCGTATGTATTTTTTATATTTGTTACCCCATAACCTTCGACTGGGTGAACCGATTCTCAAAATTATTTTTTTGTTTGAAAGCTAGTGCTTCCCGTGTGGTCCCATTAAAATATAATAAAATAAATGATTTTATTGCATAACTGAATAGAATGTCAGTCGGTATTACATTTTTCATATTGTACTTGTTCTCATTTCATTACAAACTTATCTTCTTACAAAATATATTTAACACTTTTATGTTAGCCTGTACATAGATTGTGTTCTCAGGCTCTCGTCTACGCTAAACTGTGGGCGGAGTGCCACTGAACATTTGATAGGCTTAGTGCTGTTTACACTGTGCTGTCGATCGGTCCAGTCGTGTAAAACTTACTTGTTAGTTACATTATTTTAATAGGATTAGTTAAATATATCGGAGAATCAATTATACCCTGGTTTATTACAGGTAAAGAAATGAACTTAACCTATAAACACGTGCCGGTACACCGGTGGCCAAATCTATAAATTGCATAAAGCGGCGCTGGTACACCGGTGTACCGCAGTCAAAACCCATAATATCAGGACTGAACATAAACGTTAACTGTTCAAATATATAATACATTTCGGTTTATTAGATGTTTCTTTAATACTAAAATATAAGCACCTAGAAATCATTTTTACATAGAAATATAAATTATTTTGGTTATCAGTAGGCTAGTAAAAAAATCAATGGGCGTCAATACCATATCTCTTAAACTTTCGCAGGTGTGCATGTCCTAGTGTATTGTTTTCGTGAATAAGTACCATTTCGAGGTAAAAACCTAAAAAAAAGCTTATAATCCTCTTATATTATGGTTTTGTGAGCAATTCCCGTAATTGAATAAAGGCAGCCGCCATATTGTTTTGATAACGAGTGGGACTACGATTTTGAGATCTATTTGGTTAGTGTTAGAGTATATGTTTGAATGACAATTTGTGGATTCATTATGGATAATTTATAAAATAGGTAGTATAGGTTTTCAAAATCTATTATACCGTTGTGATTGTATGTTTACTACTTTTACACCTGCTTGAAAGATAAAATTAGTCTTTGTAGAATTTATTTAATTTGTTATTATTTTGTTGCGGTTCAAGATTTTATGTATTTTTTCGGTTGACTTTACCTCTATAATTGGACTAAAAAGAAACATATAACATAATAATAGAATAAAGGAAGATGTACTGGGTAACCAGTGTAAATTTACGCCGTTTACAGATATAAAATAGAACAAATAGCTGTTTTACTACGATTTTACTCCTGCAAACGTTTGCGGCGCGCGCTAATTTTTTTAAATAGTGTATTTTCGCGCGCTTTTTCCGTTCAATTTGGCGCCAAATTTTTTTTTTTAAGCTTCTTAAAGGGTTAAATTCATACAAATTAAAAAAAAACTGCACATTAAGGCGCGGTCCAACCTCAATTTTAAAATAATTTACGATGCTTTACGTAAGGTTGAAAATTGCTTGTTAGATTGGACGATATAATGCGAAAATGCGTTAATTTTGTAATTTTTTTTTTATTTTTCGATATATATTAACACAATTGAAAAATGTACGTTACTAAATTAATACTATATGTTGCCTATGTATTACCTAAAAAAATATAGTGCTACCGATGAAAATTCTGAGAGTTTGGACGTGAAAGTTTATTTTTATGGACCTATTAAGATTTTATTCTGCAGAGAGCGAGTAATATTTATGAATTCTGTTCGGTTATTACTCTTTGCCTGTTCTTTATCTAAGCTAAGTATTTTTTCATACAATATTATCTATCTGTTTCGTTACACTAGATGTTTAAAGATTCAGCTTTTTACTATTATCAGGATACGAGTGCGCCTTAATTTTCTTATACCTATCATATCGTCCTGCCTGGTAAGTGTCTTAGAGGATCAGATAGGCAGAGCCAAGTTTTTTTTGCAATTTACCTAAAGTATCATGTACAACAAGGATAAAATATTAAATTCAAGCTGAGAGTAACGTCGATCGGTAAAGTTGAATACTGTGTAGTAGAAATCTATCCTGATATTATTTCCGCTGGAATTTTTTGGTAAAGATATAGCAATACTTGTATTTTTGATTACACTCTGGTTTTCAAGCTCTTACAGTATGTAAATATGTATATATAATAATATGCTAAGCTACACGTTACGTTTTATTGTATGCCATCTGTAAAGTAGGTAGGAGGTATTCTGTATACCAGCTGCATTAACTACTTATCATCATTAATTAAATGATTATATATTGAAACTTAACAACAAACTGACCTATATAACTTTTCTCTGTTATGGACTGAATAGAGATTTATTCCCCACCGTTGGAATGCAAATAGTAAAATGCGAGGAGTTTCAGGCTACACGTGAGAGACTTCCTGACTGTGCACAGTCCGTATAACACTAGCACAAATCAGCATATACATAGAGTGAACTGAGTCTGTGAAGCCGTCTTTGTCTGTGCCAATGCAGTGGCAATTGTTCAACATTAATGTAGTAATGCGCAAATACTTTTGAGTTCAGGTTTGGGGGGCACTGTAACAAGCAAAATATTTAGGACTAACGATACAAAATGAGATTCAAAAACGTATCTGAGATATGTGTTAAATGTAGTTGCTTGCAAAACTACAGCTTAAAGCTTTGAGTATAATTAAACGTTGTCGTCATTTGTTAAATAAAAAGTCTAACACCATCAACTCTTTATCTTAACTAAGTTTCTTTTTTATTTTACCTTTTACGTCTTAACATCTTTTCTTTTCGGTTCAGATTGGCAAGGCCTTAAATTTGTACATCAATTTGAACACTTGCGCAGATATCGTATCGTAACGCAATATCTAAAGTCAAGGAATCGAATAGCACAATCTGCACCATGACTGCACTCGATATTGTTTTAACGTTTCCCATTGTACTTGAGCGTTCAAGAACTTTTCAGCGCTTTTGGAGCAAATGGGGCATACGTTGGAACTAATGGTACGCTAGATTCAAATGTTTGAACTTTTTGCTGCTCCGGAACTGCCAATATAAATAAAATACGGTTAAATAAGTTTGAAATTATTCTAAATTGTACGTTTTTAATTATTTGGAAAACATAAAATAATGACAAAATAGTACGACTGAACATACAGTTTTTAAATTCCTACAGCATTTGACTACAATATCACCTAATTCAAATCAGTCTTGTGATAAAATAGAGAAAACTCTGATGCTAGAACTGTTTTTTTTTTTTTTTTTTTTTTTTCCCGTGTAAATCTTTTATAGATACCACCGCCCCCGGGGGGAGCACGGTGGTTATGTGGGAGTCCGTATACCCACTAAAAAACCCGGGGTGTTCCTCCAGGCGCCTTTATGTCGAGACTACAGGAACGTTTTGGCAATCGTCAGCGGTCACGACGACGCTAATCCCCCAGCAGAGGATCACAACGCGATGGGATTAGAGTGGACTAAGCTCTAGCCCCGTCTTCTTAAGGGGCGCATGGAAACACCGCGCGCGCCGCCTCGGGGACACTGATGTTTCGACGACGGACGCCCCCGCGTACGCCGTCTCAGTCCCCAATCATGGAGGTCGGAGAAGGGCGTGAAAGATTAACCTCCGACGCCCTGGTCTCTTTCTGCGGATCGGGAGCTTGGATAGTAATTCCCGCTCCCTTTCCGCCACCTCCTTCTGCCCCATCACCTCCTCGCAGAAGGAGAGTGCCTCCTCCCATGACCTCTCAGATCTCAGCATTGATGATATTAATGCTGGGAGAGAGAGGCCGTTTCCCACTGCAGCGATGAGGGCCCGTCGCTCGCCTGCCCATGCTGGGCATAGCTCCAGCGTATGCTGCGCTGTGTCCTCGACACAGTCGCAGTGGTGGCACTCGGACGTCGGTTCCCTCCCGGCTATGCGGCAGAGGTACTTTCCAAAACACCCATGTCCGGAAAGCACCTGAGTGCTAGAACTGACCTACCCTAACCTTAGTGGATGTGGCTGCAGGGGGTCTATGTAGCAGATTTTATATCTTTCAGAGTTGAAATTCTGTTACTGATTATTAGTATCGTATTTTATTTAATTTTTGAATGTGAGTCTATGAAGTGATATTATCACTGGTCTTTAACGCATGGGTACGGAAGGTCAAAATTACGCTCTTTAGAGCGTAGTCTGTACTTCATTGTACACCTACAGCCTGTGGGCTGACTATACTAAGCGAGATTACAGTGACTTCCGAGTCCTGTATGACAACACTTTCAGGATGATGTTGGGGCTGCCCCAATTCTGCAGCGCCTCGGGCATGTTCGCTGAGGCGCACACCGACTGCTTCTACGCGACCATGCGCAAGCGGGGTGCGTCCTTGGTACACAGGGTACGGGCAAGATCCAAAATTGTCTTGAAAATGATGGCTAGCGGACAAGACTGCCCTTTTCTCCGGCATTACTGTGACAGACATTGTTGCAGTGCGAGAGATGGTATGATTGACATTGGACCGACATTAAAACTGTAGCTTAAATTTTGACATTAGCTACTTATTTTATACTGACATTATGACATATTTATATTTGTTATTTATTACATAATTTGTGATTTTCCTTTTTGAAAACTAACTGTTATTAATTTTAAATAAGAATGTATAAATGCTTATGCGTGTAACTTACCTGAAAATAAAGTTAAAAAGTTTGATCTGATTGGTTTAATTTTAGGGGTATTGAAAAGCCCTTAAGCTTTCACAGCTCACCTTTTTCATTATTACTCTGTTATAACAGTAAGGCTAAAATCTCCTATAATAACGTCACCTCAGTTTTAAACAAAAATATGAAAGTAGCTGTTCAAATTAAACTTGAATTACTTATCAAAGTTATTAATACGCTACTCGCTTGAACTCGTAATTGAACAAATTTTGAACTTCTTAATTGAAAGGTTGCTTATTCGTCTGGAGAATATATAACAGGTAAAAAGGGAACAAGATGAATTTGAGAGGGCCTCAAAAGATAGCTAAGTAATCTTATAAGATACAAAGTAAGCTTTATTCCTCGCATGGGTAATTCTTTTGTAAAGTAATCTGCCTGTGAATATGTAAGATATTGAACCAAGGAAGACATTGCGTTTATATGGTTAGACGGCAAGAAATGATTTGTCATACAACGACTTTTAAGGACACAATCTGTTCAAAATTGCGGTAAGCACGATTACTTTTTATCTATAAACATGCCATGTTTGTATTTTATGATGATACACATTTGGACGTGCTTTAGAACATAACTGCAATAATAAATCTTATTTATCACACGTATGCATACGGTACGCACTATGGGAACGCGTGAGTAACCGTTAAATCTGTTCATTTAATTTTCTAAATCTATCTCTTACTACAATATACCTATTTATCAAATATAACCCATTTTATGCTATGATTATAATATTTTATGTTATTAAACATTACTATCTACCACGGTGTGTTGGTGAGCGGGGTTATAAGGTAAAGTATATTTTAGGAAACTCGTCAGCTTCTTTTAGATTTGAATTTTCACACTAACATTATAATGGCTAAAGTTTGTAAGTGGTCTTGTATGTTTGTAACTTGTTCACGCTTAAAAGCTAGACTAATGTCGAAATTTGGTATGGAGGTAGTTGCCGCGCTGGATTAACAGTTAGGACACTTTTCATCGCCACCATCATTCTCCATCACCATGCGGTTGTAACCGTGAAGCGAAGCTAGTTAGGTATATATGAATTTCGTACACCTATGTATTAGCTATTATAACATTTAGCTTTCAAAATGTAATTGTATAACCACAATCAAATGACACGTTCATATCCTGAACCAGATTCCAAACCCCATTTTTAATTTCCTTTTATAACGGAAGCTACATAATCTTCTTCCTGAAAACACGTCACATTTCCTTTTTACCAGGGAATATGAAAATACTTGATAAACCAATTTAGTTTTCACTGTCTCCGTCTCTTGTTTTGATGGTACGTTAATTAAAAATTGGCGGCGGACGTATATAGGGTACATTAGTAGGGGCATGTTTTGCATATTATAGTAAAGGTTAAAGTAACACACTATTGAATGACATATTAATAAGATACCTAATTGTGCACCGCCGTCTACGTCCATGTCCATTTGAAGGTTGTATGAAAGAATTCGCTAAATTAGCGACTTCTACCTTCGTGCCGTGGTATAACAAAAATGCCGTTAACTGACATCTGGTCGATTTTCAACTTTTGATGGTATATTAATAAGAAAAAAAATCTCTATCGATCTATAGACGCGGTTTATTGATATTTTCGTTAGCTTCGGAAATAATTATAGTAATTATGCCGTTATATACCTTTTTTTATTATGTGTGATATGCATAAATGCCGTTAAGTATCTTTGCGACTCAATATAGCCGCTAAAAGTTCCTTAACTTGTGTTTTTGTTAAAAAAAAATCATATGATTGCTTCACTAGATTGCCGTTGTAAGTATTTTGCACACTGTAAAGCTGTTAAAGTACTTTAACTGTTTTATAGCTATTATTTGTTTAATATAGAGGTTTACGTTTGTTAAGCAATAACGCCGTTAACTGAAAGAGCTAGACTTAAATGTAATTGACTAATCTTAACGGCATTATAGCTTAACATTTGGTATACATATATTTTGACTTATAGTGCGTTATGAGCCAGTAACGGCATGTCTAAAATATTATAATACTTATTTGTCCTTAAAAATTAGATATAATGGTCGTTATGTCACACAATTACGTTATAATGCCGTTCTGTTAACTAGTCTCTCCCGGCGGGGATGATAATGACGGTACTAAGTTGGATGAATTTAAAATATTTTTTCCCTACTACTCTAGGCTATTTGAAAGAAAATAAGATGAACGTAGAAAACACCAAAAAAACTCAAAAATTCGATCGCAATTTACTCAATCAACACGCTGAATTATTTAACCAATTAGAACCACACTACAGGCGTGACAGCCTGCACCTTTGCTAATATACTTACCAAGTGACATTAGCAGACCTCAAATGCATAAACATTTTTGTGAGACCTTTTGACATACCCTGATAAATATATTTCGTACATCTTACATCACATGTTAAAACAAAATTAAAATATATAAATTTAAATTTAACATATCTTTCACTACTCTTGACAATGAAGAGTATGAATTATGCTAAGCTATTTTCACAGAAAAGAAACATCATATTGGCTGTGCAGTTTCAAAACCTAGCAAAGGACATCTTTTGTATAAACGTATTTTTACTAATTGCATCTAGTTAGGTAGTAGAATGATACTGTCACCAAACGCCAATAAAACACCCCAAAATATTTTTTTCATTATCCTAGTAAGAGCGCATAAATTAAAAAAGAAGTCAATTTAATCATTTTTAAACATAGTACCTATAGCACAACAATTTTAAAACTTAGTAAAGACATGTCCCTTTCTCGATTTCGAATTGTCAATGCGACTTACTAGGGCTTCAAATGGTAACATCAAAGCTGAATTGCGCGCGTACCAGTATAACTCAGATTATTTACACATATTATTCTTCCTAACCGTTTTTACAAACAGTTTTAGCTTCTTATTGTATTACTTTTTTAAAGCACCAACGCCTGCTTAGAGATACCAAACATTGCAATTTTTAGAGAGAAAGAATCACACCCACAGACGCAAAAATTGCAAATTGATTTTTAAACCTAACCTGTTAACTTCTTTTTTAAATTTCCTTTTAATAATATGGGATGTTTGCAATTAATGCAGATTTAAATATTATCTGCATGTTTGATGGTTTAGGAGCTATGAAAGTTTACACATACCCTCGTCAAAACAGCGCGCCGATCTTGGCAAATGGAACAAAAAGGTTTAGATTTTTTTAAATTTAAAAGATTGAACAAAACATAAATATATTTTCTCAATTAAACTTTTCACTACTACTGTTAAACTTGAAAATATATTTGGTACAGATTTGTTTACCTGTTATAACTAACATAATGAGATCATTTTTGAGTTTGTAAGAATTCTGCTTGGGTAAATATTGTAATATTTACACACGTACCTGTGCTTTTAAGAGGTGTCTTATTATTATTGTTATGGATAAAAAACATGTGATCGATGATTAGTCTATAAAATTTATTGTATTTTAATCCCTTAAAGTGTCCGACATATGTGACCAGACACATTGTGTATATATATACAAAACTCATCTTCTATTAAAACTTTATGGTCGTGGTCACACAAAACAAATATATATTTTGAGTTCTGTACTATAGTTGAGGCATGAATGCGGAACCTAAGCCGCTGATGACTTTTTATGTTGTAAGCTCCAAGCATAAAAAGTTGTTAGTATCTATTATGTTCTTTTTTAATGTTTACCTTAAGAGTGTAAAGCGAGCGAAACCGCAGGCGAGTCAGCTAGTAAATAATATAAATCCTCACATCGAGTACAAGACAGTAAGTTCAAAATCGTACACAACCAAGTTGGAAAGTCTGAAGTTGTACGTAGCCAGTCGCAGATTGTTGCCCGCAAACTTTGTAAATTTTCTAACTCTATCGACTTCTTCGAAATTTTAAACATCTTAGTTTTCATAGTATTACTTTTCAAAGCACTAACGCCTGCTTTAGCGATCTCAAACATTGAAATGTATAGAGAAAAATTCACATCCTCGGACGGGATCCCGTCAGAGGATGTGAATTTTTCTCTATACATTTCAATATCTTAGTTTTCAAGTTTTAACGAACTCGTCTTGTTCTTTTGTTCATCGATAAACCATGATATCAAGCTGTTGGTGTTTTGAGCGGTGTTACGACCTACTGTCACAGCGATATAGCGTGGTTCTGCTGTTATCACTATATAATACTAGTAATAATATATTATACTAAATATACAATTAGATACTAAATTTCTATTTGATACTCACATCGAGTCAATAGTTAATAAGGCATACCGAAACTTAGGCTTTCTTATACGAGTTTGTAAACCTTTTAGTAATATTAAATGTCTAAAAGTAGTGTATCTAACTTTTGTGCGTAGCGTCCTTGAGTATGCAAGCAGCATCCGGAATCCGCAATATGTTATATATAAAAAACATTAGAAAATATCTAAAACACATTTTTAAATTATTTAATTTAGCACTCATGTCTCTTGAACAAAGAAGGATTATGACGGATGTAATGTTTTTGTATGATATAGTTAACGCTAACTTTTATTGTATATCTTTAACTGGCTCTATTACATACTACACACCTCGATATCGTACCCGCCATGCTGTTTAGTATCCCAACCCACCGAACAAAGTACTGCGATAATTTAGGTCTTAATCGTATCGTCACTTTATACAGGGTGTTTGGTAGAGGGACCGACAAACCAAATGAGCGTGTTCGGAGGCCCACTTGGAGAATACAAGTTGGCCAAAAAAAAATCCCCGACACCCCAATTTTTTTTAACTTTTTTTTGTGAATTTTCTCGTTTTCTCCAATATTGTACCTATTTACCACCATAACATTTGTAAAGTATGTTTTAGACCGGATGTTTTTAGTTTTTACAAATTTGTCATTTTGCTTGACTTGATTGATTGTCGCTCACAAGAGCAAGACAAAACATTAATCCTTCCTATACAGTGATAATTAAAACAGAAGATTTATGAATGAAACTGACGTATATTTAAGTCTCTGGCACGCAAAGGGTTAAACCACGCATAGGGTAGTTTGTGAATACGACTGTTAATATCCTAGAATCAGTTGTGAAACTGTCACTTCCCGGCCTCTGCGAATGTTACATGTAGTATTATTGTTGTCCACAGTATGATGGGTATGGGCGGGTTCGGCATGGGCGGCTTCATGTTCGGCCAACAGATGGGCCCCGCGCCCTTCCCTCCGCCCATGCAGATGCCACCGCAGAACGAAATGCCACCGGTCAGTTTATACTTTGTTTTTGTATTGCCATTATACACACACAAATTGCACTTTTTTAACATTTTCATAATCAGCCCATTATGGTCCGACTACTTGTACTGTACCAATTGAAGTTACTGGGCAAATGAGGCCTAAAAATCAATTATCTCCGGATGACGACCGCTGTGCAGAACAATAATTTACGGACAATACCCAGAAGTATCATATTTGGAGTTACTCTTTGACTTTGTAAATAGGAATTACTCTAAACAAACTGTTGAAGTTTTTAACAGAACCAATATTATGCAATTACATTTTAAAGAACTTTATAAACAACAGAGATAAATGTGTCTAAAGTTCTACGGCCTTAATTATAAACGCTGCTTAAATTTAAATGTAATTTTTAGCACTGTGCACATCAATTTTACTGTGCGCAGTACTAAATAACGTCAATTAAATTTAGGCAGCGTTTATAAGTAAGGCTGTTGGATTAGAACGTGACAGCACTATCTAGTTATGACGTCACATTCGTCACGACCAAGTAACGCCATATGAATTACGTGAAACATTCTGTTTTGATGATATGAGCCTTTTATTAAGTACCTGTTCACAACACACACACACACACACACACACACACACACACACACACACACATACACACACCTACACAAGCCTGTCTAATTAATATTGTATATACATAAAATATAGATGTTTGAAAAGTGAATACATAAAATTAAATGTATATTAATCTATATAAACATAGTTAATGTATAAAAATACATATATTAAGTACTTATACAACTGACACATTCTTCTCATATAATATTAGGGTAACCTGTTATTGGCCTTACAATGTAGTACTTATCATATAATATTAAGTTTTACCGGAGTCCCGTCAGTTTGAGAACGGTCTGATGCGGGATGACGGCAAGAGACCAGATGGGATGACTATCGCCCCGTGGAAGATGGGACAGCCCCTGGTTTGGGATGCTGCATGTGTGGACAACCTGGCGCCGTCTCGTCTCCCTGGGACGATTGATCGGGTTGGCGCTGCCGCGACTAAAGCGGAAGACCTCAAACGTCATAAATATGTGTATTTAGACAGAAGGAACATATTTGTGCTGTTTGGGGTCGAAACTTTAGGCCCATGGGGGCCGTCTGCTCTCAACTTTTTTAGGGATCTGGCAAAACGTTTAGTTGAGGCGACGGGTGACCGAAATGCTAGCGCCTACGTTTGGCAAAAGCTTAGCATTGCCATCCAGCGTGGCAATGCCACTAGCGTTTTGGCTACTTTTCCCCCATCATGGGGCTCATAGATTAGTTTAAATTTTTACTTTTAATGCTTTGTAAATAATATTTAATGATTCATTAAATTTTATCTTACCATTTAGACGCTAATTGATGTTTGTGTAGGACCCAATTACAAAATAACTTCAAGCTACAATCAAGTTAGCAAAAACGTTATTTCAGTACTACCTTATAATTTCATGTACAAGTTAATACACATCATGTAACTAAACTCTGCCCAGAACTTTACCGTACTCACCTGTATTTACAGTTTGCAACACAATATTTAAAGTATAAACTTTTGTGAAGATCTACAAAGACTAATAAAGTATTTTTAGGTATTCCTGTATAGCTACAACTTGAAATATCTAGAAGCTTGAAAAAATTTATTTAGTTTCGAATAATTTATATTCCATCTAAAAGCGTCAATATTCTTCAAAAATCTTATGAAACTGTATGTAAAATATTTCTTACTCACATTTTTTTTATTTATCTATTTATTTATTGTTATTAGTTGTAAGTACAAAGTGATAATTTTACATGTCTTATTTTTTATATTTATATGAGTAAATTAGAAAATTTCAACTACTATGTTTTCTCTTTTGTGACCAACATTAACGGGTACCAATTAAAGTTTATGGTAGTCTAAAAGCTTGTACTCGCGTCTACAAGTTAAAACGTTCCATACAAACCACACATATTTTTAGGTACATGTGACTTCAATCATGGAACAGTAACGTATATTGTATAAATAATTACTTTAATTTTAAATAATTAATACATTATGTATGCTGTTGTGTATTGCAATCAGAACTAGTAGGTAAATAATTTGATACTAGTTATGATCGAAGGCTAAAATATAATAATTATACATCTACTTTTTTATGTCAACTTACTGGGTATACAAATATTGCTTATGTCTAAATTAATATTATTATGTATTTTGTTTGTGTCGCAAATAATAATTGATATCAGTCATAATCATCGTGAACACATCACGTCATCTTGAATGGAAAACATATATTCAATGTATCTATTATTATATTCATTAAATGGATTGCGGCAATGTCATCTGAAGAACATGATCACATACTAGTTCAACGCATTACGAAAATACTTGAATGTACACCCTGATAACAATTCCTCTGTCGCTGAAACTTTTCAACAGGATAAAGCAATGTTCATAGATAACGATTAAAATATTATACAAAAAAATACCTTGAAAGTAGGTGTATGTGCACCTAAACATGAAAATCGCGTCTAGCTCCCGGTGGAAAATTCCTCCGTCCAAAACTCCTTTGGTAGGTATATGTTAGTTTATATATAAATATGTATAGGTATGCAACGGAATCCAGGCGTCCGATCGTGACCTACGCGTCTGTAACGTTCGGTCATGCTTCAGATAGGCACATTCATAGACTTCAAGCGATTCAAAATCGCTTTACCTGCAAGGCAGTAAGGCGCACCATGGTACTTACGGAATGCTGACCTCCACTGCGACCTAGAACTCCCTTCTATCGTGCAGTTCATTAAAGACTGTTCCCGCCGCTACTTCAATGCAGCCGCACACTACTCCAACCCACTAGTGGTGCAAACCGCTAACTACTCCATACTTCACCCCGCCACGCCGCCGCCCATGACACCTCCTGGATGACTCGGACGACCCCATCACGACAGCTCTGGCGTCGATCAATCAGCCTCCTGGTAATATTGGTATTTCAGGTATTTCAGGGTCTACTCGCCGAGCCACGAGAGGTAATATGTCTGATTTTGGATTTCCAGTCTTCACAGTTAGACATCTAGGTCGTCGCAAGCGACCTCGAGATAATCCTAAATCAGATACAAGGTAATCTGTATTATATTTTGGTAATGTGTATTAAGGTAAAGGTTACGTATCGTAATTTTCGATTGATAGTTTATAAGTATCATCATTATTAACCTGTGTTTTATTTCATTAGCCTGTGTTTTGTTTCTTTCAGACAGCGCTGGCGGCTAACGGCTCCTCTATTCCCTACTAGGCACGAGTTCAGTGTCGAGGAGGCAGTAACTTAAAAAAAACCTATTTTGCATCATAGGTAACATGTTCAGGAAAATTCCTCTGTCATATTTGATCTTTTAATTTCTTTAAATGTATAGCTTTTTACAAACTAATAAAAATATTACAGGAAAAGTGATTCTTTAGCGTCTGTGTGTTTCCAGCTCAGTATAATACAATCAAGCGACAAACAGAGCACAACAAAAACAGACAACAAAAATATGAGTAACAATACGAAATATCAAAATACGAACGAATGTAAAACCACAGAAAACATATAGTTCAGTTCATGTTTATGTTTTTATGCGGATGGGACATACGAATAAATGATAATAAGGTAAACTAACTAATAGGTAACATCCAAATTATTAACAAGTTAAATAGTAATTATTAAAACAATATATTCAACTGAAAAGCACCACCCATTAACTTAAAATCGAATTGCGGTATTTGGCAATGATATTTGTAAATAAGTTTTACAAATTGTTTAAACATATTAATATGATATGACAATGTCTATTCACAATTCCGCTGGAAAATTATTATGGCAGAGATGCGCACCACCCTCGACCCCGCATAAAACGCCTACAGGAAATATACAGAATTAGCACCACACATTCAATTCACTCGACCAAAAATTCTTCGCCACGTATATAAGATAGTATTACGTCATAAGAGATTTGATGTCATCACATTACTGGAATTGTTTATAGAAATTTCTTAGTTTTTCCAGTGAATAAAACAATCAAATCAATCCAAATTTTTTTTTATCTTAAACCATCAAGATATTTAATGAGTCACTTTTTATTATATCTACGCGACATAATAGTAATAGATAATAATACTACCAAAAGTAAACAAAAAAAACTTAAAGTAAATAAATAAACTAACAAACAATACCTAAATAATCTGCACAGTACATGTTACGTTGGTCAGGAGAAGTCACATTATTAGACAAAATCAAGAATGAATTCATAAGGGGAAGCTTCAAGGTCACCCCGATAGCTGTCAAAGTAATAGAGAAACGCCTTCGATGGTACGAACACATACAGAGACGCCCGAAAGATCATATGGTCAAGCTTGCCCTTGATCTGCTGATGACAATATAAGGAAGCGAAAGACCACCTACCACTTGGTTGACGACGGTCGAATTATACCTAAAAGAAGCTTAGCTTGACAACGATACCGCACAAAACCGTGCACAATGGAGAAGAAGGACAAGGTAGGTCGACCCCTAGGAAGGCCATATATATACTACTCAAAGTAAAAACACACACCTTGTAGGTAAATCTTTTTAAGTAGAGAGTCGGGTAGTGTTTGCTTACATTTTACATAAAACCAACAACTTTGAACTATTTCGAAAAGGTGGCTTTGCATCAAATGAAAATGGAGCAATGAAAAACAATTTTCTTACTGAACTGCAACTAGGTATACTTCACCAAGAGTAAGTGTATTTCAAAGGTAACACTAGAATGTGAACTTCTTCACAATATCCATTCTGTGACATACAAACAACTCCATATGCATTACAAAAGTTAGTCATACATCGACTTATTTCCACTAGAGAGGACCCATTCTGTGAAAAACGAACGCGCAGTCATCCGTAATCTGATACCGTGAATGGAGTTTATGTTTTGTATCTCGTCACGTCCTGTTTGCACCGATCACGTTGGAATACGGACGGTATCTTCTTACAATATACTGAACTTATTTAGTGTTGACCATTTCCATTTGAAAGAAACGATAGAGCTAGTTTTATGGTAAACATACTTATAATTACCATTACTAAATAAAACAAGTGCTTGAATTAGAATTAGAATTAAAATTAGAATTATTTATTGACCTTATAACAGTGTTCGTTATACTAGGCACGTCATATGAAATTACATTTCTTAAACGATATCTTAAATCAGTATGTATGTGAATGTGAATCTCACCCATGACATTTATACCGTCCACTCTCAATAATAATTGATTTAATTGTATTGAGAATCTCAATGCAAGTGTTATATACTTATTAATAGAAGCTATATACAATAAATATCAAGACTACATAAATTAAAATTCGAAATTAAAAAGTAATTAATTATGATTATGATGATTTTTATGATTAAAATTAGATTGGACTATTTATATAAATGTCTTGGGATTCATCACAGTACAGTCAAAGAAACTAAATATCTAACAATATATTAAATAAACAGTAAATCAAAGGAGTTGATTCTAACTATACTATTTTACAAAAATAAGGATTCTGTAAGACGCATGCCCATAAATTCATTAACAGAATAAAGCGGATGAGATTGAAAGAAGTGTTTTATTTTCCTATTTATCATCTGTATGTAATTTTGTTATAGCTACTGGTAGCTTATTAAACATACATATTTTATTCAATATTCCTTGTTTTTGAACTTTTTTTAGTCTTGTTTTAGGTTTGAACAATTTGTTATTATTTTTCAGATTATAACTGTGTACGTCTTTGTTTTTTGGTAGGTAATCCTTTTCTTCATGTACTTCTAATAAACTACAGTATATATACACCGAAACCACTGTCATTATTTCATTTAATTTAAAATATTGTCTGACTGAAGTACGTTTTCTTAGTCCAAACATTATTCTAATTGCTTTTTTCTGAGATTTTAGGACCTTATCTATGTCTGTACCATTTCCCCAAACAGTAATTGCATATCTAAGTGAAGAGTGAATATAAGCGTTATATATTAATTTAAGGGTCTTTTGGTCTACAAGAGGCTTGAGTTTGAGAAGAGCATAATTCGCACTCACAAGTTTTTTGCAAAGTTTATTTATGTGAGCAGCATGAGTTATTGTATGATCTATTGTATAACCAAGAAACACATTTTCTTTTACAGTTATATTAGTTTTAATGCGTTTTTGTGTCTGATATTTCATTATAACGCTCTTATCAGCATTAAGAGTTATTCCATTTGCATCAAACCAGTCTTTTAGGATGCCCATGGTCTCATCTATTTTTTTCTGCAGCTTATTTTCACATTTGTCACTTACTCCCACGTGGGTATCGTCAGCAAATAAGCTAGTATATGTCCATTCTGGTAAAGCATTAACAATGTCATTAACATATATCAAAAATAAGACAGCACCCAGTATTGAACCCTGAGGTACCCCGATATCAACCAAGCTGATATCAGAATTGACACCGTTTACAGATACTATTTGGCTTCTATTATTTAAATAAGTGCGCATCATATTTAGTTCCAGTCCATCAAAACCATAATATTGTAATTTTAAAATCAATACCTTGTGTACCTTTGAGACATGTCTGGCCACTGCAATCAGGGCTACACTTTTCCACAACTGGGTATGTATATAATATATAGATTTATTAAAAAGAAAATAGTACTTGAGCCCGCAACGCCAAAATTTGTCGTTATGTCGCTTTGCCATATGAATATATAATATATTGAGAAAACTAACAGTTTAAATTGCAGCGTTTTTAATTTCAATCATTCGCATGCCCTTAATTGTTTTCTCTGAGCAATGTTGTTATCTATTCTTTATATTACGCACTAGATGTACCAGATTTCTAGTGCACATAGGTAAATATTTATCCTGCATTACCTCCAGTCTACACGAAGAAACACGAGGGAACTGTTCGGTGCTATTCGCGCGATTCTAAAGGACAGACGTGGCGAAAGCTCACGGGAAATGAATGCGTCAGTGCCGTCTCATTTAGTGTTGTCACGATTTATATTTAGTATGTATTATACTATGTTCCTTTTGAATGATATCTTTAAGAAAACTCAAAAATGATTTAAATTTGTAAGGAGTTCGCTTGCTAAACATTCCATTTATTTAAACTTAAATTTATGAAAAATAACGGAAACTCATACATTCAATGTTTTGGTTTGCAACAGAAATAACACTTACTTTTAGTTTTTGCTGTGGACCTTTGTCCACAGCAAGCGAATAAAATATGTTGTCGTACTAATTGTCTATCGATATTATGAACGAATGATACGATTCCTATATGAATTCGAAACTCAGTATACCTACATATAATTTGTTTGACTTTCGTGGTTACGGTTATTGTAAACCTTTTGTTTTTCTTAAATTACCGTGTCAGTTATTGTTTCTTCAACCAGTCGTGTGCAAATACTGATTTGTAATTGTTAGGGTTCGAAGGGCAGCAAGTAATTTATATGAGTGTAAAATGAGACATGAAAAAACGCGGTTTTGCGTACACCTATTTGAGGTATTATTATTGTTTAGTTTTAATGAATAGGTAATAAGTAAAATAAAGTTTTTTTTATTAAATCTAGCATCTTTCAAATTTTTTCAGATGGAAACACGTTGCGTTTGGTTACACGATATTGCATCATGGAATCTTGTAAGGTCTGGCCAATATCGTAAATCAAATCATGCTAATATTTACCACACTACCAATCTATGACTCCCTAAAGTGGAAATGGAAAACTTTTCTTATTGTAAAAACATCTACAATAGCTAACAACTCGAGCTCGTGTAGAGATGGAGGGCTTTTATGGTTCGCATATTTTTTATTATTGGTCTGTCAAGTTGAGTTATGTAGGTGGTAAATAGGCAAATTTAAGGGTCAGGCTTGAAAGGGAATATTGTAATGGTGGATTCGTGTTAATGGATTCGGGAGTTATTTTGACATGTCTTCGTGAGAAAGGAATGGAATTAGGTTGAATGTGTTTAGGTTTTTGATTAGAACAAACTTTTACTTATTCAATTTAGCATTAGAGACGTAGCTTGAAAAATTGACAATATAATCTTCTTGCTAAAACATTGTCATTTTTACAAATCCCACAAATGCACTTCATAGTCAACCCAACAGATTTTCAACGCCTCATCGGCATAGCTCGCATATGAAATATCTGTCATATAAGTATTGTAAAAAATATAACTACACATTAAAAATAAATCTATAAATAGTGAGAAAAGGAAAATGTTAAACGCCTGCGGGAAACTTATAAAGTACAGTAAGAAGCCAATCAAACAGGCCGCTCCCGTAAAGCTTTGCAGTTGCGGCTCGGGGTACTGAGAAGCACGGTGGTGATTGTATAGGGATCCGCGTGTTCACAAAACAGCCAGTGTGGCTCGGGGACACCGTACAGCACAATCCCTTCTTGTCAAATAACCCTTAAGGAATCGTTAGAGTAAAGTACCAGGCCCCGTCAGAGAGAGTTTTTTTCCGCTCATATATAAGAGAAGAGAACCCCAGTAGACTCTAGGAGTCTCCACATTTTGACTCCTGTATCCTGTTCTGAGTTTCGCGGTTGTAATTGATAGACAATTGCTTGCTACTTATCTTGCTTGATGATCAGTGATGATGCGATCCAAGGTGATTTCTAAATATATCTAGAATGACGACTTGCCATCAAAGACAGCTGCTTAAAGCGTTTAGGTGCTTATCAGGTTTTCAATCTAGCCAGGCTTAACTTTTTTTTAAGCCTTATCGATATTTTCATTTGTCTACGAAAATGTCAACAGGGAACTGCGACGCGCCCTTTGCGTGTCATACAGCGATGTATCACAAACAAAAGGTGCTTAAAGGTTGCTTTTCAAAGCAAAATTTTTTTTGCTTACTTCCTTTCCACGTCTAGAAGATAAACCAACAAATAAAATACTCCATGATGCGAGTTGCATATTATGTCGTTCTATGCTTTTTGTTTATTTTGTTGAAGGTATGTACATATTAGCTGCCATAATACAGAACAGATTTTAATATTATCCAAACAGGAACTTAAAAAAAAAACTGAAATAGAGTCACCAATTATATATAGCAACTGCGGTGGTGGTATAAATATAGTTATACTAAACATCCAACATAGATGATTATTATAACTATATGTAATTATTATTATATAATTGTTATATATAAAAATATAGTTTGCACTGTTTTGGAATGTTATTTTATGGGATAGGTTGGTGAACGAGCAGGCGGCTCACCTGTTGATAAGTGATACTATCGCCCACGGACATCCGCAATACCAGACGTCTCGAGGATGCGTTGCAGACATTTTAGGAGGGAAGATAGGAAGGGAGAGATAGAAGGGGTGAAGAAGGGGGAGGGGGAAAGAAATGGGGGATAGGGGGACGGGGGAATCGGGCCTCCGGAAACTCCCACAGACCGCAACAACACTGAAACGCAATCGGTGTTATGTGGGAGTGTGGTACTTCCCCGGTCGTGTCAGCCCATTCAGCTGTGGGGTTACAGCGTGGCACTACCACCAAAAGCACGCAAGCATGTATTATATCAATCACTCACGATCCACTTCAATAAAATAAATATGGGACCACCTGTGACTTAAACGACAAAAAAATAATTATTATAATCAATCTATGAATCGCAGAGTAATTGGGTAACAAATATACAAAAAAATATACCCGCCGAATTCATAATCTCCTTTTTTGAAGACCGTTAAAAATATGTATAGTTGTACAAAAGAAAAATATTTACAAAACCTCGATGTAATCTTCGGAGTTTAAGATGTCATAGCAATACAGTACGCTATATTATAATATAAGTAAACAAAATATAATGTTGCGAGCAAAAACTAAACTTAGACATAATATTTTCGAAATCACACACTAATAATGCTAAAGTTTATAAGTTTGAGAGGGTGTAAGTTAGTTTGTATGTGATCTATGACGCGTTTACGGTTCTTTACAGATTTGGATAAAATTTGGATTGAATATTGAATTTACAAAAAATTAACACCATGTTTTTTTGATATTCTGACACAACATGTAGATAGATAGATAGATAGATAGATAGATAGAAAACACTTTATCGAAACACCACATTAATCACTTAATATTAAAAAGTAGTGTAAACATGTAGTTAGGGTACAGAAGATTGTGATAATTTTATCAACGCGAACGAAGTCGCGGGCAGTACTTCCTACATACTCGTATATTACTGTGTTACGGTGAACATGTCACTGTTTTTAATATATTTAGCAATTATTTAATTGTAATAAACACTTTATTTTCACGACCTCCGAAGGTTCTACGAAACAATTTCCTCCAAACAACAAGGCTTACAAAAACCTTCTTAAGCAAATGTTATTTATTTTAGCCACTTGAAAAAGGTGTAATCTTGTATAAAATGAATACATAAAAGTTACCCTTATTTGTACCTGAGAAGGTGAAAATCGTAAACTTTATACGACCAGACACCATTCTTTTATTCGGATATCTTCAATGTTTCAAATGGAAATGTAAGACATGTGCTGCAATGAATTTTCATAAGTTCTAGATATTGCTTTTATCTGGTTTATAGACGAGGAAAACCTATACTTATTTCTTTGATGAACCGTAATAGTTAAGTTTTAATTTTATTTACATTGACTGTCGTTACCAACTTAACCACCTAATGGGGGATCCCAATCCACAGTTTTCCTTACTACCTTACTGCACTTACAAATTAGACATAACGTCCATACAGATAGTGTACAATATCTATCTCTAGTAAGGTAAAGCGGCTATAGATAGATTATTGACACCAGCCGTTAGTCAAGAACGTAAGTAAACATTTTGGAAGGAAGAAAAAACTTGCTTCTCTTGTTTTCCCGTGAAGCTGTATTATAAATACAAAATATACAAACAAAATATCAGTTCAGTAGATGGAAACAATTTAAATTGGTATGTGTCACACAAAAGCAGGTCTGTTTAAATCCCCAGTGCTAACAAAACTTAATAATCAATCACTCGCCCGGATAGTTCCGGGATAGATAATTTACACTAGCATAAAGAAAAATAAGAATGTAGGAAACAATTTAAGTTGTTATGTGTTAAATTAAAACAGGTTTGCTTAAATCCCCAGTGCTAACAAAACTTTATGATCCTCAACCACACGCCCGGAACTATTATATCCACGCAAAACTTTGCTCTCCACTCACTATTGTTCCGTCAATTTACTAATCCCACTTGTTCAGACGTTATAAAAAATTTACGCGACCACTTTGGTAGTTTGCGTGAAACGAGTCTCGTAGCCACGTCCCTTTCTCATGCTATAAATGTAGAATAAAGGGTGCGGCACTGAAACATGTATACATCCATCTTATCATTGAGTAGAGCATGTTTATGCAGAAGGTGCGCATGACACAGACAAAGAAATGGCTATGAGAAGATTGGACTCATAAATACATTATTATTACAACAAAAATGTAAAGTAAACAATCCTAACCAGAAATAAAATTCCCTAACCCTAAACAAGAAGTCGATTTGAGTATTTGTTTTAGCATATACCTAGTTAATGTTAGGATTTTTTTTAATTTATAATACAATGTGGATAGTATTAATAATAAGAGGGTAGCCGCAAGAAAACAAAAAAATCTACATACTTTAGTGAAATGGGCTCTCGCCAGAACACTCTCATCGGGGTCTTTTTGCTTCGCTCGCTTTCGCTCTCTACTTGGGAGGTCAGCGGCCCTACTAGCTTCGCTTGGAAAGTCGAGATGCTCTGATTGTTACCATTTGCCTTTCGTGATTAAAGTTCTTATATAAAGTTGTAAAATGTATAAAGTAAAATGTCCTACAAATATATACATTGGTGACAGATGTGGTTTTTACTGCTAGTATTTTTTTTAGAATTTATAAGAATTTAAACCTGACTGCCTTAAACATTACAAACTATGAGTAGAATGTAGGTACAATGTAGAAGCTTAAATATTTCCTCTTTCTTTTGTATTGTTTTTATGCTACCAAACATGCTCGCGTAAACTGGAACGCGCGAACTGGAATCTTTGTGACGTGGAGCTTCGAAACATCAAGTTTACTTTAGATAGAAAACACAGTCGAATTGAGTACCTCCTCCTTTTTGGAACTCGGTAGAAAAGCTGGAAGTAGCTTTCGATCTAACCAATTTCAGAAGTGTTATAGTTTCTTGACCAATTGGAAGAAAGTGTTTATCTCATCATTTTTTTTAACAAGATACAAAGGCTAAAATATTAGTAAAACGACATTGGAAACGAAAGAGCTAAACATGTTCAGCCTAAAGTTATTTTATGGTCATATATAATGATAAATATAAGGGCCAAAGAAAAAAATATTTGATTATACTCGTAATTCCCATGGGGCGACGTCAACTTAATAAAATATTTTATGCCCAATTACATTTTTTTTACAATTATTAAACCCAATGGATTTAAAGTTTAAAATATTTATTATTCTTTGTAAAACAAGCATGTGGTCATGGAGTGGAGTGGCATAATATGCCGAGTTTTCACATAGTCTATCAAATTTATGTTTAAAAAATCCTCCTGGTAGGAGGTGGCGTAAATTGTCATTTCTTGATTGAAAGCGACAATTGAAACCGAAAAATATATGTAATATTCTACTAACAAGGTATTCCGTATGTTTTACGATAATTTTTCGTATACCAAAATTTTACTTTTTGAATTTAGGGAATTTCTTTCATATCACTAACACCATTTTTTGTGATCTGTGTGAGGGACTGAGCGTTGAAAAAACCTTTCGAAAAACTTCTTACTGTCGGCTGAAAAAAAAATTTTGTTATAAATATGATCAGATTAGGATCAAACCATGGTTCTAATCTTATAATATCATATATATATATATATACATTTATAATATATATTTGTATATTAAAACTAATCTTTTAACAAAAAAAAATACAGATAAATGTTCAGTTTCTTCAGGAAGATTTGAATACACTCCTGCTTATTCCAATGGATAACTCCCTCTTTGTTTTGACCTTTATGTGAAATCAACCCAAACGATTTCTGACTTCGTAGCTCTCAGTGAAAAGTATTGTTTCCGGAAGTGGTTCGGTACTCGCTAGAGATAAGACTCGTGAATCCCTCAGGGCGCGATAAGGTTCCGTCAATGCTCGAAATCGTCGTCCCACAAAAACAAGGTAAGGTTAATATTTTTTCCAAGAAAAAGCTATAAATTCTCATTATTTCTCTCAAGTTGCCACTCACTCTCTCTTTTAGATTATCTGAATAAACATCGTGCGAAAGTCGAGGTTCCAACAAAGGGTGGCTTTGCTCGTTTTTTGTTTCCATTTCCTTTTTTGTGCTGCCAAATCATTATCAGAGCTTATAAAATAAGGTTCATGTTATTTGGTACTACCGCTGTGCTATGTTATGTTATGCGCTGTTTAACTTTATTATGGCACTTGACTGGTCCCTAGCAAGTGAAATTACTAGATTAATGAGATAAGTCAAAATATCAAGGAGAATTAGCGCAGTGTATGGTGCCGTAGCACAGAAATGTATCAAACCGCAACCGTTAAGGGCAAGCGTGTCGCACATCATCAGGTTTACCTTATGTCACTATCTAACATAAAGTTATAGGTTCGTAAGAAATGAACTTAAAAATAAATTAAGGACATCTTTTATACGAACATTTTCTCATATACTCATAATAGCATTGTGAAGTGATAAACTCAGCAAAAGTAGGGCAACGAGAGCTGAAAACAGGTCAAGCGTCTGACTTCTATGCAAACTAGACTAAATTATTAAAATACATACCTTATACATAATCATCTAAGTAGGTACTTATGATAATACTCAAGTTGTTGAATCAATGGTTTTATAGTAGGTAACAATATGGTAAATTAGGCTTTTTAAACCTAAGCTCTTAAAGCTGTATGGATGATAAGCATGGACAAAACATCTGGATCGAGTGGATTAAAAAAGTCAGAGGCGTTCAGTTTTGAATTTATAGTAACATGTAGGGCTGACCTTTTGATCGATTTCTCTCTATTCTACAGAATAACAGCAAAAATCAGTGGTGCATTGATAGAACATAATATAGTTTTGATTTAAATTAAAGCGTTGGCATATTACTTTGAGACCTAAACTATTGAGGGTCTACTTATATTGAAAAAAAATCCAAGTCGGAAAATGTTTCTCTTAATGTGGTTTTGTGAGCCTGTTACGCAGGCCACGTGAGCGCAGTGAGTTATATTTCTATCGGGTCTTTGCGATTCCTGTCGACGTAAAGGTAAAACGCTTTAACTAAAAACTGGCAAAAAACTCACTATTGTTGTATTTAAATATTGCACTTAAATATTTATTTTGTTCTGTTATGTAGTGTTTGTTGTTATAGCGGCAACATAAATACATCGTCTGTTAAAATTTCAACTGTCTAACTATCACGGTTCATGATATATAGCCTAGTAGCAGATGGACAGATAGACAGACAAACAGACGAACGGACGGATAGAGGAGTCTTAGTAATAGGTCCCGTTTTACCTTTTGGGTACGGAAATGATCTTTCACATTAACTGGATTAGTTTTCAGGAAAAAAACGTTATTCTCTTTTTTCTTATTTCACTTCAATACTGAACTGGTTTTATTTAAAGGAAATCACCGATATATAAGGTTTTTTGTTAATTAAGTGCACAATATTGAACAGGGTGGTTTGGAATCGACAACTGGTCATGAAAGTGAAAGAAAAAAAAAACATATTTTTTATATATTATCAACTCATTTGCAATGTGTGGGAATCTTTGAGTCGCCTGGTTGTAAAGATACCCTTCTTTTAATTTGCGTGTAGAATCGGTTTTGGTTAAAATGTAAAATTGAACTCATTGAAGATATCATTCATGAAGTAACTAAACGTACACTTCTTTTAAAATACAGCATTATTTAATTAAAAAAACAACAATTTAAGACAAAGATTTTAAGTGGTAAAACTTTTATGCTAGTTTCACCCTGCGGTTTTCAGTTTCATTCTTAGCCTTTCCTGTAGTTTCTTTACCTGACCGGGATTTTACTTCACAAAGAGTGGAAATCTTTTGCAAAAACTTAGCCAAGATTTTGAAGCCGATAGACAATAGGTACAGGGACCATCTTATTTGCAGGAGAGCATTTCATTTCAGATGAATAGATTTTGCGTGATAAAAGGAATAAAGTCGTGTTCCAATGTAAAAAAATATTGCGCGTTGCAAAAATTGTACCGACAATGATCTAACAATGATCTAATCAAAAGTTTGAAAATTCGCCTACGGAAATAATTGGCACGCACATTAAAGCGCAAAAAATCCGCCTTCCTTTATGGCTTCACCGCATGCGAGTAAAAAGTAATAAGTTGACAACATGTGAGTATTATAATAAGACAATGAATAGCCTTTCGTATGGGACGTAACTTATTATGCTGAGGAAGATCTATTTTCACATTTGAATCCAAATTGCCAGACTAAGAGCCACAAAGCAGGCAAATGTAATCAGAAACGTAGAAAATTAATATAATCATATAATAGTTGCAATTTTAGATCGAAAAATTACACATCTTCGGACACCGCTAGACAAAATACCTGTGTTCTAGTAATAAACTATATTTGTTTTAACTTATCAGGGCATCGCAACATAACATTTGCGAATCCGTAAAGTTGTAACAAACAAATTTGATTAGCGAAATCTCATATAACTGACAAATAGCACGACCGCGTGAACCTTCACGTATGTGATGTCTCCCTTGCCACTAGCGGTAGGGCTGTTCCGCTGAGTTGGGAAAACTGCGTGTTCCAACTCGACGGAACAACACGGTCCCATGTCTCTGAGGCCGTAAAGTTGCAACAAGCAAAATTGATTAGCGGAATCCGCTCATCCCACGTCGACCTTCATAAATTATCAGCTGTGTGTCTCAGGAGGCAAGCATTGAGCTTGAGCTTTATTGATAAAGACGTTAATATATAATTCATGCTTTGGGTTCTAAAAACTAGTATATTACCTTTTTCTTCTTATTAATAAGTAGCATACTCTAGAATTATTAAGTAACACAAATGTGTTACTACTCGTTCTAAATCTGGCACTTGAATATTATCTACGAATATGTTATGAGAATTGATTATTGAGTTATTGAAACAAGTTGATACAGTATTAAAAGAGATCGCTCTTAGCGATGTTATGGACACAATGGGCGATGTGTCCACCTTATGTTAATGCTTTTTTATAATTATATTTTAGTTTTGAGTATAAATCTATAGATATCTATCTATAATATATAGTACCTTTACAGATATAACTATAGATGTATATACGAACAGTATATCCCTATTACTAAGATTTAATCTTATTAAAATAAATTTCAAACATCAATAAATCAATAATAAATAACAAAACCATAAGCTAAATTTGTTAAAAGTAAATATTATTATTCCTAATTATATATGTACGTATTTTAATTTATGTAACGGTACTGTTGATTTATTTCATAAAGTGATTTTGTATAATATATGTTTTATGTACCTTGTATTTTTTTGGAATTTAGATTTAGTATGAATAAACATTAATAATGTATCTTATTTTATGCAAAACGAGCATAGCTCAAAATCAACTTGAGACATCTAAATGAGCAGCAGAAATCTGTTTATCCCGTTTTAACCGTCATAAATTGGAAACAAAGGCCTCTGAAGAGGCGCGTACAATTTTGTAATGTTCGTATTTCAGTTTAATTGTGTGATGGTTTGGTTTTGTTGAGTTAGAGAGAGAGTATAATTTAGGTGGATTTATGGATGTCTACACATAGCAACTACGGCCAAAATATTACGTGACATAAACGTATAATGAAAAGTTAAAAAGTAATATTGTTGAAATGTTATAAGAAAAAGTACAATACACTTTTATTTCAAAGTACACTATTACTTACGCTAAAGTAGATAATAAGTTAAGTAACTTATTTTCTATTTTTTATTAATGCTACATCCATGAACATTACTAACGACTGCCTACGACTTCGTTCGCGTGGCAGGTTCGGCCTTCGGTCTCGCCATATCGGCCCATCTTTTCTTGTTTCATTCATGAGTATCTACAACAAAAAATTTTTATTAAATATTATTTTATTAACCATAATTAACACAACAAAAAAAATATTGCGAGACTGTTCCATCCGCTCTCAAGTTCTTGCATGACCAGGAGAAATATTCGGCTTATAAACTATAAGCTATCTGTGTCACAGCTGTCCTAGATGCTACAGTTTGTGCTATGACACGCGAACGACACGTTACGTTTCACTTACGCAGTTATTCATGCTAGACCAACAGAACAAGAGATGAAAACAGGGTGGCTGACTTTATTACATTATACTATTTTAGTAAAGTGATAGGTTACACTAAAAATAAAAGCGTTAAACGGTAGTGGTATGGTAAAAGCCAAGTAATTGTTATAAGAATGACAGGAACTAAAAAAATCTCACTAAAATTAAAGGCAGACTGGGTTTATAGTTTTATAAATTCTTCAGTTTTGGAGTTAGAGTAGAGTTTAGGTGCGAAACTGGCACGTTAAACACAAACTGGCTGATTAGGAACACAACATTTTCCTTGATTGTAGTAGGTATATTATTTTAAAGAACATTATATGATTAAGATTTTTTTGACGTTAAACTCAAAATATGACCACACTGCCTGTATGTATGTATTTAAGTTTGTTTTAACGAAACCCTCTAGTTCCTTTTTTTAGAACAAAACTACGTAACATAGTAAATAGTCCATAACAAATCAAGCATGGATATTTCTCAACTATTGTAATTTTCCATGATATTCATTGATACAGGTGAAGCTAAGGTCGTAATAGCAAGCTTCGATGTAGTAAATATGATATTGAAAGTAATTCTTTCAATATTGTATTTATTATTTGAACTTGCCAAAAAAGGTATCTATAGAACACTACTAACGACTAACTAACGGCTTTGCGTAGCATCAGTTCATGGCTTAAATTAATATCACTGGCTGTAATAGATAATGATATTTTTACTCATAAAAAAATTAGAACATCTACCAAAAACGAAACTTTTACATGTTCCCTTCTGAGATATTCATAAAGTTCATATATAGGTACGCCTCGTAGTTTACGTTTCAACAAAGTCCGCTTCAGGAGCGCCACGGAATATTAGAAATATGGAATAGCATTTTTATCGAAAACAATTACTGCCGACGTAGCCGAGATCACAAAAATAGTGTCGCTAGCCGCGGCTCCGCCTGCGCGGCGAGTGTATATGTAATCTTGTTCGTGTGAAAATCAAAAATGTAAATACACAGTAATGCACACATTATTAGTTTGTGGTAAAATAGGTATGGTTGCAGTACTTCCCCGGACGACTTAACACACAAAGAGTTCGACTGTTACTAAATTAAGTTTCTTTTCCGGGCTAGAGACAAGAGTGTGCTTAAGTTTCATGTAAATTTTTTCAGCAGTTTAAACGTGAATAAGGAATAACAAATTCTTAAACAGGAAACCATCATTTCAAGTTTTTAACATAATTGTATAGCTGATGTACAGTTTGTAAAAATATTCGACACATAGATAAATACATCTCTCTAGCGTTTGTGGATTACGAGAAAGCCTTCGATTCTATCGAGTAGTGGGCCATACTGCAGTCCTTGCAGCGATGCCAAATTGACTATAGGTATATCGAAGCGTTGAAGTGTTTATACAGCAAGGCCACTATGTCAGTCCGATTACAGGACCAGAGTACGGAACAAATTCCATTGCAGAGAGGTGTGAGACAGGGAGACGTCATCTCTCCGAAACTGTTCACTAACGCATTGGAGGATGCTTTCAAACTTTTGGACTGGAAAGGATGTGGCATCAACATTAATGGCGAATACATCACTAACCTTCGTTTTGCCGATGATATAGTTATAATGGCGGAGTCGCTCGAGGATATCGGCACCATGCTCAACGACCTCAGTAGAGTTTCCCAACAGGTTGGTCTTAAGATGAACATGGATAAGACGAAAATCATGTCCAATGTCCATGTTCCACCTATACCGGTAATTCGGTATGTAAAGTTTTTTTTTGGTATTTTTTTTATATTTTTATTTCGTAGATTAGGTCGTTATAAGAAACTAATTTCAATATTTTTGTTTTATATTCAGTAGTTATTTTATAATATTTTTTTGAAAATTTGAATCCTATGACGTCACTTTTTTGCACAAATATGTAGTTGCGTTGAGGAGCCAAGAAAAGCACGCGAGTAAAAAAAAAGAAACTAGAACACTTGACAGTGACACCTACTAATTCGTAAGTCTCTATTCAATCAAAACAAAAGTGCAAAAAAGTGACGTCATTTAGAGGTCAATGAAAGTCGAATTATTTCATCGTTTTTTGTTAAAATAAATGGCATCTTATCGTTTTAAAAGGTCAGAGTAGAAAAATAAGGGTTTGTAACATAAAATCTCGAAATGGTTTCGGAATTGGCATAGGTTAATTTTTTTTTGCATACCGAATTGTTGGAAACGATACACTCGAAGTTGTAGACGAGTACGTCTACCTGGGACAGACAGTCCAATTAGGTAGGTCTAACTTCGACAAGGAGGTCGCACGAAGAATCCAGCTCGGATGGGCAGCGATCGGGAAGCTTCGATACATCTTTTCGTCCCCAATACCTCAGAGCCTGAAAACCAAGGTTTTCAACCAGTGTGTGTTGCCAGTGATGACTTATGGCACTGAGACGTGGTCCCTTACTGTGGGCCTCATTAACAAGCTTGAAGTCGCTCAACGAGCAATGGAGAGGGCTATGCTTAGGGTTTCCCTGCGTGATAAGATCCGAAATGAGGAGATCCGTAGGAGAACTAAGGTCACCGACATAGCTCTCAAAATTAGCAAGTTGAAGTGGCAATGGGCAGGCCACATCGCTCGCAGAACTGATAACCGATGGGGAAGAAAGGTTCTCGAGTGGCGACCACGCGCCGGAAGGCGTAGTGTAGGCCCCCCGCTAGGTGGACCGACGACCTCATAAAAACCGCGGGGAATCGCTGGATGCAGGAAGCGACTAGCCGGTCCAAGTGGCGTTCTATGGGGGAGGCATATGTTCAGCAGTGGACGTCTTCCGGCTGATAATGATGAGATAAATACAATTATTTATTTACCTGTGTTAGAGCTCTATATCTGAAGTTTTGATCCATGATGATACACCTATTCTTATAGTCACCTAGCTAGGCACAACAAGTTTAATCATATTCCCTCCCTCAAAGCTTGCCAATCGCTATATTTTAAAGGCAAGTAACTGACCAATTTCCTATTTGAGACTTAATAATTTTGCCAAAGTGTAAAGCCGCGCCGGACTTTAAAACTCAAAACTCCAGATAAAATTCATAACATCAGGCGAACGACTTGAAATCACGTTACATCGTGCACAGTAATACACTACTTCATAGAGACATCATCACACTAAACATACTAATATTTTAAAGGCGAAAGTTTGAGAGTACGTAAGTGTGTTTGTATGTTTGTTACTTCTTTTTGCTCAAACGGTTAACCGATTTTTGTCAAATTTGCTATGAAAGTAGACGAAAATTGGTTTATCATATTGGATACTTTTCATCATCATCATCAAACATCACCACGCGGGTGTAACCGCACAGAGCAGCTTAGAGCTTACTTATATAACTCTGCAGTGATATATCCACGAAGCATTGGAGTTTTTCAGAATAGTTCTATCATCTAGTAAGTAGTGTCTTTAGGCAAAGTTCTCCACATCCACTTGACCTTTCTAAGGAGTGAGCTAGAACTCCGTGGTTACATATGGCTTCCGTCTACGTCAGGAGTTCATACTTGTGATGCAAACTCGGGGTTTTGCCAACGTTCATGATGCAAAGGAAGAAGAACAGAAAGAAAAGGTTATCCTTACACTGTGTATAATGGTAATATTTCGTAACTTTAGTAGAATGGGGGAGTTGTACACAAAACAGCAAGAGTTTTTACCTTGCTTGCTTTGTTTGTCAGCCCATTACGACTGATCTACAGAATGCGAATGATGTTTGTAATTTAACCTGTAATTTTTCTATGTGACCGAAATGGACAAGTCGTCCATCAGACTTTTGGCGTGTATTCTGCAATATTTTACGTTATACGTTTATAGTACGACCGTAACCGCTGTATCGCGCCTTTGGTATGTGCGCGGAGAGGCTCTGGGGTTTGCACACTTATGGGCTGCCACGGATAACATCATAGTTACTAAGGTTTTTCCTTTCCGCACCACGTCTGTCACTAACCTTATGTAGTAAGTTACTAGACGGACAATTTGTTTGCTTGGCGGTTGACCCCATGCCCGATATACAAACGTAAAAAGAACTTTGTTTAACTGTATATTTTTCTGACTTGAATTATATATATAACTAACTATACAAATAAAAAGTCAACCTTATCAGAATAAAAAAACAGCCATCCACAAACAAAAATTACCTCTATACAATAGGAATGTAGACCTATCTCTTCGTCTTAGTGTAGTGGTGAAAGCGTTGGTATGGTATGCCGAGGTCCTGGATTCAATCCCTAAGGCAGACAGTTATTGAGTTTTTCTGACAATAAATTCGTAATGGTTATAGGTTCGCCCTCTATTACATGGAAAAAAACATCTGGTGAAACATAGGTAGGTGTTTAAAACACCGCTGTCTACCCCTTCGAGGATATATAAGCGTGACGATTTGTTATGGTGGTATTTAAAAATAACGTGTGTTTCATTCACGTTAAAGTTTATTTTCACCATGTTTTAAGCACAAGTTTTGGTTTTCTTATTAATTTCTGAACTTTACTGCATAATCTCTAGGGATAGTTTTGCAAATAATAAATAAGTGTTACATTCTTAATTATTGTATTTTTTTCTCGTTATGTATGCCTAGGTTACTGGAATCGCGCGCCTATCGTCTATCACCTGTAGTATTGCACATACATTCATGTTAATTATTATATTATTTTCTCATTATGTATGCCTAGGTTACTGGAATCGCGCGCCTATCGCCTATCACCTGTAGTATTGCACATACATTCATGTTAATTATTACATTATTTTCTAGTTATGTATGCCTAGGTTACGCGAATCGCGCGCCTATCGCCTATCACCTGTAGTATTGCACATACATCATGTTAATTATTATATTATTTTCTCGTTATGTATGCCTAGGTTACGCGAATCGCGCGCCTATCGCCTATAACCTGTAGTATTGCACATACATTCATGTTAATTGTTATATTATTTTCTCGATATGTATGCCTAGGTTACGCGAATCGCGCGCCTATCGCCTATAACCTGTAGTATTGCACATACATTCATGTTAATTGTTATATTATTTTCTCGTTATGTATGCCTAGGTTACGCGAATCGCGCGCCTATCGCCTATAACCTGTAGTATTGCACATACATTCATGTTAATTGTTATATTATTTTCTCGTTATGTATGCCTAGGTTACGCGAATCGCGCGCCTATCGCCTATAACCTGTAGTATTGCACATACATTCATGTTAATTGTTATATTATTTTCTCGATATGTATGCCTAGGTTACGCGAATCGCGCGCCTATCGCCTATCAGCTGTAGTATTGCACATACATTCATGTTAATTATTATATTATTTTCTCGTTATGTATGCCTAGGTTACTCATATCGCGCGCCTATCGCCTATCACCTGTAGTATTGCATATACATTTATGTTAATTAAATCCAGGTAATGTAACAGCACAAGCTATTTTTATCGCAAAGTTAAAATGTAATAGTTAAAAAGTTTTACTAACTCATATTAGAAAACAAAAATGAAAAATGTTTCAAAAATTAAGAAGATAATGCACTTGCTGGGACTCGATCCATGGACCGTTAGCATCTGACACGAACATTTATAGCCTGAGCCACCGGAACTAGGACGTTTTAGTGAAATATGTATATAGTTGCTATAAGCCATTGCAGAGTATTCGGCATTGTTGTTCTACTCAAAAACATAGACATCAAGACGGTTTTTTTCAGTACTTTGATAGCATAGAAAGATGATATTAAAAAAAAGTTTGCTTTTCAGCCACCAAACGGAGAAAATTGCATATGATTCGCCAATTCGTTTATTTACTACAAAATGTTACCCTATTTCAGAAGAATCATTTCCTTTCATGGGATAAACATATCTTATATGTTAAAGCATAAATTTAGGTATCACTATGTCAAGTTTCAACAAATCTGTCTTTTAGTTTCGAAGTGATGCGCGTACAACAGACAGACAGACAACAATTATAAAAATATTAGCATCTATATTTAACAAAGCTCAGTTGTATTTTTTATTAACAGTTTTATTGTACGAATAGATAGATAAAATAACTGAATTGTAATCACGATGGTTCAAATAATCATTTCATTTATCAATTTCCATTTTGCTTAAAGTGGTTCTAGTTTGACTACATATGTGCAGTGTCAAAGGAATTGATGTGCATAATATTCGAAATGCAACATACACCAACACTGCGCTTTGCTTCTATTAACATCTCTTAAATGGCAACGTTAGTTAATCCTGAAAGTTTAAAACGGCTGACCAATGATGCCCTCTCTTTGAGATCTACCATTTCAATTCTTCCAATAAAGACGTAAGCCTCATGTGTTATTCATTGACGGAATGGACTGGAGCTTCAACTACCAATGGAGAATCTTACTTTACAACTCATTTATTCTCTTAAAAATCGTTTGTATTTGACTTGGTGTATAGCATGAAGGATATTTTAGAACTCCAATACTTTGAGAATCTTGGTTTATTCTAGAGTAGCGAGGAACAATTTTGTAAATAGTGATGAAGTGAGAGTTTTTCTTCATGATGCATTAGTCAAATATTTAAAGAACGCCCTCTAAACTTTGTCTTGAGAATCTTCTCAACAGACTTCCAAAAAGGAGGAGGTACTCAATTCGACTGTATGTTTTTTTTATGTTTGTTATCTCATAACTTTCGATAGGGTGAACCGATCCTCAAAATCCTTTTATTGTTTAAAAAAAAATGCTGGTGCTTCCCGTGTTATTAAAATTACATCAAATTCGGTCTAGTAGTTTTTGAGTTACTCTCCAGTAACTGAATAGAATGGAAGTCGGTATTAAATTGTTCAAATTGTACTTGTAAACCACTTAAAACTTAAGGACGTTACAGTAATAATGTTGTGGTTGTTTTTTCTCCACTAACAGTTACACTCCACATGGTTTATCAGGACTAGTATCATGACCATTGTAGTATCATAGATCTATAAGCTCTAAATGGTAATAAACATACTAACACACAGTTTTACACACACTCATACACATACACAATACCATTACAAACGAATATATATTTTTCATTATATAATACTTTTACTTTTGCCCTGTGTAAGACAGGTACTTCTGCATTTGTATATTCTGCCTATTTAATTTACTAGGTCCTTATATATGGTATTTTTGTATCAAGAAACAAAGCAACCATTTCGAAAGTAGACAGGTGGACAGTTATTACTGTACGAAATGTCGATGTTTTTTGGCTAAAACTTATTGATACTTGATACTTAAAATGTTCGGTTACTTACTCGTCAACTTTTAATTAGTTTGAAACTATTATTAATTTGGTTTAAATACCAATGTTTTAAAATTTTCTAGTATGTTGTTCAACTGTATTACTTAATCAGTTTAACTAACTGCGAAGTAAGAATTTGGTTACTTATTTAAATCTTCGAGATATTAGTTTCTTCACTATACTATTAATATTGTGTCTATTACTTGATTGAAACTTTCGTAAGTATTAAACATTTTAATGTTATTAAAATTATGTCTATTTACATGATATATATCAGTGTGTGTGTGAAATTCACATAATCGTTTTTAACATAAGCAAACGATTTGGTTATCAAATAGAATATACAATCTCACGCATTCAATATAATAATTATTTAATTATGAAATAAACAGGTACAATTTGAAAAAAATAATACCCACTTCCATTCTATTAAGTTATTAGAGTGTATCTCAAAAACTACTAAACCCAATTTGATGAAATTTAAATGGGACCACGCGGGAAGCACCAGCTTTCAAACAAAAGAATAATGAGAATCGGTTCACATGGACGAAAGTTATGAGGTAACAAACATAAAAAAACATACAGTCGAATTGAGTACCTCCTCCTTTTTTTGGAAGTCGGTAGAAAACATTACAATAATAAGCAATAAAAACGATTACATAACCGTATACTTACTATCCTATTTATCTACAAGTACTTATATGGTAAATATATTAAGCCTCTAACTTTAATGCAACCTAGTTGCAATGGGTTGTCTGGAAGAGATCGCTCTGAGCGATAAGACCGCCCATTGTTGCACTTAGTTTTAAGCATTGTTTTTTATTTTTTTGTCTAATATTAAGTCATAAATGTGGTCTCTCAATAAAGTGTTATCTATCTATCTATATATCTATCTGTAATGACGGAAGTTGTGTGCCGGAGATAAAGAGAAGGATTGCGATAGCTAAGGACGCAATGTCTCGTCTCAAAAATATAGCGAAACCGAGGCATTACAAACAACACCAAGATGCGCCTCGTTAGGTCGTTGGTCTTCCCTATTTTCCTTTACGGAGTGGAGACATGGACCATTCTAGCTCGAGAAAGGCAGAGAATTGACGCTTTTGAGATGTGGTGCTGGAGAAGAATGCTGCGAATACCATGGACAGCCAAACGCACGAACGTCTCAATTCTGTCACGATTAAAAATTAAGGACCGATTATCTACCGTATGTCATTGTCGTATAATGAGCTATTTTGGCCACATCGCCAGACATAGCGACAGCATCTTGGAAAAGCTCATTGTGATGGGAAACGTGGAAGGGTAACGCTCACGAGGCTGGTCTCCGACCAGATGGTCTGACCAACTTAAAGAAACACCAACGTCCCGCTTTTACACCGCGGTGGAGATAGCCACAGACCGGAGCCGATGGAGACAGTTCGTTAGAACCAAGGTGCTGCTATGATGATCACGATCCTCAGTCATGAGGGAACGACCGAAGAGAGATATATCTATTTAGATTACAATTAAATAAGTAATCATCAAGCATTAATCATCGAATGTTGTAATTGATGACTATTCGAGGTATGTACAATATGTCTTCCTGAACACACCAAACCTATTGTGTCCCTTGAAGCCTGGTGCTATGTGTTATTATGTTTGTTCTATCACGTAAGTTTTAAATTTCTAAAGAAGGATTCATACTCGAAATGACACATTAGAAGAAGTTTTTGTTTATCTGATTTGTTTCGTGACATTTGTAATACATTAGAAACAGTAAAATTGAGTTTTGCATATTATCCATATTTGCACCAAAAAGAGTGACTTATTTATTGAAAATAGCTATATTCATAACCATAATAGCAATCAAAGTCGCGGGAACCACCTGGTAGACTTAAATAATTACGTAAGTATTAAAAAACAGTAACCAACTTTAATTTAAGATATCCTAAAAATACAGATCATAAAACTTCAAAAATTCAACCACTGTACTGCATACTAATTCTAAGTTGCTTTTAATCTGTCCGAATCAGCAAGACTCATTCGAGTTAAGTTTCATTCATAAATCTATTGTTATTTTTTGCGCTGATGCGGACGGGACTGCAACTCCGACGCCATTAATTCTTTAAGAAGCATAAAAAATCCCCCGTATCTAAAAGGATTCAGTCGCCACTGTTCATATATTATTCAGACAGCGTCTAAGAAGCGTAAATGAAAAAGTTTCTGGTATTCAATGGCTATTGGAACACCGAAATACCGGGAGGTGCCCTTAAAGTTTTCGAATCCAAGTCGAATTAGAGTTCGGTGGAAGTTGTGTCGTTATTATTCCTTTCCCGTCCGTCATTACAATATTGTTGTGAAATTGGAATTTATTATTATCGAATACTACACCCGCGGTGACGATTAGGTATATATCACGCACACGCAATATTTTTTGATTTACAAGACTACGGTACAAGAAAAATTGTGATTCTTCCAGCGCGTTATCTTGCGATATTATAATACTGCATACCAACGTGATGTCACACTTAACGATAGTATTCCTTTGTGGATCGACATGGAAATTTGTCAAGCTCCCTGATTAATCAACCTTTTTTTCTACTTAGTATACTTTTTAATATATTAGGTATAGTCGAGTATCAATATCTGTTTCATGGATCAAATAATAATATAAGCAAGTCAACGTACGAAAGATTAAATCAAGTTGTGGCAATTGTCACTGAAAATATCGATGGACATAATATCCAATCATTTCTATGGACATATATATCGCACCGGTCTAAAATATCATGTAAAGGCACTAACAGAAAATCATTTGTACCACGACCCTCTTGGCTCACGAGCCCATAAAATTAGTGTAAAGCGAACCTACTTTCTAAAATAATGTCACAGTAATATACAGTGGACGTGACCAAAAGATATTTGTTTCATCTTTCAGGAGTCTCAGTAGCCAAGTGGTCTTGTGACCAAGAGGTTAAGACGTCGACACGCCTTCGTTGATGAGATTCAAAGAAGTGAGTTTATGTGGCTGCCAGTCCCGCTTTAAGAAATAATTTGATTATTATATCTGGTTTTTGTCCAGAACTGCCACTTTTTAGGTCCTGGTTCGGCATTATTATTATGAGTTTAGTCGCGACCCTGAGCAAATAGCCTTAAATTTGGGTTCTGGGTTGAGCAGTCGACCAGTTGAGTTGGGCAGTCGACCGTCTCTACTCTAGCTCTGACAATGAGATTTAATTTTAACATTCTTTCAATGACGCTACGCGGATAACGCCATGAGAATTCGTTTGCCTTTATCCATTCCTACTTGATTGCTGATGTTGATCAAGACAAGAGTCTTCGACCAACGTTTGTTACCAGTGATGACTTATGGCACTGAAATGTGGTCTCTTACTATGGGCCTCATAGATAAGCTCAAAGTCGCACAACGAACTATGGAGAGGGCTATGCTCGGAGTTTCTCTACGTGATCGAATCAGAAATGAGGAGATCCGTAGAAGAACGAAAGTCACCGACATAGCCCGGAAGATTAGCCAGTTGAAGTGGCAGTGGGCAGGGCACATAGCACGCAGAACATATGGCCGATGGGGCCGAAAGGTTCTGGAGTGGAGACCACGGACGGGCGAGCGCAGCGTATAGGTCGTCCACCGACACGGTGAACAGATGACCTGATGAAGGTCGCAGGACGACGTTGGATGCAGGCCGCTTCCAACTGGTCCTTTTGGAAAACCATGGGTGAGGCAAATGTTCAGCAGTGGACGTCCTACGGCTGAGATGATGATGGTGATGACTTGATTGCATACCTAACGTTCAAATGGACAAATAAAAATATTTCTTAAATTTTTTATTTTGTTTGCTGCATTTAATCGTTGAATTTTCAGTGGGCATTTAAATGTCTAAGTAGGTAATTAATCGAAATCACTAGCATACCATTTTGTTTTAGATATGCTTGCTTGTTGTGATACAACATTGTAAGGGTATCTTTCAGGGATGCCCTATACTTAGTAATGTTCCCTAGTGGCGAAAATGTATAAAAATACCCTTAGAAATATCACGTAAAATAAAGAACATACTCAACATATTTTTTGAATGTCATCAGTTAGTAGTGTCGTACTGAATTTCGACATGAATTTCGACAAGTCGCTAACTTCGAAGAACCTTAGTTCTTTAAGTAATTGCTTAATATATTCGACAAGAATTGCTCCAGCAGAACGTACACTGAGTAATTTAGTTTAATCAAATTCACGATAGATGCCCTAGCTGCAACTATCTTAGATCACATTACTTAGATATATTTAACCTGAAATTTGGACGTAAGTGAAAACGACAGAAAAGTCCTCTTTAGGAACCTTGCGCATCTCTTAGTTAATTCAAATCATATATCGTTTAGTGATAACCTTGTATTTGTGTGCTTGCTCAATGCCAACCGAGGGATCTCATCGAAGCAGTGTCTCGCTTTGTTCCAGCGCTTCTTATTTTTTTGCACATTACTGGTTACCAGATTTTAGTCCATATTATTATGGACTAAAATCTAGACCCAGACCGGCCACGTAAAGTAGTGTACCGGCTTTGCCAAAAGCCACATTTAACTGAACTTATTTAAGTTGATGACAAAACATTGGTTCCTCTGTTTCATTTACTGGCATTCTATTAAGACATTTTACAAAAACAAATATATTTAGCTATGTTTTAGAAATAATACTTCATTTCTGTTATTTGCCCTATCGAAGTAACTATCGTAACAGGCTTGTTGTAGCGCAGGCTGCTATATTTATATCGGTATTTCTCTCCATATTAATTATAGTGACTGCATGCAGCTGCTTATTTAAACAGAATTCTGCCTCTAACAGAAATAAGTCTCAAAGCAACCTGGTTCTCAAAGCAAACCCCCCGGCCTGCATCGATACGGTTCAACGAACTGAAAGTACTTAAATGGAAAAATCTCTGTTTCCTTGCAATTTCCGATTTCACTCTCTCTCTGCCAATGATCTGGACGATCCGCGTCCAAAAACTTTTTATATGAAATCAGAATATACGTATCCAGACGCTTGGAATTTAGACTTTATTAATTTAAATGTTGACGATTTTGTATTAAGATTAAAGAAGTGATTCATCCCAAAATTTATCCTCACAATGTACCATTTAAAAAGCCCTTATACATTTTACTAAATATTGAACACCTTAATAGATCTAATAAAACAAATCTAAACCTTCCTTTTGCAATAACATCAACAACCATTCACTTGGGCTAATATAAAAAAAAATTACATGCACAAACAGTAGAAATAGTTACTGTTACATACATTACAGTAAGACTGATTCTCCTAAAACCTCTATTTCTTCTTAAACCTGCATCGTTCGGCATACAATTTAGTGAAAAAAATTAGCCTTTTTTGGTTAAGAAGGATGGGTTCGACAACACTGTTTTGTTGCTTTCGGTAAACTTTAAAATATAACAGCATAAAAGATTCTCATTCATGTACAACCGTATATATACCGTCAGTTACAATGACTTTACCAAAAAAATATGATTTATAAATAAACAAAGCCACTAATTACGTAATAAGTAATAAGCAATGTTGTCAGAATTGAGCTAAAACCTTTTTTGAAATAAAATCGTAACAAAATAATAATATAAATCGTGATTAGGACTGATATAAACATAATATACTATCTGCTTTATCTTCATGCCTACCAGTAACCCTCAGGCTGTAGTAGTATATAATAATGTCTTGATCTCTGAACTCAGCTTATTAATTAAAACAAAAGAAAAACTAAATATATTCAGAATTGAAAGGTTAAAAATTTAACACAGCCTTATTCATTAATTAGGCTGTGTACAATTATTAATTACTTGTATGTCTAATACAATGAAAACTTTTCGAATTCCAATATTTTCAGGCATGTTGACCTTATGTCTCGGAATATTATATAATATTTAATAATAATTTAATCCGACAGGATATAAATTTAATAAGAAAAATATTCTTCATATGGCAGGTTTCGAACGACGGTTTGTCTTGTTTACTTTAGTCTTTTGCCTATGACTCCCACATTGTGGGAGTCATAGGGGACCACAATGAACCACAACCGAGACACCTGAAGGTGTCCCGGTTGTGGTTCACCACAGACCACATTACCACTTGACTGCTCATACGGCTTCCCCTCAGCTGCCAAGACTATGACAATAAAAAGCTAACGTATCGAACCAACACGTCAGTACCAGTTTGACTGAGCGTGGAGAACAAGCGGATGAAAAAAATTTAAAACAAATTCAATTATGCCTTATTGCTCATTAAAGTGGTACTGAAAAAAACAGGCAGCCATCCAGGTATGCAAAGGATGGAATTACATTTCACAGATAATTTTAGTGTATTAATTATTGGAAGAAAACAAAATACACAAATGAAGTAATTCAACAGTGACTCAAAAATAAAAAAATATGGGAACGATTTGATGTCTTTTGCCATCCCGTACTGTTCTTAGCAGTTGTAGATAACGCCGTCTCTTTTATTCACTGGCACGTGTAAATTAGTGCGGTACTCCAATATTAACTGGCAATTTATCGATTGTATATATCGACAGTGAGGAAAATAATTCTTCTATACAATATATTCATTATATTAAGAGTGCATAAAAATACAAATAAATATTCGGTGTTTTATTTATATATATTTATACCTTCACGTTATCATCAATTATGTAGTAATATTTATATATCTTTATAGTATTAATTTTAAAAGCACTAACGCCTGCTTTAGCGATCTCAAACATTGCAATTTTAACAACAACAATTACAAGGGCTGCGATGTCAATACGAAAGTTTTAGTATTTCTAAATAATGCTTCTTTCGGTTGGATGGTACTGTTAAACTTTCCAATGGATGTCGCTTCGCAAGACGGTTAGTCAAATAGAGAGTTAAAATTCTATGCTCGGACCAGAACCTTGTCACCTCTCCGTGTCATACGCCATTGACCAACTAGGCCACCGCTAGTTGGTCAATGGCGTCTGACACGGAGAGTCAGAAGACCTCTCCGATCAGAATCCCGTCCGAGGATGGAATTTTTCTCTCTATAAATTTCAATATTTATATATCTATTCTTATAATAATGTAAATAAACACGCGGAAAAAACCCGAGTGTAATATGAAACATAATAATAATAGTCTTAAAATGAAGTACTATGGACATATACATAATATATTTTTAAATAAAATCACTATACCAAGAACCTACTCTGTTTGTGCCTCTTTCAGTGACTATTTGGATAATTCTACTATTTCTTCTCTGCCCACCTGCGATCTTTTTATATGATTTATATATACACACATAGTTATTTTTAACAATAACATGGAACCGGCTTCTAAAAGTAAAAAGTGCAAGTCGGTCAAAAATATATATATCGGCGCAACTACAACAGTTCGTCGAGAATAATTAAGTTTAATCATTTGATTGCCCTAAAAATAGTTTATAAATCATCAGTTGATTATTTTTGAGTTGATTACGATGTAAAATTAATGTTATGATTGTAATTTCAATACTTTACCAACAAACTTGTAAACTCGTGCACGTGCGCCGAGTCCTATAAATACGGCCGCACTGTAGGCGCTCGTCTAATCCCCGATGACATACAGACAGTAGAAGACGTGTCAATTGCGATCGAGGCTCTCAGTGACCACCTCCGCACCGCAGTAGGTGAATCCTCACAGCAGGTCCAAGTGGCGGATGGTCGCCGCTTTGAACTGCCCGAGGGTGCGAGGAGGTTACTGACAGCTAAGAACGCCGCCACTAGGGCGTATGACTCGATGCCAACCCCAGAGAACAAAGCCACCATGCGCTATTTACAGCGTGCTGTAAGGAAACGCATGAGTGAGCTGCGTGATCAAAGGTGGGACGACAAACTGTCAGAGATTGAGCCAACTCACCAGGCATACTGGCAGTTGGCTCGAACTCTGAAATCTGACGGACAACAGACAATGCCTCCACTCATTAGGCCACCTCCCCTCTCCATAGCGTTCCTTGACGAAGACAAAGCCGAGTGTTTAGCTGATAGCCTTGAGGCTCAGTGTACTCTAAATGTAGATCACGTCGACCAGAAACACCTCGATTCGGTGGAATCTGAAGTTGAACGTAAAAGCTCTATGTCCATCTCTGACCTCCCACTCCTCCCACCGGTAAAATCATCCGAGGTTGTGTCTCTGATCAAGAGCCTCAAGACCCGTAAATCCCCTGGGGCTGATGGTATCAGCAACAAGGTGATTAAACACTTCTCAGTCCCACTAGTCCATCTCTTAGTTAGCATCTTCAATGCGGCTATGAGCAACTGCTCCTTCCCAGACACTTGGAAGCATGCCATTGTCATTGGTATTCACAAACCAGGCAAACCGGCAGCCGAGCCCTCCAGCTACCGTCCCATAAGTCTCCTCAGCTCTCTGGGGAAGATTTACGAGCGGCTCATTGTGAACCGACTCTGGTCCCACGTTAGGTCCAATAACCTCCTTCCCGATGAGCAATTTGGTTTTAGAGCCAAACACTCTTGCGTCCAACAAGTGCACCGCGTAACGGAGCACATCCTAGGCGGTTTCAATAAGAAACCAAAGCCCCAAGGGACCATAGCTGTCTTCCTCGACGTAGCGAAAGCGTTCGATAAAGTCTGGCACAACGGCTTGATATTCAAGCTGTACCAACTGGGTGTGCCAGACCGTCTTGTACTCATCTTACAAGACTTTCTCAGGGATCGAACGTTTAGCTATCGCACCGAGGGAACGCTCTCCTCCCCGCATCCCATTCACGCAGGTGTCCCTCAGGGCTCTGTACTCTCACCCATTCTCTTCTCGCTGTACACCAGCGACATCCCACGATCTGAACCTAATGTTCAGATCGCTCAGTTTGCGGATGATACTGCAATCTACTCTACTGGCTGGTTCAAGGTCAGGCAGAGATGCGCCATCCAACGAGCCATCACCGTAATCGGTGCATGGTTTCGTAAATGGCGGATTGCAGTAAATCCTAGCAAAAGTGCAGCAGTGTACTTCACTGAGACCCGGCGAAATCTCATGCCGTCACCCATAGTCCTATTCGGCGAACCCATCCCTTGGGCTAAATCTGCCAAATACCTGGGCGTCACCCTTGATTGCCAACTCACTTTCGCGAAACACATCCAGATTGTTCGCAATAGGGCGGCCTTCATTATGGGTCGTCTTAATCCCCTCATAGGCAAAAACAGTAAAATGTCTCTTAGAAATAAGACGACTCTTTACAAACTTTGCATCCGCCCAATCATGACTTACGCATCTGTAGCGTTCGCCCATGCTCAGAAACACGACCTCCACAAACTTCAAGTGATTCAGAATCGCTTTATGCGCAGGGCAGTGGGCGCTCCGTGGTACTTGCGGAACGCCGAACTGCACTGCGATTTCACCCTCCCCTCTATTACGCAGTATATGAAAGACTGCTCCCGCCGCCACTTCGACAAAGCTCCCCACCACTCGAATCCCCTCGTGGTCGAAGCGGCGAACTACTCCACTGACATAACCGATCCCCACTTCCTTCCCCCCCGTCGCCGTCCAAGGCATATTTTGGGTGACCCGGACGACCCCATCGCAGCCGTTACTTCGGCAGCTTTAGCGTCGTCCCAAGGGAACCCCGGTAATGGTTGTAGACCCGACCAGGGCTGTGATCCCGATCGCATTGTAGGCTCCGGCCGAGATCTTCTTCGCAGCCCCAGTCGCAGTCGAGGTAATTCACACACACACGATTGTAGTCCCAGCCACGGTGCGGGTGGGAGTATACACCGCGGCCCCGGTCGCGATGTATCCTCCGGCCCAGCAAATGGCTGCGGACGAGGTATTACACTTTCTTATTGTAGCCCCACCCAAAGTACAGTCATGAGTGCACAACGCGACGATCCTGGTCGCGGTGTGGACCCATGTCGCGGAAATGGGAGGAGGCGAGGTACACAAGGTTATGATTTAGTGGTAAACACAGTCAAACACCGAGCTCGCCGGCGAGCTCGAGGCAAAAGTTATGTCTTGGTTAGATTCTCTCCAAATAGTCGTAGAGTTAAAATTCATAGGGCCCACTTTCAACGGTACACTTATGTACCGGGGCGATTCTCTCCTACTCCCCTCTCTCCTGGCGACGGCCCAAGCCGAGGTCCGTACCCTAGTGGTGCCCTTGAGCAAGTCGCCTACTCCTCTCCTTGCGGCGAAGCGTCTTCAACGCTCGCCTTAGGCGGTGCGCCCTCTGCGCCCGCATCTGGCTGAGTGCCATCTGCGCTCGCCAACCGTCCGGTGACGCTGTAAATGCCGGTAGAGGCAAACAGCATTAGTCCGTTCTAAAAAAAAAAAAAAAAAAAAAAAAAAAAAAGGCGCTCGTCTCAGTCGCTCTCGAGTCGCCGTACAGTACGGACCTCTTTGTGACGTTGTTACGCTGCTCGTTGAATATACGAAGCTTATAAAATTACTTGTGAAGTTTTACTTCGAGGACCCAAAAATGAGTGATCATCATGAAAACAACAATTGTGACGTCAGCAATGCTGACGTCACACTTTTTAAAAACACTCCGGAGGTGCTTTCTCCGTCATCAGAAGTGGGATCAGAACAAGCTCTGGTCCCAACCACATCCTCATCGACTTCGGTTCAACCTGTCACGACTGGAACAGCGCAGGGCAGTACCAGGCTGATAGGCCCTGCCTCATTGAACACTTCAGGAGTGCCAGCAAGCAGCTTTAATACCGTGCAGCCCATCACAACGGGAATTACCACAGACATGACGTCCACACCAATCGCTGCGGGAGATGATCTCGATACACTGCAAAACAACGCTGCAATCGCCCCTGATTCAGTGTCATCCACATCTCAAGCTGGCCAGTCAGTCCGGATAACTCACAACGACGAACACGCATCAACGGATTAAAACCGGCGAGTATAAAGTTCATTATGTTTCACGATATTTTCAACTAGAATCTACAAGAATAAAATGTCTGGAGAGTGATACCTCTGAGCTAAACCATGTGTTACCCTTGAGCTAACCACGGATCCTTGATGCATCCACAAGTGAACCCTGAGATACCGTGGGGACGCCTTGTGGAACTATGGGTAGACACGTATACACCACAGATTCTAAATTAATAAGGCAGTGCACTTAAGATGTCTTAGTGTACTGTTGTAATCTACAAAAATGTCTAGAGAGTGATACCTCTGAGCTAACCATGTGTTACCCTTGAGCTAGCCACGGATCCTTGATGCATCCACAGTGAACCATGAGATACCGTGGGGACGCCTTGTGGAACTATGGGTAGACACGTATACACCACAGATTCTAAATTAATAAGGCAGTGCACTTAAGATGTCTTAGTGTACTGTTGTAATCTACAAAAATGTCTGGAGAGTGATACCTCTGAGCTAACCATGTGTTACCTTTGAGCTAACCACGGATCCTTGATGCATCCACAGTGAACCCTGAGATACCGCGGGGACGCCTTGTGGAACTATGGGTAGACACGTATACACCACAGATTCTAAATTAATAAGGCAGTGCACGATGTCTTTGTGTACTGTTTACTAATCAAAAGACTCCTAAGGTTACATAACAGTTGTGTTAATGTAACAAACAAGATAAAGCAACGTAAGTTGTTTACAGACTCACTACTCAGAGAATATCTCATTCTTTGCAGGCCAGCCATAACATTAACAGCAGTCTGCGAGAGTTAACGAGTCAACAAGGCTGGTGCAGAGCGCGCACCGCCTGTCAGTATGGCCGTATCGACGCGGATACAATAATTAGCCAACAATAATTAGTCAACGTTTAAAACGACAACATGCTGTTGCCTTTTTGAGCATGAGAACCACGGAAGCCGAGAGCCGGTACCACTCCTACGAGTTGGAGACACTGGCAGTGGTACGAGCCATAAAACACTTTATATGGGCGAAAATTCACCGTGATAACAGATTGCAACGCATTAAAAGCGTCAAAACACAAAAAGGACCTTCTGCCAAGGATTCATCGCTGTCGCAATCCAGTTGAGCTTGCAGTCAATGTTATGACAAGAGACTTGAACTGGCTCAAAATTGAACAGCGACGGGATGAAGAACTGCGTCCGATAATGGACAGTCTCAGTGACAATAACCCAGTGGAAGACTATGTGTTAGAGGACAACGTTTTAAAAAAGGAACGTCAATGATCCTGTCTTCGGTCAGCAGCTCAGTACCGTCGTTCCCAAATCATTTCCATGGAGCATTATAAACTCATTTCACACTGCACTAAAACACCCTGGCTGGGAAAAGACACTGCAGAAGATCAGAGAAACCTATTGGTTCAACAAAATGAGTTCCATTATCCGAAAGATTTGTGGATAACTGTGTTGTATGCCGAACATCTAAAGGAAGATCAGGGGCCATTCAAGCCCAGTTACACCCCATACAAAAACCAATGGCCGCCTTCCAAGTTATTCATATGGACATAACAGGGAAGCTGGGCACTCCAGATGATCAACAATACGTCATAGTCACCATTGACGCTTTCTCAAAGTACGTTTTACTGTACTTCAGTACCAACAAAAACCCACACAGCACATTGGCCGCTCTAGAACGCACTGTGCATCTATTTGGTGCGCCGCTTCAAATAATAGTGGATGGAGGAAGAGAGTTCCTTGGCGAATTCAAGGACTACTGTGACGCCATCGGAATAAATATCCATGCTATCGCTCCAGGAGTCAGCCGAGCGAATGGCTAAGTTGAAAGAGTCGTTGCAACCCTCAAAAATGCTTTGGTAATGATTAAAAATTACGAAGCAGAGCAGTGGCACACTGTACTCGAGGAACTTCAGCTGGCAATGAACTGTACAACCCACTGAGTCACCGGTGTTGCTCCACTGACACTTATTACGCAACGAAAGCACTGTGTACCTCCTGAGCTTCTCAACCTGGTGGATATTGACAACGAAACCGTTGATATTAAAGCGCTCACTCAACAGGTGCAACAGAAAATGATTCGTTGTAGCGAACAAGACAGACAACGCTTCAACCTACACAAAGCCAAAATCCATCATTTTCAAAGAGGAGACTACATATTGGTGAAAAATAATCCTCGAAACCAAACCTCGCTTGACCTTAAATACAGCGAACCATATGAAGTTTGTAGAATACTGGATAATGACTGATATCTGGTAAAGAAAGTTGTCGGTAGAGGACGACCTCGCAAGATTGCCCATGATCAGCTGCGCCGCGCTCCGCAACCTGGGGATCAGTTGACCGTATCGGCGGGAAACGAATCATCTATTCAACGAGATCCCACTGCAGAATCAAATGAGCCCATTCCGTCGACCTCACGAGAAGGGCTGCAAGTACAGCCAACACGACTCGAACCAAGATGACCCATCAGAATAAATGGTCTACGAGAATCCAAATAATCTACGAGAATCCATAACAATCTACGAGAACCAACGAGGCTGGTGCAGAGCGCGCACCGCCTGTCAGAATGGCCGTATCGGCGCAACTACAACAGTTCGTCGAGAATAATTAAGTTTAATCATTTGATTGCCCTAAAAATAGTTTATAAATCATCAGTTGATTATTTTTGAGTTGATTACGATGTAAAATTAATGTTATGATTGTAATTTCAATACTTTACCAACAAACTTGTAAACTCGTGCACGTGCGCCGAGTCCTATAAATACGGCCGCACTGTAGGCGCTCGTCTGTTAGATTCTCTCCAAATGTTAGATTCTCTCCAAATGTTAGATTCTCTCCAAATAGTCGTAGAGTTAAAATTCATAGGGCCCACTTTCAACGGTACACTTATGTACCGGGGCGATTCTCTCCTACTCCCCTCTCTCCTGGCGACGGCCCAAGCCGAGGTCCGTACCCTAGTGGTGCCCTTGAGCAAGTCGCCTACTCCTCTCCTTGCGGCGAAGCGTCTTCAACGCTCGCCTTAGGCGGTGCGCCCTCTGCGCCCGCATCTGGCTGAGTGCCATCTGCGCTCGCCAACCGTCCGGTGACGCTGTAAATGCCGGTAGAGGCAAACAGCATTAGTCCGTTCTAAAAAAAAAAAAAAAAAAAAAAAAAAAAAAAAAAAAAAAAAAAAAAAAAGGCGCTCGTCTCAGTCGCTCTCGAGTCGCCGTACAGTACGGACCTCTTTGTGACGTTGTTACGCTGCTCGTTGAATATACGAAGCTTATAAAATTACTTGTGAAGTTTTACTTCGAGGACCCAAAAATGAGTGATCATCATGAAAACAACAATTGTGACGTCAGCAATGCTGACGTCACACTTTTTAAAAACACTCCGGAGGTGCTTTCTCCGTCATATATAATTTGTAGGTCTCGTCCTTACATTGACAAATTTTACGACAGGCCCGTTGGTCTAGTGGTTAGTGACCCTGACTGCTATGCCGGAGGTCGTGGGTTCGATTCCCACCCAGGACAAATGTTTGTGTAATAACGATCATTTGTTCTGTGTCTGAGTGTAATTTATCTATAATATGTATGTATTTAGAAATATATAAGTATGTTTCTCTACGTGATCGAATCAGAAATGAGGAGATCCGTAGAAGAACGAAAGTCACCGACATAGCCCAGAAGCTTAGCCAGTTGAAGTGGCAGTGGGCAGGGCACATAGCACGCAGAACAGATGGCCGATGGGGCCGAAAGGTTCTGGAGTAGAGACCACGGACCGGCAAGCGCAGCGTAGGTGGTCCACCGACACGGTGGACACACGACCTGAGGAAGGTCGCAGGACGACGTTAGATGCAGGCCGCTTCCAACCGGTCCTTTTGGAAAATCATGGGGGAGGCCTATGTTCAGCAGTGGACGTCCTACGGCTGAGATGATGATGAAGTATGTTTATCAGTTGTCTAGTACCCATAACACAAGCTCTGCTTAGCTTGGGACTAGATGGCGTTGTGTGATAGTTGTGGAATATTTATTTATTTATTATATAATTTAATTTTACGGTAGTACAAATCCAGTATTGTATAGAATGAGGTGTATCCTTGTGTCCTAATGACTGTATAATATACAGTGCCGAAAAAGTATATAAATAGAATCTAATTGTTTGTTTAAAATCATTACTTAATCACATTTTGTGTAAAGGCTTTGGATACTTTGTACAATTAAAACTATTTTAAAATTATAACGATGTTGTTTTACTGTGGTAAAAAATATATAATTATTTGATGATGGTATTAAGTAAGTACTTACATACTGAATAATCAGTAAGAATACGATAAACAGACAGTGATAACTATTTTTAAAACGCAAAATATACATACTCAGATCAATGTGTTCTGTATCACCGTGAAACATCGAATGAATTATTAAGATAATTTCATCAATAGAAGTTTTTTTTTACATAACCTTATTTGCTTAATACTTACATACATATTTCAGATCTTTGTCCAGTTAAGGTAAACGATAATTTGTAGTGAACTTTATCGACAACTAATGTGATTACATAATGCTGTACCACAACACTATTTAGGTACTATGAGTAGAGCTACATTTTGAGCCGGCCAATCAAAATCCTTTTTTGTACGTAGCCCCCCGACCCGCAGTGGTGACTTGTGTTCTTAGAAGAAATTGAACTACACGCAGTCAAGTGGTTATATGGTTTGTGACCTGAACACTAACTAGGGCTAGCGTAGTCCCTGGACCTACATACTCCCTTACCCTATCCACCAAGCGCCACTGGTCCCAGATGGTAGTTTATGGCTCATACTCAGCTATATAGTCCAAGCAATGGAGACACAGTGAGCTGATTATTCTTGTACTTATAAAGCTGGCCCATTGCTTTATTATATTGGCGATTTAATGGGCTAAATATTAGTCCATTATGTTTAAGCTCCGTGTTTCGGAGGGCACGTTACTCCGTCGGCCCAGTTGTTTGTCTTAGAACAACAGTCGGTAGGCTATGTTGAAGGCCTCAAGGCGGCCTGAAAACTTTGATAAGTGTTGGTCGCTAGCCTATCTCCCAAGCCGCACTGGGCCTGCATGGTGGAATATGGCCCAATTCCTCTCTATGAGAGGAAGGCTCAGTTCCCAGCAGTGGGAACATAATGGGCTGATTATGAATGTAATTATCATGTATTACATACGTTGTATTGACTTAATATTTTAATCCAAACTCGATGCACTCTGCAAATATAAATGTATGTATATATGTATATTTTAATTACAACAAGCGCACGTTGGGTGACTACGTCTAAAACATGTATGTTCTTATCCTATACTTTCTTTTAATTCTTGATATTTTTATACCAACTGCCACGCAGTTTACCAAACTAACCACCTTATTCCTCGAAAGCCTTATATCCTAACTTTTTAAATTAAGATTTTCTTTCTAAATACATCCTATTTAAACGTAATATTCAATTGTTTAATTCATAAACTCATCTACATTTGAAACCGTAGCTGAAAGAGAACAGATAGAAATACTATAAGTATCTGTATTTAACTACGAAGAAATAATAGTCAGGAACTGTAACTGCGTTAAAAAAATGACCCAACAAAAGTCGTGTTCAAGTAGGCGGGGCTTAAAAGTCGTGTTCAGTACGTCATCAGTCGGACATTTTACTTGCAAGCGAGCACACTTCAAATCTTCGCGTACATTTTCATTTTTATCATTGTGAACTTCAGTTGTGGATCATCATGCCAGCATTCGTTGTGAAGTGGTGCAGGAGCAATACACGATTAAAATGTCTAGGGATCACTTTTACTAGTAAATAATAGCAAAATTATAATTATTCAAAGATGTTCAAATACGTTAACAAATCGAGATGGTCAATACTATGCAAAATAAAGTCAGTCAATTTTTATTTAATTTAGGTTGTATTTTTTTCTTCAGGACTAAATATTGAAATGTTTGTAATGTGCAATAGTTTTGCTTGTTATGTTTTAGTCTCGCTTGCTTGCCGATTCAATGCGGCAAAATAAGTGCCTAGCTGCACTAAAGCTAGAAAAACAAGAGTATGACTGCCTGTGAAAACCAGCATAGTTATAGGTACTACGTAAATTTTGACTGAAAACAATAAAATTATAGATAATAAAAAAATTATGGACCATGTTACACAAAACTGCAGTACCTACCTACCAGTTGGTACAGTAAGTACCTACTGTTTTTTTAAATTATGTTATATAAAATATCATATTTATCTTTTTATGCGGATGATTTGTCCTGAAGAAACATCAACATCTTTAAGAGCCTTTATTCTGCGCAGCGCTGCGCGACTTTAGGTATTTTACATTAGCGAGTTACTTGCTAGCGCGCTCTGCGGCAGTGGCCTTACCGCTTGACCAAATAAATTTATTTAATATTTGGCACATTAATATTTGGATCTTCTTTTTTATATTTACTTTGGTTTTTATGTCACAAATAGACGTAGGTCAAAAAGGTGAAATAAAATATCACGCAGGACACTTTTTGTTTTTTAATATCAACATTAATTAACATAAAATGATAGTTATTAATCAAGTACATATTATCTACAAGAGCATAGACTAGAAAAAAGTAAGATTTAACTCATGTACCTACCAAAAAGAGATGAGAATAGCAAATAAAACAACCATCAAAAAGTTCCTGCTATCAGTTTCTGGATCCAGCATCAGGTCCTGGTCACCAGCTAGAAAAAAGGTATCGCGAAGACTATTCATACGATCCCAAACACGGTGTGTCTACTATTAAACATCACATAGTTCCTGCTACCAGTTTCCGACTCCAGCATGGATTCCTGGATACCAAGTATAAGCATAAGAAATTTGGTTAATAGCAAAATACTAGCCCCTCATGTCATTATAACAATGAAATTTCTATTGTTGATGCACTGTATGTCATATAAAATTATTTGTTAGAATCCCACTTAGAAATGTTACCTCAATAAGTATCAGGAAGTTTTGAGCGCACTAATATTTAGTTGTGTAAGCGCGGGCGTCAGAGCGATACGTCCTCTTACCTCTCTCTAAGAGGCCTCAGCCGCGTCTGACGATTCGTGACTGGCGCGACCGGTTTTATGATTGATTTTAAAAACGTGTGTGTATAGAAACTGTTCAGGCCAAAATCGAGCTTAGCGAACTATTTGTATTTGTGTAGTTTCCTCGTCTTCGACCTATGTTTTGTCCTGCTCCCACCTATTACTTTTTCCTACCCCCTACCCTAGTACCGTGAGTCTCTGCGCGTACGTCGAACCGACAACGGTGTGCTCGCGTCGTGAAATCTTTCCCGCGGTCTCAACCTGTGATATACTACTCGTATATGTGCCTATGGCTCAGTGCACGTCATTGGATAATCTTCCTATTACTGTTGTGTTGTGAAAATCCCGAGTGATCTATTCCCCGCCCGAATCTGTGGAGGAATGCCCGACCGCCTCACCTGCGACTGGATAACACTGGTACGTCCTACTTTGAATTCCTTACCCCTAACTCGCCTATACATTTGGTAGCAGAGCGTGGTTTTGGCCTTTGGTTTCGAGATTTAGTCCCATTTTATCGTCAATAAATCATTCACATAAGTGTAATAACCACCCGCAAATATAAATGTGAATGATTTTACCATACAATATTATTGTTCCTACCTTCAGAATTTAAAGTTAAGGATTTTGTTACCAGTCCATGTCCACAATCATTATTTCGATTAGGTACCTATCTTACGTACCTACCTTATAATCAGAATAAAATAAAATGAACGGGTTATAATATCGAAGTTAGTAATAGAAATATTGTCATTTCCTTATCAGTTAGCATTGGGCAGACGAGCGTTTTTTATTCGCGCGTTTTTCGGAGTTTGTTCGAACCTTCCCATGTTTTGTAGTAATTCTTGTTGCAAACCCCTTTGTTTACTTAAATCTTTAGAGTGCGGTCACGTTATTAATTACATATAGGTACCTAGTAAATAGCGCGGTCACGCTGTTTGTAATAAACCATATTCCATTATTATTGTAATTAATACCTTATACCTATTCTTATATTCATGCGGTCTTGTGAATAGAGATTGTGCCTATTGATACCTACGTACATACCTTAGATTGACCTCTGTTTCCTGAAGTGGTCGGCAGAGACCAATGAATTAGCTGAAAATTGTATTGTGTTCCCTTTTGTGTGCATTGTGTAATATTATCTTTGGAGACCCTGATTGCAAGTTCTTCGAAGCCTAACGTCATCCCGGAGTGACATTAATTTATTTTAGTTGTTTTAGTATTGGGTTTAATACGCCGTCTAATAATGGCCCGCCGAGAGAAAAACGCTTCTCTCTACACAGAGTCTGGAGAATTTAAATCCCTACTTGGTGTGGTAAGATACACCTGCGGTTATTTTCAAAGCGTTTTCGATGAAAAGGATAATATTTCAAAAGATAGATTAATAGTGCGACTTATGGACTTAGAACCAAATTATGCAAAATTTAACGATGCGTGCGCGACCCTGCTAGGATTTTTAGATACCTCTATAGATCGTCAAGAGTACGACGATTTGCAAGCCAAAATTAATCTGGCTCGTGATCAGGTTACTGAGCTTCGCCTCAAACTTTCCGAGTTTAGGCCGACTCCTATCGCCTCTAGTACTCCCACGAGACCCTCCCACGCTATTAATTGTGACTATGCGATTCCTCGTCAATCCCTTCCTGACCTGCCCCTGCCTCGTTTTGACGGGAGCCCTGAATCCTGGGTCAGTTTCCACGACCAATTTAAAAGTATGGTCGATCTGCGGTCTGACCTCACACAAACCCAAAAGTTGCAGTACTTGGTCGGATCCTTATCGGATGAACCTCGCAGACTCATTCAACACCTGCGAATTGAAGACTCAAATTATGAAGTAGCTTGTGACCTACTTAAAAATCGTTATCATAATTTGCGACTTCAAGCGGACACATTGATTGCTCAATTGCTCAACCTACCCGAGATACCCCCGCGCCTTACCGGCCTACGTGCCTCTTTCCTGAACCCTTTACTGTCTGCCTATAGAGCCCTTGAACGCTTAAGACTTCCCGTCAATCAGTGGTCTTACCTGTTAGTTCACATGTGTTTAAATAAACTACCCGCGGATATAAAGGCCCGTTTCGGACGGCGTCATGGTGGTGACGTGTCAAGGCTACCTACCTTTGATCAATTAATTGTTTACCTGGAGGAAGAGTGCCGCCACAACGAGACTGTCGGCAACATGGTGGTCGACTCAGTGACTACTAAGACTGTACCTACCCGCGCTCCCTTACCCCGCCGTACTTACCTGGTTGATACCACTGTCCCGGCAAAGCCTAACCCTAAATGTTATTATTGTGCTAGCGTGTCCCATTACCTACGAGAGTGTCGCTCATTTCTCGGCTTACCACCCCGTGAACGTGCCCAATTTGTGAAGACCCATTCTTTGTGCTACCGTTGCCTTGATAAACACTATATTGATAGATGCCCTAAAGCGTATAAGTGTTCATCGTGTGGTAAATCCTCACACCATACTTTGTTGTGCTTTAACAATTCCCGTAGTCCTCAGTATGCCCCCGTGAACCCTGATCGCTCTCAGCGGTCGCCTTCCCCTCGCATGGGCGGAGGCGGTTTTACGAGACCCCCTAAAAACCCCTCCGGTGATGACAATCGCTTTTATAATAATAACAAGCCTGCCACATCATCCGGTCGGTCACCCCATAGAAGCAATTACTCCCGGCACGAGTATCGCCAATCGCCCCTGCGTGAGAGCCCCCGATCTGAAAATATACCCACCCACCGTGGATCCCCTCCCCGAGGTTACAGTGATGCGGTACGAAATACGACTCTCCCTATCCGCCCCGACGCTGGTGGTCCTCGCCAACGAACGGCATAGCTAGACAGCCTTTCCTTCCCTACCTTCTTCACCCATTGCCTACCTAACTTAGTTCTCCTGCCTACCGCAATCATTCATATCCGCACTTCCTCTGGATATGACATGGAAGCCCGTGCTATTTGTGATACCGGTGCCCAGGGCTGCCTCATAACTACTGAGTTGGCTTCCCGCCTCAATCTACCCGTGTTACCTTCAGTGTCCCCCGTTCGTGGAGTAGGAAATGTTGAGTCTACCCGAGCCCGCGGTTCTTTGTTTATTACCTTTAGCTCAATATATAGTCCCTGCCCTCGTTTATCAGCGTCAGCCCTAGTAATTGATTTAATTGCCGGTACACACCCTGAAATTGAGTTACCTAAAAATTTGATACCTCTTTCCCTACGATTAGCGGATCCTTCCTTTTACAAGCCTGGACCTATAGACATTTTGTTGGGGGCCGATGTTTGTGGTACCATATTTGGTAGTGACAAGGTTGAGTTACAGTCCGGTGGATTAACGGCGTTCTCATCTGTTTTTGGATATTTGATCCTCGGGCCTGTTCCAGGTGTTCCAGCAGTTAAGCCTGGCCCTCTGGCCAATGTATCCCTATCACAAGTCGTAGAAAAATTCTGGAGAATCGAGGAACCCCCTGAAGCCCCCAATCACGACCCTCGTGAATCAGAGTGCGAGAATATTTTTAAAACTACTACAACCCGAGATACTTCAGGCAAATTTATAACCAGGCTTCCCTTCTTGTCAGATCGACCCGTCCTTGGTGACTCTCGTCTTACTGCTGAGCGGACATTTTTCAGCCTTGAGAAACGTATGACTCGTAGTCCAGATTTTCGTAAAAAATATATAGACTTCATGCGAGAATACATAGAGTTGAATCACATGACCCCCTTACCGCATGATGCCCAAGCCCTTTCCTTAGAGCATTATTATATCCCCCACCATGGAGTTTTTAAAACCAGCGGTGATTCCTCAAAAATAAGAGTAGTGTTTAATGGATCTTCTCCTACTACAAATCGTGTTTCTCTAAATGAGTGCCTTCACACAGGTCCAAAACTGCAGAATGATATAAGCATAATTTTATTAAATTTCCGACGACATTCTGTAGTATTTACAACCGACATTCGCATGATGTTTCGGATGTCCTGGATACATCCTGAGGATCGTAGATACCAGTTGATCCTATGGCGCGAGTCCCCCTCAGATCCTCTACTTACCTATGAGCTAAACACGAATACCTACGGATTACGTTCGAGTCCCTATATAGCAATCAGAGTCCTTCACGAGCTGGCTGAACAAGAACGCCATAGATTCCCTTTAGCGGCTGACACCTTGATTAACGACCTGTATGTTGATGACTGCCTTTCTGGTGCCTCAGACCTCACATCAGCTCGGGAGCTGAAATCCCAACTCAATGGTATAATGTCGGCCGGTGGTTACGAACTGAGAAAATGGACTTCTAACTGCCCTGAGCTCTTAGACGATTTACCTCGTGATCATCTACAAAGCCCTCATCAGTTCACTGACCCGGAGAACCCTCAAGTGGTTTTAGTACTGGGTGTGCAGTACAACCCTGTGACTGATACCTTTTCCTATAAGTCCTGTATGCCCCCTGAAACGTGTGTGACTAAGCGGACTGTCCTGTCGCTTATTGCGCGAACCTATGATCCATGTGGCTGGATCTCCCCAGTAGTGTTTAGGGCCAAGGTTTTTATGCAGAAACTTTGGCTGTCAGGTATGAAATGGGACGACTCTCTCACTCCGGACTTATTACATGAGTGGACCACTTTTGTCGTTGACCTCCCTAATATAAACCGTGTGTCTTTACCCCGTCGTATTTTCCCTCCCGACTGCGTATCCTATTCCTTGCACGCATTTTCGGACGCATCTCTTGCTGGCTTCGCAACCGTGGTATACCTGAGAACTGAGGATTCCCTTGGCAACGGCTCTGTCCACCTCCTGATGTCCAAAACTAAAGTTGCCCCTGTCCGGACTCGCCTTACGATTCCCAAATTGGAATTGATGGGAGCTGTGCTCCTTACAAAATTAGTCTCGCACATCGTCCTCTGCCTTCAGAAGACAATTGTGCTAGATTCCATTCATTGCTGGACAGACAGCCAAATTGCCCTGGCTTGGATAAATTCTCCGCCTCATACCCTTCAAACCTTCGAAGCGAACCGAGTTAGCCAAGTGGTCTGCACAGACCTTCAGTCTACCTTTCGTTTCGTACCCACCAGTTTGAATCCCGCAGACGCGGCCTCCCGTGGTCTATCAGCTACGTCCTTAGTTGACCATTCTTGGCTATGTCAACCTCCTAACCTTTGGCCTGTTAATACTGCACCTTCACCTCGTGAGTTGCCCGGAATGCGCTGCTTGTTAGCAGTAGCTGAGCCTCCCCTTCCGGACCCGTCCTTTCTCCTGGAGCGATTTAGTTCCTACTCAAAGCTTATTGGTGTTGTAGGCTTTATATTGAGATTTCAGCACAATGCTAGGAACCCCGGGTCACGTCGCACAGATCCTTCTCTTTCTGCTTTTGAACGAAGATATGCCCTATTGTTTCTCATTAAAGTCGTTCAACAAGTTGCCTTTCCTGAGATAATCAAATCCCTGCGGTCTAATATGCCTATTCGTACCGCCATTAGACGTCTTACCCCTTTTCTAGATGAAAAGTGTCTGATTAGAGTAGGAGGTCGTCTACGACACTCTGACTTACCCTATGACTCCCGTCACCCTTACCTTTTGCCTAAAGATGGCCCCTTTGTGCGCCTGCTTATACGTCACTTTCATGTAGAAAACTCTCATGTGGGTCCAAATGCCTTACAAGCTATCCTGTCCCGAGAATTTTGGATCTTATCTGCCCGACGCATAATACGTCACATAATTTTCAAGTGTATGCCTTGTTACCGTCTGAATCCTAAAACGACCACACCTCCAATGGGTGATCTTCCCAGAGACCGAGTTACTAAGGCTCGTCCATTTGATGGAGTGGGGATAGACTTAGCTGGCCCATTCTATACTCGAGTTCAAGCCTACCGAAATAGGAAAATCGTCAAATCCTACCTTTGCGTCTTCGTGTGCCTAGCTACAAAGGCTGTCCACCTCGAAGTTGTGTCTGACCTTACCACCGACGCCTTCATAGCTGCCCTGTCTCGTTTTGTGTCTCGCCGCGGAGTCCCTAGTCTAATCAGATGCGACAATGGCAGGAACTTTGTTGGGGCAAATAACTATTTACGTGACGTGTACAGTTTTATGTTTGAGAATCAGGCAACCCTTGGACATGAAATGTCAAAACGTGGCATTACATATATGTTTAGCCCCCCCCTTACTCCCCACATGGGTGGGATTTTTGAAGCAGCAGTGAAAGCGGCCAAAAAACTTTTGAAATCCGTAATTGGTGAAACCCCCCTCACATTTGAGGAACTTGCAACAGTGTTTACGAAGATTGAAGCGGTGTTGAATTCGCGACCCTTGTGCCCTATGTCATATGATGACCCTAGTGATATTGAAATACTTACTCCTGGGCATTTCCTTATTGGTCAGCCCCTTAATGCCTTACCGGAGTACCCATTGACTGACATAAAAATTCCTAATTTGAAAAGGTTTCAGCTCATTCAACAAATTACCCAGCATTTCTGGAAGCGGTGGCATACCCAATACTTATCGACCCTACAATCTAGACAAAAGTGGACTGACCCTTGTCAACCCCCTACAGTAGGTGAACTTGTTTTACTTAAGGATGATAATCTTCATCCCCTTGAGTGGCGTCGGGGCCGCATTTTAAAGGTGTACCCTGGTAATGACAATATTATTCGGGTAGTTGATGTTCGCACCTCTACTGGGGTTTTAACTCGATCCCTTTCTAAATTAGCCCGCCTCCCCCTAGAGTAGCCTTTATCGTAAACATTAGATCATGTTTAGGGCGGAGGTTATGTTCAGGCCAAAATCGAGCTTAGCGAACTATTTGTATTTGTGTAGTTTCCTCGTCTTCGACCTATGTTTTGTCCTGCTCCCACCTATTACTTTTTCCTACCCCCTACCCTAGTACCGTGAGTCTCTGCGCGTACGTCGAACCGACAACGGTGTGCTCGCGTCGTGAAATCTTTCCCGCGGTCTCAACCTGTGATATACTACTCGTATATGTGCCTATGGCTCAGTGCACGTCATTGGATAATCTTCCTATTACTGTTGTGTTGTGAAAATCCCGAGTGATCTATTCCCGGCCCGAATCTGTGGAGGAATGCCCGACCGCCTCACCTGCGACTGGATAACACTGGTACGTCCTACTTTGAATTCCTTACCCCTAACTCGCCTATACAGAAACCGTTCGGCAATAACAAACTAATAAACAATTTCTAAATGTAGTCTGTGGAACTTGAACTTGTTAATCAAATAATGTTCTATTACATCAGGTAAGAATAATTGACATAATATACTATATCAATCATTATTATGTGACCCTTCAAATACTCAGCAAAAACGCGAATTGGCGCTTCCAAAGCGTTTAGGCTCTAAAGAGATACTACAGACAATGAACAATAAACGATTGCCTATAGTTGGTATTTAATATAGGTAACTTTATAGCATTAAAAACAGTTCATTGTTTGTTCCAATTAAAGCACGTTTGATTTTTCAAGCTAATGAAAATTCATCCTCTGCAAATTTTAAAGTGGTTTAGCTGAGTTGCTAATTAATTTGTCAGTAATATCAACACAGTACTTTTCTAAAGTAATTCTATAAATTTGATTGAATTTTCTAAATTGATAATGAAGGTATTCTGTGACCACTGAAAAAGATCCAGATGGCAAATAACGACTTTTTTTCTTTTGGTAAAATGTATAAGTATAAAATGTTTCATAATCTTTCTTTACTACATTGCGAAGAATCTCTTCTAATGTCTTCTTAACAAAAATTTTATAAATTAATCATATTTCGCGAGACATACGAGATTTACAATTGATTTATTATTGAGTTGGTCCAGTCCACTTGTTGCATAACATTGTCCACGCCGCTATGACTCTGCTGTCATTGTAGACGTTGCAGCAAACGCGTGAACCAATCCCTGCTTTCCTTCTGAATTTAAACCAATCACCGAATATGTCTATTTGTAACCTCGGAAGTAATTCGTATTTGGAATCATACGTTGTTTTGATTTGAAGGGCCACTTTTTGTGTGGAATTTGTTCTGAATTATGCTTCCTGACTATTATTTCTTCGTAGGTATTTAATATGTAAATTTCACCGATGAAACTCATGCAATATTAATATAATTATTGTGTTTATATAGTTGTTGTTTATTCTTAAGAAAATTTAAAAATGTATATATACTTAATTTTCCCTAAAAAAAATATCAAAAAATTATAATGGCAAAGGTGTATGTAAAAGAGACCGGTGGTACACATTGCGTAGTATATAAAAACCTTTTTAACTACGGGTCAACCTACTATCTCTACCAACTAGGCATATGAGGTACCTTTTAAGAATTAACAACACCTTGGAGTCGCGGGGTGCATTTGGATAGGTACTTACAAGTGGCATATACTCGTATTTGACATTATTCATTGTGAAATCTGAATCAGTATCTTACGTTGAGAGGTGGATGTCTTTCAGCTGATGATAATGGTGACGTATTGTATGACTTTATTATTATATTAAAAGTGGTCAACACTAAAAAATCTTTAAAATAGTTAACAAAAGATCGCAGTACAGAAGAAAACAAAACCTGCCAAAATTAACATAAGTTACAACCACAAATATTCTGAAGAAGGCTCAAAGATTGCCCTTAATACTAAACTTCGATCCCTGAATACTTCATGAAAGAACTCGTCGGAACATTACCAAAGCCAACAATATTTTATGAAAATAAAGTAACAAAGAAAAAGTTACCATGAAAACATCTCTAACACCTTAAGTACACACAAAAAGGAGTTGGACAATAAATTGAATTACCTACTTCGAAGTTTCCTTCCCGCGAAGATAACAAACGAACAGACGGCAAAATATTTACCAGTAACACAATGAATAGTCATCAAATGCTGATTTGTGAACTTTAGTGTATTTTTTTTTTATTTTTATTTATTTTCCATTCTCAGACAACAAAATATGGTCCATTAGATATATATATGTCACACTTATATTAATGTCAAACAATAGTTACAATTAACAATAAATACATTACAATTATTTATACAACAATAACTTCGAACAATATTTAAAATAATCATGACACTTTGAAATTAAAACGTTAATTATCTCATTGTCTGATCTAAAGAGTAAGGCTCTAAAACTGGCAATACGATGTCTGATCAGTGCATCGAGAGCCGGCACGCGGGCTTCAGCGAACATCGTGGACGCGCTGCAGTAGCGCGGGAGTCCAAACATTATGCGGAACGAGTCGTTATACTGCACCTTAAGCGTACGGTGACTTTCCACTTTATACTGGGACCATAACTGTGGTGTATAAAGTGATGTACAGTATGTCTTAAATAATAAAATCTTAGCTTCTCGCGAACATTGGGTAAACCTTCTACCAAGCATATTAGCCCGTACGGCCAGGGCACGTCTTTCTCTGTCAACGTCTTGGTCGTCTCTCAGGTCACTAGATACCATATGTCCTAAATACTTATAAGAAGTAACATACTCCAACTTATTTCCGTCCAGATACAATGGAAGACAAAATTTATCATTGCGCGTGACTCCAAATATCATTGCCACCGACTTTTCCGTATTATAAATTAAATTATGGTCACGCGCATATCTTTCACACGTTCCAAGCAATATTCGCATGGCGCTGATCGAGGGGGCCAACAAAACCATATCGTCAGCGTAACTTAAGTTATTCATGAATTTCTGACCTATAGAACAGCCAACGCCAGTTCTATTGAGCCCCTCGATCAGCGCGTTAATGTAAAGATTAAAGAGCAGAGGTGAGGTGAGGCCTCCTTGCCTCACTCCACAAGGCAACACGTACTCGTCCGATAACGCATCACGCCAGCGGACTACGTTACTCTGCGTGTGGTACCAACGTTGAAGAAGGTGTATGATGTCGTTAGGTACACCTACGTCTCGTAGCTTGTCCCACAAGATCTGATAATTAACGCGATCAAATGCACGACTCAAATCTAAAAAACACGCATAAACTTTCGTGTTTCTAGAAACATAATAATTAACTATTTGCTTTAGACTGAATATAGCCATGTCTGTTGAATGATGTTTCTTGAAACCGAACTGCGCATCGTTTATTTCGATATATTTAGACAATACATTCAGCATGATCGAATCTATAACCTTAGAACAAGTTGTAGCAATCGAAATAGGTCGATAATTTGAGCTTAGTGACGCACTCACGGTTTTACTTTTAATGATTGGAAGTACAACCGAGCGGAGAAGCTCCGGGGGGAGGAATGCATGTCTGATGCAGGCATTTAAAAATACTGAAAGGAATACCACCACCCACGGACCACCAAAACGCAGGTGTTCAACACCAATGTGGTCATGCCCCACGGCTTTTCCCATTGGCATCTTCCTTATGGTATCAAAGACCAGACTCTCATCGATGTGCGTATACGGCTGTAAGACAAGATTGCTTTCAAAAGACAAACCTGCGCGACAGTTATGCTGGTCAGGGCCGGAAGCCGCAACCAGAAATCTTTGTTTGAAGTTAGCTGCAATTTTCTTATTATTATTCTCCCCGTCAATTGACGCTGGAGTACCCGTTCCGAAATTACATAATTTGGAGGTCTTTTGCCAGAATTTACCGAAATTCTTTTGTGTGCAAGCGTCGCTCACCTTATCAAGTAGAATTTGGTTTTCATTTTTCTGACACCATTTGAGGCGAGCTTTAAAAATTGATCTGCTCTGCTTCATTTGCTCAAAAAGTGACCCGGAACTTGGAGCTCCAGCGCGAACCCATGTGAGATACTTCACCCTAGCTTCATCGTGCGCAGTTCTTACATGAATGTTCCAACCCGGTACCACTTTACGCCCGCGTCTGTGCACCGTTCGAGTACGGGATGCTACCGCTGCATTCTGTAAGATACCTATAAAGTCCTTATAAAACTTGCATAACAGTTCATTGTGTGTTTTGCTGGTACAGTTAACACACGTACTAAGATGACGCAACAAGTCCCAGTGTAGGGAGCCTAAGTTGTTGCTACAGCGAGCCATATATAATTCAATTTCGTCCCCGCTTCTTTTCCCCCACGCACACTGGTTCACCTGGTTAGAGATAGGAGATGGGATTCTATTTATGGATATGTTACCAAAATTAAACTCTACAGCCAATGGCTTGTGATCCGACCAAAACACGTCCTGTATAACATAAACATTTGAAATCGCTGACCAGGCAAGCCGGGTCGCGATGCAGTGATCTAGCCAGCTCTTTGATCCATGTGCATAACTCACATATGTGAAAACGTCATCATTATTCTTTAGAAATTCATAGTCAACGTAGGTCAGGTCATTGTCATTACAAAATTTCACTAATTCGTTACCAAATAGCGTACCAATGTTGGCGTTATAATCGCCCAATGCTACAGCGACATTCACATTATTGTCTTCAATCACACTCTTAATAATAGAAAGGTAACTTGTAAAATCTGGCAAGTTATCGATATTGTTTTGCGGCATATAAACTGAAAAATACACGTGACAATAACCCGAAATCTCGGTTCTTATCGCACATACATTAGGTATCGAACATTGAACTACATTAACTATACTAAAGGCCGAGGTTCTCCACAAGAGGGCCACTCCCCCATAAGGTCTCCCTTTCAAAATTCCAGCCGAGGTATCTACTGCAGATGTACCGTAAGCAGAAAAGTCATCATGTATTGTGGCTAAGAAAGAGACCTCATGAGGAAGAAGCCAAGTCTCCTGCAAAGCTATTACGTCATACTCATTACACAGTTGTCTAACCTGGTCGGCACTTCTTTTTACAGATTGACAGTTAAAACTAACGAATTTCATTTTATATAAATTCACAGAAAGGTCACTGAGGTCTAAACCTCTTTTGCCAGAACAATCTGTAGACAATACCTACAGGCCAAAAGTCAGGGTTCATAAACGTTTGTTTCTTATCGGACGATATGGCTATTTTGTAAGAAACGAAATTGGTGGGCTTGTAGGGTTCAATTATATCCACACTTAATACTTGTTCACCCTTACTCCTTATGTACTCGATAATACTTTCTTTAGTAACCGAATGATCCAAACGAGACACGTATAAACAAGTAGAACGCGGCGCGGCTATTATAGACGCGGCTCCGTGCACTACAGCTCGGCCCTGCTTATTTCTGTTCGTTTTCTTCTTGTAAGATACGGTAACAAAACCGTCGTCCTGCTCGAGATGCTGTCGGTTCTTCTGAATACGTGGTTCAGATAAGACTAGACTTTTAGGTTCCGCCACAACAGGCCGCTTCTTACGATGCGTTACGTTATACGCGGCGGGCGATAAATCAGCTGTGGGGCTCTCAGCGCGTCCACACGCGACCTTGCTCGAGACGTCGTCCGTAGAAATGCAGGCAAACGGGGGGAGCGCGGGCGCAGGCGCGTGCACCTGTGTAGCCGGTTTCCTGACCAGCTGAGCGGAGCCGTCCTCCGCACCCCTCTCGCACCCCGCCCTAGGTAATATGTTCGCAGTCCCGCTCGTAATATTGTTCGAGGCTGGGGGTGGGTAGAAGTGAATTTGCGTATCGGTTGACCGAAAGCTGCAGTCGCTACCTTCTTTATTTTCTCGGAGCCCTTCTATGTCTTTTCGAATGCTTTCTAAATCAGACTGTTTCGCGTAAGAGATCTTTATGTTATGTACGTCTTGCTTCAAAAGTACAATATCCTTTAAAAGAGCAGATGCATCAACATGGTCGAAGTGGACCGCTGGGAGACGGTTCAGATCCCTAGCAACATAGGTACTTAGAGAGCTCGTCTCAGTCTCCTTTATGATGTTAATAATATCTTGAAGATGCCGTCTATTCTTGCCGTCACCTTTACGGACCGTTCGTCGTGTATTTGTCTCGTTCAGTAGAAGCGATTTCGCAATGTCAATTTCTTCCTCTCTGAAATGTGACTCACAGATCTGCAATAGACTCACTTCGTCCATAACATCCACTTTACATTGAACAAAACACAGCAACTCATTGATCACAATACGGCAACTACATGGATCTGGCATTTTTCGACTCGTGCACAGACGCGCAGGTAGCTATGAATACGACGACACGTCCGGTCACAACCGAAGCGCGCACGGTATTGTATTTTATAGGATTTCTTTTACGTTCCGATACGACATTTTGTAATATAAAACTGTAAAAAACTATATATCCTATTATTATATCCTATTATTATATTTAAAAGCTTTCATTGTATTACGTACAACTGTTTGAATTAATATGGTAATAGTTTTAGTCTTCTTAAGTCTACTTTAAATCTAATCTAATTTTTGTTCTTTTACCGACCAACCTAGAACCGAAATAACTTATGCTGTCACTGGCGTCCTGTCCTCTGGTTCGGTCGTATTATTTAGATAAGTAGTTTGATTATAATAGTATTATGATGAGCAATTCATTTGCGTTGTCCAATTTAAATGTATTCTTAAAGAATCCATCGACTTTAACCCTTTGCGATAGAACTCTGGGGACCTAGACTACACAAACTGTGCGATTGCATTTTGTACTGCTCCCGGGAAGACATTTTTTTCCGTGCAAAACATTGTCCAAATCGTGGTAAAAATGGTAGTTGTTATTTAGTTTAGTAGCTGATCTTTCACGTGGTACATTTTTCAAGTCGAAGTTTTCATTATAAAATCGGTTAAAACAAAAACAAACGCAAGCACGGTGCATTCGTTAGCCGTAGCCTCTCCAAACATAGCATTGACGTTTCGAGCAGCTTCATTCAGAGCATCTACATTCAGGATGACAGAGACGGATATGCCGTTTCAGTGTCCGAATCGTTTCCGAGTGAATTAGAATAACGGACAGATTCTGCTCCGTTAGTCCCACGTCCGAAATTTGATTTTCGCTGTTTCCTTCTTCACGTTAAAAGCTGAATATTAAAACAATAACAAATACATTATTTTCTTTAGTTTACATTGTTATGGTTTTCGTGCCAAAACAACCCTGAAATCTGACACTATGAACTCTTACACTTGTTCATATGGCACCCGCGTATCTAGCTGAGTCCGCGCTTGCAGAGTCATTGGACAAGCTGGACAATTAAGCGTTGTAAGATTGTTTTATACATTTTAGCCTACAGAATGCAGGTGTGAAATGTTTAAAAGTTTTGATACTTTACTAGTACTATTTATAGTATTTATTGAGCCAATCTGCGAGCCAACGTCCTACGTTCACGTTCCATACCCATGTCAATTGACATAATTATCTTCAGTAAGGCCAGATACTTGAACTGTTTTACCCACCTCCGGCCGGTGCCAATAATCTATCTATCGCTAGTTTATCTTACTAGAGATATATATCGGCGCAAGCAGTGAAGCAACGTTTTATACTCAAATAAAAAAAAAAAGTAAAACAACGGACGACCAGCCACACAGAACAGTCACTACTCGTTTTAAATCACGCCCCACAACAGCCGTTGACGTCACCGGCCTCCCCGCCAACCGGTGTATAAAAAGGCACGCTCTGTGGACTACAATTCATTCGCCGTGCGACAGTCGACGCGAGCAGAGGTCGAAATACTAAGTGTCAACCTCTGCGAGTTGATTTATTGGAAATATTTAATATTATTGTACAGTTGGAATAAACAAACTATGACTGATGATGAGTCTTTCAATAGACCGGATACTCCCCCTCTTTTATCAGAAGAGGGGACGACCCGACGCCAACCACCATCGGCACAACCAAGTAGCCAAACCTTAGCACTTATGGCAAACACATTTAAGGATACAATGTGTGAAATGATGGCTCAAATGTCACAGGAAAATCGATCCACCTTCTCCGAAATGATGAAAATGTTTCGACCAGATGACTCACGTGTTCGCATTTCTGATGTCTATTTTCCAAGCTACGATCCCGATAAGGACATGGATGTTAAAGAATGGGTTAACCTCATATCACGCACCCAAGATGAGTACCACCTAAAAGACCACGAAGTACGTCTGAAAGCAGCTAGCGTCCTTAAAGGAAGGGCACAATCCTGGGCTGATGAATGTTTACTCAGAACAACTACATGGGCAGAAATGAGAGAGGATATGCTTCAAACATTTGAAGCGGAATCCAGATACTTTTCTGAAATTCTGAAATTCAGACGATATTCTGTCGATGATGCTGCTACTGTTCCCGAATACATTTCAAACGTCTGGAAGATGATCAAGAAAATTATGAAATCGAATCCTACGGAACAAGATGCTGTTGAATTCGTGATTGGTAGCATTACTGACGACACGCTACGTACAGAACTTCTAAATAGCAAATCAAATACAGTTCCAGAGCTTATTGCTATTGCTAAAACCATGTGTAAGCGAAAGTCATCAACTCGAGAGCATCCAGTTCCTCATAAGAAAATAAAAACAGCCAACGGCAAGTCCGATCAAGGCATGACTTGTTTTGTGTGTGGTAAACAAGGTCATAGAGCGAGATGGTGCAGCCAAAATGCTATTGCACAACCTCGAGCCGACCCAAAACAGCTAGTCAAGATAGACGCAGAGAACAGAAAGAAAAAGGAGTGTTCGTATTGCTCGATTACTGGTCATATGTACGAAAACTGCTTCAAGCGAATTAGAGCTGAGAAAAGCGTGAACCTGCTCCGAACAGACAATGAAGTTTCAAACATTATTCTTGTTAAAACGAATAACCAACAGTTCCAGGCTATGTTTGATACTGGTGCTGATTGCTCACTGGTCAGAGAATCAGTTGCTGCAAAGCTACCTGGTCCACGAAAAAGTATAACAACACATATGAAAGGTATAGGTCCTATTTCTATCACGTCTTTCAAAAGATTATCTTCTGTTCTCAAAATAGATGAAGTTCATATTGAAATAGATCTTCACGTGGTGTAAGATCACGAACTACCTACTGATATTCTTATTGGAAAGGACATACTAAACATTCCTGGTTTAGAAGTTACTCTTACTAACAATGGTGTAAAGTTAACCAGAAAGGACCAAACGACAAAACAATCAAACGTTTGGCAATTATCTGCCACTACACTCGATACAGACTTAACAGAACAACATGACATTGAAGATCTTGTTAAAATTTTAGAAAAGTATAACGATTCTTTCACAGAAGGCATATCAGATTCGAGAATCACCACAGGTGAACTTACAATTAGACTAAAAAATCCAGACAAGATGGTTAACCGCAGGCCGTACAGGTTAGCCCCTATCGAACGTGAAAAAGTTCAAACAATAATCAAAGAACTTTTAGACAAGAGAATCATCCGAGACAGTAACTCTCCCTTTGCAAGCCCGATTATAATGGTGAAGAAGAAAAATGGAGAAGACAGATTATGCGTCGATTATAGAGAGCTAAATGCCAATACAGTAAGAGATCATTACCCGTTACCGTTGATTTCCGAGCAAATAGATCAGCTGGCTGATGCTAAATACTTCACGTGCTTGGATATGGCAGCAGGTTTTCATCAAATACCAATAGCACCCGAATCTATTGAGAAAACTTCATTCATCACGCCCGATGGTCAGTACGAGTATCTGACTATGCCATTTGGGTTAACTAACGCCCCATCAGTTTACCAACGAGCAATCAACAAAGCCCTCGGAGATCTACGCGGAAAAAAGGCACTTGTTTACATGGATGATGTGCTCATACCCAGTGATACGATTGCTGAGGGATTTCAAAGACTTCAACAAGTCTTAGAAGCTCTGACAAACGCTGGATTTTCCATTAATACGAGGAAATGCTCTTTCATGAAAACTTCGGTCGAGTATCTTGGGTTCATTGTGAGTAACGGTACAGTAAGGCCTATTCCGTCAAAAGTTGAAGCATTGTCAAGATCCCTTCCTCCAATAAATGTTAAACAGCTTAGACAATTCAACGGATTAGCCGGTTATTTTCGACGATTCATACCCAATTTTTCAACAATGATGATACCTTTATACAACCTTACTAAATCAAATATACACTGGGAATGGACTGTTGAACATGAATCCGTACGATCAAAGATAATTAATTACTTGACTTCTGCACCATTGCTCACAATTTTTCAGGAAGGCTACCCAACCGAACTACATACCGACGCTAGTGCCGTAGGGCTAGGTGCAATACTTATACAGATGAAGAATAGCGTACGCCGAGTCATCGGCTACTTCAGCATGAGAACCACTGCAGCTGAATCTAAATACCACAGCTACGAACTTGAGACTCTAGCAATAGTACGCGCAATCAAACACTTTCGTCATTTTTTGTATGGAAGAAAGTTCACAATTATGACGGATTGCAATGCAGTGAAAGCTTCACGATACAAACAAGAACTGCTTCCTAGAATTCACAGGTGGTGGGCGTTTTTACAAAATTTTGATTTTGAAGTAGAGTACCGGCGGGGTGAGAAATTGAAGCATGCTGATTTCTTTAGCAGAAACCCTCTACGAGTCGTAATGAATCTTTCAACTAAAGACGAGTGGCTCATGGTAGAACAACGTAGAGATCCGGAATTGAATAAGATCGTAGACGAAGTTCGAAACGGTAGTGGACTACACTCTGATTATGAACTGAAAGAAAACATCTTGCATTACAAGGTGGTATCAAATGGTAAGTTAAAACTAACGAAAGTTGTTCCACAGTCCTATCAATGGAGTCTCATTAATACCTACCATGACGCACTCAAACACATGGGATGGGAAAAAACATTAGCAAAACTCCGAGAGAACTTCTGGTTTCCTAAAATGTCCTCTACAGTCAGATACTTTGTAGAACATTGTGTGGTATGCAAGACTATGAAAGGACCATCTGGAGCTACACAAAGTCAACTGCATCCTATTGAAAAGGTACCGGAACCGTTCCACACTGTTCATATTGATATATCTGGAAAATTGAGTGGAACCGCTACTCAAAAGGAATACGTCTTTGTGGCAATTGATGCCTACACAAAATTTGTGATTCTACAACATGCTAAAAGCAAAACACAAACGAGTGCTCTAAAACATCTTCAAGAAGTAGTTTTCCTATTCGGCGCACCTAAACGAATAATAGTAGACGGTGATGGTGCCTTCACGTCCCACTACAAGGCTTACTGTAATGAATTTGGAATAAAACTACATCAATGTGCCGGGTATACAAGCAGAGGAAACGGACAAGTGGAAAGAGTTATGAGAATCATCAAGAATGGTTTGACTGTTATAAAAAATACTCAAAAATCTCACTGGGAAAAGTCACTAGGAAGCTTACAATTAGCTATAAACTGTACATTCTCAAAAGCGACGGGACAAACTCCAATTGAACTACTGACTGGGAAGAAAGGATGTGTACCTCCAGAGTTACTGAATATCATTGATGAAGAGAACGAGCGAGTTAACCCAGAATCGATGAAAGAAGCTGTATTGGGAAGGATGAACGAGCAAGCTGAAAAAGATAAAGTTCGCTATGACAATAGCAAAGCCAAAGTCAAAAGATTCGTGAAAGGAGAATATGTTCTGCTAAGAGATTCTCCAAGATTAGGCACGAAACTTAGTCAAAAGTACGATGGACCCTATGAAATAAAAAAGGTTCTACCTCATGATAGATATGAAATCCGCCGAGCCAATCAGCGGGGTAGATCAAGAAAGGTGTGTCATGAGCACCTACGAAGCGCTCCAAAATTTGAAATGCAGAGCAATGTGGCCATATCGGCAATGAATAGAGACCTTAATCTTGAGGAGTAATGTGAGCTCAATATCAATGGAGGTGATTTAAATATCGAGTTGAATGTTTTTATTTTTTTTATTTAAACGTGTTAACGAGAAAGCCAAAATGAGTGCTGAGACTCTGAGGCTAGGCCAAAATTAGCGCTGAGGCTATGAGGTCTTTTATGAGAAACTTTTTGGCGTTGAGGTTAAGAAGTTGTTTAACGATCACGTGCCCTTATTGTAATTTTTGCAGATCTTAAATAAGAGAAGGCGCAGAGACGCACCTATTTGCAGTATGGCCGTATCGGCGCAAGCAGTGAAGCAACGTTTTATACTCAAATAAAAAAAAAAGTAAAACAACGGACGACCAGCCACACAGAACAGTCACTACTCGTTTTAAATCACGCCCCACAACAGCCGTTGACGTCACCGGCCTCCCCGCCAACCGGTGTATAAAAAGGCACGCTCTGTGGACTACAATTCTTCGTCCGATCATGACCTACGCGTCTGTAACGTTCGGTCATGCTTCAGATAGGCACATTCATAGACTTCAAGTGATTCAAAATCGCTTTACCCGCAAGGCAGTAGGCGCACCGTGGTACTTACGGAACGCTGACCTCCACTGCGACCTAGAACTCCCCTCTATCGTACAGTTCATGAAAGACTGTTCTCGCCGCTACTTCGATGCGGCCCCACACCATCCCAACCCACTAGTGGTGCTAACCGCTAACTACTCAACACACACATCAGATCCATACTTCACCCCGCCACGCCGCCGCCCACGACACCTCCTGGATGACCCGGACGACCCCATCACGACAGCTCTGGCGTCGATCAGTCAGCCTCCTGGTAATATTGGCATTTCAGGTATTTCAGGGTCTACTCGCCGAGCCACGAGAGGTAATATGTCTGATTTTGGATTTCCAGTCTTCACAGTTAGACATCGAGGTCGTCGTAAGCGACTTCGAAATAATCCTAAATCAGACACAAGGTAATCTGTATTATATTTTGGTAATGTGTATTAAGGTAAAGGTAACGTTTCGATTTTCGATTGAAAGTTTATAAGTATCATCAATATTAACCTGTGTTTTGTTTCATTAACCTGTGTTTTGTTTTCTTTCAGACAGTGCTGGCGGCTACCGGCACCTCTATTCCCTACTAGGCAAGGGTTCGCCCTTGTCGTTGTCTAGCGCTTTATGCGCCCTTGTTGTCCCTCGGTTGAGTACTGCGTGCACTCACCAACAGTCCTGTGTCGCTTTTAATGCCCGTAGTGGCAAAAAGCTCAATGTCCTTCCTAAAAAAAAAAAAAAAAAAAAAAGACTACAATTCATTCGCCGTGCGACAGTCGACGCGAGCAGAGGTCGAAATACTAAGTGTCAACCTCTGCGAGTTGATTTATTGGAAATATTTAATATTATTGTACAGTTGGAATAAACAAACTATGACTGATGATGAGTCTTTCAATAGACCGGATACTCCCCCTCTTTTATATATACTTGAAACTATTTGTAAGGACGTTATGTTAATTTACTATCGGTAGTAAGGAAAACTGTGGATAGATAGATTATTAGGATCCTTCATTAGAGGAATTCCGTCAAGCTTTACTAGTGTTGCATTCTTAGGTTACAATGTTAAAGCACATAAGCCCTTTATTTCCTTGGCTGCGCTACCTACACTACAATTGAATCCCTTGAATTTTGAGCTCACTCTTCGTGAAATTGTGTTTGAGTCCATAACTTGCCATAAAAGTCTCACTAATAGTCAGAAGACGTCTGAAGTCGTTAATCGATGGACTCAGAAGAATTACATCGACCGCGTAACTAGTGTTATTAACATTAACTCCATGAATCTAGCAAACACAATACATCAACGAAACTCTTATTCAGGATTTTTCTAAAATGTCTGAACACACTCCGTCATAAATAGACTTATCACTATAGGGTGCTTAATATAGGCGACTTTGACACAACGAAAAACAATCCAAAACTTATGAAAATGTTCCTTTGTAAAGTAAACATTAATAAATTTGTTGAAAAAGATAAATATAAATGTATAGAAATAAAAATTAAAGAATGGGTATAAAGAAAACTCATTTAAAGCATCTTCATACTTAAGTTAATTAACCAAAACTAAGTGCCTAGTATTGTAATAATTTCGAGGTAGTATGAAATTCTTAAAAATAAACTTTTCGCATCTTAATTGTTTGAACCTACGGAAAGGACATCCTTTTTAAACCATCATTAGAACAATTACTATAATTACATAGCACAGTTACAAAATGTAAACGCCAAGCGAAAACAAACCTTGAGTTAAATGACAAAGAGACACAAACTGCAAAATGTAAATTGCGTAACTTCATATTTATCTTTGTTTGGTTACTTGAAGAGACAAGAAAAAGGAATGTTTTTTTTTAGTTTAACTTTAAAGGAGCATCGTCAGAATAAATTGAGGTGAAGGTGGGCAAATACCTAAATGTAACGAGATACGAGAACAAATCTTAATTAAGTAAATTGCATATAAAATCGCTGAATTGAAAGTTACAACCAACATTTTTAGTACATTTGTTATTTCTACTTTAAGGCCCTGCAAGAGCAAACTTTTAAGTACTTGAGCGAGTGAAGCACTGGCCGTGACAGGACCAAGCGTGTTTCGTTAAAAAAATTAGATAATTCTTTAATTTAACCAATTACGATTTTTCTGATTACATAAAATATAGTAGTTTTCGCTGAAAATATTGAGAAATTCGAAACAAAAGATTTTTTCCGTCGATTTATTTGCGATATTTTTTTCGAGGTGTGAGGCATATTAGGTATTGGGTATTGTATAGTATTAGATATTGGCGAGGTATTGGGCAATATTATTACGTAAGTCTAATCTTTATACGTTTAACTACGCACTGTATTTTTTCCAAGTTTGTATCAATAACTGTGCGTCTAAACTGTGCGTCGAGAAACATAGCGTTTTACGGATCATTGGCTTTGGACAGCGCCTTGATCACATTTTCCAATCGAAAGGTTAGAAAGTTTAAAAAAATAGTTTCAATATAATTCAATGAAGATGAATTTAACCTTTATCCTGTATTTTCAAGACGATAATTCCAGGCTAGAGATCCACATATAATGTTTTGACTTAGCAAGTAGCTGTGCATGTTAGATGATACCCGCTGGCATGTTTTTTTGAACAAAGACAATCCTTCTCCCTATTTGACGTGCCGCCGTTTTATTTGCTGATTTATCTGTCTTGTCACTTGGAACTTTAAAAATACTTTTAACGACAATAGTAGTACTAACGTTTACCTCCCGCACTAAGATTCCCGGTATCGCCGGAGGAACTTTAAAACAATAATAGTAGTACTAACGTTTACACACACACACACACACACACACACACACACTCCCACACTAATATCACCGGAGGCATGGACACACAATAACACAATAATATTATGACAACATCCAAGTTCCCGAAATTAACATTTTCCCCCCGGTCAGGGATTAAACCTGAGGTATCACGTTGCGAAGCACGTGGCACAGCACTGTACACCGAAATACAGATTTGTCTCCATCTTCAAGACATTATAATACCTGATGTAATAATATCAGCCTACACGGTATTTTTTTCTGTATACCTTACCTAAATATTACAACACTACGCACACAAAAGTACTGAAAACTGTTACGAAGAATACTAGAAACATAAATCAAAGCATTTATTCCCGAAACGCCTATCAAATATTCAAATTATAAAAGTTATCACAAATTAATGGACCAGACTGAATTAAGAAAAATTCCCACGATTTACCACCAAAGTTTCACTTTATAGAATCACGAGTGAGTTCGGTGGCGTTTATAAAAACTTTTTTACGGAAACCGTACTAATGATCTCTCATTGTGGGGTTTCGTACTTTTTAAAACAATCTTAATTGAAACTAGGAGCCAGTTCTAGGTGCAGTTAAATTAACTCGCACTGAGAGAGTTTACTCATTTGACACACGTTTCTAGGAGAACTCGTTTGTTTTATTTATTTTCGTGGTGATAAAACTTTGGTTATATTACAAAAAGTAGAAACGTTATATTTCACAATCATACATGACTTCCCTGAAAGGGTCGCCAGACACGTACACTTCACGTCTTTTGTATGTGTTTGGCCTTTAAGTGTATGACTGTTCTTATATGAAACTACTTAACAGCGCATCAAAATTTGATATATAATACGTTAAAATGCTTAAAAAACTATAAATACAGATTTTATGCGCTTTGGGCCATTTTATTCCGTAGTCGTTATTAAATTTTTAGTTTTTTTTCTTGTTTTAATTTTCATCAAGATTCTATATTTGTTTTTGTGTGTATTGTTTTTATTTGTTATGCAGTTTTGTGATGGATGATGCTTTTCCCTTCAAATTAGTCTCTAGCAATGTTCTAAGCGTTGTATGTTGAATTTTTTAGAGGGGTAGGGAAAGTTAGTTTCCTTTTTTTAATAATAAACTGTACCTAACCGTTTCTTTAAAAAAACCATGACGGCCTATTTTGTTCTAGAGTATATTTTAGGTGAAACATAGATCATATAGATTTAGATTAATATACCTAAGCATATGTGGCCTTTTCCATCGCAACGTAAGTAATAAGTGTCAAGTATTACACGAATAATGTTGCATTTATTTTTGCAATTTTAGATAATAAAATACACATCCACCGACGGGATCCGAACACGTCTTTCGACAATTCAAGTCAAAAGCCGTGACCGCTAGGCCACTGAGGCGCACTATTCAAGGATCAAATTTCATCTCTCTGTTTGATTTTTACCATCGTATGTGGACGGATGGGAATTCTCTGAACTTGCAAAGCTTGGTCTCTCTAAACAGGCGTCAGTTCTTTATAAATCATATAATAGAAAGTGTAAGTATTTATTTGTCGTGACAATAATATGTTACTGAATTAAATTATAATTTCAATATCTTAGGGTGAACTTATCATCACGAAACTAACGAAATTTTGGTTCGAGATGACAACTGATTCCTCCTTAGTCTGGTTCTTTAAGGTGGGCCGGTTTTATTGAATTAAGGCCACATTGAGCTCGAAATAAAGAAGCCACTTGCCATTTGCAGTTTACTAGATAACGACTTAGTCATTAATCATACAAAACAGTGGCTGTCCCGCGCTTGAGTAACTTGCTAAGTGTACAGTGTAGGACACAGAAGTGGGATTAAATTGTCTCAAAACTACCTTTAAATAAATATCTTGACCCATGGTTCCAATGTAAGGAAAGTAATGTATATTTAACGGATAATTCCTAAAGATCGAGTATAGGTTTGAAAATTGAAATAAAATTCAATTTAGTGTTTAACCGTATACACCTAGATTTACCTAGGCTGACTGAGTGTAATTGAAGCGCAACATATTTGGTTGTAACTTGTGTAGTATTTACAAGGTGTATCAGGTTAAAGTATAATCATATATACGTGCGACGATGAACAAAGCGAGTGCATAAGCTTATTGGTGCTTTCAAGGCTAAACGCTCTATAACACGGTAATGATTTATTTTTACCTAGCCTTGTTTAGCACACGCATGGTGAAAATAAGTTTAGCGGAGCGAGGTACGTTTTACCTATCTAGACAACAAGCGAGAGCTGTGTGAGGAATCTGATTGAAAGAAGTTGGTGTTATCTTCTTTGCACATCTCTAGTGGAAATTAAACCTAAATATCAAGTCTTCCATAGTCAATATCTTGTTTAATTAAATTGCGTGAATTTTGAATTACGTCTTATATTTTCGTTAAAGGGCTCGTCTATCTATATGAATGGAATACGTTGTTTACATCCAGTTTTAGCAGCGTCTCTACAGTTTCAATGTGAGAAACTGAGGGAATGACAAAAAGGAAAACAGTAACCATTTCAAACTCAAAAATGCTTGTGCATACACTAAAGTTGCGAGGGGTACCAAAATCTCGCACTCATTTGATACTAACTAAGACGAACTCTTGCTACGGAATGTTGTCTCTTGGTGCTATGTATGCTAAGTGGTGTTATCTTTCAGTTAGACTTCGGAATGTAAAATATGATACATTTTCTACTCTACTCTGTACACATCCTAAGAGTACAGCGGAAGCGCCTCCATTGAAACTGCGGGATGATTATCCTTACGAGGCGTCATTAAGCGCTTCTTGTTAATTGAAATCCGTCAAATTCAGGCTTTTGAATGAGCTTTATTAATGCACCAGTAGTGGTGGTTATTAATTATAATAGTACCTATTACAATTGGAAAATGTATATAATGTCGTTGTTTCTTTTCAATTTATAATACATGGTACTTTGTCCATATTAAAAAACATCAAGACTCATAAAACTCTAAAGGCTCATTCCTGTACTTTTGTTCGGCAATGGTCAATTTCAGTTTGTAGGTACTGTTTTAGGTCTTTCCCTGGTTCATCCATTGCACCAACCCCATTTTGTGTTTTAGGAAGATGTGACGCAAGGCTTACGACACAAGTGGTATCTTATATCAAACGCTGTCCCGTCTTCTAAGCAACAAGTTATTCCTTTGAGCCTAAGTTGGTTCTTAGATGGCATACAGTTGACTGTAGTGATAGCTCGATGAATAACATCATATAATTTACAGCTTTACAGATCTCAAAGTTTCTTTCCTTGGCAAGAAAAACTGTGGTGACTGAGATGGTCAATAGCCTCCACCTAAGATTTTTAAAAGGAAACATCTGTAAAAGTACTACACCGACAGACATGTTGAGTGCAGCAATGTGTTCAAGCGCAGCCTTGTAAAAGTTACGAATTGATATTTATTTATTAAAAACGCATCTGTAGTTTTAAAAGGATATGTGTGCTTACAATTTATTTTCACAAATTAATCACATCATAACGAAGGAGTTCTAAATTATTCCTGCTTTGTTCAAGCGCATTACAAACTACACTCGAGAGCAATGAATCCGGGTCACTTAAAGAATGTTAAAAATCTCGGAAACTAAAAATGATAGGTTAATGCAATAAATTGTATTTAATAGACAATGTAATACTCCTTAAATGAAAGTAAAAAAAATATGAGTCACCATACATTTTATTAACACAAAAATACATAAAGAAAAAAACTGCTGATCTCTCCTTAAAACAAAAATAGGAAACATGAAATTTTTGAACTTTATTACGATTTTCTTGAATTTTAATACTTCGTATTGCCTCCTCGTGCTTCCATTACTGCGTTTACGTGGTTTGGCATGCTGTACACCAAGTTCCTTATACGATTTTGGGGAATATTCTTCCATTCCTCTGTGAGAGCAATTTTGAGCTCACGAAGCGTGATTGGGGGAGGGTTTCGTTGTTTTACGCATCTGCCTAGCTCGTCCCAAGCATGCTCGATCGGGTTGATATCCGGGCTGCGCGCTGGCCACTCCATACGAGTAATGTTCATCTCTTGAAGGTAGTCATTCACAATCCTACCTGTATGAGGTCGGGCATTGTCATGCATAAATATAGCATCCTCACCTAAATTGACCATAAATGGACCAACGTGATCATTGAGGATTTCTTCCACATATCTTTCGCTAGTTAAAGAGCCGTTTTCTATGATCACCAGCTCTGTGCGTCTTTCCGAAGAAATTCCGGCCCACACAAGTACAGACCCACCACCGTAGGCTACTTTTTCTTCGATGCATGCTTGCTTGAATCTTTCCCCTGGTCTTCGATACACTCTGTGTCTTCCATCGTGCTTGTAGAGCATAAATTTTGATTCGTCGGAGAACATAACTTTTGACCAATCTTCAATAGTCCAATTTACGTGGCTCTGGGCATATCTTAGTCTTCAAATACGATGCCCACGCTCCAGTTTAGGGCCGTTTGCAGGTCTAAGGGGTTTTAAGTTAGATTCAGCAAGCCGACGTCTTACTGTCCATGCACTTGGGTTACTTCCTCCGAGGCGTCGAAACTGATTTGTGAGTTCAGTTCCTGTGAGAAAGCGATTTCGAAGCATGGTGTTCACCAAGTATCGGTCTTCTCGTGCTGTGGTACACCTGGTTCTGCCCGTTCCTGGTCTGCGTAGGTTAGAACCAGTTTCTTCGTAACGTCGGAGAACTCTTTGTACTGTTGACAGCGACACACCGACAGTCCTGGCTGTATCGCGCTGACTCCGGCCGGTTTCCAGCATTGTAAGTATTCTGGTGCATTCTTCAGGCGTAAGCGACATAATTTCAGCTTGAATAATGAATATAGAGCACTATCAACATGGTTTATGTACCCACATAAATGACAGATTACAAACAAAAGCAAAACCAAATGCTGTAATTTCGTAGTTCCATCTTCGAAAGTGGCCCTTTTTCAAATTTGATTTTTTTATGATATAACTTAACAATAACTAAGAAGTTTTAATACCTTCATTTAAGGAGTATTACATTGTCTATTAAATACAATTTATTGCATTAACCTAGCATTTTTAGTTTCCGAGATTTTTAGGATTCTTTAAGTGACCCGGATTCATTGCTCTCGAGTGTAGAATCAATGCTAGATCCTACCATACATGACGCCGCATTCACAGCACTTGAGAACTTCGTCGTTTCTTGTTTATCGCCAGAATACCCGTTCAGACATTTGACTTTACTTGGAATTATTTTATTTGCGATGTACTTTAACTGAAGATATCGGCTTACTTCAACTAATCAAAGACTATCTAATGTATGCAGCGGCTAGTCTAATGTTACACCATCTCTTAGCTTGTACGATGTCCATGTAGGAGGATTATTATGCAGTATAATTATTAACCAAATAATTGTAAGTTCGTTTTAGATTGTCCTAAATTCAAAGTCAGAATAGATCAATGAATTTATTTGATTAACTTTCAAGTACAAATAATATTAAACAATAACGTATATAGAAAATAGCTGTAATGTATGTGCCGTGGAGAAAAACTTTCTTAATTTTTTTTTGCTTTTAAAATGATATAATTCAGAAAGTATTTAAAATAATAGTAATTTTTAATATATTATTTTCTCAAGCAAAATACGTTATAAATAGGCTTTTATTCTCAGATCATTATGACGACTATTTCGTACAGCATACACCCTCACTATTTTATATATGTACATTCTCAAGTACCCACCTACGATTATATCAAGCGAATGCTCGGCGTGAATCAGTCGTACTATTGTTCGTGACAATAGCACTGAAATAAGTTTCAGGAAAAGCATTTCCTTCAGGAAATTACTCTGAACGAACTGCCGTTGAGTGTGTGCAAACATTTATAGTAATTGCTGTGATTCTTACGAGTGTGTGGTGGAGTATTTACAAAAGGATTTGGTGCGTAGTATTATGACCGAATCAGGAAAAATATCGAAAATTTACTGATGGTAAATGTAGCAACAGTAAAACTTTTGACGCAGTTGTATCACTCAATATTATTATTGAGCTAGCTAAACAACGCACAGTTAGAGTGGCGTATTCACTAATCAAAAAACCTTACTGCGATCACGACTTGGATAGATGACCGGCGCGCTAGGGGTTAGTGTCATAATCCCATTTAGATTACCGCTTTAAAGTGAAATTTGAGATTTTTTCCATAAACCCTAAGGAGCTGCAAATTCACGTTTAAAGAGGTTTTGACGCTAAAGTCTCAATGTTCTCCTTAAAGGTAAAACCATAATATACATTAATATCCCTATCCTGGGTAATAGCAAGTCGTAGGATTAAGTAGATAGAAAATTCTGATGTCTCATTCTTATTTGTTCTAAACAAAAACCTATGATAATGCTGAATCTACAGCAGGTCTCTACTATCTGAGTTATTATGGGCATTATTATACTAGTAGGGCGCGCTGGTAGTATTTTCAACTGATTTTACCATTTTATCCTTGCACTTGGTCGCTGTCGGCGCTGGTTGATAGTCTTAAGACAACAGTCGTTAGACTACTTTGGATGCCTTTAGATAACCTAAAAGCTAGAAATAGAGTCCCAATGTCTCATATGGAACCTTAAAAGTCATGTGATGCACTACTTACACAATTAACATTAAAGTTTAGGAACACAAAACATTTTTTTTTTCTAAAATTTTAATATGTTTTTTGTTTTTAGGTAATATGTTAAAGTACTTTAGTCCATATGCATAACAATTATCATTAGATCATTACTAGCGACTGTCCCGACTTCGTTCGCTTAGTAGGCTCGCCTTCGGCCTCGCCATAACTTCCCATTTTTTCTTTGTTTTTTTCTATCACAATAACCTTCTCCTGACAATAAAGACACAACAAAAAATTATTGGCGAAATTGCTCTATCCGTTTTCAAGTAATTGCGTGATCAGGAGAAATAGGGGTTCATTTTTCATTTTTATGTATATAAATGGCATGGGAAGAGTTTTGTAAATGAGTAATAGCTTATAAGTAAACAAAATGCTCACTTGAACGTATTTTGTATCTTCTTTATTAATCCAGTATACCACACAAATGCAGAAAAATATATTTGTATCCATTGAAATAATTGACTCTAGACTTAGATCTTACTTCTAGAGTTTGTTTTAGTTGCTATTTATGAAGAAGATTATATTAAACCTTAATATTTGGGAAATCGTTTACAAGTAACACAATTTAATTAATATAAAGAGACTTTCTTTTGATAAGGTAAAAATTAAATCATAATAATGCAAATAAATACGTTTTTTTGAATAAAAGATAAAATTATTCTTTTCAAGTTTCAAAAGATTTCAAAATTTTACTTTCTTAATTTAATAATAACCTTTTTATCTATGTAACTTCACAAAACCATCAGTTTTACATAAACTTGAACAATCCAGATTACGGCATAATTAAAGTTCGACGTTACTTGGCAGAGTTTCAGGCGTCTAATCCAGGGTGACCGCGGCGTGCCCGTTTAATATTCGGCATCACACTTGTGCTCATCCGGGGATTAGGCGCGGTAATGTATGTTGGAGGGTGAGTACATATATTCTGAGTACCACAAATCGGTTTAATGTATTCAAGCTGTCATTATTGATGTACGAGTATGAATATATTACCAGGTGGTAAATATCATATGAAAAGCTCTTTACCAGCCTAGTCGTACATACTGTTCAATTGGGGTTACTAAACTTTACTGCGGGTATTAGTTAAATGGCAACCGTCTCGGAAGACTAAGCTAGCAAATGAAATGCCAGACTCCTCCGAGTCTGGGCGCCCTAAGTCCCCCTACGATGGGGCAGGTGAGTAGCCCCACCGCCTGCTACTTCGACCGCAGAGGATAGGGACAGCGGCGCCTCTCAATACCAACAGTCCTCTTCCCCTGCGACCCCATCGCGTTCGTCATCTAACAGTGAAGGCAGGGAGAGCGGCTCACCGTAATACCGGCACTCCTCTCCCGCCGCGGCCTCTAACTCTCAGCCGCGGTGCCACCCATACGACACCGCAGCCCGCCTCAGTTGCAGTGGCGCCCATGCACCACGCAACCTACAGTGACCGCTCCCATGTGGACTTGGAGAATGAGCATCACTCCTTTTTTTTTTTCAAAACTGTACATGTTTTTCTTGACATTCATTCGATGACATGCAATGAAACTATATGCAATGAAAAATATTCTAGGACTATCATGCTGATTTATGTATGTTTCCATAATTACGATCGATGGATTTTCTTAAGGCTATTCTCCCTAAGGCCATTCTATTGATACATATGTGGTCTAAAGAAGGGTAACGTTTTAAGAGTGTATGTATGAATGCATGTGATTTTGATTAATAAGGCTAGTGACAAAATGATACGTAAGCAGTCCAAAATGGCTACGAAAATCATATGGCGAATGCAAACCACCATATTGGTATTTCAATTATACGAAATATTCAATATCGAATGATGTATGCATAAAATAGGGTTATAATTAAATAAAAGCAACTTTTAAGTCCTTCTTAAGGATGCGTTTGCATTTTTTACAGTGAAAGTATATACGCCTTACTAACATACAAGATTGGCATTCAAATGTTATATGGGAATATAGTTAATGTTATATAGTATATGGGAACTGAAACGAACACCTCTGTGTCTCTCAGAAACAAACATACGCCGCCCATCCGTCGTAGTCATATCATACCAATGTAAGGTACGATCTAAACTGATGTTAGACATGATATGTTAGCAATGTGGGTAGGTGGCGTAGGGTAGCAATGTAAAGATAATATACGAGTTAGTCACTGCCAACGTCTCGTGTTTGATTGAGCTCCGAAACCTACATGTAATAGTACCTAGATACATAGCAGTGGCGACGAGGTAAACTGGACTTTTATGCGTTATTTAGTGATTTGTGCTCTAATTGCAGTGTATACAAATAAAATGTCGCTAGGAAAGATAAAGGAGTTCGACGTAAGTACGGGCAATTGGGCGTTGTATTGTGATCGCGTCGAAATGTATTTCCTAGCCAATGCAATAAAAGACGAACTAAAGTTACCGACGCTGGTGTCCCTAGTTGGTGATGAAGTGTATGAGTTAATGGTAAACCTGGCCAGTCCGAGAAAACCTACACAGCTAACATACAGTGAAGTCATGACGTTGGTTCGTGAGCATTTACAGCCTAAGCCGTCCATCATGGCAGAGCGGTATAAGTTTCGGCAGAGACGGCAAGATGGCGGCGAGAGCATTTTGCAGTATTTGGCAGCGTTGAAAAAAATGGCAAAAGATTGTGATTTCAAAGGTACACTCGACGAAAATTTACGTGATCAGTTCGTGTGCGGCGTGAGCAGTGACTTAATACGTCAAAGATTATTCGCGGAAACAGAATTGACGTACTCAAAGGCGATGACGTTGGCGTCAGCCCTGGAGGCTGCGGAAAGGGACTCGGCGGCATCAAGCAGCGGGACGGCTGCGATCACGAGCGCGGTGCATGCGTTGCACGTGACATCTTTGGCACGTGGCCGCGCACGCCAGGCGCGGGGTGGTCTGACAGTAGCTGGGGCGGGAGAGCGGCACAATCTAAGGTGTGAGGCCTGCGGAGGACAACATCCCTCGGAGGGCTGCCGATACAAAAACTTTGTGTGCAGCGCATGCAAGAACAAAGGACACCTGAAAAGGGTGTGTCCGTACAAGGGCTCGGATGGAGCGAGGCGCCGGTATGCATCGGGGTACAAGCGCGGCGGTGGCGTTGACTTACGTACCCAGGACGCGCATTACGTGCAACCGACGGCGTCGACGTCGGCGGGTGCTAGCCAGGGAAGCGTTTCTTCATCGTCAGAAGAAGAAGTTGAACCGTTATTCCAGATGGTTTTAGGTGAATATACACCGGTGAGTCTCAGTGTGATTGTTAATGGATTGCCGCTAGGCATGGAAGTCGATACAGGAACTCCGTGTTCCTGCATAAGCAAGGCTACATATGAAAAGATGTTCAGTGACGTGAAATTAGAACGATCGAAATATGTATTTCTTTTTTATGATGGAAAGTCGAAAGTAAAACCACTCGGGTGCATCAAGGTTAATGTACAATACGGTAGCATTAACAAGTACTTAGACTTGTTTGTAATTGATACTGGCGTGACGTCATTGATAGGCCGACAGTGGCTTGCGGAGTTACAGATTCAAATTCCGGTGTTGCAATACAACTCAAGTATAAATAATAATTTTAAATTCGAGCCCGTCAATGATAGTCTCTGTGTTATTCTCGACAGACATAAGAATGTGTTGAGTGGCGGGCTGGGACGGTACACGGGGGGATGTGCCACGCTGCGGGTGCGCGAGGGCGCGACGCCGGTGTTCCACCGCGCGCGACCCGTGCCCTTCGCGCTGCGCGAGCGCGTCGACGCCGAGCTGGATACTATGCTGCGCGACGGCGTCGTCGAGCCCGTCGACTGCTCGGACTGGGCTACACCACTAGTTTTAGTACCTAAGAGTGATGGCGCGTTACGCTTGTGCGCGGATTTTAAGGTAACACTTAATCCTGTATTACTGGTCGATAGATATCCGCTGCCGAGGATAGATGAGTTGCTGGCGAACCTAGCTGGCGGGGAGGAATTTACAAAAATTGATTTGTCACAGGCCTATGCACAGATTTGTTTGTCAGAGAGTTCAAAAAAATTTTGTGTTATCAATACCCATCGGGGACTGCTTAGGTATAATAGATTAGTATACGGTCTTGCCTCTAGTAGTGGTATTTTTCAGCGTATTATTAGTAACGTCGTCAAGAATATACCGGGAGTACAATGTTTCGCTGACGATATAATTCTGACTGCTAAAGATAGGGCCTCACATTTGCAATCGCTTGAAATACTTTTACAAAAGTTAGAAGCGTCAGGGCTAAAAATTAAACAGGATAAATGCTCATTTTTAAAGAAACAGGTTCAATATTTAGGATTCATTGTTGATAAAAATGGCATTAGACCAGACCCAGAGAAAATTCGTGCGATAGTGAACATGCCGAATCCTAGTACAATATCGGAGCTAAAGTCATTTTTAGGTATGGTAAACTTTTAACGCGCGTTTTGTAAAGAATCTAAGCGACTTACTTCACCCACTGCACGAGTTACTGCGGCATGGTGTGCGATGGGAATAGTCGCCAAGGCATGCGCGGGCGTTCGACCGTGTGAAGCACTTGCTGGCGAGTAGCCGCGTGCTGGCGCACTACGACCCGCGGCGCGACCTAGTGCTCACGTGCGACGCGAGCGCCGTTGCCATTGGCGGGATCTTATCTCAGCGTGATGAGCGGGCGGTGGCTTATGTTTCGCGAAAACTCACCAAGGCCGAGCAAGGATACGCGCAGATACATAGAGAAGCACTAGCCATTGTGTATTGTGTCAGAAAGTTCCATCAGTACCTTTACGGTAGAAGGTTTAAGCTAAAAACTGATCATAAGCCGTTAGTTAGCATTTTGCGGTATCCCTACAATGGCAGCGAGTAGAATGCAAAGGTGGGCTCTTATTCTTTCTGCGTACGATTTTGAAATTGAATACTTAAGCACTAGTAGTAACGGCGCAGATATTTTGTCTCGGCTACCTGTCACAGAGGAAACGAAAGACGAACCGCCCGAACAAACATACCTGCATTTTGCGAATGAGGCAATGTTACTATATGCGCCAGCGCATTAATCCTTCCTATACCGTGATAATTAAAACAAAAGATTTATGAATGAAACTGACGTACATTTATGTCTCGTGGACGCAAAGGGTTAAAACGATGATATTTGCAGTGCCATCCAGGGCTTCGATTTGTAGTTTTACCTGGCACTGTTCTGTGCTTATCACCCCATGAGATTAGATTTAGAGTCTTTTCACTTAGTAATGTAATATACTACAGTACACTTTACACCCTAATGCAGTAATGCTTGCACAATAATACTTCCTTGCATAATATCTGGCACTGTAGTGATACCAACCAAGACGCCTTCTTGCACAAAAGGCCTACCACCTAGTAAGTTGGATTCCCTTTCCTTACGATTCGTATCTCATCGGCAAAGGGATATTCTTAAACTCCTTCCCGATACGGATGTATAAAGAAAATAGTGCATGTAAATACTAATTGTATACCAGAAAACTGGTTCTCTCTCATATGGCTTAAACATGCTCTCCGAATCACGATAAAGGAATTTGGATAATGGATCAACCCATTGCATAATTTTATTGTTCAACTGTTGACTCTACTGAATAATTGACATTATCGGTGATTCGTCGAAGTAGTAACTGTAGGTAGGTTGGCTCGGAAGACGAATCTTATTTGACAGTACAATACATATTTCATCAAAATATTAAAAACATCCAACCTCAAACTACAGAATACTTTCATTCAGATTATCTTACTAACTATTCAAAAAAGTGACACTTCGCAAAAGGTTCCTATTGTTTCCAATATATAATTGGTTTTCGGACTACAGCAGTAAGATTCAAACTCAAAGTCATAACTACTAAAATATATGTCAGACTGGTTTGTTTCATTTTAGAGTCTTGAATTTAAACTGTCTTCATGTAATAAATGTTCAACTCTCGAGATTTGAAACCATCTACGGTGTCTTCATTTAGTGCAGGCTTAACAAAGTTCGTTTTTGTTAGAGTGGGGTTGTCAATCATTTTCTGTAAAATCTCTTCATTCATCTGATTGATTGGACCTAAATTGTACGATATACGTACTAACAAAGTATCAACGTTTATTTTGATTCTAAATTGATAACATGTGTAATTGCACCTAAGCCAGTGTAATAGCACATAGTAAGTAATAGTAATACGTAGTCATTCGTTATGAAGGGTTATTAAACCAATAGTATTGGGTAATACTTCTTAGATCATTGGCTATTGCGCCAATTATTGCCAGAATAAGTAACATTCGTGAGCTGTTCCAAAAGTAGTCAGTGAAATTAAAAATAAATAGAATATAAAAAAGTTTATTTACAAATTTTCAAAATATACCCGTCCAATCCCAATGCACTTATGCATTTGAATGAACCAGCTTAGAAAACATTTAAAAACGCGTCTTGCGGGAGGTCGACAAATAACCGCCGAAATTCTTCGGCGGCCTCGTCTGCAGTGCAAAAATTTCGCTCATGAAGCATATTTTTACCGTAGGAAATCTTTGAAGCTAAATCTGGGCTGTGCGGAGGATGGGCCAACATTTGTACCCCCAAAGTTTTCAAATAGTCTGCGATATCTTGGTGAAAAATAATGACACGTACGCCGCTCCTTGGGCGGTCACTATCCAACTCCCCGAAAGCTTGAGGCAGACAAAACATCACACACCATTCACCAGTAACTGTTCTACGGTCTTCTAGCGGAATTACTGCTACATGTGCACTGCGTAAAAAAAACCGCTATCATTTTATTACTTAAACGTCCGACCGCGAACAACTTTTGTGAGTAATTCGTCCTTTTCAAACACCCATTGCATGGATTGCTGCTTCGTGAGTGGATTGTAGCTATATATCCATGATTCGTAAGTTGTAAGAATGTAGGATACGTTTTGCGAAGTTCCTCCATTCGAACTTTTTAACATACATTTGCACCAATCAACACGATGGGATTTTTGCTCATGGGTGAGATAATGAGGTATCCATAGCGAAGCAAGCTTCCTAACTTTAAGGTGTTCATTCAGGATGGTGGAAACTGCCTGTGATCCAATGTTTAGTTCAGCCTGTATCTCTCGATGTCTATTCTCTCGCAATAGTCACTCTACTCTGATGATGTTTTCATGAGTTGCTGCAGTTGGTTGTCGGCCGGGTCTGGGGTCATCGTTTAAATTCGACCACGTTAAAATTTACGAAACCAATAAGTAATTGTTTCGAACGCAGGAGTAGACCAAAAGCAGCTTGTAAATTTTATTGATATTCCTTGAATGTTAACCCTCTTTTATAATCATAGAAAATCATAGCGCGAAACTACACATAAGTGGCCAGTGATTTTCACAAGGGAGGTTTGTGTTGAAATTAGCCGTCAATTAAAAATAGTTTCAAGAGAGAAAGGTTATATTTATTCTGTGGCTATTAATTTTCGGAATAACCTAGGTGTTATGTTAAACTGCATTTTCAACTAGCCCGGTTGTGTGAAAGGCAAAATAAAACTAATAAAAGCTATACCAGCTCGTGTGACGTTTTTAAGCCGATTACACACTTTCTCGGATTAGGATTCCCTGTGTCACGAAACCCATGGGCTCACAAATAATATAACAAACATTATTAACCATATTAATATTTGCGGCAGCCTGGGATCAAAACTTGGAACCTGCGCTTCGAAGGCAACTAACTGTAACTATTAACTGAGCTAGCGGAGCCGGCTATAAAATAATAATACCTAATAATAGTTTATTTACCAATTCAAATCGAATCTATATGCCATGATTTACACTATACGCGTATAAAATGTTTAATTTTAGCCCCAAACAAAACTAAAACTATTTTTGTCTCTTGTTTCATGAGAGATAGAATGATAATTTAAGCACAGATTAAATACATTTTAAATATATTATCAATATGCGTTAATGAAAAAAATCTCAACAACATTCAAAAAATAAAAACAGTACTCAGAATAAAACCTCGTCCGCCTTCTGATCCAAAGCAGTATATGCTATCTAATCTTTATCAGTTTGAATACTCAGACAAAATAAAAAAGTCAAGACAAAATGTTGTGAACAGAGAAGTGAGGCCGGGTGAAACTACGCCTCGGCGTGTCCATACATATTTACATACAAAACCTACAACGAAACTACGCCTTGGCTCGGCAGTCGAACTTTCGCGGCGCGTGGAAGCAACACGTAAAGTTTTAATTATCATTTAATTTTAATTTATTAATTATTGATATTTTTTAATAACTTTAAATTAAATTGAATTACTATAACAGTACCGAGTCACGCACATCTAGTTTAGAAAACCGGCTTCACTTCTTCGTTCACAACATTATGTCTTGACTTTTTTATTTTGTCTGAGTTTGAATAAAGATCAGCAAAAAAATAATAATAATTAGAGTAGAGGTCTTTGGATTCCCAGTGAGCGAGTAAATCGAAATTAATCGTCCCAAAACAAAAGACGTTCTCTTAATCTACTCACCAGCAGAAACGAGACAAAAATCCTCTAAGAATATAATACGATATACGTCCTTTGGTAATTAGGTCGTTCTAGATGAAATTTATGAAGTGGAATTTCTGCTTCCTTCCAGGTTTTCAGTGTCTACTGTGAAATCTAGTATCCGTGAAATTCGTCGTTCTAACTATAATTTGTAAATTATGAAACTAAATTTTAAATAGTAGTTTATGCAACTGTCATATTATAGAGGGTATTAAAACATGAGTGTAGTTTATTGAAACCGAACCGCAGGCGAGTTTCAAAATAAGATTACATGAGTGTTTTAATACCTAATTTAAATGCAGTTGCACACACTACTTTATTTAATCTCATGACATTTTTGCTACTAAAGTTTTATCCAACAAAATATTACTCAAATTCGTATGTACGAAATAGCACCAAAATGGAAAAAGTCTTCTTCTTCTTCTTGTTTGTATGGCTTGTGCGGCGTAACCACAATTTTGCCAATGTCAGCGGAAAAAGTCTGTTATTGGTCTATTGGCTCGGAACCAGCGCGTTGCGCGCGCAGCGCTCTCACCACAGATTATCTGTGTACTTAAATTGAATTGAAACCTCCGTGGTCGGGACACATTGTACTTTAATAATTAAAAAAATGTTTTAAAGCATTGTTTTGTTAGGAGAATAATGCTTTAATTTATTTTTTTAATTTTCTTAAAGAAGTATGTAAATAAAATATGCCAATAAAAGTCTGTATTTCATTTCATAATTAGAATATTACCGAATGAGGTTATATAATAGTAGTTTATGCAACTGTCATATAATACCTAATTATATGCAGTTGCATACACTATTTTATTTAATCTCATGACATTTTTGCTACTAAAAATTTTATCAACAAAATATTACTCAATTCGTATGTATGAAATAGCGCCAAAATGGAAAAGTCTTCTTCTTGTTATATACTAATTAAAAAAATGTTTTAAAGCATTGTTTTGTTAGGATAATTATAATGCTTTAATTTGTTTTTTAATTTTCTTAAAGAAGTATGTAAATAAAATATGCCAATAAAAGTTTGTATTTCATTTTATAATTAGAATATTACCGAATGAGATTATATAAATTATATTATATTATTCTAACGATATCTAAATTAGAATATGTGTTTTAAAAAACACTGTATCGCAATTTAAATTAAGGATTCAAACAAATTAGCTGTTTCCCGGATTTCACCCGCGTGGTATTAAGCAAAAATTGTGTTGCGAGGATCCCTAGTTACTAGCAGCTTATTATCTGTATATTTCTTACAACATTAGCTGTCTCCTAGGAAAGGTCCTGTGAGCATTGGTTCAGCCATTTCAGAGATTAGCTGAACCTAGCAGACAATCAGTTAGACAATATATTATGTATACATTAACTTACTTCACAGATTACTATTTAAAAATAAAGTCGTAAACATATAATTAATATAATTTAATACATTATAATATTACGCTTTACAAATAATTACAATTACAAAGAAAATTTTATCGAGGAAACCACATTATGGAATTTGAATTAATAGTTTTGATATATCCATATAAATTTCGTTTATTTTTATTAAAACTGCATGGAATAGAATTCAGCATTAAATCTGTGTGAACACCTTACCCATGACTAGGCCATTGTCTCGGTGGTAGTGCCACTCTGTAACCACGCAGCCGAATGGTCCAGCATGACCGGGGAAGTACCACGCTCCCACATAACATCGGTTTGTGGGAGGTTCCTTAGGCCCGATTCCCTCCTTCCCCGTTCTCCCTCTCCTTTCCTCTCCACCCTCACCCCTTTTATCTCTTCATTTCTATCATCCTTCCTCAAATCAACGTCGGCAACGCATCTTCGAGGCCTCTGGTATTGTGGATGTCCGTAGGCGACGGTATCACTTACCATCATCATCATCATCATCATCAGCCTTTAGCAGTCCACTGCTGGACATATGCCTCTCCAATTGCACGCCACTTAGGTCTATCTTGGGCTTCTCGCATCCAGTTTTTGCCAGCTGTCTTGCGCAGATCGTCACTCCACCGTGCCTCAGGACGTCCTACACTACGTTTGCCGAGACGCGGTCTCCACTCTAGAACTCGTTTACCCCAACGGTTGTCGGTTCTACGGCTAATATGGCCAGCCCACTGCCACTTCAGCTTGCTGATCCGGTGGGCTATGTCGACGACCTTGGTGCTCTGACAGATCACTTCATTTCTGATGCGATCCCTCAGAGAAACACCGAGCATAGCCCTTTCCATAGCCCGCTGAGCGACCTTGAGCTTGTGGACCATTCGAGCCGTCAGTGTCCACGTTTCGGCTCTGTATGTCATGACGGGTAGGACGCACTGATTGAAGACTTTCGTCTTCAGGCACTGTGGAATCGGCGAAGTAAGGACTCGACGTAGCTTCCCAAACGCTGCCCAGCCCAGCCGAATTCTTCTATTCACCTCGTTCTCAAAGTTGTTTTTTCCCAACTGCAATGTCTGCCCGAGGTATACATATTTTTTGAACAACTTCGAGAACGGCGCCGTGTATCGCAATCGGTTCCGGTAGAACATGTTCGTAGAACATGACCTTGGTTTTGTCCAAGTTCATCCGTAGGCCGATGCGTATAGAAGAGTCAGCCAGGTCATTCAGCATCTGTTGCAGGTCCTGCAGCGTCTCTGCCACGATGACGATATCGTCAGCAAATCGCAAGTGAGAGATGTATTCGCCGTTGATATTAATGCCACGTTCTTTCCAGTTCAGCGTCTTGAACATATCCTCCATTGCATTTGAAAACAATTTCGGGGAAATAACGTCTCCTTGTCTCACTCCTCGATGCAACGGTATGGGACTTGTTTGCTGATTCTGTACTTGGACGGACATGGTGACGGTTTCGTAAAGACATCTCATCACTTGGATGTATCGCCAATCTATCTGGCAACACTGCAGGGACTCCAGAACAGACCAGATTTCAACCGAATCAAAGGCCTTCTCATAGTCCACGAATGCTAGACACAGGGGCTGATTATACTCTTCGGTCTTCTGTATAATCTGCCGCACTGTGTGAATGTGGTCTATGGTGCCGTATCCGCTCCGAAACCCAGCCTGTTCCGGTGGTTGGAATTCGTCGAGTCTACGCGCAAGACGGTTCGTGATCACTCTTGAAAACAGCTTATAGACGTGGCTTAGAAGGGATATGGGTCGATAGTTCTTCAGCAGGGTCTTATCTCCCTTTTTGAAGAACAGGACGACCACACTCCTACTCCACGACTCTGGAGTTCTCCCTTCGAACAGGACAGCGTTAAAAAGCTTCTGGAGCTCCCTCAGTACGGGTTTACCTCCTGCTTTTAGTAGCTCTGTTGTAACGCCATCCTCTCCAGGGGCTTTTCCATTTTTAAGCTGTCCAAGAGCGATCTCGATTTCGCCAATACTGACTTCTGGCAAGTCTTCGGTGAAATGGCGTGTTAACGTGGCTCTAGGATTATTTTCGGGATCAGGTCGAGATGCATGCGATGCGTATAATTGGCCATAAAAGTCCTCCACTTCCGAGAGGACTGCCAGCTTCGAAGCAACGACTTCTCCACTAGCTGTGGTCAACTTCGTCAGGTGGCTTCTTCCAAGAGATTGTACGAACACCTTTGACCCCCGATTCTGCTCGATCGCTCTTTCGATCGAAAGAGTATTGAAGCACCGGAGGTCGTGTCGTACGTTCTTGTTGATCTCTCGGTTAAGAGTCCGCTTTTCTGACGAAGTGATGGGTGGGTTTTCACGTCGTTCCTTCATTAGCCCCAAAGTCTTTTCTAAAAGCTTGGACTTCTTGCCCTTACGCTGCATGTAACTAAATCTCGTACCTTCTTCCCTGAGGACCCGAGTCACATTTTCGAGGTTCTGGTTTACGTCTGTGGTGGTTTCCACGGCAGCGAATTGGTTCTCCAGGTTTATCTGGAATGTTTCAGATCCTGCAATGGTTTGGAGCAGTGTTGGTCGGAGCCTGGACTTCATCAGACGGACACGTTGCGCCTTGAAGTTGATATTCAGAGAGCCTCGGACAAGTCGGTGATCGCTACCGGTATTGAACCTGTTGATCACGGAGACATCTCTAAATATGTGCCTTTTATTCGTCATGATGAAGTCAATCTCATTTTTAGTCCTAGTGTCGGGGCTTAGCCACATCCACTTCCTTTGGGGCTGTTTCTTAAAGGAGTTCATCAAGAAGAGCCCCTCCCGTTCGAGGAAGTTGACGAGCATTTGCCCCCTATGATTTCTGCGTCCAAAGCCATTGCATCCTACTACCGATTCGCTAAAATTCTGTACTCACACTTTAGCGTTAAAGTCCCCCATGACAACGGTGTACTGGGTCTTTGTAGTGAAGTGGAGTGCCCTCGATATGTCATCGAACATATCCTCCACTTCATCGTCCGAGTGTGTCGAGGTCGGTGTGTACACTTGCACCACCTTGAGGCTATACCTCTCGGTGAGCTTTACAATAAGCTACGCTACCCTGTTCGACACACTGGACACTTCCACAACGTTGTCAGAAAGGGACTTGTTTACCAGAAACCCAACTCCCTCTCGGAAGTACATAAGGTGGCCCGATTCTAGGGTTAAGGTGTCCTCCCCCTCTCTTCGGACTTCACTCAACCCCAGTATGTGCCACCTAATTTTCCCAAGTTCCACCTCGAGTTGCGCCAGATGCGAGTCAAGCCTTAGCATGCGTCCGTTATACGTCGCCAGGGTCAGTTGTTTGTGGTGGCCTCCCGTAGCCCGGAGATTCTTAGCACCCCTCGCCCCGCCGTTACCATGGTCGCCAACATGACCAGGAATAGCAGGGCCGCCGGGAACTAGGGGCCGTGGCTTTTTGTTGTCCTGCATTGGAGGAGTTTGCCCGTAATCGCCACGCTGGGCAGGCGGGTTGGCGATCGCAGGGCGTAGCTTCTCGCACCGGTGACGCTGCTGCCCGTCACCGGCCTGTTGCATTTAGCGACGCCTGTTGGGATGGGTATACCGCCATCGGTCGGTTGTCAGAGCCTCGTTCGTCGATCAGCAGGATGCACCGCGTGCAGGTGAGGTTGACTTGGGTCAAAAGATGTTGGCTCGTCCCTTACATCCCACTTACCATCAGGTGAGCCGCTTGTTCGTTTTGATATACTATACCATAAAAATAATTCAATATCATCCTATTTTTTTTAAATCATGGCATACTTTAAATAATACTATCTTTTTTATGTAGATATAGAAAATCTACCTAAGACCATGATTACCGAAAAGTGTGTAAGGTATAGAAATTTAGAAAACCAAGTATTATTTCTACATAAGAATGATCAGTACTGGTTTTAGTACGCTTTTGTTTCACGGTAGAACTACAAACCTGTACGAAAGACAAGCCGCGGACCCGATGTCGGGAAATTGGATTCCTCGATTGCATTCCGCTTCAGAAAACCTCAATGTTATTATTAAATTTTCATGTTAAAGTTTACCTTTTGTGGATGTTGCGTATTGTTATGAAATAGTAATAATTAAAAGAAATATTATTACAAAGTACGGCCACGTTAAAGGTGCTGTTAGGATGTGTGGTATTGGGTTAAAAGGTATTGTAATAATAGTGTAATTTGTCTTGATTTATTCATAAACTAGCTGACCCGCCAGCAGCTTCGCTCGGGTGGCCTCGCGTCTTTTGAACTATCCCACGGATTTCTTTAATTTACCGGAATGAAATGCTATATGTTGACCAGGGATTTAAGCTACCACCACACACATTTTCGTTTAAATCGGTTCAGCCGTTTCCAAGATGAGCTGTACAAACAGACAGACGAACATACAAACAGACAAACAGAAAAACAAAAAAATTAAAAACCATCTAAATTAGTTCGACTTCACTCCTTACATCCCCCTGACTCGGTTTTTAGCATTGTACAGAAATTTTACCTCTACAGTTTTATTATATGTAGTGATAATGAATAATGTATGTTATAATAACTCTCATCAACAGACTGAGACATAATACCATGTGGTAACTAGTAGCTATCTTTTTGTTTGCCAATGTGCATATTAAACGATTCATTGCTTAATACGTTTCTAACCTTTTTCTGCAGAGAGTTGAAATACAAAAAAAAACTTAGTCCTTTTTAACAGATCACACTTCACACTAATTTATAAAGGCAAAAGTTTGTGTACGTGTATGTTTCTTTCTTCTTTACATTGAAACGGCTGCAATAATTTTAATAAACGAAGTTGGTCTCACACTTATTGTAATTTAGAATTTAAACATTTATATATAATTTACATTGTGAAACTGTTAGTTGGTCCTTAAAAAAAAAAAAAAAAATTGGTATAGAAGTAGATGAGGCAGATTAAAACATAGGATCATCCATTACCACGCGTGTGTAATCGCGGGGCGCAGCTAATTTTATATATTTGAGATTAGCTGCTTCAGATTTTGTACATATATATAAAAATTTACAACTATCTCTCCTGGTCACGCTTAAAAAAAAGAACAGTTTTATCGATTACATTAATCTTTTCTTTCAATGTTTTCTAATACTTCTTAGAAGGTTATTACATTAAAAAAAATAAGAAAAAATGGGAGGTCATAGCAAGGCCGAAGGCCGAGCCTAATACGCAAACAAAGTCGCGGGCAGGCACTAGCTTCAAATAAAAGCCGAAATACAAAGATATTGAAAGCCACTCTTCAATTTTAACTTCGAGCAAGTGAAGCCTTACTGTTTTACTGCTAATCCATCCTTTCAACAATCAATTTTAGAAACTGGATATTTCACAATAAAGGCTACAATCCAATGCTGTTCGAATAGGTGAAAAGCACCACGACACTGCGATCTATCATCGGACTTAACGACATATGTTGTCCTTTTGGGTTGCCGTCGAGTCGTAGGATCTGTGTGACAGCTCTTTTATACGAGTATTTCTGATTTAGCACGGCTACAGATATGCAGTTTTATCTGAGGCTAGTTCTATCTTTCTATAAGAATAAATATGTATATATAGGAGCATATCTATCTTCATCATCACCATCTTAGCCGTAAGATGCCCACTGCTGAACATAAGCTTCCCCCATAATTTTCCAAAAGGACCGGTTGGAAGCGCCCTGCATCCAACGTCGTCCTGCGACCTTTATTAGGTCGTCTGTCCACCGTGTCGGTGGACGACCTACGCGGCGCTTGCCGGTCCGGTGTCTCCACTCCAGAACCCTCCGGCCCCATCGGCCATCTGATCTGCGTGCTATGTGCCCTGCCCACTGCCACTTTAAATGGCTAATCTTCTGGGCTATGTCGGTGACGTTCGTTCTTCTACGAATCTCTTCATTTCTGATTTGATCACGTAGAGAAACCCCGAGCGTATCTCCATAGGTCGTTGTGCTACTTTTAGCTTACTTATTAGGCCCATAGTAAGAGACCACGTTTCAGTGCCATAAGTCATCACTGGTAACACACATTGGTCGAAGACTCTTGTCTGAGGCACTGAAGTATTTTTGACGAGAAGACTTCTATAAGTTTCCGGAACGCTGCCCAGCCGAGTTAGATTCAAAGTCAAAGTCAAAGTCAAAATCAATTTCAATTTCATTCAATTTAGGGATCAAAGACGCACTAATGAACGTCAATATATCATTTTAATGTACTTTAAAGACTCTACCGCCACGTTCCAAAATATATAGAGCCTACCGAGAAGAAGCGGCTAGAAACTCGGGGCCATTCTTTTTATATAGATGTTTACAATGTTTCTACTTAGGTATTACAAATATTATATTTTATGGGTGTCAGAGTGACAGCTTGTCAGAAGTGGAGTATTCCAAGCATCTTTATCCTCTATATAATGTCGGACTTTATAATAAGCATTTATTATTAAAACGTTTTTTACAGTCAACTTGAATTTTCCCTCTGTGAGCTCAGTTATGTGTTTTGGAATTTTATTGTAAAAACGCACACAATTTCCTAGGAATGATTTATTAGTCTTCGCAAGTTTAAAACTAGGTACAGCTATCTATCCTATTTGTATTTCTAGTATTAAAAGTGTGGTGATCACTATTATTTAACTTATATTTATGTAATTTTTTACGAACATACATTATATTTTCAAATACCTACATATAAAGAAGGCAAAGTTAATATTGATTTCTTTAAATATATCTCTCAAAGATTCACAGGGTTTTCGTATATAGCTCGAATAGCACGTTTCTGTAGGATAAAGATAGTCTCTAAATCAGCCGCTGAATCCCATAGCAATATCCCATGTGACATTACGCTGTGGAAATATGCAAAATATACTAACCGCGCCGTAGAAGCGTCTGTTAGCTCTCTTATTTTACGTCCCGCATATGCAGCAGAACTGAGTTTCCCAGACAGTGCATTTATATGAGGACTCCATTGTAATTTTGCGTCAATTTTAATGCCTAGGAAGACTGTTGCCTTGTCCAATACGAGTTTAACTGCATCAAGCGTAATGTTGGACTCCAAATATGGAACAGTAGGCAAAGAAAACTTCAAAAATTTTGTCTTTTATGAGTTCAGAAGTAAATTATTAGTTGAGAACCATTTAGATATACTAGATAGAGCGTTGCTTACTTGAATTAGTGTGCTATCTTTTCTATCTACTTTGAAAATCAGAGATGTGTCATCCGCAAAAAAAACAATATCACAAAGATCCTTGGCCATAAGTGGCAAGTCGTTAATGTATACTACGAACAAAAAATGCCCTAAAATGGACCCTCGTAGAAAACCCATTTTAATTGAAGATCCCGAAGATGTTATACCATTTATGCCAACCATTTGCATCCTGTCAGATAAATTTTCTACAATTCGACGATTGACCTCTTTCTCGAAGTTGGACCTGCCTAGTTTGACTGTCTGTCCCAGGTAGACGTATTCGTCAACAACTTCGAGAACTGAGTTCCCATTTGATATTGGGGTAGGCACAACATGGGCATTAGACATAATTTTCGTCTTGTCCATGTTCATTTTAAGGCCTACCCGTTAGGAAACTCGATGGAGGCATTCTAGCATTATACTGAGGTCTTCCGTATAGCATATACTTATGCAGCTCATGTCTTTATGAATTACTAGCTGCGCTCCGTCGTATTGCCCACGTGGTGACGATGATTATTTAAAAATAGCGTATGTTGCAAAGGGAAAATGTAGCTTTCTTCTGGTGAACAATCGGTTTAGTAGATTTTGAATTTATCAATTACAAACAAACAATCAATTTTTTCCTCTTTATTATTAGAGTAGATAATATTAAGACCAAGGTACAAATTTAGACATAATGGTATTGCGGACTTTTTTGTTGATATTGATGTCTTCTATTAAACTGTAGTTTTTTTACTACCATTACTTACATTACTTTGCTCTATTATAAATAGTTTCCCCGGTGTACGCAATATAAGGGTTTCGGCGATTCAATAGGGTAATTGACACAGTCAAAAACAAATTACTATGTAATGTTAACTTAATAGTAGTTGGAGCAAATAACTCAATAAATAAAAAAAAAATATGCATTGGATTAACTTTATTTTGAATAAACAAAATGTGTGCAAAAGTTTCTAAAAGTCACGTGACCAAAAACGGAAGTAGCTGTGAAAATTATGTAATGGCAAAAACATGGTAGTGTCGTGCCTTATCAACAGATTTAGAATTAAGCAAGTGAAGAAAGCATCTAGTATTATTGCTTATAAAATAAATATTTACTAGGTCAAAGGACAAAATGCCGATTCATAAACACGATCATAACCGCAACCGCAAATAATAAGTTTGTTATATTTTTTTTATATTAATTAAATATACAGTTATCACTGTTGTTACACATTTTTGAATTTCACATTTTTTTATGAATGAAAAACAGACAGACAGTTATCGTGTCAGCTTGGGTAACTGAAGCCAAAAGATTGAAAGTCTTGCAGACAAATTACAAAATTCAAGTGAATTCTAACCAGTACAAATTGGTAGTGAGAGTATATAATATAAGCATATTTATGACTAACAATTAAGGAAAATCTAAGAAAAAAAAGTGAATAATATTAACTAATCCTGATCTGTATTAAACTGTACGTACAGTAAACTGATGACCATGACGATTGAAATGGCGAAATATCGAGAATTTGATATAAAATAAATTCATTGTAATAATCCCATTCCAAACCGATATTTGCATCAGCCTACATAAATCTGCTCGATTGACGACCACATAATCTTTAAATCGGCATCTCCAATGAATCAAACATGGTAACCTCAAATGAGATAACCTCAGGTAATTAATTTACAAGGTAATAAATAAAATGTCTCTAATACATAAAGAAAGTAAGTTTATTAAATTAAATCTTGACTGATGAAGTTAGCGAATTTTGCGTATGGCTTAACTGCCTTAAAATGTCTCGTTCCAGGATATCTAAGTAGTTATATTATATTAACGGGGCTTAATCGCGTTAGTAATAGTATTTATTTACCTCGACGTTTCGATCAAGTTGCATTAATCGTGGTCACGAGCGGACCACGTCTACTAAGTAGTTGATGGCCACTCTACTGTTTTTTTAAAAAATATTATTAAAGTACGTAATATTTGGATTGGTTAAGATGAGGTAAGATGTATAAATCTTTGTATCCTTTATAATCTCGTACGTGTTACGATTGGCCAATAGAATAATACAAAGTAAAATTATATAACTCCATGTAAATTTATATAACAGAGTTCGTAAGAAACGAGATGACAGTAAAAACGTTATAAATTTTTCTTTTTCTAAGTTTAATATTACGTAAATATTATGAAGTTGTATTAATTAAAAGACAAATCTGATTATAGAACTCCATTTATTTCAAGTCATCATCTGCTAATCATGGAAGTTAGAAATAACGCGTCTGCTATCCACAAAATTTAAGAAATTAAGTGGGTGGCAGACGTAATTTAATTATTTTAGAATAATAATTGCTACAAAAAGATATTATGTTAAATACATTATAGCTCGCAAACAAATGGTTTCGAGTTTCTTACAGGTCTTCTCGGCGTCTTATCGGTAGTTGCTTTATATTGGGACACGTCAATAGAGTAATTTAGATTGATAGATGATTTGAATAATTGAAGTAATATTCTCACACGAGTGTACACTAGAATTATATGTGTCGCGGGAGTCATGAACACATACCTAAGAACATCGCAAGAGCCTTAACCAGAGAACAAACATTTCTAGATACCACAAAAATGATTGATGCTGTTAGGAATCGAACCTGGAGCCCCACGCTCCAAAGGCGGGGTCACTAGATAAAAAAAACCGTCGTAGCGTTATTAGGAGCTAACATTCGAATTTTTATATGGCAGTCCAATTCAGTTATCTCTCCGTCACGTTACCGTCAATTATTTGGACTCGATGAAACTATGGAACAGTAAATTAGCGGCAATTTTATTCAGGTTTTTTTTTTATTTACTAACATTAAAACCGTAAAATAGCACTTGTGCGACCTCAACATTTAGGACGCTTTAATTTTGACTCTAAGTACCAACTGAGCTAGCTGGACCTTCAAAACTTAAAGTTCATAAAGTATGGCCATGATGCATGATTAAAAATGTTATATTTTATTCAATTTGAAGTCATGTTTATAGAACTGGTCGGTGGTCAAAAATAAAACTTTTGATAAAACCTTAGATAAGGCTACGGGCATTAATCATATCGAAGGTAGGTGGGCGAGTCCACTAACACCCTCTATTGATGCACCCATTAATCATCCCGGAACTTACCGTGGCGAGGAAATCTTGCAAGTTTATGTCCCAGTAACTATAACATAATTCTGTAGTAAACATAGATTGGGATGAAATATGTATTTAGATCTGTATCGATTTTATTTTAATAAAATAATTCAGGTCAATATTTACAATATCCCATCCGCGGGAACCTAACAAGAATACCTTGTAGTGCCACAGAATAAGTAATAGTAAATACGGTTGAAAACGTTATTTTAAAATAGGTTAGATTAATCCTATTTGAACTCTCAATGGAACAGATACTATGACCAAAGTACCAATATTATTTTTTATTAGTTCGAGCAGTAGGTATCCTTTGATGATTTCGGTAATATAGACATATTGATAAAGTTTGCTCAGTCGGTAAAATATGAGGAGTCATTTACTGGGTACTGCACCAACCAATCTACAAAACTTAAAATGTTATCACAACGCGCATTTGCAGTCCATACAATTTATATAAAATACGGATGAGACTTGACCCTCACTAATAGGCTAATAATATAAAATATTAATAATACCATAGAAACTGACCATGGCTGCCGAAGCCATAACAGTGGGTTTATTTTTTACTTCTAAGCTTTATGCATGCATTATGTCCGTTAGCTTTGACCAGTAACCAAGTTCATATACTTAGGTATATACAATGTTTGTATAGGTAAAGGTGCTTCTTCACTTGGAGCATTCACTTGTAATTTTACGTTTTAAATTCGATTTTGAGTATTACATTACAATACTACTTCCTTGACTGACGACATACACCTGTAATGTAAAATTATATTCGATTTTGAATACTTTAATTGTTTTTACAATTTTAGGTGAAGTGTTCGTCGTGCTATATTAATTCGATATTGTTATTTAATTACGAAAAAAGAGAAGAAACGATATTGGTGCTATGAATTAATTCAAAACAGACGAAAATACAGGCGGTTTGGATATTTTACAAAAATCAATTGACCCATAAGCAAACCAAATGTTTTTAAGAATGATTCACTCGGATTTTGAACATTTAATAAATCTCATTGTACCATATTATATTAAAAACAAAATAGACAAGCAATAGCAGAGCAAGAAAGATTGGCTGTTACATGACGATTTTACGCATCTGGTGACTCTTGTGTGAAGCTTGCAAGGTACTTTTAGAATGTATGTATGTGAAGTTGCATCAAAATATTACACATCAAGTTGAATTTTCAGATTTCAGATTTTCAGATTTTGTGCACTGTAATGCTCGGTTCTTCCTCCCTTTTCGTTGTAATGCTCGACACTGTACGTCACATTACATGCGAATGCTTGAAGTGAGGGAGCCATTCAATTACAATACACAAATTTCATTTTAATTCAGTTTGAGGTGGTTTTCATTAGTCTCATTTATATTATAGGTACTTACAATTCTAACTCAAATCCTTGCCGTAAATTCACGCAAAGATACCGGCGCGGTCTTCCCGACGGTTTTAAAAGGTAGACTAGAATGGCCGTAGGAAATAGCTCATTTGAAATACGCCAGGCCACGACTAAGTGAGGTAGATAGTACTCCGGGATATTTTCACGCTTTTTAGAGGCATTTAATCCCATTGTACATTTCCAGTAGCCTTTGTCAAGCCGAACCAGTAATACTAATGTAATTTTAATAATAATAAACGTATGTTTTTTTATAATATTAAGTGATAAGAAGGGCAAGTCTTGGCAATATTAAAAACCTCTTTTACACTTTTGATATTTTCTATTATATTTTATCATTGGGTGTTGCAGGATTAAAGTAATCAATAGTAGCTTAATACTGTTAAACGGCTAAAACCTTGTAATATTGAAGGTTATAATTACCTCTTTCATTTAGTCTAGGTACTAACTGCAAAATTTGCGCGGCCAAATTTATACCAATTTTATTATCCTCCGTACTCGCTACCTATTTCTTACATCTTCATACTTACCAACCTAGTTCATGTAAAAATAACACCTATTGTAGCTGTTATTTGTACATGCTATTACGATAATTTAACAAGAAATGTATAATTATAACTCATGTTTAGGGTAAGTATGCCTTTTAAAATTAAGTTTACTGTATGTACCTATATTTTAGCATATTAAACATTATTTCTATTTATGCTCTTTTGCTTATGATCTTTGACACATCTACACATTGTAAACGTGTATATTATAATCTCCGCACGCACCATTTATTTGTAAGAAGTAAATATCACCGTTAAATAATATGTCTATGCACCCAGTTGATTCACAGAACAATAAATTTAGTTTGTCAGCGGTTTGTGGTCTAAAACTCTCTTAAAACATTTATACGTTACTGTAACTTACTTTTGAAGCAACACACACAAATCTTTAAATACCTTTTACGAGTATGAACTCCCTATCCGGTGTGAAACGTGAGAATTTTATCACGCTCCAAGCGGAGGACACGTAGTAAGTCCTTAAGCCTTCAATCGTAGAAAACGTGTTGAAACCTGTACTTTCCTTTCGATTAACTGAACTGTTTAAACATAAAAAACCTAAACGTAAAGCCGACTTTGTAAATGTGATTGACCATTGGAAAGGATTAACCTAAATACTATATAATCCTTATAATAGATTTCCAATTCAAAATAAAACATTTACTTTAGTTTCTATCCCCTATGAAGCTTATGTAAATTAAATTTTAATAAGGTTCGAGCAAAAACAAAGGAGATTTGACCTTTCTAATGGATTTTATTAAGCTCACACTCTCATTCAAAAAAATACGTGAATAATGTTACCTTACCCTTCTCGTTGAGTCGTTCGTTTTAAAGCTTTTGTACAAAAGGTTCGTATTAATGACTACTTACAAATTGAAAGTGTAAACCCTAGCACTAAAATGTATTGCCGGACAGTGACACTACATTATAAAGCAGTAGATCACTTTTACATAAATCTTTTGTATAACGTAGTTTACCCAAATGTAACAAAGCGATAATACATTGATTGGACATCCTTAGGTTTTTATATTCAAATTCAAAAATTCTTATAAGGTTAAGGGCTGCTTATTAGGCATAAAATCACAAAATGCTGACAGATCCAGATAGCGGTTCAAGCACCATCTGTAAAACATTTTTGTTGTTAAAGAAACTTTATTATTAATATTTTTTTATAAATTCTATAGTATAGTTCTAAAGTTCCACGAATTAATAATTGTAACAAAACAATTGTAAAACAGAGACCGACCATTCATCGGAAAAAAACATGAGATTCTGTACTATGATTTGTATTCTGTATTATGATTCTGTGTATGTGAGCTATTCTATAGCAAAGTGAATGCAAATATTATGAATAGATAGAGAGATAAACTCTTTATTGCAACACCACATATAAAGTATATGATTAAAGTATAAGAGTAAAGCAAAGAATTAGAACGATATTATAGAAAAAAAACCTACACAACAATAAAAAACTTAAAATTAATTGTTACAATGGGCGGTCTTATCGCTCAGAACGATCTCTCTAGATAAAAACCGTAAAATGGTACGGATCATAATGTTTGTGGTATGTGTAATTAATTAATAATAAAAAAATACAGATATGTTAATGCACACAATTATTCGACCTGTCAGGGGATCGAACCTGGGACCAGCAGCTTAGAAGTCGGGGTTGGTACCACTTGCGCCAACTGGACGGTGTACACTATCCGATTATCCATACTTAGAACTGTAGAATCAACTGGTGCAAAAACATATTTCATGTTATACATAGTAAATTAAAAACCTCAACCCTAATACGAAGTTAGCCCGTCGATTTCTCTCAACGCAGAAAACCCAGAAACTTTATGATATATGAAGGTTATGAAGCTTTATAGGGTCAAAAGGTCGAAGCTCTTAATAAAGTGGTGAAGTTAATTTATTGGAAATTCATTAACCGTAAAGTTGACCTACGATAGAATGATTTGATGACTCGAATTGAGCATTTTGATATCGTAGTAGTTGGTTGTACTAAATATGTATGATACTGGTAGGCTAGTAGCTATGTAATAAGACATTTGACATCACTAAGAAATTTGTAAGAATTTAAATTGTATTTAATTGGAGCACAATGTTAACATCGGGTAACTTTATTTTCAAAATTGCATAGCCATCTATTTCATATTTTGATAGCTATCTTTTTAATCATATTTTGATGAAACTGGCAACGTACACCTAATACACCATCATACTTTCCCATGAGAGTTAAAAATATTCCCGAGGCTTTATAAGCTGAAATCTTTCAGGTCTGAGTATAGCTCATTTTATTAACTTGCTACCTTTCAAACTCTAATGCTTCACATTATGGTTTCATTACAGAATGCATTTCTTCTCTTAAAACAATAATATGAATTATGTTAAATATCCTCATTATAATAATTTAAACATACCGGATGCACTCAGTTGCTGGTTATGTCGATTTAAGTCCGATGACATTTCGGTCGTATAAGAGATTCACGTTTGGAGATCGTGTCGTGCTCAGTGCGCAAACACTTCCTGAAGAGGAAACTCTTGTATCTCTTGTAACTTCTATCTCACTTGACGGCCACTGATGATGCGATCGAACGTGTTACCAATCTTGATCTATAATTTTGGCTGGCTTTCAAGCACTGCTAATAGAACACACCATAACATCTTAGCGACAGGTTTTCAATCTTGAGAGTGGTAGCTAGCCAAGAGGGCAGTAAAATTGCCCAACTGACAAGCTGTGGATTTTATCACAATGCAATATTCACCGCAAGTTCAAGCCCGAGGTATTAATCAAGCGGTAGCGAATTGATGAATGAGCCTCATATCCCCCGGGCTTTTATCGCTTCAAAATGTATTTACCGCATCGCACTATAGTCTGTGTGAATGAATAGGATGCACTAGAGTAACAGAAATAGTTGCCTATAAAATTAGTCTCAAAGACGTAGTTCGCATTGTGATGTCACGAGCATCAGTAACATGTAGTTACTAGTTGCGACATTCTATCTCGTATGTACCTTTTGACGTGATAACGATAAATCGATGAACGCCGGCTACACCCACTTAAAAGCATGACTTATTGTCACATTACCTTGACACGTTAACGTTTAACGTTCTCACGTTACGCCAACAAGCGATAGAGAAGCACGAACGGCCTAAGCGTTCGGCATGCCTATTGACGTTATCACGTAAAATTATCATCCGTAAATCGTCTTTACAGTAAACTGACTCTACAGACAATGTTTATTGTAAATGTTTGTTTGATGGACTCTTTAGCAGTTTCGTATGTACGAAAGACATTAAGCAAACTTGCGTGTCCGAGATCACTAGCCATAATTTTCTTCAGACTGAATCCATTAAAATTAGTGCTGCTACGAGTACTGTTTCTGGAAGCTCAGGAAGCTGTAAAATAACGCTCGAACAAATCCAGCGGCTTTGTTTAGAATACAATCGTACCTCATTTAGTATACAACTAGCAACTTGTGGCGGAAGGGGTGCTGGGCTAAGGAGAGGGGTAAAGATAGCTAGTAATCACACTCATATTCAAACTTTGTATGTTTGGATAGTTGTAGGCACGCAAACATTGCTGAACGGATTTGGATCAAATTTGGAGTGGAGATGGTACCCAGGATGGAGTCAGTACCCAGAATTAACAGATATACTACTTTTCATCCCGATTCAAAGGGTAGTTCCCAAAGGCTCCGCGGTAACCTTATTCTCGCGGAATATGGTAGTTGTGGAGTCGCGCGCTAGTATTGCTAAAATATACAATATAACATTTCGGTTCGCGGTTTCACCCGCGCGGTGATGGATGATGATGGTGATGATGAACCTTTTATAGTTTATATTACTCAAGATGAATGTAGCTTTCCAATGGTGAAAGAATTTTTGAAATCAGTCCTGTACTTTTTGAGCCAATTCGTTACAAACATATATACAAATCTTTCCTCTTTATAATATTATATAGTAAGTATAGAAATACAATTATAGAACTGGCAATATTAATAAAAACAAATATCACAAAAATGTGTATCATTAAACAAGTTAATTACGTAAAAAGGGGAAAACAACAGACAGTATCAGCACAGTAGTTTTTGGCGTGAAATATTAATAAACATCTATATACGTACTTTTGCATCTCTCGTATGAGTGTGACGAAGCAGATACGAACAACAATTCTATTAAAACACAATCACATTTATAGTTTATTCATAATAAATGTAGGCGTAGGCAACCAACCAAGGAAACAAAGAAATACGTATACGTAAATATAAATTTATACACGAAGCGTTCATACTTTAAATCAGCATCATAATCATCTCCTAGACTCCCAGAAATCTGTAGATGCTATGGCTATGACACCTATCAACATTTTTGTGTATAGGGCCACAATGTGGTAGTATAATTTTACTCCTTGTTGTAAACGTAAGTATTATAATTATATCTACTGGTACATAATAGATATGCGATTACAGTTGTTGGAATCGTTGAAAACTCGGTGGTAGCACAATAGACGTGGAAATAATGTTGGGTTTAATGACAGCTGTAGAACTAGCACCGGCAATCTTCTATTCGGCGGCCGAACTTCGCTCGTCTCATTAAGTACATCAGATTATTTCATACTTATATTTGCTGTGAAGCTACCCGAAATCCGTCTCTGCGAGATTCGTTCGCTAGTTACACTAGAAGTGTTTCTTGCTGCGACAGCAGTTTCCTGTCCAACGATATATTGCAATTTTCAGCTCCTACCACTCCTTGAATCTTACCTGTTTTTCTGCAAGTTTGTGGGAATTTTCTGGATTATGTATGATGTGTACTGTGCTCATTGTAATATTTATCTTAGTGATGTGGCAATATAGTTTGTGTTTTAGTTTACACAAGATTCATATATGTCGTAACAATATAAATGGTAATAATAATAATTTGTCTTTTATTTCAGGCATAATGTAATGGTCGAGAATCCAATTTAAAAAATTAGTATTTTCGTTTTACTATGTCATTATTTTATGACTAGATACAAAATAAAAAATAGGTTCATTATTTTCTGAAAAATTATTAGATGAAGAAGGTGTTTTTTATTTTTTTTATTAGGTGGCATTGTTATAGAGACAATAAAATGAGTCTGTGTATGCTACTCTATCGCTTAGTATTTTTCTAGGTTTGATGATACAAATCTTTTAATATAACCTCCCAGATATATATAGAGTCTTTATAGGGCGAATTATGTGTACTATGTGACGAACATAATTTTGATTGAAATACATTACAAACTCGGATTCAGTGTTTGCTAATTTATGTTAGCTTTATTAAAATCAAACACAATTCAGCAATCCCCGTATCCATAACTATTCCAAATTGAATTCCACAACCTATAGTTTACCTAACCTAGTTCAAAGTACAAAATGTGATCCTCAATCTGTTTGATAGCGATATTAATTTCAAACTAATGAGACAATGCTGATTTATGATTTCCAATACAAACCTTGCCTAATTAAGGTGATCATAATCAGCATTAATTGAGTTAACCTATCAATTGCCGGTTAATATCTCAAATATTAGGTATGGGTATGTCAGTACACAAACATATTAATTAATAATTAGATTATATGAAATAGGATAGCCTACACCTTGATAAGGAAAAAAACACAACATGATGGTCACTCACAATGTAGAAATTTTAACAAATGAACGATTCGCCTATAAAGTTCGTCTTCTGCATAACTACTTATGCATAATATAATACAGCGAGCGTTTTTAAACGGACGACGAATCATACAAATTGCCTGCGACATACACAGCACGTATTTTCTATAAGGTGAGATCTTCTACTAGAGGTCAGCTATCATTAAGAGCTATTCGAACTTACGGCCTGGGTTCGCGAAATAGGGATCTTGTGTCTGAATTAAACCACGTACCGAGATTCTTGACCCATGACATGCATCTTCTTTCTGGTAGCCGATTCCCGAGTGGTAGTAGAATAACATATAATATACTTAAATCACAAGCTTAATCAGCCTATTACATTCCCACTTGCACTGCTGGGAAATGGGCCTTACTCAACGTCAGTATCTATAAGCCATAAGCACCGCACTTAGCAAGTACTTAGGAGCAAGTTAGAGACGCACAATCGGCCTAAGCTCAGGCGTAACATGACAATGAGTCATGCTTTTTTGTGGGTGCAGCTAATGTTTATCGATTTATAAGATATTATCACGTCAAAAATATTTTGCCTATGAAAACTTATACGTTATGAAGTAAACAAACTAGAAATTTTCGGTTTATATTTAAATTTTATAAAGACCCGCTAGAAAATTCATTAAAGTCAAATAGAAGCTAAGCATTGTTTTATAAAAATTTACTGAAAAGATGAAGGTGCCACTCCATATGAAAGGCACATTGCAAGTGACAGGCTAAAGATGGACGGAAATAGAGACGAGGTAAAAAATAACGGTTATAATAAATGAAACATGATCATGTCAAAACAAATATTTGTTTCATATTTTTTGTGCAGATACATCAATTATTGCCGAATAAGAACAATAATTTGCTATTTTTCGTATATTTTGGGGAGACTTAGAAAATACTAGCGCCTTGCGGTTACCCTGCGTAGTAATGGATTATAATAAAGGCGATGAAAAGTTAAAATGCTAATAAAATAATCCAGAGTTTCATCTACCTCCATACCAAATTACATCATAATTGGTTAAGCCGTTTGAGTGTAAAGACAACAAACATACAAACACGCTCACAAACTTTCGCCTTTATAATATTAGCGCTATGGTATAGGATTATTATATGTTATAGTATAATTACATTTTATTTGTATAAATTGTTGACGGCCCTGTTAGCTTAGTTGATAGTGACCCTATTATAGTTAAATTAAAAATTTACTCGTATATTGGTGTTGGTCTTCTTCAATATAAAATACAACACAAATTTGTATTTCATGTCTGTTTTGTTTTTCAATATGAATATGCTCAATTTTCGGCTGGGCAATTAATTGTACGCTTAACGAAAAAACATTTTGTAGTCTATATCAAAACCACGGCACGGCTCTTCTGGGCATAAAAAAACACCCTCTACTATTACTTTTTCCATAACTCATTCTATTATAATACGATTATCCCTGGACTAATAATTTATTGCAAATGGCTCGTTTCGGCTCACCTAATAATTTATTTAAATAATAATTTGATGAATTGAAACGAGACGTCTCATCTCTAGCGCGGTTAAAATTGCAAAAGCTCTTTACTCGGGCAAACACTTCTTTTGTGTGGTGAGATGGACCCTCTGGCGTTCGGACGATCAAAGTGCGGTGCAAAAATAACCAGGGTAGGTAATTTTGACATTATCTGAACTTGTATATTCGGTACCTTAAGTTATGAGTCATAAATAAATAAGCACAAGATTACTTCTGAGTTTTAGATAAGTACTACGAGTATATACACATAACAGTCAAAAGTTATTTAGGCTATTAACTTTTTAGGTAATATTGATATATTGACAGCTGAACTTATGCGGTACAGATTACAATCTAGTATCTCGACTGGTTGAACTTCTCACTCACTTTTTTAATGAACACAGGCAATAAAATGTCTAATACTTACGAAAAATTCACTTAATAGCGATGTACAGATAGATTAATGGTCTCAGTAGATGTGGTACTCGTAAATAAAGTGATTCTAAAATGGAAAGATTTTAATACTACTACTCAGAAGTTTTAGAAAAGACAACGTCACCATGAGCATAGATATGTACTACTACACTTACTACAGTGACCTTCACTCCCTAACACAATATTGTTTACGTAATACTTCGCGTAGAATATCTGGCATCACGGTGGTATCTACCAAGACAGCATCTGGAACAAGAGGCTGATCACCTAATATTTGGTTTCCTCGCCTTTTACAATTTGCGTCCGACAGAGGAATATTCTTGAACTCCGTTCCTGCACGGATAACATGTAATAAATATAAGTTAGTGCGGATAAGGGTCGCAATGCACTAGATTGCGCTCGACCTACAGACTCTTCTCAGCCGCCCGGTATATATATTTACCACAACAGCTGTTTAACCTAGGCATCGACGTACTTGCGCACTACTGATTGGGGACAGAATGTCCGGCATTGTTGTGGTACCCAACAATACGAGTAATAGCTGTACCTAATATTCTTAACACTGGACGCAGCAATTGCAAGCAAAACGTATACTAAAGTAAACGCCGCCATCGTACCGCCCTTTAAAGAAGTGAGTTTATTTGGCACGTTACATACCTATACAATAGTTAATATCGGTACCAATTCACTACCGAAGGAATATGCACTTCGTCAAAAAAAGGAGTCGTTAGGGATAGCTACCACATAGTGTTTTGTCCCACTTTGTTGAAAAGAGTTACATAATTACATTATTACATTACTTATGAACAAATCAAGAATAATTACACTATTATTATAATACGTTTTAACCCAATTCTACACATCCTAACAGCACCTTTGACGTGGCCGTACGTTTTTAAAATTATTTTTGAATGATTACTCTTTTAAAACAAGACGCAACATCCACGAAAGGTAAACTTTAACATGAAAATGTAATAATAACATCGAGGTTTTCTGAAGCGGGATGCAATCGAGGAATCCAATTTGCCGACATCGGGTCCGCGGCTTGTCTTTCGTACAGGTTTGAAGTTCTACCGTGAAACAAAAGCGTACTAAAAACCAGTACTGTTCATTCTTATAAGAAATAATACTTGGTTTTCTAAATTTCTATACCTTACACACTTTTCAGTAATCATGGCTCGGGTTTTTTTTATATTATATGTTTACGTATACAAGATTAGTATTATATAATACAAGATAATATAAATGTTTAAAAAAAACGAAAAATATATTGAAATTAGACACATTGCCCCAGTTATTGGTAAGTTGTAAGGTTAATTAAGAATCTAAATTTGAAATACAAATCTGTATTCTTTATACGGTTTTATTAAAAATAATTGTAAATATATTATTGTAGGTAACTACTAACAATAACTCTTTGCCTGCAGTGCCAATCTCTCCGAATAATACATTATTGATAGTAAATAAATAACAAATAGGTATTATCAATACATGCGAACTCTAAATATCAATTGAGCACATAAGGAAAAAATACATAATAATAATCGTTAACGTATTTAGTTTGATGTTAAATTGGTTTTAGTCACCATCTTTGATTTTATCGGGTAAAAAAATCATAATAGCAATCATGAACAGTTTGATGTTAAATTGATTTTATTCATCAACTTTGATTTTATGAGGTTATTAAAACCTTTATACAAAAATCACAGACAAATAAATAAAGTTATGTTTCTGTAATGTCAAAATTACAGCTTTTTACAAAATCCATATTGTGAAGTAAAATACGGCTACTTACATACTAACATAATACAATTGTATAAAATAAGTCTAATTGTCTGTTTGGTGCAGCTAATCTTCGCAATGGCTGAACCAATGCTGACGGGACTTTCACTGGAGAACAATAGGTTGCTTTTTATAACAATAAATAGGGTTCCACGCAACACATTTTTTGCTATATTCCACGCGGATGAAGTCAAGTGAACAGCTAAAAAAACTGTATTACAGGCAACAACGCCCTCCGTTTCTAAAAGTCACTGAAGCATTAAGTAGGTATAAGAACAGTTAGTTTACGTAAGCTTTGACAACAAACATTTATCTAATATACAATAATCAAATCAAACGCGCGCGAGTCGGTGTGAGTGTGTGTGTGAGTAAGTGTGTGTATGTGTGTGTGTGTGTGTGTGTGTGAGAGTAAGTGTGTGTGTGTATATATGAATATGAGAAAGAGAGAGCGAACAAATAACTTATAATAAAACTGTAGAGTTAATTTCTGTACAATAAAAAAAATGCTAAAAACCGAGTCAGGGGGATGTAAGGAATAAAATCGAACTAATTTAAATTTTTCGAATTTTTTGTTTCTCTGCTTGTCTGTATGTCTGTTTATCTGTCTGTTTGTACGGGCTAATCTCCTAAACGACTTGACCGATTTAAATGATATTGTGTATGGTGGTAGTTTATATCCCTGGTCAACATGTAGGATACTTTTGATCTCGGTAAATTAAAGAGTTCCCGTGGGATAGTTAAAAAAACTGTAATTACCCGTATCCCGCGAGGACGTGTCTTCTTAGGTCATAGTTTAGGTATTGATAGAAAAGAGGTTATTACTAGAATAACCACTTTGTTAGAACTTAAGGCATGTAAAATAATGTTATGTGCCTTCCCTTATTCAGATTTATTGTCTGAAAAAGAGAACTTGCATATACACTCACTCAACACATTAATGTATAACTTGACATGTCGTCATAGTGACAAACTTTTATTTTTTGACTGCAATAAGTTTATTTGTAATTTTAAGTTGACATGGGACAACATGTACTGTCCTAAAAAATCCAGACAGCTAATTGCTACTTTGGTAGCTTTCAATATTGAGGCAGTTATAGGAAATATAACAAAGAGTAGTGACAATGTTGTAGTTTTTAGTACATGTACTAATAATAGTAATAATGTAGTTATTAATTGTTTAAACTTTTAAACAAGACAACAGAGAAGTGTGCTGACATCTTATCGCTATTTTATCAAAATATTAACCGCTTCTCTGGCAAAATATTAGAAATTGAACTTTTATTAGATAAACATAGATTTGATGTATTAGGCTTTACAGAAACGTGGCTAAAACCAGATAAAATGTTATTTAATATTACACATTTTGAGGTAGCCAGTGCGTTCAACAGAATATCTGCTGAAGGGGGAGGGTGTATTATTCTTTGTAAAAGAAACATAAAATTTAAGGAACGGTCTGACATAGTAGGTTTTTCTGTTGAACGTGTCTGCGAAATTGCTTGTGCAGAACTGGAAAGTCATATATTATTGTGTGTATATCGGCCACCAGCATCTAATTTCTGTAATTTTATGTCCATAATGGAATGTGTACTCAAGAGACTAACTAAAAGCAATAAATCAATCATTGTATGCGGTGACTTTAATATTGATATTTTGGTAGATTCAACTGATAAAACTAATCTTATCTCTTTGTTTAAATCTTTTAATTTGAATTTTTTGTTCAGTGAGCCAACTAGAGTAACCGACTCATCATCCACCTGCATTGATAATATTTTTTCAAACTGTAAGACTACAGAAAAATCAGTAATGGTGGGAATTAGATCAGACCACAATGGCCTCGCTATCAAATTCGAAATCGGGAGAACTAAGAAAAATACCATTATCGAACATAGGCCGCTAACAAAAGGTAAACTAGAAAAGCTTAAACAAAATATAGAGTTGAAACTTAGTCTGGTGGAATTCACTTCTGAAGATCCACATGACATTTATAGTACATTATTTTCATTAGTACGTACAGAATTTAATGAAATCTGTCCGAAGAAAAAACTGCAGCTCAACGGTAGGTTACAATTTGGTGACTGGTCAACTAGAGGTATTCGAAAAAGTAGAGACATAATGTTTGAGTTATATCACAAAAAATCTTTAACTTCTAGTAAAGATTTTCATGATTATGTAAGAAATTACTCAAAAGTTTTTAAGTCAGTATGCAAACGCGCAAAAGCTTTGTTTATAAGGGATAAAATTCGAAAATCTAATGACAAAATTAAAACAGTTTGGAAAACTATTAATACAGAGACCGGCAAAAGTAAATCTTTTAATTCAGAATATGTGCTAGAAATAGATAACCAAGAAGTTTCAGACCCAAGTCATGTTGCGAATTCATTTGAAAATTTCTTTTCCAATATACCACTAGAAGTCACGAAATCTCTTGATTCTTGCCCTTGTGTTGCAGTGGGCTTTCTGAAAGACAACTTCCCGCTCCAAATTCCTGAGTTTAGGTTCCGACATATATCTACTTTTGAAATAATAAAAACATTTAAAAGTTTAAACGTTAAAGCAACAGAGGATTTATGGGGATTATCCGTAAAAATGCTAGAGTCAATAATAGAAGTTATAGCGCCACATTTGATGATCATATTTAATTTATGTATTGATAGAGGTACATTTCCTGACCTAATGAAAATTAGTAAAATCACCCCTATTTTCAAATCAGGTAGTAAGGCCGACCCCTCAAATTATAGACCGGTCTCTGTGCTTCCGGCTTTGAGCAAAATATTCGAAAAGATAATGCTTCAACAACTCTTGTCTCATTTTAATGAACATAGGATTTTACACGAAAATCAGTTCGGTTTCACGAAAAGCAGATCAACAACAGATGCAGGAGTCCAGTTAGTCAAGCATGTGCTGGAGGCTTGGGAGAGCTCACAGGATGCCATTGGCGTATTTTGTGATCTCTCCAAAGCTTTCGACTGTGTAGAGCACCGCACTCTAATTTATAAGCTACACCACTATGGAATTCGTGGAGCTGCTCTGAATCTTGTAGAATCATACTTATCTGATAGGCAGCAAAAAGTTGGCATTAATGGCGTGACATCTTCTGGATCTTTGGTTAGAATGGGGGTTCCACAGAGGTCGATCTTGGGTCCGTTCTTATTCTTAGCATATATCAATGACTTACCACATATGGTTGAGGGCCTTGCTGACATAGTTCTTTTTGCGGATGATACTTCTCTGATTTTTAAAGTAGATAGGAAAGATAGAGAACTAGTTCAAGTCAACAACGCGTTAACTATTGTTTCAAATTGGTTCGTCGCAAACAACCTGCTTCTCAACGCAAAGAAAACGAAATGTTTAAAATTTTCCATGCCTAATGTAAGACATATAGAGCCAAACGTATTACTCGACGGAAATAAATTGAAAATTGACAAGGCAATAGTCTTTCTAGGTATTAGCATAGACTCTAAATTACAATGGGGTCCTCATATTGATGCACTATCTGGAAGACTGAGCTCAGCTGCATATGCGGTTCATAAAATTAGGCAATTGACAGATATAGCTACTGCTCGACTGGTCTACTTTGCTTACTTCCACAGCATAATGTCATATGGTATCCTGCTGTGGGGGTCAGCGGCGGACATAGAGACAGTTTTTATATTGCAAAAGCGGGCAGTTCGAGCCATCTACGAAATGGGTCCCCGCGAATCCTTAAGACAAATGTTCAAAGAAATTAATATATTAACTCTTCCATCTTTGTATATCCTAGAAAATATAATGTGCGTTCGTAAAAATATAAAGAAGTTTAGAATAAATAGTGATATGCATAATATTAATACTAGAAATAAGGATAGGATAGCTGTATCTAAATTTAGACTCACGAAAACTAAAAATAAGTCCTTCTTAGGCAATTGTGTACGTTTCTATAATAAAGTCCCGAAAGACATTACTGAGCTCACTGAAGGGAAATTCATGTTACGTGTCAAAAATATACTAATGAAAAAAGCCTATTATAAATTGAGTCACTACTTAGAAGACAAAGATGCCTGGAAGCTTTCCACTTCTGCCTAATAGCCAACTATTGAATAAATTTGTTATTTTAATACTACTCATATGTAACCTCAATGTACAAAGACTTGAAAAAATAATGGCCCACGAGTTTCTTGCTGCTTCTTCTCGGCGGTGGTTCTTTTCCGAAGACAGCGGTAGAATCATTTAAATTTTTTTGACGTTCATAAGAGTGTCTATGATGCCTAAACTGAATAAATAATTTTTGAATTTTGAATTTTGACACGCGAGTGAAGCCGCTGGCGGGTCAGCTAATTAATAACATGAATTTAAAAGTACAATTCCTAGTTTTAATAACGTTTATATCATTCTTGATGTCTTAATAAATAAATAATTATTAATTAGATGTAATTAATTTACTATTCTTCTTTATTCATTTACTTATCATAGTTAAAACGATGAATTTCGTGGATACTAAAGATTTCACAGTAGACACTGAAAACCTGGAAGGAAGTAGAAATTCCACTTCATAAATTTCATCTAGAACGACGTAATTACCAAGGGATGCTTTAAGACGTATATCGTATTAAATTCTTCCGGGATTTGTGACTCGTTTCTGGTGGTGAGTAGTTTAAGAGAACGTCTTTTGTTTTGAGACATTTCATTTCGATTAACTTACTCACTGCGAATTCAAAAACTACTATTCTAATAACAAGTACAAATCTAAACTGATCCAAATTTCCGCTGATTTTGATACAAATTCATCGGAATTTAATAGAATATTCTACTTTGGGTCAGAAGGTGGACGAGGTTTAATTCTGACTTCTGTTTTAATTTTTGGATTTTAGTTGATATTTTTTTCATAAAAGCATTTGATAATATACTTAAAATTTATTAAATATCTGCTTTAATTGTCTTTCTATCTCTATCATAAAACAAGAGACAAAAATAGATTTAATTTTTTTTTGGTGTTATTATAGGAGTTGGGTGTAGATATGGCATATGTATACGATTTGAATTGGTAAATAAACTATTATTAGCTATAATTATACATATTATTAGATACACTGCTCCGCTAGCTCAGTTAATAGTTACATTAGTTGCCTTCGAAGCGCAGGTTCCGAGGTTTGATCCCTGGCTGCCGCAAATATTAATATGGTTAACAATGTTCGTTCTCGCGTTTCGATCTGTTATGTGAGCCCATGCGTTTTGTGACACAGGGTATCCAAGTGCGAGAAAGTGCGTAAACGGCTTTAAAAAACGTCACGCGAGCTTTTATTAGTTTTATTTTGCCTTTCACACAACCGGGATAGTTGAAGTTGCAGTTTAACATAATATGTCTTTATTGTGGCAATGATTGGCGCAATAGCCAACTATCTGAAAAGGTTGCAAAAACAGGTTTTAGATTTTATACCCTTCATAACGTATGACTACGTAGTATACTATTACTAACACTGGCTTAGGTGCACTTTTATCATCAAAATTTGTTTTGCTACATTTCAATTTGTTAGTATATCGTACAATTGAGGTACAAGCAATCAGATGACCTTTAAATTTATATAAAAGAGATATTTGAGAGAAAATGATTTAATATTCAACCCCACTCAAACAAAAACCAACTTTGTTAAGCCTGCACTAAATGAAGACACCGTAGATGGTTTCAAATCTCGAGAGTTGAACATTTATTGCATGAAGACAGTTTAAATTCAAGACTTTAAAGCGAAACAAACCAGTCTGACATCTGTTTTAGTAGTTATGACTTTGGGTTTGAATCTTACTGCTGTGGTCCAAAACTAATTATATTGTTGAAAACAATAGGAACCTTTTGCGAAGTGTCACTCTTGTTGACTAGTTAGTTTGATATTATGAAATTATTATGTAGTTTGAGGTTCTTAGTTTATAATATTTTGATGGAATATGGTATTGTACTGTCAAATTGCATTCGTCTTCCAAGCCAACCTACCACCAGCTTCGACGAATCACCGATAATGTCAATTGTTCAGTGGATTCAACAATTCTCTGGTATAAAATTAATATTCTTTTATACTATTTTCTTTATACGTGAGGGGACGGAGTTGAAGAATATTCCATTCGCCGATGAGATGCAAATCGTAAGGAAAGAAATCCTGATTTACTAGGAGGTGAGCCTTTTGGCAAGATGGCGTCTTGGTTGTTACTACCACAGTGCCAGATATTTTGACGCGAAGCAATAGTGCGCAAGCATTACTGCATTACGGTGTAAAGTGCGCTGTAGTAAGTTAAATTACTAAGTGAAAATACTCAAAATTTAATGTATTGGGGTGTGTTATTGTGGCTTTATGGTTTCATGTAGCCGCTAACGGGATAAACAAGATCAGTAATAAAAAAATTAGACACACAATGAAAATACACTATCCCAATCCAAAAAATAATACAAAATAACAATGGCCAAAGTAACTTCTTCATATCCCAGAACTCAATATTGATCAAAACTAGATAAGAAAAAGAAAACATTGAGTAATACACCGACATTTTTTCTCTGTTTACATTGTTTATACCGTCGATTCTCATGTCGTGCCGCATTATCCCTTGTCAATGTAACAAAATGGATTTTTGGCTGTCACGCGTTACCGAAATATACCGCTGTAACATGCTTCTTGTTACTTTTTGTAAGATAAACATGACAGGCTTTTAATATCAAACCATTGTTGTTTACTGGAGTGATAAGCGAGTGGAGAAATAGGGAACTCGAATAATATACAACAAATTGTTTTTTATTATTGACTGCTTAAACGATATCTCACTTTTTTTAGTCATTATGCGGTCAACAACTAAGACTCAAGAAAAGAGTTCGGTTCCTTGTCCGTACGCATTATAAGTGTAGTAGCGGAACGCATCGTGCGCAATGACGGAATTTTGACCAGCGGTGTTAAAAGCGTGCTCTCGCGTCTCTCTCCAGGTATACACTAGTAGTGTTTTTTGTGCAGCAGACTGGGCCATAGTATTGTGAACGTATCGACAGTACAAAGAATTCCTGAGAAAAAAACACATTTGAATTGCCATACCTATTATGAAAACAAAAACTACAACAATACAAAATTGATATGTTGCAAGTTTTTTCACAGATTTAATGTTATTTTTGGTACATTAAAATAATATTATTATTATGTATCCTAATTTAAGCTTATGTACTCGTATATTAAACTTTTTATTTCTAAACTTGTTATTATATATAGGTATGTATAATTGTTTGTTAAGTATTTATTCCATGTTTTGTTTTATGTGCCATAATATAAATATAAAATAAAAAAACTGTTATACTTATTCGCTGTATAGGCATATACAAAAGCGATGTTTCAAATTGTGCTTCTGCTTAAACCCTGAGTTTCATCTGTCACACTCGTATCTTACGAGTATATCGGTGTGAATCGTATCATACATTGATATAATACGATTATGACGGATGGGCTGTTTATGTTTGTTTTCGAAAGACACAGACGTGTTTGTTTCAGTTCTCTGCAATGAGATTAAAATGCCAATCTCGTATTTTAGAAAGGCGTACTTTCACTGTACAATCGTACACAATTTTCTAAGGAAGGACATATTATATTCTTTTTATTTATTTAAATTTTGGTGGTACCTCGTTATAAATGAAAAAAAAATCACATTAGCCTCCTATGTAATCTAATATTTAAATTATTGGCCACAATCGTATACAGTCAGTATGAAGAATAGTTAGATACCGACAGTAATCCCATTTAACTAATAGGTACTCGCAGTAAGGTTTAGTTTAACCAAATGTAAACCCAATTGAACAGTATGTACGACTAGACTGGTAAAGAGCTTTTCACGTTGCTATTTACCACCTGTTAATATATTCATACATCAATAATGACAGCTTGAATACATTAAACCGATTTGTGGTACTCAGAATATATGTACTCACCCTCCAACATGCATTACCGCGCCTAATCCCCGGATGAGCACAAGTGTGATGCCGAATATTAAACGGGCACGCCGCGGTCACCCTGGATTAGACGCCTGAAACTCTGCCAAGTAACGTCGAACTTTAATTATGCCGTAATCTGGATTGTTCAAGTTTATGTTACAGTGATTGGTTTGTGAAGTTAAATTGATAAAAAGGTTATAAATAAATTAAGAAATAAAAATAATGAATTGTTTTGTAACTTGAAAGAATAATATTATTAATAACGTATGTTATTGCAATATTATGATTTAATTTATCATCTTTACCTAATGAAAAGAAGGTATCTTGATGTTTTGATTATGTCATTTTCAAACGATTTTGCAAATTTTAAGGTATGGTATAATCTTCTTTATGGATATCAACAAAAACAAACTCTAGAAGTAAGATCTAAGTCTAGTGTCAATTATTTCAATGGATACAAATATAGTTTTTAGCATTTATGTGGTATTTGGATAAATTAAGAAAAATACAAATTAAGATCAAGTGAGCATTTTGTTTACCTATAAGCTATTAGTCATTTACAAAACTCTCCCCATGCCATCTACATCTATTATATATAAAAATGAAATCCTTTTTTCCTGGTTAGACTATAATTTGAGAAAGGATGCAACAATCATGACATATTTATATATTAATTATTGTCAAGAGAAGGTATTATAAAAGAATAACCAAGAAGAGATGTGAGGTTATGGCGAGGCCGAAGGCCGGGCCTATTACCCAAACGAAGTCGCGGGCAGTCACTAGTAATAGTATAATGATGATTGTTATGCATATGAACTAGAGTACTTTAACATATTACCTATAAAACAAAAAACAGCCTAATTAAAATTTTGGGAAGATGAAGAGTGTTTTGTCTTCCTAAACTTTAAAAGTCATTGTGTGAAACGTTTTGCACACAGTTTTTAGGGTTCCATGTGAGAATTCAATTCAGAAATGATATAATCAGTTCAAAATACTACAAGCGCGCCCTACTAGTATAATAATGCCTAATATAAATGAAATAGTAGAGACCTGCTATCAATTCGGTATTATTATAAGTTTTTATTTAGAACACTAGCTGATGCCTGCGACTGCGCAGGATTAGTATTTCGAGTAGCTTATTATCTTCTCCAAGGCTATATCAACCTTATACCAAAATGTCATAAAATATGTACATGGTCAAACGCAATTGCTATAATAGTATTATATGAGTAAATTTAAATACTTAGTATATCAATCATAAACATTAATAATAAAATATAGGACTTACCTACACACACACATATAAAATTAATAACCAAGGAAAAAAACAGTCCTTACATTTTATCACACTTGACGGTCGCCGAGCACGTCTAGTGTATCAAATTGACTTTGCTTTATAAGCTATCAGCGATTCTGTAAAAATACGTCGATGCGCTCGTCGACGAGCTCAGCGATGTCAAATACTTTATGAGATATCGCCCTTGTAAACAAGGTTGTTTTCCGTTTCTTGTCATCTGTTCATTTGTTTCATGGATGTTGTCAAAGATGCAACGATGTTTGCTCTTAGAGAATCGCAGGCCAGAAAGTTTGAAGGTTTTTTACCCACGTGGTGATGGAGTATGATGAAGATGAAAAATATCCTATGTGTTAATCCAGCGACTCATCTACCTCCATACAAAATTTCATTAAAATTGGCCCCGTCGTTTGAGCGTGAATGAGTAACAGAGATCTACGCATCAATACATCCATATATACATCCATACTCACAAACTTTCGCATTTATGATATTAGTAGGAAGAATGAGGCAGCAAAATTTTCTATCCACATACTTAGTACTTAGTATTACTTTATGCCGTTGACAGATATAAAATATCTTCAAGAGATATTTTACTAAAATTTTACCACGACCGCGCGCATTTTTTAAATGGTGGATTTTCGCGGGGTTTTGCAAACACTGGGTCGCAAACTTTAGTTATCGATACACCTCATGGGCAAGGCTTGCTATTACCCAGGGTAGAGATATTACTTAAGATTTGACTTTGCGACTTTTAGCGTCAAAATTCCCTTTAACTTGAATTTGCAGCTCCTAAGGGGTTAATGAGGATAAAAATCTCAAATTTCCTTTTAAAGCAGAGATCTAAAGGGGATTATGACACTTATCCCTAGCGCACCGGTCATCGCCGGTGGCCGCAGTACGGTTGTTTTGATTAGTGAATGAATACGCCAGTCTAACTTTGCTTAGCATATTATATTGTTTTGGGTTGTGCGGTCTCAATAACTCGGTTTCTAGTCTCCTAGCTCTTGACCGTTTAGGAGTTTCTGCAGTCGTTTCGCCTTTGAGTCTTGACGGATAGTAGATTATTTTTCACACTGTACTTCCTCGTAGATAGTGGGTGCAATAGGATGTCGCTGATTTGTTGCACGTCGGATTGCTGAAGTACGCCCAGTACGTAACGGAACTTAGATTCTTCGCTTAGCTTCGATGGTTTAATAAGAGCTTTAAATTGTGCTAACCACAATCTCGGATGTTCCCTCCAAAGTCGTAGTTTACAAGACTTAATAGACACGTCAGATATGTCGAATCTGCCCTGAGGTTTTTCACTTTTGTTTCTTGAGTCGGGGTCACCATTGTACGGTCTCAATAATCAGCAGGACTATGACCACTACAGGCTGATAAAACTACGGAAAAAGTTTTACTATTTCTACTTACCATCAGTAAATTTTCGATTATTTTCCTCATTCAGTCATAACACAACGCACCAAATCCTTTTGTTAATACTCTACCACGATAATCACAGCAATTACTATAAATGTTTGCACACACTCAACGGTAGTTCGCTCAGAGTAATTTCCTGGAGGAAATGCCTTTCCTGAAACTTATTTCAGTGCTATTGTCACGAACAATAGAACGACTGATTCAAGCCAAGCCTTCGCTTGATATAATCGTAGGTGGGTACTTGAGAATGTACATATATAAAATAGGTAAGGTTTATGCTATACGAAATAGTCGTCATAATGATCTGAGAAGAAAAGCCTATTTATAACGTGTTTTGCTTGAGGAAATAATAAATCACAACTTACTTTAAATATCTTCTGAATTATTCAAATAAATCATTTTAAAAGCAAACATAATTATAAAGCTTTTTTTTCGCTACGGCACATATATTACAACTATTTTATACATTAGAGTTAAAGTTTGTTGATCTTGAAACGTTATTTGCTAGAATGTGCATTCGCCGGACTGTGTGTTGATCTTTTCTTACTTTGACCAAAATTTAGGACAACCTGAGACGTAGGTATAATCTTTTAATTAATTATATTACTGCGTGATAATCCTTCTACATGAACATTATTATTATTATCGCATTCCATTTATTTCACGGACTACGTCCGGTTCTTTGCAAAGGCATAAGTGGGGCTGTGGCCAACACTCAGAGGCCTGTTTGGTATAAAATATACAATGTAGTATAAAAACAGACATTTTGGATGAAGGGTAACATGGTACTTATATCTATTACAAAAAATGTGTAAAATGGTAAGGCTATTTATATGAACTTATTAGTGATAAGGGATATAGTGGGCTATGGACGAGACTACGGCACGGCAATTTCAGTCTCATCTTAAAAGATTTAGGCAGGTGGTGACTTGCCACCCACTAAACGGGTCCCCCATAAAGGTCACCATCAATGGTGACAAAAGGGGCAACGTTGGTGTGGATGTCTAAAGGGTGTCGAGAGGTGTGCTGCGGTTTCACTAGAGCGCTACTACCGGCGTTATGCCCTTTCACACTTCCACCCTTGGAGCTTTTTGTTACTTGCTCTTGCGTTTCTACCCCCAGACGGCCAATTAAGGCAAGCCAGGGGTCAGGGGTCTCATTTAGCCCCAGGGAGAATCAGGGTCCACGGTGTCGCCACTCACCGACGGCTCGCTACAAAGCCGCCCCTGCGGTTTTATTATTTATTATTATTATTAGACTAGCCCCTGCATGCATTAGATAGACTATGATTAGTTGAAATAAGACGATTTGTTCAGTTAAAGAACGTTGCAAATAAAAAACATCCAAGTAAAGTCGAATGTCTGAACGGGTATTCTAGCGATAAATATGTAACGACGAAGTTCTCAAGTGCTGTGAATGCGGAGTCATGTATGGTAGGATCTAGCATTGTTTCTAGTTTGTAATACGCTTGAACAAAGCAGGAATAATTTAGATCTCCTTCATTATGGTGTGCCTGATTGGCAATGAGAAGAAATTGTAAGCACACCTTTTAAAACTAAAGATGCGTTTCAAATAAATTAATATCAATATGTATTGGAGTCATCAACTTTTCACAAGACAACATCTCTGCGCTTGAAGCACATTGCTGCACTCAACATGTCCATCTGTGTGGTAATTTTACAGATATTATATCCTTTTAAAAATCTAAGGATGAGGCCATTGACCATCTCAGTCACCACAGTTTTTCTTGCCCAGGAATGAACCTCGAGATCTGTAAAGCAGGTTTAGATTAATGATGTTATTCCTCGGGCCATTACTACAGTCAACTGTAGGCAATCTGAGAACCAAATAAGGCTTAAAGGAATCACTTATTTCTTAGAAGATGGGACAGTGTCATAAAATACCACTTGTGTCGATAACCTTGCGTTACATCTTGCTAAAACACAAAATGGGGTTAGTGTCATGGATGAACCAGCGAAAGATCTACAAAAGTACAAACGTAGTACTTATACATAGAAATTGACCATTACCAAACAAAAGTACAGGAATGAGCCTTTAGGCTTTTATGAGTCTTGTTGTTTTTAATATGGATAAAGTACCATGTATTGTAAATGGAAAAGAAACCACGACATTAAACACAATATTATATCTTAATAGGCACTATTATAATTAATAAATTACTTGGCATTAATAAAGCTCATTCTAAAGCCAGAATTTGACGGATTTCAATTAACAAGAAGCGCTTAATGACGCCTCGTGAGGATAATCATCCCGCAGTTTCAATGGAGGCGCTTCCGCTTTACTCTCAGGATGTGTACAGTGTAGAGTAGAAAATGTATCATCTTTTACACTCCCAAGTCAAACTGAAAGAAAACACCACTTAGCATACATGAGACAACACTTCGCAGCAAGAGTTTGTTTTGGTTAGTATCAAATGAGTGTGAGATTTTGGTACCCCTCGCAGCATTTGTTTACTAGCATTATTGAGTTTAAAATGGGTACTGTTTTCCTTTGTGCCATCAGTTTCGCACATTGAAACTGTAGAGACAATATACATCGGAGAGCCCTTTGCCGATTGTAAAAGACGTAATTAAAAATGAATGCAAGTTAATTTGCTGTGCAATAAATCAGATAAAAATAATTAAATAACAATTTGTGGAAAGAAACTACATCTATGGTTGGTTATCACTAAGGCGATCTTCCTGCTCCGGCTCTGATGTTGCACTTTATTATTTTATTTGTTATGGATGTATAAAATCACAATATATGATTTCATGCAGGAGCAATAGACACTGTAAATCCAACATGGCGCCGGTAATGATATCTTCTATGACGTTTGCTGTTTAGGTACTCACATTATTTCGGGACACTTATGAACACAATAAGATCGATTATAACTTGACTGAAAAATATAAAATACACTAGATTTGTATTGTAAAGATTTTTAAACATTTATTTACACTAAATAAATTGAAATCACCATCAGGGGATCCATTAGTCCCTTTTATATTTCTTCGTAATACTTCCCCGTCTTCCTTTGTTTCAAGAAAAATGTTTCCATAAGTTGGTGGGCACTACTATTATAATGGTGATAGGCACTATAGTGACAGTTGTTCAGTATAAGAAACTTGATATTCACTATTCAGCTTAGTTTCCACTAGAAATATGCGAAGAAGCTGATGCTCACTTCCTTGAATTATATCGCTCACACACTGCTCTCGCTTGTTCTCTAGATACATACAAATACGAGTACTTCGGTCCGCTAAACTTATTTATACCAGAGTGCCCTAAACAAGGCTAGAAAATAAACGTTTTATAGAGCATTTAACCCTTACTGAACCATGATAGTTAAAGCAAAAAATGTATGAATGAAACGCACGTAAATTTACGTCTCTGGTATGCAAAGGGTTAAGCGTCAAAAGCACCAATAAACGTATGCACTCTGACTTTGCTCATCGTCGCACCTATATATGCTTTGACCTGCTACACCCTGTAAGTACAACAGAAGTTATAACCAAAAATGATGCTCTTCAAGCCAGCATTTGGTAAACCTAGGTGTGTATGGGTGAACACCTAATTTAAGTTAATTAATTTCTTCTTCAGATAACAGTTGCATATTTTTACTTTAACATTTTTACATTACTTCCCCTTCATAGAAACCATGATTCAAGACATCATCTGAAGGTAGTTTTGCGACAATTTAATCAAAGTTCAGTGTCCTACACTGTACACTCAGCAAGTTACTCAAGCGCGGGACAGCCACTGTTTTGTATGATTAATGACTCAGTCGTTATCTGGTAAACTGCAAATGGCAAGTAGCAAGTGGCTTCTTTATTTCGAGCTCAATGTAGTCTTAATTCAGCAAAATCACCCACCATAAAGAATGAGATTAAGACGGAATACTGATTCCTACCGACGAGATTTTTTGTTCGAGATGACAACTGTGTCATCTCGAACACAAATCTCGTTAGTTTCAATACAATGTTATAAAGGCGATACACTTAAATGATGGAAAATGGTAGCAATTCACTTGTTCAAAAAAACTAAACTACCGAACTAAAAATGTATTATGGTGGTCCTTATCCTGTTAACAATAAAATCCAAAATTAATTAACACTTAGAATGACACTTCTAAACATAGGATTATTCTATTCAATTTTGGGTTATTTTAGGTTAAGTTAGCGAGCACCAAGTTACGTGACGACTATACTGTCTAAAATATGCCTACAATTGAAGAGAAATGGCTAATTTTAGTGCTGCCATTCGGAAGTGTTAAACTAATTTGGATTTTAGCCTAAACAAAATAAGTACTGCCATAATTTAGAGATTTTTAGTTTAGAGTATGCTTACAGAATCGACACCATTGTAACATATTAATTATCACGACATATAAATACTCAAAATTTCTATTATAACATTTATAAAGAACTGACGCCTGTGTAGCGAGACCATAGAGAATTTTCTTAACGAGCGAGACCAAGCTTTGCCATTTTAGGGAATCCCCATCTGTCCACATAATTATGATAGTAAAAATCAAACAGAAAGATAAAATTTGATCCTCGAATAGTACGCCTCAGTGACCTAGCGGTCACGACTTCCGACTTGAATTGTCGGAAGACGTGTTCGGATCCCGTCGGTAGATGTGTATTTATCTATAAAATTGTAAAATAAATACAAGTTTATTCCTAAAAGCAAAATAAATACTTGCAGATGGACAGGAGGAAGTACCCAGTTCAACTGTTTTTTTTTTATATTTGCAAACTCATAACTTTCGAAAGGGTGAACCGATTCTCAAAATTCTTTTTTGTTTGGCTGCTGGTGCTGGTGCTTCCCGCACCAGTATCCAAAATTCCCGTTTCAAATTTCATCAAATGCGGTCTAGTAGTTTTTGGGTAACACTCCAATAACTGGATAGAATGGAAGTCGGTATTAAATTGTTCAAATTGTACTTGTTTATCTATGGCTGAGTTTTACAAGTCCAAATTAAAATATACTTTACGATAAAAAATACCGTCACGTTAGTTTTTTTTTCAAGAAACGTTTTGTTGTCTAAACACATAATCTCTATACTTTATTATTTAAAAATTATATAACCAGCTTTCACTAGAAATGTACAAAACCTATTCAATTCAAATTCATTTATTTCAGATATAAGTCCATACAATTAATAAATTACACATAAAATATATAAGCACAGTAAAAAAAACAAATGTCACAAAATAAAATAAATATGTATGCCTATACAATGCTTAGAACTTTTCTAGAGACTACATTAAAGGTATAACCTATCGATCAAAAGAAACTATTAAATCGGTTCTCCGTCGCATAAGTTGCATAACAAATAACAAGAATACACACAAGAACACAGGATGATCATGATTATAATTAAAAATAAGTTACCAATATAAAAATTTTATAACCTGACTACGGAATAAAATTGCCTGAAAAGCATAAAAGCATTTTGTTTTTTTAAGCATTTTAACGTATTATTTATCAAATTCGGTTGCGCCGTTGTTGATTAGTTACTTATAAGAACAGACATACACATAAAGGTCAAACACATATAAAATGACGAGAAGCGTACGTCTCTGGCAACCCTTTCAGGAATTCATGTTTTTATGTATGATTGTGAAAAATAACGTTTCTACTTTTTGTAAAAAAACCAAAGTTTTATCACCACGATAATAAATAAAACAAACGAGTTCTCCTAGAAACGGGTGCCAAATGAGAAAATTCTCTCAGTGTGAGTTAATTTAACTGCAACTAGAACTGGCTCCTAGTTTCTATTAAGATTGTTTAAAAAATACGAAACTCCACAATGAGAGATCATTTGTACGGTTTTTCTGTATAAAAAAGTTTCTTATAAACGCTACCGAACTCAGTCATTCTATTAAGTGAAACTTTGGTGGTAAATCGTGAAAAATTTTTGTAATTCAGTCCGGTCCATTAATTTGTGATAACTTTTATAATTTGAATATTTGATAGGCGTTTCGGGAATAAGTGCTTTGATTTATATTTCAAGTATTCTTCGTAACAACTGTAAGTACTTTTGTGTCCGTAGTCATGTATTATTTTCAAGGTAGTACTTGAAAATATTACATCACTTATTGCAAATTTTATTATTATTATAAATATTATTGAAAATAATAATACAGAAAAAACCGTGTTGGTGGGTATTACGTCAAATATTCAAGATTTTTTGAAGATGGAGGCACATCTGTATTTAGGTGCGCAGTTCAGTGCCTCCCATGGACTGGTACTATTAAGAGCAAGCACATACTATCAGGCAAACGATTTGCCCCTCTCATTACTAATTATATAGAAAAAAGTGTATTATTTCTCATATTTATAAATTCATTAATCTATATACCTATATAAAAATGAACCACTATTTCTCCTAGTCATACTGTAACTTCAGAACGGATGGAACAATCTCGCTAATTCTTATTTTGTTGAGTTCATTATAGCCAGGAGAAGATTCTTATGAATGAAAAACTAAGGACAGAGTATGACGAAGCTGAAGGCCGAGTCTTCACGAATAAAGTCGCGGGCAGTCGTTAGTTATGTATAAATTTTACAATCGTCGTGAACACAACCAAAAAAAAAATTTTGAATACCTAAAATTAAAATTAAATTTTGTATCCCATTTCACTTACTTCAATTGAATATAGTATCGCATTTTAATTGAAATTTCCATCAATCTATTATTTAGTAATAATTTCTCAAAGGCAATTTCAACCTTCATTCTACAATTCTATCAAATATAAAATACAAAATACATTCTATTGATTTTTGGCTTACCTGCATGTACGAGTATTAACTTTAAAAAAACCTCAACCGTTGAAGGCAGTAAATAGATACTATGAACCTCTGGAAAAAAATACGTATGAATATGCGAATATAACGTAAGTACAAATACAAATAATAAGTTACAACTGCGTCCTATAAACAAGTAGCAAAATAAAAAAAAAAATATAAAGTCTTGCCATATTTTTCGAGGAATATCAGTCGTTTAGCTGATCTTAGCCTGTGCCTGCATCTCTTGTGGTGATGATTATACTAAGGAACGCGGCTAGTAGTAGTACCTGGATCAAGAGCTGAATGTTGAGGATGGTTAAGGAGTAGCCAGAGCAACCATAGTAGTAGTGTTCGAATGTGAGCTGGTGATGATTACGAATACAATGTTGTATTACATTCTTGACAGCTACGTTAGGTCAGTTGATAGGGGCCCTGCCTTTGAAACGTGATACCTCAGGTTTGATCTCTGACCGGGGGAAAATATTAATTTCGGGAACTTGGATTTTGTTTTAATATGTTACTGTGTGTCCATGCCGGATACAGGTAATCTTAGTGAGGGAGTATGTGTCTGTAAACGTTATTACTACTATTGTTGTTAAGAGTACTTTTAAAGTACCATGTGACAAGACGGATAAATCAGCAGATAAATCGGCGGCACGTCAAATAGGTAGAAACTGTCTTTGCTTAATAAAATGCGCCAGCTGTCGTCATCTGAATACTTGCACAGCTACTTGCTAAGGTAAGACGTCAAAAACATCATGTGTGGTTCTCTAGGCTGAATTATTCGTCTTGAAAACACAGGATAAAAATTCTATTCATCTTCATTGAACTATATTCAATCCATTTTTAAAACTTTCGCACCTTTCAATTTGAAAATGTAATTATACTAGAAATAACAACTGAACTGAAAAATGGTCGGTTGTAACTTTAAACTAAGCAAATTACAAGTGCAATTTACGTAATTAAGTTTCCTTATTGTATATCTTGTTCCATTTAGGTATTTGCCCACCTTTACCTCAATTTATTCTAACGATGGTCCTTTAAAGTGAAACTAAAAAAACATTCCTTTTTCTTGACTCTTCAAGTAACCAAACAAAGATAAATATGGAGTTACGCAATTTACAATTTCAATTTTGTGTCCCAATGTCATTTAACTCAAGGTTTGTTTTCGTTTGGCGTTTACAGTTTGTAACTGTACTGTGTAATTATAGTAATTGGTCTAATGAAGGTTTAAAAAGGGTGTCCTTTCCGTAGGATCAAACAATTAAGATGGGACAAGTTTCTTTTTAGAATTTTCTTATATCCCCGAAATTATTACAATACTAGGAACTTAGTTTTGGTTAATTAGCTTAAGTTAAATGAAGATGTTTTAAATGAGTTTTCATTATACCCATGATTTCTTTAATTTCTATTTCCTAATTTATTTTAACGTCTTATACAAATTTACAACGGAACATTTCTGAACAAGTTTAAGCACGGATAGCTTACATTTTTGTTGTCTTGTCTAAGTAGCCTGTTTTAAGCACCTTGTCATGAAACTGTATTACAGAGTGTATTCAGACAATTGAGAAAAGTGTTAGTTAGGAATTTCATTCAACATTTGCTTTTAAACTTTTTATTTCTTAAAATTAGTCGATACACTAGAATCTAGTTACACTGAATATTTTTTAAACAAGTCATTTAACTTATAGTCCACTATAAATTAAACATTATTTGAAATTAATAAAAATTAACATCATGTCATAAAAACACATTTGATTTGATTTTGTCAAAGTCCCTCACAATCAATGCCCTCTCGCCCAAACGTGCCTATCAGGCTAGCGGCATTCCCGCGTTGTATGGCCAGGGAAATGTTCTGCACAAGATAATGGCCCGACTGAGGATCACGCGTTCTCTCCTTCAGGCGCCGCCCGAGTTCTTTAACAAATCTCTTGGCCTCCAGGCCCCACGGCCCAGCCGTCTCCACAGCAAACGGCACGAACTCGTAGGCTGACTCCAAGGCATCAAACATTGTATTTGTTTGTACGCGTTTGTATTATCTTGTACGCGGTTAATGTGATTCTCCATTAACGGCCTCAGACATTTTTTTGACTGTTTTGAGTATTCTGTGGCAAATCATGGACTCAAGCATATTTAGTTGAGCTCGTGTAGTTTTATTCTTAGACAACAAATTCAAGGTGTTCAATTGTTGTGTAGACAGCGCAGCTAAGCGAACAAAATGCTTAAGCGCTTTAAGGTTGTAACCCAAGGATGTAAACACCAATTGAATTTGACCAGAATCCTTTTTTAAGTGGGTAAAACAATTCAAGTACCTAAACCACTGGTTCTCCGAAGACATGTCAGTTGACATTACTTGACATGGATATGGAACGGGAACGTAGGGCGTTGGCTTGCAAATTGGCTACATGTGTACTATATACAGTGTTAGTAAACAATTAGAGCTTTTTTTCAACATTTTACACATGCATTTTGTAGGATAAAACTGTATAAAACATTCAAAATCCAAAAATAAAGTACAAAAATAAAAATCTTACAACGCCTATGTGTCCAGCTTTGATTCTGCAAGTGCGGACGCAGATAATATATAGAGATAATAGAGGGCGCCTATAGTTCGAGGGTGCAATTGATGCTTACACCAGGGCTAACTACTCTGCTTTACATCTCGATTGTGAGGTAAGTAGAAAAAAACCGGCATTACAAAAATAAAATTGATGACTATTATACTCTTACGAAGACAAGGCTGAATAGCGAAGCGACCTCTTTTGTCATTGGGCTGAATGCATGATGTCTATTGCCAGTATGATGGTTAGATGTAAGCGAACTTTTTGAAAGAGTGAGTTGTTTTTTTAATTACTTACCACCCTAGGGCTTTTCTAGCTACATTATTACCCTAGAGCGCTAATTGGTCACCTACAAGCCCCATTTGGGGGTAATAAGGACCTACTTACCGAATATGAGAGATGTAAAGTAGACTTTCGAATACTAACTAACTACAAACTGAAACTATTACCATATTATCTCAAACGCCTTTGTTTAACGTTATGCCATAAACGCCGGAAATATAGTTTTTTTACGATTTTACATAGTTAAATCAAATTACAAAATGTCGTATCGGAATGTTTAAGAAATCCTATAAAATACAATACACTTAAGTTCACAAATCAGCATTTGATGACTATTCATTGTGTTACTGGTAAATATTTTGCCGTCTGTTCGTTTGTTATCTTCGCGGGAAGGAAACTTCGAAGTAGGTAATTCAATTTATTGTCAAACTCCATTTTGTGTGTACTTAAGGTGTTAGAGATGTTTTCATGGTAACTTTTTCTTTGTTACTTTATTTTCATAAAATATTGCTGACTTTGGTAATGTTCCGACGAGTTCTTTCATGAAGTATTCAGAGATCGAAGTGTTAAGGGAAATCTTTGAGCCTTCTTCAGAATATTTGTGATTGTAACATATATTAGTTTTGACAGATTTTGTTTTCTTCTGTACTAAGATCTTATGTTAACAATTCTAAAGATATTTTGTGTTGAAGCCATACACATATAATACCTCACGAATATCATCAGTTGAAAGACGTCCACTGTTCAACGTAAGACACACCTTCCTTATGCCATTTATAGGTACCTATCCAAAGGTACCTCGCAACTCCAAGGTGTTTCTAATCCAAAAAAACGATATAATAAAAATATTTACTAACACTTTCGCTAAAAAAAAAACAATGATTTTGGCCTATTTGGGGGCGTGCACTACCCTCCCTCCCGCATAAAATGCTAATAGGAAGAATACAAAATAAAAAACACAAGAAACCCCAATAAACCAAAACCGATTCGATACGTGTTTCGCCTCTACACGAGGCATCCTCAGGAGATGTTGACTCGTCGAGCGCTAAACCGACAGGTCTAGCATCTGCGGGGTGCACGCCCCCAAATAGGCCAAAATCATTGTTTTCTTTTCAGCGGAAGTGTCACTAAATATTTTTTTATATCGTTTTTTTGATAATGGATTTCCGCAAAGTAACGCCTGAATCAATAAATTATCTGTTTCTAATCCTTGAATGGTACCTCTTAGGCCTAGTTATTGAGATAGTGGGTTGGCCGTAGTTGAAAAGGTTTTTTTATGTACAACGCAATATGTTCCATCTCTCTCTTTTACAAACATCAATACATCATACAAGTTTTCTTAAGATATACCGACCATTCTTACGCAATAGTTATATTATTATTGCGTGAGTTTGATCGGTGAAATAAACATAATTAATACACATAGTAATGTATTTCTAACTGTTATACATAATGTTATTTGAGAACACGTCAGTTAATTTAGCGAAAATATCTGTTTACCGGCTAGGTAGCATTTAAATATTCTCGTTTAGAATTAGAAGTCAAGGATAGTTGCCTTGAACCAATTTAATTATTTGATGAAATGTTCACTGTTAAGTATAATAACTGACATTATTCTGATCAAAACGCAGAAAATATAATTTCGCATCGCTAGTCTCCGAACGCAAAAGAATTTAATTTAGACCTATATTTTTTACTTACGTTCATTTTCCACGTAACGTTCTACAAATATACTGGTAAAATTAAACAAGTTGCAATTTGTTTATCAACGACAGGCGAAATATTGCACTTATATACAATGCTTAATCTAAAAATAGCGATACTATTTTAAAATTCGTCAAAGTATTGTAATAATATGAGTATAATATTATTACAAACACATCTCAGAACGCAGTACTGATTAAACGTCAACTCTTTCTGAAACAAAACACGGGCGATGAATATCAACAAAATAATGTTTCAATACGTCTACTGTCGATGTTTCCAGTAAGAGACATGACTTCTCACAATAGCTAACAAATACAAACAAACCATTTTAAATCGGATTAGTGCAGTTGAATTCAACAGTTCTTCTTTTCACCGCTATGAAATGGTTGCGATTCGTTCCCAAGTAATGTTTCGAAAAGTAACAAAACTGTTATTCATATTTATTATGTTGTGGATATTATGTATAGTGTTTATATTGAGAAAATTTGAAATCATTAATAAATTAATAATAAATAACGCAAATGGGAAATACAACTTTTTTGATATACAATTCAATGGGGAATCACTACAATTTGGAAATACTGGATCTGCTTTTAAAGGTAAATAATAAAAGCCAACACATTAATAGCTAATCTGTGAATAAAACAAATTACTTCAAAGATTCGGTCCCTCATCGGGGCATATTTTGGGCGTTGAGCGAAGATGTTTGTTCTGAAGTATTTAATGGTTCGTAGCGTGTTTATGCTTGTTACTATGCCTTTCCCCACACAGAGAACCCTCGTCTGAGGATGAGTGAGGTACGTAATTATAATCATTTTATTATTATTATTGAGATATTTAAAAAAATGATTTTGTCATCTGATGTATAAAATCGTGTAATACGTTATGTCTTATTTAATCTTCCCAGATTTTTAAACGAATTCTGTTTTTGTCTTCTTCTTTTATTAATGATTAGTAATAGGACACAACAGGTTTTCTAATAAGGCCAAAGAAATAAATAAATTGTACTTGTAATATTTAACTACATATACTAATTATGATATAACTCTAGCCTGGCAAATGATACCAGTTACAAAAGCAGAGATGACTTTAGAAGAAAAACTTTCTATTATCAAAGGATCCGATACAATACCAGGTAAGCATGGACATTAATTAATCTCCAGATTTGTAATTAATTTCTTTGTTCGTCGGAAATCGGCAAAGTTTAATGCAGGCCTTTTACATATATATAATATATATTTTTAACAAAAAACGATATTAAAATATATTTAGTGGCAATTCCGCTGAAAAAAACAATGCTTTTGGCTTATTCGGCTAACAGGCTGTCGGTCTAGCGCTCGACGAGTCAACATCTCCTGAGGATGCCTCGTGTAGATGCGAAACACGAGTCGAATCGTTTTTGGTTTATTTGGGTTTTCTTGTGTGTTTTTATTTTGTTTTCTTCCTATTAGCAGTTTATGCGGAAGGGAGGGTGGTGCACACCCCCAAATAAGCCAAAATCATTGATTTTTTTTTCAGCGGAAGTGTCACAAAATATTTTTTAATATCGTTTTTTGATAATGGATTTCCGCAAAGTAACGCCTGAATCAATAAATTATATATATATATATCTTTATTTAACCACAATAAGACATTTAAAAATTAACAAATTTAAACAGATTTAATTGCGTGTCCTGGTCAGTATCACAGATGCTGTGTGGTCTCTGAAACTAAGATTTGCCAACGGTAGCCAAACTACATGGATTGTGATGGGAGATACCGTTGAGATATTTATCTGTATGAGTGGACTTCCTATACACATACGGCCTTATTAATAAACTTGGCTTACACCCGGAGTAGTTAAAACATCTATCTGTCAATTTTTCGCTTGCAGTAACTGTCACGCGTGAAAGCAAGACAAAGCATGTTACGCCTAATATAGGTTTACGCAACGTTTATTAATAAAGGCCTTATGACTAAGATAATCGTCAAGATTGCGGATGATTTTAATATCCAGAAAGGCTTAACAGTTAACCATGTTCACTTAAAAGTGCCCGATTCGAAACGTCGGGATAAAATAGTATAATAAATAATATACGCGATTTAATCGGTTTAAAGTTGTTTAATTTCAATGTATGATATGATATGAGAATCGCGGCCAAAATAATAATTACTATAAAATAGTTTTATGCTAAACTCTTCCATTTGCATTTAAAATTATATTCGCTTTAACACATCGTAAATTTAAAACGCATACTGAACAAGTGCAATTTGAAAAAGTTAATACCGACTTCCATTCTATTACTTTGGTAAAAATCAGTTATTGGAATGTAACTCAAAAACTACTGGACCGAATTTGATGATATTAAAATGGGACCACATGGGAAGCACCAGCTTATAAAGAAAAAAAAATTTTTGAGAAACATTCAGTCGATTGAGTACCTCCTCCTTTTTGGAAGTCGGTGGAAAATGAACTTCTGACAGATTACTTCAACCTTCATCATATCAATATCATATTTTTTATACGAGACATTTACTAATAATAGGTATATCATTTGATAAATTTTAAACTGAAAGCCCTTATATATTCAACTAAACAACTAAACAAAAACGACTCATATAATTATTTTTACTCCAATATCAATACTGCGGGTTAGTTGCGCAGTACAGAGGAGATAGTCCAGTTTTTGCTTGACATTCTCTAGTCTCTTTTTTACAGAGAACACTCGCTTCTAGCCACGTTATTTGATATCTGAAATAACATAATTAATAATTGATTTATTTATATGAAATTGTATGTATAAACCTACACCCGCGGTTTCAGCCGCCTAATGATGGATCATGATAATAACATAAAGTATTCAATGTCCTTCCACTGGATATTATGTAATATAATAATATGTCCTTGCCTTATTTCATTAAGATCCTTTCAGCGATTTCGGCATGATAAGGTAATAGACAGAGAGAGTTAAAACGTTTTATAATATTAAGCATGGAGTATTTTTATTGAAATCATTCAACGGAGCACAATTAACATAAAAACAAAAATATTTTTTTTTTAACAAATATATTATATTTAATAATGAAACTTATTATCATGTAGGTGAAAATGGAAGACCGCTGAACCTAAATGACGATTTGAAATGGCATACACGAGTACTAATTAGAAATGGCTGGAAAGATCACGCTTTCAATAGTTATGTCAGTGATATGATTCCTCTAAACCGATCTTTGCCTGATCCCAGAGACGATTGGTAAGTGACACACAAAATATTTTTAAAAGATGTACCTATCAGGGTCAGATTCAGATCAGTATTTAGTTTGTTTGTATCTTTGGCGTCTGCTCCATACTAACTTATTCCCGATTTCCTCTCTAGATCTTTTTATAACTTTGATCTAGCTTATAATAACATTTTGTAAAACATATTCACATTTGATGCCACATCCTGTAGCCGTAGGCTGTGGCATCAAATTTGAATGTGGTCATCGTTAATGTTCCATGTGTATTATTTTTATTAGGTGCAAGATGAAGAATTATACGAAAAAAGTAAAAAAAGCTACCGTACTGATTACTTTCCATAATGAGGCGTGGTCTACGCTTTTGAGAACATTGCATTCAGTGCTAAATAGATCACCTGAAAATCTTCTAGAAGAAGTCATTTTAGTAGATGACGCTTCTACAATGGGTAAGTTATTGTACTCGTTATATTACTAATGTCATGCCCTGAAGACTAAGGACCACTTGCACCAACAGCTTAAATCTCGAAGTAGTCAAATTATATCTAGATTTAAGCGAAAGTCTACGTTAACGTCTGCCTAGCTATTGGGCTCGCTGTAAATTCCCGATTAACATGTGTCAAAACTAAACTCGCCAGACTGCCGCTTTAACTCGCCTAATTCTCGATTTATATGGCAGTTACGTGGCAAGCTTGTAAACATTTTGAAAAATGGAAATATATTAGAATGTTTAATGATATGGATGTTAGTACAAGTGATGAAGATTTGCTTTGTGACGACGATGACCTTATTTTCTACTTGAATTTTCCAACAAATAGAGTTACCGTTTTTTAACCGAATAGCCAAGAAAGAAGTGATTTTGTAAATAATTTACGAGGTGATATATTTCTAAAAAGATCCTATTGAAGCTCACAAACTGAAATAATTTGGTTTTAGATAGTCGGAACGTAAAAACGTTGAATATCGGATTAGCTAATTCAGGGCCTACAAACGTTGATGTTAAATTGATTAAATCCAGATTTAGGAATTTTGGTGCAAGTCGCCCTAAGAATCTCTTATACCATGTCTCGCTAAATATCTATTCGCGTTGAAAGGGCCTAGTAGCAGTAGTTCGGTTGTTAGTCCGGTTGACCGAAGTAGTGCAACTTTTCAGTGGCAATAGTACGGTTGATACAAAGCACCGAACTATTAACACTCTCTAGTAGCAGTAGTTCGGTTGTTAGTCCGGTTGGCTGGTGAAAAAGATAAGATAGAAAAGAATAGATGTAACAGAATAGTGAACAATCTAAACTGTGCCTCCTCAAACCTTTTAATGTAAAGGAAACGAAAAGAAGTGGTTGTACGTATATAGTTTTCTTATATTTCTTTAAATCTTTAAATGCTCCCGGCGTAACTCGTCAAGGCCAGACGCAGACCTACGGGGAAAATAATTCAGAGTCGCCGCCACATCCACCGCTTTAACGGAAAGGCAAGGTTGTGTGCCGCAGGAATACTTGACGATGGCGGTCGGGACGGTGCGGGATGCTTCAGACGGAGGGCGGCTAGAGTAATATCGTTCGATGTAGCAAAAACGCAATCAGAGGTTAGCGAGTGCGCAACATCCCTGAGCTCTCCCTCAAAAAATTTTGACTGCACTGCCCGGTAAAGCGAATGAAACTTTTTTGGCGAAAAACCGCCAGTTGGGTCGGTAAAGTTGTCTGAAGAAAGACTTGTTGTCGCCCTAATTGGGAATCCTAAGATTCGGTTATGCGAAAGAAAGTAAAAAAAGCTAGTCTTGGATGCTGTTAGATTGGACATAACGGTCCATTACTGATCCTAGCTTCCTAGCCACCAAGCATCTAGCGCCTTTGGGCACATGTCTGAGGACTCGGATGTAACCTTTGAGAAAGGCCAGGTCCTCCAAACGAAAACCAGCAGAGGCCGCTTCTTACTTGTAAGAAAGTACATAGAAAAATATTAAACTTTAGAAACGCCGTTCAACAACTAAGCTAAACAAACAAAGTAACATAGAAATTAATGTGTAACATATATAAATCAATGCGTTTAACAACTGCCATTAGTAGGTGGGTAGGTAGGTAACGATGGAATAAATGTTATATATATTCAATTAAGCACAGTAGAATACTATAAAATAAAATCACGTTACAACTTAACATCTATTTTATTTGACTTCTCAGAAAACAATGGTTTCTAGGATACGAAACCATAGTTACATTGTCTCGGATAGGAAAGATAGTGTATGTGTGTGTAAATAAGCTGGGTTACTATTACCTGAAACAAATTGCTATTTACATGTTAGCAATCGTGGTGGTTATTATAAATATTATTTTAATCTGATGTTTCAGTTATTTTGTTGTTGTTAACATAGTACAAACTATGTTATCAAACATAGTTTGTTAACATAGTTGATTAATAATCAAATTACTATTAAATTTAGATTTTTAAGTATGTATTTATGTGTGTGTAGGTGTTGTGGTTGCTCGTTATTATATTCGATATTGAAGTTGAATCGCATTTATAAATAATGAGTAGAAAATAAATTATACTATATGAGAAAACAGTTTTTCATTAGTCAACCGAACTACTGCTACTAGAGAGTGTTATTAGTTCGGTGCTTTGTACCAAACGGACTACTGCTACCTGTTGACGGACTAGTTGCACTAGTTCGGTCAACAGGACTAACAACCGAACTACTGCTACTATGCCGTTAAAAGAAAACAGAATTGACACATCGTTCTATTTCTGTCAATTAAAAGAAAATGATTTAGACAGAGCTAAAGTTATCAGTGCATCGCGTGAAAATAACCTTAAAGGCAAAAAACTCATAATCATGATAATGAAATTTACTTCTGACGTTTAACGTTATAAACAGCCCAATATAACATTTTACATCATGGTTTTTTTCTAAGTGTACTTACGAGCATATTCACTGACAGCATCGTTAAGCATAATGGTAATATGATTATACAAAAATGTGTCTCATCACGATGGATGATTCGTTGAATTCATTTTTGTTAAATTTTCCTATGATCAAAATCGACTGAATCGATTTGACTGACATTTTGAAGATATACTGATAATTATTACTAATAAATGTGATAATACGGAGACAATTTATTCTGGCAAAATGTTCATAGTCCGTGCAGTTATAGCTGCTGGGCGTAGGTTAGTACTGTGTATTAGGATCTGTCGACAGCTTCCTATCACGTGCTTATTTTAGGTAGGAGAAAAAAATTTGTTTGGACTTAATTTATAGCTGATGCGGATTATTATTAACGTATAACATAGAATAAGAAATCAAGTATTACGTTTCAGAAGTATTGAAAATACCACTGGATAATTATATTAAAACTACAACGAAAGTGAAATTGATTCAAACTAATTACCGAGAAGGGCTTATTAGAGCAAGAATGATAGGAACAAAACGCGCTAAAGCCCCAGTTGTGGTATTCCTCGATAGTCATTGCGAATGTGCAGAAGGTTAGTTAACTAATAAATTAATCTAATCTATTTAAATACTAAGAAATAAGTACCTCATTGTAAAAAGTGGTGATTTTAATGGACAAAGATTGGAAAGTTCTCAAATCAACACTTTTTTAAAATGTTTATATAAACTTACCTATGTTTATTTAATATATAACTACGTACGTACGTATCATACGTTTTCAATATTTTTCTTATAAGATCGAGTCTTTTCCATCGCTGATTTATATATTATCAACATTCATTATCATGCTCATAATACTAAACTACTTTTGCACATATGTCCTTAATTTAAATTGTGACCTTAACATTTTTTTTGTTTTTCATGTAGGTACTACTAAAAGAAAATAAACTATTGATTATCACAAGGCTATTAAAGAAGTTAATGTTATTCACAAAACAAACTTTATCGTATAAAATAAACTATAGCGAATTGTTGTCCTCGTCATAATATAATGAATATTTAATATTAAAACAATATAACTTTAATTAAAACTCAATACTTATGTTCATATTAAGAATGGTCTATGACACGTATTTGCTTCCTATGTATTTAGTCTCGTACTTCTGTACATTTACTTTACCTCACTCATACTCTGTACATTAATATTTATAGTTGCATCAAGTTAGATTTGTATTCACGTAGTCAGAGTCAATTCACAATCACATAAATAAGTCTTTCAATAAGTCACTGCACTGTCTTTGCTAGTATTGCGGTGGATGCTTTACTTAAACTTTGTAAGTCGATTGTCGAGGAAAGCACAAAACAACGTTTCATGATTTTGTTTACTTTGCCTATATTCTTGCACTATTCAGAACACTAAACGTTTAATAAACATCACTATTAGGTATATATTATATTATATTATAGGCGTCGATACTATATTATATAAACTCGATTAAACTCAAATCTAGGAAAACTAAACAAAGTCAATGATAGCCACTGTTGAGCTTTTTTCCCGCCATTGATGGCATTCATGTCGTTTATAATATTTATTTTTCTGCTAATTCCCTATCTTTTATGTGATCGACTTCGTATAAATTATTTTGTTATGAATATAACAAAACAATTTATGCGAAGTCAATCCAGACTTAAATATTTGCGAAATTGTGTATTTTTTCAAAATTTGGTAGTACAATGTTTTAGTTAGACTTTCGCGGTTGTTAACTACATTATAATTAGCACTCACGAAATGTCCAAATTTCAATCGTAATGATGGGTTCCAACTTGCCAGTGCGTGGAGTCCAGTGGTAGGTTGTCTAAAAAGAACACTAACAATCGTCCAAAATGTGATTAAAACAACATTCGCCGTCATACAGTTAGTGTGTATTGTCAACACTTACAATCGAGTTCGAGGGCAAGTAGTATCCGTAGTAAAAGATTGAGAAAGAGGGTAAACCTTTTTGTCTGCTCTAATAACTTCGAACTTTTTCACATCCACCTGACTGCGCCGAAATATCGGGAACTCCAAAACCTGCCTAATAGTGGTGTACATCCCGTGAGTACTAATTATAATGTTGGTAGCAAAATATTCTGCTAATAGCAACTGTATACAGATTTGTTTTTTTTATATTATTCTAAAGGGTGGCTGGAACCTTTACTCGAAAGAATCTCAGAAGATCCAACGAGAGTAGTCAGTCCAGTCATCGATCGCATCCACTACTCAACTTTCGAGTACATAGCTCAAGATGCTTATGACCTTCGAATTGGCGGATTTACTTGGGGCTTAAACTTTAACTGGATAGTTATACCTCATAAAATACTTTCTAATAGAACTGACGAGGCAGCTCCTATAAAAACTCCTACTATATCTGGTGGATTGTTCGCAATAGACAAGAAATTTTTTGAAAAGCTTGGTTTCTATGATGACAAATTTGATATTTGGGGTGCGGAAAATCTGGAATTGTCTTTTAAAGCTTGGATGTGCGGTGGATCATTGGAGATTGTACCGTGTTCTCATGTAGGACATGTTTTTAGAGATAGGTTTCCGTACGAAGGACTCAAGGGGTCTACTAAAAGGAATCACGTGAGGCTGGCTGAGGTGAGACCATTATATAACATTATGTAGTTGCTCTTTAAAATTTTTGAATTATCATCTTATTAAGGGTCGGCCACCAACTAGACGGTCACGAGATCGATTTCGACATCAGGTTTGAGCGTTTGGTGAAGATAACATTGTGACGAAATCCACAGCATGGTGATATGGTACTTCTGGTGTCTGTCTGGCTTGATACCACGCATCAAACAGTGTATTCTGTCGGATACTCTTGAGAGCCAGTCGCTATTCCAGTATGATACCACCTTTGACTACATCATCACCGACCATGAAGTGAGGTAGTGGTCAATCACTAGCACAAGGGATTATCTGACGAATAGAGAATCAAGCATTTAATTTTATTTCTTAGCACAGTTCATGCGATATGACTGATAAACCCTTTTTTTACAAGAGCCTTCTAAGAAGAGGCGTTGTATTGTTGATCTGTCAGGTTAATTTCAAAGTACAAATCACACTTATATTGTAAAGGCGAATGTTTATAAGTGCGTTTGTATGTTTGTTTCTCCTTCATGCTCTAACGGCTGAACGGATTTCGGATAGGATACTTTTTACACTTTCTACGCGAGTGAAACCGCAGGGCGCAGCTAGTTATACGTATATAAGTTGGACTTATGCTAGTATTTAAAAAAAAAATATTTTACAGGTTTGGCTTGACGATTATGCCAAATACTTTTACGCAAGAATAGGAAATAATAAAGGGTACTTTGGTGACGTATCCAGTAGAAAGGAACTACGCAACATATTAAAATGCAAATCATTCAAATGGTATTTAGACAATATATATCCCCAAATGGTTATACCAGATCATCACGTTGCATACGGTCAAGTAAGTTTAGTTATATAATATTGCAAACATTTAGATTCTACGGACGCAAAAGATTTGCCAAACAAATCTATATTTTTATTAGTTTTTTTTTTGTTAGCTCAGATTTTAGTGATAAGTAACTAATACGCTTTATCAAGGTTTAAATATGAAACCAGCACTATTCATTTCGATAAAAGTAACAGTACTACTGTGGCTTACCATCAGGGTCACAACTTACTCCTCTGGTCACCAGTTACAATATGTATTTATTATATTTTCAGATCGTCAGCCTGAACTATGATAACTTTTGCCTTGACGGATTTTTGCATACAAAAACAAATCTGGATTTGATAGAGTGTCATCATTCTGGTGGGAACCAGGTAAAAAACCGTATATTCACAGATAAGTTTAAAATGTGCGACTATATACGGTTTTTCCTGTTTTTGAAACTAGTTAACATAATATTTATTTACAACAAACGTTCGAAATTCCTTGCAATAACAACGTAATAGAAAAGACATAAATTATAGTTCATCACCTTTATCTTACTTTTTGTAAAATTTCCAATATGCTATTAACAAAATTCAACCTTACATTTTGTTATATCCTAACATGTCTGTCTATTTTGTATTCGCCCAGTCTTTACAATACACACTGGCCTGCAAAAATAAGCATCACACTTTTAAAATTGCATTAACTTTTTAAGTACACAAGATATACTTTGGAAACAAAAACGACTCGAGAAAGAGTTTAATTATGTACATAAAAACTTCATAGTCGGTAACCTTATTTCAAGAAATAGCTGAAAAAACCTTAAAATCAAAAATAATCCTTTTCGAATTATTATTTACCATTTATTTTTTGTTTTATAATTTTGTGTTCAATTTTTTTCTTGATCGATGAGTCTTGTTACAAAAGCTAAGTTAGACAACCAGCACTTAAATATATTTATCATGCCTTTTTCACCTGAAGAATGTGCTAGGATCATGACTTTTCAGGAACTAGGCATCAGTATGCGTATAAAAATCTTGTATCATTTTTAAGTACATCCATTTGTTTTTTTAGTATTGGGAATACACGAAATATGGTCAAATTCGCCGTGACTACATGTGTTTGGACTACATCTTTCATATAGTCACCCTATCTTCTTGTATTAGTAAAATACCTTCTCAGATATGGCTCTACGATGAAAAGGTATAGGTATATAATTATATTTTATAACTTATTTATTTAATATATTGTATAATGATGAAAAAGAAAGGTGGGGAGAAGGAAGAAGTCGTGGTTGCGGAATATCCGGGAGTAGACTGAAATATCAGAGGCGTCTGGGTTGTTCCGCCGAACCAAAAATAAGAAGGACTGTGCCACGCTGATCGCCAACCTCCACTAGTTGGAGAGGCACTTTAAGAAGAAGAAGATAATGATTATGGCTGGTAGCATTTTGCGTACGTTGTCCAGTGGTGGCGGTTTATTAGACTAGAGTATTTTTCTAGTGTAGTTTACCATTATTGTAATTTTACAGAGAAACAAGTCATTATCTCAGCCGTAGGACGTCCACGAGAGACAATATAATTTCTTGTGTGCTGAAAAAGGCTAGCTTAAATCCGGGGTATGCGTTATGTAGAACCAGGTGGTGATTTCAGTATTATGTGATTCAAACACATACCTAATCTTATTGTACTCGTATGTCATCACTTATATAGTTATAAACGAACCAAATTGTATAAACATATACAATTAATATATGAACCCTAGGGTTTCTTCAGATATTTATTTTTGTAGGAAGTAAATAAAAAATAAATAAAGGTAATAAAATGACATCTAGAAATATTTTTGAACTATGTTTTCTTAATTTCAGACTCGCACTATTAAACACACAAGTACAGAGTTATGTTTAACTGCAAGCAAGTACAGGGAGTCAATCAAAATATATCTAAGGCAGTGCATTAAAGCACCCTGTCAGATGTGGGCCATGGAAAACTTCCTAGCGAATAGGCTTTTACCAAAACTATAATAAGGAGATGATTTATTTTATCGCAATAAAATTTCAAACTCAAAAATCCCAAAGAGTTGCGGAAATGGTTTTCAGAATGAAGAGGGTCGTACCGTTGTGTGGAAAGGAAATGTATATATAAAAATCGCACTACCAAAAAACATGTTTTTGTCCTTTCAGTTTTTAATTGGTAGGCTAGTGTTTGAGGTTGCATTTACGCACTAGATGGTCATGATGCAGTCGAAGCTTGTATCACACTAGACCTAGAACGGTGACGCAAAAACAGCTAACTGACATACCTTGAAGAGCTTCTACGACACGTAGCCAAAGAATCTTCTTTTCCCGATATAATTGAACCTGAACATTTTTCGCCTGATTGTAAGTATCACGTCTGACACATAACAGTATCAATAGGGGTAGCAGTTAGGAAATCGATCACTACTGACCTTGTCATACCAAAACATTTAAATATTCTAAAGAATTTAGATGTATGCCAGTAGAATGTAAGTCACTCTGAAGAAAAGCTCAATAGAGTAATGGCCAGTCGATGATCAGGTGGTCGCCATAGCAGTCCGAATCCAACGACTTAGCGATCTTTGAGCGATGTGCTATGGTGGTTCTTTGCAGTATTTATTACATATGATACTTTTCTTATCATCGTCGTAATCCGTCACGAAGTGGGTGAAACCGCAGGGTGCAGTTAGTTTCAAATAACTGTCAAGACTTGCCGCAAAAACTATTATTATCATGTTAACTATTATTATCATATTATGATTTATTATCTTTTATTCCGAACCGACTTCAACGCCAAAAAGTATGAAAAACTTGTTAAAGTCGATACCATGATAGTTCAAAGGTACTTATTATCACAATATTGTGCACATGGTTTAGACTACGATAAGTTATTTTTACTTTTTAGTGTTGAAGTCGGTTCCATCTTTTGGTATTTTTTTCACCCTGTGCACTGACTCTTGCTACTTACGGGATCGATTGTCATTCACTGTCAATAAGGATATCATCAAGAGGCAAAACACTTTTCGGTTAGTGGAAAGTAACTCAAAAACAACCAACAACAACATAGAACGGAATAAGAATTATTAATAAGGTAATTTCGAAATATTAGTTTTAGCGGCAAGTGAAAAAAGGCAAAAAAGGCGTTCCTTCAAAATTGGAAGATTTTCGCTTGTATCAAAAAGTACTATTGATAGACTGAAGACAAATTTTAGAGCTTATTTTAAAATAAATTCAGCCAGAGAAACAAAAATGATGCGGACGATTTGTTATTTCTTCTCTGACACCGCAATATCTGAGAACAATAGACGATGAATTGGTTCGACGATGGGATCGCTGAATCATTTAACTTTGTTTCTACATCTGGGCCCTTTCTGATTGCGACTGCACGATAATTGCTCAAGTTGATATTTGATCTATTGTTTTGTCGTATATTGTTTTAATAGTAGCGGTGATTTCTGCTTGCAGTAGCAAGTTACGAATGCTGCTGAGCAAAAATGAATACCATAAGTAGGCATAAAATATATTTAATCTATGTGATCGTTTATTCAGGCGAAGGGCTTCAAGCGAAGCTAACCTTTGTCGTTCGTAAGCTACGAACGACAAAGGTTAGCTTCATCAGGTGATGACAGTTCCCAATATCCCGCTATCAGCAAATTTGCATGCTAGATACAAAAAACGTCAAAATTTTAAAGAAAATCAAGTTTAATTAGAAATCAACCAATAAAGTAAATATTGGGACCCGCCATAATTTTTCCACTAAAAGAATAGTATTTATTGTATAGTTTTGCTCTAAATATTAGCGTCGCCCCTAAAGGATGTGTTCCGGCATGTGTCTTTGAGAGTTATTTGTCATTATTGGGTTTAGTGTGTGTGTGTGTAGTCACATCGACACATCATCAAAGGCTAATAAGTGACATTATGTTTAAATGCTAGTATATAAATATATGATAGAGACTACAAGGCTGTTTTATTTTTCACTACTACTGCACTTTGAAAATATAAATGCATATACAAATAAATAAGTAATAAATAATAAGTGATTAATACTGAAAACATGAAACATATGTAATGTACTACGTGGTTTTGTTTAAACTCTAGTTGTTTTATTTTTATTTTTAAAGAGTCCTAAACCACACGTCGAATAGCTAGCTACAATTTCCCTACGTTAATAATAACTGTGACAGAAACAAACTCACTTCACTGACCTTTAAATTTATATCCATTTCAAAACGAAAACAAATCTTTTTACCACTACAAAGTACGAAATCCCTTTTAACAGTGGCTTGTGACCACAAAAAGGGTTTCACCACATTTACTCAACCATAAATGCGGTGCCCAAAAAGCATATTTCATAAATGTGTGTTTGCTTTTCTTCGGATGTTTGCTGCATTTTTGGAGAATTAACAATATTTGACTGAAATACTTCTTAAGTGTATTTTGTATTTAAAAATATGATGTATATGTAGCCAATTAGAATTCATTGTTTTGCATATGACTGGTCAGTTGACGAAGAAAATTGCGTGCAAAGGTCATAAACGCAAGCACGTTAAAGGGTTTCATATAGGCTTAAAAAGTGACTGAATTATTACAGAAACAATAACATTGGTAGTGTCGTGCCGCTGAAATAAAAATATTAAAGGATTGCGAAGTTTGATACGCTTTCAGACCAAAAAAAATTTACATCAATATGTGGTGTTCAGTCGATATTCTTCTTGTTTTTGGTATGTTATGTTATGAGAATGAAATAGCAAATTTTAATTAGTAGTAGAAGTAGGGGAAAGTCATAATCAGAAGTTATTCAATTAGCATAAATAATCGGTCAGCATAAATAATCAATTAGCATCAATACTATCTCTGTTCTTGCTGTCAGTCTAGTGACCGACGTATCGGTCTTCAAAGTGATGTATCCTATCTGTATTTATGTATACGCTAGCTGCGCTCCGCGGTTTCACCCGCGTAGTGATGGATGATGATGATGATGAATCAGATATAGCGTATGTTACTCAGGCATAATGTAGCTTTCAGCAGTAGGCTGCTGAAATATTTTTTTGAATCAGTTTAGTAGTTTTTGTGTTTCCATTACAAACAAACAAACAATGAAATCTTTCTTTTTTATTATTAGGATTAAATACTAAGGTACGAATAATGTGGTGTAGTCTGTACCGGCGTTACTATTGCATATTTAAACGTAAATAAGTAGTTATTGTGACAACTGTAATGTTTCAATTTTTTGTTCAATAGATGTCGCGCCGTCCCCATACGACGGTTAATATCAGAGAGTTAAAGTTCGAAGTAAGAGCTCGAGCCTCGGTGGCCTAGTGGTCATGGCGTCTGCCACGGATTGTCGGAAGACAATGGGTTCGAATCCCGTCCAAGAATGTAAATTTTTTCTCTCTGAAAAAATTGCAATATGTAGCAGTAGCTAAGCAGGCTTAGTTCTTTAAAAATGTAAATAAAAAATTAAATAAAAATCCCTCCCACAAAAATCTAACATAGTTGGCTTATATTATTAACTATAGAATATTATTTACACTAAAATGTATCGTCTCTGCGACGTAGGCCTCCCCTAAATCTTTCCACTCTACGAGTATACTCTTTCTCTTGCCTTCCTCGTCCAGTCAGGTCCGATTATCTTAGAAAATATGTCCCTCCATCTTTTCCTCTGCCATCCTTGGTTTCTTTTTCCATCTAGAGGTACTCTGTAACCCTTTTTTTCCATCATCAGTTATTTAGTTAGCAGACATTTTTAGGGCTGCCCATGTCCGTTTTAATAGTCTTATCTTTTGTGTTACATCTGGTGCTTTAGTTCTATTTCGTATTTTATTTACTTTGTCTAAAGTTTTGATTCTTAAAATGCTTCTATCTCTTCTCTTCGTGATTTCTTCTAAACGAACATGCCTGCCTGGCAACCATATATTATGTAGCTTTTTTGTAGTGATAATATTCTCTATAATACCTACGAGTACATCACTTTGTTCTATTATCAGTAATTTCCGCAGCGTATGCGATTTAAGGATTTTTCGGCGATACAATTGCATAATGTAAACATGAAAAGGCATTTATTTTGACATAACTTTAATAGTCAGACGTATGGCATTGCTGGCATTTTTGTAGACATTGACGTCTTTTTAAAAAAAGGCAAGTACTGTCCCTGCGTTTTTCCAGTTCATCACTGCTCTTTGTCAATAGTTTTCGTACCGTACGCGATATAAGGATTTTTTTCACACCTTGGGTTACATTATCGAAGTTTTCATTAGTTTCTCTGAGTTTGTGCAAATCTTTTATGTCCTATAACCATCAGGGATATTGTAGCATTATAATGGTGAAAGAATATTCCAAATCAGTTAAGTGGTTTTGGAGTCTATTCAATACAAACAAACAAACATTTTTGCCCCTTTCTAATATTAGTGTAGATATACTTCCTAATGTGTGACCACACACCAGCGGCGTAAAGGTCATGACCAGGTAATCGAATAGGAAAAATTTTGTTTAAGTATATGGTCCTGTCCAGTTTTTATTTTTTATTCGTTATTAAAACATCATTTTAGGCTTGCATAATATGTGCGCATTATAAAGTTTTGTATTGTATGATATGTGGTAGTAATTAAACAACCGCCAACTCAACCAACTCAAACTTAGTAGTTTAACATGCCCACTATTTTTATTACTTTCTTAGTTAAGTAACTACAGGCCCTCTCACTTCTCTACGCCTGATCTCGTGAAGTGATTTCCATAATGGCCCGCATACAAGATAGATGGTGCCACCACCCCGCAACATATTGGAGTAAGGGATGAAGAAAAATTGCTCCCACATCATGTCCTGTAAACCGGGACCTTTAATTTAAATCCACAGAGAATTTATTACCTTAACACAATGGTTTAAAGCTCAATATAATAGGATTTCTTTAGTGACTAGTGAAAAATAAGGGTTAACAAATAATATTGGAAGCGGAGCAAATTTATGAGCTTACAAGCATTTTTTTTAAGTTTGTACTGGTTTTGTTTTATAGAACCTAGGTACTAATTTGGTATTTTTTTATTTTAAGAATTGTTCATCTTTTTAGATTAGCTTTTAGTTTTGTTTCTGTAATTTTTAATTTAAAACTTACCTGTCAGTACGAACGCAACTTAATTTTTAACAACAATAACTACACAAATGTTAATTAAATTTATATCTTTTAAAACCTTGTAAAACTAACATACGCTGGAAGCGAAGTAATTAGACAGTGCGGGCCCTAGTAATTAGAACGTCATCGCGATAAAAGTGGGAAGAGGCTTTGGGGTCGGAGGATGCTTGCCGGCAATTATTACGTGAATGCCGGTAGAGCGGTCGGGGCTGCCAGTTTTTATATGTCATTGTTTTCTGTCGCCTAGGTATGCTACCAACAAAACGCAGATGCGATGTGTACATGTTTTATAGCGATGTTGACATCCCTACACGCATCTCGCGCCAAATATGCGAGAATCAACGCTAGTAGGGAACACGTTCTGCTTATATTAACTTACTTTGCTGGAAATATGATACCAAGTCCAAGATGCACTCTCATCTTTGCAACGTCACTGAAAGGAATCCATCAATACTACTACTACTTTGTACAAAAGTTTCTAGAAGTCACGTGACCTCAAACGGAAGTAGAGGCGGAAACTATGACATAAGGGCCTAAACATGATAGTGTCGTGCCTTATCAACATATTGAGAGTGAAGCAAGTGAAGAAAGCATCTAATATTCAAAGTCAAAGTATTTAAGTAAAAAAATCAATAGTATATTCGTTTTTTGTGTTATATTTGTAACACATTTATGAAATTCAGACTTTTTCTTTTTTATCTATGTAAAAGGGTATTAATAGACAGACAGACGAACAGACGGACAACAAAGTGATCCGCTAAGGGTTAATTTTTCCTTTTAAGGTGAAGACCCTACATAGAACAAATTATGCGTTTAAAATGTAGGTTTATTTTTGTAACTGCAGGGTTATAAACTTATTTCAAGAAGGTAGTTAGTGTCTGCTCTAAGAAATAAGTCAGTCATTTAATATATATATATATACTGTTTTGTATAAAACACGTAGATATTAAAACTTGCTAACACGATTGACGAAATAAAAAACAAAATAAATGTTTCATGATTTTTTACACTTTTCTAACACTCGTACAACATTGTGAACATCAACGGTTTATAATCCACCACTATTACTCGTCAAAACTTGAGAATAAACATAAGAAAATAAATTATTATAGTCATTGTTGATGTTCGTTGTTTCCCGCCATCTCCATCATGTTCAAGTAAGCAACCTCAAAGCAAGTAAAACGTAATATACTTACAACACTATTTGTATTTGCCCTAGTGACGTCGTTCGACGCATAGGCCGCCATTGAAAAAAGTTGTAGCGTCAATTAAAATTTGAAATTATAACATTTTTAGTTTAGAGTTCTATAAAAATATATTAAAAATGCTAGGTGTGTATTTCAGTGTCCTGAATTATTCTGATTTTCGCTGTTTCCATATTTGCATTAAAAATGTAAACAAATTTATAAAAACAATTGAATCTCAAACAGTCAAATGCATCCTTTCTTATTTGAATTTAGAATGGCATAGTTTCGTGTGAAAAAAGTTTTACTCAGAAATCTAACACTATGAAGGTTTAATTTTAATTCTAAGTGTCAAGTGCGATAAATTGGCAATTTGATATTACTGATACCCCTATTAATAACATCATGCGTATGCTGAATCGATATTGAGATATGGAGTTTTATACTGGAGTAACTTTGCCGATAGAAGATGCCTTTAATGGACAAAAAAGGCCAGTTGAATTGGGATTTGACCGTCAAAAAAATTTAAGTAGCAATTTTCCTTCTGAACTCGTCGGGGAAGGTCACCGGCAGTCCTTTTGGCCAATAGCTTAAGTAAAGTATTAGGAACATAAATATTAAATATATATAAATAATCTAAAAATATATATAAGAAATCACACATATTTTTAAGAAATTTTCAACCAAATCCATTAAAACATAATATCGTTTAAAAATCAGACCAAAGAGTCTCTAGTGTTGTAGAATTAAAAAAGAAAAAAAAACACACCTAACACACCTCCTCGCTCGACGTACTCGTACTTTGCCCTAGACTAGTAATGAAAATTTAATATTATGCATGGCATCAAACCATCTATCACAAAGGAAAAATATTATGTACCCTTCACTTTTAACAATTTATTTTAAACATTATTGAATACCATCATTTATACAAATGGATCGCATACTTATGTGAAATATGTTTATCGTATAGAGTTTTAATTAAAGGTATGCATTTTAATGTTCGGTTTTTTCAACGATTATTAATAACAAACTTTACGAATTTAAAGTATATTTTATATCTGAGATAGAAAACTATCGCGAGTTATGTTCATAATTACGCTTAAAAACCGGCTAGGACTCGCGTAATATTTACCGGAAATATTCTCCGACCAGTTTCGAACTTATTTGAAGTTCTTCTTCTGGGAGTCACTCTTGTGCACAGCGGCGAGCGCGGGCCACAGCACGTAACTGGCGCTGCGACGGTCGCGCTGTGTCTGTAAGATTTTTTTCCGTCGAACTGTCACTTACGTCAATGTCACTTTCAGTGTCACTGTCACTACCGTTTTTTAGTTTATAGGGCTGTTGACACACCACACTTGTTGAGTCGACCTCACGGTTCCAGAGCTCCGAGGTCATCTTGTCAATGTTCAACACACAACTTTACGCGGGAGAAATTCTTCGTCCCGCGTAAAGTACGAGAAGCCATCGAAATAAGACGTCACCCTAATTTCAATCGGGATCGTGGGTGGAATATACCGCCGGCCTGGATACCAGTGTTGAACATTGACAAGATGACCTCGGAGCTCTGGAACCGTGAGGTCGACTCAACAAGTGTGGTGTGTCAACAGCCCTATAAACTAAAAAACGGTAGTGACAGTGACACTGAAAGTGACATTGACGTAAGTGACAGTTCGACGGAAAAAAATCTTACAGACACAGCGCGACCGTCGCAGCGCCAGTTACGTGCTGTGGCCCGCGCTCGCCGCTGTGCACAAGAGTGACTCCCAGAAGAAGAACTTCAAATAAGTTCGAAACTGGTCGGAGAATATTTCCGGTAAATATTACGCGAGTCCTAGCCGGTTTTTAAGCGTAAGTATATTTTATATCTTTCAGAATTTAGGCTTTATGTATTTAGAACTTATATCTCTTAAAGTTATATATTTCAACCTTATAAATTTTGTACCCTTACATATGGAGTTTCTGTTCGTAAGTCTAAAAATATCCATAAACATGAGTCGAAGCGTAAATGCTTCTCTCGACTTTTTCCTACAAATCGTACTTTCGCCTTCAGAGTCGTAAGTTTCACGTAAAATATGTTGAAGCTAGTTCTTTATGAGTTGCCTTACCTATAAACATAAAACAGGATAGATATAAACGAGGGAAAAACTTTTCCCCGTAGTTTGTTTGACTGATATTCATGATAAAATGAATATATGAAACTTGAAGCGAAACAATCTCTTCCTTAAATCCTCTTTACTGCCTGCTAGGTGTTATTGATTTCCAATTTTTCTTAATACGAGTAGATACAGGGTTTCCAGATTTCCTTTTGCAGGATAACATATACACTTTGTTTATCAAGGGTGTGTACACAATATTATTAAAAATAATAAACAGCCTTCCTGTATAACCTACTATTCTATCCTTATAATCACTTACATTAATATTTCAAAACATATAAATGCGAATGTCTTTATCACTAGTGAAATTATGTTGATAAAACTTGGCACAGTAATAGCCTGTAGTCAGAACTGACACAAAAGATAGTGTTATCTCGAAAAATTACCCAGTGGGATAGTATGATCATCGTCGGAGTCGCAAGACGAAGGCTCGTAATATATTACTATAAACGCAAAATTGCGTGTTACGTACCTATGTTATGCCTATCTAGTAGTACCTATGTTTGTTAAATTTTAATCTATATTAATGACTTACCTTATTATGTAGAGAAGAATCACGAGATTGTATTGTTTGCAGATGACACTTCACTGTTATTTAAAATTAAAAGGCAGTTATTAAACTATGACGTTGTTAACAATGCATTAGCTAAAGTTGTGAATTGGTTCAATACAAATAATCTTCTCCTCAATGAGAAGAAAACTAATTGTATAACGTTCTCGACGCCAAATGTGAGACAAGTAAAATCCAATATACAATTGAATGGAACAGGGTTGGACCTTGTGGAGTCAACGGTCTTTTTAGGAATTACTATAGACGCTAAATTGCAATGGGGTCCCCACATAAAAAAATTGTCTAGTAGGCTCAGTTCAGCGGCTTATGCTGTTAAAAAATTAGACTATTAACTGATGTAGACACAGCTAGAATAGTTTATTTTAGTTATTTCCATAGCGTTATGACTTATGGCATACTGCTCTGGGGATGTTCTGCAGATATTAATTCCATTTTTATACTGCAAAAAAGGGCTATACGAGCGATCTACAGTTTAGCTCCCAGAGTTTCCCTTAGACAGAAGTTTAAAGACATAAACATTCTAACTGTTGTCTCTCAGTTTATCTATGAAAATCTAATGTATGTAAAGAAAAACATTAGCAGTTTTGATAAAAGGAGTGATGCTCATTCCATCAACACGCGAAATAAGCACAAGCTATCCGTACATGTAACGCGTCTCCACAGAATAAGTCATTCTTTTATGGGACAATGTATACGATTCTATAATAAAGTTCCCAATGTTATCCGAGATTTGCCTATTAATAAGTTTAAAATTACTATTAAAACTAAACGCTGTCAAAAAGGTTATTACAAAATTTCGGATTACTTGGAGGATAAAACAGCTTGGGACTGATCACTCCAGGATCTATCTACTCGTGTACTAAGATGTCAAAGTGTAGCGTGTCTTGCCCTACTGATACCATTATTATGTTCTCTTTTGTAAGGCAACACACTGGAGCTAATATCTGTAGTACCTAAGTAAAAATATTGTAAAAACATCTATGTAAAAAGAATGGCCCCGAGTTTCTTGCCGCTTCTTCTTGGTAGGCTCTATATATTTTGGAACGCGGCGGTAGTCTTTAAAGTACATTATAATGAAAAATTGACGTTCATAAGTGCGTCTTTGATGCCTAAATTGAATAAATGATTTTGACTTTGACTTTGACTTTTAAGAGTACCATTGACCGCTGCAATGGCTGAACGAATTTAAATGAAATTTAAAATCTAGATAGCTTGTAAGTACCTACCGATTATTAAAAATTTCCAATTATTTAGCATATTATTATTATAATTCGTATTTTTTTGTGGGATGGGTTGGCAAACGAGCAAGTGGCTCACCTGATGGTAAGTGATACCGTCGCCCACGGACATCCGCTATACCAGAGGTGTCTAGGATGCGTTGCCGACCTTTGAGGAAGGATGATAGGAAGGAAGAGATAGAAGAGGTAAAGGTTGGAGGGGGAGAGGAAGGAGAGGATGAATGGGTAAGGGGGGAATCGGGCTCCGGAACCTCCCGCAAACCGACGAAACGCAATAGCAAGCTATGCTACTTCACGTCAGTGTTATGTGGGAGTGTGGTACTTCCTCGGTCGTGCCGGCCCATTCGGCTGTGGGGTTACAGCGTGGCGCTACCACCGAAACAAATTTTTCAATGATTACTATATCAATTATCCATTTAATACTCGTTTATTAGTGTAACGCTTATTAGAAGAAAAATATCATAACGACAGCCGATAACAACCCAAACAGCTTGACAGCTCGAAACCATCGAGCTTTTTAGGTACAATGCATTTTGTAGATTGAATTACAGCAGTAAAAAAATGCGAGTTTCATTGCAAATTATTGAGGTGTGTGTATTTGAGGTTAATTCTATTGATTAAATAAACTGATATTTTGTTTGTTTGTAAAATGATCGTCATTTGTCTTCGTCGGTATAAGGTCAACTTGGCAGTGAATTGTAAATGAAAATGAAAAGTAAATTTTACTTTTTTTTTTTAAATATTAACATTATTTTATAGAGAATGCACATATTTGTTGGTGGTAGTGCCACACTGTAACCCGGCTACAGCCGACTTGAAGAAATTTAGCTTGATATTTCGTTTACATTCACGTGACCCACTTGCTCGTTTCTCAACCTATCTCACAATACTAATAACAAAAATTTAATTCAGCCACCGTAAACATTCTCCATAAAATTACGATGATGTAATGTGATTGCGCTGACATATCCCCTTCGGGAGAGACCCATATTTTTGTGACCGAGTTTATAAGTCGACTGGGTATTTGGTAATATAGGTACCTATTAGTTTATTGCTTACGAAGTAAGAACAATATTATACCTTTATATTACTTCAAAACAAAGCATAAGTAAAGTAAATAAATATCAACATATTTGCCAAAATAAATGTGCAGTACATTTAAGCAGGAGACCACAATACACACCATTTAGAAAATGCAGTACGAAACATACAGTTTTAGGTCCTTATGAGGTAATGTTACCCTAAACATAAATAATAGTTTTAACATTGACCCCAAACTAGGCTAGGCCTGTATCTTGGTGACCCACAGGCACAATAATTACGAAAAGCACCCGTTATTCTTAATACTAGTAAACGCAAACTGGTACAGTATAGGTAATTGTGCGTTTGGCAATTAGGTTGCCAAGATGAAAATTTTCCAGCAGTGACTTAACGCGCGACTTACAGCATTAATTTGAGGTTTGTAACAAACACCGAACGCATGCTTGGACCGTGCTAAAGCTAAACAATACAAACTAAAAAAAAAATAACGTGATATTAATAAGTCGTGGATGAGTTTATGTGCCATCATTTGAAATATGTTTGTAATATTTTGAAACAATTTAAAGTTTAGAATTAATTTGAAGCAGTGCCCTTTAAACCTTATCGCAGTAGGTACGTAATGGTTGCACACTTAGATATGTCTGGCAGTGTGGTCCACTGAGCCTGGTCCTCATCTCTACTTATCAGTGACTAGCTGCTCTTCGCGGTTTCACCCGCGCGGTGATGGATGATGATGATGATGAATTTTATAGCCTATGTTATCTAGGGTGAATGTAGCTTTCTAATGGTGAAAGAATTTTTAAAATCAGGCCAGTACTTTTTGAGCCAATTCGTTACAAACATACATACAAATTGTTCCTCTTTATTATATTATATGTAGTATAGATAGATATAGATATAGATATAGATTGCTTTAAGCAGATCGTTGCCTTATCTAGCTGGAAAAAAAAACTATCCAATGTATAATGAATGAAATCGTATGATGCGCGTAAGTAGTGAAAACATATAGTCTAAGTAAGTCTTCTACTCTTTCTCGCATTTTTGCGCGTCAAATGAGGTATGTACATATCGTCTATTAGGCGATTTTCTAAATATATTAACAGAAAGAGACCACTGAAGGCGGTGCGGGGTGAGGTTTCGTGACCAGCCGATATACCTTGGGCGCGAGTATTTATGAATGGTCACAAATTGCGCGGGCTTTTAGATATTATTGAAGGAAATAGCGTGAATATATTTATAAATACAAATCAATGTAGATAGTAGACCAGCAGGGCTATTATGTATCTCAGTTGCTAACAAATGTTGATTGAAATCTTGAAAAATGGCGGCCCTATGTCAGTTTTGGCAACTCCAGTAAGCAAAAATGTTAGTAAGTTGATCACTGCAGCTGACAAAAGTGACATAGAGCGGCCATTTTTTCAGATTTCAATCCACATTTGTTAGCAACTGAGATACGTAATAGCCCAGCTGTTATTGTTATTTTAGTAGGATAATTTATAGACATCACGTCTTAATTTTTGATGTATTGAGTAACAGCAGCAGATACGGCTGTCTTTTTTTTTCTGTCACATGTAACATTAACACTAATTATTTATTTAAACGGCAAACATTATTACAAATGTTTACTAATTTTATTATATTCAACCTTTTTTCTTCTCCTCGTAATATGTATAAATTTGTTATACTTCACTACATTAACACAAATTTATTTAAAAGGCAAACATTGGTACTAGTTAAATTTAACCAACCACTTTTCTTCTTCTGAGAGTAGGTACTAATTTGATATATTTTATTATTATTATCACGGGTGACCGAAACGCTGGCGCCTACTTTGGGCATGAAGTTAGCATTGCCATTCAGCGTGATGATGCTGCCAGCATTTAGGCAACTATACCCCCACCATTGGCAATCTTACTGGACGATCATATATTAGTTTGTATTACTACTTTTATTATTCTGTAAATATTTATATGAACATGGTAAATGAAAAAAAAGTGTTTTACAATTTTAGAGAGTAAATACACTTCCTCGAGAGAGAACGAGATTCGAACCTGCGTCCTCCGGCAATCTGCGTTAGACGCCATGACCCCTAGGACCCATGCTAACTTTCGTCACGTTTAGCAGGCGTTACTGCTTTAAAAATCTTGTAATAAAATAAATGTTTAAGATAATGTCATCATTTATTTATTTAAATTATGCACGTAATTACTAATTTACCTCCACCTCTTTTCTTCTCCCGGAAATAAGTATTAATTTGATATAATTAATTTTATTTTTACTAATTTAAACGGCAAACGTTATTGCAAATTTTTACTGAATTTTATCTTTTCTCCTTAGGTTAAGAATTAACTTCATATATTTCAATATATTATCCCAAATTTGTTTAAAAGACAAACATTTTTACTATACTTTACTAATGACAACTGAACCTCTTTCTTCTCGTGGGAATAAGTATACATTAGATATATTTCATTATATAAACAATATATTTTTTAGACAGCAATCATTATCTAATTATTATCTAATTTGATGTGATTAATCTGAAACTCTTTTCTTTTCCTTACAATATTAATTATGTAATATTATGAATTATGTATTATATTATGTATAACTTGATTATGTATATAAGGTCCTAACTACCTAACAGGAATCTAAAAGCATACTGAATGCAAATCTTGATAGATGGAAAAATAATGGAGAAGTGTGTCGTAGAAACATAGTAACTTCTAATTAAGTCTATATTTGCAGGTTAACCCTAAATTGATTACCATACCCAAATCTCCTATATTATTTACAACCCTATGAATCAAACTTAACTACTATAACTTCCTTAGTCTACCCAATTAATTTTAAAGTAAGTGTATGTTTAAATCTACATAGCTTAAGCTTAGATTAATCGGTAATGGGCTCAAAACTTTGAACATTTATAATAAAGTGTCTCTCTTAGAGACAGAGAGTGTTTTTGTTAATCTTTTAATTTGTTTATCACGTATACGTGTATAAGATTACTTTGTTCATTAATTGTAAACAAAATAAAGGTTTCCAAGCCGTCTGAACATGTAATGCGTGTTGGCATAGGTAATATCATTGGTTCAATACACACCTACATAAAGTCTTTCTGTTTGGACAGTGCCACGAAACTATACATATATAAAAAGTTTCTTTGTAGCGTGTGCGGAAACACGCCTGTTTGAATTTCGTCTAGGCCTGCAGTGCAGACTCGTTTTTGCGTAGACATTTGATTGATTACACATTCGTACATATTAGACGCACACGCGATTTAGATTCGATCAGTTTATTTCCCAATCGAGCCGATCGCTAATTTAATAAAGGTGTAATCATATTTTATTCTAACAATTTTCAGACAAGAAAAACAGCATTATCGAGAGAAACATAGTAGCTAAGTGATAACTTATGTTCAAGTTATAACTGCACTATCAGGTATCATTCTAACTTTTAACTGAATAAAGCAAGCAAATAATAAAGTTAACCCATCAAAGTTGTACCAACTAACAATGTAAGTTTATACGCTTGAAAGTTTGTAGAGCTGCAGTAAAATAAGCAATTTTCGATTTTAAATCAGTGGAAGTTGCTGACTATCTGCAAAGTATTGGTACAATTTGTAAGTGAGGTTTCATGCAATGTATTTGATTACACGCACAATTGTCATCATACATCATTTTATACTCGAAAGAGATAAAAAATTCCATAATTAAATACAACCTAAAAGTTTGTCTTCATACACTTCACGTACCCATTTATTTATCCTTTTCATTCTAATGGGAAAAGAAAATTTTGTTATTTTTTTATATTTTTTACGTTCGTTGATAACATTATCACCACAAAGCAATTTAATTATTTAACTTGCAAAAATGATTGTTGCAACCATTTATGCCAAAAATTTGCGATTGAAAATACATGCAATTTCTAACAAAGATATGCATAATTATTTATAACTTTTCATTATTCTTCTGTCGTTTCCAGGATAACAGCAACAATTTTTTAGAGATATTTAGTGAAACATTCAGACAGAACAAGTCACTCGACCTGTACCATAGAAGGGCCTGGTTTCCTCTATGACCTATGACCTGTAGGTCTGAATAGTTTAGCTGAACTCACCTACCAGTATAATATGAAATGTTCGAAGTCTATGGTGTCAGAAAGCTATTTCTAATATTATCTTTACATATATGTAGAGCAGTAGAACTCTTTGTGAATGAGTTCTTCCAAGGAGGTACTGCTACCAAACCTTCTTCTACCGCGAAGCAGTAATGTTCTGGTTAGAAGGGTATGGGTGCTGGTGAAATTACAGGCACATGAGCCTTGACAACCAAATGTTTCAGAAATACGGGCGCAGTAAAATTCATCACGTGATGAGCTGCATCTATTCTAGGCAGAAGTAACCACCTAACACCAAGTGGGCATCGTGCTTATACCGTCTCCTAATAACACTAAAAAAATAATTTTCCGCTTAAACGCTTACATTCACCGTTTCACTTTTTAAGAAACTTGAAAATTCACCAAAGTGAAGGAGAGAAGAGAATTCTGGCTGGAGCATTTAAATAACGTCTGATTTACCTGAATAAATAGGCTGAGGTGTTTCAACTTGGACGGTATAAGAAATATAGGCACCTGGGGCCCATCCTTGTAGGGCACTGACAAACTATTTAATTTATATATTTATTTTAACGAAGTTACACATTTTCTATTAATTAATGTTAGATTAGTACTATACTATATACATTCTTTGTATAATTATTGTTGGTTGAATAATAACACTTATCTTTACTGTCTATACTATATAATATTATAAAGAGGAAAGATTTGTATGTATGTTTGTAACGAATTGGCTCAAAAAGTACTGGATCGATTCCAACAATTCTTTCACCATTGGAAAGCTACATTCCCCCTGAGTAACATAGGCTGTATAAGATTCATCATCAACATCATCCTTTACCGCGCGGGTGAAACCGCGGAGAGCAGCTAGTAAAAATAAACATTTAAAATATTAGGGTCATAATATTATAATAATTTTGAGATAGGATTCTCGTAATATTAAAACGATTTAAAATGCCTACCCACAGTACCGTATCTATTTTACTTTACATATCTTCCTTTGTAAATCCGACTAACTTTTTGTCAGGTATAAGAACTAAAGTTTGATTGAATATTTCGAGAGCAAAACAAACTTTTTCGTTTTCAGTGCGCAGAGCGATCAGAATAGATTTCTAAATTGAGTTATATCCTGTTTCCTCGGATTTGTACAGAATACGGCTATGATTGACAAATGAAGTTGGAAACAGGTTAAAAACTGGCGATTGAACATAAAGTCATTTGACTTCTCGATGATGATGAAGAGATTGATCGTAGTGATCTCTTGCGCAAACCATTTTATTGATTTATACCACAGCAGTATTAGATGTGCTCCTGCTAAGACGGTGGGTAAGCATTACTACGAGTATCTTAAGGCTAAACTATACTACGAGTAAAACTAATGAAATTACTTGTCAAATGGTAAGTCAGATGGAGAGTTAAAATTCGATGCTCGGACCCGAACCTCGGTGGCCTAGTTGGTCAATAGCGTCTGACAAGAAAAGTCTGAAGACGCGGTTTCGAATCCAATCCGAGGATGTGAATTTTTCTATCTATAAATTTCAATGTTTGAGATCGCTCAAGCAGGCGTTAGTGCTTTAAAAAAGTAATACTATAAAAACTAATACATATTGTATACTCGTAGTAGGTACATAGCTGCAGCTTGAAGATATTATTATAAGCAACAATTTATAAGCATTTAATTTCAACTTTATATATCATTAGGGTAGAGCGGCTACTCTACAAAATTCACCAATTCTATTATAATATATAGAATGATAATATATAATATAGAATTAATTTGATAATACCGTCGAATTTGCACAATATAACTTTGTGTAAATCTTGCCTTAGCACATTTCTTCACATTAGCTTGCATTTTTTGTATTAAACATGCTGTATTTTTCAGTAAGTTCAGTAATTCCGTAACTGTAGATATCGCGCTAAAAAAAGATCCTCAAGAATGCGGGTTTCTAGTATTCTCGCCCGGCCGGCTGATTCGCAGCGACCACTCCGATTGCTCCTTAACAATCCAGCTCGAAGGACCATGTGTAGCTTGGGGATAAGTTTCTGTATGGTTTGTATATAAAGAAAACAGCTGAGTACGTGTTTACTCTATGCCGGTTTATTGCAACTGATCTAGCCTACCGTTGTGTTGACGTATATAAACAATAATTGAATGCAATGCAAAGCAAGTGGTACCCGCAATGCCACTTCGATCGAAACTAAATAATATGAACAACACTTACATTAAGATAAAATACCATAACGAGATTCCTTAAATTACGCTAAAACAAAGTCTTATTTGTTTTTGTATAAAACACCATAGCTATCGCCGATCATAAGTCAGTCGCATCGTTTATCACTCGTATCGTAACTGTGACCTATCGGCGCTGTGACAAGATTAATTTATCATGTAACAACTGGCACACGGCTTTGCTAAAAACAAACTGAAAATGTGAGCGTTCTGACAAATGAACAAAAAAGTGGAAGCAACAAATTAACTATAAACGATAGCCTCGTTGGCCTAGTTGGTAATAAGCTTGATTTCAAAGCTAGGGATTTTAGGTTCAATCCCAGAGCAAATATTTGTGTAATAAGCAGAAACTCCTAACCAGGCTTTTGGGCAATTTATGGGGGAGGCATATGTTCAGCAGTGGACGTCCTACGGCTGAAATGTTGATGACCAGAAACGATCGTCCTCGGGTCCTAAATGTCTATCCATGACCCCTACATTACAGGGAATCCTAATGAAGATATGTGAGTGTGAGGATGTTTGTTTTATTTAATTTATAAAATACATTACTCGATCGATACTTAAACTAGTGTTAGGATTAGAAAGGAGATAATTAGCGTGTATCCTTGCATGTCGATGAATTCTTGGTAGTTTTGTATGCATTCTTACATACGTGTATGATTGTCATTACATTATTTTAATATCACTATTATTATGAATAAGAGACACAATTACCAAGGATTATTATATAATAATCCTAAGCCATTACGATGCACCATTACTACCAATATGAGTTCCAATTAAGGCACTGTCAGCTCAGCGCTTGGCTACGTTCAATTTCCTTTACTTGAAATCAAGCAAATGCATGCACAAATCCGTTAATGTATGTGTATTTAAAATAACTATTTTAAGATACGCGTTTCATGACAAATACAAGAGTGACTAAAGAGAAAAACTGCTTTAAAGGTCAAATTAAGTGGTTTGTTTAAAAAAAAAATGTATGTACACTAGTATGTTAAAATAAGTTTTAATTCCGTCAATGTATACTTAGAAGTCTTAAAATTGTCATATGATTTTATGTAGTTATAATTAAATACTGCTTAACAGATAAACTGCTTTAAAACATTCTACTTACTTATTTCTAGATTTGGGCGCATTGTGGTTGTAGTTTTAACTGTCTTATTTAATGGAAGGTGACTCTTGTGTCAGCATATTCTTAGCCGGCTTTTACAAAACCCATATTAAATGAAGACTATTGATACAGGAACTGTATAGAGTACCTTAATTTTTTGAATAAGTATAAGATGTGACAAGACAATAATGCATATTTTCTATACATTATATATTTCAAATAAGTTTAATAAAAATCTACATAGGTATGGTTAATAATGAAAACATTGAGTAAAACATACAAATACCTGTACTTCAGACAATAGATAGCTTCGTTACCGTGATTTACAATATCTCTTTTGAGAGCAGACAATATTTTTCATGAATAACACCTATTTTATTCTCCGCTCTCGAGAAATTTCTGATTATATTGCGCGAAATGATTCAATATTTCTCCTGAATAGTTCTTTTACCGCTTACTTTTTAAAGGTTGCTTCTTTTCGCAATGCGGTACATCTAACGGTCGTACAGTTCAATTGCATTCCATTATTATTATCATAGATACTATGGTTATAAATGTGAAAGTTTGTGTATGGTTTATTTATTACCACACTTGTATGAATACTAGATCAGTGTAATGAATTTCAATAACAAGCGTACCTAAGGCACATCAGCACAACTGTGGATCTAGCACGAATAACTGCGTAAGTGTAACGTAACATATAACGTTCATGTGAAACAGTACAAACTGTCATTTATCTAGGTATTTATTTATCAACTGTGACACAGATAACTTGACACAGATGCTTACGATGCGAATATTTTTTTACAAATTGTTTGTGCTACGGCCTCAGAATTATGATTGTCCCATACACACAATTGTGGATGTTGTCCCATATTAATTAATAATAGAAGTAACTTACGTTAAATCGGTTAACAGCGCTCTTAAATATGACTTAATCGTATAAAGTTATCACAATTACATATATTGGGAAAATATACCTATTTATATTTATAGACGATAAATTCGATGGAATTATCTCGACTAATTCTTAGCAAACTAAAGTACTTATTCCAGTGAAGTACCTACTTGTATTACTATTGATGTAGAAACTAAAACAATCTTTACTTAACTAGGAAGATTATTTACAACGATTATTTTAACAGTAGCAAATTACCAGTTATAATTTTCTGCGCCTTGTTCGTTATGGCTATATTTTACAGTTTAGCTCGTAAAGTAAGCCTTATGACATCGCTTTTAAGACTAACACACATGCATAATAAAATTAGAAATAGAATTATCCACAAAGTTAAATTAGTACCTTACCGCAAGTTATGGGCGAATAAACACAGCATTTTTAATTTAACCGGGTAATACCGTTGTTTTTAGTAAGTATCTACAAAAGAGGTTTTTGACGCTGAGAAATCAAAATTTCTTTACTTATATTATTAAAAAATAAAAGCAATATAATGTTTCTTTTCCTCACAAATGTGATAACGTCTTATGAAACTCGCGAGCTCTGCTCACTTGTTAGTAGTAGTAGTTACTTAGTCACGGTAGCAAGGAATATCAGTGTTTTAGCTCTAAATTAATTAAATATTAATTAAAACATATGTACAGTAACCGTCTGTAACTTTCCTGATATAAATTAAAATGTCGATAAGCAACTACACTATCTAGCAGTCAAATTGCATAAAAATAACGCTAGCTTTATTTCAGCATTCAAAAGTTTGGAAAAGTACACCTCGAGGTACACTGAAAACAGAAAAGTATTCTGCAAAGTTCAGTTTGAAACGATACTTCGTTGCAACACAGCTTTTCCCGTGAGGTCTGAACAGGTATTATAAGTTTTCTTTGACTTCTCAAATTAATTTTATAACCCAAAAGCAAATTGCCAAAGTTAAGGAAAGGATGTAAACTTATCTCTCGTTCTAAGTAGAGATGCATCGGATTATGTTTTGACCGGTTGAGCTATTAAATAATAAACATATTTTTTTAATACATATGTAGTTAAGTCTGAATATATTTTATTTCTACCCAATAGTAAGTTTTCTAAAGAATGAAGGGACTTGAAATGTGTTGTAATTAGAATACAGCCAGTACCTACTCGTCCATCAAAGTAGGTACATAATCGTCTCCATCGAGCGGCATTGGAATTATATGTATAGGTAAATATATTACAATAATACTATCCACATAGTCTTTTGAACCGGGTACTGGTTCTATCAGTCTTGGCTCCATATCGACCACTTTATTAAATATCGATGCATATATATTTTGCGCATAAGTTCTATGAGTGAACCTATGTTGCAGCCATCGCTGCTAATAGACTTAAAATATAATTCCAAAAATGTATTGTAAATTTGCTATTATTGGCATAAACACTTACCAAAAAAACCTCATAACTCATCGATTAAGTACTATAATATTTGTTGTCACATGACGAACACCAGCTTAAGTTAAAGGGCAGTGTCTTACCATGTCAGCTGCAGCGTCGGCCAAAGTTTAAAAAAGTTGTATTCGCACTGCACTCGTCAGTACGATAAATATGTATTTAGGTATACATTATTAAGTCCTATTGGCCTAATATTTTAAACATATTTGCAGTCGGCTTGTTTTATTCTATACGGATGCCAATCATGGGTGTTAAATCATGAAATACTAAACAAACTAGCAACTTGCCAAAAAGAGTATGCTAAATATCAGAAAGTCTGACAGATTGAAAAACTTCGTCATAGGAAATAAAACAAAAACTACAGATGTAACAATACAAATCAAAGTGTTAAATGGAGATGGGCTGGCCACATGATAAGAAGATGCGACAGATGGAGCCAAAGGGTGACCCAGTGGCATCCCAGACATGGCAAGAGGAAGAGAAGTAGACCGCAGAAAAGATGGGACAACGACATTAGACCAGTGGCTGGTGTCATGTGGAACAGAGTGTCACAGTCAAGAAAAGAAGAGGTTGGAGGAGGCCTTTGCCGATTGGCAAACAGATCTAGGAAAGATAACCAAGCAACAGGTATTAGCTTAAACAGTTTATTTAGTTTAAGAGTCCGGTGTTATCATAAGCTCAAATCCATTGTAAATAGTTAAGAGATCTGAATAAGAGGCTATATTATTATTCTGTTTTATTTTATTATATTCTACTTGTTAAGCGCCTTCCTGCTATGAACATTTGGGATAGGTCTGTAGACCTATCCCAAATGTTCATAGCAATTGAATATTCCGGCTACCGTATATTGGCCGGATTTCATCTGCATATCTTTTCACGAGGTACGCGTTCAATGTGAGAAATGAATACGAAATTTTCTTTTTTCGCGGAGTCCCTACGCGGAAATTCTTTGTGAATATTTTATACCCACAGAGGTTGAACGCAAATAAGGCGATCGGACTTAGGTATACGTCTAAATATATACTCGTATCTATTATTTACACTCTATATTTTGACGTAGGTACGGATATTATTATTATTTTGGTTACACCTACGTGTTTTTGTCAGGATGTCTTAGTTTTTTAGTACAATAGTGCTGTAAGCGTTTATTGTTTAGTAACACGAATCAAAAATAATATTGATGTTGTTTGATTAATTTTTTTTTTACCAAGACATTTTGTTCAGTTGTTGATCACAAACGATCGCAGTATGACGGCACTGCAAATGTTAACAAGACACGCGTGTTCTTATTTTGATATTCTGAGATATCAAACATTTTAAATGTTATTTACTTAGCAGTTTCACTTGTAACAGTTTCTGTCTTACCTATACTGTGTTATATTTTCCTTGCACGTTATTTGTTGCGAGGCAGAATACTGTCACAACGGTGATACCTGTCGTATCAATGGCAAAGTTCGTGCTAGTTCTTTATAATGACCTAAGAATGTATCATTATGCTTTTCAATTAAAAAATCCTGCCAAAACAAACCTTGAATCCCTGGTTTGTTCTGACAGGTTTACCACCTGTCTCATACCACCATACTCGTCTGGTGCTCTATATATATACCTATACTTGAAGATTTGTACGTAACTTATAGTTTTGTAAGTAAGTTTATTCTTTAATGTGTATCATGTTTATTTACATGCTTTAACTTTCGCGCATCCGGCTGCATCCGCGTTTGAACTAAGAAAGTACCTAAGAAAACCGGCCGAGATATTCAACATGTACCTACTTACCGTGAAAACTTTAATAAATACAAACGGCCTTACTTATAAACGTTGCTCAAATTAAAATAACGTCACTTAGTACGGCGCAGAAAGTTTTTCCTTTGCGCATTGCAGTACTAAATAACGTCATTTAAATTTAAGCAGCGCTTATAAGTAAGGCCGCAAATGGATAGCTATTAAATTGAGATGTGCTAGTCATCGTGTTAATGTCACTAAAGGTTGTAATGATTTAATTATGTGTAAAGCTTCAATGCTCTACGCTCATTAGTCCAAGACATAACAATCTTACCCTGCTGGGTATTATGAAAGTACACTGCAGTATATTAAATTAAGTACTTGCTTCATAAACTAACGTATACTCGTATACAACCATATTTCGTCAAATTCGTATAATGTATATATTTTGTCCTTTTGAGTGCAGACATGGATTATGAAGAAGTGATACACCATGTGGACCCAGCGTGGCTTAGTGGATAGTCTAGTGTTCCTATTATAATTTAAGACCACCTGAAGACCTTAAATATGGTTCTAACGACTGGTGTTCTGATTAGACAACCAAAATCGTGGTCACAACGCACGCTCCGAAACATGGAAGCGCTCAAACTCAAGCCACCAGCGACCACCCATCCGTGGTGGTTTCCACTTCCAAAAGGTTACTATAAAATGTGTATTATAAATACGCTCTTACTTGATATTTCTAAATACGCGATAGTACCATATAGTCTCATCCATACAAACTCACGTTATATATATTATTAATCTAGTCTAATACACAATTCCAAACACGCCAACATCAAAGACGGTTAAATTATTTCATTTCAAAGACATTCTAGATCTTAATATAACATGTGGGCGTCGATTGATCTTATTACTTACAGACGAAAAAAGAAATGTGTCAGTGCTTAGAATAATATGTTAAATGTCGCCGAGGTTAGGCCAAGTTGTTTTTCACTGTCGTAGAGCAATCCTGGTCAGTTTCGGAATGGTACGTGAGCGAAATTACATATTATGGACGAGATTGTTTACTGGATATTTCTGTAACTGTAGACAAAAGATGTTTTTCTCAAGTATTACTAACTGTATGTGTAGGCGTGTGGAGATACACGAGTCACCTATTTATTAGTATTTTTAGTGAAGGACACGAAACGCTTAGGCATTACACATTTTTTTAACATCCACACACATGTCTTCAGTAGGCCTACCATGAGTTTACAACATTGACACCAATCGATGCTCGCTATCGACTTCCGCAAAGAAATAATTAAAAAAATTAACCTCACTACTAGTTGAAGATTTCTCAGAGTTTACACGTGCTTTGTGGAAGCACACTGATTCAGTGTGGCCACCTTTTTTACAGAATCCACAAAACCGCTCTACCCTATTTTCTGATACTGCGCAGTATCAGAAAATAGGGTAGAGCGGTTTTGTGGATTCTGTAAAAAAGATGTCTATCTCTTAAGGATAACATATAAATATTAATTTTTACATTTTAAGCTATTGCATAGCTTCCTTTGCGGGCCTTGAGCGTGGAGACCGAATCCAGAAATTCCGTAATGAAAATAACCTAACACCCCCCCACTCCGACCGGCTCCAGCGGTGATAATTTTTAATTTTGGCATCTATCGATGAACAACAGAACTTTTAATGACTTTTTGAAATATCATGCTTGTCTCTTTAGTTCAGCAACTCGCCTCTAGATGGCATTGGTTAAATAATTATAATTTCATAAGTTGATTTGGCATCTATCGATGAATAGCAGAACTTTTAATGACTTTTTGAAATATCACGCTTGTCTCTTTAGTTCAGCAACTCGCCTCTAGATGGCATTGGTTAAATAATTATAATTGCATAAGTTGATAAAACAGCTATGCAATAGATTTACCGCGGCAGTCTCCGAAAGCCACACGTCTTTTTTTAGTTTTACATACATTGTCAAATAAATAAACAAACTATGTCAAAAATTTAGCCTAAATATTAATTGTAATAGTAATAATAATAATACCGCTGGGGTGGCTTTGTGGCGAGCCGACGGTGAGTGGCGACACCGTGGACCCTGATTCTCCCTGGGGCTAGACGAGACCCCTGACGCAAGAGCAAGAAACAAAAGCTCCAAGGGTGGAAGTGTTAAAGGGCATGGCGCTCTAGTAAAACCGCAGCACACCTCTCAACACCCTTCAGCCACACACACCAACGTTGCCCCTTTTGTCACCATTGATGGTGGCTCTTATAGGGGGCCCGTTTAGTGGGTGGCCTGTGTGGTAGTCACTACCTGCCTAAATATTTTAAATGAGACTGAAATTGGCAGGTGCCGTAGCGTCCATAGCCCACTATCTCCCGTACCACTCATAAGTACATATCGATAGCCATGTCATTTTGCCTATTTTTGTAATACGAATAGAAATACCATGTAACCACCCATCCAAAATGTTTCTGTTTTTATACTACATTGTATTTTTATACCAAACGGGCCTCTAAGTGTTGGCTACAGCCCCACTTATGCCTATGTAAAGGACTGGGTGAAACCTGCGAAATTGTTTAAATAATAATAATAGTCCACCGCGACTGATCCCGCTGCCAAAAGTATGTCGCTGCAAAAATTTTCTTGCTAAGATACTTGCATCCATCAAACTGGTGGCATTTTCTCGCTGGATCGCTGATGAGAGTGAGTGATCGAAGTGAGAAGCGTTGGGCTAAGTAATTATTTATGAATTGTAATATTCTTTAATAATTAATAAATCATTTCACTTAATAACGCTGCACTTATCTATACTAATATTAGAAAGAGGTTAGATTTTTGTATATTTATAATTTTGTATGTAATGAATAAACTTAAACTACTAGTAGAACTCTACTAGTAACTACTAGACCAATTACAAAAACTCTTTTGCCGTTAGAAAGTTACATTTTCACTGAGTAACAAAGGCTATATAATATTTAAAAAAAGTTACGGATCCGTATGAAAACTACGATGGTGTAACCCAAGGTGTAAAAATATATGAAATAACATTATTATATTATTACGCGTACGCTGTGGAACCTGTTTACAATAAAGCAAAGTTATAAAAAAAAGATCAATATCTACACTAAAATTCGCGATACTTATGTCTTACTATTACAGTTATGTCACAATAACTACTTTTTATTTTAAAATATGTAATAGTAATGCCAAAAAATCCTTAAATGGCGTACTTTGCGGAAACTATTAACACTAGAGCAAATTGATCAACTATAGTTTTATAGAGGATATCAATGTCTACAAAAATGTGTTCTATACCATTCGTCTAATAATTACAGTTATGTCACAATAACTACTTTTTAGTGTTAAAATATGTAATACTAGCTGCTCTCCGTGGTTTCACCCGCGCTGTGATGGATGATGATGAGGATAATGATGATGAATCTTATTTAGCGTATGTGACTCAGGGTAAATGTAGCTTTCTAATGGTGTAAGAATTTTCGAAAACGGTCCAGTACTTTTACAGCCAATTCGTTACAAACATACATACAAATCTTTCCTCTTTATAATATTAGTATATAAGTATAGATTAACGCCGGTACAAACTAGACCGCATTATTCTTACCTTGGTCCTTATCCTTATCTACTCTAATACCTAATAAAGAAGAGTAATTTGATAGTTGGTTTGTAACGGATATACACACAAAAACTATATAACCGGTTCAAACAATAATTTCACCAGTAGAAAGCTATATAATGCCAGAGTAATATAATATGTTACTAATATAGCATATTATGCTATATTTGATTCAAAGTCATCATCCATCACCGCGTGAGTAAAATTGCGGAGCGCAACTGTTACTAGTGTCTATATAAAAAGAATGTGCAATTAATTTAAAAAATCACCTACCAAAACACTAAGCAAATTTACAAATTGAATTATTACAGTAAGTTATACACTATTTCATACCAAGTTTCGCAATAAAATCCAAGTCGTAAAGTTCATATTACGTAAGTAGCTTAGCAGGTAATACTTAATATGACGAGAGCCGCCCAAGCCCAACAATCTTATAAATTCTGCAAAAAATCTCATCCGAAAGCGGATTACATTAGAAGAATCCGACAATATCAAAAGAAGGGTTAGGGCAAACTAAATTAGGTATCTTTCAGTCGACCACCAGCCGTGATTGATCGAAGGCTTACCTCGGCCTCAGTGGCTATAATCTATATTTTTGGAGGTCATTCAATAAGACCCAGAGAAGATTTATAGCTCTTTTCCTTAGCCACCCTTTTGAAAGAAACATCGGAACAATGCAGATGAAAAAGAGAGGCAATAAGACTGATTAGGGAAAGGAATCGGAGTTTTGTTGTTTTGAAAAGGCAGACAATGGAACTAAATAAAATAAAGCAAACCTCACTTGCATGGTTTGACGTGGAATACAGAAATTGGATTTGAAGTAATACCATTTTTTTTATTAGTTTTCAGGAGCCATAATTTATTTTATGTGCGTTTTCAAAACAGTAAATAAATGTGTTTATTCCGGTTTAAATTAAAATTCCATTTTGAACAGCTGACTTCATATTGCCTACGCACTGACATAGATATACGTATAAAAATACATGCGGAACAAAACTCGTAGTTTGTATTTCTATTACTCTAACAAGTTTAATGTTCATTAAATATTTCAATAAAGATTTTACTTCAACCAAGATGATCTTGAAATTCTAAAAACTTAGTATAATACTATTATTTTAAGGTTTATACGAGTATAAAAAAACTATCAACATTTTCAAAAGAAACATAAGGCATTTCTTTATCAGCGCACATTTTATAGGCTCTAAATGCCAAGAACTTCATTCGTGCATCCCTTCAACAGCTGTTAAGTCACTAGAGTTTGGTGTCCCCCCATTAACCCAACGACCACACGTAAGCAACTTTTTACGATCTCACAAACTCCTGTAGTAGACAGGTCTTATTAAGGTCAAATATAAACCCTGTGGGCATGCATAAAATAAGGCCGAAACTTTTCCATTTAACTTGCCTCGTGACATCTCGATTATATCTTATCTACCTATCTAAAATTCAAGGGGAAAATTGTGAAAGTTAACAAAGTGAGACAAACTTAGATTAACTAAATAATTCAGTGGGATTGACCTAATAACTTTTGGAATCTCTGGTGCAATAGGAAAGGTGACAGATTTAATATTTTGTTTGATTGTGAAAGAGATTGTTGTGGTTAAATTGTTATTTAAATAAAAATTAAACACAGTAAGAATTTTATATTAACGGGGCTTAATCGCGTTAGTAATAGTATTTATTTACCTCGACGTTTCGATCAAGTTGCATTGAATATAATATAACTATGTGTTCAAATCGCGAAAGTTTAAAAATTACTACAGTAAGAATTGAAAGAAACTAATTAAGAGGAGGTAATGTCGAAATAATATTGAATATCTTTTAAGTAGACCTTAAGACGCGATATGTAAGGATTTGGATTGATTATTTAAAGAAAGTGTAATCGTACTAAATTATTTCATTGTTAGGAATAACTTAACTTTTAACGTTTGCACACTCTGCACTAGGAATATCTGTATTGTGGTAAGGATGTACACACACATTAACACATTACAACATTTCAGTCACATAAATATTTATTCCGGCCCGGTCTTAAAGAGCTGGTGGCATTGTATGGTCAGCTCTCATGTGTAGTCGTATCTTTTTGGGGCTCCAAGTACCGCAGTTGCATGTCACTAATACACCACATTATATTATGTTATAAAAAAATCGTGTGGTTGTATCATGGACACGACCGTGTGCTGTATGTGAATACGTTTCTCCGTGTCAAAAGTTATACTAATTGCAAATCTCGATATACAGCAAAATAAAGCACTAACGCCTGCTTAGCGATACCAAACATTGCAATTTTAGAGAGAAAAATCCATCCTTCCTATCCCATCCCATCATCCATAAATCCAGTCCGAAGATGGAATTTTTCTCTCTAAAATTGGCAACATTGTATCAAACATAAACGTTTTTACTTGTATGTTTAAGACTATCCTATTTTCTTATTATCTTCCCAAACATACATTATAACAATAAACACAGACTCCAAAGAAGAGTATATTAACAATTTCTAAGCATATCCTGTACTATCTCAGACACCGGAGACATCTACACATAACTAATACTTGACATTATCCGCCGACTTGAAGATAACATTAATAACAATACTCGCTTTACCCACTGCAGCATTAACGTAGTCAGGTAAAACTATTTTGGGGGTTCAACCCCCAAACAGCTCCCTATGCATCTTATCACTTTCCGAAAGATTCAACGTACCTGTATATAAATCTACACCTTAACTTAATTGTTTATTTGCAAAACAGACAAGGAGTGGCTTGAAATAACTATCACAGAAGTTTACGATTCCTTATCTTAATACTTATAATAAAAACAATCTTATTATATGAGAGCTTACTTATACATCATATCTTACAAGTAAGCGACGTTTTTAAGAAAAAGTGACATGACAACCATGTCGCTTGTTCTATCATATGGTAAGCATAACGCTTGCCCATCACAGTGTCAATTACAGTACTACCCAGAGCTTAGTTGAACTATAGTTATGTGAAGTACTGTACTGTTACGTCACCCGGAGACTTTAATTTTCTAGTCTCTTTTGCCCAGTAATTTCACCTGCTACAATGCCTTTCACACTCTTACACAATAATGCTTACGCACTTTTGCTTTGTAGTAGAATATCTGCCAATGCGGTGTACTATCCAAGACGGCCTTTTTACCCTACCTTTTTACACTTAGTAAGTCAGATTTATTTGCCTCTTACGATTCGAGAGAATACTCACGGAATAAATTATTCTATTATTGAGCACAAGTGATAAACTTTTCAAATTGAATGAAATTCAGGTTACGTCTAGAGTTATATCCAACTCTTCTTTTTAATTTAAGAGATATCAAAATCGGATAATCCAGTAAAAAGTTGGGCGTCTCGAGGACGTAATCCATTTTCGGAAGTCAATTAAGAATGCAGTAACCATATAAAACTCCACTTTGACTTTTAGAAAAATCAATAATAATTATGACACTTTAATGGTTTTTTCTTAAATGTAAAATTGCTTTATTTACTTTGATAACGTAAATTTACTTTGGGTTAATATATTTTAAATTTTATTCAAAGCTCTAACTTTTATATTGTTGATTTTGGATTTAGTACTAGGTGGTAGAAGTAGGTAGTTAGTGAAGGCAAGTATTTGAATTTTTATACAAGGTTGAATGTTCTCGAACTCTTACTTCATCCCCCTTTTTAATTAATCCTAGATACACTTTTGTACTTCTGTGTAACAAATTGTTATAACGATGGCGTTCCCTGTTCCAGGGATCAGGCAGATCTTGTCATTTATCATGTTAGTGTACGAAGTTATGCGAGGACAAACTATTATAGTTAGACGTAACTATGAAAATGTAGTGGTCGGTTGCATTAGGTCCCACTGACTCAGACCTTACTCTCTGTGAGTATGGCTCATCGTACACCACGCGGGCCCAGTGCAGCTTGGTGGATAGGTGTGCAGAATGCCTCTGACAATCTGAAATTCTGCAAATCTAACATACTTTCCATACTAAACGAAAAAACTCTTTTCTACCTCTTAACATTGTCCGATTTCAGTGATTTTTTTCTTCATGGAATTATGACATTGTTTACTATGCCCGTACGTAAAAGAGTTTTTTTCTTGTTTGTCGAAGAACTTGGACTGATAGCGGTCATCCAACCAAATCATAACCACATCCAAAGTTGATTAACCGTTTAGATCAGTTAAGAACGAAAAGGCAAACTCCACCAGTGCTTCGTATACTGCAGTGGTAATTCGAAGTTAAATTGAGTTTTTCCTTTAGTTTTATTTTAAGTTTATGATATACAATGATTTTTTTCTATTTTTAAGTTCTATGATCCAACAAGGACCCCTTTCATTCATTTTATAAAACAAACTAGTACAGTTCTATGTCACATTTGTTTTTATAATACTACGAGTAAATAGTCTATAGTGTTTAATCACTGTCCCAGTCGATGGTCAGTGATGATGCGATCGCAGGTGGTATCATACTAGATCTAGAATTGCGACTAGCTCTCAAGAACAGTTGCTGGAATACCCTGGTTCGGTTCTTAGCGTTAGGTACAGACTTTAGGGTGATAGCAAGCCAGGCAACCATTAGAAGGTGCCAACCACCTGTGCGGTGGATTTAATTATGATATTCTCTTTACTGAAAGCTCAGACCCGAGACTAGAGAACAAATGAGAGTCTTGGTATTTATGTTTTATACATAGTAAATACGTGATATTTTACTTAATAATATCTACAAATATCAGTAATATTATTATTAAATACAATTAATTAATTCTAATCAAATAGTAACACTTAAGAATTTCAGACAAATACTATAAGGCTTAAGCTACAGTTATAAATTATTATATTTTCATGGTTAGACTTAAGTCTCAACGTAAAGAAAGTATTTTTTCAGCATTGTTCTTTTAACTTAGATCGTATTGTACTGTACTAGAACCTAATATATAAGATTAGTTCAGATAGACCTCAATTTAAAACTGAAACCAAACCATTTAATGGTCATTCTTATTTCATTATTTCTTGTATAATTCTTGGTTGTATATTCCTTAAAGATGAACCATTTGTAATCTCACAAATAAGATAATCGAAACATATTATGTAACCACGTAAATGTAAAGAGAATGGTCGTTAGATGTTGCAATATTCATAACCATGTATAATAGTTACCCTAACACGGCAAGAAACAAATAAAAAAACAACTTATATTCAGAATTGTAATCAGGTTAAACGAACCATACCTATGTGTGACTGCTATACGATTTAAAAAAAAGGTTATAGTGATATATGGTAAAGGTCAACGAGTGAAAAAACCTTTTCACACATAAATCTCTAAGACTTATATTTAAGTTGTTGCTGTTTTTTCGAATGGGTTGTTTTTGAATAGTTATTTTACAACCATAACCGTTTAGTTCGTCCCTTGAATTGTTCATAAACACGTTTTCACATATCACATTGAAATCACAGGTATCTATTTTACAACTTGTTTTAAAAGAAGGTTTCTGCTGACTCGTGTAATTGTTCCTCAAAAATAACTTCGTATCTTCGGCATGTATTTATAAATAGTTACGAATTGTTTGAAATAAAACTAAATAAATAAAACAATGTTTTACATCTACTTATAATTTTTTATTTATTTATAAATTTTCATTACATCGAAACAGAAAGTCTTATCAAACAACCACTATAGGCTCACTACACACATACTCCCTGTCACCCTCTACTCACACACACTTACACACATACATACACACGCAAATACACATACACACATCCTCTCTTTTAGCTAAAACAAGGCATGCATTTTTATTATTATTATTATTTTTCTTACTTATATTTTTTTATAATTCTTCTCGCTACCAGTACAAAATTACTTACATCATACCAGGCCATTCGAATATAATTAAGCTAGTCCTTTTACTTTGTAATTGTTTATACCTGTACAAGAACGGAGGGCGTTGTGGTCTGTAACACAGTTTTTATACTACCATAGGCACCAAAGATATCATTAAAAAGATATGATTTATGTATTACTTATATGCAAACACAGCATATTACCTAAGTCTATTGTGTTATTGTAAGTATCTATTACCTAAGAAATGTATCAATAAAGATTATTATTATTATTATATTATTCCATTTATTTCACGGACTACGTCCGGTCCTTTGCAAAGGCATATCTGGGGCTGTGGCCAACACTAAGAGGCTTGTTTGGTATAAAATATACAATGTAGTATAAAAACAGACATTTTAGATGAAGGGTAACATGGTACTTATATCTATTAAAAAAAATGTGTAAAATGGTAAGGCTATTTATATGTACTTATAAGTGATAAGGCATATAGTGGGCTACGGACGAGACTACGGCACCCGTCGTTTATTATTATTGTTATTACCTTTCTGAAAATTACCTTGGTCTGGATAATGCCTGTGATTTCAATATTTAAACATCATTCACCAGTTATCACATAAGTAATGACCGTTTTCAAAGATTTACTCATTCTGTTCGCATAAAACATTAATCGCCGACCCACAGGGGATGATTTAGTCCGTCAATCGCGCTTTGCCGAAACCCAAATTGGTGCGATGCGGTTGGACGCGCTCTTTCACTGTAATCAGCTTGGTTACATCGTTGATTACGCTATCCACTGATCGTTTTACATATGTTAGGGTTCAACAACAAAATAATCTTAGCTTTTTATTTATTTTATTTCTTGTTTATACACACTCAGTCACGTGCTAAGATTCCCTGTGTCGCGGGAGTTATGGACACACACATCAAAATACACCAGAAACACCCAAGACCCGAGAATAAGCGTTTCTACTCGTCACACAAAATATGTTTACCCCGGCTATGGATCGAACCTAAAACCTTACACTTTGAAGACAGGTTCACTACCATAGTTGGTTGTGATGGCTACCATAGTGGCCCATCCCCATTGGAATTTAATTTCATTTTTTTTGTATTATTTATTTTTCTATTTAATTATGATAATTTAAGATAAGTTACAAGATTTAGTTAAATTTTTTTTTATTTATTTTCAAACTCATACTCACAAACTAGGATACCACGACCCTATGTCGCAGAATCAAGGTCACACAATACACATCACAACGTTAAAGACCCGACAGCTGAGGTCATCACAAAAAGATATTCCCTCCCCCCTCCCCCATCCTCTTAACAATTAATCTATTATAAGGCTTAATCCTGAATTTAATAATATTTACATATTAAACCTAATAAAGAGTCATCCAGCAGCTTTTCTAACTTAGCACATAATCGATCCTTATTCCTCGCCGCTGCGATTCTGCGAGCCTTGTTCGCGAATGCCAAGAAGAGTGACCTGGCTCTCCATGATGGTCGAGAGAGAGGATTGCTCCAGCTTTGTTTGGATTACACATTCCAATTCCATCCTTTCCAGACCAAATCTTGGGCATTCGAACAGTATGTGCCATATCGATTCGTCACAAGCCGGATCGACCGCCTTTTACATAGAATCGGTGTAGGTACGCTGCGAATCCTCCGTGGTCGGTCAATATTTGGACATGCATAGGCGTTAGTACCATGTCCATGTCAAATACTTAAGAGATGTCGCCCTTGTTCATCAGGTTGTTTTTCTTGTCAAAGTCAAAAATCTTGCCAAAGGTGTCATGTTTGCTCTTAGATCAAAGGCAGGTAGTAAATAACACTTTAATATATTACTAGATAGCGGTAAAGTCGCCAACTACAACGTATATTACGATATGTTACTATTAAAATAGTTTAAGTATGATAACTGTCGTGAGTACACATTTTTTATAACAAATATATTCGTGTTTAAATAGGGATGACCTATAATTTAAGAAATACGTAAAGCTTATTCATTATTATATCCATTATTTCATATACTATAAAATTATTATGATAATTCAGGGTAAGACTCAAGTTTTGATACCAAAATCAACATAAAATATTCTGACTTATCTAGTAGAAAATTGACGGTATTTTATATTTCATATTAGAATTATTTGACTCGAACTCACTTGATCATGAGTATTTCAAGAGTATTGACTCTTGAAATACTACCGTAAAGAAAATATTACATAGTCTGGCAATTCCTTCGTCAATTGATTCGGTAAGCACTTTGAAAAAAATCCTTGTGAGAAATATAGTATTGATAGAGGCCATATTGTTTAGTAATTATGTTTATCATCATCATCATCATTATCAGCCGGAAGACGTCCTCTGCTGAACAAACGCGTGCCCCATATAACCAGAGAACGATTATGTTTACATATCTAAAAAATTATAAAATTATATTAAATAATAAGATTCTAAAATGGTTTAAATTTTCACTGAAATCATAAACCTGTAGCTATAAATGAAAAGTAAAGACAAACAATATTTTGCCAAAAAATAGTAATAATATAATAGCTCTAAAACTCAAAGAACCCTAACGTGGTTGCGTTCGATACACGCTTACCAGTTTTACATTTTAGTGCAAATGCTCGGGTAAAACTCAATTTGAATTTATGCTCGTTTGTGATGCGTAATTGAGTTGAAATGTGCGGAATATGTTATTTTATTGCTCTATTACTTTTCTCTTTTATTTATAAAGTTGAGTAATTTAAATAAAATATAAGCTGCTATGCGTTGTTTATTTCAAATAAGACTTTTTCTTTATCTACTTCGAGTTTAAACCATAATAAATATACACGTCAATTCTTTTGAAAAACACAGGGGAGTTTATTTTTAACATTGGCTTGAGACTTTTTTTTGGTTAATTAACATTAAAGGCCTATTCAGACCTGAGCGTTATTCGCTACCGCTGTGGGTAGTGAAAAATATCACGCGGAACTCGATGGGCAAATATTATGAAGTTCCATAACTGCAGCGAAACTTGTACCGCCTGGTGAGGCGGTATTTTCTCTGTTTGGCGAAACTAGTTCCGCCGCCCCGCTAACCGTTGCCAACGAATATCCGCTTTGGTGTAAACAGCGAAATTAACGCATACCCTTTCGGATTTATCTATCGCTTGCGGTAGCGAATAACGCCCAGGTTTGAATAGGCCCTAATGGTGCACTTCGGTTTCTTATGAAGAATATCTTCGTGACAGAACACTGTCGCGCTATTCTCCAAGGAACTATTCATCATTGCGATCATCGACCAGCTCACCGCCGTCAAATAAGAGATATATCGCTCTTATTCACAAGGTTGTTGTTCAAACGTTCCTTCTGATCTCGTCGATGTTTCACGGATGTCGATATCAATTCTGTAAGCATTCTCTAACCTAATAATCTCTAAATTATGGCAGTTCTTATTCTGTTCGGCAAGAATCTGAATTGGCATAACACTTTCTAATTATACCCCCTAAAATAAGATATTTCTCTTCGATCGTGGGTCATTAAGTCACATTAATTGTTACGTAACTATAGATGCTCGCTAAACTAACGTAAAAATGTTGAATAGAATAATATTTTTTAAAGTCAGTCTAAGTGTTACATGAATATGAATTTTAGTATAACGGTTTAAGGACTAACATTATTAAATTTTAGTCCGCTAGGTTACTTTAGTTCTTTGAACATGTGAATCACTACCGTTGCTAAAGATGCATTAATGTTTGTTCTAAGAAAATCGCTCTGCCGATCTCAACAAGTACAATTTGAAAAATTTAATACCGACTACCATTCTATTCATTTATTAGAGTGTAACTCAAAAAATAGTAGACTGAATTTGAAGAAATTTAAATGAGTCCACACGGAAAGACGGAAAACACCAGCTTTCAAACAAAAAAAGAATTTTGAGAATCGGTTCACCCTATCGAAAGTTATGAGGTAACAAACATAAAAAAAAACAGTCGAATTGTTGCAGTCGAAATATTATGTGTTATACGAGTACATGTCATACTATTACATAGATTTACCAGTAAATGCCATATAAAATTTACTCAAATCATTATCCTTATGTGCACTGCTGAACGTCATTCTGGAATAAGGGTTTAGTCCCTGTTTAAAAACCTAATAAATAAGTATTTTTAATGAACTAATGGCATTTCGTTAAATAAGCGAAACAAACTAAAACGTCAAATTAGTAACCCCCATCCTACGAATAAATAATAAGTCTATTTATTCGTAGCCCCAATACATTTTTGTTAAAGCTAGTTTTGATAGCAATGTAGGACGGTCTAAAAACATCACTAGCATGATGAGCGTGTTTATAGATGTTATATTCTGCCAGAACATGCACTGTGACAAGTGAATCCATTGAGCTAATGAGACTTCAGAGCCTATGCCTCGGAGTGATCAGCGTAGTGCAATACTACGCAATTGTAATTGGCAAGCGTGTTGCTTACCATTACCAAGAGACACAAGACTTGTCTAACTGGTCATTCTATAGTATAAATTGTACGACTTAATTGTGCACCTCGCACTGTGACGTCACCGTGGCTGAATTCACGCGCAACGGTAACTAACTGACCGCGTGAGGCAAACGCCACGGGTGCCACGCGGGGAAGTGGGAGGAGGGGTCGCATTCCAAGGAGGTGTACAGTTAAGTCGCGCTGGTTATAAGTGTTGTAAAAGCGTAGCGTAGCATAGTAAAAGTTTTGCGTGGAATAATAATTATATGTGTACCTATGCTGTTTTTCCAATTCCAAATTTTCTATGTACGTATATATAACTCAACTAGCTTTTCTCCGCGATTTCACCCGCGCGGTGATGGATGATGATGATGAATCTTATATAGCCTATGTTATTCGAGATGAATGTAGTTTCCAATGGTGAAAGATTTTTTGAAATAGGTGCACTACTTTTGAGCCAATTCATTACAAACATACTTACATACAAATCTTTCCTCTATAATATTAGTATAGATAATTTAGATAAATTTAGGGTTCCATTACAATACGAATAACGTCCAGTAAGTTGACCATCACAAGTCAAAGAACATCACCATACTTATTCATGTGTTAACTTTGACATAATTATGATTGGACGTTTTTAACCAAGTTGTGTTTGTAGAGGTTAAGTAGATATGTATTTGTCAGAGAACAAATGTTATTGTTGATTAACACATTGGCAGGGAGCGGGCCTTACTAGTGCACAACTAAAAACTGTTGTGCTAGACGACCTCATGATTTTATTACACTTCATAGACTTCCAACTACCAACAGTAGTTGGTCAGTAATGTGAACAGTGATATTGCTTTGGATAGTGTCTTGTTCTTAAGGACAGCCGCCAGAACATACCTACTATTTAGTGTTTAGTGAAATATTTTCAAAGTTGAGGGTGATAGCTAGATAGGCAGACATCAGAAATACCCTACCAACATGCTGTCACGCCATGTGACTCTTTGAGCGAGCGCTATGACGCTCCGTGTTTCATAATGTCAGCAGGGCCGTAATTCGTCGGACCGCCGAGTTTGGTTAGGTGCGTTCCGGTCGGTGGAGATTTTGCGTCATGTCTATGGCGCGATCAACCATGCTGTTGATTTCTGCACGATGTTACCAAGACTGCGGTGACGGTAATAGGTAGAGTTCAATCCTGTAATCGTAATCCTGTATCGTCGGCTGACCCTTGTTACTCTGGGCTATCGTCAGTTCAAAAGAGAGATAAGAAAAAGTTGTTCTTGGATCACTGTTATGTCTAACAGCATACAGATAATGATCAATATTGATGATGTTTTTAGGATGTTATTTAAAAAATAAAGTTGCAACTACAGTTGCAAGACAAAAAACAGATATCGAACAACGAATTCCCAATCGTAGCCAACACTGTCGCCAGCTAACAAGAGTGTTCGCATTCGCGTCACGATCCCCACCTACGAAAGAAAACAATTTTGTATCCGTCTGTACTGACAGCTAGATAGACCGTTTGTTACACCGATTTGTAATCTGGTTGACTTTAATGATTAAAAAAGGACGGTTGCAGCTTTTGGAGTAAGCGATTCGTCAAGCGATATTACTTAACCTAGAGGCATCGATAATACGTCGCTGAGCAAGCGATAAAATTTAACTAAGCTTGAGTTTTCTGTAGTGGTAAGATTAACTGTGTAAAAAATGTGCAGCATAGGGTTAGCGTACTCTTTTGCGCCCTAATAGCTAGTTATTCGTTTTCGTGAGCCTGTCGCCTTTCTAGTTCAAGCGTCTAATTTGATATCACCTTCGAACGCAGCAAGTAAAATAGTGGAAACAGCTGACTATCAACTACAGAAAAGGTTGTTAATGTTAGTCAATGTACTTTAAAATACTTTAGCACTGCATTCAATATTAAATATAACTACGGCCAAAAAGATGCAGCTAGGAGCTCTAGACATTTTTATACAGCTTGTAACAAAAATGTGTAGTAATACTAAAACAACACATGCAGAAACTTCCATACAATTGGGACCTAACTACTGCGTCCCAGGAAGTAGTAAGAATTCCGAGTAATGACTAAAGTTTTTCTAATACTTACTCAAGCAGGTTCGTCTCTGAAAAACTAGGCCAAAGACGACAATGAACGTAGACTAGGTTAACAAGGGGCTTAACTATTTAATATTAAAAAAAAAACGATTTGATGAAATATTTGAATTTGGAATTTTTTTAATATGTAATTACTTTACGGTGCAATAGTAAAATTCAAATAACTATATACTCATAGATAGTGCACACTTGGTATCCAAGCTAGCAGTTAGATGTAGTCATCTTTTACGTAGTTTATTGGCGCTTGCGGTAAAGGACATGCCTGTGTTTTGAATAAGATAAATCTGTTCTTGATTTACTTTAATAAGTAAAATGAATAGATTATGCGTCACTTGCCAAATTCAGAAGTACGTTACCAGCTAGGTGATCCGCTTTGACCAGCTATTTGGATCTTGGCGATCCAGGGTGTGATAATTTAAATTAGAATCGAAATTTAACGACTGGTAACTATAAATGGCTACTAGGAGATATTGATACTACTTGATATGTTGTAAAGAGTAATAATAAAAGAAAACACATAGTAAGTAAATGATTGTGACACCTTTGCCATTTATTTTACATAGGTATACATGAATTTCCTCAACAGAAGAACCCTTATCGCTACTTACGATACTCGATTATGTACTTTTTAAATATACTTAGGTACCCTACACTTCCTATGCTAGTCTTTATTCTATCTATAATTATGTTGTATATATTATGAACAAGAACGTAGCTACAGCTAGAAGTGTCTTCAACGACCGCCATGTTTTTTCTCGCCGTTCCTGCTCCGCCTCGCCATAGTCACGTGGTATTGACGTCACATCCGCTTCGTTCGGAAAGAGCTTCGTTTAGAAAGCGCTTCGTTCAAAAACTGATTGCGAGTACGTTTTAAACGAGTGCGACAACATCAACTTTTTAAAAAAAAGCTAAATTCAAAATGGCTTTTAGTTTTTTTTTAATGAGTTTAAAATTTGTCACTTTTGATAAAATTTACACAGATTTCCCACTTTGAAAGCTCAGATTTTGATAGCTCGCTTTTCATTTTGATATTAATTGTATCAAGTAATAATTTATTCAGAATAAGGATACATTGCAGAATACAAGCATAAGTTATTTTGTGGTTTTACACTACAAACAAAAACGTTCTGACGGTTTAAAGGCAAGATTCCGGGTGATTAAAAAATAATATACCTAAACTACCGTGACACTTAGGACATAGGAATCTATCGGGGAATACTAGAGTCAACTTTGTCTTTAATGCAACTCCATTAAAATAATGGTGTCATTAGCGCTAAAGCTGCAATAACTAATGGACTGATAACAAAGAGCTTTTTGCAACAGGCTGAAAGACCTACAAAACTTAATTTCAAAATTGTGTAAAAATGTGTTTTCGATAGGTCTCGCTCTAAATTTGCAAACTATTTATTCTAAATTCTTCTACGCCACCAAAGTTAAAGTTAGTAAACAGTTTAGAAAGATTTGCTCCAAATATCATTGCCTTAACAATGACATTTTTCACGGCTATGTCAAAAAATCACACTTTATATCTGTGTTGATGATGTAGATTCGAAATAAATTTATACGTACATAATTAATTGTTAATTGTGTAAAACCTGTTAGCAGCTCGGCCAAAGACCCAAGAGCCAAGCTGACCCGACATTATACCGAAGATATCCAGGACATCAGCCTGTACGAGATAAGAATGGCTTCGAAACAGCTTAAGAACAACAAGGCGCCGGGTGACGACGGTATCACATCGGAGCTTCTGAAAGCGGGTAGAAGACCGGTACTTAACGTCCTTCAGAAGCTCTTTAATACCGTCTTACTCGTAGGTTCAACGCCAGAAGCATGGAACAAAAGCGTGGTGGTGCTATTCTTCAAGAAATATGACAACACTTTACATAAGAATTACAGACCCATCTCGCTTTTGAGCCATAGTTATAAGCTGTTTTCGAAGGTCATTACGAACCGTCTCAGTCGCAGGTTTGATGAATTCCAGCCTCCGGAACAAGCCGGTTTCCGAAAAGGATATAGTACCATAGACCACATCCACACGCTACGGCTGTATAAATACAGAAGACCAAAGGACCGAAGTTCGAAGGCAATTCCATTGCAAAGACGCATGAGGCAGGGAGACGTTATAACTCCGAAACTGTTCACCGCTGCATTGGAAGACGCCTACAAGCTCTTGGAATGGCAAGGACTTGGCATCAATATCAACGGCGAGTATATCACTCACCTTCGATTTGCCGACGATATTGTAGTCCATATATATAGAGGACCTCAGTACAATGCTCGAAGGCCTCCATCGAGTTTCCCAACGGGTAGGCCTTAAGATGAACATGCTCAAGACGAAAATTATGTCTAATGCCCATGTTGTGCCTACCCTAATATCAGTTGGGAACTCAGTTCTCGAAGTTGTTGACAAATACATCTACCTGCGACAGACAGTCAAACTAGGTAGATCCAAATCCGAGAAAGAGGTCAATCGTCGAATCCAACCTGGCCGGGCAGCGTTCCTGAAACTTCGCGAAGTCTTCTCGTCTAAAATACCTCAGTGCCTCAAGACAAGAGTCTTCGACCAATGTGTGTTACCAGTGATGACTTATGGCACTGAAACGTGGTCTCTTACTATGGGTCTCATAGATAAGCTCTAAGTCGCACATCGAGCTATGGAGAGGGCTATGCTTGGGGTTTCTCTACGTACGATCGAATCAGAAATGAGGCGATCCGTAGAAGAACGAAAGTCACCGACATAGCCCAGAAGATTAGCCAGTTGAAGTGGCAGTGGGCAGGGCACATAGCGCAAAGAACAGATGACCGATGGGGCCGAAAGGTTCTGGAAAGGAGACCAAGGACCAGCAAGTGCAGCGTAGGTCGTCCACCGACACGGTGGACAGACGACATGATAAAGGTCGCAGGACAACGTTGGATGCAGGCCGCTTTTAACCAGTCCTTTTGGAAAATTATGCGGGAGGCATATGTTCAGCAGTGGACGTCCTACGGCTGAGATGATGATGATGATGATGAATTAATTGTATATTGTATATATTGTAATTTGTTTTCTTGTTACTCTTACTCTTAAAACTTCGTTTAAAATACAAACTTAGGTAATATTCTGTCGTATTATAGGACAGCACATTATCATAAAACATTTGTCACGTAGTTATCCGGCGCATGTCAGTCACGCGTATGATAGGGTAATGGGAGTGCCACTTGGAATTTTAAGTGGCGTTCTGTTTGCTACACATATGTGTATGAAAATGGAAAAATGAAATATTTGTCTGAGCGTCCTTAGAATATAATTTAAAAGTAGTTCATTGCTACGAGTACATCAATCACATTTATATCGTGTACATGCAAAACTTTGTTAAGTGATAAGTGAGCAATTGTTTTGTCATGAAGAAGTTACAAACATATACACTGGCTCTTACATCCTCAACCACTAACAATCTTTACACTGCCTACTAACTTATTTACGATATTAGTGTAATGGGAGGTGTTAAAACTGTAAACGCAATTTCTAATGGCGAAACGCGAGCGATTTGCCAATCACATAAAATATACTAAAGGTTATAATTACTAAATTTTCAAGTCCTGCGTTCCAGTCTTCAACAAGATTTTCCCCACATATTTATGTTTCTGAGCTTGTACTAACTTAAACAGTATATGGAGGAAAGTGCTTGCCATTATTTGAAGTTGTTAATTAAAACTTTAATTAAAAATAATTCTCTATGCCACTAGACGCCCTGGATTTTTAGAATTTAGAGAATATAACGTAAGGAATGATATTGTTATGTAAACAGGAAAGTGGTTTAATAATAAAACTGACTTTGATGTCATCACTCAATAGTTGTCTTCATATCTGATTGAATTGTTTTAAGCAGCAGCTGGATAAAATCAAAAATGATTATATCCGAAGAACCTTTAAAGTTTCTAACATAAATGACAAACTGCAAGAAACCCGTTTACGTTGGTACGGGCATGTAATGTGACGAGAGGAAAGCCACATGACGAAAAGAGTATTCAATATAGAGGAGGGAAAACGAGGCCAAGGTCAAATACCGACACTTGGATGACTACTATAAAGAACGACATGAAAGCAACAAATATAACTGACAATATGACCCAGGACAGGGCAGGACATGGTGTAGAAGTACAAAGAGAGCCGACCCCAAATGCTATGGGATTAACCCTTTGCATCCCAGAGACGCATATATACGTCAGTTTAATTCATGAATCTTTTGTTTTAATTATCGCGGTATAGTAAGGGTTAATAAGGCCAGCAAGAAGTTAATGACCCTCATGGATTCAAGCTGATGTTTTGCAGATTAATATAGAAAGATACTCCGTATTTAACTTCTGTTCTGTACAGAAACTACTGCGGCTAGGTAATGCTACGAGTAGCATAGCTTTACACATAAAACAGGGGCTTTTATATAATTAAAGAAGTATCGTATAAATTGGGAGTCAGATGGAATAGACTCATCATAACTCAATCAAAATAATGAAACTTTCGATAAAAATCGGTACTGTTCCAACAAAAATCATCATTAAGCGTCTTAAGCATTAAGATGAGTTTGTCACTATTCTAGAAAGATTCGAAGTTACTCGAAAAGTAAATAAATACACAGTTTTTTTATTGTACATTAATTCTCTACGAGTGACGGGGTAAATACATTTCCATCCCTTTTGAGATAATAATCTTAAGACGTGAGAAATCCTGACTAACTAGGTGGCTGGCCTATTGTGTAAGAAACCGTATTCGTAAAAGATAATCTGCCGAAAAGCAATAGTGCGCCAGAAAAGAAATGAATTAATAGGCAATTGAATATGAAATTCGCCGTTGCATAAAACTGGAATTAATGTTACGCAGTAACAAAGTGTCCATTTGAAGTATAACTGGTGGTTTTAATTTCGCTAAAAACGTGTTAGTGCCTTGGAGTTTTTGAGAGAATTGCTTTGGTCGTTCTATTTTTTGTTGTAGCTTGTGTTTTTTATTGTTTTTTTTTTATTTCTTGCCTGATTAGTAATATTTTATGTAGTCGTTTCACTTAGAGAAAACGTTTCGATGGTGGAAGTTACTTTTCGCACAAAATGTTCATAGGTATTAATTTTACATTATTGTTTTTTGTGTTACCTACTTATTAGTTCTACACGTACTAAAAATAGTTTCTAAAGAAAATTTTCTGTAGATTTTTTGATTAAATTTATTGGGTCCATCTGATAGTTGAAGTGTTGGTTTACACCCAGAGTACCTTCTAATGTAACATATGATATTGTATCGCATAAGCACCACTCAATTTTAATTGTGTAGGTATACAATTAGAACAATGTTAAGAAAACAAAAGATTTAATAAAATACTATATCTATCTAAATTCATATAGTAAACGTTCTGATACGTTCTAATATACGTAAGTACGATTTTTATGAAAACTCTTATTTCGTCGAATAAACCTTTATGATAGACAGTGTTTCGTCACTACTAAATACAAACAAAGAAAACGGTCCATGGAATGATTCCTTGGTGGCCTAGTGGCTATGGCTTCCGACACAAGTACCCAGTAGATGCGCGTTTGACCCCTTTGTGAAGATTTAGTATTTTATTTCTAAAATTGCAAAGTTTGGTTTCACTAAGCAGGTGTTAGAGTTTCAAATCAAATAGCACATTAATTATCCATAGAAATATCTATATCGATTTTTTTATTTACAGTTGTCATCCCACATTTCCATACAGCTAAGAGTGTCTAAGTAATGTTCCATATTTAAATATATTCGACCTAAATAGTAGAGTTGTATTAAGATGTCTTAATTGCTACAAAAACACTAATTGCTGCCTTCACTGCCCTGCTAATTAGTACCTACTGAGCCTAATTTGTGACTTTCAAATAACATAATTACTTTAAGTAATTGCGAAGAAATAGCTAAAAATAGTGCTCATAACGTTGCCACTGCTGGGATTCAGACCTTCTTTTCAGAGATAAATATATGAACCATTCTTAGTGCCTAGTAAGCTTACTGCTGCTTGTTGTATAGACTAGTGGCCAGCTCTATTGTTGAAGTAATCAGGTGACCCCCAAAGCCTCCAACATAGCCCAACCACTTAACGTGCCCTCTGAAGTACGGAAGCACTCTGTTGAAAATCCAATTAGAAGTCATCCATCCAAGACGTGACCGCGACGTGATCAGTTATTTGAGCCATTTTTTGAGCCATAGTTATAAGCTGTTTTCGAAGGTCATTACGAACCGTCTCAGTCGCAGGTTTGATGAATTCCAGCCTCCGGAACAAGCCGGTTTCCGAAAAGGATATAGTACCATAGACCACATCCACACGCTACGGCTGTATAAATACAGAAGACCAAAGGACCGAAGTTCGAAGGCAATTCCATTGCAAAGACGCATGAGGCAGGGAGACGTTATAACTCCGAAACTGTTCACCGCTGCATTGGAAGACGCCTACAAGCTCTTGGAATGGCAAGGACTTGGCATCAATATCAACGGCGAGTATATCACTCACCTTCGATTTGCCGACGATATTGTAGTCCATATATATAGAGGACCTCAGTACAATGCTCGAAGGCCTCCATCGAGTTTCCCAACGGGTAGGCCTTAAGATGAACATGCTCAAGACGAAAATTATGTCTAATGCCCATGTTGTGCCTACCCTAATATCAGTTGGGAACTCAGTTCTCGAAGTTGTTGACAAATACATCTACCTGCGACAGACAGTCAAACTAGGTAGATCCAAATCCGAGAAAGAGGTCAATCGTCGAATCCAACCTGGCCGGGCAGCGTTCCTGAAACTTCGCGAAGTCTTCTCGTCTAAAATACCTCAGTGCCTCAAGACAAGAGTCTTCGACCAATGTGTGTTACCAGTGATGACTTATGGCACTGAAACGTGGTCTCTTACTATGGGTCTCATAGATAAGCTCTAAGTCGCACATCGAGCTATGGAGAGGGCTATGCTTGGGGTTTCTCTACGTACGATCGAATCAGAAATGAGGCGATCCGTAGAAGAACGAAAGTCACCGACATAGCCCAGAAGATTAGCCAGTTGAAGTGGCAGTGGGCAGGGCACATAGCGCAAAGAACAGATGACCGATGGGGCCGAAAGGTTCTGGAAAGGAGACCAAGGACCAGCAAGTGCAGCGTAGGTCGTCCACCGACACGGTGGACAGACGACATGATAAAGGTCGCAGGACAACGTTGGATGCAGGCCGCTTTTAACCAGTCCTTTTGGAAAATTATGCGGGAGGCATATGTTCAGCAGTGGACGTCCTACGGCTGAGATGATGATGATGATGATGAATTAATTGTATATTGTATATATTGTAATTTGTTTTCTTGTTACTCTTACTCTTAAAACTTCGTTTAAAATACAAACTTAGGTAATATTCTGTCGTATTATAGGACAGCACATTATCATAAAACATTTGTCACGTAGTTATCCGGCGCATGTCAGTCACGCGTATGATAGGGTAATGGGAGTGCCACTTGGAATTTTAAGTGGCGTTCTGTTTGCTACACATATGTGTATGAAAATGGAAAAATGAAATATTTGTCTGAGCGTCCTTAGAATATAATTTAAAAGTAGTTCATTGCTACGAGTACATCAATCACATTTATATCGTGTACATGCAAAACTTTGTTAAGTGATAAGTGAGCAATTGTTTTGTCATGAAGAAGTTACAAACATATACACTGGCTCTTACATCCTCAACCACTAACAATCTTTACACTGCCTACTAACTTATTTACGATATTAGTGTAATGGGAGGTGTTAAAACTGTAAACGCAATTTCTAATGGCGAAACGCGAGCGATTTGCCAATCACATAAAATATACTAAAGGTTATAATTACTAAATTTTCAAGTCCTGCGTTCCAGTCTTCAACAAGATTTTCCCCACATATTTATGTTTCTGAGCTTGTACTAACTTAAACAGTATATGGAGGAAAGTGCTTGCCATTATTTGAAGTTGTTAATTAAAACTTTAATTAAAAATAATTCTCTATGCCACTAGACGCCCTGGATTTTTAGAATTTAGAGAATATAACGTAAGGAATGATATTGTTATGTAAACAGGAAAGTGGTTTAATAATAAAACTGACTTTGATGTCATCACTCAATAGTTGTCTTCATATCTGATTGAATTGTTTTAAGCAGCAGCTGGATAAAATCAAAAATGATTATATCCGAAGAACCTTTAAAGTTTCTAACATAAATGACAAACTGCAAGAAACCCGTTTACGTTGGTACGGGCATGTAATGTGACGAGAGGAAAGCCACATGACGAAAAGAGTATTCAATATAGAGGAGGGAAAACGAGGCCAAGGTCAAATACCGACACTTGGATGACTACTATAAAGAACGACATGAAAGCAACAAATATAACTGACAATATGACCCAGGACAGGGCAGGACATGGTGTAGAAGTACAAAGAGAGCCGACCCCAAATGCTATGGGATTAACCCTTTGCATCCCAGAGACGCATATATACGTCAGTTTAATTCATGAATCTTTTGTTTTAATTATCGCGGTATAGTAAGGGTTAATAAGGCCAGCAAGAAGTTAATGACCCTCATGGATTCAAGCTGATGTTTTGCAGATTAATATAGAAAGATACTCCGTATTTAACTTCTGTTCTGTACAGAAACTACTGCGGCTAGGTAATGCTACGAGTAGCATAGCTTTACACATAAAACAGGGGCTTTTATATAATTAAAGAAGTATCGTATAAATTGGGAGTCAGATGGAATAGACTCATCATAACTCAATCAAAATAATGAAACTTTCGATAAAAATCGGTACTGTTCCAACAAAAATCATCATTAAGCGTCTTAAGCATTAAGATGAGTTTGTCACTATTCTAGAAAGATTCGAAGTTACTCGAAAAGTAAATAAATACACAGTTTTTTTATTGTACATTAATTCTCTACGAGTGACGGGGTAAATACATTTCCATCCCTTTTGAGATAATAATCTTAAGACGTGAGAAATCCTGACTAACTAGGTGGCTGGCCTATTGTGTAAGAAACCGTATTCGTAAAAGATAATCTGCCGAAAAGCAATAGTGCGCCAGAAAAGAAATGAATTAATAGGCAATTGAATATGAAATTCGCCGTTGCATAAAACTGGAATTAATGTTACGCAGTAACAAAGTGTCCATTTGAAGTATAACTGGTGGTTTTAATTTCGCTAAAAACGTGTTAGTGCCTTGGAGTTTTTGAGAGAATTGCTTTGGTCGTTCTATTTTTTGTTGTAGCTTGTGTTTTTTATTGTTTTTTTTTTATTTCTTGCCTGATTAGTAATATTTTATGTAGTCGTTTCACTTAGAGAAAACGTTTCGATGGTGGAAGTTACTTTTCGCACAAAATGTTCATAGGTATTAATTTTACATTATTGTTTTTTGTGTTACCTACTTATTAGTTCTACACGTACTAAAAATAGTTTCTAAAGAAAATTTTCTGTAGATTTTTTGATTAAATTTATTGGGTCCATCTGATAGTTGAAGTGTTGGTTTACACCCAGAGTACCTTCTAATGTAACATATGATATTGTATCGCATAAGCACCACTCAATTTTAATTGTGTAGGTATACAATTAGAACAATGTTAAGAAAACAAAAGATTTAATAAAATACTATATCTATCTAAATTCATATAGTAAACGTTCTGATACGTTCTAATATACGTAAGTACGATTTTTATGAAAACTCTTATTTCGTCGAATAAACCTTTATGATAGACAGTGTTTCGTCACTACTAAATACAAACAAAGAAAACGGTCCATGGAATGATTCCTTGGTGGCCTAGTGGCTATGGCTTCCGACACAAGTACCCAGTAGATGCGCGTTTGACCCCTTTGTGAAGATTTAGTATTTTATTTCTAAAATTGCAAAGTTTGGTTTCACTAAGCAGGTGTTAGAGTTTCAAATCAAATAGCACATTAATTATCCATAGAAATATCTATATCGATTTTTTTATTTACAGTTGTCATCCCACATTTCCATACAGCTAAGAGTGTCTAAGTAATGTTCCATATTTAAATATATTCGACCTAAATAGTAGAGTTGTATTAAGATGTCTTAATTGCTACAAAAACACTAATTGCTGCCTTCACTGCCCTGCTAATTAGTACCTACTGAGCCTAATTTGTGACTTTCAAATAACATAATTACTTTAAGTAATTGCGAAGAAATAGCTAAAAATAGTGCTCATAACGTTGCCACTGCTGGGATTCAGACCTTCTTTTCAGAGATAAATATATGAACCATTCTTAGTGCCTAGTAAGCTTACTGCTGCTTGTTGTATAGACTAGTGGCCAGCTCTATTGTTGAAGTAATCAGGTGACCCCCAAAGCCTCCAACATAGCCCAACCACTTAACGTGCCCTCTGAAGTACGGAAGCACTCTGTTGAAAATCCAATTAGAAGTCATCCATCCAAGACGTGACCGCGACGTGATCAGTTATGAACTACAAGACAAGCACACACAGATACATATTAGTACATTATTATACCATAATAATAATAATAATCATTAAAACAAAAAAATATAATATTATTCCTACCTTGAACCAAAAAGTTTGCTCGCATAATTTTTAAAGTAGTATCGATTTGATACATAAATCAAATTGTTATAAAATAGTGGCAATACCACTTATGCCACTTTCGTCTCGAGCACAAGAATAGGTTTTCTATTATTGTGCCTCGAGTCTACTTATATCGTTATTATATTCAAAGATATTGTGCTTAACATAAATTGCCAAAACTTTTTAAGGGTCGATTGGAAGCGTGGGTTCTTATATCTTCGAATAAGGCGACTCATATAATATCGATCAAACGTCAATTGATTAGGTTAATTGATAATTATATTATATATAGTTTCATTCTCAACAAGAATATTCAAAACGTAGATAAATTAGAGTAGGAAGTTTTAGAATAATCATAAACGAATTATCAATAATAAATATCAATAACAACCTGAGAATGTAATAACATAAGTTCATATTATAGAAATTATAAACTACGAGGGCGGGTCAATAAGTCCGTGACTTTTTGAATTTCTGACCTCTTTACTGAAAAAACAACACTACTTCTGTCAACAGGCATCTGTCAGTTGACTCCTGTCAAAATTTGAACTTGCTGCGTCAGTTAGTTTGTGTTTGACAGCTATCTTTATCAGACTACCCAGTAATTTGAGGAAGAAATGGAAAAAATGCGTGTAATGGTAAAAGTGCGTGAAGTGTAAAAGTCACGGACTTATTGACTCGCCCTCGTATGTAGGTACCTCACTTCTTAAAATTGAAGTATGTTTTAATGTATGTTGTTGATGGAAACAATTCAGAAGTAGCAGTTGGTATTGTAAGAGAAGCAAACGAATCTATTTGCGACTAACCAAAAATAACAATTACCATTAAGTAGCTCTTATTCCGTCGCTATTTGAATGCTAGCCTGTCGTTGAGACTTCGGAAAAATTTCTTCACTGTGATTTAAATGTTGCTTAGAAACTGGAATTAACATTAATATTTTCCACACTAGATCATGTAGAATATTTGTAGATAAGTTTACTTGAGTTCCGTAAATATTTATTTTTTTGGGATTTCTTTGGTGCCAATAAAGAGTTTTTGTATTGTTTTGAATTTAACTGCTGACCATACTGCAACGAATACCATAATGAATCGGGCAACCTCTCGAAGAGTGCGACAAGGTAAAAGTGTGTTTATATTTGTTTTCATTTTTAAGACTAAAATTCAATGCATTTCAATAAAAAAAATATTTGCATTGTTAAATTATCTGTGCTTTACTAGTTTAATAAAAGGTACCCACTTTTTAACTATTATGGTACCGACTTCAACAAGTTATTTTACACTTATTGTTATTGAAGTCAGTTCCATTTTTTGGTATTTTTTTTATTTGTATGTTACTTTTTGATATGGCGAAATGAGTTCCAACTTTCATGATTCGACTTCGCGAAAACTTAGTTTTTCGACGCTTAAACCTAATAACCGAAGTTCGAAAAAAAACCTAGTGTAAATTGAATATACGTCCTTATGAAGTATGGGAGCCAATTAACGATTGATCAAACTTGGCTCGATAGAAAAAAATCGGCAACATTCCCTAAATTTTGCAATTTTTATTACGTGCTTCGTGGGAATTATGGGCAAATATATTTCAATGAATGTATCATATTCGAATTTCCAATGAAATTTACTAATGAACTATGGACTCTTTTATCATCAAAATTTATTCATTTGATTGTACGAAATAAATATTATAAAAAGTATTAGCACGTATTCAATTGAATTTTCGCATTAGTTATATATATATATATATAAATGAGCCCCTATTTTTCCCCTTTTCCGCTATAACTTGAGAACGGATAGGAAGTTATGACGAGGTCAAAGGCCGATTATAATACGCGAACGTAGTCGCGGGCAGCCGCTAGTATGTAATAACTTCTTTCATGATTTTTGGTTTTGAATTGATTGGTCAGTGAGTTAGACAAAATGGTTTAAACTATATGGTATTAGAAATAGGAGATGTTTCTTTTTGTCTTTTGCGAAATTTTAGATAGGGTAGGGAGTAGTAGATTCTGTGATCCTCTATTTTAAATGTTACCTATTAAGTGTTGAAAATTTAAAATAAACCCATTTACCTCCTTGGTCTTCAGATCCATATTGAAAAATTCTTACATGTTTTTTTTTTATTGTATGGTAATACTTACACTACTTTTCCAGCACACTAATATAATATAATAGTTAGTTATGTGGGGGCCCAAATTTACCTATATAGTAAGCTCAGACGGTAACAGTCCAAGCCATTCAATTATAAGACCAACAATCATAACCACACTTTGGAGGGTGTCAACAAGACAAATAGATAAAATGAGTTCCAATTCAAAAGTGCGATAATAGTATTATGTGTGAATTTAAATAGTATTATGAAACGCGAAGACTTAAAAAGCCTTGTAATTCGTAGCTGATCTCGTAGCAGCTTTTGGAAAGTGCTACGTAATACGTGCTACGTGTAATGAATTATTTTGTTATTTTTTTTCTCGTTACTTTTTGCATATTTTGTAAAAAAGAAGAAACGCCGCATCTGTGACTCAGGTTTTTTTTAATATTATTGAATATTCGGAAAAAATCTAGGAAACTAATACTCGAATGAGTTGTAACCATTCCGCTACACAATCAAAACAATGGGAAAGCATGATATATTGTTACGTTCCGTAAATTAATTATATGAAGTTTTACTCCACTCGAGACACTGTGGCACGTGCAAAAATGAACTTTATTAGAATGTGACCTACTTCCATTTTGCATCGGTCCACATAAGGCAGGCGGTTATAAACCTAGAGGAAACCAAGTTACGAAAGAGACGTCTGAAGTCAACGCATTATGGTTTTACAGGGCGCCTTCTGTGCCTGTTACAGTACATACTCGTTACTTATTGTGTGCAGTGAAGTTAGTTGGTAAATTCTCGTTGTGAGATAGAATGAATATGCCGTCGCGCCCTAGAGATGCGTGTTGTAAGACGCAAACTTAAAAGGTATTTTATGCATGCTCGTATGCCCGCCATGTTTGGCACCAAGTAAGTGCGATATATTTTGGCACTGTCGTGCTGGTGCACACCAATGAATGTTTCGACACTGAGTATTTGTGACCATGCTAATGTAATCGTAACTAGTATTATAAATTCGAAAGTATCTGTTCCACGCCTAAACAGCTGAATGGATCTCGATGGAAAGAGATAGATTATCTCAGTAACGGATATAAGATACTTTTCATCATCATCATCATCATCACCTCGCTGATTAAAACGCAAGGTGCAGCTAATAACCTAGATATAGGTAAATACTACGAAATATATCTAAATAAAAACGCTATCGTTGTTGTGACTATAAGATACGTAGTATTAGCGCTTTCGATCAGTTGATAGTTGACCCAACCTTTGAACCTTTGGGTCCAAGGTTTGATCCTTAGCCGTGGCAAATATTTGTGTGACGAGCAGTTGTTGGTATTTGGGTGTTGTGATATGCTATTGTGTATGTCCATGGCTCACGCAACACAGAGGAATCCTAAAGGGTGAATGTGTCAACGATATTATTGTTTATTCATTTATTCATTATAATGCGCTATATCTTAAAGATTTTTTAGTAAGTTTGCTACATCATAGTTACAAATGGTGGCCAGGGGAATTGAGACTCAGATGCCAATCTGAGCTCTGATCCCTACCTCAGGCTTAAGTTAAGTAACATCGTGATGGAATGCACAACATGATGGTTAGGGTGCCACCTGCCTAGCTACCACTCTCAAGATGGTAAACCAGCAGCTACCCTTGACATCAAGTCGCCATTCTAGATTTAGTATAACACCGCCTTTAACTGCATCATCACTATTACCATGCAGCTTTTCATCACGGTTTCACCCGCGTAAGATGATGATGATGAAAAGTATCGTGATAAAAGATAAGTAATAGTAACGGTGTTCCAACGTTTTAATAATATTATTATGGTATGGAAATATGGATATAACGCCAACACTAGACTATCAACCACACTAGATAGAATTCCCGTAGACTTACCAATCGCCATATTTGGCCAATAATACAATTGTTTTCTTAGAAATCGTATTTACTTTCCTTATTTATTCCTTCTTTTAAAAATTCATAATTTGAGCAGAATGATCTAAGAAAGCGCTAACTAATTTTTTGTACACATTTGATACCTGCTTACTTCTTAAGGATATGGGGCCACTCTACGGAGTTTTTATATAATTATAGTTTACACCTTTACTTAAAAATAATGTCAACCTCCAACCCGCCGCAGACTAAGAGCGGACTTATTTAATCTCATCATCATCATCATCTCAGCCGTAGGACGTCCACTGCTGAACATAGGCCTCCCCCATGATTTTCCAAAAGGACCGGTTGGAAGCGGCCTGCATCCAACGTCGTCCTGCGACCTTTCTCAGGTCGTCTGTCCACCGTGTCGGTGGACGACCTACGCTGCGCTTGCCGGTACGTGGTCTCCACTCCAGAACCTTTCGGCCCCATCGGCCATCTGTTCTGCGTGCTATGTGCCCTGCCCACTGCTTACCGTTAATTCTTAGTTAATTTTTATGTTAAAGGATTGATTGTCACATTATTGAACACATTATGTAAGCTGTTATTGTAAAACACTGTTTTAAACTATCACGGTTGTTCACTAAAGTTATATGATTATTAACGGGATATTACAGTATACAGATATTACAGTTACATGCACCATGGTGCATGTAACTGCGCCGAAATATCGGGAGCTCATTCCACAACCTTACTACGGTAAATATCCCGTTAATAATCATATAACTGTTATTCTAATACAAATAAGCAGCCAATTGACCGTTTACATTGTATCTACCTGTTCATAGCGCAGAAGTAACTATGTTACTACACTTACAAAAATGCCATGATTATTAACGTATACTACTATGTAATATATACTATTCGACAGGCCGGTTGGCGCAGTTGGTAGCACCCCTGCCTTCTAAACCGCTGGCCCCGGGTTCGATCCCCGGACAGGTCAAACATTTAGTAAGTAAGTACTTAATATTAGTCATCAGGATACCATAATACAGGCTCTGGCCTAATTTGGGACCTGAAGACCTTTGTGCGGATGTTGTCCCACATATTAAAATAAAAGAACTATATTGTTTAAAACATTTTTAATAATTAGTAGTCCTAATCATCCACTTTCAACTTCCTGATCATGACCCCGTTGTCTGCAATCTGCAGGGTCACTGGAAGGAGCACTCACCTCCGTCATATTATCGACTGGAAGAGGGATAACTTTTGACGCAGAGTAGAAATTTTTTTTTATGAACACTACCTTTATGAACCTTTATGAACACTACCGGCCCTGGGGGGAGCACGGTAGTTATGTGGGTAGCCTCTACCAGAAGGGCAGCTTACCCACCAAACCTCTGCGGTGTTCCGCCACTGCCGCTTTTGTCGGGAACGCGGGACAGATTTTGCACATGACCGCGAACCCGCCGCGGCTCTCCGTTGCCGGACCCTTCTCTCTTGCAGCACGTCAGAACACTTGGCGTGCCACAACCGCCTCGGGGGACCTAACCCGCAAATGGACGCCGGACTCCCCAGAGTATGGGTGCCCTATGTCCCCCCACGGTGGGTCAGGTGAGTAGCCCCACCGCCTGCTACTTCGGGCATAGATAGGGACAGCAGTGCATCTTAATACCGACAGTTCTCTTCTCCTTCAACCCCACTACGTCTGCCATTTAACGCTAGCGGGCCCCGTCAAGCCGCGGAAGGCAGGGAGAGCGGCTCACCATAATAGCGGCACTCCTCTCCCGCCACAGCCTCTAACGCTCAGCTGCGGTGCCGCCCATACGATAACTCAGCCCGCCTCAGTTGCAGTGGCGCCCATACACCACCGCAACCTACAGTGACCACTCCCATGTGGACTTGGAGGGCAAAGTCCATAGGAGCGGTCTCACCTCAGAGCCGCCAGCTATCTCATATCACTGACAGGCCCATTGGTTCCTCTTAGCTTCACCGTGGTGACCCAAGCCACGGCTACTGAGCCCCTCCTGCCACGGCAAGGTGAGAACCCTTCGGGGGGAGAAGAGGGATTACAGTCTGAACTGAGATTAAGAACGATACTTACACAAATTGTCTTCACGTGTTTATATTGACGCAAGCTAACCTGTTCCCGAAAGTATTCTACTAATTTTATGTTTATTCGATGTTCACAAAGTAACCGTAATTATTACCATCAACAGCAGCAATTTAGTGTCCGGATCTGAAACCCCGTCAACTGATAAATATCTGGGTCGCATTAGACGGATCGCTTCGCCTCGCCCGCCTCCGGCACACTATCGACTAGAGAAGGGATTACTCTCTGAACTGAGATTAATTACGGCACCTCCACGTATAGACAGGCACGTCTATACACGCCTAATTCTATTAGATCAATAAAAAGTTCAATACAACAACTACTATTATGGTATTAATATAAGTGTCTAGTGGCCCTGTAACCGTTTAATAAAACGAAATATCCTGTCGCAGGTTGCTATTATCTATTAAAATGTATCACTCTTCAAAAACCTTCAATACACGTATCAATATACGTATATAGGAAGGCTACTCCAATCGTTTCCCTTTGCTTTTGATAATAGCGAATAAGTTGCTGTGAAATAGCATTATTCCTTTAATTTATTTCGATTCGTAGATTTTTTTCTCTATTAAACGACCACAGGTGGCGGTACATTCCCTAACATAAGTATATTATGCTTTAGTTTTATTACTTTGTAAATAAGACTAAAATGATTCTGTAAATGGTGTTCGAAAGAACCGCAAGTTATAACCGCGCCTGACTGGCAATACTAGGCCTTGTCAAAAAAAAAAAGAAGAAGAAAAACCTCTTTTGTAAAATATTCGTTTTGGGAGAAGCAAAGGCTCACCGTATTTATTGTTGAATTTTGTATGAATTTATTTAAAATTGTGCAGTACGATATAAGTTTTTAAACTATCATGGTCACAAACATTAGAAGTATTCAAATTGTCAACGGGATAATTACCATGTATATTTTCTGAGAGTTTCCGATATTATCTAGTTCATCCGTGATCATGGCGCTTGCAACAGTGCCGAAATATTGGAAACTCTCAGAAAATATACATGGTAATTATCCCGTTGATAATTTGAATACTTCTAATTGTGCAGTACGAGTATGTGATTGTAATTGACAGGGTCGTTCGTGCGAATACCGCGACATTTATTGCTCACGCACGGGGCCCTGTCGTGTTCGGACAAAGTTCTGACCAGGGGATTAGGGAATAGGAGAGGTTGCCGTCGTATCCTGTTGTAAGTTGAGTACGTATTCTAACGTTCAATAACGTTAAAGACAATTTTTCGCTCTTGATAGATAGGTAGGCCCATGCTGATCGCCGAGCAGAATCGCCGTGCGATAGGATTCACGGTGACAATTCATGATACTTATATTTGTAAAACTAATACAGCCCCTAGAGCCATATGTGTTCCACAGCCAGGCTTAGAGCTCGTTGCTTCATCTCCCCGGTGGAACATCAAAGCTTCGACTAACATGAACAACATGCCCAGCAGGGGGATGGCATCTCTATAGTCGACAAATTGTTAATGCTTTCTGTATCCATCTATGCGACAGTATTTTATTATAGAAATATATTTATTTTGTAAAAAAATGTATTAAAATATTTATTAAATTAAGATTGTTAACTATTGCTCATTCATTTACTTTAACAGATAGTAATTAAAGTGCGAAAAAGTACCAAATATTTTCACAACGTTTATTAATTTGATAGATGCGCCCCGTGGTTACGCCAGCGTGGTGATGGATGATGATGATTAAAAGTACCCTCGGTGGTAATCCAGAGCCCCATTTACCTCCATACCTCATTCCATGAAAATTGGAACTGCCGTTTCAGCGTGAAGAAGTAACAAACATACAAAGACACTCACAAACTTTCGCTTTTATAATATTAGTGTGATGTGATGTAATTGACAGTCCTTATTTTTTACGTACATTTCCAGTCCATACGTTGTAATTTTATGAAGCCTTGAAGTTTAAAACTTTCAGTTTCACAAACTTTTGCGCATACAATATATATACCTATCCTTAAAGTTTTCAAATCTCATCTTTTACAAAGGCACGCAAATATGATTGTCGACTAATTATTAAAAAGGCCATAGTAGACATGATATATTAAACTTTTAAAACATAAATCATTAGAAAATTAAAATAAAATACTTCAAACGTGATCGAGGGTTACGAGGTCAAACTAAATTTACATTTGGTTAATTCATTTCTTATAACAGGTTAACCTCAAAAATGTTCCTACACAAATCGTTAGTAAGGATTATGCCACACTTTATCCACTCCCCGTAAATCCCTAAAAGAACCTCGCAGCTTGTCACGATAAATTATTCCGCTCAAACTGTGAATCCCAACTAAAATGGAACTAATTCCACCAACACATTCGGTTAGGCCACGAACATGACAGTGCATGTAGTACCGCGCTCATTACTTACCCGCGGGAGTAAGTATAGTACAAGTCTGTGGTTCTCAAAGCACGTCGTCTCTTTAGTTCCGGAGCTCAACTTAATGTTTTTGTATAGCATTTCAAAGGCTTCACTAATCATACCAATATTATATAGAGGAAAGTTTTGTATGTATGTTTGTAACGAATTGACTCAAAAAGTACTGGCCCGATTTCAAAACTTCTTTCACCATTGAAAAGCTACATTCACCTTGAGTGACATAGGCTATATAAAATTCATCGCCATCATCATCATCATCCATCACCACGCGGGTGAAACCGCGGAGAACAGATAGTAATATTATAATGAGGAAAGATTTATAGTTTGTAATGGTAAAAAAAGCTTTAGGCTGGAGTTCACCAACACATGTTTAAATTGCAAACGGACGTTTAATTCTTAAACGACTGTTTAACAATATTAAAGCTGTTCACCAAACAGTAACCATTGATTAAGTTCTGTAACCGGTTGTTTAAGTTAAACGATGTCTTCGTCCTTGTTTAACCATTGGTTATGTTTACTTACGTGAAAATACAAAAGCTCTGATATCTTTGAAGAAAATAACGTGTTAGATGATTTTAAATACATTGAGTGAATTTTACGCGCACCCGGTCTTTTCCAACACACAACTCTGACGCAAACAATACAAACACCAAATACATCACACAAAACAAACGCTTGGAACTTTGAATCAAATAAAACTGACTTTGACATTACTAAAAATAAGGTTGCTGAATTAGAATAACATACAACTTGTGAACCATTGACTTAACACGCATTACATTTTGTTGTATATTAACCCGTCCGCATCAGCGCAAAAAATAACAATAGATTTATGAATGAAACTTAACTCGAATGAGTCTTGCTGATTCGGACAGATTAATAGTACCTTACCATATTTGAACGCAGCTCGTGTAAATGTAAATGATACAAGATACGCTACCATCTTTTCAAAGTCGTATTATACCATTCCTTCATTTACGACTCATTCGTTCAAAAACGCTCGATTACTTAAACGATCGCTTTAAAAATATAGTGAACACCAAAGAAACGCGACACATTTAAACAACTGTTTAAATTTAAATGAGCGATTAGGTAATCAATGGTTAAATTGTAGTTGGTGAACTCCAGCCTTAGATGGTTATATGGAAAGCTGCATTATTTCAGAGTAACAAGAGCTATATTTTGTTTTTATTAAAAATTGTATCCGGCAGGATAGACGGGCCCGGAAAAAGGCATTTTAAGGCAAAATGAAGTTTGTGGAGACAAATTAAATATGATCTGCACACTGCAGCGTCACCCGAGTCGTATCCTTGTGGAGTAGGTAGTTACATAATTTGTAGTTTTGTTTTATATGATTTTAAGCGTCACTCTTGCCCATAACACCTCTAGAAAAGAACCCTTTTAAGAATTTTAAGAGTTCAAAACCCTGCATAGCCACGCACTGCGCTCGACACCTGAGATATGAGATTTTAAATCTCTTGCCCTGTAATTTCACAGGAAACATTTCCCTTCAACAATACATTAATTTTTGCGCACTACTGAATCACGGTTGTATAACTGGTAAAGGTCAGGTCGACTCTGTAAAAGACCTACCACTACAAAAACGTCATATCAGATTGTATTTAATAGGTAAAGAAATATCCTATAATTCTATAGCTTTAATATGTTATTGCTACAATAGAAGTTTACGGTGTAAATAGATACATCTCATGCAAGTTTTTGAAGCCAAACATCATATTCCTAAAACTCTTTGCCTAAACACGTTCAAAAGCCCAAAATTTAGATCTACCTCGCAATAATATCACAGAAAAAGTACAAAAGGTATAACTGTTTAATTTACCTATACCGTTTGTGCAGGAAGTTTCCTCCTCAGGACCGTATCAGCGCATTTTCTAGTCACTCTGGTAGATTTTTAATGATGACCTATAATATTTATTGCTAAATTTACTGACAATGTCCATTAATTTAATACCACGAAGTATCATTATGCAACCACATATTTTTAAGCACACCAAACTTTAAGAACCTTTGGCACATACTGTGACCCAACAAACCACGCGAGAGGTGCCAGAATTCAGAAATAATTTCCGAGATTATGCCGCGTTCTCGTATACCTATTGTTCTGAACCTCGCATATGGACTAGATAGTACTAAAATATAGAATATAAACTTGTAGTATATAGGTAAATATAAGTATAACGTTTTTAAAATATAAAGAATACATACCATAACTTTGCAAACATCCCTATACATGCGCGACTGAGACAGCATAGGTGTACAGGATGTTATTTGACAAGGGCGGTCATGGCCAACTCCGGAACCATGATAAAGAAATCGTGAAAGGAGATTTGCCCTCGATGTATGAGAAAACAATAATTCAATAAAAGTAAATAAGGTAAGTAAATTAAGTTTTTTTATCTCTTAATTTGACCAAAACCGACCCGAATGATTCAAAAAAGATACTTTAAGATTATTGGATTATGTTGCCTATAAAGATCAATCTATGCAAAGAAATGTATTTCTAAAAATGCAGTAAGCATATAGTAAATTTTTACTACTCGTATTTTATTTTATTTTACACGGTCTCACACTCACTTTTCAGTCGTGTGTGAAACTCATTTGTCTTATAAGTGGGATACTGAGGTGTTACAAATCAAAAAATGATTGATTCTACGTACACATGATTTTTCGAATGATGATCTGTTTTGAGTTGTTTGTCTTGGTTAATCCCAATAGAAAGATCTTTCTAAGAATGAATTTATCAAATGGTGAACGGTTTGATTCGATGGAGGCCTATTTTTTTAATAGGAGCATAGTTCGCGCACTTAATAAATCATTCGGGTCGATTTCCGTCAAAAGTAAAAGATTAAAAAAAGCATGCAGTTATTGTTTTCTTATAAATCGAGGGCATGTTTCAACTCTCGTGGTTCCAGAATTGGCCGTGACCGCCCTTTTCAAAAAATCGTATGTACTCGTATATGTGCCGTCATTTTTACGAGTAAGCAGTAGTACTCGAAGTTTAGATAAGTTTATCTAGTTTTTTTAATGCATATAAGTGATGAAACGGTCAAATGCCTGAAGGTAAGCACTACGATTTCTCATCCCCATTTTGTGTGACACTGCGCTGCGCTTGTCACTCTCTCAGATTGGTTTTTGTGTCTCTTTCTCACGGAATAATTTAGTATTACTTAGTAGGTATATATGACTAGTATTGACAAATAAGTATTTAATATAAACATAGGTACTCAAAACACAACTATAATAAACGCATATGTCTGTAGTAAATATTAGGTCCTTACATCTATTTCATAAAATTATCGTTTAAGACAGTTCGTCTCTGTATGGCATTGTCATGAAGAAAGAGTGGACTAGAGCTTCTTTATAAGCTTCGGATGTTTGACAGCGAGCTTGTCCATCATTATTGGTAATTCTTCTCTCTTAACTTCATGCAGCTTATCAGGTTTAAAAAAGCTGTTATTAACAATAAAACAATCCTCCATACACTCATAACATTAATAGATACACTCTTTTTTGCAACACAATAGTACCAAATATAACAAACAAAGAAACACGATAATATTGTCGAAAAAAACATAACACAACGATTAGCTTAAAATGTATTGCCAGAATGGGCGGCATGAGCAGCTGTGCGATTCTCTAAGAGCAAACATCGTTGCATCTTTGACAACATCCGTGAAACAAATGACGAGATGACAAGAAACGTTGGAAAAGCAACCTTATGTACAAGGGCGATATCTCATAAAGTATTTGACATCGGTGAGCTCGTCGACGATTCATTACAGAATCGCACGGCAGCTTCTGTTGACTCAATTTGGGATTGAGACATATAATAGTTTTACTGATTACTTCCCAAGCAGTGCAATGGACGTTTTCGATTGTCATATACACGATTCGGCCGTGCGATTCTCTAAGGGCAAACATCGTTGCATCTTTGACAACATCCGTGAAACAAATGAAGAGATGACAAGAAACGTTGGAAAATCAACCTTATCTACAAGGGCGATATCTCATAAAGGATTTGACATCGGTGAGCTCGTCGACGAATCATTACAGAATCGCATGGCATTTTTCATAACAAGTGACAATCCGAGTCAGATTGTGTGTCTATTCAACAATTTAAGCCAAGCTCTTCCATGATTTAGTTGCATGATTTTGTTGTTGCCCTCGAGTTTAAATGGGACCCACTTTCCAAAGTTTTTATGTATCCAATTTGACGTAAATAAATCAGTATCGATTTATCACTTACATTGAAGGCTGCTGCTACTTTCAACGGTGGTTTGAGATGAATCTGCTTAAGTTATGTCTTTCAATTTACCGTTATTGACTTTCGTCTCCGTTGGCTTCGGGACTCATTTTTTTATCATATCCAGACGGGAAACGAACACGCATCGTGCGATCCCTTGTGGTACCAGGCACACATAGTTGATGTTGCGTGCGGATTGGACTGCGTGGATGCCATGACAAATTTCGTATTCGAAAATAACGCCCAATTTTTATACCATATAAATGTTCACGGAAACAGCAATATCAAAGAAAATTTGAACGGCTGAAAAACAAATGAACAACTGATATAAAAAGTCATAGCTTTGTTAAAAATGTATTCGTATTTGGAATTCTAAGAATAATTACATCACCAACCATTAAACCATAACCAGCAATGATGTAATAATAATAATATATTACTCTGCTCGTTAGGATATAATAATATTTCTATGCTCAGATCGCTGTTTATTTATTGATTTGCGAATTTTATTAATTTGCCTTTTTACTATTGTAAGAAAGCTAATCGTGTTGAAAGTCCAATACTATCTGCAAAGGAAGCAAGATACCTAATCTAGGAGTCATTAAATCACGGTGAGACTTGGAATGGGCCAGTCTCCAATCGCGATGTCAGATTGTCGCTTCTATTGGATTACGGTCAAACGGAAAAGGACTTCAAAAAACGAATAATGTGGTATACATACTTATAGGATAGGATATAAATAAGAAGTTAGAGTTAAATAGTTTATTCACCACTGTCGCGATGCAAATCGTGAGAGGCGAGAAGCTAACGCCATAGGTGGAGAGCTTCTTGTGCAAGAGATCGTTTGGTACCAACACATGTGCTAAATATTCTGCAGCGCAGAAATAGCGTGAAAGCTTTACCGTGTTAGGGTGCAAAAAGCACTATTGCAAGTAGAATTACGATCAGTTCTCATCTCTGGGTAACACATCAACTGTCATGGGCAGCCGTGGTGCTTATTATTAGGCGTACATTTGAAGACTTTGCCTTTTATTTGAATACTACAGCCCTCGCGAAGCGTCTCCATCGCACGTTTGTGTTGCAGCTTTTATGAGGTCTACAACGCGTAGGTGGTCGACCGCTTGCATTCTACTTGCCCCCCTGGACTATGAGTCGTTCCATGGAGTTTTCATGTGAACAATTTGTGCGTAGTATTTGAGGACTCTTATTTGCATGTTTTTGACGATAATTTCGACTTCATTTTCAGTTCCTCCAAGATCGAGACATTGGTCCGAAACACTGTCCAAGGAATCCGCAGCAGTTGCCGCCAAGACCACATTTCAAGTGCATCGATTTTGCCTTGGTCTCTGAAGTGAACCTTCCGAGCTATTAAGTATATCATAGCATAGCACAGCCAGCACATTGCGTTTCATCAACATATTCCGGGTGAGTGTTAAAAAAACTCTTCATTAATTGTTTAATATAGGCCCTACGGTTGGTTTTTGTTTAATTAATACATCCCTACTTTTTATTAAAAAAAACACTCATGTTTTTGATAAGATTAGCGAAGCACCTTGTAATAAAATTATTAATAATATAACGCTTGAACTAGAATAACAGTATTTTATGTCCTTATTAAACAAAAATACGAGTATATGATATAAATATTCAAAGTTATATGATTATTAACGGGATATTTACCGTGGTAAGGTTGTGGAATGAGCTCCTGATATTTCGGCGCAGTTACATGCACCATGTTCACGGGAAGACTCTTACCATGATGAAATTACTCATACCTTACCACGGTAAATATCCCGTTAATAATCATATAACTTTAGAAAACAACCGTGATAGTTTAAAACAGTGTTTTATAAATATTCAAATTATAAACGGGATATTTACCATGTATATTTTCTCAGTTCAACCGTGATCATGGCGCTTGCAAAATACCGAAAACTCAGAGTAAATATAAATGGTAATTATCCCGTTGATATTTTGAATATTTCTAATGTTTATGACTATGATAGTTTAAAAAAATATGTGGTAAACATTTCATATAATCATAGGAACAAAATTGCAACATACAGTTTCAAAATAGTTTATGCTACAGGAACAAAGTCGTGGGCAAGAGCTGTATGATAAATACGGGTCTCGTTTACAAGGCAAACAACTCATCAGCCAATCCAAACAAAGAACGTTTACTCCTGGTATTTTTTATGCAGCATCGCGCGAGTCTGAATTTTGAGATGGAACATTGCGTATTTAGGGATGGGATGGTATATTTAAAGTTAATATATCGATACTTCTATTATTTGATCATTAGTCTAGTTGCTAGTGACTTCAAAGCCAGGGTTCCCTGCTTCAATCCCTGGCCGGGGTAAATGTATGTATGATGAGCAGAAATGTTTGTGTTTCGGTATTGGATGTTTGTGATGTGTGAATTTGTGTGTCTTACCTGCCGCCTTTCGCGACACAGGCAAACTTAGTGCAGGGGTATAAGCATGTGAACGCTCTTATACTCAAATGCTCAAATGCCTCTAGCTAAAAATATTTAATTTGCATAGGAGTTTCACACAATCGTGGAACTAACTGCATTAATACACTCGAGAGCAATGAATCCGGGTCACTTAAAGAATGTTAAAAATCTCGGAAACTAAAAATGATAGGTTAATGCAATAAATTGTATTTAATAGACAATGTAATACTCCTTAAATGAAAGTAAAAAAAATATGAGTGACCATACATTTTATTAACACAAAATTACATAAAGAAAAAAACTGCTGATCTCTCCTTAAAACAAAAATAGGAAACATGAAATTTTTGAACTTTATTACGATTTTCTTGAATTTTAATACTTCGTATTGCCTCCTCGTGCTTCCATTACTGCGTTTACGCGGTTTGGCATGTTGTACACCAAGCTCCTTATACGATTTTGGGGAATATTCTCCCATTCCTCTGTGAGAGCAATTTTGAGCTCACGATGCGTGATTGGGGGAGGGTTTCGTTGTTTTACGCATCTGCCTAGCTCGTCCCAAGCATGCTCGATCGGGTTGATATCTGGGCTGCGCGCTGGCCACTCCATACGAGTAATGTTCATCTCTTGAAGGTAGTCATTCACAATCCTACCTGTATGAGGTCGGGCATTGTCATGCATAAATATAGCATCCTCACCTAAATTGACCATAAATGGACCAACGTGATCATTGAGGATTTCTTCCACATATCTTTCGCTAGTTAAAGAGCCGTTTTCTATGATCACCAGCTCTGTGCGACTTTCAGAAGAAATTCCGGCCCACACAAGTACAGACCCACCACCGTAGGCTACTTTTTCTTCGATGCATGCTTGCTTGAATCTTTCCCCTGGTCTTCGATACACTCTGTGTCTTCCATCGTGCTTGTAGAGCATAAATTTTGATTCGTCGGAGAACATAACTTTTGACCAATCTTCAATACTCCAATTTACGTGGCTCTGGGCATATCTTAGTCTTGAAATACGATGCCCACGCTCCAGTTTAGGGCCGTTTGCAGGTCTAAGGAATTTTAAGTTAGATTCAGCAAGCCGACGTCTTACTGTCCATGCACTTGGGTTACTTCCTCCGAGGCGTCGAAACTGATTTGTGAGTTCAGTTCCTGTGAGAAAGCGATTTCGAAGCATGGTGTTCACCAAGTATCGGTCTTCTCGTGCTGTGGTACACCTGGTTCTGCCCGTTCCTGGTCTGCGTAGGTTAGAACCAGTTTCTTCGTAACGTCGGAGAACTCTTTGTACTGTTGACAGCGACACACCGACAGTCCTGGCTGTATCGCGCTGACTCCGGCCGGTTTCCAGCATTGTAAGTATTCTGGTGCATTCTTCAGGCGTAAGCGACATAATTTCAGCTTGAATAATGAATATAGAGCACTATCAACATGGTTTATGTACCCACATAAATGACAGATTACAAACAAAAGCAAAACCAAATGCTGTAATTTCGTAGTTCCATCTTCGAAAGTGGCCCTTTTTCAAATTTGTTTTTTTTATGATATAACTTTACAATAACTAAGAAGTTTTAATACCTTCATTTAAGGATTATTACATTGTCTATTAAATACAATTTATTGCATTAACCTAGCATTTTTAGTTTCCGAGATTTTTAGGATTCTTTAAGTGACCCGGATTCATTGCTCTCGAGTGTATTATTCATTCAAGTTTTACTGCTAAGGAAGCGTTAGTGCTTTAAAAATCATATTATAAATATTAATAAAAAAAAATCTATATATAATATGCCTTGTAAAATGTTAATGTATGTTTAGAAGAAAAATAATTTATTCATATTGTGATACACATTACTAACAAGTTCTAGAGGAGACTTCCATGATTTTAAATAAAATATTATAATTTAAAATATTGAAATGTTGAGTTTATTATTCGTTTTAATGTGCGGGCCAACTAGTTCCGTAGTCAGGTTAGTTAGTTTCTTTCTTTAGAGTTTTTTTTGAGGGTTTTGGAGCTTTCCTGTGGAGTTTGGTCTCACAGAATTCGGACCCAAGCGCTTAGACAGTTTCCACTAACCCGTTGTTCAACTCATTCACTGTGTCGCATTCAGCTAGGCACTGGAAATGGTTTCGAAGTATTTGGACGGAGCGTAGACTTCACCAGACGTGACATCTCAAGCTTGACATTGATATTTAATGCGCCTCTTACGATGCGATGATCGTTGCCGGTTTTTACCTTGCTGGTCACAGAGACGTCATTGAATATGTGCTTATTGGTCGTCATGTTGAAGTCTGTCTAGTTCGTAGTAGAACAGTCGGGACTCATCCACGTCCATTTCCTTTCGCTTCATGTAGAAGGAGTTCATCATAAAGAGTCTCTTCTTCTCCATGGAGTCAGCCAGCCTCTGTCCCCTCGGGTTCCACTGCTCGTGTCCAAATGGCCATACTGTTAACTTATCACGTTTCCTTGTGCCTAGCTATGTATTGAAGTCTCCCATTACAACAGTGAAGTAGGTTTCAGAAGTATGCATTGCCCTGGATATATCCTCGTACATACTTTCTACTTCATCGCCTGTGTGTGCCGAGGTCAGTGCGTAGGTATACCTGTATTATCTTCAGCGAATACCGTTTGTTTTTTCTGAGTATAAGGAACGCTACCCTAGCCGACACACTATAGACTTTCAATATGTTGTTAACGAGAAACTTGACGAACGAGTTGTGGACCAGGAACCCGACAACACCCTGGGATTGTTTGTCTTCCTACCGGTGGAAGAACAAGTTGCCGGAATTTAGAATTATCGTGGCCTGTCCCTGTCTTCGGACTTCAGATAATTCCGTAACACCCCTGCGTAACTTGAGCATCCAATTACACTATCTTTTCGTCGGTCCTGAGCGTCCATGTATTGTATGTTGCCAGGGCCAGGGGTCATTTTTGGGATTGGTAGCCGAATCTCTGCCGGAGATTCTTCGCACCCCCTGCTCCACCGTTGCAATGGCTGCTAACGAAGCCATGGATAGCAGAGCTGATGGGGACTGGGGGCCGTGGTTTTATGTTTTGGTCATGAGGGATTTGCCATAATGCACCAGGCTTGGCAGGCGTTTTAGTGACCGCAGTGGGTTTTGACGCAGACTGCGGGAAATGCTGCTGCCCATTTCCTGGATATTCCCTTAGCTACCTCTTACGGCACCCACGGGAAAAGTTTTGGGTTCAATTCTAAACCGGTACCCCACGGTGGATTTAGTAGGAACTTATTCATAATAAGATACAAGATTCGAAATCGATATCAGTAGAATCTGATCCACTTAACATCTAGTAAATAAACTCCTATAAAATCCCTGGCCGTAAAAGGCCGGATGTCATTAATTTTGATTGCTGATTCTTACATTACTGGCGCTTTAAATAAATGTACCTATTATTTGAAAAATTATAATAAAATAATAAAAAAACACTACTTTCTGATTTATTCCTTTGTATTCACCCAACTACCTATCTGGATCCCAAATTTGAACTTTGTAGGTCATCTGAAACTGGGTCATAATTTTTGATCAGGTCAGTCAGTGATAAATTGAAGATTTTTGAACGTTATTATATAAATAACCGTTTGAGGCGTGTTTATGAAATTTGGAACACATATGTATCTCGCAATTCCCAATACATGCGCCAAATTTTACATGTTTATGTGAAATACTACCTGAATTATGAGGTGGTCAAAAGTTGCCCCAAATGGTTCGTGTAATATTACACACGGTGCTGCTCGCCAGTTCTGTTAGCTTGAACTTGGCTTGACAGGCTACCGCGTGTCTAGACCATAGTAACATACCAGCTTACTTCGGAATACTAGAACTAAAACTATACTTATCTACGTCTATGAAGACGTGTGAAATTAAATTAAATTTTAATTTGTCTATACTTTTTGTGTATAGTCTAGAGATATTATTATTATAGAGTGCACACAAAAAAGACGAAGAAGTGTGCTTATTTATGCATAGATAATTTAAGTGAAAGTTAAAGTTAATCAAGCATTTTTGGTTTTGGTTATACACAACATAATAGAATATATATAGGCATATAATAAATATTGTTATATGACATCATGAAGATGTGGTTCTTCTAAATATAAAGATGTTAAAGAATAGAAAGATGAGCAGAATATCGATAGCTATATTTCAATAGCACAAGCATCCTTATCTCATTTCAGACACTCGATGCCAAAGTTACGAGTGAGCTGCTGATTTGAAAGCTTCTTAGTCATTTTTCCTGTTATACGAGTATTTTTGAGTTTCAGTGTGCTACTCTTCCTAAAGCATTTCTGTGCAAATTGTTCAATTGCATTAGAAACTCGACACTAAAATTAACCTTCTATTTTAAGAACCTTCTCTTTTGTTGTTAATTTTGGATTGATAATTTTGAGTTTACATTTTTATAAGTCATAGTTTTTTGTTTATTAATTTATAAATTTATTATAATAAATATCTTTTGCTTATTCGATGGCAAATTTCAAATTGCTTCTGGATTCAACACTGCAAAGAAATACTTATTCTTAGGGTATATAATAAAGGGATAGTATTACTCCCGTCTGACTGTGCTACTTAAAAATATAGTTTTTGTAATAGGTAGCCGGTAGAAATGTTCATAGCGGCCTATTAAATATAATTATAATATTATATTATATATACAACATATAAATTATTTATAAAAAACATTAACGAGCGCCATGGAAAAAACGTGTTTGTTTTCGCTTTGGACTATTTATACTAAAAGTATTAAACTTGGTGCGATTGTATATGCAATCTCTGAAGGAAAATAAATAGTGAAACTCAAAACCCAAGTGCCAGTCGAGCTTGAAAGAGATATTTCTTAATGAAAAAAGAAAAAAAGTTATAATTTTTTTGGAAGAACGTAATTTAAACATGTTGTATTGTAGTACAAAATTTACGAGTACAACTTGCACCTAGCCGGTTTTTTTCATATGATAATTTGATGTTTGTCATCAGGCACATGACTTGCCCATTTCATCCCTTAACCCGTGAGAAGGCGCGCTATGAGCAATTTGCTCACACAAAAATTGATTGAGAAAGTTTTTGGTGTTCCTGACCACATATCGTCCCGAGCTCCTAGGTACCTTCCCAACTATTCAACCTCGCGCAACTCACGCATCGCTCAGTCCCGCTGCGTCCGCGCAGTGAAGCACTTGTGGAAGCCCCGTACTGTCGTGCGGCAATTTGCTCATCGTGCGCCCATCCGCGTAAGTAGGTATTTATTGTTTATATAAAAAAAAAATTGTGTTTTTCTTGTGTATTATTATGGTAATTTGTATCAAATTGTTTATGAGGTAAGTACTCTAAAGTCATATTTTAATTCTAATGTTTTATGTTATCAGCTACAACACACGTGAAAAATGGACGATCTGTATAATGCACAAAATCTTCGAAATTTTTTCGTTGTTGGTAGAGGATTCTAAACGAGAAGAGAGGAAACTTGTATATTACTTAAGACAACAAAAATATGTAAACATTGTATAAATTATTATATAGTTTTCTGGAATGTTATTGGAAGAAAATTATTATTATTATAATTATTTCTTTATTTTCTAGGATTTCATCCGGTCCTTTAGAAAAAGCATACACTTCGTGCAAGCAATTACTCTGCACCGAGCACATAACGTTAATGTGTTCAATGTGTTTTGAGAGGCACACTTGTCCTGATCTCATGGAAGAGTGAAATTATTAAATTTTGTTTTCTGATTTTTTTATCTTAATTTTTTTGAAAACTACTTAAGATCCAAAATTCTAAATTCCAATACCAAAGGTCCAAAATTAGTTAATTTGTTATTTACGGTAGAAGTTGCTTTTATGTTTCATAGTTTTAATTAAAACTCTTGTTTTATATTAAATACATGTTTTTATTCATTATGGATCCATTTATAGCCAATAATTACTAATGTTGCAGAAACATATTAAGCATTTAAAGTAGTGTGAGCTATTTGCTCGCACGCGCCTATCCGTGTAACAACATTAGGTGCGGCTTCTCACGGGTTAATTCCATAAAAAAAACATTTAGAATGTAATGCGTACAGCAATCAGGAAATACAACGATATTTGAATAAAATATAGTAGAAAATCGAGAAAGCTCAGGAAGTAAGGAAAGAAGCCCCGAAGCGGAAAACAGGAACGTTAACCTATATTGATCACCATATTACTTATACAAAGTAACTTCACTATCGATAAATCCTATCCTCACAAAGTTCACGGGTTGCTGTGACCCTATTTCACGGTTAATTGCCTAAGTGACTGACAGTATGTAGGAAAAAATGGTTTTCTGATAGAGTGGGACTCAGGGTTTTTATGAATATGTTTCTTTGATAACTTTTTTCTATAGATCAAATAAAGATATTAATTATGTATTGCGTCTGCATACACATGTATACTAGTTTTGTCTTAAATATTTATAATAATTGTCAGCCCACAGTTTCATAACTGGCCTTCCTCTCAACGACATATATGTAAGCCGTTATCTACTATGCGAACACAGCACGGTTTAGTAGATTGGCTAGTGGCCAGCTCTTGTGTAGAAATATCAAATCAGACCATCCAAATGCCTTTGACATGGTTTAACGACTGGTGTATAGTCAGCGGCAAAAGTAGCTGAATAAATGTTCATCTCTTTCCTTCTTGTTAATAATAACGATAGCCCAGAAACAGAAATTTAAAGAAAAACCAGTGTAATGGGTAGTTTTAAATCGTTTTGATCTTATTAAAAGTCGATAAAAACCAAACAAAAACTATATCTGCCTTAATCCATCAAAGATGATCATGCGGCCAGACACAATAGAAATTTCATTGTTATAATATAACGACTCTTAAAGGGTTAATTGACCAGTTGTCAATACCCATTTTGTTCTACTATTCCTCATCGAAATAATATAAAACAGACATTTTTAAGACAATCGCATCGTTCTCGTCATCTGCGTGGTAAATAAAGGTCCCGGTGTGCCGCGAAACTGCAACGACTGAATGGGTAACGCTATCATGCAGCTTCAAACCGCCCTTGGATAGCCTTGAAAATTGGACAATTTAATGGAAATAACAGACTCGTACGTCAGACACAGATATTATACTTCGTTACAATGTCAATTTTTCGTCAAATTGTGTATCAAATAGCCCCACTTTAGGTTCTTGTCTTTACCATGTTTCAATTTGCTCTCCTGTTTTGATATATTCACGTTTTTAACTCATCCTTTTTATGTCGACGTTTGTATCTCACCGACCACTTTCGTATAAGAGGCTTAACTATAAAATCGTTTCTTTTTGCCTGCAAAACCTGATCATTTTTGCTTCAAATCAAAAAAAAAGAGGTAACAATATTGCTTGCTTTGAAACGTGCATTATAGAAATTTAAAACGGTCATTGAACTGCTTACAAAAAAAAACTCAACGATAGCAAGCACTGAAATGTTCTTTTTATAAAGGGATATCAAAGTGAAAGATTGCATTTCTACCCTATTTTACGTGTGCTACCACTAAAATACGCAATTGTTATTTTTAAAGCCTTATATTCAGATTTTATGTACATAATTTCATGCACATACTTTCATTAACTGTTTATTATTTAACATACTCTACAAGATTAGTATGCACTGGCAGTTGGATAGAACGATCGAAGCACAGCCGTGCGATTATCTAATGATTCGTCAATGCGCTCGTCGACGAGCTCACCGATGTCAAACACTTTATGAGATATCGCCCTTGTACACAAGGTTGTTTTACAAAATTTTCTTGTCATTTGTTTCACGGATGTTTTCAAAGATTCAACGATGTTTGCTCTTAGAGAATTGCACAGCTGAACAAATAATAGTATACGGGTTCCTCGTAGTACTATGGAACTCTAAAATTGCTATTGATACTAAAAATGTATTCTAGGTAAAGCAGTCCATTTTTAACATATCACTTATGGAACGCATACAAGTCTAGTATTAAAGTCTACCATGTCTCTTTCTACTTCTAGTTATATAAAAATCTACTTTTATAATGTCACCGAAAAGTATAGTCAACTTCATTAAACACCTATCTGATTTTCCTATATAAGTCTTAAAAGTTTCCTACAAGAAATTCTCACATAGAAAGAAAAATGCATTTCCTGTAGCAGTAAAGCAGCTCTTATCTCAACATTCCGCTTCGGGGCCGTGACGCGTACATACATCAACGTCGGCCGTCTCTTGCTCCATTACACTACTAATCGTATGAGATTCCACCCTGATGCTCCTAATTAATAGCCGTACGTACGTCCCTTCAAGATTGTCTTGGATGGCGATGAGAATTTAATTCAGGTAACCGTTAATTAAAACTTACGTGTAGGTTGAAGTATTTGTAAGGCCTTATATTACGTTATTAGATTTTATTATACTGTTTACCAGACAGAATTCAATTTATTTGCACTTCAATTTCAGGCTCATAGGTACTTATCACATATTTTTGCATAGATACATAAATGCCTATTTATTATAAAATAATACATACCAAAAGCAAAGTTCACGTTACTATTAAATGAACAGAAGAGTTAGAACAATACAAAATTATTTTATTACAAACATTGGTACTATGAACAATAAATATATTATACTAGAGGCTGCGCCACGAGGTTTCACCCGCTTGTTCAGGGATGATCATGATGAAAAGTATCCTAATCTAGCATCTCATCTATCTACTTATCAAATATCCAAATCCGTTCAGTCGTTCTGGCATGACTGAGTAACAAGCCTCCTTCCATCCAAACAAGAAATGCTTATGATTTTGAACCATTATGCTATAGCATAGTATAAGAAAATATATTTTACTAAAACTGTGCTGAATTGTCAAAAGCGCCATCTGTACACAATCCATGAAAACGGTCAACTCCGCTGCCTGAACTTCAGAAAAGCGAGTAAGAATGGTTTGGTATTATTTGTACCCCAGATATTAAACCCCTTCAAGTAGTTGTTACCCGAAACGAGGCTTTCAAGCTTCTAGTTTATGCTGGAAGATGTCATTTATAAGAATTTGCTTTACAATTAATTCTATTTTGTCTTACGTAAATTTATTTGAACCCAACAATTTGAACCTTTTTAAGTACTTTGAACTCAAATTGTAAGCAAATTATCACGAAAATTTTATGACTTCAAAATGCAATTTTTTTTTGTAAATGAGTGATGATACTGGTGAGTGTTTATGGAGTGTGCTAGGTCAGCTACAATATTATACATAATATTGATAAAGTGCTTCTAATTTTCAAAGTTTCCAAGGTTCGAAGACTCATTTTAAAATATGTTACAGTGAATTTTGGAAAACTAATCTTAGTATAATCTTATTTAATATAATAATCTTATATACAGGGTATAAAAATAATGTGTAGGTAATATTTAAATCACACATGCAGAAGCTTGATACCATTGGGATCTAACTAAATTAACCAAAGTTTTCTAGTACTCAATCAGGTTCATCCCTGAAAAACTAGACTAGGTAAACAAGATGCCTAAGCGAGGCTTGCGCTGGGGTGCGGCGCGGAGAAAGAGCGCATGCAGGCTATGGGGACGGAGTTTAATTAATAGGTGGCGTGGGAATTGCAGAACGCATTAACTCTAATGAATTACTAGAATAGGCATGTCTAAATAGGAATTACTAACTGGTTTAATTCACTCGACACTCGGTACAAATCAACCTTAACTAAAATAAACACTTTTTTAAACTAAATCTAGAGCCTACCCTAGAGCCTTGGAACCTTACATCCTGCAAAAGAATTTTAAGTTTGTATGGATTTGTTTTATACCTTGGTCTGAATCTTTTAATACACTTTAAACTCGGCAAAAATAAACTTTTAAAATAATTAATAAAACAGGTTTTTTTTTCTAAGCGTACCTGTATCCATATACTGGTGCTATATAGTACTGAAATTTGTACGGTGAAAGTATTCCCTGGTTCCACCCGTTCGTATCAGCAAGCTTCCAGTCCATTCATAAATCTTTTGTTTTAGCGTAAACCTGATGCGGAGAGATTGAAATATAGAAAATAAACTATATGTATAATGAAATACATATTTTTAAATACAGAAACATACTGTCACGCCTACATATCCTCAAAAGTAGTAGGCAGAGGTGTTTTTACACAACTACGTTTCGCTAGTTATGTGTTTGGTCCCATTTAATACTAGGCGAGCCTATTGCCATCTAGGAGGCAATGTTCAAGATCTTGTCTGCTATTGAGAATTTCTTTCAGAGAACATCTCAACAACTGTCTGACCCAGCCATCGAGATTCCATAGTAGCGCTCCCACAGGCTAAACAGGTATTTATGTACATAAGTTACTTTTTGAAATTAAATCCAGGATTAATTAGCGTATAATTTCCACCCAAAACCATGTTCATTAAAAAGTGTTCGAAACGTCGGGTTAAAATAACATAAATTTAAAAGCGATTGACCTAAATAGATCCGTTTATAGATTTTTATTTAAAATTTATAACTATTATTTATTCATTATATTTCTATAGTTTTGCATCCCGTAGACTCCGTGAGCGAAGCCGCGGGCTAACTAGCATACAATGAAAGAGAATGTTTGTTATTCTATAATTAAGCAATGAAACTAAGGATCGTCTTACTTTAAAACAGACAGAAAACAATTACAGGATGTTCTTTATCCCATTATCGGGATAGGTACGTACTACACGCGTCCAGTGACATCGATTGCGGTTAAGCTAAAAGGAAATACTCTACAAATCCATCTGGCATGTCCTTGTATACGTCAGTAAAACGTGGCCAGTGGTTGAGCGACACTAACAGGAGCTGCGTGCCACGGAGATGAAGATTCTGCGCTGGATGTGTGGAGTTACTCGGAAAGACCGAGTCAAGAACTCCCACACCCGCGGCAGCCTTCATGTCCGTGACATTAGAGACAAATTGCAGGAGAGTCGCCTACGCTGGTATGGTCACGTTTTACGAAAACCGGCTGGTTACGTGGGAAACAAATGTCTTACCATACCGCCTCCTCCTGGGCCTGGCAGACTGGGTAGACCCAGAAAGTGCTGGCTTGTCATCGTAAAGGATGATATACGTGCCAATGTTCGTGGATCATTGCGGATGTCGAACACCGTGCGAAGTGGAGGGAAAAAAAGCAGGAAAGCAGACCCCGGGATTCTCGGCGGAAGTTAAGGATGACACCGGTAAATTGCTAGGATAATGATGATGGCTCGTTATTCCAGTATAAATGATTCTGTGGGATAGCCAATTATCTCAAAGTTAGAGCAGCTAAAGGTAAATAATAAATATTTGCTTTTTTATATGTTTTTTAAAGCAAAGAAATCAAATTATGTAATTTTTGAGAGATTATTCACATATCCTCGAACGAGTCTTCTGGCAAGCTTCAGTGGTCCAGCGATCATGTCATGGCGATTGTCAAAAGATGCGGGTTTGAATCTTACCCAAGGAAACGTACTAAAACTGCTAAATTGATAAAGTACAATATTTTTAAAAACGGTAAAATTAACATTGATCACAGCGATTGAACGAAATAAATTAATGTCTATGTGTATTTTGTCTCTGTGGTTTTACTATGGTCAAATAAATCATTATGAAAGAAACTTTCATTCGAGCTGTTTCATTCATAAACATCACATACATCAATTGAACGATAACCTTCAGTCGCGGCGGTGTCATATTGATAGCAGCCTCGCGCATGCTCCCTGCAACTTACGCATGCGCTCTACCTTGTACCCCACTATTATGTACACTGTATTTTACACGAAACAAAATCTGTCAACCTTCAATAATAAGTTTGCAATACTTTGCTATGTGCTCATAAAAATAATCCATATCTCTGCTGTAGTGGTTTTTTAGTTTCAGTAGTGTCTTCAGAGTTTGTAGCTGTATTCCTTTTTTTGGATACAAATGTTATTTTAGGCGGCTTCGTTGAGTTAATTGGACAATTGAACACTCCCGTGCATTAGTGTGCTAATTAAAACGATAATTCATTGAAGTGAAAAGAAGAGTCATCAACAGGTACGCCATTTGATGTTGTTTAAAGTTGTTCGAAGACAAACGTATAGATGTACGGAGACAGGAGTGGGCGTTACTCCAGACAACGTGGGCGTACCATCTGGCTCATAGTAAGCGAAATGCCAGTAAATAAATTCAACTCACGAAGGCAATTCAAGCAGTTCGTGTTAGGCAGCTCTAAATGACAAGGGTTTTGACCTTCGGTTTCACGAAAAAGCCAACATAAATTATGTTGGCTTTTGGCAATCGCTCACCACCAGTTTATTTCAATTAACTGACTTTACTTGCTTATTTGTAGTAATAGAAAGAATTGTCTCGAAGTACAAGAACACACGCCTGTCCAATATATAACAGCTGTATTAAATTAGCAAATATATCTACTACTTGCTGACCCGCCAGCGGTTTCGTTTGCGTGGCCTCGTGGGATACGATTAATTACATATTTTTTAACTATCCCTCAGGAACTCTTTAATTTACCTGCATCAAAAGTATCCTTTGTGTTGATCAGGGATATAAGCTATCACCATACAAAATTTCATTTAAATCGGTCCAGTCGTTTCGTAGATACTCGATAGCTCGTACAAACAGACAGACAAACAGAAAAATGAAATTTAAAAAAAATATATCGTTCGATTTCACTTTTTCCATCCCCCTCACTTGGTTTTCAGAATTTTTTTACGGTACAGAAATTCGAGCCCTACAGTTTTACTATAGGTAATGTATTGATGAAACTATACGTATACTAAATTATTTAAATAATAAATTATATTTACTTAGGTACACAAAAATGTTTTGTTTTAAGAAGACAACCGGTATAATGTTATTATTAAATAGTCTGTCCCGTGATGAGTGGATAATTCTACAGGTACTTTTGGTAGAGGGCAAGGCCGAAAAGGAAAATATATATAAAATAAAATCCAAGTTTCCAACAATAACATAGGTCCTACACTATTAAAAATTTACTAATATTATTCTTTCCTCAGTCGGCTGCTGTAAGTAAGCAGTACAGAAAAATATTTGGACACAGTAACTGAAATTTGTATGTTACATTTGAATGCTGGTACACGCAGAATAATGTTTTGAATACGTTTAACGTTAATAATGACGTGCAAGACTGCTGATTAACCATACCTAATGATAAACAGAATTAAAATAGCGTTTTAAATCTGTCTTTTGTTTGAAAGCTGATAAGGGCAGAATGATTTTTAAATATAGAAATAAAACAATGTAGCAACAACACTAGATTGATACGAAATAAATTAAACTAATAGTAGAGATTTTTAAATATAATGGTTAAAAAAGTGATTTATATTTTGAATTAGGTAAAAGGTAGGTATTAGGTAGAATTTAAGATAATAATGGTACTCTCTTTGAACTGTAATTCTGTCAAAACTAAACACGTATGATCTGAATAAATATTCCAAAGATATTTAATATAATAATTTATATATTAAATATAGATAATAAATTTATTATATATATAAGAAATTAATATAATCGATATTTCATATCGATTCTTAACATAAAAATCAAAATGTTACTTTCATTTAAGCGTTCTCTTGACCATTTCGTGTATATTTATATTTAAAATGAACAAATCGAAAATCAGAGTGGGTGTGAAGGTTTAATCGTGATATTTCCAAGTTATGAAGTATGAAAATATGGTATTATACTAAACAACAGCTCTAACCCCTTCAAAACCAACTCCCCCTATATTTGCAAGCATTAAGTCAACGCTCCACGCTCACTGAGCTATGGTAATAAAGTTTAAGTTAAGCCTCGAACACACGATCAGTTTTTTCACAAATCAATGTTTGTCTGTTGTGTGATATCATCGTGAAGAAGTTATAATATTATGAGATCATGATGTGTTAGGATAATTTCTGAACACGTATGCTACTCGTAGTTTCCATCAGTTGTAGCTAGTTCTGTTGAAGTGAAAATTTGACACCGATAGTCTAAAGATGTGACGGAAGCTGTCCTTGTTTGCAAGATGCATTTTTAGGTCTATGTTAGACCACATCATAACTAACCATGAAATGATTAAATGCTTGCCTGTCTATAAAAAAATCATGCATCTTTGAGGACTGGCAATAAAAGTGAAAACTATTATTAATCGAATATTTTTTTAAGACACACAAGCAACAACATTAGGTAAGCATGGAAACTATTATCGCGTCGAAAGAAGTTTTCTCTTCAAAACTACCTACATTACTTATGACAAAGCGTTCGGTGACGGTGACGATGACGTGAGTTCCATGTTTTGTGTTCACCCAAAAAGTGCTCAACACGCCTAATGAATGTGTCACTTATTGTAATAGACCCGCACGTGCTAAGTGACCTATTTCTTATATAGTACTAATACTTCCCTTATACTTATCACAGCTGCAAAATTCTTGAAATCTCAGCTATCAAGGACTCGTCCACGGAAGTAATCGTGTCTTATCTTTATTCACCATTTACCAAAGATACCCTGCGTATTGTCGTTCTTAAGAATATCTCTTACTGATTTGGCTGTCAGAATTTTATCAACCAAAGGTTAAAGACAAGAGTTTAACATTAATTTAAATATGGATTTGTAGAGGTCGACCTTTCAGTTAAGTACGATTATCTGATGTCTGCCTGATAAGTCAATCCCGGAAATCGACTAACGGCTGACGCAATCAACTCTGCTTGCGGGTCAAGACCAGACCTGTCAGTCACCTGCAGTGTATGTGTCCTCTCTGAGCCGGAACTGAGTTAGCCAGTCTTTTAGCAAAATGTCAGGACTTCGTTAACTGATCGTTAAAAATTATCATGTGTGTCAGGACTCTTGTCTACTGACTTGATAGTATTAAACCATCAATTCAATTATCATTTGTCAGGAGTACATCGACTGACCTTTCACATTTGTCAGAACATGTTGACTGATCTTTAGTTATAAATATATTGTATGATTACCTACAAAATCAGAGATCGCACCTTCGTCATATAAGACGGCATTCGACTCTTTTGTTACACGAGATAATGACAGGGACAAATCACATAAATTGATAACAGCAAATAGATTTAATCTCAATTAGCTTATTGTCCGTTAGGTATGAAATGTAAGTATGTGACCATAACTTCTCTAACTCAAAGGAAATCAACACCTATTTTTATATTTCATAAATATTATTATACCGTGACCTTCTACGAGCACATATCAATAATAGTGAATAGTTATGCCTAAAGACTTCTAAACCTGGTAAATATTATAAAACTGTACTACGTCAATTACAGGATACGTTACTCTGGATCCAAGATATTTCCTAACTGTCTTTGCCTTAATTAAGGGGTTGTACATCTTATGCGTCTGTAACACAACATTTACAAGTGTATATAACATGTGTTTGATGATTACATACGCCCTTAGCTTGGCATTTACCATAATCTCAGATCCAGGTATTTAAAGTGGCAATCTTTCCATATATTGCTATTGTGACAAGCCGCATCTCTTCTACATGAGAGCAGTTTATTTATAAGCTAACTCGCAGATAAATCGTTACCTATGTTATAGTTTAACTACGCTATAATTGATCTATGCTCAATAAAGATCATTATCCTTTAACATGCAACAAATGGTGTATTTTTGTAAAGTCACACGGCTTGCGTCATAAACATGTTTCAAATATCGTTCCAAAACGGTCCTCCATTGTTCTATTTCCGAATAGGGTTTCTCTATTGTAGATAATTCTTTTTAGACAGCGTATTGCATTTTATGACTGACCAGATGCTAGTTCTTTTGAAACGCGGGATTTCTTGCTTAAGTTATCATTCACAAGAATCAAAAAAAAAATATAATTGCCTTCCACATGTACCACTACATTATGAAAAGAATTATATGACATACTATTCCGAGATAAATCAATCATTGTCAGTCATGACGGAATTATATTACATATGCCTGATTGTGTATTCAATGCTTTACAAAACGTTACTGAGCTCTTTCATTAACATGTGCGCCCGAATGTAGAACGGAAGCACCGACCCAAGAGAACGCACCCATTAACAGATATTGATTTTGCGCAAATGGGTTTGAGCGAACAGACAGCGAAAATTGCACCACATATTCATCAATAGCGTTATCGATAGTACAGAGAAATACGTGTATTGTGAGCGTAAGTGGCAGCTTTTAATTGGTTTTTCAGACATAAACTGTTATGTTCGAAAAGTGAACATTAAAATTGGTCTACAAAACAGTAACTAAGAGTACGCGAGTGAATACATTCGTATATTCTGAACAAATGAGATTAGCACAAAGTGCTTTAAATTGTCAAGTGAGGATGGTGACCGCTACGTTGAAACGTCAAATTTCATAGGACAGCACTGCAAGTATGAATTGTCTGGGACACAATTTGACATTTAATCTAATACTTTATGAGCAACTCTTGTATATACTTATAAATATACATATTATTATATAAAATCTGGATCTCGAAAACGGCTCCAGCAATTTTCATAAAATTTAGTATGAAGGGGGATTAGAGGGCAAGACATCGATCAAGCTAGGTTTCATTTAATAAAAAGGCGTTTTATCCGTATCTCAAGCAATGAAATCAACAGTTTGTTCGTTGCTCTCATACTAGATGGCGTAAAAGTCGCATTGCAAAATCCTGAATCGCCGTGACAAGATTCTCACGGAACATGTGTTCCTATTTTGTATTCGTATCTAAATCGAGCAAAAATCGGCCGTCCAGTTAATTATTGGTAAAGTACAGCCCGTGATATAGCTGTCAGTGCTAGATCCATTCAAGAGACAAGACACTATAAGAAGCCGTATACAAATCAGTTCATCAACGTGACTTATCGTGGATACATACTTGCACTGCAGATTAGTGCAGATTCTTTAAAAAGTCCGATCCGGTATGTTACACGTATTCCAACAGGCTAGCCGTAAATCGTACAAAATCATTTAAGGTCTTTGAAGTCAAGGATACTATCAATGCATCTCCATATTTCTCTAAGCCCTTGCTCCAGCTACGGATACGCCTGTGTAGCGTATGAGCCCCGACGCGCATTTAATTAAAACATATTACGAGTAATTACTTCGATATAAAGCTTGCAGTAGGTTATGAGTTGATTCCTTAATGATTCGCCGAAATACTTATGACGAAACATTACATTACAAACTTATCAAAAAGAGAGTGCAAACGTGCTGTTCAGTCCTGGCTTCGGGAATTATCCTATAAAGACACAGATAATTTATTTGTGGTACTAAAGTAAGAGATTGACGTTACTAAACGTAAATACTCGCGCAAATGCACGTTCAGACATACATAATACATTAAAGCTTTTTCACTTTTGCATCTTTACACACCCTACACTTTCTCACACTCTTAGAATCTCCCCCCACACACACATAGATACAATACTCATGTCACGATTGTTTCGTTGAAACAGTTATTAATCATTCATTATTATTGTTCATTAGTCTAAATTTTTACATGTCATCATTCACGGGAAGGTCCTGTAGCCCTGTAACACAGTTTATACTAGTACGGGGTACAGAAATTCACACATGAATATGATATAATACTAGATCTTTATTATCAGGTCTTTTATCTATTTTAAGTTTGAGTCGTGTCCTGTTGAGTGGCGACAGCCACTCACCGACGGCTCGCCACAAAGCCACCCCTGCGGTATTAATTATATTATTATTAGATTACAACAAACGTTTCGTATAAAATTTATTTCTTACATGGTACTCGTATTTAAAAAATGATTTATTTACAAACAACGTTTCGAATACAGCTCGTTTCATAAAACCATTGTTTCATAGATTTGTTGTTTCACAAACACATTACAAGCATCTATTGCACAAACATAAATCTTGTAAAATGTCTCACTTAAATTATATTTTTAGATTAATGAATTTTGTATGTCATACTTGGTTTCTTTTACATAAACATTTTACAAAGTTTCACTCTTACAACAATAATTTTCTTATTTATAGAGTAGATGAAGTAGTAGGATGTGGTCTATGGTACTATAGCCTTTTCAGAAACCGCCTTGTTTCGGAGGTTGGAATTCATCAAACCTGCGACTGAGGCGGTTCGTTATGACCTTCGAAAACAGCTTCTAAACGTGGCTCAAAAGCGAGATGGGTTTGTAATTCTTAAGTAAAGTGTTGTCACCTTTCTTAAAGAAGAGCACCACCAAGCTTTTGTTCTATACTTCTGGCGTTGAACCTTTTAATAAGACGGTATTAAAGAGCTTCTGAAGGACTTTAAGTACCGGTGTTCCAACCGCTTTCAGCTCCGATGTGATACCGTCGTCACCCGGGGCGCCTCGTTGTTCTATACCGTGATAATGAAAACAAAAGATTTATTAATAATTCGCACGTAAATTAACGTCAGTGGTAGGCAAAGTGTTAACCGGTTTCAAGGCCATTCTAATTTCGTACAGGCTGATGTCCTGCAGGGCTATTATGCATCTCAGTTGCTAACAAATGTTGATTGAAATCTTAAAAATGGCGGTTCTATGTCACTTTTGTCAGCTCCAGTCATCAACTTTCTAACATTTTTGCTTACTAGACTTGTCAAAAGTGATATAGAGTCGCCATTTTTCAAGATTTCAATCAACATTTGTTAGCAACTGAGATACATAATAGCCATACGGGATATCTTCGGTATAATGTTGGGTCAGCTTGGCTCTTGGGTCTTTGCCCGAGCTGCTAACAGGTTTAGCGACCGAAGAGTATAACTGTCCGTAGAAACTCTCTAACACTTCTGCTTTGGTCGACGCTACACTGCCGTCTTCTCTCTTCAGCTTCGTCAATTGGCTTTGCCCAATAGACTTGTCTCTTGCAATCATTTTGGAGACCTTGTTCCGCTCTTTCGTCTCTTTAATACGATTAGTATTAAAGATCTGGATGTCGTGTCGCAAGGACTTCCATATTCGTTTATTGAGCAGCCTATAATCAAGCTTCAGAATCATCCGAAGACTGCAGTTGCTCCTTAAAGGAGCGTTGTTCAGCCATGAGGTTGAGGGTATCGTTGGAGAGTTTCTGCGGCTTATCTGTATGGTGGAGTTTGAAGAACTTGGAACCCACTGTATAGACAGTTTCTACTAACCTGTTGTTTATCTCGTCCACTGTAGCAATGTTCTCGAGGCAATCGAAGCGGTTGGACAGCTCAAGTTATATCAACAAATATGTACAGACAATACAGAGTGAACCAGATCATTAACCTTCGAAGTTCGGTCGTTTTTGCACACTTGTGCAAGTATGTACAAGTTTTGAACAATCACTACCTACTTACCACTACTAAATAAGTTGGATTTTCTGTTACGACTTGTACCCAATGGCCCTGAGTATATGCCCATCTTGGTAGGGCAAAGCGTGTGAGCAATAGTGTCTTTAAAGTTTTCCGTACCACCACTTGTACCTTTTTGCGAACACTTACAATCTAACCTACCTCGTCACTGACTAATATAAAAAATATTGAGGATAAGACTTCTGGTGTCACCGGTGATTGAATAATAGTATATTATGCAATTAGTGAATAAAGGACGGATTTAAAGCGAGAGCCATAGATGAATCACGAGTAAGTGAAGGATTCTAACGACCGAATCACAACCGCAGGGAGTGATGCGACATGATTGAGTCACGAGCGTAGCGAGTTATTCAAGTGTTAGGATCCTGAGCGATTCCAGTGATTCATGGCCTTCGATATAAATCCGTTTTATTATAGAGTTGCATATATTATGTCTACGAGAAAAAGAAATAATTTAAGCGAAAATAGACATTTAATAAAGAAAAAAGGAAGGTTAAATGATTTAATAGTATTTAATTGTTTTTAGATTAATTTTCTTAATATAATTATTTATTACACATATGTTTCAGCAATGGCAGCAAAGAACGTAATACAGTTTTTATTCTAATGCTAAACTCCTTGTCGCAAATATCGACCAATCAAATCTCAAGGAGTTATTTGCATAATGAGTTTGTACGTCAAGTATTCTATGCGCAAGGAGTTTGTATCAAGTATCTTTTGCGCAAGGAAGTTGTATAAGCATTGAGATGAAGGTCGAATATATTGGTGTGTTCTAAATTCAAATACCAAAATAGTGATTAAATGGCCTTATTTTATTCACTGTTTTCAGTGAATAAAATAAGCTTTTTAGAATGGGAATGGTATAAAAATGATTACTAAACAATTTTCCCGATACAAACTTTATAAAAGGAAGTAATCGTGAAAAGTGAATCAGGTGCTTATTTTAATGAACAAGTTTAGTATAATACTGTATTTATCCACTGTTCACCTATTCCACCTATACTTATAATAGGTGGTTTGCCCGAGCTGAGACTTCGCGATATCTATACCAATTTTCCGAAATTACATAACGCTTGAAACTACTATATAATTTACGTATACAGACTTTTTTATTATATGGCATAAAAAACTTTGACAAATTTCGATGAATTAAATTTAATATAAACTAATTAAAGGTCGGATGATCCAGTAAAAAGTGAAGCATGGATACTTTAAAAACCAGTGGTAGGGCGATACAATGATATAAGTTAGCTTAACGTACCAGCTTTTGATATGGTACATGGTACATATTCCAGACCCACGGTACGCGTGAAATTATGGTACGTTTAATATCCCTAGAAAGTAACTCTAGGGATATTAAACGTGCGCATGATTTATGACATGATTTGACCAACCAGGAGGTTTTCTGCGATATCGCACAATACTGAGTAGGGATATACTCGTAGTAGTGACGCTAATTTCAGAAGATATTGTTAATATTTTTCTATCTAGAGGACTCTCGAATCAGTCGTCCTGTCTATCTGGCTGTCTGTGTGTCTACTCAATAATTTCACAGCTTAATAACTTGTACAGTTAACGTATAGATCTTAATGTTTAAGCAATAGAAATATCGTTATAACCGACGGGCTTAAGGGGTATTTATTACCCATCCAAGTGAAATAACTTTTTTCACAGCAACCCCTCTTATATGGTTTTATTGAATAGGGCTTGATAAAATAGGTAATATTTTGTACATTCTTTTGTGCATCGGTAGGCCTTGCACGAATAACTGCGTAAGTGTAACGCAACGTGTCGTTCACGTAAAACAGCACAAACTGTCATTTTATCTAGGGAAACTGTGACACAGATAACTAATAGTTCATACGCCGAAGCGTTGACGCTTACGATCCGAATACTTTTTCGCAAATTGTGCTACGGCCTCTGGTGTATATTTCCAAAACTCATATTAATTAATTTTTCTTTAGAACTTACCAAATGGATGGTATAACACCCGTATCTTGGTAGATAGTTCCTTCCAAATACGAGTAATTACATTCATAATTTCGTACTTACCATTACAGTTTTTATAAAATAACTACCTAAATGCTATTTTATCGTAATAAAAATTATTATTAGAATATTAAATTAAGATTAATTTCACTTCGCAAATTATTACTAATTAAATAAAAGTTTACAAAGATACGTTAAAGGTTGCCTGTAAGAAATTGCTTATAGCGATAAGGCCACCCATTGTACAACCTGTTTTGTAAAATATTCATATTTGCTTTCTTTTATAAGCTTGGTGTTTAATAAAGTATTATTGTATTGTTAAAGCACTCGGATATTCAGTTAACGGTAGTTTCTGTGTCATTAATTATATAATTTATTCATCCATTACATACTGATCATTGGTACATTATTTAGTAAGTATAGTTACATTCAAATTAAATAGGAATACATTATTGACAATTTTTTAATAAAATCTTAAACTTTATATTATTTACTGTTTTTGATCGACACATTATTGAAAAATGTAGCAGAAAACGATAAGCATTAAGCTATTTGGTTTTAACATTAATGTTCGTACTATGTGTGAGTGCGCGCGCGCGCGTTTGTAGTGTGTACACTCCAGTGAGTATTTTAAACATTTGCGTTTGTGCTTGATTGATGATATGTAGTGTTGAGTATTGGTTATTGTTTAAGGTTGAGGAGGATGAGTTATACGATTATGCAAATAATTAAAAAAAAAATTTTACAGTTTTAAAAACATTTTCAGTCTCTAGGTACGTTAAATTACTACAATTACGACAATTAGACAATAAATGCTAATGCTCTTATTAACTAACTACTTAAAAATGTCTCCCAGCAAGGACTGCAAGGCAACTCATTCTCACAGACTCGGTCCTTCCTACGTTTATTTTTATTTGTACTAGGATGAAAGAAAAGATTTGAATGCTTGCGTAGAACTACTTTTAAGAAAAATAGTACACTACTACACTATTTGTTGCCGTACTGTATAACGGCGTAAAAACAAAGAACCCTAAATTGGCTTCCAATGTGTCACTGCCCTCGCAATTTTTAAAGTATGTAAAAAACCCTTATTACATACTTTAAAAATTCTTCATAATACATATACAATTATCAATATACAAAACTTACTCATATTATATTCGAATGTTTGGATGGATGGAGGTTTGTTTCTTAATCATGTCAGGACAGATATAGAAAAAAATCTCAGTTGTACCCGGTGTGCAGGGCGAAGACCACGGCATCATGCCATCAACGAGGTGATCAGGAGAGCGCTCATTTTAGCAGAAATCCCTTGTGTGCTCGAGCCCCCCGTTCTGTCACGTTTGTATGCCAGCGGCCAGATGGACTCACGCTGATTCCGTGGCGGAGAGGTCGCAGCCTCATCTGGGATGCTACCTGCGTCCGCACATTTGCTTCTTGTCACCTCTAAGCCACTCAGCGGGAGGCTGGCGCGGGTGCGGAAGCGGCAGCTAGAGGAAAGCACCTTAAGTACGCTGCCTTGGAGTCAGCCTATAAGTTTGTGCCATTTGCTGTGGAGACAGCTAGGCCGTGGGGCCTGGAGGCCAAGAGATTTGTTAAAGAACTTGGGCGGCGCCTGAGGGAGAGAACGCGTGATCCTCAGTCGGGCCATTATCTTGTGCAGATTATTTCCCTGGCCATACAACGCGGGAATGTCGCTAGCCTGACGGCACGTTTGGGTGAGAGGGCATTGATCGTGAGGGACTTTGACAAAATCAAATGAGTTTTTATGACGTTGATGTTAATTTTTATTAATTTCAAATAATTTTTAATTTATAGGTAAAATGTAGATATGTAGGTAAATGAGGTGCTACAATTACACATATAATACTTTTCATCAGCATCATCACCATTCATGATTCATAGTCTCCTATAAGGATATACCTTAGAAAAACTTAAAAGCTCTATAAAAATTGTTATAATAGAGAGAAAACTGCAATATACTTTTAACGGCCTTCTTCAAGAGAGCTGCCCTTAGAATAATTATATTCTAGGACGATATGCTCCTTTATGGACATTTTATTCATCATTAAATGTGTAGTTCGTATGACACACTTCAAATATAGCAAAGTTCATGTACTTTCGTAAAACCACCGTTTTCCCTAGTACACACGGCACAGGGCCGTACCCTTAAAGTTCTAAACTTTCGTTAGTAATTACAGCCTACGCAAGTTTTTGTGGGCTTGACCTGTGCAAATATTTTCTTGACACTTTTTGTACAATTTACAGCAAGCAACTCACAACCAAGCTTTTTTATCCAACGTATGTGTCGAGATGGGCGAATCGTGCGCCTGACCTTAAGCAGTGCGCATGCCCGTGACAGCTGTAGTGCTAACCAGGGCTCAGAACTGTAGTTTGCGTGGCAATATACTGAGCTCGTCATCCTAGACATTGGGTTATGAGTCTCTTTGGCCCGGTAATTTCACTTGCTGAGCATCGTCTTTTACATCCTAACACAGTATTGCACAATAGCGCTTCTGCGACAGAATAGTTGGCACCGCGGTGGTACTAACTATAGTCTGACCACAATCGCTGTACCGCGCTGTAAGTTCGGGTACAGGGGTTCGCCCGCGTATTTACTGCCATGGGCTGCCACGAATTACATCGTAGTTACTAAGGCTTTTCCTTTCCGCACACCTAAAGCGCGGTACAGCGATTGCGGTCAGGCTTTAAGACAGCCTATTGCCGCACAAGAGGCCTGTCTAATAAGTCGGGCTTCTCGCGTGGGACTTACTTAATTTGTCACATTTGTTTTGGAATCCCTTTCGTCTGGTAATTTCAGTTCCTTTCAGGGCACTATAGCAAGTGAACACCCTCACACAGTAATGCTTGCGACAGATTATATGGTGCCGTGGTAGTACCAACTAAGACAGTTAGGACAGACCTCTAGCACATGAGGCCTCCCCTCTGGTAAGTCGGGTTTTCTCGCTTATTTCCATGTTTTTAACTTTTCTGCACTTTTGTTCATAAGTATAAGGAATTCCTGTGAATTTAAGATGAATGAGAATAAGTATATAAAGTATATTATATAATATATACTTATATGAATAAGTATTTATTTAACTACTTACTAGTGATTTTATTTATAAGTTATCAATGCCTATTGTTAAGAGAACTATCTACACATATATTTGTACATCGACGATACGATCACGGTACACTAACGAAAATGTTCGGGCTACACACACAGTATATATTGTCAAGCCACCCCTTTTTTATTTCGGTACTGAAAAGTGAAAAAATCCACTGATATAATAACTATTAAAATTAAAAAAAATTAAATGTTAATAAAATTAGAAATACCTATCTTGTCTAAAAATGTTACAGACTATGAATGCTGTGGTGTGTAGATTGGTTTATTAAAAAACCATAGAAGTAGGGTATACTAGAATTACGTATTTCCACAGACATAATGATAATTGACAGCTTTAATTGCCTTGACAGGTCTACAAACTTCTATTTATCAGATTTCAGTTAACAAAGCTGCCAGTTGTAATAAAAGGTCGGAATCAACGTAATTACAAGTTGTACTTGAAACTTTCAGAGTACCTATCTACTCTGAAAATAACAGGCATCGGTGTATTTAGAAAAAAAATATTTTTGAATGGAAACAAGCTCATTTAGGATCTTCTCGTTGTTATGTATCAGTGTTTGATCACTAATCTGACTTAATGGTCAATAATTATGCGGTCGAAGTTGGTATAACACTAGGTTTTAACTGGCTCCACAGACAACTGCCGGAACACAACATTAGGTGGCGACATGTTTTCAAGCTCAAAGTCGCACAACGAGCTATGGAGAGGGCTATGCTCGGGGTTTCTCTACGTGATCGAATCAGAAATGAGGAGATCCGTAGAAGAACGAAAGTCACCGACATAGCACAGAAGATTAGCCAGTTGAAGTGGCAGTGGGCAGGGCACATAGCACGCAGAACAGATGGCTGATGGGGCCGAAAGGTTCTGGAGTGGAGACCACGGACCGGCGAGCTCAGCGTAGGTCGTCCACCGACACGGTGAACAGACGACCTGATGAAGGTCGCAGGACGACGTTGGATGCAGGCCGCTTCCAACCGGTCCTTTTGGAAAATCATGGCGGAGGCCTATGTTCAGCAGTGGACGTTCTACAGCTGAGATGATGATGATGTTTTCACCTTATGTAACTTTTTAATAACAGCTCGAGCACGTATTAGAGATTAAACCAGCGGTCGTTGAATTGGTAACCGACCATTATAATTAACCCTGGGCTGTTATTAGCACTATGCTAAGAGATGCAAAATATATTATTATACGACATACCAATGGAAATAGAATCGACCTGACATTTTATAAGCTTTACATTCACTAGAGTTTCCTATTTAACAGACGGCAGAAACGCTTTATATATAAAAATTATATATATATATATATTTGAGAAGATTGTACAGCATTTTATATACAGCACGTATTCACGTGGATGTTTCGTGCCCCATTAGACAGACAACTTATTTGAAGCAAGGAGCTGTACCTCTAAAATAGCACAGGATTCGTACCTAACTTTAAATTCTGCCATAGAATAGATTGCTGAATGAGTTCTGAACTCTTCCAGCTCAGAGTTCAGCTGAATTTTAATCGCTAGTATGATGAAGCTGTATTACGATAATATATATCAACTTTTTTAATATTTCAAAAGTGAAATCAACAACATTTTCTAGCTTGAACCCTACACTGCTACGTAACGTGACCTACATTAAATAAGAGTTGGATTTATTTTCCAACTGGAAATTCTATCCGACGATTGTTACCTAAGCTTATTTAATTAGAAGTAACGAACTAAACTATTTGCAACTTTGTTTTATCGCGCAGCCAGTGACCTGTGAGAACTAATGAAACCTCCGAGTGGAACTACAGATGCCATTTTTTTCCGGGGAAATCCTTTATGGATACCACCTTACACTGGGAGGCAGGTGGTTTTGTGGGAGAACGTATACCCCAATGCCGTACCGTACTGTATGTCTAAACCACGGCTACTGAGCCACCCACCCGAGGCTTGGCTCGCTTGACGTGATACAAAGTTGCGGTAATAAATTGGTATAATATTTAATAATTAAATAATTCCTATGGTTCTTCCTATTAGCTAAAATCTTAAAGAAGTTAACTGAAAATATATTTGAACTATATTTTATCCGAGGCTGAAATATTTAAGAAAAAATTCGTACGAATCTATAAAAAGGATCACTTTGTGTACGTCCATTAGCTTAAACAATATTATATTTTAAAAGCATCTGAATATCTACATTATAAGCCTGCTATAGGACAATGTATTACATAATCATTGTTTATGAATATTATCTGTATATAATAATAATAATGATAACTTTATTTCCAAAAAAATTACATGAGTACCTTACATATAAATTAACATCTGAATAGCTTCTAATGCTAACTAGGTAAAACTCAATAGGTTATCAGTGTACTGGTAGCCTTGCACTAGGACATATATATATATACTATATATATACTGTATATAAATCTAATAAATCATTACTGAGGGTCGTGACTCCCTTGCTGAATAATTTTCTTATGGACTAAGTCCTTCCATCTGTTCCGGTCCTTTGCTTCGTGGAGGGCTTGGTGAGATTGGTATTTAGCGCGGATCGAATTTAGTCCGACCATCTCGTTGGACTGCGGCCTCTTGGTCTTTTGCCATCAACCTTGCCTGTCACCATCAGCTGTTTGATGTGTTGACCGTGACCGATCTTTGCGTGCTATGTGTCCGAAAAATTCTAGTATTCTGCGTAGACAGATGGTGGATAGTCTGATTTTTATACTAAGCTCTCGCAGAATAGACGCGGTGGTGCGTAATGCAGTCCAAGGGATCTGTAACATTTTTCGCCAACACCACATTTCAAGTGCGTCGATGCGGTCTCTATCAGCTTTTATCATAACCCAATATATATATCATAATGATTACTAAACTTTATTTTGCCCATAAGTTATGTATCTCAACGTAATACTCAAAATTTATTTTAAATTATATCAAAATAAAGGAGAATGGTAATCTGGGTACCCACTGAGAATGAAAACCACCGAGAATGAAAACTATGCCAAATTGAACTATTATTAGTAGATGGAAATAATTCATATATTTATATTTAATTAGCAGTTGGGAAAAATTATAAATCTAAATAAATAAATAAATAAATAAATAAATAATATTCCACAACTATCACACAACGCCATCTAGTCCCAAGCTAAGCAGAGCTTGTGTTATGGGTACTAGACAACTGATAAACATACTTATATATTTCTAAATACATACATATTATAGATATAATATGTATGTAAAACAATATAATTAATACGCAGGTTTCGCGCGATTCATAGCAACAGAGGACGGCATAGATACAAGAAATCGTGTTTTATTGTTCTATAATTCAATTAAATATTACAATTCAATACAATGCAATCACTCTTTATTGCTTACCACAAGAAAATAATTAAATTAACTAATTAACCTACTTATGAGTAAACATCTTAGACTTATTAGTTACATATCAAATACATTTTTAATGTCTCATTCAGATCATTAACTCTTAAACATGTTCAAATAATCATAAACCTTTCAGAACGAGATTTTGTTAGGACGTCGAGGTTTGATAATGGAATTTATTTTGAACGTTGTACTCGTATTATCTTGAATGTTTCGCATTTTTTATTTGTGTTTCGTATCAGATTATTTGTTTGTTCAGGATTTATTAACATGTTCTGGTTTTTCTTTTACTACAAGATAATGTCCCTTAGACATTTTCAGTATATTTCATACACTAGTAAGTTATGAAACGTGCAGGTCATTTATCTAATGGAAAGCATCGCGTTTCAGTGACCCAGTTATTAAAGCTTCAAAGTTTTGTGTTATATTGCACAGAACTTGTTACCCGGAAACGTAGAGCTTTTTAGACCCGTTCGCTCAGTAATTTCACTAGTTACTGTCATTTAACTCTAGTATATAAGGCCTTACTTATAAACGTATAACGTTATTTAATACGGCGCATTAAAATTTGGTTGTGTGCACTAATAAATTACGTCATTTAAAGTTAATCGTTTATAAGTAAGGCAGTATATGTTTTAACATTTCTTGGAGGAACATATCAAGCGCAGGTGGTACCCAATAAGACAGACTCGTGCAAAATGTGGTACTTGCTGCACCAGTGTGTTCCATCCGAGGACCATGTGTATAGTATAAGGGGTTCTCTGTACTTTGTCGCCACAGTAGAACAACAGAATATGTGGGAAAAAAAGGACTGCAAACAAGCAAGATCTATGTTTCCAACCTTGAACAGGAACACATCAAACAATCTGCTGAAACTGCAGCGAGAAGACCTGCGACTTTTAGTAGGCCTTATCAAAGGCCACTGCAACCTAAATTATCACCTTCATAAAACTGGTGCAACGGACAGTCCACTGTGCAGAGGATGTTTACAGGAAGACGAGACCGTGAGCCACGTGCTGCTGGAGTGCACGGCTACGGAAAATATACGGAACACAACCAGACTATTTGAAGATCAGTATAATTCTAGATTGACATCGGTTAACATACCACCAACATCACTGGAGCAGTTGTGCCAGCGACCCAGGGCCATACTCCGTTATATGAAGGAGTTGGGATGGCTCGGGTAGAGGCTGGCGGGGGAAATGCACAATAAACCCCAAGTGGGACGTCAGTGCAGGACTTATCGCCCCCACTATGAACAAGAACAAGAACAAGAAGGGGTTCTCTGAAGAGTAAAATTACACACTCGTGAAACATTTTAAGCAATTACGGGTAGCATACATTACAATAGAAAAATATTTTTTTTTTTCATGCTATTTTTTTAGAAACTGTTGAAAACACTTTTTTCTCTTTAATTCAGTTTGGATTACTTTTTACTGGTATAGTCAAAGTAAACCAATATAAATCTCAAGAATTACGCTCAGGAATTTAGAGATATCATGAAAAAAGTGTGTTTTAAAATTTCCAATATTTTTAATGTTCTATAAATAAACTAATAAAACAAAATAGAAAGTGAATAAATCAAGTGACAACTTCTCATAAATAGTACTGAAAAGGACCGAAGAAATGTGTAGGCAGAAGAAATGTGCCTGCCTTGGCATACCAAATATATCACTTTTATTTATAAGGGAACCGAAATTCTTTCGTCTTTTTACGGACATACTATATTAAGGAAATAGAATTAAAGATAAAATTTGGATGTTAAATAAAGCGTTCAGTCAGTACGGAACGGAAACAAGTCCGAATTTCGTAGCTAAAACATCGCTTCGTCACTCTTCTACAGTAGGACCATTATTTCGCTGGCAGTCCGGCGCCTTCTCTCAACTTCATTTCCGATCGTACGGCAGTCCTCGTCAGCGCTTCAGAAGAGACGGTCGTATATCAAGTATTGGTTCCAAATTAGTTTTGAAAGTTTCATCAAGATGGATATCACTATAACGAGGCATTTTAGCTTGGATGAAGTGAGTGGATGTAGTGCTTAAAATATTTTACAACTTAAAGTTGGCATTGATATAACTTATAATTTTCAGAATCTAACATTTCATTCAAATAATGGCTTTGTAAAGTAAACACAAATTTAATTATTTAGGTACTGATTATTTTATATTTCGGTTTGATTTTTGTATTTTGTTTATTTTTATTAATTACTCTGGGCTTAAATCTATACCGTATTATTAATTGTTTTTAAGAGTTTTATTTATACAGATAATAAGCATACTAAAAAGCTTTTACTTTTTAAATTTATTACTCTCCGACAATTTTAATCAAGCAAAAGAAACGAACGTAAAGCTATCTCTACTACTAAAGGGACGTCAGATTGCTTGGTATTTTATTGACTTTATCTTGACCTGTATAGTTTGAAAACTTACAAAGATCAAAGTGAAAACCGGTTGACATTTTTATTCTACATAATAACTATATTGACCTCTCAAAAGGAAAAGGGCGCTGGGTCATTTTGGCTTCACGGTACGTATGATTAGATCTATATATTGACTAATTGGATTGGAGTTTACAACCGAGAGAGATGTGAGCAGGTATGAATGGTTATGGTTGATTAACTAATCACCACAAAATATTCAATTAATTATTACGTGTTATATTTAATTTTATTATTACGTGTGGTTAAAAATAAGATTATTTTGTGTTAGTGTTGTTTTTATGTTTACTCATAACTATCTATTATTTTGCTTTGTTTCTATTGTTTTTACTTATTCTTTGAATTACTCGACCGATTTGAATTTAGTTAGTCAAGCAGAGTAGGTAAAACTCGACTGGTTTTACGACGTTCATTTGAGTGTAAGTAACTTAACATAAAGTGTACTTTTACTGTTTTGTCAAATTTAAGTTGTAATTAACATTCTGGAGAGCAAAAAATAACATTGGTATCATTAATTTAGAATAGTCACAGAAAAAGTTTATATCTTTTTTTCCTAGAAATTTATTAACAATCTGTTGTGGGTTATTTTATTTTTATTTATACATGACTTTAGAGTATTTAAACGTGATTTGCATTTTTTTATCATTTTCATATAATTTTTAGTGTATGGTTCTCTAGAACTCTCGAAGAATAGTCTCCCGTAGTCTAACTCGTAGTCCCGTAGTCTTCTACGGGAGAATATTACGAAGCCGTATGTCTGTCGTACCGAAACCTACATACTAAAAGTGAAAATACTAAAGGCTCCATTCATGAAACGTGTTTCTTTAGCTTGTGATGTTTTCGTTCTATCGTGACACGTGCAATTGTATGCATGTCAAACTTGGTCAACCAAGTATTTCAAGTAATAGTAGTAGTGCAAATTCTAATTTAAAACAGTAATTAATAAAAACCGACAAAATGTGAATCAGGATTATCCAATTAAAAATTAAAAAAAAAAAATGTTGTTTCGATAAATACATATCTGTTCCATTGTTTAGTGTGGTCGGGAACCCTAGGTGGCCCTCATTTACACTTAGACCTTTGACTTTATTTCAAATGTCCTTTAAGATCTCCGTACTGAGGTTTCCTCAAAGATACACATTATATAATAAAAACGCCCCAATTCCTCCATCTCCATTAAGGAGAGCGATAGAAGTGTAATGGCTCGTAAAATACATTTTTTTCAATATCACTTCGACTTTGGCAATAAACCAACTGTAATGTTCGTATACCGTAAAAATGTTAGGTTGAAAAGTCATAACTTAAAAGAGATTTTTTAAATTCGGTTTCATTGAAATAAATTAATAAGTTGTAATTACTATGCATTTAGTAGCAGTACTCTTTATGAACGATTTGGCCCGGGGAAATACTGCCACCGTAACTTTTCTACCGCAAAGCAATGTTCCGGTTTGAAAGGTGTAGATAGATAGATAGATAGATGACACTTTATTGAGGCACCGCATCAATCACTTAATACTAAAAATAATAATTATAAAACTTAGGTGTAACAATAGACGGTCTTATCGTGCCAGAGCGATCTCTTACAGACAACCTGGTGTCGGTGCAGGTGAAATTAGTAACAACAATAATAAGTAGCACCCAAAAGCTACAAGGCTTCAAGCTACATAGATGAGCTACCTACTTGTACCTGGATGTCATATACGCACGTATCCATCTCACGTTTCTCGCGTAAAAGTAACTCGAGCGTAATTTATGATTTTGCAGGCGCCATTCGAGTGCTATTACTACGTTTGAGTGTTCTAGTATAAGAAGTTAAGTCATCTACACGTGTTATGATATATTTGGTTATTAATTTTTAGATTTAAACGATTATAAATGTAATCTGTAAAGGAACAACATTAACAATATTAAAATTTCACATACGAATAATGGTGAAACATGGAGTACAGAACCGATAATTCAGATTTAATATTTTGATTAGTGAAGGGTCGAAGGTCGTTAGTCTCATAGTACGAGTCACGCTTGCCCATGAAATTTCCAACTACCGGTGCTCGTCACCCTGAGACTATAATGGCTCAGACCCATTTTCCCAATAGTTTAACTTGTCACTTCAACTCCCAAAGTTAAACACTGGAGGCAATATCTAACTCTGCGGGGATTCGACAGTAGGCGGTACATACGTTTTTAGAAGTTTTGTGGTGTTAAGCCGAGTACAGTGCCGCATCGAGCGTTAAAGTAAAAGCTCTGGATAACACCGCAACTGTTATAGGCGAATGGCTAGCTAAGCATTAGGCAAATACTTGCGTGTCTAGTTCCTTGATCTTCTTCGTCTTTGTCGTTCCCTCACTAATTAAGATTGTGACCATATACGATTTGTCTCCATTTGCTTATGTCCTGCGCCCAGTTAAATAGATCGTTGTAGAGTTTCTCTTGTTGCCTCTATAATGCTTTTACACCATAGTGTTGGAATCCGGCCCCTGGACTGCTTCCCTTGTATTTGTCCCATAATCAACTGTTCTTTGATGGGTACGATTAAAATTTCTGTGGATTCATATAATCTATATAAAATGAGAGAGTCTTTATGCTCTGCGAATGATTGATATGTTTCACGTAGATTTTGTTAATGACACGTACATATAAGTCACAAAATAAATACAATACATTGTAAATATCTATTTTATTATCTTAAACCTACTCGTATTATTGCTTGTCAGTTTTAAAAGGTTGACAATCAATTTATCTTGTCATGATTTGTACAAGAACAAGATTAAAAATCAGTAGAATTAGAATTTTCTTTGAATAGGAACTCATTCCAATTAATATTCAGGATAACAGCCTTCCATTGTTACTGACAAGGCTATTACAAATGACTCCTAATTTTTTTCCAACCTAATCCTACAAGTACTTAGATTAACTTCTCAGCTTTTGCCGAATACATTATAGCTTCTACTGAGCACATAATACAGACGTTTCTTCCGTCCTTTTACGGATTTTCTCATTAAGAACGTACTCGTACTTATACGTTAATTAGCAATATTCGGGAGACACATTTAAGCTTTATTAAGGTGCTCCTATATAAATAGATATGCGTATTTAATCTTGTCATGTACAAACCTTCTTAGATCTTTTTTGAGCATTACGTTTAATTTAGTTCATAACGTTCAATGATCAAGAAGTTTATTGATGTCAAACATACGTAGCTAAACATACGTAGGTTTGTTTGGCTGAGGCTTTTAGTATTGTAACTAGGATTCCCTGTAGTATTAGAGGTGTCAATCATAAACACAAAATTTAATTACACACTGATCCAGAAAAAGCAAATTGATATTTATCCAAAATATAAATTAGGTTCCGTTACAAAATACCCGTAATACTGAAAGTGTAATAATTACTTATTATTGAAAATTACTTGTGGATTGGCAACAAAGTGATCCGTACTGATTCCTTTTTCCATTTGAGGTGCGGAGGCAACAAAGTGATCCGTTCTGGTTCCTTTTTCCATTTGAGGTGCGGAGGCAACAAAGTGATCCGTTCTAGTTCCTTTTTCCATTTGAGGTGCGGAGGCAACAAAGTGATCTGTACTGGTTCCTTTTTCCATTTGAGGTGCGGAGGCAACAAAGTGATCTGTACTGGTTCCTTTTTCCATTTGAGGTGCGGAGGCAACAAAGTGATCAGTTCTAGTTCCTTTTTCCATTTGAGGTGCGGAGGCAACAAAGTGATCTGTACTGGTTCCTTTTTCCATTTGAGGTGCGGAGGCAACAAAGTGATCTGTACTGGTTCCTTTTTCCATTTGAGGTGCGGAGGCAACAAAGTGATCCGTTCTAGTTCCTTTTTCCATTTGAGGTGCGGAGGCAACAAAGTGATCCGTTCTAGTTCCTTTTTCCATTTGAGGTGCGGAGGCAACAAAGTGATCTGTACTGGTACCCTTTTTCCATTTGAGGTGCGGAGGCAACAAAGTGATCTGTACTGGTTCCTTTTTCCATTTGAGGTGCGGAGGCAACAAAGTGATCCGTTCTAGTTCCTTTTTCCATTTGAGGTGCGGAGGCAACAAAGTAATCTGTACTGGTTCCTTTTTCCATTTGAGGTGCGGAGGCAACAAAGTGATCTGTACTGGTTCTTTTTTCCATTTGAGGTGCGGAGGCAACAAAGTGATCCGTTCTAGTTCCTTTTTCCATTTGAGGTGCGGAGGCAACAAAGTGATCTGTACTGGTTCCTTTTTCCATTTGAGGTGCGGAGGCAACAAAGTGATCTGTACTGGTTCCTTTTTCCATTTGAGGTGCGGAGGAAACAAAGTGATCCGTTCTAGTTCCTTTTTCCATTTGAGGTGCGGAGGCAACAAAGTGATCCGTACTGGTTCCTTTTTCCACTGAGAAATGATTTGAAAGGTTAGCTTAGCTAGTTAGAATAGTTGCTAGGTTTTACTATCTTTTTGTGCCGTAAAATGAAAAAAAATAAAAATCGCTTATAAATCTGCTTACATTATCTAGTTGTATCCAATTTGCTCATACTCATCAAACAACATGAAACAAACATATTATGCGTAAACTGATTTCTAATATCATTTTTAGCTTTTTTTATTTATTTTATAATTGAATGTAATAAACATAATATGCCTAATTTTGAATTTTTGGTCAATAGCGTAACGGCCACTCTCTAAAACGTACGCAATTATGAACATTATTTCAATGTGACGTCCGTCGATATTTGCATTGAGTGTCATGCGCCCAACCGGTGTTGACGGTAGTTCTAAATATAGATTTAACGGTGGATACTCAATCAACCTGAAATCCGAGTATGAAATTATTGATTGACGATAGCAGTGCGTAGATTAACTTATATCCGATAACAAAATCGAACAATAGACTATTTTATTGTGTAAGTATCTTACTTATATTATAAAGTAGCTGTGTCACGCAAATTCACCCGCGTGGTGATAGATGATGATGATGATGATGAAAAGTAGTATCCAATGTTCTTTTCCGGAATATAACGTATCTCCTTGCCAAATTTCATTACGCTCCATCCATCCGTTAAGGCGTGAAAGCGGACCAACAAACAAACAAACAAACTTACTGCCGCATTCTTAATATAATATTAGTTGGGATGTGGAAGTTTAGATGTTTGGATGTGTCTTACTCATTCACGCAAAAAAACAGCTAAATGGATTTGGATACAATTCAGATAGGTTAAAGAAGTTGAAAATAATATCGAGTAATAAATAATGCACCATACAATAAATTACTAAACGACATAGATTCAACCGTTCCTTTACCTTCATGACACAGCAATTATTATGGGCAGGCGTGATGCCAAACATTTGTGTGCATGAATATGTTTGACCTATGTCTGGGTGTGTATTAGAGGTGAGTCGTATTTACTAGAACAGATCAAAGCAGGTATTTTACGAGACTAGGTGGCACCTATTCCAATCTTCACGATATTAAGTCTAACTAGTCTTCCTTCACAATAAGCATTCATTCAGTACATCACCTGTACTATCCGGTTGAAGTGAGACGATGCAATACATACATCGTCTTGTTCCATGTAGAATTGAGTATCAGACTAGTACCTATTCTTGTGAAAGTAAAAAAATGTATACTTATTTAAAGTGTAGTTTGTGCAGTGTTTGTTATATTTCCCTATGTAGGTATTAGAACAAACTTTTATTTTATTTATATGATTACATTTTTATAAAAGTAGATTTAGTGAATTCAAATCTCATAAATACGCTATATTCCAAAGCCTACGCCTTTAATAAATTGAAAGTATAATATGTTGACAGTCCTAATCCTGTAAAAGTATGAAAAGAAGATATCAGTTGAACATATAGCAAATAATAGTAGTAATAAATATAAGTAGTAGATACCTATACTCTATTTGTTATAGTCTACTATTTTATAATTCTAAAAACTCGCATGAATCGAATCGAGGTATCGAGTCATTCTTTAAAGTATTATGTGAAGACTTATACGCTACGCAAATAGTAGGCGATACTAGGTAAGACTATGTGGAACAGGTATTTAGATCACGTATTTGTATGGACTAGGAACAGGTGCACCTAGTCTTGAATTTACCTAGTACAACCCATCTCTAGTGTGTATTATGCATATAAATAAGTATGTATATCAGTCATCATGTTACCATTGTACAGGCGGTGCCTAGTTTGGGACCTGAGGACATTTCGTGGATGTTGTGCTATATATGATTATTTTTATATAATAGAAGGTGTCTCATAAGAAAGCTTATCCTTAATTAGCTTACTGCGTAAACGCAACGAATCCGAGGGACGCGGGGATCATGTAAATTGGTAGCCTGGCTCTTGGGAATTCAATCGCTATGGAGCGTTTCTGGAGAGCAGACCGCGCGTTGCGCGTGCGAGAGTTTTACAAAAACAGAGATTCGGTAACGCGTAGAAAATTGTTATTATTGCATCTATTGAATTATGTAGGGGTGCAGCTTTAGGTATTTGTGCAAAATGCGGTGTAATGATGATCTATGCACATTTAAAGCACTTAGGCGATTCCAAACTGAAAGGTTCAGGTCATCACGAGTTGGTTTTTCCAGCGTTGTGCCGGTATTTTTATTTGACCTATTTTCAAATAAGAGGAATGCTTGGCGCATCATTGAAGTGGCGTAAAGCTCGAATTTTGTAAAACTCTCGCACGCACAACGCGCGGTCTGCTCCAGAGAAACCCTCCATAGCAACTGAATTCACAAAATAGACTACTAAAAATAGAAACTTCGTTTTTGTTCGTTTTTGGGTCGTTTACTGAGCATAAAATCACAAAATACTGACAGATCCAGGTGGAGCTTCAAGCGCCATCTTGAAAAAGTTTTTGGCCAATATATCGGAAACTATGAATCTTAGGGTAGAAGTTATATAAGAGCACATTTTTGTAGAAAATACAATTTTGCATTTTTAATTACTTGATTTTTTTTTTGTAAAACTTACCGTTTACGATATATGGCCCATTTAACGAACCAGTTTATTTATAAAAACACACACACAAATAAAACAGCGAACTTATAGTAGCGTAGGGCACTCTGAGCTCTAAAACAAATCCGTCCATAGTTCTTTCCATCCCCTTCGTCCCATTAAAACTGGTTTATTAAATGGGCCATAATTTGAATGGTAAATTTATTGCGGGATTGACCAAAAATTTGTTATTTTACTGGCCTAAAAGCCAGGCTATCAATTGACATAACCCCCGCGCTCCTCGGATTCATTGCGTATAGGCAGCTCTGCTAATTAAATTTAAACTTTCTTTTGAGACACCTTGTAATTCAATGGGACAATTGATTACGTCTTTTGTATGCATTTAACTAGCTGACCCGTCACCCTATTATTTATGCTTATATCGAAAAACTTCCTTAGTTAATGCTTAACAGCATAAACAGAATATGGGTATATCACAGTCATGCAATTGGAGAGGTCTTTGTCCAGCAGTGGACTGCTACAGGCTGATGATGATGATGATGACAGTCATGTACTTTAAAAGAAATATTACCAAACGAACATTATTTCTCCGGGCTTATTTATATAAATCTTTTTCTTTTTAGTTCCTAAATAAGAAAACTCAATTCGAGGAATCCGTTACGATGATGGAATTTCATTATTAAGTCAAACAAAGTTGTGGATTGCCAATATCTAATAACAATTTAATACTGCTTTTCTTATAACTTTGAAAATTGTTTTTATCAACTACAGTTTTGTTTATCAAATCATTAGACTAGAAGTATGAGTCACTTTGTATAGACGAGGTAGTTCAATAAGTTGGTATAGCATAGATTCAATATCTGGGGGTTCCGGGCTAATTGTATTAAGCGACACTGGGCGATACAGACTTTTATACATATTTGGAATCAACGAATTTTTCTGCATCGTTTGAGCTGCATTTTGGACTGCAATGTATGAAGTGACACAAAATACTGACAAGTTTAGGAACTGTGTACTTAAGCTCACTACCAAATACCAGACAGTCGTTTAAACTATTTTTCCTGGAGCAACAATTTACAGGCAACGTACGTTAAAGCATTTAGCCTGACCTTATAAACATATAAAATAGTCGCTTCAAACAATTAGCCTCTTTGTTAAATTCTTATCCAGTGTCGCTTAATACAATGAGCTTTACTTTATTACTCAAGTAGGATTCCAAACACTTTATTTAAAAAAAAACTAGTTGCATAAACTAATTAGCCATACATTAAAAAGTTTGAGATATGGTATTTAAATCAATTAGCTTAGATATGAAATATGACCAATTTTTGAATAAAGAACTTAGCTAAGAGGCATTATTTGCATGCCTAGGCGGTTAAGTAATTTAGCTAAGAACACTAAATAATAAATTTAGGCGGTATTAGTCATTTAGCCTGGAACAAATATAAGTAAAATTTTGGTAATTTTGTATAAAGCGACATTTATCTTTGTTATAAATAGGAATATTAGAAAAAAGAATCAATACAATTATGGGGAATATGTTATAAAAACAGTAATATCCTTCTTTTTAAATTAATAATGCGATTTGCTAATGTTACATTTTTTTTTCTAAAAATCGAAACTTTCAACTGATTTGGTGTAAAGTTTTAAAAATGTCGGTTAATACAAATAGCCCGGAACCCGTCGATATATTATAAAAATATAAATATCAAAATACCTTCGTATTAACGTAGTTTTTTAATGAATAATTCTATTATTCATATATATATATAATTAATATATTTATATATATATAATTCTTTCTATTTATTAAAATCTAATAATTCTTACGCATCCGTCGACGTTAGTTTATTTCATAAATATTATGCTATAAGCGTAAACGGGCTGTCGAAACATTAACAATATACCTGACCAAACCCTCATGGTTTAGTCGTGACGTTTAAGCTAATTGACCAGGATGAAATGTACCTTATTATAATTAGTATGCTCCTGCGCCATAGTTACCAAATGCATATCTAACACATCTGTAATACGAGTATAACCTTTTTAAATTACTTCATTAATCTAATTGATATATCTAATTTTATGAAATATTTTGTTGCTTATCTGTCCACCCAATTAATGAATGCGTAGGTTAAGAACCGGGTCAAGCTATGTGTACATTATCTGTTAAGAGAAGTATTTTCCTTTACAATTGAACTCTGAACAGATTTACGATTATATGACACTCAACGAATAAAAACCTTAAACATTATTTTCTATTATTTATTTTACTACAAATAGACAAGAGTAAAAAGATTGGTTTAGAAGGTTTCATTAATTAAAGCCTGTTTTATTTAGCCCTCCCAATATAGGCTTGAAGGCTTCGAAAATGTAACTAACGCGAAATGATAAATTTATTTTGAAATTTTCACTCCCAGTCGTCAATGCGAAGCGGGGCGCTAGCGGCGATGGAGGCGGAGCCCGACCTCAGCACCTTCGAGAATAAATCGGGCTTGGCTGAGGACATGAAGTTCTTGGCCTCGATGCCTGAGCTTTGTGACGTCACGTTCCTTGTTGGAGATACGAGGGAACCAGTATGTGCTGTGAAAGCTGTGCTGGCAGCTAGGAGCAGGTAAGAGTAATTTTATTCTAAAACAACCCACAATAACACCCACCATCATAGATGCTTTGCTTTACTAGCATTATGGTCGCACACACATGTCTACTACTGTGCAGTTCGCACAGTTGTAGATATGTCAACTACCAAAGTTGGAAGGCGTTGGACGCCTTCCGAAACCTTGAAGAGAGCGGAAACGGAGAGATACAAGAAATGAGAGTTTTAACGCAGAATGCGCAAACCTGTTTATTTTCCAGGTTGAATTGAACCAGTTTTAGTTTCCCTCAATTGGGGATTGGGGGAAACTGAAGCTGACGTCTTACGGCTGAGATGATGATGATGATATTTCTCGTCGGTGATTTTCAAAATCCTGTGTCTCTAAATTACTGCTGAATGCTAAAAGCAACTGGAGCTTATTGTTTTCAGAAATTTCATCATATTTAATATTTCTACTACCTGTTACTGATACAAAATGTGGAGGAGGCGAAAGAAAATCATTACATGCTACTAGTAGGAGGCAGCAGTCTAAAACTTTTAAGAGCTGTGTTATGGTGAACTAGAATCAAATGCAAGTTTTTTTCTAACCATGATCATATTTTATCCTGTGTTTGTGTTGCGGCCTGAAATATAATATATTATATCACTGCGTTATCTATGTCAGGTAAAGCTCGCATTGGTTGGGAGCTAGATGCTGATGACCATAATAATATAATAAATATGAAAGCTTGTATGTTTGGTAGTTCTGGCTAGACTATAAAAAACGGCTGAACAGAATGAAATTCGGTGTAGAGATAGTATGGTTTGTATCCGGGACTGACACATAGGCTACATTGTATCCCAGTTCAACGAGGAGTTTCCAAAAGGTTGCGACAACCTTGCCACACAGTCAAAGCTAATACTTGCATACTATAAGTCAATACTTGATACTGCAAAGCCAATTCCTTCATAAGAAAAGTAGCCTCTTAGAAGGCGCTTAAATTATGCAAGAACTCATATAATAAAGGCCGCCTCAACTAAATAACTCAAGTAAATCTTAACCAACCGTATACGTGGAACATTGTTCATAATTCTAGGATGGGTTTAGAACTAAAAATGGTTAAAAAAGCTAAGGGTTGGTTTTGTGGATGCCTAGTCATTTAATTGTTATGTACATGATGAAAACTATTCCGTAGAAACTGACTACGAGTTATAACTATTCGATGCTAATACCGTAGATCTAATTACTTAAGTTATAGCATTCCTTTGTGGCACAGTACATAACCCATGTCACTTCAGACGTTGGCATACTAGACGGCACCTATTATATTATATTAATTTAATAGAGATACTGAATTAATTATAATACCAAACTGAACAAGTTCTCGTGTTTGCTTTGATGTAAAACCGTAGGCTAACAAATGACCTAAAACTTCGGGATGACACATTACTATATGTTATGTTTTCCGATGAGTCCAGATTTGTTTATATTGTCTATACGTAAGACTTACTACGCACATTAGGCGAAAAACACCTGTTGTGTGTGTAGGTAATCACAGAAAGACTACAAATTGCGAATTCCATGTCAAGGTTCTCTTACTACACTTTGTCACTACGCACAGTGGCGACGAGCCGTTAAGTTATGAGCTGTATTACTTTTGTTTAAAACTTTCTTAACTTTTGCCTGTAGAGTGTTCCAGAAGATGCTCTATCAAGCTCCTAGTCCTCAAAGGAAGAAAGAACCAGCGCCTAGAGAGAACAAGCTCAGGTTATTCCTGAAGAGATCTTCGGAACCGCTTCTCAATCTCCAAAACGCTGCTCAACAGGTAAAGCTCTTACAAAGCCATTGTTTCTTGGGATTGCAAGGAATGTTAGATGTTCAATCATATGTATGAGAAACCCTAATACCGTTCGACCCTGACACATAATTTAGAGAACCTAATTTTTGGCGGCAAAATGCCTTTTTTCTTTATAAATAGAAGAATATAAAGCAATACATACTGAAAGACATTTGGTATTTTATAAGATGCTTATTTATATAGATATATACCTATATGTTTTGGTTTATTTCCTGAATGATATATAATATAATTATATTTATTTCTTCATATTCAATTCAATCGGATGTCTTAGTCTCATGTAAATGACCTTACTCGTTGATAAAGTAAACTAAATAGATTGTTTTTACTATCTGCTTTTAACTGAGATCTCTGTATTACAACTTACTTTGTGCTATGGTTAACACAATATTTATTATAAGTCTGATTCTAAGTTCTGTCATATAATAAGTAATGCTTCCTAGTCTTATTACAAACTTTATTGGTAGGTTCGAGTACATCAGACAGTTCAGTTCAGATCCATTCACATGATACTAGTAAAATAGTAAAGAAACTTTCAATTTAATTTTAATCAAACCCCATTAGAATTATTGCGTCGTAGCAACGTCTAGGCTTTTCAATATTTCAAGAACTTCCATGGTCTGCATTGGACTACCTTTTTTCATAAAAAGTTTATTTATCAAGCATCCACTTAGATGATGCAAATGAATCCATTTAGAAATATGTTTCTCTTGGTAACTTTACTATATAAATCCGTCTACATAGATGAACCAAAAAAATAGATGACATCATAGTATATCAATTTTATATGAAGTTTATTTATTTAAAGTACTTTTAAATATATTGGTATTGTATTATGGTTTATCTTTACAAACCTAGTAGTCTACAATATTATGTAATTAAGACGTTATTTATATGTAAAAATCTCAAACACACATAAGTCCTATAAAACAACGATTTTTTTATATTCACTCCTTTAAGAGAGATCTCATATTTATGTAGAGATAGCTAGAACTATGTCTACAATGCAAAAAACGTTCGAAGCAGCTAAAGCAGGGAACTCGCATTTCTGTCTGAATAAACAACAAAGAACGGAACTCAAAGGATGTTTTGCGTTTAGTTTCTTTTAAAGTAAATTGTTTTTACTGTGTTCAATGCAGAGGTCTACTTTCGCGCAGCAATTGGCACCGATACAAGAGGTAAAAATAAAATTTCAGGGATAAATTCACTTCGTCAGTATATCGATGTTCGCATTGTACAATTTCATTTTTAAATTAAACTGTATATAGATTCAGTTTACGAACTTTTATTAGTTTGTATATTATTGTAGGATATTTAATTTGTTTTGGATGCATGCATGTTGTACCATTTGATATAAACTTTATCACTAAAACCAAACATTGGAGTTATTTATGGTAAGTAAAGCATAAAGAGAACTTAAGTTAAAGTTTTTTAAATTAGTTGATACATTAAATAGAAACACATTCGTTGCATGCTTTTACCTTTTGTCATCACGTCGTATACTTAAAAGCACTTCTTTTAAAGTGTTCTTCAGTTCTAAAAGTGTATTAGTATTTATTTATTTATATACTGCTCTGCCCTGACTATCCACAGACTCTTGTCATTATACTTTCCTCTTTAAATAGCTACGGCGATCGTATCAGTAAATATAACAGTAAAAGTAAATCATAGTGACATGTTAAGATGATCGAGTTTATCCAATTATGCAAAAGTAATAGCTGCGTCGTCGCTTTTTCCGTTTAGTCAGTGACTGGCCTTCATTAAATTAAAGTTCAGCGTATACACTTTTCCAACGATTTGCCACATTGACAAGATGAAACAAACAGTTATGTACATTATTATTCAACATGAATAAAGGTTTCCTTATACATATTACGATAATTTTAAATATAGTCCGTAACATATTTTCTCATGAATGCTGTATATCTTAACATTCACTTAACTTTTATGTGCGCAGTATAATTTAGTACATATAAAAAATATTATGTATATAAGTATCTTTTTCTGAAATCTTAATGACTGTACAGCCGTCTTCGCAGCAGCATCAGACCCTGATCATTGAGGAGTTTGAGCCTGATGTCTTCCGCCAGCTGATCGAATACATTCATACTGGATGTGTTACTCTTCAGCCCAGGACCTTGCTCGGTAAGTGTTGTGTATATAACCGTATTTATTATTGCCAAATATGATATAAACAAAATGCCAAGTAGATTTTCTGGTTATCAAATTAAGGTTATTAAACGTAAAATAAAAATTTTACTGAGATATTTTTATTTATTTTCTTGTAATTTTAGTTACGGATTGCATATCAAGTTGGGCTTTCAGGTATTTCTCATACCTTGCTGTTGAAGTTTGTATGAAACACACAAGAGAAAATGATTTGTTTCTTGGGCCTTTAAACCATTCACTACGCTCAGTAATCTAATTTAGAAGCACGCCTTACGCTCCTGGTTAAATTGTTCTTGTTTCAAACTCAGCCCCTGCTAACATACTTACTATTATATTATATGATTATTATATTACTATTATATGACCCTGGTTATTTCAAGCGGGGCGTGAAAAAGCATCTATCAGGTCATCATAGGCGTGGCTATTAGTGCAGCTTACGGTTGCACTGATGATCATCGCTTGTTGATTCCATCTTCGTTTTCCATCAGACGAGCAGGATTCTTTTTTTTTTTAGGAAGGACATAGAGCTTTTTGCCACTACGGGCATTAAAAGCGACACAGGACTGTTAGTGAGTGCACGCAGCACTCAACCGAGGGACAACAAGGGCGCATAAAGCGCTAGACAACGACAAGGGCGAACCCTTGCCTAGTAGGGAATAGAGGTGCCGTTAGCCGCCAGCACTGTCTGAAATAAAACAAAACACAGGTTAATAAAATAGCACAGGTGAATGAAATAACACAGGTTAATGAGTCACATTAATGAACCACTATAAAGAAAAACTAGTACTAATCTCAAGAAACTAAATTTTCTTAAAAGCTTATTTTAGTTGATTAGATAGGTTATATTTGTGAATACTCTGTTCTTATTTTGTTCAATTCCTAATAATGTTGTATACATTAAACCCATTTGTAATATAAAATGAAATAGACAGTGGCTTTATTTGTCCAAGAACAAGATTACACAGCTTGGTTCACTTTTATCACAAAAGCCTATAAAATCACTTTATACGTTAGTACAGATTTGAAAGGGATAGTCCGTCCCAAAGATTTTGTGCGACCAAATGAAAAGCAGTAAAAATGGAACGAAACTTTTTACGCATATATGTTTTCACATATGAAAATAGGTAGAAAAGATCTTAGTACGTTCTTTGAAGTACCGATGACGATTAATTCTAAGAATTGGTATATAAGTCAAGTTTAGCAATGTAAGAATATTTTTGAAATTGTTTTTGCCTTTGTGGATAACATAGTAGCTTGAAGTAGCTTAAAAATAAACCTATTTTGCCGCCAAATTGAACGGAAAAAGCGCGCGAAAATTCACTATTAAAAAAAATAGCGCGTGCCGCAAACGTTTGCAGGAGTAAAATCGCAGTAAATCAGCTATTTGTTCTATTTTATATCTGTAAACAGCGTAAATTTACACTGGTTACCCAGTACATCTTCCTTTATTCTATTATTTATTATTATTATTTAGCCAAATTATAGAGGTAAAGTCAACCGAAAAAATACATAAAAACTTAACCTTAAAAAATTACAAATGAAATAAATTCTACAAAGACCAATTTTATCTCTCAAGCAGGTGTAAAAGGAGTAAACATACAATCACAACGGTATAATAGACTTTGAAAACCTATACTACCTATTTTATAAATTATCCATGATAAATCCACAAATTGTCATACAAACACATACTCTAACGCTAACCAAATAGATCTCAAAATCGTAGTCCCACTCGTTATCAAAACAAAATGGCGGCTGCCTTTATCAAATTACAGGAATTGCTCACAAAACCATAATATAAGAGGATTATAAGCCTTTTCTTAGGTTTTTACCTCGAAATGGTACTTATTCACGAAAACAATACACTAGGACATGTGCACCTGCGAAAGTTTAAGAGATATGGTATCGACGCCCATTGTTTTTTTTACTAGCCTACTTACTGATAACCTAAATAATTTATATTTCTATGTAAAAATTATCTCTAGGTGCTTATTAGTAATAAAAAAACATCTAATAAACTGAAATGTATTATATATTTGAACAGTTAACGTTTATGTTCAGTCCTGATATGGGTTTCGACTGCGGTACACCGGTGTACCAGCGCCGCTTTGTGCAATGAATAGATTTGGCCACCGGTGTACCGGCGCGTATTTTATAGGTTAAAGATTTAATCAAATGTTCTTATTCTATTTTGCGCACAAGTCCTAAAACAATACATAGTTTTTAGATACACTTATAAGTACATGTGTACATAACAATAAAATTCCTCACACATTTTCCCTAAATACTGCTATAAACAAATTTTGGTAGTTAGATTCCTTAATTTTAATCAACATCTTAAGCGCGCCTCCGCTATGCTAAGTGATCTTAAGTTATTCCCAAGCATGACTGTTTACAAAGTAAGTTATTAATATTCTCCAAATTAATTAAGATTTTCTCGGTGAAGGAACGAATTTTTACGAAACAAAATAAGCTGCTTTCTCCTAATTGTTTTAAGAAATAGAAGCTCGTGATAGAGAATAATTAACAGTGCATGTTTGAGCGTTGTTTAATGAGATTGAATGAATAAATAATAATTTATGTGTAGTATATTAATTAAACATAGTTATATCAAAATAAAATGTAAAATATTATTTTAGTTTTGTTATCTAGAGCCCAGTCGATTAATAGTCCAGTCAAATTGGCGATATTTTGCAAAACTATGGAAATAATTCGCGAATTTGGGGTTTTTTATTTATTGTGGATAAATATGCTTTAAGAATCATGTCTAACTCAATCCCAACGAAAGTAAACCTCTGGAAGAGGTTAAATCGAGCAAACACTTTGATTTTGCATAACTTAATTCAAGAAAGAGTGGTGATCACTATATATACTATAATAGAATAAGTATCATAATCTACCTTTTTACAAAGTATTTTTCAACCAGCTTCCTAAAACAGGAGTATTTTCTCAGGTCGGGTGCATATTTTTTATGTATTATAGTATATATACCCTACCTATACTATACTTTACCTACATTTTATTTACTACCACCTATTATTATAGGTAATTTATTAGTCATGGTTTTGTACTGGTAGGGCTTTTGCAGAGAACTTTGTCAGTTATTCAACTGTGAAGCAGTAGTATGCAACCATTACTGTGTTTCGTTGAAGGTCAAATGCTTCCAGAAAAAATACATGGCATGAGAATCAACATCTTGTATATCATTATGATGTTGTCTGAAAAAAACTAATATACAAAAGTAGAAAAACAAAATATCATAACTTTTTAGATGTGTTTCAGATTACCATCGACAAGTTTTCGGGAAACAACAACTTTTTAAATAACGCACAAGCACAGCGTTATTTGCATAAACAGTGTGTATAATACTGTTTTTGTAGAAATTCTGTCACCTAAACACACACACACTAGTAACTATTTCAAAGCTTTCAACTCATGTTATCAGAATAAATTTACTTATTAACTTAAGTAACACAGAAACCGGTGACGTGCAAAACTCGTCAAGGATTCTATTGTTTGTGCATTTTACTAAACATTGCTCAAATATTCTAGATCTGAAAGTACTTTAATGTTTAATATGTATAGGAATTATGAGCACTTTACCGTATCGCAGTCAGCGGACGTTGATTTGTGACTAGATAGCTTTCAGTGACTTTTTACTTAGTGATGTCATAGACATTCATAGATCACATGCTTGGGAAAATAGTTGACTATAACTTTGCGAATAAACTGTTTGATGTTTTTTAATGCTGGCCTGATTATTTATACGATACGATACTTATATTACTATAAGTTTCACATAATAACTGAGCGAGTACGAAGCACCAGTGAAACGTCTCTGCAATTGGGGCGAAAAGTTTTAGTGTTTAATTTTTATTTATTTATTCTTCAAATTTACAAGTAGGTACCGTTACAGTAACTTAAAACTAACGCGATACAGTAAAAAAAATGCTCTTGTTTGTCCGGATGTCCGGCTGTTCTCCTCTACAGGTCGCATTTTTCAACTGGTTCTCATGAAATTTTGTGAGCAGGTTCGATAAACGTTTGTTTTTTAGTTTTTTTTAATTATTCCATTTTCAGTCTTAAGGATGTTGTTATGGTGCACGGTGAGTATTTCTTAAGTTGATACTGAATAAATATTACACCACAACAATAGCTTTCAATTTTTCGAATAAGTTGTAATTTTTTTTCATTGTTTTTTTGATAATGTAATCTCAAATAAGAGTGCTATTAATCGCAACCACAAATCAAAGTAATAATAATTGTTAACTTAATAAAATAAATGAAGTTTTAACAAGTTATGGTTTACAAAATTATTCTCATTTAACTTTAACACTCCATGTTGGAAAAAGAATGGATGTTAAAACAGAATGGATGTTTTTTCTTATTTTTTCCCTGATATAATTCTCGCCCGATACCAGGTTATCGTTTAGCTTCGGTACACCTGTATAACTATAAATTGTAGTTTGGTTGTTGTAATCTTGAATAATGGCGGCACTATGTCAGTTTTAACTCTAAAATATTAGTAAGTTGATGACTGGACCTGACAAGAGTGACATAAATCCGCCATTTTTTTTCAGATTCCAATCAACTTTTGATTGCAACTGATTTACCTTATAGCCCTGAAGGTGTAACCTCTGAGTTCCATCTGCGTTACAAACCTACAAAAAATATGCCTGACGAATTGAGAACATGCTCCTTTTTTGACGACTGCTATAAATTTTAAAAGAAACCATATAAAAATATTTTTAGCAGTCGTTATTATGTCGTTATTCAATATACATGTGTGTAATCCTAGAAAACCTAATATAAATTGTAATATGAAATATTTACTTCAATAGATTTTTACTTGTACTATAAATATTATGAGTAAACTATAAGCACGTAATTGTCAAAAGCCACCCTGAACTATAATACAATAAATCTACTCGCATGACATCAACCGGTATGGGTATGCGTCGTAATATGAAAAAGTATGATGTCATTTCGGAAATCCATAGACCGTGTGTACAAATAGCGGAGTTTAATCTATTGCTTGACGAATTGTGTCAATACCACGAAATTGTGTTTACTCTGGTATTGGAAGTTAAATTGGTTTGCGAAAATGGTAACAGCCCAGTGGGGTGATTTTGAGCACGTGCTTTGATTACATTTAAACGGTGTTTGTATTCAGCGAGCTTGAATAGGAATATAGAATTGGGTTGGATTTAGGATCGTTTAGCAAGACTTCAGAAAGGTATTGTATTAAGTTGTAGATATTTTGGCCCCTGATCATACTAATACCCTACGAAGAAATAATATCAGGAAGAGTAACTACCTTAAAAAAATTACCCAATAAAAGTCGTGCTAAACAACATCGTTCACGCCGCTATGACTCAGCTGTCATAGTAGACGTTGCAGCACGCGCGTGGACCAATGCCTGATTTCCTTCTGAAATTTAAACCAATCACCGAACATGTCTATTTGTAAGCTCGGAAGTAATTCGTATTTGGAATCATACGTCGCATTGGTTTGAAAGAACACTTTTTGTGTGGAATTTGTTCTGAGTTATGCTTCCTGACATATTTCTTCGTAGCTAATACCACGTACATTATGGGCAATGCACCGTTTTCTATGGCATAATAATGAGGAATCACTTTTGGAACCAATATTTAAAATAACAGAAACACGAAAAACGGAACGCAATATTTAAGAAAGGTGGGAAAATGCCCATTATTTTGACAGGTTTTCATTGATTTTATTTATTTTCTTAGATTAGTGGTCCCGCGAGATTTGTCGTGTCATAATTATGCATTATAACCGTTAAGTGTGAGAACAAAGAGTACAAACTCATAAGGTATGTTTTAGGGTTTTTTTCTGTCAATCACCCGAAAATTTTAGTACTACACTAAACATACAGCGTTTTACTACAACGCGACTTAGACATGACAGTGACCTTATGAATAAAAGACTGATATCCACTGACTATTTGAATTAAAATCTCACTTAATGTAACCATAAAAAATTTACATATTACCTATGAAAATGCTAATAGCTGTTCCAGTTCACTTATAAAAGGAAACGCAATATCAAAGTTAGCGCTGATTAATTTATATAGTAATGTTATTGAAAATGTATGTAAACTGTTAAAAATTATAATGAACGTGTCATTATAATTTTGTAATAATAACACGGAATTAACGTGAGACTTACGTGTTGTAAATATCGAGATCTCCAATTTATTAATTTGTTGTCAAGAAAAAACGAAGCCGAAACAATTGACACATTTTTCGCCTTCGTTCGGAAGCCTTCATCAGGATCGCCATTACGTCCTGCCTCGCACACGTGATATCGACAACGCGTAAGTTTCTAGTTAATCCCGTTTTATTATTACAAAAAAAAGTTTTGTAAAACACGAGCTTGAGTGACGTATTAGAAACGCTTAACATTCTACTATCAATATAATATTACCAAATCGGCTCACATCGACTCCATGCGGTCCTGTATGCCAAATCCCTAAAATGTTTTTATAAAACCGAATGGGTAGAAGTAGAACAGCCCCCACCCGCTGTAGCGAAATGTAGGTTCAATTGATAGAAGCGCCAGATTTGCCGCGATTAAATTATGCCGATAAGGTCGAAGGAATTCTTATTTTCTCTGGATTGCTACATTTCCTAGCCATGGGATTGGTGCCCGAGGGGAAGATACCTCCCTCTTTCCCTTACCTCGTGGCCTCCACCCTTCCTCCGCTCAAATTTTTAGCTGGATCGTATTTCTAAAGCGAAAGTATAAATAACTTTTAGAAAAGTCAGCAGAAATGTTTCATTAAAATGTGTCCGCCTCACATTTGATTTGGGTTCGTTTTATTTCTGTTCGTCATTGTTTTACTTCAACGGCTTGTAAAGGTCGACTGTAAAAAACATCATTGAGTTACGCGCCCGCGTGCCGCAACACTCGCTTGGATTCAGAGTTATATTAAATGTAAATGTACTAACATAATGTTTTTATTTTGAATTATTATTAACTAGGTTTATATTAGTATTATACAAATCAAATAGTTATACTCAAATAAAACATTAAACAGTATCATTAATTCGTAAAACTTTCTTTCAATCTTTATCTATGATCAATACACAATATTATTCAGATTTCATTAAACAATAGTAATGCAAATAATAATATTTTTTATTGTTTATTGCTTGCCGTTGTGTGTTTCGATGTCCGAAATAAACATTTTCTTTCTTTCTTCTTTCTTTCTTTTTCTTTCTTCTTTCGTTCTTCTTTCTTTCTTCTTTCTTTTTTCTGTCTTCTTTTTTTCTTTAATGGTGCCTCTCGTACGGATACATAAACGAGTATGGAAGTGGGTAGACCACTTCTGGTGCTCGTAACTATGCACCCAATTCTACACAGTTTATGTGACAGCCGTGATCATGGCGCTTGCAACAGTGGCGAAATAGGGAAAAGTTCTCAAAATATACATGGTATCTATCCAGTAAATAAATAAAACATTTCTAATGTTGACCATGATAGTTTAAAACTGATATAATTAACCAATATCCCGATTTTTCTTCGCTATGTACAAAGTATGGAAATTTCATGAAAACATTTTCCTTCATATCCAACACGTAGCTTCCATTGGATTGACTGATCTGGAAAAATAATATTATTACTCAATAAGTTTCTTTGATTTGACGTTTTATATTGTGCTTTCGAAGAACCAAGAATTTACGACTTAATATTCAAATTTCTATATTTTTTCGTATGAAAAAAGTTGTTCGTTCGAAAAAAGTTGTTTACATAATTTTATTAAGTTTTATATTTTACTCTTGTTATCTTGATATTTACAAAATAATCGCCTCGGTACACTAAATGCAAAGTAAGTAAATAACTCGAGGCCGCGCGGTCTAAGTACTTTGCTAAATGATTACATTCCGTATTATGCTGTTCCATATGAACTGCGTATTTCGATCGCTCAATGTCAATATTTATTACGCAGCAGAGAGCTTTGTTTATTATGTGTTGCGTGGAAAATCAATCAGAGAGTAGGTAAAGATAATGATAATGTTGACAAAAATACAGTATGATTAATATACTCGTAGGTATGAAATTGAGCTTAAGGCTTAACATTGTAGAAAGTGTCATCATTTAGGCAAATGGGACCAGAAGACTCGGGGTTCGAGCTCATTGCAGCTCTATACAGAACTGATCTGAAACATACATATTTTAGACTAGTATAACTCTTTGTGAATGAGTTCGTCCGGGGTACTGCCGTCATACCTTTTTCTACTGTAAATCAGTAATTTTTCCAATACTGTGTTTTGGTTTGAAGGTATGGTTGCCGGCTAAATTACCGGCACATGAGATTTAAAAACTTAGCCTTACTTATAAACGCTGCTTAACTTTAAGTGACGCTACTTAGCAGTGCGCACTACAAAATTGATCTGCGCCGTACTATGTGACCTTATTTAAATTTAAGCAGCGTTTATAAGTAAGGCCGTTAAATCTACGAGCGCAGTGCAGTTCATCATTGGCAGTGCGAGGAAATGCTTCTGTTTTAGGCAGTGGTTACCACTTAACATCCTCGAGCTTGTACAGTTTCCTTATAACAAAAGTAAAATTCTGCCACTTATCCAATAATTTTGATAGTTGCAATGTCCTAAAAACCAAACAAAATGCTTGTGGAGCTTGAAGGTTCTTGAAGGTCACTAACTGATGCGACACTGCGGCGTCCGCATAGAAAATGACTATACAGCAATTACTATTCAGCCAGGTTATGTTCATTACAGATCCAGTCCAAATACAATCAGTCGTATGTATAAAGAGAGGACTAACATACTTATTTTATTTATTTATTTTATTTTATTTAACAGCGTTAATATTTTAAATTAAATAACAGAAAAGCTAATTGTAACTTTCAACTCATAGTATTTATATAAGGTAATCCGACGCTTATATAAAATATACACAATAATCATAGAAACGGTATAAAGAAATTAGTACAGTAAAACGATAATAAATACTCTGCACTCACTAAACAAACACTTTTTGTTTGATTATATATAATAGTAGTATGCATTAAAAATTATGCAAATATCTGTGAAAGAACCTGTAAAAATAAATAAATAGGTCAATTATTACTTATACTTACACACACACGCATGTATGTGATATGATTTCAGATTTTTGTAATTAAATGTATCTACAGTCATGTTCACAAAATCCTTGGAATACAAAACCAATCACAGCTATAATAATAAACGATCCTTCATATCAGTGTTGATGATATAGTATCTTTTTAATAACTAAGTAAAGGTTACCATTTGATATAGTCATTGAAGTGGTTTTTGTAAAATATATTTTTTGCTTTTAATTAATTCTGTACATTTTTATTTACACACGAAACAAATTACGTACAAATAAATAAATTTCGAAGTTTGACTTCCTAAACATAATACACAAAAGCACTTTCGCGTATACATGCGAAAGTGCTTTTGTGTATATGTTTGTTACCACGTATGTCCGTAGCTACTAAACCGACATATCGAATATGATGTAATTTGGGAAGTAGGTAGAAATTATGTGTTCTGGGATAACATATAGGATAATCTTATTATAATCAACTAAAGTGTTCGAACAGGGTGCTAAAATTTATATGGAAAAATGTATTTCTTGGTTCGATTCAAAACTCGGTAAAAACAAGTACAATTTGAAAATTTTAATACCAACTTCCATTCTATTCAGTTATAGGAGTGTAACTCAGAAACTACTGGACTGAATTTGATGAAATTTAAATGAGACCACACGGGAAGCACCAGCTTTCAAACAAACTGATCATGAAACAAAAGAATTTTGAGAATCGATTCACCCTATCGAAAGTTATGAAGTAAACAAACATAAAAAAAAACAGTCGAATTGAGTACCTCCTCCTTTTTGGAAGTCGGTAGATAAACTGAAAAACAAAATAAATAATAATTAAAAATATCGATCTGACCAATAAATTGATATGAACGAAAATAGTAGGAAATTTAATTGAAACAACTTTGGTAGTAACAATTTTCCATGTAAATTATTTACCAAAAAATGGAACTGATTTCAACACTTTTTAGTGTCGTGGTCGGTACCATGCACACAATATTGTAATAATAGGTTCTTTTGAACTATCGTGGCTAAAATGTTTCTTTTCACCCTTTCAAGTAACTTTTGCTAATTAGGGGATCGATTGTAATTCACCGTCATCAAAATATGCGAAAGATTTTTCAGTTATTGGAGTGTAACTCAAAAACTGCCTTACTGAATGTGATAAAATTTTAATGGGAACACACGGGAAGCACCAGCTTTTAAAAAACACACGCCCTTCCTCCTGTTTTTAAAGCTATGAAAAGACTGTTTATGAAATTTGTGACTAATAATCAAAAAATCTTTTCAGAAAAGTACATTCTGGGAAACGGGTAATTTTGGAAACGGTAGTGACGGGAACGGACGTTTTGGGATTAGGTCTTAGTAGGGAAAAGATATCAAGCCAAACGTATATTTCAGGAAAAGTACATTGTGAGAAGCAGTTATATCAGGAAACGGGTAATTTAAGAAACTGAAGTGCCTGGAATGGATGTTTTGGGAACGGGTGTTTTGGTAAACGGATAGCATATTACGAAAGGATTAAAATGATCCACCCAGTCGAATGTTCTGTAGGTAATAAACACAAAAATATACGATTTGCTTTCAGCTCCTCCTTTTTAAAGTCGGTTGAAAATCGAAAAATAAACGTGATAATGCAATGTACAGATTTTACCCCAAACCCGCTTTTATAACCCGGGTATAAATCGGAAAATATCAAAATAGACAATAACTTTTAGCACTATAATTGTTGAAAACTTTATTCTAAACTTGTTATTCAAAAAGTCGGAAAATATTGATCTCGGGAAAAAATATTAGCATCAAAATTGTAGGAAATTCAATTATATATAATATATAATAAAAAACACTTTTTGTGTGAAATTAAAACTAAAAGAGTTATTCAATTAACAAAAATTTATCCTTAAAATCAAGATGGCGGATGACGCATCAGATCAATTACTACGCAAAACAATATTTAGACTGCCAGTTACCTTCCCCCAACAACTACCGAAGGAAAAATTGCTACTTATATTTTTTCAAGGTCCTTTTAGAGCTAATTCGACAGGGCTAAGCGGAGAGTTACCATTATATACATAGTTATTAATTAATTAGTCATTCAATTATGTACTTATTTCAATCTTTTCTAAATGTTCCTAAAATAAAGTATTTAAAAAACAAAAATTTTCCCTTTTTATGGTTACAGTTTTTCACATTGCGATATTGAACTCAACGATCGATTGATCTCAAAAAGAGAACACAAATGGGAAAAATATCTATGTGCTGGCTTGGAGCCTCACTCGAGTGTACACAAGAATTCAATGAGGATTAGTTGTTTTAAGTGTTGAAATACGTGCGTACTGTTATACCCTAACCATGTGAGCCTTAGTGCTTCCCTATGTGCCTAATCGGCACTATCATAAGAGACGTCATATAGACTTCAGGCTCTCAAGTCAGTTCGTCTTGAATCTCCGTCATAACCGGGTCTGCCCAAGGGTCTCTAAAAATAATTCTGTTTAATAATTTTAACCAAATATACGTATTCAAATATTATAATTAAAAATCTTTTTTTAAAAAGCGAACTCATAAAAGGCCCATAACATTTTTGGTGGCAGCGGTGGGATACGAAAATCCCCAGTGTCCTTAAACTTACTGTGCTTTAAAAGACATTGTCCAGAACATCTGTGTTTTTAATAAGTGAAACAGTGATAGTAAAAAGTGTATACTTACCGTAAATACGGAACTCTACCAACGTCATTGAACTCGTACCTCGTGACTCCTGGACCTGAAATCAAAAATATACCTTACCTGTGGGTCTCCTCTGCCTTGCCGCGTTTTGGAAAGTCGAGCGACTAATCCTGAAAGAAAAATACTTACCTTTGGCTCCGAGTGGGGGCTGCCGGAAAATCCTAAATACCGTTCCTGAAAATCTCTCAACATCCATCGGATCGCATCGTGTATCATACATCACAAAGATCTTCAGTGCGAACATCGAGCAGGAGCACTTTATCGATCTCCGTCTGCATTCCTGAGCGTCGCGTCTTATCGCAATAATGTTCCAGTTCGCCGTACTAGCTTCCGTCGCCTACGCATTCGCCATATCGTAAGTCTTTGGTCATTGTTTTGTTTAAAGCTGAGACTTAGGGTACCGCAAGTAATTTTTTGAAACCATTTCATTTATTTAATTTGTGATATAGTTATTTTTATATGTGAAGCATCATTACACCTGTGACTTATCGAAGCATATAATGCCTAAAGTTCCTAAATCAGAAGAAAGTAAATTAAGTGTTCAGATTCCTGAGACGGAGGAACATTCCGGTGACACAAAATCACCTCTAGTTTCACCTAGAATCACTAGATCAACTGTAGCAGCCGCCACGATGGCCGAGTTAGACCTCAATACCTTATTTAAATTTATCAAGCCTTATGATGGTAGCCGAGAGTCAGTCAACTCGTTCATAATAAACAGTAATAACGCATACGAGCTCGCGTCAGAGTCACAGAGGCCAGTTCTTTTCAAATATATTCTTAGCCAATTACATGGTAAAGCGGAAATTGCATGTTCGATCAAAGAATTCATATCATGGGACCAACTTAAAGATTTCTTGAAAACTCAATTTTGTGAACGTAAACATTATTCCCATCTTCTCACCGACTTACAAGAGAGCAAGCAAAGCCCGCAAGAAAATGTCAGCCAATATTCGCTACGCGTGGAAACCTGCCTCTCACAATTGCTTACGGAAATTTCCCTTTCCAATACAAAGGCCAAGGAACTACCTGGTCGTACAGCTGCGATGGAGGATCTCGCCCTCCATCACTTCCTTATGGGCCTACATCCTCGTGTATCGAATATTGTGAGGTGCAGGTCACCCAAAAATCTTAACGAAGCCATTAATCTCGCCATATCTGAGGAACGGATACAACAAAGTATCTATAAACGGAACCTAACTATTGATAGTAAACCTAAGATAAACCAATTCAGACAGCCTCAAAGGTCATCGAACCCGACCACTTCGCAACAATCTTTTAATTCGACACCACAAGGGTCATCAACGTCTTCATCTAACGTAATTTGTCGCTATTGCAAAATACCCGGTCACGACATTTCTGTGTGCAGAAAACGAGAATATAATAACCGTTTCAGATCTCAAACTCAACAAAATCCAGTGAGCAAACAGGGTCCATACAGACCGACTCCAAGAGTTAACTTCGTCGCCGAACAATCCATTGAGAATACCGGCCAAGACGAGGTTGACGACACTCAATCCGAACAAGATCCAACTCAATCTTTAAACTAAGGCCTGGCCCGTGTGCGTGCCGTCCGGGCCAAAATTCTGTAAAAACCGACACGATTCTCACAAATAAAATCATACCTAATTCAAAAGTTTTATTAGGCGCTAACCGACAGGGTAACCAGCCCCAAACTGACAGTGCTATTAAATTTTTATCAGGCGCTAACCAACAGGGTAACCAGCCCCGAACTGAAAGTGCTACTAAATTCTTATCAGGCGCTAACCGACAGGGTAACCAGCCCCAAACCGACAGTGCTATTAAAACCTTACCAGGCGCTAACCAACAGGGTAACCAGCCCCGAACTGAAAGTGCTATTAAATTCTTATCAGGCGCTAACCGACAGGGTAACCAGCCCCGAACTGACAGTGCTACTAATAACTTATCAGGCGCTAACCAACAGGGTAACCAGCCCCAAACCGACAGTGCTATTAAAATTGTAACAGGCAATTGCCAACAATGTAACAAGTCCCAAACCAACAACAATCTCAATAATCAATCCAGCACCACCCAAAGTAATGACCTCAACCCAAATCGAGAAGTTTATGAAATAAATATAGATACAACCAAGAGACTTTTGCCTCATGTTCTCCTATATACTCAAGTTTCTGATATTCCCCTCACTCTTCTAGTCGATTCAGGTTCTGCTATATGTCTAATCAAACAATCCTGCATGTCACATAAACCAACTCTAACGAATGAGTCAATAAACATTAAGGGAATTGATCCTGGTGATGAACCTACTCCAACGTTGGGTCATTTCCGGCTAAAGTTAAAATTATCTGAAACCAAAGCCATCTCTCACAAATTTCATGTCATAACAAATATTAACTTACCCTACGATGGCATCATAGGCACCGACCTCCTCACTGCATTCGGCTGTAATATTGATTACAACACAGACACACTGAAAATAGGAAACCGTATATTAACACTGCACTTTTTCGATCCTTTTTATATAATTCCCCCTCGCACCGAAACCGTTATCGAATGTTCGATCCAAAACACAGACTTAAAGGAAGGCGTCATCATGGACCAACACCTGTCCGACAATCTATTGATATCCAACTGTATTGTGAAGGTGAAGGACAACAAATGCGTTAATTTGACAATTGCCAATATATCTGAAACCTTCGCCACTATCAATACTAATCTTAACCTGAAACTTGAACCATTACATTCTGCAGCGCTACGGATCAGACATGACACTAACAAAACAATTAACCGTACCGGTGAGGTTATAAATTCTTTGAGAATCGATCATTTAAATCAAGAAGAATCTGATGCTCTTCTTGAACTTTGTGCACAGTATTCTGACATTTTTCATTTATCTAATGATCAATTGACTTACACAACAGCTCTTGACCATCAAATTAAAACCAGTAGTGACGTACCAGTTCATACAAAATCATACAGATTCCCGGAGTGTCACAAGAAAGAAGTGGAAACCCAAATCGGAAAGATGCTCGATCAAAATATTATAGAACCATCATCTTCGCCTTGGAGCTCGCCTATTTGGATAGTACCCAAGAAGGCAGACTCTCAAGGACAACGTAAATGGAGAATAGTAATCGACTACCGGAAACTCAATAATATTACAGTAGGAGAAACATACCCAATTCCACAGATATCCGAGATCTTAGACCAACTAGGTAATAGTAAATATTTTACAACACTAGACCTCACTTCCGGTTTCCACCAAATCTTAATTTCACGCGACGACGCACCCAAGACCGCCTTTTCTGTCCCTCAGGGTCATTTTCAATTTAATCGGATGCCTTTTGGCCTGAAGAATGCGCCGTCAACTTTTCAAAAGTTAATGAATAATTGTCTTTCTGGTCTCCAAGGCACAAGGTGCTTCGTCTATCTAGATGATATAGTGATTTATTCCTTCGATCTACAATCACATAATAATCTGCAAGCTGTTTTTAACCGACTCAGAAACTTCAACTTGAAACTACAACCTGAAAAGTGTGAGTTCCTTCGAAAAGAAGTTGTTTACCTTGGCCACATCATTAGCGAAAATGGTGTTAAACCTAACCCGGATAAAACGAAAGCTGTAACCGAATTTCCGACTCCTCAATCCCCAAAAGACATTAAGTCCTTTTTAGGGCTAGTGTCTTACTATAGACGGTTTATATCTGATTTCGCCAAATTGGCAAAACCATTAACCTCACTCCTTAAAAAAGATGTGCCATTTAAATGGCAAAACGAACAACAACTTGCATTTGAATCTTTAAAAAATAAACTCATTTCTGCTCCCATCCTAGCATATCCCGACTTTACGCAACCATTCCTCTTAACCTGCGACGCCTCAAATTATGCAATATCTGCTATTCTATCTCAGGGTCCTATAGGACAAGATAGACCAATTGCATTTGCATCTCGCACGCTCAATAAGGCGGAGTGCAATTATAGCGTAACAGAAAAAGAATGTCTTGCAATCATATTTGGCACTAAAGTATTTCGACCTTACCTTTATGGGCACCGTTTCAAAATTCTTACCGATCATAAACCATTACAATGGTTATTTAACTGCAAAGATCCCTGATCTAGATTAGTCCGCTGGCGTCTTAAATTGGAAGAATTTGAATATGACATACAATACAAGAAGGGCAAAACTAACTCAAACGCTGATGCCCTATCCCGATTTCCTGTAAATCCAATCCAACCAACAAACCCTACAACATCCGACACCATCACTGAAGAGACCGCTCAAGAATTAGATAGAGACTTAATGGACCTACTAATATCCCCTCCTTCATTTAACCCTGACGAAGACATTCTAAACTCACCAGTTGATCCTTTCAATCTGAATACAGACATTTCACCTTTATCTGAAACAAACTTACCTTCTAACGTCCCCGATACCTTAAGAGATCTAATTGAAAATGAAACGACCGACTTACCTGAAATAATAGAACGACCAACGGCTCCCGAAGTTCACCTGCAGGATCCAATTCCGTCCACAAGTGCATCTCCAAACGCACCCCTCGATGACTATTCCACATTTCTGAAAACAATGGCAAATAAAGACATATCCTTTAGTACTTATATTGAAGAACGTAACGAAAGTTTGATGAAGAGCACCTCCAAAATAATATTAATTCCAACCTCAATCGATTTAGATGAATCAAATCCGTACATTCAAGAAATTTTGAGCAATACTGAAAACAGCGACGAAATCATGAACAGCGAAAAGGAGTTATTTTCAAACCTTAAAATAATCCAAAATAATAAAGCATATTACCTTTTATTCACCAAAGTCCATCACTTTGACGAAGCCACGTACCCTGAAATTTATGAAACATTAAAACGAATTAGAAATGAATTAATAGTAACAGAGGACACAACGGAAATAAGTATATCAGATTTTAAAAACCCGTTCGAAAAACATTCCTTTATCAAAATCTATAACATACTTAACTACTTATTTCATAATACTAACATTAAAGTGGTTGTCTACCATAATAATATCATATTCCCATCTCCGTCTGAAATAAAGAAAATCATGCAAGATAACCATGATATCCCCATAGCAGGTCATTTGGGATCTGCCCGTATGTACGGCAGAATAAAAGAAGGTTATTACTGGAAGGGTATGCGAAGCGATATCGAAGCATACGTAAAACAATGCAAATCTTGCCAAGAAAACAAAGCTTTAAGAAAGGTAAATAGAGCTCCCATGCAGATCACAAGCACTTCAACGGCCCCTTGCCAACGCATATCTCTCGACATTGTAGGTCCGCTTCCCGAAGCTGGCCCTGCAAAATTGAAATATATACTCACCATCCAAGATGATCTCACCAAGTTCTCTTCAGCATATCCAATTCGAAGTACAACCGCTGAAGAAACAAGCGAATGCTTGCTTCATTTTATTTCTATATTCGGCATCCCTAAGACGATCCTTACCGATCAAGGCACAAACTTCACATCAGAACTGTTCAGGAAAACATGTGAATTCATAAAAATTAAAAATTTGTGGTCTTCTCCGTATCACCCGCAAACCCAAGGTGCTCTGGAGCGAAGTCATTCGACATTAAAAGAATACCTCAAATCATATGTTAATGAGGAACAATCAAATTGGCCTCGTTATGTTTACACAGCAATGCTAGCATACAACACTTCTGTTCACTCCACGACACATTTCACGCCCTACGAACTTATGTTTGGGAACAAACCATTCATACCTAACTCTATCTTTAATGAATCCCCGGGAGCTACATATCCCGACTATGTCCGCATGTTGCAAAATCGACTAAAGTATTCTCGGGACAAGGCGCTAGATTTTATTCGGAAATCAAAGGAATCATCCAAAACTTATTACGACACGCGTACTCGCTCAGTAAAATATAAAAGCGGTGATTACGTCTACCTGAAAAACCACCTGAGGCTTCGTAAAGCACTCTCTCCTCTCTGGAAGGGTCCCTATAAAATTGTAAAAGTTAATGGTAATAACACACTTACCTTACTCATCAATCGGCGTCACGTTACGCACCACGTAGATCAGGTAAAGCCGGCTGAGATCGGGAACAACCTGTAAATGCAGATTTATAATTAATACTAAGTCAAAAATTAATTAAGAATTAGACTTACCTTTATGAATAACTCCCTCAACCTGTAATGAAATATGTTTCATAAACACATCTAAATTAATGAATATTCATAAATAACTATTAAATGGAGTACCTACCTACTAACGATATAATACAATTCAGTAGAATGTAAGCTTATATAAGGCTAGATAAATAAATAAGATAATGTAGTGTAACGTAGTGTAAGAATTATTTTAGTGATTTAATTTAGGTAATTAATTTGCAGAACTCCAAGTCAGGCTCGAAGCCGACAAGACTATTACATACAGCAGATAGAATCAAGCCCTGGACTCTATTTCGACTACCTCGGCAACCTGAAAATTAATAGTGGACAATTGAGTGTGATAATGCCGTTAGATATCTCACATTTTAGCACGCATGTCGGAAATATTAATACTGCCCTTAAGGCAGCTAGCGATATGTGCAAACAAACTGGACTGGTAGAGGTAGAAAATAGTTGTCGTAATATGATTAGTCCATTGAATGCTCGATATATTGATATGTACAAGGAGTTATCTTCTATTTCACACCTTTTAGAGAAGAGGTCGAAACGAGCCTGGGTAGGTGGATTAAGAACTTTAATTAAACAAGTTTTTGGAAATTTGGATGAAAATGTCGGTCTCCGGTATAATGATGCTATTAGTTTATTACAAAATAACCAGAAAAAGTTAGCCGCGCTGATGAAAGAAAACATTTTATTGGCAACATCAACTATCTCATCATACAATGATACAGTTAATAAAATTAAGTTCAATGAGCTTAACTTAAACAAAGCTATCGATAACCTCTCGGCAAATCTGGCTAATGTTACAAGTGCCACAAACGAGCTGTTGCTACAATTCAATATTAATCAAGTTCTTAATAATATAGAAACTGCTATTTTAACTTTGTCATTCCAACTTGAAGATCTAACTAATGCAATCCTATTCAGTAGTCAAAACACTTTACACCCATCTGTAATCACTACACAACAACTATTCCGAGAGCTTGCCGATAACCATCAACATTTGCCCAACGACTTGGAGCTACCTGTAGATTTAGATTTAAGTTCTACTCATATAATTTTGAATTTGTCTAGTTTAATTAGTTACTATACTAGTAATAAGATATTTTTTGTACTACGGATACCATTGGTTTCAATTACGGAATATGTATTGTTTCATAACATAGCTCTGCCTACACCTCACAATACAAATAAACCTTACTCTTTCAGCCTAGTTGTACCTAGTTCTAAATACATTGCAATGACCAAAGACAAAACGCTCTACTGTGTTCTAAGTGATTTAAACAATTGTAAAACTGTCTACCCTGGAAAATATGTGTGTGATATACCAAACGTTTACCTATCAACAACAAAACCAATCTGCGAAACCGAGTTTATGACAAAAGTGATAAGTGAAATTCCAAAAATATGTGAAACTAAGTTTATTTACGGCCATTTAGATATTTGGAAACCCATAGAACACAATAAATGGATATATATACAATCAGTGTCAAATAAAATCTCAATCGATTGCCGAAATTCAAACCTTCTCGAAGTAGAAGTGTTGGGAACCGGTATACTCACGCTTCCCAATAATTGTTTGGGTTATTGCAAAAGCACAATTTTAATTCCAAAATATAACTCCTTAAATATCACCACACCTATTAACTATCCAGATTTTAATTTATTAAATGACACTTGTTGTAATATAACCAAATTTAACCAGTTAAGTAATAATGTGTCCCCTATTCAGTTGCAAAACTTGGATTTAGACGACCTTAAATTAAATATTTTCTTAAAACAATTACGCGAGGTAGATAATGTCCTCGACAGTTCACATATTGTTAAATACGGGACGCATTATTCAATAATAATTATAATAATGTTTGTCTTAATGTTACTGTATGTATCTTTTAGACTGTATAAACTATATAAACATGTACGACCTGGCAGCAGCCCCCAATCAAGGGTAATAGTTGTTAATAAACCTTGTAAATCTAAAAATGATATAGAAAATAGTAATTCTGAGCATGAAGAAATTCCTCTTCCTTCTATCAGAAGAAAAATCTAAATTACATTTACATTTAAATCCGTAACTTCGACCTAACCCCGAAGTTCCTTCTAAGGGGGGAGGTGTTATACCCTAACCATGTGAGCCTTAGTGCTTCCCTATGTGCCTAATCGGCACTATCATAAGAGACGTCATATAGACTTCAGGCTCTCAAGTCAACTCGTCTTGAATCTCCGTCATAACCGGGTCTGCCCAAGGGTCTCTAAAAATAATTCTGTTTAATAATTTTAACCAAATATACGTATTCAAATATTATAATTAAAAATCTTTTTTTAAAAAGCGAACTCATAAAAGGCCCATAACAGTACGTATAAAGTTCATATAAAACCATCAATGATTGATATTTAAATATATACAAAGTAGATAACACCCAAGAAGACTGTCAATAGCTGGACATAAAATCGTACGGCAATAAGTAATACCTACAGAGTTGCAAGATTTCGTTATGTGTATTAAATGTATCAAATCATGACAAAATCGCATAAAAAGAAATGACGGCAATCGTCCTCTGATGTGACATATGTCATGAAAGACCTCCACATGGAGTCCTCACACAGAGCGGTAAAAATACTAATTCCACATAAGCTCATCATTATCTGTTTTTTTTTTGACAGGCCGGTTGGCGCAGTTGGTAGCACCCCTGCCTTCTGAGCCGCTGGTCCCGGGTTGGATCCCCGGACAGGTCAAACATTCGTGTGCATGAACATGTCTGTTTGATCTGTGTCTGGGTTTGTATATATGTATTTAAATATGTATATCAGTCATCAGGTTACCATAGTACAGGCTCTGCCTAGTTTGGATCCTGAAGACCTTTGTGTGGTTGTTGTCCCATATTATATTATTATTATTATTCCGTAAAAGTGGATTCATTATATTTGTTCATATATGGGATTCCACAAGTTAACAATCTCATCTTCTCAGCTGTAGGACGATGACGCGAGTTCCATGATTAGTGTTCAACAAAAACGATAGTCTGGGAAGCGATCTAAGATTACTGGGTTTCCCACCTTTCTGTTATGCTATAATGTAAAGGTTTTCTTGCTAAACATGTGATCATTATTAATTTCAGGAGTAATGAACGCTGCAGACTACTACGGTCTGGATGAGTTGCGCCGCGCTTGTGCAGGGTTTGTGCAATGCTGCATCACAGTCGACACGGTTTGCGCTCTTCTGGCGTCGGCTGAGAGATACATCCAGTACAAGTGCACTAAGAGTCTTGTACAGAAGGTATTAGAAATTTGCACCAATTTCACCAAATTTTTTTACCATTTTACTTATAGTTAATAATAGGAAGAAAAGAGAGAAACTGATATGCAGGGTTTGATTTACAAGCCAGAAAAGCGTGCATAAATTCAGAGTTAACGGCTTGCGTAATAGCTTTTTAGACGAGACGTTCGCATTATAATAATAATTCAATGGTATTTATTTTAATATTAATTCAGGACTCAATATAAAAAAATGATTCACGTAATCACTAACTGTTCAAATTTAGATTTTATTTTGTCAATTAGGGTAAGCACGCCAATGATTGAACGGTTAAGAGATTTTTCAACTTAAAAAATATAAACAGCAATGACGTGGTAGCTTTAGCATATTAGTTATTTGTTATATGCCACTCTCATTTATCAAAGAATAAAGTAATTTCTTGATTTTGATTAATTATGCATACATTTCTATATATTCACCAATATGCTAAAAATGGTACATATCACCAGAATGAACACAATTTCCAGTGAATGAATTCAATAAAACTCAGTAAATGAACAATTATAAAAATATTTTAATCTGCGTAGAAACTCAGTGTTCCTGAGAACATGCATAAGATAATTACTTATGAATGCTCTTATAATACCTACCTTAAATGCTTATAAAAAATTAGAATATTTTGAGAGTAATATATATATATATATATATATATATATATATATATATATATATATACATATATACGTTTAAATTAATGAATAATAGTTTCGCACCTAATATTAAGAAACCTATCAATACTAGAAATAACAATACTCAATCTAAAAGCTCATAAAGACCACCGTATCAGTAGCAGGTGGTTATTAATAAAAAATGGCACAGCACTGTGTGTGAAGCGCAAATGCGTACATAAATCTAAAGCTATAAATATCTAATTATTTTAAATTTGTTGCGCGTATCTATTTTTTGGTATAAATGTTAACTCTGCTTCTTTTGCTTAACTCACTTATACATAATTATTGAGTTCAGTAGTTATTGATAAATAAATCAACACTGATTATATATAAACTTAACATTCTATTCAATGTCCTTAAAACCGCAAAAGAAATCAACCCACGCTTCAGATATTGGGATTTTCTAGCAAACGATGGATATCGACATAATCTCTTGTTATCAGCTATATCTGGGATTTGCGATTTTACAAAAGTAACAACATTCTCTAACACTGACTTTTTCTTATAAAATTATTTTATTTAGTATTTTAGATATTTATCACTTGCCAATAACAATTAAACCAACAAAATAACGCATTCTCTTTTCAGATTTAAATCGAACGATAGCATATTTACCATTAATGAGGTCACTTAATTTTCCGTAGCTTTTCTTTATTCTCGTTCCGTAGATCTTTACATTTATTTCTAGATTGTGTTTGTGTACTTGTATTTTATTTAATGAAAGTTTTTCTTCTTTTTTCTCTTTTGCTTAATTTTTCAGTACATGCTCTTTTTTTCTTCTACTTTTCTTTTCCTCAAATGTACTTCCTCATTTCTTGTTTTTCTTTTTTATCGTGGTCTCTTCTTCTTTACTTTGCTTTTTCTCGTCTTGTAGTTTTATGTCTTCTTTATATCTCTGCCCTGTCAATCCGAACGTTTCTGGTTCCGAAAAGGTTCTTTTTCTTGTTATTTTTTTTTATTTGTTGGTATTTCAGGATACAATAACTCTAAGAAATTATGCAGTGGCACCGCTGTTAATTTTTTTAGTACATTTAACCAAACGACCTGATGAATAGCTTGTTGAGGGTGGATAGGGCAGACATTCAACTGTTCCCGCTTGAGAGTTTGGGTTCAGATGTTGCACACAACATTTTGTTTTTTAGTGTTGCAATCAACTATTCTTATTTCGTCGTCAGTTTTTGAAAAGGTAAAGGTATGACCGATGGTAAGCTCGTATCTTGATTAACAATGAAGTTTATTATAACTTCAGTTTTATCAAAATCAGGTCTTATCCAAATCAAAAATATAAAGTATTGTCGAGAATCAAACTGTGAGTTTCAGTCACATTTTCCCTTTGTTGGATGTCATCTATTGCAGACTCGACATGAATTTGAGCAACATCTTCAATTATCTCGAAATAAATAAATAAAACTTGAAGTAATGTAAAATTTATATATAGAACTATATTAGTCAACGATCGTAACAAGTTTTTTTAGTACTAAGTATTTAAAATATATCACTTTTTCCAGATTAACATAATCAGGCATTCATTTATATATAAAGGAACACAAAAATTGTTAGTTCATTCACTGGTATACTAAAGCCAGTAATTGAACAGTGTAATAATATACGTACTTCATTTACTAGATTTCATAAATCAATAAATGAACACATTTGTTCCAATACCTCAAAGATTCAAAACATTTTTCTAAACGTATGATCAAAAAACGATATAAATTTAATACGTTAAAGACGATATATTTCATACTTTCAACTTATCGTACATTACTAATGAATGAACACCCCGTTCATTCACCGAATTGCAATATTATAACAAGCCAGTGCTGGGACACTAAATAATATACAAAAAAAATATCCAGTACCATTGTTATGATAGTTTTAAACTAATAAGCAAGCCATATTCTATTGACATTATAACTCATACGATAGTTTTTGCTTCAACGTAACTACAAAGTTCACAACAATAGGGCACGGATCTTACCCGAGATCTAATTTCTCCATACAAAATATCACACACGAAAAAACTATGTCTCTAAACGTATGCTATCGTGTAACTAAACGCTAATTGGATGAAACAAGTGTTACCATTATAAGAAAATAATGTGATCAACCAGAAAAAAAATACTCATTTTGATAGAATGGGATAATTATCTTGTTTTAAAAGATATATTACGTTTTGTTCATTCAATGGGGTGTGTTCATTCACTAGACGGCTTACCCTACCTCAGAGAAGAACGGTCTCTTGCAGATTTCAGGCCATCTTCCAAGAGGTATATGTAACACTAGTACAATTTAGAAACATCTGTTTTTGTCTAGTGTGATTTGAGGACGCGTCACGCTCGTAGATATTAAGTTGTTTATTTGCATGAACCAGTATTAAATAAAAGTTATAACCCTATTACAAGATATAATATTTTTATGACATATGACATACATGACAAAGCATAGAACTCATCCTGTTTAATGAAAAGTGTTCGAAACGTCGGAATAAAATAATATAAAATTATACGCAATTTAATCCGTTTAAATTTTGTTTAATTTCAATGTATAAGATTAGTGATGTCATCTATCATGTGGGCGGGCCTCCATGTGTTGTTGAAGCTGCCAAAGCATTTGTGAGAAGTAGTTCTTAAGTGTGTTTTTAGATCATTTACCCCAAATTGTTGTGGGCACGGCTTGCAAGGTTGAAGTATCCATGTACCAACGTTGACCTATGAATAATGAATGGGAAATTAAAGCAAGATTAAAAAGCAAAGAAGCAAAGTCCTCCGGGTTGCTTCTGAGAAACTCGAAGGACTAAAAACTAGGAACCCCTAAGAGTATAGACTAGAGATTATAACGTGACTCAATAATATTAATATATTTTAAAGATTTAAGAAAACTAAACCAATGTAGTTTAAGTTTTTATTATAAGTTCATAAATGAACTTTATTTCTTAAATGTCATATCGTTGAGACGTCTTCCATTTTGAGCCAGACATTCATCGAAACGACTGTACACTGATGAAAAGGACTTGATGTCAATTCAACCTCGATATTCCTCTTTAACTGACAAGGTTGTTGGAGAATTCTGATATACTCCAAGGTAGCCCTAAAAAACTCTAACGCAGCTAGTGATGCTCCGTCTTGCAGAAACCAACTCACTGACGTGTAATCTCGACACAGTCTTAGTTGAGGCTCTATAAATAATAGTAATAAATAATTAGACTAATAATCTCGAGCCATGGAGACATAACCGTTAGAATTTACTGTTAGAGCACAGCTATTTCGGTCTTCAAAGATATAAGGCCAAACCATTGAACACACACAGTCATTCTCGGGCAGTGTAATCGACGTTCATGTTCAAGTTGAGAATTCGTCACCCCTGAAGCGGCAATTTTGTTTGTTCACGTGACGGTTTAAAAAGCTACATCACTGAAAAAAAATTATGAAATCGAGATATTTTTTCAGTTACTTGTGCAACGAATTTCACCCTTAAGTCGAAATCCGCTTCCTTTAAAGCTTACACTATTTAAATTTTATAAGCCTATCGAGTGTTTAAAGAGGACTTGCATTGAGATAGAAGTTTCATAATTCGATTAGCGGTTGATTTATGCAAGCCTAATCGAGACGTTCTTTGAGAATGCTTTCACGCGGTTCATCTCTAATTGAACATCGTACTCCACAATCTCATCGGTTATTTAATCTCTTGGACACCCTATTTGCCGTTGACCTATAGTCGATCTTGTAGCCTGAAAGAGTCCTAATCCAGCTCCATCCTAATCCAATCCAGGGCGTAAAGAGCCCTCCCCATTACCATCTCGTGGGATCCCCGGAACACGCCGGCTATCCACGCCATGTGAGGATCTAATCCTAATTGGGGGCACCGGCCGCCCCACACCCGATACCCTAGGTCCTCTGAGCGGAGACGGAGTGCAAGCCCGATCGGCTCGCCTCTCTGTCCATGCTCTCGGGAGCGGGAGAGAGAGGGGATCTATCTCCCTCTCGCGCTCCTCGGCCTCTCTCTACAACATCACGACCTTTCAGAAAGAGACTATCTCCTCCCTTGACCTCTCGTTGTCGACCATCTTTGTTAAGATGGTTGACAAGGAGAGGTCCGCCCCCACAACTGCAACCAGGGACTGCCGCGACTCGACAGCCCCTGGGCAAACTTCCAGCATGTGCTGCGCGGTTTCTTCCGCGCAGCCGAATGGCACCCAGGAGTCTCATCCCTCCGGACAACGTTGCACAAGTACCTCCCAAAGCACCCGTGCCTTGAGAGGACCTGTGTCATCCGGAAGGTAAGAGACCCATGCCCACGATGGACCCACTCCTTGAGGATGGGCCAGACCGCTTCCAGGAACCGGGTTGCTCCGGCTCCCTTCCGTGGACCTACGCCCAAGCGTCTGCTCTAGGATTCCAAAGCGGCCTCTTTGGCATCCTTTCTCCACTGGCCATACTCCTTAGAGGCAGGGCGAAGACCCTCCTGTCGCGCCCACGTTCTACGCCAAAATATCGAGGACAGGACCTCGGTCTTGGATTGAAAGGATCCGGCGAAAACGCAAGCCACCTCATGTGAGAGTGTACGATAGCCCCTGCACACTCTTACCGCCATGGCCCTCTGGACTTTATGGAGCAGGGCGGTCTCCTGGGAGTTCAGGGACCTTGCCCATATAGGGGCACCGTAGAGGGCTATAGAGCACACCACCGCCATGTAAAGTTGGCGGCAGCTACCTCCTCCTACCCCGAGATTCGGGAGCAAGCGGCCCAGTGCAGCAGCCGTAACCACGAGTCTGGGGGACAGCTGCTGAAGACTGCCCTGATTATCCATATGCTGTCAAGCACAACGCCAAGATATCTCAGCGTTGACTTGACAGCGATAGAGGTCCACCCAACGGTTATTATCCTTATCTTAACCCTACTATGTAAGTCCTTCTTGGGCCAGTTCGACGATAGTTCACTGGAGTGCAGAAGACTGATAGATCAGCTCACATTGTGCTGTAAGATGATCAAAGGTTTGTTTTCCTCTACAGGTCGCATTTGTCTACTTCAATCTTGATCAAACTTGGTATGCATGTTTTACTTTTCAATATAATATTTTAGTCATCCGTGATTTTAGTCACATTTCCTGAAAAGGAGGAAAGTTTGCTGCGGCGCAATTTCTTGAATAAATTTGATACACACATTGGTTACCTTACTTTAAAAACGATCCGAATATGAGCAAAATAATTTCTCAAGTGGTTTCTGAGATTGTGAAATATTTCGAAAAATTGCCGCTGATAAACTATGTGCTCGCGAGGTCTACTGTTCGCAGAACTACTAGTATAAAAGAAGTACGTATGTAAGAAAAATGTTGTGTAAAAAAATCTTCTATTTTCTAGGTCTTGGAATTTGTCGACGAGCATGGAAACGATGTCCTGAATCTGGGGTCTTTCACTCTCCTGCCACAGCATGTTGTGAGACTAATACTGGCAAGAGATGAGCTTCGAGCTGATGAGTTCACTAAATTCCAGGTTCGCAAGTTTTATCATACTTTGTACTTTTGGAGTATTGCGAAAATAAAAACTACTTGTTATATTATTATCTCGTTAAGTATATACTTCATCATTTATCATTTTCATCATTATCAGCCCGAATACGTCCACTGCTGAACATATGCCTCCCCCATAGAACGCCATAATATACTTAGATGAATCGAATCGCATGCTGATCGTATAGTATTACGCCTATATTCCAAAAATATAACAGTACTAGCTATTTTATGGTCTAAAAATTTTTTCTGACTCATATTAGAAAACAAATACAAACGAAAAGTTTAAAAACCCAAAAAGACATAGGTGAGACCCGAACCGCGGCCCCTTAGTATCTTAGGCGCAAACTTGGCTAGTGGTTGCATCTGAGCCATCTTTGCGGTTACGATAGACGCGAAATAACTGTTTCCTTGCTATACCTAAATCATTACAAAGTAAATGACGTTGTCTGTGGTGAGAACATGGATTCTAACACTACTCATACTTTTTCTGTGTCGCGTTCAAGAATTCAAATGATATATACATGTATTTTCTATTGATATATCGTTAATAGAACGAATTCTGTGGTATTTAATTTAGAAAAAAAAAAATTATGTCCGTCCTCATTAAACATCGGTTGTATTACCTCGCAAAATAAAAAATAAAAAACAAGTCAACAAACGATCGCTCGTTTGGAATCCTAGCTCGTCCATGAGAATTCATTGTAACATGAAACTATTGCAACTTACATTACCCAGTATCTTCCCTCATTGCTATGAGTTTAAATACTGCAAATCAGATAACTATATAGCGGTTTCATGGATGATGATCATCTCAGCCGTAGGACGTCCACTGCTGAACATAGGCCTCCCCCATGATTTTCCAAAAGGGCCGGTTGGAAGCGGCCTGCATCCAACGTCATCCTGCAACCTTTATCAGGTCGTCTGTCCACTGTGTCGATGGACGACCTACGCTGCGCTTGCTGGTCTCCACTCCAGAACTTTCGGTCCCATCGGCCATCTGTTCTGCGTGCTGTGTGCCCTGCCCACTGCCACTTCAACTGGCTAATCTTCTGGGCTATGTCGGTGACTTTCGTTCTTCTACGGATCTCCTCATTTCTGATTCGATCACCTAGAGAAACCCCGAGCATAGCCCTCTCCATAGCTAGTTGTGCGACTTGATGGATGATGATGGTGATATGTATCTGTCCTTTTCTCGGAATATAATCTATCTCTTTGCCAAATATCATAGAAACCGGAAAAGTCGTTTTCAAGTTATGGCGTGGCGAAAGGAAATAAAGATTAATTTGTATATATCTAGATTAAGATTTTTGATTGTAAAAGGAGACAAACATGCCGAATGGACAGTATGTCACTATTCAACACGTATACCTATTTTTGCACATTTAGACGCACAGCAGGGTACTTTTATGCCGCTTTTATAATTCGAATTGGGTATACCACCAACAAGGATACCCAAGAAGCATCAGGTAGGTGAATCGAAAACCTTAAAAACATGCCTGGCTAGCTAAAGATGTATTTTACCGACTCCAACCCAAAGTGTGAATATGCGTAGGAACATAATAGATCTTTTTTACAACTTCCAGGCTGCTCTCATGTGGAGCAAGAAGTACTGTGACACAAACCAGAACATCAACCTCAAGGACGTCATTGGAAACTTTCTGGAGTACATTCAGTTCCACAAGATTCCTGCCAATGTGCTAATGAGGGAGGTTCACCCCCTGGGTCTGGTGCCGTACTCCATTATTATGAACGCATTGGCTTATCAGGTGCGTGCGATTTTCTTACTTTTACATACTAGTTTTCACATGATCAAAATTGAGATATGTTTAGATAACCATGAACGTAAAACGTGCTTAAAAAGGTAACTACTGTTTCAAAGAGCCTATATATTTTTTCTTAAATGACAAACATTTTGAAAATACATTGTTTTATGAGCTATGAAGCTCATAAAACGTTTAATTGAAATGAAAAAATAGTTTCAATTCGATTGTGCTTCTGTACAATTCCTATAATTAGTAAAGTCATCTGGACTCCAACTTTATGTCCGAAAACTCTTAATAACTGTTACTGAAATAGTTATGATGTATGATAATATGTACAGATCTATGCATCTTATCCTACGAAATGTAACTGCAACTACGTTAAAAAAATGTACCCAAAAAAAGTCGTGCTCAAGTAGGCGGGGCTTAAAAGTCGTGACGGAGGACGTCATCAGTCGGACATTTTTCTAGCAAGCGAGTACACTTCAAATCTTCGCGTACATTTTCATTTTTATCATTTTGAACTTCAGTTGTGTATCGTTGTGAAGTGGTGCAGGAGCAATACACGGTTAAAATGTCCAGGGATTACTAGTAAATAGAAGTAAAATTATAATTACTCAAAGATGTTCAAATACGTTAACAAATCGAGATAGTCAATACTATTCAAAATAAAGTCAGTCTATTTTTCATTTAATTTAGGATGTATTTTTTCTTCAGGACTAAATATTGAAATGTAACAGCAACAAGCAAAACACCTTATTAAGTTTCATTCTAACCTGCTTGCCGATTCAATGCGGCAAAATAAGTGCCTAGCAGCACTTAAGCTAGAAAAACAAGAATATGACTACCTGTGAAAACCATCATAGAGTTGTGGTCAAGCGCTAACCTATTGTACATAAAAAAAAAAAAAAAAAAAAAAAAAAAAACATAGACGCCGTTACTTTTGACAGAAACAATTATAGATAAAAAACATATATGGACCACGTTACACAAAATTGCAGTACCTACCAGTTAGTACAGTAAGTACTTACTGTTTTTTTTAATTATGTCATATAAAATCTCATGATTATCTTTTTATGCTGATGATTTGTCCCGAAGAGATATCAACATCTTTAACAGATACTACAAACAATGAACAATAAACGATTGACTACAGTTGGTATGAAATATAGGTAACTATAGCATTAAAAAACCAGTTCAATGTTTAGTCAAATTCAAGCACTTTTAATTTTCCAAGCTAATGAAGTTTTTTTATAAACCTTAAGAATTTTTTTTTTAGGTTAAATTAAAAAAAAATATTTTATTCCTTATGCAAATTATTATTATTATTATTCCTTTTATTTGACATATTTCACGGGTTTCACCCGGTCCTTTACATAGGCATAAGTGGGGCTGTAGCCAACACTTAGAGGCCCGTTTGGTATAAAAATACAATGTAGTATAAAAACAGAAACATTTTGGATGGATGGTTACATGGTATATCTATTACAAAAATGGGTAAAATGGGCATGGCTATTGATATGTACTTATTAGTGGAACGGGAGATAGTGGGCTATGGACGAGACTACGGCACCTGCCAATTTCAGTCTCATCTTAAAATATTTAGGCAGGTGGTGACTTGCCACCCACTAAACGGGCCCCCCATAAGAGCCACCATCAATGGTGACAAAAGGGGCAACGTTGGTGTGGATATCTGAAGGGTGTTGAGAGGTGTGCTGCGGTTTCACTAGAGCGCTACTACCGGCGTTATGCCCTTTAACACTTCCACCCTTGGAGCTTTTTGTTTCTTGCTCTTGCGTCTCCACCCCCAGACGACCAATTAAGGCAAGCCGGGGGTCAGAGGTCTCATTTAGCCCCAGGGAGAATCAGGGTCCGCGGTGTCGCCACTCACCGACGGCTCGCCACAAAGCCGCCCCTGCGGTATTATTATTATTATTATTATAAATAACGACTTATATTTTTGGTAAAATGTATAAGCGTAAAATGTTTCATAATCTTTTTTCACTACATTGCGAAAAAAGACTCTCTTCTAATGTCTTCTTGGCAAAAACTTATTAAATTAATCACATTTCGCGGGACATACGAGTTTCAAAACATTGATTTATTATAGAGTTGGTCCAGTCCACTTGTTGCATAACATCGTCCACACCGCTATGACTCAGCTCTTCCAATCCCTGCTTTCCTTCTGAATTTAAACCAATCACCGAACATGTCTATTTGTAACCTCTGAAGTAATTCGTATTTGGAATAATACGTCGTTTTGGTTTGAAGGGCCACTTTTTGTGCGGAATTAGTTCTGAATCATGTTTCTTGACTTATTATTTCTTCGTAGGTCATATCCACATTATGCATACGTTTGAGTATCTCCTTACACATCAACTTAATGATTCATTTTCGACATTGATACACTGATAAGATATCAAAACCCAATAACAGCTAGAACATGTCTTTAATAGTACATTGTGGTACAAGTATGTAATGTTGGTAATTACCGCTGAGGCGACATTGAGAACTGAGCCGTTAGATGAGGGTCTTTAAAGAGCCGAGGGCGAGAATATAATTCTTTAAAGTACGCCATGAGTACATTTTCTGAAAAATACTGCGTATTCTTGTTTGCCATTGTATGAAATTTTTAGTACGCTAGTACCAAAATTTCATACAATGGCAAAATATAAATATTAGATAAATTTCCTTGGAGTTTTCAAATAGAAAACTTTCCATAACGTTAAGGGCTTCACATCTTATATCGGGCGGGATACCAACATACATCATTTTATTCATAATTAGTACTTGTAAACATTTAAATTAATAAATAACTGTCATTTCTACAGTGAATTTTTTTTCGCAATGGTGGAAAAATTAATTAGTTTTCCTATGCGCATGCATCTAACAATGGCGATCGGCCATAGACTAAAAAAAGTAGGTTTCTTTTTTTGGCTTTTCGCGAATAGCGTTTTAGCCACGTACAAAATTGGGAATTTCAAGTTTTCTTTATTACAGAGAATGCAAAAGCTATATTTGAGTGAAATTTTTATTTATTAAACACTTACAAGTTGTAATTATCTATTTAAACACGAAGTTGAATGAAATGAGCAAACTATATGTACATTAATTTATTCATACTATTAAATACGATCTTTTTTGTATCGAGACTTTTTTTAAAACAAAGCAGTTGCTTTGTTTTAAATCCAAAAATATAAAAAAAAAACTCTAGAACTCACTCGTAAATAATAGCAAGGAAAAAGTTACAGTTTGATTACAGGTGTCATTATGTGCCTAATTTTGGTGAAATTAAAAAAAAGGGACTAAGATTCCGCAATGAGCTATTGTTTTCAAGAAAAATATTTAGTTCCATAGACAGAACACAGTTCAATATAGTGTTCCAAGGTATTAAAATTAATTTAAAAAGGCGTCAAGAATAAGTTAATTTAATTATTCTTAAGATCTGTGAATTAAGTGAACTCGGAAAAGAAATACCTTGCCGGAAGTATATCAATAACATAGGCACAATAATCTTAATTATTTAAATCTTAAATATCTTTCACAACTTTTTGTTCATATTCTCTCAGATATAGAATGGCAATTTCATTCATAGTAGTAGATATGAGTACAATGAGTGGAGTGCTGAATACGCTGTTGTTGCAGGCAGACCCGGCCAGCGTAGATCCTGGTAAGCTGTCCCCCGCGCGAGTACGACGTGCCGGCCGCTCCATGTCTGTGCAGTCCTCGCTTGACCCCTACGGCTCCAACACCACCCTCTCCTCTACCGGCTCCAGCGATGTTCCATCGTCAGACAGTAGACACAACTAACGCGAGGGGAACCCCCCTTCCCGTCCTCCACCTGAACCCATCCCTGGACCTTCCTCAGCTCCCGTCGTTCCTTTCCCGGATAAAGCGCCAGAAAAACTTGGACTCTTCTCTTCTATTAAAAGAGCTGCGAGCAAAAAGTTTGGCGATCGACGCTCCCCCACTCCCAAGACGAGAGAACCTCGGTCTAAATCTGACTCTGTTAAACACGCCGCTCTAACTAGGCAGGTCTCCGAGACGGTGGCAGCGTCCGGAGAAAATACATTTGAGCGGTGTAGACCTAGAAAACGTGATAGTGATACTGAGTTTCCTGTGCGTAAATCTGCTTCTGAACTGTCTGAAAGTTTTCCTTTTGTGAAGCGTGCGTTGGCTGAGATCGAGCATGGATGGAACTTCTTTAGGCGGTCGGTGGCTTCGGATGCTTATGAGCCGAGAGCACCTTTATCCAGAGGTGAGCCTGTGGTCGTGGTCGCGGCGGCGGATGACGAGCCGCCGATGTCTCCTCCACCGCTAATGGGGTTGAAGGAGCGGAGAGGTTCTAGAGGATCGCCTTGTATAAACCTACCTCCACTTATGCTGCCTCCAAGATCACCGGATCCGTCACCTAACCATTTATCACCAAATCGTCTTTCACCTGTGGTGTCAAAAGAGCCTGCATCAGCGCCAGTGTTGCATCCGCAGCCGCCTCGACGATCGCGAACACGTTCAGAGATGCCACCAGACCCACCGCCGCGATCACCCACGACACCCCGGCCAGCTTCTGTCTCTCCTAAGCATACCTTCGCGTTCAAAATAGTTCTTAAAAAGGTGGAAAGTTCGCCGAACACTTCGTTTGAAAGACCCGACCAATGAGAGTACCTCCTCTAATCGCGGCCGCTGTGATGCGGTGGGGTACTCGAGGTCAATACGCGCTATCTCCGTTTTATAGAAAAGCTAGCATAGATTAAACATTAAATCATATGTTCGTCACTGTGACGATTTGGCAACTTCTTATGAATTTAGAGGCTGGCCCTCTGTTTTGAATGTGAACTTTGATGTAACTATAGATGATATGAGGATTTAAGAGTGATGTAATATTTAATGTTTTAAACAAGTCTATATAACATGTACTTCTACCATATAAAATGTGTTGTGTATAATTATATTAAAATTATGTAATGAGACAATGATGTATTATCGTTATTTATTAAACGTATTATACGTTATTTATTTGTTTTAAATGTGGGTGTTATAATGCACTTTTCTAAGCCTTCATATTGTAAAATTTGTTGTATTAATTTTCTTATGCACCTGTCTGGATGTACTTTGTATACACGCACTTTTAGAATGATTATAATTACAGATAAATATAAGGATATGAACAGTTTGTCTCAATGTATTTTCGATGTTTTACAAGTCATTTGTCGTGAAGTATTTTTGTAATGTTGTATTATAGAATGAAGATGTTTGTTGTAAAATTTTTAAAAATCATTATATTTTTACTTATTTTCTAATCGTTTTGATTTTCTAATCGTTTCACATTTCAACGAATATTCACTTTGCCGTGCAAGGGACACCGTATATTGATCTACTTGGTTCTTTCTTTACTCAATCAAAGTCAATTCTAATTCGATCGTGCCAATTTAAGTTTCATTTGTTTACTTTTTAATTCATAATGTGCAAGTGATAAAAGTACCTTGTTTTAAATGATTTAAGGGAAATTTAAATATTATTATATCATTTGTCTCATCTAGAAAAATGTCGTCTATGTGGGTATGTTGGACTCATACCAAATTACCTAGTTTTCTATATTGTTTCAAGGCTTATTTATATCAAAATGATGTCATATCCACATAATAATAATTATGAATTAAGTTTGAACCCTCCAATTTAATTGTTTTTTTATTGATAGAATTGTGAATAAAATATACATAAATTAGTAAGAAAAAATAGACACATTTATAAAAATATATTTATTTCACAAAACCTTACGATAGTTGTTCCCTGTAGATTTCTTAAGGAGATTAAAGCATTTTTACTCAATGTTTAGAAAATGTCATCTTGTTTCAAAATCTATATTATGTATAGTTAATAGATTGATTTTGTAATTAATAATATTATTCTTGCAAAAAAGATCGAGATCGTTTTGTCGTACTCTTCAGGTCTGAAATTGCGCATGCGCCGCTAAATGTTCAATCCCTATCTAAGTGCCCGCGCCAGAGACATAGTGCTACCTATCTCAGTTTTAAACCATTTTCATATAATTTACGTCTTTGATCTCTTTTGTATTTACCTTTTTTTTAAACATCAGACATCTTCAGGTGACCCATAACCAAAATAGCTGTTGTGAATTGTGGTAAGGAAATAATTATGAGTGTTTAATATACATAAGGAAATAAGTTTGTGGCGATATAATGTGACTTTGTGACGACTTTTATATTTGATCGCAGAGTCATATTAATAGCTATAGGTAAAAATAATTTATCATTATTTTATTGTTAAGGTATACAGTTCAATGGTTATGAATTATCTTTTTATGAATTATGTTTGGATTACAAAAAATAAGGTTTGATTTTATTGTAGTAAGTATGTAGTAAGTATAATGTGAACATCCCGTTTTCGCTCTGCCAAAACGATCATAAGAAAATGTGTTGTCTTTATCGGGTTATTTATACATTTTTTTAGAAACGCATTCGTATCGTCATACAACATGTTTATACACACATCAACATGGTCTAGGGATATTTCAATTAAACCTAAATAACTAAAATTCTATTAACTTTTTGTTAAGACACCTACACATTAAAATAAACCTTGTTTAATAGCCTATCTAATCTGATAATAAACTTTAAGATAAAGTTAAATTTAAGAAAAAACTTAGAAGACGAGGAAAAACTCAGACAAAATTTCAATCTTAACTTTATTTTTGAAACATCAAAACCTAAACAATACAACTTTTTTTTAATAAAATTGTTTAAAACTTAAAATTAATTATCTGTGGATCCACCTAAGACTCTCCTGACACATCTGCAGCGGTTCTGCATACTCAAAACAAGGGTATCAATATCCTGTTGTGGAATACTGTCCCAAGTCCTGCTAAGATGCAAGAAAAGCTGGTTTTCATGCACAATATCTTCAAGGAAATTCCTAAGAGCTCTTCTCTGAAGCATGCCCCAGGCATGCTCAATAGAATTTTAGTCAGGGGATTGTGCAGGCCAGTGTAAAGCTTGGATATCATGCTTTTGTAACCAACTTGTAACGATACGCTTCGTATGTGGACGGGCATTGTCGTGCATTAGCTGGAAATTTTGTCCTATTTGCTGTCTGCGGGGCAAGATTACAGGCTCTAGCACCTTATCTCGGTATTTTAGAGTAGTCATATTGCCTTGTATCCAAACGAGGTCCGTCCTACCGTCGAGACGAATTCCTGCCCAAAGCATAATCGTGCCACGTTGATATGCATGAACTTGTTGTTGGTGCTGCAGTCGATTCTAACGTCCAGGTTCTCTCCAAAGGCGTACTCTTCGCGAATCAAGATGAAATCAAAACCTGCATTCATCAGTGAAAAGTACAAGTGACCATTGAGAATGGTTCCAGTTTTCGTATGCAATAGCCCATTGTAATCTTCTTCCTCGATTGCCTCTCCTTAGCGCTGGTACCCGAAGTGGCCTACGAGCACGTAGGTTGACTTCATGCAGTCGTCTTCTCAAAGTTTGACCGCTTACCAGCAAACCATACTCTCTCTGTAGCCTTTGAACCAATTGCATCGCCGTTACATTTGGTTGACGTCGTGCAGCATTTACTATGAATCGGTCCTGTACACGTGTTGTAATGCGTTGAGATCCTTTGTGCCATTCCGCTACTTCCCCCGTGACACGATAACGTGACCAAAGCCTGGATATAACGCTCTGACTGGTCCTAATGTCTTCAGAAACCGCAATTTGGGTAGCGCCAGCTTGAATCATGCCCACTGCTCTTAACATTTCGTTCCTGGTCAAGCGTCTAGGTGGCATGAGTAAATGAACACCGGAGATGCGTTTGACAAAGATTTATAGAAATTTATAGAGTTTTAATTAAGTAAGAAGTTCATGAAGATTTACTTCTTTGGAAGAAATTCAATGAATGCGAATTTAATCTTAAAACAAAACCTTTTATATACAAATTTTAATTTAAAAAAAGGAACTTAATAATGTTTTTATAATCTGTCATCAATAGTTTGTTTGTAAGGCCAGTTCTTTTTAAGTTATTTAAAAAAGTTTTATATATCCCTAGACCATGTTGATGTGTTTTTTAATAATGCGTTGAATTATTACATATTGTGTTTATGTATATAATACATATTATTAGGTTAATGAAAAATATTGAGTTTAAATTTTCGCAGAGTAAAATCTGATATTCTTAGTAAATGCACTCCATTGACTTTTCGAAATTACCACAGCACTTGTCTAACTGTCTGCGAATGGGAGGCAAATGGGGCAGGGAACTCGCAAGGATGCATAATACAGTTCAGTTTTACTATTTTTATGCTTAACGCTTACATAAAAATGACATGATGTGAAATAATTTACTTAGAAATCTTATTCAAAATTTAAATTGAGTATGTACGTTTTTACTATCTGTGGCCTTCACATAGTACTAAACATTGCTTTTTTATTGTATTGTTCTCGTATTATTTGTTTTAATTCATCTTTTGTTAGGACCTAATTTATAAATAGAAGAATTTTGCTTTAAACTTATTATTATGACTATATCAGTGTTATTGTTATAAATATATACAACTGGCCATTTAGCATTTGAACATTTCTGGACATTTTACCATAGATTTATATAAGACTCTCTGGAAATTTACTTAAATTATTGTTGCATTGGTGAATCATTATTTTGATGAATGGTTTTCCTACATTTTAATACTAAGTAAATAAATAATGTTGTCAAGAAAAGAAAACAACAGTGTCTTGGTGAAAGTTGTTTTACTACAAAATATAACCACAATATTCTATACAATATTTTTATTATAATAATGACCAATTTAAATATAATGAATATTTATATTCCAGCACATCCATTAGGATTCAAATTATACATAAGTGGTAACGATAATGTAAATGGATAAAATGTATTAAAATCTTTATCTTGAAGAAATGCCTACAACTGACAACTACGGGTTTATGTTCGAGATAATTAAATTAATCGCAAGGCAATTTCGTATCTCTGTTACAATCAAATGTTGATTGAAATCTTGCAAAATGGCGGCGTTATGTCAGTTTTGACAACTCCAGTAAGCAAAAATGTTAGTAATTTTTTGTGGTAGTGCCACGCTGCAACCCAATCGGTTACAGCCAAATGGGCCGGCACGACAGGGGAAGTATCACACTCTAACATAACACCGACGTGAAGTAAAATAGCTTGCTATAGTCAACGTAGTCATTAGTAGCTATTGCGTTTCAGTTGGTTTGCGGGAGGTTACGGAGGCCCGATCCCCTCCTGCTACTACCCCATCCTCCCTCCACCCTCACCCCTTCTACTCTTTCCTCAAAGTTCGGCAACGCATTCTTGAGACCTCTGGTATTGCGGATTTCCGTTGGCGACGGTATCACTTACAATCAGGTGAGCCGCCTGCTCGTTTGCCAACCTATCAGCCGCCATTTTATTTTTCAATCAACGTTTGATTGGAACTTGAGATATATAATAGACCTGCCGTTTGAAACAAGTTGATGCAATTAGTATCCGTTTTTATGTATAACACTATAATGGATTATTCATTAACTTAAGACTACCTCGAGTAAAATTTTAGCCGAATTGTTGCGAGTTATGTTTGAGAAAATGTACATGTGAAATTTTGAACAGGATGCCTTTTTATAGTTCTAAAGGTAGGAGAGACAGATGTACGGACAGCGTTAGCTTACGAGGTCCCACAGTTTTCGTTCGTAATCATAAAAGTTATTTTTGGAAATTACGTGAAAGACATAAGCCATTATTTTTAGAATCTGAACAAACGAATGTATAACGAAAGATGTAATAGATGGCGAGTGTTGTTTTTTATTGTTTGTTTTAAATTTGTTTAATTGTGCAAAACCAAAATTAAAGATTCCGGAAAGATTACAAGTTAACCCGCTGACCGCGATTCGCCATATTTGGCCAATAATACAATAGATTTCGCAGAAATCAATAGTAGATTATGCACCGAGGGAGTAAAGCAGTGTCTTACGTCATGGGCGGTATATTGAACCCTGAGTGTAACGGGGACTCTTGAGTTTAAGCAATTAGGGGCAAGGGGATTAAAATTTAATTTCCAAGCGAAGCGAGGGAGTTATGTAGAGTCCTGAGTGAAGCGAGGGGTTAAATATACCTAATTATAGTCAAGTAATTCGATTGTAGATATGCTGTGTCAGCATACCTGTTTGTATATTTAGAAAGGAGCTATTTACATTTCGATACATGGTCGTGCAAATAAAATTTTAATCTTAGAAAATATCATTTAACTCATATCGGGTGTCCCAAAACTCAACGTTAACCTAGTACAGGGCGAAAGGCCAAGGTATACCAGTAATGAAAAAAAATGAAAAAAACATTTTTTTTCCAACATGGAGTGTCAAAGTTAACTGACAATAACTTTGAAAACCATGGTCACTCGCCCGGTACCAGGTTATTGTAGAGTTTCAGGACACCTTGTATATGTTACTTATCAGAAGTCCACATAAAAATTATATTAAATAAAATATTTAGTGATACTTCAGCTAACAAAACGCTTACGACAGGGATGCAGTGTGCATCACCCGCCCTCCCGCACAAAAAGCATGTAGGAAGTATAATGGAATTAATGAATAAGCATCAAACATACCAGCGCTCGTAGCGGAGCTTGACTTGGCGATATTAACCGATCAACAAGTTAAGCAACACTTGCTGCGGTCATAGCCTGTATGGCTGACCGCTAGTGGCATTATTCATCTGAGTGCTTCCGTGCTTCTGAGGACACGTTAAGCCGTTGGTCCCAGTTGTTTGTCTTCGGACAACAGTCGTTAGGCTATGTCGAAGACCTTCGGGCGGCCTGAAAACTTCGACATAGGTTGGCCAATCACCTATCCCCCAAGCCGCACCGGGCCTGCGCGATTGAGTATGGCCCAACTCTTATCTCTGAGAGAAAGGCTCGAGTCCCAGCAGTGGGAAAAATGGGCTGATTATGAAACAATCCAATTAACCAACAACTCTTCGACACGTTTTTTGCTTCTACACCAGGCATCCTCAGGAGAGGTTTGACTCGCCGAGCACTAGAATCAAAGTGAGACAAACGGTAAGTCTACATAAGGACATATATGATACATGAAGAAAATATCATTTAACCGGCCGTCGATGTGTTTATACTTGTAAGTTGTAACCAAGGAAATTATTCTTCAGTCAAACTTCTTTGCTTGGTACCGTTTAAAAATACAACTGATACATAGCATGCATTAGCATACCATTTAAATTCGATGAAAACAATTTAGGTAGATAGCAATAATACATATAAGAACCATGAAATTGAACTTAGTGTCCTTCTTGCGCAAGATACGGCCTTTACAGTTCGTGATAAATAATCAGTGATTTGCAAAAGTGACCTTACTAGCCAAATTAGACTCGCAATAGCCAATATCTTAGGGTGGCAAGTGCAGTCCAGAATCGCCTCAAACACTGGTGTTATAAACAGCTGTTTATAACACCTATTCGTTAGCTTCCCGCAAACTCGGAGTTGAATAGAGCGAGGCGTTTCTTTACTCCGGATCAGCTGTGCCTTCTTTATAAAACTCAGGTGCGCCCATGTATTGAATATTGTTGCCACCTCTGGGATGGATCCGCTAAGTACCTTATGGATGCTCTTGATAGACTGCAACGTCACGCTGTCCGTATTATTGGGGACACTGAAGTCACTCAACAACTAGAACCCCTACAAAAACAAGAACTATAGCTTCTCTAAGCTTTTTTTACCGGTTGTTTCATGGCAAATGTTCTGAAGAGCTTTTTAATTTTAATCCTTCCTCACCATTCTGATCCCGAACTACTCGTTCCGGCCTAGCATTGCATCCATATACTGTTCAAAACTTCTTACCACGAACCAAAAAGTTGCGCAGTTCCTACTTCTGTCGTGTAAGTACATTTTGGAATGCTTTGCCGGCGTACGTATTTCCTTGCAGCTATGACCGTGGGTCTTTAAGCGGGGCGTGAAAAATCATCTGTCAGGTCATCATAGGGGTGGCGATTAGTGCAGTTTACCGCTGCACTAATGGTCATTGCTTGATGTATGCTTATGAATGTATGTCAATTAAATGTAAACCATTGAATTTTTTCCTTGTGTTTCATTATTTTAACATCTTACATTAATTGATAGACTATCTGAGGGATTCGATTTCACCATTTGGTTTTTTAATCATTTCCCTGTCAAATATATACTTGTACTACAAATGTGAAAGTAACTATATATCTGTCCGTCTGTATCCGTGTTTGTTGTCATTCATTACTAAAAAACCTTTACTATGACAACTAGGAATATGCTACCTACTTTCATCATCATCATCAGAAACGGTCTTAAAGGTTCACAGTTCCAATATCTGTAGGGGTAGCTCGAAATAATATTTCTTTTAGCTTTACCTTGTTTCGCTAACAGAAACAGCTAATATACTGCTACACTGCTTTGATAATCCTAAAACCTACTGAGATTCTTATTTTTCACACTAGTAAATGGCGATGATAGGCGAGTTGTTTGCATAACGGTAAGTATCATGCCTGCCTACGAGTGTTTTAGTCATCCAGATCATAAGCTCTGAAAGTTTTGCAGGCACTGCTTACACTCATCATCTCAAGAATCCATTTGTTCAGAAGAAGTGATTGTATTTGTTTAGAGCGTTTTCACTTGCAGTGCCCGTTAAATCCTGACACGGAAGTGCATCCAGACTTCAGCTACAAGGCAGAATATCTGGCACTATGGGGCTACCCGCTAATACTGATACGTGCTAGAGTTCTACCTCTTTTTTATATTACAATTACCATATATGTGGATAACTCAGCCCCCAAATATCAACGATTTTTACCTACACGGCGAACTATACCTTAATTTGATTTTATATGGATAAAGGTATGTCAGTTTAGACACGTCATCACAATTACATGTTAAACAGCGTAATTATTTTTATTAATTTTATAAAGTTTATTTATTTCATTAGGGCTTTCTCTACGACGCGGGTAACATAGGTTATTACAAAATTTGTAGATATTTAAACAAAAATAACATTTCCAACAGAACAATTGTTACCAAAACATATTACATTTTAATTGAATAAACGTATTAATATTATTATATTTACTTCACGGATTTCATTCGGTCCTTTACGAAGGCATAAGTGGGGCTGTAACCAACCATTACAGGCCTGTTTGGAATGAAATATACAATGTAGTAAAAAAACAAACATTTTTGATGGATGGAAAAATGATATACCTATCTATTACAAAAATGAGAAAAATGGTAAGGCATTAACTAATAAGCGTTATGAGAGATAATTGGCTATGGAGGAGACTACGGCATCTGCCAATTTTAGTCTCATGTTAAAATATTTAGGCAGGTGGTGACGTGCCACCCACTAAACGGGCCCCTATAAGGGCCACCATCATTGGTGACAAAAGGGACATCGTTAGTGTGGATGGCTAAAAGGTGTCGAGAGATGTGCTACGGTTTCACTAGAGCGCTACTATCTGCGTTGTGCCCTTTATTACTTCCACCCTTGGAGCTTTTTGTTACTTGCTCTTGCGTCTCAGCCCCCAGACGGCCAATTAAGGCAAGACGGGTGTCGCCACTCACCGAAGGCTCGCCACAAAACCGCCCCTGCTGTTTAAAATTATTTTATTATTATTATTCACATTATTTATGTCCTTTACTAAAAATTTCTTTCTTTACAAATCTTCTAATTTACATTCTAGTATAAGTTTTTTTTATACTTCTATTTTTTTTTAAAAACTTATCCTAGAAAGCCATCGGCAGTGGGGCATGATCCATACTACCGGTTGTTAGGGCTGCAAATTGACGAACCTCCCGAAAATACGTACCCTGTCAAGGGGTATTGCCTTTTGTATATGGCCCTTGATCCAACCAACTCTCTCCTAAGATGTTGGTCGAGGGATCTTGTTATAAGGCCGTTTCCTAAAACCACTATCGGAGCAATGATCGTCGAGTCAACATCCCACATGACGGTCGCCTCGTGAGCTAAGTCAAGGTTCTTACTGACCTTGTCCTTCTCAACCTTCATGAGGTTCTCATCATGAGGAATGGTGACGTCAACAAGCATTACCCGGCACTGAGTCTGGCTTATTGGCAAATATAGTCCTGTCCGTGATTAAAAGATCGATCCCAATAGAGCATAGCAAGACCGTTTTAAAGAACAGGCGTAGGTGCGTACTTATAGTACGGCACCACATACTCAATAAGGCCGTATTGAAAGGCAAGTTGCTGGTGAATAATCCTGGCTACTTGGTTATGTTTGTGCTAGTACTCTCCATTAGCAAGATGAGAACAAATAATATGTCTGAGTGACTCTCCTTGACGCCGGGCATGCTCGACAAATGTCGACCATACCGTTTTTCAGAATATATTTCGGGTAGTTATTCGTCTTGATAACTACGTCCGCAAAGGCATAAACAAAACCCTTGGTTTCATCAAACAGATCACTGAAACGCAGCCAGTTCACTGAGGCGAGTGGGTCTACGTTAGGCCTTGTTAGGGCCTTGTAGAATCTTCCGTGTAGATCTTTGCCCTTCCATACGTCACGCTTACGCCGGTTCTCGTATTATTATTATTAGATGCTCACCTAAAATGACGATGTATCAAAATAACTTGAAAGGTCATTCCAAAAGTTATAACGCTCTTCTATACCTGAAGTAGAAATAACTAAAACAAATACAAATAGGTGACAGTGCCGTGCGTAGTCGCAGCATAAAGAAATTAAAAGTGCTGACTTTCTTCTTTCTTAGGTTAATCGAAAATCTATGATGGTTTATTGATTTTACTACATGGCGATTGTATCTCTGGTTTAAAAGTTTGGTATGAGTTTGGATGTATTTTTTTCACGTGGTTCATGATGTTATTACATTTTTACCAATTTATATAAATATTGCACTAGGGACTCACGATCCCTTACCGTGAGCATATACCCATCAACAGTTTTGGTGTTGTTTGGAATTCAATGATCGTACACATTTGGTGAAATGTAATTAGTTTATACACCTACACTTACGCCTTCGAAAAAATACAGGCGTAACGATTTTAGTTTGCTTGTATGATCAAATCCTAAAAAATAGAGAGGTATAAAATTGTATTTTTATGTTTGTTGGCTCGGAAACCCGTCATTTATTCACCAACTTAGAAAATTCCATTTGAACGGATACACTTGTAAAAATTTCATCAAATCGGTTCAGCAGTGGTTTCTAAATTAAATTAACTAAAACAAATGTATCATCCAAGTAAACGTCACTGCTTATCTATTTTGCTTTCTTGTGGCTTTTTAGTGCTATTAGATCTGAGTTATCATAATGAGCTGCTTACCTACCTGCACCACATATATGATGAAAGAATTTCATACGTTTCAGTACTAAAAGTTGGCTTTGTTCATTAAAAAAACCATCGAATATCGATTTCCGCCACAAAATTGGAGAGAAATAGGGGAGGGGGGGAAGGTATGCCGTAGCGTTATTTATCGACAGATTTAAATCAAAGAATAGCGACAAAAGCGTACCTGAGCGCGTCTTTAGATGAGTTAAATAAGAAAAATCGTGTTATTTTTTTCTGTATTAATTAATGGTGTAATTAGTTATCCGACTTAAAGCTACGTTAAAAAGATATTCGCAAAGTACTTGGAGCGCGCGGCCCTAAAAATAGGCGACAGAATTGGGAAGAGGTGGTGCGGTGGGAGCGGAGGGCTCTTGCCGGCGATCATAAAGTGCTGGTAGAGCGGTCGGGGTAGGCAGTTTTAAAATGTCATTGATTTCAGCCATGCGATTCTCTAATGATTCGTTGATGCGCTTGTCGACGAGCTCACCGATGTCAAATACTTTATGAGATATCGCCCAAGGTTGCTTGTCTAACGTTTCTTGTCATCTCGTCATTTGTTTCACGGATGTTGTCAAAAATGCAACGATGTTTGCTCTTATATAATCGCGCGGCTGTTGTGTAGATAGGCTACCAACAAAAAGGATCGATCAAAGATTTGCTTAGAAACATACTACAGTACAGTGGGTAAAAGATTATTTCATAGATCAGAGAGATACCAGGGCATTTTTGACAAACTAAGCGATATCGCTTACCTATCTAGGTACCAACGTAACTTAAAATCGAAAAGTGCATTTAATTATTAAATGTGGCCTGTTCAAAATAAAATGTTAATGTAAACGTTTTTATCAAACTGAAATGTATCATAACCACGGCAAGCCTTTCTTAGACAGACAAAATAAAAGTTACGTCCATGTCCAAAGGATTTTCGCTAGTGTTCTTTAAAACACAGAGAACTTCTTCCTACACATGATGTTGCGAAACAATTCCGTAGTTGGGAGGATTAGTGAGTAGAACTGGAGGGAAGCCTTGCTGTAGCGGTACAGATGGATTCCAAATTAGTTCATTTTTCGGAAAAGGTAACATACGAGACTACGCAGTTCTCTCCGCCTTTACGAGACGAACCCAGATTTGGCCTCCTAGGACCAAGAGAACGCGAATAATATCTAAAATGTATCAGTATTGCTCAAAAGTAAAAGAAGGGTGGTATCCAAACTCTGTAGTGGCTTTGCTTTATCAGGAGAAAAAAGAAAGTGTCGGTTATCCATGGATATATTATAAGGACTCGCGAGATCTACTGTTCTCACAGAACCACTAGTTTGTATTCCTTACAGATCATAATATTATGTACGGAGTACACCGTCAACACTGGAGTAAGGATGTAATGAATAAGGCACTAAACGATCTAAAAAGATGATTGCTGCTGTGGGAAATAAATATAATAAAAATGGAAATTGGAATGAAATTTTATTTAACCCTTCATATACCGTGATAATTAAAACAAAATATTTATGAATGAAATGCACGTAAATGGTACTTAAAGGATTATGGGGCCAAATCAACTTTCATCTGTCCGTATATTTTTTGGTACAGGTTGCATTTTTCAATCAATCCTGACGAAACTTGGTATGCATGTTCTAATATTTAATAAAAAAAACTTATGTCGTCGGAGATTTAGAGTTTATGCTTCGTAAAAAGGGGGAATAATAATTGCACACATAGGGGTGTAAAATGATTCAAAGGACAGAGAAAATTAATTAATCAAACATTATTTTGTGTTTAAAGCAGATTCGCTCCACTCGCTCGTTCAATAACTTTTGTATACATTTATTTGTTTCTTATTTAATTAAATAAAGTCGTAAAAAGAGGTTTTCATATCTATAACACCTGGTTAGTATTACTGGTAGTAATAATAAAATAAAATTAGTACTGATATTACTCTAAACATAAATTACACCTATTACATGTGCAAACTTTATGGTACTGGCTTATATCCATGACAGGAGATATTTTATGAATAATGGAAGGTAAAAAAGTTTACTAGGCATCCCATTTATAAGAAAATGCTCGTAGTACAAGATTAATTTCAATTACCAGGTTGACGCATGTCTACAATTTGATTTTTTTAACGGGCTAATTGCTGTTTGGTTCTGCCGGCATTAACAGCGTTTGGGATCGGAGCCGGATGGGAGCCTTTGAAATTACTTGAATAAGATCAAGCAGCTGAAACTCGATCAGCCGTGCGATTCACCAAGAAATGATTCGTCGTTGCGATCATCGACGAGCTCACCGATGTCAACAGAAGAGATACCTTGTTGCCTACTCCTTCCAACGTAACAGCAGAAAGAGAAGTTGTCGTCTGTTGAACGCAGACGTTCCCTAGTTTGCTTCATTTCTACGCACTACCACGCATGACAACTACAACGAACTGACTGAACCACCGAGATCGTCGCGTTGGACAAACGATCGCCATCACGCCAACTTGATCTCGGCCAGAAATAATCTCGTTCTCGGTGTCGTCCCGGTGACGGTGGCGACCAAGGCCTTAGAGAATCGCAGGCTCAGCACCCACTCGGCCCAGGTTCCACTCGGCCCGAAGAATAATATAAAATACTCCACTACCGATTAAGTAAAATTTGTACAGTCAGGCAAAAAATTAATGTTATTCATGATATCACCGCTGATTGATTTCAAAAAGTCAGTCAAAGTCAAAGTCAAAGTCAAAATCATTTATTCAATTTAGGCATCAAAGACGCACTTATGAACGTCAATTTTTCATTATAATGTACTTTAAAGCCTACCGCCGCGTTCCAAAATACATAGAGCCAACCGAGAAGAAGCGGCAAGAAACTCGGGGCCATTCTTTTTATATAGATGTTTTTACAATGTTTTTACTTAGGTACTACAAATATTAGCTCCAGTGTGTTGCCTTACAAAAGAGAACATAATAATGGTATCAGTAGGGCAAGACACGCTACACTTTGACATCGTACACGAGTAGATAGATCCTTTTTTTTTCCCGGGAAAATCCTTTATGGATACCACCCACCACGGGGAGGGAGGTGGTTATGTGGGAGTCCGTATACCCACCAAAACCCCGGGGTGTTCCGTCACTGCCGCCCTCGGCGGGAACGCGGGACAGATTTTTCACACGACCGCGAACCCGCCGTGGCTGTCCGTTGCCGGACCCTTCTCTTCGCGGCACGCCAGAACACATGGCGCGCCGCAACTGCCTCGGAGACCAAACTCGCCAACAATGGGCGCCAGACTTCCCCGTGTCTGGTCGCCCGTGGTCTCCCTGCGGTGGGTCGGATACGTAGCCCCACCGCCTGCTACGTCAGCCACAAGGGATAGCCCCCCCGCGACCCCACCTCCTCGAGTCTGCGCCGAGCGCCCGGACCCCACCTCCTCGAGCCTGCACCAAAGTGCCCGGGCCCCCCTCCTCGAGCCTGCGCCAAAGCGCCCGGGCCCCACCTCCTCGAGCCTGCGCCAAAGCGCCCGGGCCCCACCTCCTCGAGTCTGCGCCAAAGCGCCCGGACCCCGCCACTCCTATGTGGACTTGGCGGCCAAAGCCCATAGGAGCGGCCCGCCTGAGCCGGCCAGCGCACCCCAACGCCGGCGCGGCCCCTGGGTTCCTCTTGGCTTCACCGTGGTGTACCTAGCCACGGTTACTGAGCCCCCCCGCCACGTCAATGCGAGAACCCTTCGGGGGGGGGACGAGTAGATAGATCCTGGAGTGATCAGTCCCAAGCTGTTTTATCCTCCAAGTAATCCGAAATTTTGTAATAACCTTTTTGACAGAGTTTAGTTTTAATAGTAATTTTAAACTTATTAATAGGCAAATCTCGGATAACATTGGGAACTTTATTATAGAATCGTATACATTGTCCCATAAAAGAATGACTTATTCTGTGGAGACGCGTTACATGTACGGATAGCTTGTGCTTATTTCGCGTGTTGATGGAATGAGCATCACTCCTTTTATCAAAACTGCTAATGTTTTTCTTTACATACATTAGATTTTCATAGATAAACTGAGAGACAACAGTTAGAATGTTTATGTCTTTAAATTTCTGTCTAAGGGAAACTCTGGGAGCCAAACTGTAGATCGCTCGTATAGCCCTTTTTTGCAGTATAAAAATAGAATTAATATCTGCAGAACATCCCCAGAGCAGTATGCCATAAGTCATAACGCTATGGAAATAACTAAAATAAACTATTCTTGCTGTGTCTACATCAGTTAATAGTCAAATTTTTTAACAGCATAAGCTGCTGAACTGAGCCTACTAGACATTTTTTTAATGTGGGGACCCCATTGCAATTTAGCGTCTATAGTAATTCATAAAAAGACTGTTGACTCCACAAGGTCCAAGTAAAAGAGCAGGATGCAGGCAGGTTTTAATCTAGGTAGCTCCACTCCAGACTCTCTAGCACTTTCAGAGTTGAGGTAGCATTAAGAATAGGTGTCTAGGCTGGCAGAAGAGCCATAGAGAGATAAAATGTTTTTCGCCCGAGAGATGTGCATGTTCTGCGATGGCTGATCTCGTGGTATTCATATTTCAAATGCTCCTAATGTGTTCAATTAGTCTAGTTGCGATATTGCGTCGAGTCTCTCCCACGTAGCTTATATCACAGTCACACGGTATTCTGTCGTCTCGCGTCACATTCAGGTGGTCCTTGTCTTTTTGTGAGCGTAGCGCTTGCCGCAGTTGAGCAGGAGGACAGAAAAATATTCCCGATATTATACTTCCTAAGTAAGAGATATCCGATTTTGTCCATTACAACTCTTACGAATGGCAGATATACCGGTGATCATAAAACGTAAACCGTTCAGATGATCCGTGAACTCTACCAAACCATCCTAGGTAATGACCGTGAATATATCGTCTACATACCGCCACCAGTGTAGCGGTCTGACTGATGCGGTATTAAGTGCATATTTTCAAACCACTCCATGAATAGGTTCTTTCAATGTCGTACTATGACATACCTGTATATCAAAATGTTGGGTAAAGTTTGCTGTAAGAGCAGAATTCGTAATAATTATGAAATAGTTGCAAATCAACGTGGTGAAAGTTTGTTACACGTCAATCACATACTCGCATACAGTCAGCATCAGAAAAATAAATAAAATATTCCACAGTCCAAATTGATTGTAAAACTTAATTTAAATTTAGTGGTCAAGTTAAAATGATTCATAATGTTCAATGTGTCCAAATAAATAGTGCTCATTCTTCACATTGTAAACCAAACTTTTACAAACTTAACAAACCTTTATTAATGAACTTACCAAACCATTAATTTTAATAAACGTATTCATTTATAATGAGCTCCCGATATTTATAAATGAATACCAGGGTTTTCATCTCGTAAGTAACAATATATTTAACGTAAACAAGCGTGAAAATTTGAAAAAGTGCTTTTTACTTGCAATGTAAATTATTTACAGATTAAGAGGCTTGTATAAGTAACGATATTAATTCATTATTTCTTATATCAGACTGTACTTTCTTCGGGCCAAATGGAAACTGGGCCGAATGGGTGATGAGTCGAATCGCTCTACTGAATGTATTTTGTTCCGTAGTTTAATAAGTAAAGAACACTTTAAAATTTTGTAAGTTAAGAGAAAAATGCACATACATATTTATAATGTATAATGTATGGTCACGCAAAACTTTTTACAATTTAGCCCAATTTTGATAATTATTTTTTTTGTTATACTTCCCTAGTGGTCCCATTTAAATTACATCAAACACAGTCTAACGTTTTTGAGCTACAATCCAATAACTGAAAAAGCATATATTGATGATATCGTAATTATTGACGGTGAATGACAATCGATCCCGTAACTAGCAAGCGCCACTAAAAAGGGTGAAAAAAAGCTTTTTAACAAAAAATAAAGCCGGCTTCAATACTCAAAAGTGTGTAATAACTTGTCGAAGTTCCGTGGGCTCCATTCCAGAACCTTCCCTTCTCCTCGGCCATCTAGTCTGCGTGCTATGTGCCCTGCCCCTTGATCTCATAAGATCGTTTTATCCATATATCGTCCATCCTAGTCTTCAATACATAAAACCGAACACAATAATAGTTTTGAACATGAACATGCTGTTGATTTTAGTAGGAAATACATAATTTCATTGTTTTACCATTATGTGGTTAGGCTACTAAAAATATTGGCTATTATAAAAATAATAGTTGCACTATACATGGTTTGATTTAGAAACGGATCTCTTTGGAAAAGTTAAATACGTCCCCCTCAGCTATCCATTACAGGGGCGACACGAGCTATTGCAATATCCGGCGATTCCGGACATGTCGGGCCCGACCCGGCCAATAATGTAATTGGACGCGTATACGCAAACTCTGGTTGTTTTGTAAACTTTGCACGCGGCAAACTTTAAGTTTGCGTATGATACAAAAACACTAAAAGCTAATAAAAAAGTTTAGTTAGTATAAAAAAATATATTTAGGTAATTGAATAATAGAGGGAATTTAAAGAAGTAATATAACTTCTATAGATTGTTTATATAAACGTTTTACAATTATGCTTCTACTACGAACTTCACCACGGACACCAAAAATTATATTTTGTTTCTTTTGGACATAGAATAAACTAGTGTTTAGTAATACGCGCTAAGAAACAATGTACGAGTAGGCAGGATGGGTCTTATTTATAGGGGACGTCGGTCAACCTCCGTTTAATAGACTACAAGGCAAGTGAAGATGTATATGTGTTAAAAAATCAGTAAAAATTTCATAGGTTCCATAGAGCTGAAGTTAAAGTACTAAATAATGATGATTTTGAATTGAGCACTCATACAAATGCACATTCAGCTCAAAATATTTCAAGTTTACCTATGAAAGATTCACATAACATTCAGCTTAGTAATAAGTTATTACATTTATTATTTTATCGTGTTGACTTTTAAATTGTGTTAGTAATACAAAATGTGTATGTGTATGCAGATTTTATCAGAAATCAATTATTATTATAATTAATAATGTAATTTGATAAAAAAATACACATTCTGTCAATAGAGCATTGAAAGGATATATAAGTAATACGTTCGTTGGATATATCTTAAATTGCAAAGTAATGTTTTAGTCATGATAAATCAAGTGGCTTAGTGTGAGTAAAATTTACTACGAAACAACACCTCCGGTAGCCAAATTAAACGGAAATGCACTCGTAATATCGAAACGAGTATCGAACTTACGTTATTTTAAAAAAACTCATTGTTGACTAGAATTGTCTTACTCAAAAGCTTATAAGTTAGTTTTACTAGCTATTTTAGCCAAAAAAGTCAATAATTATCACATAAAGTCCGGCTCTACTTTATACTGATCCTGGTTATGATTCAATAAATTTATTAGAGGTGATTATATGAAATATTCATAAATTTTATTATTTTGATATCTTAACTTACAAGGTTGAATTTAAATACTATTAAAATATCTAATACCTAGAAACGAAATATTCCAATAAGATAACATTTCAACGTACATGACGTATATGTCTGATTAATAATAATAGATGCCATTTAATTTAAAGTTTATTACTATATATAAGTAATACAGATTTTGAACCAAAAATACACATTATGTTAGATTTAGAAAACAATGCTTATGACCAAGTTGCGTTGTGTCACTGTCAGTCTAACGCTCAAAGAGTCGTCAACATTGTCCTGAGGACGCCTCGTGTAGAAGCGAAACACGTGTGGAATAGTAGTTGGTTTATTGTGTTGTTTTGTGTGTTGTTTATTATGTATACTTCCTATTTGCAGTTTATGCAGGAGGGACGGTGGTGCACACCGCAACTTGGCCATAAGCATGCTGCTTGCATGTTTTTAATCGGAAGCGTCAGTAAATATTACTACTTATGTCGTTTTTGATAATGGATTTCCGCAAAATAACGCTTGAATCAATAAATTAATCAAGATGATCCTGAAATTCCTGAAAACATGTACTAGGAATTTGAATGGAAGGACAATGAGTGGACCATTTTCCGCATATCGATAAAAGTCATGTTTATTTTTACACTTAGTCTTTTTGATTCTCTAATAGTCCATTAAAATATGATAAAGTATGGACATAAGTCTGATAGTTGTTGATTCCACTGAAATCGTTAGAAAATACAGTTCAAGTATCTCCGGTTTGCACCGTTTCTAGCACCTACGGAACAATGTTAAATATTAGGTATAAATATTAACGGCTATGCTGATCACAAGTTAATTTTGTACCCTCTGTGAAAAACGCGTAATGTATCTAACAAAAAGATTTGTTATAAGATAGTGTTTATGTGTGTAATTAAGAATTTTTTAATAGAAGTTTAGATAATCATACCTTTTTTGTTACCTATTTATTATATTGCTGTCAGAGTTAATGTAGGGTTTGTATCTAAACTAATATGTATACAATTTAGCGATACAGTAAATACAATAAAGCATTTATAAAGTGATTTATTAAAAAAATTACACTACTTGACAGCCAGTCGTGATCATACGTATCAACAACTTTGAATAGATTTTAATATTCGACTTGTACAAATATGGGTATCTAAATTTCAATGAAAAAAGAGCTTCTCTTCTTTGAACGAAATGAAATACATGAAATTGTTGAAATACACAACAAAATTAGGAACCTTCTAATCATACTTACATACTTGTAAAATTGAATATTACCTATCTTAATTATTTTTTTCGATAGTTCTTGGTTTTAGTTTATGTTAAATAATAAAACTTTGTATCGTAAGATAATACCTAGTAGATTATGCACCGAGGGAGTAAAACAGTGTCTTACGTCACGGGCGGCATATTGGACCCTGAACAACTGGCAACAGGGACTGAGTTATATCTAAATTTAGGCAAGGAATTCGGAATTTCTAATGATTTTTGAAATGCTATAATAAAATGATATATGTCATATTTTGTAATTAATAGTATTTATTTTAAAGTGATTTAAATTAACTTTTAACAAAACAGTTTTGTAGCTTCGTGGATTTCTCTCACTCTATATTACAATATTTTATTAAGTTTACGATATGGCAAATATTGTTGTATAATTATGTTAGGTTGGGTAACTAAAAAAGTATAATTGTGTTATACACTTTCGCAATTGCTGCCATAAAGTACATAGCAATTAAACTACATAGTGTAATTAAAGTAAAAGTTCTTTTTCAGTGTAATGCTCCTTTTTTACTAATCAAATAATCACAAGTGACAGCTGTCAAATTTAAGATCTGCATATACGCGAAAAAATTACACAAAATATAAATAGTGCACTGTTATTAAGACACCCGATAGTTATTATAACCGATCGAATAACTTCCTTAAACATAGTATTTTGTTGTACAAAATGTTATTTAATTTGGTAAACCATTTTATTTCAAAATTGTAAACTACGAGTGAAACCACAACAAGCCTTCATCGCTTCCAATTTTCACCTTATTGGAAATTTAATTACATCGATAAAAGTAGAGATGAGGTAAAGGCAGCGATAATTGTCATTCAACAACACCGACAAATTGTAAATTTTACTATATTATTGTTATTGTACTTTTAAATATATCTTGATGAAAAACGATAAGCTGGCTGATGAAGTCGACAATCCTTCGAAATAAATGTAAAGCATGTAGATAGCTTTTAAAGGCTATCTACATGCTATAATGGAATCAGTAGTTTTGTGGTTTCAGGATATAAAAATGATGACTTTTTAAAATTGTTATACTTTATTTATTAGTGAATGTAATTAATAATTTTATGCCCTAACATCCGCTTAAAAAAATTTAAACTTTCTAATTTTAGAATTTAAAAACATTTATTTTCTTCATACGTACTCCAAAAGCGATAATAATTGGCTTCAGATGATAGCGAGAGCAAAATTCGACTTGTGTGCGAGTTTTTGTTTTTCTTTTCTGATTGCTCCATTGAAATCTAGTAGGCTATGCCTTCTTTCTTCTGATTGGTGTATTGAATTCTAGTAGGCTACGTCTCGTTTGCACAGGTCTGCAGGTTTTTTTTTCATAAAGGCAAGTTTTTGAGACATATCTCTCACATATCGCACTAATGTTTAGTTTTTGTGTCTCCTTTCAGATTGGTCTATTGAAATCTAGTGGAGGCTATATACTACTATATAGTGGGAGACTATGCCGTCTCCCTTCTGATTGGTCCATTGAAATCTAGACTGTTATGCAAATTTCTGCTCCGTTTGCAAGTTTCTGCGGGCTTCTTATTGATAAAGTACGAGTAAGTAAGTAAGTTGTATTCACAGATCATTCAAAAATCACAGTAATATTATAAAGGCGGAAGTTTATGAGTGTGTTTGTATGTTTGTTACTTCTTCGCGCTCAAACGGCTGAACCAATTTCTATGAAATTTCTTATGGAGGTAAATGAGGCGCTGAATTAATCCTTCCTATACCGTGATAATTAAAACAGAATATTTATGAATGAAACTGACGTATATTTACGTCTCTGTGACGCAAAGGGTATACTTAAGATACTTGTCATCATCATCATCGATCACCATGCGGGTGTAACCTCAGGGTGCAGCAAGTAATCGAAACATATCTATCTATAAACATATTGTTATATTTTAAAATTCTTCATAATTATTTGGATTTTATACATATATACTGTTAACGCAAAGATTTGTGCATACGAGTTTACAGACTTAGCTCTTTCTTGTTCCTTTAAGGAGTGATGAAAAAAAAGTGTGTGTCACTTGAGACTAAGATATTTTGCTCTCGGGTGGCGTAACTATAGCAACCACACAGAGTTAATTACACACGTGATACTCGTAGTTTGGATACGCTGATTTCAATACTGATGAGCAGATACGAGATTTCTACCGTTTGCCCTCTTCTGTAGTCAAACGGTATAAATTTGCCGAAACTAACCGGTTACATTTTATTATACGTATATCCAATCAAAGGCTTCAGATATAATAAAATATTGTATTTACTGGGGCAGTCACCGGTAAAATTGGAACTCTCAATTTTCAAGCTCATTGGTTAAGCATTTAAATAACAAGTTGTGGTGGTTTAAGTAATTAATTATTTGTGGTTATGAGGGAGACATATCGGTGTTATATAATATTTAATAGTAGCATTTTGTATGTTCAAAATTGTACTTGATTAACATTATTAATGAAAACATCGAGTGCGTATGTTATAATATACATTGCATAATTCGATTCGTTTAATTAAATAACTATATAGTATAATATTGTTTTTTTTCTGTTGAATTGTTAATTTTAAATCGTGTTCTAATTTTCTAATAAAAATGGTTGTGGTATTATATATAGGTATCTTATTAAATAGGAAATGTTATATAATGCGATTAAAGTAAATCATATAGGGTTAAAAAATATTAAGTTATAAAAGTAAAACGAAATCTCAAAACAAAACAAAAATCCCTAAAAAATAAGGTCGAGCATGGCTTCTAAAAATATCCACCCTAAAACCATTTTCTCAAAACACTCCAGAATATGATTTATGGGGCGTTTAATCTTCAATCAAATATTTACAAAGGCTTTTGCTCAAAAATTGTGTTGTTTTTTCTGAGATATAGATTCTGTCAATTTGACAATGCGATTAATAAGTGGTGTAACTTGAATGAGACTACATGAAAAAAAATCACTTGATGCAATGATACATACTCGTATTTACTTAAATATGAGGAGTGACAAATATACAATTATATAAGTTCACTTGTGAAGGAAAAAAACAAGTAATTGCGAGTTGAAATCACATAGGAGGTTTCCGTATAATAATAAACCAATGACCAACTAATATGATTGGTTTAACTAAACAAAGTTAAAACTACATAAGTGTACAAATTTCATGATTCAACGGAAAGTACCCTATACGTTTTGATTCCTTTTATGAAATTGTAAGATATGTAAAAAAGTGCGACATAAACGATCGTATTATTCGATCGCGTTGACTTTTAAGTTTGATTTTTTCACAGCTCAAAGAGACTTGATATTTGATAGAAATGTCATTTTGATTTATCAACACGTCCCTAAGGACAAGGGTCTTATATACGAGATATATAACGAGATTATATAAGGGATTATTTTTCCTTACGAGGTACGGAACCCTAAAAATATAACAAAAGGAGGGGTATAGGAAGTATAAATATTTCACATGCGGGCACATAGGTATAATGTTTGTGATGAAATGGATAAAGGTGCAAGTTGGAATTTGGCTTCATTAAGCCGCGGCAAACGACTTGTCGTAAGTCAACGCGACACAACTGGTGTCTATGTATTATTATGAAACACCATTCGTAGTTAGCGACACGAAGCTAGCGCACGTTGTCGAGCGCCAGATCAGAGTGTCGCCCGACCGCAGATCAGTGGCCCGAGCACGAACATTTGCTAAAGTGTAACGTTATCGTACCGTTGACGTATACAGTACAAACTATGAGTTATCTGTGCTCCAGTTGTACTAGATACGTGATGGTTTGTACTGTATACGTCAACGATACGATAACATTACACATTAGCAAATGTCCATGCTCGGGCCACAGTAGTGCCGCTCGCGACTACCAATCTACGTAGTAAAACAACTGAAAAGCTTTTAAACAAAACCTTTCGTATCGCTTTTAAAATGGTTGATGCCATCTGCAGTTGCCGTCTGCAGTCGGGTTCGAAATCATGACTACACGACTTGACGCGATGACGTATCGCGGCAACTGGCGGCTGCGACGTGTAGCCGGCTACCTACTTGCACCTTTAGTCGTGTGCCTGATGATATAAGCATCAACTTCCCACGGTTTGGCAACGACAGTTCCAATTACAGTAACCGAACCATTATAATAATAAGTTAAGGGCTGTGGATTTTGTAAATAAATAAATATAAATAAAATAAATCATTTATTTCAACAAACAGTTATAAGTTATGTAAACGGTAAAAAAAGCGGCGGTAGAGTCTTTAAAGTGCATTATAATGAAAAGTTGACGTTCATAAGTGCGTCTTTGATGCCTAAATTGAATAAATGATTTTGACTTGACTTTGAAACATTAAATCAATGATGAGTGTAATACAGTTGAAAAAGGAATACTTTATACTATTATGATAGCATGAGTGGAAAACTGAAATTCAAACTAGGTTTACCCGTGCTATGAAGACCATAAATTAATTTTAATTAAAATGTATTTTACTTTGCTTAGCATCTCTTATGGTAAATTTTACTGTCGTGTGTTTGGGAAAGGTAATGATAATTATGGATAAAGTCATTTTTGCTTAAAATATAAAAAAATGGCTGAGATTTAAGGGATGAATTGTAAATTTATCAACGAAGCGCTCGTAGCGGAGCTTGACTTGGCGATCTTAACCGATCAACATGTTAAGCTACACTTACTGCGATCAGGACTTGGATGGGTGACCGCTAGTGGCATTATTCAACTGAGGGCTTCCATGTTTCGTTCAAGCGCCTTGAAAACTTTGACATGGGTTGACCACTAACCTATCCACCAAGCCGCACTGGACCCGCGTGGTGGATAATGGCTCAACTCTTCTCTCTGAGAGGTAGGCTCGAGTCCCAGCAGTGGTAACAAATGGGCTGATTATGATGATAAATATGTAAAATAAACCATAGTCGGTGTATGGATTAAGCATACCGCAAGTAAGCTCTATACTCTCTGTATGTGGATTTCATTGCCACGGCAGGATACATGGTAACTCAATTATATACTTAATGGTTTATTTTCGGAAAGAGTATTATTAGGGAGGATTTTACACCTTTCTCTCTCTCACATACACACACGTTCTTTTCCATACCATACTTACGACGTGTTTAAGACAAAATAAACAATACGTATTGAAAGAAAAAAGGTAAGATTTTAGTAACCATTAAGATTATATGTAAAATTTACATATTTTGTGTAAAAAGAGTGAAACAAGTTTGTAGACGAAAAATGTGAATTTCTGGGGTCTTGACTTCAAATTTATATGGGAGTCATTTGCGAGATTTTATGATGAAAATCCACTGGAAAGACTACTACATGTTTTTGTTTGTACGCAGGAGTCAAGACTTAAGTATATTTTAAGTTGTGTTTAAATGAAAAAATATAAGCTGAATAAGTACAGATGAAATGTATTTTATTGTGAGAAGTTGGTGAAGCCTGATTGTGAGAACACGGCTTTTGTGAACCGAGAACAGAAGAGCAATGTTAAGTAAATAATGATATAGTGACAAGAATTGTTCGTATTTTACCCAATTTGAGACGTTTTGAAATATGGATAGTGTAAGATTCATTTGTTCATGAACGAGTCTGAAAGATGTAAAGAAAGTAAATAAGAGACCAAGTTAATTCTGCATCGTAGTTATTGGAATGAGTGATCCATTGCCTCACCTTATACGAAATAGATGCTACTTAATTTCTGTACGTCTATCATGACTTTGTATTATTAATGTTCCTGATAGGTAAGTGCGAGGCGAGACGCAACTGTGACCGCTCTGCACTCTCTTTAAAAAATAACACTGGTTGTGTTGGAACTATAATGGTAAATCTGACTTATTAACGAGAGTGAATCCGGTTTCTCATATTCAAAATTCCTGATATAAATTTTACTACTGAAGTTTCTATCTAATTATAGGACTGACTACAGGATTCTTGTCACGACATTGTCTAATCATGGTACCTTCAAGATGTACATTGATAAACCTTCCTATTGTAAGTCAGTAAATTAAGTGAAAGTGGTGCTTTGTTCGTTGTCTCGTTAAGATTGTAGAGAGCTGTTGCTAGAGCCGTTGACCTGAGCAAAAGCAATGTAACTGACCTAAAAAGACTCGACTAAAAACGGCTTTTCTTTTTGTTAGGTCAGTGTAGATTTTTGTAAAGATTTCAAATGATGGCAACGCCAAGTTGTTTACCTGCAGAGCTACCCTTGTCCGTAACAGTTGAATGTTTTACTCCATATTCGTTGTATTATACGTTTTACTGAAAATTTACTACTCCCGTACTATTTTTAATCGCTGTTTTGTCAAAACATTATTACTTTATAAGCTTTTTCATTCCAAACATAAATCAACTCAAACTCCGTACCATTGAAGAAGTAATAAACATTCACACTCAATCACTAAATATTGGAGTGACTATTAAGAAAATATTTTCTTATACTAGCAACCAAACACAACTCTCTTCGTATAGAATTGCCCCTTCCGTTCTCTTACAATTCCAATTAGCATCATTTATAATGCTAATTAGCAAGGAAATAATTTCACAAATTAGATCATTACTTCTACAAAAACAAATTTACAAATGTAGAAATTTTATTTCTTACACAAAACATTACTATTGCGCGTTTAAGTGAATATCAGCTTTTACGTAGATGAATAAATAAGCAGCATGATTAATTTATTCATTTTACTACGATGTGCGTAGAGACACGCCTACGCGTGTCTACACGCTACGGTGTAGGCTAGCTCGTAGGCAAACAACGTAGAGTACTATCACAGTCTTAGTACTGAAATAAACTTAGTAATAATACTGTGGTACTATGAAGTGTTTTATAGTTAATTGTTGTTATCTTTCCTGTTGTGTTTGCTATATGCATGGCTCAAATACTTAATTTATTAACAGAATACTGTGTATAAGTATCGAATGGGATTTTACAAAGTGAAAATAGTAGTGTAAAATAATATTTTCTTTTTTATATTACCAGTTGACAATACGGAAAGACTAGTAGTTTCCTTGAAATTAATGAATAAGGCAATATAGCGCAAATATTGGAGAAGAATTCACTGTGGCATAAACTGTAAGTAATCAGAAAAACATCAACATGAGTTTCAAGAATATTCGAACAAAGAAGTATACATTTGCGAGTCACGCCAACATTAAATTTTGATGTTTATATCACAGAAATATCTAGGATGTTCGTATTTCATTTGAATACGTTTGCGACAAAGTTATGAAATATAATTGAAGGCTATAGACTGGCTAATACTACACTATAGATATTAGGCTAATATAACGATACCGGCTGCACTCACTTGGTATTATGTCGGTTTAAGTCCGATGACATTTCGTAGAGTATATGTCACGGAGACAAGGATGGGATGAGAATATGGCACTCACCTCACTCTCCATCCCGTTCACGTCCCGTCCGAGGTATTATCTCGTTAAGTATGCAACTTTACTTAGTTAAAATTATGTCGAAAACAGGGCAAGTAACGATGCTTACTATTCTTTGTGTTCCATGAATCTATGTAAATTAATTATAAATCCACACAATGTGAAAATCCCACAATAGCTAAATTAGCGCTCCAGACACAGAACAACAAAACAATAATGTGTTGGCTTTGAGGTAAGCTAAATTGGTTCCGTGCAGTTTCTCGTTTGCCTTTGTGAAGATAAAACAAAGTGAACCTATTTTTCTATTAAAATTTCAAATGTATAATTAACTGTTGGTTTTCGAAAGTTTATAACACATTTTTTTAATTTACTTTTTTGAAACAAAATGAACCTATTTTTCAATTAAAATTTCAAATGTGAACTGCTAGTTTGAAACACATTTTTTTAATTTACTTATTAGAAATGAATGACATTTCTTTTAATATAAGTTATCTTACATTTCTCGCGCTATAAACATTTGTCCAACCTCGGCATGTAAATGTTGTCATTTTGAAAACCATCGTCAAGGTCAAATCTTTTAGTAGCTGCGTTACATGCTACCACTGCTATTGCAGTGCTACCCAGAGCTTCAAAGCGTTGCGCGATGCTGTACTCTGTTATCACTTTGAGATATATCTACCTATTTTATCCCATTTGCCTAGGAATCGTACTTGTTATGACACTGTCTTTCTCACCCCATCAATGTGTGTTGCCAGTTCTTATGATACTAAGACGCATAACGTGCTACGGAGAGAGCCATAGACGGGTTTTTATGGCATGAAGAAACTCTACGAATGGATATTCTAATACTAAAATCGGAAATACGGCACAAACCCTAGTCACAAACATAGCGCTAGAAGTTGCAAATTGAGTGGAAATAGGCTGGCAACATTTTTTGGTGTCAATGGAGTCAATGGGGAAGAGAGACTATTAAATGGCGACCACGTTCTTGAAGTCGTGATTGAGGTAGACTCCTACTCGACCGACTGATGACATTGTTAGAGTCCGGTGTAAATTCAATCTTTTAAACTTCGACAAGTTCAATACTTAATACTAGTAGCTTACTTCGAAAAAACATAGTTCGACAAGTCATTGCTTTGACAGAACATACATTCGACAAGAATTAGGTACTAGCACAGAACGTTACGAAGTATCTAGTCAAAGCAACTTTAAGATAGGTGCGACTACGACCACAGCGAGGAGAAGCGTTAGATTTTATGGTGGCCACACTAACTAGGTGGCTAACCTAAATAAAACTCTTGTCCCAATATATGTTCTGTCAATATAAATAACTTGTCGAACTATGTTGTTTGAAGTATTCTTCTCGAAGCGACTTCTCGAACTATTGAAGTTGTCGAAATTCAGTAGTACACCCAGCAAAGGACGTCTTCCAGCTGGTAATGATAGTGCGCCTCAAACCCACTCACACATCAATGTTTACACGTTACAGCTTCGAGGCAGAATATCTGGTATAGAGATGTTAGCCAAGAAGACTGACACATGCAGAATAATTCTATCTTCTTAGACAATTAGTATCTATTCGGTATAACGAACTTCGTTCACAAAGTCTTGGCATAGAACCTTAGAAGAACCAAACAGCATAAATGTCAAAATTTAGAACTTTTGGTTATGTTATAATGCATATGTCTTTATATAATACAATATAACACATCAAGCCAATTCCACTTCAATGTTCAAAGTTTTTGTAAAATAAAAGCAGCTAATATTAACATTAAAAGTGAATCTTTTCAGCCTACATTTCTTTTGGCAGGATGCCAAAGAGAGAGTTGTGAAGTGCCACATTCATTTAATGGTATAATTTTTGTGATGTTCGATAAAATATCGTACCTTTTTGTCGTACACGTTGGTTGGCGAGTCAAAGATTTCCACATCAAAGACGCACTTATGAACGTCAATTATTCATTATAATGTACTCTAAAGACTCTACCGCAGCGATCCAATACATAAAGAGCCTACCGAGAAATAGCGGCAAGGAACTCGCGGCCATTCTTTTCAGATTTTTACAATGTTTTTACTTAGGTACTGTTAATTAGGTATTATTACATTTTATAGGGGAAAAATTGGCAGAAGTGGAGACTCGGTCAAAAATATATAAAAATTTCTAAACAATAACTCGTTTCAAAAGTACTGTTGAGAACTGTCTTATACAAAGCTAAGTAAATGATTTCAAATTATTAAAATTATCATTCTTAGTTGATATTCTAAACGGTAACTGTTTACGTAAACATTGAGTATTTTAAAAAGGTTAACCCTGTTACCGTCTTCATAATTCTGAGGATTATCTCCTTGCGCCAATTTATTCATGACTTGTCAAGCTAAAGGGAAAAGGGTCTCAGATTTATTGAGTGGTCAAGATGAAGCAACAGGTTATTTATGGCAGTCATAAACCTGGCCAACTACAACCTCCTGTGAATTTTTTATTAAATGTCTAATGCGAAGACATTTTAGTGAATTTTGAGATTTTGTGTACATATATCGATATAATTCGTAAGAAGAAACAAGTGTGCTTAAACTGTGCATAATCAACTTACTAAATTTCCCTTGCTGGTACGCGGGGATACATCCTCAAGGAGAGAAGTATGGCACATTATTCATCGTTAATCAGTTATAATAGGGGCCAGCCTTAGTGTAGAAGCTTTCAGATCGCCCGAATGCCTCCGATAACGCTTTTACTCGTATACTTTTGTATTTATAATTGTTATCCTAAAACAACACCCATTATAAAAGGAAATTTATCTAAGTGTTCACAATTTTGTTATTGGATTGTGATATTATTTCAATTGTTTTTTTGTTTGATATATATCTTGTTGTTTATTATAACAATTAAAATTAAAAAGTTTTGTGGAACTGTTTTTAGATACTATGACGATCACGCTAATACGGCGACAACACTGCTAGAAAGATCTTCCGGTGAAGTAACAAACTTATAAACAAAGGTCGAAAACTGATCTGCTATTATTATTATTTTGATAATTTCATTGAATTATTTAATAAACATAACTATCCCAATAGCAACAATCGATGATACTTTTTCTTTCTACTTATCTATTGATATTTTTAGATTTTTTCAAAAATATATATTCAACAATGAAATTGTAAAAATAAATACAATTTATCGAATGGGTTTAAAATAGACACCTCTCGTGTGGGGCGGAACTGTCAACCAGCATTTGTTTCTGTGTCAAGGGGGTACGACGACACTATCCACCTTCGTCACTGGCTTTTTTAAAAACATTCACAACAAAACTTTGTTCTGTATCACGGTCTCTTTATTGTTATGTAACAAAAATTGACGCGGAAATGGAAAATTATGAATTCGAACTGGTTAAGTACGAACATGTATTTAAACTGTTATTGCTGGATCCGCACATAGAATAGAATAGAATAGAATAGAATTTATTGGCCTTATAACATTCGTAGTTACACTGGGCAAGTCAAATTTACATCAGTTCTAAATTGCAACAACTTAAAAAATAATATATAGTATCTTAACGTTAGAAACATATACCTATATCTAGTCAGTTTGATAAGGCATTATAAGGTATAATAGAAAATTTGAATTAATTATTACGATTAAAAATGTCACAATTAATTACCTAATTAAGAAAATTTAAGATATGTTAAACTTTTATATTAGTACAATGTCAACAAATCAACATAATATATTATTAAAAACACATTCTACGTCAATTGGTTGATGGCGACATTTATTCATACGAAAACGAAGATTCTATGAGACGCATTTTCATAAATTCATTTAATGAATAGAAGGGATTACTTTCAAAGAATTGTTTGAGTTTTATTTTAAATTTATTTATAGGTAAGTTTCTAATATAAGCCGGTAATTTATTGAACATACAAATCTTACTAAAGATACCCTGTTTTTGAACTTTTACTAATTTAACAGTGGGTTGAATAATATTATCTTTATTTCGCAGGTTATATGTATGTACCTCTTTGATTTTTTTCAAGTTTGCATCATAAACTTCTAAGAGGCAATTGTAAATGTATAAAGAGATTACTGTCATTATTTTATTATTTTTAAAGTGTTGTCTGACTGATGTGCGTTTTCTTAATCCAAACATTATTCTTAACGCTCTTTTCTGGGATCTGAGCACTTTCTTAATATCTGCCCCATTTCCCCACACCGTAATAGCATATCTTATGATTGAATGTACATATGCGTAATATACCGATATAATTGCTTTTCTCTCCAATAAAGGTTTAAGTTTCAACAATACATAGTTAGCACGGGCAATTTTTTTGCACAATTTCGCAATATGAGGTGCATGTGTAATTGTATAGTCTATTGTGTAACCCAAAAACACATTTTCTTTTACATTTGTTTCACTATCCATATCTTTCCTTGTTTGATAATGCATCACTACACTCTTATCGGCATTGAGAATTATCCCATTTGCATTAAACCATTCTTTAAGGGAATTCATTGTTTCATTAATCTTTACCCTTAAGCTATCTTTCGATTTGTCTTTAATTCCTACATGAGTATCATCAGCAAACAAGCTAACGCTACTCCAATCTGGCATAGCTTTAACAAGGTCATTCACGTAAATTAAAAATAATATTGGTCCTAATATTGACCCTTGGGGCACTCCTATATTTACAGTGACCATTGACGATTTTACCCCATTTACTGAAACCATACACACACACACACGCGCACACGCACACATATCCCATTAAACTTTCTTAAATTCAATTTAGATTGTATAGATGCATTTGATTAGGATCACCAACATTATTGTGTCTACTAGTCTATTATTACAAAATTTTATGTAATAATATATTTTAGCTTTATTTTAAGATTTAGCTTTACTTGCAACATTCCTATTTCACATTTATTTTTTATTTTTTATTACACTTTCAAATTGTAACCCGCTATTTCGCATAACTTTAGAGCTGTCATTGAAATGGGAGAGGCCATTGATTTCCGAAACACAATGAAAACTAGTTCGGAATCAATAGATTCATACATTTATATTGTCCAAAATCGATGTAAAATAAACTTTTTTGTATTATTTGTACTTGTATAATTGCTGGACACTGAAACTGAGTATTCTTAACCCTAAAACCGTTACGATTGAATTGAACCGTTGATCAATCTTACAAATATAGAGAGTATGTCACCTATTCAATTCGAGAAATCCCTTGTCAGTGTTGAGACATCAAGAGAACACGTGTTATCTAACGAAGTATGATAAAAGGTGTTTGAGAAGCGGATATTGGTTATGAACGTGTGAATGGAAATGTGACATTGGTGATGATATTAACATATATGATTACATGACGAATATGAATTATGTACACAGATAACTCATAATTTGTACTGTATACGTTAGATAACGTTACACTTGCGCAACTTTGTGTTAGGCCCATTGTGAAGCTTTGCGACATTGAATGTCGGTGATGAGATTTATCGGTATAGTAATTATAAAATATTACGAATCTTAATGTATTTCCGAAAACCAGTAAAACATGATGGTACCTATATACTCGTAGAATGATGCCTATGGTAACTCGGCGGCAAGCGGTATTGGGTGGTTGGTGAACTGCCGTGCGATTCTCTAAGAGCAAACATTGTTGCATCTTTGACAACATCTGTGAAACAAATGACGAGATGACAAGATACGTTAGAAATACAACCTTATAAACAAGGGCGATATCTTATAAAGCATTTGACATCGGTGAGCTCGTCGACGAGCACATCGATGAATCGTTACAGAATCTCACGCTTGATTTTATATATTATTTTAATTAGTAGTTTATCTCAATCTTTAGTAAGTATGACAAACCTCTATCATAAGACAATAAAATACAATCCAGTCATTTAAAGCGCCCAAGCCTCAATAAACTCCGACATAACACAATACTTTGGTAATGTATGCAGACTGTTCTGTAATAAATATAATCCTGCTGAAAAATGAAACTCTGGGTCCGTGATCATCCGACACCAACAGGTTTTGCAAGGAAATATCTAAAAGACTAGCACTTGCCTCGGGAATCTAAGAGGGGGCATGTACTTTGCCTAGAGTTGAGCTTGGCAATTTAACGAGGCAATGCGACCAGTGTTATGGAAGCCCCTCCGCACGCTGTTGGTTTAGACGGGGTTTTTGTTTTGGAATTTTATTAACTAGGTCCTAACTCCTAACGTATACTATTTGTATAGATCTACTAATATGTGAGAAATCATGTTTCTTGACAATTTTACTCGAGAATACATGCAATTTAATCTAATAGTTTGTTTTTTATCATTTTGATATGTATTTATATAGTAACATTGTTTAATAATAAAGTACTCCGTAATCCCGTGATAGAGTTTGAATCCCTCAATTTATTCATACAAGCATTTCACGAGAATATTTTATGACAAAATTAACCTACAGAGGATTTTACGCACGTAACTCAGAGGTGTCAGGTGGTAAAGCCATCGGTCGGTGGAGGCATGGAGTGAATGAACCATGAAATAGAATCATAAAACATTTATCGTGGTTACACCTGTCGAGAAGATTTTTAGGATTTAAGGAGGAGAATGAAAATCAATTTGCTTTGCTGACATTTACTTAATTCAGATTTGATTTGATATTATAAGATATACTGGCTGCGCTTCGCAGTTAAACCCGCGTTGTGATGGATGATGATGATGATAAAAGTATCATATGTAGAAATATGACAAATCACAAGACAAACAAATTTTAAACATTTGTCCAGCTGTTCTTGAGTTATATATGGAGTAACACAACTTTGTTTTCTATGTATCATATCCTTCCTACTAATATTATAAACGCGAAAGTTTGTATGTAAGAATGTATGGATGGCTGGATGTTTGTAACTCTCTCATGCTCAAACGGCTGGGCCAATTTTAATGAAATTTGGTTTGTAGGAAGATGAAACACTAAATTACCACATTTGATACTTTTTATCATCATAATAATCATCATCATCATCCATCACCATGCGCGTGAAAAAGCTATTCTTGAGCAAACATAGAAAAAAATAAAAAGATCTCCGCCTATATCAAGATCGTAATCATGAATTATCTAAATTTTAATAAAAACTCTGTGCAACTTTTTCGAAATAAATATATTATTATTATTATTATTCCTTTTATTTGACATATTTCACGGGTTTCACCCGGTCCTTTACATAGGCATAAGTGGGGCTGTAGCCAACACTTAGAGGCCCGTTTGGTATAAAAATACAATGTAGTATAAAAACAGAAACATTTTGGATGGATGGTTACATGGTATATCTATTACAAAAATGGGTAAAATGGGCATGGCTATTGATATGTACTTATTAGTGGAACGGGAGATAGTGGGCTATGGACGAGACTACGGCACCTGCCAATTTCAGTCTCATCTTAAAATATTTAGGCAGGTGGTGACTTGCCACCCACTAAACGGGCCCCCCATAAGAGCCACCATCAATGGTGACAAAAGGGGCAACGTTGGTGTGGATATCTGAAGGGTGTTGAGAGGTGTGCTGCAGTTTCACTAGAGCGCTACTACCGGCGTTATGCCCTTTAACACTTCCACCCTTGGAGCTTTTTGTTTCTTGCTCTTGCGTCTCAACCCCCAGACGACCAATTAAGGCAAGCCGGGGGTCAGGGGTCTCATTTAGCCCCAGGGAGAATCAGGGTCCGCGGTGTCGCCACTCACCGACGGCTCGCCACAAAGCCGCCCCTGCGGTATTATTATTATTATTATTATCTTCTATCAATAGAGTTCTATCAAATATGTGTCAGTTTCTTATAGCTTAGTCATAAGTGTAGGTTACTTTAAAGTAGGTACATTCTATGAATTATCGCTACATATCATTCACCATATTGTACTAAAGCTGGCAACCAAAGCTCAGTAAATAAGTGCTTGATCATTCATAAATCAGTTGGACAACTGTACATTATGTCAAAATTTGATGCGTGTATACATATAAAAATGAACCCATAACTCTCATGGTCACGCTAAAACTTGAGAACGGTTGGAACAATCTCGCAATTTTTTTTTGTGGCCTTATTTTTGTCAGGAGAAAGTTCTTATGAAAGAAAAACAAAGAAAAAATGGGAGGTTATGGATAGGCCAAAGGCCGAGGCTACGGCGCGAACGAAGACGTGCAGTCGCTAGTATATATATAAGGGTAATTATATGTTTGATTAGCTTTAGTTCACGGCTTAAGGTTATCACGATCTCACATGAACTACCTGTGAATTAAAATAAAATATAACATTATTATATTAAATAAAATATAGCGTTATTATTTCTTTTATTCAAAATAAAATCTCCAATTTCATCCGGTCGTTTACAAAGGCATAAGTGGGGGATGTAGCCAACACTTAGAGGCCTGTTTGGTATAAAAATACAAAGGAGTATAAAAACAGAAAAAATGTTGGATGAAGGGTAACATGGTACTTATAACTATTACAAATATGGGTAAAATGGCAAGGCTATTGATATGAACTTATTAGTGATAAGAAGATAGTGGGCTATGGAAGAGACTACGGCACCTGCCAACTTTAGTCTCATGTTAAAATATTTAGGCAGGTGGTGACTTGCCATCCACTAAACGGGCCCCCCATAAAGGCCACCATGAGTGGTGACAAAAGGGGCAGCGTTGGTGTGGATGGTTAAAGGGTGTCGAGAGGTGTGCTGCGGTTTCACTAGAGTGCTACTACCGGCGTTACGCCCTTTAAAACTTCCACCCTTGGAGTTTTTGGTTACTTGCTCTTGCGTCTCCACCCCCGGACGGCCAATTAAGGCAAGCCGGGGGTCAGGGGTCTCATTTAGCCCCAGGGAGAATCAGGGTCCACGGTATCGCCACTCACCGACGGCTCGCCACAAGGCCGCCCCTGCGGTCGCATTATACGATTATTACGAGTATATATTATATTAATAATAATATTATTAATATAATATATACTTATATTAATATGTGACACCGTGGACCCTGATTCTCCCCGGGGCTAAATGAGACTATTAATAATAATATTATTAATATAATATATACTCGTAACGTTCCTGCGTGTAAGCTATGTCCATTCCAAATGTCAAGTGATTCCGATGGGCCGTTTTTACGTGAAGAAGTAACAAGATTACACGTTTCCACTCACTCGCAAGTTTTCGCATTGAAGTATAAGAAATATGCTTACACGCTCAAACAAGTAAACTTATTATAATGTAATTACAATATAGCACATGGTGTACTAGGATAAAATCTATGGTTACCGCCTCTGTCTATAATACAGTAATGTAGTATTAAGTATTAATACTATATTGGTATACTTTTTTTGTTAGTAAACGTCCAAAACGCGTGTATAGTAGCTTGGTATCGATCGGATTTAATAGCCGTGCTACTAATTTATTTAACCTTGGAAGTCGACGACCGATGTCTGATTAAATAATTAATTAGTCTGAAATTTTGTTATACACATACGAGAATATTCTATTACGCAGTTAATATAAACAGAGGATATATAGTTCCGTTCGCAATTACTGTACATAATAAAAACAAATGGTTACAGGAAGAAATCAACGGTTACTTAAATAAAATTCATAATATATTACGTAGTGAAGATTTAGCCTTAAAATACAATTAATTAATTGCTTCTAAACCTGCTGCAACAATCTGTTTTAATGAAGGCTGCCACCACACAATCTTTATTGGATTTATCCTACCTACATGATATAGTACGCAACCAGTGCTGTGTTCAAAGGCCTAAGGAAGCAAGTTAAATAATAGATCCATAGTTTTCAAACATAACATTATTAACATAATATGCATAAAAAGCGCCTGCTATGTTACAAAGTAGGTAAGGACAATGAATTCCGAGGCCTACCTCGTTTTCTAACATTCTTGATAAACGTTTTTATGTATTTGTGGAGGTTCTTCCAACTGCCTTAATAAAACTTTTCTTATCTAAACTGTCAACAATATAATCTGTTCGACCAGCTTTCCTAATTTATTTAATACTAGCGGCTCCCCGTGACTTTGTTCTCGAATTAGACTCGGCCTTTGGCCTCGCCGTATTTTCTTGGCTTTTCTTTCATAAGACCCTTCTCCTGACAATTATAAACACAGCAAAAAAAGAATTAGCGTGATTCTTCCACCCGTTCTCAAGTTATAGCGTGACCAAGAGAAATAGGTGTTCATTTTTATATAGATTATATTGCAGTTAGTAGTAGGACACTTTGCAGGTGTCTTGGTGGGCGTCACCACAGCAGCGTCAATATTCTGCCGTGCGATTCTCTAATGCTTCGTCGTTGCGCAAGCCGACGAGCTCACTGATGTCAAATACTTTATGAGATATCGCACTTGTACACAAAGTTGTATTTCTAATGTTTCTTGTCATCTCGTCATTTGTTTCACGGATGTTGTCAAAGATGCAACGATGTTTGCTCTTAGAGACTCGCACAGCTGATTCAAATCTATAGTGTGGAATCACTATGTTAAGGGCTTGCAGCAACGGAAATGACTGGGAAATAATAGAAATTGAATAGTTATGTTCTGGGGATGTTGAGCGGAGGATAGTGCCGCATAAAAATTTGAATATTAAAGATCTGGGTGGCAATTCAACTGTCATCAGAGATGCTACAATCAGACAATGGATTTGGTTTTTGGCACTTATTAGCATACAAATCTTTGTATGGTACTTGAGGTCTTTGAGAAGCACGTTGTAAAAAATCTAAAAATAAATTCAATGAAAGAAAGATCATCGTATCTTATACGATATATTATGACAATTTCTCTGTCCAAATAATCGTGATCATTTTATTTGTGGGTTTAGTAGAAGATAATAAAAATAGATTTTAATTCCAAACTAGCGACTACCAGGGATTTCGTTAGCGTATTAGGCTTGGACTTCTGCCTAGCCATGACCTTCCATCTTATGTTAATTTTTTCGTGTAAGAACTTTCGACTAAACTATTATTTAGATAAACGACTATAAAAAAAAAGATCAATGAAATCGGTCAAGCCGTTCTCAAGTTATAGCGTGACAGAGAGATATAGGGGTTCAATTTTATATATGTAGAAGAAGATAGCGTATTTATACAGATTCATTATTTTATACGATATTTTTTTCATATTCAAGGTGTCTGAATGGTTTTGTTTAGATATTATTTTATTACGATATAAGAAAATGTCGATAATTCCATTCATTCCGCGTGTTGTGGGATGATGCTGTTTCTGTTGTTACAATATGCACTAAGATGGCTTATAACACATACAGGCATATTAATGTTGAGTTTGGAATTTTAGATCCTAAACTATTTTAATACTATTAGTTAAATTTCATTATCCAGTACAATATTACATCTATACACAATTTATTGTTATTTGAGTAATGACCGATTACTTATACAAATACATAGAAAATAGTCCTACCTCAAGACAAGAGTTTTTAATCAATGCGTGTTACCACTTACCAGTGATGACATATGGCACTTAAACGTGGTCTCTCACTATGGGCACAGATTACTGAATAAGCTATGGGCCTCATAATCAAGCTCAAAGTCGCACAACGAGCTATGAAGAGGGCTATGCTCGGGGTTTCTCTACGTGATCGAATCAGAAATGAGGAGGTCCGTAGACGAACTAAAGTCACCGACATAGCCCAGAAGATAACCCAGTTGAAGTGGCAGTGGGCAGGCCACATAGCAAGCATAACAGATGGCCGATGGGGCCGGAATGTTATGGAGTGGAGACCACGGACAGGCAAGCGCAGCGTAGGTCGTCCACTGTCAAGGTGGACTGACGACCTGACAAAGGTAGCAGGACGACGTTGGATGCAGGCCGCTTCCAACCGGTCCTTTTGGAAATTTCTGGGAGAGGCATATATTCAGCAGTGGACGTCCTACGGCTGAGATGATGATGATGAGATGACTTCTTAGGCAATTGTGTACGTTTCTATAATAAAATCCCGAAAGACATTACTGAGCTCACTGAAGGGAAATTCAAGTAACGTGTCAAAAATATACTAATGAAAAAAGCCTATTATAAATTGAGTCACTACTTAGAAGACAAAGATGCCTGGAAGCTTTCCACTTCTGCCTAGTAGCCAACTATTGAATAAATTTGTTATTTTAATACTAATCATATGTAACCTCAATGTACAAAGACTTGAAAAAATAATGGCCCACGAGTTTCTTGCTGCTTCTTCTCGGCGGTGGTTCTTTTCCGAAGACAGCGGTAGAATCATTTAAAAATTTTGACCTTCATAAGAGTGTCTATGATGCCTAAACTGAATAAATAATTTTTGAATTTTGAATTTTGAATTTTGAATTTGAATTTTGAGTCCTACTATCAAACCACCTGGGACCTAATTGGTACAACAGGGACCAATAGCTATGATTCACTGCAGGAAACTTTCCAGAGTTACCTCTAAAACAGAATCAAGACTGTTCTTTTTAAATTCCGCGCGCTCAAGGTTTTCAATCCGACCTAAATGTGATGACATACTTAGTAACTCGTGTCTCACTTGATGAAATGCTCACGACACAAAGCATTCAATACTAGAATATACAAAATGCGAACATAGATGCCATCGAAGCGACGCGTCGTGTAATAATGTCGTGCATCTCTGACAAGTATTGAATGGGAAAAGCATGACAGAGAGTTGAGAAAATGGAAGTATATTTTACTTGAATTCAAAGATCGAGTTCTTTGTTCGTTTCAAAATGAACACGTTTTCATGGTTAATTCCCTACTTCGCTATTATTGACATAAAGTTACGATGCTCTCTACCAAAAACTTTTATATAAACTGAGATAGACACCGATCAAATTATTTGCTATAGTTATAATATGCCGACTACAGGAGTAACAAAAGATGGCAATTATTAGAGCTGATCGTTATCCAAAGGCGAACGGAATTTCACAACGCGGTGTCTTAGGCGAAAGCTTTAGCAATAGTACAGATAGTGCAATCCACGAAGACGCGCCCCACTATTCCTCCTAACCGTTTATAGTATATGTGTGCAAGCTTCCGTCAATGTTTGAGTGTTATCGGTACACACTAATTACCTATGAATGCACACGCACACTACAATGAATAGACTAATCAGGAGATAGCGTCATGGTCAAAGTGAAAGATGCTCTACTTCAATAAAAATTTTTTACCCGACTGTAAGGAAAGGGTTATACATTAATTATTACCATATAAATGGTAACAATATTAATTATTACCATTTTTATAATAGGGGGTAATCGAAGTGTAATTTTGATTAATATTGCGGCTAGCAACGTCGTTTTTTACAATACCCCAAATGTTTTCGATTGGGTTTAAATCTGGATGATAAGGAGGCAGCCGAAGCACTGCGAATCCATTTTCTTTCAGTAATTCGTCAACTTTGTACTTGCGGAAGTTTTCTTTGTTTATTATTATAAGGTCATAAAGTTCAGGTTTTTTGTAGCTTGGTTCAAAATGGATATTTTTTGCATTCAGCCAAGTCTGCATGTCTAATTTGTTGGAGTTGGATGTTGGTATTTTTTCCGAACTAGTATTGTGATAGGCTGAATTATCCAAGACTGCCACGGCATCATTTGGGAGATTTGGTATTCATTTCTCCTTTAGCCACTTTAAGTAATTTTCTGTGTTCATGTTGTCGTGGTGATCTCCGGATTTGATCTCTGCTCTGTATGTCAACACCGCATTTGGTACGAAACCCTCTGCACTTCCGCCATGTACTATAATTATGCGCACTCCTTTTCTTAAATTTTGTTTTATTGGTCTTTTAGAACCTTTTTCGGCCCAAGATTTTTTTTTGCACGTAGTTGGTATGAATTTATGATTCATCTGTGTATACTATAGGTCTACCTGCATTACGAAAAGACTTTACCTGTTTTAAATATTTCAATCTTAACATTTGAATATCATGTTTTTTGGTTAGCACTTTCCTGTTATTATCAGTTTTTCTCCATTTATAACCAAGTTTAAGTAACAATGTTCTTAGGGTTGTTATACATCCAACAAATTGTATACGGTCTTTCAAAACAATATTAAGTCGTGATAATGTTGGAAATTGACGATGTTCTATATGATAGTTTTGGATAGTTCTTCGGACTACACCAATATCAAATTCGTCTAAATTAATTTTTCGTGGTCTTACCCTTCTCTTTTTCATGGGTGATGTAAAAATAGAAGTACTTCTCCCTACTAAATTCGAATGCGACGTACTCGCTTCATTTTTAGACTCAATATTCGCTTCCGGAGTCGACTCTGTTGTACGCTCCGCACTTGGGACTATAGGAACTATCGCATCCGTCTCCATCGTTATATTTGATTCCATGGCAGGTACTGTAGTTTGGTTCATTGTATTAGTATATTCCTTTCTTTCGCGTAGAATTCTAGTCACTGTGCTTTCAGATACTCCAACAGCCTGTGCGGATCTCCATCGCTCATCAGTGAGTTTTTCTGCATAATTTTTACTTGCTTCTTTTTTCATAAAATCATAAACTTTAGAAATAATTTCTCTAGCCTAAAATTAAAAAAAAAACATTAAATAGTTTTACTTATTTTTAAAGATGAAATGAAGTCTTCTTTTAGTAAAATTTGCTATTTTCTAAATTAAATTACTTTCCTTTTTATGTGTTTTAGTAACTACAAACTTCTAAACAATCATTTACATACCTGGCTTTTAAGTACAACACGCTGAGATTTAAAAAAAATATAAAGTAGAGCAACTTCCGTGACGAGTCTGGATTTTCGCAACATAAGGTGCACTACTTGTGCGCATCGAACTTTCCTAGTATATATTTTAGTCTATGCATCGAACCGCTGACGGTTCGTGACTAAACCCCTAAACCAAATGGTGGTGGAGCGCGTCTTCGTGGATTGCACTATCTGTAGGTGTACAGTGGTACTGATTGCAAAAAGTTATTAAATGAATACATTAGTTTGTACAGAATATATAGAGCCTTTGTTGTAAATTACCTTAAAATGTACTGTAAATAATTATCGTATGTACAGTGCTACCAAGTGGTCAATGATAGAGTGGTCAAGGGTCTTAACACAATATACCTTGAATGGCAAGGCTGTCAAGGGCAGCTGCTAGAAGGTGCAAGACTATTCAGTGCTAGGCGACAGATTTTTACTTGATGAACCGAGCACTAGAAAGTCCCCTACAACCGTGAAATAAAATTGCCTAAAAATACGCCATACCACCCTGCAGTTTGGGAGTCTTCTTGCAATGCAGCACTTCACTATCTATCATTTTAGCCCGTCCGACGTACCGCGTAAGGGCGCAATATGCAAGTTATTATTCAGTAAAACAAGTATAACCTACCTAAAATACAAAAGTATTAGACTGTAGTCTTCGCGTGGTCACGTTATAGGCAAAAACAGCGGCCATTATCAGTATACATACAAACTCTATAGGCAACAATTACCACAGACGTCATTCAATCTACTACATAATAGCACTGAATAAGTAAAACAATTAGTGACGGTTGAGTTTCTATACATTGAAAAAAGCAATATTATATTCTGGTAACACTAGTTATGTTTTTAAGGTCCGATCTCTCTTGTATGCTATGGCAGCTGTCGTGTATGTAGAATAATAATCGATATTTAATAAAGCTCTAAAAACGGACTTTTCATTCGATCATCGTTCAGTGACAATAAGATATTCGAAGAGAGATGAGAATCAAAGCCCTCATAATCTAATTCATTATTTTACAATTTAAACATAAAAATACCTTGTTCCGTGAGATATTAAAACGAAATAATAAAAACAATAACAGAATAGAAACACGCTGGACGGAGTTCCAATAATTTACACATCCATGTTAAATTGCAAGAGGAGTTGTGTCGGTATCAAAGCTATGTTGCTGCGTCATAGCTATGCATACGAGATGGGGAGTATTTTTCGTACACCTTCAAAGCTGTAGAAAATACTCCCCGTATTTACTACAGACTTCCAAAAAAAAGGAGGAGGTACTCAATTCGATTTTTTTTAATGTTTGTTACCTCATAACTTTCGACTGGGTTAACCAATTCTCAAAATTCTTTCTTTTTGTTTGAAAGCTGGTGCTTCCAGTGTGGTATCATTTAAAAACATCATCAAATTCGGTCCAGTAGTTTTTGAGATACACTCCAATAACTGAATAGAATGGAAGGCGGTATTAAATTTTTCAAAGTGATACTTGTGTTCTAAGCGTTCGTAATATTTTTTTATTTAAAAAAAGTATTTGGAAAGGTCTAACTTATTAAAGGAAATAAGAATTTAATAAAAGTATGCAGACATTTGTTATGTAATACAAATACATTTTATTTAGTTTCTAATAATTACTTTATAACGTACAAGGTTCAAGGCTATACGACAAATTATGAATAAATGTTATATTATTTTTATTAAGACGGAATCCTCCATTTTGGCACTCACGCTATGTCACTGCTTGTTAAGATTTACAAATTATATTTTTTGTAATTACCGCTTACATGTATGTCTCCACATTATAATGTTGTGACATTAGCAAAGTCATGATGCCAACATTACTTCATTAATATTTTAACCAAAAAACGGAACCGACTTCAACACCAAAAAGTTTTTTATGGGATACGTTGGCAAACGAGCAAGCGGCTCACCTGATAAGTAGTAAGTGATACTGTCGCACACGGACATCCGTAATACCGGACGTCTCGAGGATGCGTTGCCGACCTTTGAGGAAGGATGATAGGAAGGAAGAGATAAAAGGGGTGAGGGTGGAGGGGGGAGGAGAGGGAGAATGGGGAAGGGGGGAATTGGGCCTCCGAAACCTCCCATAAACCGACGAAACGCAATAGCAATCTATGATACTTCACGTCGGTGGTATGTGAGAGTGTGGTCCTTCCCCGGTCTTGCCGGCCCATTCGGCTGTGGGGGGCTACAGCGTGGCACTACCACCGAAAATGTGAAATTTCAAAAGTACCTATTATCACAATTTTAAGCGTATTATCGACTTCGACAAGTTATTTCACACTTTTTGGTGTTCAAGTCGGTTCCATTTTTTGGTGATTTTTTTTAACCCTCTAAGTTACCCTTGCTAATTACTCGATCTATTAGCCCTATGGCCACTCACTCACACGTCTCACTCTTCGCAACCCTTCGTTCTGCTTATAAGCAAATGCCTAAGATAAATTCTAATGGCTTTTTTAGCATTTTGCTGGTAACTAAAATGTGTCATTTCAATACAAATTAAATATAATTATGTTAATATAATGTGTATGTACAAAATTACTAAGTAATTACTTCGCTTAGACTTGTGCTTAGCATCGTCTATTTATATTTGCCTAATACTTTAGTTCGAGATAGATTAAAGCCTCACGTCAAAGGAAAGTTTGCTATTCTACACTAAAAGCTAAGTGGTTCGCTATGCTCCATTCCAATAGATCTTAAACAAAACGAGTCTGAATAGACAATACAAGAAGTCGCTTAATAATTATACTTGTGGATGGTGGACTTAAGAACATTTACAAAATTTAGAGTGGTTAAGAAAATTTTGCTGCGATTCAAATAAATAAATGATAATAAAACTATATGATAAAAACTATAGATAGATGTTGTGCTGAATAATAGATATGCGGTGTAAGTATAACCATAAAGTGTTATGTAAAATATCATTTTAAATCATACACGGCTTACTTAGATTTAATTCTAAACCCAATATGAAAAGAAAATAAAATAATAACAGTACTTTTTCCTTTTATACTCAACTCTTTTTTAGTTGTTTTACGATTTCAGATATGGGGCTGACATGTGCTAATTGTACAAAAGCCTCGAAACAAAGAAAGATAAAAAAAGGATTTCAGATTTTGTACAATTAGTAGTAATTATATTTATATATATAAAATAAATAAAAAGGAGGAGGTACTCAATTCGGTTGTATTTTTTATGTTTGTTACCTTATAACTTTCGAATGGGTGGACCTCTTGAAAAAATGGAGAGCTGGTGCTTGAAATTTCATTAAATGCAGTCTAGTAGTTCTTGAGATACACTCCAATAACTGAATAGAATGGAAGTCAGTATTAAACTTTTCAAATTGTACTTGTCTTACAATAATGCTAGAGATAATTTCATATTCAGCCTTCGAGAAGCCGATTAGAAGCTGTTTCTCATGTTTTTTTTATAAAACAGTGGAAAATAAAATTTCTGAGTGAATGAAGCTTATAAACTAAAGTGTAATATTAATATGCTTAATGCCGGAGTATCAAAGCTCCTGGGCTTTGTAAAAGAAGTATTTTTTTTGTATACACAGATACATTTTATGAAAGATACCGCACTTTATCTGAAGCATGGCTGTGACCCAATTTAATCTCCTTCGAACCTCAATGAATATTGTGTTATCGATGGATATTGCATTTAACGTTGCTGCAATGATAATATTATTTAAACAGTTGAGATTATATATTATATAAAAACAGACAATTATAATTAAGAGATAATGTATAGAGTCCATCTAGTAAGTCATAATATACCTACTACACATACTAATACATACAGACTAATAATACCTACTTATGTACTTTCACAAGCTTCTACTTGATGTACTTGTATCTTGTAAGATACATATAATACAATTTCAGAATATCTCATTTTCCCGACGGTATTATGTAAATGCGTGCTTCGAAAAATGTATTCTTAACTTAGATTTACAAATCTAACAAAAATAAATTTTTTGGTGATCTTTCTCTCTAGGTAATAAGAATACTAGAGCTACATAAGAATTTTATTAGAAACATCACATGAACAATCTCAGGTTATCATAATTATATTTCAAGATAAATGTAGATGTGACAAAATTGGTAGCTAACGCTGTTGAGACTAATTTTGATTATATAACTCTTAAAGCCTTAAAAGTCAGCTTACTCTGTGAGACGAGAAGCCAAATGAATCTCACACTATGTGGTCTTTAAGTTTTTACCGTCTAATTTATAGGTGCAAAAATGGTAACAACATAGTAATAAAAACGTACTAGAACTTTTATGTGTAAAATAAACGGGAATGCCACAATGCTCGCTACGATTATAAATTATCAATTATAAATTATTAAAAATTATTAACGATACCCATACACTCTTTCCTACATTTTATCTGGCAGAGGTATTTACCAACAGTTAGCATTATAAAGCACGATTTATAAGTCACAGAATGATAATAACTATCACCTCATTACTACAAAGAATTTCTTATAACCTTTATTCTGTTATAAATGTTTTCTTCTCGGAAATATCCACTGTATTTCCCCAATATATTGCCACCAAATTATTGACTTGAAAAACTATACACCGGAAATAACATTATATGTTTTGACAAGGGTAGTGTGATCTGCTTTGGAAAAGAATTTTGTTTGTAAATCTTACTTACTTGTGATAAGGTCAAAATTTACTTGCATGTTTTGTTTCATATAATAACATCGTCAACTTAGGAAAGACTTTGGATGTCGAACTGGACACATATTAAAACTGAATAAAACACTACATGTGACTTACACTTGTGAAACAGTAGCTCATCTTTTCAAAAGCTTCAGTCTGATACTTCGGCAAGGTCATTATATCACTATATCTACTTTGGGACTTGTAACTATACCACCTCTCTCAAAAGAACGAACTACTCTCATAATGTTTTGGCCAAATGATCGTCAACCCATACGTTATGTAAATATAAGTAACCTTGGTTCTTTTAGAGTTGTAGAGACTTTCAAGGTAATTAATGTGTGCGTATATAAGTAATAAAAATTTTGTTTGTTATATAAGATTGAGGGCCCCATCCATCGCCCACAACTATGAGTGCCATCCAATGTCTGCACCCCCTTGGAGGGGAAAGGATAGATATAGGAATGGTTAACTTAGTGTATAATAATAACCATTCAACTCTGCTTGATGGAACTTCAATTCTGTTGCACTAGCCTTGACTAGTATTGTAGTAAAAGGACTAATTGTCCTAAGTTTGTAAATTGGCACACAACAGTGGCCTAGCAATCAATACGATTATAAATCGGTGTTCTGTTGCACTAGCCTTGACTAGTAATGTAGTAAAAGGACTAGTTGTCCTAGGTTCGTAAATTGGCACACAACAGTGGCCTAGTAATCAATACTCAATACAACTGTAAATCGGTTATAGTTTTATACCTGTATTATAAATACAGTCAGATATATCTCCTTGCCTCACAAGATGAGATAATAGATAATTATTTTGGGGTTCAACCCAATCTGGTTATACCAGTTTTCCATAGTTATTCAATCGATTCAATAATTACACGCATTCATCAAAGAATAAGATCCCAATTAATCCCCGCAACCAAGCAGAGCCAGAATTTACACGAAAGGGTCCCAAGTGTACGCCTACACCGTAGTATCAACAGCGAACACTCGATATTCTATCAGTGCCGGGTACCTGACTACGGAAGACATCAAGATACATACTCAATTGATTCATGATAGTAATCAAGAACCATATCATACTGAGGTTTATTACAACCAAACTGTTTAACAGTTAAAGAAAGTTAATTTCATCTTGAAATAATAATTAGTTCTATATGTTTCATATAAATTATTTTCTCACATAGAACTTAGTATGTGTATAGTTTAAGAATAATTAATTCTATACTCATAAGTAACATCATGCTAGGGCTGAATAGTTTTATTCAATTACTTGTAATAATATCAGTTCTCCTTTCTAATATATAGGAACAGAAGGGTAGGAAGTGATTAAATGGATTAGGGTAGGACTTCAACCTCCCGCGATCAATTAATATTAACCCAACCATAATTCGATGATGTCGTGTATAATGTTTGTAAATGGTTCAATAAATAAATAACTCTTTGGCCGTAGAGCATCCTTTATCGAACCTATGTCCAGTGTGGGGAAAATTTCTCACCGACGTGTATAGTACTTATGCTTGCAGTCGAAGCTTTCCAAATTAAGCAATCATGCGAGGGAGTTTATTAATCCCGGGGGTTGTGAGGCCCCAAAATCGCAACTAGCTCAACATTGATTACATAATTATAAAAGCACTCCAGTCTGATGAATTTATCAAACTATTGTCAGGTTAAATATATCACAATTTAAATACTTGAACGAATTAACGAAAGAAGGACTTAGGGTTTCATAGTTAAGTTCAATTAACAAGAATCTAATTTAATCAAGTCAAAGGCAACCAGTATTATCACAACCGAATTGATTATGAAATATGATTTCCGAGTCTTGGCACTCAATAAATGGTAATTGAACAGATACGCCTTAACTGCATTAACTTAATTATTCATCTTAAGAGACAGAATGATAACAAAGCTGGGCTGCAATACGTTACTCTGAAAGCAGATTACTTCCGGTCCCTGTTCATTTCTAACTCGTAAGTGAATCTATTTACGCTTAATTGCTTATCGATTAAAGATCAATATATTAAGTCAAGGCTATTCCATATATTCCCCATACATTCCTGTAAGAGTAATAAATTCCAAGCCAAGAACACACTGACCCCTAAGAGTCGCCTTATTTGCTGTAACTTTAAAAATATCTTGTGAATATTCTACCACCCGCTATAAAGCTTAGGTAAGGTAGGATAATATTAACTATTCCGTAAAATGATTAAGTCTCCTTCGAAAAATCTATAACAAATGGTGAATACGTCAAACATACTCATATTAATAATATTCCGCTAGATTAGGTAGTTTTAATTAATCGATGTGACAATCTCTGAAAATTGGTTAATTAAAGTTCAATATAATGTTCCATTGACATACCTATAAAAAGTTGTGTAACCATAAAACATAATATAAATTAATACCAATTAAACAATGACCAATTCTGAAAGAATTTGGTTAAACAAAAGCACATAAGTTCCCTTGATATACAGTAGTATTATGATATACCTAGAAGTAGTGATCACGTCAACATATACTTAACTATAATATACAGCAAGATAATATAAAACGTATATGTAAACATCTCTGAAAACAAAATGGATAGACAAATTCATCGTATTTCCTTGTTATACAATAAGTGACTTTGTAATTATTTACTGTTAATAAATTAAATATTGGCAAGGTAATAAGTCACCCATTGTATTAATTAGGATTTCCCATATCGGTTAAGCATACACAACGTTTCATCTTAAGAAATGATAGTTATATTAGAAATAATATATTCAAATTATATTTTTTTTTTTAGTAAGACAATTATTTTAATTAAAATATAATTTTAATTTTATAGTACAACAGTTGGTTGTAAACAAAACCGATATGGTGAGTTTATAATAACATGCCACAAACCTCCGAAGACTTCTTTTAGACTGTGAGTCGTCATGTAATTCAACCTGGAAATTTACCTATTAGTACCAATCTATTATTTAATCCTCACTACGCTTGAATTTACGTTGAATATTATTTCGTCAACTTCAGAAGAATGATTTGTATTTTGGAATAAAATAATTCAAGTTAAACATCCAGTAAATAGTTACTTGCTTTAAGATTCAATTACGTCGATACGTCCTAGTAAGTCTCGTTTAATCAATGGATAAAATTTACACATCTGTATCTACTCTAGTACACTACTAGTTTAATACGTATTTTCAGTATTGACGATATTAGAATAATTCAATTCTTTACGATAAATCTACATGACAACCCACAGTTCGGCAAACAGCTCTCGAACTTCCTGTGTTCTGGAAGAAACAGAATTATCACCCCCCCAAATCGAAGAAATAACGCAATTATTACAACTATATAAATAGGAATTTACCGCGGAGGAGAAAGAAGAAGATCCCGACTGTCCATCACTAATGGTTTCATGTTTCTAACTACACTTAGGTCTAATTAAATCTACACGTGGACGCTGAAAGAAAAAGTTATTAACTTAAATCTACATGAAACCTCCGGCACACGTCATCGGGTATCCACGAGTTTGATTATGTTTTGTCACTTTCTCCTCTTCATTACCTTAAGAGTATCAAATCCAATTTCGGACAATTTTGATATTTCCAAAAGTAATGTTATATTATTTAACTTCGACAGGATTTTATTATTTAATAATTTTAAGATTATACTCGCGTCTGTGTTCATATTTAATTACCAAATGATTAAAGTTATAAAGTGCATTCACACATAAAAAACCTAATTAAAGATTATGGCTTCTTACTTGCAAGGGAAATAACTTCATTCGAAAAGCAGTCGCCCTTGTTAGCACTTTGCTCTAAATAACGAGCACACAAACTAAGTTTCTTGTTATGTAACACAGTCCCTATTAAATGCCCTAACTTCCCACTTAAACTAGCTGAAAACTGGTGAACCACTCATATGTATTTATTTAAATACACAGAAGGTGTATTTTACTAAATTCATTATTACAGAGATTTAATCTCAAGCCTTGGTTTAAGTCCGCCCTTATTCTTAAAACTAAAATCGAAAGACCTCTACAACCAGTCTTGTACTACTGACTTAAACCAATAGCTTTAAAATTGTTGTTAAGTAGTGTTGTGTACTTGCGTGTTGTTATTTATGAACAAATTTGAATTTTGACACAAGGGATGTCGATAGGATAATCAATAAATTGAAACCCATCGACAATGCAAGATTATTTTGATATCGTCCGGATAATCTCGGTTTAATACCGACCAGTTAACACCATCAACCTTTGCCCTTGTACCACAATACAAATAATTTAATACAGACGAAATTACAGTTATTCAATTATATATGATGTCGAGGCTCCCTTTTATCTTGGTAATTGAATTATGGTGTGTAATTTATGATGTAAAAATGTGAAGGTAACTACTTATTTCTAAATGTTACTTAAATTTAAGCTGTGTTAATTTTATGTTGTCACACATTCATGATTTATTATATCCTCCTAAGAGTAATAAATCATTACTTTTATTGAGTAAGCATTCCCTAAAATTCATTTAGATCCGTGGATTATATTAATTCACGTCCAATTGAATTTAAATTATATATTATAATGTAATGTGTAATTATATGAGTGATACAACCAAACACAAGAAATAAAATGAACAATACAATAAAAATATGATTATGACAGAAGTAATAAACCACTCATTAAAATATTACTTTACAACAAACAAATTTTGATACATTTAATGAATGTTCTACCCTTTCAAATGCATAAAAGGTACCATCACTCACAGACAAAGCTCAGAAGGGTTTATAATATTAATAATAGAATAATGAATATGTTCTTCTATGCTAAGTTATACTAGAATTCGATTTAAACTAACTACATAAATATTAGAAAACATTTAATTAATTGTGTATTGAATCAATATTATAATATATGTAAATCATTTTATCATACAATAATTATTTAATTATTTTGGCATGATAGTGAATTATTAGACAATTTTTGCTATGTTTTAATTGACAAAATTTTATAAAAAACCATAAAATCATAGGAATTATCCCATTAATAATAATCACTAAAAAAACAGCAAGCTTTGAAATATTAAAATTTAAATAATAAGTCTAATTTTAAAACAAAAACCCACAGAGTTTCGCTGAGAGGTTAAAACTAAGAAGCACTTACATAACCAGCCTTGGAAGACACTACACTTCACTTCACTCTAAAATAAATATATTATCTCTTAAAACGAACGCGCGACCGTCGTTTTTAGAATCCCGGTACACACCCTGACTTCAGAATATTTTCCAAACAAATGCGCGCGCGTCCGACTTTCAAAGAATTCGGGTTCGCACTCTTGAGCACCGCCGATCTCTGAAGCAAGCGTCCGTTCGCTGGTCTGCCCTGATTGGTCGACTGCACCTGTTTTTGCCGACCTCCCGACCATTTTACTCTATGCTTTGATAAGCAAAAATGTGACCTTATATTCTTAATAATAGAATTTAATTCAGTGTGAACGTTTATTTTTTAACCGCAATTGATTATTTGTAATGCATTCGATCCGTGTTTACCCTATAGCTATCTCCCTTTAACTCTTTTATGTGTTCAAATTGACGATAGGTACAGACTCTCAGTGAAAGTTTAATTAAAGGCCATAATAAGCTCATTAGAAGTATGTATTTTTATTTTACCTTAATGATCTTGAATCTCCTGATAGTTTAATTAAGCATTGGCATTATAAATATCAATACCTTACTGAATATATTACAAGCTACATAATACACGGTTCCTATACCTTCTCACTACTGGAACAGGCCTCCTTTCGAAATAATTGTTGAAGAGGTTTGTAACTGAGGGTCTAGCATTAGAAACTCTTTTTAGATAGATGTGTTCTTTTTATATTTTGAATGTTATTTTTGTTTTCTAAGCTTTGTCAATCATCTATGTCTGTCTGAAAAATTTTATTGAACTGTAAAGACTAAATCTTTCCAATATACCTAGCTGTTTACTGAAAACCAACGTTTATTATTTATATTACAACATGGTAGCAGAGCGTGGTTTCGCCTGATACAACGACGACAGACGTTGAGTTTAAAATGGAAAGATCACGCGGTGGTGTTGGTGATAGTGGTGCTAGCGCAAACATGCAGCATACATCCGTCCCCAGTGGAATACTTCAAAGTATAGAAAAATTTGATGGTGCGTCGAACTACGTAAGTTGGAAAATCCAAATGGAACTATTTTTGGTTATGGAAGATTTATGGGACTACATAGAGACAACACCGTCTGATGACGCAGGTCTCAAGATAGATAGAAAGGTACGCGCAAAGGTGCTCCTAATGATTAAACCCCATTGTTTGGTGCACGTGAAGAAAGCAACTACAGCTAAAGAGAGCTGGAATGCCTTAAAAGCCGCCTTTGAAGACCAAGGAGTTAACAACAAATGTCGACTACTAGGACGCCTTGTTAGTCAGAAGTTGAGCATGTATAACAGTCCACGAGTCTACGTCACCGAGATGCTGTCTCTAGCCAATCAACTAGCAACAACCAAGAAATAGATGATGAATTGTTGGCTGCACTTATGCTACAAGGGCTAGGAGCTAGTATGAGCCGATGAGAATGGCTATTGAAAATAGCAATATTACGTTAACAACGGATTATGTTAAAACCAAATTGCTACAAATCGACGATAGTCCGACGTCTGGAGATTCGTCGCAAAATGCTTTGAGTGCTGCTGGAAAGAAAAGCTATAGCAAAGCGAAGGGAACGGACAAAAGAAAGACAGAACATAAGAAGATACAGTGCTATGTGTGCGGGGATGGACACAAAGCTCGTTTTTGCCCCAAAAAGCATGACAGTAAAGCACAAGCACACACTACGCATATGGCACTTCATACCTACAGAAATGCTTCGCAAGAGTGGATATTAGATTCAGGAGCGTCATTTCATATGACTAACAGAAAAGATTGGCTAGACAACTATGTAAAATTAGAAGAGCCAGTCCAAATATCCTGCGCGAATGGGAATAGGGTGGAAGGTGAAGGCCGAGGTTATGTATGTTCAGATGAGTTGAACGTAAGTGTGAAAGGAGCTGTCTTTGTTCCGAAGTTAGCTACGAATCTATTAAGTGTAAGTACATTAATAAATCGTAATTTTGTGGTAGTATTTTCGAAACGAGGTTGTGAGTTGTATAAGGCGGAAGATTGTCAAGTGAATGGTAAGGTTGAGTTGGTATGCAATGAAGAAAAAGGGATTTATATGGTTAAGTCTAATTCTCGTATGTTTTCAGCTCTGAAAACCAACACTGATGATGAAGTCCAACTATGGCACCGTCGACTTGGACATTTGGGACTTATCAACATGAGGATACTACGCGACAAAATGGCTAAAGGTATATGTTTCAAGGATCCAGACTCAGTACAATGTGTGTCGTGCTTGAAAGGTAAGCAAACTACGTTACCTTTTCCGAAACAGACAAGTACGCGTGCTACTGAACTCCTTGAATTAGTACATAGCGATGTATGTGGGCCAATGGAAACAGTTTCATTTACTGGATACAAATATTTTCTGACGTTTATTGACGACAAATCGAGAAAAACTTTTGTTTATTTTCTGCGTAACAAAAGTGAGGTCTATTCGAAGTTGGTAGAGTTTAAAACGCTTGTTGAAAATCAAACGGGTAACAAGCTAAAGACAATTCGAACCGACAACGGGACTGAGTACGTTAATAAACAAGTAAATACATTTTTGCGCAATAATGGCATAATTCATCAATTAACACAAGAACAACATGACGGACAAAGAAGAATTGAAGAATTCTTTGACTGTGAAGATGTTTGTGAGCATCAGTGTGTTGAAGATATCACTATAGAGGCACATCCACCTGAAGTAGGTAATGAAACCTTGAACCCTGATGAAGTGGAAATTTCTGAATCTGTAGTGGAAGAACGAGAAAATTCTGTACCAAGATCTGAAATCACTTATGATGTTCCTGAAAGAAGATATCCTCTTAGAGAAAGGAATCCTAAAAGCTTTGATGATTACATTCTCTATTATGCAGAAGAAGATATAAAGGAAGAACCCTTAACCATTGAAGAAGCTTTATCAGGAAATGATAAAGATAAATGGCAAAAAGCTATTCAAGAAGAGCTTGATGCAATGAAGAAAAACCAAACATGGGAATTAGTAGAAAATACTAATGGCTACTTTGTTGATTCTAAATGGATATTTAGAATTAAAAAAGAGCCGGGGAAGATAAGATATAAGGCAAGACTCGTAGCCAGAGGTTTTACGCAAATAAAAGGATTAAATTATAATGAAACCTTTGCACCTGTAGTACGTCATAGTACTCTGAGACTACTTTTAGCTCTAGCTGTAGAGAATAACCTTAAAGTTGACCAAATGGATGTTGTAACTGCATTCTCGAATGGGGACTTGAAAGAGAAGGTCTATATGAAACAGCCAAAAGGTTTTGAAGAGCAAGGCAAAGAAGGACATGTATGTCTTTTGACGAAATCTTTATACGGGCTAAAGCAAGCTCCCAGAGCATGGTATGAGAAATTGAATAAAGTTTTGCTAGATATGGGTTTTAATAGGTGCGAAACAGAACCCTATGTTTACATGAGAAAGAAACCTAATAATATGATGTTCATTGCAATATATGTTGATGATATTCTAATTTTTTGGAATAGTGAGAAAGAGAGAATATCAGTGAAAGGGGATCTTCAAACAAAATTCGAAATGAAAGATCTAAGTGAAGTAGATGTCTTTCTAGGTATGAAAATTAAGTGTGAGGAGAATTCTATACGACTCAATCAAACTAAGTATCTTGATAAGGTACTGAAGAAATTTGGAATGATTGATTGCAAGAGTGTGAAGACTCCAATTGAAAGTGGAATTAAGCTTGTGAAACCACAAGAAGAGAATTATACTCCACCAAGAGAACTGCCATACAGGGAGCTGATATGTTCATTGATGTACCTAGCTGTCTGCTCAAGACCTGATATTGCATATGCAGTCAGCCATTTAAGCCAGTTTAATAGTTGTTTCAATCAAACACATTGGACAGCTGCAAAACGAGTGCTTAGGTATTTAAATGGAACTAAAGATTTTGGATTAATTTTCAAAAAGACTAGAAAGAAGCTGGTTGGCTATGTGGATGCAGATCACGCAGGGGATTTATGTGACAGAAAATCATATACTGGATTTGTATTCACTCTTGGAGGATCTCCAATAGCATGGGAAAGTCGCAAACAAACGACAGTATCACTCTCAAGTGCTGAAGCCGAGTATGTTGCTCTTTCTGAGGGATGTAGAGAGTCAGCATTTTTAATTGCACTTCTAGCCGAGTTGACTGCGATTCATGAAGCTGTGATACTATTTAGCGATAGCCAGTCTGCAATTCAAATCGCAGAGAATCCCATGCATCATCGACGGACTAAACATATAGATGTGAGGCATTTTAGATAGATGTATTCTTTTTATATTTTGAATGTTATTTTTGTTTTCTAAGCTTTGTCAATCATCTATGTCTGTCTGAAAAATTTTATTGAACTGTAAAGACTAAATCTTTCCAATATACCTAGCTGTTTACTGAAAACCAACGTTTATTATTTATATTACAACAATAATAATATGGGTTTATGGTTTCAATGGTTTCAGTGCGGATTTAAAACAGTTATTTACATAGGCTATTAACCGACATGGCCTTATCCTTAGAAAAAAATGGTTAAACTAAGCATATCCAAACTTCAATAGAACTCAGTTCAATGCCTCTAGCTGGCCGAATCATCCGAATAGTACGCACAGCGGCTAAATGTCTTGTAAAATTAGTTATACACACAAATTATAATAAAATTATAAAGCATCTTTCACTGTATGTATTTTAAAAAGTGTAAATAAAGAAAAATTAAAAAAAATGTGAATTCACTGTGAAATATTCCTAGGTATAAATTTTAAATCCACATCATGTAGATTTACATCCAATACTTTTAATGTCCGCCTGGCTATAGCTATAGCTATAGCACTCGCAAGGTAGAAAATATGTTTGGATGTACCTCGGCAGTTGTTTATGAAGGCCTGTAAGTGCGTTGTCAAGCGAAATAGTGATAATAATAAGGAAGTATGAATATATCAAAACAATATATGCATTAAAAAAAATTACGTATTTCTTTCAACACAATGCTAGTCACCCCAGCCACATTTTTTTGTAGTGTCGGGAAGAGGAAATCCTTTATGGATACCGCAGAAGAGCAGTATCTCTGAGGTTATGTCCGAATCCACCGGCGGGGATGGGAGTGCCAGCGTGTACGTACTAAAACCTCCTCCCTCTTTCTTACACAATACAGATACTAGGTCCATACCCTTAGAATATTCAACTTTTTATTTTTATTTTATTTATTACTAGTTTGAACCTCTAGTAGCTAATGAGACTTATAAATCAAGTTTGAATCCAGTCATATATATGACTGGATTTTTTATTTTCATGTCATTGTAATTTTTTTATTATTTTTTTCGGTTTTCTATTTCATTAATTAACAAAGTAACACGCTATTATGAGACTTAAAAATTCGTCCCCAGACACATTATTGACCATGTAATAAAATATAACCACAGCCATATTTTTAAATCATTACCTATTTCTGTACTTGTGATTTTTTCATTAATAAAGACAACCGGTCTGCCGTAATGAAGCAATCGATAGCAATACAACATTAATACACAAACAAAACCCATATATAGCCACCATGGCAAATGAGTCCAGAAAGAGTTGGTAACCTAAATTCTTCGGTCAAATTACAACAGCAAATAACCGGAAAAGTGATTGGTGAATTTTTCATTGCAAATACGGAAATAGCGGTACGACTAATGGGTGCAAAGGCTTACAAGCCAATTATATAACTTCGTAAGAACACGCCTAGTGAACATCTGAAAAAGGCAATAATTCTGGCTCCAATGCGAATTACTCTTGGCTTTGATGCGAATTAGACAACGTTTTTCTTTTTTAATCTTCTTCCATATATACTAGATACATACTATTATAAAACTGTAGCTAAGCCAAATCAGTATATTAAATATTTTTGGAAAATCATTATCGATGTTTAATTTCTTATCGATATAGAAGCCAAAAATATATTATTCACAATTTTTGTTCATCTGTCTGTCTGTCACTTGTACACGCGTCACTCTATAAATAGAAGACGGGTTTTGATGAAACTTGACGCAGTGATGACTATTGTTATAGAGTAACATATAGAATATTCTTATCCCATAAAACGAAAGGGTTCTTCTGGAATAGGGCACTAAAGTTTAAAAAAATTAAGTAAGTCAACTACTTGACGTTTTTTATGCAATTTTCTCTGTTCAGTACTTGAATGATTAATTTAAATTCTAAGCCATTTTAAGTCTCTCTATGATATCAAAAAGCTATCTAAGGCCGTTTTGAAGACTACTTTTTTAGGTGTAGAACAATATCGAACACTCCGTAATGGTTAATAGCAACGATAATCTTATTTTGGTGTTAATTTCAAAGTCAGGTGGCTCAGGCTGTGATTGTGCGCCAGTCCCAGCCATTACATTGTCTATTTGAGAGTGAGTGATAAACTTTCTCGACTGTTTTTTTTTAATATTATTCAGGAATACTTTTTTACATTATTATATATTTATTATGTAATAAAAATAGTTCGTACTGTTATATTACTGGAATGTATTGCGAGTCAGCTGGGTATACTAAACGAGATAATAATAATAATAATTAATTATACCGCAGGGGCGGCTTTGTGGCGAGCCCTCGGTGAGTGGCGACACCGCGGACCCTGATTCTCCCTGGGGCTGAGACCCCTGACCCCCGGCTTGCCTTAATTGGCCATCTGGGGGTGGAGACGCAAGAGCAAGAAACAAAAAGCTCCAAGGGTGGAAGTGTTAAAGGGCATAACACCGGTAGTAGCGCTCTAGTGAAACCGCAGCACACCTCTCGACACCCTTTAGCCATCCACACCAACGTTGCCCCTTTTGTCACCATTGATGGTGGCCCTTATAGGGGGCCCGTTTAGTGGGTGGCAATTCACCTGCATAAATATTTTAAAATGAGACTGAAATTGGCAGGTGCCGTAGTCTCGTCCATAGCCCTATAAATAGCCTTACCGTTTTACACATTTATGTAATACATATAAGTACCATGTTACCCTTCATCCAAAATGTCTGTTTTTATACTATATTGTATATTTTATACCAAACAGGCCTCTAAGTGTTGGCCACAGCCCTACTTATGCCTTTGCAAAGGACCGGACGTAATCCGTGAAATAAATTGAATAATTAATATTTAAAAATGTAATACGGATTTTTTATTTTTAAAATACTAGAGGGTGCATTAAAGTTCAGAAATTTATAATTTATGCAAAAAGAACTAGTGCGATTAACTTAAAACTAGTTGAAAATAAACTTTAACATAAATAGTGAAATACAATATGTTATTTTGCAATACATCATACCAATTCGTCACGCCTATATATCCTCGAAGGTGTAAGCAGCGATGTTTTATCTGTATTACATAATGCCTACGTTTCGTCGGAGAGATATGTTTTAGTTCCATGTAATAAAATTCCTGTCTAACCCCTGTACCGAACCCAAGACATCGAGAACCCAAAACGGTGCAAGACCAAGCAAGCGAGCCGTTGGCGGGTCAGCTAGTCTATTATAAAAGTTTTAGTTATTGCAGTATGGTATTCGTTAAACTTAGTTAATATCTTAAAAAAGGGCATGACTATTTGCAAAAACAAATTACTATGGGTTATTATTATGGGCACTGTTCAAAACCTTGATTTTTATCAGCGTCTATTTTACTGTCTCTAGACCAATACAATGTGAGAATGCTTTAGAAACAAGACTGAGCAAGTGATATTACATGTGTTTTGTATCTGACTATATGACAACTATATAACAAGAGTCTATCGTATATAAAATAAACAATAATAGCCAACATGACATTTTTTCTTTTTCCGACACGTCATTACGGCACTAGCTTAAGTTACCAAAGGTTTCCCATGGCCACATCCTTATATTATATCATTGTTTAAACTATTTTCGTTTAATTCGGATACGGTTGGCATTTTGTTTCATAAAGAATGGAATGAGGTTTCCGACACGACATAAAAGGAAATTCTAGCTTTAGTTTCGTCTAATTTTTTTGCTATTTCTGAAAAGGTTAGCTTAGATACATTTTAAGTAATGCCTGCAGGTTTGTTTCTTTTGTGAATGTTATATAAGTTCCTAAATTGTGTGTCGTATAAGACATACTGTGGTTAATTGTAAGGTAGATTAACGATGACTACACTAAGGCTAGAAAGGAACGAATATTTCAGCAAGTACCTATTCGAGACACCGGTGGGCCTTACACAATTTTTTTCGTAAATGTTTCGTAATCGTGTCGTTGAGGTCTAGAATACAGAGTATGAGATACCTGTGCCACGATAGCTGCAAGGACATACGTACGCCGGCAGAGTATTCCAGAATTTACTTACACGACAGTGGTAGAAACAGCCGAACTTTTTGGTTCGTGGCAAGAAGTTATGAACAGTATTTAGATGCAATGCTAGGCCGGACCGAGTAGTTCGGGATCAGAATGGTGAAGAAGGAATAATATTAAAAAGCTCTTTATAGCATTCGCCATGAAACAAGCGGTAAAACGCTTAGAGAAACTATAGTTCTACAAATTTATAGGGGTTTTAGGTGTTGAGTGTTTTCAGTGTCTCCAATAATACGGAAAGCGCGACGTCGGAGTCTGTCGAGATCATCCATAAGGTACTTAGCGGATCCATCCCAGAGGCGGCAACAATATTAAACACCCGAGATTTTTACAGAAGGCAACGCTGATATAAATATATCGAATCGTCTCGCTCTGTTCAGGACTCCGAGAATTAGAAGGTTAAGACTGAAGTTTGCGTATTCCGTAAAAAGAACTAAGTCAACTAACATATCGTATTCTTTAATCGCGTTGGTTGTATAATAATAATAAATTAATAATAATAATAATATTGGGATCGATCTATAATCACGGACAGGACTATTGTTGCCAATAAGCCTGACATCGTGGTGATCGATCGATCTCAGCGCCGGGTAATGCTTGTTGACGTCACCATTCCTCACGATGAGAACCTCGTGAAGGCTGAGAAGGACAAGCTTAGCAAGTACCTTGACTTGGCTCATGAGGTGACCGCCATGTGGGATGTTGATTCGACAATAATTGTCCCGATAATAGTTTCAGCAAACGGCCATATAGCAAAAAGCCTCGACCGACATCTTAAGAGGCTTTCGCTAGACGGTTGGATCAAGGGACAGATACAGAACGCAGTACTTCTTGACACGGCACGTATTGTCAGGAGGTTCCTCAGTCTGCAGCCCTAACCACTGGTAGTATGGGTCATGCCCCGCTGCCGATGGCAATCTAGGATTAGGTTTTTTACAATGATTTTTTATTTATTATTTTTTATTGTATATAGAAATATTGTAAAAAATGTAATTTTAAGAAAAGGAAATAAATAATGTAAATAATAATAATAATAATACCGCAGGGGCGGCTATGTGGCGAGCCGTCGGTGAGTGGCGACACCGCGGACCCTGATTCTCCCTGGGGCTAAATGAGACCCCTGACCCCCGGCTTGCCTTAATTGGTCGTCTGGGGGTGAAGACGCAAGAGCAAGAAACAAAAAGCTAAAGGGTGGAAGTGTTAAAGGGCATAACGCCGGTAGTAGCGCTCTAGTGAAACCGCAGCACACCTCTCAACACCCTTCAGATATCCACACCAACGTTGCCCCTCTTGTCACTATTGATGGTGGCTCTTATGGGGGGCCCATTTAGTGGGTGGCAAGTCTCCACCTGCCTAAATATTTTAAGATGAGACTGAAATTGGCAGGTGCGGTAGTCTCGTCCATAGCCCACTATCTCCCGTACCACTAATAAGTACATATCAATAGCCATGCCCATTTTACTCATTTTTGTAATAGATATACCATGTAACCACCTATCCAAAATGTTTCTGTTTTTATACTACATGTTATTTTTATACCAAACGGGCCTCTATGTGTTGGCTACAGCCCCACTTATGCCTATGTAAAGGACCGGGTGAAACCCGTGAAGTATGTCAAATAAAAGGAATAATAATAATAATATTTATTCATTTAAACAGAATTTCATTGTTACATTAAGGATACTTATAAACTAACATGCAAGGTGGAACAAATAAGGTGGAGAAGTAGTAAATTCACAGTTCATCTATATCATTAAATACACAATATGTTCTCGTAAAAATGAGTAGTTGTTGTAACGTTAATGTCGTCCTAGCCCTCACGGTAGGATACCCTGAGTCTGTGAGGGCTTAGTTTACTTCTAGAGGGTTTAAGAATTGACGTGCTACAATCGTTGTGTTATTTGTAGATGGTGTTATATATATATTTATATTAGGCTTTCGTTTGTTGTGGAAGGTGAAAGGTATAAAGTTTGTCATCTTATGTGTTATAATTATGAGTAGATCTTATCACATTTGAATCAGTAGGTATGACTGAATCATTCATCAACGTCAAACTTTGCTCAGGGCCGAAGAAGTTGTGGAAGCATTGGGAGATATTGGACTGATCATAACATATTTAACGGGTGAAGGAGATACTCGAGATATTATGTTTTTTCCCACCACAGAGCCTAGATGTTCTGCTTCAAAGCAGTAGCAAGCACTACCCTGTTAAAGTTTGAAAGCCACTGTTACAAGTAATTTTACTGAAGAAAGGAGTTGTTCAAAATCAATGATGGCGATTAATGAAGTGTTCCATGAAATTGGTGGCATTGCAGTCATCTACAACTGCCGTAAGATGCCAACTTGCCGGTTTTATCACTAAATGGTACAAAAAGGATAGAGTTTTCATATTATGTTGGTCATCCACTTGGTCAGTCAGAGTTTTTAAGGACCTTTAAAGGAATATTAATAAACGATTCATAAAAACACACAAATAGCAGGCATTGTGAACCTTTGGCATGATGAAAATCTTGGTGAGTTCTTGTTAGCACACGATTCGGCCTCTTTCCAACGAAAATAATGAGAGCCCTTATTATTTTACAAATTTATTATATTATTTTATTGAATATAATTTTCAAGTAGGTACTTATTTCGTTTTATACATTTTCGTTAGCCTAGAACACCGTTTGGTTCATACAGAATTTCAGACATACAGTTAGAAGTCCTTGATTAATGGCATTTTACCAGAATGACCGAGCTTCGTTCTTAAGAAACCTAATTGGCTTAGTCGTAGTTCGTTTTGGGAGTAGGTGTTCAGTGTACTTCTCTGTCGGTTAGGTCGGAATCTCTCCACTACAGTCGGCTAAACAAGAAAGATGGATGACATGCCGACTCCATCGCCGAAAACGTCTAGTATATCGAGCTGTCAAAACCATAGCGTGCTTTTGACTAAGCTATCAGAAACTGACACATCTTTGACATAAATCTATTGATAGAAGATAAGTCATTATTACGATTTCTACGTAGGCTTTTATACACGAGAGCTTTGTTATTTTGTCTACGTTGTGCCCAAGAATATATTTTTTTCATTCGCGTGGTGATGGATGATGATGATGAAAAGTATCCTATGTTAGTTATCCTAGTTAATCCAGCGCCTAATCTACCTTCATACCAACTTTCTTCAAAATTACCTCAGCTTGAGCGTGAATGAGCAACAAACATCCATTCATCCATCCAAACTTTCACACTTACAATATTAGTGGGATATACATACAATATATATATGTATATATATATATATATACCAAATATATATTATATTATATATATATATATATATATATATATATATATATATATATACAAGAATCGCTTGTTATAGGTAAGCTATCATGAATTTCAAATTTCAAGCAAGGACCAGTTTCTTAAACCTATACTTATCGATATCGACGTTTTACTTTTATCTTACTTTATTATAAATGAATGTGAACGTTTTATTGGATATTTGTTAGTCAATCACGCTAAAACGACTGAACGGATTTTGATCTTTGGTACATACCAATTAAAATGTAATTTCAGTACCATATCTACTTATTATTATTACCATATGATTATTATAGATATGGTACTGAAATAACACATAGAATACCATTCATCATTATCTATCACCACGCGGGTAAACTGCGGGAGCAGCTGGAAGAGACATAAATTTCACGTCAGTTCCATATACAAAATAGTGAATATTTATATCTCTATTAGGGTAAAATTATAGATAAATAGAAACCGAAGCTTCCAATGAAGCTTCTTATTTTTTGTTTTAACTCTTTGCGTACCAGATACATAAATTTACGTGCGTTTTGCTCATAAATCTTTTGTTTTAATTATCACGGTAAGAACGGGTTAAAATAATCAATAATTATTGCTTCTTTTATACCTTGTAATTTAGCCGTTCTGACTTACTAACGCATTGACAGTTTACTTGTTCCAAATTAACCGTTGGCCATCTTAACCTTCGGATATTGTTTCGCATTAAATGGTATTTACCACCTATATAGTATAACTTTATGACACAATTACGGTGTTGAATTAAACTAGAACATATCTATGAAATTTCGAGATGATGTAGCTGCGCGTTTGATAGTAAGCATAATGCCTGCCCATAACATTTACAGGATCATCCACAACCTACACTTTGAATACTTTGCGTGTAACTCTTTTATTGTGTTTATAAGTATCGTCGTCGTCGTCGTCTACCTGACACAGCAGTGGTATATCTTCAAAAACTGCCTCTCGCAAAATATTCATATTTAATCTGTCCGAATCAGCAAGCCTCATTAGAGGCAAGTTTCATTCATACATCTATTGTTATTTTTTGTCCTGATGCGGACAGATAAATAGCAAGTCGATTCTCTACTTCTACGACTTTCATATCTTGGCGGCATACGAGATATTCTTTAATTCCATGCCCTTTAAGTCTGAGTTAGATACAAAGGAAAATATCAAGTATAAATAAAACAAGTTTAATATCTATTTTATTTTTTATTTCATCGTGATAGTAAATAGACGCAAGGATGTAAATAGTAATTGTACAATATACTTAAATTATAATTATAATAATTTATACATTAAAATTATGAGCGTTTATATATATATATATTTTAATCGTTCATTATTAGATATGTACACCTTCAATTAGTACAGTTTTATAATACGCACACTAATATTTTATAAAAGCTACCGCTACGCGTGTATTGTTAATCATAAACGATAACTTATCAATCTAGCATCAGTCCAAATTCCTGACGTCAGGTAATATCCATTTGACAATAAGTTTAATATTGAAATGCAATAAAATTATCAAATACTTAAATTTGAAACTATCATATACTAAATTTTTGTTCATACCTAGTTTATGCTACATTTTTTTATATTTAGTTACCAAGTTATGTTCTTTTATGTTGACTGTAACATAAAAAATATCCTGAACTACACTAAAAATATGTTAAATAAAATTTAAAATAATTCATTTGTGGCACACTTTTTTTATACAAGTATAGGCAAATACAATGTATGTAGTAGACAATAAATCAGTAATAAATGGAGCTGAAATATATCCAGATAAGTTTGGAATACGCCGTCAGTTTTGACCGACGGGTTGAACTGATGCCACATTGATCACCTAATTGTAGTGTTAAAATTCAAGAGTTTGATTTTATAAATTACTTATTTATTATAACTATAGTTTACAAACTTAACGTAACACACAATAAAAAATTTATATCTGTATGAGTATTAATAAATACAGTTCTTGATTCTATAGTACATAGTGTTTATACAAGTAACTTATGACTGGACAAAATATTGATTTGACTTCCAACTGCTAGAGTTAGATAATAAACGACCTAATTCTATTCTATTCACGCTTCACAGATTTAAAAATATTATCGTTCGTTCCAGCGTTTTATAGTGATAAATCGGGTTGGTGAATAAAGTGTCACCATTTTTGAGTGACGAATATTCAAAACCACATAATGTATAATAATTATGTTTAGTATGGAAGATGTGACCTCTTTATACAAACACAGTTTTAAAAGAATTTTAAGAAGGGTTGGTACTGAAACTTAGTACAGAGTTGATAATAATTACCGATTTTTTTTAAATATTTCGACTATTATGAACAATTTAAAAAAAACACGTAGTGCGTTTTGTTTCATTACTCCTAATGAAAGCTAATTATTACAAACATCAATGTACATAATAATCTTGTTATAGGTACAAAAATACATTCTTTAATGACTTTGGCTTAAAGCTGTGTTTGTATAAAGTTGCACCTCAGAAGAATTCCCACAATAACAAAATCAAACTTTACACATTTGGTCTCATTACTATACTATACTACACAATATGTATTTGAGTCTATTAGATCAAACTAAATTAATTTAGAGTACAAAAGTTTAAGACAGAGTATTTCAACTGCTGTACTTTTATAGCTTATTGCAATCCCTAGACTAGATCAATCTTGGAAGCTAGAACACTAGTTATGATATTCCTTCATATACTTATAATTTCACTTAAAATATATATACAGTGCTTTTTTATGTAACCAAAGTAACAGTAGGTATAATATTATGTTAAACTTGATATTGGCACGAATTCTATGATAAATTCGATAAAATTCATGGAACTATAAACTTTATAATATTACTCCTATCAAAACTGGTACTAAATACTGGATACTAACCCCCAGTTTCTAGAACGTTTGTCAAAGCCTTGATTAGTTAATCAACTAAATACTACGTTCATTGGTTAATAGTACTCTATGGCGCGATATGTGACCAATCAGCGGTCAGTATTCCGGCTGTTAGTTGATCAAACTTTGACAAACGTTCCAGAAACTGGAGGTAAAGGTACTAGAGTAATTTTAATGTTGTATATTTTAATATATGTTGTGATACACTTGGTAAGTTATAATATTTAAAACAAAGAAGCCACTCAACATCATCTTTAAAGCAGCAGAAATTACATGGTTGTGTTTTGAAGTCACCTACTTGTATATTATTTCGTAAACATTTTTAAAACATAGTCCAAGCCTGTTGGTAAAATTAAACATTTTTAAGCATACATGTGTGCTTACATGTGTTGTTCAACATGATGCAGGAAGTAGCTGCTAACTAAGAATTGTTAATATTGCGTAATAATATAATACGAGTACTATTATACTATTTAACAAATATAAAACTGCCTTTATAACTGTTAATCCGAAATCTATTAATGACTCAGAAGCAGTATGCGTTAAATCCGAAAAACCAATCGTTGAAAATAATTCTTATTCCAGCTCATTTGATTATTGGTTGCCACAGTCACCACACACGTATATACACGTACATATACGTAACGTATGTTTTTATTGCCGCATACGATATGTATTTTAATTGAATACATATTCATACGTATAGTGGTATACTTTGTGCTAGATTCTTTGGCAATGCAAGCTGGTAATTATTGTAAAATATTTGTAGAAGAAAAATAATACGCAGAACGTATCTACAAGGTATCCATCAGGGTTGTCAGAGCAAAAGATAAATAAATGTATAATACAATTTTTAAGGAAACTATTTATATGCAATAAAATATAAATATAATCTATTTGTGACATCAATTATTATGTAACCAAAGTTTTAACAACACGACATTTCCTATTTGCATCACGTCGCATATATAATATACAGAATAACATTTTTGTAGGTATTATAGGTATTTATTTATCAACAATCGTACAGTTTTTCTTTCATTTGAAGGCAGGGTCACTACCAATGGAACCGTAATTGCACTTTCGATTGGACTCTACAAGTCATCATTCAAACATAGTCGTTGTTCAAATTAATTATAAAAGTGGAAGTCCGTATGTAGAAGTCCGAAATGTACTAAACATTCCTTCTGTTTTTAATTCTTCTTCTTTTTGGAATGGACTGGAAAACTGTTCATGAATATGTAAGAGGTAATAATTTTACAAAACAGTTATTTACGTGCAAGATGTAGCATGCGAATATCACATCACAATATACGCTAAAAGTAGATTTTATATCTGCCGCAAGCGATATCAAAGTAGGTATACCTATATAGAACGTAAACTCAAGTATGATATAACAAATCGTATACAAAGAAATACGGACTTATATAATTATATATACAAAAATTTACTTAAATTGTTAATAGAATTAGCATGTCTGATGCGTAATACGATATATACTATACGATAAGGGTTTAATAGTATATTTAAATTATCAATTACAGGGATTCCATTACGATTACTTTCTAGTTGAATCGTAATATTAACTTATTACCACTTAACTGCATATTGCTAGCAATTTTTTTATGCAGAACACCAAACTAAAGTAATCCACTAAAATCTGGTATTTAGTTAATTATGGTATTTCTTATTATGTTCAAACTAAAATTTAAATTTACTTGCGATAGTCCTTAAATTTTTCCATTCAGATCAATCAAAATTAAAATGAAAAGAACAATCATATCTTTAGAATTGCCATTGTAAGTGTAACACGAATGTGGAATTTAGTATACACAGCATAAGTTAGAGAATTTAATGTGATGTTCTGCACAAGCGAATTGCTACCAAGAAACAGTTAATAATAAGTTAATATTAGGATTCAATTATATACAAACTATATATCAAATGAAAAAAAACATCCGAAATATTATTAAATATAATTCTTGTAATTCATCATCTAATGCAAGAATGGGCAAACTAGGCAGGTCCAACTTCGAGAAAGAGGTCAATTGTTGAATCCAACTCGGCTAGGCAGCGTTCCGGAAACTTCGCGAAGTCTTCTCGTCAAAAATACCACAGTACCTCAAGACAAGAGTCTTCGAGCAATATGTGTTACCAGTGATGACTTATGGCACTGAAACGTGGTCTCTTACTATGGGCCTCATAACTAAGCTCAAAGTCGCACAACGAGCTATGGAGAGGGCTATGCTCTGGGTTTCTCTACGTGATCGGATCAGAAATGAGGAGATCCGTAGAAGAACGAAAGTCACTGACATAGCCCAGAAGATTAGCCAGTTGAAGTGTCAGTGGGCTAGGCACATAGCACGCAGGACAGATGGCCAACGGGGCCGAAAGGTTCTGGAGTGGAGACCACGGACCGGCAAGCGCAGCGTAGGTCGTCCATCCGCACGGTGGACAGACGACCTGATAAAGGTCACAAGACGACGTTGGATGCAGACCGCTTCCAACCGGTCCTTTTGGAAAATCATGGGGGAGGCTTATGTTCAGCAGTAGACGTCCTACGGCTGAGATGATGATGATGATGATTGCAAGAATATACTAACTTTATCGTGCAATTATCATATAATATTATAATAGACGAACATGGTTTATTCTGATGATTCATTCAATTGTACAATATTACATACAGGAGTACATTGTATCCACATTGTAAAAAATTATGAATGATAAAAGTCCACGGATTTATTAGCATGACATGTTTTATTCATCTGGTCCCCATTCGCCTTTACAGGAGCATAATCATTTTGATAAACACGATTATGTTAAAATCAGACATATTACGGGCACGGATTTTATTATAATCCTATTATAAATTAAGTGCTATTGTTTTAATAATGATCATATTAGTTTATTAAATATATTTATATAGTCTCTCGGCCATAGACCTTTTCTTGACAAACTATAATAGAATAGAATAGAAATTATTTTATTGCCAAAAAATACACACAAAAACATAAAGAACTATTACAAAAACATATTAATGTCTAACACTGATATCAACTAACTTAATGATTAAAAACAAACTTATTTTTAGCAAACGGAGTTAAGCTCAGCACTGGCTGCGTAAACACGAGTTACTACGCAAGGCTGGTTTTCAGCTTACCCCTATGATCGATATATAATGTCATAGAGTTCATTTTATAACTCAAGTCTAATGAATAATTGACGTTTACAACTGTATTAAGAAAATATTTACAAAAGTACTGAAAAACACACCGAAAATTCAAATTCAAATTAAAAAAACTGCATGGGCGGAATATAAAGGATTATCTACGTATAGGTACTAAATTATGTTTGAAATATATACACACACCACGTGACTACGATCCGGTATCCTATATACCGTCATTCTTGCGAATTCAAATCTAACTTCTAGAACACCATGTGCATAATACATTCATTGGACCAAAGTTCAACCTTCAAATCATTTCATTTGTCTACCACTATTCTACTATAGTTGAATTATTTCTAATCAATGCAAAGTATAAGAATCTTAGCAGAAAAATGTATTATCCGTATAATATAACACTATATTAGTGTACTTACAACTAAAAGAAAATTCTAAGACACTGCATATCAATTTACAAAATTCAAATAATACTTACATATAAATTGCTTATAAGAATATTATAGACACTTCACTCGTAATCGATAAAGTTAAAAGTGGCACTGTTACTTTATTAAAATGTAAAAATTATTGTGCAGTCCTTAAATACTAAGAGTGAAGTTTTAGAATCTACCTACGCTACACTCAAGGAAAAAGGTAAATGGGATCAATGCAAAACACACCATATTAAGACTATGGTCCCTCATCAAGACACACTTGAAGCCGCAGACGAAATGTCAGCGAAAGTCTTTGTCAGCGAAGAAAAGTTTTCAGAATCACACACACTAAAATAGACACTTTATCACAAAGTTATAGAAATCCCGTGCAATGAGGAGTCTAATCATCAGAGTAGATACTTTGTGCGGGGCTAGACCAAGGAGGTCGCATTTTTTCCAGCACATATTTCAGCTGGAAACCTGTATGGAAATGCTACAGATACTCATCTATCTGGTCATAGTCTTCGTCTGGGGGAGAGGGGCCGGACACTGAGAGTATGGGTAGACCGAAATGTCTTACGGTCTCTAAACTCCCACTGTCGGTTGATTTGCTGATTTCTTCGTTGATTGTGTCCTCTCGAGGCTTAGACTTACACAAGTGCTCTGATGAGTCACTCATTGTTGACAGAGGTATGTTATCAGCTGATCTGTAAACAATAACATCAATATTTGAATGTGTTATATAAGCCGAGACTAGCATAATGACAGGCATTGAAGGATTAAAATAAATAAATCGTTAACTAGGGTTATCATAGAAATCTTGAACCCAATAATCTTTTTGTTAGGGTTCTGCACGAAATCACAATGTTGGTCACCCTATGCCTACGACCTTCGTCCGTCTGTCTATTTTTTATTAGCCATTATAATTTTGACAGGAAGTGTGTGATAATGGTGGTTATTTTGCAGTGGTGCTATTGCAGAGTTCACCTGGTAAAGTACCACCTCTTTGCTAGTTTTTTAACGCAAAAGCAAGTCCGGTTTGAAGGGCAATGTTTTCAGCGAAATTGCAGAGGAAGACATTTAAAATCGAATATCTCAGGGTGACAATTGCAGTGTATTGCCATACAGGGTTTTGAATTGTTGAGTTCTTAAACTTCGAAGTTTTAAATTCTGAATGGCACTGAGCTATTACAAGCAACCGTGACGCTTAACTTCATTTTTTTTTGTTAAATCTAGATTGTAATATAATAACATATAACTATAGACATATACATATAAACGTCAGTCTTTGAATGATAACTTTGTAATGTCAAATTATAAAAAGCCAAAATTTACCTAGTTGGTGTCGGGCTCCCAGTATCTATTTTAGTCTATGGTCGAGCTAACGACAAACACAAAACAAGATATTTTGTAGTGGTACGGAATCACGGACCCATTCATACGCAAGTAAGACTTCGGAAGTGCAATACCTATTTACAACTGTTTACATTGTCTGGACCAGTAGTAAGTAAATGTTCCTACAATTCGTCTGGTTCGCGCAACTAATTTTTTACTTATAAAAAATCAACAGCTCATATAATCGTATATCATAAAATTCACATATTGTAGTGTGCAATAACAATTATAGATGCTAAGGTTTGTGAGGAAAAGTGTGTGTTTGTTACTTCTACAAAATTAAATGTCCCAACGGATTCTGAAGAAATTCGGAATGGAGATGGCTTATGGGACGAATACCGGGGAGGTCTATATTCAACAGAGGACATTCTACGGTTGAAATGATGCTGATGATAGCATGAGCACAGAACATAATCCATGGATTAATACATATAGTACTTGAATACCGATTCAACGGGTATTATTCAAAAATGTCCATGAAAAATAAAATGTCTTAACCGTTACATACTTTGCAGTTCCTGGAAAAGTAGGTTGATTTTTGCGAAATCTATTGTATTATTGGCCAAATATCGCGAATCGCGAGTCAATGGGTTAAAACCATTCTATTATCTTGGTCGGGTTATATGTATGTAATTACTAGCAACTGCCCGTGACTTCGCGTAGTAGACTCGGCCGTCGTCCTCGCCATAACCCCCCATCTTTTCTTGGTTTTTTCTTACATAAGAACCTTTTCCTGACAATAAATACCTAACACAACAAATAAAGAATTATCAAGATTCTTTCATCCATTCTCAAGTTATAGCATGATTAGGAGAAATATATGTTCGTTTATATATATATACAATGATTGTATGTGACTAATATAACAAAAGATTGCATGTGATTCTTGTCTATAAAAGTACGTTATTGTGGATAAAACTTCTCCAAGAAATATTTCAAATCATTAATTTGGTTTATTCGAAACGTCGCAACAAGGAATTCTATTTGCATGGGTTTTCGGAGTCAAATTCATTTAGTTTAAGAGCCATATTCTTACTTAGTCAGGAGTCTTAAAAATTGTAGACTATAAAACAGCTCAAAGGAATGTAGAAGTTATTCAATTGGTATAATTTAAATTGTGTACAAATACTTACCTAGCTTTCCGGCACAGTTTCGACTGCGAGCCGTGCCTCCTTAGGAACTCCCCAGCGTCAAAGCCAGCAAAGCCTGTGGGCTCAGCTGATACAAATATAGCAGAGTTGACACGGGGCCTATTGCACCGCGCCAGTAGATGCTCCTCGCACTCCAAGCTCTGCGTGTGTGTGTGGGACCAACGCAAGTGCTGCAACAAACTCAACTTTATTAAAATTGACAACACTTGCAAGTCACGGCATCGTCTGCACTGGCTCATAATATTATCATCTAAGATAAGATTATATTCGATATAGTAGTAAGTACTCGTATATATCAGAAATCACATCAGCGTAATTGAAATGTCTTGTCATTTACAAGTATGTTGAATAACCGTGTTCTCTGTTTACCCTTCTATAGAAAGCTGATATATATGTATAGGTATATGTTTGTATTAACGTTTTGTATCAAGTTACGCTTTGATCCAGGACGGTATTTTCTATCATCATTTCTATGTACATCTGTCTTTCGTGTCTGTCTTATATTAGGTACCTTTTTGCTCAGAAACGCGTGTAGATTACAAGTGAAATGAATATCAAAAACTGTGGGCCGTTACTGAGTCAATCTATATCTATTATATAAATATATATTAATTACAAAGTGGCATTTGTAATTAGAGAATTAACCATGACAAATATTGGTGTATGCGAGAATATTTTTTCAACCACAATAACAAAGCTCCAGCGCTTGAGTCAGACTCACTTGGTCCGGGTTGTTCATAATCATGACTCAAATTAATATAATACCTATAAAAATGTGCCGTACGAAAGGAGATAATGATAGCAATTTGCGTGCACAGAACATTAAACACAAGCGAAATAAAATCAAAAATTCTCTTAACTATGGTAGTTCTTATTATGTTCAAAATAAAAACCATTCAATCTAACCATTTAGAATTCCATTGTGACAATAACAATTCTAAAAATATGATTTATTAACCCACAGTTGAATTCAATAATTCAACTGTGGGTTAATAAATTAGTTTACAGATCACGAAGTTACATGATGACTAAGTTTCCGCTAAACATACACACAATCGGACACAAATGTTAAATTTAAGGACTGACACTCGCAAGCGTTGTACGAATTTTGATCTTAGTAAAAACAGCATAAGGACTACCATAATAGACTAAAATTAAATTAGTTTTAGTTCGTTAGCTTAGCTGCACAAGCGAACTGCTTCCGTTGTGCAACAAATATAATAATATAAAGACTAATAATATAAAGACTAATATAATTAATAAACCTTTTTTTTATGTAGGAATAACATAATGACTATTACTCATAACCCAAGCCAAAGTGGGGGTAGTTAAAAAAAGAAAGCGATATTTCATGACTATCACTATAAAAAGCCCATATTAACTACATTGTAACATTGTATATTTTAAAAGTAGTGCTGGTGATAAAATACTGCTATCGATGTATCATTAGGTAATTACTTTCCAATACTGTAATGTTTTAATCAATATGTACACACTTTGTAAGTACTCGTAGCATACAATTTAAGGCATAAAAAACTAAACTGTTCGAAATCTTTCCACGTGAATGTGGAAAAGTCTGCGAAAACTATTCCTTAGTTGAAATGTCGTAAGAGCCAATTAATCTATGCTTAATACGGAATGTCGCAAGAGCCATTACGTGTCCTTTCTTTGGGATATCGCAACTCTCAAGTAACCTAACCCTTGCTTGTGGATCGTAAGATTTGAGTATCTATTGCTTTCTCGAGATGTCGTAAGCGCTTAGTAACCAACCCCGCACATAGGATGTCATACTTAAGAGTACTTTTGTAAGAGCCGTAAGATTCCCGTTCCTTGACATGACGTCCATACTTAAGACCCGAATAACTTATCCCTTACTCGGCCCATACAATATCCGTGTAGGAAAATGGCTCGCCTATAAGAACTTGGGGCATTTCTTCTTTTTTCTCTTGTGATAAAGGTTGTGGCTGCTGAAAACAGATACGTATATACATTCAAATAATCTTCGGATAACATGATATAGAGCCGTTTTTATCTATTTATAGTTATGTGTATAAATTGCACATAATGAATAAGCCAGCGTAGTGAGTGCGTCGTGTGCTGAGCTGTATACTCTTATTGTCCTTATAAATTTCGCATATTTATATATATCAATTTTGACTTTCATTCTGATTCTGGGGCGAGAACAGCCAAAGGATTGGCCGTCGATTAGACAGCCACCAATTTGTTGATCACTTCATATACCTGGGTGCTAGAGCATAAGCAACAGTGGTTATTGTGAGGACGAAGTTCGCAGACGAATTGGAATGGCTAAAAGTGCCATGCACCAGCTCCATAGGATATGGAAAGATTGATATATGATATGAAATATCATATATCAAGCAATAAGACAAAAACTACCCTCGTCCACACTTTAGAGTTCTCCATATTTTTATACGCGGTGGAGACGTGGACACTGAAAGCTAAAGACAGACAACGCACAGACGCCTTAGAAATTTGATGTTGAAGAAATATGCTGTGGAGTTCATGAACTGCGCATATAACCAATCAATCGGTTCTTAATTAACTCAAACTGGACAAGAAACCAAGAGTATCTAACACATGCCGGCGAAGGATATTTGAGTTCTTTACCACATATCCCGTTAACCCGGCGAAAACCTTCTAAAACTAATCGTCACTAGGAAAATAGAAGACATGAGACCGAGAGGAAAGAGTCTAATGCGCTGGACCGATCAGATCCGCACTACTCTCAACATAAACGTCACTGAAGCGGTTTGTGCAGCTGAGAGCCGGAATAGATGGAGAAACATCGGAGAGGTGATGGGTCACGAACCCCAGCATTGGGGAATTGACGTAAGGAGGAGGGAACAGATTGCAAGCTTGTTTGAAATGTCGTATTGTACTCTAAACAGTTTCAATCCACCCGTATAATACTTGGAGATAATCCAGTTAATCGCCACATTGTTCTGTCTACGAGGTGTTAGATTACGTAATTCATACGAATAACATTGTATTTGTCCATAACTGTGTTAGAAACTAATCTGAGATAATGCCCTAGATATATAGTAGGTATTAACTCGTGTATTATGTCGAGTACAAATCAATATCGCACTACTATTTTAAGACGACACGTTCACAGAATGTAGATAAATTAATAATGTTAGTTCAAAAGATTACCATATAAATGAGTAAATCAGGTGTTATATTCCTGAACTAAATGTCGTAATTAAATACTAATAGAAAGAAGGAAAAGAAATGAAAAAATAACACCAGTCCATAAACGCTTTCAACATTTTCCTTAAATAACTTTTAGTCGACGTATTTCATTTGCAATAAAAACATGATCATAATTTAAAATCAGAAACATTTCTTAGACGGCCTTATTAAAATTCAGTCGGAATCCATTTCGTTTTCAACAAGGAAATGCTCAAGCAGAAGAATGATTGAACTGTTCGCGGCAGTTATTTGACTTGAGACACGGTAAAATTATATAGATATTAATATTACCGTGCTTGAGATGTGACTTTTAAATGTAGGTATAATAGGAAGAATATTTTTTTTTTTATATTTCTTATATTTACGGAAATGTCCAGCCACGCTAAGCGATTATTCTACAACTTATTAAATGTAGTCTGTTACGGCACTTTTTATTTATCTGCCGAACAGCTCCCATACAAATTCAGTTCCATATCCCTGTTAAATTCTGCATCCTTCCATTAACAGCAAAAGTCGTTTAACGATTATATTGCTTTTACTCTTATTACCCGAAAGATGGTATAGCTACCAACGAAGGTTTGCTACCAACGTCTGCATGCCTGAAGAAATTTGGCTTCCGACAGGCGGCTGGTCAGAAAAACGAAACTTATACATGAAGACATATTAGGTATCATTTTAGGTAGTTAATATGCATGTGTGGTCACCAAATTAAGTATTTTAAAGAACCAACCTCAGAGATATAAGGCCGGTCCCAATAATCTATCTATCGCCGGTTTACCTTACTAGAGATAGATATTTGACACTATTTGTATGGACGTTATGTCACATTTCTATCCGTAGTAAGGAAAACTGTGGATAGATAGAATATTGGGATCCCCCTATAGTAATATCTTCTTTATATTGTATCTATTACTTAAGAAGGTTTTTACTGATAAATAAGCTACAAACGAATGTTTAGGTAGCTAATAAGCTTTGGTACCTTAATGAGTCCAAATCATCAAGCCTCCGGTTCATTCATACTCGTAAATCTTTTGTTATAGCGTAAACCTGATGCGGACAGATTAATCATGAGTTAAGTTTGAACATTGTAATTGTTTGTAATGAAGTTTTCGTGTGTTTGATACTTATTAAGATATCAGTGCCCACCGGGAGCACATAGACGCCGCTGCGCACTCGACCTGAAGATGAGCATCTGATATGCTCAAAACTCGGTTCGACGTATTCGATCCCTAACGTGAGTGTTTTGCCGGTTTATAATAGTAGTTTAAACCAATGTCATGTTTTTCGAGTCCTTTGTTTATCAAAGCTATCTTGAATACCTCGTCATGTAGTCTCGCGTGACATGACACGACAGTATGACGAACATGCAACCCTCGCGGCAGCACAATTCCCATAACACTCCAAACTTACTTTCACTTTAAAAATGTAAATGTGACATTTCGTTGGTTCTAATAAAGCTCACTTTGGCTTGTAGAACAGATTCGGGCACTGTCACTGGATGACACGCAATTTGGAAGTTTAGGAAGTTAAACAAACTTCTATTGATAATTATCATGAAAGAATGCAGGTCTACTTATGTACGTAATATATACAAGACCGGAATAAGTTTGTTCCGTGATAAGAACGTATTAAATAATACTGCAATGCTGTATATTAAAGTTTACTTTTACTTGGCACAGCTAGAAATATTATAGGGCTATGCAGCATATTTATTAGCCGTTCTCTTTGCTTCTAATTTATGTTTATATTCTAATACGACCTTGCATAAATACCTGTTTATTTGCTTCTATTAGCTTTCTATAGTTGTAACTCCAAATTAAAATTGTTTTTTTTTTGCTTTCAATGGGTTTGTTCGCGCAAATATATGCTTTAACAACACTTGTCCATATGTGTCAATACATATAATTCAAGTTACATTCTTGGGACTAAAGCACTTACGTCCGTATAGGAGTACTCTTTAGAGAATTCCTGCACGTAGCCTCCGGTGCTTCTATAGCTGACATATGACATACTAGGTCATATAATAATTATTTATTCACGCCATACTTAGAACCATATCCAACTTAGTAACAAAAAATATAGGTACTATTTCTAGTGATACGCAATCAATACTAGATACAATACTGAAATCATGTATAATGTAGGAGATACACGTAACAATAAAATATATCAAAATATAATATTCGACGTCCTACGGCTGAGAGGAAGAAAACAATATTTTGCAAGTGCTTCTCAGTGTAGTTAATAATAATATAAAAACTATTGCTTCCAATTTGTTTTGTAATCCAGTTTTTTAAATGAAATCTCAGAATGATTGGGGTACGTACCCAAACCATGGATAGATTAGATGGACACTTTAATGAGCTCGAGCTTCTATCTAGGTAGCCCTGTACTTAGAATATCAGTCTTCCTCAGTCGTCGTGTAATACTCGTATTTCATAGGTCGCCTTACGTGTAAGCTCAAAGTTGCGCTATGAAATATAGAGATGGATGCGGAGTTTCTCTACGTGATCAAATCAGAAATGAGAAGATCCGTAGAATAAAGAATAGAATAAAGAAAGAAGAAGGAATGTCACCGATATAGCCCAGAAGACTAGCCAGTTAAAGTGGCAGTGGGCAGAGTACATAGCACGCAGAACAGATGGTCGATAGGGCCGGAAGGTTCTGGAGTAGAGACCGCGAACCAGCAAGCGCAGCGTAGGTCGTTCGCCGATAGTGACAGAGGAGCTGATAAAGGTCGTAGGTCAACGTTGGATGCAGGCTGCTTCCAACTGATCCATTTGGAAATTTATGTGATCGTCTTACGGCGGAGATGATGAAGACTCTCTTGCAGGTGCTTCCTTCATTGCTTACTCCACGCTGTCTCAAATTCTGTATTGAAGTTATAGTGTGTCAAATTTATGGGCACTGTAAAGTACGGTCGATAATATCACTAGTAAATGTGACTAATTAACTATGTCAAGGGCTGACGAGCGCAAACTGCAAAACTGCGTTAAGAAAAACTTATGGATCCGGGTTCTCTTTTTATGCAATTAAGTGACGAGGTAGTCGAGTCGTGTGCCTTATGGTAACTATTACATTTTCCGATAACAGTTGCATTGCTAGAATATCTAACATTGTGGGGGTACCAAATAAGAGGACCTCTCACAAGAGGCATACCACCTAGGTTTATACTGCAACTTTCACGGGCATACGCTAATATAAAAATCACCCAAGACCGTGTTCTTACTCACATCATGACAACATTATATTCGTTCCGTTCAAAGGGTCGTAGTTTATGAGTATGTATATACATAAAGCAATTTACAGGTAGTACCTACTTCACGATGAATGCGATAACTTTGTTGAGCAATTCATCAATTTGCTAATATGTCATGACCAAACAGCAGATGCTAGTTCTTCGGTTAGCAAACTCGCACAAGATAAATACTGAACGTCATGCTATTTACGAAACTCACAGTTTAACAAACTTGTTGTAAATTCATTTAGTAGTTTATTCAGTGTACAGACAAGCAAGACTATCATAATCAAAGCCACGCTTATGAAAATTGCAGTGCCTAAGTTTTTAGAAGAGTTTAAACTTTCTTAGTACTGCGCCTTACTAATAGTCAGGTCTTATTTTTTAAAATAATAATTTATTTAAATGATATTCATTCTTTTTAAATGACATTCACTCTATATTAAATTAGCTCTATATATATGACTTGTTGACGCTGCGGTGGTTGACACCAAAGTATGATTTTAGCACCAGAATCATTCCACTCTAGTACGGTATTACCTCCATCCAGGGATCTCGTGGTAAGTTTTATTTTAGGCAGTATTCCCTTGCGCAAAGGTAACTCGGCCCACAAATACAACTAACTTAGGAACTAGTTTAAAAGTTTTATTTGTAGCCGTCCGCGTCGCGTGCGTACGTGGTTCCCATCAAGTGGCACAAGGCTTGATATATTTTATTAAAACACTACGCCCCTTCTTCGTATCCGGTATTTACACGAGGCGACCTAGCTTTTATTGTCGGCTATCTTTGTCCTACATAAGCCTGGTCAAAACGTTTGATAACTGACAGATTATGCAAACGCAATGACTGGAAGATGATAAATTTTACGCAACTAAGCGTTGTGCTGTCCTTTTTTATATTTGTGTAAATAAATGCTGATTTTGCTGTGACTCACTTTAACGAAGATGAGTAGATAGTCTGCCATTCTAAGATAAATCTGTGCCAGCAACGGAACATTTCGAAGTCCTGAGTGTTAATTTGACTTTAACTCTCTCAATTTCGGCTTTTTCTTTAAGATTACACCTTCAGCTTAGTTGGCAGCCAAGAAACTGAGCGACCTATAAAATGAACTTCATTTTTCATCTTCTACGTTACTAACATTTCATCATTGTGCAAAAACATTACTTACATAAGAAAGAAAAAATACATTGGTAGTATTTTTACTACGCTGTACAGCTTACCTTATTATAGACCTTAGAGATTGAAATGTTCCACATTCTCACTCATGGAAATCATAATATTGGAATAGGAGATACGATAGCAATTAGTTTGCTATGTTGTATAAGACTAAAAAGCATAACTGGTGAAGCATATGTCTGCATCTTGGCTTCCACCCGAAATCAATTTAACTATGCAGAAAAAGCTAGCAGCTAAGGCTAGATTTAAATGTAGATCTACTGACGAAAATATAACAAAGAATGTAGAACCTCGAAATTACTGCAACAAGGTATGTAAAAATGCGCAACGCCAGCACAAAGTTACATAGTTATAGCACATCCAAATTGGAGATCCTTCAAAAGTGTGGAGGTTTCGTCGGAACAATGACGCCAGCTAACGATCTGGATATCAATGCATTAAATGAGAATTTGCTTGTGCTTCTTCACAATAATTTCTACCTGTCACCACTAGAACTGCACTTGTACAATATTTTTTACTTCCTTTCCGCGATTACGCTGACGCTTCATAGCTAGGTATAACCCAGGACCTTCTAAATAAGTAGGAACGCTTGCAAAACTTTACCGTATGCGCCGTGATACTCATATTTTATTCTTTCTCTATTTCTCTTCTCTATTCTTACAACAGAACTCTTCCCTATCTTAAAGAGCAATTTTGATTTTCATCTGTCATTGTCATTGTCTTTACGCTTCGTTCAAACCCTTCAACTTAGAACACTATTTATCTACGTACATGCCCTTCACAGTTCAGGCTTTCTGGCTATGGAATTAATTGCCCCTTGAGATCAGAAGGACCAAACTTCTGGCATTTCAAAAAACATGGTTTAGAATCACTAGGTAACTATCAAGTATTTAACACTGCTTGTTATTTTTATACTTGTTGAGCATGTTTATATTAGTATGTAATTATTAGTATTTATGAATAATAATTTTAAATAAGATAGTATAGAATAAAAAACAACACAATATTTTGCCGTCTACTACTTCTTATGACTACTATCCATACAAAGGTTGTCCGGAAGCAATTGCTATAAGCGATAAGATTGTGCATTTTTCTTCCCAAATTGAAGAATATATTTAACAAGTCACTTTTTGTTTAAGTGCAACAAATGATTTTGTTATTCTATTGTAGTGTGAGGCTGCTTTTATACTATTTATTATTTATACCCTATCGATCTCTTGGGAAAGATAAAAGCATCATGGAGTATATTTTTAGTATCTATCAAACGAAAATTGATAATTTTAGATAAGTTTTATAATTTTAATATACTGCATCCATTTAAAACCATGAACATATCGATCGAATCACAAGCAGTGACTTCTTTTTTAATTCTACTAACTACGTGTAAGTAGTACAACAGAACTTTCTATGTTTTATTCAACAAAGATGAAAATAGATGTTGTAGAAACTAAAATCATAACTGGCGCTTAATTAAAATGTGCATATTTTAATTAAAATAACACATTTTTATGTCAGGAAATACAAAAACTATGCCATAAAACGTATCATGTTTTCTAAGAACTGTTTCTCTAATTCAAAATTATTAATTACAAAGTGAAAATTTTAAGGCCGAATGAAAAGTCGATGGAATTTAATATTTTACTAAAGTAAAGTTTTGAATACGAAATATACGGAGTAATCTCCGCAATCATTTATATCCATTCTTTTTGCATTGTGTTATAGAAGAAAACTGTTTAAGCTGCATCTGTGACAAATTTTTCCAAATATTCATATTCTTTTTTAAATACCTATTGAGAGATAAACATTAAATCACCATCGAATCCGCCACTTTCCAGTGTAACTATTTTGTTTCAAGAATACCTACCAAAACACTGGAATCAGCCGTGCGATTCTCTAATAGCAAACATCGTTGCATCTTTGACAACATCCGTAAAACAAATAAAGAGATGACAAGAGACGTTCGAAAAGCAACCTTATGTACAATGGCAATATCTCATAAAGTATATGACATCGGTGAACTCGTCGACGAGCACGTCGATGAATCATTAGAGAATCGCACGGCTGATTAGACTTGCTTGTTAGCATTGAGTTTCATTTCACGTTTTAATTGCGTATTACTCCAGCTATATCTTGTTATTTTAAATGTACTACAAATAATAATACGAAGAGTCCATGCTAGAAGTATGCATACGTTAAGTTACACTATATAAATAGTTTATTATTTAATCATATTCTACTTTAAATATATGTTCTATAGAAACTCTCAAGTTCTAAATAAAGGACTACCAAACACACTTCTATATCACACAAAGGTTAGCTCGAAGAAAATGCTAATTAACATTAAGTTCGCCTATGTACTTATAGTTTTGTGCAATAAAGAATGTTCTATCTATCTATCTATGTACACGTCCCTGAGAAATCTGTCATAGCCTAATGTATACCTGGTAACTGTCTTTATTCGGACAAAATTCTGGCTAACGCCGAGATAACAACAAAGCTTATTTGATTCAGACTTACAAATACAGTACAGGCACTGTAATGAATATTACCGTGGTACAGTTTGGTGATATTGGTTGCGCGGTGAATACAAACAACTCCGGGTTCGAGGATCGGGTCACCTTTTGTGAGGTCAAACGTGCCGAAAAGTGATTTCAACATTTTACTTTTCAAATAAGCTTGGTAAAAGACAATAGGAAAAGATTACTAGGGCTTTTTTGTGCAAAGTCTGCGTAATAGTAATTTATTTTACATTCTTTGTTTATAATAATAATATTTCTTATGGGTATAACATAGTAAAGAAATACTAGTAGCTAGGTTACTATTTAATCCTACTAATATTATAAACGCGAATGTTTGTATGATTGGATGTATATATGGATGTATATGGATGTATGGACGTTTGTTTTTTGTTGTTGTTTAAAACGGATGTGCCAATTTTGAAGAAATTTAATATGGAGGTAGATGAGGCGCTGGATCAATACATATAATACTTTCCATCGTCATCGTCATCAATCACCACGCGGATGAAACCGCAAGACGCAACAGTATCTAATAATAATTTCGTCCTCTACATCAGTTTACACACTAGAAGACTATTAATTATTTCCGCTGTATGTTTAAGGATAATGTTATTGCTTAGCAATGGCGCTGTAACGTAAAACTTGTCGATACGCGGCTTACTGAGGATAACTGAGGCGCTGCAAAGTGCAGAAGACGCGCCAGCATTATTATACATTAGATTCGCAGAGCATTGCAAGTTTTTTGCTTTTATTTGACAATTCTTCTTTTATTATACTGTCAAGAGATTTTAAGCATTAAAAACAAGTTCAAGAATATTTGGTCAACTATTTACCACCAGCCACTTCATCCACTTCACGGGCCTTAATTGCAATGTTTAAGTATTTTTTGTGTTGACACTGTAGGATTACATAATCGACCAATTAGTTTTTAATTATTTTTCTTGCTTTACTGCCGCACTAAATTATCTACCATCTAAGATATACTAGATACTGCTTGTTTGTGTTTTCAACTGACAGTAATTTATAACAGTCTTAATGTATATTAGAATAATTGTATTTTGAAATAAAAAAAATATATAATTATGATGATACAGTGGTAAGAAATTGTAACTGACCGTAATAACCGCTATAATGATAAAATAGCAGTGGCAAATGTATATTATTAGTAGCTGTGCCCTACGAGAAGCTCCTCATTTTGAGGGATAATAAATAAAAAGTCTACATGTGTAGTCTTTGAATGAATATGAATGAAAAGTTCTAGATAGGCTATGAATGAATGGCCTTCACATACAAACAAATTTCTTCAAATCGGACGGACTTAGCCCATATCAACAAACAAAAAATATACTTTTCCGCTCTCGTGTATTTGTATAAATTGAAATGTTAACTGATATGAAGAGACATTATTTTACTATAGACAAATTAAAACAAATGCTGACAAATAATAGATTCATAATTGTACAAATACGAAACCAGATAGATTAGCAACTGAACATAACTTTTAGTTCATTACAATGTATCCGGGAATGTAATTTACGTGATAGTACAGAACCACAATTAAAATTGTTAGAAATGCAAGCAGTGTTAATGCAACCTCTTTCTATAAACAGTGTTATTAATTATTTTGCCAAATAGCTTTACTGTAAGGCTATGTTTATTTTGTGCAGCAAGCTTACTTGCGGGTGCTCAGAATTGCTTATATACAGTCATTTAATAAAGCAATAAAATTGAAACCGAAACTATTTTGAATAGTTTATTTTGAAATAAGATCAACTGCGATTGCAGTGCTTATAATTAAAATGCGTGATGGTTTGGAGAGTGCAGTTTTTAGACACCTTATTCATAAACGTTCTATAGAGTTCTGATAACTAAAGTGAAATTAATCTGTAAACGTAGTCGATTAAGAAAAGCATATTTTTATCAAACCTCTCTCATAATCGTTATCAGACCTGCAACCTGCGGCCTTTTTTATTTCCTTATCCTTCCTTTCAACGCCAGGTGAGGACTCAACTCGAGTCGTTCAAATATACACTTTCAAAATACGTGTGGATAGGGTAAGTGGTCTTTAGATTTGGCGCACAATTGTCTGCCAGTGCAACTGGTGCATAAATTCAACCGTGAGTGTGTGCGTGCGATAGCATACGTGACGCGTCTCGTAACACACTAGTAAGCGTGTTCGGGCTTACTTGGTGTTCGCAGCCAGCGCACCGGCATTGGCAGTGGGAGCAAGCCCGCGGCTTAGCGCGGGCGGGGCTCCGCTAGCTACCCTGGGTTTGTTCGTCTGGCGCGGCATGCAGCAATGCAAACTGACATCCGCAGTCGCGTGCGCTCCGCCGCGGGTATTGGAAGCAACGATCCAGGATGCAGCATACGTCCTGCGCACGACACCAGTTAAGCAACGCATATATAGCAATAAAAGGATTTGAATTCAAGTACGGTACTATCTAGGGAATAAGGTACGATGCGTACAATCTAAGAGTCTTTAAGTTCAGAGTATATAGTTAGGTATCTATTTATAGGTAGACATGGTTATTCTTAAGGTTAGATGTTTATCCATTCGTAATTTTAGAAAATTCAAGTTCTCTATAATCTCAATGAAATGTGTTGGGTCAGACTTAAACTTTCTGGACTAGATTTCTTCGATAAAATATACCATTGCATCAAAGCTGTATTTCATCATGTAACTTAAAGGCAAAGCCGTTAGCTGCAAAATGCTCTTCGCAATATTTTCTTTGTTTCCCTCTGCAACAATTGTCACAAGTACCTACAAGCTATGTAACACATATGAAAGAAACCCAAAACATGACTTTTACTTTTACTTTTTTCACGTACATAGTTTAATCCGTACAATATAGTTCGAAGTTATTATGATATTTTGCTTTGTTGTACTAGTTGTACTTGAGTAGCATCAGTGCAACTTACCTGCAAGCGTAAGGCCAATGCGTGTGAGGAGCAAAGGGGAAGGTAGAGCTTGCACGCTTGCTTTAAATAACATCATACGCTGCAGACTAATTATATATGTATTTATCCTGTGCTTACTAAATTTGTGATTTACTTACATACGAATTATTGTAATAAAATGTGTGTGATTACTAAATCTTTCCTAGAACCTACTTTGATTATTATATAGTAACAATAGGAAAGAGATAAATAACAAAAGTAAGCCTAAAACAAATTACAGAATTCTATGTTTACACCATTTTTAAGTCGTTATTCTGCAATCAAAATGCATATCCCGCCTACTACGGCACACCAATGCAGTAAAAGATATTATCAACTCGGTATGATATGACAGGTTAAATAAAAAATAGGGTGCAATTTACTGATAACCATATAAAACTGATACCACCTAAGAGTTTTAACCAGAAGAATCTCGTCTCTTAGAATAGGGTTGTTGTCCCATGAGAACAAAATATTTTCTAAAATTGTTAGCTTAGGAAATGAAAATTTAATAGTATTTTATCAATATCTGGCAACACGGGTAATAAACGTCAGAATGTATTGTCTTCAATACAAATATGAATCAAACCATACCCGATGGAGTATCTGTCAAGACATAATTGATTTTGAAACCAATTAAAACTATTGCTTGTAGATATACCTTCATCTTTGCAAATTTGTATCTCATTCTAAGAAGCATCTTGTAAATAAAGTAAATACCTTTTAATTTAGTTGGCGTGACGCGTGTAGTAAAGCACTGTATCTTATTTATTACTCGACCTTTTAGTCTGCAGTTTACGACTCTTACCTCCCCCGTTGACTTCCCTCACGCACTCAAACCTCAGGCAGGAACTCATAAAAATTGTTGCACTGTAATTAATTAAAGAGTAAATTATTGTTATTAGAAATCAGATTAGTAATGTAGTAAATAGCCAGTAAATAATGTTTCAAAGTTTATGACTTAGAACGTACCTAGGTTATTTAAATATTTACGTAATTTAGATTATGTGCTTTGTATTTCTCATCATATCAGTAAGAAAAGCATCGCGAGTATTCTACACAACAGTAACTCCCCGACGAAGAACTTTAATAAGTTTAAAACTTATGGAAGACATTTTTCAGTAAATATCATGCTATAAAGGTACCGTCGTGACCAAAAAAAGGTAATTTAATTATTTCTAACGACTGACTAGCACTATGGTCATGTTTAAAAAACGAAATATTATACGAACTTCTATGCTACTGAATGTAAGCGGAAAACGGCTGCTAATTTGCTAATTTAGCTACAGAAGTTAGATCACATAAGACTATAAGCATAAGTCTGTTCTACTATGTGTAGTAGGTATCTCAAAGATAAAAGTAGTTGGTGAATTTAACTTATAGACTTTTTTTTAAAATCACTAGTCACTTCAGTAGTGAACAGTTTTCTCTATTCTAGTCTAATACAATATAAGCATTCTGACGACTATCTGACTTAGAGTTGAGTTGTCGAATGAATATTATCGTATCACTGAATAATATCTAACACTAATACAAGAAAAGGCACATATAATGTAATTTGTATGTATTTCTTATGTTTATGTTGTCTCTAGTCGTGACCTTTTACAATGGTAGTTTATGAACCTTGTTCTTGACCGTGTACAAGTGTAGGCAAAGTATTCAAAAATATGAAACGTTGTGATTGAATTATCCTCGACAATTATTCTAAAAAATTTTAGTAATACATACGCCGTTTTACCTGAACGTAACTTAGTAATGACAGTGACTTAATGACAAACTTCTATGTGACCTCTGACTACTTGAATTAAAATGCTTAGTTTATCCCCTCATGTGTCAAAGTCAACATAACAATAGTTACAATACAAATTTCTTCGGTGGTAGTGCCACACTGTAACCCCACAGCCGAATGGGCCGGACGACCGGTGAAGTACCACACTCCCACATAACACTAACGTGAAGTAACATAGGTTGCTATTGCGTTTCGTCGGTTTGTGGGAAGTTCCGGAGGCCCGATTCCCCTTCTCATTCTCACTCTCCTTCCCCCTCTACTTCCCACTCTCCTTCCCCCTCCGCCTCCGCCCTCACCCCTTTTATCTCTTCCTTCCTATCATCCTTCCTCAAAGGTCGGCAACGTATCCTCGAGAACTCGGGTATTGCGGATGTCAGTGGGCGACGGTACCACTTACCAACAGGTGAGCCGCTTGCTCGTTTGCCAACCTATCCCATAAAAAAAAATCTATTGTGTCTAGAGGTTTGGCATTTGATGGATTATGCAACTTTATATATATATTTACCTATTTTAACTTGACGCGTGGTTCATATACAACCATAGAAATCAACATACAAAGACACGTTGAGATAGTAATTATTATCCTATGACTATATTATGAATGATCTCAAACTTGTTTGAAAACTACTATGCGTATTATATAGTATAATTAAATACATTATTATTAACGCCGGTAAACATGGGAGGGGATGGATATTTCCTAAGTACTTGCTCGGCAACAGAGCGGAATCTAATAGCTTGTGAGAAGGATAACAATACGAGTAGCTTAGATAATTCTTGAAGTTCTATGACGAGTAGTATGTTTTTATACGTTGTTATACGTAAATTTCAATATTTGAGATAAAGCTAAAGCAGGCGTTAGTGCTTTAAAAAGTAATACTATAAAAATTACAAGGGCCGCGATGTCAATACGAAAGTTTAAGTATTTCTAAATAATGCTACTTTCTGTTCGATGGTACTGTTAACTGTCCAATAGATGTCGCTCCGTCCCCTCAAGACGGTTAGTCAAATAGAGAGTTAAAATTCGACGCTCGGACCAGAACCTCGGTGGCCTAGTTGGTCAATGGCGTTTGACACGGAGAGTCAGAAGACGCGGGTTCGAATCCCGTCCGAGGATGGAATTTTTCCCTCTATAAATTTCAATGTTGTAATACGTATTACTCAAGCTGAGAAGTGAGCGCGCGACGCAATGTTATTTGTTATCTAATTACTATATTTACTTGCTATATTTATGTATTCGAGAACACTACTGTCTAGACAAATCTTACTTAGATTTTAAGACGGTATCATTAAAACTGATGTGTATTTCTTCGTGATGTATAATAAATAAATAGGTTGTATTTCATCGAAATACTGTGGAACGTTACTAAGCCATTTTACTTTGTTATAGCGCACGATTATAAAAATTTCTTCGTTAATATTTTTATGTATTAAACTATATGCATGTCTATAAATAGTAGTTATCGTTAAAATGTTTGAAAATTCAACGAAAAACACCCTAAATAAATATCAGGAACCATAATGGTGGTGTACAAACTAACACGTGACCTCAAGAAATTCCTACGTAATTCTATAGTAGTTGGAACTATATTATACTCGTACAAAGGAAAAGGTATTTTGTAATCTAAAGTAAAGCTATTTTTCTATCGACATTATCACCTTCTCAGTGTTTTTTTTTAAATGTCAGTCAATAAACAGCAACGCCATAGTGACGCACACATCAAGTTATTGACCTGAGAAAGCCTACATTGGCCGATATAAAAATAGAACAAGTCTAGAAAGGTGTCGTAAGGGTGCTATCAGAAAGAGAGCGGTCACGCGTTCATTCATTCTAGCGGTCTGTTTTGCGTTCGTTGTATTGTACTCATATTTCGTTACATAGATATACCCAAACAGGAGGCGTTCTGACCACGTCGGTCAACTGTGGACCGTGGGACCTGTCAGCCTGTGGGGTATATCTATGTAACGTAATACAACACAACGAACGCAAAACAGAACGCTTGACCGTTCTCTGTCTGATAGCACCCTAATATATAACATAGCCCAAATAATATGGCTTTTTATATCAACGTTTGTTTATATATCGACAGGCCCGTCAGCTTAGTCGGTAGTTGCCTTAGCTTCAAAGCGAGGGTCCCAGGTTTGGTCCCTGGCCGGATTCGATATCCGTGTAGAGGGAAAATAAGTTTTTATTCGGATATTTTATGGTTTGTGATGTTAATGTGTGTGCCTCTCCCGTGACGCAGATAACCCTAGAGAAAGAAGAATTGCGACTGATATTGAATTCCATATCCATGTAGCAACCTTGTTGTTTTTAAATGTTTCACTAAAATACCAACCTGACGCTGGTTTAAGAGCAGTAGTGGTACCGATAGTGGCGAAACTTACCTAGTTGTCAATTATGTTGTAACACGGTGATAAGCCACATCGATGTGCATAAATTTTCTCTCTCATAATTGTAACCTAATAGTTCTTGCTCGTGACTTTATTAGCGTGTAGTAGTTTAAGGTAGTAATTCCTCGCATACAGGTTAGTAGAGATATATATGTATTTAGGTAGATCTGAAATAGTAGATTTTTTGCGACCCCTCAGGAACTACCCATTGAAACAAAACAAAAAGTAGTCTAAGTGTTAACTGGTTATAATCTATCTCCATACTTGTTGAACAGTTTCAAAAGAAGAAACAAACGTACATACGTATTCACATCCTCACTCACAAAATCTTTCACAACAACTTATATCCATTAGTGTGATATTTACACAAAAAATGCAGTTGAACACACGTTCGCATTCGATTCCAAGAATTTTAATATTTTGTGAAGGGAAAAGGAAAATAACACAACCCCAGTATCATTACCACGCGTAATTAATGGTTTACTATTTTTTCTAATATTTTATTCTTATAATTTTATACCTTATAAAGGTAAAGTTCTAAATGGTAAACACGAGTCTTCCAATAACCCTTGCATATTTAGTACAAATCATAGACACTACCCAAAAATATGGTAATAAGCTTGAAAAAGTCTATTCAAATATCGTGGGTAAGGGTATAAGAAAATTACACCGGCCCAACTCTTGGCTTTCTTCCAGGCAATATGTAAGGAAATTCTACCTTATACCATTAAGGCTTTTCATTCGAATATTTTCAATTCATCTCTCCACTTTCAAGATTAAAATAAAAATGTACGATCAAAGAAAAATCCTGGGTAGGTAAGCTCTTTGGTAATTCAATATGACTGCCGCCGTTCCATCGGTTAATTTCATTAATGTTACATTTAGTGGTCTATTTATAGTCTTCATTGAGGTGGAAAATATTTTATTCGTTCCTATACATTAGTAACCTTACCATGCAACATTTCTCACATTAAAAATTAAGATGACATAAGAATCTTCACTCAAGGTAAAAGAAATAATGGCCAAATGTGTTAATCTTTTCGTCCCCAATACCTCAGAGCCTGAAAACCAAGGTTTTCAACCAGTGTGTGTTGCCAGTGATGACTTATAGCACTAAGACGTGGTCCCTTACTGTGGGCCTCATTAACAAGCTTGAAGTCGCTCAACGAGCAATGGAGAGGGCTATGCTTGGGGTTTCCCTGCGTGATAAGATCCGAAATGAGGAGATCCGTAGGAGAATTAAGGTCACCGACATAGCTCTCAAAATTAGCAAGTTGAAGTGGCAATGGGCAGGCCACATCGCTCGCAGAAATGATAACCGATGGGGAAGAAAGGTTCTCGAGTGGCGACCACGAACCGGAAGGCGTAGTGTAGGCCGGCCCCCTGCTAGGTGGACCGACGACCTCATAAAAACCGCGGGGAATCGCTGGATGCAGGAAGCGAGTAGCCGGTCCAAGTGGCGTTCTATGGGGGAGGCATATGTTCAGCAGTGGACGTCTTCCGGCTGATAATGATGATGATGATAATGATGTGTTAATCTAGGATATGTGTTGAGCTGTTCCAGCGTGAAGAAGTAACAAACAAAGATACACTTTCACATACTCACTCACTCGCTGAATCATTCAATCATTTACTCGCTCAATCATTCATTCACATACTCCTCACAAAATTCGATTCTGTAGTAGTTCTGTATGTTTTGCCGTTTTCGACCTATTACACTATACGTACTCGTATTTATATATGTAAATATTTTCATATGTTTATATATATTTCAATATGTATTAGTGTATTTTTATGTATTGTATGTTAATTTATTATTAATTTGATTTAGTAATGTATTATTGTCTTGATTTGATTGTACCTTTATCTGTTTATTACGCCCCGTCTTGTTATTCCTGTATTTCCTCTCCATCCTAAGGTTGCCTGGAAGAGATCACTATTAGTGATAAGGCCGCCCATTGTAACACTTTATTTTAAGCTTTCTTTTACTTTTATGTTATTTTTGTATATTAAGTGGTGTAACAATAAAGAATTATCTATCTATCTATCTAAGATACCCCTGGGGATGTCACGGGAACTTGGATTAGGACCCGTGGCACCCCCAGGTCCTGATATTCATACATCTGTATACCAGTGGTATCTTGGGTCCTATTTACTAGTTCCCGTGAATCCACCAATTCTTTTCTCAACTCTTTTCAGAAATTCCAATTGAACGTGCACTATTAAACATACACACAGCGACATCGTATTTTAATTAATTAGTTTATTTAATTTGGAGGCCTATTTAACCGACTTCAAAAACGAGGTTTCTTAATTGACCGTATATTTTTTTTCTTATGTGTGTTCCCAGATAACTTCATTGTTTATGAACTGGTTTTGAGCATTATTTTTTTGTTTGGTACAATATACTTCCAATGTCCCGTTTAAATTTCATCAAACTCGGTCCAGATTTTTTAGTTACACTCTAATAACTGAAAAATGTTCGCCTAATTTAATTTTTTGATAATATTATCATTGACGGTGGATGACAATAGATCCTGTAAATAGCAAGGGTGAAAAAAATGTTATACTGAAAAATGGAACCGACTTCAACACTAAAATGGGTAAAAGACCTTGTCGAAGTCGATACCATACGCTTAATATTGTGGCACTTTTGAACTATCATGATACCGAGTTTGACAAGTTATTTCACCCTTTTAGAATTGAAGTCGGGTTGTATCTTGAAACCAGTCGCCTGAATTTGAGGACTCTGCCACTGTGGGGGTCAAGAGGGTTCATCTCATGCGCTCCCATGCAATTTTAGCTGCCAGAGCTGCGCCGAAATATTTTAAAATTATTTTTATAAAATATGGAAAAATCTATTAATAACTAGCAAATAACTACCCAATGCGTAAAATAGAAGGTTAATTCAACTAAATTCTTACGTTTATTAAGTTGCGTGTGTCAAAATGCGACGCGATGTAATTAAGTCGCCATTTTGTTGATATTGACAGCTAACCTGCATAACATTGGCACTCTGGCCTATTTGTTTCATTAAATACAGAGTGTCGTGATACAGGTTTATAGATAATTAAGGTAATTATTGAATTTTCTCGAATGAATACAATTTGATATCCTGTTAATGTACATATCGCGTGACTTTATGCACAAATAAGTAAATATTCCACGAATCGTTTTATGGCTTCATTGTTGCAGTACGCGTAATTGAATTTCCGAAAGCTAGATACACACCTGCTACTGCTATGTGTAGTAAGCAATACCTAGTGATTTCAGCAAAATTATACTTCAAATGCTCTGCCTTATATTGGGCTGTTTAGAAATCCAAATCTGAAGTCTGCTTACTCAACTGTTGTTGTTCACACTGAACTGTTCTTTCTCAGTTTTCCGGACTATTGAAATGCGAATAACATAGATCTTCGTATGGTATTACAAAAACTCGGAAAGCGGCCATGGCGGGGATTTGTGAATCTCCATGCGAAAATCTGACAACAAAAATATCAATAAACAAAGTGAGATACCTATGTTCAATTATGTACTGGTAATTTTATAAAATTGCGTTATTTTTAAATACATACTAGCGACTGACTGCGACTTTGTTCGTTAAAATGAATGCTCGGCCTTCGGCCTCGCCATATCCTCCCTTATTAACTTATTTTTTTTAATGTTAAAGAACCTTCTACGAAGTATTAAAAAACATTAAAAAAAAAAGATGAATGAAATCGGTAAAACCTATCTAAAGTTATGACGTGACCAGGAGAAATAGGGGTTAATTTTATATACATACTAGCGACTGCCTGTGACTTCGTTCGCGTAGTAGGCTCGGCCTTGCCATAACCGCCCATCGTTTCTTGTTATTTTAATCTAAGAACCTTCTACCAAGTATTAGAAAACATTTAAAAAGAAATGAAAATCGGTAAAGCACTTTTCAAATTATAGCGTAACCACGAGAAATAGGGGTTCATTTTTATAATATAGACTAGCCACTGCCCGCGACTTCGTTAACGTAGTAGGCTCGGCCTTCAGCCTCGCCATAACCTCCCGTCTTTTCTTGGTTTTTCTTTCATAAGAACCTTCTCCTGACAATAATTAACACAAAATTAATTAGCGAGATTGTTCCATCCGTTCTCAAGTTATGGCGTGACCAAGAGAAATAGGGGTTCATTTTCTTATATATTAATATATAGTTTAATCAGCACAATATATAATTATATGTCCTGACTTGACTGGCTGATCATCAACGCCAAACCCTAATTATAATAGAGAGCCACTGAAGCTAGAAACTTTTTGCAGTTGACGTCTTATAAGTTGTGTATGAAAGTAAGGAAGGATTTGGGAATATTTTTCCATAAAAGGGAATTCAATCTATTTTTGTGGCTTCGTATCCAATATTATAAGCAAGCGAATACATTGACGATTAACCCGTTGAATGGAGATTTGCTATATTTGGCTAATAATACAATAGATTTCGCAGAAATCTACCTACTTTTCCAGGAACTGCAACGTGTGTGGCTAAAGATAATAAGCAAAGGAACAATCTATGTAATATCTGTTTACCATAAAACACGTTATGTCTTAATATTTAATTATTTTTTCATACCACCTGCTCGACAAAGTCCATATCAGGCAATCTTGACGTAAAGCAAGGCACTACATCTCCGGGGATGTAATGTTGTATGAAACTTCCAAGGGATTGAAGTGATTTGGATTTGGAACGCTAAAATTTGTAGGCAAAACTCTTAGCATAGAGACGGGCGATGTAAAAAGAGTTTATTCGATAATCGAACTAGCCTCCACAGACAGCACTCAAAAAAGAAAAAAAAGAAGCGCGATTGTATTGAATGTGAAACAAAAGACGGTGTTCTTCTCCTTTCACTGTTAAGTATTTTATCACGTACACATTGACTCAAAAACTTCATCATCAGGTGATTTGAGCATCCATAACTGGACAAATGTATCCAATATTAATATTAATTTTAATTTATTACACTTCTAACTAAATACCTAAATTATTTTATGTAGCCTTGAGTTTTATTATCTCGCAGTAGGTACGAAAAGTAGAGTATTCACCTCGAGGATAACGCCTGGCTTCGTATTGGGCGGCTTGAACCCCTCACTTCACTCAGGACTCTACATAACTCCCTCGTTTCGATCAGGAGTTAAATTAAGATCCCCTCGCTGCTCTCAGGGATTAACTTTAGAGTTCCTTTTTACGCTTAGTGTCCAATATGTCACACGTGACGTAAGACACTGCTTTACTCCCTCGGTGCATAATCTACTATTGTTTTGCTATTTTTCTAGGTGCCTAATTTTTTATTATGAACAGATCCTTTAGGCAACTTTAAATGTACATAGGTAATGTATTAAAGTTTAATCAGCACCTTTTCTTCTTTATAACACACTTGTGACCCATTTTTAATTAAAAAGTTATAATAATACTTTATGAAAGGAATTACAGCTTAATTTATATCTTCCTACTTAGTATTTAAGCTACATGTATATCTAGGAATGTAATTAGTTATAATATTCATGTGAAAAAGCTGATAATTTTATTACTGTTTAAAGTTCATTTTTTATGATTTTAAATTACACTTGCGTCCACATTTACATATCCTTTCGCTATATGTGCATTTTAAATAATTAATAATGCATGAGGTATTCGAAATAATTTGAATATAGTTTGAAATTTAATCAGTTAGTAAGTTTACGATTTACGATTAAAGAAACAAGTGTTCTACGCCACACATGTGTGATGTGATGTAATGAGTGTTGCGTAGCGCATTCGAATTTCTAACAAAGATTAATTGATATTTACAGTGTTCAATGCCGCGTAATGGTATACAATGTTTTAAGTGTGCGAGCGGCAGACATATAAAAAAATAAATATTCATACACTCACACCCAAAATTCCTTATCGCGGGAGGCATGAACATATACATTATAGCGCCTCAAACATTCAGACCATTTCAGGAATTGAACCGTTACTATTTCGTTCCTTCCCATTTCAGATATTTGCCAGCGACCATGATTTCTGGTAGGTAAGGGTAAATGCAGTACTATCTCAGCTTTATTCTAAAGATGCCACAAAGGTGTATGATCTGTACCAGGGGTTCATAAAGACTCTTAGTACATTGGGTAAGCATATTTGTTTTTTTCTGTAATTTAGTTTAATAATGATTATCGAACAAAAGTGGCATATTCTTACAGAATAAACCCTGTATAAAATAAAAAATAAAAAATGCATTTATTTAATTAATATTAGATTAAATATTAAATATTAGACTAAATTAATTAATTAGTTAATTAAATTAATTCAAAGTCAAAGTCAATTACAAAGTCGAAGTTAATTACATTTATTTAATATTAGACTAAATGGGTATAATATATATATTATAATATATATATATCGTATACAAGCAGATTGGTATAATTCAGGTTTTTCATTCACACTTTTGACTTATTTGGCGCACTTTGCTTACAACATACAGGCTGGAATATTGAGAGTAGACAGTAAGGTATCATAAATAAGTTAGAGCCGATATACGCGAACTGCTCGAGTAGTTAGCCAGTGATCAACATACGCGGACCGCTCTTGCAGTCATCAACAGCTTGAAGCTGCCATTGATAACTGCTCGAGCAGTTGGTATTAACCGCTCCACAAGTCACAATTTCAATTCAAGAGCGGGAAGCGCGCGCGACGGAATGAAGAGCGCGGGCGGAGGTAACTGGACGAGAGCAGTCGACAGCTTGAGCAGTCCGTGTATGCCGGGCGACTACTTGACAGCCAACCGCCCGAACCGGTTCCATATATGTGTGTACGTAGAAGACTGTAAGTTCTCTGTTCAGTGGTCCAGCAGTCAGCATGGACTGCTTCAAGCTGCTCGTGTATCTGGGCCCCTTCAGGAATAAATTAGGATTATTTCTAGTACTGAAACCTCAATAGTTATCGTAGTGTTTTGATCCCTACACTAAATAACTAGAGTTGATTGGCATACATATTATACTTTTTTGTTAATTTTTCGCTGTGTGTACATTTATTACAGAATCTGTAAATGCAGTTCAGACAAAAAATTATGAAAGGTCTCCTAGGCCTTTTTCTGTAACTATATATACCGGTTAAGTTACCTGTTCTTACTGCCCCGTCTCAAAAACCTACCATGTATAAGAAAATATAACATTAAATCAATTTATTGGCATTAATATAACACCGTTAGGTACAAAGTACACGATGAACTAATAAGCGATAAAACAGAGTGTAGATGTTAGCTTAGTATTACGCGTAGACATCAGTAGGTACCTAAGGGCACTATAAAGATGCAACAGTATGGAAACTAAGCCTAAGACAGCAGTAATAGGGTCCCGTTTTACCCTTTGGGTACGGAACCCTAAAAACTAAATATAGCAACAATAAAAACACTTTTACGTAACGGTTTAAATTGTATATAGGATTATATTGTTTCTTTAAGTAAAGATCAAGATCGTCAATTTGTTTCGATTTCGATCGTGGTTTTTATGTATGACCACGTTTTTTTACTGGGTTGTTAGATTTTTTATTTTTTGCATACAATATACTGCTGCAATAATATTATAGTACTTTTTAAGCTTCATACACGTTACTTGATTTTTTAGGTTATGATATAATATATAAAAAATGACAAACCGAAAATACGAGCCTGATTCGCGTATCGATGGACCCGCCGTGCAATTCTGTAATGATTTCTTCGACGAGATCACCGATGTCAAATAGGTACTTTATGAGATATCGCCCTTGTACATAAGGTTGTTTTTCCAACGTTTCTTGTCACCTTCTTCATTTGTTTCAAGGATGTTGGCAAGGATGCAACGATGTTTGCTTTAAGAGAATCGCACGGCTGAACAATACAAGCTTGTCTTACCGTATATTAATATACCACCACTTTTAAGCCTCAATTAATTGTATCCTTAATTTAAGTCAACAGTAATTAGTAAACTGAACAGTATATAAAAATATTTATTAATATTAAAAGTTAAAAGTACTTAGTAGAGTTGACTTGAGTGACTGTGCGAGTTGTGGCGCCATGTCACGCCATGTTGAAGTGGAAATGGTGATGTCATAGTTGTTACCGTATTTCAATATATCACCCCTTTTAAGCCTTAATTAATTGTATTCTTAATTTAATTGTAATTTAATTTAACAGTAATTATTTGTGATCTATATGTACAAGTACAATCTGATAAATTTAATACCGTCTTCTATGCTATTCAGTTATTGGAGTGTTTCTCAAAAACTACTGGACCGAATTTGATTAATTTTAAATGGGACCACACGGGAAACACCGGCTTTCAAACACAAAAATAATTTTGAAAATCGGTTTACCCAGTCGAATGTTATGAGGTAACAAACAAAAAAAATACAGTCGAATTGAGTACCTCCTCCTTTTTTGGAAGTCGGTAGAAAATCATTATTTGATATTAAAAGTTAAGAAGTGCTTAAGTCTACTTGAGTTGACTGTGCGAGTTGTGGCGCCATGTTGTAGGGGAAAGGAAGTGCCATTTTTTTACATACAAGCCGTATATTATGTTACAGCGTTGTTTTTAAGTTAGTCTTACTTTGGATTTTGTTACAAATACGACTGTTTGCATAGTGTGAGTTGTTTCACTTGGATCCTACAATTTTTGAAAAGTGCTTTTGGGTTATTTAGACTTACTACTACTACGTTCTAGTTTCCATATAACATCAGTTTGCATAAATAAAAAGATAAATCTAATATGAAAAAAAACTTTGTAGTTGAATAACAAAATATTCAATACATTGATATACACCATGGTCTAGTCGCTAAAGAATGTGTGTAACGAATTTAAAGTAAATAATTTACCAATTAACGATTTACGTATTTTTTTCTTTAATTGTTGTGAAATCTTCTTGGCAAATTTCATGGCTTGGTCAAAGGAATATAAGTTAACTCTATAAACAAGTAATAATTAATTAACAAAAGTGTAAAATTATGCAGCATGAAAGATTGTATTTTTTTTTGCGTTGACGCAGAAGCTGCAATTTTTATAGCGTTACGAAATATGTTATATTAATTTAAGCGGGCTACCTCCACGCGTTTCTGAGAAGGGTTGACAGACAGAAGAACAACGCAGTCATTCTATAAGGGTTACTTTTTCCTTTTGACGTACGAAACCCTAAAAAATATTTACTAGATGATATACTATAAATAATCTTTAAATAATTTGGGCTAGAGATGTACCTATATAAAGATGTACGTATAATATGTATTTATAAAATGTTATATATGACGGAGAAAGCACCTCCGGAGTGTTTTTAAAAAGAGTGACGTCAGCATTGCTGACGTCACAATTGTTGTTTTCATGATGATCACTCATTTTTGGGTCCTCAAAGTAAAACTTCACAAGTACTTTTATAAGCTTCGTATATTCAACGAGCAGCGTAACAACGTCACAAAGAGGTCCGTACTGTACGGCGACTCGAGAGCGACTGAGCCAAGCGCCTACAGTGCGGCCGTACTTATAGGACTCGGCGCACGTGCACGAGTTTACAAGTTTGTTGGTAAAGTATTGAAATTACAATCATAACATTAATTTTACATCGTAATCAACTCAAAAATAATCAACTGATGATTTATAAACTATTTTTAGGGCAATCAAATGATTAAACTTAATTATTCTCGACGAACTGTTGTAGTTGCGCCGATACGGCCATACTGACAGCCGGTGCGCGCTCTGCACCAGCCTCGTTGGTTCTCGTAGATTGTTATGGATTCTCGTAGATTATTTGGATTCTCGTAGACCTGAAAGAAATGAAATAACTTTCTTTGAGTAGTGCGTCTGTAAGCGACCTGCGTTGCTATGTCTTTTTGGGGATATCAATGCTTATAGGGTTAGTAGGTTCTCGTAGAGTTCTCGGAGGGTCTCGGAGGGTCTCGTAGAATTCTCGAAGGGTCTCGTAGAGTTCTCGGAGGGTCTCGTAGAATTCTCGAAGGGTCACGTAGAATTCTCGAAGGGTCTCGTAGAATTCTCGAAGGGTCTCGTAGAATTCTCGGAGAGTTATTTGAAATATTTGGATTTAGTTACTTATCTTTTATTCTGATGGGTCGTCTTGGTTCGAGTCGTGGTTTGGCTGTACTTGCAGCCCTTCTCGTGAGGTCGACGGAATGGGCTCATTTGATTCTGCACTGGGATCTCGTTGAATAGGTGATTCGTTTCCCGCCGATACGGTCAACTGATCCCCAGGTTGCGGAGCGCGGCGCAGGCAGCTGATCATGGGCAACCTTGCGAGGTCGTCCTCTAACGACAACTTTCTTTACCAGATATCGGTCATTATCCAGTATTCTACAAACTTCATATGGTTCGCTGTATTTAAGGTCAAGCGAGGTTTGGTTTCGAGGATTATTTTTCACCAATACGTAGTCTCCTCTTTGAAAATGATGGATTTTGGCCTTGTGTAGGTTGAAGCGTTGTCTGTCTTGTTCGCTACAACGAATCATTTTCTGTTGCACCTGTTGAGTGAGCGCTTCAATATCAGCGGTTTCGTTGTCAATATCCACCAGGTTGAGAAGCTCAGGAGGTACACAGTGCTTTCGTTGTGTAATAAGTGTCAGTGGAGCAACACCGGTGACTCGGTGGATTGTACAGTTCATTGCCAGCTGAAGTTCCTCGAGTACAGTGTGCCACTGCTCTGCTTCGTAATTTTTAATCATTACCAAAGCATTTTTGAGGGTTGCAACGACTCTTTCAACTTGGCCATTCGCTCGGCTGACTCCTGGAGCGATAGCATGGATATTTATTCCGATGGCGTCACAGTAGTCCTTGAACTCGCCAAGGAACTCTCTTCCTCCATCTACTATTATTTGAACCGGCGCACCAAATAGATGCACCGTGCGTTTTAGAGCGGCTAATGTGCTGTGTGGGTTTTTGTTGGTACTGAAGTACAGTAAAACGTACTTTGAGAAAGCGTCAATGGTGACTATGACGTATTGTTGATCATCTGGAGTGCCCAGCTTCCCTGTTATGTCCATATGAATAACTTGGAAGGCAGCCGTTGGTTTTTGTATGGGGTATAACTGGGCTTGAATGGCCCCGGATCTTCCTTTGGATGTTCGGCATACAACACAGTTATCCACAAATCTTCGGATAGTGGAATTCATTTTGTTGAACCAATAGGTTTCTCTGATCTTCTGCAGTGTCTTTTCCCAGCCAGGGTGTTTTTAGTGCAGTGTGAAATGAGTTTATAATGCTCCATTGAAATGATTTGGGAACGACGGTACTGAGCTGCTGACCGAAGACAGGATCATTGACGTTCCTTTTTTAAAACGTTGTCCTCTAACACATAGTCTTCCACTGGGTTAATGTCACTGAGGCTGTCCATTATCGGACGCAGTTCTTCATCCCGTCGCTGTGCAATTTTGAGCCAGTTCAAGTCTCTTGTCATAACATTGACTGCAAGCTCAACTGGATTGCGACTGAAAAAGTCAGCATGTTGGAGACGTTCACCTTTACGGTACTCTACCTCGAAGTCATAATTTTGTAAGAACGCCCATCAGCGATGAATCCTTGGCAGAAGGTCCTTTTTGTGTTTTGACGCTTTTAATGCGTTGCAATCCGTTATCACGGTGAATTTTCGCCCATATAGATACTGGCGAAAGTGTTTTATGGCTCGTACCACTGCCAGTGTCTCCAAGTCGTAGGAGTGGTACCGACTCTCGGCTTCCGTGGTTCTCATGCTCATAAAGGCAACAGCATGTTGTCGTTTTACACGTTGACTAATTATTGTTGGCTAATTTTTGTATCCGCGTCGATACGGCCATACTGACAGGCGGTGCGCGCTCTGCACCAGCCTTGTTGACTCGTTAACTCTCGCAGACTGCTGTTAATTATGGCTGGCCTGCAAAGAATGAGATATTCTCTGAGTAGTTAGTCTGTAAACAACTTACGTTGCTTTATCTTGTTTGTTACATTAACACAACTGTTATGTAACCTTAGGAGTCTTTTGATTAGTAAACAGTACACAAAGACATCGTGCACTGCCTTATTGATTTAGAATCTGTGGTGTATACGTGTCTACCCATAGTTCCACAAGGCGTCCCCACGGTATCTCAGGGTTCACTTGTGGATGCATCAAGGATCCGTGGCTAGCTCAAGGGTAACACATGGTTAGCTCAGAGGTATCACTCTCCAGACATTTTTGTAGATTACTACAGTACACTAAGACATCTTAAGTGCACTGCCTTATTAATTTAGAATCTGTGGTGTATACGTGTCTACCCATAGTTCCACAAGGCGTCCCCACGGTATCTCATGGTTCACTTGTGGATGCATCAAGGATCCGTGGTTAGCTCAAGGGTAACACATGGTTAGCTCAGAGGTATCACTCTCCAGACATTTTTGTAGATTACAACAGTACACTAAGACATCCCAAGTGCACTGCCTTATTAATTTAGAATCTGTGGTGTATACGTGTCTACCCATAGTTCCACAAGGCGTCCCCACGGCATCTCAGGGTTCACTTGTGGATGCATCAAGGACCCGTGGTTAGCTCAAGGGTAACACATGGTTTAGCTCAGAGGTATCACTCTCCAGACATTTTATTCTTGTAGATTCTAGTTGAAAATATCGTGAAACATAATGAATTTTATACTCGCCGGTTTTAATCCGTTGATGCGTGTTCGTCGTTGTGAGTTATCCGGACTGACTGGCCAGCTTGAGATGTGGATCACACTTAATCAGGGGCGGTTGCAACGTTGTTTTGCAGTGTATCGAGATCATATCCATCATTTGCATCATAAACTGGGGAGGGCATCCGACTATATGAGTAGTTAGATGCATATTCGTTGTGTGGGACGATCCAGCAGCGATGGGTACCCCTGAAAGGTATACTTCTTGATTGTAAGATGTGGGTCCCATTGACATGAATGGTATCCCGACGGAAGCTGGTATTCCCGCAGCGATTGGTGTAGACGTCATGCCTGTGGTAATTCCCGTTGTGATGGGCTGCATGGTATTAAAGTTGTTTGCTGGTACTCCTGAAGTGTTCAATGAGGCAGGGCCTATCAGCCTGGTACTGCCCTGCGCTGTTCCAGTCGTGACAGGTTGAACCGAAGTCGATGAGGATGTGGTTGGGACCAGAGCTTGTTCTGATCCCACTTCTGATGACGGAGAAAGCACCTCCGGAGTGTTTTTAAAAAGAGTGTCACAATTGTTGTTTTCATGATGATCACTCATTTTTGGGTCCTCAAAGTAAAACTTCACAAGTACTTTTATAAGCTTCGTATATTCAACGAGCAGCGTAACAACGTCACAAAGAGGTCCGTACTGTACGGCGACTCGAGAGCGACTGAGCCAAGCGCCTTTTTTTTTTTTTTTTTTTTTTTTTTTTTTTTTTTTTTTTTTTTTTTTTTTTTTAGAACGGACTAATGCTGTTTGCCTCTACCGGCATTTACAGCGTCACCGGACGGTAGCCAAGCGCCTACAGTGCGGCCGTACTTATAGGACTCGGCGCACGTGCACGAGTTTACAAGTTTGTTGGTAAAGTATTGAAATTACAATCATAACATTAATTTTACATCGTAATCAACTCAAAAATAATCAACTGATGATTTATAAACTATTTTTAGGGCAATCAAATGATTAAACTTAATTATTCTCGACGAACTGTTGTAGTTGCGCCGATATATACTAAGAAAAAATGTAAGGAACATATTGGCTTTTGCGTCAGCTAAGTCTTAATACATACATCATCAAATGTATGTATCTCATAAATATAAAAAAAATTTATTACAATTTATCTAATAAAAATATGAAAAAATAGAATTCTGCGTATATAATATATAGTATTAAATAAAGTACACTATTTTAAAGTACAAATAAAAGTCTTCGACCTATTCAGAAGTGACTAACTGCGCTCCGCGGTTTCACCCTCGTGGTGATGGATGATGATGAGGATGAATCAAATTATAGCGTATGTTGCCCAGACATCATTATGCCTGAGTAACATAGCTTTACACTCGTGAAAGAACTGTTTGAATCGGTTAAGTAATTTTACCTGTATCCGTTACAAACAAACAAACAACCTCATATATTTCATATTCATATCTTTATTATTAGAGTAGATAAAGATTAAAACCAAGGTACGAATAATGTGGCCTGTGTGCCTATTACGAATAATTGCGTAAGTGAAACGTAATGTGTCGTTCACGTGAAACAGAACAAACTGCCATTTATCTAGGTCAACTGTGACACAGATAACATCATAGTTTGTATTTTTTGGGTAGCAAGGGGCGGAGTGTGATTGTTTGGGAGCAAGCATCGCCGCGTCACTATGGTCACGCACGTCACCTCACCTCGCCCCGCACCGCATACCGCTCTTTGATTGAACCCGAAAATGTGTTCTGCGCATAGTTCAACTTACGTACCGCGATCTGTACGTCACTTTGCTTCATTGTCAATAAGTAATTAATAAAGCATAGACTAATATTATATGATCAATATTTTCCGCAGCGTACGCGATAAAAGGACTTTTTTGGTATTTTCCACACCTTGGGTTACATTATCGAAGTTTTCATACTGATCCCTAACTTTTTTGAAAATGTTATATTATGGTCTATGTTCATCAGGGAAAAATGGAAGATTCTAATGGTGAAAGCATTTTTCTAATCGGTTCAGTAGTTTAGGAGCCTATTTAATACAATGAAACAAGTAAACAAACAAATCATTCCTCTATAATATTAGTGTAGATGTAGATGACAAGCGCAGTACAGCCGTGCGATAAACATCATTGCATCTTTGACAACATCCGTGAAACAAATGAAGAGATGACAAGAAACGTTGGAAAAGCAACCTTATGTACAAGCGCGAAGTATTTGACGTCGGTGAGCTCATCGACGAATTATTACAGAATCGCACGGATCCACGCAAGTAGACGTCAAGCAGGCATATGAGCATCTTCTTGTGTTTATTGAAATACATATCAAAACCTAACAGGCTTACCGTACGAAGCCCTTGAAATTAACATAAGAATTAACAGTTTACTACGTAAGCAACATACAAACGCTGGCTGGCGCTATCATAAACTTTATTTCGTTTATGATGAAAATATACATTTCGCACTCCGTTGCAAGTGTCGCAGACCAGAATAACGAGCTCATAAAAGGCTGTAATTTCATGAAAACAGTACACGACTATTCATGTACGTTTCAGCTTCCAGCGAATGAGAAAGACGTCATTGCTTTCACAGTAACATCACGTTAGGTAAAGACTGTTTCATTTACAGTTACGTATATTGCATGCGAAGATTTTATCAAGTGGCAACAATACGAAAGTAAAGTGTCATCGTAACGATTCATTAATTTATTATACATATTATATCGCCAAAAATCTGTAAAGCACTCTCTTCTGTGACGTATTTCATTAGCTTTAAAACCTACTAGTAGAAATGCCATCGCCATATTCACATATAACTTTTTATTTATAACTTGTTTTACTATTTACTTCGCTTGTGACTTAATGCTGGATTTCTGAGATACTTTCTCTATTTCATCGAATCGTTTTAGTTACTTGATGTCTTAGTTGACATTATTTCAGTCTGATAAGACTTCAAAGAACTTTAACGTATAAATAAACTACAGGTAAAAGTTCCTCAGAAACCTAGTAATAGTCAGTCTCGGTGATATAGGTATTTGAAGCGTATTCGTCTCAGGCCCGCAATTCGAAAAAATTGAGACGGATGAAAAAGTTATATTACAGAAGACTACTGTAGTAAGACGTTGTATTCAACTTATTGCTGCTTATATAAATTATTTAATACTGACTTAAAAAGTCCTATTAAAAATAAGATTCCCAACAATCTTAGATATACATAATACGAAGGCCACAGTAAGATAACCACAATATACAATATTCTCATTTTGCAGATTGCAACACATTTGCCCAAGGTTTCATTTGAGATGATCACCTCACTTGCAGTAGAAAGGTTTTAACCAAAGAACATACACACTAGTCGGTGTCAGTAGGTAAGACAAGCAGTTCCGTACTTATGAGCAGATTGTCATATGTATATCAACGCTTTTGTTTTACAGAAAAAGCGCTTGGATAAAGGCATTTTGTAGAGAGAATGTAACCACAAGCCTTTCTGTTTGCATGTCAGTATTTACACTAGAGAGAAAGAATCCACGATTTTTTTTTATTTAAGTCACTGAATATATTTTACTTAAGTTTTGTTTAGCTAGGATTATATATAAAAAAGGAACAGATAGTAGTATTCTAAAAATGTGTTTAATTTAAATTACTGTTTTTTATTAAATGTATAATGTATAAATGTATACGTAAACTTACTTGTCATTTCGACCAAAATAAAACGCATGACTAGTTAAAAGTAATATAATGAAACTATAAACCTGTCTGTTACTAAATATCCTGTAAGACCTATCCTATCCTGTAAATGATTAACGAATGAATTATCTCATTTTAGCTGTTACAACTTTTTATTATTTTCTGTTTGTCCAATATTGTTCATTGTGAAACGAGATTTCTAGAGCTCGAATGAAGATTACTCTCAATGCTAGTCGGGTATAATTTAACTCACTAGTTTCTTAGGAACAAAGGTTTCAAGGCGGCAGTTTCGGCCAAGAACACACTGATTGGGTATTTGACCTACTCTTGATATTTAGATTAGTATGAAACGCGGTCGGCATAATTATGCATTCTCAAACAGAAGATTTCAGCGACAGTTTCAGGCATTAACTATTTACAAGAAAGGTCGAGGCCGGAATAAAGCTATATGCAAAAATCTTATTAACAAAATACAGGGAAAATAAAGCGTTAGTACCTAGTAAGTTAGTATTAAATAAAACTTAAGTTATGTTTTCAAGTGTTGTTTTACTGTTATTTCTATCTATTTATTATATATTCAACTAACTAACACAAAACCTTGGGCCCTTGGTCACTACACTAAGCGCTCTTAATTTACTACTTTAGCTGAGCTGCTAAATTAATTCACAGGTGAACAAAGTGCTGTACTAAGATTTGCTCATAAATCGGCCTCGCAATCTAACGTTCTAGAACTTTGGTCGCTTTTACGATCTGTAATATTTTTTATTTATGTATAGTATATTTATTATTATATATATTCTCTATGTCGTTCAATTTGGATAGATGCTTGAAAGATGTGTGTTTGGCGGCGTCTTCTACGAATACCATGGACAGCTCTCCGCACAAACGCATCTGTCTTAGAGGAGCTCAAGTGAAAACGTTCCTAAATACTATTTGCAATATGCCTACACTGAATATTACAGAAAACAATTAGAAGCATTTGAGATGTGGATATACTGTCGCATTTGGATAATCTCATTGCGTGACCGAGCTACTAACGTTAAAAAGCTGCAGAGGCTTAATAAACAGCTGGAACTTATTAATACCATAAAACAAAGAAAGTTAGCTTACTTTGTTCACGTCATGAGAAATAAGAATCACAAAATCCTTCTCTCTCTCTCTACTCATTCTTCAAAAGAAGATTGCGGAAGCAAGAGGAGCCGGCCGAAGGCGACACTCCTGGATGAGATATCTGAGGGAGTGATTCGGCTGCAGTACCACCTCACTCTTTTGAGCAGCGGCTTGTAAAATAAAAATTGCTATGATGATGTCCAACCTCCGATAAGAGTGATACCTGAAGACGATGAAGAATATTACAATACTTTGGTCATACTGCGCGTAGAAGATCTGACAAACTTAAGCACCTTATAGTAACTGGCAAAATTGATGACGAAGCTCTAAGCAATGGACGAATCAGGTATCGAAACAGCTGGAGATCCTTTCAGCACAGCTCTACATCAGGCCAGCAACAGGACTCGATGGAGAGAAACAGTCAACAAACTGCAACGAAGGAGTTACGGTCAGCAGTAATGAGGGAACGATTAGAAGGAGGATGTGGTCCAAACGTCTTTTTTATTTCGTTTAATTGTTATTTTTATGAATAAAAGTCACTGTGTTTTCAGACGATAGTATGCAGATAAAAGTTGATTGCAAATATAAAATAAACATACCTATATAAGCAATCATGACTGCATGAAATTTCATATTATAATTAAGGTAACAAACTATGACAAACTCGTTCTAACCCTATTTTTCCACTGCTTAAATCTGTTGAAAATCAAGACAGAAAACAAAATACCTAAAGGTATTTAATTAATCATTTCATTGCTTACTTATTAACGTGCCTCTAAGCGTATTGTAAATGTGTAACATATTCTCAAGACTCCTTTACAATGAAATTAACAAGCATCCCAAGACTCATTAAAAACAACGCTATTTACAACCCTGTAAGCAACTCAATTACTTACTCACTGAAGGAAAATCCGTTGTAAAATATAGCGGCGCGACGTTCGCGCTAATAGCCTAATGTTACGAGAGCATATTCTTTTCATATTAGCCAGCACGATGTCAACACTACTCTGATATATATCATTTTGTGTGTAGGATTTCTATTCTAGGACCGAATGTTGTAAATTTTAACAAATTTACAGTAAAATAAATGAATCCTAGTTTTATTTCACCGTCCCTTTCCTTAACTATCAAAATTCGCATAAAAGCCTAACACGCAAGTTTGCGAAAGCGTAATGTAATAGTGGTGTCGATTCTACTAAATGAACTAAAAATCTCTAAATTATGGCGGTACTTATTTTGATTAGGCTAAAATCCAAATTAGTATAACACTTTCGTATGACAGCACTAAAATTAGACGTTTCTCTTCAATTGTGAGCATATTTTAGACAGTTTAGTCGTTTCGTAACTTGGTGCTCGCAAAGCTAATCTAAAATAACCCAAAATGGAATAGAATAATACTATTTTGTAGAAGTGCCATTCTAGGTGTTAAATGATTTTGGATTCTGACTATTTTACTACATAATTTATATAATAGTCATGAAAAAAAACCTGTCTGTACATTTCATCACCCTTGGTTGCATTTGTTATTTTTCACTTTCACAGTAGACAATCCGAAATCCATCAAACGAGACTTCGTATAGTTTTTCGTAGTAGGCCTGACAGCGGTCTTCTTAAAATCTTGTATGAATAAAGCTGCGATAGATACTATGAATGTTATATAAATTAAATCAATGATACCTTTGGTGGCTGGATGAGACTATCCATCGTTTATTATAATTATAATCGTTGATACAATAGGGTTTATTTATCGACTGAAGCCTTAGTCCCTTGTTGATAACTAAATCATGTCACGCATGCTTATCAACGGGTGGTGGAGCACACGGCTCAGTTGACCTAAAAATAAAAGTGGATAGAATGGGCTTAGGGCAACAAATAGACGAGTGAAAACACAACGAGAAGGCATGTCTAAACGAGAAACGTGGATACAATACGGCATTGTTGTCGTGGTTTTTAAGTGTGTGAAAAGAAAACGTATAGACCTAAAAAAGTTGCACAGAAAACGCTACGATGAATTGTGCTGTTATCATTAATAGACTAACTTTGAATGGTCCCGCTACTTCAACCGGCTAAAAAAATTCTTTACCAAAAAATTGAACCGACTTCAACACCAAAAAGTGTGGATTATTTAACTGGTTCAAGACGGTACCTTGATAGTTTAACAAAGTACCTACGATCACAACATTGTGAGCATGGTACCGACTTCAACAAGTTATTTCACACTTTTTGGTGTTGAAGTCGGTTCCGTGCTTTAGGTAAATTTTTTTTCATCCTTTTTAGTGACTTGCTACTTACGGGATCAATTGTCATTCACCGTCAATAATGATATGATCAAATCATTTAAATAGGGGAAACACTTTTCAGTTATTGGAGTGTAACTCAAAAACTGAAGCTTGACCGAGTTTGATGCAATTTAAATAGGACCATCTCAAAAGCATACTACCAAATAAAAACGTAATTGAGGTGAGTTGTTGAAAGCGAATGACGGTTGAACTGAGGAGGATTTTTACAGTAGACGAAACGGTCTACCTGTTTTAGTTTAACTCAACTTTCATTATACTGACTATCACTTTGTCCCGCATTACGTACACAACGCTGCCTTGACGCTTGGCTTGAACGCTTGAAGTTTCATGCTTTTATAATGTTAACTCACTTTAATTGTTCAGTTTTCTGTCCGCATCAGGTTTACGCTATAACAAAAGATTTATGAATGGACTCGAGTCCATTCATAAATCTTTTGTTGGGAGGCTTGCTGATTCGGACGGGCTCAGTGCTTATGCATGCTGTGAAGCTGGCCAGGCAATCAAAATTGGTATTTATATACAAAATCTTACACTGTAAGTAGTCAGAAATCAATTATAACTATAAAAAATAAATTTAATTAGTAATCGTAGTAGTAGCGGAGACGTTCACTTGCAATCAATGCGTTCATTTTAAGTGAAACTTCCTTCTTCTCCGCTTACCCCGATGTAATGCCTGTTACTGTTATCCGATTTGGCTCTTAGCCACAGTTTATAGGAATTATTTCGTTTAGTAAGTTGTGTAACAATGAAGTGTCAGGAAGCACGATGATTGACACATATCCAATTACTTTGGGGGAAATATATACAATTCCTAAAAGATTTGTATGATACATTTTTTTTACTTCTTTTTATTGAAGTTAGACATTTTATATATTTCCTTTCACCCTATTTAGAAATTTAGACTCTTTGTACATCAATGATCCGAGTAAATATTTTCTTCTTTCTTAGGGTTTTTATCAAGAAGCGCTGAATAAATTTTATTTAAATTTATATATATCACTTCTGAGCTGTAAACTACCAAACAAAAAAGTATTATGTAAATCACTGCATAATTGGCGGAGCGTAACAAACATACAAAAAAATACCCGCTGATTTGAGAACACCCTCCTTTTTTTATGTCAGTTAAAAGGTGTAATAAACACGAGTTTGAATCACTTATATAGTTGAACATAGCTGTGTCACATCTTTGACAATTTTTGCTTAACTGGTTTGATTGCCTAAACCACAGAATGAATAATAGTAAGTTCTCATAAATTATTCACACGACTTAAGTGCGAACTTTATCTTTCTCTTAAAGCACTCATTAACTCTGTACCAGGATCAAAGGATCTGACAAAGGTATGAAGGTAGATAAACTAACTTCGACATATCCTGTGATCCAAGGACGTAAAAGGGTAGTACTAAAACTTTATTGGTCTCTGAAAAGAAAATTTTACACCACGCTGTTAAAAATGAATAGCTATATCGTGCTTTCAGTATTTAAAGTACTTATTTCAGTAATAACTATATTAGGTATGGCCGACAAAATGGTGAGTAGGTCTTAGTATAAAAATAAAGTTGGACATACAAAATTTCCACCAGATAATATCGATTTTATTGAATATAAAAATATGTATTAACTTGTGCCTATATAACATAAGTGCAGCCTTGCGATTCTCAAAGATCAAACATCGTTACATCATCGACAACATCCGTGAAACAAATGACGAGATGACAAGAACCGTTGGAAAAACAACCTTATGTACAAGAGTGATATCTCATAAAGTATTAGACATAGGTGAGTCGTCGACGAGCGCATCGATGAATCATTAGAAAAACGCACGGCAAATCTCATCCAAATCTGGAAATATTTCATACCCTCCGTTTGGGCGATAAAAGGTGACAAAGTGATTGAAGACAAAGGTGACAAAGTGATTGAGTGAAGACATACAATTTAATCGCATACAATCCTTAAAATTCTTATAATATGGAAAACATACGTGTCATTAGTTTGGCGAATCAGTGTTTGAATGTTGGTGGGTTCAACAATACCTTAGCAACGGTAGAGAAACCTTTATGAAATAGGTCATTGGTGAATTTCTGAATGAAAACAAATTGTAGCGAAAATGTCATTGTAAACTTACTTTCAATAAAATTAAAAACAAATGTTCTTTAATTATTATGCTTATTATTATAAATATATGCGGAACTTGACTTATCAATCTGTTAAACGCTGAACTGACAATATAATAAAAATATATTTTTCCTATTATTCACGTTAATATTATTTACGTATTAAAATTCTCGTGACTTCGACAGAAATATAACTATAACTATTACTATTAACCGGCAAAAAAACTCACGTTAATAGCAATATTTAATAGTGTTGTTATTTATTTATTGTTCGCTATGAACGGAACTGGTGAGACCATTTTAAACTAGTAGTGCTCCGAACAGTAGACCTCGCGATCACATTTCACAGTACTTCACAACCTATTATCTCGGAAACCACTTGTCTAAAAACTCATATTTTAAATTTCTCTTTAAATTCAAGTACCTAATGTGTATATGCTAAACTTTATCAAAAATGGTCGGTAAATAGCACTCCACCCCACTCAAAATCACCATTTAAAAATATATTAAATAGTAGAACATGCATACCAAGTTTTGTCAAGATTGGTTGAAAATTGCGACGTGTACAGGAAGACCAACACACAACCCAACAAATATACGGACAGATGTCAGCCAGTTTAGCCACTAAAGCAGAGACGCTTAGTTAGCTCGGTCAATTAAAGAACCCAATAATGTAGGCAACATAATGTAGCACATTTTGACAATCAATATATCTAAATCACTACGAAGACATAATATCAGGAAGAGTAACTGCCTTAAAAAAATGACCCAAGAAAAGTCATGCTAAATCAATAATATCGTTCACGCCGCTATGACTCAGCTGTCATAGTAGACGTTGCAGCACGCGCGTGGACTAATCCCTGCTTTCCTTCTGAAATTTAAACCAATCACCGAACATGTCTTTTTGTAACCTCGGAAATAATTCGTATTTGGAATCATACGTCGTTTTGGTTTGAAGGACCACTTTTTGTGTGGAATTTGTTAAGAGTTATGCTTCCTGATTATTTATTCGTAGCTAATTCTGGATCTGTATCTGTGTCGCGGAAGGCATGGGCATTGATATTGACATATCACAAAGGTCAAGTCCTGAGAACAAATATGCTTATCACGCAAACATTTACCCTGGCCAGAATCGAACCATAAAGTTCTCGCTTCGAAGAGGCTATCGGGTAATGTACTTTTTATGAATGGATCATTACATCAAAATGCGTTTGAAAAATAACCGTATCTTGTCCTAACGATATTTTTAATATACTTTTTTTTTATAATATAGATAAGTGGCGGGTGTTGTAGTATTTACACATTTTATTAAGTACTCAAAAGACTTTCAACATAAAACGCCGGCTTTTTACGACATGGACTACTGTGAGGCAGAGCTCATAAAACTTTGCTAATGGGTTCTGCGAATCAATGGAAAATGCCACCTGTATCAACGAAGGAGACTGTAATAATTTTCTTTTTAATGTTCGTGACATGAGTATTGTGGACATAGACACAGTATAAATTTAGAGAAACAGTACGGAAACTACCTACAAACGTTCGAAACGGCTCACTCACCCAAACATGCGCATCGACGAGACCCCTAAGCGGTTGTCGCCGTGCTGTCAGTAGTGAGGCCGCGTCAAGACGAGTGGTCACGTGTAAGTTTATTTCCTCTTAACTAGACTTAGTTTCCATACTGTTGCATCTTTATACTATGGCATAGACTTACTAGTTGGCGTAAGTGTAACGTAACGTGTCATTCACGTGAAACAGTAGAAGCTATCTTTATCTAGGGCGACTGTGACACAGATAACTCGTAGTTTGTACACCGCACCGCGACGAACCCACGTTTATTAATTGTTAAAGTTTTCGAAAATTCCATCTAAAAATATGGACACCATCTTAACAAAAATACTACATGCCTATGTACAACTTATTAATGAAAACACATGATTCGCGTCAGTGAAAAAATATCTCTCTTACTCTTTCTTACACCCTCCACCCGAGCGTTCGGTGTGAAAGAGATTGTTTCGTTCGTTCGTTTTCGGAAGAAACGTAGGCCGCGCGGTGGCAGGGCGGAGGGTGCGGGGTTGGTCCGGTGGCCAGGTCTAACGAGCTAGGACGCGAGTTTGCCGAATGTTATGAATGAATGATACATTTCTATGTAGAGGTGTTAAGTTTCATGCATAAACCGCGCGCAGTATATCTTAATGAATAGTGGAAATGCCTAGAATAAAATTTGTAGGTGTGAATCAATCTAGACGTTTGACCAAATATTGATGATTATGTGGGATTTTTTTTTTTAAAGTAGTTTTAAATTTTCTTCCCATGTATGTATTAAGTACCAGCAGCATATAGTGCTGTTTTTTTTTGGTAATTGTACAAATTAGGTGTATAAGTCAACTTAGATGCAGTTGGTCACAAGTGACGATAGGCGCATGCAGACGACAGGGCGGGGCGTTCTTGCTGACCGCGAAGCAATAAAGACCGCGTCTGCCTGTCGATGCCCGCGGCTGCCCTAGCCGCTATACGTAGCTACGGATATGCCGCGCCGTGCCTGCCGGACACTGGCGGAGCGGCGCGGCGCGGTCTTTTTGCCCTCCGTGTGCGTAGGTAGTATAGAATTCCCTTAGCGATATCGTTCGTGGCAAAATTGACCGCCCCGGCCCGCCCCGTCGTCTGCAAAGCGCATGTCTAAATCTCTGCATCTATCTATACAAATATTAAAAAGTAGTAGCTTCCCGGAACCCGAGCTGCTCCAGTCTTCCGACTTCCAAAAAAGGAGGAATTTCTGAAATCGTATGTATTTTTTTGGATGTATGTTGCGCGATCATTCATCCGGCAACTATGAAAGGAATTTGATATTTCTTTTTTGTTTGGTAGATAGTATATAGCATAGCATACTACACATATAGCATATATATTTGTACAATACTTCAGAGGTGCTCCCACATAAATTTTATAGAATTTGATTTAGTGTTTTTATAATGACAATTAATCATCAACATCGCATTTTAAAATGTTGAGTTCATATCTTTAATAGAAGAATGGTTGCCAGTTTAAAAAAATATTATTGACTAAAATTGTATAAAAAAAATGAAAAAATGTTTATTAAGTCCGCAAACACTACATAATAAAAGTATCAAAAATATGCATATACGAGTAATTATAAGTTACAGTGTAGCGCTTATGGACAGCATTATTTAACTTACAAAATTATTTACCGCGATCTCCGAACTAGGCAAAGCCTGTATCTCGGGGATCTGGAACGATTGTTCAACAAGACTTTGACCTCGGATTACAAAAATAAACTGTATTTCATATACATAAAAGAAAATGTTTTAAAGTAGGTACCGTTACATAGGAAATTACCTTTAATAACAAAAAAAGAACTTATAATAATAATACTACAAATAAAATAGCTGAAATAGCAGCTGCCTTACTTATAAATCAACGGAATAACAAATTCTATATAACTGGTATTCCTTATATGGATATTGATAGATTGTATAGATATATATATTTATGGAATAAGTAATAAATAAATATGTAATAAATAAGTATTTATAATTTAAAAATAAATACTTAATTTTTTTAAATGATTTCAGACATTAAACGTTAATTAATAATATGTCGCAAGCATATAGACCCTGGCTTTAGGAAGTAATTTCTAATAAATTCTCTGTTTCTTCATAACTCATAGAACCAAGACCTTTACGAAGTATTCTCCTGACTTCATACATGGACTTTCCTCTTAGATCGTACATTTTGTCAACAGTGTTGTAAACATGGGCTCTAAGGTAATCACCAAAGCGGCGCGCGAAACACGTGTTCGTATAGGGATAGGGTACTGATTTAGGTCTTCGCCTTGCGAGGGTATTATCGACATGTTTATCTTCAGAGGCCGCAATTGATTTGTGTACTGACAGTGCTAACTTTTTTATAAATAACTGCCTGACGTTTAACACTCCACTATCTTTATACACCCAAATGGTTGGATATCTGAGGGGCCTTCTCATCATCACTTTTAGTACAGACCTTTGAGCTCTCTCGACTAATATAACATTGGTCTTAGCTGCACTGCCCCAACAGGAGTTGCAGTAAGTCAAGAGAGATTGGCACAAAGTATGATATACGGATATAAGAGTGTCAGAGGATGCTACATCGCGCAGGTTTTTCATTATACCAATGACTTTACGAACTCGTGATGAGAGAGCAATAGCGTGGGTTTTAAAGTTTAAATTTTCGTCAAGAAATACCCCCAAATATTTAATGACATTGGATCTAGACAAAGACTCACAGCCACAAGGTGTATTGTCATAACCAGAGCATGAGGATTTATGAAGTTTAAGAGTAAGTGCTGAAGGTGGTGCTGAGGCTGCCGTTATGTGGAAACATAGGAATGCAGTCTTCTTAGCATTCAGTGTAAGTAAGTTTCTTTGTAACCAACTGTAAATTCTACTCATACCCCGCTCAGCATAATCTAGGGCATTCTCCCAGGACGGCCCATGGAAGACAATAGCAGTGTCATCAGCATAACATATGACCTCAGCATTCTCTATTGGCACAGAATGGATATCGTTAATATATATATAATAATTATATTGAAGAGCGTGGGCCCCAAGATGCTACCTTGGGGCAAGCCAAAGTTAATGGATTGGGTACTACTGAAGACACTACCGATCCTCACACACTGCCTCCGTTCCTGTAAATAACTTTTGAACCAATCAGAGGCGATTCCCCTGAAACCTAGCCTATTTAATTTCTCAAGAAGTATTGGAACGGAGACAGTGTCAAAAGCCCTCGCTAAATCTAGAAAAACTGCCACACACCTTTGCTTATTGTCAAGCTTGGATGCCACTACAGACGTCAGTAACGACACAGCATCCTCGGTACTACGGCCCTTCCTAAAACCAAATTGTCTTGAAGAGGTTATATTTCGCGATTCCAAGAAGTCTGTCAGTCTTTTGTTCACAATTTTTTCCAAAATTTTAGAAAACGCGCTTAAGAGAGAAATAGGCCTATAATTTTCAATATTATCTTTAGGACCACTCTTGTGAACTGGACTAACAGAAGCGACTTTCCAGACATCGGGGAATATTCCGCTAGACATGCTCAGGTTATATATATGAGTCAAAGGTATTATGATTTCGGCCATAACGTGTTTAATAAGTGTGTTAGTCAAGCCATCGATGCCTGGGGATTTGCCATTTTCTAATTTCATAACAAGTTGTTCAACCTCTTCATAACTAGTTGGACTCAAAAAGAATGATTCTGAGGACGTGTTTGTAATGCAGACTTTCCTCGCTAGACTGTATTCTGTTTCATTAGTTTCCGTGAGTATCCTACTTGCCAAACGCTGGCCAGCAGTGCAAAAGTGGTCGTTACACAAATCTATAGGATTTCGCTGTTCGGTAGTATCTTTCGGCACGAGTAACTCGGTGGGCACTTTGTTGGCTTGTGATAAGCCACAGAGATTTTTTACAGATTGCCAGAGCTTCTTGGGATTATTTCTATTTATATCTAAATCTTTGCTTTCATAATCAACCCGAAGCTTTCGCAGAAGACCAACGAGGAAGTTTTGGTACCTTTTATAAGAAATCTTAAGTATTTTATTATTAGGCTCCTGCCTTGCTCTGTGGTGTAGCTTATCCCTGTGCCTCATACAGCGCATGAGACCTGGGGTGATCCAGGGTTTAAGATTATGTTTAGTTCGACTTAGGCGGACCTCACGAGTATGCATTAATATAATACCCATTAAAGAATCAACAAAACATTTAGTAGCTACGTTCACATTATCAGTATTAAGTACAAAAGACCAATCCAATTCAAGAAGATCAATTTTAATCGCATCATGGTCTCTTTTAATCATCGTGCGGCTATGTTGAGGGCGTGGTGAACCTTTAAGTTTCATACCGATCATTACTGGATAGTGATCGGTAACAACAGAACGACAAACTATGCCTATAGGTGCATGACTTAGGCAGGACCTGCTTAAGTAGACATGGTCGAGACAAGATCTTTCACGTGTAGGTTCTGTTATGGTTGCCACCAAACCGCATTCTTCAACGAGGCAAAGGTATTCCAGATTTTGGGTATTGCTAGTTTCCAGTATGTTAATATTAATATCCCCAGCAAAGACTAGCGGTAGGCCACCCATGCTAGTCATATATGGTGCAAGGGACGATAAGAATTGTTCAGTGTTACTACACGAGGGAGAACGGTAAACTGCCAGAATATTAACCGCATCAGAAATGTGTATAGCTAGGCATTGAGCTTTATGTACAAAGTGCTCTGTAACTGACGAATCCCATATATCCCTAACATATACCGCAACTCCGCTATTTTGATTAAAATTATTTTCACTTTTGTATGAAGTATAGCCTGGTAGCTGAGGGATATGTGGGCACGAGTTTAGCCAGCACTCCGTTAGAACGATAACGTCGTAAATAATGTCTAATCGTTTCAAAGCCACCAATAACTTATCGAAATTGCAACCAATGCTCCTAATGTTAAGTGCACATAGTTTAAAATTATGATCTCGGGTGAAGAAACTTTTGCAACTCTCTAGATCATCAGTAAGCCGGCAGTCCACTTTAATAGAGTCCAAGTCATTGCCCAATTCATCATTAAACGTCGCCATTTTTATTTATACAATTTATCCAAGGCCAGTTTTTATTCAATAAGAATAGTACACAGTATTGCAGTAAAAAACTGCATTGTACTATAGATAGCCAGGAACAATAGATGTCGTATACACACTCAAAATAAGTCAGGAAATTACTAAGTGTAGGCAGGGTAATGTATATATAATTATATAAAATTTTGGGCAGATTGGTACGTGTAAACATGATAGTATAAAATATATAATATGTAATTGATTTTATAAGCGGAATGTATGTACCATAAAGATGTCTAGATTGTCTATACGGAAATAAAAATCTAACTTGAAAAATTAACACAAAATATAAGGTAGGTTGCACACTGAGAGATTCCCTCATAAACATAAGCTTATTATCTACGTGACAAAGGATCTTAAAAAGATATATAATAACTACGTTACATATTATTGAAACGCCAAGGTATTGGACTACGAATAGTGCAAACTGGCAGTCAAGATTCAATAACGGCCGCGGTGGTAGCTCCGGCAGTGCCGGTAACGAGTGGGGGCACAAGTCTATCCAAATCGTGCAGAGACCGAACGAGCTGGGCAGCCTTCCCTTCGCGCTGCCTGATGTAGATGCTTCCCTGATTGCACCAGCAAAAGGCATATCCATTATTCCTAGCTCTGACTCGTGTCTCACGAAATAAAATACGATTTTCTTTTGTAAGCCTTTCGTTGAAGAATAGTTTGGCCGGAGCGCCCGGTATATCTAGGTCTGTTGTGGTAAGGTTTTTCCTTGATTTGGAGGCTCTAATAAGCTGGTCACGCTTAGAGCGACGCATCAGTCGTACTACAACCGGGCGGGGCAACCGACCACCGAACTCGGCCGAGCTGGCCGGGACGGGCGGCCGGCGTGCGCCGACCCGGGTCACCCAGTCTATCTCCTCATCAGCTAGCTGCACACCGACCTTCTGCGCCGCGACTTTTACTATATGGCCAAGGTTTTCGTTGTTGGTCTCCAGGACACCGACGATCTCGAGCTCGTTAAGTAAGCTTTTCTGTGTCTGCGCGTGCAACTCGCCTTGTAAAATTGATACGGTCACCTTCAGACTAACCACCTCCTGGTCCCTTTTTTCCAGATTTTTTAGGCAGTCATCGTGTGCCGACACCCTGAGTTCCAGTTCATCTATCCTGTCGTGGCAGTGACATAGGGAGTGGGCAACGTCCTCTAACTTACCTTTTAATGCAGAGATCTCATTAGTTAGACGTGTAATAACAACCAAGAGGTCTTTAATATCTGCGTTTTCAGGCAGTGGGGTCGAGGCGCCTGCGCCTAACTCGGGGTCCTTCATAGGTGAAGAAGCCGGCGTGCTTAGTTCACCAATATGACGAACCGGCGTGTCGGAATTGTCCGCCGGCTTGACACGTAGCTTGGCGCACTTGTCCGGACATTTCCATGTTGATTTTGACTTCAACGTTTTGCTGTATATCGATCTTGGCATACCGACGCATTCATAGTGGTAATTGTTGATGCAGTTTTCCGATGTGCATTTTAGAAGCTGCGACGAGACGATAACACCCTCACATGCAGTGCATTTGACCATTTTATTTGTTGTTTGAATTCTGCTATTGTTAGCTAGCAAAAATAAAGAAATACGTCAGCCGTCGTTGTTGAATAACAAGATCTCGAGTCGCGCCCAAAAAGACGTAAGCGCCGTGCAATATGAGGGACTTACGCGTTTAAGTCACAAGCTTCGATCTTTCACTTTAAATCGATGAAATGCAATTATTATTTATGTTTATATTGTCTTTTCTATTAATTTTGATAAATTATAATCACTTCACTATGAACTTAACGATTTGCACTATCAAATTGTTACAATTTCATAACGGTACTTGCGGTTTTTACCACTTTAATTGAATTTAAAGTTATTAATTGTTGAGAGGCACTTGTTTACCACCAGATTGCCGAGGGTAGAATTGTGACTATATTATTGTGAGGGTAGTATGTAACTAATAAACTCAAAAACTACTAGACTGATTTCCAAAATTCTTTTTCCATTCGAATGGTACATTATCCCTGAATAACATATGCTATAAGTCTGAGTAACGTGAAGCTATATAATATTCCTATTCTAACAATGGTAGAATAGAAATCAGTAAGTACTCGTATGTATACCTACATACTTACTGATTGATTTAATTTAATAAATACTTGTGTGAAATTGTTGTATTCAGCTATTTATGTGACGTCTATTATTATATACGAGTACTAATAAACAACTATCAACTATTTTGATTCACCATCATCATCATCATCCATCACCACGCGTGTGAAACCGCGGAGCAAGCTATAGCTAGCTATATTTCTTCCTATTGATACTCATGCCTCGTTATTCCTCTACAATATGGAGGCGTCCTTTTTTCTCATAGATTTTTAACTTTAATGTCAATAGTGTAACAAAAAGTATATAAAACTGGCACAATAAGCATTTCGTGAAAATGATCATGGCGATGGGCGAAGAAGGCAGTTATGGTTACGATCTGAAAGACTTTACTGCTAACCTTGAAGACTAAATATAACCATCTAGAAGGAAATGTTTTTATTCGTTATCGTCAATTGATACGAGATATGGGAGACAATTAAATTGATTTCGAACTTGTTGCTTATATATTAAAATATTTTCCTTTAAGTGTATAATTTGTGTATGATGATAATATTTTTGATTTGATTCACTGTAAGTTTTTTTAGTTCAATAATGTCTTTAACAGTTACGGTAGTACGACGTTTCTATCAGATAATACTATCCTAAGAGGATGATAATTCTGCCCGAGGTTTGATAAGTTAATTCATTATTTAGTCAAGTGAAACCGGTATATTTACACCTAAAACAATATAAATAAGGATACAACAGCTAGAATTCAATTCTAGTTCTAGATCCGCAAAAAACGTTTAAAATATTTCTAAGTTATCTGTGGATTTGCATAAAAGACCCCACAGGGCTCACGGAAAGAAATTTCAACTTGGCATATAATTAACAATTTAGAAGACAAGCATTCTACTTCTGCCATCCATGTTACATAAATGTATTTTATTTAAATGTTTATATAAATGCCCCATATTTTTTTCCGCTTGTTTTCATTATTGACTATTTATTTTAAAAGGCGGTATTTAAGTCTTTTAGAGTAGATTAATTAATCATTGACAATCAGAAGTGCGCATTTACATTGTATTTTTTTATTTTGGTCTTATAATTCGCTTACATTTACAAATCATGAATTCTACCCAGAACACTAGGTAGCTACTTACAAAACTTTAAAAAGCACGTGCTTGAAAAAAACGTGTTCTAAGCAGCCAAATCACGGGGACAATGTCACTTTTCCTCACTTTTTCTTCTTAAGTAATTTTTTTTTGTTTCGATGCAGCCCAAACTAAGGAGTTTTAATTTTTAGAAAAGTGTTCTCGCGCAATGTAAAATGTTGTATATTACACGTGCGTAAAGATGATTTTTGCACTTGTAGTAAAACAAATAATTTGAAACGTTGTGACAAAATGATGAAATCAGACTGCGAAGGTTGAACGACGAATCTCGCAAGCCTGGGCCGCATTCGGAGCTAACAAGGAAACTCTGAACATGAACAGAAAACGTGGCAAGTTACCTCTCCATCTCAAAGTGAACGTTTTTGAGCAGTGTGTCATGTGCGTGCTCACTATTGGTACAGAAACCATGTCATTCACTAAGAACTCAGCCGAGAAGTTCAGGGTCGCCCAGAGAGGGATGTAGAGAGCTATGTTGGGTATCACCTTACGCGACCGGAAACGAAATGTATGGATAAGAAGCAAGACAAGAGTGGGTGACATAATGGTCGCAATAGTGCAAAATGGTGACGCAATGGTCGATGAAAAAGTGGACATGGGCAGGAAACATTGCGAGAATGAATGCGAGTCGAAGTGAGTGATGGTGAGGCGAGTTTTTGAGTTCACCCAGAGTCGACACATGAGGGCGAGGTCGCTCCCCGCAGCGCTGGGTTGACGACATCAGGCGACACTCAGGCCGGGACATTTATTTATTTATTTATTGAATTAAATACTTACATTAATGACATGGATGCACCGGGCATAAGATCGCCAGGAATGGCGGAAAAAAGGGAAGAGGCCAACATCCAAGAATGGAATACAACGAGGCGTTCATGATGATGATGATAAAAAAATATAAAATAGCGTGAATTTATGTAAACAAAAACGTATGGACCACGTACTAATCGTGGTGGAATAATGAAAAAAAATTTACACTACAAAATTAGCTCCAATGTAGTTGACTACGTAATATATAATTTATGAGGTGACTGCGTTAAAGCTTTAAAAATTACTACAAGTACTACAATAAATATTATAAAGCTATAATAACAGATCGATAAACCCACCAACTGCTACCAGCTTGTTAGCAGCATACTAATGGTGCTAGCAGCATTGCTGTGTTGGTTGCAAGAGGCACTTTTAAACACGTATTGTATTGAGATATTTAAAACACTACCACGACCAAAGGCTAGCATATCTACGATACATCATCCATCCGTCAAATTTTCTATCTCATCAGCCTAATATATCTCTCGGGAAGATATGACAGCTTCAAATTATCGACACATGAAATGTCCAGCACTAAAGGCCTTCCTACCTTTACCTTTACGAGTGCCTTCCTCTGGGAACATAAAGAGTGAATTATTTAAGAGTAGATTTTTTCTCAGAGCTGACTAGCGTTTGTGTCCTGCCACCATAGTAACTGTGGAATTGCACTGGATTTGCTGCAGGTCTGTATACCCCCTTAAGTGTTATAATGTTTCAATACAGCCATAGACGTATATTAACTCGCTCATATATTTGTTTTGTTTTGTTAATAAGTGGCACATCCATTTAGATGTATCCCTTTGATTGGCATATCAATTAGTAGACTGTCGAAAACAGTGAGAGTAGACTTTACAGAATGTCAGAGATATCATCCAGATAGAATTGGCTTAAAAGCAAACAGTAATAATAGTATTACTTTGATAGATCACACAATATATTATATACACTATAGTTAACACTTACGATACCTTCATACATAGTATATTGAATTAAAATATGAAATGTAGACGATTATAAATAGTATATGATTACATATTACATAGCTTTGATAACGGTTCGGTAATTTAATGATTTTCAAGACAATTCTAAGGGTGCTATCAGACAGAGAGCGGTCAACGTGTTCACGCGTTCACGCGGTTAGTTTTGCGTTCGTTGTGTTGTATTACGTCACATAGATACACCCAAACAGGAGGTCAACTGTGGGTAGACTGTGGTCACGCTCACGCACTCTCTGTTCTGATAGCACCTTAATAGGTACCATCTCGGTGTCAGATATTATAACGCGAAGTAATGGTAAGCAAGCATTAATGTGTTAGTGTGTGAAGGGCGTTGTAGCAAGTGAAATTACTGGGTAAAAGAGACTCATAAACATATCGGGGTGACGATCGCAGTACAGTGCTACGCAATACTACAGTTCTAAGCTCTGGGCGGCAATGAAACTGTCATGGGCATACGTAATGCTTACCATCAGGCACACGACTTGCCCGTATTGTCCCTAATTGCATAATTTTTTAACAATCAAAAAATAGAACCGACTTCTACATCGACAATTTATTTTACACTTTTTAGTGTAGAAGTCGGTTATATTTTTTGATAAAATATTTTTTTTTACCCTTTTTAGTGACGTACGGGATACACCGTCCTAAGGTGTATGCTTAATGATGATTATCATCAAGATATCGAAACACTTTTCAGTTATTGAAGTATAACTCAAAAACTGTTTGACCGAATTTGATAAAATTTATATGGGGCCACCACGGAAGTATATTCTATCAAACATAAAAAGAATTATCAAAATCGGTTTATAAACACATAAAAATATATATCAGTATACGGTCAGATTGATAAACCTCCTCTTTTTTGTAGTTGGTTAAAAAGCAAGTCAAATCAAACTTTTCGGGAGAAAACATGGCGAGCTCTATGGCAAAAATACACGTGATCGTTTAATAGATAGCTCTTTAACACTATTTGGCGCGCATTCCGCACTTGTTAGCAAGTAGCGCTGCGTGTGGGACGCGACTTCCGGCTAAAATGAATAAATCCATCCACCGAGTATTCTCACATATTCTTTTTATCTCGTGCGGTTTGTAAATATTCCATTAATTACTATTAAATAGTCGTATTTTTTCAATCGGTGACGAGACGAATAAGTTGCTCGCCTGATGTTAAGCGTCAAGCGTGGCCATAACAGGTGGGTGCCATTCAGAATTTTAAACTACAAGAGTTTTAAGCCCCGCATGGCGAAGCACTGCACTCATCACCCTGTGATATAAGATGTTAAATCTCTTACATGTAATTTCACTGGAAACATCGCCCTTCAAAGAAACACAGGAACGTTTCTACACTATTTGCTTCGCGGTTGAATAATTGGAAAAGGGGTGGTTTCCCAGACGGACTTTGCAAAAGCTACTTGCTACAATATACATTCAGTCAAAAAAGTATCGTTTGAGTTAGATTTGTTTATGTTCCAAATTCATTTTTTGTTTTTGTTAGATTAGCAGAACTATTTTCAATTTTGGTGCTAAGCATATACTATTATAATGTACTACGTAGTGCTGAGTTTGAGTTGACCTGGAGTCTGATTAAATACAGTGCTGTTTTTAGTTACGAGTAGATCATAAGTGTGTCTTGTGAAATTTATATAGTAAAAAATATCGAACATAGAGTTTGTTTTAAATTTTGCATTGCCAATGGAATTTCGTGTTCGGAGTCACTGAAAATATTACAGAGGGCTTATGGTGAATCGTAAATAAATAATATTAGTTCAGCGTTCTGCAGCATTTGCGTGAGCAAATGCGACGAAAATAGGCTAAACCATCCATGGATAAGATAAAGAAGGCGGCGTTGGGTAGTAGCCCAACAAGTACCTCCAAGTACCTTGTGAGTGTATATGTGTGTTCAAGCGAGGGTATATGGTTGTGTTTGAGAGAGGGTAAGTTTATTTAAGGGTATGTGTGTGCGGGTGTGTACGGGCTTGTCTATAACCACAACGTTGAAACGTACAGACAGATTATACCTATACTCTTGCGGCCTTACTTATAAACGCTGCTTAACTTTAAATGACGTTATTTAGAACTGCGCAAAGAAAAAATGTACTGCTCCTTACTAAGTGACGTTATTTAAATTTAAGCAGCATTTCTATGTAAGACCGTTGGTGGATAATATTTTAATACCCTCAGTCATTCGTAGATTATACCAGTATAAGGTATTTTTGGACGAGTTTTCCTGCTTATACTATTAACTCGTAAATTCATCCCTACTTGATCCAATCTATGTCATCGTACAGAATATTAATGAGTTAGATTACCTTCTTCATTATCCACCTTTGAAACAAAGTTCTGAGATAAAGAGGCTAAGAGAATTATCTCTAGTCTTGTTAACTGAGCATTGAATAAGTAAAAGTAATACAAAGATTAAGAATAGCTGGCATTGATTATAGTTAGTATGAAAAATATATGTAGGCTGGCTTTTGGTGGATTTTGAGTTATCGGAAACCGCAGTAGTGTATGCAAAGATGTGCCAGTACGCAGTATTACAGTGTGTGTTAGTGTTGACTAATGATGTCGAAATTTGATGTTACTATGTGTACACATAAACATGACATCAGTGCTATTTAAATGTGTGCTATATCTTAATATGTGCTTATTTTTTCACTTGTTTTGTGCTTTATTCATTTATTTAATTTTAAATAATTGTTATACTACCTGATCGTATTCAAGAGTGCATTGTTCTCTATAATATATATTATATTGTTCTCTATATATATAACTATAACACATATCCAGACATAATGGAATCTTCTTACCAGTATACTTACTTAAATTATTCGTACCTTATATTTTTCTGTTCTGTCTCTGTGGAAACATATATAATATGTATATTTCTTTTGAATGTATTGTTGGTTTCTATGGTCATCAAATACTTAGTACTTAAATTCTTAGGGAAACTGTTGTAACTGCAATATACCTCCGTTACGTCACAAACCGGCCCCAACAGAAGACCAGCGCTGGCTTAGAACTAGCAATGCTGAGTTGGGACCGATTTGTAACATTTGACATTGTTATTTTTCTTGGTTACTTTGTCTATTACTTTGTTTTATATTTAGAAATGTTGTTATTACAAATAAATATTAGTATGTATTTTCCTTTCATTTCATAAAGCTGACTTTTCTACGTGATCGAATCAGAAGTTAGGAGATCCGTACGACAAATGCAAGCCACCGACCTATTATCTGGGATATTTCAAGGAGAATTGGCTTTTTCTCTGGAGTTAAGCTTGATAGTGGGCAAGACAGAACACGCAGAACTCATGGCCAATGGATGGATGGATAAAGACCACAGACTGGTAGGCGCAGCGTAACGTTGCCTGCGTCCATAATCGACACATATAGAGACAAACTCGTAAGAAGGTCGTAAGACGATGTTGGAAGCAGACTGGATCCAAACAGTTTTCTTAGAAACCAATGGAGGTTCAGATGTGGACGTGCTGCAACTGAAATGATGATGATGATGAAGGATCAGCGATCCGAAATACTGACCATGATTTTCTAGCGCCTATCACATCATTAGAAGCGTAGGTATTACTGAATTGAACACAAGTTACATATAAATTTAAAAATCAAATTAGCCTTATTTTTGTTCTCTTATTTCTGGTGCTTACTTTAAAAAACTTTGGATGTAGAAGTAGAATAATTTATTGTCAGGTCCGTCTTTGTTATAAACAAAATTATCAGAAAACTTTTCTTTTCACATTTTTATTTAAATATTATTTTATCGAAGGCGAATCTCATTTGGTTTGATGAAACAGTTGTACTTTTTGAACTTTGAAATTACGAATAAAAACACTCGCAAGTACGTCAATCTTATGGGAAACGTTTTTAGGGTCGCATAGTGCAACTATAAGGAACCCTTTTATGATCGTTGTTTCCGCATTTTCATTTCATCCATTTCTGAAATAGTTTGATAACTTCTAGTTTAATATCAACAATACGATCCATTTGTAGTCACAGATATATCTATGAAATGGGACAGATTAAATTTTGTCCCAGTAACCTAAGGACATGTTTATATTGGATGTCATAGAACAACATACGCTCCACACTAATCTTAAGGCGCGGTCCAATTCCTAATTTAAAATTAAATACGATGCATTAAGTAAGATTGACAATTGCTTCTCAGATTCGGCGATTTAATGCATGATGCATTAATTTAGCACGTTTTAGTTAAATTTTTGATATACATATACTTTTGCATATACTAATACAAATAAAAAACTAGTATCGGTTAACCTAAATAAAACAATACCTAACGCTAATAATTTCTATAATTATGTCAACTTCATACGGAAGCTAAATTTTTCGCCGTTGAAACCAAAATATAACATCATGAACAGCAAAATTAGCAGTACCTATAATAAAATGTTTTGAAGACCAGTGTGCCATTAGCAACATGTCTGAAAAAAAGCATATGAGAAAATATGCTGTTAGACGAAATGTATTTAGACCAAAAAGCCATTTAAATCATCATGCTACAAGACGAATCACCTATAGGATAACATACGGTCATACATAAAGAAAACACGATCGTGGAAAAATGTGATTAGGGAAAAAACCTGCTGATTAAAAATGCGTTCAGGGAACACATCTAACAAATCAATTCAACTACGTATTCCTTCACTAAACTGTAAATTGTAACTACACACATCAACATGGTTTAGGGATATTTCAATTCAACCTAAATAACTAAAATTCTATTAACTTTTTGTTAAGACACCTACACATTAAAATAAACCTTGTTTAATAGCCTATCAATCTGGTAATAACTTTTAGATAAAGTTAAATTTTAAAAAATCAATACCTAAACATAACTATTTTTTTTATAAAAATTGTTAAAAACATAAAATTAATAATCCGTGGATCCACCTAAGACTCTCCTGACACATCTGCAGTGGTTCTGCATACTCAAAACAAGGGTGTCAATATCCTGTTGTGGAATACTGTCCCAAGTCCTGTTAAGATGCAAGAAAAGCTGGTCTTCATGCACAATATCTTCAGGGAAATTCCTAAGAGCTCTTCTCTGAGCTATCCCAGGCATGCTAAATAGGATTTAAGTCAGGGGATTGTGCAGGCCAGTGTAAAGCTTGGATATCATGCTGTTGTAACCAACTTATACGATACGCGCCGTATGTGGACGGGCATTGTCGTGCATTAGCTGGAAATTTTATATTTGCCTTGTCCCATTTGCTGTCTGTGGGGCAAGATTACAGGCTCTAGCACCTCATCTCGGTATTTTAGTGCAGTCATATTGCTTTGTATCCAAACGAGGAATTAATTTTAAGATTTTAATAATTTAAAAAATATGTTGTTTTGTTTAGGTTTTGATGCTTCAAAAATAAAGATAAGATTGAAATTTTGTCTGAGTTTTTCCTCTTCTTCCAAGTTTTTTTTTAAATTTAACTTTATTTAAAACTTTATTATCAGATTAGATAGGCTATTAAACAAGGTTTATTTTAATGTGTAGGTGTCTTAACAAAAAGTTAATATAATTTTAGTTATTTAGGTTTAATTGAAATACCCCTAGACCATGTTGATGTGTGTAAATTAATATTGTCAGTTCTGAAGACAAACAAATGATTTCGAAGGTAGTAAGATAGGGGTTTGCAAATTCAACGTTTCTTAATCACTAATGCTTATAAAATCACGAAATAATTTTAGAATAAATTAAAGGTTTACTTCCATTTTGTTTTGCTTGACAATACGTTTTTTGATGTTTATAGTTTGTATTAGTTGTTCCTATCAAGCCCTATACGATTTTAAATTTAAACTTAAATTGACCGAGCTAGCGAAGCGTCTCTGCTTTAACTGGCCAAATTGACTTTCCGGTGTCCGTATATTTGTTAGGTTGTTCGGTTGTATTGTTTGTGTGGTTTCCGAGATTTGTGGTTGAGAATTACTGCAAAAAATGGCCGCTAATAAGAATATGTGCTCGCGAGGTCGACTGTTTGCAGAACTACTAGTTTATTAATATTCATGTAACGGCAAAACTAAGGTAAAGTTTGTTGCGATTGAGTCTGACTTTTTAGTTTGACCGTTACGTGCTCTGAAGCTCAACGAAGTAGGAGACGGCTTTTAGAAGTTTTTAACTTTATCATTAGGATAAGTAAAAGTTGAGATATGGTAAATAAGATTAGGTGGATCGAATCAAGGTTACTCTTAACTTACTTTGTATACTGCCGAGTTTATAATATATCATAGAATTTATCTGGCAAGTTTTAATTTTCTGTTTTTTTTACTTACTAAGCTATGGTTTGACCACTAACTCACGTGTTGATCAGTAATAATGTTGTCGAAGGTAACCACTAGTCCTATAATTATGAAGACAGCTGATGGAACACGGCGTTAGGAAGCTAGGCCTGGTTACTAATAGAAAAACATTATACTTTTAGTGGCATATCTCTTGAATGCCATCTGTCGAGTAGCTTGGCAATATTTCTTTATTATTAATTGGCAGAGTGCCTGCGCAAAAATGTTGCAACTTTTCAGTAGCCATAGTTCGGTTGGTATAATAAAGCACCGATTTTTAATACTCTCTAGCAACAGTTGTTTGGTTTTTCGTCCGGTTGATTAGTGAAAAGGATAAAATTTTAAATATTAGGTGGAATAGAATAGTGAACGATCTATACTCTGCCTCCTCAAAACCTTTAGTTCAATAAAACATTATTGAAGTATAAGTAATTGAAGTAAAAAAAAAGCAGAAAGTTTAAGCTATAAACAGAATTTAATTGATGATGTAGATGAGTGTTGGAGTAGAATTAGTTTGTTTTTGAGAGGCAGCTGCCAAGCAGGCAGTTGTCGGTTAGAATCCTACCTCAGGCTGGAGATCTTGTTTAAGGAAATCGTAATGAAATTCACGTTATTGAGGTAGAACACTTTGTATTGCCTCACCAGGTTATGTTAGCTACCACACCACAAAAATTGTCACCAAGTAACTTACCGTGATCTGATAGCTGATGTTGAACCAATCACCATTCTAGGTTATTGTGCTCCCTACTAATTCCACTTCATTGCTGACCATCAAGTAACATAACCTCTATAACTTGACACATTGCCTATTAGTAAATAGAGAATTAAAAATAAAGATCTAATGACAATAAAAATCTATAATTTATATAAAAATGAATCCCTGTTTCTCTTGGTGACGCCATAACTTGAGAACGACTTTGCCGATTTTGATGTTTTGGCAACGAGATAGATAGCCGGGACCCGGGAGAGGACATAGAATACTTTCATCGTCATCATCACTTAGCACCACACGTGAAACCACGGTGAAATCACGGGACGTAGCTATTTCATAATATATATAGAGAGCTATTATAAAAAACCTTATGAAAGAAGCTGCAATCCCAACTTTTCTGTAGAAAATTAAATGTCCGCAACAAAAGCTTTTTATTTTTGCAACATCCAAGCCGTTTTGTTTTACAAGTAACAGGCTCTTTGTGGTGCAATATAATGGGAAATAGCACTCATTTTACAGTCGACTTTATGGCGCCCGTAAAATAGAGAAGGAAGATGTCTTTCACATCTGCATAATATACTTTATTGCTACAGTATGGGCAATCCAGAAACACATAAAAACATAACTTTCGTTAATTTATATGATTTCTATTTTATAAAATATACTTAAGCTGGTTTTTGTTCTAGCCTGGAAGCTGAAATTGATGCTTTGTTTCGAGTGGAAACTATTACCCTGGTTGTGCTAGCTGATTTAAAACGCGCTAACTGATTGGAATCGTCATTTAATCTGTCTGCATCAGGAAAAAAAAATAACAATAGATTTATGAATGAAACTTGCCTCTAATGAGGCTTGCTGATTCGGACAGATCATATTCGACCTATTGTTATTTTATATATAAAGTAAAAATAATGTTAGCATAATAATTATGTAAGATTCTAATTTCCAATGCAGACTACGTAAATATTCGTATATTATCGATATGCTGTTACTTCCTTAATACAATGGTCCTCTAAATAACGTTAATGAGGCGCAATAATTATACTTATCTAATTCTTGATGAGCTAGAGCCCGTCTCCAGCAGAAAAATACAAGCGCTACTGATCTGTTTGTCGTATGTTTTTGCCATTTTATAAATCATGTACATCTAACAGGGACAGTCATAAGACGTAGGTTCGAGTCCCGTTTGAGCATTTAATCTTTCTCTCTAAAATAACAAAACTTGCTTTTGCTAAGCAAGCGTGAGTACTTACATAATCACACTAATATTATGTAAATGCTAAAGTTTGTGAGTGTATTTGCATGTTTACTTTTTCACCGGCTGGACCAATTTAGATAAAATTTACTGTGGAGGTATTTATTGTGTTATGGAGGTGTGTGTATGTGTATGTCATAAGATTCGTAATAATGAAGTAACTTCATTACCGCGTCAAAAGATTACTATTACTATTAATTTGTCAGGCTTCACCAAAATGTTGGCCGTTCTAAGTATCAAGTGATTAAAATTTGGTAAAATTATGATAATTAAATAATTATCAGATTTGGAACCTGCTTTCGAGGAGGGATGAATAGTTTGGATACACGATAAGTCTTTTTTAAAATTAGAATAGCCTTTGAGAAATTGGATGTGCGCTTTGCAAACAAAATGTATTATAATAATACTACCCATACTGTTTATCGCAATGTAGTTAAAAACAAAAATTCCAATTCTACGACATCTGTATAGCTGTGAGGTCATATCGTGTTCCGTTTAGGATCAGTAAAAGGAACGCACGTTGTTATTGTAAAGTTATCGCTTTTGCCATGAAATTGAGGTTTTATTTGTGCCCTATGTATGCGGATTTCATTTAAGATTGTTATCTATATTCTAAAGAATATTGAAGTTTAATAATGTAAAAGAAAGTTATAAGTGATGAATGAAGTATGCGGATTTTTTATAGATTGTTATCTTTAACATAAAGAACATTGAAGTTTATTCTTGTAAAAGACTGTTATAAGTGATGAGTGAAGTATGCGGATTTTTTATAGATTGTTATCTATATTTTAAAGAGTATTGAAATTTACTCTTGTAAAGGAAAATTATAAGTGATGAGTGAAGTATGCTGATTTTTTATAGATTGTTATCTTTAACATAAAGAATATTGAAGATTATTTTTGTAAAGGCCTGTTATAAGTGATGAGTGAAGTATACGGATTTCATTTTAGGTTGTTATCTATACCTATTCTAAGGAATATTGAAGTTTATTCTTTTAAAATAATAAGTGATGAGTGAAGTATACGGATTCGTTTTAGGTTGTCATCTATGTTCTAAAGAATATTGAAGTTTAGTCTTGTAAAGGAAATTTATAAGTGAAGCTATATACTAACGAACTTGTGAATCATTTATTTATTGTGTTAGCATCACAAGATGAGCTTACTCTTTTCATACTTGATAGCTTAGTGTTTGACCACTATCTTATTTGAGGGTCAGTGATGATGTGGTCGAAGATAGTATCACCCTAGACCTAGCGTCAAGATAGGCTTAAAAGGACAACTGCCGGAAAATACTTGTTAGGTGCTTAGCAACAGATTTTCAAACTTGAGGGTGGTAACTAGTCAGGCGGAAACTAGAAGTGCCTATGGAGGCACTTCTAGCACCTCCATGGGGAGGTGTGCTGTGGATTTCACGATGGTTACCTTTGGCCTAAGCTCAAGTTCCATGGCGACTTTTTACCGCTTGGATACCTATCAACGCTTCATCAAAAAATGAGAAACAATCTATTATATAAAAATGAATCTCTATTTCCCTTGGTCATCGCATCATGCGTGAATGGATGAAACAATTTCGCAAATTATTTTTTTGATGTATTAATTATTCTCAGGAGAAGGTTCCTAAGAAAGAAAAATGAAGAAAATATGAGAGGTTATTTCGAGGCCAAAGGCCAAGCTTACTATGCGAACGAAGTCGCGGGCAGTCGCTAGCGTAATATAGATTGACAGTTTAACGAAATTAAGTTACCAATAAAAATACTTCTTTGGAATTTTTTAACTCTACTAATAAAAATAAGTGTTTTTCAACTCGCAGTTACATACGAACATCTATATATTATATTAATATTAATTTAATATAATATTTATTTTAATATAATAACTGGATTGTATGTTATTCTTTAATATAAACACATTGTTTAGTACAATTACATCCTTGGGATCGATGGGTTGCGTTGATAAGAACATTTAGTGTTAGTAAAAACTTTTCTTTCAGCCAGATAAAGCTTTTCAAGCAATTCGATAGAAGGCGTTTCTTTCTCATACCACGGTTAATATCGAAATAGGAAAACCCGATGGGACCAAAAGATTACACTATAGGATGGGACTAGACAGATAAATTTAGTTTGATATGTGTCAAACCGTGTCATGACGCCTGACATGGTTTCAGAAGACTTTTGCAACCAGTACCCTATCTGTGGGAGTAGTAGACACAATCACGCAGTAAGAGAAGAAATAATATCGCAATTTACGATTTTTTACCCTCTGCCGATTCTCCCGCAGTTACACGCCTCACTCCAACGCGATGTGTTTTTGTTCATAAACGTAATAAAAGGAAAATTATAATATATCTATATATATAAAAAAATACCCATATTTCTCCTGGTCACGCTATAATTTGAGAACGGATGGAACAATCTCGCTAATTCTTTTTTGTTGTGTTAATTATTGTCAGGAGAAGTTTCCTATGAAAGAACAACCAAGAAAAGATGGGAGGTTATTGCGAGACCGAAGGCTGAGCCTACTACAGCAATGAAGTCGCGGGCAGTCGCTAGTATATTATTATATTAAAATGAACCCCTATTTCTCCTAGTCACGCTATAACTTGAGAACGGATGGAACAATCTCGCGAATTCTTTTTTGTTGTGTTAATTATTGCCAGATGGTTCTAATGTAAAAAAAAACAAGAAAAGAGAAGGGCTTATGGCGAGACCGAAAACTGAGCCTACTGAGCAGTCGCTAGTTTTAGATATAATTCATGAACCTCACTCTACTTTAAATTATGTCACAAAGTACAGAAAAGAAAGTCATTCCATAGATGACTATGCACATATGAGGTGCACCTAAATATTTAACCGAAATATTTACATAGTCTAAATATTCATAAATATTTAGACTATGTAAATATCTCTCAAGCAAAGACTGATCGAACGCAAGATTTGTTACTTCCTACTCCGCTGACTATAAATTCAAGATTATTTATTTGCATAAAATACAGGTAAAATACAAAACAGATGTTATTATACAATTTTGATCTTACTAGAACTGTACTTTGCCTATATGTCTTGTCTAGGCGTGCAAATATTATTGCAAACATGAACAAAATTTAAAAATTACAATTTCATTTCGTTTTTTATATACAGCAAAGGTTCAAAATTTGTATTTGCTTATTGATTTACTTGAGGATACCAATTTCAGGAAATTCTAGTACCTATTACGTTAAATTCAAGGCCATCACTACATTCAGGTAAACTAAACATTCTATATAACTTAGGCCTTAGGCAAGTTCTGCAGGATTTCCCGTGACCTTCGCACAGGCATTACTGCATTGCGGTGAGCTGGTGGTATCACGCTACCTTTTTACTTCACTGCAAGCTAATGCCCACGGCCTTGGCAAATCAAGTAAATCAGTTAACGTTCGCCGTAGTTTATCAGATTTATTCCATACTGAAACGATCAACAATCGTGTTCGATTCTTTTGCATTGTCGTTTCGAAAATATTGAAATAAACAGTATGCCGTGCACACATACATATATAAGTATTTTATAACACAGGCAAGCCTACATTGAACTGCGCTCGCCACCCCGATATATTGGTTTTTGAATTTTTTTTTACCCATTAGTTTCACTTGTTACAGTGCTCTTTACACCCCAAAACAGTGAAGGTGCAAGTTTGTAGCCAGCTACACGTAGCAGCAGCAGACGATATAAAGTTGCTTCATGTCGCCGCGACACGTCGTCGCTTCGTGTCGCCGCGACACGTCGTCGCTTCATGTCGCTGCAGTCATGATTTCGAACATGACTGCAGACGGCAAGTGCAGGTGGCATCAACCATTTGAAAAGCGATACAAAAGGTTTCGTTTAAAAGCTTTTTAGTTGTTTTACTAGGCAGATAGTGCCGCTCATCTGCGGTTGGGCGAAAGTGTCGTCTGCCGCTCGACGACGCGATGCTAGCTTCGTGTCGCTAACTACGAATGGTATGTCATAGGAATACATAGAAACCAGTAGTGTCGCTGCGACGCGTCGTTTGCTGCGGCTTCATGTAGCCTGCTACCAACTCGCACCTTAATGCTTATACACTATACTTTGCGGCAGATTATCTGGGATTTCAGTGGTGCCAAACAACATGGCCTCTTGGAGTAGGGGTTTACCACCCCTGGTCGGGTTTCCTAACCTGTTACGATGCTGACGGCAGAGGGAATATTCAACTCTGTTCCCTAACGGAGTATACCTCTAACCTACAGTTGCATTGCCAACCTGAGCTAAGGGCAAAGTTTTGCAAGGTACTTACTAGGTAACTATATACCAGAAGATAGACAATTACTATCTACGTAAAGAAGCGACACTCACTTCACCCCGCGAGCTTAAAGTCACTGCTTCCCGCCCGAATATCAGAAGCCACCTACAATTGGTGGCGATGGTTATTCAGCTACCACGTATTACGCGTGAGCGAGCACATCTAATTATTATTATAAAAACAATATGGTTTGTAGCTGTGCAGAAAACGGAAGTTTAGAAAGCCATAATTAGGTCAGATAATTTTTATTTCCTTCAGATGAAATAAGGTAAAGCGCGTGTTGTCATATAATATTTGATGTAATCTTCTTACTAATTTGGCGTTTTCAACTTGTTTACAATGATTTATAACCTATTGAAATAATTATTATACCTATGTACCTTCTAATCTAACAAGTACAATTTGAAAAATTTAATATCGACTTCCATTCTATTCAGTTATTGTTGTGTAATTAATCTCAAAAATTACTGGACCGAATTTGATGAAATTTAAATGGGACTACACGGAAAGCACTAGCTTTCAAACAAAAAAGAATTTTGATAATTGGTTCACCCAATCGAAAGTTATGAGGTAACAAACATAAAAAAAGGATAATTAAGTACCTCCTCCTTTTTTAGGAAGTTAGTAGAAAAACAAATGATTTATTTGGCATCGCACGGCTCGTGTATTAAGCCAGTGTCAAGTGTAAAGATATTATAAGTTGTTTTATAATTGTGTTATTTAAAATTAATATTCAAAATATCCCAGTCAATCCATTTTACATTTGATTAATTAATATTAATGACAGATTAAATCATCTGACATTACTATGGCAATACGCCAGATTTAATTTAAGAGTAAAGTCACACTTCATAAAAGTTATTTATGTTAGAGAGAAACACTCTCCCGTGTTTCTTGCTAAAATCAGGGTCAGGGATCATTCGCTTTGTGAGTGTGGCCTAGATGACGGTACTTTAAATCACATTTTCTTTTCATGTCCTAAGTTAAGTTCTTCTTTGTATGATAAACTTAATTCTGATATCGCTAGACTTACTGATATTAACTCTCTTTTATCGCTTGTTTTCACACCATTTCTTTATATGTTATGTAATTTTATTAAAACCAATAATATACGTTTGTAAAAGCGAAACCAGTTTTTAATACTTTTGATATTCATATTACTTTCATTTGATTCCGTACCGTACAATGGTCACTCCTTCAGGGTTGGGGGAGTACAAGGCCAAAATATGCGCCAAAACATGACACTGGCAGAGTAACGTCTTTCCACGTTAAAAAGCCACATAAGAAGAAGAAGAAGAAGAGAGAAACACTCTCCCTAACTTCTCTCTCGAATCTTGCGGACGTATCCCTCATGATCGTCTATACTCGAACGCTCGCTGATGAAGCCCTACTATAATTCCGCACACACACTAACGTGTGCAGACAGGCCAGTCCTCGTGTAGAAATAGAAGGTAATTAAATTTGTTCGTTTGTTTGGAGTGTCGGGGCGTGTTTCAGTTCTCATTCGTAATTTCAGTCTCTACATCGCCACTTGCACCTAAATAGGGTTACGACCGCCATATTATGCTTCTTCTTGGAGATAGGATTTTAAATGATGCTCTGGCATAAGCCATATTGATCCATGCTTTACAGTTATACGAACTGGTGAATATTTTGTAAGGAAAAAAGATACCTCAATATGACGACGTACTTCCTTCCTTTGAATTGCGCTGGCTAAGCTTATTATTATATTTAGTATATTTATACACTGCACACTACTACGCACGGTCCGAAGAACTGTTTTTAGGCGATACCGAGTTTATTTTCTATTTTTCGAGATTTTGTGACGAGGCACGGTGCGGTGACAAGCGGACGAGTAAACTTCTTCTGTCGATGGCGCTCACGGCGCCCGCGCAGGTCGTCGAGGGGTTGGTAGAGGTGCGTTCAAAAATGTATAAATCTGTTGTGTGGTGTGTAGAATGAATGTATGTTTAATAATTGGCCAAACCACGGACCAATACTTATTGTAAGGTGGGCAAAGCCATATAGAAGTATACAATTGGGTGCCCATAACTACTATATACTTCTTGGATGTATAATAGCTGACTCCGATAGTGGTATACCGACTCTTGCACGGCAGGCTTACCATGCAGCAGTAGAAATATACATATTCATATTAGTCTCCTGTCTGTTTTCATAAATGAACTTTCATTGGAATTATAGCTTAGAGTCGTCTCAAATCAAATCAAATCCAAACCATGTATTCAATTTAGCAATAATTGATGCACCTTTGAACGTTCTACATAGAAAGATGAAGAAATAAAATACATTAATTTGTAACAGTACCATTTGCAAACTGCAAAACCAAAATGAGTGTAAGTATTTAAAAATAAAAATTAATGAGATATAAAAACTCCTTGTCACAAAATTGTCCCAACTCAGTTTATAGTACTCATTGTGAAATAGCACTGGTCTTGTGGACGGAAAGACTTACGACAACAGCTATAAAATAACCTAATTTAATACAAGCAGCGCTCCGCGGTTTCACCCGCGTGGTGATGGATGATGATGATAATAAATCAAAATATATAGCCTATGTTCATGAGGGATAAAGTAGGATGGTAATGGTCATCCGGAGTATGGCCCTATATGGGGCACCGGTCTGGGTAGACGCCCTCAGTTGCAGCAATAGAAGCTTGCTGCGACGTCCGCAGCGAGTCATTGCGACTAGGGCGATTCGTGGATATCGGACGGTGTCATGGACGGCAGCGCGCGTGCTGGCCAGTGATCCCCCCTGGGAGCTGCAAGCGGAAATCCTCGCCGAAGTCTACCACTTCGTGGCGGCGAGGAGATCCCGAGGAGCAGCCCCAGACTGGGAGGAGGTCACACGCATGCGGCGGCAGGCGCGAGCCACCCTGTTGCGGCGTTGGGAGGAGGATCTGGCTCCGCCGGTCCCTGGGCAGTGGACGGTGGAGGCAATCCGTCCAGTCCTTCAGAGGTGGGTGAAGTGCCCTTTCGGTTCGCTGACTTTTCGATTGGTGCAGGTACTCTCCGGACATGGATACTTCGGAAAGTACGTGCAACAAATTGCGAGACGGGAGGCGACACCAGCCTGCCATGAGTGTAGTGCGCCAGAGGATACGGCACATCACACGCTGGAAGTGTGTGCTGCATGGAGCCCGCAGCGGCACACGCTTTCAGCGGAAATAGGCGGAGATCTCTCCCTGTCGAGCGTGGTAATCTCCATTCTCAGCAGCGAGAGATCGTGGCAGGCGGTGGCCACCTTCTGCGAAGCGGTAATGGCGCAGAAGGAGGCCGCGGAGCGGATCAGGGAGAATGATGGCCGAGCTGATCCACTCCGGCGCAGACGACCGGGGGAAAGGAGGAGACGGTTCGCACGTCTCCTCCTTCCTCCGTAGTGGGGTCACTGGTGAAGAGTCGAGGGACTCTTCGCCGGCTAGCACGCCCCTACACGTCTAGGGGGTGACCTTGGTGAGCAAGGTCATCCCTTCGCAGGCGCTGAGGCCCGGTTAAGATCAATCCGGGCCTACCGCTGGGGCGAGATAGCGAATGCCAGAGCGACCCCGTCTCGCCCCACCATGGTGGAGGACTGCTCACGGGGGGGTTTTAGTGGGTCTGAGCCCCACATACCCCTTTCCGTCACCCTCGCGGCGGAAGGGAAGTGGACAGCATTTCCCCCCTCAAAAAAAAAAAAAAAAGGATGGTAATGGTTAAAGAATTTTTCAAATCGGTTCTTTACTTTCGGAGCCTATTAAATTCAAACAAATAAACAAATAGATCTCTCCTATTTATAATGTTATGTATAGAAGTATAGATATACATAATATATAGATTATGTACTTTTTGTTTCAGGAAAAAGCAGCTGTCAACCGTGCGAGCAAAAACCGTTGCATGTTTGACAACATCCGTGATACAAATGACGAGATGACAAGAAACTTTGAAAAATTTACCTTGTGTACAAGGGTGATATCTCATTAAGTATTTGACATCGGTGAGCTCGTCGACGAGCACATTGACAAATCATTAGAGAATCGCACTACTGAAAGCGAACGAAGCTGCGGAGTGCAACTAGCCAGTGTATAAATCAGTGTATAGACAAATATAATGCAAAAACTCGAACCCCCAAAAACATAAAACGGGATTAAAACTTCGATTAGAAATTGAGTACCGTTTGAAATTATAAAAGTTTCATCTAATCTTATAACTCCATCATAAAGTTAGGTTAACTAATTTCCGAAGCTTCAACTCAAAATACGGATTATTATTTACTCAAAAATCTTTTTTGTTTGGCATATTATTTTTCAATTTAACAAATTGATATAATCGTTTTACTCAATACACAAAAAATGAACTTACGAGTTTCGTCGCTTTAATATTCTTTAAATTAAGGAGTCAGCAGTTTCGGTAAATTCACAGATTATTCTAGGCAGATCAGTTTCGTCACAGTACGCGAAATGGACTACGTTAAGCAAAAAGAAAAACATATTATTGCAATCCTACCTCTATCTCTAGATATTTGACATCCCTATAGGATTATATGTATGTGACAATAGCGACAGGTATAATGGTGTGGGTAATCTAGCATTACTATGCTCTATATCAGCTACTGCTGATACCACTGGCTCAGGCCACGTGTAAAATGTCTAATAACAGGACCGTTTTTCTAATATAAAAGTTACCTGTATTCTATTCCATGATAAAATGTGTCTGTCTTTAAGGCGAAATGAGTGTAGATTACGACCAAATTTCATGACCAATTTCAATCCATCGTGAAAACTTAGTTAGTCGACGCTTATACATCGAAAACCAAAGTTCGAAAAAAAACGTAGTGTAAATTGAATATACGTTCTTATTTCCCTAAATTTTTCAATATTTCTTACGTGCTTAGTGGGGAAAAGCATTTTTATTCAATTATGGGCAAGTATATTTCCATCAGGGTATCATATTCGAATTCCCAATAAAATTTACTAGTAAACTATGGACTCCTTTACGGTTAAAATTTAATCATTTGATTGTACGAAATTAATATTAAAAGTATTAGCACGCAATTGCACCTTCGCATTACATCGTCCAATCTGATAAGCAATTCTCAACTTATATAAAGCATCGCAAATTGTTTAAAAATTTAGATTGGACCGCGCCTTACAAACTTTATCAAATACTGCTGCTACTGTTCAGTATGTGTGTGGTGACGACTTTTAACGCATAATCGCAACATCCTTTCAGCCATACATACACACACGCCATCTCTCTATCTACCTATCTTTCACTATCATCCCCTCTCTCTCCGTCTCTCACTCCCTTTCTCTCTCTCGCACACACTCTCACAGTCACTCGCTCATGCACACACACACTACAAGTAAAGGTACTGTTAAGAAGCTCAAGTACTTCTATAAATATATTTTGCCGGTTTACCTTATCACTTCTTCCGTGCATCAATGCTTCGTTTACTTAAATACACTTGATTGAAATCCGATCTATAATGTTACCGTTGTCAAGCGTGAAGTGTTTGTTTGCATTGAAACTGTTTACGTACTGTTAGAGCTAACGATGTTTGTGGAGCAAGAAGTATCTGTCTGTAGAACAAAAACAAAGCACTTATGAAACACGTACTGACGGGTACTTCCTATACTGGTAGCGTAGGTATGTGTATCGGGTGACTCGAAACGATAACCTGGTACCAAGGCCAAGGTTTACCAGTTATATAGAAAAAGTATTAAAAAAATCCATGTCACTTAGCCAAGCGATACATTTCTTCGAAAAAGGTCGCAACTTTTTTATTGATTTTTTAAATAAAATTATTTACTGAAATTACAGTGCTATTAATCGCAACCAATAATAACTAAAATAACCAAATGAAAGTAATAAACATTGTTAACTAAAAAATAAATGAAGTTTTGACGAGTTATGGTTTACAAAATTATTGTCTTACGACACTCTATTTTGGAAAAATTAGTTTTTTCTCTTTTTTTTTCATAACTGTATACCTTGGCCTCTCGCCCGGTACAAGGTCATCTTTGAGTTTCAGGACACCATGTATGTGTATTATGTCGTTTTCGGCCTTCTGAAAATTCCGGTCACGTTGTACAAAAAGGTCTACGTTAGATTCACATAATTTTCACGTGCATGTAATTTTTATACTGCGTTGATGAATCCGTTGGCTCAGTTGGTTCTGACTGCCTTTGAAACGTGGTCCCAGGTTCGATGCGATGTCGAGGCAAATATTTGTATAACGTGCAGAAATGTTTATTTAATGTTCTTAGGACGTTGTGGGAGGGTGTTGTGATGTGTAATTGTGTATGTCCATGCCTCCCGCGACAGGGAATCCCAGAGTGGTTGTTTAATAATTATTTATATGTTGTTTTCGGTTTATTTATTTTTAATCTATCATTGCATATTTTTAATAAATTTTTTTTATATTTGTTGGACTTGTACATTTAAAAAGTCTTAAGAGTATGTTTATTTTTTATTACCTAATAAAAGTGCACATTTGATTGTTTCTTGCTTAAAAATTTTATTTTTTGCAATATTATGGCAACATTTAAGTGAAACCTGAGATATTAGCCTTGATAATAATAAGAATAGATTAACCCAGAATACGGACTATGCTCTAGTTTTTAAGCCTTAGCCTGGTAAAAATTAGCTAATGGTGTAGCTCACAGCACAGTTGTACGGAGTCGATAGTGTGACCTCGCGGGATGTTCGATTAATGCGGCAATTCAAATATATGTTTAAAAGTATAAGGCACCACAGTAATTTCTAATAACATCAGCTACATTCCAAATAAAGTCTCGGCAAAATCGGTACAGTCGTTTCGGAAACTTACGAGAACAAACCGGCAGACGAAAATTTGTTTTTTTAAAGTACCATACATGTTTGCATTTAGTAAAAAGCTGTTAATTTAACATTATATATGCAGACAATTCAAATTTTATTTATTTTTTATAGATAATTCCATCCATATTTCAAGCAAAAACATTTTCTAATCGTCTTTTGAGTTTTTCCTTATTGTTAGTTGGGCGCAAAATTTTTAAACCTTTACATTAAACTTAGGTAGTACGTTCAATCTTGAATATGTCAAAGTCTAGAGATGAAAGTCTTTTACCCGTCCGAATCAGCAAGCTTCCAGTCCATTCATAAATCTTTTGTTATAGCGTAATGATTCGATGACGAGCTCGTCGACGAGCTCACCGATGTCAAATACTTTATGAGATATCGTCCTAGTACATATTTGGTTTACGGATGTTGTCAAAGATGCAACGATGTTTGCTCTTAGAGAATCGCACGGCTGTTGCGGACAGATTAAACAGAATCCCCTGCGAATAAAGTTATACGGGGCGTAAACGTGGAGACAACTAGACAACCAAAAACATTAGCATCTATTTAGATTAGATATGGGTTTGGGTTGGGTTTAAAGAATTTATTTCTCATAAAGAACAAGGTTCACTTAAAATGAGATTTAACACTAAAACTTATAATTAATTAAAGTGATTAGTCAAGTATAACATATTTGTTCAGCAATCTTAGGTTATTTCATTAGAAATATATTTTTAAAGTTTACTTTTAAAAACAGAAATTTTACAATCTTTAATATCGTTAGGTAACTTATTATAAAATGCTGCACCCTCATACAGAATATTATGTTTACCATACATGGTTCTATGTGCTTGTAATTTAATTTGTTCACATTTCTTAAATTATATTGAAATGTTCTTTTAGTAAATTTAATTTCTGTATTTATTTTTTGCAATAGTACTTTTTTGATCAGAACGCATGTAGTATAAATGTATAATTGTTTTAAATTAAATATTTTTGTTTCTTTATACAACGTACTAGATGTGGTTAGACGGTCATAATTAAAAAAAATATATGGATATGAAATAATTACCAGTAAAATAATTAAGGGTAAAGCTACTGGCTACTGAAACACATTTCACACTAAGCTTCAATTTAACCCTTTCTATACCGTAATAATTAAAACCAAAGATATATGAATGAAACGCACGTAAATTTACGTCTCTGGTACGCCAAGGGTTAAGGGTGTACTCATACCTTTTTATATTATTAGGAAACGGGACAAGCACGAGGCCCGCCTTGTGTTAAATGATTACCTGTACCTTTAACCCTTTGCGTCCCAGAGACGTAAATATACGTCAGTTTCATTCATAAATCTTTTGTTTTAATTATCACGGTATAGGAAGGATTAACATATGAATTTCGTCACAAGTTACGAACTGCACTGCGCTCATAACCCTGAGATATAACGTTTTTAAGTATTGTGTCTGTAATTTCACTGGCTTCCATATTGCACCCCCTCAAACCAGAACACAATAATGCGATACTGCTTCGGGGTAAAGAAAGTTATCGTGGCAATACTTCCCCGGACGAACTCGTTTAAAAACATTATACCAGAGATCTTTAAAAATAATAAAACTATGTGCTTGTATTTTATTTATGTTCGTTATATTTGGTTTCTATATATTACTGGATAAGTAATTTATTTCCATTTTTTTATAGTGGTTCATCAAAGTGACTCCCTCTCGCCTGATGTAAAGCGAAGATGGAATCAAGAAACAATGACCATAAGACAGGCTTTTTCACGCCCCGCTTAAAAGACCCAGGGTCATAGCTGCAAGGAAATACGTATGCCGGCAAAGCATACCACAATTTACTTATACGACAGATGTAGGAACTGCCAAACTGTTTGGTTCGTGGTAAGAAGTTTTGAACAGTATTTGGTAGCAATGCTAGGCCTGAACGAGTAGTTTGGGATCGGAATGGTGAGGAAGGAATTAGATTAAAAAGCTCTTCAGAACATTCGCTATGAAACAACCGGTAAAAACGCTTAGAGAAGCTATAGTTCTACGCATTTGTAGGGGTTCTAGGTGTTGAGTGACTTCAGTGTCTCCTCCAATCCGGACAGCACGACGTCGCAGTCTATCGAGAGCATCCATAAGGTACTTAGCGGATCCATCCCTGAGGTGGCAACAATATTCAATACATATTTATGATAATAAAGCAGAAAGCTGACATTGTTTTTATAATTACTATATTAATGAACATCAGTGCGATATGGTTGCTTTGATTGAAAACATTGCTGTGAAAACAGAAGCCAATCTTGAGACTACGACTTGACATTAGTCATTGTACGTCAAATAAACACACTTAACCCTAGAACCACAACATGGGGTCATGGGTGACCCCACGCACACGTATTTTTATTTTAATTTAGCGAGTTTTGCACCTACAACACTGTGCGTCTAGGTACCTTCCGTAATTGGTAATCAGTGGCCCGTGACGCATGGCGGGGTGCGCACGCCCATTAGGTTCGGAGATATTGCAGTTTGGGGTCGCCCGCGACCCGTGTTGTGGTTATCGAAACTATTTTTTTGTGATTAACTGTGTTGTGATTTCACGTTTATTTCACGAATAGTCTTTCAATATGGCCTCAACGTCACGAGCCCTTGAAAGTAATGACATTGAGCTACTTTTGGAGGAATATGAAGGTGAAACCTCCAGTTCTTCGGACGAAGATGGATCTGAAACTGCAGAAAATGAACATATATCCGAACAATCCGATGAAGATGATTTGTTTGATGTTGAATCTGGATCAGATGATGATGATGTTCTTCTGTCTGATTTCTGTATGGGCGAAAATGGTTATACTTGGCGAAGAACTCCGTTCACTGTTCCTAATACACGCACTGCAAGTAAAAACATCGTGATAAATCAACCTGGTCCTAAAGGTATCGCAAAAACCGAGTTAGAAGCGTGGAAGCTATTTTTTCCAGACGAAATATTTGATATTATTGTGATGCATACCAATACACAAATTGACAGAATTTCTGAGACCATAAAAAACCAACGTTACACTTTTAAAACTGATAAAGTGGAGTTGATGGCTTTATTTGGATTAATGTATCGTAGTGGTTTATACAAAACAGCTAAAACAAACTTGTCCGAGTTATGGTCGATTGTGGATGGTCCACCTATTTTCAGGGCCACAATGTCAAAGAACAGGTTCGAATTTTTGGTAAATTACTTGCGGATTGTACAGCCCTACGTGAAACGCCGCCTTGATGAGTCAAAAATTTGCCCCAATCTCTTAAAGTGATAATGCTTCATGTTTTGGGAGTAGATGAAGAAAACAGTGCTCAGGTAGCCCAAGCTCGATCAACTTCAAGTTCCCGCTGGTATTTATGCACTAGAGCCAAAGATAGGAAGGGCAGAGAGAAATGTGTTAAGTGCTCCAAAAATATATGTGCACAACACAGGTTACCTATTTGTCACCAATGTATCTAGATTTTCAGATTCGTACTAATTTTTTTTCCCTTAAGCATTCCATTAATATCCAAAAAACCTTGTAATAATTGTAAAGTTTATTAAAGTTTATGACCCATGTTGTGGTTCGTTTAATTAAATTTGGATGTTGTAGTTGTAGGGTTAAGTTTGAAAGTACACTTTGTCTCTATAAACACATTATTGTCAACCTTGGAAACTGATACGAACTATAACGTGCTATAACATTGGGTAAATAATAATCGAACTTTATAAAGCTCATGACAGTGGGTGAGCTGTGAATATTGCAATACGTGTTTAGTTCATAATGTTATTATACATAAAGTCCAAAATATCGTTGTATCTGTATGTATGCTTCTTTTACTTGTGTGTTGTACATCCCGTGAGTACTAATTATAATGTAGTTAACAACCGCGAAAGTCTAAAACAGTGTGTCTTTTAGTTGTGCTCTATAGATTGTTATGGTCTGTAGTATGTATAGAGTTAATTATTTAATTTTTATCCTATGTCGTCTCTTTGTTGTATTATCTGGTTGACTTTACCACTATGGTTTGACTAAAAGGAAACAGATGACTTTTTCTTACAATCAAAGATGATATACTGGATACTTAGTGCAATTTTATGCCGTTTACAGATACAAAATAGCTTCAATGGATATTTTACTACAACTAAATTACCGCGAGCGTTTTATATACCGCAATTTTTTAAATGGGGCTTTTCGCGTGGTTTTTGCGCAAATTTTAAACATTGTAAGTCACTTCAAGGGTTAAATACAAAATTGTATTGAATATAAGACTGCTGGTATTAACCATCAAATTAGAAATACCATTATGAATAAGTTTACTTACTGACATAAATAAAAGTATATTTCCAATCAAGTAGTTACTCGTATTTTTATCTTAGATTCATAATTATGGAATCCATTACATAATTTAGGAGGAATAGTATTAGCCTGATTAACCCATTCGCAGACGTAATATCCAAGATGATATGTATGTATATACACATTTTGGAAAAGGTAATATCTGGATATTAAAATTATTCATTATGAATAAAAATTGTTTTGACGCCTATAATTATGTTAAAGGCATCCCATCCCAACATTAGAAAACCAAAGGTAAAGTAAGAAAATACTATGTTTTGACCTACTAAGACACAAACACGATGGTTGTGTCTTAGTAGGTCATTTACTTTGTTATTCCGCAGGTCAGCGACGCCAGCAGGAGTTCCGACTTTGCAAACAAAGCACCGCACTAATAAAAAACCATTTGACTCAATTTACTTACTGATTACATTATTTTCTTGATTGCAATGTTACAACTTCATTTGAACATTTTTTGCACTTGTTTCAGTTCAGTATTTCGTTCATCTAGAAGCGAGCTGTAGAATGTAAAAATCACAGGCGTGACTTAACATTCTAAACCTACATTTTATTGAGTATAGGTTTTTGAAGGACCTGCTGCTTAGTGAATCCAAATAACTAAATAGAGAGAGAAATTATATTCTCAAGCGGGATTCGAATCCGCTTCCTCTGTCCTCATGGGGTAGTTAAAATCAACTACAGAGATAAATTTAATGCTCAGATGGATGCCTTGGTGGCTTAGCAGTTATGGCGTCTGACGGATAGTCTGGAGATACGTACCCCAATAAATAATACCCCAACGATATAATTTTAGTCTCGATAATTAAGAACAAGTAGAATTTGAAAAATTTAATACCGACTTCCATTCTATTCAGTTATGGGAGTGTTACTCAAAACTTCTGTACCGAATTTGATGAAATTTATATGGGACCACACGGGAAGCACCAGCTTTCAAACAAAATAGAATTTTGAGAATCGGTTCACCCTATCGATAGTTATGAGGTAACAATCATAAAAAAAACCAGTCGAATTGAGTACCTCCTTTTTGGAAGTCGGTAGAAAAAAATACAAGTAATCGTCCAGCTAACTCACTCATTACAGCCCAACCTAACTAAAACAAACACATTTGACAACACATAAAATATATTCGCAACTACAACAATATTATTAAGATCTCTTCATATAATAAATATCCTAACTAAATTCAGTACTGTGAAGTAGTTTTTAATATTAAGTAGGTAGATTATATTTATAGTACATTTATGACTGAATAAGATACAGAACACTGTAACGTAATAAAATGATTCACGTAGTGTATGTGAAACTGGTTTCCACGACACAGGGAATCCTAGTGTGGAGACCAGGGCAAACAACAATATTATGTATACTAGTATAAAGAGAATGTTAATACGATGTTAATTTAAGTTATTATGAGACTGTAATGTGTTAATTTGGCTCAAATAAATTATTATTATTATTATTCCTTTTATTCAAAATAAATCACGGATTTCATCCGGTCCTTTACAAAGGCATAAGTAGGGCTGTAGCCATCACTTAGAGGCCTGTTTGGTATAAAAAATACAAAGTAGTATAAAAAAAACCAGAAACTTTTGGATGGATGGTAACATGGTATATCTATTATAAAAATGGGTAAAATGAAAAGGCTATTGAAATGATTTCATTAGTGATAAAAAGATAGTGGGCAATGGAAGAGACTACGGCACCTGCCAAATTCAGTCTCATTTTAAATTTTTTTGGGCAGGTGGTGACTTGCCACCCACTAAACAGGCCCCCCATAAAGGCCACCATGAATGGTGACAGAAAGGGCAACGTTGGTGTGGCTGGCTAAAGGGTATCGAGAGGTGTGCTGCGGTTTCACTGAAGCGCTACTACCGGCGTTATGCCCTTTAACACTTCCACCCTTGGAGCTTTTTGTTACTTGCTCTTGCGTCTCCACCCCCAGACGGCCAATTAAGGCAAGCCGGGGGTCAGGGGTCTCATTTAGCCCCAGGGAGAATCAGAGTCCACGGTGTCGCCACTCACCGACGGCTCGCCACAAAGCAGCCCCTGTGGTTTTATTATTATTATTTTTATTCAACCAATTTCACGGGTTTCACCCGGTCCTTTACAAAGGCATAAGTGGGGCTGTAGCCAACACTTAGAGGCCTGTTTGATATAAAAATACAATGTAGTATAAAAACAGAAACATTTTGGATGGAAGGTTACAGGTTATCTATTACAAAAATGGGTAAAATGGCATGGTTATTGAAATGTACTTATAAGTGATACGGGAGATAGTGGGCTATGGTCGAGACTACGGCACCTGCCAATTTCAGTCTCATCTTAAAATATTTAGGCAGGTGGTGACTTGCCACTCACTAAACGGGCCCCCCATAAAAGCCACCATCAATGGTGACAAAAGGGGCAACGTTGGTGTGAATGGCTAAAGGGTGTCGAGAGGTGTGCTGCGGTTTCACTAGAGCGCTACTACCGGCGTTATGCCCTTTAACACTTCCACCCTTGGAGCTTTTTGTTACTTGCTCTTGCGTCTCCACCCCCAGACAGCCAATAAAGGCAAGCCGGGGGTCAGGGGTCTCATTTAGCCCCAGGGAGAATCAGGGTCCACGGTGTCGCCACTCACCGACGGCTCGCCACAAAGCCGCCCCTGCGGTATTATTATTTATTATTATTCAAAATAATATTATTATTATTATTATTCCTTTTATTCAAAATAAATCACGGATTTCATCCGGTCCTTTACAAAGGCATAAGTGGGGCTGTAGCCAACACTTAGAGGCCTGTTTGGTATAAAAATGCAGAGTATCAAAAACAGTAAGAATGTTGGATGAAGGGTTACATGGTACTTATAACTATTACAAAAATGGGTAAAATGGCCAGGCTATTGATATGAACTTATTAGTGATAAGGAAGATAGTGGGCTATGGAAGAGACTACGGCACCTGCCAATTTTAGTCTCATGTTAAAATATTTAGGCAGGTGGTGACTTGCCATCCACTAAACGGGCCCCCCATAAAGGCCACCATGAGTGGTGACAAAAGAGGCAACGTTGGTGTGGATGGCTAAAGGGTGTCGAGAGGTGTGCTGCGGTTTCACTAGAGCGCTACTACCGGCGTTATGCCCTTTAACACTTCCACCCTTGGAGCTTTTTGTTACTTGCTCTTGCGTCTCCACCCCCGGACGGCCAATTAAGGCAAGCCGAGGGTCAGGGGTCTCATTTAGCCCCAAGGAGAATCAGGGTCCACGGTGTCGCCACTCACCGACGGCTCGCCACAAGGCCGCCCCTGCGGGTTTATTTATATTTTATATTTATATTTATTTTATATTTATATTTTATTATTATTATTATTCCTTTTATTCAAAATAAATCACGGATTTCATCCGGTCCTTTACAAAGGCATAAGTGGGGCTGTAGCCAACACTTAGAGGCCTGTTTGGTATAAAAAATACAAAGTAGTATAAAAAAAACCAGAAACTTTTGGATGGATGGTCACATGGTATATCTATTATAAAAATGGGTAAAATGACAAGGCTATTGAAATGATTTTATTAGTGATAAAAAGATAGTGGGCTATGGAAGAGACTACGGCACCTGCCAAATTCAGTCTCATTTTAAAATTTATTATTTTTTTATTATTTTATTATTTTATTATTTTATTATTATTATTATTATTATTATAGTGATATTTTTTTTTTCTCGACTCGGTGTTATTATGACACCCACGGGCCTAAGCCAAGTGGATCTCATTTTCTGTATTTAAGTCCTGAGTTATTTCGTCCTTATTATTATTATTATTATTCACATTATTTATTTCCTTTTCTTAAAATTTCATTTTTTACAATATTTATATATACAATAAAAAATAATAAATAAAAACATTGTAAAAAACCTAATCCTAGATTGCCATCGGCAGCGGGGCATGACCCAAACTACCAGTGGTTAGGGCTGCAGACTGAGGAACCTCCTGACAATACGTGCAATATTATTATTATTATTATCTATACATTTTATTGTAACACGTGTCGTAACATTGAGTTAATATAGCAAAATAGTAGTTAGTCAAAAACGTTATTTATGATGGCAGTCGAATACAAAACATGAAATAGGTTTAATTTTTTTTTGTAATTTTGTTTTTTTTTTGCTTTTCTATATATCTGATTGTATGTTATATAAGTTTTAAAACTGACATGGTCACTAATGCAATAATTAACTTTAGAAACGGGATATTTACCATGTATTGTATTTATTTACAATGTATAAGTAAATTGAGTTTACTCGTGCACATTGCGCATGCAACTGTGCCGAAATATCGAGAGCTCACAATAAATACAATACATGGTAAATGTCCCGTTTCTAAAGTTAATTCTTGGTTGTATGTTCTCTCTTAATATTTATAATATTAAAATAATAATAATAAAAAAAACCACTGACAACATCGACGTCTTCTGATTTTCTATATTTTATAAATACAGTTTTTTTCTCAATTTTACTATATTGTACACTTTTATCTCTGGATTTTACAAAAAGACTGCCTCCGTTACAATAAGCATAAAAAAATCATCAGATATAGACAAAAATCCATGAACAACACTGAATGACAATGTCAAAATTAGCTCAAGATCACATTCAATATTTACAATAACTAATGCTATGAACTAATGATCACAAGAAGTAAAGCGGGAACGAATTGCGCACGACCACCATCACCGCCTGCCCCGTCAACACCGTGCTCGTCGTCAGATGAGGAGTATGGAACCCCCCGTGACACGAGTGCATCGAGCGACGAGGGCGGGCCTCAGTTACCATCGCCGCCACCACCAACTGCGCGACGAGGGCGACCACCGCTGCCGGCACGCTTGGGGCCTGCGGGACAACCTGTTCTGCGCCCGGCCCCCGCTACCGGTGGTGTAGTGCGCCGCATGCGATGGACTCCGTCAATAAATGAGAACTGCATGCGCGCCTACTATGGGGTTAAAAATGGAGGAACCAACCTGACTGCGTATCGTGATCGTATGCTGTCTCTGTTTCAGGCCCTTGAACCGACCTTGGCTGTATCTGCACAACGACTATCGGATCAGGTACGGGCTATTCATCGGTGTAAAATGTTGGACCAGCCTGTGCTTGATCGGCTGCGCCTGGAGACGCTACCTATTCATGCAAGTTCGTCCTCGACACGGGACCCGTCTGTCACGGGGTCGATATCGGTGCCGGTTCGTCGACTACAGTGTCCGGTCGTATAGTCGTCGGACTATACGACCGGATACTAGTCGACGAGGAAGATTGCCTGAATATGACCGTCAGTACCCAGGCGAATGAGCAACTGAGGAGGGCTTTGGATGACGCAATTTTTACATATAGATTCATACTTAGCTCTAGGCCGCGCTTACCTCGTCTACCCACGAATAGACGTAACCTAGCGTTAATGGGAGCCTTAAATGCTTTGCTAGCGATAGCAAATATTTAACTGATACTCACTCGATCCTGTATTGTGGGGCAATTGCGGCATGTCGCGTTGCTCGAGTCAAATTTCCAGACACTGACCGAACACCGCGAACTGCTTCAAATGTTCCTGCGTGGCAAATACGGATCGAGAGACGTATCACTACATTTAGGACTCTCATTGCAAAGCTAATCTGCTTCAGTAGAGGCAACAATCGCCCTCGAATCATGCGCTTCGTGAACCAAGCTTTTGCTGGCACTAGCATTAGACCCCAGGAATATATGTCTTGTGTCACGGAGCGCATAGATTTTTTGAAACAGAAAATCTATGCGTGGGCAAACCGCATTCGCCGCTACAGAGAACGTGTGGATAGATACCTACAAAATCGCCTTTTCCAAAGCGACCAAAGAAAGGTATACAGAAAATGGAAAGGAAAAGACCAATGTGTGAGTGATGGACGGCTGCCGGATGCTGACACCATGACAAACTTCTGGCGTGGCATCTGGTCACTACCCATTGAACACACGGAGGACAATTGGATGACGGTTGTCGAACGCTCATGTGAATCCATCGAACCCATGGAGGCTGTGAACATCAGCCCCATAGACGTAAGTTGTGCTATTCGTAAGGCCCCGAACTGGAAAAGCCCCGGACCAGACGGATTGCACAACTTTTGGATAAAATGGATTCGATGCTCACATGAGTGCTTGGCAATACAGTACCAAGAAGCCCTTCAACATGGTTCCCTCCCCAGTTTCTTGACAACTGGTGTCACCTTTTTGCTCTATAAGTCCGGTAGTACCGCGGAAGCGAAGAACTACAGACCCATCACGTGCTTGCCAACGCTATACAAGCTCCTTACATCTATTCTGCAAACAAAAATTAATTCGCACATTGTTGCGAACAACATTTTGGCTACTGCTCAGAATGGATGTCGGGTTGGGTCCCGTGGTACTAAAGAGCTCCTCCTCACATACCATACATAACCATATGTCAACAAGTCCGGCGAAACAGGGGGGTTCTATTGACTGCCTGGATTGACTATAAGAAGGCCTATGATTCAGTGCCTCATTCATGGCTAGAGAGGGTATTAGAGTTGAATAAAATCAATGCAACTCTGAGATCATTCTTAAGCACATGCATGAGACATTGGACCACAGTCCTTTGTCAACTGGTAGGTCGAGGGAGCGTCCCTAGTTCACAGGACTACATAAGGATTGAACGAGGCATATTCCAGGGCGACAGTCTCAGTCCTTTGTGGTTTTGCCTAGCGTTGAATCCTCTCAGCACGTTGTAGGTGGATTCAAGACTGGGCTACCGACTTCGTAAAGCTGTATATGGATGATCTCAAGCTGTTTGCACCGAAGCACCAGACCTGATGAACCTTCTGAAAATTACTGAAACTTTCAGTAGTGCCATCAGGATGGAGTTCGGGGTAGATAAGTGCGGTCATGCATGTACAACGGGGGAAGGTTGTGAATTCTTCAAATTTACAATTTTCTGAGACAATTACTCTCACATGTCTATCTGAAGTTGAAACCTATAAGTATCTTGGTATGTCACAGTCATTGGGTATCATGGATAGAGACATTAAGCAGACAGTGAAGGAGCGTTTCTTCTGCCGCTTAACAAAAGTTCTTAATAGTCTTTTGTCGGGCGGCAACAAGACGCGCGCCTTCAATGGTTGGGTGATGCCCCTACTCATATACTCCTTTGGCATACTAAGATGGACTCAGACCGAACTTAACTCCCTGGATAGGAGGGTCCGTCAAATGCTTACAAAACATCGCATGCTACATCCACGCTCGTCTGTTATGAGGCTGTACATCCCACGGAAAGGGGGAGGCTTCGTGGCTTCCTCAATGCCAAGAACCTCCATAACTGTGAGGTGTCCAGTCTCAGAGAGTATTTCCGTAACACCGAGTGTGGGATACATCGCGATGTCATAGCAGTTGATAGGAGCCTCACGCCTCTCTCCTTGGCAAACGAGAACTGGCGTAAACCAGTGGTGCTAAACATCGAAAACCGAAGAGACATATGGAAGGGCAAAGAGCTGCACGGACGATTCTACAAGGCCCTAACAGGACCTGATGTAGACCAGCTCGCGTCAGTGAACTGGCTACGTTTCGGTGATCTGTTTGGTGAAACCGAGGGTTTTGTCTGTGCAATTGCTGACGAAGTTATCAAGACGAATAACTACCGGAAATATATTCTGAAAGACGGTACGGTCGACATTTGTCGGGCATGCCGCCGTCCTGGAGAGTCACTCAGACATATTATTTCCGGTTGTTCTCATCTTGCTAGAGAGTACTTGCACAGACATAACCAAGTAGCCAGGATTATTCACCAGCAACTTGCACTTCAATACGGCCTTATTGAGTCTGAGGTGCCATACTATAAGTACGCACCTACGCCTGTTCTTGAAAACGGTCGTGCTACGCTCTATTGGGATCGATCTATAATCACGGACAAGACTGTTGTTGCCAATAAGCCTGACATCGTGGTGATTGATCGATCTCAGCGCCGGGTAATGGTTGTTGACGTCACCATTCCTCATGATGAGAATCTCGTGAAGGCCGAGAAGGACAAGCTCAGGAAGTACCTTAACTTAGCTCACGAGGTGACCGCCATGTGGGATGTTGACGAGACGATCATTGTTCCAATAGTGGTTTCAGCAAACGGCCTTATAGCAAAAAGCCTCGATCAACATCTTAAGATGCTCTCGCTAGACGGTTGGATCAAGAGCCAGATACAGAAGGCAGTACTCCTTGTCACGGCACGTATTGTCAGTAGGTTCCTCAGTCTGCAGCCCTAACTACCGGTAGTTTGGGTCATGCTCCACTGCCGATGGCAATCTAGGATTAGGTTTTTTATATTGTTTTTATTTTATATAGAAATATTGTAAAAATTTAATTTTAAGAAAAAGAAATAAATAATGTGAATAATAATAATATGGGACAACATACACACAAAGGTCTTCAGATCCCAAATTAGGCAGAGCCTGTACTATGGTAACCTATATATATATATTATATAATTTTGATGACATGTTATTTTACTGACATTGTGATTCCTATTGACATTGTATATTACATTTAACTGTTATGTACCGCACATGTAAATGCTTAAATCTACATAAAATTCAATTGACTGTGAACAATTCATTGATTTAATCTAACTTACTTTTTTAATATTATTTGACTATGTTTCTGAATTTGACATCTACAATGATTGTAATTAAGATTTCTTTTTATTTAGATAAATTATTTTTAATTTATATTTGAATTAATTAATTGAAAAGCGTGTTACGATTTGTACATTTAAAATTACACATATTAATGAATGCAACTTGAGCACCTCTCAGCCAGTGCTACGCCCTAATTTAGCTATAAGGCCTATAACACCTGTCTATAATAAATAATATATGTATGCATTAATAAATGAAATGAATACTAATCTCCTCTCAGACAATATCTAATGTCTCAATAATAAATCTCATAAATAAGGAACATATAAAACGATAAAGCTCCATTTACAAAAAGTAGATACATAAAATATTGCATTAATGTTTTCACGAAAGTTTTCGACAGCCTGCCCAAAGTTTTGCTTCGTACTACCGCAGACCTGCCGGCCTGAAATGGTCTTAATTGAAAATTGCTCCGCTTGCGTTTCAATTTGTTTCGCGTTCAATTTACATTACTTTGTTTAAATTTCGATGAAATTTTGCGTTATAACAAAGCCAAAAGATTACTGTATATGTCATGTACTGCTACTTGCTGAGAACGTATACATGTATGTATACGTTAAATATATATATTGTTACTAATATCACCAAAGTAGTTACGCGAATAGCATTCATACTATTTCAGGTGTCACATCAAGAGAAAGTAAAAAAAATCAATCTGGTTTCATACTTAGGTTTTCTTGATCCTTCAGACGCGAACATTTCAATGTTTTATTTATTTACTCCTCTCTCTGAGGGGAAGGCTCAAGTCCCAGCAGTGGGAACAAAATGGGCTGATTATGATTATGATTTATTTACTCGTGCACGAAAAATACTATGCTAATTGCGATAACGATAATATTTATACTCGTATATATATAATACAAGTTCTAGTTATCCATATTAAATATTGTACAACAGCTGTCAACAGTACAACAGTACTACACAACAGGCGCGACAGCAAAAAAATATCGAGACGTTATGTTCTACCGAAATGTGTAAATTTTATTCGTTGGCCGGCACTTTTAACTTTCGGTCCAAAAATGTACGAAACTTAATTGCACATTTTTATTGTTTTGGAAAAGTAATTATGTATGTTAGTATAAAATACACATTTTTTATGTTAATCAGGATACACACATGACAATGTGGGAGATTTTTGCATGCTATATATATCATTTGCAAGATGAGACAGATGTTTGATTTGATTAATTGTATGCTTTGAATTTTCGAAATTTTTTTATGATCATACAAAACAAGTAACAGCAATTCGAACATACTACATAATTATAACCAATATTAAATTAAGATAAAAATTGTTATTTATTTTTATTAGTAAGTAAAAAATAAACGAGTTAAAATTTAAAAAAATGCTACACACACTTACAATATGGAAAAAACGTTTGGTATCAAAATGTTATGAGCGGAGTAACTGAGGTGTTTGACACATAACATGACAGAAAAATCGATCAGTGTCGTCAAGCAATTACTCGTATAAACTTTGTTACATAAGTAGCTGACCACAGTCTAAGTAGCAACCCATTATTATTCAAATGATAAGAAGACAAGGTCAAATATGAAATCAAGCAATGCATGTAGAAATTCATCGTATTTACGTGTGTGTGTTTCAATCCTACCTCTCAAGGTCAGTTAGTGATAACGATTACAAAATCATGATTAATGAAACGTTAGAATTTTTGACTGGTCTACAAGATGTCTTGCTAAGTACCTGTAAAGCTAAGCAATATATAACATCATGTTGTTTCTACCATTTTCTAAGAAAGAACAATAATACAGCGACATTTTCGTTTTACTTAACGCTAATCGTATATCACAAGAGTAAGTGCAAAACGCCCTTGATCTGTGAATAAAAGGCTTTTCAAAGATCAAGAGCGTTTTTGCACTTATCATCATAATAATCATCTTTAATAACCGTGAATGTCTTATTGCAAATATATTACAGAATAACATGTGTATTTAAGGTTTATTTATAGTTACCGAGCAATTTGATGGCGCCGAATGAGCACCACAAGTTCCTCCTGCCGCAGCTGCTGCTAAAGCACTGCTTCCTGGCACCTGATAACATAATAATGTGAGGATTATTATTATTACAGCCATAAATACTAATACATATTGACTAGATGAGATGTTTACACTAAGAAAAATAGCAGAAATGTACTTTTTGTGAGCCAAGCTGACGGTAAAATGGGCGCACAAAAAGTATATGTTTTCTCCGAGACTGTATAGACAAAGCAAAAGAGTCAAGACAGAATGTTTGAACAGGGAAATGAGGCCGGTTTTCTAAACATTAGTGGCGATAATTCAAATTAATAAAAATAATTAATAAATTTAAATTAAATGATAATTCAAATTTTACGCGCTTTCACGCGCCGCGATATTTCGACTGACAAGTCAAGGCGCAGTTTCGTTGTACGTATTGTATGGAATTATGTTTGAACCCGCCGAGGCGTAGTTTTAGCCTCACTTCTTTGTTCACAACATTCTGTCTTGACTTTTTTAGTTGTCTTTTTTTCAGTACGAGGCAATAAAAATATACAAGTTCAATATGTTTGTTTCATACTCAATAGGTTTTCACACGGGTATACTACCTCGCCGGGTATCCACGGTTTGATCTAGCAAGCATGCTAAATAAGAGTCGACACGCCTAGCAGATATACTCGTATTTTTATACTCTCGCAAGTATCAGTCAGGTTGTGTTACGACAGGTTACATAAATCGTCGGAGCGGATCAGGGAGAACGATGTTCGAGCTGACCCGCTCCGGCGCAGACGACCAGGGGAACGGAGGAGACGGTTTGCTCGTCTCCTCCCTCCTCCGTAGTGGGGCCACTGGCAAATAGTCGGGGGACTCTTCGCCGGTTTGCACGGCCCTACACGTCTAGGTGGTGACCTTGGTGAGCAAGGTCATTTTGGCCGTATTTCGCAAACGGAAAGTACAACTGATAAAGAAGTAATATAAGTAAGGATATATAGTTAAATATAAAGAAAATTTAAGTACATCAGTAACATACCATACGAAAGGTGCAGACTTTCATCCGCATTTCACATGTATAGGTGGACACATAGTGACTCACCCTAAAAATTATTTATATTATTTTATTTTAAACTTCGCGAAGTCTTCTAGTCAAAATAGGCCTCATAGATAAGCTCAAAGTCTCACAACGAGCTATGGAGAGCGCTATGCTCGGGGTTTCTCTACGTGATCGAATCAGAAATGAGGAGATCCGTAGAAGAACGAAAGTCACCGACATAGCTCAGAAGATTAGCTAGTTGGTGGCAGTGGGCAGGGCACATAGCACGCAGAACAGATGGCCGATGGGGCCGAAAGGTTCTGGAGTGGAGACCACGGACCGGCAAGCGCAGCGTAGGTCGTCCACGGCACGGTGGACAGACGACCTGATAAAGGTCGCAGGACGACGTTGGATGCAAGCCGCTTCCAACCGGTCCTTTTGGAATATCATGGGGGAGGTCTATGTTCAGCAGTGGACGTCCTACGGCTGAGATGATGATGATGATGATTTTAGAATTGAGACCTATATATACATAATGCACTTTTATTTTAAACTAAATAATACTTCCTATTGTGTAACGTTATTGGCTCCACCCATAGACTTTTTTTGTCAATGACTTTGGAACAATGTTTGCAAAGATTCGCTCCATCATGCAATCGATACCTTCTTACAAACGTGTGAGTAGAAGCCTAATAATAATGATTGTATATCTTATTGTCTCGCTAGCGACACACTGCGAGCCCTGCGTTTTCTTCGTTGATTATGAATCTGTCTATTATGTATATACATAATTTTTCAAATCGGACTTCGCGATCCAGGAATTAACGCATTACAAACAAAACAAATAAAACACTTTTTCAACACACTTGCTCATAGAGCGGCCCTAATTTCACCGCAATTAGGTACATAATGACACCTGTAATCAAACTGTGACTTTCATTGCTATTATTCACAAGTGAGTTATAGAGATTTTTTATTTTATTGGTTGACTTGCTTTGTTCTTAAAAAAGTTTCGATACTAAGAGGTCGTGTTCAACAGTAGGTACAAATAAATTAATGTACCATTGCTTGCTCATTTCATGCAACTTCGTATTTAAATAGTTAATTTCAACTTGTACGTGTTTAATAAATAAAACTCACTCAACTTTTGTTTTCTCTGCAATAAAGAAAACTTGATTCCCCATTTTGTACGTGTCTAAAACGCTATCCGCGAAAAGCAAAAAAGAAACCTCATATTTTTAGTCTATTGCCGATCGCCATTGTTAGATGTGCGCGCATAGGAAAACTGATTATTTTTTCCCGCCATTACGAAAAGTTTTTCACAACTCGTTTTCAATGTTGAAATTAGATATTTATTAATTAAAATGTCTACAAGTACTAATTACGAATTAAATTATTTATGTTGTACACCACCCGATATAAAATATGAAGCCCTTAAAGTTATGGAAAGTTTACTACCTGAAAACTCTAAGGAAAAATATCTATTAGCGTAGCAAAATTTCATACAATAGCAAAACAACAAGAAGCAGTATTTTTTTCAGAAAATGTCTTCAAGAAATGTTTTATAGTATTATTTTCTTCACAAGTATGTTGAAAAACGTCGTATCATGCTCGTGTGTATTGATGATTACCGTCTTCGGCTTTCTTAAGACCCTCACCAGAAGGCTCGGGTCTCAATGGCGCCTCAGCGGTAATCACCAACATTACACACTTGTACCATAATGTACTATTTCCACTTTATTACATTACCCGTTGACTCGCGATTCGCCATATTTGGCCAATAATACAATAGATTTCGCAGAAATCCACCTATTTTTCCAGGAACTGCAACGTGTGTGATTAGTACTTTTATTGTTCTGCTTTTCTAAACTTATGATATATAAAATACGTATACAAGTATTACAGCAATCGTAAGGTTTAAGAGCTTATGCGTACGATGAAAATGGGATTAGCTAGGAAGAACTAGTAAAGCAGGTTTAAGTTGATTGGTGTATAAAAACAAACCATTGTACGTAATCCGGAGTCATACCTATCGTGTAAATGAAATATAAATTAATGAACATTGTTTTATCGTAATTTAGCCTACTATTATACTCGTAATCCTACTAATATTATAATTGCGAAAGTGTGTATGGATGTTGGTTTCTCTTTCACACTGAATCGGCTGGACTGATTTTGATGAAATTTGGTATGGTGTGGAGGTAGATGAGGTGCTGGATTAACGTATAGAATACTTTGCATCATCATAATCGCCATCGTCCATCACCACTCGGGTGCACCCGCGGGGCGAAGCTAGTTGTGTATAAATGTGATATCATACTAATAACATATATGTGAAAGTTTGTTTATTTTGATATTTGTTATCCAATCACGCAAAAACGTATTTGAATGACATTTTAAATAGAGATGGTTTGTCAGATAGGGTGTTTACCCCGATTGAATCAGCTTATTCCATGCGGACGAAATCGCGCTTATACTATTAGGTTTTTTATTATCTTTCAAATTATGTATTTTACAATATATATAATTAAATGTATTTTACATTATTATGTATAAGTTATAATATTCAAATAGTAAAAGCAGTATTTCATCCTAAAGTTTAGAACGCTTTTCACTGATCGTAGTGTAATTGAAAATAATTTAATGAACTTTTTAAGCTATTATGAATGAAACCCACATTTAGTTCAATTTCAAAGTATAATAATAGCGTCAACCTAAAAAAATATTGATTTCTTCGAATTTGCTGTTTAATAATCTAATTTAGTAGTTAACTTATTTAATGGAAAAATTATCTTTACATTTTATTTAACAAAAGATTATCCAGCTGACGGAGTTTGAATATGATTTCGACAATTTTAAAAGTTTTATTAATATATAAGCTACGAAGAAATAATATCAGGAAGAGTAACCGCCTTAAAAAAATGACCCTATCTGAAAAAAAGACCAAAAGTCGGCTTATTTCAATAACATCGTTCACGCCGCTATGACTCAGCTGTCATAGTAGACGATGCAGCACGCGCGTGGACCAATCCCTGCTTTCCTTCTGAAATTTAAACCAATCACCGAACATGTCTATTAGTAACCTCGGAAGTAATTCGTATTTGGAATCATACGTCGTTTTGGTTTGAAGGACCACTTTGTGTGTGGAATTTGTTCTGAGTTATGTTTCCTGACATTATTTCTTCGTAGTGGGTAACTTTTAAATAAAATCTTCATTTTAGGAAGAATTTAATAATAATGAAGCTTAGTGTACAACATATAAAAATATAGGTTATGAATTAAATACTATGCCCGATCATTGAAAAATATTTAGTTCTAGATACACAATACAAAAATCAACTCGTTTCTAAACATGTAAATGAAATACACAATATAAATACACTTTTTAATGTAATAAAATAAATATAATATAACTACACAATGAGAGGTGTGTATAGAGCAGGTGTGTACTTAGCCCAAAAGTTGAGACTGACAATTCAACGAGGCAATGCGGCCAGTGTTCTAGGAACTCTTCCACATACTGGTGATTAAGACGGTATTTTTGTTAGGTAAAATCAATTTTATATATTTTAGATATTATGTGTTTTTAATATGTTAACATTGAATTAAATTACAATTATTTGAAATACACAGTAAACTATATACACAATTATAAATAAATATTACGAATCAAAATCAATACCTACTAATATAATATTGTTTTCTATTTAGAATCATGCACGATTATGTTACGAGTAAATAAGAGGTCCTTACCTTTAGCTGTTCCTGCTTGTAATCAGGTTGGTAGGGCAAGAGCATTCGAATTTTGCCCCATCTATTGAAGAATAACGCTATTGCCCCTACCCATACCAGCAACACCAAAACTACGATGCCAATCTCCACGCCTCGTATCTAGGTAATAAATAAACAAGCAATTATCATCATATAAATAGTAATCATAAATATACGTGTACTAGACAGGTAGAACATAGAGTATCTACCCATTTCGTCAACTTAACCTGCAAAACATTTTGATAGATTTTTCTTTAAGGAAGATGCATAATTTTGAGATTAGTTCAACGTAACCTGGGTTCCACGAAGCTATGGTACAATTATTAAGACTAGGTCGTCCTGTCTATATCTGGGTCTACTAGCATCAAAAACAACAATGTCCACTTTTTCTAAAATGTCCACAGTTCGTTATTTTCGTTTAAAATGTTTAAATTAATAATTAATATAAGTTTTTTATTTTATAATAGTCAAAATACCTAGGTCGACAATGGTCGAATGTTGCCTCATTACATCCGTCAGCAAACGCCCTATCAGGAGGAAGATTAGAGTGCCCTACTACGGGTAACACTATTTCAATATGCTTAAAAGAGCTGGTGCATCTTATATAAACCATTTTGCATTGACATTATAGTGGTATTTTATTTTGACCAAAAAAGCCATAAGCTATGAGTCGAAGTGAATTGCATTCATGAGGGGAGTTAGTATTAATACATACTTTGAATATTCACATAAATACACATAACATATGCATGAATATCAAATACTTCACTAATTATATAATAGTTTATTTAGAAATATTTTACTCAAGAAGCAATATGCCAAGTTAACTTTTGTATAAAGTTATGCGAAGTGTTCTTTTATTATTAAGTATCGAGTAGGATCAACAAGTGTTAGGTGCACTGTACTTACAGCTCCTGCTTATCTATATTTCATTTCAAGTTTGCGGAATTAGTTCAACGTTTTCGTGCCAAACAATTGTTGACAACTTCAGGATACTTTTCCATTGTTAATAATAACCTTTTTGAACACTAAATAATCAATATTTTACCACTTAAAATGATAAAAGAAACTGTGAGCAACTTCACATTAAGTCTCCTACAACGGCCATACTACGATACACAAAATGAAGCTCTCTGATTGGCCACTACGGACTATGCTGACGTTGAAAAATACACTGTTGTACATTGTTGATTTTATAACATACATTGATTTTTTGACGATATTTTAAACGGGTTTTTGATGTTTATGTTGCATAAGAAGTAGTGAATCAACTGCTATTTTACCAGTACAATTCGAAATCATAAATAACTCAATTTTTGCAAAATATGGACATTGTTGTTTTTGAAACTAGTCGACTCTATATCTTAACTGTTTAGGAAGCCAGTGAAAATTTTCAATGTAGTGTTATGATAAATATTCATTAACCCTTTGCGTCCTAGAGACGTTCATAGGTATAACCCGCGGCACGTAACTCTAGCACTGACCGTTATTGCGCAGAAGTCAAAAATTGGGTATCACAGGGGGGCTACAGGGACGAAGGACTCTTGTCTCTCTCTGTCACATCGAAGACGAGGGACTCCTTTCTCTCTCTGTCACATGTGCGCGACTGTACCCATGCGCAGATATCCCCTCCACATTTCGCTCAGCGCTAGAGTTACGTGCGGCGGGTTATATACATCAGTTTAATTCATGAATCTTTTGTTTTAATTATCACGGTATAGGAATAATTAAACAATTAAAGGCGGAGGACTTACAATAACTTTGTTTTATCAACTTTATTTGGTATTATTTCTGTCTATCTTAATGCTTTTTTTACTATCATGTGATCAGATGGTAAGCAATAAGTGTACCCATGGCAGTACCGTCACCATAGTACTTTCCAGAACTAAAGTTTTGCGTGACATTGACTGCGCTCGTCACACCCGTCAAGTCATCGTGCTTCGCTTGCTACAATTCCCTTCACACTCTAACAAAGTATGCTTTCGCGGCATAATAACTGGCACCCTGTTGGTACCAACCATAGTTTCTCTAGCTGAAAAGTGTCCAGGATGCTGGCTGCATTACCACGATTGGTGCAATATTCAGGTGACCAGCATTCTGGTCACCTGAATCTACAACTACGTATGGCCAAGTCCCTGAATATTTCGCATTCGCCTGGACCCCATGGTTTCAAAGTTTCTACCCCAAACGGCACAAATACGTAAACTCCATCGAGATTGGTATATTTGCGCCGTCAAGTTTTCGGCATTTGACACTATTCTGAAAGTAAGTTTCTGGAAGATGCGACGCTGCCAGTGTATCGAAACAAGTAGCATCCCACCGGAGGCCATCCTATCTTCCAAGGAACAATTAGTGTCATTCCAGCAGGTCTCTTACTTTACCCTTAGGTTCTAGAACTGCCGTGTGATTCTCTAAAGATTACTTCGTCGTTGCAATCGTCGACTAGCTCACCGGATATCAAAAAAGTGATATTCCTTTGTGGACAAGGTGCTTTTCCGTTGTCAATTACTATTTCACGGATGTTTATGATGCTACGATGTTTGCTCAGAGAATTGCACAGCCGTGTGATTCTCTAATGATTCGATCGTCGATGCGCTCGTCGACGAGCTCACCGATGTCAAATACTTTATGATATATCGCCCTTGTATATAGGTAAGGTTGTTTTTCCAACGTTTCTTTTCATCTCTTCATTTGTTTCACGGATATTGTCAAAGATGCAACGATGTTTGCTCTTAGAGAATCGCACGCCGGCGGTTATTGTAAAATGATAATAGCAGCAATTGAAATAAATTGAATCCATTTACCGTAGGGAAGGTAGGTGAGGGGTCGGGAGGGGCCACAGACGATCGCGGTGTCGCACCCGCCGCCCCGTCCTGCTGTGGTGATGTCCGCGGAGGCTCTGCAATGATAACTTACGTGAGCGGACACATTAAGAGTATTTCTAATATACTATCTAAAAGTTTACACAAACTGCATTGATTCGGAGCCTTTCCTATCCACAGCAAATTATAATCACAATTATTGCTCCGTGTAGTCTCATTAATTAGAGAGTTAAACTTGAAGCTCGGATGTGTACCTCGATGGCCTAGCGATCATAGAACCTGACAAGATTATCGGAAGACGCTGGTTCGAATCCCGTCCGAGCTTGTGCAATTTTACTATCAAAAATTGCAAAGCTTGGTTTTGCTTAACAAGCGTCAGCGCTTTTAAAATCATTTAAAAATATAATAAAGTTTGACCAGTACATGATAAAAATATTTTAGTAGATAACATTAACACCTGGGCCGGCGAAAATATTTCATTTTATCATCCGACTTTGGTATTTTTTTTGTTCGATTGTTTCAAGTTTGTCCTATTTATTAAGTTTAATTTTCATCACGATCAGTTTAAAAATATGAGGTATTTCAAAGGTCTTCCATTCATCTATCTGTAGTTATGCTCATCAAAATCAAAAAGTGTTTGCATGTGGTATCTCTAGCCTCAAGCGTAGTGTCCGCCATTGCCAGTACATACATAGTTACATAATAAATAAATAATAATGGTAACTTAGTATTACCGCGCCGTGTGTTGCCATTTGCATTCAATTAACACCTAAGCTAACTAATTAGTTCCTAAATGAAAATAAACAGTCCATCTATTCATGCCGTTTGCACACAATATTCCCGGAACGTGACAAGCTCATTTAAACAGGATTATAATCGTTGTGTATTTAAAGTGGATCCCGTTATGTATTTTGGATAATTGGAGAAATTCACCCCGTTATTTAATAAAAGCAATGTTGATTTAAAACAGTGTTACCTTTTGGGAAATTATTCTCTTCAAAACAGGAAGGAGGTCAGTAAAGTATAAAATATAACTTAACTGTTAATTAATATTCCAAGCACATTTTAATACAGGCTTATATATTTGGAACTTTACATTTTACAGATAAAGAAAATTTAAGTGTTTGTTTGTAATTACAAATTAACAGCATTTCACTAAATGCATATGAAAGTATGTACGAGTTATTAAGGTACTTAAATAAATAAAAAACTTTTTATATGATTTTTCTATCAATTTGTTTTGGCTAATCTCTGAAACATCTGGACCGATTTTAAAGAGACTTTCACTGGCACATAGCTGGTGTTATAAGGAGTAACTTAGGCTTATTTTATTTAAAAAATATATCCAAAACTTTGTCTCTGCGTCTGTTTTTTGCCATATCACGCCTAAATGACTGGACGGGTCGTAAACTAATTGGGTAAGATTATATTTTAAAAAGCGGGGAAGCACATATGACAGCTTTCATCATCATCACAATCCATCATCACTCCAGTGAAACCGCGGGGCGTAGCTAGTTTACAATAAAACGATTAAAACGTTGGGTGTACGAGCAGGCGTTTTATAGCTAAGACGAAATTATGAATTTGAAATTACGCGATACAATTGTACTTTACTTTTACTCTGTTTAATGAAATGTAATTGAATTTGAATATGCATTGAATTTTGATGTTACTGTTATAGACATAAAACTCCTTCGTTTTTATATATATATATATATAGTTTTATATATAATACCTAGATAGTCTCATCGCCTGGCTAAATAGTTTGTCATATCAGGAAATAGAAGAAATATTTAGGATATTAAAATGAATTATGAATTATCCACTTAAAATTTAGTATATTTTATATTACTAGTAACTTCTTACACAATTGTGCGCACACACAAACACACATGCACACACCTTCCCTAACACACACCCTCTTACACACATACACCCATCATGTCACACACACATACACACACTCTGTTCACACACACACACAAAGTTAATTAAATAATGATGTAGATGAGTTTGATATCAATTTTACAAACACAATGTTAGTAATTATTTGAAATTTGTTGAAAAGTAATTATTTTATTTTATTTTATTTACTGTAATTTTTCTGATATTTAATCTAATATTTAAATTATATACCTTCTTTTTTCCTCCTCTGAATGCTGTCGAAATCAAAACAAGGAAGGAACTAATCATTGTAATACAGGCTTCCCGCCTAGTGGGTAGGTTAGGGCACACACCGATGTAAACATTTTTAAAAATAAAGAAATTTTGTATTTTTGTATTTTTTTTATAGTACCTAGATATCATAGTACAGCCATATATTTTTAAGTATAATTCGGTAAGACTATTTAACCCAATTCTAACTTACTACTTTTCCTAACTGTACATTAGTTGTCCGAGGATGTGTAGTATTTCTTTCTTTTAAAACGATAAACACAAACTATTGTTTGTGCGCGTTAAATATAATTGCGAAAGTATTGAAAAGAGTTAGTAGTACAAGTTTTAAAAATACAAACTTGACATTCTGCAATTTTAACGATGTTTATGAACGTAAAACCTAGCACAGTTATACTGTTTTAAAAAAAAATTATACCTTTCATGACTGCTCTTTTACAAGATCAAAAATAGCTAGATTTGTTGAAAAAGGGAAAACTTAATAAATAATTCGTTTTTAGTTTTCACGTTCGGAAAGTTCATGCTACTCGTATGTTCGTAAAAAAGACCTCCCAGACGTATCTTTTGCCAAATTTCACGGTAATAATAGGTGGTTTTTGTATTGTTTTAATTGGATTAATACATCCTCCACCATGATTATCAAAACAAAAGATTAATGAATGAAACTGAATTAAATTAACGTCCCTGTAACGTAACGTAGGGTAAAGGCCATGATACCCGGCATGCGTTACATGGACATGCTTAATTACTCATTTTAGAAAACTCTTTTCAGCTCATCTCTGTACTTCTATTATCTTATTTTAGTTCGTAGTAAAAATAGTAAAATATTTTTTTTATGTTTAAAAGAAAGAACTATATAATAGTAGATTATTTAACTAGTGCATGAAACAAGCCATTTTGTCCGAGACGTTCAACAGCCGCCTTTGGCTCGATTTTGATATTTAAGTCGTGTATAAAATATGTTTTATGCACGACTTATACACTTTGCTTTTCACTTTAAATACGAGGAAATAAAACAGTACCATTTTAAGTCAAATGTCTTTTCTCTATAAAATTTAGAACTATAAAATAGTATATTAATCAACTACTGCATGAAACAAGCCATTTTGTCCGAGACGTTCAACAGCCGCCTTTGGATCGATTTTGATATTTAAGTCGTGTATAAAATGTGTTTTATGCAAGACTTATACACTTCGCTTTTCACTTTAAATACAAGGAAATAAAACAGTAACATTTTAAGTGATTATTTATGATCCCACAAAATTTCTCAAACCAAAACGTATGAAAATGTTGGTACGTCAAGAATTTTTAAATAAGATTTCTGTTATTATTATTAAAAATCATTACCGCCAAAACATAATTGTTACCTTGTTGAAGCTAGCTAGTTTTACGTATTTTTTATACCTCATTCAATTATAGCACTAGCATTATTTAACGTATGTCTTTGGGATTGTCTAGATTGCTTTAAAGTAGCTTGTGTTTTTATTATAAAGATATATATTATGAAACCCACAAAAACTTATAACTTAATTGAAGCGTCCATATTAATGAGTGTATTTTAAATTCTGTTTTCTAATTCACGAATGCCTTACTGTGGGACATTCGTACAAAAATACTCTTTACGATTTCATAACGCTAATAGTAGATACTTACATGATAAACTTACGCGTGCCATTAAAATTATTAAAACGCTTTATCTCTGAGCAATTAAAAATATAAAATACACTTTATATTTTATTGTGCACTAAGAACAAAAAAAAATACCAATAATTGGAACTGACTTCCACACTCAAAAGTGTGAAAGAACTTGTTGAAGTTGGTACCATGATAGTTTAAAAGTACCTATTATCACCATATTGTGCGCATGACTTCGACAAGTTATTTCACACTTTTGAGTGTTGAAGGCGGTTCCATATTTTATTTAAACAAATATTTACTTTTTAGTGACCCTTTCTACGTATGTGCTTGATTCACCACTGTCAATTGTAATATCATCAAATCACCAAAATAGGCGAAACTATTTTCAGTAACTCAAAAACTGCTTGACCGAATTTGATGAAATATAAATGGGACCAACTCGGAAGCATACTCTACCAAAAAAAAACATCGAAATCGGTTCCTAAACGTCGAAGTTATCCGCATATACACATAAAAATATATATATATACGATCGAATTGAGAAACCTTCTCCTTTTTCTACCGACTTCCAAAAAAGGAGGAAGTACTGAATTCGACTATATATTTTTTTTATGTTTGTTACCTCATAACTTTTGACTAGGTCAAAAGTTACCTCATAACTTTTGACTAGGTCAACCGATTCTCAAAATTCTGGTTTGAAAGCTGGTGCTGCCCGTGTGGTCCCATTAAAATTTTATCAAATTCGTTCCAGTAGTTTTTGAGTTACAATTCAATAAGTGAATAAAATGGATTTTTTTTCAAATTGTACTTGTTTTTTGGAAGTCTGTTAATGAAGGGGCTTTGACTAGCAGAATACACTATGACTAAAATCATTATTATTTTGTGTCGGGGGTTTTTAAATGTTTTATTTAATTTTACTTGTTTTAACTGTAAGTACATTTATTTTATTTTTTTACATTTTGAATATAATGCTTCACCTGGAATCAATCTTTCCGTATTATTCTTTTTCTACTATATCAGTAATGAGTTTGACTTAGCTCCTAAATTATATTATATATTATTTATATCCTATTTATAGTACGCATATTGATGGCATTGCCTGTGTTCATTAAAATCAATGCAAATCGAGCTCTAATTGGTATAAACACGTAACAACATTTAACTCAATTTCAAGACCATTAAACTGTATATATTCCGAACGTGAAACAACGGCCAATGTTCCAGTCTTGATTGAATTACTGGTTCATTTCAATATTAATTGAACCTAAGAAAATAGGTCGAGTTGAACGATCATTATGGCTACCTTAACTCGACGGCAATCTCAAGAAGCTATAGCTTTCTAGATAACCAATATGTACTGTCTAACTAGCTTTTTGCATAATAAATGTCCTTCAAAGGTCGTCAATTTTGAAGCAGTTGATGATAACTCAGATTTTTTTAAATTAACCTTAAACCAAATGTGAAAAGAAAAACAGGATAATTTTGTTAAAAATAAAACTTCTTTAAACGGATTGATTCGCATTATATTTTGTATTATTTTAAACTCGACGTTTTCAGTGATCATGTAACAGTTAGAATAGATGGCAGCACCTGTTTCGTGACTATAATGACTGAAAAGTGTTTAAAACCTCGGAATAAAAATATTGTTTGGAATATGTGCAATTTGGCCCCTTAGAGGTATTCAGTTCGAATATTTCATCGACTTAGAAATTATGTTAAATTAAAAAAAAATGTAAGTGCTCTTACACACGAACGGCAAGATGCCAACGGAAGAGGTAACTGCAGCCGTCGACATGCGTCGTTGTTGACACTTCGGCGGCAGCCGTTGACTTTCTAACTTTGAAAATCAGCGGTGGTCATCGTCAGCACGCTATAACTGCAAGTGTCGCTGTAGGTCGACGGCTGCCGTCGACACGTGTCACCGACTGCAAGTACCTCTGCCATTGGCAACATGCCGCTCGTGTGTAAGAGTTCTAAGTCGTATTTTTTTATTACGAGGACGAAATAAGTAAGGATAAAAAAAACATTGAAGTTTAACAACTTGCATCAACTTCATAAAAATAAAAGTAACACTATCTTTAACATAAAAAATTAAGTAACAACTATAATTTATCCAGTGCACCCGTGGCGGTAAACGAATAGTTGATATATATAAACCTAGAAATGTTTTAGATCTAATATATAACAGTAAGTAATAATTTTTTTTTTTTTATTTAGTTATTCGATCACAAATAAGTGTTTAAACTCTTCAATTATTATTATATTCGAATTACGTATTACGTTTTTTTTGTTTTGGAAACGTATTGAATTTTGTATCAAGCTGTTAGTAGAATTTTTAGTACATTTTATATTTTATGTATGACAAAATGACTCTGTTATCAGTCAAATCCCGTGTTTTGTTTTTTCAAACGGCAGAAAGGTTCTCATTAAATACGTCCATATTTCCCTTTTTATCAGGATATCTTTAGGCTACCCAGAAAGTATCTAAAAGCTGGCAACAGGAGGAAAGCCAAAAAATACAAAAAAAGTTAAAAATGTTTTGCTCTTTATGAAGTGTTAAAATCAGCGTCATGCTCTGTTGACTGGGCGACAATGCTTTCGGTAACATTATTGAAATAATAATAACATAACACAGCAAACCATTGAATTGTATCACCCTCAAATAACTTAGAATTAATTTCCAATATACAAACTTGTTAATAAAATATCAATATAGAGTGTGTACAACACAATAAGTAACTTTGTATCGAAATATTGACACATTATTAATTGAACTGCCCAAAACAATTTGAACAAACTCGTTAATAGGTTTTGAAATTGCTATCTACAGCAATTCTATCAATGTTACCGCAGCGAAATTAATGCGTCGACACACAAACAACAATGTTAAACAACAAAAAGATATACGATTAAGGCCGTGTCAGGTTTAACTCTTGTTTGGTAGCTTTTATGGATTAGCCACCACAATTTAAAGCACTACTGCTTTACTAAATGTTTTTTTTTATTATATAATTTTAAAGCATTATAACGCCTGCTTAGGGAGACCAAAACTGACACGGATTTCCGAAGACGCGGGTTCGAATCCCGTCCGAATATTTGAATTTTTTCTCTCTAAAATTGCAATGTTGGTTTCGCTATGCAGGCGTTAGTGCTTTCATTCGTGAAATCACATAACACTAAAATATGAAGGGTTGCGACAAAGGTTCGGTTGGATAATGCTTGTCAAGCTGTTCTATAGGTGAGTATCCATCCCCATACGACAGTTAAATCAAATAGAGAATTAAAATTAGATGTTGGGACTGTATTCCTTGGTCGTCTAGTAGTCACGCCATCTGACACGAATTGACGGAAGACGCAGGTTAGAATCCCTTCCGAGGATGTGTATTTTTCTCTATAATATTGCAATGTTTGGACAAAAATATTGTTACATGTTGACAGACGTCTATTACGAGTGCACGTTGTCAATGACAAATGATTAATTTAACGATGTGTTGACGTTCATTGTATAATGATTCTATGTACTGACGCTTATATAGTTTTATTTTTATTTTTAACTTATTTCAAAATAATCGATAATATCATTATTAAAATTAAATAATATCAATAGTAATAAAATAGTAGAGGTAAGACATTCTAAGTTAATTTACTCAAGGTATGGAAGGCAGTAAGGAAAAATGCGCGTCGGGCGTCTATCTGGGTTTTTATTACGTAAGTAATATATTTAAAAAAATATAAAATTGAAATGAAAAATTAAGATACAAAATATTATATCCCTGTATTGAATAAATAAAAAGAGGATCAAAGCAATTTGCACACAAATTGTTGTAGATCAATTGAGTAGTGAAAATGTTAACGCAATAGACGAGTACATACTTAACTATAAACTTCCCGCACGTTGTACAAATAGGGTTTACTCAGTTTAAAGCAACTGCATAAGTTATTTCGTTTAAACTACTTATAAATATTATTTAATTTTACTCCTTTTGAAATCACAGAAAAGCGGAATTGGTCCTCGGTAGGACTCCCTCTAATCAGTAAATAACTTTAAAATAGGTTCCTGTTATACTAATACAAAATTCCTGCAATTTCATATGATTTTTTCCTGTAGGAAAAATTAGTATAAAATGTAAAAGCCGTCTAATGGATGTGATGGAAATAGGACTGCGTCCTATTATTGACCAAGCGATCGAAGTGTTTCTGCCTTAACTGGCCAAATTGACTTTCGTCTGTCCGTATATTTGTTAGGTTGTCTGCTGGTCCTCCTGTACAGGCCTCATTTTTCAACCAATCTTGAAGAAACTTAGTATGCATGTTCTACATACATTTATTTTTTCAACACAATTGTTCATAAAGTGGCTCTAATTTCACCGCAATAAGGGCGCATAATGACACCTGTTATCAAACTCGGACTTTCTCATTGCTATTATTCACAAGTGGGTTATAGAGTTTTTTTTTTAATTTTAATTGTTGAGTTGCTATGTTCTTACAAAGTATCGTAAGATAAAAGATCGTGTTCAATAGTAGTACAACTAATTAATGTACCTATTGCTTGCTCATTCCATGCAACTTCGTATTTGAATAGATAATTTAACTTGTACGTGTTTAATAAATAATACTTTCACTCAAATATAACTTTTGTTTTCTCTGTAATAAAGGAAACTTGAAATAATCTCTCTCTAGTATTCTCATTCTTTTAGTCTATGGCCGATCGCCATTGTTAGATGCGCGCGCATAGGAAAACTGATAAATGTTTCCCACTACTAAATAAAATGATTTTCTAGTATTATTTTCTTCACACGTGTGTTAAAAAACGTCGTATGATACACGTATACATTGATGATTACCGTCTTCGGCTCTCTTAAGACCCTCACCTAACGACTCGGGCCTCAATGGTGCCTCAGCGGTAATCAACCATAACCAACATTACATACTGTACCATAATGTACTTATTTACCATAGGAGATTTTTGAGTAAGGTTGTACTTTTCCTAAAAATGTAGGGAACTTTGCAGCGGCGTTATATATACCGACCGTTTTGATAAAATTTGGTATTCTTACTGGCTCTTCTTATTGGGTTAAAGTCAAGTATCTATATACTTGACTTTAACCCGTCCTAATCAGAAAGCCTCCAGTCCGTTCATAAATCTTTTGTTATAGCGTAAACCTGATGCAGACAGTTTAAAGAGGAATTTCGAAAATGAGCATTATTGTGGTTGCAGAGTTAATTAGTGAAAATTGGAAAATTGAAGTTAGTGAAAAACTGGACCATTTTGGTAATATTCGACAAGAATATTTGGTTCAAAAAACACATAAAATTTTAACAAAACTTGTCAAGTTCCTGTCGAAATTTCGATGGCCTGCTGCAAATAGCAGACTGCAAAAAATTGTCGCTGACAAGACTGTGCTCGCGAACTATTTATATAAGATAGTACTTCTCATCGTCTATGCGTTGACACGAAGACATATAATATTGAAAAGTGATGTTTTACACCTTTGCTAATACATTCAGGATTTGCGTGTTAGTTATTGGGTATGTATGGCTGTATAAATACTTCATTCTTAAGTGTTCCATTGAATGTTGTGTAACTTTATTACGTTTAAATGTGTACTCACGAGATAAATGTTATGTATTTAAACGCACACACAAACCCAGTTAACTAAATGTCGAGTCCAGTTTTAGAAACCAGTAAGAGCTCTCGACTGTACTTTGTACGTCCGTATTCGAGAGAGGCGTTGAAGAGGCAATTTAGATTTAGTGGTCTGTGGGGAATGGAAACTAAATTGCAGAGTCGCTTTAGTTCAAGTAATGTTATGTGACAAGTCACGTGTTAACCGATACAACATTTGAAAGATATCCAAATTTAAAGTATGTTTAAAATAAAGTTCAGGTAGGAAATATGAAAAATAAATGAGTTATGATGAGGCGTATCACATTATCCGAAAACCTCTGATATATTTATATACGAATATATTAAATTCATTTAATAAAATAATGTAACACAAAATAATGAAAAAAAATAAAGACACACAAAATTTTAGCTAACCATTTATTGAAGGAAAAGTGCCCAGAACGCTGGCTGCATTTCAACGTTTAATACGAGTAGCTATACTATTTTTTGTTTATAATGTGAGCTAGCATTAAGGTCACTTGCTGCTTCAGCTAAACTTTTAGCCAACTCCCTGAATATTTCGTATGCGCCTTGACCTCACGGACCCAAAGTTTCTACCCCAAACGGCACAAATAATTACGTAACAAGAGATTGGCATATTTGCGCTGTTTAAAGTTTTCAGCATTTATCTTTGCCACACCGGCCTGAGCGTAACTTTCTGGAAGATGCGACTATGGACACAAGAGGCCGTCCTATCTTTTAAGGAACAAGTGTCATTCTATCAGGGCCTCTTACTGTCGCACCGTATTAGTAACCATTAAGTTCTAGAACCGACGGTACGCCGGCACAGACAAAAGCCCAACGGATGACAGCGTACAAGCTGTCTGCGTCTGGAAAATCGACCTGCACTCTTACTACATGAAATGCCGTGGTATCCTACCCAATCTACCCTATCACTAAAAAGACAACAATGGGAGACTTGGCAAATAGCACCCAGACGCAAAGATACACCTAAGCTGAATGAGTTGTTGTCCAAAAGATTGCCCACATTTTTCGAGGGTAGCACCTGCAACCATAAACGAAGAAGACAAAAGACGAGCATGTTTTGTAGTAGAATTAGACGAGTCAATTAATTTGTTTAGTTCTATCTCACAGAGCGGCCCGTTCTTAAGCTTCTTTTCTCTTATATATTAATACACGTAAATTTACATGAAGGATTAAAATTAAAGAACTATTAAAATAAGTTCGTTGAAAATGGTGTACATTAACAAATCATAGTTAATACAGTCACAACAATAGACTATTAGCTGTTCCTAGCAATAGCTTAGCTCTAGGCAGATATAGCTAACAATTTCCTAGTTCGCTAGTATGCAGTGTGACCACATAGCGTAAGAGTTACTTAAGTATTTACAAATCTAACTCCTACATAATACCTTACGCACATAATCCAGGCACCACACGTAGATGGACAGAAAGTCTTAAGTATACTTATGCCTTGAAAATTTAAGGCATACAATTCAGCAAAAAGCATGAGAAAAAATATCATGACCAACCGAATATTTCTAATGTAAACTTCAAGAATAAGACTTTATGTTGTACATCTGTACATGCACCCGCACATGCATCCGGAAGACAAACTGTGCGGGTAATGAACCAGCTGGCGCGATGCCAAATGCTGCATTCAATTGATGGATCGGCCTAAAATAACCATTCAGATTTCAGATGTTTTCGGTAAGCAAACATCTCTCTACCAAAAGGTTAATTGGTATTAGATATCCGAGCAAATTAAGTTTATGACACTGGACAAGATAGATATCAGTATTGAATGCCTATTTAATTTATTAATAATATTCAAAGCTAAGTTTTAATGTGTTACTGTGGTGGAAAATAATAATAATAGTATGGGACAACATTAGCACATGGTCTTCAGGTCCCAAACTAAGCAGAGCCTGTACTGTGGTAACCTGAGGACTGATAACATACTTATATACATTAAGACACCCAGATACATTTCAAACAGGGGGTCAAACCCGAGATCAGCGGCTCAGATGATAGGTTGGCTACCAACTGCGTCAATCGACCAGTGGACATAGGATAGGACATAGGGTCAGTAAGATGAAATCTATCACTAACATTTTAACCCCTCATGTGTCGATGTCATTATAACAATGAAATTTCTATTGTGTTTGGAGGTTTGACTCTTGATGGATTAAAGAGGAGATATTTGTATTTTTGTATTTTGTATTTTTTGTAACGAATAACCGATTTCAAAAATTCTTTCAAAATTAGAATGATACGTTATCCCTGAGTAACATAGACTATATGTCATCTAATTTTAGAAATCATTTAAAAAAAATTGTAATCAGTGCTACACACAAACACACACACACACTATATCCTACAAACACCAACCCTTAATGTTAATTTAATGCTCTTTTATTTTTTTGGAGACATAAGACATTAATATGTACGTCGGAGAAGCCACTGGCTCCTGAAACACAGATTAAACAAGTTCGAAACCCTATGGATTCATAACATATTGTGGAATTATTTTATGTACATCAATTAGATTTGTATTTGTATATATTTCATACGCGGGTAAAACCGCGGAGCGCAGATAGCATATAGGTACAACATTTGAAATTATAGAGAGCAAAATTATTAGAACGGGTATGTTTCTCTTTCAAATTTCAATTTGTTTTTCTAAGGAAGCGTTAACTTTATATGTCATATGGTACAAATTGGATTTAAGGGAATATTTTAGAAATATAAATAATAACTATTTCTATTTCAAAATCTTTCCTTAGATATATGTTACAATATAAATAAATATATTCATAATATAAGTAGACAATTCTACAAATGGTTTGTTCTTAGAAGATTTACTTGTATTATCTCGCAGTAAGTGTGAAAATAAGAGCATTCACCTCAGGGAGACGAAGACAGCTTTATAGCAGTATTCGTCTTGGGCGAGTTTTATATGACGCTCGTATAACGTTAGATTTATCCCCAAGCATAACCTAATATTTTGTTATTTTGTTTATAGTTTTTTGGCTAACATTTGCAAATCACCAGTAGAATTCTTTGTTAACGAATTCGTCCGGGAAGCTCCCACCATACCTAACTTTTTCTATTGCAAGCAGTAATGTTCGCTTTATTGTTTTTCAGTTGAATGAACAATGTATACGATTCTATAATAAACTTCCCAATTTTATCCGTAATTTGCCTTAATTTATATTTGAGATCGATGAGTTTCAAATTACTATTAAAACTAAACTCTGTCATAAAGGTTATCACAAAATTTAGGATTACTTGAAGGATAAAACAGCTTGGGACTGATCACTCCAGGATCTACCTGCTCGTGTATTAAGATGTCAAAGTGTAGCGTGTTTGTCCTATGGATACCATTATTATGGTCTCTTTTATAAGGCAACACACTGGAGCTATAAATAAATGAACATTTGAAACATTCATTAACCCTAGAAAGATAACCTACGCTTCAGAGGCGCCCGCACGAATTAAATAGTACTATATCTTTTAATACGAAACCCGTGTATATCTGTGCTTCTCAGCCAACTCAGTCGTCGGTCAACCGCGTCGAGGGCCAGCTGTTTTTGTGCGGTAAGTATTATTGTTTTGGAGTTATGACGAGTTGAACGAGTTGATGCGCTCCTGAGGCGTATGGTTATCTTCAAGATCGACGTATGTATGACAGTCTAAAAAAAATTTTATTTATTAGCTTTCCTAGACTTTATACTTATATTTGACTTATACTATACATATTAATAGTAAAATACAATATTTTATGATAGTTAAGCGATATTCGTGATTTTTGTTAGTTTTTTAGAGGTCTACTCATTTGGTTTCAATTATTAATAATAAACAAATATAAATTACAATATTTTTCGTTTATAAAAATGTGTCCACCTATAATACCATTTAAATTGTAAAATCAAATCACCCAAATCTTGCTAAATAATTTAAATATAAGCATTTGAATAACGTGGCGCCTCCGAAGCGCATGGTTATCTTTTATGTAAGATAGAATATGGTTATCTTTCTAGGGTTAAGGAATGAGCTATAAAAAAAAATTAAAGACAAGCCCGCTGAGTTTCTTGCCGGATCTTCTCAGTCGCGTTCCGATCTGGTTGTAGATTAAAGAAAAAAAATGTATGTACATTTTATAAGTTCCCCCGTAGGCCTATATAAAATACTTGATTTGATTTTGATTTTATTGATGCCCTTGAAATATAAGTCACATGAGGATTAAGAACTTAGTATTTAAGGGTGATGGGTGCAAGGGAGATTCTTACAAGTGACAGAATGCATTTTTTTTAAATGGCAGAGGTTAATACCAGATGGGCTTTGCGCTTGTTTTGTAACCTATTTACATTAAATAAATACGTTAAACTGAATCTAGATTTATATGTCATTTGTGTCAACTTTTAACCGACTTCAAACAACAGAGGAGGTTCTCAATTCAGCGGGTATATTTTGTTTCATACCACCTGCTCGACAACGTCCAATTATATATCACGCAATCTCTACGTAAAGCAAGGCATTAGCTCCCTGGGGATGTAATATTGTATGAAACTCCCAAGGGATTAATGTGATTTGGATTTGGAACGTTAGTTGTAGGAAAACTTACGGAGTAGATAATATTTAGGAACACTTACGGAGTACATACGGGCATTGTGAAGAGAGTTTATTCTAAAATCGAACTAGTCACCACAGACAACACACAGAAGAAAAGTTGTAATGAAGTTGAAACAAAAGACGGTGTTAGGTGTTACTCGTATTTCAACAACTGCCATAAAATTTTCTCAACAAAAATATTACTCTGTCTCTCCATAACAGGACAAATGTGTCCAATATTAGTATTAACTTTTAATGTATTTTATGTAGCCCTGAGTTTTGATTGTCTCGCAGTAGGTATGAAGTATTCACTTCGAGGATAAAGCCTGTCTTCGTTTTGGGCGGTTTGAACCCCTCGCTTCACCCAGGACACTACATATATAACTCCCTCGCTTCGCTCGGGAATTAAATTATAATTACCTCGCTGCGCATATCCCCATATCGTTAAATATTACTCCAAACATCCGTCACTCGAACTCGAGTCAAGGGCTTGATATTACGTCACGTATGCTTCATACGGCGAAGGAACATAATTACGTGAGTACATAGAATTATCCTTTCAAGTGAAATTATACTAGTTTTACTATGTGCGCTGCGCTACATTGATATTATAGCTAGAGAATTCGGCCATAGACTCCTGCCTTTGCCCTATTGTACTAAAAACGGCCTCCACGACCTCTTCGTTCCTATCTTTTATGGCCATCTTGACGTTGTGTTTTGCTATTTATTTTGCCGTTGCCTTAGTCGCCCGCCTGACGAATTCGCCAATAGCATTCGAACTGTTGTCTGTGAAGTATGTGCAACTCGCTGAGCTCTGCCACTACTGCGTGAGTGACGCTGTCTCGGAGCTTTGTGACTCGATCCTTTGTCTGTACCTGTACTGTTCGTACGTATGCTACATCCATTGGATTTTGATGCGTGCAGAGCAAGTCTAGGTTGATAGACGCCAACTATACTTCTGGACTACTGTACTTTATGTCAAAGAGGTTTTGTCGAATTCCAACAAGGGGTATATAGTGGTTCGGTGTGGAGAAGCATGTCCAGCATCAGGTACGGGGGCAATTGCCCTTTCGCTTGGCTGGTTTTATGTTAGTTTTGCTCTGTGTGGGTGTTGTGGTGCTATACCTTTTTGTCGTGGTTTTAAATATTTTTTCAGCGTAGTTCAGGATGTGGGTTTTACTTTCTGGGTCTGCCATTATGCACTGCAGATTCTGCTTCGTTAGACTGGTGTCAATCTGGGTCTCCAGGTGCTGTCTTGCTACTACAAAGCATAGACATTCCAGAACTACGTGCCATACCGTTTCTCTAATATTGGGATCACACTCGCAACCTGGGCTTCCCAATAGTTTGAACCTGTGTAGATTACCTGTTATATATTTTATTTAAGTTTGTACTTAAAGGAGTCTAGAATTTGGTTTGTCTCTATTTTCTACCGTCTTCCAAAAAATAATGGAAGTCGGTATTATTTTTTTCAAATTGAACTTGTTTTCCGAAAACTATATTTATTTAATCTTTATATTTCTTTTGAATACCAAGCGTAGTATATCTATATGCAGTTAAATACTCCACATGGATAACTATTAAATAAGTAAGTAGTCAAGTAACATTAAAATACCCGTAAATGATATGGACTAAGCAAACTGGACTAAGAGAACTACCTACAGTTATATATACCAAACGTGCTCTGTGTACTGCCCAGAGAATAAAGTACTGGTAACATTGTAGAACGTATATCGGAGACAATATACTGCACGTGACTGTCCAAGCTGAAATAAACGAGCTGGATTTGTAGAACAGGCAGTTTCTTGCTTAGATAGTTTGTTTTTAATCAAATTAAAATCTGACGTTGATAAATCTTACTGTCGTAACTTACCTACGATGTAGCATTTACATTCCTGAAGGGTTCGATTAGAGGTGTATACTATGTCGCACACGTACTTTTGCTAATTCTTAATCTAGTGTAAATAAGTATATTGCTTAAAATTTACATCATATTTAATTTTAGATTACATGCCTAAATGTACCACCTTATACGTACTTCCTCATAATTATAAATACTTATTATCATTAAAACCTACATACGTACACTGCTTGTGAATACTGATTGTTAAGGCGCTGTCCAACCCCAAAAATCCGTAAAATGCTACGTTTTCATTGCACAGTTTAGACGCACAGTTATTGATACAAATTTGGAAAAAATACAATGCACAGTTAAGAGTTAAAAAAATACTTATATAACACTATGGCACAATATTTATCTGGCCCCTTGGAGAAAAAATCGCAAATAAAATGACAGAAAAAATCTTTCTTTTCTTTTCTCAATATTTAGAGATACGACTACCTTATTTTTAGTAACCAGAAAAAAGGTAATTTATTAAATCAAAGAAATATCCAGATGTTTTTTACCCTGGTGGCTTTTTTATTCTTAAACAAATTAAAACTGCGAAAAGTTTTTTGTGTTTACAGACGCACGCTTGTTCCTGTCACGGCCAGTGCTTCACCCAATCGAATACCTAAAAGTTTGCTCTTACAGGACCTTGAAGTTAAAACAAAACACTACCAAACTAGAAACAAATTACTAACACTACCAACCAAGGATGACTACCAACCTGCAGTAGTGGAGAGACTCTTACAAAAGAAGAAGAATACTAGTAAATGTAATATCTCCATTTTGTATGAAAAGAAGACTTTATTGATTAGTTGCATAACTGTTTTATCTTGAAATGTACGTGTATTGAGAATAAAGTTTTTAAATAGTAATATTGCACCGTCAACATGATAGTAGACTAGGTCCAAACATGCTTTAATCATCCCAGTATGTTTCTTTTAATTATAATATATAAATTATCTGTCATAGCACACATTTATAAAAGAAATACTCTATGACGGGATTGATTCATAATATAGTACACTCATGCATGCATGTCCAAATACATAGAAGTTACAAATCAGGACTATGACATAGTACTCATACAACTGTTTTGTATGAAATCCACAATAAAACATACCTACTTACAAAAATGTCTTGTGGTATACTGTTACTGATATTTGATATCGTTCGTAAGTGCACATACCCTAAAATTAATCTCAACGAATGACCTAGCACCATACAATGAGCAACATGTGCTTGCATACCTACAGTAAAATATAGGCCAAGGATTTTAACAAACAATACAATTTGACTAACAAAACAGAACAAATAAAAACCTTACGAATAATAAAAATCACCCATTTCTGTTTATTTCACTACCTATTTGTCAAGCTCCGTCAGACAAAATGCTATTTAGGACATAATGTGAACGCCCGGGCACGCAACAAGTGCAATCTTAGGCTAGGAACATCGAGGTAATATTGTTTTAGAGGTGTAATGGTATTCATTTTGATATTTTTCTCTCTCTCTTAAAGTCAAGCTAGCACATGACAGTGCCACCAAAATGTACCGTCTTAAAGCTCTACTCGACATTGCAGTACTCATCACTCCAAGAATAGTTGAGTATAGACATTTTACTGCAATAACCTTAACTATCCAATGTAACCGCACATATGCTTAGTAGCAGAATATTTTGCAGTATGAACTTTTGCTAAAGAGTGCTGGTACTAGAACTATTAAATTACTTCACGAAGTTAGTGCACTCATTAAAATAATTATAATACTTTAGGACCGGCTAGGACTTGCGTGATATTTACCGGAAACAATCTCCGACCAGTTTTGAACTTATTTGAAGTTTTTCGACTCTTGTGCACATCGGCGGTCGTGGGCCACAGCTGCGACGGTCGCGCTGTTAAATTTATTCTATCCGAACCGTCACTTGCGTCAATGTCACTGGCGTTTTTGATTAAATAGGGCTGTTGACACACCACACTTGTCATCTTCGCGGTTCCAGAGCTCCGTGGTTAGTAAATAGTAAGTAATATTCAGTACTCGTATCCAGGCTGTCGGTATATTCCGCCCACGATTCCGAATGAACCTGCGTCATTCTAATGGGTGACGCCTTATTTCGATGGCTTCTCGTACTTTACGCGGAACGACGAATTATATAATTCAATATAATTCGTGATAGTTTTCTATTTCGTTATTATATAATAGTCTAATAATAAGATTTAAGTGCAAATCTGTTAGTGAAATTTGATTGGCCTACAACTCTAGGCGAGATTTTATGGCGATGGTTAGGTAATTGTATTTTGAGGCATTCTTGTTACGTATTCTTTTAAGAATTTGGGTGAAATAAGCATTGTTGGTGATGGTATTGATAAAATTTTAGTTTCACTGACATGTAGTTTAATATACGGTTACGTATGTATTTATTGATTTATATGGTACGGAATCGCACTAAATCTATTATTTAAAATGAGCTACATCTACAGTAAAGGCGCCGTATCAAACGTAAAAAAAATTTAAATCTAAAATAGTTTTATTAATTTTCAGTGCTCCATATAACTGTGCCACAAATGAAACTAAAAGATGTGATTTATTACTTTGACTTTAGTTCAGCCAATTTAATGAAATGCCAACTAAGCCAAGCTGGTTTGCATTTTTGCTTTTGTCTATGTATCTGTTGAAAATTTTAGTACAAACGTAAAATATTTACTATGCTGTGCTTTTGTATTTTAATTTATTAAGCCGCCGGTAATTTAAATAATTGCCTAACAATACATTATAACATAACAATGCTATTAAGTTAATTCATGCCAACCTTTCAGAAAGAAGAGTATGGCCCATTTGACAGGCCGGTTGGCGAAGTTGGTAGCAATCCAGCCATCTGAACCGCTGGTCACGCGTTCGATCCCCGGACAGGTCAAACATTTGTGTGAATTAACATGTCTGTTTGTCCTATATTAGTCATCAAGTTACCATAGTACAGGTTCATCCACACAATGTCTTCAGGTCCCAAACTGAACAGAGACTGTAAAATAATATTATTATTCCGTGAGCAGCGCGGCCACAACAAATAATTACTAGAATTGATGGTCAAAGCATTAAATGTTAATTAAATAGTTTATCTAGAGGTGATGAGTGTAAGGCTATACAGGGTAGCGGCTTTAAGGTTTGTGTAAAACTTCCAAAGTTACGTACGGAAGCGTATTGCTTAACATTAGGCAAACTGTCAGGTCACTTGAGTCCATATAAAACATCTATATAGAATTAGGAACGATTCCATTGCCCGATAACAAAAAATTCTATAAATGTTTAGTGTTTTTCTGCACGCCAGTATGTTTTCATTATGACGTCATGAGTTAATCATGCTGCGAAATAAACAACAGCTTAATTTTTAGGTTACAGAAGTCCGTTGAATGAGATTTGTTGACCTTTCGAATTGAATTGACCTTTGAAATTGCTTTACAAATAAACCCTTATATATAGGCATAAAATCAAAGATAATTCTAATAAGTTTGACTTTTTTTTGGACAAAACATCATTTAATGTATATAAATCAAAAATTCCTAAGCTTTGTCCGACCTCATCCCCTAATACTAATGCGCCCCTCGCATGTTCCATCTTCCATATTAACACTCGACACGCGAAATTCTAAATTAGGGTAAGCACAAAGTTCTTTGACTCGTGCATTGACGGAGCAAAAATATGACATGTTACATTTTCACATTACACTACACATTGCTCGAATCATGAAACTCACGTTCCGAAATTAACTCCATTTTTATAACAGTGTCGGCGATTCGTTCTAAATTCATGGTGATTCATGGTATTCCAAACTACACGTTCACCAAATGTTATGAAATTAGTAAAACATTACTTGTATATATATTTCAAGTATTGCAAACCCTTTATCACTTTAAACATATAGATATAAAAATTCTGTTTTTTCCGACTATACTTAGTAGAATAATAAAGTTACGATAAAGTTTGGTACAAATAAGGAATTAAAGGAATATCACACTAACAACTGAACCAAGTGTCACTGCGCTTGATATAATAGAACATTAATTTATTTAGTATACTTATATATTAATATACTTATATATACTTATACTTATATAGCTTGTGTTTATTAGCGTATTTACGTTAGAGCGCAAACAATTTTTTTTTGGAAAAATCCTTGCGTATTTATTATTTAAACGAATAGCCGCCATAATTGTGCAAATTTGAATAGACTTATAATTCTCAAACGCATTTATTTAAAAGTAGAACAGACATATGACGTAGTCATAGAACCCCGTCCGGCAAGCATTGAGAATAAATATCATAAGTAGTTATTCGGCATGTACCACCTCCTTTACATTTATTCAATGTCTCATATAAATAAGACATTCCCTCGGGCTAGAACCGCTTAAAGAATCATCAAAAGCTGCGAATAATTTGGCTTTATTTGAAGACGTTTCTTTGTTTATAATTCAACAATTGTGTTAGCCAATTTGAAGTTGAAAAGCGAATTAAGTGGTTTGAGAATGCTTGCGACGTTTTAACCATAATTGAAAGAAAGACGGGGCCTAGTTCCTAAAGGCTATTTCTTTAGGTTTTATTTAAACTGCGTCGTTTATGCGTCTATCTGTCTGTTTTAGGATTTAAATTAATTATTCAAGCACACCAAGTGATTTAATTGCGATGAAATTCTGGCACACTTTTGTAACTTCAGTGACGAATCTTCACACCTATAGAATACATACCTAGATAGTTTGATATGGGGAAATACTTTTTTTCTAACAAGCTTTTTAACGAATCGTATTGTAGTAAATGTAAGTTACTATGTTTTAGGTAAAGAGTCATTGAGATGTTTTTTTTTATTTCTCTGTATAACATCTATACAATACACTGTTTTTTTTTATATAGTTAAATAGGCTTACGTTTGACTACCATCACGCCTGATGTTAAGCGATGATGCGGTCTACGTTGGAGCACGCTTGCCTAGTAGGAACCGATTCACTCGTGATTTGAAGACACCCAGATGTATTTATGTTGTGTAGTTTAGAATTTCTTATGACCAGAATCTGGTTTCTTTATCAGACCAGTTCCATAGAACTATACCATAATATTGTATGTTCACAAAAGGAAGGTGTAAATGTAAGTAATGAGAGATATGCATCATTTCAGTTCAATTGGATGCCAACAAGTAGGTAAAAATAGATCATAAATGTTATTCTAGAAAGACAGACAAACCAAGAAAGTGAGTTAAATAAAGTAGATATAAAAAAGCTAATTCCAAGTTGACAAAAAGCTCTACACATCGGAAATGAAAGGTTTCTTGATTGCTTGTTCCAACCCGGAAGAAGAGAGATAAACGACTTGCAAAGTTATTTGTAGAAATACGACGTAAAATGCTGCAACTGGCAAATTGAATTCATAATTCTTTCAATGCGAGATGAATCGAAGACGGAAGCCGCTTTTAGCATTACAAATTTAATACTGTGATATTAAATTGGTAATGTTCTAATGTTTTCAACTCGTAAATCCACAGGGAAGTCTATTGTATAGTAAATCATAGGGCTAGCAGGAATTCCACGCAAACAGCGGGAATCATATGTCTATCTAGCACACTGCGGCTTGTACAATAAAAGACGAAAAAAAAACTGAAACGAACAATACTAAAGTATTTACTTAATGTTGCATAAGGTGGATCAGCAAAACTATAGTTGTTGAAAAGGTTAGACGAATGGGACAATAATATTGAATCATAAAAAATATGTTAGGGGTGAGGGTAGAGAGGTACATGTTTGTCATTATAAGATTTTAATCACCTTCTAGTCGAATGTAGCGAGATATATTTTAGCGAGAAACAATACACATCCTCGGACGAGATTCGAACTTGCGTTTTCCGTATATACGTAAGTTTTCTTTAATGGTTTAATCTAACACTATTCATACCAGTACCAGACAAGAGTCTTCGACCAATGTGTGTTACCAGTGGCACTGAAACGTGGTCTCTTACTATGGGCCTCATAGATAAGCTCAAAGACGCACAACAAGCTATGGAAAGGGCTATGCTTGGGGTTTCTCTACGTGATCGAATCAAAAATGAGGAGATCCGTAGAAGAACGAAAGTCACCGACATAGCTCAGAAGATTAGCCAGTTGAAGTGGCAGTGGGCAGGGCACATATCACGCAGAACAGATGGCCGATGGGGCCGAAAGGTTCTGGAGTGGAGACCACGGACCGGCAAGCGCAGCGTAGGTCGTCCACCGACACGGTGGACAGACGACCTGATGAAGGTCGCAGGACGACGTTGGATGCAGGCCGCTTCCAACCAGTCCTTTTGGAAAATCATGGGGGAGGCCTATGTTCAGCAGTGCCTATGGCTGAGGCGATGATGATGATTCATACCAAATTTTCTGCTTTGCCATCCACATCAGCATGTATTATTTTTATTTTCCGAAACTCCGCCACTTGCATCTACCCATTTCTGGCTGCTCTTTTGTAATTATCCGGTGACCGCGAAATCATCCCTTATATCCAATTATACCATCAATAATTAAACATTTTCAAGATCCGCAGAATTACATAAACACACAAATTTCGCCAGTAACATATTTGACCATAACACAGAAGATGAGAAAAGACATGACTCTCACAGAAAATGAGATATGACATGACTTTCATGTAAGAAAGGACTAGTTTGATGACCTAATTTCCTTTAGTAGGCTTATATGCTTCTATTTACCCATACAATCAAGAACAGTCCATTCATATACCGGGGGATACTTTCTGGAATTTCTGTACTGGAAACTTCTAGATGTAATTGTTCTGGAGTATTTGCTACATACTTACCCAGCGTGCGGAAGACTATAGGTCTGCTTCTGTACTTGTGGCCGCCCCAAAGTGCAGCGACCGTCACCTGATACTGTGTGTCAGCTTCCAGGCCGCTCAGTATGACTGCGTCAGAGTTCCCAGCCACCTCCAGAACCACTCTGTAACTAACGGTCAATGAGTGAATTGCAACGTTTTTTATTAGCAAGCAGGGGATTGAAGAAGAGTGAAGAGGAAAGACAGACGAACCAAATGTAGAGTGAAATGGTGTTTACTTGAAAGGGTAACGTAAAATTGTCAATAAACATTGTGTGGTTGCAAATTATAATAATGCATGATATATTTGTATTTATCAAAAAAGATACGTATTTAATCTTTAAACCAACTTCCATATAGAAAGAAGTTCTCAAGTCGACTAATATACATTCTTGTTTGTCACATCGTCACATTTATTATCTAAGTTTGATGATTTTCTTCGTTTTTGACACATGATAATGGGTGATGGACAATTACATCGTCCATATTTTTTTCTTCAAATAACGTCTATTAAAATTACTTTAGTTTAATCTATATACTAAGCAACTATGACCAGTATCAGTACACTGCCACGTAAACTTTGCTCTGGGTAGCACTGCAATTATGCAGCTGTAACACTATCATCAAGCAGTACGCACGCCTCGTCATTCACTTGAATAAAACAATAATATGAAAATTATTGAAACTGCGTCAGTAACCAAGTCATATCAAAGGATCGAACTTTCTAAAGAAATAACCGACACGTGGCATTTTTTTTGGCGTCGTTTAAAGCTACGAGAATAAATGCAATTGTTCAAAAACGTTTAATTGGCGAATATCGTTTGAAACGTTTGTCAAATGTTGAAATTGTCAGCCGTGCGATTCTCTAAAGATTCGTCGATGTGCTCGTCGACGAACTCACCGATGTCAAATACTTTATAAGATATCGCCCTTGTACAAAATGTTGTTTTTCCGTTTCTTGTCATCTCGCCATTTGTTTCACGGATGTTGTCAAAGATGCAACGATGTTTGCTCTTAGAGAATCGCACGGCTGTTCGTAATCATAACAATTTCTGACACGTGTACTATGGCAAAGTGTTCCAGTTCCTTTACACACTCAAAAATTACTTTTTTCTTAGTTTCAAGATAACAAAATCATTAAATTGTGTTTAACATTAACTTTTCCTTTCCACTTAAACACGTCACGCCCTGTCTACAAACTGTGTTTACGTTTCGTTCAAACCTACCATCGAACAAAAGACCGAGACAATGGTCAAAACAAATCAAAGGCGCTGAAAGAATCGTGAACGGAACAAGACTGGGCGGAACGGATGCCGTAATAACATTGAATTTCCTGTAGAAAACGAAAACGCTTTGTTGTAGAGGCGCAACCCTAATTTGGTCTGATGGAGTTCCGTGGAATGTTCAATAGAACTATAGGTGAAAAGTTGTGAACCAAAATATACATTAGGAATGTTAGGTGATTAAATTGAACTTAGTTACTGGTTACAACTGGGTTTAGTTTTCTTCATTACGCAGGCCACATATGTTATAATATTACCACTAGTCATGTTTTAAAGGAGAATGTTTTAGTGAAATCTTTATCTGTTTTAAAGTATCGGCTATGTTTTAATTGACTTTTAGCTACCGACATCCAAAAAGGAGGAGGTACTCAATTCGACTGTTTTTTTAATGTTTTTTACGTCATAACTTTCGACTGGATGCACCGATTCTCTTAATTCGTTTTTGTTTGAAAGCTGGTGCTTCCCGTTTGATCCCATTTAAATTTCATCCAATTCGGTCTAGTAGTTTTTGAGTTACACTCAAATAACTGAATAGAATGGAAGTCGGTATTATTTTTCAAATTGTACTTGTTATAATATCTGTTCATCTTTATTGACCGAGCGAGCGAAGCGTCTCTGATTTAACTGGCCATATTAACTTTCATCAGTTAAGTTGTTCATTTGTCTTTCTGTACAGGTCGCATTTTTCAACGAATCTTGACGAAATTTGTTACGCATGTACCAAACTTATTATATGCTTTTATATAGGTTCAAACGGCAAAGTTAAGTTTGTCAGAAAAAGTCTTCACTGGACGAACTATTCAAACATGCTCAATCTTTATAAGATTGAGCATCTATTCAAGCAAGCAACATTTCTTTACAAATCCATTGTACACAAAGACCATTTTTTTGGTTATGTTACCCTATCTATTCTTTGATCATTATTCCATAACCAACGTTTAATATTTGCAAAGGCTGTATCAAAGGTTACCATAAATATTTTTTTTCTTTGTACACACCCCAGAGGGAAACGTAATGACTATCACACGGAAATTAAATTTATTTGAGCGATAAAACAAGGGATGTTTGTTTTGCTCGATAAATACACATAGTTATTACACATATATATATTGATATTTCCTAGAAAGTATCATAGGTATATGATACTTTCTAGGAAATATCAACGAAAAACAGAAAAAAATTATGACTTTAAGACTTTAAGTAGACTTAAAGTTTATTTTCCATCGAGATATTAATGCTACAAATGGGTTTTAATGATACATACAATCATAACATCATAATCAGCCCATTATGTTCCCACTGCTGGGACTCGAGCTTTCCTCTCAAAGAGAAGAGTTGAGCCATAATCCACCACGCGGGCCCAGTGCGGCTTGGTGCATAATGCTAGTGGCATAATGCAACTGAGCGTTTCCGGTCACCCATGTTACTCCTGATGGTTGATCGGGTAAGATTGCCAAGTCAAGCTCTACTGCTAGCGGTGCCAGCCAGTTATTTATACAGAATGTCCCCAAACTAGAAGATAACTCGTGGCATCCTTGACAACATCCGTGAAATAAATGAAGTCTTAGAAAATCACACAGCAGGTTATCGTTGAGTTTCGGAACACCCGATATAAACGTCAAAATTAGTTTTGAAATCATACAGTATATTTTCTTGTGTCATGCTTATATGCCTATCGACATACAGGAATGATGCAAACAATTATTTCAAGTAATATACTTTGGACCGCAAAGAAAGTGGAATGGTTAAGCCACTTTTTAAAATTACTATATTGCACTATATTCGAACAACATTTAAAATACCAACACTTTTTACCAGAATTGCAGTTTATATCACTAACGGTTCAGATAACTTACCTACACTTTACAAACTCGATCAATGAGCAACTGTGAAGGATTCTTCTCTCCTTATTGGACAATTTTTTTTGCATTTCAGTATTTTTATTGCTACCACGAGTTATTTATAACAAATCGTACAACAGATGTTTTAATAACCAAAATTAACCATATTTTATAAAATTCAAAATTTTAACCATGGCTTCGGTATATATATTCGAAATTTGTAAGTTTGTACGCAATAACCCTCATTTATATAAAGCTCGGCAAGACATAAAAACTCACATTACACTTCGACATTGGAACCGGTTATTGTTACCCAAATCCCGGCTGCAGACGCACTCGTCTAGTACGTTACCGATATCAGTAATTATATACAACAAAATACAAAACCAACTTGATTGTGAACAAAATGACAAAATATTTATGGCTAAACTAAAACTATTTCTACAAAACAAATCATATTACTCAATAGACGAATTATTGAAAGATAAATAATATAATTACGATATAATTAACTATTGACATTTAAATTATTTCTACCAATATGTTACAAATTAATTTATATTTCTATAACCATAATTGCGTATTCCTCTCTTCTAACTTTGCGGTGCCTGACAGGGTCCATATAAGACTTTATATACATTTTTTTTAACACCTTTACATTGTATATGGAAGCAATAAAATATCTGAATCTGAATCTAATAGGTCGGCGGCAATACCAAATACTAAATTTGTAAAAACGCACATTTGATACAGTTACATATTTTTCTAAATCTGGCAAAGGTAAAGGTGGCGAAAATGTTTTACTTCTTTATACAATTTACTAAAATAAATGTCAAATCATTTTTTACAGTAATAATTCGTTATTACGTAGTAATAATACCTAGCTCGTCCAACCGTTGAGAGCGCAAAAAACAAAATTCGGGGTTAAATATTTGAGGCGCCGCGCCCCATTGGACCCCGCGTTACATTTAGTTAAATTTCTCAGAAACCTTATATAGATTTGACAAAAGTTATTGATAATGTTGCTAATGAAATTGTTAATAAATGTGTATTGTTTTTGTTTGTATACGATAGCAAATAATTACACTGCAACAATTATGGTTTATTTTCTACCTGTTTTCGTGTAAAAACTTTTTTTTTAAAGTTATCGTATTAATGTAACTGATTTTTTGCAGCCAAGTATACAAGAAACTATTCAAATAAAGTGGTAGGCGAAAACCGATTATACCACGCGGCCACCGTCAACTGCTCACAAGGACCGGAAATGATGTCAAGTCCCAATTTCCGCGCTGTCAACACCAACGACGACTCAGTATCATTACCATATTATTCATATATTAAGCTTAAGTACTTCTGACTTTAGGCGCACGAAACTAGGCCAAGCCATAGGGCAAAATACATTGTAAACAAGTAAGCGGTGATACATCATGAGATCCACCCATGACAGTTGTAGAACAAATGAGATCTTTAAGTATCTAAGTTCTATAAAGTACTGCCCAATACTTGGTACTGCCATACAAAGCTGTTCAGTCCCATTTAACTGGCTTTAAACTGGCTACAATTCCCTTCAAACCTTCGTACAATCGTGCTTTCAAACTGCACTGCCGTTGTAGCTTCCATGGCGGATATCAGAAGAAAAGCCCTACCTACAATCCTATTCCTCCCCTTATTGGCAACACTCAGAGACCACGTGCAAGGATTAGGTGAAGGTTGCCCTTCTTCTGATATATTGGGTTGATGGGTAATTTGAACTCCAAGTTCTTATTATTGTATAATTATTGTTATAAAATTGTCTTATCAACGATCTCAATCTATATATTGTGTACGTTACTTTACTAAAACCCATTTCACCCCACTTTGATTTTTTGAAAAACAATTTGAAAGCATAAGAAAACATTTTTTTAACCAATGAAATTTAATTCGCTTACATTTAGTTGCAGATGGTAATGACATATATTTCATTAATATTCGAACGCTTTCATATTGATTTCACCGATGTATACAGGCTTTAGTAGCAAACATTCCACTTTTAAGTTTCGCACTATCGACTGTAGCCTGCTGAATATTTAACAGATTGTGGTGTCCCGATTTAAATATTGAATATTTAAATCTAACGCGGCGGCTGCGTCTCTAAATAGAATTTCCGATCGGAAAACTAACTCTTGCTTTAAGCCATCTTAGTGGTTTGGATAATGTTTAACCATTATGTTAACCATAAAATGGTTATGTCGTTTTAGACTCGCAAAACATAAAATCTGCACAAAAATAACTTACTATTTTGGTGCACCGCCGCGGTTCCGAGAAACAATTTCATGCCGCCGCGTTAAAGCTTTTAATATATCAATTTACAAATACACCACACATACCGCATGCATCACAACCATTTTAAAATGAAAGTTTCCCCAGTAAGCAATTTCTAAAAGTTTTTCGTGTTCTGTATTATCACCATTACCACTACTACTACTACATTATATATGCCCATAATGTTAATTAGCCTTACCGTTATACTTAAGTCCATTGCATTATGACACGGACAGGCTGGTTGGCGCAGTTGGTAGAACCCCTGCTTTTTAAGCCGCTGGTCCCGGGTTCGATCCCCAGACAGGTCAAACATTTGTGTGCATGGACATGTCTGTTTGATCTGTGTCTGGGTGTGTATATGTATATCAGTAATCAGATTATCATAGTACAGGCTCTGTCTAGTTTGGGATCTGAAGACCTTTGTTTTATGTTGTCCCATATTATTATTCCTTTTATTCAAATTTTTTTCACGAATTTCATCCGGTCCTTTACAAAGGCATAAGTGGGGCTGTAGCCAACACTTAGAGGCCTGTTTGGTATAAAATATACAAAGTAGCATAAAACAGAAACATTTAGGATAGATGGTGACATATATCTAAAACAAAAATGGGTAAAATGAATGCTATTTATATCAACTTATTAGTGATAAGAGTGATTGAGCTAAGGAGGAGACCCCGGCACCTGCCAATTTCAGTTTCATCTTAAAATATTTAGGCAGGTGGTGACTTGCCACCCAGTAAACGGGCCTCCCATAAGGGCCACCATCAATTATGACACAAGGGGCGACGTTGGTGTGGATAGCTGAAAGGTGTCAAGAGGTATGCTGCGGTTTCCCAAGAGCGCTACTACCGACGTTATGCCCTTTAACACTTCCACCCTTGGAGCTTTTTGTTACTTAATTTTGCGTCTTAACCCTCAGATGGCCATTCAAGGCAAGCTGGGGGCAGGGTCTAATTTAGCTCCAACGAGAATTAGGGTCCACGATGTCGCCATTTAAGCACTTCTTACTCGTAGCTATGGTCTTAAAAACATATCAATATGCTTCTCCATGAAACCCTGTAAAACTCCACTAAGAGACAACGCTCTGTTCAACATAAGAGACAACCATTAATAACTAAATCTGGACATTTCTACGCCTCTCCTGTGCTCTTCCAGAAAGACATAATGGGGATTTGGTTCACAGGGTGGCTGTGAGGCAGCGGTACATGCCCTAAGAACATTTTTAACAAATGAAGGATGTGAAGTGTTGCTGAAGGTTGATATTAAGAACGCCTTCAATTCTCTTGATAGAAACACTCTTTTGACACAAGTTAAAAATAAAATCCCTTTTATATATAATTTCATTTGGCAATGTTATATGGCCTTCAAAATTAATATACAAAAATAATTTGTTATCTTCAGAAGTAGGATGCCAACAAGGTGATCCACTTGGACCAGCTATTTTTAGCCTAGCAATCCACCCTATCATCAAAAAATTAGAATCGAAATTTAATGTCTGGTACCTGGATGATGGGTCCCTAGGAGGAGATGTTGACACTGTTCTCAAAGACCTACAAAATTTAATTTCAGAATTTAGTTCAATAGGTCTTGCTCTCAACTTTTCAAAATGCGAACTTTTCATTCCAAATTCTACAACACTACTAAGAAATAAGATAGTAAACATTTTTGAACCAATTGCTCCCAATATCAAAATATTAGATAATCGATCACTTCGCCTCTTAGGGTCTCCAATCCTAGACGAGTCAATTGAAGATTTTGTTGATGACAAAATTCAAAACTTTAACTCAGTTTCGGACCGCCTACTAAAAATAAATTGTCACATGGCCTATTTTATTATTCGATATTGCCTTTTTGTCCCTAAATTTATGTATTCTCTTAGATGTTGTCAGTTTTGGAATCATCCTTTACTTTTACAAAAACTTGACAACATCCAGAGGGATACGCTCACTACCATACTTAACACACATTTTGACGATCGCACTTGGCGCCAGGCCTCACTACCTGTTAGGTGTGGAGGTCTCGGTATTCGCAAAATTTCTAGTGTAGCATTACCCGCATTCCTTTCATCAAGTTTCAGTACTCAAAAGTTAGTAAAGGCAATTTTATCGCCTTCTATTCAGATTAGTTATATGACTGAGGCTTTAGGAAACTGGAAAATAGCTTGTCCAAGTCAGTCCCTGCCCAAAGCTCCTGCTTCTCAGAGGCAGTGGGACGGGCCGCTCTGTGAGTTAGAACTTTTAAAAACTTAGAAAACCTGATCAATTCAACTAGTTCTTCCGCAGAGCGTGCTCGCCTGTTAGCTGTTACTCGATGGGAGTCGGGGCTTTGGCTACATGCTTTGCCGTCTAAAAATGTTGGAAATCTTTTGGACAACAATACTTTCCGAATAGCCGTATCCCTACGAGTAGGTGCCCCTTGCCAGGTCCCTCACCGTTGTGTGTGCGGTGAAATGGTGGATCGGTTCGGCCATCACGCACTCTCATGCGTAAAGAGCGCGGGGCGCATACCGCGGCACGCCAGCTTGAATGATATCATCCGTCGGACATTTGTCAGTGCTGGAGTCCCGTCAGTTTTGGAACCGAACGGATTGATGCGGGATGACGGCAAGAGACCAGATGGGATGACTATCGTCCCGTGGAAGATGGGACAGCCCCTGGTTTGGGATGCTACATGTGTGGACACACTGGCGCCGTCTCATCTCCCTGGGACGATTGATCGGGCTGGCGCTGCCGCGTCTAAAGCGGAAGACCTCAAACGTCATAAATATGTGTATTTAGACAGAATGTACATGTTTATGCCGTTTGGGGTCGAAACTTTAGGCCCATGGGGGCCGTCCGCTCTCAACTTGTTTAGGGATCTGGCGAAACGTTTGTTTGAGGCGTCGGGTGACCGAAATGCTGGCGCCTATTTTGGGCAAAAACTTAGCATTGCCATCCAGCGTGGCAATGCCGCCAGCGTTTTGGCCACATTTCCCCCCACCATGGGGCTTATAGATTAGAATGTTATTACTATTATTATTTTTTGAATTTTTAATTACTAACATATATATTATTAAGTTTGAATTTATAAGTGATAATTTACAACAGATCATTTAGATTTTAGAGGATCAAATAATCATTCATCGTCAATCAAATGATCATTTGCACCTTTTTCACAACAACCTCCTCCTACCATAGGAAATGAAACCACTTATTCTTGCGCTCATGCCATGACTTTTTACTGCTACATAGAACTCCGACAAGGTTCAAAGCTTCAAGGAAGTAAGAGCAACTGTAAAAGCCATGTCGCTTGAATTATTCTTATTAACGGAACGTGAGGGCTGCTTAATGACGCAAATACATATATTAATGGGCCATAAATAATAGCCATAACGCCAAATTGGATTCTTGGATTTGCTGAAATAATTTCGTTTACATAAAACATACATCTAATAAATAACGTCAATGCTCGTATAGTTTATTTTTATTTCATTAAACCAAAAGAAAAGAGTTAAAATAAAAGTAATTGGCAAAGAAAATGCATGGCATCCATAGGTTCTATTGCAGTGGAATTGGAACAAACTGTTAAATATTTGGCAACAGTTAAACTATTTTTAAGTTTTAGTGCCTGTATTATTCTTATTGTATTTGTTGTTGTAATATTCGTCAAAAATACCTCAGTGTCTCAAGACAAGAGTCTTTGACCAATATGTGTTACCATTACATTGTAATCTATTTATCATCTGCAGGGCAATAACGTATATTAGTTCCAATCAAATATTAATTGAAATCTTGAAAATTTGTGGCTTTGTCAGTTCTGATGTTGACGGCTCGAGTAAGCAAAAATATTAGTAGGTTGCTGTCTCTACCTGACAGAAGTGACATAAAGCAGCCATTGTTTTAAATTTCAATATTTGCTTGCAACTGAAATACGTAATTGTTCTGCAGGTACACAAGAACACATTTTTTTAATGAAATACACGTAATTGATACGTGGGCGAGGGCCACAGACCGTCCCCGAGGCAGTGGGTGACAGAGTTCTTTCTATACATACAAAGCACATTAAAACAACAAAATGTGTTACTTTGCCCACAATAAAACCAAACCAACAAACATCACCCAAAACATGCGACTAAAACAACACAGCCAATGTTTTTCTATCACTTGTTATTATGAAAACAAACAAACGTCTGGATTATCTGCTGGATAGTGACAAAATGAGTTTCTATTAACGTTACATACATATTACGAAACAGGAAACTTTCTGACCTCGTCGGTCAACTGTTGGTATATCTATGTAACGTAATACAACACAACGAACGCAAAACTGACCGCGTGAACGCGTTGGCCGCGCTTGTTAAGTATTAATAATATGTAAACAATAAAAGCACTGCGTATTATTTTTATAATGAGCCGGGGTAAAATGAGATTTAAGCCGAAATGATATGACCGTTCGGACCGTCCTTTTAGAAATATTCTACTGCTCTTCCAGATCCCATCTTTTTGTCAATATCATCACCATCTCAGCCGTAGGACGTCCACTGCTAAAAATATGCTCTACAGATTTTTTGGTTGGAATCGACCTGCATCCAACACATCTGTTAAAGGTTGCAGGACGGCAACCTTTATCCCTCATTTCATTGATAATTGGGGTTATTTATATGTGTTAACGCAGACAGGCTCTAAGGAACTAAGAAATACGATGAAAATGAGCACTTCCCTTACTCCATAAACCTATCAGAAAAAATATGTGCGATTCTGTCGACCCTTTCTGCCATGTTACTCGTAACCTGTATTATCTTTTTATAAAGGCATGCAGAGTCTGTAAATGCATGAATCTTTTAACGAAACTAGGTATATGCAAGTATAATCACAACACAGCCATGCACAATTCATCATGCCACACTAATGTGTACCTACCTTCTTTTTAATTCTTCAAGCAGAAAGGGTTCAACAGACCTGAAGGTAATTTGGAATGGAGATAGATTACATCGAGGATTGACACACACATCAACAAATATAGTACGAATACACATTTTTTTCCTGAAAAAGGTTCCTACCAGGTAGTCATTACGCCGGTTGAATAATGTAATTTATTATTAATAAGGTAAGAAGGTTGGTCAAAGTGTTCATAATTCAGTTCAGAATTCCGTTTGCAGGTGTACGGATACTTCAATTAACACATGGAATGACCTCTTATTAATTAGTTATCTATTAACTAAAAATAAACAAAATAATAGTTTTAACATTTTTTTATATCTCAAGAAAGCCTCAAGGGTTAACCTGCGCACTAATTAACTGTGTTTACATAATCATGTAAAAGTGTTAGTTTTAAGCGATTAGTAACCGATTTTAACTTACGCAATAAGCCGATTATGTAGGACTCGACCGGTTTCGCGATGTTCAGAGAGGCTTCTTTACGAAGTACGTGCGCTCCCGATCGCGTTAAAATTAAACGTTGATAAATTATTTAAAATAGTACTCTTTCACAAACTGTCATAATAAAACATATATTAATAACAAAATTTAATTCATGTCTATTGGTATTTAATCCTTTTATTAGTTTCAATTTATTCGTGTTCTAAAATCTTACAATTTAGAACTCATTTATAGAATCGAACATTTGTTTTGTATTAACAAGTACAATTAGAAAAATTTAATACCGACTTCAATTCTATTCAATTATCAGTCATTAAGTAACTCAAAAACTACTGGATCTTCACTGAAGCACTAGCTTTCAAACAAATAAAATTGAGAATTGGTTCACCCAGTCGAAACTTATGAGGTAACAAACATTAAAAAAAAGAAAAAAAAATACAGTCGGATTGAGTACCTCCTCCTTTTTTTGGAAGTCGGTAGAAAAAACTGAACCGATTTCAACACCAAAAAGTGTGAAATAACTTGTTGAAGTTGGTACCATGATAATGTAGGTGGCAGTTCTTCAGCTGCCCTTCCGGTATTTTCACTCAGTTGCCTCTTATGACACCTACTGTACTGTATATGGTATCAAAAAAAAACTTATAATTATTCTGATGGTTTAGTATACTATTCGAAAATAATTATGAACATTTATATCATATGACGTCTCATTAATTACGTTAAGCACAGAATTTAAACCTTAATAGATATATAGATAAACTCTTTATTGCAACACCACATTATAAAATACAACAAAATAATAAAAAACTTAAAATTAAGTGTCACAATGGGCGGTCTTATCGCTCAGAGCGATCTCTTCCAGACAACCTTAATCTATTTTTGTTTTTGTTTGGAAACTGACAGTACGAAGTTTTGAATAGGTACTCTTAACTTTTATTAGAGCGGGAAACCCAGATTCAGATTAATCTTTATTGTAACGCTAACATTAGAAAGTTTTTTTTTAATTTTTCTAGGTTTGTGTTTCTTCGAGTTTAGACGTGTAAACCGTTAATAGTTCGTGTGCGGTGCGCGAGTGTAAGCAAAGTTGACAAAATCATAAAACATTTGTTGTCTTTGTGATTCATTTGTCAAATCGTCTCAAGCCGAATCGAAAATGTTAGCAATGTATCCACTATCTTACTCGAACGTGACTTAGACAGGACAACGAGTTATTTACACTGGACATGCTTACGTATATGACTGAGTTGAATTTGTATTCACTTGATGCAACTATGTACTATTATATACCTTAATAACTTGAGGAAGGTAAATGTCCAAAAGTACGAGTGCAATTATAAAGGAAATAAAACTATGTTTAGTGATAGTCGTGCTTGATGGCGTAATATAGTTTCATATATTACTAGCTGCTCTCCGCGGTTTCACCCGCGCGTTGATGGATGATGATGATGATGATGATGAATATTATATAGCCAATGTTACTCAGGATGAATGTAGCTTTCTAATGGTGAAAGAATTTTTGAAATCGGTCCAATACTTTTTGGCCCATTCGTTACAAACATACTTACATAAAAATCTTTCCTCTTTATAATATTAGTATAGATCAGTATAGAAGTATTGATAGAGATCCAGTAGTTTCGTTTTGTAGTTTTATGTATTATTTATTCCAGTACAATACCTATAGGACGTACCACGTACAATTTGATATTATGTGGATATGAATGTACACAACAAATGGGTTGATTCAGTATTATCCATCCTATTTGTAAAGGACGGGACGGATTAGGCCCTAATGTGATTACTATTTTGATTGAATTTCATGCGAATAGAGTCTTTCACTGAGACATTATTATTTAAAATGGCCTAAAGTAATTTATTGTCGTGATAAATACAATATATTCACATATATTTATGTTTTTGATGTTTTAAGGTAATGGTATATGAAAATTTACATGAAGCTGTGCTTTACTATCAGGGCTGGTTGTTGTGATATACATTCCAGTCTACGACTTCCTCCACACGAACTAAGATTATCTCTATCCATTATAAACAACCTGATAAATAGGGGTCAAGAGTAGTAGTATGTGTAAATCACAAAATATATTTTCATGCCAAACTTCTTCCAAATCTGTTTAACTATTTCAGCGTGAACATGGAACAAGCATACACACTTATTCACTCACAAACATTCGCATCATCATCATCATCTCAACCGTAGGACGTCCACTGCTGAACATATGCCTCCCCCATCTGAAATTGATTGCTTGCACCGAACATTCGCATTCGGAATCATATAATAGTGATTCTGATTAAATCGTAGCCCTACTACGAATTTCTACGACACAAGTTACGTAGCTATGACGTAGCATGTCTACGAAATACAACATAAACCTGCGAATTTTAACGGAAAAATATAATTGTTTATAACTAAATAACTTGCTTTGCGTTGTGAATTGGTCAGACATTTAGAAATGTGAGTAGTGCATGACTGAGTAACGTTTATTTGTAGGTGAGCCACACCGAGTTTGGATTCCCACATTGATTGTAGGAATGCACGTTCTAGCAGAAGCATCAGATAGTTTTAATAGCTATACAAAGTGCTAATTTCCTTAGTCACCATGGGCTGTTGGGGTACTGCGGCCAAAAGTTTGGTATACGAGATATTGCGTAGAGTTAAAGACAAGGGTAGTGACTCTAGCTCACTCAGTAATCAATTGCGGTAATATTTACCTTTGCACGGGGTATTTAAATAGCGGATTAGATGATGTTTTGTTTATTTGCAACATTGTTGACTTTTATGCAATCAGGTGAAGTGTCAAGCAAGTCGCATGCATGATGTTAAGCACTACGCGTGCCCAAGACAGTTGCAGCGTCACTCAGAGCTCATAACTATAGCTTTGCGTGGCATTGCTCATCTCATTATTTTCCTAGTATTTTCACTTGCTACAGAGCTCTTCACACCCTAACACAGTAATGTTTGCGTACTATTGCTTGACAGCAGAATATCTACGGGGGTAACAACCAAGACGGCCCACGAGAGCTACCTAGTATGTCGGGTCTTCGGTTTCCTCGCGTCTTACAATTCGTATCCCGATGGCGGAGGGGATATCTACTCCATCCTCTCACGGGGAGAAGTTTTTATTAGAAAAACAAATATAGTTATTACCATTTTCGTAACTAGTTAACAGAATGTAAAAAATGGTTTTTCGTTCTTGGTAATTGAAATAAGAAATAATAACCGAGTTTGTAGCTAGTTACGAAACACAGTTATGTATATGGATTAAACATTCCTTTTCAATAAACCCTGTGCTTGTTAGAATCAATGAAAAGAAAGCTTATTTCGTATTTAGTTATGAAAAATAGGTAAATGTACCAAATGGTTATTTTGGTTTCCACTCTAGCGCAGTGGATCAACAAATAATTAACTAGCATCGGTGTTTATGAGTATATTTACTTTAAAAGTGAGATTGTATATATAATCCATGAATTTTTCAATTATTTTTTCTAATTATTTACTTTTACTATACATGTACCTGAACATGAAATGAACAAGACCACCTTCAGGAAGGGGCAGTGGGTGTCAATATTGTACCCAATACTCATTAAACGGTGCAGTCTAGCATGAAGACGTTATTGTCTTTTTGTGATTAACCGTGCCCCAGTTGTGCTTTGAATGGGTAAAGCTCGCAACTGTTTGAGCTGGGTGAGCTACAATATTTCTTAAAGCTCATGTAGGCAGACACAACACATTATTATCATAGATTATGTTATTGGTATTAACCCTTTGCCTACCATAGACGTAAATTTACGTAAGTTTCATTCATAAATCTTTTGTTTTAATTATCACGGTTAAAAGATCTTCAGATGATTGTAGTACATTTCTCATTGAAAATTTCCAAATGTCAATTAAGACTATTTATTAACATCTTTCAATACCACGCTGTTACGTTGCAACGGATAAACACGACTTAAAAGGTAGTTAAAATAATAATAATAATGATCATTTATTTATCTGACATGAGATAAAAAGTAAATATAATAATAAATATAAAAGGTCGGATGATCTCACTGCATTATATTCTGCCCGATAAAACTCATAGCTCCTTTTTTAAGAAGGGGGGAATACTGTACAATTCCCTTCCGGTACTCCCGTGGCGTGGTGAGTGTGGGGCTCAGACCCACTAAAACTCCCCCGTGAGCAGTCCTGCGCCAAGGTGGGGCGAAATGGGGTCACGCTAACATTCACCGTGTCGCCCTAGAGGTAGGCTCTGATTGATAAAACACATAGATCATAAGAGATGCAAGATTAATATTATATAAATCCAAAATTTTGGGAGAAAGTTAGTTAGTATATTTGTTACTTTACGCTGGCTTATACCCTGAATAAACTGACACGTTATATCACCAAACAACTCGAGTACTTCACAAAGAATCTAGATTAAAGAGTTTTATTACCATTGCAGAATATAGATATTTAAACCAGTGAAAAAAATAAACCCCGTGTAAATTAGTACTTAATGTATAAGAAATTTAGTTAAATTGCAATCTATAAATTTCTAATTCATATTAATTACAAAATTATGACAACAATTAAAACTTTTCGCCTGAGTTGCAAGAGCTTAATGCCTAAATTTAATATTGAACATTTAATTTGAACTCGCCAACTTTTAATAAAGCCCGAAATTAATTAAGCCCTACTTACTCAGATTTGGAGGACATTTAAGAAAGTAAGCCTTTGTAGTTTCAAAACCCTTTTTTCTTTGTAGGTTCATTCAACATCTTATTGTTCTGATAACTGTTTTAAAGTGACCATCATATCATGGTAAGTATAACACTTTGATGGACTATCACCCACGGGTGACTATAGAACGCGAACTATTTACTTAAGTTAATTTAGTATTGGTAAGTTAGCAGTAAGTCATTTATTAACTTAAACAATTAAATAAAGTGTTGTGCTTTGTTACTAGCCTTGTGCTACAAGAGTACTAATTAGGGGATGTAATCTCGACTTGCAATCGCAAATACATGATCTCGGGTAGTATTCGAAAAAATATTGCTCAATTCGGATATCTGAAAACTGATGAAATCTGCTTGGTTGGAAATATGAGGTTATTAAGATAACCTATTAGTTGAAAGAAAAAACCTTTATCACATAATACTAATATAAGGCGAAAGTTTGTAATTGTGTTTGTATGTTTGTTACTTCACGGTCAAACGGCTGAACCAATTTTTATGAAGTTTGATAGGTATATGGATATATTAGGCGCTAGAATTGCACATATGATACTTTCATTAACTTCCTCATCAACCATCACCTCTGAGCGAAACCGCGGGGCACAACTAGTTCTTTAATAAAACTCGCTGATTACGCGTATTTTCGGATATCAACAATAAAACATCACTGTACTGTGTAAGTCTTGAAGTGATTTTGAAAATAGCTTTAATAATTAAGTAACAAAGAGTTTTGAATGTGCTGACTGATAAACGGTATTTTATGCCAGTTGTTATGTACCCATAAAAGCTGAAAATTCACTCACAGAGTCAACACTGATTGGTAGCAGCGTGAGTAAACAATATTATATGTAAACTGTAAACAATTATAAGTGACTGTAAAACTACCCCTTGTTCCTCCACATTCATATAGATTCATCGCTCGATATAGTCAAAGTCAAAGTCAAGTCAAAGTCAATATAAGGAGATAACATACAGGAATATTATTATAGAAGTGTTATTGCTTATTATATTTTATACATGTATATTTATATCGTAAAAACACACTTTAATCTCATGTTTCCTTTCTCTTGATAGCTCCCAATTTATTTACCACAAAGCACATGTCAGGTATAAAGGCAATCATCCAGGAATGCGATTTTATTTCTCTTTCATCTCTTTTCTTGTTAAACATGGGTTATGAGGCTCGTAAAACACGTTTTATAATATATATATCTTCAGTTAAATCATACTACTTGTACTACGATGCCGCATGAAATATGGATAAGACACACTGACGTGAAATTTAAAACATCTTTCGTTTTCTGTTGAAGATTTATATTTATGTTATAATTATTTGATAGATCATAGAGTATAATTTAAACTTTCCTACTAAAAAAACCATGCGGGGCAGACTTTGGGAAAGTAAACTAAGTTACTTGAAGCGTTCGGTGACGACGACGCGAGTTTCATGATTTTTGTTCCCCCAAAAAGTGCTCAAAGAAGTTTTCACTTCTCATCAAGGGACTATATTCTCGATGCTCGTACATTTCTTCACTACGCATAAATTCACAAGTCCGCAGGCTATTTGCGTTTGTAACGCTTGAGTGTTCCATCTTTCCGTCCATCTCTAGCTTAGTGGATTGGTGCCCTAAAGCACCTCGCTTCTTTTTCATTAATGAAACTCCCATGAAAGCGGTGAAATTGTGAAAGACTGTCGCAGTATTTCCGTCCTTTTGTTTTTGTTTATGATAGCCATTTCTTTACTCCCAGTTCCACTTTACTTTCGTAGTGAAATAAAACGAGTCACGCGTTCTTGTTCTCGACATTATAAAATTATGTCGAAAGATTTAATGGTTGCGGAATGCCTTTATTGCCACCAAAAATGAAAATGTTAGTAAGGTATTTTATTTTACGAAAGGAAACACAACTTTCTAAAACTTTCTAAAAGTCGGTTTCACCCGACTTTTTTATTTATGTCTGATAAAAAGGCTAAGTACACCTTGTTGTTATCACTATTTGGTTGGGTGCGCGCTAGCATCATTTTACCTGAGACTGTGTTTAGAGGCCACGTTAAGCCCTGGGTTCCAATTGTAAAGCTACGTCGGAGGTTTAAAACTACGACACAAAGCTCCACAGAATTCGTCCGTAGTGGGATTCATATCGTTACCTGGGAGGAAGACCAACTGTGCTTGGGAACTTATACTCTATTAAGATACCTATATATAATAAAGCAAGTTTTACTATACTTGTGAAGTAATAAACAACTTCACAAGTATAGTGAAACTTGCTGGAGTGAAAGCAAGAACATTTATGGAGATAACATTTATAGATATTATAGAACATTAATATGGAGTAAAATTACTAATTTAACAACAAATAGTACTTAATTTTATTCCATAAAACATAGCGTCGATTCGGGGTCAAAGTGTAGAAGTAAACTTGCATCAGTTTGCTCTAATACTGCGTATCAGCGTACTCTACGCATCCGATACCTACATGCACAACTCAAATGATAAGATTAAAGTGAATACCACATGTTTCCACCACCACCAATTTCATCATATCATTTTATCTACGTAGTGATTACTCATTTACGAGAAGTAAATAAGTACTAGTAAGTTAGTTTGCAGCGTTTATGTATACTTGTATTTACTTCTATTAGACATATTAAAGTGAAACTACTTAGGTTAGATATAAATATTCACATGAAATATATCTCTGTTTTGTATCCAATTTTGCTTTGCGTGGCCTGAAGGTGTATTAGAGACCAAATGCAACTAAAAACATCCGGTCTAAAACAGATTTTATGGTGGTAAATATGTACAATTTCGGAGAAAAAGGGAAAATTCACAAAAAAAAAACATTGGGTGGTCGGGCATTTTTTTTGGATTACTTGTATTCTCCAAGTGGGCCCCCGAACACGATCATTTGGTTTGTCGGACCCTCTACCAAACATCCTATATACAAGAATTCTTCTCCGACTGACAGATTCTCAGTTCTAATAAAATACATAAACAATATCAATACGAAACGGGGGCACAGAGTGTCGTCCACACAGCTATAGATAGTCATTATAGTCAACCGAGAGATCGGCTTTTTCAAACGTTTAACTGCCATATTGATACCGCAAACCTTCCAATTTGAACTAAACAATAGTGACCGACCGAAATTTCGGCAACGGCCAGTTTCGACCGAAAAGTCTAGTTTCGGTTTCTGCCACAATATAGATGAAACTTTCCGCCTGCCGAAACTCGAGTGTATGTGAGTTTTAGTGCGTCGTTCGGTAATTTCAGTATAACTATTTGCAAACTTTGTATAACTGGTCATATTCATTAGGAAACCAGGAACCTAAAAAACAAAAGTTGCACGTGATAAAGCTATATTAGTCAAAAATTCATGACGAGGAGTACAGACAAGTGTTTAAAAGACAGTCAGAAAATGTTAAATTACTGACTACGGCTGTAATGTTTTTTTTTTATTTAACACCATTTTTACAGTTAAATGGTTTTAAATAAAAAGACACGGTTAAATTAACAGCATTTAACTGTATTAACATATATGCAACTAAAAATTTTAAAAAACAGTAAATTTTAGTAAATAGTCGTAATATAAAATATTTTTTTACAATATCGGTTTCGGCTAAAAAACGAGTTTCGTTCGGACACTACTAAACATGTGTTTATACCACGGATTTAAAAAACAATGCTAAAAGAAATGCACACCATTCACGTCATCATACATTTATACTTTTCGTTAAACCGAGGCGACAATTAAAGCCTTATGGTTTCAGTATTGTTAGGCTTTCACAATAACCAAAACTATTAAGAAGCACAGTGCAACAAAAACACAGAGACAGAACAGAGACAAGCTACGCACCGTTCACAGCGCAGCACTTACCTCGCGTCGGAAGGTTTGTACGTGACGTCATACTTTTCTACCAGCTCAGCGGTGGTCGACCACGAGACCCGCACCGTGGTGGGGTTGAGGAATGTGACCGTTATGTTCTCTGGCACTCCGGGGCCCATTGAGCCTGAAACAGACAGTATTGTTTGTTTATTATAATAATAATAATAATAATAAATATTCCACAACTATCACACAACGCCATCTAGTCCCAAGCTAAGCAGAGCTTGTGTTATGGGTACTAGATTTATTATATTATTATTTATTTATTTATTTATTTAGTACTATTTATTGTTCATTGCACTTGGACTAAGTGGCGCTACAAGAGACATGTGGTGAGCTTATCTGACAATTTCTTACGGGGAAAGTAATAATATTAATATTAATAATAATAATATTCTTTTAAGATGAGACTGAAATTGGCAGGTGCCGTAGTCTCGTCCATAGCCCACTATCTCCTGTACCACTAATAAGTACATATCAATAGCCATGCCATTTAACCCTTTTTGGAATAGATATACCATGTAACCATCCATCCAAAATTCTGTTTCTGTTTTTATACTACATTGTATTTTTATACCAAACGGGCCTCTAAGTGTTGGCTACAGCCCCACTTATGCCTATGTAAAGGACCGAGTGAAACCCGTGAAATATGTCAAATAAAAGGAATAATAATATTCTAATATTGCACCGACTGCTGGTTAATAACCTTTGCTACCGTAAAAGAAAACTTTTGTGTGTGGGTGAAATTAAAGTCCATATTCTATATGTAGTTGTATTAGATATGTATATCCTGATTGACCGACTAATTAATGAATGCAGAGCCTAAGGCGCTGGGCCTAAAACAAGAAATGTTGGCAGTCGATACCTTTATTGTTACATTAATGCTTGCAAAGAAGGATTACTTAAACATTACTCACAAAGGTGAATTCACCAAATTTCTGTAGCTTTGTATTCCATAGACTAAGAGAAATCGATGGCGGGTCATCTACTTCAATATGTAGTTTTAAGTTCTTAAGTATTAGTCTGACCTTGATGCATAAAAGTAAGCTCAATAGTTATAATAAAAATCTATCAGATATCTATCATACAATCTCATAATGTGAAGAAAAATTTGAGTGGATTGAGTTGCTAAGCGACGAGTCATAGTATAAACATAAACTATACGTTTTTTTGTGCTACGGTGGAAGCAATAAAATTATACCTTTAAATTAAAGAAGTCAATTGAATAACTTTAAATATTAAGTAATTATTAATTATTATTTACTAAGCGAGACGTCATGGACGCGGGCGTCTCGAACACAGCTTAAAAAAGATCTACATATATATAATATACTCTATGGACTAACCCTCCCATTCTCTAAGAGCAAACACCGTTGCATCTTTGATAACATCCGTGAAACAAATAACGAGATGACAAGAAACGTTGGAAAAACCTCATAAAGTATTTGACATAGATGAGCTCCTTGACGAGCACATCGACGAATCATTAGAGAATCGCACGGCAGTGAATGTGGTCGAAACTATAGTCAGGCCTATCCGACAAATATTACGTGATTAATCCCGTATTTCTAATTAAAAATGAGTAAAAACCACAGCATTCCATCAGCATTGATTCAACTTTGAGCCATTATTACGCGATGTTAATTTTCTACTTATTTAATAAGTCAAGTATTTACACAAAGCTGAGCGTGGATAATGTCAAGTTGAAACTGAAAAGTAATATTGACTGGAGATGAGGACAGTAACTAATATAAACTCGATCACAACTGTTCCTTTCCCTATTAAACACAAAGTTCGAAACTCTGTTAATTAAACAGAACGCCAATAATGTCTCAAACAGTTCTCAACGTAACAAGGCAAGGCTTTTAAAAGAACATATTTATACGGGCAATAATATGTTTCTTTATTTTGTATTGAAACTGACGTCGTTTGATCGAATACCCTGATTTCGAGTATATCGACGAATTCGATCCCTAACATGAGTGTTTTTCCAGTTAATAATAGTTGAATATTCTTCTTATTTTTAATTGTGCCAGTTTATAAAATGTAAGTAATACGAGTAAATGAAAGTGTATTTAAATGAGTGATGTTAGAGTGAGTGAGTGTTTGTTTGTTTCATACGTAACGGCCTAACAGATTTAGATGAAATTAAGAATAGAGCTACCTTAAACCCAAGATAAACACATACATATATTTATCCCAATTTAACGGGTAATTCTTAAAGGGATCTTGATAAATAATCTTTCGCCCATAAAACACGCATAGAAGCTACTATAAAATAAAATAATTGTGATTATGATGTAACCAACTTAGACATGGGTAACCTTACCTTTACCTGTACCAAGTTATCTTTAATTACATGTTTAATTTGTATTATTTAAAAATTCCATATTATCTTTTTTATGTCATGTTTGAGGAATACTTTCTGTCTATTATTCATTTTGCATTAGCTCTAGAAATAGGACAGAGGATATTTTTATGATTATACTAGTATGTTTTACCACGAGGCGCAATTATTACGGAGATGTACATAACAGCATATACAAATGATATAGCAAGTAACTTAATTTATGCGGTCACTAATTTTCATTTATGTAACTTGACCCAGTTACTACGTATCAGTTATTATTTTTATAGCCTGGCTGACGAGACTGAGCAATACCAATTATGATTTTAAACTTTTGAAACACTAGAGTTTATTATTAAGTCTGATTGTTGAGCATTGAGGCTTTCGTGTTTTAGTTTATTAGATTATTTTAGGTTATCCTTTTGCAAAGGTGAGGCTAAGAAATACATTGCTCATATTTGTGAGATTTTGAACTGAAACGGTTGAAACATTTATAAGATACCTGTTTTTTTAATTATCCTAAGCGAGAAAACGAGCATGCTGTTCATTAGATGTTTAACACATAGTTACTTTATTCGTTACTTCTGTTCACCCAGTATATTTGCAAGCTATAATGATCCTTAAAATTGAAATCTATAATGTTGGACCACTACTGCCCAAAACCATAGTCCAATACGTACTCTTGCATTTCAATTCAAACTACGGGTCTCTGTAGAATTATTAGTATCCACACCCATGGGTGTATATAAGGGGGGGTTAGGGGTTCCGGACCAATGAAACTATATATATATATAAAACCAAAAAATCGTTTGTCACAATTTTTGTCCACATATCACATGAAAGTAAATTGGCCTCTTATGATCGCCCTGAATCGAAGCCAATTTGTTCATAACTTATTAGGTATATGATATTTATTTACGTGCAGTGATAACTTCAGAAGACCATCGGAACGCTTAGGCCGATCGCATCTCTCTATCGCTTGGTCCGCGCTCTCGCTTGCACGCTCGGCCCAGGCGGAACGTGATAATGAGTCATACTTATTTGTGCGTGCAACCGGCGTTCATCGATTTATAAGACGTTATCACGTCAAAAAGCTTATTGCTTGCTCATAATTGCACTACATCTCTGTAATAGAATAGCTGCTCTATAATAAAATAGCTATTCTATTTATGACAGAGTCTTCTTTAAAACTTGGGAAGGATTTTTTTACTGGGTCCGCTGAAAAAATTCTATACTATACAATCATCAATTCTCAGGGATTTTGATTGTTGGAACTGATACGTGTGGTGGCTCTCTTACTCTGTTCTAACTGTCGGCAAAGTAAGTGAATCGAGGCCGCGAGCTCCATGTACTTTGCTGTCGAGCAAAAATTTCAGCAACTTTTTAATAATTGTAAACTATTGAATTGGTCATACTTATCTTCATTTAATGAAGGAGGCACTGATACTTTAGATGAAAGTTACGCTGCCTCATCTATATAAAGGTGTTCATTTTTATATATTATATAAAAATGAACCCCTATTTCTCCTGGTCACGCTACAACTTGAGAACGGCTTATCCGATTACATTTTTTTTTAAATGTTTTCTAATACTTCGAAGATGGTTCTTACATTAAAAAAAATATTAAGAAAAGACAGGAGGTTACGGCGAGGCCGAAAGCCGAGCCTACTACGCGAACGAAGTCGCGGGCATTCGCTAGTATAGCTATAAAAAGATTTATGCCCGCTACATATACTAACATTTCTTAATATTGTATTTTAATGAACTTATAGGCAAATACCTATTGTTTGTATGCAGTTGAACTAGCATGTATACATATTCATCCATATAGCTACGTCATTGTCCACACCCTATTAACCCTTATTAGTAACGTAATCATAACCATTGCTAAATGAAAACTATGATAAGTTTGTGAGTATGGATGTATGGATGTATGGATGTATGGATGTATGGATGTATGGATGTATGGATGTATGGATGTATGGATGTATGGATGTATGGATGTATGGATGTATGGATGTATGGATGTATGGATGTATGGATGTATGGATGTATGGATGTATGGATGTATGGATGTATGGATGTATGGATGTATGGATGTATGGATGTATGGATGTATGGATGTATGGATGTATGGATGTATGGATGTATGGATGTATGGATGTATGGATGTATGGATGTATGGATGTATGGATGTATGGATGTATGGATGTATGGATGTATGGATGTATGGATGTATGGATGTATGGATGTATGGATGTATGGATGTATGGATGTATGGATGTATGGATGTATGGATGTATGGATGTATGGATGTATGGATGTATGGATGTATGGATGTATGGATGTATGGATGTATGGATGTATGGATGTATGGATGTATGGATGTATGGATGTATGGATGTATGGATGTATGGATGTATGGATGTATGGATGTATGGATGTATGGATGTATGGATGTATGGATGTATGGATGTATGGATGTATGGATGTATGGATGTATGGATGTATGGATGTATGGATGTATGGATGTATGGATGTATGGATGTATGGATGTATGGATGTATGGATGTATGGATGTGTGGATCTTTGTTACTCATTAACGCACAAACGGTTGGGACAATTTTGATGAAATTTGGTATGGAGGTAGATGAGGCACTGGTTTAACACATAGGATACCTTTTATCATCATCATCATCCATCACCAAGCGGGTGAAAAAGCGTATGCCTTATTATTTTGTATATGCTGTGCCCAAGCATATACAAAATAATAAGATCTCCGCCTATCTCAAGATCGTAATGATGACAGTTCTGTCAAAGTTTGTATCAGTTTCTGATAGGTTAGTCAAAAGTCAAGTCAATAGGACAGCTCGATACACTAGACGTGTTCGGCGACCGTCAAGGGTGATGAAATGTAACACAAATACCGCCAAGGGTGTTGAAAAGTAATTACAGTTTTTTTCCATGGTGATTAATTTTATTTTATTATTATTGTTTACTGATTAATATACTAAGTATTTAAATGTACTCAAATAATACTATTATAGCAATTGCGTTTGACCATGAACATATTTTTTGACATTTTGGTATAAAGATAGATAAGCCCTTGGAGAAATAATAAGCTACTCGAAGTACTAACCCTGCGCAGACGTAGTCGCGGGCACCAGCTAGTATACCATATATAAAATAGATTTTTATATGTGTACCATTTAATTATTCAGTTCATGCACAAAAACGAGATGGCACGAGCTTTTCCAAAAATTCAAAATCTATATGGTTTGGAAAAATTACTTCCACAAAACGGCAGCGCATAATCTGTCCGAATCAGCAAGCCTCATTAGAGGCAAGTTTCATTCATAAATCTATTGTTATGTTTTGTCCTGATGCGGACAGATTAAACCATAATCTACATATTTAGCAATCCGTTCACTAAGCTGTTGTGTTGTTTAAGAGCAGTAGAACTCTATGAAAATGAGTGCATCCGTAATGCCACCGTTCCTTTTTCTACCATGAATCAGTAACGTTCCTAACAACTCAATGTCTTAGGGCTACGGACGCTGTGCGGTTCATAACTTCTGAGGAAATTCATATGATCTGAATATACAATAAAACTGGTGCTGAATTTTAAACACTATAAGAGTTCAATACAATGAAGCCTTCCGAACTATTATGAAGCGACCGAGATATTGCAGTGCGTCGAGCTTGTTTCCTGAGGAGGGGGTGCCGGATTTCTTTGCAGTCATTAGATCACGCGAAGCGTCGTTTTGGGCCAGACTGCTTCGCGCTGACAACAAGATACTGGTGGCTGTCTCTGATAACGTGTACGGGAATCCAATATTTACCCATTGGAACTCCGTGCACATGAATGCGAATAAAAGGGAACGTAACTTATATACCTATGTTGCTGCTGCGATGTGTAGATGAACATTTACTAGATTATTTTTTTGTGTATATTGTGTATTGTAGAAATTTTATATGGGTTTATTACCTGAAATATATGGCTATTATTATTATTATTTACAATTATATATTGCAAGCGACTAGGTATATAAATGAAAAATCTCAGGAATTAACTAATCAAGTTTAGAGCTAAATACAATATGTTGTTTTGAGTAACAAACTCCCTCAAGAGATGTTGTTTTAACCAATTTTAATTTAGCTTAAGTGCCTGGCCTACACAAGCTGAGCGCATAAAAATTCACTCGCTCTAGAGGCCATAAATTGTTAAGTAGCAATGTACTGTCGGGTTTTCTCTTTAAGGATTTTTAGTTAAGTAATGAGAAAGAGTACTTAATTAATAGCTTGCTTAACTGACTTCTGTAAACCAGGCTTCTAAATTTGGTAAAAAAGAACATAATCTTGGATGATGAGAAGACGTTATAATCTCGGGTGGAGTTTAGGCGCGAACGCGGAAAAGTCAACGTTTTTGCATTGTATTATTTATCAAAACTTATCCTTTTTTTCGGTATTAATGTTTAAAATTGGTGGCGTTTTACTCATTAAGTGCTGTTTTACGTGCATGAGTGTGGGCAAGTGATATAATGTGGTGAAACGTGTTTTTCCGTATTGTTTCCAAAACTCCATAGAAGCTGATGGTAAAGTTGCCACCACTTTACTAACGCATGGCTTAGACTGACTGGACCATGACTGACTGACATTTTGGACTCTAACTGACTACGACTAATATCACCAGAATATTCTACTAAAACTTTGTAATACAAATAAGTTGACACTAACAAATGCACGAGAAGTGCGGGACCATAACCCTCCAAGGAGGGAAAATGAAAAATCTCGGGTGTTTTATTTTTGTCCTTTATCAGGTGTGCTATACAAGGAAGTGATAAGATTGGCACGATGTTGTTCTGATGGTAAGCGCCACCGCAGTTCATAATAAATGCGATCCGATCTAGATGTTCAAGCCTTAAATTTCTGCGTGACGAAGTTGCTTAACTTCGCCCAGTAATTTCAGTAGTAACACTCTTCCTAAAATCTTAACACAGTAATAGAAATAGTAACGTAAATAATTAAAAATATAACGCATATGCTAAACCGATAAATGAAAGTAAAAAGGTAAAAAAACTACACGGCATTATGCGTTACTTTAGCGTTTGCACACTCAAACGCACATGCCATGTGTCAATTTGAAAACTACGATGCAGTATTACATAAAAAAAAATACAATTATGAATTTCTAGCTTTTGCCCATACGACTTCGTCCGCTTAGGGTATTTTTTATAGATATGAATTACTATTGTAACAATATATAGGTATGTTCAATGACTATTGCCCGCCAGTACTTGTGATATTTGACAAAAGTTCAAATCAACTCTAGCAAATTTCAGAGTTTGTCCACATGACTTAACATCTCGAAACAAACCTTAATTGCAACTTTTTTAATTGGGCCGTCTTTAATCCAAACGGATGGTAATTTCGCATCAATTGTACACGTAGCACGAAAACTATTTTTCCTCAGTTAATATATTGGCTTCAATAATATGAAATATCTAAATACAAATTTTCACAACGATAACTTCAAAAAGCAAAATTTTTCTATATAAAGTTTCATCCTCCAATTCACCCCTTTAAGTCATTAATATCAAAATATATTGAGGAACACCGTTTTTAAATTTATATTATATCGAAATACCAATGGTCACGACTATAAGTTCAATAACAAAAAACATACCAAGTTTCATCCCCTTTTTCACCCCTCTAAGTCATCCCTGTCAAAAATATTAAAGGAAACCATGTTTTATTTTAAATAAAATATCTATATACAATTTTTCATACCTATAAGTTCGAAAACAAAGGACTTTTCATACAAATGTTTTCACTCATTTTTACTAGGGGTTGAATTTTAAAAACCTGTATAAACACCTCTATCCACCAAGACAAAAAAACACCCTTCAAATTGCAAGTATCTACGACCAGCGGTTTAGGCTGTGCGTTGTCTGTCAGTCAGTCATTCCGTTAGTCAGTCAATCAGTCAGACAGTCAGTCAGTCACAAATCATGACTTTGAGTCATATAATATATTGATATATTATAATGTACATTTTTCCACCAATCACGAATTCCATACAACTTTCTCAAAACAGAGAAGCCTGGAAGATCTTAGTGGGAAAAACCACTTGTGATGCCCACGACCCTCAGTCATGAGGCAACGACGTAGAAGAAGAATGTACTTTAAACACTCTACCGCCGCGTTCCAAAATATATAAAGCCTACCGAGAAGAAGCGGCAAGTAACTCGTTCGTTCTTTTCACACACATTGTATACGTAGGTGCTACTTTAATTACATTAATATTATATATTTATAACATAAATATATTTTATCCTACATAAAGAATATTATATTAATTTTGCAAAACGAAATGGCAAGTTCATACTTTAAGACGCGGTCCAACCCCAATTTTAAAATAATTTACGATGCTATACGTAAGGTTGAAAATCGCTTGTTAGATTGGACGATGTAATGCGAAAATGCGTTAATTTTGTAGGGTTTCTTTATATTTTTCGATATATACTAACACAGTTGAAAAAACTGCTGGTTATAACTTTAGTACTATACGTTGGCTAAGTATTACCTAAAAAAAATATTGTGTTATCGCTGAAAATTCTGAGAGTTTGGACGTGAAAGTTTATTTTTGTGGATCTATTCAGGATTTTTTTCTGCCGAAAGAGAGTAATATTTATGAATTCTATTCGGTTATAACTCTTTTTCTATTCCTTTTCTTACCTTTGTATATTTTTCATAATATACTATCGATCTGTTTCGTTACACTAGGTGTTTAAAAATTCTGCTTTTTCTTTAATAAGGGTACGAGCGCGCTTTAACCCCTAATATTATAAAACGTTTGTAACTCGGTCACTCTCTCTCTCTCTGTCTATCTGTTACCTTATCACGCATAAAAGGCCGGACGAATCGTAATTAAATATAGTAAGGAGATAAATTATATTCCGGGGAAGGACATAGTATACATCTCTTTTGTAAGGCAACACACTGGAGCTAATATTTGTAGTTCCTAAGTAAAAATATTGTAAAAACATCTATATAAAAAGAATGGCCCCGAGTTTCTTGCCGCTTTTTCTCGGTAGGCTCTATATATTTTGGAACGCGGCGGTAGTCTTTAAAGTACATTATAATGAAAGATTGACGTTCATAAGTGCGTCTTTGATGCCTGAATTGAATAAATGATTTTGACTTTGACTTTGACTTTGACATAGGACACTTTTTATCATCATCATAATCACCATCCATCACCGGGTGAAACCGCGGAGTGCAGTTAGTCCTACAAATATATTTTTCGATGGAATTCGGTATGCAAGTAGATCAGGCGGTGGGATACATTGCATCATCATTATCATCGTCATCATCATCATAATCATCACCCATCATCACGCGAATGAAACCGCGAGGCGCAGCTAGTAGTTATTATATTTACCGGCGTGAACGAGACGCAGTAGAAGCGAGAGCGCAAGAGCGACGGCGGCGGCGGGGTGCGCGGGCGGCGCGCGCCGCATGTCGCGCCCACCCGACCGCTCATGCCATACCGCTTCTGTAACAATAAAGGAAGAATCATTTACTATTTATTATAAGTCAGTTGGAATGGATTATTATAAAAATCGTTCACAATTCAGGCTGTACAGATGTGGAATGCATTGCCCCTTAATATCAGCCGTGTGATTCTCTAATGATTCGTCGATGTGCTTGTCGACGAGCTCACAGATGACAAATACTTTATGAGATATCGCCCTTGTACATAGGGTTCTTTTTCCAACGTTTCTTGTCATCTCGTCATTTGTTTCACGGATGTTGTCAAAGATGTAACGAACGATGTTTGCTTTTAGAGAATCGCACGGCAGAAGTGCTAAAACTCTGACAATTTTCAAAAAAATTGTTAAAAACTACAAATAAGTTTTATTTATCTATAGATTAAGAATCATTACTTATTAAGTATGTAGTACTGCTTGTTATTAATTTTTATCCTTGTTATTTTTGTATATATTATATAATTATTAATATTTATATGTATTAGAATATCAAATAAAATAATATAGGGTTTAAATAACATATTATTATGCACCACCGTCTGCTATATACTTCTTAAGATAATGTCCATAGAAAGGCTATCTGGAAAAAACGCTATTAGCGATAAGACCGCCCATTGGACTTTCTAAAAAGTATATTTAATAACTTATATGTTTGTTTATTCATAATTTATTTCTTACCAAATCCGACTTTACCATCAGTACAGTGGTCGCCACGGATATGCACGTCGACTCCCTGAAGATGGAATTCAGACGCTGGAACCTTGATCGTAACGTCAGATAACGTTGGCTATACATTATAATAATTACTTATCCAGCCGTGCGATTCTCTAATGATTCGTCGATGCGCTCTTCGATGAGCTCAAGGATGTCAAATACTTTATCAAATATCGCCCTTATACAAAAGTTGCTTTTCGAACGTTTCTTGTCATCTCGTCATTTGTTTCACGGATGTTGTCAAAGATGAAACGATGTTTGCTCTTCGAGAATCACACGGCTGGATGGCTGACGGATACAACATCACAGAGAACCTAAACGACTTGGTTTACAAAGTGTATTACTTATATATCATCTTAATAATTACTTCGTAAGATAAGTCCAGGTAGTACTTTAATTAAATAGAGTCTTCGGAGAACTCTATAAGGGTCTACAAACTATAATTAAGTTTCTATAAAAGAATTACAGCTTTTTACTTGGTCAATATTATAAGATAGTAGCTTTTCTAGGATTTAAACTTATAGAAATGTACAGTTGTAATATTAATATGATAATTGAATATATTTCAAAATTGAAATTGAATTGAATAAAATTTATTCATGTGTATGATTTGAGTTGCAAAGTAGCACGCAATAAAAATAAAAGTAGTTATTGTGTATTGTAGTAATATTAGTTATTGGATAATGTTATATAATTTCAAATACACAAAATAGACAGGCCTGTTGGTCTAGTGGTTAGTGACCCTGACTGCTATGCCGGAGGTCGTGGGTTCGATTCCCACCCAGGACAAATGTTTGTGTAATAACGATCATTTGTTCTGTGTCTGGGTGTAATTTATCTATAATATGTATGTATTTAGAAATATATAAGTATGTTTATCAGTTGTCTAGTACCCATTACACAAGCTCTGCTTAGCTTGGGACTAGATGGCATTGTGTGATAGTTGTGGTATATTTATAAAAAAAAAAAAAAAAACGAATAAACTTTGAAGTAGGTAAATAAGTCTTCCTTCATAAGGCTCAATCCATACCTAAAGAACCACTGTGAGCCAAACTAGAAATTTAGTTATAGCATATGACTATTCATTCTGCCAAATGTTTAAATGTTGAATCTCTTTGTTCAGCCCCTATACTTCCATCTATTGGTATCTAGGACCTAGGTCGAATTATAAACCTATACATTCTCGGCCCTATTAATAAACTTGGAGTACACCCGGAGTAGTTAAAACATCTATCTGTCAATTTTTCGCTTGCAGTAAATGTCACGCGTGAAAGCAAGACAAAGTACTCGTATGTTACGCCTAATACAGGTTTTCGCAACGTTTATTAATAAAGGCCTCTAGGTCTATCATTCGGGTAAGTAACCCTAATGCAATGAGCAATGAGCTATTGAGGAATAAGCAATTGTGAAAACACCAGTGGTGCGTCAGCGTCCCTATTTGAGGAATAATTCGGTGTCGTCCGGTTAAACCTACATGTGGAAAAGTCCTTTCGAGGCAATTAAGCTATAATAATAACTATCAATAGCTGTCAAGCACAAAGAACAGATATTTTAGCATATCATATTTATCTCAATAAGTTAAAGTTGGTACATCACAGTGATATTGGGGTGGGTTGGTTAATACCTAGTATAAATTTGAGTACGTTTCAGCGTGGTGAACAAGTTAAACAAAAGCGAAATCTTCAATTTGGTTATTCAAAGATATGGTAAAAAAGCAATGTTTATCAAATAGTTACCGAATTTAATTTTTTTGTCATTTTTATTCTGCTGCCCGCAACGTCGATCGCGTAGTAGGCTCGGACTTCGGTCTCGCCATAATCTTTTCTTGATTTTTTTAACAAAATCAACAACATGAATGAAATCGGTAAAGTCGTTCTCAAATTAAAGTGTGACCAGGAAAAATAGTTACTTAACTAATTATTTAAAATTAATTGTTAAGTTTTATATATATACAGACTGACTGGTTGAACACTTTACATAAACAAGGACATGATAATTCATGGTCACATGAAACGTTTAAAAAAATAAAATTAAAAAAATACCGTTAAACTACAGAGGAAACCTTCATTCTATGAATGTGCTATAACTCGAAAATTATGGACACCGTCCGAACGGGGTTAATGACCCAAAGCGCCGCGCCGCGTTCAAAGGAATCAAGCTGCGTCCGAACGGGGTTAATGACCCAAAGGGCCGCGCCGCCCGCGCCGCGTTCACAGGAATCAAACGCGCCGCGAGTGACCATGTTTATTGTTTTGAGTAGACAATTAAAGTTAAATTAGGTAAATATTAGGCACCTATTTTTTTTTCTTAATTAGAACGAGAATCGAGTACTGAGCACTATATATCAATATGTAAAGTGTTCAACCAGTCAGCCTGTATATATCAGTGAGTGCCCGCGACTTCGTTCGCGTAGTAGGCTCGGCCTTCGTTCTCGCCATATCCTCCCGTCTTTTCTTGATTTTTCTTTCATAATAACTCTCTTCTGACTATAAATAACACAACAAAAAAGAAATAGCGAAATCAGTAAAGCCGTTCTCAAGATAAAAGCGTGAGCAGGATAAATAGGGGTTCATGTATATCTATACAGGTAGGTAGGTATATAGCTAAACATATTTTATTATGTATTATAATGTAAATGTGTATTATTAAACTCGTCTTTAATGCAATGAAAGCATTATGTCATAATCCTTCAATTTATGTATTTAATTATTTTTAATTATCAATGTGCGCTTAGTACCTAGATCTAAATCTATGTTTTTATATACCATATACCGCAATATTATTCCTTCTGCACTTTGCCTGTAAGAGATTGCTCTAGCAATAAGGCCTCTAATTGTCAATCTACTGTTGTCTTTTATTTATTGTATTACGGTTTCACCTAAGATTAGTGATTAATACCTTCGACCAAAATAATAATAGACCAAACTAATTAGTATAAGTAGTTGCGATGTCAATTCGAAAGTTTGAGTATTTCTAAATAATTCTTCTTTCGGTTGGATAGTACTGTAGAAGCTGTTCAATAGATGTCGCTCCGTCCCCGTAAGACGGTTAGTCAGATAGAGAGTTAAAATTCGATGCTCGGACCCGAAACTCGGTGGCCTAGTTGGTCAATGGAGTTTGACACGGAAGGTCAGAAGACGCGGGTTCGAATCCCGTCCGAACATGTGAATTGTTCTCTCTAAAAGTTTCAATGTTTAATTAGTATAAGTCGAAAATTAAAACATAATTTATTGTGTAATAAAATTAATTTTAAAAATTGAATTTTTTCATATACAAATCAATAAAATCCGCAGATAATTAACATCCTTTGAAAAACATGGTATTCAATGCATATTTCCAAAAGTTAGCAAACAAATCGTAAAATGTGTTAACCAATATTTTTTAAGTAGACACATCAGTAAACCCATAATCTAATTACTTCAGTGTAAGTATCACCAAATTAGTTCATCATGAAGCCCAAACCAATTTCCCCATCGGTGTCAATGACACAGCAATATCTAGAAACTAACGACAAAACTTTGATGACCGAACTTGTTGATAAGTCCCGGATGTAGTTCAAAGGCGGCATCAGTGCGAAGTGATTAATTAGACAGCTTGATGTGGTTTACAACGTAATTTATATATGTCAATGTATGTCAAGTTGCGGGGAATTAGATGTATGGAGATTCAGATAATACTCAATTATTTTATCCGACACTCTGTACATTTCTTATCACGTTTTTGGATTTAATCTGTGAACTAGGAGTAAAAACATATAGTTTATTATATCATAGTTGCAATCCAAATCTTTTATCATTTTGTCTCTGTCTGTTCAGAAAATATGGTTAATATGTCCTCTAGCGCGTAATTCCGTGCGGTTATCTAAAGATTCGCACTCGTCGACGAGCTCACCGATGTCAAATACTTTATGAAATATCGCTCTTGTACACAAGGTTGTTTTTCCAACGTTTTTTTGTAATCTCGTCATTTTTTCACGGATGTAGTCAAAGATGCAACGATGTTTGCTCTTAGAGAATCGCACGGCTGTTCTAAACGTAAATCTTTTTTCAGGATAAACAGTCAAATATACATGGCAAGACGGATTCTTGTTGCAGTGCGGCTAGTATGTATCTCAGTTGCTAACAAATGTGGATCGAAATCGAAAAAGTGGCGGCTCTATGTCACTTTTGTCAGCTCCAGTCATCAACTTACTAACATTTTTGCTTAATAGAGTTGTCAAAAGTGGCATAGAGCCGCCATTTTTCAAGATTTCAATCAATATTTGTTAGCAACTGATATACATAATAGGCCTACAGGAGTTCTACTATTTGCAGTCCGACCTGTCAGAAACATTTTATTTATCGAAGTCAGTGTCTGTGAAACATTTGACAATCGGAGATTGTTCGACATTGTTGAACGTTGTTAAAATGCTCTACAACGTATTTTTCATTTAAAAACTATAAAATATAAGTTGTTAAATATATCTACTACGTGTACTAACTGCACCCCGCAGTGTTACCCGCGTGGTAGTAATGATGATGATGATAAAAACTATCCTATGTCCTTTCCCGCGGGATATAATCTATCTCGTTGCCAAATTTCATCACGATCCGTTCAGCCGTTTAGGCGTAATAAACAAACAAACTCACTTTCGCATTTATAATATTAGTTATGATTAAATTGGTATAAATAACAAGATTATGGTTCATCACTAATGTTAGTGAACATGTGGTAAATGTAGTAAAAAAATATTTGAGTTGTTTTATTGCAACAAACATCAAATATTCACAAAAATACATAATTAAAATAATCTACGCGATTATAATATGTATATTTTTTTTTGGCGTCGCTCTAACTTCGACACGCGCGCGGAGACCACTCCTTAATCTAAGATTACCGTATACAAACGGAGTTAGACTGTAGAAACCGCTGGCAGACATCAAAGTGACAGCAGTGGGCTTCGTTTTGCCATTTAGTTGCAAGCCACACATAAGTGGCGTCACAGAGCACACGGTATGTCGTTGCTCAGACGTGGTTATGACGCGCCATTTCGGCGACCGCGCCTGAAAGGCAGCTTCTAAATGGCGCTTTATTTCCATGTGTGAAATTTGAATGGAGTATGAAGCCGCCCGCGCCATGTCCGCGCTCGACATCGTATATTATATGTGTGGCTTGCGCCTTAGGAGTGGAACCATTAAATTGAAAACCATATCTTATCGTGATGTAACAGCCACTTCACACAGACGCCCACTACACAAAGCGCACATGTCCGCTGGGTTGGCTATGACGTCGTTATGCTTCACACTTCATTCACAGACTGTGCTCGCTGAACCAAGACTAGATACGATAGGCCTGATAACAATGAAACGGATGTTTCAACAGCTTTCATGACACAGATAGGGCATCTTACATACGGTATCTATCAGATAATAAATGACAAAAGTTTTGTTTTATATTCAAACTACTATCAAGTAATAAGATGATGAAATCGTGAACTTGTAATGGCACACCTAATATGACGGTTGAATTTCCCTCTGATAGTATTGCGTGGCACTGTTCTGCACTAGGGTAAAACGGGACTCTATTACTAAGACTTCGCTGTCCGTCCGTCTATCTCTCCGTCAGCCTGTCTGTATGTACGTTTGTCACCAGGCTGTATCTCATGAACCGTGATAGTTAGACAGTTGAAATTTTCACAGATGATGTATTTCTGTTGAAAATAAAAAAAAACCGGCCAAATGCGAGTCGGCCTCGCGCACGAAGGGTTCCCAACCTAAATCTATAAAACGGTAAATAATCATGTCTGTTGTATGGGAGATTTATAGATAATGGTACGGAACCCTTCTTGCGCGAGTCCGGCTCTCATTTGGCCGGCTTTTTTATTCTCATTCGCGCCTTACTATTAAATCGGTGCCATGCTGTAAATAAGTACAGTTAATTTCTGGACAGTTTATTTGCTAATGGTTTACTTCTCTAATACGTAGCTATTTTTTTCTAATTTTCTTTGATTTGACTTGACTTTGACTTTTCTTTGATTTGATTGACTTTGATTCTATTCAGTTATTAGATTCTAACTTAAAAACTACTAAACCACTGGGACCACACGGAAAGCACCAGCTTTCAAACAAAAAAAGAATTTTGAGAATCAGTCCACTCTAGCAAAAGTTATGAGGTAACAAACAAACAAAAATTTAGTACCTCCTCCTTTTTTTGGTAGTCGGCAGAAAAACGCTTCAATCTTCCAAAATAAGTAATAGAGCCAAATAACATTTACCAGAAAGTTAAATAAAACTTGGTTAAAGAGAGTTCTTCCACTTATTCCTTTTCTTAAAAGATATTTACATTTTTTGGAAATGTGATGTCATCGTTTAAAAAAGTCATAAATAGCCATTTTACATGGCTGTTTCTGTCGCCTTAAAGCTTGGCTAGCATTTATTTATTTATCGTTTATTTCCAACTAGGAAAATGGGTTGACATATTTTGTGGCATAACATGTTAATTACACATTTCAACTGCGGCAGTTATAAAGCATGTGTGTTTTAACTGGCCAGTAAATACAGTTCACAAGTTGGCAACTAAAGACGAAGGGACAAAAATTACGTAATGAGTGTTTGTATAATTGAATATTTAATTATATTTTAGCAAGTCCTTTGTATAGTGCTAGGACTCTTGCAAAGTCCATCTGGGGAAATACCACACCTTTGCTAAAAAAAATGTTTACCAAAAAATGGAATCGACTTCAACACCAAAAAGTGTGAAATAATTTGTTGAAGTCGGTACCATGATAGTCTAAAAGTACCTACCTATTATCATAAGTGCGCATGTTACCGACCGCCGGATCTACCGCCGGTTTAACTTACTAGAGATAGATATTTGACACTATTTGTATGGACGTTATGTCAAATTTCTATCGGTAGTAAGGAAAACTGTGGATAGATAGAATATTGAAAACGGCCGTTAGACAAGATATTTTACACTTTTTTGTGTTGAAGTCGGTTCCCCCTTTTTAGTGACTCTTGCTAATTACGGGATCGGCTGTCATTCACCTTCAATCATGATATCATCAATTCGTCAAAATAAGCGAATGACTTTTCAGTTATTGGACTCAAAAACTGCTTGACCGAGTTTGATGAAATTTAAATGGGACCACGGAAGAATCGGTTCAAAAAGTACAAAGTTATCCGCGAACACAAATCAAAAAAGTAAACGGTCGAGTTGAGGAACTTCCTCCTTTTTTGAAGTCGGTTAAAAATAACCAGCAATAATTCAGCAGCAAAGCAGTACTGTGTGAACAATACTGTGTTCCGTTTTATAGGGCAATGTTTCCATTGAAATTATTTTACGATTATTTACTTTTTTTATTATTACAGGGCAGGAGATGTAACAGTGACGATGCAGTGGATTATCATGATATCTTTTCAATGATGTTATATATCTCAGTGTCTCTTGTAGTTTATGAATGGCTCTAAGCTGTTTTGAGCAAGCGTGACTCTTAAAATCAGGCGAGAGAGCAAACATCGTTGTATCTTTGACAACATCGGTGAAACAAATGACGAGATGAGAAGAAACGTTGGAAAAACATTCTTGTGTACAAGGGCAATATCTCATAAAGTATTTGACATCGGTGAGCTCGTCGACGAGCACAACGACGAATCATTAGAGAATCGCACGGCTGGTCTCGTAATCGTATAACATGAAAACAAAATGTATCAAAGTTAATAGGTTGGCAACTTATAACAATTTTTTTTCAAAAACTAGCCCTTAAACTGTCTGTGCTTATCAGCTTTTTACTCGTTTTTAACTTATATTCAGACCGTAACTACAATCGCCTTCACTTTAATAGGTATTATAACATGGCAAGTCATCATTTATAATAGTCCATTTTATATAGCCGTATAATTTTAAGTCGCCCAGAAAATAATAAGCAAAATTATTATAACTGTATACATTAACAATTTTATTATGTCGTAGGTAAACACAAAATTGATTGAGAGATGAATGTGTACCAATTAAAGCAGCATAGTTACTTTAAAAAGTGTTTGTAAAAACTCTTCTAAAGGTTATATAAAGCTTATCAGTCTTATCGATAGATGTCGTTATGATGGTTAAAATCAACTACTGAGATAAGTTCAATGCTCAGATGGGTTCTTCGCTCGCCTAGCGGTCATGGCGTCCGCCATGGATCGTTAAAATACGCGGGTTCGAATCTCGTCCGCGAATATGTCAATTGCTCCTCTAAAATTGCAATATTTGAATTCGCTAAGCAGGCGCTACGAGTATTGCTCAAAAAAATCATACCTATATGAAAACGTACAATACAATACAATAATTCTTTATTGTACATAACCAAACATACAAAAAGTAACTTAATTTAACTTAATAATCTTAATTTAGGGAAGTACAATGGGCGGTCTTATCGCATAAAGCGATTTCTTCCAGACAACCTTTGGATGGAGAGTATTATTAGAAGCGGTAGACGGCGGTGCACAATATTATGTTATTTTAACTCTATACTGTCCTATTTCAAATTCTAATACATAAATACTAATAACTATATACTGATACATATGTTAATTATAAATCTAGGATAAACATACTAACTACTAACGGCTGAACCATTCGAAACTGGCAAATGGTATGCCGGGTATGCCACTTTGGTCGTAAGGAAGATATTGCGCTATGGGGAAATCAATTGTTTAGTTTTAATTTTAAAATATACACGTATAATAACTTTATTCAAAAAACGTAATTATATATTATATTTAATACCAAAGTATGTTTGTGCGGTTAATACCTAAAATGACATATTATATATGAATATATATATATATATATAAAGCTAAGAAAGGAATAAGGTGAGTGACATGAAAGTTGATATAGTTGTTTCCTTTTCTTACGAGAATCACTATTTGCAAAAAATATTTGTAATTTTCTTTTCACCCACGCCATTTCTATATTATTAAATAACCACCGTGATAAACTTTCATTAAAACCCCTATTAAAGCTTATTTAGTAGCTTCGTCTTTGATTACACCATAATATAAATAATCCTTTTTATAAATGAAAATGTTGTACTACAAATGCGGCTGAACGGATCGCGATAAAATTTAGCATGGAGACATGTACATCGGGGAAGGACATAGGATACTTTCTATAATAATCCATCACAACACGGGTGCAAATGCGGGGCGCTGGCGGTAATAAATAAGTGTGCTGGAAGTTCTCTGTTAAGAAAGCCTCTGAAAGTTCTCTGTTAAGTTCAATAAGCTCCATAAAACCGCACGTACTAGTATCCATTGTTTCCAGTGATTGCTTCCATTTGTAATTAGGCTACAAAACCCTACGTTAAGCGTGACCCGACAAGCTTATGAAAAAATATATTATTTAAAAGCATTTTGGCAGTAAAGTTCTAAGCTTTATTTGTATTATTTATGTATTTTTTCCAGGTGTCTTATTCTTCATTATTATTTGACAAAATTTACAATTACTAACGGATTCCATTCTAATAAATATATGAAACAACATTTTAAGACCCAACGTTAACGATAAATAAAAATAATATCAACTTTTTTTTTGTAAATTGCTTCACAATCGACGCAATTGGGTAACATACGGGTAATTTTTTTTAAAAGCGCTGATACAATTACGATAAAATGTATATGGATCACCTCTGAAATTAAAAAAGTGTGTACGACGAAGCGAGGCGCGTTGTTCAATTGTTTACTTCTACGATACAAGATATAAGAATAATTTTTCGTATACTATTCTTGCTATGACCTACTGCTGCTAGCCCGATATGCAAGGGTAAAGGGCCTTAGCACTGGTTTAATTAAAACCTTATAAAAACAAAAAATCCACTCATATTTTAGTAACGATATGGGTACAGAATAACTTAATCACGTCTGTATCGCGACACTGATTGTAAGGGAGTTGCCGAGCATTTAGTATTATGGCTTGATCATGTTCAAATTGGCAGGGATTCAAGTTCAAATCAAGGCTAATAGTTTTGCTACGTCAATTGAGGTTCGCAAGCCGTCTTCATGCGTTTTTGTGTACATATATAGCATAGGATCTAAATCAAATGCTTATACGAATCATATACAAATCAAAATCATCTTAAAAACGAAGAAAATTTGATGATTAGCGAGTAGATTAATTTATGAATATTTTATAATATAAAATTCATACTAAATTATTAGACCAATACAATATGTATTGGCCTTTTATTTATTGGCGTTCCACATGTTATTCCATATAATATTATGGTTTACTTCTAGGAATATGGTTATAGGAGGATAGTAAGCAGTATACTTTACTAGGAGTATGTTGTAAGGGTCTGTAGTCCGACACTAAAAGCAGGACAAGGAAGTATCTAAAAGACTGGTCTTCGCCTCGGGGGATCTAAGAGTGAGTGAGTATTTTGCCCTTAACGATTGGGCTGGTAATTCACGAGGCAATGCAGCCAATGTTCTGGGAACCCTTCCGCACTCTGTTAGACGCTGTATTTATTTTGTTATTATTACAAATTATTAACTTGGTTTATAAAAAGATTTAAAAATCAAATATTTAAAATATAACTAAGAATAATGTTTAATATTAAATATCAATAAAGAATTATTTAAAAATATAAAACGATGATACCTTTTTAATTCGGTAATTTAACAATGCATATCTGTCATCAAAAGAAATACCGCACATTTATAAACTTGCTCCTGCAGATATAAAGTTGAACGTGTTAACTACTGTTCTCTCCAGGCTCTGCCTAGAAGGCTCTAGACGTTGAAAAGTAATTATCTTAACTATGAACATAAATTCAAAAATGAGCTTGTTTGTTTGTTTGTTACGCTTTCACGCCTTTGTTTTTTGTCGAGAAAATAGACTACATCCTGGAAAAGGACGTAGGATACTTTTCATCACCATCCATCACCACGCGGGTGAAACCACGGGGCGCAGTACTTCTATATTTGTATTTTTGGCATAATTTGAGGTGGTACTAAAGACGCGTGACTGACCGAACACGATATCCAAAGCCTGCCTTACTTCAATAAACTAGTCCTAAACTCGATTAACCTACCAAGGCTAATCTAATCTAGCGACAGTACCTCCGCCTCCTAACTGCAATTACGTAGCGTTGGAAAAGAATGCCGTTGGCAAGTAAACTAATCAACGAGATTCATTTAAAAAACGGGAAGAATTTGTAAAGTTGTTCTTTTGTCAAATGAATTACGCTACTGATTTAATTTTTTTCTAGTAAGTTACCTGATTGACCCCTAAAAGCTATCAAGCACTTTTCGCTTTTGGGAGATCGTCAACTATTTTCGTTTTCGAAAAACCTATTATTGTGAATGTTTAATATATGGATGGTTTTTACTAAATCACGCAACAAATCGAAGAACGGATTTGGATCATATTTGATAGGTGGATAGATGAGTCACTGGATTAACACACAGGATACTTTTCATTGTCATCATCACCGTTCGTAACCACGCGTTTAAAAGTGCGAGACGCAGCTATTACGTTTATAAAACTTTAAGTTTTATAAACGTTGTTTGTTAATGTAGCGCTAGTACCTACCTCGTTTCTTGTTCTAGACAGAAACGAGGTAGGTACTAACGCAATTGACTCAAATTGTCTTTTCTACAGTTACATTTATGTGTTATAGGTGTTTCTGAAAAGTTTAATTTTATTTTCTAAAACAAAATCCAGAATGGGTCATTTACAAAAAAAAAAAATTGAAATAGATTTTATGGCTATTACATAAGTAAAGTAAGTTTATTTTTCTTAAGCTATGAATGTTTTTATCATTAAATTAATATTAATTACATTTACATAAATCTAATAAGATTTTTTGTTAATAAAAATTTAAAAAAACTTAACTTTCTTAGTATCTTCATTTGACTATATGTTCAACTTAGAAACCATTGTATAAAACGATTTTCTCACTAGGAGGTAAACCTCTTGTGTAAGAAGCCGTCTTTTGTTTCCGTTGGGAATTTTTATCGCTTAATTCAGGAAAATTACTTCACAATAAGTAATAGCTTCATAATAAAATTCACTGAACATATTATTTTTTTCCATGACGTCACATCTATGTTTTACATGCGTTAATAATACGTGTCATGTTTGAATAGAATAAAGGTCTTAGCACATTTACACGACTCTGCTCTAACACTGCTCCCACTCTACACCGCCCTACAGTTTAGGGCTAAACTAAGGCAACTGCCTGCAGTCCACGCGGCGACAACTAGTAAGCAGTCCTAGGAGTCCACGCGCTCGCCGCTAGCAGTCACCCAACTGTCTATGCGCCGACAGCTATCGTCAGCTTTCCGCGTTGTGACTTGTGACACAGTTCGTGATCCGTTTCCATCGAAGCAATGCGGAGACTACTAGCAGTCAGCGCGTGCACACCTCGTAGACCGCTTGCTTGCAACGCGTGATAAGTGAGACGTCAACTACCCGAGCAGTTTGACGGCAGCAAGCTCGCTGAAAGCGAGCTATCGGCTAAATTTATGCTGCCAATGTAAAGTATATCTAAATTGCAATATTTAAAGCCCATATTTGAATAATATTTTTTGCCGTGGAAGCGGAGATATTTAAGTGTGTTCACTTACTCTTATTCGTTCACAGTGGCATGACATTCAAAGACAAAACATATCCTCATGGTTATGCAACATTTTGCTCCATATATTTATAACACCTTGGGAACCAAAAAAATGCAAACAATATACTAATTTTGAACCATATACGTACTTTTTTATAATAAATGTGCTGGAGATTAGAAACTAACTTTATAATATTCAGTAATGATGTAGGTGGTTCGTCCAGAAGTTGAGTATGATGGATCATGTTTATCCATAAGATACGTGTTTATTTGTGGCTCGAAGACCCACAGAACGTTGAACCGTAAATTACAATTAATCACAAGAACATTGCCCGCTTTGTCGCTTACTTGTACAAACAACACCAACTTACAGATATATAAAATAACAGAGCACTTATTGAATTCCCAAAAGTCAAAATGTTTAATGCAATCTTAATTTTCATAAACCTGCAGACAAGGAATAGAATTTTCGTTCGCACATTTTCTTTAGTGCCTTTAAGAACTTGAGTTGAGGTTGACCGCGCTATTCAAAGAGAGCAAATGTATTCCAACCTAAATTAAAAATTGAATACCAAACCAGAAACGATGAATAAGGTATGTCGTATTCTTTTATTCATAACCGTTTTGTACAAGATTTTTTGACGTGAAAATTATGAAATTTATTTTTGCGGAGTGCATATTCTTCAGGAAAACGAGAAAGTTAGTGTTTTATTCTGTTTAATTGTAGTTTTACAGTGATGCTTTCACCAGCGCGGTCGGTAAACGTCGCGGGCCACGAGCTTTGCATCTCTAGAATCGTTACATACCAACACGCGCGGATGGCCCATACGCTGACGGCAGTAACTCGGCCGTGCGCTTACCACCCGCGCGGACGGTAAGCGTCACTGTAAAACCAACCTTGTCTATCATAAGATTAAAGGTGCAAGTTCGAGATAGTCCATGCGGTTTGCAGCTGCAGTTGACTGCAGCGCTGCCTGCGGTCGCTATTCCAAGCGCGGCGCGGCCGCACAATGGATTATTTAAGTTCACACAGTGCCTTTTCATCTAAGATTTTCGTCTTTGTCTTTCTATTCTAATTTCGTTTTGCGCTTTCAATAATTGAATGCATCTACGAACGGAACGCCATGTATGTCTACACTGTGCCTTCTTTGTTCATCATAGTGCAGTCAACAGCGCACGTGAGGCATGCCATTAATGCATACGCGATGGCAGTTGAAAGCGAAGCGCGCGCTATGATACACGTTTTCCCGCATCATCGGGTGGTTAGCTTCATGTAACTGGGTTTATTGCTTTGTAATTATTGGTTCAACCAATTTCAAAGTCGATCGAAATTTCTGCTTGACATGCGTGTAAAATTTTAAAACATAATATCTTTTTCTTCTTGTACTTCACTCATATACTATATACATATACTATATATATAGCTCAGTCGTATTTTCTGTCAGCTTTTGGAAACGCGCGTTGAGAATATTTTACTTGGTGGAATATGTGCGGTTTACTTGGTCATTAGAAATTCCAGAATATATATATATATATATATATATATATATATATTACAATAACCTCGTATTCAAAACTTTCTCTTGGCTCTATTTATTCTATTGTGCCCCATAGCCAAATGTGCCGGCACGACTGGGGAAAACAAACAAAAAAGGTATTGTAGAAATTAAAATAAGTAAACGAATAAGACTCAAAAAAATTTTTTTTTACTTTAGAGCACTAAAAGTCACTGCAACTATCGTAGGCAGGCGTACCTAAAGCTCAATCTAATTAGCTCAAAAAAGGGGCAAACCCGGAAAAAATAATAGTTAATCAAAAACAAAATTCGTCCTCTCGTTTGAGTATAAATCGGAAAATATCGATCTTAGGAAAAAAATAAGGGAATCATAATTGTAGGAAATTTACTTATAAACAACTTTCTCTATAACTATTTTTCGCGTGAAACTGAAAACAGACGAGTTATTCAATAAACAAAATTGAGAAGCTTAAAATCAAGATGACATGTGACGCAACGGATCGCCAAACAAAATTTAGACTGACAGAGACCTTCCTCAAATAATTCCAAGGGAAAATTATCTACTTTTAATTTTTTCCGCGTCAAAACCTAACTCGACTATGCTAGTAGAAAGATACGAGTAGGTAGATTAACTCTTTATTGAAACACCACAATACAAGTATATGTTACAAATAAAGAAATAAGAATAAAATAAATATACAATCAAAAATATTTCACAAGTAAATACTTAAAATTAAAAGTGTCACAATGGGCGGTCTTATCGCTCAGAGCGATCTCTTCCAGACAACCATGCACGGAAAGCAATAGGCATAAACTCATAAAGGTGGTGCTGTATAAAACAAGTGTACTAAGCACTACGTATAGCATAACTCAAGAATATAGCTAGAAAAAAATACTTATTTTATATACAAACTATACTTTTTACAATTATACTATACATATATACTACAAAATATATACATACTATATATATATTCTCGTACCTATACCTATAATAATTATAACAAACATAGTAGGTAAGTAGGTTTGCAGTTGTAGTAGTGATTGTAGTTATTTCACGAAGTAAAATGCTTTGACACTTTGTTTGAAGATGTCCAGAGAAGGCGCGCATCTAATTTAGTAGTACTTACATAAATGACTTGCAAGTCTCTTCAATAAACGATTTCGAAGAAAATCAGTCGTAAGATATGCATGTCTCCACCAATTCTGTTCGAACAGTGAAGCACTTCAATCACAATAACAATAATACAGCCCACTAATCACCAACTACATTCTTCCATGCCATAGATAATAAATTCATCAAACGTAATTTCTATCCTTCCATATTACACTTGAAATGACCCAATATTGGCTCATAATGACGTCACGTCTGACATCATGCGAAGTACAAAGTGACACAATGAAGAATGCCAGAATGTAACACATTACCACAGTAGCGACAGATTGATTGTATTCAATGGTTAGCTACATGTTGGATCCAATAATGACTCGTGACTGAAGGATAATAGACAAGGGAGCTGAGAGGAATTCAGGACTGAAATATAATGGACATAGAAGTAGCTGGAACTCAGGACTGAAAGATTGATGAGCATGAGTACAGGGACGGACTCGGTACTAAAAGATGACGGGATTGGGAGTAGGATTGAGTTTTTTAATGGTCATTATAGATAAAGTTTTAAAGTATTCTCCAACAGATTTGACTGCCATTGTCACTGGATTCATGTTGTGACTAATTGTTTGTATGCTAAAATGTTTCAATAATAGTAAATTGTGTTCAGTTATTTTTTGTAATAATATGATAATTTAATAATTATAATGAATGTGTTATAATTGTGAAATGACAAATGATAATAATTATTAATTGAATTGTGAATGAATGCATATGACTTGGAAAATTTGTCGAAATAAATGGTTTTGATTTGATTTATCTTAATTTGTTGTATACCGAATAACTTGCCCGTCTCATTACTTGATTGTTTAATATTTACGGGTATGTACATAGAGTTTGTGTACGATTAGAATAAACATACAATAAAAGGCGTTTTGTAAAAGTTTCTTCTATTTCTCTCTTAAATTGAAATAAGAAGTGTAAGTATTTACATATTATTCAATATATATATATATAAAGATTCCTATTTTCTATGTATGGACTTTCAAGGTGGTATTTAATTTCCCATAAAAGTGCAAAAATGACATTTATTTATTTTATTTATATTAAATCACAAAAATTCAACGAACTTTGTTTTATATAATTAGTAAAATTTTACTGAAAGGTATAATTAACATACTTAGTTGAAGAATATCGTAGTAAAATCGAGTAAAACAATAAATACCTTTAGTTTACCAAAATAAATGTTACTTTGTACGAATTAATGTACAAGAAAGTTTAATTCAAAAGAAGACATTTTATTAATCATTATATTATCAAAGTTATTTTTTTTAATATTTTCGCATAAAACCTTTTATTACTCTTATCAATATTAATGTTTTACAATGTTTCACATATCACGTTTCCTGCTGCTCAGTGAGGATATTAGTAACTTGAAAACCGAACACTTAGACTAAGCCAGTCACGTAGACCTAGTCTAGCAGTACTTCTAAAGTTATAATTTCACCCATGGAGAAGAAGACGTGATCTTACCAATTTATTAGGAGGTAAGCCCCATTTGTGAAAGAGGTTATCTTAGTTAGTTCCACCGCAGTGCCAGGTATTCTGCTGCGAAAATATTGCCCCGCAAGCACTATGTTAGGGTGTGAAGGTCAATTAAACTACGAACCTACCCCCAAAGGCATACGCGTCACAACGCGTACATTTCGCTTAATAGCGGAGCACCTATCTATATTTGCTATTCTGAATAATTTTACAAGAGTGTCTCTATATATTTGTGTTACCATAAGAGAAAATGTAAAAATAGTATTAGAAACATATAACTATCGCATTACTATTTCACTGTAACGATAGTATAAGTTTTGGATAACAAATAAATTTAAAAAATAAAAGTCTGTGGAAAAGATACTCAAAAACCAATATCTTGGGGTGATCAGTTATGTACAGTGCCACGATAAACTACAGTTCTAACCTCTGGGAGGCACTGCAAGTGTCACTGGTAAGCTTAATGCTTACCATTAGGCAAATTACTTGGCCGTTTCGTCACTTTATTGCATTAAAATCAAATACAAACATCAAAACAATAAGGTACACAAGATAGGCAGAATACCTATATCGCAAACAGTGTCTATCATCTTTTGATTACTGGTGATATTGCAAGACATAACTTGCTCTTATAGAACTATGCTAAAGTAGGGTTCGATATTCAATTTCCACGCTAATATATTTTTTTATTGCCAGAAGAAGGCAGAAAAGCGGGCGGCCCACCTGATTGAAAATGGTCTCCGTCGCCTTTAGACGTTTACAACACCAAAGGCGTTACCAACGCACTGCCATCCTCTAAGAAATTAAATGATTCCCTTCTTAATCAACCCCATATCTTAGCGCAGAGAGGAAACATCGGCGGGAACTCATACTATTACTTAACCTGTGGCCTCGGTAAGTTACAACCCAACTAAAATAAGGTTCCATATTCAATTTCAAATTAAACCTTTGATTATTTCAGTGCCCATGTACCTTTTCCTAATCCATGTCTGCCAACATTCAATATCTCGCTATGTTCCCAAAGGGCGAATTGTTAACTCTGGGTCAACGAGGAGCAAGAGTGCTTACAGCTCGATCATTGGGTACGGACATATTGGTAATCCCGAATTATACGGGTTAAAGGGTCAGTAGTGACCATAAAAAAGGGTTACTGCCTTTTTGGTAGTAACCCTATAAGGCGACTTCATAGGAAATGGAAGAATATAAAAAGGACGTTTTATTTTACATTTTCAATTTAAGTCATCTTTGTTTCCGTAGCTTGACTATAAACAGTTATAGTTACATTGTCTCAGTATATTTCTTTCGGTAGTTCTTATCTTAGTCAAACTGACAAAGATAATAAGAATACTTATTAGCTCAATTGTAATCACTATTCAAGTTTAAAATTCAGTTGTGTGTAGTTCAGTTTAGTTTTCATTGCTGAATACTAGTTTTAAAAGTCTTGAACACATGATGCCGGATGTGGACACCCGACGCGGCTACTAGAGAGTTGAACACATGTTGAAAACACCTAACTCGCCAAATTGCCAGTACAACAGCAACACGCAATAATAAAATTATTATTAGTTTGTTCTCTAACTTTCGAACATACTCGTAATTACCTATAACCATAACATTCAACGAACATTACAAAATTTCCATTAATCAGTTAGCACTCTATAAACTACTTCTTCATTTTTTAAACCAATTCAGTAGAATAGAATAGAGTATAGTTTTAATTATAGCAGTATTATGGGCGGAGGTTGCGTGCAATCATATAAATTAATAAGTACAATTAGAAAAATTTAATACCGACTTCCATTGTATTCAGTTATTAGATTGTAACTAAACACTACTGGACCGAATGAAACTTAAATCGGTATTAAATAGGAACACACGGGAAGCACCAGCTTTCAAACAAAAAAAGAATTTTGAGAATCGGTTGACCCAATCGAAAGTTATGAGGTAACAAACATAAAATACAGTCGAATTGAGTCCTTATGTTTTGGAAGTCGGTAGAAAATATACTTATTTCAATAAAGATGATGGTTAGCAAGTACCAGCTGCAATACAATCCCAAGGCTAACACAATACTGTATTCTCTGGACACCATGAGCGATTACTGGAGCGCGGGACATCAGAGTGCTGTTGTTTAGTTGTTTTCTAAATCGCTTTTAGGTACTGAACGGCCACGGTTGTATTCTAACCTCAAACAGACTCGACAAATTCGACATATCACTTATTCTCTATCCTTACCAAATTTTCTTTGAGAAGAGAGAAGAAGAAGAAGCTTGTTGTGGTCTGATTGGTCAACGTTATGTCAGATGCGGTTGCAACCGATCGATTTTGATGGTTAAATAGTTGCAACGCTCAGAGGTTTTGAACGCTCGAGTTGAGAACGACCGAGTGCTTTACCCTGAGGTTCTGAACGGTGTTAGTGCGCAACGAAACTCCGAGTGCGCCAGCATTTATCGGGAACGATTTGATTAAAATATCATAGGCGGTAAATAAACATTTTCATAACTCTATAACAGACAACTTTCTTTTTGTTTACCGGTGACCATTCACAAAAAAGTGATACAAAAGTCAGGATATAAATTTACATGAAATATACACGATTTATTCCGTCAAAATAATTTAATTAGGTACTGTACATAATCAGCCCTTATGTTTTCAATGCTATGAGTACTAAGATACTTATATGTGAGTATGTTTGCAACTTACCATCTGTTATTAACAAGGTAGTTAATATATATATATATATACCAGGAGAAATATGGGTTCATTATATATATCACACTATAACTTGAGAACGAATTTACAGATTTTATTAAAAAAATTTACGCGAATGAAGTCGCGGGCAGTCGCTAGTAAAAACATATAATAATACAACTAATATCCATAATAATATATCGGCACCATGGTCGAGGAATTAATTTATATTAGCGCATTCCTTTAAAAATACAATATCGAACAAGTACAATTTGAAAAATTTAATACCGACTTTCATTCTATTTAGTTATCGGAGTGTATCTCAAAAACTACTAGACCGAATTTGATGAAATTTAAATGGGACCACACGGGAAGCACCAGCTTTCAAAGAAAAATTTTGAGTATCCGTTCACCCAATCGAAAGTTATGAGGTAACAAAAAAACATACAGTCAAATTGAGTACCTCCTCCTTTTTTTTGGAAGTCGGTAGAAAATAGTTAAGGCCGGTGCTCACGTTCGTATTCAAAAGTGAAAAGTAAGTAAGCCTGTCTTAATCTGCGATAGAAACACTTTTATACACATTGTAGCGTTCGTGAAGTACATTTACTTCACGAACGCTACAATGTGTAAATTCATACCACTTAAGGGTTGTTTATCAATAGAATATTAAAGGAGGAACTTAGTTACAAATGGCAGGTGGGGTGAAGTGGGCATAGTAATTTATGTATCACCGTCATTACGTTCGCGTATTTCCATAAAGTTTTAACAAGCAGAAATGTATCTTTTTACTTTTAGATTCAAGGATTATTTATGAGCATAGTTTAAAGAATTACAGATGTGTTCGTTCGAAGTATAATTCCGTCTTCATTTATTGAAGTAGGTCTTATAATTGATTATTATATAAACTCTTATTAATGTAAGCGTCAGTCAGAAACTATAATTTGAATTAATTTCTAGGTAAGCAATAAATTAAGCCAAGAACTACTGAAGTTGTTGAAGGCAATACCATGTATATACGAATCATAATCAGCCCATTTTGTTCCCACTGCTGGGACTCGAGCCTTCCTCTCAGAGAGAGCAGTTGAGCCATAATCTACCACGCGGGCCCAGAGCGGATTGGTGGATAGGTTAGTGGCCAACCCATGTTGAAGTTTTCAGGCCGCACTTAGGCCCTCGACATAACCTGACGACTGTTTTACTAAGACAAACAGCCGTGACCGACGGCTTAGCGTGCCCTCCGAAGCACGGAAGCGCACAGTTGAATAATGGCACTAGCAGTCACCCATCCAAGTCCTGACCGCAGCAAGTGTTGCTTAACTTGTTGACCGGTTAAGATCGCCAAATCGAGCTCCGCTACGAGCGCATCAGACTATACTACTATAATATATTTGACATGGAGGTAGATGAGGCATTGGGTTTACGGGATACTTTTCATCATCATCATCATCATCCATCGCCACGCAGGTGTATCTGCGGGGCGCAGCTAGCAAATCATATTTTAAAAAAGATTCACATGAATATAGTTATAATTTTTTTTTCATAATTAAATCTATCGGATCTTATGTGGTGTACTTCCAACGACCCTAAAGCCTTCCGTATACTTCAATAAATATTACAGAGCATAGTCATAAGCTCTGTATGACTTAAACTGAGTAGGCGATTGTTAATTATTAGTAATAACTTAATAAGTAAATTACTTGAACCTTTCGCAAATTGCTTATTAGAAAGGTCTACGTCTTACAAGGTATTTAATCTTATCATCCGAATAAGGGATAAATTAGGGAATTGTTTGAGTGAAGTGAAGAGATTTAATTTTCATTTTAACTGTTCTAAAAATAAATATCTTTCTAGCTGTGGTTCAGTTGATTTGGTTTTACCGTCGCAATGCAAGCAATTAAAATAGAACACTTCACTTATTAAGAAGATATTTTTTTTATTTAACAAAACGCCTTTGATTTAGTCATATTTTGAGTTGGATAAGTGTTAAAATAACAGACCTTATGACACCGATCAAAAGAGTAAGTTTTTTAAAACTATTATTTGTACATGAAAATTATTATGTTTTGTAATTTTATACTAAATGTTCATATTTTAATCAATGACTGATGAGTAATTTAGTTCGATGATGACTAAATGTGCAGATAAGAGATATTAGGCGAATAAAATTGATGTTTATTAATGTCTAGCTGCGCTCCGCGGCTTCACCCACGTGGTTATGGATGATGATGATGAAAAATCAAATATAGCGTATATTACTCAGACATAATGAAGCTTTATAGGTACTCCTGAAAGAATTGTTGGAATCGGTTAAGTAGTTTTTACGTGTATCCATTACAAACAAACAATCATATAAACTTCCTCTTTATTATTAGATAAGGATTAATACCAAGGAACGAATAATGTGGCCTCGTTTGTACCGGCGTTACTATAGCATATTTCAAAATGAAAAAGTGTTTATTGTGACATAACTGTAATAGATAGACGTATAGTGGTGTAATTTTTTTTAATACATATTGACATTTTCTATAAAACTGTAGTACATCACTTTGCTCTATTGTCAATAGTTTTTGCAGCGTACGCGATATAAGGATTATTATGGTATTTTATTCACTCCTTGGGTTACTTTATCCAAGTTACCATACTTACTCTAACTTTTTTGATAATATTATGTAGCCTATGTTCATCTAGGGTAGGTAGGGATAACGTAGGATTCTAATGGTGATATATTTTTTTCTAATCGGTCTAGTAGTTTCAGAGCCTATTCAATTCATACAAACAAACAAATCTTTCCTCTTTGCTACCGACTTCAAAAAAAAGGAGGAGGTACTCAATTCGACTGTATTTTTTTTATGTTTTTTACCTCATAACTTTCTGGGTGAACCGATTCTCAAAATTCTTTTTTTGTTTGAAAGCTGGTGCTTCATGTGTGGTCCCATTAAAATTTTATCAAATTCGGTCCAGTAGTTTTTGAGATACACTCCAATAACTGAATAGAATGGAAGTCGGTGTTAATTTTTTCAAATTGTACTTGTGTAATAATAGTGTAGATGTAGATGGTCACATAGTCCACTAGGATTCCTTGTGTCGGAGGTGGAATGGACACGCATATACACATATAACAAATAACCAAGAACCGAGAACAAATATTTCTGTTCATCACACAAACATTTTCCCCAGTCAGGGATCGAACCTGAAGCCTCTTGCCTTTTAGACAAGGTCACTAACAACTAGGCTAGTGGGGAGTTCTTCAGTGAGCTGAAACAGGTTGATAGAAAGATTATCCAGAAAGTTGTTCTTTTTCATAATAAACTCTTGATTATGAAAAAGAAAAACTTTTCCGATAGTGTTACATACTTCATTCGTTTTTCATTTACATTAGTCACGGATGAAAAAAATCCGCACTTAACTTTAATGAGAAATAATACAAAAAGTTGTAACTATTTATTAGAAATATTCAAATTATTCATATATATTTATTTATATATTAACATATATATCCGATATTTCAGCACTGTTTGCAAACAGTGCTAAAATATCAGAAACTCATAGAAAATATACATGGTTACTATCCCGTTCATAATTTTAATATTTCTAATGTTTGTAACTATTTAGCTCATATCATTTGCAAGACCCGTGAGGCAGTTAAAGAAACGGTGTATCGGATAAGAAATCAAAAAAATGTAAATGTATGTTTAATTAAATACTTATAAAGCTCAAACGCACGATATCAAGTTCGTGGATACACGATACAAAATAACTATATAATTTACTTTTAACTGATATTTACACTTTGCCGAGCAATCTAAATACCACTTCCTTCTACCGCTTATATTTAGGCAGTTTTTTTGTGACACGCAACTATAAATCAATGTCAAGTTAGTACTTGTCACAAGAGAAATGTCATAACTTTTGTTAAGGCGCTGTCAGCTCAGCGCTTGGCTTCGTTCAATTTCCTTTACTTGAAATCAAGCAAGCGCATTTCGTAAAAACATACAAAATTCATATAATATAATAGTAATCAATAAAATAATAATGTGTACTATTAAATAAAAAAAAAATCCCTCAGTGTATGTGTATTGAAATGGCTATTTTATGATATGTGTTTCATGACAACTACAATAGTGAATAAAGAAAAAATCTGAAGGTGAAATTAAGTGGTATGTTTGAGTTTTTTTAAAGAACTCTACATTAAAAAAAATATGTATAAATATGTTTTAATTCAATGTGTACTTAGAAGTCTTAGAAATGTTATATTATTTTTTGTAATTTTAATTAAATTGCTTTTTACGAGATAAACTGCTTTAAAAACCCTCATTTTATCGAGATCATGAATTGACACCACCTTGAGAATTCAACCAATAAGTTGTTACTATAGTAGAGAAAGTCGGGAATGATATCTATGATCTTGAATTGAATCATCTGTAAACATATCATGAAATATTGTGAACCCTACGTTATATTATGGTTCTTGAAAGGTCATGGCGTCGTAAAAGATTATTATTTCACCATCGCTGTGTTCACATGAAGTGATTTTACGAACTAATTAATATTTATCTAAATATCGGTAAATACTAGTTTTGCATTATGTTGCTCTTTTTTATCGTGGTGGACGATCGGAAATACTTTTTTTGGTTGGAGGTGTTTTTATATTCTATCGGTGATGAAACGAGTGAGTTGCTTGCCTGATGTTGCGTGTCACGCATTCTCATAATAGTTCAGTGCTATTCAGAATTTTAAACCAAGAAAGTAGTGTAATCAACGAAATACAAACTACATTATCAAAAGTCAAAACCCTGCGTGATAATGCATTTACCATCTTATATCTCAGGGTGACGCGCTCGTCACCGTGTATTGCGACGTTATTTTACTGGAAATAACAGGACAGTAGCAGTAAGGCAGGTGTGCACTGGTATAGGTACAATAATATTAATATGTAAAATATTTTATAATATTTTTTTACTTTTCAACATTTATTTATTTATTTATCTAAAAACTTACATCTATCATTACAGGTAATAAACCCAATGCAATAGAGTAGCTATATTATCTATCATACCTATTCAATATATACAACATTAACATTAACATTAACATAGGACATACCATATCTGCAATTTCACTTTTTTTAATATTCATAAAAATTCAAGATGAATTCACGACTTTTACGAGTATCTAGGTACAACTTTTTGTTAATTTTGTCATGCATTATAAACCGTTGAATCAGGATTCGCCATATTTGGCCAATAATACACACCTACTTTTCCAGGAACTACAACGTGTGTGGTTAAACTAGTTAAATGTAAGAGTTTGAAAGCATTGAAGGCATTTGCTAGATTGTCCAATTTACAAGGCAGGTTTCTTATGCAAGAGACTGTACTGGTTGGTATCGCTGTAATGCCTGATACTCTACCGCGGATCGTTAGTACCTACGCAAGCATTTTAGGATGTGAAGTATGCTGTAGCAACTGAAAGGCAATAGGCAATGATACTTCAAAACTAATGCTAGGGACCCGAGCACAATCCAGTGCAGCGCAGCCGTGCGTTTCTCTAATGATTCGTCGATGTTCTCGTCAACGAGCTCACCGATGTCAAATACTATATGAGATATCGCCCTTGAACATAAGGTTGTTTTTCCAACGTTCCTTGTCATCTCGTCATTTGTTTCACGGACGTTGTCAAAGATGCAACGTTGTTTGCTCTTAGAGAATCGCACGGCAGGTTGATTCTCTAAGGGCAAACATCGTTGCATCGGAACTTCAGTTCCAAGCTCTGTATGGCAATGTCATATGCAAGTGTGATGCTTAAACTCGGGAGTACGACTTACCGGTCTCGTGACTTAATGGAATAAAGAATCTAAAAAGGTCCTTGGAGAGTTCAATTAAATACAGTGACGAGGCAGAATGTTCTAAAGGTTTTGTCGATTAGAATGGTTTTAAAATCAGTAAAGCCAACTCAACGAAAATCAAACTGTTTCATATTGAACACATTTTAACAGGATTCATACAATTGCCACATTCAATTTCATTCATTCAACAGATACCCTGTTAAGTCGGTTAAAGTCATACTCAGAGGGAGCATTGCACTTTTCTGCCTACATTGAAAAAGTTTGATTTCAGCTTAGCAGGTTAATATTAAATAAATTATTATTAAGATTTTATAATTTCAATATCAGTGAAGCTATGCTTATGTATAGCGTAGTGGGATCGCTAGTGAAGAGTTCACAATTTCAGTATTGTCGGAAATAATTAGTCAGGCAATCATTAAAAGTCTCCTAACCTTGCTGAAGGTTGCCTCATGATATTACTTTAGCAACAGCTCAAGCGCGAGCTAGAAAAGCCTTGACTGCCAGATTGAGAGAAAATCCTGACTATCTACTAAACTTTACCGCATCACAAGTTCACTGTATCATACAACTGGCATAAAAACAGTGTTGAAAGCAACCATTTCGATCCAAAAAGTACTTTTATACTTTAAATCATAATTAATCTAGTCCATTCGCAGTCGCGTGCTAACGAAGATTTATAAGCTCAAGACCCAAACCAATATAATTTCGCTGGACCAGACTGTGCGAAAAAGGCAAATAAAAACTCATGAACCTGACCCCAAAGTGAGCTAACCATATCTGGCAATAAAACGAATCTGTGGAAACAAGGGATTTATTTGACTACGTGCGTGTAGAATTCATTGCCCGTTACGGCCCTGGAAAGGTAACTTTTTCTGTGTTTACTGTTTTAACTATAAATCACAGAATAGATGTACATTCTAAATTGTATGCCAAGCGTGGCCAAGTAAGTATTTTGTTTTAATAGGCAGATCTGTCAATATTTCTGTATTTTAAACCGCTAGCACAAAATACAGTACTTTATGTTTCTTAGGTTGAGCAGTGTTAGGCTGCTAATTGATATTTGGCCATCAGCACACCCTTTGACCTTTTTAAAAAGTTAATGTCACTGAGATCTAGTAGAGTTTTTCCTACCCATAAACAGTCCGTCAATAGTTAAGTCTAGAACCAATACTTTACTATAAAACAAAAACTCGACACCTCTGACCATTCTTATCACTTAGATCCATTTGGATTCTTCCAGAGATCCAGAGATCCAAATGTAATATCCAAAATCTAGAAGTGTCACATATTACCTGTTACATTTATATGTAAAGTATAGAAATAGTTTACAAATGGTAGCATATCTAGAATCACAATATATTACTAATTAATTTATAAAATTACATAAACGTAAATTATTAGTAAATTACGTTATTTAAGTATTCGAAATTAATTTTTAATATAATAATTTACCCTTATATATCAGTCTCGTGTCGGTATTAGTCAACTTGTAATATAAATATTTCGTCTTGCGTCATCTTCTTCTTGTTTGTAAGACTTGTGTGGCGTAACCGTCTTACGTCATCAGCAGAATAATCAAAATACTCATATGTAACTGCATTGTGTCCTTTTGAAGTGTAAGCCAAATTAAAAAAGTGTTTTATATGTATTACGAAAATTATATCGAAACAGGGTGTACGCGGAATATGTACTTTTATTCCTTCTCCAAAACTGAAACAAAACGTTGGTAAAGGATTTAGGTATATAAATAAAAAATAAAAAAAATATATGAAACACATACATCCTAAATATGCCAAAGGTTAATTCTGCACCTGTTTATATGTTTAAAATGCTTGTTACCCACAATAAGTGCAACAATGTCAAATCAAACAATTTTAGCCATAAAATTAATATATTCCGTAACCTTTTTATGGAAAAACAATCTATATTACATTATTTACCTTCGATTTTATTGGGGCAATCGGAATTGGGTCAACAATAATGGTGTGTGGATAATTTATTTCCGTCTTGGTCAATACTCGGTCTGTACTAAATACGTTTATTACTGTTTTATACCGTAGCTAATCTCTAGCTTTGTAAAATTCTCAATAATATGTTCTATTTTACGCTATACTATTATCTTCCGAATATTGAATTCTATAGCGTTAAAGTATAGTAAAATAAAAAAATTAACTGTTTATAATATAGCATCATTACATACGGAATTATAATTCACCGAGCGAGCGAAGCGTCTCTGCTTTAATTGGCAAAATTGGCTTTCACTTGTCCGTATGTTTGCTAGGTTGTATGTTACACCACCATACAGGTCGCATTTTTCAATCAATCTTAACGAAACTTGGTATACATGTTCTACTATTCAATAAAAATATTATGTTGTCCTCAATTTTATATTGGAGGGGTACTTTCCCTAAAAAGGGGAGAAAATTTGTTTAGTTAGCGTCTGCGACGCTATTTACGGACTGATTTCAATATATTCGACATAAATATTGTACATAAGATACCTGATTTGAAAGAGGAATCTTGAATGTTAGCATAATTGGTCAAGTGGTTGCCGAGAAGCTTTAAATTTTAAAAACGACGTTTTTGTTAATATTCGACAAGCTCCAACTGCAGATGCTCGGAATGCGAAAAATTGCTGCTGATAAGAATGTGCTCGCGAGGCCTACTGTTCTTACTACTAGCTAAAAATACTATACAATGTGATATTTTCATAGAATAACGCATCATAGGTATTCGCGTATGATGTACGGCCGTAAATTATTGTACAAAACTCTACGGTCACGTTTATCTACGAGTATAATTCGTATGTCATTACGCCATTAGCAAAGTAAGTAAAGTAATCCGCGTGGTCTAGCAGCCGTTTTCATAAACAAGTAATTGCTTGTTACTAAGTAATTTCTCAATGAAGTAAGAACTTGACGATATAACACTTTAACATAAAATCTTATTCTATGGTCGAGCAATGAACGATATTTACTAAAGTAAATGCATGACATAACCCTAATCATAAATAAAAAACCTTATCATAATTGGATGCATCTTTTTAGACTTTTAATAGGTTGTTGTCATGGGATTTTAATTTTTACCATCATAATAGATTAGTCATTTACACTGAAATTGGCACAATACGCAAGCCGCGTCATGGCCATTCGTAAAAGAAAAAAAAATAGATCCTTTATAGTCTACGAATAATCTATTATTCGTAGTTTATAGTTCAGACTTGTGTGCGAATGTCATTTTTAATATAACTTCACTTTTGCAATAAGGACGAAACATTGACGTGTTCTGTTTGCAATGGTGACTATTACTCGGCTAATGGCCGTTTTCACTAACAGCGAGTTAGGCAGTGCCTAATTAGGCAACTCCTAACGTAAACAAGCTCCTAAGCATCATTTTTCGTTTCACCATTCCATCCGTACAAGGAGACTCCTAAATAATGGGTTGCCTAGGTTTACGAAACTTATCTATGGTTTTGTTTCTCCAGTTGTCAGCTTGAGAACTGCCTCTTTATAATGTCTTGGCTACACCGAGGTTAACCTCAACATCACTTTAAACAACGCGTTAATTATTCCGATAATTATCGCGTTAAATTTAGTGGCCACACTGGTACCGTGAACGTCAACGCCCATTTCATTGCCGATAAAATTGGCAATAAGTCAAGATGGACGTCGACCGACGCTGCTACACTGTATGTAATGAGTGTCAATTTGTATTGTATGAATGTATTGTATGATATATTGAGTATATGTAAGTTTTTCCAGGACTTCGAAATGTATACTATTTATTTAGATGTGCTCTGTAATAAAATAACCCATTAGGGATTCATTTTCTCTTTTAATTCTTCTAAAGTTCACACGTGCGATCCCTTAGCTATCACGGTGCACACTGACAAACGTTGGTGTGGCCGCTTCAACTCAATAATTCTCGCGTTAAATCTCTTTGATGTGCCTAAAAATACCGCCAACCGATTTATCGCCTATATTATCGCGATATTTATGAGAAAGCCTTTGATTCGATCGAGACGTGGGCAGTGCTTGAGTCTCTCCAGCGGTGCCGTATTGACTATCGGTATATTGAAGTGCTGAAGTGTTTTTACAAAAACGCCTACATGTCAGTCCGAGTACAGGAGCAGAGTTCGAAGGCAATTCCATTGCAAAGAGGCGTGAGACAGGGAGACGTTATATCTCCGAAACTGTTCACCGCTACATTGGAAGACGCCTTCAAGCTTCTGGAATGGCAAGGACTTGTCATTAATATTAACGACGAATACATCACTCACCTTCGGTTTGCCGACGATATTGTAGTCATGGCAGAATCCATGGAAGACCTCAGTACAATGCTCGAAGGCCTCCATCGAGTTTCCCAACGGGTAGGTCTTAAGATGAACATGGATAAGACGAAAATTATGTCTAATGCCCATGTTTTACCTACCCCAATATCAGTTGGGAACTCAGTTCTCGAAGTTGTTAACGAGTACATCTACCTGGGACAGACAGTCAAACTAGGCAGGTCCAACTTCGAGAAAGAGGTCAATCGTCGAATCCAACTCGGCTGGGCAGCGTTCCGGAAACTTCGCGAAGTCTTCTCGTCAAAAATACCTCAGTGCCTCAAGACAAGAGTCTTCGACCAATGTGTGTTACCAGTGATGACTTATGGCACTGAAACGTGGTCTCTTACTATGGGCCTCATAGAAAAGCTCAAAGTCGCACAACGAGCTATGGAGAGGGCTATGCTCGGGGTTTCTCTACGTGATCGAATCAGAAATGAGGAGATCCGTAGAAGAACGAAAGTCACCGACATAGCTCAGAAGATTAGCCAGTTGAAGTGGCAGTGGGCAGGGCACATAGAACGCAGAACAGATGGCCGATGGGGCCTAAAGGTTCTGGAGTGGAGACCACGGACCGGCAAGCGCAGCGTAGTTCGTCCACCGACTCGGTGGACAGATGACCTGATGAAGGTCGCAGGACGACGTTGGATGCAGGCCGCTTCCAACCGGTCCTTTTGGAAAATCATGGGGAGGCCTATGTTCAGCAGTGGACGTCCTACGGCTGAGATGATGATGATGATGATGATTTATCGCCCAACTTCAATGGCAATGTGAATGCCGTTGTCTAATTATCGCGATTAGGGGTGGCTACATCTACGGTTAACGTTCAACAATGCGATAATCAACAGCGTTTCTCCTCGGTGTGGCCAAGACATAAGAGTTAGTACTTGGGTATTTAAACGACGATAGTACTCTGACTGAATAGGTATAGGTATGATTATCTTAGTGATGGTAGGCTACAATAGAAGGGAATCTTTTGTTCAGCGGGCACATATATAAGGTAGTGATAAAAATTGGACTACCTGTTCCTATCAAACTCCAAATATTCATCAATTTGATTTAATATGAACAACACCGTGTCTTTGGATATTCTGTATCTTTAAAAAAAGTTAAGATCGTCATAATTTTGACAAATATTTATCCTGGGTCGAATCACTCGTGGTCTAGTATTATATATAGTATTTATCTATGCACCTGAAACCTATTTTAGGGGATGCGTAAGGTTTACGCACAGCCCAATCGGTGTCGTAACTTTAGGTAACGCCTAACATCGTTAGGCGGCAACTTAGGGTTGGTGAAACGATTTTTTGCTCTAGGCAATTCTTAAATATTTAAGCATCGGGTTTAGGCAACGCCTTTGATAGTTCTAACTTAACTTTTTCTTAAGAAATTACTATTGCTAGTTTATAAATACGGCTGTCAGTACATTGCCGTTAGTCTTCTAATGGCAACTCTTTTATTTACGAACCGCGGCATAATGCGTAACTGCAAGTCTCCCAGTTTTATAAGATGTTATGTGTTAGTTATTTGTATATGATGATATTGTATTGTGAATTAAAAAACAACTAGCCGAAAAACATTCATTGAACATTATATTCTGTTTTATACTAAGCGCTGACTTTTACAAGTCAAGCCTAAAAATAATAAAACATTTCGAGGCGTCAGCGCGGTCGTGCATCAAACATGCATAAGGAGTTGGCACGCGAGCTTTTAGTACGTGAAAGCACACAGTAGGTCCCTACCCATAGTAGGTCCTAAAATAACACCATAGTATATTTTGTATTATTTTTATTGCCTTGAATCGTAACTAGTGTCGGATAATCAAAGTGTGCGTAAATATCGAAATAAAATCTTTTAATTCGGTGGTATTAAAACAAGGACTTGTTGACTAATGATGATGATGAAAAGTATCCTTTGTCCTTCTCAGGGCTATACTCTATCACCTTGCCAAATTTCATCAAGATCCACTCAGCCGTTTATTGTGAAAGCGTAACAAACAAACCAACAAACTAACTTTCGCATTTACAATATTACTGGCTGCACCCGCGTGGTGGTCGATGATGATGATGATGATGATAATGATATACTATGTATACTATGTCCTTTTACGGAATATAATCCATCTTCTTGCTAAATTATAAACTCAAAACATCTTTAATGTAAAGTGTACACGCAACATTCAATAAACTTTTCAACAGTACGTCCCTTGAGGTCTTTTTGTCACTCTCATGGGGTTAAAAATGGTTCTGTTACTATTTATTCTTTGCTGATGTCATGAATAATGACATTCATTGCTCGTAGCTGGCATCGTCTTTAAAACACCGTTTAATACCAATCCTAGTACGGTATTAGCTTGCTGTCGTTTAGTAACCCCTAGAGAATGATGCTTAGCAAAACTTGAAATATAAAGTATACACTTTAAGTAATAGTATAATTTATTTTATATTTTATAGATTCTATGGTACTCAAACTCAAAGTCAACTCAAAGTCGCACAACGAGCTATGGAGAGGGCTATGCTCGGGGTTTCTCTACGTGATCGAATCAGAAATGAGGAGATCCGTAGAAGAATGAAAGTCACCGACATAGCTCAGAAGATTAGCCAGTTGAAGTGGCAGTGGGCAGGGCACATAGCACGCAGAACAGATGGCCGATGGGGCCGGAAGTTCTGGAATAGAGACCACGGACCGGCAAGCGTAGCGTAGGTCGTCTACCGACACGGTGGACAGACGACCTGATTAAGGTCGCAGGACGACGTTGGAGCAGGCCGCTTCCAACCGGTCCTTTTGGAAAATTATGGGGGAGGCGTATGTTCAGCATTGGACGTCCTACGGCTGAGATGATGATGATGATGATGGTACATATAGTAGTACTTTTGCAGAATTCGCCTGAGGAAGTACTACACCTATGCCATTTATTCAACTACGTAACAGTAGTGAGCAAAAAATACTGGGCTTATATATAATATTAATGATATATATAAATTCCAGGATAATTCAACAGTTTATATCTCAATTACGAGTGCAGTGCATTACTGTGCAGGCTTTTGAACTGTTTTGGTTTAAAATTCTTAATGGCACTGAACCTTTATAGAGACGCTTGGCGCTTAACATTGGGAGAGTGACTTGCTCGTGGAGACTGACGTAAAATTTATGTTTTAGTAGTTTAATTGATTTATATATAATATGTATATTCTGTACTGTGTCCATGCCAGTCCGTGAATTCGCATACATACAACATAAGAATAATATACTTTTTAAAGCTATAACTTTTTATACATAGTAGAGTACTAAGATAAACTATAAAAGTTATAACGAATCATGGTCACCCTAGAGCGTGCTTTGCGATTTGAGAAGGTCAAAATACCATACGTAAAGGAAAATGAAACGCTTTATCTTTTTAAAATTACTTATTTTTAATACTTTTATTATCAAAGCAACAAGGCCCTGCTCAGCATAAAACTATTAATAATTTGGGGATAAACTAGAAAAGTTATGACGAATCATGGTCACACTAGAGCTTGCTTTGCGATTTGAGAAGGTCAAAATACCACACGTAAAGAAAAAATAAACGTTTTATCTTTTTCAAATGACTTATTGTTAATACTTTTATTATCAAAGCAACAAGGCCCTGCTCAGCAAAAAACTATTTAGTAATTTGGGGATAAACTAGAAAAGTTATGACGAATCATGGTCACCCTAGAGCTTGCTTTGCGATTTGAGAAGGTCAAAATACCATACGTAAAGAAAAATTAAACGTTTTATCTTTTTCAAATGACTTATTTTTAATACTTTTATTATCAAAGCAACAAGGCCCTGCTCAGCAAAAAACTATCAGTAATTTGGGAAGGTCCTTTTTCTCTTGAATGTTTTTTCTCGTTTTACACGAATGTTTTTTCTCTTTTTTTGGCTTTATTTTTGTTTTTACAACAAAAATAAAGTCACACATTTGTTACATCGTTACATCAGACAGTCAGTAATTGAATATGATATTATTGTGGTGATTAAAAATAGAATAAGTTCTTCTTCTAACAAAGTTCTTTAATTGAAATTTATAGAGAGAAAAATTCCACCCTCGGACGGGATTCGAACCCGCGTCTTCTGACTCTCCGTGTCAGACGCCATCGACCAACTAGGCCACCGAGAATCTTGTCCGAGCATCGAATTTTAACTCTCTATTTGACTAACCGTCTTGCGGGGACGGAGCGACATCTATTGGACAGTTTAACAGTACCATACAACCGAAAGAAGCATTATTTAGAAATACTTGAAACTTTCGTATTGACATCGCAGCCCTTGTAATTTTTTATAGTATTACGTTTTTTTTTTTTAAAGCACTAACGCCTGCTTAAGCGATCTCAAACATTGAAATTTATCATTCATCTCAAACATTGGAATTTTTCTCTCTATAAATTTCAATGTTTGAGATCGCTTAAGCAGGCGTTAGTGCTTTAAAAAAAAACGTAATACTATAAAAAATTAATTTGTATATGTGTACCTTGAATAGACTATAGCTGGATATGACCCTGATGTCACCAGTAATGAATGTGCACTGCATTGCAATTTACTATGGCAATGCTGACGGCGAGCCACCGTCCCTGGGGTCATTAGATACGAGTATGAGCTATGAATTTGAATAGTGCTACGAGAGCGCTATGCAAATTCAGTTGTAGAGTTATGTATGAGAGTAGAAACTTATTTACTAAGCCTACCCCCATCTGCCTGTCTATCTGTCTATCCAGCTTAACAAGTTCTTTTTCAATAGGTATCTTAAAAACTTTTACAGTATTTGTTATTCTGGTGGATATTGTTAAATTATTTATTAAAGACTATTACTTTTTTATCAGTTTTTATCTACCGACTTCCAAAAAGGAGATACTCAATTCGACTGTATTTTTTTATGTTTGTTACCTCATAACTTTTTGGGTGAAACGATTCTCAAAATTATTTTTTTGTTTGAAAGCTGGTGCTTCCCGTGTAGTATTTAAAGTAGTATTTAAATTTAATAAAATTCATTTTAGTAGTTTTTGAGTTACACTCCAATAACTGAATAGAATGGATGTCGGTATATTTTTTTTCTAATTGTACTTGTTTATGGTAAAAAAAGTTAACTAATGTAGGTAATTAAAGTGCGAATGTCAAATAATGTTACTGAAAAACTGCTTAAATGCAAATGGAACTGGCGCTAAGATTCAGAAAAAAATTGAAAAGACAAATTGGTTATAAAAACAAACATAAAGTTTGTAAGGACCTTCGTAAATGTGAGTGAAGTTTTTTTGAGAATGGTAGCGTTTAACAACTATCTCAAATGATGAATAACAATAATGCGATTTAACATATAACATGCAGCCTAGAAAATACCTGCTTGGCAGTGAAAACTGCAAGGTTATATAGGTTGTGTGTACAAGTATAGTATATATAAGTATAGGTTGTGTATACGAGTACGTACGAGTAAAGAATGAGTGTCCGAAGGTAAGCTGTCGAAGATGTATGAAAATATAGGAATATTTATTTAATAAATGTCTGGTTTATGAAACTTTAAGTAATTTATAAGTCCTGCGTAATTTTATTTCCTATTAGTACTACAACAAACTTATTTATAGACCAAAAACTCAGGTTAGGGATTTTCATACATCGCCCCGGTACGCGCGCCGGTAGCTCACCTGCAGCCTCACTATGATGATGAGCATGAGCATCTAATATGCTCGAAACTTGGATCGACGTATTCAATCCCTAATGTGAGAGTTGCCGATAAATAATAGTTGTATGTGCATAAGTTTGTTGTATATTAAACATACATATTATATTAATTGCCTTTATTAAGTTTCGGACAGCCTTCCGGTAAACTAAAAGCCTTGTTACTAAGGCTAACCACGCACTCTACTATACAATAAGAAGTTTTTAAATACTTATAATTTAATATTTTCTTTGGCTGTAATTACACTTACGGGACTCTATAACGAGCAAGGCCGGACATGCTGTTGGATAGATATTTAAATTTAAAATTTTTGAGACTCTCAATAGTCCCTAAATCCAAAGCTTTACTGTATGACTTTCCACTCCTTTGTCTCTACTTATGAAAAACTACTTATCATTATGAAAAGCTTTGCTTTATGAGCTCTCATTCCTTTGTTCTACTTAAGGAGGATGAGCTTAAGATATACCTAAGGAGAGAACAAAAGCGGCCACTTTACCCAGCCCGTACCTCTTATGTGTTCAGTGCTATAGCGACATGTATAATATTAAACACCTATTTACAAAGTAGCTGTCAGGGGTTCGCCAGTCATCACGGATCAGTATGATGTTGTACTCGTTTAACATAAGTATCTAATGAAAAACATTTGTTGAGTGCCCAATGATATAAAAATGAGCTAAATATAAAAGTATTAACTAATAAAGAAATATAACGGTATCTGTATAAGAGCGAAGTTTAGCTAAGGGCCTTACTGCTGTAGAATTTTAAAACATTTAGTATATATGATTTTAAAGTACAAACAGCTGTTTGTCAAGCTACATTACATAACATTATAATGGGGCTAGAAAACATGAGCAAATTTGTGCAAGAGTATTTGCTACTGAACTAGGTTCATCACCCGTGTTTCAGCATACAGCGCTCTTTCCCCAGCGTTGGACTACTGCTAGCCATTTTGGTACAATACTAATCTTAAGAATTTAGAATTAATCTTGGGTCCTGATATTACATATAAAGATCATGATAGTGTTTGTGTGTGTTTATGAGTGTGTAGGTGTGTGTGAGTGAGTGTATGTGTGTGTATGTATGTGTTTTACGTCCCAAGTAAACTAGTTAGGTGATTACTTTAAGAAGTTCTTCAGTATCGTCATAAGATAACGTTTTTAGCCATTTAGTCACTACAATTTTGACATCTGATTTAACCAACGGATAAAGGCTCAAAATTTTATTAAGCTTATTATATAAATAAGGCCCTAAAAACAAATAAAACCTCTTTGCAAAGCTATTTAGTAGATGTCGCTCCGTCCCCATACAACGGTTAAAATCAACTATAGAGTTAAGTTCGACGCTCGGACGAATTGCCTTGGACGTAACATGGAAGAAAGGTGTAATTCATTTAATTTAACTAGACTTTTGAACGTAAATTATACGGGGCAGCATTATGTCAAGAATCGCGGTATACCTCTGAATTTCGACAAGTTCAATACTTCGACAGTAGCGTACTTCGATAAAACATAGTTCCACCAGTGATCGCTTCGACAGAACATATGTATAATCTACAAGAAATACTCCCACAGAACGTAGCGAGCGGAGTATCTAGTATGAGAAAAGTCAGAATAGGAGCGACAACGAGCGAAGCGATGAGGAGTGTAAGGTTGATTGGTGCGCACACAGCGCCAGAAGCGCCAGAATTAGGCTCACCTTTACCTCGATAATATAACGCAGCACTTTTAGGATGAAATTCTTGTAGAATATACGTCCTAGCGAAGCAATGACTTGTCAAACTATGTTTTTCGAAGTAATTGACTTGTCGAAGTATTGAACTTGTCGAAATTCAGAGGTACCCCAAGCATCGAGCTCTTGCAGGTAAGGATCGTCTGAACATTTCACACTACTCGGGAATACTCATCAGCAAAACAAATAGTTCAAACAAACAGCTATTTCGCCATTCTAGTTCTATGTAACACTCCTTGACATTCACCCTTGGTCCACTATTCACTAGGGAGCCTTTGGTCGTGTTGCATAGAGGACAGTAATACACCTTGCACAGTTACTAATGACCCCTCAACACGTTGCTTTGTTTGTACGTCATACTTTAGAATTTTAAATATGGTTTAATATTTGTTTTGACGTTTGATACCAAAAGTTTATTACTGTTTAAACACTCGTAGTTATTCTAACGCCAACGTGCTCTGCTAAAACCAGGTCATGTGCATTATTATTGGATGAAAATAATTACATGAAATAAAAGTTTTATGGTACTTAGTTCGGAGACAAGTTCCTCCAGATGATAGATGGCTGAATGACGTGGGTTTTACCAAACCATTGTATCTATCCATTTAATCTTAATATAACCTAGTAACTAGCACAAATCTTGTAAAGTCTTATTGCAAAAAATAAATATAACAATTGTACTTATAATATATGTATATACATATTTAAATTGTTTATATCCAGCATAGTTTCTGTTATATATACAAATATTTATAAGTATTCTACCGGAACCTTTATGTATACGCAAGTTATTGGGTAAGGAATTAAAAGTAGGACGTATCAGTGTCATCCACTCGCAGGTGAGGCGGTCGGGCATTCCTCCATAGATTTGGGCCGGGAATGTATCACTTGGGATTTGCACAACACAGATGTTATGGGTTGATTATCCAAAGTCGTGCAGTTAGCCGTACGCACATATAGATCACAGGTTGAGACCGCGGAAGAGATTTCACGTCGCGAGCACACCGTTGTCAGTTCGACGTACACGCAGAGACTCATTGGTACTAGGGTGTGGGGGGGGGGGGGTGTAGGAAAAAGGAATAGGTGGGAGCGGGACAAAACATAGGTCGAAGACAAGGAAACCACACAATTATACAAGCTAAGCTCGATTTTGGCATGAACACTTTAGAACATATACCACTTATTATTAGATTATGTTAAACCAAGGAGATTAATCTAAAAATCAAGCTTTGATTTCGTATATAAGTACCTAAGTATCGACTTCTTTCGAACGAAAATTGTTATATTACGAGTAACTATAAGCAAGTAATAATGTGCAACTTAAAAGGGTTTAATTATAAACAATACATTTTCCTTTCACGAATACACGAGGTACTTAAGCACAAAGATTATTTTTTACCTTTTAAATTACTTCAATTAAGATTAGGCTTTGAGTACTAATTAAAATTTACACTGTTGTAAAGTCTTTCAAAAGTGCTTTGGATTAACCAAACAGAATGCTTTATGAGTTTTATTTTAAAGTAGATTACTTTTAAAAAATGCATGACAGAAAATGAGTTTTTATGAGCAATTAAGCGCAAGGGTAATTTGTGACATCTAGAAAATTTACGGACGGGGGCGATAAAATAAAGACTCCGTATTACTCATAAAGCACCGGACGCAGCTATGAGAAGTCGTATTTGTACGTAAGTTTTGGTCAATTGTTGCCAAAGAGGAACCATCCTCTATTTGTAACACAACCATAGACAAAGAAAGCTAATTAATAATAAAAAAACTATTAAATGCTAGCAGTAATCGTAGAAGTTAAGTTAAAAAACTTATATATTTAAATTGAGATTTTTTTTAAAATTTAAATTAAATAAATTGAAAATTGAAATTGTTACAATATCAGCGAAAACGTACTAACTATATATACTAATCGTTACTTTAGTCATCCTCTAAAGACGCATCAAGTCCACACACTACATGTCATGTAAAAGTCGAATATATTTCTACTGACATGTGGGCCTAGCACGAATAACTGCGTATAAACGCGTGTATCGTAACGCGTCGTTCACATGAAACAGTACAAACTGTCATGTATCTAGGGCACCTGTGACACAGATAACTCATAGTTTGTACGCCGCAGCTTGACGCATTGACGCTTACGATACGAATACTTTTTCGCAATTTGTTTGTGCTACGGCCTCTGTAATCCAAGTTTGATTTCGACAAGAATTTTTATTTGAATGCTTGTTATTGCTTTATAGTTCTAAGCCATAGTCCTAATGCAGTCATAATCTGCCAAGAATTATCAGTTTTATCCACAGCGTATGAAAGGTCTAATTACTGTATAAATTTAAAACATTTTCTAGGTAACATTTACACACATGAGTCAATGTACACCACACTATTATTCCCTGTGACACAACATCCAAGAACCGATAACAAACATTTCTGCTCATCACCCAAACATAACCTCCGACAGAGATCGAACCTGGGATTTCCCGCAGCGCCTGCAGAGGTAACGGACCTGTCACTTTCACGACTCTTACATTTAATCATATTATGGATCTAAAACAATATTGAGTTCAGATCCCTCTTGTAACAAAAGATAGTATTTGAACTCAAACTCGAATTCGAATTGGACTCAACTATTCAATTTCCTCTTGTAGGTATCAAACCGTAACTGTGGGGAATTGTGGAGACCAGGTCACCAGTGCTTGGTGTACCAGTTGACTATAGTCTGATGGAAACCGCTGTACCATCCTTAGGTGTGACAGAGGAAAGAGAGAGGTGTGCTATGCTGAAATCCGTGGCAGGCCGTGGCAGTGACTACGTGGGCAAACCCCCGCGCCTCACCGCGCACATACCTAAGGCGCGGTACAGCGGTTGCGGTCAGATTATACCAGTGCGTATATGCCATTTATATAGATCTTTTGGAGCATTTTCCTAAATATTAAATACTAGCTCCGGTTTCAGCCGCATTTTTTTCCATGATTGAATAACAAACATTAATATAATAATGTTTAATAAGATAAAAGTAGTTAACAATTTATTTGATTTACGTTATCTGAGCATTAAGGAAACTACCATCTTACTCAGTACTTTTGAAGTTCAGGAATATCACAAAATCTAGAATCAAAGAGAATCTCTATTTATTTCAAGAGCGTAACCACCAAATGAACGGTAAACGTTTAAAGACCAATTCCTATGAAAATGGAAGGTTGAACAAACGTAAATAACATTAAGATGGTTATCGTGAATCGCAAATGTTGCCGCTCGATTGATCACAACAAATGTCACGTGGTTGCCATTCGTTTTCATTTTTGTGGATAATCTCATTTTACCCTTGTTATATTATTTTTATCATTATAAAGTAGGTATGAACTTTTGCAATTTTAATATCTATAATATAGAATTTCGTTTATTCTCGGACATGATATTTGAATATTAAATAGAATAGTTAAATAGTGATCACCACACTTTTAATACCAGAAATACAAATAGGATAGCTGTACCTAGTTTTAGACTTGCGAAGACTAATAAGTCATTCCTAGGAAATTGTGTGCGTTTTTACAGTAAAATCCCAAAGCACATAACTGAGCTTATTAACAAAGGGCAAATTCAAGTTGACTGTAAAAAACGTTTTAATAAAAAAAGCTTACTATAAAGTGCGACATTATATAGAAGATAAAGATGCTTGGAATACTCCACTTCTGGCAAGCTGTCTCTCTGCCACTCATAAAATGTAATATTTGTAGTACCTAAGTAGAAACATTGTAAACATCTATATAAAAAGAATGGCCCCGAGTTTCTTGCCGCTTCTTCTCGGTAGGCTCTATATATTTTGGAACGCGGCGGTAGAATCTTTAAGGTACATTATAATGAAAAGTTGACGTTCATAAGTGCCTAAATTGAATAAATGATTTTGATTTTGATTTTGATTTTAAACGCAACGGACTTTTAGTAAAATATAGCTAGAAATTCAATATGTTTTCTTACAAAACATACAAATAGTGCAGGATAATAATGTCAAACATAGTATATTCTGTTTATTGAGTACTTTTGATTTCACGTATATATTTTGAACTTTTTTGAAATAATCGGCATTTTTGAAGTGATTGCGTAATTATTGCGATTTCAGCCATTTTGAATCATGCGTGTGCAAGTGAATAGATTTTTAAATTTCAGTGTGTGTCGATATCTATGTTTTGAATTATCACTTATTACAAGTTATTAAATTTAGGTATAGTTATAGACATCATATAGTAAATGATAAATACGTATCTAATCTGTACGTCTATTACCTTAAACTAATACATCCTGCATATTTTTTAAATCAGGTGTTTTTGTTTTATTATCATTCATTATTGTAAAACTTAACCTTGATTTTTTTTTTAAATAACCGGCGCTTTCTGACCGCGCAGCAAACTAGGTCCCTAACGTGATCAGGGGTTTTGGTATACATTATTAATAATCAAAGGCGTACATAGGTTCTTATGCTAGGTCACTTAATCTACGTACATATGTATATATAGCTACCCTTAATATTTAGATTATATAGCATTATGTAGTTGCTTATTATTGGTGCAGATAGCTTACCTACGCTAGTGTTAAGAATAAGGGGTGGGTAGGCTTTTAATAAATAGAAGTAATATGAACCCAAAAGTTATTTATTTAACAAGCACCCGTAATTAATAATAATACATTAACAGACAATTCGATATAAGGGTTCTATCAGAAAGAGCGTTCAAGCGTTCACGCGGTCAGTGTGTTGTATTACGTTTCATAGATATACCCAAACGCCTCTTGCGCGTTCTGACCGCGTCCATCAACTGTGGGTAGACGGTAGTAGGTAGTGGTGTATATCTATGTTACGTAGTACAGCGAACGCAAAAATGACCGCGTGAACGTGTGACCGCGTGAACGTGTGAACGCGTGACCGCTCTCTGTATGATAGCGCCCTAACAGCGTCCGCACTGTACAAAATCACGACAGGGAATTATGTCACCAAATTATAACGACTTCAGAGATGTTGACTCGTCCACGGTTGAAGGCAGAGTGCGCGCCACATAGTAGTATATATTTTTCTAACGGTAAAATGCTGTGAATAAACATCTAATTCGGTTTAGTGGTTTTTGAGTAACTCTATAATAACTGAAAAGTCGTTCACCTATATTGATGATATTCTTGTTGGCGATGAATGGCAATCGAACCGTAAGTACTTATAGCATGGGTCACTAAAAAGGCCGAAAACATTTTTTTTATCAAAAAATAGAACTGACTTCAACACTAAAAAGTGTGAAATAATTTTTAACTTAAAATTGTGCTAATAGGCACTTTTGAACTATGATGGTACCGACTTCAACAAGTTATTTCACACTTTTCTCTATTGAAGTCGGATCTATTTTTGTTATTTTTTTTAGTACGTGTTACTACTTTAAGCAAAGCAAATAAATACATAGATATATGCATTAGTTCCTGTGGGATCGTGAAAACCATACTCCATTGGAATGAAGTCACAGGCAGGACCTAGTAGTATTGTACGATAACCAAAATGAGTAATTTTACATGTAATCTAACCTTGGTGTTTTTGTTTGATCGTTGCTCTGTACATTGAAGCCATAGGCTAATCAGTAATCGTTTCATATCACTTCACTACTAAAAGCTTTCACATCCGGTATGCAACATCGCAGTATGTGCCAATGCTAAATATGTATGCGGTGTGGGAAAAGGGGAAGAGGCACAGCTAAGGTGATATATTCATGTCATGAGTGCGTGCGAGCCGGGAAAAGCCGGGTGTTTATGTTTTCCTATTTGTGCCATCGCCTGTTTAGTATTTTTTGTATCATATACGTTTTTATATGTTATTGACTCCCGTTTCATTTAATTTCGCAATAAATGTTTAAACGCATAAGAATTAACCTTTTGAAATTCAACAAAAACTTGAAACTGAAGTAAATCGCGTATATTTTTATTAATTTCAGTCCTGAAGTTTCTAACACTTCTCAGTAATATGGTATCGGGTTAACTGAATGATTGTTGTCTATTATTATTATGTAAAACAATTTAAAACTTATGCTATATAATTTGATGACATTGTGTAATTTTGATGTTATATATACACGTAATGTGTACGTGTAATTAATATTCAACCTGTTTCTTTCTGCAACGAAATTTATGTTCGATTTAGTTCAAATCGTATTTGTACATATAATTATTAGCAATAGTAACAATAATTAGTACCTAAATATTGCGTTGTGGTGCTTAGGGGATTAGTACATGGATGTATAGTTTAGTAATCTGAAAGTAACGAGTGATGCTAAAGGTTAAGAGTTGGCAGGAAATTAATTTATCTGAGCACTACCCACGAAATTCGTAGAATCATATCATACAAATTTTAACCAAAATATATGGAATACCTTCCCTAGTCTCGGAACCATAAAATACATTACAGCAACCCTGCTTATACTTATGAAATTTAAGTTAGTATTCAGATTTATTTGCTACATTGTAGACATGTTTATTGATTGCTTTATGCCCGGAAGTCTACGTTGTTTCGGATTGATGGGCCAGTAATTCGATGAAGAAATTCGTATGCCAAGGAATACTGAAACTGGAGACGTTCAAACGTTAATTTAATTGTATTGTTCGAGGAAATGATGACAGCAAGGCAATGTTGAGAAAATAAGCGGTTTATTTCGTTAACCTGTCTAGTACTCGTATGTATATGGTACTCGTATCTACTTTTCGAACTACGTATAAATTCATATATAGGCTGTTTGGTAGAGGGACCGACAAACAAAATGAGCGTGTTCGGGGGACCACTTGGAGAATACAAGTTGGCCAAAAAAAATCCCCGACCCCCCAATATGTTTAACTTTTTTTGTAATTTTTCCTTTTTTCTCCGAAATTGTACCTATTTACCACCATAACATTTGTAAAATCTGTTTTAGACCGGATGTTTTTAGTTGAATTTGGTCTCTAATACACCTTCAGGCCACGCAAAGCAAAATTTGATACAAAACAGAGCTAACTAACTGATTTAGTTTAAAAAAATTGGGGTGTCGGGGATTTTTTTTGGCCAACTTGTATTCTCCAAGTGGGCCCCCGAACACGCTCATTTGGTTTGTCGGTCCCTCTACCTAACAACCTGTATACAATTAGTATTTTATATCTGGACTTTTATACGTTGCTTTTACACTTGAATAGTTTGACCAAGTAAAAGCAAGTTTATACCGATGGAGTGCATTTGATCTGATAAAATTGGTTACAAACCAGAGGTATATAAATGTGTATACATTAGGTGTACGCGCAACATTACATAGCACTTTTTTGTACGTGAGTATAAATGATGTACGCGCGACACGCGACGGGTTAATGCTAATGAGAATGATTTCTTACGGGGACTGCGGTCTAGTAATTTTCATTTCGATTGTACTTCCTAATTGCCCAATATATAATACATATTTTTCGTTGGTCGATAATATACTCTATAATGGAGAGGTGCGACCAAAAACTGTGTTGAATTATATTAAGTACTTGCTTTTATCAATTTAACAAAAAAGCTTCTTCGTGGTTTACTTATCGTATCACATCTCGCGGTGGCAGAAAATAACTATGATAGGGGTTTTTTTTTTAATAAACGTAATATATGTAATAATATTATACCATTCTACATTTTTCAATCTAAAGTAAAGTGAAAAAAACCGCACATAAACACTCGCAATAATAGCTTTATAGTTATTATTGCGAAAACTAACGTGCGCGGATTTTTTTTCACTCACATTCATCACGAAAAATCTCTCTATGACAGTTATGTTTACGACTTGTTAACAACTATTTTGATTTATGACCTCAATCCGTTTAGACAACGAAACTTTTAAAGTCACTCTAGCAACAATTGATAACTCTAACAAGTACAATTTGAAAAAATTAATACCGACTTCCATTCCATTACTTTGGTAAAAATCAGTTATTGTAGTTTAACTTACAAAGTACTGGACCGAATTTGATGAAATTTAAATGGGACCAAACGGGAAGCACCAGATTTTGAATCGGTCCACCCAATCGAAAGTTATGAGGTAACAATCATAAAAAAACAGTCGAACTGAGTACCTCCTCCTTTTTGGAAGTCGGTAGAAAACATCTACATGATGGAGGCTAGGTATAAAACTGATAGATTAGCAAAAGTAAAGCACAGAGTAACATAAATATTAAAGGTCGACCAAGCCGTTCGCAGGTAAACCGTCGTAAATCATAGGTATTACCTATGGAAAATTGTGCCTTTCCATTTGCTATTCTTGTTTTAAACCAGTTTTCAGTCTGAGTTCTAAAATGAAGCTTGTTATATCGGTTTACCTAAATACCTAGCTTAACTACAGTTTTCACGATAAAAGCTTTGGGACAAATGAAAACTATTCTACAATTTCGTATAACAATGTAATTTTAATAATTTAAAAAAATAATTAAAACTAGGTAAACCTTTTAGTCACCGACATAGCCCAGAAGATTAGCCAGTTGAAGTGGCAGTGGGCAGGGCACATAGCACGCAGAACAGATGGCCGATGGGGCCGAAAGGTTCTGGAGTGGAGACCACGGACCGGCAAGCGCAGCGTAGGTCGTCCACCGACACGGTGGACAGACCACCTGATGAAGGTCGCAGGACGACGTTGGATGCAGGCCGCTTCCAACCGGTCCTTTTGGAAAATCATGGGGGAGGCCTATGTTCAGCAGTGGACGTCATACGGCTGAGATGATGATGATGAAACCTTTTAGGGTTAGATTTTCAATACAAGTAGTCGCGCCAAATTAGTTGCCTAAATAAAATAAATAACCTTTTTTCCTTCCTTCCTGTTCATATAAGTTTATATTGTTTTATTTGTCTCGTTATGGTGTATATTCCATAGATACATGCTATTGTTGTAGCTTTTTGGTTAGGTTTGAACAGTTCTATATAATCTTCATAGTCAGCTCATTTTGTTCCCACTGCTGGGACTCGAGCCTTTCTCTCAGAGAGAGGAGTTGGGACCATAATCCACCGCGCGGACCCAGTGCATCTTGGTGGATAGGTTAGTGGCCACCCCATGTTGAAGTTTTCAGGCCGCCCGAAGGCCTTCGACATGGCCTAACGACTATTGTCCTAAGACAAACAGCCGAGTTCGACGGTTAACGTGCCCTCCGAACCACGGAAGCGCTCAGTTGAATGCCACAAGCGGTCACCCATCCAAGTCCTGACCGCAGCAAGCGTTGCTCAATTTTTTGATCGGTTAAGATCACCAAGTCAAGCTACGAGAGCTTCAGCTCCACTACGAGCGATCTATAAAATATTTAAAAAGTATTATCAAAAGTAAAAAAAAAATGTGATCTTTGAGAAGGCAAACAACTAAAACATTCTGCATTATACACAAGAGATTAAAAACTGCTCGGCTTCGAAAATTAAATGCTACCAAAATGCCCGAACAAATGACGTCACGTCTGGGACGTATTGTCATGATCGACAGCATTGCAGGCTAATTGAAATTGGTGTCATCAGGGAACCAAGTCGGGAATGGGTTCATTTGTTTCCATATTAGAATGCTTCAAATTATGCCATTGTTTAATACGAAAACACACCGCGCAAATTGGTTTGATGCCATGGTTATTGTTATTTTTAATTTAAATGTTGCAGTCTGTTTTGACAATGTTATTACTTACGTAGGATATATTACGTATACACGCTGTTAATAAAACATATATTTTTAAGGATATTACAATTAAAGGTTTGCCGTAAATGTCTGTCAAGATATATCGTGAGGGTAGACCCAAACTGAACTACAAAAATGTATGGACAATAAACAGAAATCTTCAAAATTTTATATTAGTTTTTCACATCTGCGTCCCACAATATGTTTCACACTCATCGTACAGTCAGCGACAAAATTATTTAATGATTAAGTGAGTTTTATAACAGGAAGATATGTCTATGAAGGATTTATTGTGGTATAAATATATACCTAAATAAATTTGATTTTTGAAATTTGGTTAAGTAACAAACCGCCGTCTATCCAAACATTCTCATATATATTAGAAGATACACTTTGATAAAAGGCTTCAAGAAGTGTTTAAGAAATCATACTGAATCAGCTGTACTTTGAGGAATATTATCGTGAACAAAATTCAATTATAATTATGTAATTGAAGACGAAACCGTTTATATTTCTGTCGGTTATTCAGCCCCATTGTTATCTTACAGTTTTGTTGTAAGTAAACTGTAGACTGTACAATAGATGTATCTGCTACACAAAAATTAGCATTATAGAAACTTAATTTTTAAAGAAATAATGCTTTTGGAAAGTTTTAGGACTATTAACCAGGCAAACACTAAAACTAGCGTTAGAGATCAAATACGTTGACCCGGGTTTCGAGATTTATTAGTAATATTTTCTGGATTCATCTGCGTGACCATCAAGAAACCCGCAAGGGACGCATTTATCTAAATGGTCATTATTGACATATCATATTTTATCAAACTAAATAGCTCCTTATGGGTTGAGTGGTAACAAACATTAATACGAGTTTTGTGAAAGGATTAAGGAACAAAATCGAGAATGTGCGTGGGCCACGCGAGACTCGGAAACTTTTTAACCAGCAGAAAACGCGTTTTAAGTTCAATTCACTTAATTATAAAGGACATTTTCTTACTTCACTTTCCCATTACAGACTTAAGTGGGCTTAGCGCGATGTTTGACGAGCTCGAGGTCATAATCATAAATGTTTGTGTAGCGTAGGCAGGAATAATTGGATTACACAGATTATACAAAAGTTCAATAGCCTAACTTGACAAGCCGTGTTTGAGTTATTGGTACAGTGAATTTTGTGGAAAAATTATGTGTTTTATTTTCTATTTTGTGAACGTTGTGACATGCGTGACTTATACAATTAATAAATCAATAGATAGGACAGTAAGTAGTCAACATTTTATTATTTATTGTCTGGATTGTAGATAACATGGCTGATGAACTAATATGGGATGATGTGCGTTAAAAAGATAGGGGAAAAGAACAATTTAGAAAGATTAGTTATACAAAATGAAGTAAAGAAATTCACGTGATCTTGATACATATTAAACTGGAAAAGCACTCCCAAAACCCAGGCGAGGTTGCCGATTTCTAACGTGAGTGTTTTATTGGTAAATAATTTAAGAAATAAATAGTTGATTAAGATTCAACTTTCCCAAACATTTACACTTCGATACGGATCTGTACAAACATACTACGAAATGTCATTGAGATATAATTTACTTTAGTGCAAGCTACCACGTGTCGGTAAAGTGCTCCTGTCGCATAACGTGCTAAAATGTATGATTATTTCTCAATATAATCAGAATAATGATAAAATATACCTATATAACCTAATATTTATTTATTACATTGTAAATTCGCGACTGCCCGCGACTTCTTTCGCGTTCGTTCAGGCTTCGGTCTCGCCATAATCACCCATTTTTACTGGTTTTTCTTTCATAGAACCTTCTCCGCACAATAATTAACACGCCAATAAAAGATTTATTTTATAATAATAATGATTTATTTGAACAAATAGTAAAACACTGTTTACAGTAGAATATAGAACTAAGATAATTATGTATATATTAGAGTTGATAGAATGAATAGAAGGTGTATTAGAGACCAAATTCAACTTAAAACATCCGGTCTAAAACAGATTTTACAAATGTTATGGTGGTAAATAGATACAATTTCGGAGAAAAAGGGAAAAATCACAAAAAAAGTTAAACATATTGGGGGGTCGGGGACTTTTTTTGGCTAACTTGTATTCTCCAAGTGGTCCCCCGAACACGCTCATTTGGGTTGTCGGTCCCTCTACCAAACACCCTATATATAATATTTAATATAGATAGATAGATTTTACGACCAAACTGAAATTTGTATGAAATCATGTATTCGTAACATACTCGTGTTTATAACACTTAGCAGTCGGGTTTAGCTAAGATTTATAAACGTTGCTGGAAAAGAGTCGATAATGCAGTTAGGTGCACGCTCGGTTGCACGTTTTTGAAACGTATTCAGAAGGACTTGAAACAAACTGTTTGAAAGGTCCCAACAACACAATGTTTTTTTAAGATCCTTTCCTTTACTAAATTTTGGAGTTTCACTTCTGAGCTGCTAAGCTCATAATCGCACAACGAGTTAAGATTTCGGAGTTAGTTAAGAGTTAAGATGGCTATGTTTCGGGTATGAGGGAATTCGTTCATGAACAAAAGTCACCGACATAGCCAAGAAAATAAGCAAGTAGTGGGCAGGCCTCATGCAAAGCAGAAGTGATGGTCAATAGTCCTAGATGTTTCTAGTGTTGAGACCTTTAGGTTGTCAAGCTGGACAGTCGCATTGTCCTGCTGAATGACTTTGGAAGTAGGCTCCTTTCAACCGGTGCTTTGGGAAAACTATTCGGAAGTTCTATGTCCTGTAGTAGGCTGGATAAGATGATGAACTGCTATTCCTGAGATCCACTAGATGATGAAGGTGATACCAGTTATACATAAGCAATGCACAAAAAGCACGAATCAGTATTTTCACGACAGTATTGGGAATCATTAGTTTGACCTCACTCAACAACGATATGTATACGTTATTTATGTATTTACCCTTTTTAGTCATTAATAGAAGAATGTAAAGGCATACGGTCATTCCACTGAAGAGTGTGACCTTACGACTTTATGAATTCTTTATCAAAAAAGCCTTCGCTTTTGTGCCACTTTTGAACATTAATTACTAAGTCGTCAGCATTTTCACTGCACTTATCATGATTACACATTAGCTTTAAGGCTGAAGGTTCCTTTGATACAAATAGATCATAATCCGGCTCGAAAAATACTTTGTCTATGGCACTGAAACTAAAATACATGGACGCACTCATTTGGTTTGATGATAAAGCTAAAAATATGTCTAAAAATAAAGGCTTGCGTACATTTTTAGTACTTTGTTTTCATTCAATTACATTTTAATATTGTAATTGTGTAATAGTAGATAATGATACTGTTGCATAATAAGGGTTCTTATAACATGAGTGTGTTTTAAAAAAACGAGCCGTAGGCGAGTTTTTTTATAGTACCACACGAGTGTTATAAGACCAAGTTATGTACAGTGTCATACACTACTTTATCTACTCTCATACTATAATACGTAAAACAATATTGCAAATAAAACGCTGAATATTACAACAAATTTATTTTTACTTGTAATAATTATTGATGTTCTGAATATTACAATTATGAAAATGAATTTGAACCGGACAGGAAGCGTTATTGGAGGTACACGGAGAGGGTATGTTAATGTTGACCTCATTTCTGTTATTTTCAATACTGTTAAGTATTGAATTGGATATAGCGATCTTGTTAGTCATTGAATCATCTATATAGCCTTCTGCAACTGTCGTTGACTTCCAACCACCGTGTCGCTTTAGTGCCGTTATATCTCCACCAGCGTCAACTAGCAAGGTCGCAGATGTTCGGCGAAAGCAGTGTCCTGTGTACAATTCGGGGTCGGTAAGTTGAAGATAGCTGGCAATAACTTTGCCTTAAGCTCCAAATTTGTTAATGCCAACTCTCTGCGTCGTGCATTTTCCGTCAATATAGTTTAGAAAAAAACTGGGATTGCTACACTCAGTTGGTCGTAGCTCTATGTATTTTTAGCATTGTTCATAATATTTCCCAGTAATGGTAAAAGAGCGGTCCGTCTTGGTTTTAGTTTTACTTATTTTGATCAATAGTGTAGTTTCGAAGACTTCAACATCTTTGAATTGTATGTTGTATAACTCTTGCCGTCGGCTAGCACCCATTATACCAAAAATTAGTGCAATCTGTAACAACTCATATATATTACGGTAAATTAACTCAATATTAACAAAAAAATGTACAAGGTTATACTGATAAACAACTAAAATACCTTTGTGAAGAGATATAATGTGTCTGGGGCTTCATTTAAGAACTTATTTATCTGCTCTGCTGTAAAAGTCTTGGATGTTTCCCTTTATATCCTTGTGAGTTTCGTTTCAAAAATGCAATCAGCTTGCTATATTTAGTTATGTCAACTTCGTTGTAAATATTGAGTGTACTTTTAATCATGGAGTATTTAACCCACATACTTGACACTTTATATTTTTCAGATAACTCTTGAAAGTACGCTAACAACACATTTTCAGAAAATGATGTAGCATTTTTATTCATTTTCCATTCCATGAATTCGTGGTAACATTTATTATAGTTGCTCCTAGATTTCGCCGGCAAAAGGTTCATGGTCATGTTTGACGCAGCTTCCAGAATGTCTGGTGGTGTACGATCACCACTATCCCCGCTTTCAGACATGTTTTTACACAAAAACCTATGTATTTTACAAACAAAACCAAACTTTGTTTAAAGATTGAAAAGATTTTTTAAATGTCAAATGTTGGCGCCAAGGCGCAAACATCGATTGCGCATGCGTGTTGCGTCGTCGCGGACTCGTTCATTGAAACCTTTTTTTTTTTAAAGTAGAGGTACAACCTCTTTGGTCCAGCTGGAGGTTGTATAGGTGTATCGTTATGATTAAAAAGTTATATTATGTTACAGGTGTCCAGTCCATACAAGACCTGTATCGTAATTAAACTTTTTTTTTATTATTTTTGGCCTGTACGTAATGTTTGTAATAAGAATTTTGTTTTCAGTTTTATAATCTTTGTATTATAGTATGAGAGTAGATAAAGAAATTAAAAGACTTATTCTCATGGAAAAGAAATCCAATATTTAGTGGTTTCATCATAGAAAAAGGTTCCATCAATCAAATTGTTTTTATATAATAATATTCCTTACTTTATAATATGTAATTTTTTTTGCAGTCCTATCGAAGTGAAAATCAAAGCAGCCTCGCTGCGGATTTCATTGTTTTATCTACCTATAGAGCTAGTTTTCTCAGAACATTCCCGAGTACAAAGTAGTTGTTCGCGGTGTCCCGAACACCTGCAATAGTGCGCTTTGGGACATAATTAAATGACTGAATCTCAAGACGGTGTTTCATGCCAACTTATCCTCTTCATGAACATATTGGTGATTTTGTAACTTCAAAAGTCTCACGTAATATTCTATTAAAGTTCCAGTTTATTCGCTGATGCATTTTACTAATATTTCTTTTAATTTATATTTAAATATGGCTTTCTGCAATGTAACGCCTGAATCAATATTTTCATTAAAAATGTATTGTTTGTCGTGGGGTAGGTATTGGGAATTGGTCACCTATGCATTAAATAATAGTTTAACTATTGAGGATCTATGGATGTAAATACATTGTACAAACTTTTTATATAAACAAAAGCTATAATAACAGTGAAAGACTACAATATCAACGAAATCGGCAAAGAGCAAACAAGATAGGCTAACCGATAGCATAAGTAATTAGGCCACGCTCACCGCGCCTCCGATTACGTCTGGACCAGAGTTTCTGTTGGATTTTGAAATAATATTGAGTCACGGTCACGGAACGTTCATTAATTCACTAGTAGCTGTAATCTAATGAGATAATGGAACGATAACAAGTATAGAAGCGACCGTGAATAGGATATTTAGTAGTAATACTCTACTTACTTGTACCTTCAACTATTTCTATGAAGAAATATTAAGGAATTCTAAATTAAGAATATCCAAGATGAACGAACATATATGAAGAATGTGATGAGTAAAAAGGTAAGAGTGACATCGAGTGTATGATCAATAAGTAGAGATCAGTGTTATATACCTTTCACCCCAAAAGAGGCGTATATAACAATATATCAATTACCTATCCTTATATGACACGCTGGTTTTTAGTACTTTGACGACTACCTCAAAATATCCCACTAGTAATTAGTATTACGGAGAACTAATTACTCTGAGTAACGCTACAGATATTATAAAAGTTATTAAAGCGCAAGGGAAATATGTTCGAGCTGTATTTTTTCACGATGACGTGGGTCGTGTAAACCAGTTTTGATCTCGCAATATTTTAACTATTACACCTAGGTACTATACAGGTACTATAAAGCCGTTAAAATTTCTCAATATTTTCGATTCATACTAGTTAAGTAAACCATCAGTGACGGAAAAACAGCTCAACATCCTGTTAACATTGTTAGAGCTGTTAAGAAACAACTGCACTTACATGAAACCTCTCATTGTTAACTCCATTCCATAATATTTGCTAGAATCACCCGATTGCAAACTTTACTCAGAGTAGGAATAGTAGTTGTGAGCGAGAGCGTTTATTCAGTTAGATGTAACATTTACCATGACAAATAGTAGCCATGTCATATTCTTAATTGATACTCGTATTATAATAATATATAATTTCAGTTATGACATTTTAGTCCCTTACCTTGTGTCTACCTCAAGCTGCTTTTTATATACCAATGAAAACTTAAATGCCCACTTTGATTCGCTTATTGCTACCATTAGGTATTCATTTCCTGCATTGCTGTTATCCTGCATATGTGTTGTAATGGGTCCAATTAGCCCACCTAAAAAACTGTCCTCAAAAATATTTATAATGAGAATTTGGCATCACAAAATTCAACGTAAAAAGAACAACTCGATTTATCACGTTTTTGTGCAAAACAAACGTCAAAAAGTAACGAGCTGATGATAGAAACCATCCGTTTTTATTCGGTTCCGTTCCCAAAAACTTTCCATTGTTTAGTTTTGTCTGACCAGCCGTGCTATTCTCTGCCCGGGTAACACGAGGCCAGTTTTTCAAGCCAGGACAGCAAGATAGTGTCAGTAAGCTAGCGAGCTAGTACTTCTGGCTTCGTGTAGACAGAACTAGCTTCATTTTTAAGCCAGTAAGCTAGTAAGCTAGGACAGTTTTTAATAGGGTGGAGTTCTATTTTTAGGCAAGTAGCGCCCTCCCACCACTGACTTTACTATCCAGGCTTGTGTACTAGCTAGTTTCCAGTTGGCTAGTAAGCAGTAACCACGTGTTTTGTTAATTTATCTAACGTGGTTTTTTGATTTCAAGGTGCCCAAACTAAGTACGGAGATTAATTTAAAGTTTGTACAACTGTACCAAGACCATTAACGTCTGTGAAACGCCACCCTTCCAAATAATAAAGACGACTATAAACGTGATTCAGGTACAAAAAACATATGGCGAAATAAAGAAAGTGGTTATTGTCCCGTACCGTTTTTGTAATTCATCTTTTGCGAATTGGTACAGTTTTCGAAGTAACTCCTTCAGACGAATAATGTGTTTTTTTCGCAAACAATTCATGTTGGACGCGTGGTCACCTTAGTCACTACAATATTACTAGCTTAAAATAATGAAGCCTCGTGTAAACAGAACTAGCCTGTTCCAAGCCAGGTCAGCAAGCCAGGACAGTTAAGTAGAAAACTGTCTTGCTATCCTGGCTTGAAAACCTGCCGTGCGATTCTTAAGAGCAAACATCGTTGCATCTTTGATCAACGTCCGTGAAACAAATGACGAGATGACAAGAAACGTTGGAAAAACAACCTTATGTACAAGGGCGATATCTCAAAGTATTTGACATTCTTGTCTAATGAGCTCGTCGACGCGCGCATCGACGAATTATTACAGAATCGCATGGCTGGGCAGAGCAAACAACGTTGTATCTTTGACAACATCCGTAAAACAAATGAGGAGATGACAAGAAACGTTAGAAAAACAGCCGTGTGTACAAGGGCGATATCTCGTAAAGTATTTGATACCGGTGACCTCGTCGACGAATCGTTAGAGAATCGCACGGCTGCTCTTAGTCCGTCTGTCAGAGGCATATAATAATAAATAACTTAAATGAGTATGAAACATTGAGAATTTTTGTAATATTAATTGAAACTGTAAAAAAATAGTTCTCCATTACGTCTTAGTGAAGTACTCGTATTTTTATAATTAATTTCACGCTGAGCTCAATATGATTTTGTTTATGATCAATCTTTAATTAAGTAATTGATAATTTTACATATTTAGTTTGCGAAGTCTATCTTGAAGACAAAACTCTGTTTTGATTATTCTGTACCATCTTTTTTTTTATAATACTCCATTATCTGTACATATTATAATGTATTATTCCTATTTTACAGTTAATTGAATTTAAGACCCGTCTAATAACCTTCGATAGGTTTTTGAGCTATACTTAAAATACAAATACTCTGTTAGAAGTTGGATCAAAGTATGAATGGCCAAAACTACTATTTTATATAGTACTAGCTGAACCGCCTGCGGCTTCGCTCGCGTGGCCTCGCGGGATACGGTTAATTACAGTTATTGAACTATCCCCCGGGAACTCTTTAATTTACCGGGATAAAAAGTGTCCCATATGTTGACCAAGGATATAATTTACCACCATACAAAGTTTCATTTAAATCGGTCCAGTCGTTTCGGGGATTAGCCCGTACAGTCGCCTGCAATAAGATGTATTGATTCCGAAGCCTTCAGAAACATGAGCCAAGATGTAAAGGATCGATATGTATGCCCGTTATGCTGTTATATATATACATGCCGTAATTTTCAAAACTGTGATATAAAACGAGTACATTTTATAACAATATAGATAAGGATTATTTTAAGCAGTCAAATAATATAAGTAACTTCATTTTAGATTATTTTTGATGTAATTTTTTATGATATTGAATGCTGAAGCACTTTTGAAAATGTATACATCTTATTGCAGGCGAGTGTACAAACAGACATACAAACAGAGAAACAACAAATTTGAAAAAATCTTAATCAGTTCGATTTCACTCCTTACATCCCCCTGACTCGGTTTTTGTATGTTTTTTCATTGTACAGAAATTCGACCTCTACAGTTTAATTATTATGTAGTGATTATTTACTAATGATGACCCATGAAATTTTACATTTATAACGATGTGAATGTCAATATGACATAGTTCAATGTCCTATATGATGAGGGTAAAGAGGGTCTCTTGTCACATCAATTTTTAAACAAATTCAAAACGCGAGCCCTACGGCTCCGCCCTTAAATTAAATTATTATCATAGGTAATTTTTTTCGGGTGGACAGTAACCTATGTATTATGTATATATTCACTAATAACTGATACAGGGCCAAATGTTCATACTAGATCTCTCGAAGATTGTGAGCAGCTACAAAGTGATCTTTTAAGATTAAGTATTTATTGCAAACAAAATCTTTTACATCTAAATGTTGCTAAGTGTAGTTGTATTTCCTTTTCACGAAAGAAATCTATTATTACTTTCAACTATTCTTTGAATAACGAACTTCTTCAAAGGGTAACCGTGGTGAGAGACTTAGGAGTTATGTTAGATAGTAAGCTCATTTTTAATACTCATATTGAAAATATTACTGACCGTGCGTATTGTTTATTAGGTTTTATTCTGAGAGTAAGTCGAGAGTTCAGTAACGTAAAAACTTTAGTCATTCTTTTCAATTCTATAGTGATACCTATTTTAGAGTTTGCTTCTAGTGTCTGGAACCCTCAATATCAAATATATATTAACAGCCTAGAGAGAATTCAAAACAAATTTGTGAAACATATTAAATTCAAAATGCTTAAATCAGATCAACCTTTATCTTTTAACTCTAATACACTTCAAGGCCGACGTACTTTAAGAGATCAAATGTTTTTGTATAAAATCTTGAAAAATGTTATAGACTCTCCATATATGGTAAGTCAAATTAGTTTTAGATGTCCTCGTATAAATGCCCGTTACATAAACAAACTATTTAATATTTATCCATGTAATACTAATTATGCATCTAACTCATTCGTACCAAGAGCATGTAAATCTTATAATGAGCAATTCTCGGATTGTGACATATTTGTGTTGTCAGCAGCAAAATTCGCAAGGCAAATATCACTATTGTAAATAAGTACCTAGTTTATGTTATTGTTATCATATTTTATTGTTTCGCTTTGTATCAATTCATAAATTATTTTGGCATGTTATTTATTTTTTGAGTACCGTATTGTAAAATTTTATATAATGTTTATATTAGTGGCAGCTTTATTGGTTTATGTACTTTAAATATAAACGTAATTTTAAGTAAATTGAATACTGTTTGTGCCTTAATAAAGATAAAATAAAATAAAATAAAAAATACTACCAAGGATGAAATTTGATACTTTCATCCTTGGTAGTATGAACATTTAGTTAGTAGTAGGTACATAGGATGATGCCTATGTATCTACACACCAACATTATTACTGTAGTTTTAAAGTTGAGTATTGAGAAACACATGCAAAAAAAGCGGATGTTTTTTTGAGAAAAGACAGCCCTTTTTCAAATTAGAACTTTTTCCAATTGGACGCGTCACTATGAAATAAAAGACAAGTTCAAGCAACACATTTACAAGAAAAAACGCATTAAATGTTGGGCCAAGATCATTTCAATACATTTGGTATCAAACTATTTATTTATCGGTAGAAAAATGTCTCGAATCACACTCACCCTGAAGACGTCATCTGATATGCTCCGAGCCCAGTATTAGCTTAGGGCTATTATGTATCTCAGCTGCTAACAAATGTTGATTAAAATACAAAAATTCAGTTCCAGTCATCAACATAGTAACATTTTTGCTTACTGGAGTTATCAAAACTGACATAGAGCCAACATTTTTTAAGACTTCAGTCAACATTTGTTAGCAACTGTGATACATAATAGCCCCGCTTGTCAGAGTTTTCATTCCCTGAGTAAGCCAGTAAATTAATAGTTTAATAAGCGAGGCTGTTTTATTTGCAAAGAAGCATCCCGATTTATTTGCCTACTATGCAGAAGGTAGTCGGCGAGAAGGAAAACTGCGTCACCTACCATTCAAGACAACTCTCCAGCGTAAAAGTATTTTTTGTATGTTGACTCTCATATTTAACAAATTCCATGCAACAGTACTGAGAGTAATATAAATTCTTTTAAAAAGGCATTAAAAATTAGTTATTAAAAATAGGGTTTATTGACATTATCAAATTTGTAACTTTTATTATATTCTGACATTTGTAATTGACAATATTCGAATATGGTATATAAAAATGTTGACATGTCTTGTTATTAATATTATTTTCGATTCTAAATTTGATAATGATGGACGCCATTTATGTTATTTTATTTGAACCTTATATTGTAATAATTTTTTTTTATTGACTTTTCTCATTTAAGTATTTATTCTTTGTGGAGTTGTGTGATCAAATGGTTAAACGTTAGTGTCATTATGAATATATTTTTTTATTGTAATTTAATTTTCTTATATCCATTTGCACACCATCTTGTATGGTAGAATGTCAAAGAACATATATAAGCAGTAACATCACACATTGGTCTGTAGATAAATTGTTAACTACATTCTGGAAATAAATCATTTGAATTTGAATTTAAAATATCAAACTTACGACAGTAATTTATGTACAATAATATTACCGGAACCCACATCCAAATTTACTACGGTATTATACAGATAAGCTCGCAAACGGACAGAGGAAAAGACAAACTCTATTGTTTCTCTATTGTCTCGTTTCTTCAGTAGGTAGCTCTAACATATATTTAAAAATATTAGTATAGGCTCGGCTACTTTGACTTTGTAAAATGTGTTCACTTTCACGTTATACGTAAAGTAGATTTTCCGTCGCTCGCAAGGTTCAGGTTAAACCAATGTTTCAAACCGTTGGCTGTTCCGCCACATACATTACAGTTTATTAATCCTGTTATTTCAGCCTGCTACCTGCGTACACGTGACGAAGCGGCCGACATTTGGGCTCATTTCGAAAGTAGGTCTCTTAAATAATAAGCAAGTTATTAAGTTTCACGAATTCAACGTGTGCGGGGAAGGTAGAGTAGGATAAGTACGTCTGCCATTATTTTATTTCAATGAGTATTATAAGCAGTGCAATTATACTGGCATTATAATTATGGATTATGACGATCGATGCAACTTGCCTTTTACTGTTAAGAATTTTTGCTCATGGTTAAGAAGTAAAGAATGGTGCTAATGCAGCTTTGTTGCCAAAGCAACATAACGTTATTCTAGAGTTTTAAGTAACTTAGCATTTAAGTTAGTGGATGTTTGCTACACACGGTTTCGTAAATGCTTAGATATTTAAACATGAAAGGCGAGAAGCTAAGTATAACAAGAAAAATTACAATGTTATTATTTTTAAAAAGTCTTCCCGTGAACATGGTGCAAGTAACTGCGCCGAAATATCGGGAGCTCATTCCACAACGTTACCACGGTACGAGTAAATATCCCGTTAATAATCATATAACTTTAGTGAAGAACCGTGATAGTTTAAAACAGTGTGTTATTATTTTTAATAGAAGGTTGTACGAGTATAAGTTATTGTAACATATTTTTATATATTTAATTTATATTATATTCGTCTCTATTCGATATGCAGTTGCTGCCACAACTTTGGCCAGATACGCGAGTGAAATCTGTTTGCCCATATAGGAATACTATTTCAATATTGAGCATTTTAATAACTTATTTTTGTTCACAATATCGTAAATATCATGAACAAATGTATGTAGCTTTCAATACATTTCCGTATGGCAAAGATATAATTAATGTGACTGGAAGTAAAATATCTCATTATCGCTAAATTAAATTAATTCATTTTATGAATTATTGACAGTCTGAAGCCCTGAAGTCTGATATATTTGCAAAAATAAAAAAGGCGTTTTACATTCTAAATTATTACACATTTTAGCCGTTTTTTTTCTTCTAAGCACAGAGATTTTGGCCTCAACTACTTTATTATACGTATAGATATAGATTGACAGTCCGAATCCCTGCTTAGTGAGAAAGGGGAAGTATTATTTCCGCGGACAGGACTTGAACCCGCGTGTTATGTTCGAATACATAAGTGATCAAGAAGATTACTGCCACCAAGTTAGCCAACATAGTGATGGAACGATTTTATCTCTTCATTTATTTTAAAAGGATATATTGGAAGGATGGAGTTTCATATTTGGACGGAGCGACTATATATTGAATAGAAGACGTAGGTTCCAAGGAAATTTTAATTTGAAAGCTGAATGATAAATATTAGAGCCAGATACAACAAACGTTTTATTGTTTCAACGCTTTTATATTACATTCTACAACACCGTAATAACAGCAATGCAGAAAAACGTCTAATTTGCTCGTATAGTGCAAATTCTAAATGACAAATGCTAAAAATAAACCCGACCGCGCTGCGCTGTGCATCTCGTAAAATAAAAGACATTTTCTGTTAAATGTATAACACAAATACAATGTTGTGCTACAAAACCGCAAGTGCAAGAGTTCGACTAACTCGGTCGATTATTGCCTGAAATACGCAGCACAGAAAAATAACTTGATTTTCTATATATACGTCGAATTTAGTCTGCAACTGTAAAGTACAAGTAGCTACGCAATCAGTGTCTGATTGCGACAGCTTGTGCAATACACATAGTAGTCAGTAGACAATCATTCCAAATTGAATCACTTAGTTCTTGGCCAGCGTTATTTAGTTAGGTAAGCTAGTCAGACTCCGCTTATGAATAATTCTGCTGGCCCAGTTTTGTGGAACTAGAGGCATGGATTCTTTAAAAATAGAATAACTTCTATCTAGGTAACGAAGTGGATAGAGTCTGGAATAGTCTCGTCGTTTAGCAATGAGACCGTATATTTTGTTAAGCAGAGTCACGTTGTTTTCGTCTCACATTATATCTGTCAAAGATAATATGAAGTATTTGTTTAGAATACGATGGTAGTAATTCACTTGTGCTAATAACGAAGCTAAATTAGCGAACTAAAATCTAAATTCTGTAAACTATATACTTGAAATTCTGTTCTTAATAAAATCAATATTCGTATAACACTTAGAATTTCGATTCTAAAAATATGAATATTTTATTGAAATGTGTGTAGTTTTGGATAAGTTTCAAGAGCGAGAAAAAAAACGACTATTGATTTTGATCGATTATTAAAGCTATTATTCTTGGGGGAATAATTTGTACATCCAAATCGACGGTGTAGCTATGGGCTATGTCTCACCTATTGTCACCGATATTTTCATGGAGGAGTTCTGGGAGAGGACTTTTTTGCCACCATGGCTATTTGCCGAAGATTTACAAACGGTATGTTTACGATACTTTTGCCATCCTCCCCAAAAACAATGTAACATTTTTGCACTTATCTCTATTTTATATAAAAATTGCTTAAGGTTCTTCCTTGAGTTCAATATATAAACACTAAAAGTCCAAGAGGCCGTCATGGTCGGTACCACGACAGTGCCCAATATTATGTAAGTATAAATAAACTAATATAGTGCCGTGAAGCAAAAGTTCGCAAGCATTACTATGTTAGGGCGTAAAGGGCGCTGTAGCTAGTGAAAATACTCAGCGAAATAAAGCAATGCCACGCAGTGCTAAGGGCCTGGGTGGCATCGCAACTGTCATAGGTAAGCGTAGCACACACTAATAGAACCACGACTTGCTCGACTCAACATTTAATTGAATAAAAATAAGTATTCATTATAGACTGTAATATTCGTAGTAAGATGACCTACTGTTCCTATAATATCTTTGCTATTTGAGTAAAATAAGTATGTCTCAGTTCCGCTTCCTTTGGAGTGAACGTAGCGATTAATGAGTACAATTGAATGGAGCTGCCCCAATTATTCTTTGCGAGAGCATTTCGAATCCAAGGATCGTAGAGAATATTGGCAATCCAATAAAGCTCCCCAATGATCGTGTCAAATTGTAATAACTAAAGGAATTCGGAAAGGCAAAATAGAATGTAAAATTCTAGTTACCAAATACAGCATTTAAGAGGCAATTCCCTTATATATTACGAGCTCAGCGCTACATATATCCAATGAAATGAAATTGGGATCAGGTTTTTATTCCGTGAGAGGACAAAGTTAATGAATCGGTTCACCGTCCGGATGCGAATCCTAGGAGCCGAGGAAACTCAATTTACAAGGTGAGATGTCTCTTGTGGAAAAAGCCGTCTTGGTTATACCACTTCTTTGTCAGATATTCTACCGTAAGCATTGTTGTAGTATGTATTAGTTGAAAGACAACTGTAGCAAGTGGAATTAGTGGGCGAATGCGACTCAAACACGAATGTCACTGGGTGACGTGCACAGTGCAGTTCACGTATAACTCCGGTTCTAAGTCCTGTGTGGCATTTCAACTGCCATGGGCAAATGTAGTGCTTACCATCAGGTGCATGACTTGTTTGTCCAATAACGTGCTTACAACACGAGAATACGTTAAAAAAACCCAGCCAAGTGCGAGTCAGACCCGCGCACGAAGGGTTCCGTATCTATAAATCTCCCTTACAATAGACATGATTTTTTTGCCGTTTTATTAATTATGGTACAGTACCAATTGGTAGTGAAAATTTCAACTGTCTAACTATCACGGTTCATGAGATACTGCCTGGTGACAGACGGACGGACAGACAGACGGACGGACAGCAGAGTCTTTGCAATAGGGCCCCGTTTTACCCTTTAGGTAAAGAATCCTAAAAATAATTACAATTACAAGAAACCTCTGTAGCAGAACTTTCTTTGTCCAACCTTGTTAATAACTTGATTAACCTTTGCTTCGGTCACGACCTTGGAACTGTGGAAAATATTCTGTAAACTATTTAACATACATATATGTTATCGTAAACACCTGGTCGTAAATAAATATCAAATTTATGATTTAAATTGTAAAACGTGGTTAGAAGGTTTCTCAGAATACAGAAACCTTTTTCTTTTATAAAATATTATTTTCTGATTGTTTTGAATAACGTTATTCAAAATAATAAAGCTGAACAATTTACAAGTATTTTTATTAAAATGAATGAAATCTTTAATAAAGCCTAATGTTGGAAGTTTATACGTACAGTCGCCTGCAATAATATGTACGAGTATACATTCCACAATTTTCAAAACTATGTTATTACTACGTTTCACAACAATTTAGATTATTTTCTACCGACTTCCAAAAAAGAGGAGGTATTCAATTCCACTGTTTTTTTTCTTTTTTATGTTGGTTACCTCATAACTTTCGATAGGGTGAATTGATTCTCAAAATTCTTTTTTTCGTTTGAAAGCTGGTGCTTCCCGTGTGGTTCCATTTAAATTTCATCAAACTCAGTCCAGAACTTTTTGAGTTACACTACAATAATTGAAGAATAGAATGGAAGTCGATATTAAATTTTTCAAATTGTACTTGTAAACAGTACAATAACTTAAATAACTTCATTTTAAAACATTTTTAATGTCCATTTTTATGAATGTGAATGCAGAAGCATTTTTAAAAATTGTGAAATGTATCCATCTTATTGCAGACGACTGACAAGCAATAAATACTTATCACTGTTTTGTAACTAAATGGTAAAAACTAACTCGTATTTGCATAACTATTTTTATGTTTTCTTTATTTTAGTATACCTATTTTTATTCTTGTATCTATCTAAATGTTAAATTACGAGTAGTACGTATGTACTATGCAACACGGGAACATTTTCACGAATAAAAAGAACCCTTTGCGTTATTCGAATATCCGTATTATCAACTACTTTCTATAAACTTTATACTAAATTTAACAAATTTCAACAACTTACGTTCAGGTGCTTCGTAGATTAGCTTAGCTTCCTAGACTGGTAAAAAACAAAACAAAGCTTTTGTATTATATTAAACAGTTATAATAGTTTATTGATTCAGGCGTTAGTTCACGGATAAGCATATTAAAAAAAATATTTAGTGGCCCCAATGCTCCCAAGCATATCCCTCTAGTTTATCTACGTGATCGAATCAGAAATGAGGAGATCCGTAGAAGAACGAAAGTCACCGACATAGCCCAGAAGATTAGTTAGCCGAAGTGGCAGTTGGCAAGGCTCATAGCACACAGAACACATGGCCGATGGGGCCGGAAGATTCTGGAATGGTGACCACGGACCGGCAAGCGCAGCGTAGGTCGTCCACCGACACGGTGGACAAACGACCTGATAAAGGTCGCAGGACGACGTTGGATGCAGGCCGCTTCCAATTGGTCCTTTTGGAAAAAAATGGGGAGGCATAAGTTCAGCAGTGGACGTCCTACGGCTGAGATGATGATGAAGCTTGGTGAAACATTTTTCTTAATAAACGCAACTTGTCTATTTAAATATTTCAATATCTTTTAAGGTATGTGAAAACGTACGTATGTAAAATACGAGTATTTCAAATATAAATCTGTTTGCCCGTCAAACACGTGCATTAAAGATTCATGTATAAATTATGTTCCTCCGCTGAAAAGCGACGAAATTACTTTCACATTTCGTAAAATACACACAGAAGTTGGCTACCTAACTCTGAAGTCACACACAGAGTTCCATTTGTTATGTGGACTTTGTTGTTTAATTTATTTTGATTTGTTTTATTATACTCAACATACCAGCCGTGCGTTTCTCTAAGAGCAAACATCGTTGCATCTTTGACAACATCAGTGAAACCAATGACGAGATGACAAGAAACGTTGAAAAACAACATTATGTCTAGGGCAATATCTCATAAAGTATTTGACATCGGTGAGCTTGTCGACGAGCGCAACGACGAATCTTTAGAGAATCGCGCAGCAGGAGGCATACGAAAAACGAGCTACGAAGTTTCGTTTGACGGATTTCACGATTTCTACTGTGAAAGTGGTCAAGCAAAAAAACAGTCAAAGGTGATGAAATCCAATGACAGATAAATGTAGAAATCTAAACATCATAATGTGTAATTTGACGCAGTTAAATTCTGTGTAAGTGCGTAAACTTACATAGAATTTAGTCTTTAATATTCTTTATTAGAAATTGAGTAGTACTCATGTCAAAATATTAGTATTACTTGTAAAGCTACACAGTAATACGAGTGATTACCGTGTTCATAGTAGATCAAAGGGTCAATGAGCCTTTAATATAACACACTATCTAAAATATAAATATAATTAATCATTATGAAAAAACCTGTCATTAAAATAAATAAAATAAAATATCAATTTATTGCCTATGTACATGTTAAAAGTATTTATTACAATAGTAACAACAAAATAGTTTTACTTAAGGCAAAAGGTATATGCTCAGCATTCTGCAGCGCAGCATTACATTTCATCACCCTTGACTATATTTGTGCTTTCTTTACTTTCACAGTAGAAATCGTCAAATCCATCAACAGAAACTACGTAGTTCGTTTTTCGTTGTATAGGTCCAGGGTCTCTGTATTTGGTCATAATGGTCGATGCCATGTTTGGTTGTCAACCGAAGAGTTTGTCCACCTTTGTGGTAATGATGCGTAAAGCGTTACGCTACTAAGCGACATGTTCCTAGTTCAATTCCCAGGATGGCAAATGGGTTTTGTGGTTTTCTGCATGCAATAATAATTGTAGAAGTATGGAACTTTGCCCATCAAATGGCAATAGGCATGCTCCCTATTATATGGGAATGTTTACATCTGCTTAACCGTTCGGGAAGGCGCAATTTATATTTTTTGTTATGATAACATGCCTGTGCTTAGGCTCTGTTTGATAGCATTATGAAAGCCTCCAAGACTATTTTCCTAACTATTATCTGCGAGTAATATTACACTGTGGACTGACAATGTGGAATAATTACTCATTAATTATTGTTAAAAGATTTGGCTTCAGTTTTTATGAATAGTGTAACTAATATAATTATATCTTCTACGAATCTCCTCATTTCTGATTCGATCACGTAGAGAAACCCCGAGCATAGCCCTCTGCATAGCTCGTTGTGCGTCTTTGAGCTTATGATCGACGCTACAATGGCACTAATGTATTAAGTTCGAAGCACTGTATAGCAAATAAAATGATTTGACCAATACTATGTAGGGCCGCATACAACTTTGAAATTGAAAGTTCTGGATCGATTGCACTGTCGGGGACAGGTGTGACGTTCATTGTGTGAAGCGTGAATTAGTAGTACACTAAAGCCCACTTGCACGTTTCAGAGTTAGCTTCAATAACTCAGAGTCAATTGCTAAAACGGGGTTTTATAATTAATTTATTTTGCACCATTAAAGGTTAGGAGTAAATCTAAGGTTTGATTGATATTTAACTCAGCAGTGGGAGGGTTAAGTCTATTATGGTAAGTGAAGTTTTGTGTCAAAAGAAATTGAGGTTACATTCTGCTGTATAATGAACTCTTTGGACGAAAAGACACGAGACAATACGTATAGAATAAAAAGTCGTCAAATTTCATATAACAAAGGATCAACAAGAAAATCTATATACTCGTACATTGTACTTTAGTGCCAAAGTGATAGATATAAGTTTCACTTTTTTTTTCGATTCTTTCATTATTGGTCAGGTTACAATTGCGCATAGACAATTCAATGTTCCCATAATATCAGTATAGCAAAACCGGTGATTTTTTATAGTCGTGCAAGGCAAAATGAGAGTTAAAAATTTATATGACTAACGCAAGTTTACAAACTCGTAGACTTATTTATTCAACCCGAGCAAACGTGCAAGTGGGCCTTACTGTAATTTCATACTTTCCAGTAGTGGTAGTCGATTCTTTTAATCGCTCTGTTTCGTTAAATGTTTATTATATTTCTAAGTAGGTAATTGTATCAGCTGATTTCAGAATGCTCATTAGTGGAACACTTTTTAATAACGCCAAGTATAACCTGTCACACAACTTAGTCAACTTTACCATTCTTTTTCATCCATCAAATTATGAGATGATTGAAAGTTTCATAAGTAATAAACTAGATTAGATTAATATTATTTTGTCCATTCAAGTAACGTGGAAATACGAAGTCATGAACTCGAGGCCTTGATTTTGTATGTTTCCGAATCTCTTTTTGATATAGTACTCGCAACCGGCTAGTGCAAGTGCAGACGAAACACTTGACTTATTTTTAATTAGAAATACTGGATTATACTCACGTAATATTTATCAGATAGGTCCGACTATAGTTTCGACCACATTCGTTCTATTCGTATTTCTAATTAAAAATGAGTGAACACCAAGTTAGTTTTTATAACGAAATACTTGACTGCATATCTAGCACTTTTTAACACTATTTTAACTAGGTGGTAGAATTCTTCTTGCTACGCTGTGTCCAATATGTAGTAAGTAAATTAGCGCAAAGATATAGTATGGTACTATATATATACTACGTTTAAGTTTGAATGGTACTGTTTCAATTGAAATTACTGAGCAAATGGGACTAAACAGCATCCCAGTATCTTCATCAGCATCCGAGCGCTGTGTAGTGCAGCGCAAGACTTTGAAGCTTTAAGATTGCAATGCAACAGGTATGCTTGACAATTTAACAATAGTGAAACGACTCGTCCGTTCCTAAAACAACTTAGTACTAAAACAAATGACTTTTGACTGTCATTTGTTTTTTACACGAAGCGACTTGACGCTAAGTATGCGATTTTCTTTAAAGACCATTAATTGATTGAGAGATTGTATTAAATTACAATCTTTTCTCAATGTCTCTCAACCAATATCGGTCGGACGTTATCACTCTGTCGAAAGTAGGTATACAATCTACGCAGACTGACAGAGTCCCCACGTGAAAGCGGTCGATACAAATTGACCGAGACGTCGAGGTTAGCTACAATGATATTTTTATATCAACATAGGTGAGGGCATCTAAATATGGCATAATAATTATGTAGTGCAGACTTGTTTGCGCAAATTTAAACGTCATTAAACGTCGTTCTCCTAATAAACGAAATAGGATCTTGCGAACCTATAAGAGATATATAAAGAAATAAACAACCTAACTTTGCCTTCCTTGTATATTTTTGGAAATATAATGTATGTTGAAGAGGAAAGGAACAGCTGTGAGTTTCCGGCGATCGAGTAGCTCATTCTTCAATTAAAACCCATTTTGTTTGCTACTGAGAATTTACTCTCAAAAATACATTACTTACGTTCAACAGCCAGCAAAAAACGAGTGATGGTAAACATGACGTGGAAAACTGAAAAACTAGGGAGATGCATACATAATATGTCACAAGAATATAATACAAGGTGGCCTAGTTGGTCGATGGCGTCTGACACGGAGAGTCAGAAGACGCGGGTTCGAATCCCGTCCGAGGATGGAATTTTTCTCTCTATAAAATTTCAATATAATACATGTAGCCGACTGGCTAAAAGACGGAATATTCTATTTTAGTATCAGTCTGTACTTCGTCACTGGGACGATGTTTTATAAGTGTGGCTAACGTACACACATCAAAAAAAGTTTGTGAACACTATTTTTTTTTAATTGACCTTAATCAACAATTATTAATAAAAGGTTTAGATTCAATATAATATAACTCCTCCCCTGGCTTGATCATATGCGGGGATCCTCATGGGCTGCTTAGAATCAAGTTATCCAGCATTTCTTGGGGTAACCTATCCCATTCTTGAATAGTGGCTTCCCTGAGTTATGGCACTGTTTGTGGACGTGGCTCACGGTCCCCAACAGTTCGCTTTTAAGAGCATCCCGTGCGTCTATTGGATTTAAGTCAGGCGAGTCGGCAGGCCAGTCTAACCTTGTGATGTCGTATTCTCGGAGAGCAGCATTGACTCGCTGAGCTCGATGTGCGGGCGCATTATCATCGACCAGTACAAATTGAGGCCCATGGTTTACTCGGAATGGTCTGACAATTTTGTCAATAGAAATTAAAAAGACGAATAAATCATAATATAGATTTTTAAAGACATCGCAAACTTTTTTGATGTGTGCAGGTGATATTTTTATTATTTTTCGTTATAAATACGAGTATAGCCACTTCTTAGGGAACTGTGCGTGTGTACAATAAAATCCCAAACATACAGAGCTCGCGCAAAATAAAATCAAGTCGGCTGTATAAACACGCATAATACAAAAACAAAACAGAATCACACACAAAGCAAGGATATACAAGTAACTAAGTTCGTCCTGATTATCTTCCCTATACGTGAGTTAACATACGCGACGAGCCAGGTCGCTATCGTCACCACTAAGGTCAGTATGCCACACCACTGTGACTCTAACTGATTACTATTGATCGGCCACAATACTCACTCAGTAACTGTTGCTTAATCTGTGACAATAACTAATAGTGACTGTTTATTGTTGTTATTGCTGGCGACAATCGGGAATCTCAAAGAGACGGAATATTTAGCAATGTTGTTATAAACACTAACGTGGTTTTCACCCATCTTTAGTTAGAAATACGGGATTACTCACGTAAAATTTATTGGATAGGTCTTGCTTAGCACTGACTGCTAAGAGAGACGTCATCGACGAAGGCATCCTGAACACTCCTTGAGAAAGACCTCCGAACGTGGTCGAAAATATAGTCGGACTTATCCGATAAATTTTACGTGAGTAATCCTGTATTTCTAATTTAAAATTTAGCAATTTCTAGTATCTTTGATTTGGTATTATGTATATGTATATTTTCTTATTTTATATTTGGTAGACTAGCTTTTGACTACTATGTCAATTGACAGTTAGTAATGATGCGACGAAGGTAGCAGAATAGTGACAACTAATTGCTAGCCTGAACTCACCGCTGCCTGCCGTGCGATTCTCTAATGATTCGTCGATGCGCTCGTGGACGAGCTCGCCGATGTCAAATAGTTTATGAGATCGTCCTTGTACATAAAGTAGATTTTCCAACGTTTCTTGTCATCTCTTCATTTGTTTCACGGATATTGTCAAAGATGCAACGTTGTTGCATTGCTCTTAGAGAATCGCACGGCCGAACACACCATAAGGTATTTTGTGACAAACGTGAAGGTTACCGTTCTTTAGGTAAGCCGGCAACAGAAAATGCTCTACTACCACGTTGTGGATTTCAGCACGATGGTACCTTCACCGAAAGCAGCTATGGATTGACCCAATAGCAGTCGGATTGGCGTCCAACCTTCATTACCTCTGGGCTAGCATTGGGTAAAATTTTCTTATAATCTCATCTTGGGTTATTAAGTTAAGTATTTAAAGCTGATTGACCGATAGCTGCTCGCAATTTCATCCACGTGGACTACAGAATACCTTACTCAAGTTGCTTCATTCATAAACGGCGAGCTTCTACAAACAATCTATCGATGGATATCCGACATACCTCCTAGAGATTCGTCGTCGAGCCTCGTTCTCCTCATTACAGAGGCTTGTGATTCGCCTTCTGAATAGTTTTAGTTTTGACTATTGTAATGTAATAGGTTTTACCTGTGACTCATTGATTAGTCTATTAATAATAGTATCTGTGCTAATAAAAAGAAATAATAAAAGAAACTTTAGAAATAAACGTAGTTATTATAAATAAAAAATATGTACTGGAGAATTAACACTTCAGTCCTAAAGGTCAGATCGTTTGACAAGTTACACACTTAGATAAACTTCTGGCTTCAAGGATGCTCAATCTCAATTTACCACTTTAAAACATCGTTCCCAGGGTGATAACTTCAGGAATGTCATTTAGTGATTATAAGTTTAATGAGCAATTCCTTTGGTCCTAATCTACTATTGCATTCTTTATCGCTTATCTCGCTCAACATTATCCTTCCTTGACAGAAAGAAAATATCAATCTCCAGTATACATACTCTAATCTATGGTATCAACACTTCGTGCCTTGACACCCCAAAATTGTAATTCTAGAGATATACACCAGTATTATCTATGATATATACGGCTGGATTCAAGTGAATAGAGGGAAACCTCAGATGGGGATCCAATGTTTTTTTATCGGTGTTTCACCATTGACTTTTCATTGCCAATCTCCTTTTTCTTCTTAATTTTCAAATTTATTGTATCACTGGTCAATTAAGAATGAGGTTTGATACTAAGTACAGAAAGGTATAAAATAAAAGTTTAAAGGTGTACGGATGTGATATGAAATTACATTACACTGTGCTGCGCCATGTTTTTCTATTCTTTGCGCCGTGAAGTGCCTTATGAAAGTTTGTATCCAGAGCAGAGCGGATCTGGTCGGACCCCTTTAATGGGCTGCACCCTCTTGATCGTTTTTCTTCGACGTTACCCGTAACTATTTTTGTCTAGGTTTTGTCCTTTATTTCCTGGCTATATGACCTCAAAATCTAGCATTCTACTAGACATATAGTAGAAAGTCTGGTCTCTTCGATTTTCAGTTATCGCTGGATGGATTCCAGTCTGTCTTCTTTAACTTTACCTTCTGTGGACTTAAATTTACGTCATTTTATGAATGAAACCTTTTGTTTTAAGTTTTCAGCACTGTAGCTGAAAATTGAAAATATCAATGTATAGAACAGTTTGACTTTCGGCCTGCAAGATATGTTGCCAGACTTTGTGCAATTGGGACATAGCACCCTTGGCCCTATCCCTAATACGTCTCCTTATTTCTCTTTCAGAATAGCCGGTGTTATTTATACTGAAGCACAGGTAAATAGAATCAGTACCAGTTTCTAGGTACCGCACTGACCACTAGAGATTAAAAAAGAGTCAATTGGCAATCGGTACTTAGGATAAAAATTGTCGTTTATCTTTGTAAAAAGGGACACACTCTTATGTTCCTAAGTAGCTAACGAGTTTACTATTCTAGTCCAGATTGATGAGTTGTGGTTGTCGACATTACCATAGACAATTATAAGACACTAGCTACCTGCCAGTGATTTCAGTTGCTTCGACCCCTTACGTGTCAACGTATTCAATGCCTAATGTAAGTGTTTTCCTGGTCACTTAATAGTTTAATCCGCATTTCGTCATTGGACGATCATATGTACGACATTGCGTCATCGTTATATTGATATACTACCGTTATGCGCTTAGCGCTATTCTCGTTTAGGGCCCTAGGCTCAACTGCGAAGCTCAACCAGTTGAGCCGTTCGGACTTTTTTTTCCCGTAGGCTCATTTGCAGATACAATCTTGGAGTTATAAAATCTTGAGTGGACAAGCCTTTTCAAGGCTTGCATTTTGTATATATTCCAAAACGTACAGTGATATATCAGTCTAAGGCCTGCTTATTTGAAGATTGTTTTCATTATTTTGGATTAAAAAAAACGACTTTAGGCTGGTGACACATTGTTGAGGTGTGTCTAACTTCAACCTTAATAATATGATGAGAATCGTTTCAGGGACAACTCTGTCACGTAGATCGATACAGTTTACGTACAACGCCTATTAGTTAATAATTTAATGTGATAAGCCAGTTTTAAGGGTAATTACTAATGGGAAATGTACGTAGTATAGAGACAATCATCAGACAGGTCCTATTGCCTTGATTGTATGCATTAAGAAATGTTAAATTAAAGCCCACTTTGTAGAGGTTTAGTATACGTATTTTTAGTATTAGTGCTTTAAAACAATTCTAAATAACAACAAATTAACAACGGCAATAATACGATAACGAATAAGATTTAATATTTTGTAAAAAAGGTATATCCCCTCAAGTGTCGATGTCATTATAACAATGAATTTTGACCTTTGATGAAATATTAGAAAGTTGTCTTAGACCCTTTGGCCTTTATTAATAAACGTTGCGTAAACATAGAATAGGCGTAACATGCTTTGTCTTGCTTTCACGCGTGATATTTACTGCAGGCGAAAAATTGACAGATAGATGTTTTAACTACTCCGGGTTTATTACAATTTACAATTTTTTATTACAAGGCCGTTTGAGCAGCTGTGCGATTTTCTAAGAGCAAACATCGTTGCACCTTTGACAACATCCGTGAAACAAATGAAGAGATGACAAGAAACGTAGGAAAAACAATCTTATGTACAAAGGCGATATCTCATAAAGTATTTGACATCAGTGAGCTCATCGTCATCATTATGCAGGTTCGAATCCTGTCAAGGTTGTTTATATATTTTGTGTAACTTAAAGAATAACTGTATAAACGCTAACAAATAACGCTATTTGTGATCTGATTCAATTTTTTTATCTTATAGGGTAATATTCACAAAGTATACTCTACAAGTCTACACAAAAAAAATGTTATCGTTAACTTGTACCCAACGGTAAAAAGCCAAATCGTACTGTCTGATCATATTCTAGCAGTTTTCCGTTTTTATATTTGCTTATTGTGCTGTTTCTGTGCACGATTGAATTCAGCTTTGTCACATCAAATCAGCCAGCTTTTCAGTAGAAATGTTGGATCTACTGACAAAAAATAACGATAAAGAGAGAAACTCTACCAACTCCACAAAAATTCAGGACTAAACATAAGAACGACAGATACGAGTATAATTCAACCACACCTGACACTCTTGAAGCCTCCTTGGGGTATCAAAGTAACAGAAACATTTTATATAAAATATATGCGTCGGTATTCTTGTGGATAGAAATATTACTAAAATATTTGAAGATTTGAAGAAAAACATAAATTCAAATTAGCTTTTGATATTTGGTAGACATACCATACTACCATTACGCACCATTCAATTTGCTTCCACTTTAATAAAAATCTAATACTGCAAAAGAGGCGAATTAGATTTTTGTCTTTGTCGTAGGTATCATAAACTCAGCTTAACAGTGATAATATAATTATTTTTGTTTTATTTTGTACCACTCATGAAACGTACCGTAAACGTTTTACTATTTAAATTGATTGCATTTTTAAATATACACAAGTTAGGAAAAGCTAGTATACTGCTATTATTTAAATATAGAATCACGGATCCTTTTCATATACGAGTACATATGGTTCGAATAGCACGATTTTGCATGATGAAGGTGGTTTCTATATTAGGAGCTAAAAGGCGCAGCAGCAACCTTAACATTTTTCTATGCATTTATTTTACTGAACGACACAGCCATAACAAAAATGAAGTAACCATACTGTGAAAATCTGTCTATGCCTTTATTTAACTGAACGGCACAGCAATAACCATAATGAACTTACCAAACTGTGAAAATCCGTCTATGCCTTTATTTTACTGAACGGCACAGCAATAACCATAATGAACTAACCAAACTGTGAAAATCCGTCTATGCCTTTATTTTACTGAACGGTACAGCAATAACCATAATGAACTAACCAAACTGTGAAAATCTGTCTATGCCTTTATTTTACTGAACGGTACAGCAATAACCATAATGAACTAACCAAACTGTGAAAATCTGTCTATGCCTTTATTTTACTGAACGGTACAGCAATAACCATAATGAACTAACCAAACTGTGAAAATCTGTCTATGCCTTTATTTTACTGAACGGCACAGCAATAACCATAACAAACAAAGCAAACTTTGAAAATCCGTCTATGCCTTTATTTTACTGAACGGCACAGCCATAACCATAATGAACTAACCAAACTGTGAAAATCTGTCTATGCCTTTAATTTACTGAACGGTACAGCTATAACCATGATAAACTGACTAAACTGTGAAAATCTGCCTTTGCCTATATTTTACTGAACGGCACAGCAATAACCATAATGAACTAACCAAACTGTGAAAATCCGTCTATGCCTTTATTTTACTGAAGGGCACAGCAATAACCATAATGATCTAACTAAACTGTGAAAATCTGCCTTTGCCTATATTTTACTGAACGGCACAGCAATAACCATAATGAACTAACCAAACTGTGAAAATCCGTCTATGCCTTTATTTTACTGAACGATACAGCTATAACCATGATGAACTGACTAAACTGTGAAAATCTGACTTTGCCTTTATTTTACTGAACGGCACAGCAATAACCATAATGAACTATCAAAACTGTGAAAATCTGTTTATCCTTTTTTTTACTGAACGGCATAGCAATAACCATAATGAACTAACCAAACTGTGAAAATCTGACTTTGCCTTTATTTTACTGAACGGTACAGCAATAACCATAATGAGCTTAACCAAACTGTGAAAATCTTTCTATGCCTTTATTTTACTGAATGACACAGCAATAACCAAATCTGTCTATTCCTTTATGTGAGGGCTCCATTGTAATTAAAAGCTTCCTCATTTTTTTTATATCTTTAATGTTGAGTCGATGTTAATACCCAAGAAAAAATAGTCTTTTCTTATTTCTATCTGTCAATGTCTGTAAATGACTGGCATGATGTTATCATCTTATATTCTACTGCTGAGACTCAGGCTGTTGTAATTTAATTTGTTGGTTATTTAAGCTATTATAACGTCCATATCCATATATGTAATATGAACTACGTTACACTTTATTTTGTGGTATCCACCACAACTGTGCAAGTAATATAATGTTATGCGTGTGAATAAATACACTCATAGTATTGCTTTATTTTCCTAGTCTTGCTCTGCGCAGCTTTGGTAGATACAAGCTTAGAAGTAAAATTATTTTACATACAAGACAAGCAAGATATGTGTGCAAGGAAGCGAGCGAGCGAGAAGTGCAAATAATGTGTGCTAGGGATGTGAGTAGATATGTTTAAGCGAGCATATTATTTCATAGAAACGCTACGCAGCCTCGCATCGCTCAGCTTCCTCGTACAGTTCCACAGCTCTCCTATGCGACCCCACTCCGCTCATTTTTCTTACAAGTCCCTGGAGGCAATGCAGCTTACTTGTGACATATTGCGTCACCAACTGCCGACCCTACAACGATCCATTATATGTTTAATTTGAGTACAGTGCTTTTAATATTCTTTTTTTTAACTACCTAAAAAACAAGAAAATACGTTTATAACTACAATATAATTTAAGGTGTTAATATTAGGACATATAAACGTACAGCATACACGTTGCTGATACACTAGGTGCGCCTCGTGGTTTAACCTGCGTGATGGTGGATTTATTTCTTTCCTTCCCTTTTACTTCCTATCACAGTAGTTAGGTCCCAATTTTATGTAATCTTCTGTATTACTACACCTTTTTGTTACACGCTGTATAGTACCTATTGAAGATGGATAAGAACCTATTATTTTTTCTTAGCCATTACAGACATTTGTTAACAGCATATTGACACTCTGCCTTGCGATTATCTTATGATTCGTCGATGCGCTCGTCAACGAGCTCACCGATGCTAAATACTTTATGAGATATCGCGCTTGTACACAAGGTTGATTTTCCAACGTTTCTTGTCATATCGTCATTTGTGTCACGGATGTTGTCAACGATGCAACGATGTTTGCTCTTAGAGAATCGCACGGCTGATCCCGATTTACTACAACTATATATAAAATCACACGAGTCATTCTAGATTTAAAATGACAAAAATATAAAAATTTTTATAACCTTATTTTTATAACACAGGAATGTGTGATTCACCAAAAATTGGCAAGTGTAAGATTTTATTTTACATCTAGACTCGTATCCAGTACGTTTAAATTTCAAGAAATTTTTTGATTTAGTTTTTCACTTACATTATTATTACCTATATATTATTAATACGATTTTGTGACAATCTTTTTAGATCTATCTTAGCATTCATCAAGAGCACTTGTACTAAATCATATGTTTTGGTATATTAATTTCTACAAGAATCATATATAATTTATGGCAGACTGGGATCCTTTCCGCGGCCCTGGAAATGTGATTCTAGGTCAACAGTCTCTAGATTATGATGATCCCTCAGACCAATAATGTATCTCTCTATCGTCTATATTTATGTTTATCTATAAGTATAATCAGCTTCTTGTAAATACTATCTTTGATAGTAACTAAATATTCATTTTAAATACAAACTTTATTGTAAAGATTTCTCGTATTTTACTATATATTTTTCAAAGCACTAACGCCTGCTTTGAGACCAATCATCTGGGTATATATCAAATTTTAGCTAATACTATGAAACTACAATCAATATGACTACTATTATAGGCCTCTACGTAGCTCACGAGTGAAAGCCGGGTGTAAAACCAGGCGTTATCCCGAATTTTTTTTATGGAAACTAAGAACTTAGTGGATGCTGTAAATATGAATATTTTTTTTTTAAACTGAGGATTTTGCTTTACATGCTTTATAGGCGTTTGCTTTATACATTTTTCTTGTTAGCATGGCATTGGAACACCATTTTACGCTTAATTTCACCCGCTTGGCCTACATTTCGATTTACCATATTTCACAATCTCATTTTTTATATATTCTACCTATTCTTACCTCAGTTCAACTGTGCAGTTTCTTAACCAACCAAATTTGGCACAATATTTGACACTCTTCTCATTATATTATATGATACTCATTCCCACTAGAGCATTGACTTTTGATAGTGTCCAAGCCAAATCCCTCATTCCCATCGTCAACGGCCATAACACGACTATATTTATAGTGGCTCTACCCATTTTTGTATGTGGAGTAAAGACTTATAAAGTGCATTTACTAATTGACGTGTCATCTTGCAAATTAAATTTTCATTATAATGGAATTTACATTTATATGGAAAATAATGCTTATATAAATAACAAAAAATACAGCAACTGGCGAACGGTACCTCAGCAAGATATAGCATGCCAACCTAGGAGGTACCTAGGCCTACGAAGGCTAATATGTGATAAGAAGTTTTATATACAAACCCAGGCAATAAAAACTTCCTTGGTGGGCCATTGAAACCAAGCACCCGTACCCCCTAGGCACGAAGCTAGTTTCCTAATGTACAAGCCGCCACTGCTTATTTCATATCTACCACATAGATAAAGCATTGCCATTTATGATGGCTATGCAGCTAGCATTTTCATAACGGGCCATACTGATAGAGATACAAACAAATCCTAAGCCCACAAATACGTAGACAATAGCTAGTAGGCAGCTGCTAGTATAAATAGATAAATACGTCTTATTGTTCTTGTAGCGCTTCAAAAATCCAGCTTCTATAGGACGCTGTCACAAAGGGTTAAAGCGTTATAAAGATACGTAAAACATTCTGGTGTAAGATATCACGCGCGAAAATGACAAACTAGATAACGCAGGGTAAATCCCAAAAGCTTGGAACTAGGAAACGTATTATCTGATAGGGAAAATAAAACAAAACCCGAAGCACCTCTACAATCTCAACATTGCCCTGCATGATACGCAAATGTTTGCAAGAAGATGAAATTTTTATCACTAACAACATTGAAACAGATACAGCGACTGTACTTAGAGTAAGGGTAAGATAAAGTACATTGTTACTTATCTAGGATCCGAATTCAGGAACGGGAGATGATCTTACATGACGGTACATTTTGGGTGGTAAGGAACGGAAAATAAGTGATAATCTGAAAAACTCGTGTCCTGACTGGTATCACAGTTTATAAAAAGAATGTATGTCTGTATGAATATGAAGATGCATACATATGTTAATGTTTATTAACCTGTTCTTACAATAACTGAACTAATTAGGCTAAACCTAAGCAATGATATAAAATAACACAAAATATACTGAAGGATTCTAGTGTTATAATCCGCATGTTGCGTATTTTTTTAAATCGAAAGTCATACCGCTATTGGCAAACCGACGCTATCGCGGAATATATAAATTAACCACACTTTCTTACATACTGTAATTACAATATTATTATGAATTATATGCGAAAATATGTATGTTTGAATGGATGTACTACGTTTGTTACTCTTTTACGCAAAAAATACAAATATGATTCTACTGTCATTTTAACGCAGGTAACCAGCATGACAATTACATATCTCAGTTGCAATAAAATAGATTGAAATTTTGGCAATTATGGTTTCTCTATGTCAGGTTTGACAACACTAGTAAGCAACAAGTTAAAAATTTAATACCAAATTCCATTCTCTTCAGTTTTTGGAATGTTACTCAAAAACTAGTGAACCGATAAGATGAAATTTAAATGGGACCATACAGGAAGCACCAGCTTTCCAACATAAAAATAATTTTAAGAATCGGTGAACCCAGTCGAAAGTTATGAGGTAACAAACATAAAAAAAACAGTCGAATTGAGTACCTCCTCCTTTTTGGAAGTCGGTAGAAAATGTAGTAAGGTGATGACTACTGGAGCTGCCAAAAGTGACATAAAGCCGCCATTTTTTAGATTTCTATCAACTGCGATACATAATAGCCTTGTCATCATACGAGATAGTACTTAACCAAATAAAATCAAAAAATGATATAATGATTATTAGTTACGCATTTTGATTGAAATTCACTCATAACAAAGCCTTTCAAGTAATGGTTTTCAGTTAATTTGACCATAGACTCATGGCAGCGTCGTCAATATTGTTTCTTTTTAGTGTCACAATAGCGAGGATCTCATAAGTAATCTGAGTCGGCAGCTGATCTGGTGGTCGCCGATTCAATTCCTACATCGGCATTCAGTTTTCGGTGAAACTAAATTCTTGAGGAAATTCACGGTAGCTAACTACCTCCGTCAAATTTCAAGATCTGTCACTAAGCTCCTAACAATGTGCTAATCACTATCCATCAGTTGCGGTAGTATTGTGGTACGCTAGCAGCTAGCTTTAAAAATAAATAAATTTTCCACACATAATTATATTTGTCCATAATTACATCATTTAGTAAAATTTATGGATAATTTAGTCAAGGTTAAAGAAAACTCAACGTCATGTTTCGCCAAGTAAATTAGGTAATGCTACGAGTATATTGTTCTTGACCTTTGCCATCGTTCTGCTCAACGTTAAACCAAGTCAAGGTTGATTTTATGGACGTCACCGTTTCCTTTATCTTGATTTTCTTCCGACATAAAGTTAGCAAACCTACTCCATTTTCCTCGCTTTCGCTCAAATACGTCACGAGAAAACAGCAAATGTTTGTATACACTCTTAATTTTGTGTAAATAGATTTTGACAAATCAGTCGTTAGTAGTTTTACAGGAAAATTAAGAATCATGCCCCAGTCCAGTTGAAATTTATTTCCGAAATGATTATTACTTACCATTTTCTACCGATTTCCAAAAAAGGAGGAGGTACTCAATTCGACTATATTTTTTTTATCTTTGTTACCTCATAACTATAGGGTGTATAAATAGGGTGAACCGATTCTCAAAATTCTTGTTTGAAAGCTGGTGCTTCCCGTGTGGTCCCATTTAAATTTCATAAAATTCGGTACAGTATTTTTTGAGTTACACTCCAATAACTGAATAGAATGGAAGTCGGTATTAAATTTTTCAAATTGTACTTGTGATCAATGCTATTTACGTTCTAACTTGCTCTTGGTGCTGAGACAGTGATATCATATGAGTAAAATTTTACTAATGTGGTGTCATCCCATACCTGCGGAGAGATGCGTTCGAGTAATTTGATTTATATTTAATATTTATATAACAATTTAATAAGAATTATTTATTATTATTTTGAAGAATGCATAATTTCAGACCACGGATGTTAAAGGTCTTAGCCCACTTAAAGGACTTCGCTCCCACCCGGCAAAATACGAGTTATATTAGAAATATAGAATAAAGAATATTTTATTCACATATGGGCTTTAAGTATTGCTCTTTAAATTAGGATGTCGCCGAGCTTGCTGCCGACTGCTCGGTACCGCGCGCTGACCACTTACAGTCAGTGTCATTCCCGTCATTGCCATTCCCGTCATTGCCGTGTTGCTTCAATGGAAATTGATCACAAACATCGCGAAAAGCGGTCGGCGCGTGGACTGTGAGCAGTCGCCTTCGTTTAGGGCGGTATTGGGTGGGAGCAGAGTCGTGTAAGTGTGCTGAAACCTTATTACGTGATCTCGAGACCTTAAATGGACGAACATGTTATTTATACAAATGAGAACTGTGTGCCTGATACCACGTCTGCCGGTTACTGTTACACTATAGTGCCTATCTTCTAAATTTTTTACTTTATATTTTGTTAATAATAATAGTATGTAGTAATACTTAAATTACAAGTCCTGTAATTGCAACGCCACTCAGAACTATATTATTATATCAGTCTCAAAAATACCACATTTCTTTTGTTTAATACTGTTTTTTTTAATTGTATTTTGCGATGCATTACTCCGTGCGTATTACTCTACACTCTGAAATCCGTGATAATTACACTTTGTTAAGGTACCCTTTAAATCTTTGCATAGAGTTTTCGCACATTACTGTCTCAAGACAGAATATTGCAGTTAAACTTTTTCATAACGGGCCGGGAATTTCCACCTAAAAAATATAAGGTATGTAAGAATGTACATATTTATGTAGATTGTATGTAATAAGAACGTAGCAATATATGAAGAATGTGATGTGAGTGAAACTAAAGAGGTACGAGAGGATTCCACAACTCTCTTTTGTGATCTTTGTTTACACCTACGGGAAACAGCTGGTGTCACATTATCGCTTAAATGAAAGTCGTATATATTGAAAGTCCAGTCAACCCACACAATACCTCTGTATTGTGTGGGCAGGGCTGGGCAAAATACATGCTTTGTGTGTTTAAGTGAAATATAAATTAAAAAATACTATATCGCATGTAATTAAAATACAAAATATATTCAAGTACGGTATTCGAAATATAAAATACAGTATTTTAGCCATTGATTTATATGTTACACTAGATCAGTAATTACCGCGCTGAATCGTTGCCACTTCACATATGGCCACAGCCATATGTCCAGCTAGCATCAGTTCAGTGCTCAGCGTGATGACAACCGAGTGTGATACGCGACAAAAACAAAATATCCAAAATGGGTAAATGCGGAGTGAAAGAGTTCAAGGTAAAAAATAACATAATAAATCAAGCGGAATAACTTCACACGTAAGTTTACTGTTTATGCAATTATATTTATATAAATAACACTTAAACTGAAATAAAACACCGAATATAGTAATTTACTTTCAGTGTTACCACTAAAACATCTTTTTGGTTACTCACATTAATTGGAGAATTTGAAATTTATGGAAGTTACTTCGTTTTGAATAAATTATTTTAAATACTTTTGCAATATTATGATTGAGTAATACATGTTTTAATTTTCCCACCCTTTTTAGTGACCTCCTACTTACGGTATATATATATATACCGTCGAATTTAAAAAACTCCTCATGTTTTTAAGTCGGTTAAAATCAAACTGTTTTAATACTACTCACACTGAATTGCGTAGTACAATGAAAACTTATTATTTAAACGTTATAGTGCTCTTTCGACTACAATATAATGTATATTTTTCAGGACGACTCTGATATGCATGTAGATGCTGTGGAAACCGATGAAGAGATAGATGAAATAACTGAAACACCGTGAAAGAGTAAAAAGAGAAAAAATATTCACCGTTTAAAAATTGTAGCCATTGGAATACTAAGAATAATAAAAAATATATCACAATGAAAATAAACGTATGTTGAGTGAAGAAGAAGAAATGCAGCTTAATTTCACAGATGAAAACGGTTCAATTGATGGAAAAAATTGTTCACTCAAACTAACAAAAAAGGCAACTGTATACGAAAATGATGCTTCATAGCGTAGTTTAATTTTTCGGTATCTAGGCACAATTAAAATATTGAAAGAGAAAATTTCCTAATTATTTCATTATACTGCGTCTCAAAAACAAATAATTACATAGCTAAATGGTTTGAAAATGTATTTTATTACATAGCGACATTAAAGAAACTTTATCTTTATTTACTATTTTTTGGGTAAAATTCCGACGGTAGGCAACACCAACCCGCCATTGCATGTAAATTTTGCTATCTTTATCAAATCTCAGCGCCGGAAATGTTCCTGGTACTTGTGTAAACGAGATAGATATATGTTTCCTTTAATTGTTTAGTTGTTTCAAAACTACGTCGTCGCAGTTATATAGTGGTTACACTTTTTTTGACGCATGGTAATGAAGTTTGCTACTCTATTAATATTTGTTTAGCTTTGTGATTTTAGCTATTTTTAATTGAAATACGATATACAAATTACAAAATATAGAATAAGTAATCTAGACCAGCACGGGCTGAAAAGTAGAGGACACAAGATTAATTAATCAGTAAAACCAGAGTCTCCTTTCAGGAACACTACATTTTTAAATGTAGGTTTTGACAGTCAAACAACCTCTTGTTGCCTGCTAAAGAAAACAATCTTTCTGCAGGTCATTCACAATCGCTAAATATAAAGTTTAATTGTATTAAAATATGTGTTTTAAAATGTATTTTGAAGCCTCAAGTATTTGACATACACATACACACATACAATTACAATAAAAATACCTCGGCGTCAGGTATTTGAAATACTAATTACATTTTAAGGAAGTAATTGAAATACAAATACTAATTTCGTATTTGTATTTCAATTACATATTTTAATTACAAGTAATTCAAATACTGGCCAACCCTGTGTGTGGGTTGACTGGACTTTCAATATATACGATATCGAACGTAACGAATATATCTCAAACGAACTTATATATGAACTGATCCCGTTGGTCCCTTGAGAATCGTTAGGATGGTTCTCGGAGATAAACTACAGATAAAACAGCATACGTATTGGGAGAGTCTCACCTGCCTCATATCTGCACATTTTTATAGACAAATGGCTAGATATGGAAATGATAGGATAAGGTGTTGTTAGTAAGTTTGAATTACGGCTTAGATTTGTGATGACTATTGTTTCCTATTATTTTTAAGGAAGTATTTACGATAAAGTGATCTATATACTCGTAATTTAGAGTACTTTAGACTAGTAGGTTTTATCATAGGCAAGATACAGAAAACAAACAAAGTTTGTGAACGTGAATTCGGTAGAATAGTCAATAGTAAGTTAGTCACAAAAAAATACATGATCGATTACCAGACCAGGCGTGCGATTCTCTAATGATACGTCGATGCGCTCGTCGACGACCTCACCGATGTCAAATACTTTATGAGATATCGCCCTTGTACACAAGGTTGTTTTTCCAACGTTTTTTGTCATCTCATCATTTGTTTGACGGATGTTGTCAAAGATGCAACGATGTTTGCTCTTAGATAATCTCACGGCTGAGGTCAAGGGTCCTGACTTGGCTCTAGAGGGTATCGGGCGCCACTCATCGACGGCTTGCCTCAAAACCGTCTCTGCGTTTTTATTATTCATTTTCTTCAAACATAAGTGTATTTCCAATTATATCTTTATGATTCATTGAACTGTACATAATAATAACGTTTACTTAAAACAATATGTGTATCTGATCTTTTGATCCTACCGTCCAGTGAAAGCCTCTAGAGGCTGTTCGCGATAATGCTTTTGGCCGAAAATAATATAGGGACAGTGATCGTTGATTTTAAGTCACAATCTTTGAATACTATTAATGTTTATTTATTTATTTAACAGAATCTACAGCTCTTTAATATAACATGTAACACATTATTTGCAGTTGCAGTTATAACCGTGTTTATGATTGTCCTTTAATCTAGTTTGTATTTAGTTTTAAAGCAATAATATTAGATGCTTTCTTCACTTGCTTGATTCTCAATCTGTTGATAAGGCATGAGACTATCATGTTTTTGCCATTATGTCATCATTTCCGCAGCTACTTCTGTACATGTAAAGCTTATGTCTAATCTTACAGCCACTAATGGATGTACATTAACCGACTTCAAAAAAGGAGGAGGTTTCTTAATTTGACTGTATATTTTTTTGTGTGTTCGCGGATAACTTCGTCATTTATGAACCGATTTTGATGATTCTTTTTTGGTTTCATAGAATATACTTCCGTGGTGGTCCCATATAAGTTCATCAAATTCGGTCAAGCATCTCTTTTCAGTTTTTGGAGTATTACTCCAAAAACTGAAAAGTGATGATTTGTCTTGATGATATCATCATTGACGGTGTATCCCGTAAGAAGAAGGTCACTAAAAAGGGTGAAAAAAAATTATTACCAAAAAATAGAACCGAATTATTTCACACTTTTTAGTGTAGAAGTCGGTTCAATTTTATTTTAATTGTTTATACAATAAGTTATTATTATTGCTTGCGATCTATGTTATTCAAAATTTTCAAGTACGATATCGGAGTACAAACTATTTATTCGATATTATTATATTGAATTAAATTTCAAAACGTACGCGGCCGTTGGCAAACATGATGAACACAGCTTTGAGAAATGGCGGGAAATAAGCCCAACAATAGCTACCTATTGTAGATTTTGTGTCATTTTCTACATTTGTGTTTCTAAGAGTTGTGACGGATAATAGTAGTGGATTAGCCAAGTGTTCGTAATGGTACACGAGTGTAGCAAAGAGAACAAAATCATCAACATCATTACAAGAAAAGTCAATAACCATTTGATAATCCATCCATAGCTTTAGAATGTGGTTTAGACAGGACAGTGACTTAATTACAGACTTATTTATATGCCTATTTGAACACTAATCTCACTTGATGCAACTGTAAGTATTAATATACATAATAATTATTCAAATAAGGAATGGCAAATGTACAAACCTACGAGTCTATTTATAAAGAAGAAAGCACAGCGTTGACATCCAAATCCGAGGATTCTTTGAGTATTTATTTAGTTAAAATTGGATTCGAAATATTTATTTCGAATCCAATTTTCGGTCATGTACATTTGCCATTTCTCAAATAAACGTATGCATATTTCATCAAATGTGATTTTTATTCCAGTTGTCAAACCACAGTCAAATAAATGCATGAAAAGGTGTTTCGAACCCGACTGCAGATAACAACTGCAGATGGCATCAACAATTTGAAAAGCGATAGTTTAAAAGCTTTTCAGCTGTTTAACTAGGTAGATTGGTACCCGCGAGCGGCACTACTGATCTGCGGTCGGGCGACAATGTCGTCTGCCGCTCGACGACGCGTCGCTAGCTTCGTGTCGCCTACTACGAATGGTATTTCATAGAAATGCATAGAAACCAGTAGTGTCGCTGCGACACGTCGTTTGCTGCGGCTTCATGTAGCCGACTACCAACTCGCACCTTAAGGCGCTATGCAGACGACGGGGCGGGGCGGTCTTTTTGACCCCGAAGCAATAAAGACCGCGTCTGCCCGTCGATGCCCGCGGCTGCCCTCGCCGCTACTTAGCTACGGATATGCCGCGCCGCTAGTGTCCGGCGGGCATTGGCGGCGCGGCGCGGCGCGGTCTATTTGCCCTTCGTGTGTGTACAATACCGCAAAGGGAATCCAATACTACCAGTATTGGATTCCCTTTGCGCTATCGTTCGCGGCGAAATTGACCTCCCCGGCCCGCCCCGTCGTCTGCAAAGCGCCTAAAGGGGTGATAGACGTGCGAGTAAGTTCACGAACTTGTGGCTCGACGACCTTTTTCGCTGGTGTGTCACCCTAAGTACGCGTACTTTAAAACCGCCGAGTAAGTTCGTTGGCGATCCGACGTTTTAAATTTTGCTCGTAACCCGACTCCGCACGTACGTGTGGCAGCACTGCGAGCCGCGAGCCGCCATTATTAGCCGAGTATTTGAGGTTTTTGTAATTCTATTAATTTTAATTCAGAGATTTCTCAAAATTAACTATCTCCAAACTTATTCGCATGAACTTCGGACCGAATTTACAGAAGCTTTTCGAAATAACAGAGACGGAAATATGAAGTTTCAACCATAGGTACAATAATGTATTAGAAATTATACGTAATGTGGACATATATACTACAATTGATAACGTCAAGAAAAATCATGTATTTAGTTTTTAAAATGTAATACAAAATAATTCCTAAATAACACAGTTTCTTCTGTCGACGACATCGCAATACAGAGCAAGTAAGCTTCGCGTGTGTCACCGACGTCAAGCCGAGTAAGTTCACGATCTTTATAACCGCGTACTTTAAGTTTGTACGTCTATCACCCACTTTAGTCTGTCATATTATATTAAGTTCTAGTAAAGCGGTGGATGCATTACTAAAACTTTCTAAAGCGAAAACACTAAAACATTTCATGATTTTGTACTCTTTGCCTACACTCATAAACTTATATATTACGAACACTTAACTGTTACCAATCCACCATTTATTACAATTAATCAAAACTCGAAGAAACACACATATAGGAAAATAAAACAAAAAGAATGGTTAGCTGTTGTTGGACTTTCGTCGCCATCTTTCTTTTCAAAGTATGTAGAGTTTCGATTGCATCGTGTAACTATACGATCATATCATAACTTTCTCATATTAAATCTTTAATCCTTATATATAAAGCAATATATATAAAAGAAAGTAATAACATTATTTATGTAGTTCATATTGACGTACCAACTTTAATCTCCCTCGAAGCTACCAAAAAAACTGGCACGTCCTTACTTACGCCCTTTGCTTAATATCAGTAGGAATCCTAAAATTTCAACATTTTCCAGTATATAATGTAGACGTGCAAAAGACGGGAGATTTGGGTCAAGAGGGTTCGGCCTCATCAAGAACCTACCTATAAAAAACTGCGAAGTATTACAGGCAGCGTTATAGGAGTACCTACGCGTAATTTTTAGTACGTACTTTGCCTGATGGCTTTGTTCTAGATACACCTACATTTATTACATTTCAGTCAATTTGGCTTTTTAACCGACTTCTAAAAAGGAGGAGGTTTTATATGCGACAGTATTTTTTTGTGTATGTTCACCGTTTTCTCCCCCATTTGAGGATCGATTCTCAAAATTAATTTTTTGTTTTGATGAGTATACTTCTGAGGTGATTTAAATTTCATCAAATTCGGTTTAGTACTTGTTGAGTTACACTCTAATAACTCAAAAGTGTTTCGTCTATATTGATATCATTGACGGTGAATGACAATCGATCCCGTGATTAGCAAGGATTATTAAAAGGGTGAAAAAACAAAGTTTTACCAATAAAGAAAACCGACTTCAACGCCAAACAGTGTGAAATAACTTGTCGAAGTCGGTACCTAGCGCACAATATTGTGATAATATGTACTTTTGAACTATCATGGTACCGACTTCAACAAGTTATTTCACACCTCGGCCTTTGGCCTCGCCATAACCTCCCGTCTTTTCTTATTTTTTTAATGTAAGAACCTTCTACGGAGTAAAAGAAAACATTCAAAAAAAGATAATTAAATAGGTAAAGCCGTTCACAAGTTATAGCATGACCAGGAATAAATTACAATACAAATTAATTAATAAAATATTAAGTATGAAATTCTGAGCATCATCGCCATTAATTACATAACAAGAGTTACAACAACTCATAAATAACTAACTTCAGGAGTTCGCCAACTTATCTACTAGACATACAAGGTAAGTAACTCTAGAACCAAAGTTGAAGTAACTCGCTCGTAGTTTATTAATAATGACTATGTACTATCAAGTTACGATGCTGTTATCAAAGTTTATACATGAATAAAACCTCTTTTCACAATTTATCTAGAGTGTAATTCTACTCGAAAAATAATAAATAAAAAATAAATATCAATTGTTTTCCAAGAGAAATTTACACATAACTTAAGTTAAATAATCTACAAAGGTATGATGAATTGTTTATATAGAATATCCAATTCATATCTAAACAAGATGAGGCCGGAAGTTTCTGGAGTGGAGACCACGGACCGGCAAGCGCAGCGTAGGTCGTCTACCGATAAGGACAGACGATCTGATAAAGGTCGCAGGACGACGCTGGATGCAGGCTGCTTACAACGGGTATTACCTTTGTAAATACACGGGAGAGGCATATATTCAGCACTAGATGTCCTATGGATGATGGATGAGTACTTGTCAGTTATTATTTCCTGGCTTTTACCATGAAATTGAGTTTAATTGTATTCCAATTTAACAATTATAATTACGGAAATTTCAAGATTTTAACAGTTATCAGGACACAAAGGAACAAGCACGAACCCATCTGGTGTCATCATGTAGCCTGTAAGTTCACCGACATACCCTAAGCCGAAATACAGTTATGCGAACATAGGTACTGCTTAGTGGTAGAAACAGTGATAGTGTTTTGTTTATATAAGCGATATAAGGATTTTTTTGAGTATTTTTTTCACAATTTGGTTTACATTATCGAAGTTTTCATACGGATCCCTAACTTTTTGAAAATATTAAATAGCCTATATGACCATCAGGGAAAATGTAGGTTTCTAATGGTGAAAGGTTTTTCAAATCGGTCCAGTAGTTTCGGAGCCTGTTCAAGACAAACAAACATTTTTTTCCTCTTTATAATATTAGTGTATACATAATTCATGATATGATATAGGTATGGTAGTTCACCAGACGAACTCATTCACAGAGTTCTACTAAGAGTTCTACTGCTACTCATTTTTTAAAGTTTTAGAGCTAGTCCGGGTAATTGTAGGGCAAACTCGCATAATTCTGTGACACATCTTATTGCGCCACAAATATTTTTAAAGCGATTACATGTTTAAATGAGATAGTTTGACACTTTTAAAGTGAACCTTACGCTGCAGGAATATGTTTTATTCCTTTGTAATAGTAACAATCAGGCGATACTTTTTTTGTTTGAAGGTTTTATTTTCAGGATTTTTTTTTCATGAGATATTGCAATTTAATCTAGGAAAGTTATACTATCATTCGATAGGAGTACTACCCAGCTACGTTCACGGAAAAAAAATAAGCACCCTAGCACGAAAGGTTAAAACAAAATAGCAATAATTCCAAACAAAAAAAAACTCGTAAACGGGCGACAATGGTAGAACATACTCGTACATGAGTATCCATTCGATGCACATTGAAACCCCCAACGTCGTTTTCCATGTAAAATCAATCATGAACACATCACAATTTGTTCATGACTGTCACGGGGAGTCCCGAGTTCAACCGTGAAGCAGTAGGGTACAAACATTACTGTGTTTCATTGAAGGGCAATGTTTTCAGCGAAATTACCGTGCAAAAGATTTAACATACATATCTCAGGGTGATGAGCAGCGTAGTGCATTGTCATGCAGGGTTGTGAACTCTTGCCGCCGTCTCATTAAACCTGAACTAAGATTGTCTCGGATTTAAACTATGGTTTAAGGGAATTTCGTTTACATACATACATTTGAGGTTGAAAACTCAGGACTGTCTTGAATCCACGTTTTCTAATAAAGCGGTTGCAGTTTAAAATTCTGAATGGTACTGAACTGTTAATGGCAATGTGTGAGACTTAACTCAAACTCTGTTTTCATGTCGTCATTAGTGGGCCGAGCACGAAAATCTTTTTAACTGTAACGTAACCGTATCGTTACCGTATTTAGAACAAACTGTCATTTATCTAGTTTAATAGTGGCACAGATAACTCATAGTTTGTACTGAATATGTAAAAGATACGATAACGTTACACTTAAGCAGATTTTCGTGCTCGGCCCATAGGAAAAAAGTAGCGTCACTTGTGAGGAGGGTACGGGAGAGTAACAGCACTATCCTGGAAGTCATAGCAGAGGATACGAGAGCGCCTGTTCTGATACATTTCGTGCGAACTATGATTCCACACGAGATGCCTCGTAAGTACATGACGCCATAAATATAAATTAATAACAATAGCATTAATGTTGTACGTTGTTATGCGAGCGACTTGCTCGTGTCATCACCGATTGATATTAAAAGTATAAGTGTATGAATATTATTTATTTTCTACCGACTGCCTAAAAAGGAGGGGTACTCAATTCGATTGTTTTTTGATATGTTTGTTACCTCATAACTTCACACACTCCAATGGATAAAGGGACACAGCGGGTCCAGAGGCAACGATGCGGCAGACGAGTTAGCAAGGAGAGGTTCCAACTTACGTCCAAAAGGACCGGAACCAGTGATCCCGTTACCATTCAGCCAAATCCGAGCATGGATACGTGACACAACCAAAAGAAAACCTCAAGACTACTGGGCAAGTATCACAGATTGCAGACAGTCTAAAGAGGCCTTCCCGAAGCTCAAGTCGAAGTACTCTAGAAAACTCCGCAATCTGAAACGTGACAAACTACGACGAATGGTCGGTCTTGTCACGGGACACTGCTCACTAAACAAACACCTGTTTTTGTTAGGTGTTACAGACAGCCCCCTGTGCCGAGGGTGCCTGGAGGCAGACGAAACGGCCGCGCACGTCATCCTGGAGTGCAGCAGCGTGGCGTCACAACGGGCAGAACAGCTCGGAACACCGAAGACCGTCCAGGAGGCCTGCACTGGCATCAGCGAGCTGCTGGCCTTCTTCGACTACGTCGGGTGGCTGGACTAACGCGCACCACCCGACAACACGCACAAAGTGCCGCATCAAGACGGCATGGGTGCGGAAAATAGCCCGCCGACCAAGTACCAAGTAAGTACCAAGTACCTCATAACTTTTGACTGGATGAACCGATTCTCAAAATTATCTTTCTTCTTGTTTGAAAGCTGGTGCATCCCGTGTAGTCCCATATACATTTCATTAAATTCAGTCCAGTAGTTTTTGAGTTACACCCCAATTACTGAATAGAATGGAAGACGGTATTAAATTTTTCAAATTGTACTTGTGATTCATCAGTATTAGGTATATATATTATTCTATATAGTGTATTAGCAAGGACCATTAATAGTATAATCCTTGCTATTAATAAGTATATACATTAGGAGGTATTATTTTGACTGTTTAAATTCGAGTATCTCGATTATACCTACCGACTAAATAAAACCGTCAAAATAATACTAAAACATGATTTATTATTTTGTATTTGTTATTTATATAAACGGATCTAGAGCGAATTTGACTCGTGTCCGAAGGTCCAAAATGCCATTCCCTCTCACTACATATTTATACCTTTTATTTATCCATTTATCCTTAATCTATTATGCGCTTTGCCGCGTAAATACTTCTTATGTACTTGTATTTATTTGTGGGTTTTCGGAGGAATTTGCAATGTTATCACAATTTCATGAAGCTTTCTTCCTTTATATTTGTGGTATGAAAGGCACAGCGCCCGTGTGATGTATTGTGACCCATTTGTTTTAGTGGAAGGTCCTTGTCTCATTAGTAGAAACGTAATGAACTCATTATTCTTATGCTTACGCTTCGATGTACGGGGCCGGAGCGCCGTACATTGCAATTCGGTGAAAACGGTAAAAATCAACTAGAGGGATGTCTATCCCTCTAGTTGATTCATCTGTCAGGGATTGTTGGAAAACGCGGGTTCGAAAACCGTCTGAGGATACCTTAATATTATTTCCATTAAATTTGCAAAATGTGTGCGTATAGGCGTTAAAATTATGTACCGAATAAAAATAAGCAACAAATGTTAAGTTGTAAGGCCTTTATTAATAAACGTTGCGTAAACCTATATTAGGCGTAACATGCTTTGTCTTGCTTTCACGCGTGACATTTACTGCAAGTGAAAAATGGACAGATAGATGTTTTAACTACTCCGGGTGTAAGCCAAGTTTATTAATAAGGCCGTAAGTGTTTAAACAATTTTCAATAAAATACTTAAATCGTGGGGCTTAGCGTAACCTGAGCAAATATGTAAGTAGCATTTATAATGATAATAGGTTGACTATTCGATCCCTAACGTGAGTGTTTTGCCGGTTAACAGTAATAGTTTAATAGATTGACTGTTCATAGAAATTTCACGCGCCTCACGATTTAATTTTTTTGCCTGATCCACGCCTTAGATTGATGAGGAGTGTGGGGTGATGACTGGTTCCTAGGACCTATCGAATTATTATTTTCACCTTTTAGTATATTATCTTCATCATTATTATCTTTATTTTCAGGAAAAGCATTTAACTTAATATTTAGTTAATGTAAATATAGACTTTCTATTCCCTATGATCCGACATGTACTGGTTCTGCTGTAAAGCCGTTGCATTTGATACCCATTACCATACCTAACATATAACCATATTACTATTATTATTATTTTACATATATATATATTTTATTATTTTAATCTTTTATTTTATCTTCCAATCTGTCATATTGACATTAGGCAGATGAGGTTAAGGCTTTTTTTAATAAAGGTAATGCCAAATAACATGACATAACACCTATGTTAAACAAAATATGAAATATGGCATTCTGTGCCGGAAGCCATTTTGGATTTACAATGATACTGAATAATAATAAAGTGTGTTCTCACCAAATTCAAAACCAAACATCAGATCAAACTGTTAACAAGAAGGGGGTAATATTTCTATTACTAAGTTTGACGCAAATAAAATTAAATAACAAACAGGGAACGCTATATAAAACTGTTTCAAAAAGGAGATATTTCTATAAGTACCTTCACTATGATTACAAAGGCGAAATAAAATTATGTATATACCGCTCTAAATACAGCAATATTATTGATGTATTGTATACAAGTGATTATACGAATGTAAGTAAATTTATATATTCATGAATGTATTTAAACCTTAAGCATATAATTATTCGCTAAAAAACTCAAAAAGCCAATTTCCATGCTAGCGGAGTCAGTTACCGCCCTTTCCAGGTTGTCAGTCCAACTCAACAAAGGTCTCCACAAAGTTTATCTACACGTGGTTTTGACGCTCTTAGGCCCAGTCCTAATACCTATTATGTTAAATTTTGAATGAAATCTGCGACGGCTTGTTTTGTTGTCAAACATTCTGCTGATTTTCACATAAGTTTTATTAACTTAGCAATTTTAAACAATGACCTTTTGTTATATAAAAATTGCAAAAAATAAGTTGAAATACTGGCATTTAAATTACGTACAGTCATGCTCTATTATGGTAGGTATTGTTTTGGTAGTATATACCTAAGTAAAGGCCTGGCAATTACCTAATTGGCTTTCAGTGCTGGTAATGTACATAATTTTATGAGGCAGTAGAACTCGTTAAAACAGTCTGGCACTACTTGGGGTTGGCCAATCAAAAATGTATATTGTTGCTACAGTTATAAGGTTCACTAAATTCGCACATTTAAACGAAATTTTATGAATAATTATTATTGTGACGCTTGACATTGCTCTTGTATGAACAAGTAAAACTTAATAATACAGGCATGTATTATATAATAGTTACTTCGGTAGTACAGGAATTTAATCTAGAACCGTTTATAGGTTCTAAGTTCTTGTTATAGAACCAAATTACTTTTTTATTCATCAACTCCACGCCACCAATCACTTTGATGAATGACTCCTCTTTAAGAATTTACGAGGCAAAAGCCTTTGCTGAAAATATTTCAAGACCTGACCCATTTACCCTGAACCATGCGTGTCCGTAATTTACGTTTTTTCGTGTAATTGGCCTTTAATAGATTGCCTCTGGCTGAACAACGGGAAAACGCCGCCATTTTAGTTTTGCACTTGATAAATAAAAACAGACACCAGGAGATGGGCTTTCTAGGGATGGATAGAGAAAAAGTTCGTCTTTAAAGCTTCAAAGTTGTGCTTGAAACTGCACATTCGGTACTCTGAGACACAACTCCCTTCAAACGTCTAAAACAGAAACGCTTACACACTTCAACTCCTTGGCAGAATATCTGGCACTGAAATGGTATATAAACATACTAATAGGTACGAGCTCGGAAGAGTTTTTCCCCTTAGTATTTCACTTGATTGATAATTTGATATCGTCCGTAGGATCTAAGTGTAAGGATTAGCTGAAGGGTAAAATGGACGCAGTTAAGCTCCTCAGACTATTGGATACATGAATGCAAATGTAAGTAGAATGTATGATGATGGAATTACGGTCAGATCGCCACTCAAGTCACAATTTACAACTGAGCGTACATTTGGCAAACCCTACGAGTTCTATTATTCACGCCTGACACGTGTTCAAACCATAAATAGCTTAATTCAACATATTTTGCCAAGTAGTATATCATCAATTCAGCCGTTGTCGTTTGAGTCCAATGGACTTGATGCATATACACTGACATTTATATGTAGTAGTTTCTTTGTACATAGTGGTGTTATCCGTATGCTCTGCCTTACACGCGATTTATTTATCATTTTGTTTGTTAAAAAGATGTTTCAGTGTTCCTTTACGATCTCACTGCTAGGACATAGGTCTTACTTTCAGAATGAAGAGTATGGCCCATAGTGCGGTCTGGTGGATGTGCCAGTGATCATGTAGAATTTATCTGGCTACTTAAAGACCTCCAACATCACTTGTGTTTTGTTATAAACATTAACGTAGTTTTCACTTATTTTTACTGGAAAATACGAGATTTCTGACTTAATACATGTTGGATAAATCTGACTATAGTTTCCGACTATAGTAAGTTACGCAAGGGGACCGATGGCTAAAACTTGCTAAAACTTACCTTTCGAAGCACGGTCGATTCCAGATGGATTATTAGCGATCGCTCATCCACGTCGTCGTCACGCTGAAAGCGTGTGCCACTGCGGGTCGCATACAGCACCCACTGCCAGCGTGTGGAGCACCGCGTCATCCGGCGCCCCATACTCGTAAGAAGCTGGGGTCGCCTCTCGTTTTGTGATTTGGTGCACGTACTTTCCGAAGCATTCGTGTCCGGAAAGTACCTGCATCAATCGGAAGGTCAGCGACACAAATCGTCGCCTCACCCACCGCCGAAGGACTGGGCGGATGGCCTCCACTGCCTACTCACTGGTGGAGCCAGGTCCTCCATCCATCGCCGTGACAAGGCGGCCCGCGCCTGCAACCGCATACGAGTAACCTCCTCTTACGCTGGAGATTCTCTTCGGGATCTCCTCGCCACGAAGAGAAATACTTCGACGAGGATCTCCGATTCGTGCTCCCATGGGAATCACCGGCCAGCACGCATTCTGCCGTCCAGGACACTGTCTGGTACCCGCGTATCACCCTCGTCGCGATGCCTCGCTGGCTGCTGCGGACGTCGCAGAAGGCCTTGTTGGCTCTCGATGAACTTGGTCAACCATTAACTTTTATTTGTTAAATTAATGATAGTCAATTCAATAGTCGATCAGTATGAATAGTCAGTACCGTATCTGTCGTATCTTTCTTTTCATTCGCCAAAGGCTTTTTTAATTAAATTAATTTTAGTAAAACGTAGCTGTACGTATAGGTTGTAGTTTCTAGTTTTGCGGAAGCAATTAATACTAATATGTTTATTGTTCCGGCTTCCGTGTAAAAATGGCGGCAGTTATGTGTGGGGTAATAGGTCGCACGAATTAAAAAGTAATAAAGTAGCGCTGTAAATTAAAACGCGATAGGTTAAACACTGTGGTAACCGAAAGGCATTTAAGGAATATTATGATTTTCTTCATTTTTCTTAGGAGTTAGAGGTGATGACTAATAGTAAAAAATAAAGCAGACGATTGGTTTCATTATAATATGTATTCTTAAATATTACACTTTGAAGGTTTTCATTTATATGATGATGATTAATGAGACCCTTTATAGATAATTGGCCGTCTGAGGGTGGTGACGCAAGACGCCGAAAGTAGCGCTTTAGTGAAACCACAGCACAACTCTTGACACCCTTTAGCTATCCACACTAACGTTGCCCCTTTTGTCACTTTTGATGGGACCTTATGGGGGTGACAAGTGAACTTAATATTTTAAGATGAGACTAACAATGTGAGGTGCCGTAGTCTCGTCAATAGCAAATATGTAAATAATTTCCCATATCATTTAAGACTTCATGTCAATAGCCTTACTATTTTACCCATTTTTGTAATAGATGTCCATCCAAAATGTTTATTTTTTATACTACTTTGTATTTTTTATACCAAACAGGCCTGTAAGTATTGGCTACAGCCTCACTTATGCATTTTTAAAGTTTCGGATGAAATCTGTGAAATAACTGAAATGAATAAAATAATAATTATAACTAACTTTGGTAGACAAAGTGTTAATCAAAAGTTGGTTATGTGTTCTCGTCGTCAATCGTCCAAGACAGTGTTAGTCATGTATCCACTATTACCAGAACGTGGCTTACACAGGACAGTGATTAGGTCTATAATCTAACTGTCGGTGGTTTAACTAGAGACTATAGATATTTGAAACTATTTTTATGAACGTTATGTAAAATTTCTATCTGTCGTGCGATGCTCTATGCAAACATCGTTGCAACATTGACAACATCCGTGAAACTTGGTACATAATTTATACAAACCGGCCATTAATGGCCGGTTTGTATATATTAGACTTATACTTCTGGCGTAACGTAAAACTAAACTATACACGCTCGAATTAAACTCACTACCAACCAATAGTTCACAACTTTACTCATTCAAAACTTGGGATCGAATCTACATTCTAATAGAGAAACTTCAGTACTTGTGGAGCATGTAACTTTACGTTGTAAATCGTGTACAATTATGTGTGAGCCCTATCTAACGTATGTGAGCATTGGTAGAAGTAAAACCACTCGTTTGTTAAAGTCTTGGCAATATAATTACTAAATCAACTAAACGTATTTTACAACTCGCGGCTAAAACTATATCTAGGTAGGTAATTACAAGTATATCTATATCACTACGACCTATGTAACAGAAAACGACACTACTTAATAACACACTGTCTGGAAGTCGACTCGTTTGATACTGCACGCTGCCGGGCGGGGGTGCGTCGGCGCTACGCAACGCGTCCCTTTTCGCTTAGCCAATCACGAGGCTTGCTACCCACGCCATGCCACATCTGGCAACGGCGCGCGGCGGTGTGCGTCAGGCTCGGGGTTGTAAAACAATAGCCCCGATGCAGCGATGGTCGGCAGGCCCATAACGGTAATATTCCATGGGTAACATTCCATCGGTAACATTCCTCCCGCCGTGCATACGCAGTATGCAAATAAAAACGTTACCGATGTGGCACTACCAACCTTAACCCCGGCAGTGAACATTACAAAATGTTTAATGAACAATAAACAATAAAACAATAACTTTATACATAGAATAATTAATGCTATCGGTGTCAAATTAGTTATACAATGAAATAATAAAAAATAAGTATTTTTTTATCTAATTATTTAGTAAAAGCATACTTATACAATACAAGAATTGACATAAATTTTCAAAGAAATAATACAAAGACTCTTATATTAACATAACCCTATGGGTAACACAACACACATTTACAAAGACTCTAATACTAACAATTATCTACGGGTAACACAACAAGACGTTTCACTGGACGGCGTATTACTCCGTTTTTTGTCTTTATATCAACTACCCTTATGACTCCATCAGCGCCGGGGTAGAGCCGCTCTACACGACCCTTTGGCCACACATTCCTCGGTAAAGTGGAGTCCACCACGACGACCACATCGCCTTCTTTGATCGGCGTACCGCGGCCCACGGGCTCCCGCCGGTTTTGAAGTAGAGGTAAAACCTCCCGCACCCATCGATTCCAGAACAAATCTGCCAGCCGCTGTGAAGCCCTCCAGTGTGATCTTCCAAGCTCATCAACCTTAGTGAAGGTCCCGGGTAGGGGAACTTTAGAAGGTCCGCCCAGCAAAAAGTGGTTTGGAGTAATAGCCTCTGCGTCTTCTGGTGACACAGAGACATGTGACAGAGGCCGTGAGTTCACAGTGTGTTTAACCTCTGTAAGCAATGTATGAAGTACGTCTTCATGTGGATGTCGTTCATGCAGTGTAGTGGCCAGTGCTGTTTTAACCGAGCGTATTAGTCTTTCCCAAGCGCCTCCCATGAACGGTGCCGCTGGACATATGTAGCGCCAGTTAATGTGTCGTATGTTCGCTTCTCGCTGTATTGATTTCAAAGCATAGAATCGGCCCCATGAAAGTTTGTCCCATTGTCACTCCAAATGGTATCCGGGCAGCCACGTCGTGCAATCATGCGGCGGAGTGCAAGGACGGCGGCATCAGCAGATAATGATGAGGCTGTCTCTATATGGACCGCTCTTGACGTTAGGCATGTGAAGAGAGCTACATAGCGTTTCTCATGATGTCGGCCCACTGTTACTGACAACGGTCCAAAATAATCCAATCCGGTATAAGTGAATGGACGCTGATGATGAGCAAGCCGGCAGGATGGCAGGTCCCCTGTAGGTGGCTCGGGTGGCGACGCACGACGCAGGCGACATGGCTGACAGCGCTTAAGGACGGTTCTTACCGTCGGTCGAAGACGCAATACCCAGTAGCGTTGCCTCACTTCATTGGTCACGCATTCGACGCCACTGTGGTGTAATTTTATATGAACCCAGTCAATGTATAAGTGGCAGTATGCGTGGTTCCCGTCGAGTATTATCGGTGACTGTGACTCTTCAGATACGTCGGTTACAGCAGTGGTGCGGGAGTGTAGTCTGAGTAGTCCGGTCGAATCGATTCTGAATGATAAATTTCGAAGTCGACTATCAGTGGAAACGACTCTCCCGCCGGTGACATCACGAAGCTCGGTTGAAAAACAGTCTTCTTGCAGTGTACGTGCCCACAATGTTTCCGCCCGGCGGGTGTAGTGTGCTACGAGCGGTATGTAATCACGATGTCGTAAGGCACGAGTGTCTGGACGTTCGGTAGGCGCGCGACGCGGGGATGGCTTGCACAGGTCCTTGGCATCGGTGCGACGGGTACGAGATCGTGTGGCGTTTACAATGGCTGTGCGGCAGCTGTCGATAAATTGTAGTACGCGAGCTGTACTACGGATGAGACGAAGCCACGATGAGAATCTGGTTACGTCAGGCAGAGATTCCTTAACTAGTGGGCGGGCTAAAATGGTGGCCGTCGTGTGGCGCTCCTCGCCTGTGTCTGTAGATGTGAGGGGCTCTATTTCATGAGGCCATGTGGACTCGTCGTCGTACAGGAAATCCGGACCCCTAAACCAGCGATGAGTGGCCGTAAAGTCGGCCGGCGTGTCACGAGTGACGTCGTCTGCGACGTTGTGTGCAGTCGGTACCCAACGCCATTCGGCGTCAGAGGTGGTCTCTTCCAGCTCAGCGAGGCGGTGCGCGACAAACGGTTTGAATGAGTGCGCACGTGCGCGCAGCCAAGCAAGCACGGTGCGTGAGTCCGACCAGAGGACTCGTCGGCATGCTCGTCGCTCGTGCGCTTCTTCGACGGCGCGTAGCAGTCGTCCCCCCAGCACCGCTGCCTGCAATTCAAGTCTAGGTATAGACACAACCTTAAGAGGGGCTACACGGCCTTTTGCCGCCGCGAGTGTGACTGTTATATTTCCTTCATGGTCCAAAATTCGCCAATAAGCGGCCGCGGCATAGACAGTCTCACTCGCGTCAACAAATGTATGCAACTCTATGCTTTTCGCGTCAACATAGTGTGGATAACATCGTGGTAATGCTAAATTTTGAAGGTTATGAAGAGTATCCAACCACGCGTGCCATTTTTGTACTAAGAGGTCGGGCAAAGGTTCATCCCATCCAACCTGTTTACGCCATGTATCTTGTAGGATACGCTTAGCTTGAATTGTTACTGGCGCAACCAAGCCAAGCGGATCGTACAGCGTCATAGCAGTTTTTAATAGTTGCCGTTTGGTTGGATGCTCTTTGCTACAAAAGAGTGGCTCTAATTTTGAGAGATCAAAGCTTAAGGTGTCGTTAGAAGGCCTCCAAACTAAGCCTAATACTTTTTCGGCGCTTAAAAAATGGTTTGATGTCCCTGAATCCGTCAAACCCGCGATGGCGGCGAGGTCGTTGGATGCCCACTTCTGCAGCTCAAAGTTTCCTCGTCGGTGGACTGCATCTACTGCACGAGAGATTTCATTTGCCTTCTCTGCGCTCTCGAAGCTCTGTAAATAATCGTCCATATAATGGTTATTAATTATTGGACCTACAGCTTCCGGAAACTCAGCCTCGTGTTCCCGCGCATTGTAGTTTTTGACATAAATTGCTGTGCTTGGGGAACACGTTGCGCCAAATAATACTGAGGTCATTCTGTATTCTGTCGGAGTGGCAGAGGGTTTATCCCTCCATAGAAATCGCAGTGCATCTCTGTCTTGTTCTCTAATTTTAATACGCAAAAACATATCTTTTATATCGGCTGCTACGGCTACTGGGTTTTGTCTGAATCGCATTAAAACGCCCAGTAAAGATTGTAATAAATCTGGCCCTGTGAGCAGATAATCGTTGAGACAAACATTATGCGTGCGTGCAGCGGCGTCGTGAACAATCCTTACCTTATTGGGTTTCGACGGATTTAAAACCGGAAAATGAGGCAGATACCACGTCTGCCCACTAGGTGGCGCTGTCGGGGCGATTTCCGCGTAGCCATTTTCCAGCAACGTGGCTATTTGCTTTCCATAAGCTTGTTTTAGTACCGGATCCTTTAGAAGTCGTTTCTCTACGCCTTCTAGGCGTTTTAACGTCGCTAGATAGTTGTCAGGGAATGTTTTACCTGAATATTTCCACAGGAGCTCCGTCTCGTACCCGCCTGTTGGTAGTGCACGCGTAGTTTTTTGCAAAATATCCAACGCGCGCATCTCTGGATCTTGCTTAGGTCTGCGTGGCTCAACTCCCAATGACTCGAGTTCAAAGTGCTCTTGAATTAAACTCTCAAGATGAGTGTCGGTACTTACGTGGTTGCACTGATGCTTCCATCCAGCTACGTGTCCTTTTCGTCCATGTAAGACCCATCCAAGAGGTGTGTGTGAAGCTACGGGTTGGTTCTTAGAGCCTCTACGAACTTCTGAAGCAACGAGCAGTGGCCAATTGTCCTGTCCAATCAAAATTGTGGGTGTACCTGCCTTATACATCAGATGCTCGGTTATGGGCTCTAAGTGGCCGCAACCAACTAAAGTTTCCGTACTTACCGTTTGAGTTGAAAGGTCTAGGCTATCGATCGTGCGTGCTTCGATTTCTTGACCTTGTACAGCATACCTACCTTTTATGTAAAACTTTACCCGTTGGGAGCTCGCGTTATCAATGCGCGCACCAGCAACAGCTTCAATAAAAAAAGGTTCGCTTGGACCCTCTGCGCCAATCTTACGTGCCAGCTCAGTTGTAATTAGCGTAACCGTAGATCCGTCATCAAGCAAAGCAAAAGTTTCTATCTTACCATTTGGACCCTCTATACAGACAGGTAGCACTTTGAGGTAGGTGTGCGGTGGCCTCGGTGTCGAAGTAGAGGTGACTGCGGCTGTAGGCTGGGCGTCTCGGCAGCTAGCGCTGCGTTGTCTACTGAGACTCGCATGGACGTCGCCCTCAGTGGCAGCGTGTGCAGGACTCGCCGACCGTATCCGCTCCTGCTCCGTGTTAATCTCTGATGGCTGTGCTCCGCCGTCGCCGTGCAGCATTCTGTGGTGGTAGTATTGACAGCCGTCAACATCACAGCGCTTACTTTTACACCGATGTTGCCAAGCTCTTTTGTGTAAACACCTGAAACACAATTTCATAGTACGAGCAATATTCCATCTCTCAGAAATTGACAAAGATTTAAACTTAGTGCATCCCACAGGATGATGGCCGTGGGTGTAGCACACGAGACATGACGAATCTTTATCATTTTTATTGGCATTGACTTTGAATGTGCGATGGCAGTCTTTCTGTTGAGAGCTAGTCCGACGATTGTCTATGTGTTCAGCCTTTGCATGCCGTGAGTTCAATTCAGCTTCACGATTGAGAAAGCGATTCATAACTAATAAACCCGGCTCATTTTCGTCCGAGTTAAACTCAAACTCGTACCACCGGTGTCTAACAATGGGTGTTAATTTATCGGTTATTATGTTTGTGATTTCTGGATTGTGCAAGTACTCAACCTTATTAATCGCTTGAACGCATGCTATGATATTGTTCACTTTGGAGGCAAACACACACACATCTCTCGGGCTGTCATTAAGTCTCGGAAGACTGCGTAATTTGTCTAACTCACTGGTGATAAGTGAGTGAGGCCTACCAAAACGTGCTTCTAATTGTTTCATTATATCTTGAGCCTTTGTGTTGCCGATGAAAAGGCACTTGACTGATTCCATTGCCACACCTTTAAGAGATTTTCGTAGTCGGTCAATGTTTTCAGTTTCACTAAAACTATCTTGTGACTCTACATAGGCTGCTTTAAAAAATAGCCAGTCACTAGAGGTACCGTTAAAAAGGGAGTCAAAACCATACCTGTTATTCTGTGAACGATTACCTCGCGCTACCTCGAGAATCGTAGCCGCCAGGTCTGTCAGCGGCTTGTTCCCTGTCTCCGGTGTGCGCGTCTCTGACGCGCTAATAGGCACCTCCGGCACGCGCGTCTCTGACGCACCAGTCGGCCTGTATTGTCCTTGCAGCTGTGGTGATCTTGACGGAGTCAGCGTCGCTAAGTCAGCGGCGGCTGTCAAGCTCACAGGGCTGATAGGACGGCTTGAGTCATCCTGAATATCTTCCATCAAGTCTGCCTCGGCCTCTAGAAGGGCTAGTCTCGCAGCTACGAGGTCGTACCTAGCCTGTGCTAGAGCCTTCTTTCTCTTCTTACGTTCAAGAACGTCGTTGGCGGCAAGGTCAGTTTGCCGCTCTTCTGTTATTGTTGACACCGACGCCGGTTGTGTGAGGGGAACTAGATCACTTAATTCACCTTGTGTGGTCGGCGATGTCAGCCTCACGTGGTCGATCGTGGTAATTTCGGACTCCGTTGACGGTACGTCAGCGCGGGTTTCCCCGTCGCTCACCGACGCTCCGCCTCTAGTCGCACTACGCGTACCTACCATTGTTTAAGCACTCGCGTCGCGGTACGTTGAATCAATAAAATAATGCTTCTGCCAATGTTCACGTGGGCCCAATGCACTTCGAAAATACAACGTAAAGTATATCACTATGTGGACTGTAAATAGTTAATTAGATCCGGACCGAATGGACCAGCTTTTGTGGAGCATGTAACTTTACGTTGTAAATCGTGTACAATTATGTGTGAGCCCTATCTAACGTATGTGAGCATTGGTAGAAGTAAAACCACTCGTTTGTTAAAGTCTTGGCAATATAATTACTAAATCAACTAAACGTATTTTACAACTCGCGGCTAAAACTATATCTAGGTAGGTAATTACAAGTATATCTATATCACTACGACCTATGTAACAGAAAACGACACTACTTAATAACACACTGTCTGGAAGTCGACTCGTTTGATACTGCACGCTGCCGGGCGGGGGTGCGTCGGCGCTACGCAACGCGTCCCTTTTCGCTTAGCCAATCACGAGGCTTGCTACCCACGCCATGCCACATCTGGCAACGGCGCGCGGCGGTGTGCGTCAGGCTCGGGGTTGTAAAACAATAGCCCCGATGCAGCGATGGTCGGCAGGCCCATAACGGTAATATTCCATGGGTAACATTCCATCGGTAACAGTACTTATATACATAACAACGCCACATTAGAACCAAATCTAGTTAGAACTATTGATGTCATAATTCCAATTTCAGTGCACACACTGTATGCACGTGGTTTGTTTACACAAAGTTTGTTTATTTGAATGGTATATAGATGTATTTGACTTGGAAACTTTGAGAAGTATTCTCGTCAAAAATACCCCAGTGCCTCAAGACAAGAGTCTTCGACCAAGTGACCAAGTCTTGACCAGTGATGACTTATGGCACTGAAACGAGGTCTCTTACTAGAGGCCTCATAAGTAAGCTTAAAGTTTCAATCATTGAAATTTAAAGAGCGAAAAATTCACATCCTATAAATTTCAATGTTTGAGATCGCTAAAGCAGGCGTTAGTGCTTTAAAATGTTATATTATAAAAAAGCTTAAAGTCGCACAACGAGCTATGGAGAGGGGGTTTGTCTATATACGTGATCGAATCAGAAATGAGGAGATCCGTAGAAGAACGAAAGTCTCGGGTTTCTTCTCGCACATACAAGTTGTGCGGGGAAAAAGTTTCAGGGTGGAGGCCTCTTCTTTAGCTCGTCTTAGCCCGTTACAACGGGCCAGTCTTTGGGTTGGTCATGCCACAGCCTCACTGTACTGCCACTCCAGTGACCAAAAGGTAACTGAGCGATCAAAGCCGCGCCGGGTGGAACCCCCACCTACACGGGTGAAGCCCAGCGGACCGATCGGCTGCACAGTCGCTGGCCACTGGGGCACAGATTACTGCATTAAACTGGGGGCAGCACTGATACAGCTGTGGCATCCAAAGTCTCTTCAATGTTGTCTTCAAAGTAGTCTTCAGGAAGAAGGTCCCTTGGGTGATGCTTCATCCTTCTGTCCATTTGGTCGGTCGGTCTGGTGTGATGTGGAGCGATATTCCTTAGGTGTGGCTATCTTGAATTGTCCGCCGTTGCGAACATCTTCTTGGTTAGGCGCTCGATGAACTTGTGGAGCTCTTCTTGTACTAGATCTTTGGCTATTGTCGAGTTCCGGACATGCCGCGGAGCGGTGACAATAGAGAACGAAAGTCACCGACATAGCCCAGAAGATTAGCCAGTTAAAGTGGCAGTGGGCAGGACACATAGCACGTGGAGCAGATGTAGTAGGTATGAGTGTAAGAGCCTGACTGGGGTCTAATTATTATAAAACCGGAAGGCGGCCATGGAAGGTGGAAATTTTCATTCAAAAAAGAAGTTGCCGTCGATACGACCTGTAAAGTATGAATTTATTTTATATCAACTTTATAGGTTTAACTTTTTGAACTTCGTTTATATCATGTTCATATTTTTAAAAGTAGTCATATTTAAAGGCCGTATTAGATCTCAGTTATCTATCCATAGTAAGTACAACACTACGGCGTACAAAAGAAAGTTAATATTTAAGCACCTGCATCTACAGCCATGTTGAAAACCATGTTTGTATATCCAACTATATAATCGCAAAGAAATTTGGTATTAACAACTCCCGCCCTTATAAACCCTAAACTTCTTTTTATTTCAATAAATATGAATGCAACAATTTTGAATTATATGTTAACGATAACACAAGAGTCATAATATAGCCTTATTGTGACTTTTTTTTTATTTCTTTATTTATTGGTTGGTGTACCAACGTGATGTCTTCTTCTCCTCGTTCCCTCACTGCTGAGGATCGCGACCACGTACGAGTACAATCAGTCTCCATTAGGTGCACATGGTATATGACCATATACCATGTGAACCGCACGGTGTATACTACCGCCCACCGCCTTCTTAATTGTGTCAGACCATCTTGCAGGCGCCCTTCCCTGACCACGTCTACCGTCCATTTTTCCTAAAATAATAGATTTATTCAGACAATGCTTTGAAGATCGCATAATAAATAAGTCTGAAGAAGTTGAGGGCTCTTTGTCAGCAGGTAGTGGAGAGCCGTGTGGTGATTTTAAGCTCTTTTAGTATGGACTCGTTGATTCTTTTGGCAGTCCAAGGTGTACGTAGCAACCTCCGCCAACACCACATCTCGAAGGCACCTATCATGCTACTATCACGGCTTCTCATAGTCCAAGTCTCCACCATACCAGAATATGGAAAATACTAGGGCACGAACCAAGCGCACTATAGTCGTGCGTCGAATACCTCTGTTCTTCCAGATTTTGTTGAGGTTAGTCATAGCACTCTTGGCAATAACATGATCTACAATGAGACAATTGTTATGAACACAATTCACAACAGACTCTTACCAAATGCTAACACAATTATAGGCACCGACTAGTCGCATTAATGTAAATAATATAGCTGTGACAGACTTCCTTAAGCCACTAACTACTTTTCTTTCAGCAACTTGCTAATAAACTTTGCCATTCCTAGTAAGAACGACGAAGTAAGTCTAAAACTCTTCATTAGTTACCAAAGTAGTATCAGAGCGGTCGAATATTGCATAGGTGCTTTGTAATCCCCTTACAGTTTAACAACTTCGTACCACCATTCCCTCACACAAAATGTTACTTTAACACCTTTATATAAAGGCTGTATTAGCAATATAGTCGTGTGAATATCCCGAAAGGAAAGGTCGGGCGTTTACGACTAGAACGGACGTCAAAAGTCAATGTTAGAACTTTATTACGCGGTAACAAGGTGGGTAAATATTCAAGATTCTACTTCATCTGGCAACTCAGCGGCTTCGAGTGGTTGGCCGGGGGTGTTTATTCAATGACAGCATAAGGTTAGCAATACATTTTTAAGAATCTTTTTGGATTTGGATTTTTTTAGAACACGTTTTAAGACTTGAGTTATTTCGACGACTTCTGCAATTTCATTGGCGTTGACAATCAGTGATTTTTTTTGACACTTCATATTAATGTCTAACGGCCGGTGCCAATAATCTATCTATACTTACACAGTTTACTTATATCAATAGAAATTTGACATAACGTCCATACAAATAGTGTCAAATATCTATCTCTATTAGGGAAACTGACGTTAAATAGGTTATTGGCACCGGCCGTAAGTGGTTAGACGCTACGGTTTATCTCACTTGATGGTCAGTAATGATGGGGGTCGAAGTTGGTATATAAAACTAGACCTCAACCTCAACTGTCACTCAAGGACAGCTACCGAAACACACTGCTGTGCAATGCGATAGATTTTTGGACTTGAGGGTGGTAGCTAGCCAGGAGGACCATGTTGTGAATTTCATCACGATGTTATCTTCATCGAAAGCTCAAGTCCGATTTTGAGATCAATTTCATGGCCGCCTCATCGACAGCTTATTCTGGTTATCTCTAGGCTATAATTGCTTCACAAATTAAAGAACAAACAAAACAAAGATGGCAGTCGAAATAACAACAAGTACATCTTGCTATATTACCACGTACTATTTCTAAACTTGCCATAATGTACCTACAGATAACTCTTACATATTCCTTTGCTTTAGGAATATTCCAGACAAGTCACGTACGTACCTAGGGATATTGCGTGATCGTAATATTTATTATCTACAAAAGTATCCTAGATATATCGAAAGCCTCGCCATCTTTGCAATGCCGGTCAAGCCCAATAGACAATAAAAGAAGCCTAGCGTTCAAATTCAACGGGATTGATTATACTTTTACTTTGTGGTTGATTGAGTTGTCTTAAATAGACACGTGCAGCTTGTTAGCTCCCTCATAATTTATTTACAAGTATATACGAGAATGTACGTGTATTTGTAGCAAAGTAATTACTCTTGGATCTTTTGTAGGGATGGTGGTTTGGTAATTATAAAGGTATGATCTGTATAACATGTGTTTAAAAGTGCTTCTGATATGTATTTCTTTGGAGAATTTATGTATGTGTTTGATTTCATTCAAAGAAGAGGTTTAATTCTTTTTGTTAAAATATTTATATATAGCCTAACAACCAAAACCAATTTTAAAGTTGTATATTAGTATCCATCCGAGACTCGTGAATTTGGTGCAATTCCTTTAAGCCACAAGGGTACCGTAAAAGCTGACAAAATGTTAGGAGGGCAATCCGCAATAGCCTCGCCATATTACATTTTAGTTCTTGTCAGTTTATTTGGTGTAAAAGATAAGGTTTTCGAAATTGGGTTCTTATATACTTCAAGTCACTATACAATGATACTGGCACAAAAATATTTCTAATGGTGTTATTTACTTTTGTATGTATTGAAGTACGAAACAAATGAATATATTATCCGTCCACGTCGTATTTTAGTACAAGTACGAGTAGATAGTATTTTTTTTTTCTAAAAAAAAGATAGATAATGCAAATGAAAATAAAAAATATTTAATGCTACAAATCACTAGTGTTACTAATAAACTCGATATAAATATTTATTCTAACTGTAACGGTGGAATAGTCAAATTCAATACTTATAAACGCGGAATAAGCTGAAGACGGAATAGTGTCGACATAAATGCACTGCCAAATGCTATACCAACCGGGGTTGTTATATACAATGCATTTGGCAGTGCATTTATGTACCCTAGTTATAAAACAAGCACAGATTATGTAATAGTAAGTCATGACCAGATTTTTTGTAGTCAAAAAGTTGTGTAAGGTTTTTAAATCAATTAATATAGGTACTCTGAATACGGATAACAAGGAAGTGGCCTGTCTAATAAAACAACTTGACTACAATAACATGGCACTTTTAACTTTTAAAACCGCATATGTCTATGAAATGCGACGTTACCACTTTGTTGTTTCGCAATGAATATTGTATAGTTTTGTCAATGTTATACCGACTTTATTGGCAGGAAACAATTCCGTCACCATAATTATGTACATTATGCTTGGAATATGTGTATATAGTATTATTTTTTTAAATCACTAACGCCTGCTTAGCGATCTCAAACATTGAAATTTATAGAGAGAAAAATTCACATCCTCGGACGGGATTCGAACCCGCGTCTTCTGACTATCCGTGTCAGACGTAAGTCTGGCGTATATATGCTATATATGTTTATTGCGAATAACAACAAAATACTCGTAAGATAGCAGTAAGGATATTTTATTAGTAGCGCTGGATCTATGTTTAAGTGCATACCGAAAAATATCACACGATTTATTAATAATGTAACTATAGTTTTCAGAATAGTTTTACATATTATATGAACTATCTTTTGGTTTCCTCACTAGGGCTAACCTGTATCAAGGCAAACTGAACAATAGGTACAATATAATTTAATATTCAATTGCACGATTACAATCGTTCTTATCATGTCCACTGTGCAGGCAAAGTCCAAGAATACCGTGTACAAAGGCAAAGTTCGCGGGTAAGCTTCTTAGTCGAATGAGCACAAGAGATCAAAGCATTCAGACAGAGCTGCCGCATATCGCTTTGCTTTAACATCGTCGCTAAGGCTCAACTTTATATACATATACCTACATAAATACTCGTATATATAATTGTACTATTTGAATAGGGTTGTGCTTATGGAAAACTATTACTGACTGAGCGAGCGATGCGACTCTGCTTTAAGTGGCCAAATTGACTTTCATCTGTCCGTATGTTTGTTCGGTTGTTTGTGGGTCTTCCTGTACAGCCGTGCTATTCTCTAAGGCTCATTAATAAACGTTGCGTAAACCTATATTAGGCGTAACATGCTTTGTCTTGGTTTCACGCGTGACATTTACTGCACTATAACTACTCCGGGTGTAAGCCAAGTTTATTAATAAGACCGTAAGAGCAAAAGCCGTTGCAGCTTTGATAACATCCGTGAAACAAATGAAGAGATGACAAGAAACGTTGAAAAAACAACCTTATGTACAAGGGCGATATCTCATAAAGTATTTGACGTCGGTGAGCTCGTCGACGTATCATTACAGAATCGCACGGCAGGTCGCATTTTTAACAAATCTTGACGAAACTTGGTTTGCATGTTCTACTTCTACTATTTATATAATTTATTTGTCTTCGGTGATTTTGAGTGGTAAATTTTCCTAAAAGGGGGGGAAACTTGCTGCGGCGCTATTTACCGACGCATTTCGATAAAATTTGGTACACACATTTGGTACCTGACTTTAAAAAGGAATTTCGGATATGAGCATAATTGGTCACCTGGTTGCTGAGATAATAGGTTGTGAAATACTGCGAATTGTATGTAAATCTTGCGATTGTGTAGGTATGTAAAGATTTCTTAATACTATTTGGTACAAAAATCGATTTTCTATTAATGGTTAATAAATTAAACATTGTACTGTTCTACATCCTCTCACATGTATACCGTGAAAGCCGTTTAATCGATAGGATGGCAAAAAAATCACCCCTTTATTATTAAGATAGTTATCATTAGAGATCGGATGATATGCAAATGGATATTTGCATATGCATTTGCATGTTTAGCCTATTTTCATTGGTTCTAGCATACTAACTGACCCGCGCGCAGCTGAGCTCGCTTGGTCTATGGGAGACAAAGCCACAGAATTTATTGGACATAATCTTATTAAGATTAACGCATTGATCATAGTTAACTGCAAGTAAAGAGAGCTTTTTCATAAGATACTCAGGTGTTTAGAAGCCAAAATATTAATAACGGAAAATTATCGTATTTGACTGTGTGACATAAAACCGTATTTACGAAATTAGATCTAAAAGATTACTTGCGTTTACATAATGTCAAAACTACGGTTTACAGATAAAATTAAAGTGTCTGTTTGTATATCCAAATCAACAGCTTGTCACTTAATGCATACGAAAGTATATACGGTACCTACATAAAAATCTAAATTTTTCAATTTTTTATTTCTTTTTGTTAGTTCCGGCTAATCACTGAATCGGCTGGACTGATTTTAACAGGACTTTCACTGGCAGATAGCTGATGTTATAACGAGTTACTTAGGCTACTGTGTACTGTGAAACCATGGGGCGCAGCTAGTTAGTTTTAAGAATTACCCCATACTAACAAGAAAACAAAACCTGACTGTTGAATTAATAGCAATGCAGATCAAAGCGTACAAAATCCGCCCTCCTTTTGGGCGTCGCTGTAGTCAGGTAATTATGTACCCAACGACACTAGCGTCATCAAGACTATTCAAATGACGTATCAATAATCAAAATCGGTTAAGCCGCTGTGTAGTTACGAACTGATATAGGAATGAACGTATATATACTTACATACACTTATACAGGTCAAAAACATAACTTTCCTTTTTGCCTTAGCCGCATTCGGGTAAAATTGCTATTTGACAGCTCATACTTCTTTATTTTCTACCGACTTCCAAAAAGGAGGAGGTACTCAATTCGACTGTTTTTTTTATGTTTGTTACCTCATAACTTTCGACTGGGTGAACCGATTCTAAAAATACTACTACTTTTGTTTGAAAGCTGGTGCTTTCCTTGTAGTCCCATTTAAATTTCATCAAAGTCGGTTTAGTAGTTTTTGAGATACACTCAAATAACTGAATAGATTGGAAGTCGTTATACATTTTTTTTAATTGTACTTGTTGAAAATACAATTCATATATAGTAAACAAATTCTCATGATTTACATCCCACTTATAAAAATAAGAAAATAAATCTTACTTACGTATGTAACTCATTCCTTTTACGAGTAGTCCCTTGACGTACGGACAGACGGACAGATAGCAGGGAGACAGCAATAGCAATGCCGTTATGCTTTGTGAAATACTAAAAACCTGATTAAACTTTTAATTTTCCATAGCCTTTGTACAGTAATAAAATATTATGCGAAGACCGGAGGCATTTAATAGCTTCTGCCCATCAAAGAAAGGTCGGAAATTCCTGTGGCCATTTTGATGTTCAAAGTACTCAGACAACGAATATGTTGTATATAAAATAATCTCCTCTCTCTTAAATATATAGTAAGTCGTACTGTAGCATACACTAATTAAATTTTCATTGTATTTGTGAGCCTTATCAATTTGCCCAAGCACATTTAGTGCAGCGGTTATATTGTATAACTCACTTCTAGAGAGCTGGGCGAAGCACCACCACACCCGGAAATACTTGAGTTCTATAATAAAATTGTTCTTTCTGTAGGTCGCCAAGATACAGAACAAGCCTAGTTGGCCTATTTGTTATATATGTATATTGCTAAGCAGGCAATTTTAGTTAAGACAACGAAATGTGAACATTTATACAAATTTTATGATTAATAGATAAACTATTAAATTTAATTAAAAAATTTCACGGATTTCATCCGGTCCTTTACAAAGGCATAAGTGGGGCAGTAGCTAACACTTAGAGGCCTGTTTGATATAACAAAGACAATGTAGTATAAAAAAACAGAAACTTTTGGATGGATGGTGACATATATCTATTACAAAAATGGGTAAAATGACAAGGCTATTGATATGAACTTATTAGTGCTAAGAAAGATAGTGGGCTATGGAAAAGACTATGGCACCTGCCAATTTCAGTCAACTTTTAAACGGTTTCAAAAGTTGACGGAGAAACCGAGAAAAAATCTACATAAAAAAGTATACACTGGAGCATAGAACGTCCTCCATTTTTGGAAGCCAGTTAAAAAAATCACGAATGACTAAAAAAAAAAAGTTTAAGAGCATCATAACCAGAGTGACAGTGAGATATCTCCCTTGTACACAAGGTTGTTTTTCCAACGTTTCTTGTCATCTCGTCATTTGTTTCACGGATGTGGCCAAAGATGCAACGATGTTTGCTCTTAGAGAATCGCACGGCTGTGCCTAAAAGGCTCGACTACCAATTCCGTATATTTATTGTCCTTGCACTAGTTGACCTATCATTGAGTACTATTAAGCTATCTAATAAATGCTTGAGTTATCTGAATCTATTTTTGACTAAACATATTGCTATCTAGGTATTTACTATCACTTTAACTATTTATGGAGCTCTAAAAAATTCATAAAGGCTAAATACGCAATGCTAGTTACTGTCAGTTAAACAACACAAACACAATCCTGACGGTAATGTTGAATTGATGACTGACGAAATGAAGACAAAATTTTATGCTTGGTTATTCAGTCATGACTGGCTAAAATAATTTTGGTCTGCGCAGACCAGCGCTTGAAAGCTGATGCTTCTTGTGTGGTCCCATTAAAATTTCATCAAATTCGATTCAATAGTTTTTGAGTTACACTCCAATAACTGAATAGAATGGAAGTCGGTATTAAATTTTTCAAATTGTACTTGTTACAATGCTATTATAACGATTTTTGATAGTATGACTTACGTGTATTAAAATTGCTGACATGCATTGTTGGAAGACGCGAGTTTGGATTCCGTCCGAGGATATGTAATTTATTAACTCTCTGAATAATAATAACAACCTTAAAGCGTTAAAGTAAGTACTTATAAAATAATACATAAAAGTGTGATTTATTTTTATTTCATATCTTCTTCTTCTACGCTGATATTATAAAGAGAAAATATTTGTTTGTTTGTTTATTTGTTTTATATGAATAGGCTCCGAAACTACACAACCAATTAGAAAAATTATATCACCGTTAGAATCCTACATTATCCCTGATGGTCATGGATAATAATCAATCATATATATAATATAGATAAAAAAATACTCGCCAAAATGTATGTATATGCGCATATCTTCCGAACGACTTTATTGAAGATGTTTTTTTTGTTTTAGTCGCTCTGATACAGGGATGGTTTAAAAATAAAAATATTATCTTCAATACATACATACATACATACATAAAATCACGCCTCTTTCCCGTAGGGGTAGGCAGAGACCACGGAATTCCACTTACTACGATCCTGACATATCTCTTTCGCTTCATCTATACTCATCAATCCGTTCATACATAAGCGTCGGTTTAGGGTACTTTTGACCTGGCCTTTTTTCAGAACGTCTTCAATCTGATTTCGGAACGTTCGCCTAGGTCTTCCCCTTCCAACACTTCCGTTTACTTGTCCCATGTATACCTGTTTAGTCATTCTCATTTCATTCATTCTCTCCACATGTCCAAACCATCTTAACATACCTTTCTCGATTTTTGTCACTACACCCTCATTCACACTACATCGTTCCCTTATCACACTATTCCTTATCCTGTCACTCCGTTTCACTCCACTATCTTCAATATCAGCCATAATCACGGATGTAAAACCGCGGCACGTAGCTAGTACTTTATAATTTTATACACGAACCGTATGACCGTCGCACAATGTTGACCAAAGCTACAAAGGAACGAGAGAAGAAAATATATTGTAATTGAAGAAGGTATTTTCTAGAATCCCAAATCATAACTATCTAAAGCTAAAAGCTGGTGTTTTCGATGAGAAGTGTTTACTTGAGCCTTTCACACAATGCCTTGAGCGTTTCTCATTCTGGAACATGACAAGAAGTCTATGTTTGCACTTGGGCTTATAATATATTCCCTCGTATCCAGAGTAGGCTCCTACATTGTTTGTTATGCAGCCTATATTTAGCTAAAACTATCATTCTATTATAATGTGCCTATTGAGCTCCCGACTATGATTAAATTTGCAAACCAGAGTTGCAAAAACCCCGCAAAAAAACAAGTGACTGTCGCTTTTTCGTTGATATTACCGATCTGGTTTCTTTCAAATGATAATTTGTTATGTAAAAAATTTTTCCAGGTCATTACAGCATCAAAAAAACAAAGCATTAGCTGAAATCTAATGTATATTTGAATAGATAACATTTTTAATTAGATCCTTATTTGATTTGGCCTTGGCATACCTGTATGCCAAGGCGGCTTTACGGGTTAATAGTAATTATAAATTATCTTCTAGATATATTATAACAATTTTTTTGTTAATGTTTTGCTTATGGTACTTAATTAATCATTTAAATAAAATGTACTACAAAAAAGATAGTATTAAAGTTTTTTATATTATCAGAAACCGGTACAAGCATGAGGCCCACCTGATGTTAAGTGGATAAACCTCTGCCTAGAACAGATGCATTTCCTCACAAGTGACGAACTGCAATGCGTCCCTAAGACTAGTCTCATGTACCTGTAATTTCACCGGCAATACCTTCAAACCAAAACGCAGTATTGCGAACATTACTGATTCACTGTATAAACAAATATTGTGGCAGTACTATCCCGGGCTGTGTGATGAGTTACATCACACTGAGCTCTACTGCTCTTAAAAACCATTAATTATCTTTAGAATGTATCTTGAAATGAATATAACGTTTACACATTCACGCACTAGGGTTCAGTGTGTGACGGAAGGTATGGACACACAATAAAGAACAACACTTATCATTCATGACATACTAAACCCATTATCATACAAAAATATGCCGTGGTCAGGGATCGAACCTGGGTCCTCGCGCTTCGAAGGTAGGGTCGTTAACAACTGATCTAGCGGAGCTGAAAATCTTGATTAAGTGGGAAAATTTGTATTACAAGAAACTAGTAGTTCTGTCGCAAACGTTCTGTCTCAAAGTCGCACAAAGAGCTATGAAGAGGACTATGCTCGGGGTTTCTCTACGTGATCGAATCAGAAATGAGGAGATCCGTAGAAGAACGAAAGTCACCGACATAGCCCAGAAGATTAGCCAGTTAAAGTGGCAGTGGGCAGGGCACACGCACAACAGATAACCGATGGGGCCGAAAGGTTCTGGAATGGATACCACGGACCGGCAGGCGCAGCGTAGGTCGTCCACCGACACGGTGGACAGACGACCTGATAAAGGTCGCAGGACGACGTTGGATGCAGGCCGCTTCCAACCGGTCCTTTTGGAAAATTATGGGCGAGGCCTATGTTCAGCAGTGGACGTCCTACGGCTGAGTTGATGATGATGATGAGTAGTTCTGCGAACAGTACCTCGCCAGCACAATCTTTTCAGCGGCCATTTTTCGCAGTCAGTTATCTGCAGTTGTAGGTGACACATTTATAGTACAATAGATACAGTCAATACCATAGAACAAATCCATCAGGGTTCAAAAATATGCCGACACGATGAACCCAAAATAATCATAATACAGAGTAATTAAAAAATTCGATTCGACGCACATGAAACAAGATAATTTTCTCCTCGCGCTGATTGAGAAAATCCACCGCTCGATGCAGTCGCCATCTTTGGTTAGCTTAATAGTAAGTACTAATAAAAACTACGTCATTGATATTTACAAATATTTATTTCGACAAGACCTTGATCAATTAAGTATGCCAAAATTGTATATGTTATGAAAAGAATTGTTAATCTGAATAAATGCATAGAACCAAAGAACGAACAAACATCAAGGCAAAACCTTATATATATATATATATGAAATACGATGGTCTGGTCTAGTGACTATATAACTTATCACAAAAATCACCTACGCTTTTCAAAAGACCGCAACAAATTTGAGGGATGGAGGATTGTACAAAAGATAGGCCCAAAACATGGTAGTGCTCAGCAGTGACCTTTAAGTCACTGCCGAGCACTGCCATGGGTGAGCTTTAGGGTGAACTTGTGTTAATCCTCGTTAGACTTTAGTCTTACGAGGGTTAACACAAAAATAAATAGAGCTAAAATTTTAACCGTAACAGAACAAGATTCATTAGAGCTCATCCCAATTATTTCACAACACGTTACAAGATTAACCTTAGACAAAAAAGAGATAAATTCCAAAACCTACTTCACCAACCAACTTGCCATAGAGAAATTTACAAGAAAAATGTATACAACATGTGCATAACCATAGGTTGATTTACAATCATTTACCAGATCATATAAAATTGCTGCATGGTAATAAATTAAACCTGCACAAGTGATAATTTATTGATTCAGGCGTTACTTTGCGGAAATCCATTAACAAAAACGATATTAGAAGAAATATTTAGTGACACTTCCGCTAAAAACAATGCTTATGACCGAGTTGCGGTGTGCACCACCCTTCCTACCGCACAAACTGCAAACAGGAATTATACGGAATAAACAACACACAAAACAACCCATTCAACTAGCGCTAGACCGACGTCGGTCTAGCGCTCGACGAGTCAACATCTCCTGAGGATGCCTCGTGTAGAGGCAAACACGTGTCGAATTGTTTTTGGTTGATTGGGTTGTTTTGTGTGTGTGTGTTTTGTGTTGTTTTGTGGACTTACAAATTGTAATTCTACATTTATTTTTTCTTATATCTACAACCGGATCGGAACCCGACCACCACTGAGAAGATCCAGCAAGAAATTCAGCGGACTTGTCTCTTACATTTTTATCGTTTTTAACAAATGTTTGTATATTTTTAGCTACAGTGTGTTGCCATAAAAAAGAGACCATAATAATGGTATCAGTAAAGCAAGACACGCTACACTTTGACATCAAACACGAGTAGATAGTTGCTGGAGTGATCAGTCCCAAGATGTTTTAAACCTTATATTATATACTTATACCTTATACTTATTCTAGCAAATAAACTATTTGATTGTTTGAAGAAAATAGTACTAATATACGTATAATGCATTATGATTCGACTCACGACAATACACCCCTAATAGCGATATGAGGACATTAGCGATCGCAATTTGAATTAATTGGCGGATGAATTCCAATTTGTACGGGATTATCACTAACATAGCTTGAAGCGTTCTGATTTCAATCGCATGAAAATAAAATATCTCTTATTACAAACGTGGAAGTATTTGAGGTCTTATTTTGAGGATGCGAGTGTGTGTATGAGTGTTCTGCATGATGTGGGCCGAGCACGAAAATCTGCTCAAGTGTAACGTTATCGTTTATGTATTCAGTACAAACTATGAGTTATCTGTGCCACTATTGTACTAGATAAATGACAGGTTGTACTAAATACGTTATCGATGAGATTACGTTACGCTTAAACAGATATTCGTGCTCGGCCCATTGAAACAATGCAATACATCTAGATGAAATATTAACGCAAATTTTGCCTCCTAGGAAAACATAGGTTATATTTAGCCTGTTTTTTTATTCAATATATAGGTATGTGTGACGAAACGACCCTGCCGTAAGGGGGTCCTCAACGTCACTCTGGGTCAGAAAATAAATCAAATTAGAATCTCCGCCGGTTAATAGGAATTGACCGTGGTTCAGTAGTCTAGATGCCCTGATAACAAGTACATACACACACAAGTACAGCACCTTACCTTAGCTATCCAGCTGCCAAACGTGCCTCCCAAGCTTTAGCGAAGTTTTGTTACTCGTCGTTACTTTTATGGTATGTACATCCTCGGATTGGTTCTTCACTTGTTAAACTGATTATGAGTTTTATATAGTTCGCACCACATTACATACAGTTATCCACTCAAAGAGTTGTTTTCGGTTTTACGGTTGATAGTGAAAAATTAGACGTGTTTTTCAACCTTTGTTGACATCGAATGGGTCGGCCACTCTTCACTTCACTCAACCATCAAGCACAGTTTGCCGGAGCCAATCAGAGACCAGAAAGGTGCGTACGCTCCGGGATCAAGAGCCTTGTTATTGGCTAACCACTAAACCCACGAGCAAAGCGCGCGAATTTGAATTTATGTTATCGAAACTAGAACGAATAGTGAACAGTATGTATTTAAGAACTGAGTTATACTGACAGTGGACTGGTAACCAACGATAACTCTGCTTTGGCTGTAAAAATTAACACAAAAGTGTTTGATAATAAGGAAACGAAAATCACACATGGTGTCAACCTTACATTGTGTTTGATTGGGAGGTTATTATGAAAACAAACAATTTTAATAAAAACGCGTGGAATTTAAATTTCTTTATATATGTACGCAATCTTATAACGTTTTCACCACTGGAGTGAACGAATCTTACAATCTAGCTCTATTGTAAACACGTGGGTTAGTGTAAAATAGCTATTTCGCACTATTGTATTTACAGTCTGTAACTATTTCTTTAAACTATCGAATATTACCAAAATCGTACAGTTTTAAAACTTCACATCCTATTATATCGTAATGACAAATTATGCTCATATTTAAAACTCCTCATTAAAGTCACGTACCTAATATCTGTACCACATTTTATCAAAATTTATCAATAAATAGCGACGCAGCGAACTTCCCTGCTTTTTAGGAAAAGTACCCCCACACACTAAAATCGCCGTTTGGTTGAAAAATGAGACCTGTACAGGAAGACACGCGACAATAAATAAATAAAAAGTTATCCATGTTACAGTTACACTAGATAAATAATACTTTGTATTAGATTCTAATCGTCTTCTGATTAATAGATAGTAAATATTGTTCTGCAACTTGCCTACTATTTTCTTGCATATAATGTAAAACTACTGATATAGAAGAATTTAAAATAATATAAATTATAAGTATGTATACTTATATAATATGTAACTACGCAAAATGCTTTTAAATATGTTTAATGGCCCGTTAGCTCAATAGGCATGCTGGCACCACCATGCCTTCGAAGCCGGATTCTCGTAACCTGACCCGGGCAAATATCTAGTTTGTGACCAGAAATTGTTTTATTGAGTCTTGGACGCTTGTTCTGTGTTAGTATTATGTGTATCCATGCATTCCACGACACAGGAAATCCTAGTTCAGGGCTATGAGTAGGTACGTAACGTAAAAGTCCTCGTACTCTTAATAAATATAGATTGATAAATAAATTGATTAATAAATGTTCCATAAAATATAAATTTACAAATATAGTGTTAACAACTACACAAAAACCTCAGAAACTAAATTACGGTTTGCACAAAGTGTAGCAAAGCTACGTATTATACGAGACTAGAATAAAACATAAATGTAAAAGGTAAAACACTACGTAGTTGGATTACATTAATTATTACTATAATAATATATCTAATAGCTTATTCCATCAAAGGTCATACGGCCAGACATAATAGAAATTTTGACTTTTGACTGTTATAATTATATATACATTCCAGAAGAAATGGGTATCCCATTACAAAAAGCAATTAAAACATCAAAAAACTTCAATTGGATCCTGAAATATAACAATGAATCACAAAGTTCAAAGGAAAGATAAAAGTCTAAGATCACTCACCACTCCAAAACAAAAATGTCAGGACGCCTGCCCGAATATACCCACTTGAGTACACTTCAAAAAACTAAGTTAGTCGCACTTTACCGACGAATATTACGGCTCAGTTCACACTCTACCGAAACCTATACATATATGAGCATCGATATATCACTTCACTAGAACACTAAACATGGACTATTAAAAAATATTCGATCGGTTCTCGAAATGAATTCGAGGTTCCGCCTTCGGATTTCGAAAAGCTATTAAAAATTTACGTCGGGTAAATTGTGAGCGCGAGCATACGTCCGTGTGCGGCGGAGGGCAAACTACCACTGGAGAGTGAAGGCGCGGAGTTGTAGGGCGGGCGTCGTATTTTCAGTACGAAAGGGGCTACGAAGAGGGTGAGGTTTGGAACAATGTGGTGAAATGCTCAAAGATATTTTTATAGTCTTTGTAATGCTAATTGCCAGAGAATGAAAATCCGCCCACATTGGTTTTAAGCAGGTTCAAGTGGTGCAACGAGTACAAGAGTTAACGGCGTTTTACAATATATATTTGACCGATTTTTGATTTCTACCTTAAACTTGAATGTATGAAAATAATTTTGATAATTGGATTTCTATCCTTTTTTATAACAATCGTTTAAAAATGTAAAAGTGCGTATAACAAGTACAATTTGAAAATGTTAATACCGACTTCCATTCTATTCAGTTATTGGAGTGTATCTCAAAAACTACTGGACCGAATTTGATGAAATTTAAATGGAACCACACGGGAAGCACAAGCTTTCAAACAAAAAAAATTGAGAGATTTTTTTTATCTAGAATCGGTTCATCCAGTCGAAAGTTATGAGGTTACAAACATAAAAAAAGTAATAATAATACAGTCGAATTGAGTACCTCCTCCTTTTTTTGGAAGTTGGTAGAAAAACAACTAAGTAAGTTGAGTATTTCACTATAATAGTTTTTTTTTCGTAGACAATCTGAAAAATCTTATGCAAAATTTTTTATATATCAAATGTTGAATACATTTCATATATATTAAATTCTTATGTAAGTGTAACAAATTATTTCAAAGCTTAATTATATGTTAGTTCAAAAATTCAATCAAGTCCGTCACTTAATGAGAAAATTAATAAATAGTGACGTGAAAATTGGAATTACAAATACTCTATTTTTCCTCCCGAATCGTATTCATGTCATGACCGTGTTTTGTAAACAAACTCTGAAAATAAGCTGAACATTTCTGACGCAGGATTTTCAGCGTTCTATTGATGACGATAGCAAATATGATTGCGTATTGTGATGATGACACAATGAACTGGTTAAAGGCAGTCTTAATTATGAGCCCGGATAACATTATTTTGATCCATTGGGTAACTAAAAAAGTTACATTTTGAAATATAAAAAGAATCATTACCGAAAAATTGAACCGACTTCAACACTAAAGTGTGAAATAACATTTTAAGTCGATACCATGGTAGTTCAAAAATATATATTATTACAATATTGTGTATTTTATAATTTTTAGATTTGAAGTCGGTTCCATTTTTCGCCAAATATTTTTTTCCCCCATTTTAGTAACCCTTGCTACTAACGGGATCGATTGTCATTCACCGTCAACAAGGATATAATCAAGATAGGTGAAACAATTTTCAGTTATTGGCCTGTAACTCAAAAACTGCTTGACCGAATTTGTTGAAATTGTAGTAGGACCACCTCGGAAGTATCTTTAAAATAAAAAAAGTAATTTGATAATTGGTTAACCTAAATACTGCTTGACCGAATTTGATAAAATTTAAGTAGAACCACCTCGGAAGTATCTTTGAAATAAAAAAAGTAATTTGATAATTGGTTCACAAATGGTGTGAAAGCGGTGAACATACATAAAAAATACATATATACAGTCGATCATAGAACATTCTCCTTTTTTGACGTCGGTTAAAAAGTTGTGGTCTAAATTTTTCTGGGCGCGTTACAAGTACATAGGCGCTAAGTCCGTAGGTCCAAAGGATACATTCCTTCAGAGAATTCACACATGGTGGTGGTGCCAATCAGGAGATAAGTTAAGTGCAGTGTCCGTCATGGACGCTACCGTCAGAGTGTTCTGAAGAGAATGTTTAGTGTGAGAGCACTTACCTACTGTGATAGATTTCAAAGGACTGGTAAAATTACTAGGCGAAAAGGACTGAACAGATATGTGTTACGGTGACGACCGCAGTGTCGGTGCCTAATTTTAACGCTCGAAGGCCCAAATCTTCTAAGCATTCTTATTGCAACAATCATGGGCACCTACTTAATAACGTGATAATGATCAAGTTGATTATTTAGAGAAACAGGCTTGGTAGATAGGTATATTGCTAGATAACTATTTATCTGTACACTTCAGTAAATTTATTTATTACACATATAAACATATAACATTAATTATAACACATATAAACATACTAGTAGAACAGGCAGTATTATCATTTAATCCTTCTTATGCCGTGATAATTAAAACAAAAGACTTATGAATGAAACTGACGTATATTTACGTCTTTGGGACGCAAAAGGGTTAAAGCGATTTATTCCAAGCAACTTTTGGGTAGAAAGAATATTATTTTCACAGACAGTGGTGACTAGAATCAGAGTAAATATAAAAAAGCAGTAACTAACAGTAATAAGAATTATAAATACTGTATAGTTGAAATACAATGTACATAATATGTATAAAAATGTAGATACTAATGCATACAAACCACAAACAAATACGAAATAGCATACAATCCTAACTACGAGTAATATTATAAATGTGAATGTGAGTTTGTTTGTTTTTTACGCTTTCACGCTTAGAGGGCTGAACAGTTGTGCGATTCTCTAAGAGCAAACATCGTTGCATCTTTGACAACATCCGTGAAACAAATGACGAGATAAAAATGTAGATACTAATGCATACAAACCACAAACAAATACGAAATAGCATACAATCCTAACTAATATTATAAATGTGAATGTGAGTTTGTATGTTTGTTTTTTACGCTTTCACGTTTAGACGGCTGAATAGCCGTGCGATTCTCTAAGAGCAAACATCGTTGCATGTTTGACAACATCCGTGAAACAAATGACGAGATGACAAGGAACTTTGGAAAAACAACCTTAGTACAAAGGTGATATCTCATAACGTATTTGAAATCAGTGAGCTCGTCGCATCGACGAATCATTAGAGAATCGCACGGCTGATCTCGGTGACATTTGGCAAGGCGAAAGATTATATCCTGAAGAACGGCATAGGATGCTTTTATCATCATCACCTTCCGTTACCACGCGGGTGAACCCACGGAGTGCGGTTAATATCCATGATAAATAATAAACATAATAGCAGAAAGAAATTTGAAATTGATTAATTTATTGATAAATTGGCAACGTTGGTGTGGCTGTCTAAAGGGTGTCAAGAGGTGTGCTGCGGTTTCACTAGATCGCTACATCCGGCGTTAAGCCCTTTAACACTTCCACCCTTGCAGGTTTTTGGTTCTTGCTTTTGCGGATATTTATTAAAACTAGAAAATTTAAATCACATGACAATAGATTATTACAACTCCAACAAATATTTTCTTATCTCTCTCTTTTCCGGTGCTTTTAATGGATTTCAATGATTAAATTAAAGACAGAAACATAAAAAGCCTTCTTGATATAATTATATAAATTTATATAATATTAATAAAAGTAAGATAATATCGTTAATATAAAAGAACTCAGAAGATAAACTCTGCCATGATCATTGTCGTATATGTTTGGCTTCAAAACTTGTCATCCTGTAATTAGTACAAATGAGAGAGATATTTTTTTTATATTGTCTGACTGCTATAGAAAATATTTCAGGTATAAAAAACTACTTGTCGAATGTGGTCGTAAGTCATTCTCAAATAATTACTAAAAAGATATAAAGGGAATCTCTTCTTAAAGTATTTTTGGTACTAACAGCACTTTTGAAGAGTAGGCTAGGTTAGTTATAGGTTTTCAGGTTCAGATTGGAATGTTGTTATTCTTTCCAGAGATTTGATTCTTACAACCTAATTTAGCCTTGTCAGTTTTGAGAATCAAGCAATAAAAGTAAAAGATCTTTTGTATTTTATATTTGATTACTAACTGATCCGCCAAGGGCTTTGCTAGCTTGATTTGTGAGATACGAAGCCGCATAGATGGATGAAATTCACCCCCTTAGGGACAAAATTTCCATTACAGGGACAAAATTTCCATAACATTATTCTAAAAATAATTTCTGGAAATTTTGACTACTGTTTACAACGTTTAAAGCCAAAATTTCAAGTTCGTAGCCCCAGCGGTTTTAGGCTTTGGTGAATCAGTCAGGAAAAGTAACTTTTAACCGACATCAAAAAGGAGGAGGTGTCTCAATTCGACCGTATTTATTTTTTATGTGTGGATTACTTCTTCGTTTATGAACCGGTGGTGATGTTTTTTTTTGTTTGGTAGAGTATACTTCCAAAGTAGGCCTACCTTGGAAGTATACTCTTACTCTAACAAACAAAAAACATCACAATCCTTTAAAATTCATCAAATTCGTTTCAGCAGTCTCGTTACACTCAGATAACTGAAATGGTTGCGCCTATTTTGATATTGGCAAATGACTCGTCCCGTAAGTAGCAAAGCTGATTAAAATGGGTGAAAAAACATTTTTTACCAAAGGGGTGAAGTTTGAACCGACTTCAACAACAAAAAGTGTAAAATGACTTGTCGAAGTCGGTACCATGCGCACAATATTGTGATAAAAGGTACTTTTGAAATATCATGGTATCGACTTAAACAGGTTATTTCACACTTTTTGGAGTTGAAGTCGGTTCAATTTAATTGGTATTTTTTATTATTATTTGTATATACCTACATAACACGTAAAACCATTATTCATTGTGTGGTAATACTCACGATAACCATAAAACTCCAATCTGTAAACCTAATTTAATCTAACGCTCTTTAACCTTTATGGAGCTGAGTGCCAACAAAAATATTTAAATTCACACATTCTTACGCATCGCACTAAAATAAATTAAATAAATAAATGCGAAAATTTAAAGAAGTAAGTTTTTCGTCGAAACAACTCAGCGGATTTGAATGAAAAGAATGGAGTTAGCTTAGATTTGGGATAATGTGTTTATCCCAAATATAAGCTAACTCTATTCACAGTACTTAATGTTTTTAACAAATATTCGTTTATTTTTAGCTCCTGTGTGCTGCCTTATACAAGTACAATTTGAAAAATTTAAATCCGACTTCCATTCTGTTCAGTTATTGTTTATCTCAAAAACCACTGGACCGAATTTCATGAAATTTAAATGGGACCACAGAGGAACCAGCTTTCAAACAAAAAAGAATTTTGAGAATTGGTTCACGCAGTCGAAAGTTATGAGGTAACAAACATAAACAAAAACATACGAAATTAAGTAGCTCCTCCTTTTTTGGAAGTCGGTAGAAAAGAGACCTTGGTCGGCGGGTTATTTTCCGCATGCCGTCTTGATGCGGCACTTTGTGCGTGATGTCCGGTGGTGCGCGTTAGTCCAGCCACCCGACTCTTTCAGAAAAGAGACCTTAATAATGGTAGGTATATAGGTAGGACAAGACACGCTACACTTTGACATCGTAATACGCGAGAGATGTTAAATCTCTTGCCCTGTAATTTCGCTAGAGAATTGCTCGTTAGCGAAACAGTAAAGTTTGCACACTACTGCTTCACTGTTGACATGTAGGACTTGTCAGCGTAAAACATATACGTTCGTTCATGTCAATATCTACCGTTATATCGGTGTACAACAAGTATTCGATCAATAGAAGTAATTAGTCCCTTCGGAGAAAAGTTTCGGTGCTCAGACGGGTCAAGGCTTGACATAGGACGGTAGGCTGTATAATAGTGAGTACCAAACTTAAATTGCCGCTAACTACTGGGTGAGTGGTAGAACTGCGTTGTTTTACGGACTTTTGTTATATACCTTTATTACTTCGAGAACTGTTATATAAAAACATTTGAGATGAAGAGATAGAAGCTTGTATTCAACATCTAGGTACCTTTTGAACCGGCACTGCGATTATAATAAATAACTGTAAAGCTTCAAATCCATCTTCATCTTCATCTTCAAATCCAATGTTTATTACCTGGATTATTGGAATAAATATTATTTTTGCGCTGAGCGAGACATTCAAAAATTCTATCTCATGTAAATATTTTTATTCTCTTTATGTTTAATGTAGATAATTATCTTTTAAAAATGTTTACATTGCGTACCGAGCGAAAATTGAGGATTCCACAGGGTTTTCTTTCAGGGTGATAACGTTATCATCATCTAACTATTTTAGTATTTTAAGCAAAATCAGCTCAGTAGTTTTGTCGTGAGAGAGTAACAAAGATTTTAATTTATATGTTAATTTTAAAATGTGGAAACGAGTTTTATATCTGTAGAGCACTCGTCCAAACAGACGTACTTAAATTATTCATAATATTAGTAAAGTGTGATAATGTATTAATGTTATAAACGTGTGTGTGTGAACGTTTATCTCTACATATAATAAAACCGTAGAGGTCGAATTTCTGTACAATGAAAAAATGCTAAAAACCGAGTCGGGGGATGTGAGGAGTGAAATCGAACCCATTTAGATATTTTTCCTTTTTTTTCTCGGTTTCTCTGGTCGTCTGTTTGTTTGTACGGGCTTATCTCCGAAACGGTTGGAGCGATTTAAATTAAATTTGTTTGGTGGTAGCTTACATCCCTGGTCAACATATAGGATACTATTGATCCCGGTAAATTAAAGAGTTCCCGTGGGATAGCTAAAAACTGTAATTAACCGTATCCCGAGAGGCCACGCGAGTAAAATCGCTGGCGGAACAGCTAGTTTGAAAATATATACGTTCTACGTGGAAAAGTGAAAGCAAACTTGACGTTGAGTACGTCCCACGAACAATTTCATTTTCCACCCTGTCACACCGGTTTGCGCCGGTTCACACGAGGATCTGACATGACGATTACACCTAGCGGCGCCGTTTCGCTTGCTATTCGCACCGCGCATGGCAATCCCATATACAACCCAAGCCGTTATATACTATCACAGGTTTCACATTTGTGGCGACCACAGATCATAGAAACAAGGAAGATATGTAAAGGGAGCGGGGCCGATGTTGCAGCAATATGCCAAAAAACACATTGCTCGTGGCGGTTCGCAACTTGTGTATTTTGTGACTGAACTACGGTCGCGGTTTTTCATGTAAACAGTTTACAATCCTTGCTCTGTACTGACGAATATTCAAACGTTAGGTTTTAATACCGCAGTGAATAATGAGCTTATTGAAGCTAACAGAAAACGTTGAATCGCGGAATACGGCCGCTGCTTGCGACACCAGGTTTTGTACTCGTCTCACGGATTGGCATCTCTAGATCTCTATGGTGGCGCAGATCACCATCAGCTGGATCGCTTTTTTTTATTTGTATTTAAGTGACACGACGGGCCAGTCTTGCGTATGATTTTAAGCACTACACTTGCCCATGTCATGGGCAACTATACTTTTGATTGGCACTGTACTGCACTCGTCAGTCCGAGCTATTGGATTTTGAGTCTCTTTCGCCCAGTACTTTTGTACTACTTGCTAAACTGCCCTTCACACCCAAACATAGTAATGTTTACGCAATATTGCTTCGCGTCGGTACATCTGGGACTGCAGTGGTACTAACCAAGGCGGCATTCTTGCACAAAAAGCCTATCTAGTAATTTTTCTAGGTAGGTTTATTGTGCATATTATGTTTATAATCTTCGCGTTAATGCTTTTGCTGAATATTATCGTTGTAAAATCGACTTTACAGTAGTAGGCACTATCGGGGTGTCCATCTGGCTAACTACCACCCCAAAGATTGAAGAATTGCAAGCACCTAATCATGTGTTCCAAAAGCTAGCCTTGAGCGTCAGTAATTACTCTTTTACGTCTAGTGTTCTACAACACTGCACCGCATCACTGACCACCAAATGGTTAAACTAGCCAGCGGCTTCGCTAGCGTGGCCTCGCAAGATACGGTTAATTACAGTTTTTTAACTATCCCACGGGAACTCTTTAATTTACCGGGATCAAAAGTATCCTATATGTTGACCAGGGATACAAGCCACCACCATACAAAATTTCATTTAAATCTGTCAAGTCGCTTCGGAGATTAGCCCGTACAAACAGACAGACGAATAGACAAACAGGGAAACAAAAAAATTAAGAAAAGACCTAAATTTGTTAGATTTCACTCCTTACATCCCCCTCACTCGGTTTTTAGCATTTTTTTTTTCATTGTACAGAAATTCGACATCTACAGTTTTATTATATGTAGTAAAGTAAAGTAATAGGTTTACTTATTAATGGTTTGTTCGCGTAGGACATGGGATTAAAAGCCGGGTATTTACACAGAAGAGAACATAGCCTTATTCTCTATGGGACAGACATAGGTTAAGGCAATAGCGAGTAACATTTCCTAGTAAAAACTTTGCAACATTGCCCCAAGCAGCCTCTACAAAGTTGAATGCTACAAGTTTTACTAGTTGTGGGAGAACACTAAGGTCGTTGGGTGCTAGTTCAAAAACTATGTTTAATGTAAAAGATCACTGTTCCGTTCTTGGTTTGACACGACAAAGTTGTAAATCTCACTCAGTAAGAGGAGGCGCGAAGATTCAAGTTTCTGAAAAGCACCTCTACTTAAAACTAGACACTTTTATCATTTCCTAAAATCTAAAAATCAGTCTAAATTCATCTAAACTTTCCAGCTGTAATACCATTTACTTCCATCAATATTGAAAATGACGTATGATGTCTAAGCACAAGATAACTAATAGGCACAAGCTTATCAACCGAATTCCAAGGGGGAGGTTTACTACTAATAACATTTTACAGAATAACCCGATTTTGATATATCTTTTTTGTAGTATTGTATTTTTGTGTATGTAGTAGTAAGTAGTGAGTATATTAGAATCGAGTATAGTATATTAGTAAAGTGTATTAATTTTATAAAATTCGATCAATCGGTTTTTGAGTTACACTTCAATAACTAAAAAGTGTTTCGCCTATCAAAGTCAAAGTCAAAATCATTTATTCAATTTAGACATCAAAGATGCACTTATGAACGTCAATTTTACATTATAATGTACTTTAAAGACTACCGCCGCGTTCCAAAATATATAGAGCCTACCGAGAAGAAGCGGCAAGAAACTCGGGGCCATTCTTTTTATATAGATGTTTTTACTTAGGTACTACAAATATTAGCTCCAGTGTGTTGCCTTACAAAAGAGAACATAATAATGGTATCAGTAGGGCACTTTGATATCTTAGTACACGAGTAGATAGATCCTGGAGTGATCAGTCCCAAGCTGTTTTATCCTCGAAGTAATCCGAAATTTTGTAATAACCTTTTTGACAGAGTTTTAATAGTAATTTTAATCTATAAATATTAATAGGCAAATCTCGGATAACATTGGGAACTTTATTATAGAATCGTATACATTGTCCCATAAAAGAATGACTTATTCTGTGGAGACGCGTTACATGTACGTATAGCTTGTGCTTACTTCGCGTGTTGATGGAATGAGCATCACTCCTTTAATCAAATGTTTGTTTGTGTGATGTTTTTTTTTTACATAGGTACATTCGATTTTCATAGATAAACTGAGAGACAACAGTTAGAATGTTTATATCTTGATGATATCCTTATTTATGACTGTGAATGGCAATGATCCCGTAATTGGCGAGGGTCAAAAACAAAAAAAGGGATGAAAAACAATTTTTACTAAAAATAGAACCGACTTCAACACTAAACGTGTGGAATAACGGTTCCGTTCTTTGGGTAATATTTTTTCATTCCATCTATTCGAAAAGGACGACTTGGTTCGCCTTTACTTGGTGTTTTCTATAAGAAACTTTTTGCGGGCAGTAATGAGTTATTAAACCTAAGTGCGCCGCAATTATCTTTGCCGCGCAATTTTTGAATTTGGAACATCTTAGTGTTCAGCGCCAAAGAAATCAAACGCAAATATTGTTTGAATAAAGACTGGCCGGTACGACGGCCCATAGTCGCGCCGGCCGTCTGAATATAAAAAAAGAAATCAAATTAAAACGCGCGAACTACAGCCCACATTTTTTTCAATTTTCACCGATTGTTAGAAATTCATGGTTTTATTTTGAAAAATTACTTCTTCCACTGACAGTAAAAGTATAGAATTAACTCCTGAAAGTATTAGAACTGACGCTTATTTGAAGTTGCTAGATATCCAGCTGTATACGCAGGACACTATTTTCGTCATACTTCTGCGATCCTTTTGGCATATTCTGGAGCGGACTTAACTGTTCGAAGTCGTGTCCTATAGCAGAGGGGTATTAGAAGATTCCATTGAGAACAAGGCGAAAATATGTGAACGCATCGTGGTAAACATTAAATTGCGAGATACATGCCACAGTCGCCACGCCCATCTTCACCCAAACAATGAGGTTCTTCGTCACATTTTCCTCAAAATTAGCCATACTCGGACATTATTTCAAACACGCAGAATATAAAATCTACATTCTCTATTCCTAATAAAACTGTAACAATACATTTTCTTTATTGTGAAAATGTCTCATAATTAAATATACTTACACTTTAGTTGTTTTATTATTAGATAGGTAATATTTAATTTCAATTTAGTTGTTAGGGGAGAGGATCCCAAAGCGGGCACCATAACATAAGGTAATATTGAATAAAAAATAGTCAAAATCAAGATTTACCTGTCAACATATAATCACACCAGGAACTGCATTCACTATAGTGTTAAGTTTAGTGGTCTAATTTGTAATAAATCTAAAATGACAAATCTTAGAGATTTAAAAAAATAAAAACCTTTATTAGCGGTCATTCCGCTTTGCCCGATAGTGAGCCTGAAGCGGGCACGTGCTTTTGGGCAAAGCGGGTATACTTAAATAATAAATTACAACGCATGAATTACTTATAACATTATCCAATCTATAGAAAAAAAAACAATGGTTTAAATATTATTTTTTCTTAAAGGTACATAAAATGCATAAGTATATACGTAAGTACGTCTACGTTGGTGAATCATCTTCCAGTCTTAACTTCTCCTTTTCGTTGCCTTGATTTTTTTTCTTTTATCTTACGTTTGATAATCATTTTTTCCCGTTGCTTGGGTTTTTATTTCTTTCATTAAATAAATAAAAATAATAATATTACGTAATAAAAAAAAGTTATTCCAATATTTCTTGGCAATATACTACGAATTATTAATTAAATTCTTTCATTGTTTTCATTGTTTCTTCATCTCAGCTAGCTTATGTTTTATAACCATCTAAAATCATCCAAACCTGTTTTTTTTCATTCCAGCGCAATGACATTATGTATTACTAGGGCAAAGTGGGCATGCCCACTTTTCCCTGGCCCGCTTTGCCTTTTCGGGCGAGCATTTTTCAAAACTTATTTATAAGTATTAATTTATTTATTGGTTAATAAATTAGTTTCGGCTTCGTCCGGAAGCCTTCTTGAGGATCTTGTATGCGGTGCGCATGTCATAGCGTCCCACCTCGCACTACGTGCAGCAAACGGCTGTACCTACGCGTATATCTTACGATAATCCCATTTCTTATTTATTACAAAATATGTAATGAAAATGAGTTTAATAACCTTAAAAATGCACTCCTTTCAGACTCTTATTTACCAATAATTAATTTGAGACTTTATATTCTAATATTGTAAAAACACTGTGCCCGTAGCGTGTTTATTTGCGAAATTTTATTTTTTCTTATTTTTTACTTAATCTATTCATTTAAAAAAAAATTACGTATCGCTGTCTGTGGGTACCTACATGGAAAATATATGAGAAAAAATATTATTGGGATTTGTAGAAAAGAAAATAAAATGAAAGAAAATATTTGTTAGAATTTTTGTCTGTGTATCTGTTTGTCTGATTGTCTGTGCATTTGTGCACGCTAATCTCAAAAACGGCTTATTCGATTTAGATGTAATTTTCACTAATATATTGTGGTAAGCTTCACTTAACATTTAGTGTTTGTTTTATATCAATCGGGTCATATATAAAAAAGTCATTGAAATTTAAAGAATAATTCTCTCGTCAATACACCAAGACAAAGGGAGCAAAGCCGCAGCCGGGTCAACTAGTCACAAAATATATTGCTTATTAAACGTGAATAAATTTAACCTGACATAATATATGTCACTGTAGCAAGACCGTCACTGCATTCAATTTATGCTTCCTTATCACATCGTACAACTATAAATTATATTTCAATCTACGAATAATAATAAGTCAGGAAGCATAATTCAGAACAAATTCCACACAAAAAGTGGTCATTCAAACAAAAGCGACGTATGATTCCAAATACGAATTACTTCCGAGGTTACAAATAGACATGTTCGGTGATTGGTTTACATTCAGAAGGAAAGCAGGGATTGGTTCACGCGTGAGCTGCAACGTCTACTATGACAACTGAGTCGTAGCGGCGTGGACGATGTAATGCAACAAGTGAATTGGACCAAGTCAATAATATAAACAATGTTTTTTTTTGTTTTTTATATCGGTTACTTTTTAAAATTCAGTGAACTTGATGTCCCGCCAAATATGATTAATTTATTAAGTTTTCGTCTAGAAGTAATTAGAAGAGAATCTTTCTTCGCAATGTAGTGAAGTGAGATTACAAAAATTTCGCATATTCATTTTACCAAAATTATATTTAACTAGCTGGTACCCGCGACTACGTCTGCGCAGGGTTAGTACTTCGAGTAGCTTATTATCTTCTCCAAGGCTTCACCCTGACCAGACCTCCATCTATCATTATACCAAAATGACATTAAATATGTACATGGTCAAACGCAATTGTTATAATAGAAATCCAAGAGAAAATGTAAATACTTAGTGTATCAATCAGTAAACACTAATAATAAAAGACAGGACTTACGAGTTCATACACATATATCACCATTAAAAAAACTGTCATTTCATTTCATCACGCTTGACGGTATTTGTGTTACATTTGATCCCCCTTGAGTCTAGTGTATCGAGCTGTCAAAATAATAGCGAGCGACACAAACTTAAGGCACAAACAAAAAAAACTTAAATGTAGGCGTTGAAACCACTTACTTACCCCTTCGAGGATATATAGGCGAAACCGTTTGTTATGTTGTGTTAAAAAATAACATGTAAGTATTGCGGGTGATTCACTCAAGACCGCTAGATTGATGTTTCACCTCCGTCGTGATGGCGGAATTGTTCGACTACAGTCGGCTGAACAACAAAGACGGATGACATGCCAACTCTATCGCCGAGCACGTCTAGTGTATCGAGCTGGCAAAATCATTGCGTGCTTTTGACTTGAGGTACGTTCGTTTAGCAATGAGGGCATTGCTGACGTTGCAATTGTTGGCTCTTTTGTTAAAGCGTTCGTAAAGCTCAAAATCGTTATTATTGCCGCTATTCCCACACTCTACTCGAACGCTAAACCGTGCATAAGACCTAAAATCGCACGATTGTGCTGTCAAATAGATAGTTGTCAAAAAACGATCAAAAACAACTGCAACTCTTTTTTAGCTTTGCGAACGGTGAACAAAAAGAGCCGTAAACGACATTTTCACCCACAAATTCCCAATTCGAACGCCATTGTGAGCGTTTTTAGCGTTATTTTTCGCCAACTTGGGGCTATTCGAACGCACTATATAATTTATCAGAAACTGACACAACTTTGACAGAACTCTATTGTCAAAAAGAAAGTCATCATTATGATCTTGGCATCGGCGGAGATTTTGTTATTTTGTCTATGCTGTACCCAAAAATATTAGGCTGTTTTACCCGCGTGGTGATAGATGATAATGATGATGAAAATTAGCCTATGTGCTATTCCAGACTATAATCTATCTCTGTGACAAATTTCAATTAGATCTGTTCAGCCGTTCTGCTGTTATTGAGTAACAAACATTCATTAAAATCATCCATCCATCCAAAGTTTCACATCATTTATGATATTAGTGGGATATAAGTAGGAAGTAGGATAGGATATTCGTTATTTGCCTGGTGGACGTTTTTCAGTGGTCGCAGAATACCTTCATTATCAATTATTTTAGAAAAGCATTGTGTTGATATTACTGACAGATTTATGAGCAACTCAAGTAAGCCACTTCAAAACTTAAAAAATTAAACGTACTTACGTAATTCAACCAAACAATAAACTATTTTTTTAATACTATACTATGCAACTGTAGGTAATCGGTTATTACTGTTAATTGTTCATTTTCTGTAGTATTTTTTAGAGATGTTGATGTTTTTTTTGGGACGAATCATCAGCGTAAAAATGATAAGTTTACTTAATATAAGATTTGATATACATAATAACATAACCAAAAAAACAGTAGGTACTAACTGTACAGACTGGGAGGTACTGCAGATTTGTGTAACATGGTACATATACAATTTCTTTCAATTTGTTTTTTTTTATTTATTTCTTCAAAATGAACGGAGTAAGTATATAATTCTGGTTTTCACAGGCGTCTAGTCATACTCTTGTCTTTCTAGCTTAAGTGCAGAGAGGCATTTATTTTACTGCACTGGATCGGCAAGGAAATGAAAATAAAACTAAGCTAAAACTAAATAAGCAAAATACATTGCTGTTACATTTCAATATTTAGTTCTGTAAAAAAATATACATTAAACAAAAATAGACTGACATTATTTTGAATAGTATTGACCATCTCGGTTTGTATACGTATTTGTACATCTTTAAATATAATTATAATTTTGCTACTAATTACTAATAAAAGTGATTCCTGGATATTTTAATTTTGTATGGATCCTGCACCACTTCACAACACATGCTGGCATGATGATTCACAGCTGTAGTTCACAATGATAAAAATTAAAATGTATGCGAAGATTTCACGTGTGCTCGCTTGCAAGAAAAATGTCCGACTGATGACGTACTGAACACGACTTTTAAGCTCCGCCTACTTGAACACGACTTTTGTTGGGTAATTTTTTTAACGCAGTTACTGTTCCTGACTTATTATTATTCGTAGATTTCAATCATTCAACCAAAAGTCATTGAAAATGCGCAATTTCAGTCGAGTCATTCGCGAGTATATAAATTTAGCTCAGGATATTTACGTACGCATCGTTCGAACAGCGAAATACAACTGAGCTGTCAGTCTGTTTGCCATAATTCCCGATTTATCACTCGCAAGGTAACATGTTTATAGCTAATGCAGTTTCTGAACGTGAGTGATTGATTTCTGATTGATTTATCGGTTAAATATGCTAGATTATTTTATACTGTGTCGTAGAGAGCTTTAGATGCTTATTCCTAAGGCTTAAGATATTTTTTGAACTTGTTTAGCAATTCACTTGACTTTATTAGTTGTGTAAATAAATCCGAATAGTCATAGTAACGTTATAACAATTCTATAGTAACAGATCGAAATTTAATGAATCGTTTCACTTCAATGATGCGTTAATATTTCCCTATTAAAATTTTGCGTGATACTGCACATGTGCTCATCAATTCGAGGCAAACTTATTTAGAACCCTAACAATAATTTCACTTGCAACAATGCCCATACTATCCAAACAATCCAATCAGTCCCGAACTGACGATGGAGTTCAATCCGTGTCGGATCAGCCGTGTGAGCATGGATCTCACGATGAACTTGTCGAGTCGGTAAACTGACTTTTACCAGCTACTTTCCTTGTCTCTAGTATGGTTCTAGCTGTGATAGTTATATCGTGGGCTATCTTTTATCGATAATTTTATCCTATCTACAATCCATGCTCGCGCCGCAGCTCGGGACTAAGTCGGCCAAGTTCGTCGCACCTCCTTTTCCTTCTTCTTTTGGTTGGTACCCATCAGATTTAATTATTTATTTTGAGTGCCTCGTTACCGCAGTTTGGTCCTGACCTGCCTTTGAAACATAGGGTTCCACTTTCGCTCCCGGATCAGCGAAAACATTTTCGTTGTGAATAGGCTTTTTTTATTACTAACCTCCACAGACTCCACTGTCCGTGCCATTTTTTAGGTTTTTTTGCAAATTTATCAAATCTAAATACAATTAAAAAGGAGACAACAATATATTATACTTAATTAGAGGACATAGGATTTTTATGTTAAACTACTTAATTAAGGGCTATATCATTTCTAAGTTTGCATCAGCATTCAGAGCAGACCGGTCTCCGCAGACAGCACCCGTTCACGAGCTGACGCATGTGGCAGAGCCATCGCCTTCCTCAACCATATTTGAGGGAAGATGGCGACGCCACTGCTTGCCGACACCTTTTCGTGAGCGTGTCTGCTCTGTATGTTCATACTTACTCTTTATAAAATACAGCTTAACTTAAATAATTACTAATTTTAACTTATTCGCTTAGGTACCCGTATTGCACTGAAGCAGGGCCTCAATTATTACTCCGTTTCGATCCCTGATAGCCATTTTGAGATTGTATTCAAATATGGTTTTGGTGTTTGCAACCATCGCTTTCCTCACGAATCGCCCAATGGCATCATCATCATCATCGGCGTAATAAGTGAAGCTCTCGGTACGCCGGGAAACTGCAACGACTGCGTGCGGGACGCTCTCGTGCAGCTTCAATTTGCTCTTTGTATTTATGACTAGGGCTGACTCGTACGTCAGTCCCTGCGCCTCGTGTATGGTAAGTGTGCGTGATCCCTCTCCCTTTCCGTAGCCCTGGCTGGTCCGGGTCTCCTTTTCTTCCTGGATGTGAACCAAGAACAGGGTATTTGAAAGGGATTTAGGGATATTCGCACCTGTGTACCTCTCGAAGCGCAGGGACCTTTATAATTATTAATACCTATTCACAAGTATATAATAGTTGTGAATAGGTTACAGAAATGTTAGTTTTTGGGTTTGGATGTGTGTTATGTAATTCGTGTCCATTGCCTCCCGTGACACAGGGAGTACCTTGTACGCCTGTACGGGATCCTAGTGGATTAAAAAAATTGTGATTTTTGTCATGAAGTAAAAGAACATAAAATATATGTTCTTTTACTATATTAAAAAACTTAGCCGCTCAGTCAGCACCTGGATTCATTGTAACGGGTTGATGTAAGTTTCCTGTTATGGTCTATCGCTTGTATATCGCGTAGGTATTTTATCGGGAAAATATAGAAATAGGTTTTTAGACGATATCGTAATGTTCAATACAATGCATGCCTTAAGTGTTGAGGCAATTAAGTAAACTATATTCCTTTTGGATTTTAAGACAATTTTAACTTTATCGGAAGGTCAAGCCCGTCAAATACGGATCTCCTGATGAGTGGCTGAGCCGGAGTCACTACCTATGACCCATATTCATCACTTTCCTATCTAATTTTACTTTCTACATCCTACTACCTTACTACTTCTGAGGTTAATTTAAGAGGATTCCATATTTTTCATGGAATCATCACATTGTTTACTATGCCCGTACGTTTTTGATTTTTTCAGTATTTCAAAGTACTATAAATTTCCTTTTTCAGAACATAAAAAACCTGATAAAATCAAAACGTACGGACATAGAAAACAATGTGATGATTCCATGAAAAAACAATTACTGAAATCGGACAATGTTAAGAGGTAGAAAAGAGTTTTCTCTTTTAGTACGGAAAGTACTAGCTATGCAATCCTCTTAAGTCTAAGTACTGACAGACAGACAGGTGTGAAATCATCAAACACGGTGATCTAGATAAGTATTATTATTTATTTTTAATCCACCCTCTTTCTGGATAAAATAAACAATTAACGCAAGTTTCATCATCATCATCATACTTAAAAAAATCATGAGTATACTTAATAAAAATATAAAAGAGATCGCACGGGTGAAACCGAGAGGCATACGTAGTTATTAAATAAATAAAAAGAGGGTATTAAATACTTTTAAAATTATATTAAGAACATTGTATCTTAATAGCACTCAAGTATATTTTTTAACAAAATAAGTCTTCATCTCTATTTGCGCCGCCGAGTATCTTTCAGGATGTACGTAATTGTCTCTTCAGAGTCGCGACTGAAAAGAATAAAAATTAATTAGCTTTCACGTTGTCGTTCACAATGGCGCTTTGTGGCGCAGAAGGGTCTGTCTATTTTGTATCTTGCCATTTTCATCTCAACAAACTTGAAAATCGAATTCTTTGTTATTTTTAATAGACGTAACTTTTGAATAGAATAGAATAGGCTTTCTGTATGGCAAAACACATACAAAAAAACATTTCTGTTCAAGTTCAAGAATTTTTATTAAACCCAAAACACATTGTTTTTATGTGACTGATACAATTTATTTACTGGTACAGTTAATGAAAACTACAGAAATTTCTTGAACATATGGACTTAATATCACGTAGAAATAACTCATGCCTAATAAAAAATAGTTTAATCCTTCCTATACCGTGATAATTAAAACAAAAATTTAAGAATGAAACTGACGTATATATACGTTTCTGGGACGTAAAAGGTTAAGATAAATTACTAAAATAATAAAAAAAAACATAAATGTAATCATCACAATTTGCTAACGATGAGAACGTAAAGTGTATTGATAGGTCAGATCGTTTATCAATCACTAATTAAAAATACTCAATATATAATTAAACAATCAGCTTTAATATATAATTTACGAATACAAAGATAGTTGGCCGAGTGACCGAAACGATTAATTGCTTTTCATCTGTCCGTATGTTTGTTAGGTTGTATGTACGTCTTCCTGTACTGGGGGCCAACTCCCACCTTTTATAAAACTATCATAAATATCTACTGTCGTACTCCCAGCGACACAAAACGGTCAACCAAATTGAATGGTAAGGTTGCAATATGACTACTTTAAGAGAAGGGAGTACGGATCTTCAAAAATTCAACATTGGAATTTCGACAATGTCAATGTCAACATAGTGTCAAAAGTCACGTCAAAGTGCGTAACTTGAGTGAACTATTTGATACCACGTCATCAAAACGTCTATCGAAATCCATTATTATTTTAAGCTTGCTATGTTGTTGTGGTGTTACGAAATTTAATTTAATGGTGACGTTGAAACATGACTACTTTAAGAAGTGGGAGTAGGACCCCAGGGAGCCTACTCTCACGTTTTACGAAACTATCATAAATCAGGAGCGTTTTGTAGCTTAGAATAATCATACTTACTATCGTACTCCCACCGACACAAAACAGTCAACTAAATTTAATGGTAAGCAATATAAGTGGTATGCTATATGACTACTTTAAGAGATGAGAGTAAGGATCTTCAAAACTTTGACATTGGAACAATGAGACTTAGTGTCATAAGTCAAGTCAAAGTATGCGAATTGAGTGAACTATTTGATACTATGTTATCAAAACGTCTATCGAAATCCATTATTATTTTAAGCTTGCTATGTTGTTGTGGTGTTACGAAATTTAATGGTGACGTTGAAACATGACTACTTTAAGAAGTGGGAGTAGGAACCCAGGTCGCATTTTTCAAACAATCTTGACAAAACTTGATATGAATACCATTTAATTTATTTCGTCGGTGATTGTGAGTGAGCTATTTACTGAGTCTTTTTGATAAAATTTAGTTCACACATGAGTAGTGAGTACTGCGAAAAATTGCCACTGATAAGACTATGTGTCGAGGTCTACTACTGCAGAACTACAAGTATTATTAAATTCTACTTACGTCATCTCCCCTATGGATGGCAAGGACCATGTCGAATTCGTTAGCTCCTAGGGAGATGTGAGCTCGACCGTCGTTTCCAACGGTGACTGACTTGCCGGTACAACTGTTACCGCTCTTAGCACCAGAAATGATGTCGCAGTAAGTGCCAGCAGGGAGGCAGGTCTAGAAGAAAATAAGTAATAATGTGAAAATTATGTTGTAACAGAATTTAGTAAGAAAATAAAAGTAGTACATTAAGAATGATCAAAGGCACAACTATTGAGGAAGCAAGCAGTTATAATGTTACAGATATTGAGCTGGTTGCCTAGTAAATCCAGAAAGAGAAGGCGGGCGCTTGAGTTATGTGATGAGTCAAGAAAAGTTTTGTGAATGGATTCAAATGCAGTACAAAATATTCTGCCTACAAGCTGTAGAACTGGGGAAGTGTTTAAAATTGATCACCAAGTTTTAAGCACTACGCCAGCCTATAAAGTTGCATATTATTCATGTAAAGTTAAAAGAAAACTGCCTTTTAGTATGCTTTTTAAGAAATATATAAATATTTCTTCGAATTAAACCGCAGAAATTAAAGTGCGCATGTGTTATATTTAATCCTATTACACCGGAATTGAAATTATAAGAAATATACCTACGTGATATTATCGATTGTGGTTGTTTTATTTAAATCTATTATGTAATAAAGCATATATATACTATAATAACCTATAATATATATACTTGTGGAAGTGTATTTGGAAGTACTTGATGGTCTTTTATATTAAAGGAAAGACAAACACCTTGTGGAAGAGTCATGCCATATAGTTTCTAACATTTGGGACACTCTAATGACGAGGGTGAATTCCGCATCTCGAAATCAGCATCTTGGATGAAATTTAATGAATTACCTGAAGAGTTTGGTTCAGATCCCAATGGTCATTGTTGAAAGCGATGAACGCCTGGCCGCCTCTGCAGAAAGCGATTTGGTTGCTGCCATTATCCCACCAGTCATTGAGGTTAGTTCCGAGAGCTACGTTTCTAAACTGAACCATTTGGAAGATCTGGCGCCAGCGGTGCTCGCAGATCCAACCATTACCGCAAGTGTTATCCTAGAAGAAAAAGATGTATTTAAGGGTGAAAATGGCATAAATAAACCTGATACTTTCACTTATCAAATGTATGTCCAGCCGTGCGGTTCTCTGAGAGCTAACATCGTTGCATCGTTGACAACATCCGTGAAACAAATGACGAGATGACAAGAAACGTTGGAAAAACAACCTTATGTACAAGAGCGATATCTCAAAGACTCTTTGACATCGGTGAGCTCGTCGACGAGCACATCGACGAATCATTAGAAAATCGCACGGCAGTTGTTATCAACTTATTTGATGTACTTCGTCTGGGAGTCACTGTGCCAACACAACAGTAAAAGACTCCTAGCCATTCTTAAAGTATAAATATTTCCAGATTGTGATCTCCATCAACCGTTGTAAAACAAAGACAATATTTTTTTACTATTATATTAACCGGCAAAACACTCACGTTAAGGATCGAATACGTCGACCCGGGTTTCTATAATATAATAGTTTATTATGTGTCAAACTGACGGGAATATCAATACAATAAATTTTTTATTTTTTATTTTATGGATATCATTTTAGGAGCCACAATGTCATAGATACACACCAATGTCAAACATCTACGTTTTTACAGTGGTTACAAATAGATTTTCTACTAAACCACATTTCTTAGGTCGTAAGTACGTCTGACGATAAATTACACTGTTGTATTCAAAAATTATCAGAAAACAACCTATATACGAATATATCTGTTTCGAATTTAGTATCAGGATAATTGATATAAAGGTATCCATAAGTGTATACACTTGCATTACGTTTCAATAACCAGTGGCCCGAGCACGAACACTTACTAAAGTGTAACGTTTTGTATCGTTGACGTATACAGCACAAACTATAAGTTATCCTTGCCACAGTTGTACTAGATAAATGAGTAGTAATAATTTAGCTGTTACTCGATGGGAGTCGGGGCTTTGGCTACATGCTTTGCCGTCTAAAAATGTTGGAAATCTTTTGGACAACAATACTTTCCGAATAGCCGTATCCCTACGAGTAGGTGCCCCTTGCCAGGTCCCTCACCGTTGTGTCTGCGGTGAAATGGTGGATCGGTTCGGCCACCACGCACTCTCATGCGTAAAGAGCGCGGGGCGCATACCGCGGCACGCCAGCTTGAATGATATCATCCGTCGGGCATTTGTCAGTGCTGGAGTCCCGTCAGTTTTGGAACCGAACGGATTGATGCGGGATGACGGCAAGAGACCAGATGGGATGACTATCGTCCCGTGGAATATGGGACAACCCCTGGTTTGGGATGCTACATGTGTGGACACACTGGCGCCGTCTCATCTCCCTGGGACGATTGATCGGGCTGGCGCTGCCGCGTCTAAAGCAGAAGACCTCAAACGTCATAAATATGTGTATTTAGACAGAATGTACATGTTTATGCCGTTTGGGGTCGAAACTTTAGGCCCATGGGGGCCGTCCGCTCTCAACTGGTTTAGGGATCTGGCGAAACGTTTGTTTGAGGCGTCGGGTGACCGAAATGCTGGCGCCTATTTTGGGCAAAAACTTAGCATTGCCATCCAGCGTGGCAATGCCGCCAGCGTTTTGGCCACTTTTCCCCCCACCATGGGGCTTATAGATTAGATAGTTATTATTATTATTTTATTCAATTTTTAATTACGATAAATGATAGTTTATACTGAATACGTTAACGATACGATTACGTTACACATGTTCGTGCTCGGGCCGCAGGTAGGTACTTACATTAAGTTCATAAACAAAGAACATGCATTTATGCAATCAGTGTTTTTGAATGAATAACTAATCTCCAACCAATTTTTATCGCTTTTTATCATGTTATTTACGAGTCATTAATCGTGATCGATTGATCAAATCGCCAAAAGCAATTTGTTCTAGAAACAAAATATGAGCAGGTACAGAATACATAGGAACTCTAAGTAAACAGCTTGATGTGGTCGGTACAAATACGAATTGTAATACCAACATAATAAGGTTTATATTAGAGCTGTAACAAAACTGTTGTGACAATAATTGCTCCGTTAAGATTACCCAAAAACAAAGGAATGCGTAATTACGTAAAATTGTTGGTATCTAACACATCTCAATAACATTAACTCTTACTATAGATACAATATTGTGATGTAATACCAAAAACTGTAGAATATATTTACGAACCCTGTTGTGTTAAGAGATGTGTCTGTTTTACCATCGAATCATATATTAAAAATATTAATTCGTGACTACGTGATTGAAAGGCTGTTTTGATTGAAGCCCAATGATAATCGCGAATGACGTAATCAATTGAACGTCCCGTTGTGCATTGACAGATTTCGGTCATTCGATCGCTAGTCTAGAAACATTGCGGATGTGAATTCGACATCATCTTTCATCTACCCATCATACTGGTCAGAAACACTATTTATATTATCTTTGGCCAGAAACTAAATGTGGGCGAGCAATTGACGCATCGTATGAAGCTCCATCATTCGCACCTTCAATTGAAACGGTCAATGAAGTAAAAATTGACAATAGCGAATGATCGTCTCCAGGGGGCCTAGATAAAGGATGTTTCTGTTATCGTTAACGCCAAATGACAACTTCAAAATGTATGGCGTTGACATTACCTGTGGAAAAGTCACGTGACGTTGCGCTAATTTCGTAGACACATTTTTGTCTGTAGCTTGTGCGGAATGACGCCTGTTTGAATTTTGTCTAGGCCTGCAGGGCACTTTACGAACCCTACAGGTTTTAGCCATAAGAGATGGCTAAAGAAGCAGAGGCCGTCCGCCATAGAGTATACATACGTAAGCTTTAGAGCGCGCCTAAGTATGAACCGTAAGCACAAGTTTGAACAGCACAGTCGCAAAAAATACTAGTAATGATGCGTCGGCGTGCAATATTTTTGTGTATAATGTTAATGTACGGTGCCAGGGTGTAAAAACAATATTTTTTTGCTTCCAGGTATACCATAGTTAAGTATATATAAAACATTTGCGTACGGCCGCCACAAACGGACCGGAGCGATACGCGCGCTCTATAGGTAGCTTGCTTATGTATACTCTAAACCGTCCACTGATAACCTGGATGCGAGCGCTCCGTAATGATGTGGCGACAAAGGGTTTCATTGGGGATATTGGTATTAACCCTTGGTGCATACTAATCTATTGCCATGGTGTTGTTCCAATGTAAAATATTATATATGTAAGTATTAATAAAACAGATGTTATTGTCAAAGTAGCAATATACTACCGATTAATTTATCCCAAGGCATATACTCTATTTTGTCTAGCATGGCATGGCAATCGGATGCGCTTATCCTTGGCTCGGGCTGCGTACCAACAAGCCTTAGACCAAATAATATTCAGCCAAGATTTGATCGAGCTTTGCTGGAACGTTCCTTTAACATTATCTGTCAAAGACGAGTTTGACATATATTACTTAGGTCTTAGCTTTGTTTTTAATTTGTTTTACTTGATGTAAATTTATTTTTAATGGTGTTTTAAAAATAATTTAAGGATTTTTATTAATGTCCACCGATCAAAGGAATGTAATTAGGTGCTTCGAGTTTGATACTAATACTTTATACCTCGTTGTGAAAATTCAACACTCTGTCACTTTTAACAGCCGACCAAAATTTGTTCTGTCAGGGTGTAGTGATACGGGCGTGATCAAATCTTAAATGTGCAAATTTTGGCCTAGATAGGCGTGGGCTGGCTGTTTTGCCAAATTTTGACTTGTCCTGTTGCTTGCTGGAGCTCAGCCCTAGTTTCTCACATTGATAAGCATAGCAAAAAAACAGCATTCATACAATGACACCACAAATTGTGTTGTGTCATAATTTGACAACTATTGTGATCAATATTATTTTGATTTTGCTACGAGTATCTTTCATATGACCAGCTATAAAAGTTGTTATTGTGGTACCTTATGAACAACTGATTATCAGTCAATTGTTCCCCAAAAGGATGTATTGACATGCGTGAGATCATTTGTAAAACCTAGAGTTTTAGGAAAAAAACTTACAGAGTTTATAGAAGGTGAAATGATGTTTCCACTGTTATCCATCGGAGGACCAGCCTCAGTATCGTGGAAATCAAAACTGCTCATTAGTTGAGGTTCTCCGTAAGGATGTGCCAACATGAAAGCAATAGCTCCCTTATAAGCCTTGGCGTTCTTGTAAGTGAGGATGTTGCCACCTGCTCCGTGGCCTCTTTGGTTGTCATGATTATCGATGAAGGTCAATGAGTCTCCGGAAGCCAGGAGGCCCCATTGGGGTCCCCAGTTGGCGAACCATCTGAGTTGATTTCCACCCTGAAAAGAATAAATTACATTGTGGTTGTAAATGGCGGGAAAAAGCCCAATAGTGGCTATCGTTGGGATATGGATTTCGTTTAAATTTCCTAGATTTGTGTTTCTTTGAGTTTTGATGGGTAATAGTGGTAGATTACTGGTGTTTGTAATGGTGGATGAGTGTAGGCAAAGTGAACAAAATATGAATTGTTGTTTTTCTCGTCAATCGCCTTAGAAGGTTTAAGTAATACATCCACCGCGTTACTAGAAGGTGACTCAGACAGGACTTAGGACAGGACTTAATGACAGACGTAATTATTTGACTGTGACTTGGACCCTGAGTAATATGCAGAAGCTATATAAGAGCAGCAGAACTCTTTAAGAATGAGTTCGTCCAGGGTAGTACTGTTAGTCACCATACCTTTTTCTACCGTGAATCAGTAATGTTCTCAATACTGTGTTTTGGTTTGATGGGTATGGCAGCCGGCGAAATTACAGGCACATGAGACTTAACATTTTAATGTCTCAAGGTTAAGTGCGCAGTGCAGTTCGTCACTTGTATGCATCTGTTCTAGGCAGAGGTTACCATTTATCATCAGGCGGGCCTTGTGCTAGTACCGTTTTCTAATAAAGTAAATAAAACTCTTAATCCAACTGTACGCATTAAGATAGGTATAATATTTAAATTGAGGAATGGTAAATGTGCAAACGCAGGTAGGTTCTTCATATAAAAAATGAGGTTTTTGGGTTGGTAGGTACTATCGCAGATATTTGCCGCTAAGAACAAGTGCGTCAGTGAAACAAGAATGTTTTAGCAACATTTAGAATAAGAAACCTTTACGAATATATCCTTACTTGGAAAGCTCTGCTCAATTCCAGGCCAAATCTGAACTCGGTGACTGAAGCTAATCCTGTGTACTCATCACGGCTGATTGCTTCACCACCAAGGTCGATAACCTCTTGGTAGATATAAGGACGAGCACCAGATGGGAAACCATGAGCGGTATTGAGATTACGAAGGCGATTGTAGATCACGCTTAGGTCATGAGGCCACATGTGCTTGGCGGCGTCGATCCTGCAATAAAGAAGATTGCATATCTAAAAAAGCCAAGCAAATTTTGCATGAACATGTGATAATATTACACTTGCGCCTCTGACAACTGGCTAGTGGCGATTGTACCATCAATGATACTTCATAAGGAAGGTCAGCGTCAGGCATTACCAGCCAAAAAAGACAGAACCAGGTATATAATAACGACATGCACCTCGTATGGTATTTTAGTCTCTGAGATGTGTGCTTTGCCGTGCGATTCTCTAATGATTTAAGCTCACCGATGTCAAATACTTTGAGATATCGCTCTTGTACATAAGGTTGTTTATCCAACGTTTTTGGTCTACTCTTCATTTGTTCCACGGATGTTGTCAAAGGTGTAATGATGTTTGCTCTTAGAGAATCGCACGGCTGCTATGGATACAAGCGTCTGAAGACAAAATAATTTGTCATTAAACGGAAACGGCGATACTGAAATGTTAGATAAAGTTTTGTTAGTTTCAGTTTGGTTTTAACAGTTCTAGTATGTAACAAAGTTCATTGTTCACATATAAAATTATTCCTCTCTCTGAGAGAAAGGCTCGTGTCGAGGAGAGAAGAGCAGTTGGAACATAATGGGCTGCCGTGTGATTTTCTCAGAGAAAACATCGTTGCATCTTTGACAACATCCGTGAAACAAACGACGAGATGACAAGGAACGTTGGAAAAACAACCTTAGATACAAGGGCGATATCTCAAAGTATTTGACATCGGTGAGCTCGTCAACAAGAACATTGACGAATCAACAGAGAATCGCACGGATAATTATGTAGCTATATAAAATTAAGGACAAGGAGTTGGTGTAAGTTAGGGGTTACAAAAGATCTTAGAACCAACAAGTATAAAGTGTGAGTTGATATTTATTTACCTGAAGCCAGCAACACCAAGATCAATGAGGTGATTCATGTAGTCTACGAGCATACCCCGAACGTATTCCGTGCCCTGGTTCAGATCTTTGAGGCCAGAGAGCTCGCAGTTGCGGACCTATGAAAAGAGAACAAATCAAGTGAGTAAAAAGATAAAATCGTCAATTTCTTTCTCAAACTGTGACCATTAAACCTAGCACTTGAGGCCAGCAGGGCAATTTCGTATCTCAGTTACAATCAAATGTTGATTGATATTTAAAAAAATGGCGGCTCTATGTCAGTTTTGACAACTCCAGTAAGCAAAAACGTTAGTAAGTTGATGACTGGAGCTGACAAAAGTGACATAAAGCCGCCACATTTATAGATTTCAATCAACATTTGCTTGCAACTGAGATACCTACATAATAGAGCTGCAGATCAGTAAGTTCTGCCACACAATGATAATATAAACTTAGTACTTTTGAAAGTTTTGTGTTATTCTACGAGTAACAAACTGGAGAGTTAGGAATCAATGAATTTATTGAGTGTCTCGTATCAGCATCCTATGCGGCTATATCCAAAATCTGTTCTAAAAATTTCCGGATCAGCGCATTGCGTTTCATTAGGGTTGTTTATACCGTAACTAATGGGTAGTGCTAATTACTAAATGATTGCCTTCAAAGATCTCGCTTTGATAACCCACAAAATATGATATAAAATGATTACAAGCAACTGTAATGCTTACTCTATCCGCACAGCAGCCATAATCATTTCCAGAGATGACACAATGCGGCCAGTTGAAGTCGTTTCTGCCGTAAGGAACTGCTGGGTAGTGCCAGTTGCCGAAGTTGGCTGTGCTTCCTCCGGTACCAGTGTTTTCATTCCAAGTGCCTGTCATGTGGTTGATGATGGCATCTACGTATATTCTGGTAAAATAAAAATGTTTTGATAACTCTTAGTTGCTACTCACAATACTCACCTTCCATAGAATTCAATATTATAGTAAGGTATGCGAAGTATTTTAAAAAGAAACCAATCTTTTGTACTTTGTCGCGCCTGGAATGAGAAAGTCTTTGTAAGAGAGAAATGGTAAAATCTCGTTATAAAATACAATATATATATTAACGATGTTGACGTATAAAACCGTTTTGGACTAATACCCTTTTTTCTATTGAGCATTACGAAGTATATACAAACAGAATATACTATTTAAAATGATGCGTGGTTAAAAAAACAAGTGTTGACTTGAGAGCACCGCCATTTTGGATGTCGGTAAAAGGTAACCCTCTCGAGTGAGTATGTTATAAAATCAGTATGAGTTTATACAGTACAGCCCACAGACTTTGTGTATCCCGCGTCCACTTTGAAGAAACTCCATACAAGCCAAGATAGAACCCAACTGCAAAAACAATTGTGTTACCTTGAGGCTTTGCGTAACAAAATGGTTGTATCGTTTGCCAAGCTATGGGACTTCAACGCCTATCTTTCTTGTTTATGTCTTCACGCGCTTAGCTTGTTTATGTCTTCACACGCTTAGCTTGTTTATGTCTTCAAGCGCTTAGCTTGTTTATTGTACCGCAAAGGAACCAAATGACTAGAACATGAGTCAGCAAATTATAGGGACAGCTACAAACAAAAATGAAGCAACTAAAAATGTAAAGAACGCCAGCATACCTGACTCCAGCACTGTTGCACCTCCTGACCATGTTAGCAAACTGCTCCTCGTTTCCAGAACGGGTGATCAAGCGGTAGGAGATCGGCTGATACCGCTCCCACCAGGGCCGGTTCCTCGACCAGATCACCAAGTTCTCATTAGGGGGAGAGATCTAAGAAATAAAATTTGTAAAATAAATTGGCTATAACAGATTTTTTTATATACCTATATTGTACAAGGTGGTCAAAGCTTTAAAATTTGTTGGTACGTATAGTTTAGTATGAACCCTCTAGCAAATTAGAATGGAGGATGCTTATGTGAATGAAATTCTAAATAATCTCAATGTTGTTTCTCATAAATAAAATTTCAATAGTCTTCTAATGTTGTGTAAGTAAAAAAAATATAAATTATATCCATAATTGTATTTTATATACGTGCTTACTTCTATATATCAATAAAATATTCTTATTAAAAACATTAGGCTTTGTAAACGTAAGAAACTCTATATTTATATATAAATTAAATTGTTATATAGTTTATGTATAAACTGGTCACTTTCTATATTTTACAATTTACTATGTACATATTCATTGCCATAAGTAATGATAGAGAGTGCATTTTCGAGTCTGGTACCAACACTAACCGGTTTCCAGGTTATGGCCCTTGTGATAGGCAATTTTAGCTAACAGTTAATTAAAGAGAGAGACTCTGAGCCTGTTTATGTATGTCGAATAATATATTTGGTATATGGAATACGCACGAACCCTCTCAAACATCGACCTATGTTGGAATTTCACAAACGGATTTTTTTTATCTTATATATTTTTGGGGACTTTGAGTCACACATTGACTATGTCAGTCCCATGCACCATTACATTCATCAAGAGCTATCAATTGTCTATGGACAGCTTGTAGATGCCCTGATAGAGCATTCTAGCTGAACCTGATATTGGCTCAGCTAGGAAGCTCTGGGACCAAAATTAAGTTAAAACGCAGACCACGAGTCGCTGTTCGCCGCTGTGCGCCGCATCAATGAGTTCTATGTTTACTTTTTATTACGTAGATACCTAACTATACGTAGATACCTATGGGCATAGAATATGAGTAAATTTAACTTAAACGTCACGTTGATGTAAAACAGTTGAATGCAGTTCAAACTATCATTATACTATAACCCTAATAGTTTATATAGTTTGTACGTCAGAGAGTGTGGGTTTTCAATAGTTTTCATTGACCAAGAGCAAATTACTTACGCCACAGCTCCTACAGTAGGGCCTTTAACGTTAACTTAAACGTTGCGTAAACATAGATTAGGCGTAACATGCTTTGTCTTGCTTTCACGCGTGACATTTACTGCGAGCGAAAAATTGACAGATAGATGTTTTAACTACTCCGGGTGTAAGCCAAGTTTATTAATAAGGCCGTAGAAGTTTAATTTAAGGTGCGTATAAACCTTTATCGTACCCCTTATACCCCTTACTTAATATATTGAAGGATAAGTTTAATGGGGAACTAAATTAGCTTTCTTCTTGAAACTTTCACGTTATTTATTCTACGAATAATGAATCGAAATGCGAACGAATACATTCTGAGTAAGTTTTAATAAATAATGTAGCTTCCCAAGAATTCTACTAATACCCCATAGGTGCTTTACTATAGTAGGTCTAGGTCAGAGAGAACTTTCGCTAAAATATATATACACATAGATATACATAAGATAAGTAAGTAGGTTGATAACTGTTAGATAGGTATATTCATTTGCTCAATATACGGTTTCACGTAAAGAATAAAGAAGATGTCCAGTATGCATAAAGTACCTACGTACGTAATGATTTATTAATATAATTTTTACACCACCTATTCGTCAAAGCCTCACATTATATATCATGCAACACTAACTGAAAGTATAGCTCTAGGGCTGTCATTTGGTACTGAATTTCATTACGAGTCGGGCAATTTGTGGTTTGAATTTCGAACGTCTAATTGTCTGTACTCGTGAGTGAGTACATTGACCTACACCCAAAAAAAAAACTTTTTCATGTCACTGGAATAAAATATCAGACCCCAACCAAAGATTAGTTAAATATTCAATGAGTAACACGAAATCTTTTCCTTTAGCGACAGACACCAAAAAGTTTGTATTTCCACAAGTATTTTTTATACCTAGATAGTATAATATTATGTTATATTTAAATGAACTTAGAAAATAAATTGGTCTAATTCGACCTGACTATATACTACATGTAGATTTTGCAAATTACGATACTCACCAACTTATTTCAAAACTAAAACAAATTTAAATAAGTTTTAATTAACAAGTAATTAAGGTTCTTTTTTGACTGGTCGGTTGGCGCAGTTGGTAGCACCTTCTGAGCCGCTGGTCCCGGGTTCGATCCTCGGACAGTTCAAACATGTGTGTTTGACCTGTGTCAAGATGTGTATATGTATTTAGAGTATGTATATCAGTAATCAGGTTACCATAGTACAGGCTCTGCCTAGTTTAAATTGCGAAAACGATGTCATCATTATAATTATGTGTATAAAAATACCGTCGCTAAAACATCGTCGTCATTCAAAGAAGTAATTTTATAAACTACTCTTAGATATGTTACTACTTAGTAAGTACTACTGTGATAATGTTCTTGATTTGAGTAGGTACCTATTTAATAACATGAGTTTCGTGAAGTTTTATCTGTTGAAATATGTGGACTTTATTTGCAATAACAAGATATGGTTTGTGATTCTTTCCTCTTTATCTTCGTGATGGATAATACACGTAATGTATATGATTCATCAATGATTTTCTTGTATCGCCGTGTGTATTCGTTTTCAAAACTAAGATTTTTTTGTGCCGACTTATTTCAGTACTAAGTATGATTTACTAAGTATGATTACAGAATGAAAACTGCTAACCCACATGCGTCTTCACTCACGTGGCATGCGAGAAACGATGGAAAATAAATACAAGTAATTGGTGAATTGATAGTCATAATGAAACGTAATTTTAACGATTCGCGTGATGTATAGTTTTAGAAAACTGTTTTTAAAATGCAATTTAAAATACCTAAAACGTCTTCATAAAATGATCAAACGTAAAATATATCAGTTTCAGGGGCTGAGTCCAAACTCAGCAGATCTCTATACGTTCCCGGGGGGCACCAATAAGGTGACATACTAGGTATAACAGAACTCTTACGTAAGTAAGCGTCGTGGTGAGTACCACTGCTGGGCTATATATTCTACCTGTAGTGTGAAGAGCACTGTACCAGAATGACTGTGCAAATGGCACAGAATAGTCTCAGAGTGTCTCAGAAAGCATATTTCAGTGCAAGGACTTCGATGCTTGAAGATTTGAATCGCATTTCTTTGATCTCTATACGTTCCCGGGGGCCACCAATAAGGTGACATACTAGGTATAACAGAACTCTTACGCAAGTAAGCGTCGTGGTGAGTACCACTGCTGGGCTATATATTCTACCTGTAGTGTGAAGAACACTGTACCAGAATGACTGTGCGAATGGCACAGAATAGTCTCAGAGTGTCTCAGAGTGCATATTTCAGTGCAAGGACTTCGATGCTTAAAGATTTGAATCGCATTTCTTTGATCTCTATACGTTCCCGGGGGGCACCAATAAGGTGACATACTAGGTATAACAGAACTCTTACGCAAGTAAGCGTCGTGGTGAGTACCACTGCTGGGCTATATATTCTACCTGTAGTGTGAAGAACACTGTACCAGAATGACTGTGCGAATGGCACAGAATAGTCTCAGAGTGTCTCAGAGTGCATATTTCAGTGCAAGGACTTCGATGCTTGAAGATTTGAATCGCATTTCAATTGTCATGGACAAGCATATCACTTACATAGTCCCACTCCAACCTACTCCCACTTAAGTAGGTATCTACTATTTATGATTTATTGTTTATATTCTTACCTGGATGCCACCAAATCCCCTAGGTCCCAGGAACCTCTCGCACTCAGCTGCGATGTCATCCCATTTCCACTCGAAAAGGTGGACCATGGTAGATCGTCCGGACGCATAGTGAGGGTTTTTAAATGCGGTGGCCACCGTCACGGCTGCGAGCACCAGGATGAACCGAAACATCCTACGATAGTCAAAAAGCATTCAAGTTTACAAATTCGTGTACCTACCAATGGAAAATTTCATGTTAGTCATCAATGTACGAGTATAAGTTGTATCTCTTATTAAAACTAGTATGGCATCAAAATAACTGCTATAAACTGATAATATAACCATGCCGTATTATATTATATTGCCATATACAAATGTTGGAAGATGAGTTAGCCTTTGTGACCGAGCGTTTTTACTATTCAATTACAAAAAGGTTTAACAGAGCTTCGATAAAATTGAAGTTGTCCTTAAAAATATATTTAGTACAGTAAGCATTCATCATCATCATCATCTCAGCTGTAGGATGTTCACTGCTGAACATATACCTCCCCCCTGCCTCCCCCATAATTTCCCAAAAGGACCGGTTGGAAGATTTGACAGTAAGCATTATTATTAAAATAAAATAGGATGTAAAAGACAAATAGGTTGTATTTCACTTTTGACTAAAAGTGCTGCCATCTTTGTTAATCAGTAATACAGTATTGTATTAAAATTATAATACATAGTAGAAAGCTGGTTAAAAGGCCCCCGTGTTTGTTGCCAATTCTTCTCGCTGTACTGGCCGCTTTGTTTTAGAACGCCGCTGTAGTTTTCCGACAGTATAAATGACTTTGACTTTGAATTAAAGTCCGACATTGTAAAACGAAAGGTTATCTGACTGCAAAATTATACCACTTACTACCCTAAAGGTACCTATCGTAAGCCTAGACAATACATTTGCACTTGTAACGCTAATAGTTGATGTTTTAGTGTTTGACTCTTATGCTCGATGATTTTTATGAAGGCTTTCAAACTCAACATCCTCTATCACTCAATCGACTAAATCAGCGAGTAATATGAAATGTACCTTATTATCTATATATAGGTTTCATATTACATATTTTACTTTAATGCGTATTAAAATAAAATTATGTAAGTTATTACAACACGGTGCATTCTATGATATTAACAAATGTGTACTCTTAGGCACTGACATAAAATGACGCTTCGGGCATAAAAAAGTACCTACAAATATCTTGGATACCTACGCTATTCGTAACATTAGTAAAATGTATGTTCTTACCTTAGTTTTATTCAACCGACCTCCCTTTAAGGATTCAACTCAAATCAATCTGATTATGGCCTCCCGTCGTGATTTACCTTTATATAGCTCTTGATAAAACTACTTTGATATCTGTCACTATCTGCATAATTTATATAATCCTAGATAAAGGTTCAGAAACATTATACAAAATGATACGAATAAGATAATGCACTATGTACTTATCATTAATTGAAAAGATTAAGTAGGTATGTATATAATTAGTAATATAATAACAAGTACAGTTTGAAAAATTTGATACCGATTTCCATTCTATTTATTTATTGGAGTGTATCTCAAAAGCTACTGAACCGAATTTGATAAAATTTAAATGGGACCACACGGGAAGCACCAGCTATAAACAAACAAAGAATTTTAACAAAAAAACAAATAAATACAGTCGAATTGAAGTACCTCCTCCGTTTTTTGGAAGTCGGTAGAAAACATAATATCGATTTGGTTATCTTAGAGGACGTGTCTCAAAAATCGTAAATATGAAACAATCATGTTAATGGGTACGTACCTACTATCTAATTGACCGAGCGAGCGAAGCGTCTTTCTTATAACTGGCCAATTTGACTGTCATCTATCCGTATGTTTGTTAGGTTAGGTGTATATATATTGGTCCTACGACGAGGATACCGCTCAACACACGTTGAAAGAGTGTAGTGCGTGGTCGGTGGAACGTAGTATCCTCGTCGCTGAGGTGGGAAACGACCTGTCCCTGCCAGCATTGATCAAGGCAATGCTGGACAGCGACAGGTCATGGGAGGCGGCTCTAGCCTTTTGCGAACAAGTGGTGTCGCAGAAGGAGGCAGCGGAGCGTGAGCGAGAAATAACATCTACTCTGCCGATCCGCCGCCGGAGAGCAGGTGCTCGAGGCAGGCGCTTTCAAGCCCTTTTTCGACCACCATAAAAGGGGTCTAGGGTGGCGGACTGAGGGGAGTCCGCTGCTCATATAGCTACAGCCCCGAGATGGCGCGCGCGGTGTTCCCGCGCGCCACTCATAGAGAAGGAGATGGAGAATCTCCGACACTCGGATGGGGTCTTCATGACTAACGCCGTCGGGACCACGGACGACTCCAAAACGTACCCGCTGACCCGGCATCAAGGCGCCCGTAGGAACACCGTGTGGGGTTTAGTCGGTATGGTCTGCTTGCTGCTATGGGTGCAGTTAGCGCGTAGATGACGAGTCCGACATACCCCGTTGAACCTCCCCAGGTTGGCGGGGATGCGTAAGAGCATTCCCCACACGGAAAAAAAAAAAAAAAAAGGTGTATATTGGTCCTCCTGTGCAGGCTGCATTTTCCAACAAAATATCTTGACTTGGTACGCATGCTTAACTATTCAATCAATTTTTTTGTCGTCGGCAATTTATAGGTAAGGATACTTTTTCTAAAAAAGGAGGAATTTTGCTGCGGTAATGTGGCTGCGATTTTCATACATCCATTAGGTACCTACCTACCTGACTTTATGAAGGAAGTTCAAATATGAGCATAATTGGTTGACCACTTGAGTGGTTGCCGAGATGATAGGTTTTGAAGTTAAACAACTGGACAATTTTGGCAGTATTTGGCAACAACGTTTGGCACCAACAATATATAAAATTTAAATAAATAGTTGCCAATTTTTTTCTGAAAGTCGATAACCTGCAGATAGTCAAGTTTAAGTTCAAGTCATTTATAGTCCAGACTGAGAAAAATTGCCGCTGATAAGACTGTGCTCGCAAGGTCTACTGTTCGCAGAACTACAAGTATGTAACAATTATATACAATTTATTAAGGTAAAAATAAGTAAGTCATGTTGGCTGTATAACTTGCTATAGGCAAAGTACTTAGTCCCCGAGTAAGTAGAACGTCATCGCGATAAAAGTGGGAAGATGCGGTAGGTGCGGGGGGAGGACGCTTGCCGGCTTTCAGTGGTAGTGCCACGCTGTAACCCCACCGCCGAATGGGCCGGCACGACCGGGAAAGTACCACACTCCCACATAACACCGACGTGAAGTAACATAGCTTGGTATTGCGTTTCGTCAGTTTGTGGGAGGTCCCGGAGGCCCGATTCCCCCCTTTCCCATTCTCCCTCTCATTCCCCCTCCAACCTTTACCCCTTCTATCTCTTCCTTCCTGTCATCCTTCCTCGAAGGTCAACAACGCGGGGGCGACGGTATCACTTACCATCAGGTGAGCCGCTTGCCCGTTTGCTGACCTAGCACATTAAAAAAATTACTACGTGAGTGCCGGCAAAGCGGTCGGGGTTGGCAGTTTTTAAATGTCATTGTTTTGTGTTGCGTAGGTATGCTACCAACAAAACGTAAATGCGATGTGCACTTGTTTTGTGTTTATGTTGACATCCCTACACGCATCTCGCGCCAAGCCTGCGTGAATCAACGCTAGTAGGGAAGACGTTCGACTTAAAGATATTTACTTACTTTGCCATAGGTATGAGTGGTATAGGTAATGTATTTTGATTATTTGATGACATTGACCACAGAAATGACAATTTTATCCTATCCTGTCTCTTAGTTTTTTACAACGGCAACCTTCGTTTACTTTCTGGCGTGTGCCCACGTGTGTGTAAACATACGCTTACATGTGCTAAAGCAGAGTTGACGCTATTGTTCTATATACGCATACTCGTAGTTATAGAAAGGCTTGAGTCGAACTTCGCGAGAGAGGCGCTTTGTATAAAGCGCATTCATAAAAATCTTCATTTCGCATCAATTCAAAACAAGAACTTTTTTTTTGAACAATGTTTTCATAGCGATTAGTTTTGCACTCAATTAAAGTTGGAGCATGTCTTTATATAGTAAATGCTGACCACCTGATTTAATTGTTATGTCTTACTCCGGATCCCAAACTAACTAGCGAACTAAAACTTTTTAGTCAATTATGGTAGTTCCTTATCATGTTCATACTTAAGTACAAATTTATATAACTCTTGCAAATGACAATTCTTCAATTTGTCTTTTCTGTTCAATTGTGGGTATGTTTAGTGCAAATTTAATCGTCATGTAAGTTCGTGCTCTCTTAACTAGTCTAAACTGATGTAAAACTACCGACAATTGGGTAGAATAATCATATTTTTAGAATTGTCATTCTAAGGGTTACACGAATGTAGATTTTAGTGTAAACAGAATAAGAACTACCATAGTTTAGAGATTTTTATTTTAGTGTACGCACAAGCTAATCACTATCATTGTCTCCCATCCGCTCCGCGAGAGGTCGCAAGTAGAGGGAGTAGAATATTCATTAATGATAACTTACATGTCGACCATGCCTAATACAGGAGGTAGAGCGTCAGTCTTATTATCCGATTCTTAAAATGGTGCACAGACATCTTACATAGGAACTGTGCTTATTCAGATAGACATTAAAACAGATGATAACATACAGCGTGGATCGGCGAGAACTAGAGCTTGAAAGCAGCGGCAAATTGGTAAAAATTACGACAATCTAGTAGCTAAAAGAGCGCACCTTCATAAACATGCATTATGTTTAGCCCGCTATTAAAAGGTCACATAAAATAACCAAAGACGACGCCAGTCATCAGGTTCCGGCTACATTCAAATTCTCAAAGTCCAGTTGACTTACACTGATCGGTTACCGCAAAACAAGTTGCAACCGAATACCGCCAACCAAACAGCAATTTCTACTAGTTGGGGGCCGCTTACTGGGCTGTGACCGAATACAGCCTACTGAATAATACTTTACACTATTCGGTGACCAATAATTAGGGGACGCTATTGAATACGCCGACCGCTCGGGCAAACTGACTGATTGTTTGCGAAAACGTTGTCATTTGGCCCATGCCTCTGGCGACGAAACATTATTGGCATGAATGACAAAAAATGTTCAAGACAACTAGCGACTGTTCACGATTTCGTTTGCGAAGGAAGCTCGGACTTCGGCCTCGCCATAACCTCCCATTGATTATTCTTTTGTAAGAATCTTCTCCTGGCAATAATTGACACAACCAAAATGTATTAGGGAAATGTTTCCATCAGTTTACGCATGATGCGATGACCAAGGGAAATAGAGATTTTTTTGTATATATAAGTACTAGCTGACCCGCCAGCGGCTTCGCTCGCATGGCCTCGCGGGATACGGTAATTACTGATTTTTAATTATCCCACGGGAACTCTTTCATTTACCGGGATCAAAAGTATTTTATATGTTGATCGGGGATATAAGCTCCCACCATACGAAATTCCATTTAAATCGGTCTAGTCGTTTCGGAGATTAGCCCGTACAAACAGACATACTAACATTTTTAGAAACAAACAATTTGAACTTATTTTTCACTCCTTAGATCCCCTGGGTCGGTTTAAAGCATATTTTACATTGTTCAGAAATTTGACCTCTACAGTTTATAATATGTAGTAGTTTTTACATTCCTCGTTTTACCCCCTTAAGTCATCCCTGACAAAAATCTTAAAAGCATCATTTTTTATTTTAAATTACCTATCCAGTTGTCAATTACGAGTATCATCACTGTAGCTCCAAAAACACAGAACTTTTGAAAAAAAATATCCCCGTTTCGCCCCCTTACGGCATCCCTGTCAATAAATATTGAAATCATCAATTTTACTGTCCAAATATTAACTTTCACCACTGTATGTTCGAAAACAAAAAACTTTCCATACAAACTTTCACCCCTCCATTTCAGCATCTTAAACCACCACTATCCAAAAAAAATCGTCCATTTTTTTTTATTTTGAATAACGTATCCAAATATAATTTTTCACAACTATAAGTTAAAAACCAAAGGAGTTGAGTTTCATACGAACGTTTTCACTCCTTTTGACCCCCTTAGGGGTAGAATTTCGAAAAACCCATTCTTAGTATACCTTTTCGCATCAAGGACAATACACCCTCCAAGTGGTTTAGGCTGTGCGTTGTCTGTCAGTCAGTCGGTCAGTCAGTCAGGACATCTTCTTATATATATATAGACATATTGAGAAGCGCTCGTAGCGGAGCTTGACTTGGCGATCTTAACCGACCTACAAGTTAAACAACACTTGCTGCGGTCAGGACTTGGATGGGTAACCACTATTGCCGTTATTCAACCGAACGCTTCCGTGCTTCGGAGGGCACGTTAAGTCGTCGGTCCCAGTTGTTTGTCTTAGGACAACTGTTCAATAGCAGTATAAGAAAACGCAGTTCAACTACGGTTCGATTGCAATTTAATTAGTGGAATCGGCCCACTGGGCCCCGTCGTGGATTATGGCCCAACTTCTCTCTGAGAGGAAGGTTCGAGTTCCAGCAGTGGGAACAAAATGCGCTGATTATGAAATGAATGAAGTATATATTTATAGATTATTTGTGACTGGTATGTAAGTAGTATAATTAAAGGAATAACAGGAAAATAAGAACATAATTATAAACACATAGAACTATTTAATTATAAAATTACAATATTTTGATAACACTTAGCAAAACATATAAGAACATCTACTAAGTAATTCTTAATTATAAATATGTATAAGCAGAATGTTGCAGGAAAGCAATACAATTGGTGCACATGTGTTGAACACCTAAGAATTGTATGCCTTATGACGAATGCTGCAACGATGACTGAAAAAGAAAATTAAAAAAACTCATTTAATTTAGGAACATCGATAGGAAAGCACTATTTAGTGATTCCCGATGATTAGTGACACACGTGGCCTGGGAGTGATGCCAATCAGTTGGCACAGTACGACACATTTACAAGATGACGTCTTGGATAATGCTGTGTCAGATATTCTGCCTCCAAGCGGTAATGTGCAAGCAATATAATACGCAGCATTGCGTATGATAAGTATGTTTCTGTTTCAACTGTTGCACGTTGTCGTGCGTAGCATACGTGGGCTCAGTTTGTCTCTACCTTAAATGAGATTAGGTGAGCAGGACAATGAAGTGAAATTACTTGGTAGATCATCGTCATAATCATCTCAGGGGACTTACAAGGTATGGAGTACCTTTTGTAGTGTTTGTAATATGCTATCTGTCCTTTGTTTACACGATCAAAAATCTGTAGAAAATTGTATCTCTACCTCAGGTCCTACGTGTATAGCCAAATGCAAGTCTTCAGCGTTGCCTGGCAAATGAATATCGGATCTGCCTTTATTATTGACAGATACCATCCTCCCAGTGCATTGTTTTCCTTGTCTTTTGCCCGTTATTACATCACAATAGTCGCCTTGGGGAAGACCTGTCTGAGAAAAAACCGTTAAATAAAGATACAGTTCAGCTATTGACACAATAATTACAGATGTAGATATACATATATTACATGATACGAGTAAATATGTGGAATATACTCGTATAGTTATTAGTTATTAGTCACGAATTCCACAATGTCTGAAGACTAAAGCATTCAATCAGTACGTCCTACCCGTTATAACATACGGACCCGAGATGTGGACACTCACGGTACGACTGGTCCACCAATTTAAGGTTGCTCAGCGAGCTATGGAGATGGCTATGCTTGGAGTTTCTCTGAAAGATCGTATCAGAAATGAAGTGATCCGACAGAGAACCAAGGTAACCGACATAGCCCAAAGAATTAGCAAACTGAAGTGGCAGTGGGCTGGCCATATTAACCGAAGAACCGATAACCGTTGGGGTAGACGTGTTTTTGAGTGGAGACCGCGACTCGGCAAACGTAGTGTAGGACGTCCTCCGGCTAGATGGAGCGACAACATACGCAAAGTGGCTGGTAACAGCTGGATGAGAAAAGCCGAAGATCGGGCTCAGTGGTGTGCATTAGGAGAGGCCTATGTCCAGCAGTGGACTGATACTGGCTGATGATGATGATAGTTATGTATTACTTTTGAAATTCCCGTAAGAGAATCCGGGCCCTATTACAAAGCCTATCGTGGCCTGTCTTATCCTTTTCTGGTTGAAATTTGCAGAAAACAAAGTGCAAAAACTAGTTTTAATATGTATTAGTTCTAATATATATTTTTTACTTTATTGCTTTAGATTACATTAGATAAAATTGATAAATAGTTGGAACTCCTTACCCTACAAAGCAACATGGCCTCCCAGGGCAGCCATTTTGAATATTAACTCAAGCATTATAAATTAAGCTTGATTCATACCAAATTATATAAATATAATATATGAGAAATAAAAGCATTCCTTTTAGTTTTCAATTCGAAAATTTTCACAGTTCATTGAACTTGTTAACTTAGATATGCTTTTAGGCCATCGATCAAAACTCATTCTTTTGTTTAAGCAGACGTGCACTTTATTTAAAAGCAAATGACGTGACTGTTGAAACTGAGAGCCTTTTGTCTTATTTACTTTAATTCTTTGCAAACAGATATTATAGTTTCATTGCAGCATTATTATGGAAATTGGTCATCGATCAACACTGATTGACACTTTGTCTTTTTGCTCTTGCTATTTAACCATTTAATAAATGTCAAAGTCGTAAGCGATTTAAGGATGTTTCGGCGATACAATTGCATAAGTAAACATGAAAATGTGTGTTTATTTTGACATAACTTTATAAGTCAGACATATGGTATTGTTGACATTTGTGTAGACATTGACGTATTTTATAAAAATGTGCTAAATCACTATGCTCTATGTCAATAGTTTTCGTAGCGTACGTGATATAAGGATTTTTTTCACAACTTGTGTTAAGTACATTATCTAAGTTTTCATACGTTTCCCTGAATTTGTGCAAATCTCCTATGACCATCAGGGATAATGTAGGATTCTAATGGTGAAAGATGTTTCCAAAGGTTTAGTAATTTCAGAGCCTATTCACGACAAACAAACAAACAATTTTCCCCTTTATAATATTAGTGTATATTATGTAAAACATATACAGAAGCATAAATACATAAAGTAAAATACATGACATGTTTACCATCCATCAAACTGAACATTGTAAATATGCCTCGACAGATTTATTACAGAAATAAATCCTATTCATTGGACATTACATATTCCAGTGTCAAATATTTCAGATTTCATTTTTATAATTTTGATACATAGGTATATTTTAAACACCCTTGAAAAAAATATGCCGTGCGTCTTACAAAGTTTTTGTAAAGGTAACTGTGGATCTAATTTACTAATCGGAGTAAGAACAAGTATATTAATCCTGTGACAGATAAAGTTTGTTCTTTTGTTTGATTAGAATTAATAAATAAACTACTTGACGTATAGGAAATATTGTAATGGCACCTACTGCTACTGTCCCATTATATGCTGATCAATTAAAACTAAAGGCTACATACCTGCCTATATTTTATATCGGCATGTATTCAGTACGGTAGTAGATACGAAAATATTTTCTATCCTTACCTGTAAGTTCGTGTTCAAATCTCTACCCTCGAGATTGAAAACTATGAAAGCATTGTTTCCTCGACTGAAAGCGATCTGGTTGTTGCCGTTATCCCACCAATTCTTAATCTTTGCATTGTTTGCTGCGTTCCTGAAGGCAACTATTTGGTAGATCTGGCGCCAGCGGTGTTCGCATACCCAGCCATTGCCGCATGTGTCATCCTGTAAACAGATCAGCCTCTTATCATAATGTCTTAAGAGCAGTAGAACTATTTGTGAATGAGTTCGCCCGTGGCAGTACTGCCACCATATGTATTTCTACCGTGAATCAGTAATGTTAACAATACTGTGTTCTGGTTTGATGAGTATGGTTGCCGCTGAAATTACAGGCACATGAGACTTAACAACTTTAGGTCTCAGGGTCGCGGGCTCAGACCAGTTCGTCACTTGTGCGGAAATGCATCTGTTCTAGGCAGAGGTTATCACTAACAACAGGTGGGCCTCGTGCTTGTAGCGTTTTGTAATAACCTAAAATAATACGTATAGGTCAAATACATAACCCTCATGTCGGGATTAGTTGCAGTCGGGTAGGAAGAAAACTCACCGGATTTATTGATGGTGATATAATGTTCCCGTTGCTATCTGAAGGCGGTCCTTGCTTATCATTGTTAAACGAATAGCTGCTCATAATACGGGGAGAGCCGTATGGGTGTGCTAGCATAAAAGCTATTGCTGCCTGTAAAAAAATATTTGATACAAAGAATTCTTTCAGAATAGAAACGACGGGATAGATAATAATAAGCCTTCACCAGTACATCATGCAAGACAAAATAAGAACTCCAGCCTAAAGAGACATAAACAATACAACAATAGAAAAGACATAAAAAAAAGAAAAATTTATATATAGGGTGTTTGGTAGAGGGACCGACAAACCAAATGAGCGTGTTCGGGGGACCACTTGGAGAATACAAGTTGGCCAACAAAAATCCCTGACCCTCAATATGTTTAACTTTTTTTTTTTTTTTTATTGGTTTACCAAACTGGTCGTAACACAAGACTTATAGTTCTAAAATTAAAGTGCGTTATATAAATCTATTAACAAGTGCACAACCTTCTTGAGATAAACACAGCATGCTTCTACTATATGATGCTCTTATACGATAATTATACAATAATTTATTTAAAAAAATATACTAATATACTTAACTGTTTAAAATTAGTTACAATTTTGAAAAAAGACATTTCTTTAGGCCTTTAGTAGATGTACTAAATATGTCAATATCGTGACATAAATCGTTGTACAATGAACACATTCTTAATATTGGAGAGTATTTTGCATAGTTAGTTCGACATGAGATAACGCTGAAAGTTGTTCGGTTACAAAGACGGCTGCTAGAGCGAGGCACCCTAAATAAGATGTTACTGAGCAATTTTGGGCTATCGATTCTGCCATGAATGATCTTATGCACACAGATACACTATATCCGCGACGTTCCTTCTACGTTCCAGCGAAGGCATTTTAAAATGATTAAGCCTAGAAGTATATGACTCCAGACAGCGACAAAGACTTCTAGAGTAGGATAGATGGTACAGAAATTTTTTTTGTATAGTTTCGAGCCGATTTACATGCACACCGTATGAGGGACTCCAAATGGGACTACAGTACTCCAGAAGGGATCGCACGTAGCAATTAAATAGTAACATTGGGATTTCACTTCCATCGAATAGTTTAGTTTGTCTTATCACAAATCCAGCAAGACGTGCTGCTTTTTTCGTAATACAATCAATGTGATCGCGAAAATCCATTTTACCGTCGACGATGACACCCAGGTCCCGTATACTAGATACTTCATTAATCGGAATGTCATTTATATAGTACACAGCAGGCGTTGGATTGAGCTTTCTCGTAAATTTTATGTGAAAACATTTGCCGGCATTTAAAACCATTTTGTTTAAAGAACACCAATAACTGATTCTGTCAATATCTTGTTGAAGAATAGTTGTGTCTTCAATCTGCCGAATTACTCTGTAGAGTTTAAGGTCATCCGCGAACATTTGGAAACTGGATGTTACTGATGCGCACAGATCGTTGATGAAAACTAAAAACAACAAAGGTCCGAGGTGAGAACCCTGGGGAACACCAGATACCACTGTCTTGGTTGCTGATTTAAATCCTCGAATGACAACAAGTTGAGAACGATTTTTAAGATAGGATTCGCACCACCTTAATAAAGAGCCACAGATCCCAGCATGCCCTAGCTTTTCAATCAACAGGTTATGATCAACGACATCAAATGCCTTTGAAAAATCTGTGTAGATACAATGAACTTCATATTTATTTTCCATGGCTTGCAATATGTCACCCACATATCCCATAAGGTTTGATGTGGTGGATCGTCTCGGCAAAAATCCATGTTGCTGTGGATTAAACAATGGCGCCAAACGAGAGTAAATTACTTTTTTAACGATAGATTCAAATAATTTGCCAATGGAGGATAAGATTGATATTGGTCTATAGTTTGTGATATCACTTAAGTCGCCGTTTTTATAAATAGGTGTAATATGAGCTATCTTCCATTTTGTTGGGAATACGCCTTGAGAAAGTGATTTAGTGAATATATAGTGGAGAGGTTTGGTTAATTGGTCTGAACAAGTTTTAAGAAAAATAGGAGGGATAGAATCCGGTCCAGGTCCTTTATTAATATCGAGGCGCTGGAGCGAACTTTAAATATCAGATTCAGAAATATAACATGAACCACAATTGGTTCATGTTATATTTCTGAATGTGTTATGTTTAACTGGCTCGGTGACTGTAGTGGCTGTAGTTGTAGATACATTACAGTATATAGAGTGAAAGTAACTAGAAAACAGCTCACAAATGTTTCGCCCACCTTGCACGTTCTCATTGTTCAAAAACATTTCGTCGGGTACATCATTACTATTACATTTTAGAGATTTTATGAATTTCCAGAAATATTTAGGATCTTTCTTGATATTGCTCTTGGATTCTTCTTTGAATTTGTTTAAACAATACTGAATCATGCTACCGCACCGATCTCGAAGGAGTTGGTAAGTTGCGAAATCCGTTGGATTAGAATATAATTTGTATCTACGGTGGAATTTTGCTTTTTCTTTCAGGCATTTAAGTAAGGGACGACTAAACCAAAAAGGATAGTTATTATTACCTGTTCGACTCTGTGGCGTATTCTTGATTATGATACAATTAATGATGTTGTAGAAGATTTCAACAGTTTCGTCAACACTGCAATTAGTTGAAAAGTGGTCATTCCAGTTGATCTCGTTCAATTCTGCCTTGATGATTGAATAATCAGCTTTCGAATAATTTAAGCAAGTACTATAGTTCAGTTTAGAAGGCTTCGATGATTTAAATTTAAGTTGTATTTTTAAGGCTGGATGGTATTTATCTATTTTTACAAGTGGAAGTGAGTTGCTAACTGTGAAAGATTTGTGTGCATTGGTAATAATTAAGTAAAGAGACCGACCATCAACGTTCTTAATCGAATTGATTTGATGAAGGCCGTTGAATGAAAGAGTGTCAACAAGCATGCTTTCTTGCTTGACTTTAGGTTTTCGGATATGTTTTCTGGAACACACTGAATTTCCAAATTGCAATCACGAGAATGTTGCTCAAACTGGTTCAACCTGTTGCTGAGGTCAGTCAATTGCGAGCGTAATGTTTTGTTTTCTGTCTCCAGATTACTAATCTTAGTAGTTTTTATACCAAGATCTTCTTTGAGTAGGTCACAAGTTGTGGACATGTAATTAATACTCTCTGTAAGTGCCTCAATTTTTTTACTCGTGTCAGAGCTTTGAGTCGTAAAATCACTTCTAATGGCTTTTAGGAGCTGTGATAGGGACTCTTCTAGCCTCCTGTCAATATATTTTTTCAAGTCCTCGTTATTATCACTCACATGAGAGTCAGGTTTTGGTTGTGCCGATTGTGATGGTGTACTTGAGTTCTCTTGTCGCTTATCAAAAATTTTGCACTCCGAACACTTCCAAGTGGATTTATACACTTTCGATTCTTTTGCAAAGTTCTCCGTGGGCAGTCCTAAGCACTGGTAGTGGAAAGTGGAGTTGCACTTGGTACAAAGTTTGAGATCACTCGACTTGATTTGTTTAGTACATTTACTACAAATATTCATTTTGCAGAATACCGTATATGGGGAGATTTCCGAAAAGTGGCAACACTTTTAGTCTTGAGTAACGGTCGAATGATTTGTCAATTGAGTTTGACGGTTCGTGTTAGTTGTCAAGTTAGAATTCAACAATGTCACTTGATATTGACACACGAAAAAATAACATGATAAATAATTATATTCGAAATGTGGGTAGGTAATACGTACGTAGATTTATCCACATCCGTATTTATTCGCAGGATATTAACGTTTATAAAAACTACACAGGATCTTCAGTGTTTAAATAACTCAAAGCACTATAAGAAGTTTAAATATGAAGTGATTAACAATAAAACTGGATAAAGTTTTCAAGAGCGTAATGCAAGCAGGGGCAGAGTTGCCAGTATCCAATGAATTTTTCTGTGATATTTCCCTTTTTCTCCGAAATTGTACCTATTTACCACCATAACATTTGTAAAATCCGTTTTAGACGGGTGTTTTTAGTTGAATTTGGTCTCTAATACACCTTCATGCCACGCAAAGCAAAATTGGATACAAAACAGAGCTAACTAACTGATTTAGTTAAAAAAAATTGGGGTGTCGGGGATTTTTTTTGGCCAACTTGTATTCTCCAAGTGGGCCCCCGAACACACTCATTTGGTTTGTCGGTCCCTCTACCAAACACCCTGTATACAATTTTCAAAGATTGTGCTTGCCAATGCAATGCATCTTATCACAAACTTACATACTATACAAGTACATATGTTAGTTTTAAAATATCCGATTTTGTATATTTTTTTGGATATTCTCTACTTTACATTACATAATATATAAATATATACAAGAATTGCTCTTTGAAAGTAACAGAATGAAGTAAAATGTTTACCTTGTAAGCCCTGGATTCTTTATAAGTAAGAACATTTTCGTACCGTTGAGTGTCGTGGTTATCTATGAACACTAAGACACGGTCGTTTGGGGAAAGGTTCCATGGTTCACCCCAGTTTACCAGCCACTTCAGGGCATTCTGACCACGAAATACAGCCTTCAGTTCCCTCCCAACCTGGAAACATGTCACATTAAAACATTATACCTTTTGTGAAGTGGACGCTAAACTAAGAACTTTCTGGGACTGCAAGCTAAAGTATTCATTGATGATAGCCCTCTCCTTAGTTCGTTGGGGTTTTTCGAGGTTTCTCTATATTGGCCATGATCACATAATTTCTAGAGATCCGTAAACGAACTATTGTCACCGACTTAGCCCAGAGGATAAGCTAGTTAAAGTGGTAATGGGTAGAGCATATGGACGCAGAACGGATGGCCAATATAGAGAAACCCAGAGAAACTCCAACGAACTAAGGAGATAGAAATTATGCGATCACGTGCTTGCTTAATTTCTATGGTGGGTAGAGTACATAGACGCAGAACAGATGACCAATAGGACCGAAAGGTTTTGTAGTGAAAACCACGGATTGGTAAGCCCAGCATTGGTCGTCCACCGACAAGTTTGCTAAACAACCTGATAATGGTCTCCGTACGACACTGGTTGCAAGCGGCTTCCAACCGCTGCTTTTGGAAATATATACGGGAGACCCATGGTCAGCATTCGACGTACTACGGCTGAGATGATGATGATTACTATCCGTTGACTACTATTCGAAAGAGATAGATTTTGTCTTAGGTACACTTAAGCCGTGTCGCAGGCATTTGTGTAGTCTGAAAACTCCAACATAAGAGCCGGTTATGCCCAGACTAGTGAGTCTATCCGATAAGTCACAGTGTGGTGGATAACTAATATAATTATGTCCCTCTGAGAGGCCCGTATACTGATTACGGTATTTTGTATGGTTTGTATATTTACCCACAAGACACGGGTATATACAAAAACACTGAAAAAACGCAAGCATTTAAAGTCAAATATTCTTGCTAATAGCCAAAAGCAAGGTGTAAGAATTTTGTTCATAATTCAAACCAGCCCTAAAGATATTCGTTAGTTTATTCAAAGGTTAACTATTAGCTATTACTAACAAATTAATGAACAAGCGTCTAATAGAATTACAATATCGTTTCCGGCATAAGCTATACAAGCAACTATCTACTCGTAAAGTTTGTGACTAGACATATTCTCTAAAGACGTCGATTAAACCCCTTTTTAGTTCGTGAAGAAACATAATGAAGTCGTTTCACAAAGAGCTTTGCAGCCCAACAATGCCTTGTCACGCCTAAGTGTAAAGCAGTAGATAAACATGCACGACTACATAATGATCATTGAAACTCATGAGATTCTAGGAACTAAGTTGATTGTCGGTAAGGTAGTAAGTAATAGTAGTCCGATGAACTAGGAAACAATTTCTATGTACAGTACACCCAGACAATAATTCCTCTGACGTTGAAACTTTGGAGTGTGGTAAAATAATATTTATAGATTATGGATAACAAAATATCTAGGTTATTTAATGTTGTTTTGAAGTTGGGTAGTTGTACCTGATAAAATCACTTCAAGCTATCGGGGGGTAAATGCATTCTTCGAAATTTTTTCGGTATTATACGTGTGTAAAGGTAGCCAGAAGTATTTCAAGAAATATTTCGAAAAGGCAGACACTTAGGAAGACCTATTTTGATTCATAGATTGTTCCGGGAAATGGCTCTGTCAGTATGTTGTATACGTCTTTAAATGTACTACTTCCCATAGTTACTCATACCAAAAAACTTGAAGTTTTCTATCACGCCAAGCTCTTTAAAAGCAAGAATGCATTGTATCAGAATGTATCACATAAGTATGAAAAATGAAGGTATATGTGCTTAGAGGAGAATATCCATGGCACCGGACATTCACACGGTAAACCAGGAATACAAAAGCACTTATAATAGGCCCTTGCACCATGCTGTGTTCAGTATTTATGAACTGTGACAAAGCCTTTGATGCTATCGAAACTTTATCGGTTTTGCAATCAATAGAACGATATCAAGTTGACTGGCTAGAGAACTAAAGGAGGTCTATGAGGAGAGTGGATAATTAGAAGAGTGATAGAGGCGCCTATATACAGCCAGTAACAAACGGGCAAGAATCAGCCATGCTATTCTCAAAGAGCAAACTTCGTTGCATCTTTTACAAGATCCGTGAAACAAATGAAGAGATGAAAAGAAACGTTGGAAGACAACCTTACGTACAAGGGCGATATCTCACAAAGTATTTTACTTCGGTGAGCTCGTCGACGAATCGTACAGCTGATTATTAAAGTAAGCGGGTTTGTCAACACAGAACCCAAGCCGCCGGGGTTACTAACCAGAAATTTTGCCAGTTAGTGCCTTTTATGTTGTAAGCAAAAGGTTGAAAGGAATACAGCCACTGGCAGGCTACTAAACCAATAAAATACAAGTATTTTTCAAGAATATGTTGGTATCTTAAGTACTCACTCCATAAGTCGATACTTTATACTCCAGGGAAAATTAATTTGTACGTGATTTGGTAAACAAACTTGCCGACTCATTGAAGGGATCTTTGTTAGCTCACGGGTAACTTCCTTTTGTAAATTACCGCAATTTTAGTAGCGAAATTGTTGAGTTTGATATTTACATTAGTTCAGAAGTATCAGACCATTGTTAAATTCGTTCACGAGTTTAAGTTAAAGTTTAGACAAATTATACACTAATTAATCAAGTTCTTTGAAAGACTTTCTTTGTTGAAGGTTAAAATCAAATATACAAAATGTGCAAAAGAGATTTTTCAGTTTGAACACCGTCCATTGAAGAAGAAACTCAATAACTTTGTATCTTTGCTAATATTAGCAGTGGTAAAGTAGTTTAACATTAGCTATGTGTGTGAGAATATTTATTAGGTACCACTTGTATATAAAGCGGAACGGATTTTGACGGTTAGGCTAGATAATAATGTTAATAAACAAAAACACTGTCTAAATAACCAACGTGTTCGGCAGCCAATGTTCTGGGAACTCTTCCGTAGCCTCGTTGCATGGCAAGGCAAATTTTGGGCAAAATGTGGGCAAATCCGCTCTCTGAATCCTCGAGGCAAGGGCTAGGCTTTTTGATATTACGCCAGGTAGATACATTATCGATAATAATAATTATGTCACGATGATCGCGTACGAAATTACGTCATGCGCTGTAAATACGAATTATTTAAAAAATAATGAAACCGACATTAAACTAGTGAAATATATCACTTTTCTTTCATAATAGTCGATGTAGCACTAATATATTACATATATTAGTGCTACATCGACGCTTGAAACTAGGTACACGTATATGATCTACAATAAAATATTTTTTTCTGTTAATGAGCAATCCTTTGAAAAATTTCTAAATAATGTTTCAATATCATCATCATCTCTGCCGTAGGACGTCCACTGCTCCCTAGATATACCTCCATACCCCAGATAGGCATATGACTCCCCCACAAATTTCCAAATGAACCGGTTGGAAGCGGCCTGCATCCAACTTCTGCGATTACTGATATTTAAAGGTTTCAATTTCAAAATAAAACGTACACGTAAAGAACACACATAAAAATTAAAATATGGATTCAATTGTGTTTTAACCATATGAACTCAGTCTTATTGTTACTAAATATAATACTGTTTTATGAGATCAACAATTAAGAATGTTTTTGAACACTTACATAATATATCTTCACCCTTACTAGCCCTTACCCACTTATTATAAGTGTACTTTAACATTAAGTAAGTGTAGGTACTTAATAAGTAACGTTATTATTACTATTTCACTTTTCAAAGTAAAGATTCAATTAACAATTATTAGCTAAGACAATCAAAGTTATTTGAAAAGTGAATCCTAGGAAGATCTTTGGTGCCCAAAACTATTACTTATTCTGTGCCATAACTAGAATAGCCTGCGGTATGGTGTACCAATGCCCTTTCCCAATAAGGGTTTCATTATTTTTATACTAAGACTTTACTAAAATTGCTACATCTGGTTATAATTTATTATGTACTTCTATATCACGAAAATTATTGAATGTAAATTAAAATTGATGCATAATAAATAAAAAGGCAAAGATTAAACCAGAATCAAAGATTTTCACTTCAATATTAACCCGTCAAGCTGCCTTGGCATACCTGTATGCCAAAAAACATTCCGTAAAGGCGCCTTGGCATACAGGTATGCCAAGGCCAAATCAAATAAGGATCCAATTAAAATGTTATCTATTAAATATACAATAGATTTCAGCTAATGTTTTGTTTTTTTGATGCCGTAAAGGACCTGGAAATTTTTTTTACATAACAAATTATCATTTGAAAGATACCAGATCGGTAATATCAACGAAAAAGCAACAGTCACTTGTTTTTTGCGGGGTTTTTGCAACTCTAGTTTGCAAATTTGATGATAGTCGGGAGCTCACTAGGTCAAACGATTTGCAAATGGTTCATGGATCATTTGTTCGAGCACTCAACAAAAGCAAAGGATTCCATTCGTCATGGCCATAAAGATAATCCACTTGATTGAAAATTTATTTTACTTCACTCCCATTTATAAAGTGCTTGAGGTGATGATATTTCTGTTTTACTCGTCTAGTATTTTAATCGACTTTCGATAAAGGAGGTCCTATCTAAAAAATTTTGATTGTATAACGTGATTCATTTGGCTATTGCTAAACGAATATATTGACTCTTAATTTTATTATTTTTTTACTCTAATTGGCTTTACTTTCAAATTTCAATTTAATTAAATTTCAATTCAACGCATATGCTTTAGTAACTACTGATCAAATGCTATGCCGTATTATATCATTATCATGGTTGCCTGGAAGAGATCTCTCTTAACAATAATACCGCCCATTGTGACCCTTAATTTTAAGCTTTTCATTGTTGTGTAACACATTTTTTTCTACAATATTATTCTATTTCTTTATGTATTATATTTTGTACTGTAGTGTTGCAATAAAGAGTTTATCTATCATTACAGAGTCAAGAAGTTGATAAATAGCTCTTCTAATAGAAATTTCATACTTCTTCATTATTGCCACAGTTTTAGAGTACCTATATATTTACAATACATTAATATCCCTATCAGTACAGTGAAACCTTAAAAAGTCTACCGCTTGAAGATTTGAATATTTATATTATTTATTAAACAAAATCTACATTTTATAAAATAAATATATTTTTTAGACAGTCAACTTTTTTGAACGGACTAACAAAATAAAATGACAAAGTGTAACAAGTACTCTTAACCAGTTTCACTAGTGTTATTACTTCACTAGGATTTCATAGCTTCACATTGTTTACTATGCCTTTACGTTTTGATTTTTTCAGTATTTCAAAGTACAATAAATTTACTTTTTAGAACTTATAAATCTAAACGTACAGGCATAGTAAACAATGTGTTGATTGCATGAAACAAAATCACTGAAATCGGACAATGTTAAGAGGTAGGAAAGAGTTATTTCTTTTAGCATGGAAAGTACTAGCTATGCAATCCTCTTAAGTAGTGTAGTGCAGTAGTAGGTTAGTAGAAAATTTTGTGTATATAAGCATCGTATTCGTGAATAAATTTAAGTACGTGAATATATAATATAAATATACATACATAATGATCCGTATTCCTTACGGGCGTTTAATAGTTGTGACTCTTGATATGAGTGCTGATTTGATAATATTTTGTTGGGCGTTTAATGTCGAATCTACTAAAGTAGAGACTCACAATTTAGCTTTTGGAACTGGAGTTTGAACTCCATATTCAAATACATTTATTAGCTTAAACCCAGGTGCAATTAGAGTTAGTAAAAAAAAATATTAGTCCTCTATATTTTACCTTTTCAAGCATGCTAATATTATAATACAATTATTAACTAAAACTAATAATACTAACTAATAAATAATTTTAACAAAACTAAAAATAATCCAAATAATTATTAACTAACTTATTTAATACAATACACAATTCACATCAACTTATCTCTAAGATATTCATTGATAGAATAATATCCCTTATTTATGAATAATTCATGAAGTCTTTTCTTATATAATATGGACGCAATCTGAGTCCAATGTGTATTTGGGTAAATGATTGGGTTGGCTTTAGAATCGTGACCCCTGAATTTGGTGAAACAAAAACTGTGGGTGGGTTGAAGGGGTTTGTATAAAGCGTATTTACAACATTTTAGCTGCCGGAGACACGCCAAAATAGTCTAAATAGTTTTTTAAAGTTTCAATAAAACACCGTAATTTTGATAGTGACAGGTGACATAAATGACATTAATGCGTAAAACGAAACGTTTCTAGGTAACTTTTAGCCTTTTTTGACATGTACGTTGTATGTAAGTTCTTGAAACGGAACGCAAACATCGAAGATAGCGTAATGTCACTGTCGGAATACTCGCGTCATTCCGTTACTTCCGAGTGTACGTGAATGTTTTCTCCTGTTTTTCTGCGCTTTCTTTTGATATCTCAACGACTTTATTACGATTTTGGACTCCGATTTTGCTGCTTTACTGTACGACACCTGCTTGCTCACTGGACACTGCGATTGCCTTTGGAAGATTTGATAACTGGTACCAGCTCGACGTGCTCATTAGTCATCGCGATGGCGTCTCCTGTGCCTGGACCTTCATCAAGGGCGGACTTTGTAGATGACGGACCCGTTTCGGACCGGCATTTGTACACGGAGGAAGTTGTACAAATGTGGAGCCTACCCAAAGTTGTGCGCGAATTGGGAACCATGACCCATTCATCGAAACTATAAATGCTATAAATTATGTCTATAAAATATAAGTTCTAAAAATAACAAATTGTTTTTCAATTTTAATTATCAGACCCATACTAGTAGGAATGTGTGCACAATAGTATATTAGTACCTAATGAATTGGCAATGTCACTTGTCTGTGACAAACCTATAGGTTAGGTTAGGTTTGAACTGTGACCCACGGCAGCGGCCGGCGAGCGCTTCATCAAACTACTTTTGTTCCAAATTTGTGCACAATAGTATATCAGTAGCTATCTAATGAATTGGCAAAGTCACTTGTCTGTGACATACCTATAGGTTAGTTATAGTTAGTTAGAATAGGTCGAAGTCAGTGACAGAACCGACTCATAGCACCCCGATTTCAAGCAGTCTTGTCGGATTGCAGAGCCGACGCGGGGGTGGTAGTAGATCGAAATGCAGTACTTAACCTCAAAATACTTAAACAAACATAACTCGAAAACTAATGGTCTCCGGCGGGTGGGGTTTGCGGGGGGCACTACCCGAACCCCCCCCCCCCCCCCTCCCCCCGAATTCAGGCGCCACGATTCTAAATGTTTACCGACACTTTTTTTGAGCCCTGAATTTTTTTTCGCTTTCTATACCCCAGAATACAATTCCATAGCGCAGTGTCGAGGTCACATTTGCGTGGTAAGAAGTAAGTACTGCTGATTCACCTACAACCTTCGACAATATGTATAAAGCATAGGAATAGCTACTTAATTTTGCACATACCATCTCGGAGTTACTGAATACTAACCTTAAATTCAGTGACGTCACCAAGCGGTGTATACTCAGCATGCTTGATAGGCTCGCTGTCAGTCTGCGCAACCTCTTGATAGATGTAAGGCCGGGTGCAAGGAGCAAACCCAAAATCTGTATTTAGATCATTCACACTATCGTAAATAGCTTTCAGATCTGCCGGCCACATGTGTTTTGCTGCGTCTACCCTGAAAATATTCACTACTTATGAAATGTTTACGTTTATTACTAAAAAAAACTGACAAATACTTGTGTATACAAAAGTTTGATTATGAAATATGCATGGATATTATAAATGGTTTTTAATTTTATAGTACGTATAATTAACTTTTATATATAGTAACACAATAAAAAAAAATTGAAGTAGACTAATAGTAGGTAATTCCAATCGTAACAACTTATGTTGTAGCTAAAGCCGTTTATTTCATAACTAGCTGCGTCCCGCAGTTTCACCGACGTGGTGTTAGACGATGGTGAAAGCATCCTATGTCCTTCCGCGAGCGAGATATAATCTATCTCCTTCCGAAATTTCATAACGATCCGCTCAGCCGTTTAGGCGTGAAAGCGTAATAAACAAACAAACTCACTATCGCATTTAAAATATTAAATTAGTATTAGGACATTAGTATATTATTAATGGTGCTCGCGATATTGTTTAAAGTGATTAAGTAAAACAAATAAGTAGGCTCGAATTTGTAATTAACGGAACTCGAAACGAACAGGATTTTCCGATAACGAAAATATTGGATAATGTAATTCACTAAAGACACTTATTTACTCAATTCAACCAAACTTAATTACCTATTATAAATGTGAAAGTGAGTTTGCTTGTTAACGCTTTCATGCCTGTACGGATCACGATGAAATTTGGCAAGGAGTAGATTATATCATATCATAGGATACTTTTCAACATCATCATCCGTCACCACGCAGGTGAAACCGCGAGGTGCAGCTAGTATGTAATATATGTATATATATATATATATATATATTTAATGCCAAAAGTAGGCAGAGAAGCAGGTGGCCCACCTGATGGAAAGTGGTCACCATCGCCTATAGATATTTGCAACACCAAAGGCGTTACCAACGCGCTTCCGACCTCTAGAAATTTAATGACGCCTTGTTTTAAACAACCCTATATCATAGCGCAGACGGAAAACCTCGGCGGGAAGCTTCATCTAGATTTTGATATTCAAAATCGCTGCAAATTCCATTCAGGAACGGTAGAGAGGGTATTGAATTGTTGAATTGCTAAACACAAATATTACAAAATACAAATTATATTATATATATTAGTGTTTACCTGAAGCCCGCCACCCCCAGAGAAACAAGGTGATTCAGATATTCAACTATTTTACTACGAACATAAGGTATACCGGTGTTCAAATCCTTCAAAGCCACTAATTCACAATCTCTCACCTGAAAAGAAGTGAGTAAGCAAGAAACAAATTAATTGAGTGACAGAAGAACACAAACAAACAGACAAAATGATGAATGTAATGAGATATAAAAATTAATAACGAAAAGGGGTTTATGTTCGTGCTGATGTAAGTACACAGAATCATGTGTATTTTTAAACGTTTTGATTATACTAAGCAATTTAAATACTAAGAAAATAAGAAAATACTAAGAAATATTACACATCTACGGACGGGGTGCGAACCCGCGTCTTCCGACTATCCGTGTCATGCCCTGACAGCTAGGCCATTGAGGCATCGAAATTTAATTTTCTAGATGATTTTAACCGTCGTATGGGGATGGAGCGGCATCTAGTGAACAGCTTGACAATCTTTATCCAAACAAAATAAAAGTTATTACAATCAGCATAATCAGGCATCGCCACGTGGCTGGAACAGCGGGGCGGAGCTTGTAAGTAATCCATTGAACAAACCAAATACAACTGCATGCATTAAAAATGATAACCAGGAATTAAGCTATATGTTAATACATTTTGAAACATACAACACAATAAGCCAAAAAACACATGGTTAATACATAACACAAATATATCATAATATCGATAATACCTGAAGCCAGCAATGCCATGGTTTATCAACTTGTTAAAGTACTTTTCTATTTTCGTTCGAACGTACTCAGTAGTTTGGTTCAAATCTTTTAGCTCATCCAATTGACAGTTACGAACCTTAATAAATGGGGGAGATAAAATGTATTAATAAAAACTATCTTATATGACACACTAAGGACGTTCCAGAGACGAGACTTGCACGTTCCAGAGTTAGCTTTAATAACTCAGAGTCAACTGCTAAAACGGGGTTTTATAATTAATTTATCTTGCACCATTAAAGGTTAGGAGTAAATCTAAGGTTATTTATTGAAATATTTAACCCAGCAATGTGGGAGGGTTAAGTCTTTAACTAGGGTTAGTGAAGTTTTGTGTCAAAAGAAATTGAGGATACATTCTGCTGTATAATGTACTCTTTGGACGAAATGACAGGAGACAATACGTATAGAATAAAAGTCGTCAAATTTCATACAAAAAAGGATAAACAAGAAAGTCTATATACATTGTACTGTAGTGCCAAAGAGATAGATATAAGTTTCACTTTTTTTCGATTTGTTCATTATTGGTCAGGTTACAATATAAGCGCATAGACAATTCAATGTTCCCATCTAAAGAATATAAATGTCAGTTTAGCAAAACCAGTGATCTTTTATAGTCGTGCAAGGCACAATGAGAGTTAAAAATTGATATGACTAACGCAAGTTTACAAACTCGTAGACTTATTTATTTAACCCAAGCAAACGTGCAAGTGGGCCTTATAGGTATAACCGTAAAAGTTTGTCTATCTACATTCTACATGGATGGATGAATTATTGAGTGCATGGTGCATGTTACTAGCTGCGCTCCGCTGGTGAAAACCCGGATGGTGATGGATGATAATGAAAAGTATCTTATGTTATTCCTGCGTCTCATTTATCTACATACCAAACATCAAAATCCATTCTTTCATCCTGTAGTGACTAAGTAACAAATCTCCATTCATCCAAAAATTCGCATTTCACATCAATTACTCGTATGTCTAAATATATATTAGACATAATTCATGTGAAAAAAGTTCAAGTCTTTGAAACAATGAAAACAGACATGTTATTAAAAATAACAACCACTGAAGTGCGAAATAGGGCCCGAAAATGTTTAAGAAATCAAGGATCACATTTTGAAAATGAATAATAAACGATTTGATAATTAATAAATGTTTAATTTATTATTAGGCCACCAAGACCTTTTTGTTGAAATCGGACTTAAGTTGGGTTTATGTGCTTTAGTTCTGAGAATTAGGCAGCTATCTACGTGTATTATACACCAATCGAAAGGGCATTATTACTAGATGTTTTTAAAAATGTTTGAATGTATGAGTCTGCAGTATTTTTTTTAAATAGCTTTATTTTATAAAGTACTTTTATTTTTGATCAATGTTTATTTATTAAACACCTCCCATTCAGTCAGTTTTGTGGATACAGATGATTAAGTTGGTGTTTATGGATTGAATACACATAAGCTAGGATGTAAATATTTTTTAGGTACTAGTAACTGTCTGTTTGAACACTATGAACGAATAACCATATGATTTTGGTATTTTTTTCAAAAATCATCGATATTATGCTAACTAAGAATTCGACGACATTGGACTAGCCCCCCCCCCCCCCCTCACGACTTTGCATCGACCTTCCTAACACCCTGTATATGTAACCATTGATAATACATTGATGCAGGCGATTGCGGAAATCCATAAAATAATGTTTTAAAAAAAAATATGACGCTTCCGCTGAACAAATGCTTATGGCAGAAATGTAGTGTACTAAGCCCTCCCTCCCGCATAAAATGCAGGAAGTAAACAGAATAAACAACAATCCTGCAAGTAACTCGATCAAAGCATTCCCTTGTTACACATTTGAAAGAAGCATCCTCAGGGCATGTTTATTCACCGAGCAATAGAACTAGAGCTCGTGTCGTGTGCTGAAAATATGAAGGTATGCTTCCTGCATGCATTTTATGCATCTCTGCCATATCTACATCATCATCATAAAATTAAGTAACAAGAAGTAAGATCGTAGACGATTAGGTACCAGTTAGCTGTTCGATACAAGGGTTCAAAGCATCATCGCAAGGTCAAGTCAACAATCAAGGGTTCAAGTTGCGACTCTGTCAGTTTTCTATCGGATTAATTTTGGGGAGTGATCCACGAAGTGTAATACCACCATCTCAATCTATCACCGAACTAATCTACTCAATACCAAGCGTCATCGTTATGGTAGAAATTTTAAATAAGTATACGAACGAAGGGTACCTATTGCTCCACTTTTATCATGCGTATTGCTAAGGAATAGAACTCCTTGGAGTTCCATTCTTTGCTGTTAGATACAAGCCTAGAACACCATCGCAAAATTGTGGGTCTGTCCGTTTTCTATCGGATTCATTTTGAAGAGTGTGCCACGGAATTGCATAGGTAGTTTAATTCCAAAGACTCCAAGGAGGTCCATTCCTCAAGCACAGACTCGGGCAAACCTGTGTCTGTGTTTCCCAAGACAAACAGGGGACATGGGAGTCTTCAACTCAAGACTGAATAGGCTTCCAAGCAAGCTTGCTACATCTTTGACCGCATCGTCATTTAACATTAGCAGGGCAATTACTATCTCAGTTACAATCAAATTTTAATTGAAATCTTGAAAAATAGCGGCTCTGTGTCAATTTTGACAACTCCAGTATGCAAAAAATTTAGTGAGTTGATGTCTGTAGCTGACAAAAGTGACATCAAGCGGTAATTTTTTTTGTTCAAACAGCAATTGCTTGCAACTGAGATACGTAATAGCCTTGTAGTGGTCAAACGCTAGCCAATTTTTTTATCACAATATACAAACCTCTACAACATTATGGTAATTGTTAATACTGCAAGGCGGGTGAAAGTCATTAGGTCCGTATGGTACCCCGTAGTACTGGTTTTTGCCGAAATCTGCCGTGCTGCCAGCAGTGCCGACGTTGTATTTGTTATCACCTGTCATATGGTTGACGACAACGTCCACGTAGATCCTGTGGAGGAATTAGAAACATATACTTAAGTCGCGCTCGTATCCTGATAATAGTAAAAAGCAGAATCTTTAAACACCTAGTGTAACAAAACAGATCAGAGATAATATTGTATGAAAAAAATATTTAGGTTAGAAAAAGAACAGGCAAAGAGTAATAACCGAACATAATTCATAAATATGACTCGCTCTCTGCAGACAAAAATCCTAAATAGGTCCATAAAAATAAACTTTCACGTCCAAACTCTCAGAATTTTCAGCGATAACACTATATTTTTGTTTAAATAATACATAACCAACATATAGTACTATAAATTAGTAACCAGCAGTTTTTTTCAATTGTGTTAGTATATATCGAAACATATAAAGAAAACCTACCTACAAAATTAATGCATTTTCGCATTACATCATCCAATCTAAGAAGCGATTTACAACCTTACGTAAAGCATCGTAAATTATTTTAAAATTGGGGTTGGACCGCGCCTTAATAGTTCCAATACAATAATTATTAATTACCAACTATACACAAAGTTAATTAGTTACTTATAAATACTATTTATGCTCCATGATTTATTTACATGGTGATGGCTGATGATTATGATGATGACGATGAAAGTATCCTATGTGTTAAACCAGAACCTAAAGTATCTAGATATCAAATTTCATTCAATTCTGTTTAGTCATTCTGGCGTGCTAGAGAAACATACATCAAACTTTAACAAACACTAGCTACGCTCCGCGGTTTTACGGGCGCGGTGATCGCTGATGATGATGATGAAGAAAAATATCATATATTTTAATTCAACGCTTCATCTACCTCCATTCCAAATTTCATCAAAATTGGCCCACCCGTTTGATCGTGAAGAAGTAACAAACATACAAACACACTTATACACTCATAAACTTTCGCCTTTATATTAGTGTGATAATAATAAATTAGGGTATTACAATGAGGGGACTTATAGCTTACAGAGATTTCTTTCAGACACATAAATACAACATTGAAGATCCGTGAAGGAATTCAATTTCAGAATGCAAATTCAAACCCTTATTCAATTTAGGAATCAAGCACGCTCTTACGACCGTTAATTATAAATTTACGTAGGTACTTTAGAAGAGTCTCAATACAGTAAAGAAAATGTAAATGCAAAAGATAACGACTAATTAAATTAATTACTTTTTTTAATTACGCAGTAGGTAATTTAAAATGTTGGTTTTCTATAAAACTCCTTATCTTCACATCTAAGTCTTTACTTCTCTATAGGGTGTTTGGTAGAGGGACCGACAAACCAAATGAGCGTGTTCGGGGGACCACTTGGAGAATACAAGTTGGCCAAAAAAAATCCCCGACCCCCGGTTACATTATCGACGTTTTCATTAGGTTCCCTAACTTTTTGAAAATATTGTAAAGCCTATGTTACTCAGTGAAAATGTAGCTTTCTAAAGGCAAAAGTATTTTTGAAATTAGTCCTGTACTTTTCGAGTTTATTCGTTACATACAAAAATACAAATCTTTCCTGTATTATTACTACAAAAATTAATATATCTCATTTAAATAAGTTTTCTCGATGGATGTATCTAACCAATAAATTCTAAAACTTACCGTACTTGACTATTACATACTCTGCGACAGTACCTACAGTTTGGCTACAAACTGTCAATTTCCTGGAATCTACCAAATGAATTGATCATTTCGTATTTCCAGTTGTTTTCCTTGTTTGTGATGGATGACTTCAAAGAAACGCATTTCCGTGATTCCTGATCGATTTGTTTGTGTGATTTAACATCAAAAGTGTTGACGAATAAAAACTTTACCGAATACTTTGGTTGTGATTTGATCGGCGCAATCGACGAAAATGGAATGAGAGAAGCCGAGATGTTTCAGATTAGATATATAATATGCTTATTATTTCCACTTAGCAAACATAGTTATCTATCAATCAAGATATTTATTACAAATAACACAGATTCATAGATTAGTAACAAAAGCAATTATATCGGTAGCGTGAAGCTAATAACAATAAAAAAGTATTTAACAAGTACAATTTGAAAAATTTGAAACTGACTTCCATTCCATTTATTTATTGGAGTGTAACTCAAAAATTACTAAACTGGTATACTTCCGCGATAGTCCCATATACATTTCATCAAATTCGGATTTGAATTACACTCCAAAAACTGAAAAGTGTTGATTTATCTTGATGATATATCATCATCAACGGTGTATCCTATAAGTAGCAAGGTCACTAAAAAGGGTGAAAAAAACTTAATCAAATACCTATAAGTACCGACTTCTACACTAAAATTTGTGAAATAGTTATTTCGACAAGTTTTTCGAAGTCGCACTTTTTAGTGTAGAAGATGTACTATACTCAAAACATCAAATAATTATATGATGATAATTTTATATGATATTTAAAGCAGTAACGCTTGCTTAGCGATGCCAAACATTGCAATTATAGAGTGATAACTTCCATCTTTGGACGGGTTTCAAACCCGCGTCTTCTGACAATCCGTGTCAGACGCCATTAGTAGACCACCGAGGCACGAGGTCAAAATTTGATTTTCGTTTTCGTCTTTCGATCACAAAACTACTAGTAATAAAGAGGAAAGATTTGATTGTACATGTTTGTTTGTAGTAGATAAACTCAAAAGCTACTTAACCGATTAAAACATTATTTCATCAGTAAAAAGCTATATTCTTCCTGAGTAGCATAGGCTATATTTCATTCATCATGATCATGCATCATCCATCACCACGTGGATAACGCGGGGCACAGCTAGTTCAATATTTTTTTCAGTAAGTTGAATGACAGTACGAAGTATATACCTATTACCTACTTTAAGTTAATAATATATTTTTTATTTGACTTTTAAAATTATCATTCACCAAAATTATCTGTCTATCTATCATTACTAAGTAACAAAATGTCAATAAAACTTTAATTGAGATTGTTTCGCTTATCATATTACAAAACATCGCATTGAAACAGTAGATTGCAATATAGTGAATCCAAGCTTTATATTGGCCTAGCACGAATAATTGCGTAAGTGTAACGTATCGTGTCGTTCACGCAAAATAATACAAACTGTCACGTATCTAGGGCAACAGTGACACAGATAGCTCATAGTTACTACGCATGAGCGTGACATGTTGACGCTTGCGATACGAATACTTTTTAGCAAACTGTTTGTGCTACGGCCTCTGCTTGCAAAATACGGATGAAGGATGACGCGTTGTCATAGTAGGTACGTACAGGATAATAATATGCCTCAGTGCCTACCAAAATACCGTGCGGCCCCGATTAAGTTGAACATCATCGCGATAAAAGTGGGAAGAAGCGGTGGGTGGGGGCGCAGGACGCTTGCCGGCAATTATTACGTGAGTGCTGGCAGAGCGGTCGGGGTTGGCAGTTTTTAAATGTCATTGTTTTCTGTTACGTAGGTACCTATGCTACCAACAAAACATAGATGCGATGTGTACTTGTTTTGTGGCGAAGTTGACATCCCTACACACATCTCGCGCCAAACCTGCGTCACAGTATAAATATAGAGAAACAGTATGGAAACTACCTACATGCGTTCGAAACGCACACAAACATGCGCAGTAGTTAGGCCGCGTCAAGGCGAGTGGTCACATATACGTATAAGTTTATTTCAGCTTAACTAGGCTTAATTTCCGTACTGTTTCTCTATATTTATACTGTGCCTGCGTGAATCAACGCTAGTAGGGAAATGTTCTACTTATAGAGATATTTACTTACTTTGGCTCTACTACTTATGAGTTTTCAATAACACCGACCGCCTAGTAACGACCTTCGATATAATGAAAGGATATGGACTGGTGTAGTCAGTTGGCACTGGTACATCGATAATGAGAATCAGAATGCACAAGATAAATGCTTGCAGTTGATTATAATGTTGGATATAGTAATTAAAAGTTATTAATTGATTGATAGTCCATTTGTTATCGTCATTATTATTATCTGTGTTTACTGGGAGGTACAATTTGGGAGTCGTCAAGGCAAGTTTAGTGAAGGTAAATATCTTTTCGGCATCCAACCACATCACATCCGGCAAGATTGAGGCTTGGCTAATCACAAAACAGACATTTTGTTTTGTGGCCTTATCCTTACATAGTATCAGCTCCGGATCTACGTTTTTGTCGAACCGAGACAGAAACATGATAGTGACGCTCCCCTCGTTTAAGATAAATTACTTTAAAAAAACTTTTTCTACTATTATTTTAATCTATTACTTATCTATTTTTTTCTTATAAGTCGACGGTGAGTCAACCAGGCTTCGGTATGCTAGGCGTATTGTAGAGCATGTTTTTTATATATAATCGTACTATATTATGATTTTGGCGCCCCCTGGATCTGCCGTTCGGGGCGGGTGGTCCGGTTTAGACCTCCCACCCTAAATCCGCAGCTAAGTACATAGTATAAAATAAAGCCGCTTTATGCATTTGTCTGTCTGTATTTTGATGCGAATTTCACTACATAACATAAGTAGATGTTACTAAAAATGGTGTCAACGTTTTTTTTACCGAAAATTGGAACCGAGGTCAACACCAAATGGTGAGTTTTTGATAGGGAAAAACATTTTTTTTCACCATATTTAGTGACCCTTCTTACGGTATCGATTGTCAATAATGATATCATCAAGATAGGCGTACCACTTTCAGTTTTTGGAAAGTAACTCAAAAATTGCTCAACCGAATTTGATGAAATTTAATTGGATCCTAAACCTCGGAAGTATACTCTACTAAACAAAAAATATTTTGAGAATCGGTCCACAAAAGGGGGAGAAATCAGCTAACATGCACATAAAAAAATACATGCACACGACGAACGATATATCCTCAATTTTTTGAAGTCGGTTAATAACCTAGCTTTTATATAAGTATAAAATACACATTTTTATCTCTTTTTACTAAATAACACCCGTGCCGTGTGAAGCCGAAGCGGGTCGTTAATCAAGTATGAAAATAAAATATCGCCACAAAATAATCATCCGCTAGTTTGATATAAAACACGCATGATTCCTAACTACCTGCATGCGTATACAAAATAACGCAGTAGGACTAGCACGAATAACTACGCGGATGTAACGTTACGTGACGTTCACGTGAAACAGTACAAACTGTCATTTATCTAGGGCAGCTGTGACACAGATAGCTCATAGTTTGTACGCCGAAACGTGACGAGTTGACTACTTTTTCGTAAATTATTTTTGTGCTACGGCCTCAGATATATGAGATAACCTTTGAAACAATTAGCTGTTTCCGATTATTCTATGTAGCTCTTAGTACTACGAGTGTGAGTTAGCCCATGTCTGTTCTATTAAATTTAGCGTTACGTTAATATTATTTGGATACTTTGTAAACGCACAAGTATTTTGTCGCTCCAAAGCAGACTTTTTAATACTATTACCGGGCAATTCGTTCGACTCACGTCTACTGTCGCAGTGCGGCGCTTTCAAAGTTCATTGCAATTAAAATTTAGGTCTCCGCTGAAGATCACAGTGGCACTGTGATCGTTAGCCCAAGACCTAGCTGATTAGTCTCATTCGCCTACTAATTTAACTAATATCTGAATAGTTAAACGTCTAGTGGAATACCTATCGTAGTAAAACTAGAGTATGAAAGTATGTTATCTTCATAGAGCAGTAAATACCAAATGCGGCATGTACCTATGTGTGTGCGTCACAGCACACACAATCCCTACCTTCCGATAGAAGTCAACGATGATTTTAGCGCTGTTATCGTCATTCCAAATCAACGAAAGCGCGACAATGTACGAAGTAAAGGTATCCATGGGACGTCATGGATTACGTCTCCAAGGACGCCATTTTGGAATTTCAAGGATCACGCCTGAAATCTCCGTGAGCAGTTTTCAAAAATGACAGTTCATTGATATGTGTGTGATGCGCTAGCATCTGTTGTTCGTCGTTCCGGGAAAACAAAAGCTTTTGTGGCCTGTTTTAAACATATTTTCATGGTTGATGATATTGTTTCCATACCATCTCGTTAAATATTTTCTAAGCAGCGTATATTGTAATCGCTACACTGCCAGCCATACCGTGAGCAAGGTGAGCATTTCAACACATTCCGAATGGCTGACAGAATAACAGATCTCCCCTGTCAAAAGCGCGATATTGAATCAGAATGAAGAACAGCCATAATATCGCCAAAATCAGTGTTAATTCCACTCGGAAAACAGGGTATATAACAAATATCTACAATGCCAAATCATCACTAGTCGGTAGTCTGTGAACCTAGCATAAGAATTTCCAGAATCTAAACATTTTTCGCAGTTCTAGTAGCATCCCCAATAGTTCTATAGTTCTTGATAGTTATTTTGAATAGTACACCGACTTTTAACAGAAAAATCGAATTTTAAAAACGAGATGTTAATTTCGCATGCTGATGAGTAGGTACTATTCGGATTGAACTTTATGCTAGCATATTATAGCATAATAACAGATATTATTATTTTACTTTTTAGGGTGCAAATATTGCTCACACTAAAATGAATAGAACTACTTATATTACTACTTATATTTAAGCATATTTGTGATCTAACTTGTCAGAACTGCTGAGATGCTAAGAGATGGTGTGTGAAGTTAGCATCTCATATATTTAAAAATTTTGTTTAATTGTTTTTTCGCTAGAACTATTGTTGGAACGTCGGCAGTAGATAGCACTCTGTATTTTCAACTACATTTGTGGTCTAATCATTGAAAATTGTTGAGATGCTGGGTGTCGGCATGCGAAGTAAACATCACATTTTTTAAATTCGATTTCCTGTCTAAAATCGGTAAACTATTCGAAATAACTATCAGGAACTATAGAACTATTGAGGATACCACTAGAACTTCGAAATATATTTGAGATTCTGAAAATTGTTATGCTAGGTTCACAGAAATCTAGTCGGAGCCGCAGTGTACCGTAGCCGTGAGTACAAATACAGTATACCTACCTACAAGAAGACGCGCTTTATCTTCGAGGTGGATACTCTACTATTCATAACTACTGCCAGACAATTAAAACTCAGGGCTACATAAAAAAGCATTTATTTTGTTAATAGTAAAATAAATTAAAAGTTATTATTAACCACACACGTTTCAGCTGGAAAAGTAGGTACATTTCTGCGAAATCTATTGTTTTATTGGCCAAATATGGCGAAACGCCATTCAACGGGTATTGAACACATATGTCCAGTTATGGAGGGACGGAGTAATATTTTTGTTAAGAACATTTTATGGAAGTTGTTAAAATAACACTAAACACCGTCATTTGTTTCATCATCATCTCATCATCTCAGCCGTAAAACGTCCACTGCTGAACATAATCTGCATATGGTTGGTAGCGGGCTGCATCTAACGTCGTCTGCTACCTTTATGATCGTCAGTCCATCTTGTCGGTAGACGACCTACGCTGCGCTTGGCGGTCCGTGGTCTCCACTCTAGAACCTTTCGGCCTCATCGGCCATCTGTTCTGCGTGCTATGAGGCCTGCCCACTGCCACTTTAACTGGCTTATCGTCTGGGCTATGTCGGTGACTTTAGTTCGTCTACGAATTTCCTCATTTCTGATTCGATCACGTATTGAAACCCCGAGCATAGCCCTCTCCGTAGGTCGTTGTGCGACTTTGAGCTTGCTTATGAGGCCCATAGTACGAGACCACGTTTCAGTGCCATATGTCATCACTGGTAACACACATTGGTCAAAGACTCTTGTCTTGAGGAACTGAGGTATTTTTGCGGTATTTTTGCCGAGAAGACTTCGCGAAGTTTCCGGAACGCTGCCATCATTTGTTTAATCCATTACAATCGCGCCTTTTTTATATGTGTACTGTCTGTGGTGACAAGTCGTGCGACTCATCGTTGCATCGTTGCATCAACAAAATCCGTGAAACAACGACGAGATGACAAAGCACGTTGGAAAAACAACCTTGTGAACAAGGGCCATATGTCTTAAGTATTTAACATCGGTAAGCTCGTCGACGATCGCAACAACGAAACATTAGAGAATCGCACGGCAGTTCATTTTCGAACAAACTCTCTTCACAGTGCCCGTATCTACTCCGTACTAAGAGTTTTCCTACAACTAACGTTCTAAATCTAAATCACTTTAATCCCTTGGGAGTTTCATACAACATTACCTCCCTGGTGATGTAATGCTTTGCATCGAGATTGCGTGATATGTAATAGGACATTGTCGAGCAAGTGCTATGAAAACGTTTTTTATTTATTTATTTACCAAAAATAATGTGTGGATAGCGAAATAATATATTGTAGCAGCTCAAACCGGATAAGGGTATGACAATAATCCTTTTAATGTACTAATACGACTTGCATACGGTGCTACTAGAGTAGCATCCCCAATAGTTCTATAGTTCTTGATAGTTATTTTGAATAGTACACCGACTTTTAAGAGGAAAAATCGAATTTAAAAAACGAGATGTTAATTTCGCATGCTGAGGAGTAGGTACTATGCGGATTAAACTTTATGCTAGCATATTTAAGCATAATAACAGTTATTATTATTTTATTTTTTAAGGTACAAATATTGCTCACCATAAAATGAATAGAACTACTTATATTTAGGCATATTTGTGATCTAACTTGTCAGAACTCCTGAGATGCTAAGAGATGGTGTGTGAAGTTAGCATCTCATATATTTAAAAATTTTGTTTAATTGTTTTTTCGTTAGAACTATTGTTGGAACGTTGGCAGTAGATAGCACTCTGTATTTTCAACTACATTTGTGGTCTAATCATTAAAAATTGTTGAGATGCTGGGTGTCTGCATGCGAAGTAAACATCTCATTTTTTAAATTCGATTTCCTGTCAAAAATCGGTAAACTATTCGAAATAACTATCAGGAACTATAGAACTATTGAGGATACCACTAGAACTGCGAAAAAAATTTGAGATTCTGAAAATTATGCTAGGTTCACAGAAATCTAGTCGGAGCCGCAGTGTACCGTAGCCATGAGTACGAATACAGTATACCTACCTACAAGAAGACGCGCTTTATCTTCGAGGTGGATACTCTACTATTCATACCTACTGCCAGACAATGAAAACTCAGGGCTACATAAAAAAGCCTTTATTTTGTTAATAGTAAAATAAATTAAAAGTTATTATTAATCACACACGTTTCAGCTGGAAAAGTAGGTACATTTCTGCGAAATCTATTGTATTATTGGCCAAATATGGCGAAACGCCATTCAACGGGTTAATATTGAACACATATGTCCAGTTATGGAGGGACAGAGTAATATTTTTGCTAAGAACATTTTATGGAAGTTGTTCAAATAACACTAAACACCGTCATTTGTTTCATAATCATCTCATCATCTCAGCCGTAAAACGTCCAACATATGCCTCCGCCACAAATTTCTAAAAGGACCGGTTGGAAGCGGCCTGCATCCAACGTCGTCCTGCTACCTTTTTCGGTCGTCAGTCCACCTTGTCGGTGGACGAACTACGCTGCGCTTGCCGGTCTCCACTCTAGAACCTTTCGGCCCCATCGGCCATCTGTTCTGCGTGCTATGTGGCCTGCCCACTGCCACTTCAACTGGCTTATCGTCTGGGCTATGTCGGTGAATTTAGTTCGTCTACTAATTTCCTCATTTCTGAATCGATCACTAGCGACTGCCCGCGACTTCGTTCGCGTAGCAGGCTCGCGTAATAACCTCCATCTTTTCTTGGGTTTTCTTTCATAAGAATCTTCTCCAGACAATAATTAACACAATAAAAAAAGAATAAGCGAGATTATTCCATCCGTTCTCAAGTTATAGCGTGAAATTTTAATACCGACTTCCATTCTACTCTATTCAATTGCATTCTATTCAGTTATTGGAGTGTAACTCAAAAACTACTGGACTGAATTTGATGAAATTTAAATGGGACCACACGAGAAGCACCAGCTTTCAAACAAAAAGTTACTTAGTTAGTTAGTTAAGTTAGGGTGTTATTTAAATGGTTAGCATAGTATTAGTATTTTTGAAAGTAGAAAAATATTATCTGTCAGCAGAAATAGCTAATTGGTCAGCAACTCATGGCCAGCAAACATTTCAAAATCAATCAGCAATTTATGTCATTCTGGATGGCTGTAATTATTTTTGTACTGCATATTAATTATATAAGCAGCCATAAGCTGTTCCTGTTTTATAATATTTGGGTAAGCACTCAGTCGCCGGCCGCCGCCGCTGCACGCTCGCTTCGCTCGCTCGGCTCGCGCGTTGTAGTCACAAGTAACCTAACACTCCTCCTAGCTACGCTCGTCGTCGTACCTATATATGACTTTGCCCTAGACTAGCATAATTACATATGGAACATATAGACATGTTTTCTCTGCTGATCAATCATAAAATCTTGCTGACCAAGTAGTTATTTTGCGGACCGAACGTTTATTATGCAAACTCATGGTATTGTTATGCTGCCTATTAATGATTAAATTTTTGACCATTATCAAAATTATCTGCGGAACAAAGATTGCTGCCTGATTTTTATTATTGCAGACAAAATCTTTGTATGCTGACTAAATCATTTCAATGCTGGTTTGGGTGGGCTCACCAAATTTTATAATTGCGTATCATTTAATTACTTCTCGTTAAGTTATGAGGTAACAAACATTAAAAAAAAACAGTCGAATTGAGTACCTCCTCTTTTTTGGAAGTCGGTAGAAAACGGGAATCACTCACGTCGGTAAATAAGTCAGATCTTTCCAACTATATAGTTTCAACCACATATATATACATGTATATGTGTACTGTCTGTGGTGACAAGTCGTGCGATTCATCGTTGCATCGTTGCATCATCAAAATCCGTGAAACAACGACGAGATGACAAAGCACGTTGGAAAAACAACCTTGTGAACAAGGGACATATGTCTTAAGTATTTAACATCGGTAAGCTCGTCGACGATCGCAACAACGAAACATTAGAGAATCGCACGGCAGTTCATTTTCAAACAAACTCTCTTCACAGTGCCCGTATCTACTCCGTACTAAGAGTTTTCCTACAACTAACGTTCTAAATCTAAATCACTTTAATCCCTTGGGAGTTTCATACAACATTACCTCCCTGGTGATGTAATGCTTTGCATCGAGATTGCGTGATATGTAATAGGACATTGTCGAGCAAGTGCTATGAAAACATTTTTTTATTATTTATTTACCAAAAATAATGTGTGGATAGCGAAATAATATATAGTAGCAGCTCAAACGGGATAAGGGTATGACAATAATCCTTTTAATGTACTAATACGACTTGCATACGGTGCATACTTACCTCACGCCGACGTTGTTACATCTCCTAGTCATATCCAAGAAGTCGGATTCGTTGCCTGATCGAGTGTCTATCTTGTAAGACATCACCTGGTACCTCTCGTACCAAGGCCTGGTGCCATCATCCAGGTGGATTATCAGGTTTTCAGATGCTGGAGAAACCTGGTAAATAAAATATAAGTTATGCCTATGTAGGTATATAAAGTAATTCATTCGCCATTTTAAGGCTACTGCACGAAACTAGTGTATGTAATAAGGTACAGTATGGTACGGTAAGGCAAGGTACATTTACACATTTTAGGGGCATACTACGGAACTGTTAATAATACGTCGCCGCCCGTAATGGCCTACATTTAACCTGTAGAAAAACGCTTCCGGGAAATACAATATTCCATGGACTAAGCTGTCTACGGCACAATACAGTTCCTGGAATTAGTGGCTAAATAATTAAAGCTTTTAGACAACAAATTTTAAATACAATTAAAAGCCTAATGTTTGGATGGGTGGAGGTTCGTTACTCAATCACATCAGAACTGCTGAATGGATTTGGATGAAATTTGGTATGTAGATAGATGAGGTCCTGGAATAACAGATAGGATACCTACTTGACGTCTTAATTATCATAATGTAGCTGAAACCGGCGCGGGGCGCTGCTATAGTAAATTATAGGTACTGTAGGTGTAGGTAAGCGCAATTGACACTTTTACAGAATATGTAACGTGTTACATGGCAAATATTCTAATAAATAAATAATATGATTAGGGGAAATACAATACACATCTTTTCTACCATCCTTGCACTGGTAAAACATACAAGTTACATACAGGGTGTGATGATACTTGAAACTCAAATGTATATTAGATAAATAATAATTGGGGTTTAAATAAGAATTGCCAATTTATCTGCAATACAGCAAAACAAAACGGCAAACAGCGAAAAAAAAATCTTGCCAGGAAGCAGTACAAAAAACCATCACACTGTTTATGGTGTCCAGATAGCCAGTTATATCGCAAAGATTTTAATGATTATAGATGGCAGAAATGTATAGATAACGAGGGTGAATACTTTGATTATATTTATTAATTACTTTTTACAACTGTTAAAAAATCTAGTTAGTATTTACATTTTACAAATTAAATAAGTATTTCAAGAACAAACACTTAATCAAATAACCCACGACAAACGGAGTCGAACTGTAGTTGCAGCGGGATAGATTGTTGAACGTTGTCAAATAGTAGAATCAGCCCCCAGGTGTAAAGGTGCCCATCACACTGGTTGCATTGCCAGGCTGGATGGCTATGGCCAACCTTTGCACTAGGTACGAGCCGGAGCGGGAGTCACTAATATTTTATCCTACAAAAGATTTGTTTGAATTTTTCAGTGAGAAATGGCAATGTCATACTTTAACCCCTAAATAAACCTTCAAGTTTATATCGGACAAGATTACAAAACTTAGAATATAAATATTATTTACTGTGTGGTAGTACGGAACCGTCGGTACGCGAGTCCATCTCAAACATGTTTTATTAAATTAGGTTTTGCATTTGAAAGTGTGTTATAAATATTATAAGGTATAGGTATACGTAGGTATAAGAATAGTATATTATGCAATTAGTGAATAAAGGACGGATTTAAAGTGAGGGTCATAGATAAATCACGAGTAAGCGAAGGAATCTAACGATTGATGATTGAATCACGAGCGTAGCGAGTTATTTATGGCCCTCGGTATAAATCCGGCTTATTCAAGAGTTGCATACTATATTTTATAACATGACTACGAGAAAAAGAAATAACTCAAGCGAAAATAGACATTTAATGACGAAAAAGGAAGGTTATAGTAGTTTATGCAACTGTCATATAATGAAGGGTATTAAAACACGAGTGTGAGTTTATGAAACGAGCGCAGCGAGTTTCATAATAGTAACGAATGTTTTAATACCCGTGTTATATGCAGTTGCATACACTACTTTATCTTCACTAATGCAATTAATCAAACAACAAGAGTAAAAGCTGACAATAGTTTATTTATAATAATTGTTCAAATTTTGGATGGTACAATTTTGAAAGTTAATGTTAATTATTGATCCAGCAGCTGTAGCGGTCGCGGGGCAAGCAGTAGAGCTCGTAGACGGAGTCGGAATATTTATAATTACTTCATTCGTCTTGTTTTCTATACTGTTCAAGATCGTATATGAGACTTGAATTTTATTCATTAAAGACTCATCAATGTAGCTTTCAGCCACAGTAGAAGACTTCCACCCCCCGTGTCGTTTCAGTGCGGTCAAATCACCACCGCTATCTATGAGAAGGGTCGCCGAGGTGCGCCGGAAGCAATGCCCCGTGTACAACGCTGGGTTAGGCAGATTCAAAAAACTTGCGATAGTTTTTCCCAGAGCACCAAATTTATTAATACCCACCAATTCTTTGATCGACGCACTTCCCCGATCTATAGCTCAAGAAAAAGGCAGGGTTTCGACAGGGGGTGGGTCGAAGTTCCATGTATTTTTTACATACGGCATAGCAGTTGCCCGTCACAACGAAAGAACGATCTATTTTCGTTTTTGTTTTCGAAACTTTCACCATTATTCTACTGTCGTCTATGTTAGAGACTTCATCGAACTGGATGTTGTATAGCTCTTGCCTTCGGCATGCCCCCATTATGCCGAAGATTAGTGCAACCTGTAACAATAAACGATATAGGTAATAAGCTTGAGGTACATAGCCAAGGCAAAAACTATGATTTATGAAATAGTAAAGTGTAGGTACCTACTACCAAATTTATACACAAAGCGCTTAAACGAAGTGTCTAGATAACTTGCGTGTGTAGTACGTAAGTACTAGATAGATTAAATAACAGAACTAAAATACACTTACCTTTTACCAAAAAGATACAAAATATCTGGTGAATCTTCCAGGAACATCTTTATTTGACCTGATGTAAACGTCAAGGACTTTTTTCCTTGTGTCCTTCTGAACTGCGTTTCAGGAACGCTATGACCTTTGAATACTTCGTGATATCAATATTGTTGTAGATACTCAGTGTGGACTTGAGCATAGAATATTTAGCCCACATAGAAGATGGTTTGAATTTGTCGGAGAGATCTTTGAGATACGCAAGAATGACATTTTCAGAAAATTATGTAGTTTTCTTTTCGGTCTTCCATGCCAAAAAGTTATTATATTCTTTTTCATATAATTTTCTAGATTTTTCTGGCAAAAGATTGTGAGTTACTTTTGTTGCCAATTCTAGAATATCCGGAGGCGTACAAATATCATCGTCGCTATCCATTTTTAACTTTTAATTTGTATTTTAAAAACAAAACAAATATTAAATTCACGCGTATTTATTGTCACAGTGAACTTGCCGCCATTAAAATGCAGCTGCGCGCGCAGGGCCAATCAGGAGCGAGCGCGCGCTGTTCTTTTTTTATTTAATTGGCACAAGATCTTACCAAAGAGTTTTGTGTATGTAAGTTTAGTAGTTTCGACGAAGTTTTCACGTATAACTCAACTGTTTTCAAAAGCCAGCCTAATATCAAAATTTTATACAACTTGTATGAGGATTTTGACATAAGGCTCGCCACGTTAATTGGTCGCGTTTTATTGATGTTATAATGAGATTTTACGATATCGATGTGGATATTATACCATGTGAAATTGCTTAAATTGAGTGTTTTGTTGTCTGTTCTATAACAGTAGTAATTATAAGTCAAGTATTGGAAACATAAGTAGAATGTTACAACATTAGTGTAGATAAAATAAATTAAAATGCACATTAAAATTAGAACAAACTAAACATATGAGTAATTTTCTTATTATTATTCCTTTTATTCACCAAATATCACGGATTTCATCCGGTCCTTTACAAAGGCATAAGGGGCTGTAGCCAACACTTAGAGGCCTGTTTGGTATAAAAATACAAAGGAGTATGAAAAACAGAAAAATATGTTAGATGAAGGGTAACATAGTACTTATAACTATTACAAAAATGGGTAAAATGGCCAGGCTATAACTTATTAAGGAAGATAGTGGGCTATGGAAGAGACGGCACCTGCCAATTTCAGTCACATTTTAAAATTGTTTGCGCAGGTGGTGACTTGCCATCCACTAAACGGCCATAAGGGCCACCATCTATGGTGACAAAAGGGGCAACGTTGGTGTGGATAGCTAAAGGGTGTCGAGAATTATTATTATTATTATATATATTTTTTCTGTGATGGCAGCAAAGAACAGAATACAGTTTTTATTCTAATGCTAAACTCCTTGTCGCAAATGTCGACCAATCAAATCTCGAGGAGTTATTTGTACAAAGAGTTTGTATATCGAGTATTTTTGCGCTAGGAAGTTGTATAAGCATTGAGAAGGAGATCGAATATATTGGTGTGTTCTAAATTCAAACACCAAAAAGTGATTAAAAGGCCTTTTTAATGAAATAATCTTTTTAGAGTAGGAATGGTATAAAAGTATACTACTATTGGATGTGTCCTTGATTGGTATACTCTACTTATTAATAGTACACCGATATCACCCTTATCTGCTGATGCTGCTGGTATTGCGATATATCCCAATTAAGAGCCTCTATCTATAGCACAATATCAATCTTAATACATTTATCCCACAAACTCAACACAAAATAACGATTCCTTTGAATGTTTAACTTAGTAAAGTTCATTATCAACGATAACTCACCGACGTGTATTTATGTAACTACCGCAACCAGCGCGGGCTTAATACTTACGAACATTTCCGTATCGTGTACCGTTATCGTATTGTTGGTATATACAGTACAAAGTAAGAGTTGTCTGTGCTACAGTTGTACCTACTAGATAAATGATAGTTTGTACTGTATATGTCAACGATATGATTACATTGCACTTACCTACCCAAATTTTAATGCTAGGCCCACAAGCACAAAACAATGCTTGTTGTGTCAAAATTCAAAATTCAAAAATTATTTATTCAGTTTAGGCATCATAGACACTCTTATGAACGTCAAAATTTTTAAATGATTCTACCGCTGTCTTCGGAAAAGAACCACCGCCGAGAAGAAGCAGCAAGAAACTCGTGGGCCATTATTTTTTCAAGTCTTTGTACATTGAGGTTACATATGAGTAGTATTAAAATAACAAATTTATTCAATAGTTGGCTATTAGACAGAAGTGGAAAGCTTCCAGGCATCTTTGTCTTCTAAGTAGTGACTCAATTTATAATAGGCTTTTTTCATTAGTATATTTTTGACACGTAACTTGAATTTCCCTTCAGTGAGCTCAGTAATGTCTTTCGGGATTTTATTATAGAAACGTACACAATTGCCTAAGAAGGACTTATTTTTAGTTTTCGTGAGTCTAAATTTAGATACAGCTATCCTATCCTTATTTCTAGTATTAATATTATGCATATCACTATTTATTCTAAACTTCTTTATATTTTTACGAACGTACATTATGTTTTCTAGGATATACAAAGATGGAAGAGTTAATATATTAATTTCTTTGAACATCTTAAGGATTCGCGGGGACCCATTTCGTAGATGGCTCGAACTGCCCGCTTTTGCAATATAAAAACTGTCTCTATGTCCGCCGCTGACCCCCACAGCAGGATACCATATGACATTATGCTGTGGAAGTAAGCAAAGTAGACCAGAAGTAAGTAGTGTGCCACAGCTGTCGCTTAAAATCATTGTATGTCTAATTGTTTTATTTAGCTTAAAATTTATTTGAGTATTATTAAACGTTTTCTCTTATATTCAGGATATAAGAAAATAATGATAATTAATATATTATCATTATACCGGGTTACTGGTAATCAATTGGCATCATGTTAAGGGCATATTCTGTACATCAAAACAAACAACTTTTATTCTAGAACTTTTCCCAAAATAAACATTTTTCAGTTTTTGTGATTCTCTTTTGTGATTTTGATTTTTGTAACACTTCATAACTCTACATCACATCCACTTCCTTCATCTATGTGTAGCCATGCATGTGGTTAACAGCGCGTCGTAGCGTAGCACAGCTACGACGACCTTGACTTGCCGCGTCTCAACCCCTTTCTTAAGTTGCCACCGCTGCCCGCCCGCCGCCGGCCGGGGCTTGTCGGCGTAGTGTAAATTATGTTTAGACCGGTCAAATTGATTTTTTAAGTTTTGTATGATAGAAAATAAATACGAATTTATGAAAGTCGTAGAACAAAACATGTTTGTTTTGATGTACAGAATATGCTCTTAAAAGGATGCTAATTGATTACCAGTACACCTGTATAACTACTAAACGAAAACTATTTATGAATACAACTGTATGACTTGCTGCTAAATAAACTCTTTTTAACATGATATTAAAAAATATAAATGTATAATAAAAATAAGAAGTAGGTCAATATTTAAAAATAAAATAACTAACAAAAGTAGGTGCCAGCATTACGGTCACCCGTCGCAGTAACCAAACGTTTGACCAGATCCAATATATAGGTATAAATTGAGAGATAGGCTTAGTATTATATATTGTACAATTTAAAAAAAATGTAGCAAGTATACCTGTACACCACCAAATCCATGTGTACTGAGGAACCTTTCGCATTCTTGAGCAACGTCTTTCCATTTCCATTCGAAGAGATGAACTATAGTGGACCTTCCTGGTACCATATTGGTTCTGCTTATGTTACAGTATGCAGGCCCAATGAGGCAAAGTAGTAGAACCAAGTACATTTCTGAAATCTAAAATGGTAGGATACTTAGTAGAACCTAGTAAGTAGATACCTATTTACAGGGTTATGTTTTAAGCTGTTTTCCTGAACACATGTTACTTCGGCCCTTTATATTAAGATGACACTATACGGTGTGTGTGACCTACGGTCCTACCTACAGTCAATGAAGCAAACCAAATAGACACAAAAAAAGTTTGCTTCCATTCCACAGTCAATGTCATGGAGAATTAGAATTTAGATGATTTAATATAATTTTCTTGTAATTGCTTCCAATGTATCAAATAAGGCTGAAATAGAGTGAAGCAAGATGTTTACCTATATGGCGTCTGTGCACTCCATTAGTTCATAAGTATAGCAACAGGCGTCTGTACACGCCTTTAAGTACTTGTAGCCTGGCAACACTGCCAATAGAGAACTCTCCCTTCTGGTTCTAACTCTTGTCGTGGCGTACACGCCTCTCTCATTCTTTTATAATTTATCAAGTTGAAGTTCTACTGTACATATATATAAGTTATCGGGAATTACAGAGATAGGTAGTCAAATACCTGTGCATTTAATTATTCCATAACTCAACTCAAAGAGATACTCATACATGCGACACGCGCATTCCTATACCTATATTTGCACACTATTTTAGAATGTACTTGAACCATGTTAGTATGTGTATTATTTTAACATCATCAGTTTGTAAACTACGTTCTGGCAAATAAGTTAATTTGATTTGGAAACCGACATTTCAAACCAATTAATATCGTTATAATGGACATTACAGTGCTATGGACGCAACATTATTTTAAATCGCCAGTTTGACAGCACTAATCTCGTCTTGATAAACTGTTGAACTTCATACATACACACGGGCAAAGTACATGCTTTGCTTTAATTGAAATATAAATTAAAAAGTACTGTATCGCAAGTAATTAAAATACGAAATACAAATACTTTCAAGTACGGTATTCGAAATATAAAATACAAAATACAGTATTTTAGATATTTTTAAATGAAATACGAAATACAAATTACAAAATACATAAGTAATCTAGACCAGCACAAATATTTTAGAATGGTCATGGAATGGCACTTGCAATATAGACATACTTTGCAACTCACTGTTTAAAATAAAATCTTATCTATTATTATTAATGCATGACAACAAACGACAACAAACAATGACAACAACTGAATAATAGGTGAAACTTTACTTACCTGGAAAGTATCTATCGATATCCTTTCTTTGACTGTTCCTCAGAAACAAATTTCTTATATAAACATTCACTGTCGTTGAAACTTAAATTTTATTATTGTAATAATTACATTAACATACAAAGGCCCTGCATGAATAATCATAAACGGACTGCCAAAGCTATTATAGATGTGGGTATTGTTATAGCAGCTGTGAAGCAAGTCTCAGTTGATAAGGAAAACCAAATATAAATATCTTATTAGTGGACATACCAGTTTTGTACGAGTATACCTACCTATTACAAATCAGAGATGTGTTACAAACATATCCGCTTATTCTTTAACCCGTCGACTCGCGATTCGCCATATTTCGCCAATAATACAATAGGTATCGCAGAAATCAACCTACTTTTCCGGGAATTGCAACCTGTGGTTAAGCAGAGAGACCAACTACAATTAAATTAAAAAAAAACTATATAAATAATGCAAGTTGCAATAGTCTATTATATTTATACTTAATACTTATTATAAAGAGGAAAGATTTGTATGTATGCAACGAATAAACTTAAAAACTAATAGACCGATTTAAAAAAAAAATATGCCGTTATAAAGCTACATTATCACTGAGTAGCAAAGGCTACATAATATTTTCATAAAAGTTAGGGATCCGTATGAAAACTGCGATAATATAACCTAACGTTTGAAAAAAAGTCTCAAAAACATGCTTACATCGCGTACGCTGCGGAAACTATTGACAATAGAGCAAAGTTATGTATGGCATTTTTATAGAAAACATCAATATATACAATAAAATCTGCGATACCATACGTCTTACCATTACAGTTAAGTCACAATAACTAATTTTTATTTTAAAGCAACGCTGAAAAATCCTTATTTCGCGTACACTGCGGAAACTATTGACAATAGAGCAATGTGATGTGCTAGTTATTTAGAGGATATAAATGTCTACAAAAAATATGCGATATATGTCTAACTATTACAGTTATGTCACTGTATTGTACCAGGCCAGCTTCAAAGACCTGCAAACTCTGGCAGTGGGAGTCTTATAGGTTTTAGAGTATGCAGAGATGCTGCAAGACTTTGACTGCTACAACTATGTCCTCGATTTCAAGGAGCTCCCGTAACAAACAAAGTTATTTCCTAACAAGCATTCTCTTACAAAAGCTTCCAGAACGTAATCTAAATGGTGGTAATAACATGAATTTACTTACTCCACTCAGCGGAGCGTAGCAAGAGCTCTGTTCGGTTGCATTGCAATGCACTATTTACGAGTACATGGGTCCATTACAGCCTGAGTCAGCCATGTAAATCGTATGAAAATTGATATCATACGATATAAGTATGTAGGTACTATATTAATCATATCTACCGATCGAGAATTAACGTTTCGGGTTAAGAATGCAGGTCATGTTTAACAAAATAAATAAACAATCGTCGTGTTTTTAATTTTTTTATTACAATCATTCATTACAAACTATCATAAGAAGCTTAATATCTATGACTGGAGGTTAGCATTTTATTACCATTTTTTTATATCATAACCACTTAATAAATATTTTCGTAAAATACAATAGTCCTTTTTATAAATACACAATACATAGCTTTGTTTGTCATTTTTAACAACTATATATTTCAAAACATTCTATAAAAATACAGTAAGTACTTAGTCATTTATTTTTTAAACAGACTTTAACCCCGACTAAAGATAAAAATACCACTTAATCAGATCTTTTGTATGTTCAATTAACGTTAATCATCATATAAGTCTGTCATTATGTCAGAGTTATAATCGGTCTTACATTAAAACGGTACTTAAATTTAAATAACATCATTTAGTACAGCGCAGAACTATTTCGCTGTGCGTACTAAATAAAGTTATTTAAAGTTAAACAGCGTTTGTAAACAAATTCCATGATGTTTAACATTAATTGACATCACTGTGGCGGCAATTATAAATCTCTGAGTTACAAAACTTTATATAAAAATATTATCCTCGGTTCAAGTAGTTTACAATACATAATAAATTATGCTGCCATTATGCATTGCGAATACAAGACATTTACATAAACAATTGATAAGTACTTATATAACGACTTCATGACTTATTATGTTTAATTAAAATTATATCTAATAAGTATCATGCCAGGATCGGGTCAAGCGAAAATCCGTGGTATCGGGGAAACAAGCGTGACTTTATGCATGAGCATGGATTGTCGATAAGATTAAATATGACAGTAATTATATCGATACAAGACAGCCGGCGATATATTTACCGCAACTAGATCCATGCTAGAGGCAAAGTACGGTAGTTAAATCAGTTTATCGACTTTACAAGTTTCTTGAACTGACAATCCATGGTCGCACTGCCTACACTTAGTTATGTGTCTATATATTATACTTAGGTATGTATCTATGTATAATAATTATGATGTTTAGTGTGTATGATCGGATACGTGACTTTTTTACTGTTCAAAGCCCGTAGCACAATTTACGAAAAAGTATTCGTATTGCATATTAACGCGTCACGCATCGGCGTACAAACTATGAGTTATCTGTGTCACAGTTGCCCGAGATACATGACAGTTTGTACTGTTTTACGTGAAAAACAAGTCCGATTAACTAGGAAATTATTTTCTATGTACACCCTGACAATAATTCTTGTCACTGAAACTTTGCAGTATGATAAAGTAATGTTCATAGATTACGATTAAAATCATGTATGTGCACCTAAACATGAAAATTGCTTCTAGCTCCCGGTGGAAAATTCCTACGTCCGAAATTCCTTGGTATATAATATGTTACCTTATATGTATATGTATATAGGTATGCAACGGAGTTTAGGAATATTTTCATGTCCAAGAGGCAGAAATTAAAAAAAAACCTATTTTACAACATAACTTGTTCAGGAAAATTCTTCTGTCAAATTTGATCTTTTTATTTATTTAAATGTATAGCTTTTCACAATTATCCAAAAAAATACATTCCTGTTACGCCATTATGGTTTTGTATTCAAAAAAGGAAAAATATTTTTTTAGTGCTTTCTTTTTTGGATACTATGTTAATCGTAATCTATAAACATTGCTTTATCATACTGCAGTTTCAGCGATAGAGGAATTATTGCAAAGTCAAACCCCTCCATGATTGAACTAAAGTACCATAAACTTACGCATTTATTCGGGCCGCAAAGTAAGCGGGTCAGCGGGTGTTGAAACCGTAGGTATAACAGGAGTACTAGCAACTCGAAGGCAATACAAAATACAAAATGTAACAAAAAACACTGCATTATTAATACCGTAGCCCATTTATAGAAATCTAGTTCAAAATGACAACTTTAAAAATGAACGAGGAACGCATTGTTAATATTTGTCCATACTAAAAGAAAATAGTTTTTCTTTTCTCTTATCTCTTAACATTGTACGATCGATTTCAGTGGTTTTTTTTTCATGTTCTCAACACATTGTTGTTTCAGTTATTTTTATTGTACTAAGGCGTGGTTTTACCCTTCTTCCTATATATATATATATATATATATATAATATATATATATATATATATATAATATATATATTTCTATTTTAAAAGGATTGCTCATACATTTTAAAAGTTGTCGGTTTTTTTTTAAACGGACGGGTTATTTTACGGCAGAGTTTTTTTAAAAATCTGACTGTACTTTAGAAATGCCACATTTGGACACGGACAATTTGCGTACTTAAGTGTAACGTAAAACGAATTCAGTACAAACTATCATTTTAATTTACAAAGCTATGCCACAGATAACTTACAGAATCTAAGACAAAGAAAAAACTTAAACCGACATAATGCCAAGTGAGTGCAGCTCCTTATATTATTACAAACCGTAGGTGTTGTACACGTTGACGATGCGAATTTATTTCCTCCAAATTATTCGTGCACTAGCTACAGAATCCACCATAATACATACACTCAAAAAAATACTTATTGAATGCGGTTGAACGTTGAATCACAAGGCGACTTTTGAATGGGACATTCGTCATTCTGTATTGGCAAACAGAAACTGTTTTTATATGGCCACTAATGTTTATTAGAGACCAAGTCGTGAGATATACAAATATGAATATGGTCAAACGCCGGCCTATAAATAATAATAAAGCCGTATATTACAAAACTATTTCTTTTATCACAAATTAATATTACCTATTTTAGTTTGAAAATTCTCGTGAGTTTGTTACATATATATTTAATATCAACACCGACTTTACTCACGTAATTAGCCGACGTTATCGACCTAGACTTCGGGCATGTCCGAAGCCCATCCTCAGGAAGTTTACACTGCTCGGCTAAGTACGTGAGTAAAGTGAAATCTACTTTTAGTAAATTATGGTAATGTTCAAGCTAAAAGCCAAATTAACGATGACAGTTCTTAAATTTGCCATTTCTGTTCAATTGTGGGTATGTTCAGTGCAAATGTAACTTCGTGTTCTTTAAACTAGTCTAAACTTATCTAAAACTGCTCACAATTGAACAGAATAATCATATTTTTAGAATTGTCATTCTAAGTGTTTGAAGATGTGGATAGTATGAAGCAAAAACGAGTAAAAAAATCTTTAATTTTTTTTCATTAATTATCATTAAAAACTTTATTATGAATTTTGCGTAATGCTACAACCAATCAATCACAGATGGTTTGTATTGGTCCTCAGTTTCGCAACATACGCACTGCCTAACATACTTAAGACCTTACTCGTATAAATGCTGCTTATCTTTAAATTACGTTATTTAATATCATAACCTGATATTAAATAAACAAATATCACTGTACCACTAAACGGCAGTGGTCCCAATTTCAAATTTTGAATCCAAGGATATTTCGAATTCTAACAATTAAGTACGGCGTCATCCTCTAATATTAATATCATTGACTCTTAAAAACGACAAATAACAAAATACCTTATAGACATTAGATCAACAACTCTAATTACGATTACGACAGAGATTCAACGCTTGTCATACTTCTATGGCCTTATCACGATAATTATGCCGTTATAGTAATTTTATTAAACATGACAATTGAAGTAATTGACACATACAAAACTAATATAGTACTACATAGGTACAGAGTGTACAGAATAATAATAAAATATTTTAGTACATCATCTATTATGCAATATCTTAACAGATGACGGCACCGAGTATTTAATGAGTGCTTGCCTACCGTTTAATTAGTAGATAGTAGGTATAGGAATGCTCCCCATTTCTATATAGCATACAATTACGTATACAGTAATGGCCTTATTTAAAACCTTACTTAAATTTAAAGAACGTCATCTAGTACGACGCAGATGAATTTTTTTGCGCGGTGCTAAATAACGTAATTTAAAGATAAGCAGCATTTATACGAGTAAGGTCTTAAGTATGTTAAGCAGTGCGTATGATGCGAAACTGAGGACCAATACAAACCACCTGTGATTGATTGGTTGTAGCATTACGCAAAATTCATAATAAAGTTTATAATGAATAATGAATAAAAAAAAATTGTTTTACTCCTTTTTACTTCATACTATCCACATTTTTTAACACTTAGAATGACAATTCTGAAAATATGATTATTCTGTTCAATTGTGGGCAGTTTTGGATAAGTTTAGACTAGTTTAAAGAACACGAAGTTATATTTGAACTAAACATACCCACAATTGAACAGAAATGGCAAATTTAAGAACTGCCATCGTTAATTTGGCTTTTAGCTTGAACATTACCATAATTTAATAAAAGTAGATTTCAGTTCGCTAGTTTAGTTTGGTTTTCTGAACAAGCGAATTTCTGCTAATGTGGGTTCAGTTTAAGTAACATTCCTCGATCACAATAGATAGTATTATATCGCGTACCTACGCAAAGATTGAGTACAACCACAGAATAAGTACCTACTAAGTAGAAGTACTGGCACAAATAACTCAACAGACCGCAGCCGCTGTACCGCGCCTCAGGTACGTGTGCGGTGAGGCGCGGGAGTTCGACGGCATATTCGCTACCACGGGCTGCACACCATAGTTTCTGAGGCTTTTCCTCTCTGCGCCACGTTAGTCACACCTAAGGCGCGGTACAGAGGTTTCGGTCAGACTAGCAGGTACGTATTATCTCAGCGTCATGGTGCGCGAGTTATGATCACGTGACGTCTCGTCACGACGTCTAATCGATTTCAATCTACGGACAGTTTAATGTTAAATTCAATACAATTATTATGGTAATGGTCTATTAGATACATACAGAGGGATGAATGCCTAGAACTGACGCTATACACTTTTTTCCACTTATAATTATATTGTTTTGATTCGCCACAATTGAACACATATATGACTTAATCGTATCAACAGATACGTTCTTTAACAACGTCTTAAGGATCTGCAGTTATAATCACATACATTCATAGGTTCATAGATTGCGAGCGTTCGCTCGAAGTGTGTGAGCGTTCGCTCGAAGTGTATAAGCGTTTGCTCGAAGTGTGTGAGCGTTTGCTCGAAGTAAGTGAGCGTTCACTCGAAGTGAGTGAGCGTTCACTCGAAGTGTCTGTGCGTTTGCTCGAAGTGTGTGAGTGTTTGCTCGAAGTGTGTGAGCGTTCACTCGAAGTGTGTGTGCGTTTGCTCGAAGTGTGTGTGCGTTTGCTCGAAGTGATTTCGAATATATATTTATCTGAAATCACTTCGATTTAAGCTTAGAAAAATATATTAATCGAACAGGGGCCGAACAATATAACATTTCTTTGTATTAGAACTCGTCTTTTATTAGTTCCCAAACCAACCGTTTGAAATCGAAATCGAAATTGGTTTAAAACGGGTCTATCTCAGAACGAATTCTAAACTCGATCATGTCATGTATTTTGAAAAAAGGAAGAAGTTTTAACAATGATATTGGCCAGTAGTAATAAGGGTAATAAAAATTGTCCCGTGTTACTACTGATCATGTAGTGGTAACACGAAATTACATACATATGTTACTACTGGTAGTAACGAAGGATAGTATCAGTTATATACCAACACATCGTCATACATACAACGTCAATATAATAAAACTATAAAATACATTAAATTAAGACACATTTCAAGGACATATAGTACATTAGTATAAACATTAGATATACTGTTATTATAGTTATAATTAGATATAATTGACGTGACTCGCTAATTGAATAGACTATAATAATAATAATAAAATAGAAATATAAATAGCTGCGGATATATTAAATTTTGTCAAATATAATAATATAAAAGTATGTCTAAAAGTTACGTTAATTATTCTTTCAAACCAAAGCTACTACGCATTTGTTTCAAACATAAATATAAGTATGTGGATGACCTGGATTGGAACAGAGAAAGATATCCACATTTTCTAATCGAACGAAGCCGCGGGGTAGAACTAGTTAATAACGTAATTGAGACAAACATATCGTTCGTAATAGGTAGCCAGTTTATATTATGACATAATTTTATTATGGCAAATTTCCTAACAAATAGTAAAAACCCAATCATAAATAATATTTTTACATTTATGTAGCTTTAATGTTAAATCAGTAGGTACATACAATTTCAAATTTAGTAATATATATAAAGGGGTAATTGAAATTGCATATGTTAGTCAAGTTCGAGTCGGACTTCGTTTAAAATAAATACCAACGGGGAATCTTATCTTGCTTCCCGATTGAAGTCAAAATCGATTTTGGCGCTGTGATCGTCATTCCAAATTAACGAAAGCGCGTCAACGAAGACCCATGTGACGTCAAGGACGCCATTTCACGATTTCAACGATCACGCTACGAAATGAAACACTATGAGCACTTCTGTTAAAAATGACAGGTCGTCGATGTGCGTGTGTTTACTTTTATTCGTTCCGGGAAACAATAAAAATTGTAGCCTGTTTTAAACAATTTTTTATGGTTTAATATTGTTTCCATACCGTCGCGTTAACCCGTCCAGTGTCTACTTCTTTCGGTGTCTTTCCGAACTACGCATAAAAGTTCAGATAAAAATTACTACACTTGAATAGTTTGACCAACTAAAAGCAAGTTTATACCGATGGAGTGCATTTGATCTGATAAAATTAGTTCAAACCAGAGGTATAAAAATGTGTATACATTAGGTGTACGCGCAACATGGGTTAGCACTTTTTTGTACGTACACATGGTGTACGCGCGACACGCGACGATTTAAATATCTTGTAAGAAGCGTATAACGAATCACTGCACTGTCGCCTATGCCATGAGCAACATGAGTTCGATTTCTTACAATCCAAATGGCTGACAGATCTCACCTGTCAAAAGCGCGATATCGGATCGGAATGAAGAACAGTGATAATATCGCCAAAATCGGTGTTGACTCCACTCGGAAAGCAGGGGTAGTAGCCTAGTACAACTATATTGCCCAGTCCGAAAAGCTAGTAGATCGCTCCTAAATAATGACACGTACCATGTGAACACAATAAATATATTGTAGTACGGCAGTACATAACCTATATGAGAGTCCGATTTGCACTTAGCAGTTTTTCCTCTTTTATTCTCAGTAGTCCATATCAATTTTCTTCTCCCTAATAATTAATTTTGAGAAATCTAAAGTCTCTGTTAAAGGTAAAATAATATACGAATTGACAGTTCATTGGAAAAAAGTCTGCCCCATCAAATAAATGCAGATAATTTTAATACACCATTTAAATGTATTCAGTCTTTTTTGATTCCAAATCATATTTCTAAGTTTAATCAACTATTCAAGCCGAACTTTTGGATTACATGTAGTTTAATCAACTATTAAAGCCAATTTTTTGGATTACGTGCAGTTTTATCAACTATTAAAGCCAAGCTTTTGGATGGTGTTTAGTTTATCAACTATTAAAGCCAAATTTTTGAATCACGTAAACATTATATTCGAGACTTAAAAATAGAATGTGACTACACTTTGCAAAAAAAAAAATATTAATTTAAAACAAACACATCATCTTCTATAATTAGGTGCCAATGGCACGAGTCACTTTATATGTTTCGTGTTACACAAAAGTAAAAAGTTACGATACGCTACTATAGATTACGCAAAAGTTACTACCAGAACTAGCGCGTTTCCTGTTCCATTTCAAATTGAGTGGACAATCCAGTCGAAATATAACTGTTTAAATTAAACACTTAAGTGCAGTAGAACACTTTGTAAATGCTTTAGTCCGGTGAAGTACTACCACTATATCCGTCTATTTCGACCGCGAAGCAGTAATGTTCGCAATACTGCGTTCAATACTGCGTTCAGTACTGGGGCCCTACTCCCACCTCTAGTAGTCATGTTTCAACCTTACCATTAAATTTGGTACCATCACGTCAATATAGCAAGCTTGAAATAATAATGCATTACGATAGACGTTTTGATGACGTAGTATCAAATATTACACACAATTCGCGAAGTTTGACGTGACTTTTAACACTAAGTTTCATTGTTCCAGTGACCAATTTTTGACGATCCGTACTCCTATCTCTTAAATTAGTCATATTGCAACCTTACCATTAAATTTGGTTGACCGTTTTGTGTCGGTGGGAGTACGATAGTAAGTATGATTATTATAAACTTATTACAAAACGCTCCTGATTTATAATACTTTCGTAAAAGGTGGGAGTAGGCCCCCTGGTCTGAAGGATGCCGGGGCGAAATTACAGGCACATGAGACAACATAAGGCCAACGCAGACCGGGACGTGATGGCAAAGGATTTTGCCGTCAGTCAGCGCACACTAACCGCTTAGATACCGCGGCATTCCAGCGCCTTGCCACAGCATGCCGCGGCGTGCTGTGGCACGACAAAGATTGCCTCAGTTTTAAAATGGTAGTTTCGGATTTGGTGCTAATATCGATTATTGCAGACGAAGAAGGTACAAGCTATTAATATTAATTATTTGATATGCGCCTCACCCCGCGGTATGTCACAGCAAGCGCCGGCGGCGTCTTCGATATGCCGTCGCCTACCGCAGTACTCCACGGCATCCCGCCGCGGGACCCCGTGGCGCGTGTATCAATGCCGTGCAATGAAATCCCTTTCGATGCCGCGGCATCATTTTGAAGCATAGCAATTTATGTCGTATTTCTATAACAATACGTTTGAATGTCCATTGGTAAACATTTAAATCCCTTGCCATGCCGTCCCGGTCTGCGTAGGCATGTAATGTCTCTGTATGTCTAAGGGTTATGGTCGCACTACCTTACTAGTGGCGAAAGGCATCTAGGCAGAGGTTACCACTTAACACCAGGTAGGCCTGGTGCTTATCCCGTCTCCTAATAACAAAAAGGAAACAAAACTAAGCGTAATCTTACGTAATTTTGAGTAAATTTATATACACTACGTATTTTTTCTCTGTACTATTAAGTATTGCCAGGTTATTTTTTTCAGGCTGTACATCACATTTTAGATCGCGAATATTTGACGCATTCAATAGACTTTGAAAACAAAATAACTAAGTAAATATAATTGTTTATATACTAATGGCCTAATCTATAAATATAGAATTTTAATGAGTATCCGAGAAAAACAATCAATTTAATATCAATGACTACCATGCAAGCACCTAGATCTGTAAAGTCATTTAAACAAACATTTAAAATTAAAGCGTCAAAAATAATATTATTTTTTTCTTCATGCATATTATAATATATACGGTACATATACCAAAAAAATAATTGTATCATTTTTGGTGGCTGTCTGTTTGACGGCTGGACTGATTTTGACGGAACTATCACGGGCAGATAGCAAACGTTATAATGAGTAACTTATGCTACATTAAAAATACGGTGCCGCGCAAAAAAAAATTCACTACGAAGCCACGCGAGCGAAACCGCGGCTGGGTCAGTAATGTAATTTTCTGCCGAAATATTCACAAGAAAACATGTCACAACAAGTTGGGAGACACGTATAACTATATTGAGATTGTCAAACGTAGCAAATTTATGACGATTACAATTTTTGTATAAATTTTGTCAGTGGCAACACAGGCTACAGAATCTTTAATAGTGTGTTCTACGTTTTCAATCCAAATATTACAATACTAGAGTATATGTTTTATCACAACTTATATTGGAGTGGCTGGCAAAAATTTTGGTAAATCTGGGACTATAAGCTGTTAGTGCAAATTTCTTACACACACCTATATCTATATATTGCCACAATGCCCACTGAATATATTATTTTATAATCTAGAAAATCAATTGTTAGAAATATCCAAGAAAATTGTATCTTACAAATAAGACCGTCATTTCAGTTCATAAGTTCTTTGCCTCGAGAATTTTTGTGACCATACGAAATTTCCAACTTATAAGTATCATTATTACTACTCCAGACTTGGCGCTAAGAATAGCGCGTTAGGTGAAGTGTTCAAATTTGATGACTGGAAGGATCTCTTAATGCTGACATGGGGGTACTGCTCGCGCCATTCCAACACCTGAAAACAAAAAATAAGAACTTTGAAATACTATTGATGCACTACGCCCTTAACCCTGAGACATGAGACTTCGTGTGCATGTAATTTCGCTATATGCCAATATACACAGTCCTGCTTACCTGAGACTCTTGTATCTGATCACAAAAACTGACATCTAGAAGTTTCAGTTCTCTGCATTCTGATAATATCCTGAAAACAAACATCCAAAACCATATTATAAAATGACACACGCAAATATTACTTCAGCCGACACATCATCAAATGCCGATAACATGAGGTTTATATTTAAGGGATTGGTGAAAAAAGTCAACAATGGCAGACATTCGTTTTGTTTATATTTCCCAGTTTTTTTTTTGTATTTTAATCATAAAAGTACACACTACAGACACTATTGGTCCGTACCTTTTTTAATTTTATGAATTAATTTTTATGAATGGGGAGAAAAGCATACATTTGAATAAAGATTTCGTTCTTCAAATATCACAATTTTACATAACAATACTTTAACTATTGGTGGAACTTGCTGAATAGGTTATTAGAAACTAAAGTAAGTCTATTCTTCGTTTAATTTTTAGAATACTATGTACTACTATATATGCATATCAATACATAGTTTTATTGATTACGCTGTTAATTCGACTTTTCTATGTAACTTATTTTAGTACAATGGTGTTTCAATAAATTGTTTTCTATCTATCTATCTACTCGTATCTACATTGCTTATACTACTTTCCTTATTATATTCCTATCAGGGCCGGCGCACATATTGCGAAGCGCAGCGCAAAACACTTTTCACTGTCAAACTATTATCGAGCGTTGAAATAATATCGAAAATCGAAGCGACTATGCTCTCAGGAATCAGTTGTTGTGTTAATTGATTTTCGATACAATTTTAAAATCTTTTTGTGATGAAACTGACAGAAGGTCTACTACCAAAAACGAAGTACGAAGTTTCGTTGCGAAACGAAGTGTCGACGAACAACGAACTTGTACCTTACTACCAAACTACTTCGGATCCGAAATATTCGGGCGGACTTCGTTGCGGATTCATAGACAATTAATAAAGTGATGCGCATTTGAATGCAATGTGTAGGTTCTTTATGAGACTTTCAAAAACCGGTAATTTAAACGAAAACTTAAAACAAAAATATTATTTTAATTCACGTTTCCAAATCGATGGTTTTTAATACTCTGTTATTTCATGTACAAAATGCATTCATTTGCTTTAATGACAGCTGTTTAACAATGGTTTTTACAGTAATGACCGTGACGGAGACACGAAAAGTACCTAATTATCTGCATCTGCACTCTATGGTAAGTATTTTATCTATGCCCTTTAGTCCGAGATCTATGCTATAGTCTGATTTATTTATGATCTATGATCATGATGTGGTTGTATCATAGTTTCTGAATACTGAAAATATTTACACAATATCAGTTTTCACAAATTACACGCATTCTAGATGAAATGGGTATGTATGTGATCTTATATACTGTTACTTGTATTATTGTATATCAGCCTATTATATGAATCAGCGTACCTTTTGGTGGAATAGTGGATAAATTTGCTTGGTTTTGCTTTTTGCTTTTGCTTCACAATCTTACTTGATGGTAAGTGATAATGTGCATTAGGCTAAGCCTAAAATATAACTGGCTCGCAATGAATGTTGATGATACACACTATAACGCTTGGCAACAAATTATTTACTGAAAGGTGATAGAAGCAAGTATTCACAAAATGCTCTCTACCATGCAATACATGCATTTTGCACAACTTATTGTAACCAAATATGTCTCTAACACATACGCAAGAATATTCCACACCTTAAGAAAAAAACCTTAGACATAGAAGTGGATGAACTACCATCAATCCAACTACTTACTCTTATATTTCTGGAAGAGCAAATTTATCTAAAAATAAATCAAAACCAATTCTCAGGCATATAATAAAGAACACATCAAAAAATCTCTACTCCATGAATGTCGATTCATAATGTTGATTTTTTCGCTGATTATATTATCTTATTTGCAGGTGTAAGACGACCTCGTAGACGGCTACAACCTCTGCAACTTGATGTCCGTAGCAGATTGTAAGCTTTTGAGAAAGAAAAAATGAGTTGTTGAGTGGTATTCTGGGGGAGCTTAAAACTTTAAACAAAGCTTTTAAAATAATAAATGAAAAATTGAAAATATTGTATTTTATTTTACCTCGCATAGACACTAGTTCCTTAATCTGAAACTATAGAAACAATTATCTGAATATGTGTACGTTTGTTTGTTTCTTCATAATTAATGCTAATTATGTACTATCATCATATATAATTATCATAATTCACTACTGTCCCGACTCTATTGTACTCTTTCTTCTCGGAGAGCTTCTTCATAAAGAAGAAAGCGTGCCATATTATGAAAAACCAATACTTTGCAATGAAATTATCATAATTTTAATTACAATACGAAACCTCTATACCTGTCGTTTAAAGTGAGGTTAAATTCTTTTTTTTTTCTTTTAAAACTTTTGTCAAACAACGAAAAACTACCTGTCAAAATATATTTGGGAGTAGGTTCCACGCAAGACAAAATATCAAATTACGAACTACGTATCGAACTTCGGATTCGAAAGACTTTCGTAGTAGCAATACGTGCGATCCGTCAACCGAAACTTCGTACTTCGTTTTTGGTAGTAGGTATCCAGCATAGCTGGCGATATACAGAGTGGACCAAACCAATGCCTCCCGTAAGGAAAGTACCTTTAATATTTAAGTTAGCAAATTTTACTAACATAGTAAACATTTTTTATTTATCGAAGTAAAAACAACTGCATTCAAATATTTTTCAAAAGTCACTTGCCAAAACCGAGATTCCAACCCCGCAAATTTAGAAAATAATCACCTGTATTTTTATGATACCGGTTGAAAGGGTCAATCATAAGGAAAAAATCTCACTTATAAACATTGCAACCAAAATTTCAGGAATATAATATTTAATTGCAAAGAAAAACTAGTCGAGTTTATTTACTTAGGTTTAAATTAACTGAACGTCCTAAGGAAAGGCTAGCAAAACGCTATAAGTAAAATTATACGAGAAAATACTTACGCATCACAAATATCCGGTGTTACCGCTCTGACGCCGAGTAGGTCGAGTTGAGACAGTTTCGGCGCTCTCGGCAGTAAAGCACGGAGGTCACGGTCGCAAACGCCTCTTAAAGCCCCGAGGAATAACTTCCGAAGTTCTGAACCAGCTAACCACGCTAGCCATTCGCCTGAACCGCCAGCTTGAAGACTAAACCAAAATAGTTTCGATTAATGTTAGTGGGATATCGCCTATCTACATAATTGCCTGCCGATAAACAAGTTGTTTCTGATCAGAAATGTTTTGTAGTTAGGAGCTCAAATATGTCAATCTTTTGGTGCCGCTCTCAGTTCTCACAATTTCGATACGGTTTACCCTACTAAAGATATAAATTTGACATCAGTTCCATACAAATAGTGAAACGTGGTCTCTTACATGGGCTTCATAAGCAAGCTAAAAGTCGCACAACGAGCTATGGAGAGGGCTATGCTCGGGGTTTCTCTACGACCTACGTGATCGAATCAGAAATGAGAAGATCCGTAGAAGAACGAAAGTCACCGACATAGCCGAGAAAGTAAGCCAGTTAAAGTGGCAGGGGGCATGGCACATAGCACGCAGAACAGATGGCCAAAGGGGCCGGAAGGTTCTGGAGTGGACACCACGGACCGGCAAGCGCAGCGTAAGTCGTCTACCGACACGGTGGACAGATGACCTGATAAAGGTCGCCGGACGACGTTGGGTGCAGGCCGCTTCCAACCGGTCCTTTTGGAAAATGATGGGGAGGCTTATGTTCAGCAGTGGGCGTCTTACGGCTGAGATGATGATGATGAAATAGCGTCAAATTTCTCTCTTGTAGGGTAAACCGTCGATAGATGGGTTATAGAAATTGGTCGAAAAAGGTTAATAATCACTATACGAGTAGGAACTAAAAAGTTTTAAATTCAATTATTGTAATCTACATAATGTAAAGAACAAATGGTAAAGTAAAATAAAAGAAAAGACTTTTTTAGCCGTTTTTCACCAATCTATGCATTCATCTTAGGTAGATGAATGATGAATTCAACGAAGCAGATGGTTTTTCTCATTTATTATACTAGAACAGTGGTTCTTGGCGGTGATCCGCGGACCATTGGTGGAAGAATCGTAGTTGAACCGCGACGCCATTCAAATTGAAAGATAAATTCGAAACAGGAATTAATCTTGTAGCTTTTAGGAGCCAAAAGGCAATATCTTTCACAACACACTTTTAAAAGGCAACACAATGGTGCTAAAAATAAATGAACATTTGTTAAATACATTAAGTGGCGATAAAAAAAATGTTCCTTGCCGGATCTTTCCAGTCGTGGTCGTATTCCGATCCAGTTGTAGATTTAATAAAAAATAAATGTAAAATGACAATTTTTAAGTGGCCCCGTAAGCCTACACAGAATAAATGATTTGATTTTGACTAAGATTCGAGAAACAGCTAGACATTGTCTAAGTTTGTTTTTATCCACATATATATGGGAGCAGGGGTCTCGCCGCTTTTTATAATTGAAAACAAGCACCGAAATCGGTGGGATTCCAGTGCCAACTTGCACCAGTGCCTTTGGCACTGAGACAAAGTTTTAGGTTATTGGTTTAATAAATAAATAAATTACTAACATAACTGTTTAATAATTTGTTTTTATAGTAACTCCATTTTAGAGTTCCGTACCTCAAACGGAAAAAACATTACACACAAAACATTAACCTTTATGCGTAGTTCGGAAAGACACCCAAAGGAGAAGATACTGGACGGGTTAATGTACGGAACCCTTGGTGCGGGTGTCCAACTCGCACTTGGCCGAATTTTTATTTTTATTTTTTTCAAATTGAATTTATTTTTCACTTACCACCATCCGACGTCCAACTCCTGCAAATTCTTGCAGTTACCGAGCGCTCTGATCCCGTTAGGCGTGAGCGAGTATGACTTCCAAAAGTCCACAGATATCAGGTTTGGACAGTTCGTACCAAGTGCCATCGCTATTTCATCCATCGAAGATATCATTTTGCATGAACCTGATATAACAAAGAGTTGAACATTTAAATATCTAGAATATTAAGGACCTTTTATATAATATTATAAACGCGAAAGTTTGTGTTTATGGATGTTAATGACATTTAGTATGTAGATAGAAGAGACGCTGGAATAACATATAGGATACTTTTTCATCATCATCATCATCATCATCATCATCATCATCATCATCATCCATCACCACACGGGTGTAACGGTAGGGCTCAGCTAGTAAGAATACACATCTAGAATACTACATCTAAAATCAGGACTGGCCTTTAAGCAGCTGCCGGATTTTTACAGACATACAAGTGTATAGGTTATAAGTATCCGTATTCAAGAAAAAGTTAAAGATGGCAAAGTTTATTTATTGACTGATTTAATTAATCTTTTTTATCTCTCCAAGATCCACACAAAACAATTTCACATAAAGCACTAACAGCGAGTTTTGCTTAATAGTTTCATCAGCTGATCTCCCTTAGCAATAATAATAGTATGAAATAACTATATGATGAATAAGTATGAAATTTTTTTGTTTTTAATTAAACATTATATGAAATTAATAAATATTAACATCATGTCATAAAAACACATTTAATTTAATTTTGTCAAAATCCCTCACAATCAATGCCCTCTCGCCCAAACGTGCCTATCAGGCTAGCGGCATTCCCGCGTTGTATGGCCAAGGAAATGTTCTGCACAAGATAATGGCCCGACTGAGGATCACGCGTTCTCTCCTTCAGGCGCCGCCCGAGTTCTTTAACAAATCTCTTGGCCTCCAGGCCCCACGAACAAACGGCACGAATTCGTAGGCTGACTCCAAGGCAGCGTACTTAAGGTGCTTTCCTCTGGCTGCCGCTTCTGCACCCGCGCCAGCCTCCCGCTGAGTGGCCTGGAGGTGGCAAGAAGCAAATGTGCTGACGCAGGTGGCATCCCAGATGAGGCTGCGACCTCTCCGCCACGGAATCAGCGTGAGTCCATCTGGCCGTTTGCCATCCAAACGCGACAGGCCGGGGGGCTCGAGCACACAAGGGACATCCGCTAAAACGAGCGCTCTCCTGATCACCTCGTTGATGGCATGATGCCGTGGTCTACGCCCTACACACCGGGTACAACTGAGACTGTGGTAGCCATTCGTGTCTACGATCGCACCGCACACGCAGACGTGGGGTTCGCACACTGAGCAACCGAGTCGGAATCCCGCAGCCACCCTAAGGGAGTCATCGTCTAGCAGCGTGCCCAAATGAGGTGATGGTAGGGCATGCAGCCAGGCACTGGACTCCGGCTTAGAGACAAGTAGTAGTAGTAGACAAGTATGAAATAGTATTGAACATCATGATTTTGCAACCCTTACATTGCAAAGTTTGGTCCCGCTAAGCAGGCGTTAGCGCTTTAACAATCGTATAACAACAATTATGAAGAGTTGGGATGCGATATCAACACGAAATTTAAGGTTTGTAAAACCCTTTATGTACGAGGCTGGATGAAATACATACATATACGGATACAGACTCAGGGCCGGATCAACCCTATTAGGGCCCCTAAGCAATGAAATTCTCGGGGATTTCCTTTAACCATTTGCTGACTTTTGAAAATATATGTTTCGGACTTGACTTAGGACTAACTGACGGGCAATGACGGATGATGGACTATATTTGAACACTTTTGCCCGAATTGGGAAAATTATTCGATAAAAAATATTACTTGACGACTGGCTATATGCGCACCGGGCGAAGCCATAATGGAATAAAAAACGGATCTCGTCGTTATTATTTTCCCGATCTATCACCAGCTATTGTTACTTCTACTATGTATAAAGTATTTCATCATTGACAACAAGAAGGTATAGTATTGAGGAAGTTTAAAATTTCCATAATAAAAGTTAGATGAAACGTTTTTATCCTGGTGCGTGGCCCGCATTGGCTGTTATATTGGGGCCCACGGGGCCCTGTGGGCCCCAATTGGTGCGGGGCCCCTAGGCAGTTGCCTAATCCGCCTTATGGATAATCCGGCCCTGTACAGACTCCTCACTTGAGTAGATCCCGACCGAAAAGATCGTGATACATGGCGATTACAACGGCCACTATGCCGCATGGCTTGATTCGCGCACCACCAATCATGCGGGGCGATTTGTGCTTTGCTTTGGAGTATGACCTGACACAAATGGTTAGCTCGCCTACATTATTTAGGAAACATGCAATAATAGCGTACCAACATTAAGATGCTCGAGATCCGGATTGGAGCGAACTATCGACACGGCTGCAAGTGTGGTTATATCTGTTCTGTAAAGATCTAACCGCCGAAGTCTCCTCAACGACGCCAATCGCCACCAGTCTGTGCAGCCGACGACAGACCGTAAGCATAACTCTGTAATTCAAAGAAAACCATAATACTATTATTTGTGTATACAGGTGCATGTATCTTGTGTACCACGAAAACTCAGGAAGGCTAGTGTGTGTAGTATTGGGGCTCATAACTGATTCGAGAATATCAATTTCGAAAATCAATGTTTTCGCCCTTTATAAATGGGCTCGTTAGAACATTTGACAATCCCTAACTTTTCTAACGACTTTCAAAAAGTAGGAGGTACTCAATTCGACTGTATGTTTTTTTTATGTTTAACAAACATAAAAAAACATACCTCATTACTTTCGGTAAGGTGAACCAATTCTCAAAATTATTTTTCTTTTGTTTGAAAGCTGGTGCTTCCCGTGTGGCCCCTTTTAAATTCCATTAAATTCGGTCCAGTATTTTTTGAGTTACACTCCAATAACTGAAGAGAATGGAAGTCGGTATTATTTTTTTCAAATTGTGCTTGTTGTTATGCTATTCTGAGACGGAAGTAGTCAAAGTCAAAATCATTTATTCAATTTCGGCATCAATGACGCACTTATAAACGTAAATTATTCATTATAACGTACGAGTACGATATCCATAATTTTTTATGGAATTTTGATCCTCATTCGCAGATTTTCAAAAAAAAAATACAAGTAGCAAGAAAATAGCCATTTTACACAAAAACATTTTTGGATTCCAATTGATCCTGTTTCTAATACTGATCAAAACTTATATGGGACCAACCATCGTTGGAGTACTCAAAAAGTCACAAATTGCAAAAAACTTTTCCCGTATATTTTGTATGAGTCCTATAGAAGTTTTTGATCAGTATTAGAAACAGGATCTTGCTAACTGTTTTTTTTTTGAAAATCTGCGAATGGGAATCAAAATTTCATAAAAAACTATGGATAGCCTCCAAAGACCATTTTCGAGTAGCTGCAACGGATAAGGTACTTACTGCCCCGCTTCAAGTTTCCACCCTGTATATAATGGAGCAATAAGTTTTTTGTTATTATTACGAGTATGATTACTTACTTGAAAATTGTGACTCTTTAACGACCGACATCATCATGATAACTCTCTAATCGTCGCAGAGGGTTACCTTTTTTTCGCATAACTTTTTTATCTTAACTAATTTCGCAATAATGAGTTACGCGTAATTTTTTTTCATAATCATAGTGTGACATAATTGTTTTTGGCATACTATTTCAGTAAGCATTAATATAGTTTAGACTAATAGCTTTTGCCCTAATTTTGATTATAAAGTTATAAGGCATATTGTTTATTCGTCTAATAGATAATAGGCATATAAATTCGGTGTACCTCTGAATTTCGAAGTTGAATACTTCGACAGTTGCTTACTTAGAAAAAATATAGTCTCATATCGGCAGTGGCCGGCGAAGCGCCAGAATTAGGCTATATTCCAATAAGGATAACGCAGTACTTTTTGGATAAACTACTTGTCGAATATATCCTGTCGAAGCAATGACTTGTCAGTATATAATTTTTCGGAGTAAGCAACTTGTCAAAGTAATTTATTGATTCAGGCGTTACTTTGCGGAAATCCATTTTCAAAAATGATATTAGACTGTTACTGTCGGTCTAGCGCTCGACGAGTCAACATCGTCCTAAGGATGCCTCGTGTAGAGGCGAAACACGTGTCGAATCGTTTTTGGTTGATTGGGTTGTTTTGTGTGTTGTTTATTCTGTATACTTCGTGTTTGCAGTTTGTGCGGGAGGGTGCACACCGCAACGCCATAAGCATTGTTTTTAGCGGAAGTGTCACTAAATATTTCTTCTAATATCGTTTTTGAATGGTCAAAGTATTGAACTTGTCGAAATTCAGAGGTTCAGCTCACAAAATTATCAAAACTTTATTTTTCCTTTATTATGCTCAAATATCATTGTGCTTAAGTAAATTTAGGCTTAATAGTATGCTTAACAAGTATTATGCTTAAAGTAGTTCATGCTTCAAAAATTGTGCCAAACAATATGTCAAATGAATATTGTGCGTAAGTATTATTAGGGTAAGTGAATGTATGCTACATTAAATTCTGTCAAAAAATGTTATGCAAAAAAATAGGGAACCCGTCGTGTTTTGTTTATTTTAAAGTACGAAACTGACCTTGTAAATATGTACAGCTCTCGACGATGGCTCTTAGCACGGAGTTGTCAACGAATTTGCAGCAATTAAATCGAAGATGTGTTAATTCGGCCCCGCTGTCTTTCAGGAAACTGTGGAATAACAGTAAAATGGTATTTGAAGGACACTTAAAAATTATGTTCTCTGTCATTATCTATACTAATATTATAAATAGGAAAGATTTGTATGTAAGTATGTTTGTAACGAATTGGATCAAAAAGTACTGGACCGATTTCAAAAATTCTTTCACCATTGAAAAGCTACATTCACCCTGAGTAAGATATGCTATATAGGATTCATCATCATTATCTATCACCACGTGGGCGAAACCGCGGAGAGCAGCTCTGTACACACTACTAGAGTTTTGTAGATCATGAATCAACTTATTGGTAATAATGAAATCCGTCTAGTACTTTTTGAGCCAATTCGTTACAAACATACTTACATACAAATCTTTCCTCTTTATAATATTATAGTATTGATAGGCACACATCAGGAGCCCTACTCCCAAAAACTAACTACGAGGTTTCGTTTGACGGATTTCTACTGTAAAAGTGAAAAATCACAAACACAGTCAACGGTGATGAAATAATGTAAGGACGTGATGATAAGTAATTCGGGTTTTATGATAGTCATGATGATATATGAAATCAAAACGTCATAATGTGTAATTTGTTGAAATTAAATTATGTGTAAGGAGGTGCGTAAAACATACTTCGTAGTTCGTTTTTGGGAGTATATGCCCAAACCACTGAGACCACATAATGTTATACAGAACGTAGACACACGTTTATTCCTCAAAGAAAATTGAATTATATGATGAAACAGCAGCGCGCGCGTCACAGTTTTTTTTCTTTATAGTGGGCTCGTACCGTTGTATATTTGCCATTCATCAAGTTATTTAAAGCAAATATTTTGAATGTTCATTTTGATTCTTATAGCAGTAGGCACAGTCAAGTCATTATTTTTGCATTAAGTCACTGTCCTGTCTAAATCATGTTATAGTAGACACAGGCTACGTTCTGGAAAGCGCCGAAATCACTCGCGGCGTTCGCACACCCATTCCCTTTCAAGCCCACGATCATCGTGAGCGACTGAGCGAATTCGATACGTCATCAATGAAGTCACCGAAAACGCTAACAATGCTTGCGGATCGAAGGTGGATTTACGCGGTCTTTGCGAGCTGTCACTGTCAACCAAAACGAACGGCAAACCGGCGCGCGACAGTTGTGAGCGTTGACGGCGCTTTCCGGAACGTAGCCACAGTGACTGTGTTGATTGACTGTTTGATACAAATCTGGCACTATACTTGAAGAATGTCAAATCTACAACCCTCAGAGACTAACATTTTTTGAAGTAGCTTGAGTGTTTATCTTGAGTATAATCTACCTCCATTCCGAATTTCAGTCTAAATCGTTAGGACGTTTAAACGTGAAAAAGTGACTATCATACAGTCACCCACAAAATTTCGCATATATAAAGTTACTAACTACGTGGTGATCGATGATGATGATGGTGATGAAAAGTATCCTGTGTTCATCGATTGCTTCATCTACCTCCATATCAAATTCCATCAAAATTGTTCCAGTCGTTTGAGCGTGAAACAGTAACAAATATACAAACACACTCACAAACTTAAGCTTTTATAATATTAGTGTTATTTGTGCGATAAGTTTAGTGTGATGAGATATTTTCGGTCTTCGTTTAATTCCAAACATAATTATAATTTATCTTAAGGCCTATGACAATGGTAAGCTGCCTGGACTGTACCGAAGTCGTGAGTATAGTAGTTCTAGGCATTTACCAATAGCAATGAAATCTTACCCCATACTTGTAAGTAATGTTGAAATGATGTGTGTGTTGGGATAAAACAAAAATTAACAGTGCGAACAATAGTAGTGGTGCCTCGCATAACAAACGAGTACGGAAGAGGGTAGACCACTTCGTCTGCTCGTAAACATTCACCCACCCGCAATTCCTCAGTTCATCCGTGATCATGGAGCTTGCAACAGTGCCGAAATATCGGAAACTCATAGAAAATATATTCGGTAACTATCCCGTTGATAATGTGTATAAGAGGGTAGACCGCTTCGTCTGCTCGTTAACATTCACCCACCCGCAATTCCTCAGTTCATCCGTGATCATGGAGCTTGCAACAGTGCCGAAATATCGGAAACTCATAGAACATATACATGGTAACTATCCCGTTTATAATAACTACCTATCTATTTCTTGGTAACTAAAGTTAACACGCAAGCAACGATACGGTATGTTTGGCGACAAAGGCAGTTCAGAACACGTTGAAACGCATAAGTAACCAAATTTACTACTTATAGTGTTTTAGTCACGTTTTCCCTAACAAGGAACCGAATTCGTCACGTGCTCTAATAATAAATATTGTAAATTACTTCTAGTAATAGTTTGTTTCAAACAGAGAAACCACTTAAACTAATCACGTGACTTGAACATTACCATCGAGTCTCGTGACTACGTATAAAGATGCAACAGTATGGAAACTAAGCCTAGTTAGTGGAAATAAACTTATACGTGACCACACGTCTAGACGCGGCCTCACTACTGACAGCAGCGCAGCAAACGCTTAGGGGTCTCGTCGATGCGCATGTTTGTATGAGTGAGCCGTTTCGAACGTGTGTAGGTAGTTTCCGTACTGTTTCTCTATATTTATACTGTGACTACGTGTACCTAACTCCTATTTAAACAAAAGTGCAGAACATTTCGGTTAAATATTAAAATCTATAACGTTATTTCTGATTTTATTACTGTAATTTACAGATGCTAGTTTACATACAAATATTTTGACATACATAAATGTATGTTTTTCAAATTTCAAATTATTTTAAGAATTTCAAAATCAGTATGTATTTATTTATAAATACTAAAAAACATAATTTGTGATCGTAGTAACTATGACTGCAATAATTCACTAAAATTGTAAAACTGTGTTAGCTGATTTGTTACAACTATTATCTTGTAGTACTCCATAGTGGCATTATAATAATCATTGCGTTTTTTGAATAAGAACGCAATCTGCAAGCGAATTTTTTCTCCAAACATAATCAATGAAAGACTACTCGTGACCACAGTCGATGCAACTTGATCGAAACGTCGAGGTTAGTACAATTAGGAAATTACATATAACTAGCGACTGCCTGCGACTTCGTTCGCGTTGTAGGCTCGGCCTTCGATCTCCCATCTTTTCTTGATTTTTCTATCATAAGAACCTTCTCCTGACAACAATTAACACAACAAAAAAAAAGAATTGAGATTTCCGAGGTTGTTCCATCCGTTCTCAAGTTATAGCGTGACCAGCTGGGTTATTCTAATTCACACGGAAACGATTCTGAGACAGAAACGCCCTATCCGTCTCTGTCATCTAAATACAGGATGGCAGAGACGGATATGCCGTCTCAGTTTATTATTTATAATTGTTATATATAGATGAACTCTCAATATTGTGTGTTGTGGAGGCTCTAAGCAGTACATGGCTCTTTGTCTGCCACTTATCACAAAATATGATACATTTATAAAAAAACGGCCAAGTGCGAGTTTCACTCGGGCACCGAGAGTTCCGTACGTTAAGAAAGCGTCTAACATTAATTTTGTAACTAAAAGACAAACTCAACTTTGATGTTGTGAGGTGTGTGATAAACCTGAAGACGTATATAACATACTGATGGAGTGTGCCCGGAACCAGGCTGAGAGGCAGAAAACGTTTCATGATCTTAATGTAAATAGAACGCATTTGGGTGTGTTGTTTAATATTTTGTCATGTCCAACGTCTAGTGAAGCTGGAATTATTTATGAACTAGTGACTCCTTGTCTCAGTTCATGAATCATTTCACCCAGCATCAAACTTATATAGGTAGTTATTTATTTATAGTTTTGTCATCTTATTTATATATAATTTTGTAATGTATTAATGTTGTGTAAAATGTGTATAATTTGTACGTAAGGCTATGATGGGACTGTCATAAACACGATGTTAAAAAGTCCGTAAATAAAAAAAACAGATAAAATAAACTTTTTGTTTATGTTCTTTAGACGCCACGGAAGAACTTTTAAACAAACTGGAGCGTCTTCCAAATTTATGTATACGATTCATTTTTGGGTTGCGTAAGTACGACCATGTGTCAGAGTATAGATCTCAATTAAAGTGGCTTCCGATCCGCAGGCGTAGAGACTTGCATATTCTTTCTTTTCTTTACACAATATTGTCTAGCCCTCGTGCTCCTCCTTACCTGCGTGAGCGCTTTGACTACCTTGTGCCACGCGATGTTGCATGCAGGAGTACAAAATCCCTTATTCTCAAAATACCCCCTCATACGACTGCTTTATATGGTGGCTCGTTTACTGTGACTTCTGTGAGGTTGTGGAATTCACTTCCTCAGAATATCCGTGCTAGCCGTTCTCTGGATGATTTTAAAGCGAGAGTAAAAGAGTATTACCTCTCCAACTAATTCTTAATTGGTGTATGTTTGTATTGCTTATATATTTATTATAGACTAATATGTATTTTATACTAATATGTATATTAAACTCATATGTATTTTATACTAATATATATTTTATAATGATTTGTTTGTATATATAGGGTCTTGATATTATTTTGTAGTAGTAGTAGTAGTATCATGATTATTTTATATCTTATTATTTGATGTACACAGAAACCTACTTATACTTAGTTCTCTGTCCTTAAGGTTTGCTGGAAGTAAACTCTCTTTAGGGTTAAGCTCGCCTATGTACATGCCTTTATCTAATGTCTCTACTGTATCTGTGTTTTGTGTACAATAAAAAATATGAGAATATGAGAACTTTTTCGTTTGATCCCTAGACACTATTATTGTACCAACCGTAAATAATAAGTTTGTAATAGTTACTTCGCTTTTTCGTAATTTAACTACATATTTACAGTTTTCACATATCTTCCTTACATGTGTTGTAAGACATTGCTTCTTTTCAAATTTCATGATTCTACGTCAATGGGAAGCAATCGGTTTTGATTCAATGGTGAAGTCGCTAAATATGCGACATAAAAGGTAATTCATTCACATCTGAAAGATACCGTAGATCCGAGTATCCTACTAATAATAGTAACGCGAAAGTTTATATGTATGTTTGTTACTCTTTCACGCAAAAACTACTGAATGGATTTTAATGAAATTTATTATGTAGATAGATGAGACGGAATAAAATTATAGGACAATTTTTCATCACCATCATCATCATCCATCACCACGCGAGTAAAACCGTGCGGAACAGCTAGTATGTTATATATTTTATCTTGATACTTCTATGCGTTTCGGAGAAAAACGGTATTATATAAGACAGACACGGACAACAATGTGATCCTTTAATGGTTTATTTTTCCTTTTGAGGTACGGAACCCGAAACATTATACGTCTGTCATAAGCACTAGGATTCCCTGTGTCGCGGGAGGCATGTACACGCAATGAGAATATACGTTTTAGCTTATCACACAAATATCTGCCTCAGACAGCGATCGAACCTAGTTGGCTAAATTCGTAAATATCGGCTAGCCAGTGTGTAGCATATTCATTTCGACATCCATTGCTGGTAGTGTTATGAAATTGCTTACAACTCAACAAACAAATCCCGCAATGTAGTTTTGCTTATAACGATACTCTCAGAGCGCATCGTCGCGTAGTGCGGCCACTGATATCTGCGCTGGAGGTAATTAGCGTTCATTGGTTGATTTGTCAGTGTGCATTGTAATAAGTTGGTTTAAGTAGCTAATGAGAGTTAGTTAGTGTATTACTTTATGTTTATTGTTTCATTTGTAGGTGTGAAGTGCAGTGAGGAAGCGTAATGGAAAAACTGCGACATGCGAATCAGTAGAATAAATGCATCGCGTCATATCCCCTCCCTTCCTAAATCCGTGGTCCAATTACCAACTGAGACAACGTAGACGTCAAAATAAATACATAACATTTGTAACAATTATTAATTAACATTTTGTACAAACACGTGAAGGCGGGTGGGTACTTACAATATAATTGCATTGTCTATGTTACAATGTTGTGAGAACAATCGATTGTTGTAAAAACGATTACTTTTATGATTATATCGATGCAATCATTATTTCCCTATTGCTTTAATTGTGTATAATGTACTTCCCAGTTTACGAAAACAGGAGTTTGAACTATTCTCATGGTTTCTATAATCCTTACAAGTACCAATTGTATACAAAAGACGTTTTCCGGGTCTGTATGTATATGCGCTGACTCCGACTCAACAAGGCAACGGATTTTGATGCGATGTTCACTATCAGTAAGATAATTTATCACGGAATGTTTATATTCTGTCACATGATAATTTTAAAAATCGTTAGTTTATAAAAAATCTAATCAGATTGTAAACTGTCAATAGGTTGCGATAAGTAAATTAAAATTGCAATGTGACGTTTGAATATTCGTATTATAAGCTCGCTATGGTTATATGTCGGTTTATATCCTAATCGTATTCATATGTCAGGTTGTAAGCGAACATGCCCCATAGGGACCAATCAATACTCAAACGTAACGTAGGATATCTCTCGCGAAATTCGGAACTTTCCTCTGATTGGTCAGTGACGTCGGTATGCACTGTTCCGGCCATGGAGTTACAAAAGAAAAGACAGTCGAATTTGCAGTCAGTAAATATGCGTATGCTTATAAACAGAAGGGGCACAAGAGACTTAACAGTTTAACATCTTGCCACTTAGCACTTGTTATGGAACTTAATCACATTAAAAACATCTGCGACGAACAACACGCATGGTCATTAAGTAGTGTAAATATTGCAGGTAAAACTCTTAACAACTCAAAAGTACTTTTAACTGAAAAAATTACATAGTTTTAACTGAACGGGGTGATCAAAACTCAAAAGTAGTTTTGTTGAAAATCATTTTACGGTTAAAAGCCGTAATACGTTTACACCTAGTTTTAACCGGTTGGAGCTAATATACCCTAGGTTAGAACTAGGTTTATCCTTTTAACTATCAGTTCACGGTTCAGTCAAAAGTAACGATAGGCACGTAGACAAAGCGAGGAGAAGCGTTAGGTTTCATGGTGACCACACAACATCCAAAATTAGGCTAAACCTAGGTCTTACCGAAGATTTTCAGACAAAAGTATTATTGTCGAAAGCCTAAGGTCAAAAGTACTTTCGAATTATTTTACTGGTTAAAAGTACTTTTCCTGAGTTTTGACGGCAAAATATATAAACTAATGGTACGTATAAAAGGGTTTAAAATACGCACTTGACAACGTAACTTGGTTGAATCATGCGATGGCTTCCACACCAGGAGAGATCGAACTTCTGAAGAAACTTGCAGCGCACAGAGAGGGTAATTAGAACCTGAAACAGAATAAAATCAGATCCCGCTAATGTATGTCACTTTACTGTATACACAGACTCGAGCTATAGTCTGACCGCAACCGCTGTACCGTGCCATAGGTACATTATGCATGTGTGCAGTGAGACGCGGGGGTTCGCCGGCATATTCGCTGCTACAGGCTGCCACGGATTACACCATAGTAACAAGGTTTTTCCTCTCCGCACCACGGCTGTCACACCTACGGCGCAGTACAGCGTCTTTAGTCAGACTATAGTAAGTACTGAAATAATTTTCGGTACAGTACAACGGATTGACTATAGAAAACCTTAGCCTCTGTCCCTGGGTTTCACTCGGTACGTTCGGGTGGCGCACCGCCCGGGCATATATATTTTTGTTTTTTTTTTATATATGGGACAATATCCACGCAAAGGCCTTCAGGTCCCAAACTAGGCAGAGCCTGTACTATGGTAACCTGATGACTGATATACATACTTATATACATATACACACCCAGACACAGATCAAACAGACATGTTCATGCACACAAATGTTTGACCTGTCCGGAGATCGAACCCGAGACCAGCGGCTCAGAAGGCAGGGGTGCTACCAACTGCGCCAACCGGCCTGTCAAATTTTTAAATTGCCGTTCGGCTCTTGGCTAGCACGGTTACGAGTCAGCGTTGCCTAACGGAATATGAACGCTCTTTATCTCACGATAAGTATCAGTAGGACTACCATGAGTTTACAACATGGACACCAATCGATACTCGCTATCGACTGCCGCAAAAAAATGTATGAAAAAAATAACAGTGCCACCTGGCGGTTAATTGTAGAACTAAAATTGACAGCGAGAACGCCAATCACAAGCTTAATAGGAAGACGAGATCGAGTATCGACTGTAGATGACATTTATGTTGCCAACTCATGGTAAGGCTACAGTTTCGCGTGAAAGCGGGAACTGTTGTAAGAGTAGGCTCATTTTAATACCTGAACTTTACTTTTATGCGAGAGTGACGCTTCTGTATGTAGTACTATTATAGGTATATCTATGTAACGAAATTACAACACAACGAACGCAAAACTGACCGCGTGACCTGCTCTCTGTGTAATAGCACCCTTAAGAGGATTGCATAGCTAGTACTTTCCCTACTGTAAGAAATAACTCTTTTATAACTCTAACATTGTCCAATTTCAGTGGTTTTTTTCATGTAATCATCACATTGTTTACTACTTATGCCCGTAGGTAGGTACGTTTTGATTTTTTGATTTTTTAAGTCCTAAAAAAGGAAATTTATAGTACTTTGAAATACTGAACAATCAAAACGTTCGAGCATAGTAAACAATGTGATAATTACATTTAAAAAAATCTGAAATCGGACAATGTTAAGAGGTAGAAAAGAGTTATTTCCTTTAGTATGGAAAGTACTAGCTATACAATCCTCTTAAGGATCCTTCGGTGGTCTAGCGGGCATGGCTTCTGGCATGAATTGTCGGAAGACAAGGAACAAGGGTTTGGATCTGTCCGAGAATGTATATTCATCTTTCTAAAATTATAAAGTTTGCTCTTGATGGTTCATCATCATCATCATCATCATCATCATCTCAGCCGTAGGACGTCCAATGCTGAACATAAGCCTCCCCCATGATTTTCCAAAAGGATCGGTTGGAAGCGGCCTGCATCCAACGTCGCCCTGCGACCTTCATCAGGTCGTGTCGGTGGACGACCTACGCTGCGCTTGCCGGTCCGTGGTCTCCACTCCAGAACCTTTCGGCCCCATCGGCCATCTGTTCTGCGTGCTATGTGCCCTGCCCACTGCCACTTCAACTGGCTAATCTTCTGAGCTATGTCGGTGACTTTCGTTCTTCTAAGGATCTCCTCATTTCTGATTCGATCACGTAGAGAAACCCCGAGGACCGCCCTCTCCATAGCTCGTTGTGCGAAATTGAGCTTATCTATGAGGCCCATATAACCATGTAAGAGACCACGTTTCTTTCTTGATGGTTAGTGCTTTAAAAATCATATAGTAAAAAAATATGTTCCGAATTGAGGAAAACGTACAAAAAAGAGATATCATAATAATTGTTGTTTTCGTCCGTACTATCAAAATAGTGGTTAACCTTGCGTAATTCACTTTTAAAAATGTCATATGCACATTCTCTATGTTTTTATATTATCCTGGTTGTCTAATCGCGTTATTGCGATGCACACTGCATGTCAATGAACCTAATGCTTACGTAGTTACTGTTAACTAATCTTTGCTTATTATGAGTAATGTTTACCAAATGAAATTTTGCAATTTTAAATAATATCGGGACGGGATTTTTCTCCCTAAACTTGCAAAGAGATATTTTTGCTAAACAGAAGTGCATCAAAAAGCATACAATGAAAATATGCGGCGTGTATGTGTGTACCTCAGAATTAGAAATGCATTCGTTATTATAATATAACAACTAGCTGCCCTCCGCGGTTTCAATCGCGCGGTTTTCAATGATGATTCTGATGAAACAAATATAGCGTATGTTACTTAGGCATTATATATAGCTTTCTACTGGTGAAAGATTTTTTAACCAGTTATGTAATTGTTGCGTTTAATCAAATATTTCCTCTTAATAATATTAGTATAGATATAGATATTGAAATACAGATCTATTAAATTCAAATTACTATGAAAATTGTATGAAATTGCTCATTTCCAAATTACCTATAGTTTATAAGCCATATTGAAAATAAGGTAAAAATTAATTTGGTAATGAGTGTAATGAGAGAGAAAAAGTATTTAGAGATAACATATTTAGAAAAGAATCCTCATTTATTAGCTTTATATTTGACCACAGCAAGAAAGTATGTATATGCCAGCTACGAAATCCTGCGGCCATACAAACGATTTACAATAAAGTATTCATATATTCAATATCATTTGTTCTGTGTCTGGGTGTAATTTATCTATAATATGTATGTATTTAGAAATATATAAGTATGTTTATCAGTTGTCTACTAGTACCCATAATACAAGCTCTGCTTAGCTTGGGACTAGATGGCGTTGTGTGTTAGTTATGGAATATTTATTTATTTATTTATATTGTAAGCATCATCGCGGCACACTTCGACGCACAGACTACGAGTTATCTGTGTCATAGTTGACCTAGATAAATGACAGTTTGTACTGTTTTCCGTGAACGACCCGTTACGTTACACTTACACAGTTATTCGTACTAGGCACACTGTAATAAACATGGCCGACATGCTCTTGGCAAGTTATTTATATAACTTATTCCTTACCTGAGACTGAACACAGTGCCAGTATGGTCGTAGATCTATGCTTCTATAGAGTATGAAATCTGATGCCAATCTGTTGAAATGCTTGTTGACTTGAGCACATCGGCAAAGAGATTGTATGTCCAGGTATTTCATCACGCATAGAATTGTCTCGTCCTAAAACAAAAGACCATATTAGAAGCTATAGGATTTTGCATAGCTCAATTTTGATGAAAACTGAAGTGACTTAAAATGTTTTTCAAAAGTGTGAATTCACACTTTTCTACCGACTTCCAAAAAAAGGAGGAGGTACTCAATTCGACTGTATTTTTTTTATTTTTTATGTTTGTTACCTCATAACTTTCGAGTGGGTGGACCGATTCTCAAAATTCTTTTTTGTTTAAAGCTGGTGCTTCCCGTGTGATCCCATTTAAATTTCATCAAATTCGGTACAGTACTTTCTGAGTTACACTCCAATAACCGATTTTTACCAAAGTAATATAATGGACGTCGGTATTAAATTTGAACAAATTGCACTTGTTCGGTAGAAATAATATGACTGAAGAATAACTACTACTGACTGAAGAATACTAATTACTACGTAAGTGAATTAACTATAGAACTGTATGTGCTACATCAAAGATAATCCATTTTTTTTAAATGTGTACCTCTGTCTCTCTGTTTGTTTGTTATCATATCTCGCTGAAACGGATGAACTGATCGTAATTAAATTGGCAAGGACATAGATTATATCCCTGGATAGAACACAGGGTACGTTTCAACATTAGCATCATCATTCTCCATGAAAACGCGAGGCGCAGGTAATATTGCCATAAAAACAATACAAAATTCTTTATTGAGTTCCAATCTTATAGAAAACAAAACATAATTCAATAAAAAAGCACTACAGTAGATTGTACAATTGGCGGCCTTATCGCTATAGCAATCTGTTAAAGGCAACCATGCATGGAGATTATTCTTAATATTAATGCGGTAGGTAGTTAGTAGATGGTACACAAAAACAAAGATTTTTATCTGGGAAATAAGTACTAATAGATAATTAAAAATATAATGTTATATAACATTAATACATAACATTAAAATATATAAACATATATACAATATTTTAATACATAATAATAAATTATAGTAAAAATATAATATTCAGTAGGTGCTTGATAAATATTCCTTCTTCACCATATCTTTGAAAGACGAAATGGACTTTGCTTGCCTGATATTGACAGGCAGCGCATTCCATAGGTGGACAGCATGTTTAGTAAATGACTTACTATAATACATTGATGACGAGACAGGTGTGTTCAATTGCAGTGTGTTTGTGGAACGAAGAGAGAGGGCATGTGTAAGATGAAGGAACTGAAAACGCTCCTTGGGATGAAGAGGAGTAGTGGGGATGAAGAGAATACTGTAGAGAAGAGAAAGCACATGAGCATCACGGCGACGTCGAATTGGTAACCATTTGAGCATATCGCGATATTCACTGACATGGTGACACTTACGCAATCCAAATACAAATCGAATGCAAAATTTTTGTTAGGGCTCAAGCTTATTCAGCTGTTTCTCAAAAAAACATACCAATGAAGGAGGTTCACTATTACTTAAAAACAAATTATGATAATGTTCTAACACTGTCAGTTCCAGTTAACAAAATAATACTTGGAATATAATTATAACATACAATTAGTACCGGTATTTATACAATGTGGTACGATGTGTTCGGTAAAATATTTTCATTCGATTCATTGCCACACAAGCGAACGTAAAAACGTACCTATTCAAATTAAAATAACTCCACGTGCCAACCAAGCTGGCAAGCAACTGATTTTTAGGGTATCGTCGGACTACAAGGATCTCTTACGTCCTTATATCCGTCTAACTTCAATAGAGCTTAATAACTTCTATACACTTACAATCGGCGGTGCATGAAGTTTTATACAAAAATTGTTCAAATAGATTTTTTATGTTATCAAGTGATGATACAGGGAAGTCATGAACCGGATGAAATTGTTTTGATTGTATTTTTCTACCGACTTCTAAAAAGGAGGAGGTACTCAATTCGAATGGTTTTTTTTGTTACCTCATAACTTTCGATTGGGTGAACCAATTCTCATAATTATTTTTTTGTTTGAAAGCTTGTGCTTCCCATGTAGTCCCATTTTCATCAAATTCGGTCCAGTCGTTTTTGAGTTACACTCCACCAACTGAATAGAATGGAAGTCGGTATTAAATTTTTCAAATTTTACTTGTTATTCTTATCTCTTTCTTTGAAAAATATTTGTAGTGTGGCGTCTCAACAAAGAGTTAATCTATCTATCTGTCTGATGATAAGCACTTAGATAACTAAAATAACTTAGGTAACTGTAGTTGTGCGTGGCATTGCTTGCGCTGGCACTTATTGATATTGGTTTTTGAATATATTTGGTTCAGTCAGTAGTTTCACTTGCGTTAATACCCTTATTAACCCCTACACAGTAATGCTTGCCACTATTGCTTTGAGGAAGATATGCCACTGCGGTGGTACCAACCAAGAAGACCACTTGCACAAGATGCGTATGATTTAGTAAGTCGGGTTTCCTCACCTCTGTCGATTCGCATCCTGACGGTAGAATGAATATTTATTAATTACGTGAGGGACAGAGTAAGCCAAATTTAAAAGCATAAAACTAGGATGTGGTCGTGTAATTTAGGGTTTGCAAAAAAAGGACTACCATATTGTTTTCAACGTGTGTCTACAAGCATTTCTACGCTACGCAACATATAAACTTTAATTCCAACGTTACCTAACATTAGCAAAAAACGTGTCGTAAGCAAAAACAGGATGACGACATTTAAAACATTTCGACCCCATTGCAATTAAGTATAATTTGATTAACAGACAAAAAACTAAAAATACTACGGAACCCTATGCTAATCATGAATCGGCAGACTCTTAACCTGTTTCTTTGGCTGCTGCGGTGTTGTTCATAAAACGAGGGCCTTCAAAAATGATAAAGGCCTTATTTTGGTTAATATAATTTTTCTGTCTATATCTATACCTACTACAGAAAAAAATCTTCGGTATTACTATTGTACCTCATATTTTTTAAGTAAACATTTTCATACATGAAATTATACGTGTTTTCAAAAACACGTATAATTTCATGCATGCATGGAACTGCGATTACTAGCCCCGATTGGCATTACCCAAAAAACGCGGGCGAAGGTTAACACATTAACCTTCGTGTATGACCCGGATGAAAATGGTACGATTTTCATCCCACTGTACTTAAGTAATTGAATATTTACTTGTAGGTACCTAAAGACATAATCACAAAATTGGCATTGAATTTGGCTAGAATATTGCAGTGGATGTAAATATTAACGACCTATTTCTCTCCTTTTAATTATATTTAAAAGTAATAGCAAATAACTAAAAATTACACGGACTCTGGAGTCTGTCGAGCCTAGTTACAAAATAAAAATAATAATAACCGAGGAATAATTACTTATTGCATGTTTTAGGTATTTTTAACATCGCTCGCGGGACAAGAACATGTTTCACATTGTTACGTCACCACACAAGATCACGGAGTAGATACGTTTATGTGAGCCCAGTCACCCACGTCCATAGTCCGTATAAGATGGCTCATTTCAGCGAACGTATTAGAACGGCTCTTGGTGGTGGAACTCTTCTGCAATGTCTGAGTTTTGGTTTCCAGAAAGGAGCTAGTATTCTGCTGGAAACTGCAGTGTAAAAGCACTACTGGGTTAAGGCTATTACTTATTCTGGGGTTAAGATTCATCATCATCATCTCAGCCGTAGGACGTCCACTGCTGAACATAGGCCTCCCCCATGATTTTCCAAAAGGACCGGTTGGAAGCGGCCTGCATCCAACGTCGTCCTGCGACCTTCATCAGGTCGTCTGTCCACCGTGTCGGTGGACGACCTACGCTGCGCTTGCCGGTCCGTGGTCTCCACTCCAGAACCTTTCGGCCCCATCGGCCATCTGTTCTGCGTGCTATGTGCCCTGCCCACTGCCACTTCAACTGGCTAATCTTCTGGGCTATGTCGGTGACTTTCGTTCTTCTACGGATCTCCTCATTTCTGATTCGATCACGTAGAGAAACCCCGAGCATAGCCCTCTCCATAGCCCGTTGTGCGACTTTGAGCTTGTCTATGAGGCCCATAGTAAGAGACCACGTTTCAGTGCCATAAGTCATCACTGGTAACACACATTGGTCGAAGACTCTTGTCTTGAGGCACTGAGGTATTTTTGACGAGAAGACTTCGCGAAGTTTCCGGAACGCTGCCCAGCCGAGTTGGATTCGACGATTGACCTCTTTCTCGAAGTTGGACCTGCCTAGTTTGACTGTCTGTCCCAGGTAGATGTACTCGTCAACAACTTCGAGAACTGAGTTCCCAACTGATATTGGGGTAGGTACAACATGGGCATTAGACATAATTTTCGTCTTATCCATGTTCATCTTAAGACCCGTTGGGAAACTCGCTGGAGGCCTTCGAGCATTGTACTGAGGTCTTCCATGGATTCTGCCATGACTACAATATCGTCGGCAAATCGAAGGTGAGTGATGTATTCGCCGTTAATATTAATGCCAAGTCCTTGCCATTCCAGAAGCTTGAAGGCGTCTTCCAATGTAGCGGTGAACAGTTTCGGAGATATAACGTCTCCCTGTCTCACGCCTCTTTGCAATGGAATTGCCTTCGAACTCTGCTCCTGTACTCGGATTGACATGTAGGCGTTTTTGTACAAACACTTCAGCACTTCAATATACCGATAGTCAATACGGCACCGCTGGAGAGACTTAAGCACTGCCCACGTCTCGATCGAATCAAAGGCTTTCTCATAGTCCACAAACGCTAAACAAAGAGGCAAGTTATACTCTTCGGTCTTCTGTATAACTTGCCGTGGATGTGGTCTATGGTACTATAGCCTTTTCGGAAACCGGCTTGTTCCGGAGGCTGGAATTCATCAAACCTGCGACTGAGACGGTTCGTTATGACCTTCGAAAACAGCTTATAAACATGGCTCAAAAGCGAGATGGGTCTGTAATTTTTAAGTAAAGTGTTGTCACCTTTCTTGAAGAACAGCACCACCACGCTTTTGTTCCATGCTTCTGGCGTTGAACCTTCGAGTAAGACGGTATTAAAGAGCTTCTGAAGGACTTTAAGTACCGGTGTTCCACCCGCTTTCAGAAGCTCAGATGTGATACCGTCGTCACCAGGCGCCTTGTTGTTCTTAAGCTGTTTCAAGGCCATTCTAATCTCGTACAGGCTGATGTCCGGGATATCTTCGGTATAATGTCGGGTCAGTTTGGCTCTTGGGTCTTTGGCCGAGCTGCTAACAGGTTTAGCGACCGAGGTGTATAGCTGTCCGTAGAAACTCTCTACCTCTCCTAATACTTCTGCTTTGGTCGACGCTACACTGCCGTCTTCTCTCTTCAGCTTCGTCAACTGGCTTTGCCCAATAGACATGTCTCTTGCAAACACTTTGGAGCCTTTTTTCCGCTCTATCGTCTCTTTAATACGGTTTGTATTAAAGATCCGGATGTCGTGTCGCAAGGACTTCCATATTCGTCTATTGAGCAGCCTATATGCTTCAGCATCATCCGAAGACTGCAGTTTCAATGAGCGTCGTTCAGCCATGAGGTTGAGGGTATCGTTGGAGAGTTTCTGTTGCCTATCTGTACGGTGGGGTTTAAAGTATTTGGAACCCACTGTATGGACAGTTTCTACTAACCTGTTATTGATCTCGTCCACTGAAGCGATGTTCTCAAGGCAATCGAAGCGATTGGATAGCTCAAGTTGAAAGCTCTCGGGGTCTTGTATATGGGCACGAGTGGGTCGGAGCGTAGACTTCATCAGACGAGACCTCTCCAGTTTGACATTAATATTCACCGTGCCTCTTACCATTCGGTGATCACTACCGGTTTTAACCCTGTTGATCACGGAGACATCAGTGAATATTTGCCTTTTGGTGGTCATAATGAAGTCAATCTCATTTCTCGTGGAACCATCGGGACTCAGCCAGGTCCATTTCCTGTGAGGTGGCTTCTGAAAGAAAGAGTTCATCATAAAGAGTCCCTCTTTCTCCACGGTCCCCTACGGTTCCGTTGTCCATATCCAAATTGCCCCACTTTCAACTCATCCTCGCTTCTCTTACCCAACTTCGCGTTGAAGTCCCCCATAACAACTAGAAATTGCGTTTCAGAGGTATGTATGGCCCAACTAATGTCCTCATACATATCCTCCACCTCATCATCCGGGTGCGACTTTGTCGGTGCGTATACCTAAATGACCTTCAGCTAATATCGTTTGGATACTCTGAGTATTAGGTATACGACCCTATTGGAAACGCTATCGATCTTAACTATGTTGTTAGTAAGGGACTTGTGGACGAGAAAACCGACACCACCTTGGGACTGTTGGTCGCCCTCCCGGTAGTAGAGTGGGTTACCTGATTTCAGGGTTATCGTGTCCTCACCCGCTCTACGGACTTCAGATAACCCCACAATGTCCCAGTGTAACTTAATCATTTCTTCTTCCAGCTCATATATCTTCTCGTCTGTCCTCATTGTGTGTATGTTGTGTGTCACCAAGGCCAGTCGTCGTCGTTGGGGGTGGTAGCCGGGCGTCTGCCGGGGATTCTTAGCACCCCCTGTCCACCGTTACCGTGGCCGCTACCGTAGCCAGGAATAGCGGGGCTGCCGGGGACTGGGGGCCTGGTTCCTAATGTGTCCGTCATTGGGGGGATTTTGCCAATACTCGCCACGCTTGGCAGGCGGGTTGGCGAGCGCAGTTTTGGGGTTTTAATACTGGGAAGGTGCTGCTGCCCACCTTCCGATTGTTATCCCTTAGCAGATTTTTACGCACCCACGGGTAGAGTTGGGGGGGTACTATTCTAAGCCGGTACCCCACGGCACATTCTAAGCCGGTACCCCACGGCACATTCTAAGCCGGTACCCCACGGTTAAGATTGAAAGGCAGTAAAAAGAAGTGAAATGAAATGAATGCAGGGAAATGAAGAGTTAGCCTCAATTGGGAGAATGGGTCTCGGGGTGATGATGTCCCACTGCAGTGTCAATCAGTACAAGTTGGTTTACAAGTTTGGGTCGAACTGGGGGACGAATCCACTAATTTAATTGCTGTAACCGTAGCTGAACAGTGCCTTTTATTCATTTTCTTATTCTGCTAATAAAAACCAGTCCACCTGCACGTTTCTGTTGACGACAGCGGTCGATATATCATGAACACTACGCCAATATTCGTACTCGTATTTAGTAGCGTTTAACCGGTTGACTTGCGATTCGCCATATTTGGCCAATAATACAATAGATTTCGCAGAAATCATCCTACTGTTCCAGGAACTGCAACGTGTGTGGTTAATATAAATATGCAATATAAAGTAAATTAAATAAAAATTTATTAAGATAACTTCTTGTACAGTCATTTAGTGAATCCAGAGGCTGTCGCACTAGTAAAAGGTGTGTTTCAGCAACCAGTGGCTTCTCCCACCCGCACTGGGAAAAAAATAGGTCGATTTATCGGCTCTGCAGAGCCGTGTAAACCCGGTACTGCAGTTGCAGCCGTGTCAACACGGCAAGGGTTACCGTGTCACGCTGAAACGGCTACGGTTAGGACACGGTTAAAAATACACACGGTTAGATTTTACACAACACGGCTTCTACTGCAGTGCCAGCCGTGTCAACAAACACGGCTAGATTTGCACACGGTACTGCAGTTGCAGCCGTGTTAACACGGCTTTGATTAGACACGGCTAGATTTACACACGGTACTGCAGTTGCAGCCGTGTTAACACGGCTGAATTTACACACGGTACTGCAGTTGCAGCCGTGATAACACGGCTTTGATTCGACACGGCTGAATTTACACACGGTACTGCAGTTGCAGCCGTGTTAACACGGCTTTGATTCGACACGGCTGAATTTAGACATGGCTACGCCTGACATGGCTGGAGCAGCCGTGTGACGGCATGGCTGACGGAGCCATGTGACATGGTCTGAAGTAGCCGTGTAAAACGGCTGCCTCAGCCATGTCAACACGGCTGTCCCAGCCGCCTACCTACGTCCTTACACGGCTGGCGGAAACGTGTTACATGGTCTGAAGTAGCCATGTAAAACGGCTGCCTCGGCCATGTCAACACGGCTGTCCCAGCCGTCTACCTAAGTCCCTACACGGCTGGCGGAGACGTGTGACATGGTCTGAAGTAGCCGTGTAAAACGGCTGCCTCAGCCATGTCAACACGGCTGTCCCAGCCGCCTACCTACGTCCTTACACGGCTGGCGGAAACGTGTTACATGGTCTGAAGTAGCCGTGTAAAACGGCTGCCTCAGCCATGTCAACACGGCTGTCCCAGCCGTCTACCTACCTCCCTACACGGCTGGCGGAGACGTGTGACATGGTCTGAAGTAGCCGTGTAAAACGGCTGCCTCAGCCATGTCAACACGGCTGTCCCAGCCGTCTTCCTACCTCCCTACACGGCTGTCCCAGCCGTCTTCCTACCTCCCTACACGGCTGGCGGAGACGTGTGACATGGTCTGAAGTAGCCGTGTAAAACGGCTGCCTCAGCCATGTCAACACGGCTGTCCCAGCCGTCTTCCTACCTCCCTACACGGCTGGCGGAGACGTGTGACATGGTCTGAAGTAGCCGTGTAAAACGGCTGCCTCAGCCATGTCAAGACGGCTGTCCCAGCCGTCTACCTACCTCCTTACACGGCTGGCGGAGACGTGTGACATGGTCTGAAGTAGCCGTGTAAAACGGCTGCCTCAGCCATGTCAACACGACTGTCCCAGTCGTCTCCCTACGTCCGTACACAGCTGGCGGAACCGTGTGACACGGCTCTGTCAGCAGCATATTATGGACGTAGGGAGACGGCTGTCCCAGCTGTCTCAGGTTGACCAGCTGAAAAGGGAAAAGGTAGAAGAGAGCCTGAAAGAAAGTTGAGTGAAAATTAAAATAAAAACTAAAAGTACTAAAAGAATACAAGAAATCTATTAACTAACTTAACATTATTTTCTTATACATAAAGGTGAATGTTGATTTCTAAATAATAAATAATATTTCCAGAATCTGACAATTTTATTGAAAAAAATTAAGACAAGTTCAAACATAACATCGCGTTAATGTCAAGACAATTTTACAAAGAACTTACAATTAGGGTAATATTACAACTTAAGTACCTATGTGTTAGTACCAGTGATAGGAATTTGGTGTGCCTATTTACCTAAACTTTGAAGAACAGGGACAAGAAACGGAGTCTTCCTTAGGACTAATTTTTTTCCGGGACAGATGGTCCCGTAATTCGGGACAACACTCCATATCATATCTCAATAAGGGTGAACGATAGGTGAAAACTTTAGGACTAATTTTTTTCCAGGACAGATGGTCCCGTAATTCGGGATAACACTCCATATCATATCTCAACAAGGGTGAAAGATAGGTGAAAAACTTATAGGGCCTTTATTGTAGTTCGCATAAAAAGCAACAAAAAGTATTCCATAAAAAAATCGTATCTTAACGGAGAACCGAGTTATTGTGAAAAAAATAAGTTTAATCTTTTTTCAAGATGGCGGAAAATGCACATAGGAAATCTTGGTCAACAATTTGAAGTTAAGCTTTTCTAGGCCACATAATAACCAAAAACTAGCCTTAAACTTAATTTTTTCAAAATAACTCGGTTCTCCGTTAAGATACGATTTTTTTTATGGAATACATTTTGTTGCTTTTTATGCGATCTACAATAAAGGTCCTATAAGTTTTTCACCTATCTTTCACCCTTATTGAGATATGATATGGAGTGTTGTCCCGAATTATGGGACTATCTGTCCCGGAAAAAATTTAGTCCTAAAGTTTTCACCTATCGTTCACCCTTATTGAGATACGATATGGAGTGTTGTCCCGAATTACGGGACAATCTGTCCCGGAAAAAATATTGTGCTAAGGAAGTCTCCGTTTCTTGTCTCTGTTTTTCAAAGTTTAGGTAAATAGGCACACCAAATTCCTATCACTGGTTATTACAAGTACAACTAAGATGAACTTTAATTATAATCAATACTTGTGTGAACAATATTAACAACACTTAAAACAGTCGATAAAAATCAATACGGACATTTCTCTGAGTGCCGAAATAAGCTCGTAAAATACATAACATTAAGGGTAGCTGCCACCTGCAATAAATAATTAACTGTCCTTCTGGGGACCCCTCATGTGACAACGCCAAACAAGAACTTAACCGAGGGGCTAAACTTAGAAACCCTAAAGCACCATTACTGTACAAACTGGCGTAGGGTTTTTTTTAAAACTTAAATAAGGGTTTTTTATACATAACGTTAAGGGTAGTTGCCACCTGCTATAAATAATCAACTGTCCTCCTGATGACCCTCATGTGACAACGCCATTCAAAAACTTGAGCTCACCTTAAAAAATCTAACGCACCATTACTGTCCAAACTCAACAAATTATGTAACTATTGAGAAATAAGTTATTGTTAATGACATTTAGAAGTTAAACTAAAATGATATGGTAATGTAGCTAGTCTATGGAATTGCGGATGGTTACGAAAAAAGCTTCATCGATCAAAGAGGACGTTATTGTGTTGGGAAAGGGAAATTGTAACTGGTCTAAAGCAATATATTTGACCTCGTGGGTCTTCACTACTTTATAAGCATGAAAGTGGTTGTCGAAGTACAGTGTTTCGAAGAGTTGCCCTTTTGCGTAAGCCTTACCCACTCTGTTTTCGTAATAAATGTTAGTAATTGACATTAGCAAAGGGGCAAACATATCCTCAGACACCAACTCGAGGAGCAAAACATCAGTAAGGCGATAAGTAACATTATAATCAGCAACAGTAACGTATGGAACCGAATAAATTGACGTACTTTGAGGTAATGAGAACACATCTATAACAGCTATTTTATCTTCAATTGGGAGAGTTGTTAATGAACCAGGTACATTGACAGCAGTAGCTAGATTAGTTAGTAACAAATGGTTCAATTGAAGCTGAAGTTTTTTTGCTGCACTTTTACATACATTAATTCTACCGGCTCCTGCATTGACAGCAGCTTTGCCGGCTCTGTGCTTCGACTCGTAGCGCATACTAGAAATGTGGCAAACAGGTCCCAGCCTCAACATCATTCGTGGGTAATGAATCAAATGATGAAATTTAGGTTTTAACGTAGAACTGGACAATTTAATAAATAATTCATTGAAATCTTTAATATAAATGGCAAGCACTTCCGTCAACTGGGGATAAACTTGTTCAGTGAGGATAATGTCCATCAATTTGCGTAGCAGGAGATACAACTCATAGTATTCGTAGTAATTTGTTGAAGACGGGACTTTCCTGTGACTACCTATCCTTAATCTATTATCTACTTCATGTATCAGGTGCCCAATCATCAAGCCAAAATAACGTACAAGTCTGTGGCATTCAGAAGCCGACATTTTTATTTGAATTGAGTTGGCACCTAACTTTTTTATGATGGGTGGTTTGTTTCCAGAATCTGGACCATAATCAAACTCTATTATTCGTGAATTCAGGTAATCTAATGTGATGTGATTATTTTCAATAAGACTTTCGATAACGACTTTCATGGTGTATCTACAAACTCCTTCCAACAAGTCATGCATATAATCAACAGCAACATGTGAAAAAAGATCGAAGTGTTTTACATTTAACCAAACTGCACGCTCCCTTACACCAGTTTCTGTGACATTATCCCGATCGACATCCTCAAAATATGTATCTTTGTCTCTCAACAAAGTGGGGTCTTCAACGCATTGTGAAATACTTATTTCCTTTGATGCTTTACATATTCTGCATGAGTAGTTAGCTCTGAAACTCTGGCTGAAACCCAAAATAGTGTGTAGGCCTAGATTGTCTCCTATGATGAGACCAAGAACAAACCTCACATTTCCCTCGAAGCCCTCTACTTTGATGTTGACACCCTCTTCGGCAAGAAAATTAATTTCATCAATCACAGTTTTAAAAATTGTGTTACCAAACTCTGTGCGGTCATCTGAATGAAAAAGGTACAACAAAAATATATATTTCAACTGAGACGCTAGACGGGGAGGAAGTGAAGGAAGAGATACATACACCCCGCCAAGTTTATGAATACCAGCATGTGATCCTAAAGCATTTCCGGTCTCGAAATCATCGAAATATATGTAATAAGGGTAAACTTTTTTATCTGCGGCTAGAGAATGTTTGGATTTGGTCTCCTTCCAGACAAGAGACTGTGTAAAGTGCTGTATGCATGGCGATTTATGGCAGCGTTGAACATAAACATCCATTTCTGACATCAACCCTGGAATTGAGAGCAATCGCTGAAAAACTTTGTGTATTGGGATAAACTGACCAACAACCGGAACACTGCGAGGTGGGGGGTGTCGTCCCACTACTTCATTTCGAACACCTAGATAAACATCTTGGGGAGGAATATAAGAACCCAAGCTGGTGAAGTATTTCTCTCGCTTGTAAATCGACTGAAGTGGCTCAATAACTGCATTTAATGTTTTACGTAACTGTTCTATATATGCGGATACATGTTCACAGACCACATCGCCCGTGGTTGTGGGAAGGTCATTGCCCATCCGTTCTAAAGCTACATCCACGAGGTCTCTGTTAAAAGAGCTAAAAGCTTCTACAAAACTCTGGACTGTTTTTAAGGATATACCAGTGTTAGTGTGAAAAGAGCTGATTAATAATCCTAATTGTTGCTGCAAAAATGCTGTTACATTTTGTAATACTACTGGTTGCATAACTTGTTGAGAAGAGGTGTCGGTAAAAACATTACTAGCCATTTTCTCTGGAGTTCTAAATATGTTACCAGCAGGTAATACACCACTGCTTGGACCAGGTAAATCTAAGCTTTTAACCGGAGTCGACACAGAAGAGGAAGGGACTGATTTACATGGAGATACAAGAGCAGAGGGTGGAGAATGGTGTTGCTGCACATGACGTCTCCATGTGTATATATCAGAAAACCAGCGTGAACACATCCCACACCTAAAACCTCCCCAACCTTCGACATCACTGTACTTCGGACAACCGACTGTAATATGGGAAAACAGTAAACACAAATCACGGTAACATTTTTTACAGTAATAACAAGTAAGCATCTTGAATTTGTTATAAACAATATAGCTGTATCCTATTCTACAATTTCGTCTCTTCAGTCAGAGGGAATGTCTCCAGTATCTAGAGAGGAAGACTCGCCAGTTTCTTCAGACTCAGAGGGCATATCTCTAGTTTCTTTTGAGTGTGCAGTTTCTTGTGAGCAAGGTCCTTCTATTTCATTTAGGAATCGATTGACATCAATAATATATTTGTCGTGCTTTGCATCTCTAATACCATAGCAAATAAACTGTAACACCTGCCAGATGTGCTCACACTCAATTGGATATCTAAGGTTAAAAACGTAGAATATTTTGAAACATAGGTCTACAGCTTCCAGAATATGAGAACAGTAGAACCATACGCCATCAACAACAACGAATGCGCTATTAATATTAGCCAAGTCCTCACCAATAGCAATAACTAGAGGTTGCACACCTACTCCTAAAGATGTTGGTTTTTTTGAAGCTTCCTTTCCGAGTTCCTTTAGATGTGCCTCTCCCTCGCTGCGAGTTTTGGCGACGAAAATGAAGCGGATAGCAGCGTCGAACCGTGAAGCTTTTGTTCGAATACCGGTCTTCCCTCCAACGATTGCAAATGGCAATAAAAGAAGTACTGCAGTTAGCTTCTGTAACTCATTATCTGAAAAATAAAACTTAATGTTAATGAAAAAAAAAAAAAAATTATTTCAGAAGATTAAAAAAAACACTTTGAAACGTCAATGATCACCAGTGATAGGAATTAGGTGTGCCTATTTACCTAAACTTCGAAGAACAGAGACAAGAAACGGAGACTTCCTAAGGACTAAATTTTTTCCGGGACAGATGGTACCGTAATTCGGGACAACACTCCATATCATATCTCAATAAGTGTGAACGATAGGTGAAAACTTTAGGACTAAATTTTTTACGGGACAGATGGTCTCGTAATTCGGGACAACACACCATATCATATCTCAATAAGGGTGAAAGATAGGTGAAAAACTTATAGGGCCTTTATTGTAGTTCGCATAAAAAGCAACAAAAAGTATTCCATAAAAAAAACGTATCTTAACGGAGAACCGAGTTATTGTGAAAAAAATAAGTTTAATCTTTTTTCAAGATGGTGGAAAATGCACATAAGAAATCTTGGTCAACAATTTGAAGTTAAAGCTTTTCTAGGCCACATAATAACCAAAATTTAGCCTTAAAGGAGATGTTGCATTTTCGGCCATAAGATGTACATTTATTGAAAAAGAGGAAAAAATTCCACGAACTTAGTAAAAATATTCTTTCGTGAATTTAAGCCTGATTTGCTGTGCACAAGAAATTATAGTTTTTCAATTATTGCCCCATTCTATTCAACATGGCGTCTTCCACTTTGCAGTTTGCTTTCGTTCGGAAATCATGTCACATAAAAACATAATATCACATCGACGTTAAATTATGAAAAGTCAGTGTTTTTTAAATTAATTATTATTATTAGTCTCTTAGACATCATTTTCAACAAATTATAAGCAAGTGTGGTGATTTCATCGTTAAAAACTATATAATAGGTACTACTTTTCTGAAGTGTACTTCTGAACGAAAAATTCGAAATGACAAATGACAATTTCTAGGTTATGTAAACGTCATCTCTACAACCTGTCATGGCTGTCATAACTCTCGCGACAAACGTCAAACATTTTTAATTTTTATTATGTGCATAAAAACCATCTATTACTATTTAAAAAATGTTACTTTATTCTATTCAGGGGATTGTTTCCCACCTTTCCTGAAAGGTACAAGTCATGGCCGGAGTCCCATACAAAACTGCAACATCTCCTTTAATTTTTTCACAATAACTGGGTTCTCCGATAAGATACGATTTTTTTATGGAATATTTTTTGTTGCTTTTTATGCGATCTACAATAAAGGTCCTATAAGTTTTTCACCTATCTTTCACCCTTATTGAGATATGATATGGAGTGTTGTCCCGAATTACGAGACCATCTGTCCTGGATAAAATTTAGTCCTAAAGTTTTCACCTATCGTTCACCCTTATTGAGATATGATATGGAGTGTTGTCCCGAATTACGGGACCATCTGTCCCGGAAAAAATTTAGTCCTAAGGAAGTCTCCGTTTCTTGTCTCTGTTCTTCGAAGTTTAGGTAAATAGGCACACCTAATTCCTATCACTGATGATCACAACCCTACGCCACTCGTAGGAAAGAACTAGGCAAGAACCTAGGAGGGACCAATGTTTTCAAGTCCAGACATGGTAATAAATAACAGACTAGCTTCAGTGTGATGTTTAGTGAACTCAGCTTACGATATCACTTCTTACCTTTTGGGAGATCGTGAATCCTTTGTTGCTGAGCCCTTAACGGCTTTGATAGAGATCGCAGCTTTGAGTAAGCCCTATTTTCAATCAAGTTACAGTGTTTTCTTAGTCCAGTATACAGCGCTGTGGGGCTTGTTTTTGAATTGAGAGATGTAAAGTCAATATTTATCTGTAAAGCAACAATACACAACATTATGTTAATGAATAACCCCCCAATTATACCATAATATTATAATAGTGTTTTTTACTTTAGTTACTTCACTTACCAGATGTGGACCTACGCTTTTCAAGCAAAGTACAGCAAACTTTTTCAAGTACTGTCCGGCTGAAGCCGACAGTAAGTACCGCTTTCGAAGTGACCACGTTGCCTTCCAAGCTGTTTCTAGTATAGACGATAATTCTAACCCCTGGTAATTTGATATTGTTATAATGTCGGCGTTATTTTCCAGCTCATCTGCGAAAAAAAAATTGAGAATAATTTAGGTACCATTCAATCACAAACATTAATATTATTATTAAATATACTCAATGTTGTAATGAGTGAGTAATCGGTTGAAATTAATGAGTGGGTTCGATTTCCGCCGCAATGTTTGCTTAAATTGTCTAATGCCGCCACATTTGCCAACTATTTAAAAATGCTAGCTAGGTGGTACGAGGTGCATGAGCGAAGCTGCGGGCAGCAGCTACTATTGTAACATAAACGGTCATTACCTTCTAAACTATGGTGTTCTTCATCCAACAACTGCATCTGTGATTCCCTTTTGCGGCGACATCGCACTGTATCAGTTATATCTGAATCTGCCGAAGAGCTGGATAAAGCTTTTTTTTCAATGGTTCTAACGAGCCCTCTGCTCTCCCGCCAAATAGCTTGCCTTTTGTTATACCTTTACAAACAAACAAACAAATTCATCTTAATAATGTGGGTGTAGGTGTATAGGCATGAGTGGTGGGGGTATATAAAAGAAAAATATATAATGAATAAATAATAAAATAATCATAATAATTATAAATGTTATAATTATAAATGTAATAATTACCTGTCATACAACTTCCCATGAGGCCGTGCAGAGGCGCTAAGTGGGGCTTTTGCTCCTGGAGAAAGTTGGTTCAGATCTCTTTTCATGGGTGGGGTGACGCTAAACCAAATAGCCTCTGGTTCCTTTGTGAACAAATCGTGAACATACTTTGCCCATTGAATGAAAACACCGTATGCAAGTTTTGGTTTCTGATCACTACTATCCTTCAGGAGGTGGTCAAGGATGATGTCACAGAGTTCGCTCTGCTCGCTTCTTCGAAATTCTCTCTGAAGTCCAATCTTAAGCAACTGTCTGGTTGCAGAAGATTTCTCTAGCAAGTTTCTAAGGGGATTACAGTTGCCTGGTGTAGATTCTTGAGTTAAAGTTTCAGAGTGCGATAGAGCAGGCCGTTTTGTGGGAGGTCTGAAAAATGGAATATCATGAATCATGAACATCTTAAATTTTTACAAAACAGTGAAGTGAAGGAAACAAACACTCACACATATGTGTGTAAACACGCTGACAAACATCACATTAATAATATTAGTGCGATAATGCTACTGGTTTTATATCTACACTGGGAAAAAATAGGTCAATTTATCGGCTGCAGAGCTGTATAAACCCGGTACTGCAGATGGAGCCGTGTCAAGTCAACACGGCAAGGGTTGCCGTGTCACGCTGAATCAAATCGGTAAAAAAAGATACAACTGAATTGAGAACCTCCTCCTTTTTTTGGAAGTCGGTTAAAATGCATTCAAAAAATCTCTATTATAGAGCAAAAATCATAATAAAAATAAAGTGTTGGTACCTGTTGGTGTAAACATCAACTTCGCTTTCAGAGCTGCTGAATTGGCCAAGTGGATCAAATTCCTTGTATCCAGCTTCAGGGACCAGAGTTGCCAATGGATTGGACAGGTTGTCAACCTAAAATTATTGAAAAAACTTAAGATTGGGTTTAATAATTATGAGGCTACAAGTACATACTTGTACCTGCACCGCAGACAGACACACACACACACACACTATTATAATGTAATGGGTAATCATAATTTAATGCCTATACAAAATTTCGTGTCTGTGCTGCTAACCATTGAGGAGTTCCCTTGGTAGGACCCCCAAACTCCATTACAGATGTCCATTACACTCAACCAGTTAGTAAATTAGCTAGCACCAAGTTAGTTAGGTAATTATACAGAGTGACAGAGTGTGGCAAAATTGTCATCTCTTCCTGGCAGAAACGGCTACCAAGGAAACACAATAAATAAAATATTAAATATACAGGTTGTTTGGTAGATGGACCAAATAGGAATTTTTGAAAAATTCCTTCTTTCATTTATTTTAAAACATATATAACCTATAAAAGTATCTTCCATAAAATCCTGTCAGTCCATCTAACAAACAACTAGTCTAATAAATGTAACATAAATAAACCATAAAGAAAAAAATATAATTAAAAATATTAATACAGTGGTGCATGCATTTTTGTATGTGCTGCTATAGATACATAGAAACCATATGGCACGGCACACATGCATTCATTTAAACCACAATTATGCAAAACCATTTGAACAGCACACATGCATAAAAACTGCAAACTTCAGTTTGCTAAAGGCGACATTCAGTCTTACATTATTTGTTGGTCTGAGCGTTTCCTAAGAGTGAAACATCCTCACAGAAAATGTTACCCTGTCCTGAAAGAAAATACCCCTTACTGTTAATATATCCATCCATGCTGACCAAGTACCTAACACTGAGGTGTAGGATTTAATAATCTGAAAATTATCAATGGAATTTAGAATTTTTAACAGACAGGGCACTTTTTATTTCGTTTGTCAGCCCTTTCTCTCTGCTATGTGCATATATAGGCCTCTTTCATGATAAGCTATTCGTTCTATTGTGAGCTGATCGCATCTGCACTGCTGAAGTAGGTATACTCTTGGCTTGTTCGGGGGCAACAATTTGGTCATGGTTTACTGCACCGGCCATGACTGCGTCTCGCAACTTAACATTTATTAGGTACTTAGACACATACAATCATAGACAATAAATCAAAACAGAAATTATGAACTGAATAAGTACATATTCTTACCTTTTGCATTGTCCATTCCTTCCATTTCATACTATACATTGTTCTATCAGGCATACTGGGTAAATTCAGTAATTTGAAGTTCTCATCAGATGGTACCAGTGATTTTAAAAGATCTATTGAAGTGTATCCATTATCTGAAAAGATGGTCTTCAGTTCAGAACCAAGTCTGAGAACTACAAGTGTAGGTACCTACTTTTCTTTGCCTATCGTACTTTGTATTTCAATTGGCCCCCGATACCTGTGTATGGAGTGTGATAGCGGCATGTCTGCACCTGTGTGTCCCTAAGTTACGTACATGTATTGGCATCCCGCGTTCCGAGCAGCATACCTATTAGACAAGGTGATCATGGCACATTGTACTTTGCTAATATAAACGTAGCGTAGGTTGGTACTTACCATTATTATAATGACTCTATAAAAACGGGCTTAGGTGGTACCTACCTACGCTCTCATCAGCTCAGATAGAAGGCACTGCACGGATTATGAAAGAAATTGGTTGTTTGCACTTACCAATAATTATTTTAATTGCAGGCTGAGACAATTTCCATTCGGCTAACAAATCATTCACTTCACAAAACTGCATTGTGCACTAGGCGTTGGCACAACTTGAACTGCAGTACTGCTACTGCACAAAGGCGTTGGCGCGAATTTTCGGTAGCGTCACTAGAGATGTCCTTCAATCAATCATGCATCGACAATAATTGACGTAATAAAAATCATTCGATTTTATTTGATCAATCTATCTTAACTTCAACAAAAAACGTCGATAAATTAATCGATTTTATTCCGTTAAATGCACGTAGGTATATGCAAATCTGTATGTACCTATTGGTTATTAAAATATCGCGATCTGTCGACTCCAATCCAATCTAGTGATTGGATTCACCACGGAGATAGGTATTTATAAAACCTTTTTATAAATACCTATCTCCATATAAGTTTTACTCAGGTACACTAAGATTTAATCCTACTAATTGTGAATGCGAAAGTTTATGAGTGTGAAACCTATATCACTGTTCAACGCGGGTGGAGCCGCGGACAGCAGCTAGTAAATTATAAACGCAGTCCGTCCCGGCTTCGCAAGGGTATTTAACAACAAAAAGAAACACACACACAATATCCCTTCTTTTTGCGTCAGGTTACTTTTTTAAGTTTTTTTTTAAATTCTCGTTAGGCAAGCATTTGGCCGCAACCTCACCTGATGGAAAGTGATGGTGTGGTCGAAGATGGAGCATGCTTGCCTAATAGGTGTTGAATGCACCTGTGGCTACTCCAGACATCATGATGGAACACGAATAATCGTTTGGCATTGGTTTTGTCTTGACATTACCCCAATGACGCTTACATCTACATCGCATAGAGATGCTGCCTAGCTAGCTAGCTAAGCAGGGTGAGCGGCGACCACGCAACTTTTTTCTAATACGAACACTGCGTTTGCTTTGCAGATGACATTTCCCTACTTGCTTCAATAAAAGTTAGCAAAGAAATTCATGCCAAACTCACCGCGATGCTTGAACAAACAACTGACTGGATGTATAAACATAACCTTGAACTCAATCTCGCTAAAACAAAAATTATTACATTTCATCCGTATCAAAAACCATCACTTCAATTCACCTACTCATTTCGAGGTATCAAATTAGAAACAGTCAAAGAATTCACTCTGTTAGGTATAAACATTGACACTTATATAAACTGGCACTCACACGTTATAAAAATTAAATCAAAACTATCATCTCTTACGTATGCCCTCCGCGAAATAAAAAAGACTACTGATATGAAAACGGCAATTACCACTTATTATGCGAATGCTCATTCGAGACTGACTTATGGCATTATACTATGGGGAAATAGCAGCGCTGGAAGCGATTTATTCACAATGCAGAAAAAACTTATTCGAATTCTAGCAAATATAGACCAGATTGATAGTTGTAGACCTTATTTTATAAAGTATAAAATATTAACTTTGACATGCATATATATTTACGAAATCTGTAAATTCGTACGTAAAAATCCTCATTTATATAATACTCGACAAGATGTAAAAACTAACTTCTCACTTCGTCACAGAAACAGGTTATTGTTACCTGTATCCCGGCTCCAGATCAGCTCATCTAGTACATTACCTATGTCAGTAAAAATATATAATAAGTTGCCAAAAGAAATTAGGTGTGAGGAAAATGACATAAAATTTATCAAAATATTAAAACAATTTCTTATTAATAAAGCATATTACTCAATTGACGAATTTTTAAATTATAAATAAATAACAATAATAAACTACGGCCTACCTTCATTCGACATTATAATTATGTATTTATTAAGGATTAATTTCATGTGACAGTATAAACGCATGCTTATATATTATAATCATATTAATTAAATCAATTGGTAATAGATACATATAATATTGCGTCCTCCTCTCTTCTAACATTGCTGTGCCCGACGGGGTCCATATATGACTGCACATTTATTATGTTAAGACCTTATATTGTAAACATTATGGAAGCAATAAATGAATATGAAATATGAAATATGAAATACTTACATTTTTAAACTCGTGATATCTTTCAAATGGAATGACCGAAATATTAAAAAAAAAAAGAATTATTATAAAAAATATATAAATATTAATCCAAGATACAAAATAAAGAGCCTTTTCTAGCGGCGACATTTCATTTATTTTTTTTAAATAAAAGAACACGTATTTTGGTGTAACTATTATATTTAGACACTAGCAGCATTCCACGGCTTCGCGCGGGTATTTACAAAATATCTATAGCATATGTCACCGGGGATAGTGTAGCTTTCCAACAGTGCAAGAATTTTTCAAATCGGTTCAGTAGTTTTTGAGCCTATTCAATGCAAATAAACAAACAAACAATCAAATCTTTCCTCTTTATAATATTAGTGTAGATTAATGTAGATAATGCTGTCGCGACACTTTTTCTTAATAATGGTATGTCCTACAAAGTCGTAGTACATTATTTTATTCTATCATCAAGAGTTTTCGCAGAGCGATGTAAAGAATATTATAGGTAGGTATATATTATATTTTACACCTTGGATTATACTGATACAGCCAATATCGCCTATGTCACCCGGGGATAGTATAGCTTCCCAACAGTGAAATATTTTTTCAAATGGTTTCAGTAGTTTCGGTGCCTATTCTTGCAAACAAACAAACAAACAATCGAATCTTTCCTCTGTATAATATTGTTATAGATTAGTATATATATAATATATGTATAGATAAATAAGATAATTAATCAAAGTTCGATTGTAATAATCGTTTGTAAGCAATCAGTCGTCGGGGGGACATCTCTAACCCATTTTCAAATTTAGAGGGAAATTTTGATTGGCCGCCGCAACAGATCTACACAAATATTTCACTCGAACCAATAGCTAGTGGTTGTTCTAATTGCGACTCCGGTAATCGATTTCCGGTTATTCAACTGTTTGGCTTTTATTGTAAGATTTACTTTTCGCTTTGTATTATAGGTTTATTCTAGTTTATGTAAGTACTGAAATAAATGTTTTTTTTTATATTATAATAGAGATAAAACTAAATAATAGAGCATAAAATCAGCACATTGAAAGGCCAATCAAGCATTACCTAGTATTGCACGTGCCATTGCGAATGCACATGTTTGGACGTGTTTTATGTTTGCATGTTTTGCAAGGATAGGTAGGTAGGTACTAGAGATGCGCAGAATATGTCACCAACATGAAAGACGTACTGTGGCGGTCCCGGCTTAAGAATTGGACCCCTCCATTTCCTCCCGTGGATGTCGTAAAAGGCGACTAAGGGATAAAAAACAAGGAGATGGGCAGCAGCATCTACCTGAGTAGGTACTTGTTATCATACTGCGATCACCAATCCGCCTGCTAAGTGTGGTGATTATGGCAATTTCCCCCCAAATGATAGACACAACCGTGGCGGTATTTGGGAGAGGCCTATTATCCAGCAGTGGATGACAAGAGGCTGATGATGATGATGATGATGAAAGCTTAGGAAAAGCTTCGTAATAATTATATTTGCGAATGTAAAATCATATTATACACGTTGTAAGTTTGTAGCACAGAAGGGGAATAGTACAGGTACTTGTAGTAGGTAAGTAGGTATATTGTTTCTGCCGAGAGGTAGTTAGGTAGGTAATAATTATTACGGTAAGTAGCTACCACGCGTCAATGTCAAATTGGAGATAGGTATTAGGTAAATCATCATATGGCTCTGAAGTTGGGCTTTGCGAAAACTGCGTACGTACAGCAGAGCAGATAAATGTGTCTCGAACGTTGACAACGAAGTAAGTAGGTACCTACCTACTTAGCTCTTTCAATCCGATGGTCATGGGTTCGAACCTCGACTGGACATATCTCGTATTATTTTGTACCTACCTATACCTACTTCCTACGTAGGTAGGTTCCTAATTACTAGCCAATAATATAATTTTGAAGCCAAATGTAATGTTTGGATGCGCCTCTGACTGACCCCTTAAATAATTTTTGTAAGTCTGAGATCTATGTAGGTAGGCACATACCTTCCTTATACCTACCTTCTTGGATTAAAGTCGTGATCCTAAACTAGTTATTTCATTTATTTTTAAAATAATTACTACCTACCTACTTCCTACCTACTTTTAGCTAATGAAATGAAATAGGATCAAGACTGTAATCCCTAAAAAGAAATCCTCTCAGATCTCCAGGCGCTTAGATCCTTGAAGATGTATAAAGGGGGTAGAAGGAGGGGTAGTCAGAGGCATGTCCAAACATTATATTTGGCACATGCCCTCATTTTGCAGTAGTAGGTAGGTATCTAGGAAACCTACCTACCACACAGGCTGCAAATTGTAGTGTTTGGACGTACCTCTGACTGACTACCCCTTTAGTCATTTCCAGGGTAGATTAATTTATTCTTGTGTGTCGTAGCCTAATAACTCGGGCCTAAGTAAAAAAATATACCTAATAGACTTTCTCCTTTTTTTAAGTAGGTTAAAAATGTTTGCTTTGTTCGGCTTGGCAATCGTTTGATTTGAAGCCGTGTTGACTGTCTAACTAAACGACTGTAAGGCTATGAAGATAAAGTCCAATTTCGTTTTTGGCGCATATTCGCATGCCAGGTTGCTAGGTCAGTTGCTAAAGCGTGTGCTAGATGGTGGGAAATGCGAGTTCCAACCAAGTGACCGTGGTTTGGAACGCTTTATCTACACGGTTTGTCCAAAAACAAACTACAAACCACAAACTTCAGTCTGTTTAAGCGCTCGCGCTGAGTAGACGAGTGTAGAACGCTTGTGTTGCACTCTTACATATTTGATGCTGACTGTAGGTAGGTACCTACATGTGTATAGTACTGTTAAATATGAACTGAAGAAAATAAGAACATAAATAGCCGAGTAGGTAGGTTATTATATCGGTATTATATCATACCATACCGCGCAAACAATCTGAAAATTACTAGGTAGGTAGGTATGGTAACAAAAGTTGCTTTTATACCTACTTGGATACTTAGAAATACTATAGGTAATATAATATACCAAGGTTCTATTCTAACTTGTAGGTATGTACCTACAAGTTAGAATAGTATAAGTAGGTACCTACTAACAACAACATAAAACGGATTTTCATTCATTTACAGAGGTAAGTAGGTACATTAAAATTTGCGTGGAATCTCTATATTCTTTGCAAGTTAGATCCCAAAGACAGGGCAGGTCTCAAAATAGTTCAATGAACTCGGTAAAAACCTCACGATCATTCATTGTCGTGCGCGCGAGCAAAAGGTCTGCACTCGGTGCGTGCAGCGGCGCGACTGTGGTAGGTTACCTAGGTACCTATGTAAATTAATGAAAATCCGTTTTATGTTGTTGTAAGTAGGTATCTACTTTAACTACCTATTCTAACCTGTAGGTATATGTACCTACATTATATTACCCATAATATTTATATGTATCCGAGTACTTAAGTAGGTACCTATGTAGGTATAAAGGCACTTTTGTTAAAGAGCACGCCGCGCGCGCGTTAAAGTCAAAATAATATGCTGCTCTGCGGTTAGATGGCGCGCACTTCTCAAGCTTTTTACTCAACAAAATTTGCAGGGCACATAGATAGATAGATAGAAACACTTTATTATTACACCTTAAACGAAAATGTTAAAACTAAGTTACAAACAGGTTTAGGCACTAGGTTATCCGACAGAGAACCAAGATTATTCTGATTTACGACACGGCTAACGTAGCCAAGTGTAGATAATCACACGGCCCACTGTGCCGTGTGTAGAACGGCTGCGATAGCCGTGTATTTGACTCTGAATTACGACACGGATAACGTAGCCATGTATTGATAATCACACGACCTGCTGTGCCGTGTCTAGACGGCTCCGTCAGCCGTGTCTTTGACTCTGAATTACGACTCGGATAACGTAGCCATGTATTGATAATCACACGACCTGCTGTACCGTGTCTAGACGGCTCCGACAGCCGTGTCAGTGACTCTGATTTACGACACGGCTAACGTAGCCAAATATAGATAATCACACAGCCCACTGTGCCGTGTGTAGAACGGCTCTGACAGCCGTGTCTTCGACTCTGAATTATCACACGGATAACGTAGCCATGTATTGATAATCACACGACCTGCTGTGCCGTGTCTAGACGGCTCTGTCAGCCGTGTCTGTGAAACTGATTTAGACACGGATAACGTAGCCATGTATTGATAATCACACGACCTGCTGTGCCATGTCTAGACGGCTCCGTCAGCCGTGTATGTGACTATGATTTACGACACGGCTAACGTAGCCAATTGTAGATAATCACACGGCCCACTGTGCCGTGTGTAGAACGGCTGCGATAGCCGTGTCTTTGACTCTGAATTACGACACGGATAACGTAGCCATGTATTGATTATCACACGACCTGCTGTGCCGTGTCTAGACGGCTCCGTCAGCCGTGTCTTTGACTCTGAATTACGACTCGGATAACGTAGCCATGTATTGATATTCACACGACCTGCTGTGCCGTGTCTAGACGGCTCCGTCAGCCGTGTCTGTGTCTCTAATTTACGACACGGCTAACTTAGCCGGGTATCGATAATCACACGGCCCGCTGTGCCGTGTGTAGACTGGCTTCGACAGCCGTGTCTTCCACTCTAATTTACGACACGGCTAACGTAGCCAAGTATTGATAATTACACTGCCCGCTGTGCCGTGTCTAGACGGCTCCGACAGCCGTGTTTGCAAATTTCATTTAAGACACGGCTTTAGTAGCCAAGTAGTGTCAATTACACGGCCCCTTTTGCCGTGTCTAGACGGCTCCGGTAACCGTGTCTAACACTCTTATTTACGACACGGCTAACGTAGCCAGGTATTAATAAACACACGGTCCGCTGTGGCGTGTCTAGCACGGCTCCGACAGGCGTATTTGCAAATTTCATTTATGACACTGGTAACGTAGCCATGTTCGAAACGCACGTGGCCCACTGGGCCGTGTTTAAACGACTTTGACAGCCGTGTTTGATGTTTCTACACGGCCCCGACAACCGTGCCAAACGGTAACCGTGTATTTTTACACGGCTACGGTTTTAACATGGCTGCAAAATTATCGAACACGGTACACGTAGCCGTCTTTACCGGCTACGTTAACCGTTTAGACGGTACACGTAGCCGTGTAAAAACTCAAGCCGTGTACACGGCTTTTCACACGGCTGCCAAACCCGGCTGGCAGAGCCGTTTACACGGTTCCCGAACGCGTAGCCGTGTGCAAAAGCTGTGTATTTTTCCCAGTGCGATAGACACTATTGTAATTATCGAACATATTGGAAAACTTATTGTAATGTACAATAATATGAAAATCTAAAATAAACTAAGGCAAAACATTTTTCGTTCGAAGACTTTACGTTCCAATTTGTCTCTAGAAACAGTAGAATAGTTTTTTGTGTAATTGTCGAACGACAACAGCAGTGGAACTGCAGTTGCAGCGAGATAATTTGTTGAACGTTGTGAAATAGTAGAATTAACCCCTGCAACCTGTCATGGACCGCTCTGGGTACTTATACATAAAGGTTATCTTTCGTCTAAAATCTTGAAGTGAATTATAATATATATATACACCGTTTCACATATCTATTAGGTAGCATAAAAATCCGAGCTATAAAACCGCTGAGAACTGACCTAGACATAACTATGCGTCAAGCGATAACAATACGTGCAATAAAACAATGATGTTGTGATTGTGCATTATTTGATTGCTAAAGGAAATTTACTGGTAGAAATATCTTTGGGCCTCTCACGACGATATTACTATTAGCCTGTCAATTAAATTTTATATTATTAAAATAAATAATTGGCCATGTCACGTAATTATTTTGATATAATTATGATATAGATAAAAATCTTCTCATACGAAACAAAAACCACATTACGTAAATTATTAATGCAAAAGTGTTACTAGTCAGATGATGAATTTAAAATGGACGATTCGATTGGGACTGTATCAAACGCTGCCTCTTATAGTATTCATGGTGATAAATAGTTAAATGTGACATTATATTGTAAATGTTTCTCTATGAATAATTAAAATTTATTCTCTTTTATTATTAATTTGAAATAACTACATAGTTATAAATTTGACATTACGACGCTCTTACAGGTTATATACACTGGACAATTGACATATGATTTATTGACTGACCTGACATGTGTATGATGCAAATTTAACAGGTTAACTGTCCAAAGACCATATATGGTCTGTGGTCAGACTTGACTACCAGTCCACAGACCGTATGTGGTCTGTTCGCCCATACATTTTCTAAGCCATCTTGAGCTGTGGACGTGCGGAGAAAGTCTCTAATTTATCGTGGACTTGGCAGGAAATTTTATAAGGATTACAAAAAGTGCTGGGACAAAGGGAAATAATCGATATTTTTATTTTAAATAGGGGTATAAAAGACATAGTGTCAAATAAGCACTATTTAATTTTTTCTCGAGTTTTATTGTTTTATTTCTTATAATTAGTTAGCTAAATAATGGGTAGGTAAGTAACAAAAACACAAGAAATAATGATAAAGTTTTATTTAAAAAAAATTACAAATGAACGTTGCGAAAGCATTGCAAGCAATAAGGTTTTGTGCAAATATTGCATATTTGCGAAACTCTTTTTGCCTTATTAGTGGCATCCTGTGATGTTTCTCCTGACAATCTATGTTGTTCGTAGCACCCTGTACACCTTCTTCTTTGTAGTTTTCCATCTTTCTTATCCAGTGGTTGGAGGAAATGCTGTGCGGGCGATGGCGGGACATTTTGACGTTGTGACGAACCTGCAGCTAAATTTTGTTGTGGTGTAACAGCCTGGGCCGGTAACTGTGCTATGTTTACACCCATAAGTTTTCTTATTAATTAATTATTTAATTAGTTTCCACTTCATAGTCACTTTCTTCTAATAATCTCCTCAACTGATCGTCTGTATACGGTTTTTCACGACTCACTTTACAAACAAAAGCCAAATCCAACCTTTAGAGCGCCACTTCCTGTCGACACAATGAGTGAATGATCGTCTCAAATGTCAATAATATTACGTCAAATATAATCTGTCAATGTCACTTCATGTTTTGTGTTGCCAACAGGAAAAAAATATATGAAATAAAACAGATAATATGCACGGACCACATATAGTTTGTGAACTCACGAGGTGATTTTTATCATCCTGGAAGCCCTACGAGTCCACAGACCATATGTGGTCTGCATCAAAAAAAAACACATTCAGTAGAGTATAAATATTTTATAACACATTAGTATACATTACAAACCTAAATATACCGAATTTTACCTAAATCACCACGGGACGTACGGGACATTTCCACTCCGAAACCCGGACAGTTAACCTGTTAAGTAAATAAATTAATAAATATACTATCATGAGCACAATTGGGTTGGACTGACAATGATAAGGCAGCAGTCAGATGTGCTACTAATGATGTGGCTTATTGAAGAGTATCCATAAGCTTAAGGCTGCAGATAAGATTGTATTTATCCAATGGGTCCCCTCTCACATTGGTATCAAGGGTAACGTAAAAGCAGATCGAGCCGCAAAAGAAGCTGTTAGCGAAGGGATTTCGTATAGTTGCCTCCCACTTCATACAGAGATGCTTAAAACTGTCAAAGAACTATGTCGTCAAAATTGGCAGGAGTAGTTCGATGAGAGGGCTCGCTCTGTAGGTATATGGTACAAAACAGTACAATGCCAACTGTCTCCGTACCCTTGGTTCGACACAATAGACATGAAGAGGGAATGTGTTGTAGCCCTACTTAGACTTCGTACCGGGCACATTCCAAGTAACAAGTTCAAGCACCTAATGGGAAAAACCAGGTCACCACTCTGCTGTTTTTGCGGGTCGGTAGAAGACGTACATCATGTGTTGTCGGAGTGTGCGCGATGGCTGGGGTTACTGGCGAATAGTCGGGGGACTCTTCGCCGGTTTGCACGGCCCTACACGTCTAGGGGGTGACCTTGGTGAGCAAGGTCATCCCTTCACAGGCGCTGAGGCCCGGTTAAGATCAATCCGGGCCTACCGCTGGGGCGAGATGGTGACTGCCAGCGCGACCCTGTCTCGCCCCACCTTGGCGGAGGACTGCTCACGGGTGGGTTTTAGTGGGTCTGAGCCCCACACGCCCCCTTCCGTCACCCCCGTGGCGGGAGGGAAGTGCACAGCATTTCCCCCCTTAAAAAAAAAAAAAAAAAAAAGTGTGCGCGATACGAAGTCCAGCGGCAAGCACTGCCGCATTTTATTGCAAGTAATATATGTAATTGCAACAGTACCTTGGCCTCACCTGGCTCCGGGGAAGCCAGGATACTGGTGCAAATTTATTTAATGTTTAAAGAACTTAACTGCCTGTGTAGAAACTGTTCCGGGTAGCTTTAATTATACGTATAATATGATTTTACGGGGTGGCATTGTCAACGTTGATAAAACCCCATAAAAAAAATGTTGTGGCTGTAATGAGTAGGTCAACTCATCCACCATCAAATTTTTTTTAATTTTCTGCAACATATAGCCACCGATTTGATCACTTGAATATGATGCATTATTTATAATAGGTACTTTTTACGTGCCTTTATGTAACAATTAAACGTCGATTTAGCTCATTGTACACATGTATTTCATGATTTTATTATTGAACCTTAATTAAGTACACTTCGGAACATGCTGAGGCCGTAGCACATAAACAATTTGCGAAAAAGTATTCGTTTCATAACGCGCGTCGCTTCAGCGTACTAACTATGAGTTATCTGTGTCACAGTTGCGCCAGACAAATGACAGTTTGTATCATTTCACGTGAACGGTACGTTACGTTACACTTACGCAGTTATTCGTGCTGGGCACACTGGTGTAGAAGTGTTTATAGAAAATAGCTAAAATATTCAAGTATTCAAATATTTTAGGAGATATAATGTATAGCATCTTACAAATAATGACCTAAATAGTAATGGTAGTGATATTTTACATATAAAACTATTGTTTTAACAAAAAATTGTAAACTGACGTCCATTATATTATATTTATTAATGTTGATGTACTATTATTAAAAAACTACAGGAAGTTTGGTGCTTCTAATGTTCCGTTTATTAATATATATCTAAATACGGAAAATTTTCAAATAAAACCAGAAAAGCGCCAACATTCAATTAAAAAAAACTCATAATTGTTTCATTGGGTAAACTGCTATGAGGATACACATAAAAACGGCGAATCGAGAATTTCTTTTTAGGAATTCGAGTGAAAGCCGTTGAAAACTGCAAAGTTAACTCACCGGTAGACCTTCAAAGTCGCCAAGCGGTGGTCCAGTATCAATTTGCTTCCGTGACGTGTTGATTTGAGGCACAATCGACTCGTGCAAATTGGACGCTATTATACGGTTGAGTAGCTGACCTGAAATTACTTCTTTATCAGTGATTTAACCACTACAATTTGCAGGGCTATTTCGTATATCAGTTGCAATCAAATCATGATTAAACTTTTAAAAAAAATGGCTGCTTGAAATTATTCATGTCACTTTTGTCAGCTTTTCAGTCAACTTTTCTGCTTACTGGAGCTGTCGAAACGCCATTTTACAAGATTTCAATAAAATATTTATTTATTTACTAAGCATAAAGCATAATTAAGCATATGATTGTAACTGAGATACGTCATTGCCCTGCTGATATGAATACATTAATAACGCTATGTTCTCATTGCTAGGACTCGGGCTGTTTACAAGGGCTCAGGCTATAATCCACGCCGCAGACCCAAGGACGCTAGATTAGTGGCCAGCCTTAGCCATGTTTTCAGGTCGCCCAAAGGTTTCCCGACATGGATTAAGAACTATAGCCCTAAGACAACCGATGGCTTAACGTGGTCTAACCTATAAGCATGGAAGCGCTCAGTTGAGCATGCTTCTAGCGGCCACCCATCCAAATCGTGACCGCAGCAAGCGTCACGTCAATCATTCATCTTGCGCACTGACATGTATATCATCTTGACATAATATCTTGAATCAGGAATGTTTCAATGCTTTAATAACAGGATGAATTGGAAGGACAATTTAATCTAGTTACGACGAAGATTAATTTATTTAAGCAAATAAAAAATAAAATAAGAGGAAAAAATATTGGTAAATCTGGGTATCGAACCCAGCAACTCAACATAGAATGGGAGTCAACTCCAATTTATCTACCGACTTCCAAAAAAAGGAGGAGGTACTCAATTCGACTGTATGTTTTTTTTATGTTTGTTACCTCATAACTCTCGACTGGGTGAATCGATTCTCAAAATTATTTTATTGTTTGAAAGCTGTTGTTTCCCGTGTGGTCGAATTTAAATTTCATAAAATTCAAATAACTGATTTTTACCAAAGTAATAGAATGGAATTCGGTACTTATTAAATTTTTCAAATTGCACTTGTTCAAATTGTAATTGTATCAACCTGCAAAGTAAAACTATGTAACGTTAGTTTTTCGCTCCGTTACACGTTGTCGATTCTAGACACGTATTTGGTTTTAAATTGCTAATCTATGGTGAAATTTATTCTATGTTAACTTTTTTACTACAAGAGTAACACTTTTTGTAGCCCCTGTAAGGTATTGTCTCTGTGGACATCAGTTTTTTATCTGTATAATTGGCTGTGGTGATCTGTGTCGAGGCTGACGTTTGATTGATGGAAAAAAAAGTCAAATCACTTTTCTAAAAACATCGTGATGTGAAGTCAACATGTAATTTTTAAATCCGTTTGGATCGATATTTTCTTGGACATTCCCAATATGGGAAGTCGCAATTAGAAAACGCAAGCCAAGTGCTTTGCAGCTTTATATTGATTTCCTCTAAATCATGGATTTCGAGTACGGCATTCCCGCCGAAGAAAAACGGTAAGTCTGGTGCTCTTTGCTTGAGGTCAAACTGTGATTTACTTTGGAATTTGGACATTATTTTTAACGCTAGCTTTTTATTGTTTCAGCCACTGGCGTTTTTCTTCATAACTTTTGTAGCAAGATTTTTTCTTACAAGCATTTTTTCTTACGAGTATATTTCTACGTAATTTTCCCCCATGAGATTCCCGTGGAAATTATTTACTTGGAGCGGACCGCCGTCTTGAGGTTTCATCTGCGCAGGAGGCGAGATTCCTTTTCCGCGTGTCACATCGTCCATCATAAGGAAGGGTAAATTCAATCCACGTAATGATATTTCCTCAAGTTTCAATTCCTTGGAGAAAGGTAACGCATTCATAATCTTATACGACCCTTGCCTTGAGCATGTGCAGTGTAAAATCATAAAAATAATTAACTTCTTTTAAATCAAGGTGCAATAACGATAGTTTAACAATAACGACAGCTAATAATGGTGAACGCCTTCAGCGACGAAAATACCAAAATTAGTAGTGTGCAGGCTAGTTTTAATAAACCGGTATCTGCCAGGGTCCTTCAGATTCTGTGCTATCGCAAATAAACTATTCCTAATATAAATCTTTAAACTATTGTAACACTTGTGCTTCCTGGCAATAAAGATAAACGAAACTGAATGATTTTTTTTGTTATTTATCTGCCCCCGCTTAAAGATCAAAAGAACCAAGGCACTATCAAAAGTTATTCCAGGTGAGTTAAGTAAATATATATATATATATATATATATATATATATATAATCTTTGTGTGAGGTCGCTCCAGGCGCCCGAACTTTATTTTTTTTTATAATTTACTAGAAATTTTGTTCAGAATATCACTTTATAGGAGCGCTCACATCTCTATTTTTCAATGATACATTCACATGTACTTACAATCGATTTTTTTATTATTACAACTACTGTAAAAGTACTTACAAAGGCTGTATAATTACCTAATATCCAACATATAAAAAGCTGAATCGGAAAGTTCTCATTACTACATTTACCATTTACTACAAGTTTATTTCGTTGTGACAAAGTACCAAAGTTATTCATCATCCGTTGATCATGGTCATGGTCAAGAACGTCACGCATTAAATGTGCAAGCAATAAAATCAAACGTAACAATGTGTACAGTGTGCAAACAAGATTTTTTATCTACTACGATAAGGAAATTTTATAGCTTATTCTAATTATAGCAAGACACGCTGCTTTGCTAATATTAGACAAATTTTCCGCAGAACGAGTGAATAATCAAAATGTAGTAAATAACTATGAAGATTTCATTGACAAAGTCAGTTTTCATTCGGCCTAACTATGTAATAGAATTGTAATGTTTTTTTTTATAATTGTTCATCAAAGTGACTCCCTCTCGCACAAAGGGAAAGCGAAGATGGAATCAAGAAGCAATGACCATTAGTGCAGCCGTAAGCTGCACTGATTGTCACCCCTTTGATGACCTGAGAGATGCTTTTTCACGCCCCGCTTGAATGACCCAGGGTCATAGCTGCAAGGAAATACGTACGCTTATATGTATATATGTATTCTTGGAGCGCTCATATAAATATTATATCTAGGAGACTTAGATGCAGCTAAATAGATGTGCAGCATTATGCTGTTTGTGAAATTGAAGAGGCGAACGTGTATCTAGATAAATAGAAAAAGTATTCATATCGTCAAAGTAAGCAAAACTAAAATGCGTTTTGTCGTATCTGTTCCACAATTATATAAGTTAAAACATTTGTTATTAATTCAATTGTTTCTCGAGAACGAGGTGAATAGAATACACTTACGTAAATTATTCATGCTGGGCCTACTCATGTTCATCGCCTGTTGCTACAGACAATCACAAAACGATATTTTCTGAATCTCTCAATATCAGTAAGTACCGCGAAAGAATGGTATAATTTTACTTTAAAACACCTTAATTGACAACACAACATGTAAGCCAATGTCGTAAACTTTGAATACAATAAAAAATGCTACTATTCCCCAAAACAATATTCATACTCTGTTGTACTTTGTACCTAAAAGAGAGAGAAAAAACATAAAATAAAAAATTATATACTCGTATAATAAACAAAATCTGAGTATACCTTTTTCTACAACAGGCGGGGTCTTCTTATAGAAAAGTGATGCGTAAGCGAACTGATTCTTCATCTTTAACATGTTCGGAGGTTGTTTCCCTTTCAGCAACACAGCATCCAGTTCTGTATAGTATGGTAGGAGTTTGTGGTTGAACTCTAGTCTCAAGATCCTGTACGTGAGGTAACACAGTGTCATTTATTTAAGAAAATAACTATAAATCATAGTCCCATTTCCTTCGGTTATCGATATTTTTTTATTGACATTTAATTAAAGAAGTTCTCAACTCGATGCGTAGTTTTCTAATGCATTAAGCATTTGTTTTCACAGAATCGTCAGAAAAAAAAAATTGGTATTAAACTTATTACTTAGATAGTTTTAATTTGTACAAATGGCCAGTCATATGACAATACGATTTCGCTTTATGGCGGAAACCTTATAGAGATGTATACAACCCAAATGGTGGAGGTGGTGGATAGCAGACATCATGGAATTCCATCATGGAATTCAACAATCATCGCCGGGACTGCCATCACTGTGGCATAAACAAGCTTAAATCTTTACAGCATTGATAAGAATCATGGTAAAACAATATTATTAAATCCAAGTTGCCGACTGGCAAGAGGCAGCACGGGACAGAGACCGATGGTATTCTCTTGTATCAGAGGCCAAGACCCATTTTGGGTCGCTGCGCCAGAGAAGTAAGTAAGTTATGATTGTGATGTGAATACACACTGTTCAATGGTCATGTGATCCAGAGCAGTTATGGCTCTGGTGCAACTTTTGGTGAAACAATAACTATCAGACCCAGTTTTACAGTATGGAAATCCCATTGGAAAAGGAAAAGTTCAAAACAGTAAAGTAACTTTTCGGTAATAAGTACCAAAAAGTGTGAAATAACTTGTCGAAGTTTATATATACATTCTGTGTACTAAATATCGGGAATTTGTCAATAAAACAAAAAATACAAATTATTCATCTAAATTTATTTTATCGCCTTCAAAGTAGGCCCCATCGCTTGCAATACAACATCTCCAACGCTTCACCCAGTCTTCCATACATTTTTCATAGGCTATTTGCGGTATGGCCTTTAGCTCATTCAGCGAATTTTCTTTTATGGCTTCTATCGACTCAAAACGTTTTCCTCGAAGTGGTAATTTTAACTTGGGAAATAAAAAAAGTCAGACGGAGCCATATCAGGTGAATACGGTGCTTGGTCGAGAACTTTTGTTGAATTTTTCGCTAAAAACTCTTTCACTATAATGGCTGTGTGTGATGGTGCATTATCATGGTGCAGCATCCATGAGTTGTGTTGCCACAAATCTGGACGTTTTCGGCGGATACTCTCACGCAAACGCTTCATGACGCCTAAATAATATTCTTTATTCACTGTTTCTCCCTCTGGAAGGAATTCGGAGTGAACCACACCACGGTAGTCAAAAAAAACTGTCAGCATCACCTTGATTTTGGAGCGACTTTGCCGCGGTTTTTTGGGTTTCGGCTGGTGTTCGAGACGCCATTCTGAAGACTGTTGGCTTGTTTGCATGTCGTACTCATAAACCCATGTCTCGTCGCCAGCTATTATACGTTTCATAAAGGTCGGATCCGTAGAAGCTCGGGAAAGCATGTCTTCAGCGACATGCTTTCGCTGCGCTTTTTGAACAAAATTGAGCTCTTTTGGAACTAGTCGAGCGGCGACGCGTTTCATGCCTAAAATGTCAATAAGAATGTTGTGGACGGACTTAAAAGATATGTTCACCTCACTAGCCAACTCTCTCAGACTCATACGTCGATTTTCTAGCACTAGCTTCTTGATTCTGTCGATGTTTCCTTTGGTCGTAGCGGTTGAAGGTCTACCAGAACGAGGCAAGTCTACTACTACTTCTCGGCCTTCTTTAAAAGCCTTATACCTACCATTCATAAGCCCTTGTTTTCGATATACACGATTCGCCGTAGGTATTTCGCAACATTTTTAGTGAATAACCACATGAAATATCATTCGAAACACAAAATTTAAGGCACACTCTTTGTTCAACAATATTTTCCATTGTAAAAATCGCCGAGAACTCAAAACTATGACCAACAAAAAGTGTAGTTTAAAACAAATTAAATAACAGATCCCGCTCAAACTTTGCGCGCTAAATCAGTACAGTGCTACCAACATGCAGTAAAAAAATTAGAACGACCTCTTTTACACGGGTCTTTTTAGTGACATATTCCCGATACTTTTTACACAGAGTAGTATATCTATAGATATACTTAATTCAGTTTGACACTCACCTGGTAGGCACATTCAGTTCTCTTATTGGTGGACTGAATATTCTAGGTGTATCGCCAACATACTCTGGTTCTCCTTCCCATAACAACATCCAAGCTGTAGGACCTTTCGCCCAGATTCGCACCAATGCTCCAGGATTGAATGTCTCAAATATAGACACCTCCATGGGGTACACAGCCTTTTCAAACGATACTTCTGCCAAAAAGGGCAATGTTTGCAATTCAAAGATAAGAGATTATCATAGTATTTTATTATCATTTTGCCTTTCATCACCACGAAAAATTGTTCTATTTTTACAGGAAGAATTCTTATTCTGTTACAAAAATTTAACTATGCTTTAAATATTTTTATAATCTTTTATTTCCTTGATAATTCAAGTAAAGATATAAAAATACCTTTGCGTAACAGATACGTAAATTTACGTGAGTTTCATTCATAAATCTTTTGTTTTAATTATCACGGTATAGTAAGGGTTAAGTATATAACTTTAAACAAAGTTTTGGTAAGCTTTTTCAGGAAAGTCATTATGTAGGTATAGAATGTATGAAAAGATTTGTCTATATTTTGTTTTGTATAACTAGCAGTTTATACAAAAAGAAGATAAACAAATACCAATACCCTACTTACATAAACCTCTTAACTTTTATATATAAAGTTCTAGGTCACATTGCAACTATCTTGGGAATCCATGATTTTTACCATTAGGCAAATGACTTGCATGTCTCTTCACTTATAGTGTCCACCAGTCACTGACAATGTCGATACTTTTATGGTTGCCCACAAAAACTGTTGTATTGGACATAAAACGGGTATTTCATTGCTGAAGTAAAACATACAACAAACACCACTTTTTCAATTAATGACCATATAAAGTAAATGTGATTGTATTCTATATACAATTTTATTTCAAACAGTATAAGATGTGTGATATCTTTAACCCATAATGAATTTCAAAAAATAATTTTGCTCTGACTATTGCATTTGATGTGTTAGACACATTTATGATTATAATTTAAAATAATTACAAATTTATTTTGACCCAATGCAATTAATTACTTAATCTTAGTACAGTCCTTTGTGATGATAATAATAACAATTTATGCATATTTGTACATGTTACAAATTAAACTAAAATACATACCTACAAAATCCTGGCTGGTAATAGAACTGCTATTCTGTGGCATGTAATCTTCTTGGGCTGATGGAGCATCATTCCACCATGTCCCATAGGTTCTCTATATAAAAAAACAATTATGTATGTATCTTACGCAACTATATCAGGCCTATGTTCAGCAGTGGACATCTTCTGGCTGATAATGATTATTGTACAATACAAACAATAACCTGTCCAATAGCAACCAGCATCCCAGTCTTATGATGAAATGTGATGATGTGACCAAAGATTTGGTTACACCAATTTGTTGTATGTACCACCAAAATTGTGCCCAATCTAGGATTTAATTACAATAAAAAAAACTCAGAAATATCTCTATTTATTATAGTGAAATGGGTTGGGGCTTCCACATTTTCAATTTTGAAATATAATAATTACAATAAATATAACTTATATTAAAAAACAATCAACATCTATTTAAGTACAATGATTTTGCACAAAGTGGATTTTGTAGATTTGTCTTGATATGAATTCTTGATTTTCAATGATTTCTTTTATACCTATATCCCATTAAAATTTGGGGATTATCATATTTTATAAGTTTGTTAAAACAAAACAGAATATAAAAATAAATATATATTCCTAATTAGTCTTTCAACAAAATAAAAAACTTAAAAAAATTACAAATAATCATTTGAAAAGGCTATGTTTAGCATTATTACTGAGCTAATAAGCATTGTAATAAAAACTGTACACATTTTTATAAGACTGTTAGGTGCTCATGGAAGGTTTAGAATAATTTTGTCTAGTTTCAGAATAAATCAATTTAAATGGTTCATAAAATAACTCTTGCATAATTTTTCCATTGCTTTAATTTTCTAATTGGTCGAATGGTGCGGGTTTGTGTATACTGGTAGGAGCGGGTTCTATTCCGTGGCGAGATAGGCTAATTATTAATGGTTTTTGTACATTTAAAGTTAATGGCAGCACAATAATCTAACAATCTTCAATTTTGTATCATTTTCATAATGCAAGGCACATATTAGTAAATTGGAAATCAGACATGAAATCACATTAGTTTTTCTCACCATTACAAAAGCTTGTGGATAATCTCCGTAATCAGGGAAATTCGACGGCGGACCACGAAGATTGAAAGCAGTGTAAGAAACACTGATTTCACCACCGTATTGGGAACTAAAGTCCTCAACATTTTGCACGAATTGCTCGATTATTTGCTCCTCTTTGTCGTCTTCGGCATCATCATCATCTTTAAACCAAAACAAAGAAGATATCACATCCGATGCGCTTTGCATATTTCTACGCACAATAGCAGGAGTCTAGAAAACTCTGGAAAAATACGCAGTGATTACGGTGAGCGAATTTATAGCTTGAAACTGAATGAATAACAGACACCGAACAGACTGTTTTGGTTTTGTACTAGGTATTTGTGTTTTTATTTTTGTTTTACAGGGAGCGACGCGCGAGCATAGCATAGACTAAAATCTAATCCAAAGAGAATATAAACCATAGATTAATCAGACTATGTATGTAAAGAAAGATGGAAATCACTAAGGCTACGTTACGGGAAGCGCCGAAATCACTCGCGGCGTTCGCACACCCATTCCATTAGAAGCCCGCGATCATCGTGAGCGAGCTCGATACGTCATCGATGACGTAACCGAAAACGCTCACAACGCTCGCAGATCGTAGGTGGGTTTTCGTGGTCGTTTGCGAGATGTCACTGTCAAACATCAAATGTATAAGATTCTATCGATTTTTGACAGTAAAGTTGGCGCACCTTTCGCGACCGCGTAACTGTTCCACTTGGGTTGAACATTGCAAAAATTGATTCCAACCAGAACGCTAAACCAGGGCGCGACAGTTGTGAGCGTTGACGGTGCTTCCCGGAACGTAACCTATAGCAAAGAACGGAACGTTAGCGGGAAGTTTAAGTTTAAGTGCCATCCACTTTGATGGATCAAAGTCGCACGCACGCTCGGGAGGCAGTAATGTACGACCACTGAAATGTACAGCCAAGTATTGCACAAGGTGCAATACTTGCAGTGCGGTCCCAATTAAGCCATAATCGATATAAGCACGATAACAGTCGGTCCCTTTCACCGTGAGCGTGATTACGATACGATGGCCCACGGTACGTCATCGATGACGACTTAACTGCCGCCATATTGACGATTACATGAACCATGCTCTACACCATAGTCGTCGTGAGTGTTCTGTCAAAAGTGACAGGTGTTTGTATATTTCTACAAGGCCTTTACTGAAGTCCTTGTTTTTGATGTAAAAGCCGTAAAAGTAAGTCCATCCATTCCATTACTTCTTTTTAATCCACACACCACATAGTTAAGCTTCACACTATGCACGTTATTTTTATGAATTTGTTTTTGAGCGAAAATAATTCGTTATTGCTACAATTCTGGACCGTATTCTTAACACGTTTACAGTGCCAGCTGTCAAAATCGCGATATTTGTCTCGGACCGGCTTTGGTAGACGATATCAATGTGAGCAAAAATATCGCGATACGGACCGCAGTGTTGGCTATGGGTGTGTGAGATGGACATGGTGTGTATAAAAGATTATTGGTTCTTGTGTTTGAATACATTTTATTTGTTGGTCATTCACTTAAATTTATAGGTTGCTAAAATAGTTATATTTTTGTTGGTCTAAAAGTATATTCTTAAGTGTTATTTTAAACACGTCACAACTACTTGTTGTTCTTAATGGAGCTCGAAGATTGTTCCATGTTTTTGAAGCAATAATTTTAAAGAACCCTTAAAACAAGTTGCTTTATGTTTTGGTATAGCGAGGGAATTTCTAAACTTTGATTGCGTGTTTAGCGAATGCATGTTTTTGGACCATAATAGCTTTACAAATGGGAATTCTGGTTTTTTACTCCAGTTAAAACATGTTGCTTTATGTTTTGGTATAGCGAGGGAATTTCTAAACTTTGATCACGTGTTTAGCGAATGCATGTTTTTGGACCATAAAAGCTTATCAAATGGGAATTCTGGATTTTTACTCCAGATTATTTTTTTCATTCATTAACAGAGTTTTCGTCATAAATTCATGTTCAGTATCCCTTTTGCCACAAGATATGGAAAGACGTGCTCTCTCCTCTCTATATTAAAGCAGAACCAAGCACATGCATTTTGCACACGCAAGTAGAAATATTGTAAACATCTATATAAAAAGAATGGCCCCGAGTTTCTTGCCGCTTCTTCTCGGTGGGCTCTATATGTTTTGGAACGTGGCGGTAGAGTCTTTAAAGTACATTATAATGAAAAGTTGACGTTCATAAGTGCGTCTTTGATGCCTAAATTGAATAAATGATTTGACTTTGACTGTGACTTTGACTTTGAGCATTAAAAAATATCATTTTTCCTAACAAAGTGTTTTTCACTAATGCAAGATGTAGTCATGAGGTATTCTTCATAAAAATTGTAATAAGCAAAATACTTATAAGACATACATACAAATTATATCATCTGTTGTAATGGATTTATGTATAGTATATTGTATTTATGTTATATGTTTTACTTTTATATTTTTAACTAAGAGTGAAATAAAGACCTATGAAACATTAGGTACAATTTTTGTTCTAACAAAAAATTAGTAATGATAGAGATTATACTCACAGAATTAATGATAGTTTATATTTTTTATAACATATCAATAGATGGCGCTGCGTACGATCATGCCGAATTGCATATCTGTCTCCAGACTCTCCAGTATTACCAGTATTAAGTTTCCATAGAATTTATATATTTTTTTATTTATTTATTTATTTTCTTAACTTACAACTATCATTACAGGTTTTTTTTTTTTATTTATTCTATGACCAGAAAGGGACGAGTACGTAGTTTAATGGTCTGTTACTAGGACCATTGGACTACATATAGTGCGTTCGAATTGACCCACCCCTGCAGGCCTAGCACGGGCAGTCGACTATTTCACCCCTTGGAGAGGAAAGAAATCTATTCCACCATGTCATTTTTATCTTCCTTGCGAGCACGGCTACGCCTGAGGATAGTTTATCCACGTAGATAGACGGTGGTGTAGTGACGTTTCCAATGGTTTGTAATTCGTAGGTGCTGATTAAAGCAAATATAACAAAAGTCTCTGAGTAGCGTGTGCTATCCATACGTATACTACGTATTACCTATTTCATTTACTCAATATGCGTATGGAAGTTTAGTGGAGACCTATTGTAGATTAAAAACAAATAAGAATTACATTACTTAGGCATTTCACAGAATATAGATAGGAAAGTAACACAATAATAACCTCGATATGCACCGGCAAACCATTCGTATGGTTTCTTGGCTGCAACTAACTAATTTCTTTATTGACACAAAACATGTGCCTGAATTAATCATCTGGGTAATCAAAGGGGTTGTGATATTTCGGATATACCTCCGGTGTAATTTTCTTTCCGTTGTTTCCATTTCCCGCTACAAAATGTTATTATAATATGCGCGAGACATTTTTTGATAAAAATAAACTTTCTCCGTGTTATATCAATCGGAGAGAATTAAACCTCCTTTCTAGCTAAACGGCTAGGAGATTAACATAAAAACCGTACTACTGTACGGTTCTAGACGTTAATTAGCCAGAGCTAGGTCGTGAGTTTCAGAGAGATTATGCAATTGCCTCATTAATACGGAGACTTATCTCAGATTAGCACTTGTAGTCCTCGGTGAGATGGTGTGGGTGATTCAGCAACTATGGGTACGTTACGTTCTGGCACGATGATCGTAAGCTTTTAAGGGAATGGATGTGCGAACGCCGCGAGTGATTTTGGCACTTAACGGAACGTAGCCTGTGTATTTACAATTGCAATTTGACAGCATAATCATGCGATTTTAGGTTTTTGCTCTCGGTTAATGAAAGTGGCAAATATAACGTTTTTGAGCTTTACGAACGCTTTAACAAAAGAGCCACCAATGACAACGCCACCAATGCCCTAAAAGCTAGACAAACGCACCCATAGTATCGTGTCTTTAATCTAGTCCTCAGACTACACTACATACATAGCTACATACAACCCGGTCACAATATCTGTGCACCTGACGTCGTGACGTCATATCGGCGGTCTGGGTACGGTGTGAAAAAAAGTTTTTTAGAGAAATGTGGAGATAAAAAAAAATACTAACCTTTTCAAATCAATTTATTATTGATGAAGGGTTTGTTATTAAAAAACAATAATTTTGATTACAAAACATTTATTATTAAACTCAGTCACTATAAATTATTGACTCTATGCCTGGCATTGTATCTTCCTCACTCTCACTTTCTGAACTCTCCGAACTGTCTTCCCCTAGCGATATTAAAAGTTGTGTGATGTTGTCATCTGCTAGATGATACTTTTCCCAGTAGTCTCGCTGTAGTCTCTCCACGTGATTCACTTCTTTTTTCCAGTCAGCTGACTCAGTAATTGACTTAATCGCATGTTTTGTAAGTTGTTCTATTTTCTTTTCCGATTGGTCAATGTTTTTATCTGCCACCCTTTGCTTTACCAAGTTCCATATATATTCGATAGGGTTTAGGTCACAATGATAAGGTGGCAGACGCACAACTTCTTGGCCATGCCCTCGCATCAAATCGTCGACGACATATTTTTTCGGCGGCTTTGTTGTATTGCGTATTGCGCAAATGTCAAAATCATCTACTTCGATGCGTTTTTTGTACTGTTTACGCTTCTTACCCGGTGTCGATAATTTTGGTTCTGGGTGGGTTTCTAAATTATTACTAGTACTTGGAGTCGGACTAGCGCCCGGCGAAGTAGGTGGTCGTACTTTGGCTTCATTTTTAATATAGTACATAAGAGTCCTCTTTGATATCCCAGTTGCAGCACAGGTTTGTTTCACCACTTGGTCTACAGGTATGGTGTACTGTTTATTTGCTTTCTCCGATTTAAAAAACTTGAGCACTTTCAAGATTAAATTTCTTGATTCGCTGTGTATTGTTTTTCCCATGACTTCAGTTTAACAGCTACAACAATTTTAATAACAACCAAACCAGTCCAAACTTAACAGTAAACAGTCTAAACTTAACAATAAATATTAAAAAACAAAACAACAACAAAGCGAAAATATCAAAATTATCGGAACGTGTATCGGCAACGAAGATGCTAACCGTACTGTCGCACCGGGGAGTGCGCGGAGAGGTGACAGGGGAAGCGGGAGAGGTGCCGCATTCCAGCGAGGTGCACAGATATTGTGACCGGGTTTAGTTATAATAGTCAGTCACAGTGCTGTATCACGGGGGTTTCACTTCCTTAGTGTCCCGTGGGCCTTAGAAAGATGTTGTCTATGGTTGTGCCACCTTGCATTATTCACCACCGTTATCTATGTTCTATTAAAGGGTGGATTCATTCTTCATTTCTATTAGAGCAAAGAGTTTGCGTAATCTCATATCGTTGTCAAATCATCATTTGTTTCAGAGTTGTCATTGATTGACGGACGTATGTCAAAGGTGAAAATTACTTTAAACTAAAAAATAGGGCGAATTTTATGGAACTAAATTAGTAGTACATTTGCAAGCAAAGACTACTATGAATACTGGGTTGTTGCAAGCACAACTTCGGACGGCGAACGACTGGAGAGATTGCAGCCGGCACACGATACGGCTATGAGTTTAACATACATAGAGAAATTAGATGGAAACTCATTTTACAATACGTTGAAATTCATGATCGAGTTGTATCTTAGTCATGGCGACCTGTGGGAGTAAACTCATACGACACTGGTGAATTCTGATAAGGCATTGATCGCGCCAAAGGCGCGACGTCACCTCAAGGAATGCTCCCCGCCCGCGCGTCCCGCCGCCGCTGTCCTGCAGCTGTCAAACTACAAGCAGGCGGCTGAAGGGCAGCGGAAACAGTCACCATTTTAGAGTCGAAGCTAGCGGACGTATACCGCTCCGCTTCCGCGTCGCGACCACATGGGAACCGCCATTATCAGCCCCGCGTTTACGCTTCAGCCCAAAAGTGACCTTTAGGGTGTGTCGGCACGGCCACACACCACCACACAAATCAGCCCGAGTCACCGCGACTAACTTCGCCGCGAGTGACCGCTAATCAGCCCGTGTTTACGCGTAAACCAGTGCACAAACCATAAGACAATACAAACATTATAACTACAAGTGAACAGTTCTTCAGCACGACGTCCACAGCAGGACGCCCAACCCGAGGACTCTCAAGGTCATCAGCCCGCACTACCCAGTCACCCCGACGTCCGTAAGTAACTAATAATTTCCCTAACGATCGTATGGTTGCAGAACATACTGCTTAACCAGGCATAGAGTCGACTAATTTCAAAGGTGGCAATCTGACTTTCCGTAAATTTTCGGCAAATTTAAATAACTTAATTATTTGCTTCCTATAGTACTAGTATAGTCCTTAGTGTAGGAAAGCTAAATTATGTACAATATTTTATTGCCAAAGAAACCAGTGAAATAGTATGTTTATGTTTATTTATCATCTATAAGCCAAAAATCGCATTTTAATTTTACAGGTTGCCAAATGTACTGTAATTACAAAGTGCTTTCAATATGTATGGTTAACAATATGTATTACTCGAAATAAATTATAATCTTTGTAATTTTAGAATTTGTTCTTCAATAAATGGATTAAGTTATCTTAATCTTAATTTTTAATTTCATAAACCCTGGTTTACATAACAATATTTTAATAGCTTAGATGGGAATGCTTATTGCTACCTCGATATCAAACAGCAAATCCCTATTTATCGATATCGATACCCGCGCGCTCGTCTTCTCCGTCACTAATGCGTTCCACGTTACTAATGTTCATGGATACATGGAAGACGAGCTATGATCCGTCAATGTGGATGACACTGAAAAATTAAACGTCCCGCTAACGTTCCGTTGCTTGCTTTAGTGATTGCCATCTATCTTTAGAAGATAATATAGTCTGTTTAATCTATGGTGTTAGTGTAGTCTGTCACTCAATAGTATATCTCTGTCTAGTCTGTGGTCTGTCATCTCATCTGTGTTAAAATGGCAGCCGGGCCGATAGCTGAAAGAAATCAAGGTATATATTTCATATTTTGTTTACAAATATGGTCAATTAACACAATAATAAATAGAGAAATGGATAACACATAATGCTCAAAGATGACTCATGTATTCGTGACGACATTCAACCTTTAAGGTTAAGTTCGAGTTCAACGTTACGACGCTAACTTTTCTGATTGTTTTTCCACGTCCTAAATTCCAGATGCAACTATTTATGTGGGAGGCCTTGACGACAGAGTGTCAGAGAGCCTTCTCTGGGAGTTGTTTGTGCAATCGGGGCCCGTCGGTAAGTACCATGGATAACATAAAGTTTATTGTTGTGATGCTCTCATGTTTTGAATCCCTTATAATAAATACCTGACAGCATAACAACAGTAGATAAAAAAAAGCTTGATTTTTGGCAGGGCTTTTTTGAAGCATAAACAGCCCATGATACAACTGCTGGGACTCGGTCTTTCCTTTCAGAAAAGATCCACAATACAGACTAAGTGTGGATAGGCTAGTGTTCAGCCCTAGTACAGAAGTTTTCAGACGCCTGCAGGTGGCAGGTGTGGACCAACAACTGCCTCCCTATGAAAAACAGTAACCAATCAATGGCTCAAAGTGCCTACTAAAAAATGTTGTAAATGCCACTAGCATTCATCTGTCCAAGTTATAATAGCAGCAAGGCATGCTTAATCTACTTGACTTGTTTGAAAGACAAGGCAAACACTGATGTGAATGCTGTTTTAGTATGTTGGCAGCTGAATTTGTTCTATGCTAATATGTAACTAACCGGGGCGGGTGGTTCATCTGATTGTATGATAAAATTTATCTTGCCGATTCATGACAGTTTCATGTGACCCAGAGCTTTTAGGTCTAGCTTTACGAGACTCAGTACTACACTGGTTAGAAATCACCTCTTCAACTACATTACCCAGTAATTTCATTTGTCATATTTTATGGATCTTTAAAACCGAACACAGTAATGTTTGCACACTACTGTTTCAACGCAAATTACTCAACTTGCTTTAGTGCTGTTTAAAACTGAACACTGTACAGTACAGCACAGCAGAACTGTACAGCAGGTAATGCACACAGTACCCAAACATTATGGTACTAATTTTTGTTTTAGCACTGTCTAGACGTAGAAATTAATCATTATATACAATTATATAATATTGTGTTGTATATTATAGGTGCATTCGTTTAGCTTATGAGAGCATTGGTGGCTTTGTCATTAATGGCTCTTTCGTTAAAGCGTTTGTAAAGCTCCAAAACATTATTTTTGCCACTTTTGCCCACACCCTATTCAAACACTCAACTGAGCATAAGACCTAAAATCGCATGATTATGCTGTCAACAACCATGCTCTGGATGTGGGTCAAAATTTCACTTAAGATGGCAAAACAATTTTTTCTAGCTTTCTGAATGCAGAACAAAAAGAGGCATGAACAACATTTTCACCCACAGTTTCTCAATTCGAATGCCCCTTGTGAGCGCTTTTAGCGTTATTTTCGCTAAAAACGCTCAGAAGTGATCTATTCAAACATATACAGGGTTATTGGTAATTAGACCGGATCCTTTTAAGGGGTGGTAGGGAATGCCATTTGCAACAATATGACTGTACATTGTGATATCCGGAAATGAATCATTTCTGTGATATTCTATTTTTTTATTTTTTTTTGGAAAATCCAGTTTTACTACTTTAAAATTCAATAAAAAAAAAAGTAATCAACCGATTTCAATTCTGTTCGCAGTTTTAGAGAAACCTTGTTACAGCTCTTAATAATAAACAATAATATCGTACTAATGTAGATCCATCCAAAAACTAGAGGCTTTTTCATAATTTTTATTTGATAATTTTTGTAAGATGCTTTACAAAAACCTTTATTTTCTCTACAAAAACGATAGTAAATTAAGTCTGCATTTTATTTAAAAAACATCTACAAGTCTTTAGCTATCCAACGAGGTAAAAAAATTAGCACTTTATTGCACAATTGCAGAAATAATGCGATAACAAAGACTCAGGTAGAGACATTCCGAGAAAGGGTTTTAGACAACGGTATCCATGTTGAATGCGCCGTCTCCCTCTCGCTTATGTTTGTTGAACGAGCAATGAGAACCCAGTTTGCTCAAGCGCATCGTACTGTTCAGACGCTCTTTGGCAACCCTTTATTACGATTAAATTTCGACCTTGATAACGTTATTGGACTTGTGTAACTTCTTTTTCTGTGATTCGGCTAGTGAACTGGACTTTTTGATTGATTGCTTACCCGACGACTTGGCTTGTACTAAAGGATCTGATCATGACTGCGGAATCCCACGACCATCTACCTCGGCTTCGAGAGTTCACAAACGAAGCGTATGCGGACATACTGTTTTGCTATGGTTTTGCCAACGGCGTCGCTACACATGCTCGAACGGAGTATCAGTCTCGATTTCCACAGCGCCGTTTACCCCATGTGAGTGTATTTGACGGAGTGTACCGGCGACTACGAGAAACTGGTCAAGTTCAAAGACGACAAAGTGATGCTGGACGATCTCGTATTTATCATTCGGATGAAGAGGAATAGATAATTCGCATGTTTGAGCTAGATCCTACGACTTCAACAAACATCATTGCACGACGTCTTGGCATGTCGCAATGGAAAGTATGGAACACAGTGCACCGCTCAAGACTCTACCCGTATCATTTGACTCCGGTACAAGTTATTCAAGACGGAGATCCTGCACGTAGAGTCGAATTTTGCAGATTCATGTTGAACACCGATATGGAAGATACCAATTTTTTATTAAAAATCTTATGGACCGACGAATCCAAATTTGATCAGGATGGAATATCATATTATCATAATATTCATCATTGGGCCCCGAAAGATGACGGTAACCCAAACAAGAAAAGATTACAAGGATCACAAAGAAGGTTTTCCGTTAATGTGTGGATGGGCATTATTAAGAATGAATTGATCGGCCCTTTCTTTCTGCCCAACAACCTCAATGGTGAAGTTTATGATTTTTTTTTGAGAAACGAACTTTATGAGCTACTCAGTGAAGTACCCCTTGAAACCCGCAGAAACATGATTTACCAACATGATGGTTGCCCCGCACATTTTAGTTTGAGCGTCCGTGAGTGGCTCAATCGTCAGTATCCCAATAAGTGGATTGGCAGAGGAGGACCCATTCCGTGGCCGGCCAGAAGTCCCGACTTGACTCCCGTCGACTATTACGTATGGGGTCACATGAAAAGCTTGGTGTACGACGATACTCTTGGACCTGTGGCAACCATCGAAGAACTAAAACAGCGCATAATAAATGCAGCAGAAAAAATGAAAATTAATTTAAATACAAGTGTTGTTAAAAGCAATTTACGCAGACGTATGCGTCTCTGCATTCAAAATTCTGGCTCACATTTTGAGAACGAACTGTAAAAATTATAAATACAGACTAATTACATCTACTCTTTTATTTCTTTAAAAGAAATTAAGTTACCTTAAGAAAGTATTTCTTCCATAGCTACTTCTCATGGACTATTCTCATTCCTTTCTCGGCCTTTTGTAATCGCATTATTTCTGCAACTGTGTAATAAAGTGCTAATTTTTTTACCTCGTTGGATAGCTAAAGACTTGTAGATGTTTTTTAAATAAAATGCAGACTTAATTTACTATCGTTTTTGTAGAGAAAATAAAGGTTTTTGTAAAGCATCTTACAAAAATTATCAAATAAAAATTATGAAAAAGCCTCTAGTTTTTGGATGGATCTACATTAGTACGATATTATTGTTTATTATTAAGAGCTGTAACAAGGTTTCTCTAAAACTGCGAACAGAATTGAAATCGGTTGATTACTTTTTTTTAATTGAATTTTAAAGTAGTAAAACTGGATTTTCCAAAAAAAAAATAAAAAAAAAGAATATCACAGAAATGATTCATTTGCGGATATCACAATGTACAGTCATATTGTTGCAAATGGCATTCCCTACCACCCCTTAAAAGGATCCGGTCTAATTACCAATAACCCTGTATATGTGTTGATGATAATGGCCTACAATACTTTCACTGAAAAGAAGTTCGACTCCCAGTAGTGGGAACACAGATGTTATATAAATTTATTTACAATAATAAAGCCACTATTATAAAAGCTAGTAAAGTATATGCACAGCTTCATCTGCAAGTTACAGTACTTTTGCCATGTGAGCATATTCACTAGGGCTGTTACTAAGTACCTAATATTATGTTTTACAGTAAATGTTCACATGCCAAAAGATCGAGTCACTCAGACTCATCAAGGATATGGATTTGTGGAATTCATGGGCGAAGAAGATGCTGATTATGCGATAAAAGTAAGATATAATTGCCTCCTTCTTTGATAATAAATTACTCATAGACAAAAGTATCTGCAAGCTACTCTGGAATCCAGCCACTCATACATATGAATGCTGCAAGAAGTAAAGAATCTTATAAATAATAAACAATGGTTTAAGTCTTTCTAAAATTCAAAATTCAGGGAAGCCAGAATATGCAAACAGTTCAAGAAACAAGTTTTTGAAAAAAAAACAATACCTATGTCCATCCTACCTATATACAATGATTGCAGAATTACCCTCCCACATGTACATAGTGTGATGCAAGATATAAAAGCTGGCCATATTTGCAAAGAAGACTTCCTTTTGGAGCAGCCAGATAGACAGGGCCCAAATGAGAAGATAATAAAAAACTTACCCATAATAATGAGGTGAAACCCACTAAATTAAATAAATTAAAAAGCCTCACCCATACAATCTTATCACATAAATCTGTCTTGTTCTGGCATATCCACTTACTGTGAGGGGGTTTTCACTCGGCAGCTTAGGTATGTTTCGCCAGCGCACAGCCTGGCCGTTTTTTTGGCTGTGGACTGCCATTCGGCTCTATGCTCACATATTTACAAGTCAGCGGTGCTTAACGAAAACACAGGAAATGTAACAGTAGACTAATTTTAGTACCTGACAAGATTTTTGGTCAAAAGTGACACTTCGGTATGTAGTGCTATTATAAAGTTAGTACTGCTAAGTATAAGCCTAAGTACAAGGTGTCTCCATAAAGTCAGTCAAAATCACTTAATCCACAATTTAAGCATTAGGGTGCTCTTCAGAGTGCATATATAAATAATACTTACCATAAATTTTAGGTGTATTGCAGTATCAACAATGACAATATAATTCTACATTAAATCAAGAACACAATTGTGGGCAAAGTAAATAGTTCAAATCAATATCCACTCTATTTTATGAAATTCATAAAAACAAAAGCTTCAAGGAAGGTACTTCATAAATTTTAACATGTTTTGCAGGTAATGAACATGATAAAACTTTACGGTAAACCTGTGAGGGTCAACAAAGCATCAGCTCACCAGAAAAATCTAGATGTGGGAGCCAATATCTTCATTGGTAACTTGGATCCTGAGGTTGATGAAAAACTTCTTTATGACACATTCTCTGCATTTGGTGTTATATTACAAACTCCTAAGGTATCTATTTTATTTTTAAAATATGGTAGCTATCCCTAATTACATTTATTTAATGAGCCAACTCCTCAATTATGGTATTTTGAAAATCTTCATCATATTCACTCTACATTGTGCCATAGTTCAATATCATTTGGGACATTCTGTTCAGTTATTTTAATTATAACATGATGCAGTCTTCCTAAAGTTTTGCAACAGGTTGTAATAGTATTCTGGCGAAACTTTTTCCGATTCAACTATCTTTTTAAGTTGCAAATGCTACTATGTACATAGAAAGTGATCGCTTCATAACCAACATCAGTCAGTAAATCGCCACAGGCTAGAAATTTAGCTGCATCCATCATCTTAATGGGCTGCACCAAAATACAATTCTTAACTGTGGCAAAGTATACTATGAATCATCACACTATATTATAAAGGCAAAATTTTGTGAGTGTGTTTGTTTGAATGTTACTCCTTCAACCTCAAATGGCTGGACCAAGATTGATGAACTTTGGATGTGGCATTGTATTAACATATGTGGTACCATTCATCATCATCACCCACGCGGGTGTAACCGCGAGGCGCAGCTGGTATATACATATAACACGACATTACAACCGACGCTCATATTTTTGATGGTGTAAAATTATATAGAGTCATATACATTATCGTGAATTAATATTATATTGGCCAATTTCAGGTCATGAGAGATCCAGAGACTGGCAATTCCAAAGCATTTGCATTTATCAACTTCGCATCATTCGAGGCATCGGACGCGGCTATAGAAGCTATGAACAATCAGTACTTATGCAATAGACCAATATCAGTATCATATGCCTTCAAGAAAGATGTAAAGGGAGAGAGACACGGATCTGCGGCTGAGAGGTGAGGTCTATGAATTTCATCAGTAGGAGAATTTGCTCTCATCCTAGCTACTGACATTAACATTCAGTACCACTGTAGTTACATCACAACATCAGTATTAGAAGGATGTGATACTAGTCAAGCATGGGTTCTAATAATAAAAAACACTGGACAAGTTCGAGTCTGACTCGCACACAAAGGGTTCCCATACCATTACTTATCTATAAATCTTCCGTACAACTGAAATGATTGTTTCGTGTTTTTAAAGATAATGGTATGGAACGTGCGCGAGTCCGATTCGTACTTGGCCGGTTTTTAATTATTTGTTGTTATATAAATAAATCATCTGTAAAAATGTCAACTGTCTCACTGTAACAGTTCATGAGTTACATCATGGTGACAGACGGACAGCAGAGTCGCAGTAATAGGGCCTCATTTACCCTTTGGTCATGGTACCCTAAAAAGCCCTTCGAAAGCTAAACCTAAATATTCGTTATTTGAAAAATGCCTTGACATGGATTAATCACATAAAATCTCTGAGTTTAATAAGCTTAAGGCGCGGTCCAACCCCAATTTTAAAATAATTTACGATGCTTTACGTAAGGTTGAAAATCGCTTGTTAGATTGGACGATGTAATGCGAAAATGCATTAATATTGTACGTTTTCTTTATATTTTTCGATAAATACTAACAATATCAAGAAACTGCGGGTTATAACTTTAGTACTATACGTTAGCTATGTATTAACTAAAAAAAATAGAATGTTCTCACTGAAAATTCTGAGAGCAACACTTTTTGATGGAATGTGCCTGTAGTGAACACATTAGATGTATTCTAAGAGAAAAGGGTATACTCTTTTAGATGAATATTCCAGAGTATCCTAGCAGTGTCCACATCGGACATTGCTGTGATGCTTCATGGCATGTGCTAACATAATACTGGATAAATATTCATAATATGCATGTGACAATGACGCTGGCATGATGTGGATAACTAGACATCGGATTATATACACTAACCAACACTTGAATCAAGTTGAATCTTACAATCACGCATCATTCTCCTGCTGGTACTCGACGGGCAGGGAACCTGCGACATTGCTCAGGGAGTAAACTATTCATGCGCAAGAGTGTGTTCTGCATGGCACACAAGATATATAATACAATTCCAAAAAGAATTAGATGTATCGAAAGTGTTGTTTTGTTTAAAAACGTTCTTAACAAATTTCTTGTAGACAAAACATATTATAGGTAGGTACAATTAGGGATTTTTTAGAAGATAAGAACCTTACATGACATTGTACATCATAACCTTTTTACTCCATACTATGTTATGACATAATTGCTACAATTTTTAAAATGTATTAGACATATGTAATTAAAATTATGTTTTTTATGTATTAATCTTGCATGTTTCGTATTAATTTTATTATTATTCTTTGTAAACATCTTGTATGCTTATTAAGCGGATCTAGTGAAATTATTTAATTTTAACATCACCTGTATATTTACTACCTAGATCCACAAGGTTTAAATAAATGATTGAAATGATTGAATGACAATACAAAACATAACGAGTTCTTTTCTTCTCGTGCATACTTTGGCGTTTGTCACGCCGAACGAGTAAGAATTAATTTGTAGGCCGAAAACAACTTCACAAGTGTAACCGAAATAAGCGCGATTGGCAAGAAAGTACTAAAGTATGCATAAACGCTGTAATTGTCGATTTTTATGCATTTGCATATGCAAACGTGCAATTTCGACATAGCCTAACGACTGTTGTCCTAAGCTAAGACAAACGGGACCAATGGCTTAACATGCCCTCCGAAGCAAGGAAGCGCTTTGTTGAACAATGTCACTAGCGGTCACACATCTAACTCCTGACCGCAGCAAGCGTTGCTTAACATTGTTGATCGGTTGAGATCGCCAAGTCATGCTCCTCTGCGAGCGCTTCAATTGTATGTATGTACTGGCACATAATTTTATTGAGCTAAATGGAGGATTCAATTTCTATGACACTACTATTAATACATTCACTTAATTTCCAGATTACTAGCCGCCCAAAACCCGTTATCACACGCGGACCGTCCTCACCAGCTGTTTGCTGATGCACCACCTTCTTTAATGGGTCCCGTGATGATGCCGCCACCGCCACCGACGCCCACACCGATGATGCCACCGTCACCAATGGGCGCTCGGCCACCACCACCACTCCCGATGACCGCCCCGCCACCGCCACCATCCGCGATGCCGCCACCTGGACCACCACCACCACCAGGTAACTGTTACTTCAACTCTGACTTGATCAGTAAGACCCGACGCCTACGCCAATGTTGCCACAATCGGTTACTTCAACGACTTGATCAGTAAGATCCGATGCGTACGCCAATGTTTCCACAATCTTTTACTTCAACTCTGACTTGATCAGTAAGATCCGACGCCTACGCCAATGTTGCCACAATCTGTTACTTCAACGACTTGATCAGTAAGATCCGACGCCTACGCCAATGTTGGCACAATCTGTTACTTCAACGACTTGATCAGTAAGGTCCGACGCCTATGCCAATGTTGGCACAATCTGTTACTTCAACGACTTGATCAGTAAGATCCGACGCCTACGCCAATGTTGGCACAATCTGTTACTTCAACGATTTGATCAGTAAGATCCGACGCCTACGCCAATGTTGGCACAATCTGTTACTTCAACGACTTGATCAGTAAGATCCGACGCCTACGCCAATGTTGCCACAATCTGTTACTTCAACCTGACTTGATCAGTAAGATCCGACGCCTACGCCAATGTTGCCACAATCTGTTGCTTTAACGACTTGATCAGTAAGATACGACGCCTACGCCAATGTTGCCCTACAATCTGTTACTTCAACTCTGACTTGATCAGTAAGATCCGATGTCTACACGAATGTTGCCGCAATCTGTTACTTCAACCTGACTTGATCAGTAAAATCCGACGTCTGCGCCAATGTTGCCACAATCTGTTACTTCAACGACTTGATCAGTAAGATACGACGCCTACGCCAATGTTGCCCTACAATCTGTTACTTCAACTCTGACTTGATCAGTAAGATCCGATGTTTACACGAATGTTGCCGCAATCACCAATCGGCCATGACTACCGCTACATGACCGCTCCACCATTGCAGCTTCTGTGATAGATATCCTTGAAGTTTAAAGGGACTGATAAAAATTGATGATATCAAATGACGAACTGGGCAAGTCATTCGCTTAATTGTAAGTGTCGTCTGACAGTTGCAAGCTTTAAAAATTGGTACTGTACTGCGCTTACATAGTTATTTAGACATTGTACCTCTCCGTTTTGGGGATACTTCCCAACTGCCTCAGCCAGTTTAGAAATTCTTGGTGTTGTAATTTCGAGCGTCGTTTAGTTTCGCTGTCAATTGGAAGGTAAGGCTAAACTAGCCTCTAAGAAGCTTGGTGTGCTTGGAGAAGCGGTACTTCACGTCGGCACTTCGCCTGCCACTTGATAAGACAAGTTCGGCCTCACATGATGTACTGTTCTCGCCTCTGGGCGGGGGCTCCCTAGTACCAGCTCCTTCCATTTGACCGCATTCAACGCAGAGCGGCTCGAATAGTCGACGACCAACCTCTCTCCGATCGGCTTGATTCCGACACTGTGTTCCGGTTTTGATAGGTAAGGGGCCGGTAAAAATTACTGGCACTTGAAACTTAACAACTTAATGTCTCATCTCAAACGCAGTGCAGTGTATCACTTGTAACGAAATACATCTGTTATAGGTGGGCCACGAGCTTCAGTTCAGTACCCTAATCACATAAAAAAGTGTCTATAGTACTAATCTGTATGTATTATTGTTGTAGTTGACATAAATGTCTATTGTGATGTGTTTAGTAACTAACTCTAACTTTTTGGTATTTCAGGTCCGCCACCGCCACCGCCACCATTCCACCACTTTCCTCCGCCACCATTCGGCCCGCCCGGTTTTGGACCGCCACCGCCACCGGGGTCCCGGCCACCGCCACCATGGCGACCACCACCACCGCAGTTCCGGCCTCAGTTCCCACCGCGAGGACCTCCACCATTCGGACATCCGCCCTTCCCCCCGCACCACCCGCCTGAACCCAATTATAATTATTAGGATAATAAATAGTCTTAATTTTATTTATTGAGTTTTTCTCTACTTTAAACTTTCTATGCGTAATGTAAAAGCTATGTAACCTAGAACCAAAAAGTTTGGCAGTTCCTAAGTAAGTAAATTGTGAAATGCAGCCGTAAGCTGCACTAATGGTCATCGCTTCTTGATTCCATATTCGCTTTCCGTCAGGCGAGAGGGAGTCACTTTGAAGCTACGAATAATATTATTATTATTCGTAGCTTTGAAGCAATATTTAAAAAATATGAAAATGTAAAAAACAGGACTATTAAGTCCCGATGAATCGGATATTCTTGAATATCAATACTTATAAAACACTTCTGCAAGACTGATTAGTGAGTAAGAAGAAAATACAGGAAGAAAACATAAGTTATATTATACATACTAGCTGTGCGGCTTCGCTCGTGCGGAATCTGCAAGTCTGCAAGTGTTTTTTTGTGCCTAATCCTAATTCTATTTCTGAAATGATAGCTCGCATAACATCAGCTATCTCCCAATGAAAGTCCCGTCAAAATAGGTCCAGTCGTTATAGACATACAAAAAAAAATGTTATAAATTTTATATGTACCGTATATCACTTCAATTTTCATACGCATTTTAAGCTTTTGTGTTGACATTACAAACGGCTTCGTATGTTCTCTCTGTATGTACTGTATTGCTTGGTATGTGACTCATTATCATTACATTCTTTTCAATATGAAAGAGATTGTCTAGTTTTATTAAGTGCCTATGTCTAAGCAAAGTTTGCTGCGGTGGCTATTAGCAAGAATGACTGTAGTATCATCCTTGCTATTAGGTGGAGAAATAATCGCCTGGGTGCTTCCTTTGTTCAAATGGCACTTTAATTCGACTGCCCTAGGCCTTTACAGATACTATTCAAATTTTTACATCTTTTCGTAATCTTTATTATCCTTTTTCAATCATCTTTCCGAATATATATTATACTATTCAGAAAAAAATATTTAAATACCTATATACCTACGGATACCGTACGTCATGAGCAATATATTAAATCCCGAGCGCAACAAATTATTTATTATTGTTTCAAGAGTTAATAATAATCTAGAATACTATTTACCACAACTCTTTACATTCGGCTTTTGTGGTAAGTATAGATACAAAGTAAGCAATTTGTATTGTTGCTTTGATAATTCAGTTTCTGTTAATTTCTAACCAAAAACTTGTATAGTTTTTATTATATTACTACCAAGCTGTGCTCCACGGTTTCACCCGCGTTGTGATGGATAATTATGAATCATAATATAAAGCCTATGTTCATGAGGAATAATGTAAGATTCTAATGGTGAGTTTTTCAAATCGGTACAACAGTTTCGGAGCTTATTCAATTCAAACAAACAAATCTTTCCTCTTTATAATATTACTAGCTCACCTGCCAGCGGCTTCGCTCGCGTGGCCTCGCGGGATACGGTTAATTACAGTTTTTAACTATCTCACGGGAACTCTTTTATTTACCGGGATCAAAAGTATCCTATATATTGACTAGGAATATACCACCATACACAATTTTATTTTAATCAGTCTAGTCGTTTCGGAGATTAGCCCGTACAAACAGACAGACAAACAGAAAAATAAATGGAAAAAAAATTAAATTACTTCGATTTCACTCCTTACATCCCACTGACTAAGGTTTTTAGCATTTTTTTCATTGTTTTACCCTCTACAGTTTAATTATATGTAGTGATAGTATAAGTAGATATACCTAGAATAAGTGAGCAATATGACATACAGTGTGATTGTAAATAGATTAATAATAAAATTAGTTTAATTATTTTGCTATTCTAATCCAGTAACGCATAAATCTTGGAATAATAATTGTACATAATCTAATATCAATCTGTTTGTCGACGCATAATAAAAGTCAACCTAATTTTTGCATGTCGTTATGAGGGAATGTGGAGCACTACCTATTTTCTACCGACTTCCAAAAACAAGTAACACAATTTCATCAAATTCGGTCCAGTAGCTTTTGAGTTGCACTGCAATAACTGAATAGAATGGAAGTCGGTATTAAATTTTTCAAATTGTACTTTTTATGTAAAATCTTATACATATGTATACCCATGTTCATACAAATAAATAATTTTGAATTTGAATTTATGCCCAGATGAATAGGTGTTAGTACTAATGCGGGAGCCGAGTAACGAAGATACCTCCGTAGACTGGTATACCGTATATCCTTTGCTCTGAGACCACCCAGGCTAAATAATATCACATAGGCCAGTCAAGAAGGCAATAGGAAGAACCATACCAATTTTTAGACGATACGGGCAAGTCGTGCACTTGACGGTAAGCACTACGCTTGCCCATGTCAGTTGCATTGCCACCCAGAGCTTAGTAGGTACTGTAGTTTTGCGTACTTATATATTTATTATACTCTACTGTGGTCGTCATCTCGCTACAACGGTTATTATGTCTCTTTCCCCCAGTTATTACACTAGGTACAATGCCCTTGACTCCCTAACACAGTAATGCTTGCGCACTACTGCTTCGCGGTAGAATATCTGACCTGGCACTATGGTGGTACCAACCAAGACGGTCTATTGCACAAGAGGGCTACCACTTAGTAAGCCGGGTTTCCTCGACTCTTTGATTCCAAGCCTGTCGACGGAAGAAATATTCTTGAACTTTGTCCCCTTACGGAGTAAGGCCGGGTTAATCCACAAATGCCCATTGACAATCCCCATCTCTGCCTCATTGTTCCACGACAACGCGAAAGCTCACACTTCGCGATAAACCATTGCTAACCTGCAAGAGTAACTCTAGCTGTAAATCTAGAAGCTCTTCGTCACCTACCGTGCTTACCGGACCTAGCCAACAGATTTCTACTTTTTTCAAAATTTAGACATTTTTTTATGTGGGAAAAAATTCAACTTCCTACAGGCAGTACAAAATGCTTTCGCTGTCCTCATCGCCTCCAGTCCGGCAGATTTCTACAGTAAAGGGATAAACAAACTGCCATCAAAATGGCAAAATTGTATAGATCATTTGGTATCAGTAAGTACTTTGATTACCTAAGCTAAAAAAAATTGATTTTTAAATTGATGATGGATTTATCGATCTAAATCAGATTGAATAATTCATCATGTCATTTATACAATGATTGGTCAACAAGCCACTTTTTAATTTGATCTTGTATCAACCCTTCAAAGTCAAGCCACGTACCTACTGTTATGCGGGGACCGTGATTTAGGGTTTTAATAAAAGAGATTTATATAACACTGTAATTTAAATGAAATATATTTATAATAAAACATTGGAAATTAGTATGAAAATATGACCGGCGCGGATGGATGGTGAAGACAGACTGAGGTAAGTTGTATTGTATAAGTGCTGACTTTAGAGTTTTAGGAAAGGTAAGCAATATAGGAAGGGGAGCAGGGCACAATAGTTCGTCATCTGGCAGCCGCTTGTAGACGGCTGGTGCCATCACATGTACCTACCAGCTGCGAGCATAGATTGTCGATACGTTACAATTATCGAGATACCTGGTAAAAGACAGGCGACTCGTCAAGTTTATCGCGAGAACCATGGTCGCACGGCTGTTTCGAAGTTTTCACAAGCCGTCGCAACAGCGCACGGCAGGTGCACTTTCTGCATCCCATAACTGTGCCCATAACCTAGTCTGGAGGATTCCTACCATTTTAGAACTCAGATTAAAAACCCTAGTAGCCCTAAAAAAGACTTTTATGAAGCCGACCTGTTCTTATTGGACGAGCAAAGTGGAATTCTTAATAAATAATTTTGTTTATCCAAGCAAAATTACCACTGGATTCCAGATATTCGACAGTTGAAAGGCCGTGAGGATGGTTTTTAACTGTCGAATATCTGGAATCCAGTGGTACGATTATGTAAAAACAAAAACAGTACCTAATAGTCCCAAAGTTCGAGCTGATACGGCTAGTGTTGTGTGTCGAGATAAATCAAAAACTAACAGTGCGAACAATAGTAGTGGTGCCTCGCATAACAAACTAGTACGGAAAAGGGTAGACCGTTTCGTCTGCTCGTAAACCACCTCGTAATTCAACCACCTACAATTCCTCAGTTCATCCGTGATCATGGCGCTTGCAACAGTGCCGAAATTTAAACTCACAAAAAATATATATGGTAATTATCCCGTTGATAGGTCAGGTGGTCTACAGTGGATCATTTTTTTTCCCAGGCTTGTGATACAGCCACAGATAGTGTAAGAACATTGAAATTTTGGTTGAGCATAGTGTTGTTCAACTAGTTTGATTGTGCATCATTACTTTCTCGATAAATAAAAACTAAATGGATAAAAAGTATTTTTTTTTTTTAAAGTCACAAATGAGCCACTGTGAACCTATGGGTAGAAACAGTGGCTCGGTCCTAAATATACAGTGGTTATAGGGGGTACACAGTGGAACTCTAAGAAGATGTCGTTGAAAATAAGACCAGTGCTTTTGGAATTAATCAGCCTTTATATTACAATAATTAAGTCTTTCATACAACGAGATCAAATAATCAAAGTTTAATGTCTTTGAGCAAAGTATAGAGTAATTAAAATAACAAAATTATGGAAACGAAATATTAGTCTTTGTTGTTATACAACATCATTACTTATTAATCAACAAAAATATGTACCATATATTAACATAACAACCAACATCTCTTTTACGAAAACATATTTTAACATAACAAAAAAAGTACTTCTGTGAAGTTAAATAACATAAACCTTTTAATACAATAATGTTTAGCGAATTGACATACTATAACATTAATGAACATTAATTTGGGATAGATCAATTGGAAAATAGTAATAAGACTGTTGGCGGATGGTGCTACCACCAACAGTTGGTTTTGGCAGTATTAATTTAATATCGTGTTCCTTAACACTAGATAAATCGGGAACTGCAGGCATGTTGAATTTATTGGAAGATTTTTTTCTAAGGAATGTGATGAAATATTCTAGGTTATCATTTCTTCCTTCTAAGACTTTGCCAATATAATATATTATTTGTTTCTTGGTCGCAAATTCGACTAGAACAAATTCCCCTTCCAAGGGAGGTCGAGGAAGCGACGCGTTAAGATCAATTTCGGTTATATAACCTGTTTCTATTTCCATACCTTCTACTGGCCAGTCTTTATCATCATCTGATTCTAAATATTCAACTTCAATGCAGTTTTCTTCATCCGAGTCACTTTGCATTACCTTTTTTACAACTTTCTTAGCTTTGGAATTCCTTTTCTTAATAGTCTTTAGCAATTCAATTTCATTTTTCTCTGGAGTATCGGTAGCAATCATACTTCGACCTAACTTTCTGGGTTTTCGATTATTTTTTCTTGGCCCAGCTTTTATTTTATCCCTAAATTCAAATGGAGATACAAATTTCACATTTGGTATATTGTTTAAGCTGAGTGGACTGACATTGATTTCATGTTGGCGTATGACAAGAGATTGTAAAACGTCTGCTGTTTTTTTTGGGTTTACGGCTATAGATTCTGGTTGTTCTTCCAACACTGGCACTGATTGTTGATCAAGAGTGTTTGGTAGAGTTGACGGTGAATCGCAAAGGTTCATGTTTTCCTGCAAAGGAGTAGATGCATGGATTTGTGAATCTACTTGTAGAAAACCAGCATTTAGTTCATCCTCAGATGAGCATACTGTTTCATCAGAACCAATACGAGTTGTCCGGCCTGCTGGTTGAACTTCTTCATGTGGGCGATTTTCTCTTGTTGATGTGGATGGACCAAGCATCGTCGGTAGACTTGACTCTGGTTGTTGATCTGGGCACGGACGATCTGTTACCGAACTTGGCATGAAGTCGTCGTCATCAAATAAGTTGCGATCAAATGGGAAAATGCCACATTTTTTAAAAGCATTAATAATATTGACAGGTGTCATTACTTTCAAGAATGCAATGCCAACGATCTCACCAATTTCATAAATACTTATAGGTTTCCCGGGATTTCGCATTAACCACGAGTCAATCGCAGCATTGTAATATGTTTTAAAAGGTCCGTATATTCCGACATCGAGAGGTTGCATTTTTGCTGATGTATGAGGGTGCAAAGTCAGCACATGGACACCCGAAGCTTTTGCTAAATTCAGAGCCTCAAGTGACAAATGCGATTCATGATTGTCCATTATCAACACACTTTGATTCTCAGGTGATGAATTTGTATGCTTTATGAAGTGTTTCATGACTTCCGGAAAAATATCTGTATTCATCCAGCCACTAGGTGCGGCAAGCCCTAATGTTCCTGGCGGTGTATTTCTCACCATGAAATTTTTGAAGTTCTTGCGCGGAAACACCATTACTGGCGGCAATGCTATCCCGCTTGCACTTATAATGCAGCATGTAGTTACTAGTGTTCCTCGCTCCCCACTAGTTACCTTACCTACATTTCGGCGGCCCTTCTCAGCAATGACACGCTGAGGTTTTTGAACAGTTGTGGTTGATGTTTCGTCGAGGTTATAAAGACGAGTGCCATCTTTGAATAAAGGGTTCCTTAAAAATAACTTCTCCAAGTTTTTATAAAAACTTTCAACATTGGCCCTGTTGAATGCAGTGGCTCGGGCAAGGCTGCACGGCTCTGGTTTTCGCAGGCTGAGATCTTGGTGCCTACGTCTGAAACTTCTGAGCCATTCCTTTCCAGCCATTTGGTTTTTTATCCAGCTCTCTGGCATTTTCAATTTGTTTAAATGAGCCATTTGGTAAGCGACTCTTCTACTTTCTTTCTCGGTCAACCCATAAAATAATAAAGAACAGTGTTTGTAATATTTTTTTAATTCTACCTCCTGTTCCTTGGTAAACACCTTATTTACTTCGTAATTGGGGACTACGCGCATTGAATCAATAGTTTCACCAGCCTTTGTCTTTAAATAATATCGCCTCAGAGTGGTGAATGGAATATTACATGTCTTGGCAACGGTTCTGATACTCATGCCATTTTGTATTTTTGACAATGCTCGTCGCATTGTTTCTTCTGTGTGGCACCCGATAGACCGCGGTTTAGCAGGACGGGGCATTCTAAAAGAAACACACAAACGTCATTACCCATAAGTAATTGCAAAGGTTTTATGAACTAAAGGTATAAGGTACACAATGGATCATGATTCACTGTGTACTATCAGGAACTGAGCCATTGTGGACTTCGCCGCCATTTTTTATTATAAATGATACACAAAAAAAGGTTTTCATTGTCTGTGGTTGCATTACGCGTCTCTACAATCTTAAATGTGAACGTAATCCAATTAAAATAAACCCACAGTGAAAACACAACAGTTTCAGAATTAGGACGAGAGATTACTTACCTTAAAAATGTTTTTTTTTGTACCGAAAATGGAAAAACTCTCCTCACACAAACAACGCGTGCCGCGTGCGCCGCCCGACTAGATGTAACATGTTTGCATCTTAGGAGCTACCATTGAGCGAAAAGGACAGACTGATATCTTTGTTCGTTCATCCCTAACGGTTAATGAGCCACTGTATCTGGTATAGCCACTGTTCAACACATGACCTACTCGTAATTTGAATACGTCTAATATTAATATATAATAGGGGTTTAAGTATGATATTGCCATTTTGTACTGAAAAATTTAAACAATTTTGATTGTACGATAAAATATTATAATGAATGGTAACGCTCGTTATCTAAACATTTCTGCCATCTAATCCGAAGATCAGACATTATTTTTTTGTGCTAAAATTGTCCAAATTGCGGAAAAATTGTAGTCGGTTGAGGCGAGATCTGTAGCCCTACCATGAGTTGGCAACATAAATGTCATCTATAGTCGATACTCGATCTCGCCTACCTATTAAGCTTGTGATTGGCGTACTCGCTGTCAATTTTAGTTCTACAATTGACCGCAAGGTGGCACTGGTCATTTTTTCATACATTTTTTCGCGGCAGTCGATAGCGAGCATCGATTGGTGTCAACGCAACGTTGTAAACTCATGGTAGACCTACCGGCGAGTATGGAGGATTAGGGCTGGTTTCTGTTCTAACTGCAGCTCTTGTAGTGTTTTAATGCTGATTGACGAGCAGTGGGAGGAGGCCTTGAAGCAATAATGGTGAAGACCGATGTGACGAAGACAGTCGGGGCTGTTTTATTCTGAGTTGCGCCATCATTGTTCGGAGTTCTGCTCAGTACATAGACATCGGCTGTTATTTCTTGATCGGAGGTGAGGAACCGCTTAGTGACCGCTAAACCATTACCATTATCTTTCTATGAGTAAGATTTAAGCTTTAGGGCATTGTTGTGTCATTTTACCTGGAGTCAACCATTGCGTTGTTTGCTTGCGTTTATCGTAAAGAATCCACTTTTCATGACCGTCACAAAACAGACCAAAATATCTTCATTTCTGTATCGGTTCAACAAGGTAAAGCAAGCTTCTAAGCGCTCTCCTTTCTGCAGAGCAGTCAAATCATGAGGTACGCATTTTTCATTTGCGCAGTACTAAATAACGTCATTTAAAGTTAAGCAACGTTTATAAGTAAGGGTCCTATTATGTGTCTACAATAAACATAGCGTCGTTATGAAGATGTATTTAAAATATTACCTGATATTCGCCGTCATAGATTACTTACCTATATACAGTTCGTCGTCCTGCCGTGCGATTCTCTTAGAGCAAAACATCGTTGCATCTTTGACAACATCCGTGAAACAAATGAAGGGATGACAAACGAAATGAGAAACGTTAGAAAATCAACCTTATGTACAAGGAATATCTCATAAAGTATTTGACATCGGGTTTCTCGTCCACAAGTCCCTTACTAACAACATAGTTAAGATCGATAGCGTTTCCAATAGGGTCGTATACCTAATACTCAGAGTATCCAAACGATATTCGCTGAAGGTCATTCAGGTATACGCACCGACGAAGTCGCACCCGGATGATGAGGTGGAGGATATGTATGAGGACATTAGTCGGGCCATACATACCTCTGAAACGCACTTTCTAGTTGTTATGGGGGACTTCAACGCGAAGTTGGGTAAGAGAAGCGAGGATGAGTCGAAAGTGGGGCAATTTGGCTATGGACAACGGAACCGTAGGGGACAGAGGTTGGCCGACTTCCTGGAGAAAGAGGGACTCTTTATGATGAACTCTTTCTTTCAGAAGCCACCTCACAGGAAATGGACCTGGCTGAGTCCCGATGGTTCCACGAGAAATGAGATTGACTTCATTATGACCACCAAAAGGCAAATATTCACTGATGTCTCCGTGATCAACAGGGTTAAAACCGGTAGTGATCACCGAATGGTAAGAGGCACGGTGAATATTAATGTCAAACTGGAGAGGTCTCGTCTGATGAAGTCTACGCTCCGACCTACTCGTGCCCATATCCAAGACCCCGAGAGCTTTCAACTTGAGCTATCCAATCGCTTCGATTGCCTTGAGAACATCGCTTCAGTGGACGAGATCAATAACAGGTTAGTAGAAACTGTCCATATAGTGGGTTCCAAGTACTTTAAACCCCACCATACAGATAGGCCACAGAAACTCTCCAACGATACCCTCAACCTCATGGCTGAACGACGCTCATTGAAACTGCAGTCTTCGGATGATGCTGAAGCATATAGGCTGCTCAATAGACGAATATGGAAGTCCTTGCGACACGACATTCGGATCTTTAATACAAACCGTATTAAAGAGACGATAGAGCGGAAAAAAGGCTCCAAAGTGTTTGCAAGAGACATGTCTATTGGGCAAAGCCAGTTGACGAAGCTGAAGAGAGGAGACGGCAGTGTAGCGTCGACCAAAGCGGAAGTGTTAGGAGAGGTCGAGAGTTTCTACGGACAGTTATACACCTCGGTCGCTAAACCTGTTAGCAGCTCGGCCAAAGACCCAAGAGCCAAGCTGACCCGACATTATACCGAAGATATCCCGGACATCAGCCTGTACGAGATTAGAATGGCCTTGAAACAGCTTAAGAACAACAAGGCGCCTGGTGACGACGGTATCACATCTGAGCTTCTGAAAGCGGGTGGAACACCGGTACTCAAAGTCCTTCAGAAGCTCTTTAATACCGTCTTACTCGAAGGTTCAACGCCAGAAGCATGGAACAAAAGCGTGGTGGTGCTGTTCTTCAAGAAAGGTGACAACACTTTATTTAAAAATTACAGACCCATCTCGCTTTTGAGCCATGTTTATAAGCTGTTTTCGAAGGTCATAACGAACCGTCTCAGTCGCAGGTTTGATGAATTCCAGCCTCCGGAACAAGCCGGTTTCCGAAAAGGCTATAGTACCATAGACCACATCCACACGCTACGGCAAGTTATACAGAAGACCGAAGAGTATAACTTGCCTCTTTGTCTAGCGTTTGTGGACTATGTGAAAGCCTTTGATTCGATCGAGACGTGGGCAGTGCTTGAGTCTCTCCAGCGGTGCCGTATTGACTATCGGTATATTGAAGTGCTGAAGTGTTTGTACAAAAACGCCTACATGTCAGTCCGAGTACAGGAGCAGAGTTCGAAGGCAATTCCATTGCAAAGAGGCGTGAGACAGGGAGACGTTATATCTCCGAAACTGTTCACCGCTACATTGGAAGACGCCTTCAAGCTTCTGGAATGGCAAGGACTTGGCATCAATATTAACGGCGAATACATCACTCACCTTCGATTTGCCGACGATATTGTAGTCATGGCAGAATCCATGGACTACCTCAGTACAATGCTCGAAGGCCTCCATCGAGTTTCCCAACGGGTAGGTCTTAAGATGAACATGGACAAGACGAAAATTATGTCTAATGCCCATGTTGTACCTACCCCAATATCAGTTGGGAACTCAGTTCTCGAAGTTGTTGACGAGTATATCTACCTGGGACAGACAGTCAAACTAGGCAGGTCCAACTTCGAGAAAGAGGTCAATCGTCGAATCCAACTCGGCTGGGCAGCGTTCCGGAAACTTCGCGAAGTCTTCTCGTCAAAAATACCTCAGTGCCTCAAGACAAGAGTCTTCGACCAATGTGTGTTACCAGTGATGACTTATGGCACTGAAACGTGGTCTCTTACTATGGGCCTCATAGATAAGCTCAAAGTCGCACAACGAGCTATGGAGAGGGCTATGCTCGGGGTTTCTCTACGTGATCGAATCAGAAATGAGGAGATCCGTAGAAGAACGAAAGTCACCGACATAGCTCAGAAGATTAGCCAGTTGAAGTGGCAGTGGGCAGGGCACATAGCACGCAGAACAGATGGCCGATGGGGCCGAAAGGTTCTGGAGTGGAGACCACGTACCGGCAAGCGCAGCGTAGGTCGTCCACCGACACGGTGGACAGACGACCTGAGAAAGGTCGCAGGACGACGTTGGATGCAGGCCGCTTCCAACCGGTCCTTTTGGAAAATCATGGGGGAGGCCTATGTTCAGCAGTGGACGTCCTACGGCTGAGATGATGATGATGATGATTTGACATCAGTGAGCTCCTCGACGAACGCAACGAATCATTACAGAATCGCACGGCTGATGGTATCTGTGCACTCTATCTGTCAAGGATAAAATGTCAATGAAATGAAATGAAATGAAATTGTTTATTAACCAGATTTGCATCCAATTTAGGTACATAATAGATACAATATATACAATACAGATTATATAATATGAACGAAATAATAGAAAAACAATATAATAATTATGATGAGTACACGTCAGGTGATGGGTGTGTGATATTGTGCCCACGTCTGATGTAGTGAGCTGTGTTCCCATTCCCTCACAGCTTCCACCAGAGTGTTGGTCGACCGGAAGATAGCAGTGCGCATGGCAGCCGAACGGCTTCTAAGTAGCGCTGCCCACCCGGGTACGCGTCCCTCGCAGAACATAGTGCTCGCGCTGCAGTACCGAGGCAGTCGAAACATAGCTCGCCATGCGTCATTATACTGTACTCGCATGTCACTCAGTGCAGCTTTCGTGTAGTTCGACCATAGCTCGATGGTGTAAACGCTGGTGCAGTAACTGATGAACAGTTGAGCTTTTACTTTGTCGCTGCATCTACTGAACCTCCGCGCCAGCATGTTGCCTCGCACAGCGATGGCTCGACGTTGTCTCGCTATATCTGCGTGGTCAGACAGGTCGGCTGTTATAATGTGCCCGAGGTACTTTACCTGCTCGACTTGGGCTAGTTTGGCACCACATATATTAAGAGGAGGTAGATCGTTGTAGCTGTTTGTACTTTTAAAGACCATGTAGACGGATTTATCCGGATTGTAACTCATGTTGTGGTCTTCAGCATAGTTTTCACACACTTTTAGCATTTTGCGCATCGCAGATACAGATGGCGCTAACAAAACCATATCATCTGCATAGCTTATATGATTGGTTAAAGTCCCGTTGATCGAGCAGCCTACGCCTGTTTCTTTGAGCTTGTCAGATAGACCATCCATGTACAAGTTGAACAATGCTGGAGACATACTTCCACCTTGTCTTACACCACATTCAAGTCTAGAGGGCTCGGAGAGTTCGTTCTTCCATCGGACTCGATTTAGCTGTTGTTGGTACCAGTTTTTCAGCGTCAAAACAATATTACTGGACATCTGACGGTTGTGAAGCTTTTCCCAAAGCAGGTCATGGTTCACACGATCAAACGCTTTGCTTAGGTCTAGATAGCTCAATGTCGATAGATAGATCAATGTCGAATCATATATAATAGAGTCTTCACCAGGAAAATATTATTATTGCGACGCTATGTTTATCTTCCAACACAAAATAAAAGTATTGTTTTTAATGCAAAATGTTATATTTATGTTCTTAAGTATATACTACTAGGTAGCTATAGCTAGATACTTGACCAAAATAAAATGGTTCAGTTTATTTTGGTCGCAGCTTACATATAAATGGCCGAATGAAACCTAGAAAGAAAATCAGTAAAGAAAACCTATTTCGTTTGAAAGTGCATTCAAACTGGACTCTATAATTGCTTCCACAGAATCCCCTAGGGAGACAATATAAAATGCATTTCTGATAACAAATCTCGCCGTGTTTCTTTGCCCGTGAAAGCTTGTGTCCATTTTACAAAATTGGTAGTGCCATCGTCGGGTTTTCGTAGAGACAGCATTTGTGGGGTTTTAGCGAACAAAAATATGTTTTAGGTAATCTGTCTAGAAGTACCTCATATGTAACACTATTTAGTTCATTTATTTATTGTCTTTTAGGAAGACTATTGGCTACTGAAGTATATACTTAGCTCTAAAATAACTCATGAAGTGTATTAAAAGCAGGGACTTAGCTACCGCTAAAATAATGGTATCTAAAAATGTCGGTATGACGTCATACCGTAATTTTACGATACCTTATCATTTCGGTATTGTAAACTTTAGGTACCGGTATACAATATCGGTACCGAAATAAGGACTTGATCGCGGCTCGTTTCTTTCGTAACCACTGCTAGGCGAGCCGTCGCATTTCATTTCATTCGTCTGTTCGGGCCTAAATACCTACCAGGTCTGTCAAAAACTTAATAACCCAAAAATATTTTAATGGGTTATGTGAAAATGTCTTTTGCAGCCAAGAAAAGCAATATAGTTATTTTCGATTCCGAAGATTATGAAACTCAGTCTCAAATTTCCACTTACAAAAATGGAAAGGTAATTGTGTGCAACGACAAGAATTCAAATTGTAAGTAACATACAGTACCTACCTGATCGGATTAACTTACGTTATTGATTTGATCCAGTATAGGAACCTAATTAAATACAAGAATATTATGATATCAACAATGTTGTAGGGGATGGTAATGAATAATAATTTACATAGGGATTATAATATAGTTGTAATATTTATAATTATTAAACATCTCTTCGCAATTTTGCTTATTGTTTAATTTATATATATAAAAGCGAAAGGTCACTCACCACGAAATCTCAGAAACTATAAGTGCTACGAGTTTTAAATTTTGCATGGGGGGTCTTTTTAGGACGTAGGTGCTCACTAAGACGGGATTTTATGAAAGTCAACTCCTAAGGCTTTTTTTGGGGTTGATAGTTTATTATGAAACTTCGTTACTGCGAGTGTTAAAAGTTAAAAATTTTGCATGGGGGTTCTTTTAAGGACGTAGGTGCTTACTAAGACGGGATTTTATGAAAAACCCCTAAGGGTTTTTTTTGGGGTTAATAGTTTATTGTGAAACTTCGTTACTGCGAGTGCTAAAAGTTTAAAATTTTGCAAGGGGGTTCTTTTTAGAACGTAGGTGCTCACTAAGACGGGATTTTAAGAAATTCAACCCCTAAGGGTTTTTTGGGGTTGATAGTTTGTATGAAACTTCGTTACTGCGAGTTCTAAAAGTTTAAAATTTTGCATGGGGGTTCTTTTTTGGACCTATGTACTCACTAAGACGGGATTGTGTGAAATTCGACCCCTAATTGAAATCTGACCCATTGAAATCTGTAATTACCGTATCCCGCGAGGCCACGCGAGCGAAGCCGCTGGCGGATCAGCTAGTTGTAATTATACGTTTATATGTCCAAGTCAAAACAATCAACCATATGATGACTACGATTGCAGTAAAATGGGCCTTTGGTGAATATGTGCAAGCACATGAATCACAATTGCAGATGTAGGTAGTATTTTTCAGATACGTTGTATATTAGATCCGGGAGATAATTTTCAACGACGAGAATAACCTTTAAACACCTACTTGGGTAGATCGTGTAGCCAAACGAATTTTGATTAGGTATAAGTGTGCAATTTGTATCCAAATTGATTGGAAATTTTGCATGGCAGCTAATATTTCTTCTTCTGTCAATACAAATTAATATCTTTGATCTAGATGCGCACATTGACAGTGCGCTGATAAAAATATTGATTACCATTAAACTTTTGGAGTGCTTCAAGGGTCAATATTAGGCTCCAGTCTTTTCCTGGGAGAAAGCACGCAGATGCACTGAAGAAGGTCTTCGTGACATTATTGCATGGTTACAACTTAACCTACTGCCTACCCTAAATTTAGCTAGGAGTAAATTTATGTCTTTTAGTATTCTCAAAAAGTACTGTCCACCTGATTCTTTTAATATTCAAGCCCACACGTGTAACTCCCAAACAACAATTTGCAATTGCACGTTTATTGATCTCGTAAAGTTAACTCAATTAAATATCTTGGTGTCAATTTTGATGAGCATCTCAGCTGGAAATTACGACATTTTATCATCTCGCGTTAGGAAACTTATATGGGTCTTCAAAACCTACGGCATGTGGCATCACTGAATTTACTTAAAACAGACTACGACGCCATTTGTCAATCAGTCCTGGGTTATTGTGTTTCGATTTGGGGTAGTGCTTGCAAAACCATATCATACTATTAAAATTGGTAAGATCTCAAAAGCTCAGTGTTAAAAGTTATGACTTTCAAACCATATCAATATCCCACCCACCTTCTACAGGGTGTTTGGTAGAGGGACCGACAAACCAAATGAGCGTGTTCGGGGGCCCACTTGGAGAATACAAGTTGGCCAAATAAAATCCCCGACACCCCAATTTTTTTAAACTTTTTTTTGTGAATTCTCTCGTTTTCTTCAATATTGTACCAATTTTGCTTTGCGTAGCCTGAAGGTGTATTAGAGACCAAATTCAACAATAGTAATAGTATTAGAGACAAAAAAATATCCGGTCTATAACAGATTTTACAAATGTTATGGTGGTAAATAGGTAAAATTTCGGAGAAAAGGGGAAAAATCACAAAAAAAAGTTAAACATATTGGGGGGTCGGGGTTTTTTTTTGGCCAACTTGTATTCTCCAAGTGGTCCCCCGAACACGCTCATTTGGTTTGTCGGTCCCTCTACCAAACACCCTATAAGGTCTCCTGCGCTAAGATGGCCCGTGTTTTTACATAATTGTATTAAATGTCGAAAATAAGTTATTAATGAATTTAATAACATCCACGATGTAGCTTGTATATATGACAAAGCAATAGTGTGTTCCTTTGTTTCTTATATGTAAAATACGTAGCTACTAATAACATTTTATAAAACATGAACTGTGGGCCATCTTAAAAACATAGCGACCCATCATGGCCCGCAATAAAAATCTCAATATTTACGTTAAATTTACGACATTTTCATATTTTTAAATAAATAATAATATTTTAAAGCAATCAAATTTAAGTTAGAAGACCTCGTATTCTTTATTAACAATTTATAAAGAGCTGGGCCATCTTAAATTTATCAAAAATAAAAAAGGTTAATAAAAAAAATTGTTTAATTAAAACTAAACAGTTTTCCGTGGTGTATAGTTAAATAACTTGTATTTATAATTAAACGAAAACAAAGCTGAATTCGGATCATTTATTTTGAAACGTAATTTTAGGTGTGCCTTCATAGGAATATGATATTTTTTATTGTGAACTTACCTATAAAAAAGTATAACAGCGTTTTTTTTAATACTTTGAACTGTCTTTATCAAGCATTTAACTATGTAACTATGAGATCTATAAACAACATCAACAATTAAAATAAAACAGTGGGCTCTTCAATCAACATCAATAATAATTACTGACTGATGGGCTCATTCATTATGGAGTGGGCTATCATAGGGATATTTCACAGATGTAGGTAAAGACAACAAAAATATACAATGATAAGATAAATTAAACTTACTTACATGAAATTCGATGCTAGAAAGATTGTTCTTTAAAGTCCACTCAAAAAAACAACTGAATTTGCACTTTTAAAAGTCAAAATGGAAAAAAGTTTGTCGAAGTATTATTATAATGGGCACGATTTTTTGGACGTCCAAGCCTAACTGACGCGCGATTTCTAAATGGCGTCTCACGCGTTATTGTTCTAAGTCGCCATTTTGTGTACGGGTGTGTTCGGAGATTACCATGGAATCTGATAATTTTTGTGTTAGTGGAAGTTCGTTTTATAGAGTGTGGGCTATCTTAAGCACTGGACATCTTAGCGTTGGATACCTTATACTCAAAATGCAATATTTTATCAGTTTGACAACTTCTCATTCTTAATCTCTCGTACCATAGCAACTTACTTCAACCCCACTTGGCCGAATTTTACACGCTCCTCCAAGAGCGTATTTGTAACGAAGCTATGTCGGACGGCATTCGCTCGAAGACACCTCTACGTTCTTGGTGCTTACATTTAAAATAAATTAAACAAAATTTTGCGACTATATCCTATGAACAAAAGAAGAATCCTATGATCTGCTTCAGTTAAATCTTCTATATCACTATCTTCATCTCTATGAATATATTATATATATATATCATATATATGTTTTGTTTTATTCAGTTCAGATCACAAAGTACATATCTTAACTATACCTCTAATTAAATAAAGTATGTAATTTAGATAATTAACACAAAACTGTGGTAAGTAGTGGTATCTTCTTCATTGCAATCATTCAACAACTGTGTCATTTGTAACAGTTTGGATTCATCGTCAGTCGTTATTGTAAGTATTTTTGAATAGTTTTCGAAACTACTGGACCGATTTGAAAAATTCTTTCCCTATTAGAATTCTACATTATCCTTGATGAACAAAGGCTATATATTTTGATTCATTATCATGATAATCCATCACCACGCCGGTAAACCGTAGAGTGCAGCTAGTAGTACATAAAACAGATTTTCTTATGCAATCTCAATCGAGATCTGTCTTGCCGCATAAAACCATCCATTTTGATACTAATCAGTATTGTATGAATACTATTTCTCGCCTCTTTTCTTCTGCCATTAGCATAATGTGTTGTCTCACAGTATAAGAATTAATTGATACTTATAATTTTGAATCAATAAATGTTAACGTAAGTATGTTTACAAAGGCTTAATCGTTGATTATAGAAAATTGTCTTTCATGAATATGTTACTAAATCGACACATTGTTCCTTAATGCACCAAATTTTTTAGTGCATTTTAGTTTAGGTAACATTGATAAATTGCCAGAACTGGGAGAAGGTCGTTGGTTACTTTGGTTTTTATCATTTTCTTGTTTATCAATACAACATATAATATGTTATTGTGTATGTCCAAGGGTTGTGTATGTAATTCACAACTCTTGGACATGTGTTGATGGTCAATAAAGTAAATTGGTGGTATGTACATAAAATAACAATCATAAAACTTTTTACACTACCTTCCTTTTATATCCATAGTAAACTCTTTGCAGGGCAACCTAGTACCAAGCATGACGATTCATACTCGCTCCTATCTCCTCATTTGATTAGGGAGTTCTAAAACAATGGACTACTCAAGCAAGGCAGGTAATATTTTTCGAGGCGGAAGACTGCACGCGGGTAGAATGAAACAGCGCAAGCAAATCGGCAGCTTTGTGTACTCGGATCTCTGCGCTGCAACAACGCACGCGACTCTATTAAATATTCTGCAACGCCGTGCTCTTCCGATTTCGGTACCGAAATGTAATAATGGTTAAATAAGTGTAGAAATTTTTCGGTCACTACTCGTATAACCTGTACCGAAATGCGTAAACGGTGATTAACCCTTATAGCTGTACCGTAAAGAGTCCCTGATTAAAAGTCCCCACTTGTAGCATTATAATAGGTAATAAAGCAGGTAGGTATTTAATATAATAATACGCAGTTACTACAGTTATAAGAAAATGGTTACCATTTGCTCTCACTGAATAATTGCCGATTAATACCAAACTAGTTATTTATTACTAGCTGCGCTCCGCGGTTACACCCGCGTGGTGACGGATGATGATGATGATGAAAAAGTATCCAATATGTTATTACAGCGCCTCATCTATCTACATACCAAATATCATTTTGAATCCATTCAGAATTTTTTGCATGAAAGAGGTGCCTACTCAAAACATAAAATCTTTATATTTATTGAACAATGTTCTATACAAATAAAATAAGAAGTAATAAGTATTTGGTGTCTTTTAGATTTGTTGCTGTTTCGCACTGATTTATGTAACTACTTCATCACCGTCACACAATATCAACATAGGTACACCGTTTCGTCTTTTTTTCTCTCTTCGATCCACGTGCTGACACAATGTATCTACAAATCGCATGTCAATAGGTTTTCAATTCGTTTTTACTACAACAGAAATAAAATAGGTTTGCGTGTGCACAGAAGTTAGTGTTTACGTATGTACCTATTAAGCGTGCGTAATCGCACAATTTTCAGGGACCAGTCTTATCCGTTGGTATCCCATATTTTATTACGAAAAAATATTAACGGATATTAATACTACAAATGAGAGAAATAACTTGTTGAAGCTTAAAGTTGCTCAACGAGCAATGGAGAGGGCTAATGCTTGGGGTTTCCCTGCGTGATACGATCTGAAATGAGGAAATCGATAGGAGAACTACGGTCACCGACATAGCTCACAAAATTAGCAAGTTGAAATGGCAATAGGCAGGCCATATCGCTCGCAGAACTGATAACCGATGGGAAAGAAAGGTTCTCGAGTGGCGACCACGCTCCGGAAGACGTAGGCCGGCTCCCCGCTAGGTGGACCGACGACCTCGTCACATCCGCGGGGAATTGCTGGATGCAGGAAGTGAGTAGCCGGTCCAAGTAGCGTTCTATGGGGGAGGCTTATGTTCAGCAGTGGACGTCTTCCAGCTGATAATGATGCAATTGTTGAAGTAGGTACCATGACAATTCAAAAGTACCTATTATCACAATATTATGCGCATGGTAGGTACAGACTTGAACAAGTTATTTCAAATTTTTTTTATGGCGAAGGCGGTCCCATTTTTTGGTAAAAATATTTTTTCACCGTTTTAAGTGACCCTTGCTACTTATAGGTTCGATTGTCACCGTCAATAAGGATATCAATCAAGATAGGCGAAACACTTTTCAGTTCATGTAGTATTGTACCTAACTAAACAACCGCTTAACCAAATTTTAAGGAAATAAAAAAAAGAAGGGAATTTCCACCTCAAAAGTATAATCTATTAAAATCAGACTATTCTGTAAAAAGTTATGCGTCGTCATACATAAAAAAATATACGCGTCGAAATGAGAACCTCCTTTTTTAGGAAGTTGGTTGAAAACCACTTCGCACTTAGCTATCAGCGGTGTTTTTCGGTAGAAATTGAACGAATTGAAATCTAAACAAAGTTTTAACGTAACTACACAGTACACACCTACACTAATATTTTTAATAGGTACCTACCTATGTTAAGCTGCAACCGTGGCTCGGTTGAATGTTTATATAACGTACAGAATAATATATATATTATATTAATTTAATTTGTTAATTTTCTGACGTGTTTTTCCATACACCGCAGTCTATTATTGTATTGATATATTGATATATATCCAAACTAGCTGCGCCCCGCGGTTTCACCCGCGTGGTGATGGATGATGATGATGATGATGATGAAAAGTATCCTATGTGTTAATCCAGCGCCTCATCTACCCCCATACCAAATTTCATCAACATTAGCCCCCCCGTTTGTGCGTGAAAGAGTAACAAACATCCATACATCCATACATACAAACTTTCACGTTTATAATATTAATAGGATGTTTCATAGAAGAGATCGCTTATTAGCGATAAACCGCTTTTTGTACAACAGTATTAAACTCTACTATAGGTACTATACAGTATTAACAGTATTAACTACTAATTGTACCTATACATTACATCTGTGTCTGGGTGTGTATATGTATATATATATGCATACTTAAGTATGTATATCAGTCATCAGGTTACCATAGTACAGGCTCTGCCTAATTTGGGACCTGAAGACCTTTGTGTGTGGATGTTGTCCCATATTATTATTATTATTATTTATTACACTTACATTATACATACATTTAGTATCCAGGTTTTTTTTACGTTCCATAAAGTTTTTCTATCTATCTATTTAGGTTGTTTAGTTGCAAATTCTTTTGATTAATTGAATGATTCAAATATTATTTAAACTTTACATAAGTACCTACTGTGATAAATGATGAAAAGAAAATGTGAAATAATGATATTAGCCACACTACTGTATCATTTTCTACGTACGACCTACTAGTCACAATCCATATATATACGGCACAAATTATCGTCTCCAAAGATCCTTCCTATAGTTTTTCCAATTTTCACAGAATGCAATTTTCCCGTAAGGAGTTCCTTCTATAGGTACGTATTGAAAAAGGGTGAAAACACGCGTCATTCCAGTTGGGAACTACTCGTATGAATTTAAACTGTAACTCTCCACAGTAATGGCTACCCCGTGTCGAGGATTAAAAACATCGTTAGCTCACAAAATGATACACAAATATTTACGTCATTGTATGTAGAGGCACTGGCGGATTATAGTTGGAATTAATAACCCTCGAGCTTGTTGTTTTAGGAGCTGAAGCGGTAGTGCTATTTTGCTAGCAAACGTAACTACCTATGAAGTACCTACTATTATTTATTCTGTGCAACCTATATCCATTTATAATAGGTAAGTAGGTCAGAAGACTACGAAGACCACTATGAAGAGTACCTACTCTTCATAGTGGTGCTTTTGAATTTAAAAACATAGGCAATAACAGCATTCAAAGTCGCCATCCCGTCCCATCTAATATGCAATCTACACTATAGTATTATAAAGAGGAAATACATATTTGTGTTATTTGCGAATAAGCGTAAAAACTACTATGTAGGTAGACTGATTTCCGACCGCTACAAAGCAAGTAATTTACATACACTAGCAGTCATTTATTATATTTAGTTTCTTTTGTTTTTTACGTTTCTATATTTATACTTATATCTATCTATTTTCTATCTTCTAAAAAAATTAACCCCTATTTCTCCTGGTTACGTGATAACTTGAGAACGGATAGAACAATCTCGCTAATCCTTTTTTGTTGTGTTAATTATTGTCAGGAGAAGGTTCTATCCTGGCTCGAAACATTTTACTACGACAGCATAGAAAAAATCAAATTTAAAAACTTGTATTCAGTACTACAAACATACATACACACACACACACACACACACACACACATACACCCTACAAACACCAACCCTTAATGTTAATGTAATGCTCTTTTCTTTTTAACACTAACTTAAATGTTAACATTAGTAGGTTTAATATTAAATGGAAAAGTAATTGGGCCCTTTGAGTTACAAGGAAACTTAGATGGCAATAGTTATTTAAACTTTTTACAAAATGACTTGCAAGAATTGTTAGACGACGTGCCCTTAAGTGATCTCCAAAACATGTGGTTCCAAAATGATGGTTGCCCAGCACATTATGCCCGTCCTGTGCGAGAATATTTAAATCGAGAGTATCCAGGCCGTTGGATCGGGCGACTTGGTCCTATCTTATGGCCACCCCGTTCACCCGATTGGAACCCCCTGGGCTTCTTCTATTGGGGTTGTCTTAAAGACAGGGTCTACTCAAAACCCATTGCGACATTGGACGAGCTTCGTCGAAATATCACTCAGGCTGCTGATTACATTTATAGCAGAAGATATGCAAGACAAATAAAACGATCATTTTTAAGGCGATGTCGTGCATGTATTAATGCTGGTGGCAAACAGTTCGAACATTTGCTATAATGCTAATAACTTAATAAATTACACGTGAAACTGTTTGTACCATTTGTTTTAAATATTATACATTTTTCAAGAACTAATACTTTTATTACACCCGACCGTCATTTGGCCATTTATTTCAATAGAATCAATTCAATAGACCGTATACACGTTTATTTCAATAGAAAGTCAGGAAGACGAGTTACAAAATAAAACGTGCTCAAATATCATATTAACCCATTGCTAAATGTTTTGAGAAGAAAACAAGTACAATTAGAAAATTTTAATACCGACTTCCATTCTATTCAGTATTGGAGTGTATCTCAAAAACTACTAGACTAGACTAGAATTAGATAAAATTATAAATGGGACCACACGGGAATCACCAACTTTAAAAAAATAATAATTTTGAGAATCGGTTCATCCTATAAAAAGTTATGAGGTAACAAAAAAAATATAACAAATACAGTCAAATTGAGTACCTCCTCCATTTTGGTAGTCGGTTGATAAGATATTTCTTGTGGTAAGTCATAATCATAATCCATCAAAGGTCATTGGTCATCATGCGGCCAGACACAATAGAAATTTCATTGTTATAATATAACGACTCTTGAAGGGATGATTATAATCAGCTCCACTCCTCCAGTATTCCTCTCAGAGTGAGGAGTTGGGCCATAATCCACCATGCGGGCCCAGTGCGGCTTGGTGGATAGGTCAACCCATTTTGCAGTTTTCAGGCTGCCGTTCGACATAGCCTAACGACAGTTGTCTTAAGACAAACAACCGGGACGGGTGGCTTAACGTGCACGGAGTACGGAAGCGCTCAGTTAGATAATGCCGCACTAGCGGTCACCCATCCAAGTCCTGACCGCAGAAGCGTTGCTTAACTTTTTAATCGGTTAAGATCGTTAAGTCAAGCTCCGCTACGAGCGCTTCGTGGTAAGTAAATAAAACTAAATCTGTGAAAACTATCTAGAGCACGTAATTTTACGGAGCGAGCGAAGGGCCTTTGCTTTATCTGGCCAAATTTCATCTGTCCGTATGTTTGTTAGGTTGTATGTTGGTCCTCTCGTACAGGTCGCATTTTCCAACCGATAGTTTTTTGTCGTTAGCGATTTTGGGTAGGAATACTTTTTTAAAAAGGGGAGTAGTTTGCTGCGGCGCTATCTACCGACTGATTTTAATTATATTTGGTACACGCACACCTTATATTTAGGTATCTACTTGACTTTAAGGAAGAATTTCGAAATATGAGATATGAGAATGATTGGCCAAGTGGTTGCCGAGATGAGGTTGTGAAGTTTAAAAACAGGATGATATTGATAGCTCAGACTGCGAAAAATTGCCGCTAATAAGACTGTGCTCGCAAGGTTTACTGTTAGCAGAACTACTAGTACTACTCGTAGTTAGCATTGTACATGCGGGGCAGGAAATTTATTGCCTAATGCTCATTTATTGCTAAATAATGAGTGCCTATATGCCTATATCATCGTTATCTCAGCCGTAGGACGGTTCTTCCACTGAACATGATATGCATCCCCCATAATTTTCCAAAATGACCGGTTGGAAGCCCTATCGGCCATCTGTTCTGCTTGCTATGTGCCCTGCCCACTGGCACTTCAACTCGCTAATCTTCTGGGCTGTGTATGTAGGAGATCCGTAGAAGAACGAAAGTCACCGGACTTTCGTTCTATTACGGATCTCCTCATTTCTGATTCGATCACGTAGAGAAACCCCGAGCATAGCCCTCTAACCTATATATAAGTATATCAAATAACGTTGGTTTCTCAACTTTACATCCTTCATATTTAAAAAATATACCCTCTTTTAATATATTCAAAACTAAGTTGTATGAACATATCATTTAAGAAACCATTTGTATTGTGTTAGATGAGTGATCAACTGAATTATTTATTTTTTATAACATTGGAACGACGTATTTTGTAAATTTTTAACTATAAATTATTGTTCTCATGTAAGTGACCTTGGTCTTTTTTGAGAATAAATATCTTTAAACCTATATTTTCAACCAAAGTCGACGAGTTGATGTCGTAGCTTATCTATTCTGCGCATGTAGTTTCAGACAAAAGCAAACCCCTAACACAAATTACACCGACCACGATATAATGCCCAAGGACCATCCTATTGAAAATAATATTTTATCCTACGACGGTAAGTAATCCCCATCACGAGATGAGATCGGTCCGTTATCATTGTCCGCACAAAGAAAAGGCACAGTGACGGAGATATACGGAATATACTATTAAAAATATAGGCAAGATAACACTTCCCACGTATATTTTTCTTCCCACACGTGTACATTTATATTGAAAACTAGGTGACCCCGCGGCTTCAAGCGATTGGTCTACGGGAGACGAAGCTACAGAAATTATTGGACATATCAGATACTTAGAAGTAAATCTATGTAAGATTTACTTTAATAATAGTACACTGCGAGGAAAAAAACACTTTTCATAAGACACACATTATTTCGGTATGGGCTGAGAGATAAATATGGGAAAATTATTGTAAGTACAGATCTTTGATAGAGGTTACTTTTTAATACAGGCACGGCTATCGGAATAAAACCATATTTACGATGTTATATTTTTAAAGCACCATCAAACCCTGGGTGCTATCAGACAGAGAGCGTTCACGCGGTCAGTTTGCGTTCGTAGTGTTGTAGTACGTTACGAGCAGGTATACCGGGGGCCAAATCCAAACTTGCATGTAGTCGCGCGGGTACACCGAGGGCCGCAGTCAAAACTCATATCTGTGGGCCGAGCACTCAAATCTGTTCAAGTGTAACGTAATAGCATCATTAACGTATTTATCACAAACTGTCATTTATCTAGTACAATACTGGCACAGATAGCTCATAGTTTGTACTGAATACGTAATCGAAATGATACCGTTACACTTAAGCAGATTTTCGTGCTCGGCTCTCACTACTGAATATAAACGTTAACTGTTCAAGTATATAATACATTTCGGCTTATTAGGTATTTTTTCAATACTAATAAGCACCTAGAAATCATTTTTACATAGAAATTAGAAATTAATACGTAGGTTATCAGTATCTTAGTAGGGTAGTAATACCCTACTGATGACTGAACAACAATAAGCGACGATTCCATTTCTCCGAATCTTTCGCAGGTGCGCGTGTGCGAGTGTATTGTTTTAGTGAATAAGAACCATTTAAAGGAAAAAAACTAAGAAAAAGCTTATAGTCCTCTTATATTATGGTTTTGTAAGCAATTCTCGTAACTTGATAATTTAGCAACCGCCATATTGTTTCTTCAACGAGTGGGATAATGATTTTAATCTACACTCGAGAGCAATGAATCCGGGTCACTTAAAGAATCCTAAAAATCTCGGAAACTAAAAATGCTAGGTTAATGCAATAAATTGTATTTAATAGACAATGTAATACTCCTTAAATGAAGGTATTAAAACTTCTTAGTTATTGTAAAGTTATATCATAAAAAAATCAAATTTGAAAAAGGGCCACTTTCGAAGATGGAACTACGAAATTACAGCATTTGGTTTTGCTTTTGTTTGTAATCTGTCATTTATGTGGGTACATAAACCATGTTGATAGTGCTCTATATTCATTATTCAAGCTGAAATTATGTCGCTTACGCCTGAAGAATGCACCAGAATACATACAATGCTGGAAACCGGCCGGAGTCAGCGCGATACAGCCAGGACTGTCGGTGTGTCGCTGTCAACAGTACAAAGAGTTCTCCGACGTTACGAAGAAACTGGTTCTAACCTACGCAGACCAGGAACGGGCAGAACCAGGTGTACCACAGCACGAGAAGACCGATACTTGGTGAACACCATGCTTCGAAATCGCTTTCTCACAGGAACTGAACTCACAAATCAGTTTCGACGCCTCGGAGGAAGTAACCCAAGTGCATGGACAGTAAGACGTCGGCTTGCTGAATCTAACTTAAAACCCCTTAGACCTGCAAACGGCCCTAAACTGGAGCGTGGGCATCGTATTTCAAGACTAAGATATGCCCAGAGCCACGTAAATTGGAGTATTGAAGATTGGTCAAAAGTTATGTTCTCCGACGAATCAAAATTTATGCTCTACAAGCACGATGGAAGACACAGAGTGTATCGAAGACCAGGGGAAAGATTCAAGCAAGCATGCATCGAAGAAAAAGTAGCCTACGGTGGTGGGTCTGTACTTGTGTGGGCCGGAATTTCTTCTGAAAGTCGCACAGAGCTGGTGATCATAGAAAACGGCTCTTTAACTAGCGAAAGATATGTGGAAGAAATCCTCAATGATCACGTTGGTCCATTTATGGTCAATTTAGGTGAGGATGCTATATTTATGCATGACAATGCCCGACCTCATACAGGTAGGATTGTGAATGACTACCTTCAAGAGATGAACATTACTCGTATGGAGTGGCCAGCGCGCAGCCCGGATATCAACCCGATCGAGCATGCTTGGGACGAGCTAGGCAGATGCGTAAAACAACGAAACCCTCCCCCAATCACGCTTCGTGAGCTCAAAATTGCTCTCACAGAGGAATGGGAGAATATTCCCCAAAATCGTATAAGGAACTTGGTGTACAGCATGCCAAACCGCGTAAACGCAGTAATGGAAGCACAAGGAGGCAATACGAAGTATTAGAATTCAAGAAAATCGTAATAAAGTTCAAAAATTTCATGTTTCCTATTTTTGTTTTAAGGAGAGATCAGCAGTTTTTTTCTTTATGTAATTTTGTGTTAATAAAATGTATGGTGACTCATATTTTTTTTACTTTCATTTAAGGAGTATTACATTGTCTATTAAATACAATTTATTGCATTAACCTATCATTTTTAGTTTCCGAGATTTTTAACATTCTTTAAGTGACCCGGATTCATTGCTCTCGAGTGTATTTGGGTGCCATTAGATATATATATATTTGTATGACATTTTGTGGATTTAATATGGATTATTAACAAAATAGGTTTTCAAAGTCTTTTATATCCTTGTGATTGTATGTATACTCCTTTTACACATGCTTGAGAGACAATTTTTTTTTTTAAATTTATATCACTTGTTGTTTTATCGCGGGTCGCGTTTTTTCTTTGGATTACTTTGTCTCTATGGTTTGACTAAAAACAAATAGATAACTTAATAGAATAAAAGAAGATGTACTGGTTAACCAGTGTAAATTTACGCCGTTAACAGATATTGGTAGTAATTCGCTTGTTCAGAACACCAAACTAAACAAGCGAACTAAAAACTATTTTTTAGTAAATCATGCTAGTTCTTATTCTGTTCACGCTAAGTCCAAATTCGTATAACGCTTGCAAGTGACAATTCCTAAATTTGCCGTTTCTGTTTAGTTGTGGGTCTATTTAGTGCAAGTTTAATTGTCATGTAACTTCGTGCTCTCTAAACTAAACCAAACTCATATAAAACTACCCCCATTTGAATAGAATAATCATATGTTTAGAATTATCATTCTAATTGTTACACGAATGTAGATCTTAGCTTTAACAGAATAAGAACTACCATAGTTTAGAGAATTTTAGTTTAGTGTACGCACAAGTGAATCAGTACCATAAAATAGAGCAAATATATGTTTTACTACTATTTAACATCTGCAACCGCGCGCAGCGCACGCAAAATTTTTTAAATAGTGAAATTTTGCGAGTTTTTTTCGTCGTTTTGGCGCCAACATTTTTATTTATAAGCTACTTCAAAGATTAAAATGTGGTCATTGGACGAATATCGAAAAACGTTTATTTAGTGCAGACCGTAATGATTCGCTTGGTGAATGTTTACGAACAGACGAAGCGGTCTACCCTCTTCTGTACTCGTTTGTTATGCGTTGCACCACTACTATTGTTCGCACTGTGAAGTTTTGCCTACGCATACGTAGTACTGTAACAGTGCCAAAATATCGGAAACTCACAGAAAATAGAAATGGTAATTATCCCGATGATAATTACATCGGCCTAGGTGTAGGTATATTTTTTTTAATCATTATCTTAGATATACGTATAATCATTATTAAATATTGTGACAGCCGTGGCGTGGTGAAACAGCGGACTGTCACGGAATGAAGTGTGGAAGAATTTCGTTGCTAGTTGTAATCACATTCGTGGCTTAGCGGTCCACACGCCGCTTTACAAGTGGCAGGCACCGTGTTCGAGCCTGGACGGAGGCGATTCGTTTTTGTTCGATTTCGAGACTTTCGTGGAAATTTTTAGTAAAGAGACGTAGCTAATTATAAATTTGGAATTCTCTGTAGAAAAGAGTAACAGATCAAGATGACAATCAGATAAAAGAACAACGAAATGAATAACGAAAAGACGATCGAAAATAGCGGGTCTGGAAGGTTCGGCGGGGTATATAAGCGGTGCAAATCGCGCCGAACGCCAGTTGAGTTTAAAGTGCGATACAGCGAAGATCAAAAAGAAGAAGAAGTAGTAAAAGTGAAAGGGTGAAAGTGAGTACAGAGGAAATAGTACAGTGATAGTAAAAAGTGACAGTACAGTGACGGTATTAGTGCCAGTGTTGGACTACTCCAGGGAACTCTGTGGGTAAAATAAACCGGTTACTGACAAGATTGTTATTTCCTTCCAATCCCGTACCCACTCTCGTAACATTTGGTGTCAGAAGTGGGATTGGAAGGTAAAATGCCTGTCTTGCCGAGAGAAGGTGCTAATATGCGCGCCAGGACTGCCGCACAGGAACAAAGTGGCGCGGAAACGGAAGCTACTGGTGCAGATACTCCCGCGCGGCAAAGTGGCTCCGCTGAGGGAACATCCGGCAGTGCTACACAGCCCCCGGTAATAGATCTCAGCTCGTTGCTCCAACAGATGCGCGTAATGCAGGAGGAGCAAGCGCGCCGGCAGGAGGAACAAGCGCGCCGGCAGGAACAACAACTACAGGCCGCGCAAAAGGACATATTGGTGGCTATCTCGGAAAGCACGCGAAGAGTGGAGGAGGTAGAAAAAACCGTGCAGCTACTAGAACATCAGTGCACAGACAATCAGGCCCGTATTTCCAAGATGGAAGTGGAAATAGAGAAGATTCAGTCTAACGGAGTGCAAGCTGCAACGAGCAACACGATCGTGTCATCTTCAGGCGGAAATTTCAAGGTGCCACCATTTGACGGCACGTCCTCATGGATGGCATATAGGCTACAGTTTGAAGCCGTGAAGGACCTGAATGGCTGGACTAAAAGCCAAGCTAAGACTGCTCTGACGTTGGCATTACGAGACAAAGCATTAATTGTGTTGGAAGCCTTAGGGGGCGACGCCACCTATGAGAAATTGTTGGAGGCCCTTGAATCTCGCTATGGGGACTTACATCTGGAGCATGTGTTCCGCGCTCAGCTGCGTGACCGTTGCCAACATGCCAATGAGACCTTGCAGCAGTGGTCGTTGGAGGTGGAGAAACTAGTGAGAAAAGCCTATCAAACTTCACCCTCGAACCTCGTCGATAGCATGCTGCTTCAGGCATTCGTGGATGGCATTTACGACGCTGAAGTGAGAGCTGCTGTGCGTTTGGGTCATCACGGGAACATCAAGGAAGCTGTTGCACACGCGCTCGAAGTGGAGGCCGTTCGACGGGACCCGAGGTATGGGCGCGTAAGACAAATAACTTCAACGGAGAATGAACGTGGAAGTAGCCGTGGAACTTTTAGCCCCAGATGTTACAACTGTGGGGAACGGGGACATCTAAGGAGTGGCTGTCCGAACCAACTCACAGGGGGGCGAAGAACCGACGCTGGTGTGCAGGCGTCGGAGATCCAGGAAAACACGTTATGACAGACATGCTAATTCAAAAAGTTTCGATGAAGGATCATTTGATTTGGCTACATAATCCTGTGCGACGAAAAGGAAAGTCTCCAAAACTACAACCAAGCTGGGAAGGTCCATACGAAGTGGTTACCAGAATGAATGGTGTGACATATAGAATCAAGAAAAACACCAAGGACTCCTGCAAAGGTGGTGCATGTAGATAGATTGGCCCAGTATCATGGATCTAATGATGCTCGGGACGAGCACCTTTAAGGAGGGGATAGTGTGACAGCCGTGGCGTGGTGAAACAGCGGACTGTCACGGAATGAAGTGTGGAAGAATTTCGTTGCTAGTTGTAATCACATTCGTGGCTTAGCGGTCCACACGCCGCTTTACAAGTGGCAGGCACCGTGTTCGAGCCTGGACGGAGGCGATTCGTTTTTGTTCGATTTCGAGACTTTCGTGGAAATTTTTAGTAAAGAGACGTAGCTAATTATAAATTTGGAATTCTCTGTAGAAAAGAGTAACAGATCAAGATGACAATCAGATAAAAGAACAACGAAATGAATAACGAAAAGACGATCGAAAATAGCGGGTCTGGAAGGTTCGGCGGGGTATATAAGCGGTGCAAATCGCGCCGAACGCCAGTTGAGTTTAAAGTGCGATACAGCGAAGATCAAAAAGAAGAAGAAGTAGTAAAAGTGAAAGGGTGAAAGTGAGTACAGAGGAAATAGTACAGTGATAGTAAAAAGTGACAGTACAGTGACGGTATTAGTGCCAGTGTTGGACTACTCCAGGGAACTCTGTGGGTAAAATAAACCGGTTACTGACAAGATTGTTATTTCCTTCCAATCCCGTACCCACTCTCGTAACAATATATATATTTTTTTAAACTAAAAACTAAAACTTAAAATAACTAAATAAAAGCTACGATTAAACTAAAAGATGAATGTATAAAATATACAAACATGTACCTACTACAAAAATGATAATTTGAATATTTCTAATGTTTGTGACCATGATAGTTTATAAACTTATATACCTATCCTTAATATAATTATGACGATGTTTTATTCGCAGGCATCACAGGTGTAACTAAAGCCCCTAATAACAAAACCCAGGATACTCGTAATGTCTGCCCGCCTAATGAAAACGTGCCTAGGGACCAATCTTCATAGTTAATTCGCTCGATTAGTCAGGAAAGGTAAACTGCCTAATATCGAAGGCCTGCCTAATCGATAGTCCATTACACTCTCTACGTGTATTAATTGTTTTGAATATTCTGTAATGTAAGTAAATTCTCCAGAAGTATTTTATAGCCCGTACCTTAGGTAGGTGCGTATAGCATTACAGATTTTCTCTCATTCAATATGACATTTGTATTTAAATGATTACCAATATCAGTAAATGTCTACAATACGAAGTAAGTGTTTAATTTATAAGCATCGTTTTAAAATCAGGTTTAAGGCGCTGTCAGCTCAGCGCTTGGCTACGTTCAATTACCTTTACTTGAAATCAAGCAAATGCATGGCGTAAAAACGTACAAAATTCATAAAAAATAATGTGCACACTTAAATAAAAAAATAATCCGTCAATGTATGTGTATTAAAAATTGCTATTGTATGATATGTGTTTCATAACAAATACAATAGTGAATTAAGACAAAACTGCTTCAAAGGTCAAATTAAGTGGTTTGATTGATTTTTTTTAATGTACTCTTGTATGTTAAAATAAGTTTTAATTCTGTCAATGTGTACTTAGAAGTCTTAAAAATGTCATATGATTTTTTGTAGTTTTAAGTAAATCGTTGCTTAAGAGATGAACTGCTTTAAAAAACTTTATTATTATCGACATCGCGATATGACTGCACCTTAAGATAATTATTTCTCCAAAGAATATGTTATTCACTTACAAGAGAAAACCAAAAAAATACAATTATTAGCTGGGTTAATACCATATTATATGGTAAAGTTAACAGAGGTACGATAAAAATGAGCTTTAAGCAGTCCGAATCAGCAAGCCTCCAGTCCATTCATAAGTCTTTTTAGCGTAAACCTGATGCGTACAGATTAAACATCTGTCTACAATACGAAGTATAAGTTTAATTTATAAACATCGTTTTAAAATTGCGTTTGAGCAAATAAATAAAATCAAAATCAAAAATCAAATCAAAAATCATTTATTTGTTCAAGGCAATGTGACAAAAATTATATAAATGAAATACCTGGTTCCTAAACTAGGCTCATAAAGGCCTGTGTGATAGGATCCAGGCCTCTCTCGTCGGTGAACCGTTAGATCATTGCCATTAAATTCTTATACAATAAAAATAAAAATTAAAATTTAAAATAAAAAGAAAATTTAAATTAGTATAGGAAATAAAAATATCATTAAACTTAGAATTAAAATTACATTTAAATATAGAATTCAGAACTAATATTAACATTTAAATTTAAATTTAAATCAGATTAATTATAAGATCAAAATCACAATCAAAATCAAATATTAACAAACATTGCATTCCAATAAAAGTAATATTAGACAACAAAATCTTAAAATCATAATAATAACAAATATTTAATTCCAATAAAAATAATACTAATAACAAAACCAAACTGTAGCATAAAGTAGTATTATACCAAGAGTTTATTAAATATAAGTAAAATAATTAACACGTTATATGTTATTTAAGATACAAACATTATGGAGCTATATGAGCAAGGAACGTGTGTGTGCGATTTTATCAGATTTAATAGCAAGTGTCTGTGAGGGTAATTTGACTAGTGTGCAGATGTGAGTGTAGTCAGTGAATGTGAGTAGTGTTGTATATGTGTGAAAATGATTTGCGATACAGCTTCATGCTTCCTATTATGGTATTTTTGATAAGTTATCCTATATTAGTATTTTTGATAAGTTATCCTATATTAGTATTTTTGATAAGTTATCCTTGGAAAATATTACTTACGATGTGTATTTCATTATTTTTTTATTTAGCGTTAGTTCCTGTCCGTGATTTTGTTGACGGTTATCTTTATCTTGGTAATCGCGTCGTTATATGGATGGAAAAGTAACCTATGTGCTCTTGGGTAAAGCAATCTCCATTTCAAACTTCATTCGATTCAAATCTGTTGAACCGTTTCAGCACGAGAAAGTAACACATACACACTCACTCACTCACAAACTTTCGCATTAGTAAATTACTTAGTGCAGTGATTATATAGTATGACTATAGCTGCGTTCAGTTCAGCCCGCTATCTCAGAGAAAAAATTGGTGTAATTCCTATCCAAGACGTTCAGCAGTTTTAGTTCTGTAACAAACATAGAGGAAAGTAACCAAATATGGAATAGTATCCCTAATTTGGAATACCTAATAGTATCCTTAATTTGGAATACCGGCATTTCTCGCAAACAAATATTCCTAAACGCCAGGAGCTGCGATCGTCTATCTCTTTCAATCACTTTACGCGTGTATAGGTTTAGACGTGTCAGTCGAGCGAGTCCTTTGTCCATGGTGAGAGCGTTTTGTTTTGTCGCTGTGAGAAAACTTTCTCAGGTAGGTACGTAAATATTGAGTATTTTTCGTAAAGATATTGCAAATAGTATTGTGTTTATTGCTTCTTTGTATTGTATACATGTTTGTTTGAAAGTGTTAAAGCAATTTTATAGGCTAGTTTGTTATGTATAAATGTATGAATATAAATTTAAATTAGTTATAAATTCCAAATATGGACAGGTCATAGGGTCCAAATATGGACTATGGAAACCTGAATCAAATGTCTCATGTGCGGGCTCTGGGCACATGTTGATTGCGCTGGTGCAGAGTTCGACACCTGGATTTGTGATTTTCGCAAATAATTTAAGTTAAGTTTAATTTCACCAAAGTTCCTAAAAAGTATGATACAATAAATTCCAGGTTTAGTTTTTGATAGTTTTTCTAGTGTTCCATATTTGGGGTACCTATCCCATTATTAGATACCTTTATAACGATTTTGTTTTTGAGAAATTTTAGATCCATACTTTATAATGATAATACAAGATTGTTACCATATAAAAACTAAATATATGATTGTTTATAATTACCATTAAAAGTTTTTGATTTTTTATATTTGTTTCATTTATGCCTAAAAAACAAAACGGTATTTCATATTTGGTTACTTTCCTCTACTATCCTACTAATATTATAAACGCGAAAGTTTGTGAGTATGTATAGATGTATTTATGGCTATTTTTACTCTTTCACGCTCAAACGGCTGGGCTAATTTTGAAGAAATTTGGTATGGAGGTAGATAATAATAATAATAATGGAATAACACATAGGATACTTTTCATTATTATCATCATCATCACCACGCGGGTGAACTGGGGCAATTTTGATAAAATTGTTATGAAGGTAGATGAGGCGTTGGATTAACAAATAGGATACTTTTCATCATCATTATCATCAATCACTACGCAGGTGAAACCGCAGGGCGCAACTAGTAATAACATAAACGCACATATACAAAGCTTTGGTTACCACTGAAACTGACATAGACAAGTTACCCTCAGCCACACGATCTGCTCGTCGTCCTTAAATACGTAGTATAAACATATAAATTTGCCACCGCCCTGTCTTCAGATAAACCATTTGGTGTTCCCGTAATAAATCTATCTACCGAGTTATACAGGAACTCAATAATATTTTAAACGATGGGAAATTTGAAATGACGAGCACAGCAAATAGAAAGAGCAATAAACTTAATCCGACACTAAATTCCGAAAGATTGTAGACGCCGGTCATAATTCTATCATTCGACTTCCAAACTTTACGGCGTTCGTTCACGACACGATATCGAGAAATGCTTCAGCTATATCATATTTCGGACATTAGAACTTTTTCATTGGCCACTAAAATGATAAGAGCTGGAGATTCGTCTAGAAATTTCATTTCGACTTCGGAAATATAGCTGCACTTGGACGAAAGGTATTGCAGTTTTATTACGTAATTTTATTTTTATTCGTGAAATGATCTTGCTACCTTGCTTTTGAGTATTTTGAAAATGCTGACACATGAAATAACTCCATAAAGAATCTTGCAGTCGTGAATAGTTTTCAGCAGTAATAAGTAATCTGTATGGTTCTGGATATATTATATCTTCAAAATTCACTCTCTCGAACTGAATTTCTCCGCTCTATTTCCAAATGTAGTATGTCCTTTCGGTAATGTTACGCACCTGATTATTTATTGAATAATGATCTATTTAAATAGAAATTAAAGAACAATTCATAAAAATTGAGTTAGAGCAAAAACAAACTTTAAAACGGAAACGGTATATTTGTTAGGAGATTTTAATGCTCACCTTAAAGAGTTATTTTGTAACGAGATGTAAAATTTTTGTTTTGAACAAAAGTGGTGTTGTATAGATATAGAAATGTTAGGTATGGAATCAAATACCTACACGTATACTTGTGATGCGCATGGTTGTAGAAGGTGGTTAGATCACTGCATTGTTACAAAGGCAGCTCAGGATACTGTTCGCAAAGTGTGGGTACAGCATGATGTGTTTTGGTCTGACCACTATCCTCTTTTTATTGAGTGCAACGTCGGTGTGATTAAGGCTAAAATATGTAATACCAAATTCAAAAGTAACGCGAGTAATCAAGTGATCTGGGGTTCGAGAGGAGCGGATCAGATTGCAATATATCATAAATACTGTAATGAAAAACTCAGAATATTAGATTTTCCTGAAGTATTTTCGACGTGTGCAGATGCGCTCTGCTCGAACCAGGGTCACACACAGTTGCTTTATAAAATGTATTCTGATATAATAGACATACTCACAGCCGGATCTATCCTGTCCTATAGTCGTAAGTGTCCTAGAAAAGGCGGTTATGTAACTAGTTGGAATAGATATGTAGCCGAGGCGCACAGGGATGCCAGACTAAAATTTCATAAATGGGCCATTGCAGGTAAACCATTTAATGGTAATATTTATAGCGAAATGTGTGAGAGTAAGAAGTATTTTAAATCTAGGTTGAAATGGTGTCAATATAGACAAGAACAGATACAAATGGACATACTGGCATCAAATCATAAGGCGGGTGATTTTAAGGGTTTCTGGAAGTAGACAAAAATAGTCAACCCAAGGTCAGGTGGGCAGGGCACATAGCACGCAGAACAGATGGCCGATGGGGCCGAAAGGTTCTGGAGTGGATACCACGGACCGGCAAGTGCAGCGTAGGTCGTCCACCGACACGATGGACAGACGACCTGATGAAGGTCGCAGGACGACGTTGGATGCAGGCCGCTTCCAACCGGTCCTTTTGGAAAATCATGGGGGAGGCATATGTTCAGCAGTGGACGTCCTACGGCTGAGATGATGATGATGATGAAGGCCAGGTACTCCTGTCAGCGTGGACGGTGAAAGCGATTCGAAAACTATTGCTAATAATTTCAAAAGTCACTTCATGATTTAGTCGCCACTGACAGAGACAGTGGCGGGGATGGGCGATGGTGAGGTCGATATGACATGTTCGGAGCGTAAACTTACCTTTGCAGTAAAAGACACTGCTACAGTGATACAAAATATGCAGAAAGGTAAATCTCCTGTGCATGACGGCCTCAGCATTGAACATTTCAGATATGCTGGAGTCCATCTACCCCGTTTGTTGACTATGTTTATAAACTGTGTTTAGGTCACTCGTTCCTTCCAGAACCACTGATGAGAACTGTAGTGGTTCCAATTGTGAAAAACAAGACTGGAGATGTATCGGATAAATGTAATTATCGGCCGATTTCACTTGCCACAACATCTGCTAAAATACTTGACAGTGTGCTTAATCGCATTCTCGGTGGTCATTTGCGTCTTAACGACACACAGTTTGGATTTAAAGCGGGGCTGTCCACCGAGAGTGCAATCTTGAGCCTTAAGCATACTGTCAGGTATTACATCCAGAGGAAGACGCCTGTGTACGCCTGCTTCCTCGATATGTCAAAAGCTTTTGACCTGGTGGTATATGACATACTCTGGAAAAAGCTGAGTGAGACAGGCATGCCAGTAGACGGTGTCTTCTTTCTAAGGTACTGGTACAATAACCAAGTTAATCAAGTGAGGTGGGGGGGCACCTTGTCTGATGAATATAAGTTAGAATGTGGTGTACGTCAAGGTGGCTTAACTTCTCCAAGCTTGTTCAATTTATATGTGAATGAGTTAATTGAGGGACTCAGCAGCATTCATGTCGGATGCTATATAGACGGAACCTGTGTCAACAACTTTAGTTACGCTGATGACATGGTGCTTTTTGCTCCTTCAATTAGCGCACTGAGAACGCTCGTTAACAGGTGTGAGCGTTTCGCAGCCGAGCACGGCCTCAAGTACAACTCAAAGAAAAGCAAATTACTTATTTTCAAGGCAGATAAACTTAAACCTACAAATGTGCCTCCAGTTGTACTTGAGGGCACTGCTTTAAACATTGTGAACAGCTTCAAGTATCTTGGACACATGTTTACAGAAGATCTTAAAGATGATCTAGATATAGAAAGAGAGAGAAGGGCGTTAGCGGTAAGAAGCAATGTGCTGGCTCGCAGGTTCGCTCGAAGCACTATAGATGTAAAATTAACTCTTTTTAAAGCTTACTGCCAATCATTTTACTCGGGCAGCCTGTGAGTTCAGTATACCCAGCGAGCCTACAACGCCCTTAAGGCGCAGTATAATAACGCTTTTAGAGCACTGTTGGGACTGCCGTGGCGTTGCAGTGCTTCTGGAATGTTCGTGGAAGCGGGCGTGGATGGCTTCCATGCTATTATGTGAAAAAAGGTCGTCTCAATGCTGCACCGTCTACGGGGAAGCTCCAACAGTGTTCTAAAAATGATTGCATCTTGCTACGAGCGCCCTATCCAAAAATACTGGATAAACATAGTCACAGGCAGGACTAAGTAACTTTCGTGTATAATTTAGCATACTAACATATAATTAACTTAAACAGACTACTAACACACTATGGATTTTATCCGAAATAAATATTTTTATTATTTTATTATATTATAAAACGTGAAAAACTTTAATAATTTATAAAAAATAATAAAAAATAAGAATGCTACTCGTACAAAAAGTCGCGAAACATACATGGTGGCTATTCAGATATCCTTCCAAATGACATATGAGACACTTACGTTGTACCTTAGACGTCAATTTTCCGGAAACCTGTTCAAATCACTAATATGGGTAGTATATTAGTAATATATATTTATACGTACAGAACGTCCGCTAAATTGACGTCTAAAGGTATGTTATGTTTTCTTCGTAAACTTTTAATTTTCCTACGGTTCCATACCGCGAAAATTAAATCTCACTCATGAAGTATTTAAATCGAAATAATTTGACGTATTATTTATTATTCAATCTAAGCTGTGCTGAACCAAAGTATGGCACTAATTGACACTTCATAGTCTCTTCTTTGTTCGTATGTAGTAGATACACTGATATCATCATGATCATCATCATCATCTCAGCCGTAGGACGTCCACTGCTGAACATAGGTCTCCCCCATAATTTTCAAATACAAATGGACCGGTTGGAAGCGGCCTGCATACAACGTCGTCCTGCGACCTTTATCAGGTCGTCTGTCCACCGTATTCGAGGACGACCTACGCTGCGCTTGCCGGTCCGTGGTCTCCATTCCAGAACCTTCCGGCCCCATCGGCCATCTGTTCTGCGTGCTATGTGCCCTGCCCACTGCCACTTTAACTGGCTAATCTTCTGGGCTATGTCAGTGGCTTTCGTTCTTCTACGGATCTCCTCATTTCTGATTCGATCACGTAGAGAAACCCCGAGCATAGCCCTCTCCATAGCTCGTTGTGCAACTTTGAGCTTATCTATGAGGCCCATAGCAAGAGACCACGTTTCAGTGCCATAAGTCATCACTGGTAACAAACATTGGTCGAAGACTCTTGTCTTGAAGCACTGAGGTATTTTAGACGAGAAGACTTCGCAAAATTTCCGGAATGCTGCCCAGCCGAGTTGGATTCGACGATTGACCTCTTTCTCGAAGTTGGACCTGCCTAGTTTGACTGTCTGTCCCAGGTAGATGTACTCGTCAACAACTTCGAGAACTGAGTTCCCAACTGATATTGGGGTAGGCACAACATGGGCATTAGACTTTATTTTCGTCTTGTCCATGTTCATCTTAAGGCCTACCCGTTGGGAAACTCGATGGAGGCCTTCGAGCATTGTACTGAGGTCTTCATGGGTTCTGCCATGACTACAATATCGTCGGCAAATCGAAGGTGAGTGATGTACTCGCCGTTGATATTGATGCCAAGTCCTTGCCATTCCAAGATTTTGAAGGCGTCTTCCAATGCAGCGGTGAACAGTTTCGGAGATAACGTCTCCCTGTCTCACGCCTCTTTGCAATGGAATTGCCTTCGAACTCGGCTCCTGTACTCGGACTGACATGTTAGCGTTTTTGTACAAACACTTTAGCACTTCAATATACCGATAGTCAATACGGCACCGCTGGAGAGACTCAAGCACTGCCCACGTCTCGGTCGAATCAAATGCCTTCTCATAGTCCACAAACGCTAAACAAAGAGGCAAGTTATACTCTTCGGTCTTCTGTATAACTTGCCGTAGCGTGTGGATGTGGTCTATGGTACTATAGCCTTTTCGGAAACCGGCTTGTTCCGGAGGCTGGAATTCATCAAACCTGCGACTGAGACGGTTCGTTATGACCTTCGAAAACAGCTTATAAACATGGCTCAAAAGCGAGATGGGTCTGTAATTTTTAAGTAAAGTGTTGTCACCTTTCTTGAAGAACAGCAACACCATGCTTTTGTTCCATGCTTCTGGCGTTGAACCTTCGAGTAAGACGGTATTAAAGAGCTTCTGAAGGACTTTAGGTACCGGTGTTTCACCCGCGGTTTCCGAAAAGGCTATAGTACCTTAGACCACATCCACATGCTACGGCAAGTTATACAGAAGACCGAAGAGTATAACTTGCCTCTTTGTTTAGCGTTTGTGGACTATGAGAAAGCCTTTGATTCGATCGAGACGTGGGCAGTGCTTGAGTCTCTCCAGAGGTGCCGTATTGAATATCGGTATATTGAAGTGCTGAAGTGTTTGTACAAAAACGCCTACATGTCAGTCCGAGTACAGGAGCAGAGTTCGAAGGCAATTCCATTGCAAAGAGGCGTGAGACAGGGAGACGTTATATCTCCGAAACTGTTCACCGCTACATTGGAAGACGCCTTCAAGCTTCTGGAATGGCAAAGACTTGGCATTAATATTAACGGCGAATACATCACTCACCTCCGATTTGCCGACGATATTGTAGTCATGGCAGAATCCATAGAAGACCTCAGTACAATGCTCGAAGGCCTCCATCGAGTTTCCCAACGGGTAGGTCTTAAGATGAACATGGATAAGACGAAAATTATATCTAATGCCCATGTTGTACCTACCCCAATATCAGTTGGGAACTCAGTTCTCGAAGTTGTTGACGAGTACATCTACCTGGGACAGACAGTCAAACTAGGCAGGTCCAACTTCGAGAAAGAGGTCAATCGTCGAATCCAACTCGGCTGGGCAGCGTTCCGGAAACTTCGCGAAGTCTTCTCGTCAAAAATACCTCAGTGCCTCAAGACAAGAGTCATCGACCAATGTGTGTTACCAGTAATGACTTATGGCACTGAAACGTGGTCTCTTACTATGGGCCTCATAGACAAGCTCAAAGTCGCACAACGAGCTATGGAGAGGGCTAAGCTCAGGGTTTCTCTACGTGATCGAATCAGAAATGAGGAGATCCGTAGAAGAACGAAAGTCACCGACATAGCCCAGAAGATTAGCCAGTTGAAGTGGCAGCGGGCAGGGCACATAGCACGCAGAACAGATGGCCGATGGGGCCGAAAGGTTCTGGAGTGGAGACCACGGAACGGCAAGCGCAGCGTAGGTCGTCCACCGACACGGTGGACAGACGACCTGATGAAGGTCGCAGGACGACGTTGGATGCAGGCCGCTTCCAACCGGTCCTTTTGGAAAATCATAGGGGAGGCCTATGTTCAGCAGTGGACGTCCTACGGCTGAGATGATGATGATGATGATGATGTGATACCGTCGTCACCCGGCGCCTTGTTGTTTTTAAGCTGTTTCAAGGCCATTCTAATCTCGTACAGGCTGATGTCTGGGATATCTTCGGTTTAATATCGGGTCAGCTTGGCTCTTGGGTCTTTGGCCGACCTGCTAACAGGTTTAGCGACCGAAGAGCACAACCGTCCGTAGAAACTCTCTGCCTCTCCTAATACTTCTGCTTTGGTCGACGCTACACTGCCGTCTTCTCTTTTGAGCTTCGTCAACTGGCTCTGCCCAATATACTTGTCTCTTGCAAACACTTTGGAGCCCTTGTTCCGCTCTCTCGTCGCTTTAATACGATTAGTACTAAAGATCCGGATATCGTGTCGCAAGGACTTCCATATTCGTTAATTGAGCAGCCTATATGCTTCAGCATCATCCGAAGACTGCAGTTTTAAGGAGCGTTGTTAAGCCATGAGGTTGAGGGTATCGTTGAAGAGTTAGTGTGACTTGTGAAAGTACTTGGAACCCACTGTATGGATAGTTTCTACTAACCTGTTATTGATCTCGTCCACTCAAGCGATGTTGTCAAGGCAATCGAAGCGATTGGATAGCTCAAGTTGAAAGCTCTCGGGGTTTTGAATATGGGCACGAGTAGGTCGGAACGTAGACTTCAACAGAGGAGACTTCTCAAGTTTGAAATTAATATTCCTCTCACCATTCGGTGATCACTACTGGTTTTCACCCGGTGGATCACGGATACATCAGTGAATATTTGCCTTTTGGTGGTCATAATGAAGTCAATCTCATTTCTCGTGGAACCATCGGGACTCAGCCAGGTCTATTTCCTATGACATGGCTTCTGAAAGAAAGAGTTCATCATATAGTATCTCTTTCTCCAGGAAGTCGGCCAACCTCTGTCCCCTACGGTTCCGTTGCCCAGTACCAAATTGCCCCACATTCAACTCATCCTCGCTTCTCTTACCCAACTTCGCGTTGAAGTCCCCCATAAAAACTAGAAAGTGCGTTTCAGAGGAATGTATGGCCCGACTAATGTACTCATACATATCCTCCACCTCATCATCCGGGTGCGACTTAGTCGGTGCGTATACCTGAATGACCTTCAGCGAATATCGTTTGGATACTCTGAGTATTAGGTAAACGACCCTATTGGAAACGCTATCGATCGTAACTATGTTGTTAGTAAGGGACTTGTGGACGAGAAACCCGACACCACATTGGGACTGTAGGTCGCCCTCCCGGTAGTAGAGCAGGTTACCTGATTTTAGGGTTATCGTGTCCTCACCCGCTCTTATGACTTCTGATAACCCCACTGATATCATGAAGGGACGGAACGTTCAAGTCCACGGAGGAAAACAAGGGCAAGTCGTTTGGCTAGGCAAGCGTCTCGCGTGCCCACGATATTTGCAAACTGGCCTGAAATTTCTGCTCGGGGCTGCGTTTCAGCCAGATTTAGACCAAATAATCTTCGTCCAAGTGATGATCAAGCGTTGCTAGAACCTCTTTTACCATCTGTCAAAACCGAGTTTGACATATATAACTTAGGGCTTACCTTTGTTGCTTTCAAACTGATTTGAGAATATTTATTACTCTCCACCGGTCAAGAATATATAATTAGGCATTTCGAGTTTAGTTCATATAAATAAACCTGTCCATTTGTCGTGAAAATGGAACAAAATACTTTGTCACTATCAACACTCTGTCACTTTTGACAGCCGACCAAGATTTGGCTCTCTCTAAAGGTAGAAAAATATTGGCCAGTCGGGACAAAATTTGTGCTGATAGGGTGTCGTGAAACGGGTGTGATCAAATCATGATTCATGTAAATATTGGCGTAGAGGCGTCTTGGACCAGCTGTTTTGCCAAATTTTGGCTTGTCCTGTGGCTTGATGGAACGCAGCCCTGAACTACAACTCTCTCTTCACCCCTATTATACATATCTGTTTTGTACCATTCACTGAGTAGTTTCACTTGCTCCGGTACTCTTCAAGTACTACACAATGTAAAGCGGTACTTTTTTTTTTTTTTTTTTTTTTTTATTTATTATCATTTTACAATTAATAAGCAGGTGTTTTACAATAAAACAGTATCGAAAAACCACTGGGTTTGTCTCGATACTGTTGTTCGCAACGCGCACTATTTACAAACTTGAAACAGTTCGCAAGCACCTATTCATAAAATACTAATAACTACTTATATCTCATTCGCCTATTACTAGCGAAGCGACGCTGTTCGTCATACGGTCGGAACTCAGACTCGAACTCGTTCTCCGAGAACCGGTCCGCGCGTCCGCAGCGCCTATTCTAAACTATTTATACAGGATGTTTGTCCTTCATTTAATTATATTAATTACCATTCTAACTAAAGCACTATATTATAGTGCTTTAGTACCGCTTAGTACTACACCTTCGAAGCAGAATAACTGGTACAGCAATAATAGCCAGTAATAAGGCAGACACTTGTAGGAGAGTTTAACTACTCCTATATAATATATAACTAGTAGCGACTGCCCGCGACTTCGTTCGCGTAGCAGGCTCAGCCTTCGGATTCGCCATAACCTCCCATATTTTCTTGGATTTTCTTTTATAAGAACCTTTCCTGACAATTAGTAACACAAAAAAAAATAAGCGAGATTGTTTCATCGTTCTCATGTTATAGCGTGACCAGGGGTTCATTTTTTTAAATATAATTTAAGTATATATATATATATATATATATATATATATATATATATATATATGTCGGCGCGGATACAATAATTAGCCAATAAGTAAGTAATAGTAAATTATTCCAATTAAAACTAATAATTTAATTATTATCAAAATGAATTAAGTTTATTACGATGTACAATTAATTATAAATCGCATGCCATCACTTTGTATTGCAATCATGGAGGTCTCTTTCCCCCTCATATACATAAAATTGATCGGAATTTGACACACATATTGTTGGCTGCCCTTTTCCAACTCTAACATGAGCAAACTAACCAAAGTTTGGCTAAAATTAGTATTGACATTATATTATTAGTTTTTAACTTGATTAGCAGTACCCAAGACCACGCGTAGGGTAAGGATGAAGGGTGCCCTCCTACGGAACTGAATGACGGTTTTTACTTATCAAATAATCTTCAAATGTGAGACGATCAAATGTAATCATCTAGTCTTAAGTATAGTAGACTTTTGTTTAGTGAGTCTTTTATTTATGTTAATAAACTAAATTTCACGCCCCATGACTTCCAAAAAAGAAAATTAACTCTTAACTTGGCTAGTTTTTACACTGTTACCCTCTCGTGCCGTGTAACCGCCCCATTTGCTTCGGGTAACTGCGCCTTTTTCTGTATAGGAAGCGACGATGTTTCCCTACAATCTTCTCGACTTTTAAATTGTTGGGAAAACAGCAACATATTTCAGTGTGAAAATAAAAAGAAAGCGCAGTTTATGTTCTCGGTTTTGTTCGTGTTCTAACTTTCATTTGTCTCTGTTCACAGCAAATGAAACACTTCTGTTACTTGAATTATTTCAATACTTACCAGCTGTAAGTTTTCCCCTTTATAAGAGGACTCGTTCGTTTATAATAATTCCCAATCTTCCAGTTATTTGGGTAAATATATATATAGTTTCATCACGTGATATACAAGTAGCTGACTACTGTAGTAGAGTCAAGTCATAGTTATTTTATATTTATACTAGCTGCTCTCCGCGGTTTCACCCGCGCAGTGATGGATGATGACGATGATGAATCGTATAAAGCCTATGCTACTCAGGGTAAATGTCGCTATCCAATGGTGAAAGAATTTTTGAAATAGGTCTACTACTTTTTGAGCCACTTCGTTACAAACATACTTACATACAAATCTTTCCTCTTTATAATATAAAGTATAGATATAGATTATATATATATATATATATATATATATGTTGATCACTTCTGCGAAGTTTTCAGGGAAATAAGAAAGTGCGTATATTATCTATTACCAAATAAAGATAACTCAAAGTACTAGTATAGCTCAGAAAAAGTAACTCACTCTTCCTGAGCTATAATTATAGATAAGACTTCTCTGCCATTTGAAGTGAAAACCCTTTGACTGTTGATCACTTCTGCAAAGTTTTCGAGTAAATAAGAAAGTGCGTATATTATCTATTACCAAATAAAGATAACTCAAAGTACTAGTATAGCTCAGAAAAAGTAACTCACTCTTCCTGAGCTATAAATATAGATAAGACTTCTCTGCTATTTGAAGTGAAAACCCTTTGACTGTTGATCACTTCTGCAAAGTTTTCGAGTAAATAAGAAAGTGTGTGTATTATCTATTACCAAATGAAGTTAACTCAAAGTACTAGTATAGTGCAGAAAAAGTAACTCACTCTTCCTGAATTATAAACATAGATAAGACTTCTCTGCCATTTGAAGTGAAAACCCTTTGACTGTTAATCACTTCTGCGAAGTTTTCGGGTAAATAAGAAAGTGTGTATATTATTTATTACCAAATGAAATTAACTCAAAGTATAGCTCAGAAAAAGTAACTCACTCATCCTGAGCTATAAAAATACGAGTAGATAAGACCCTTTTGATTGAAGTGAAAACCCTTTGACTGTTAATCACTTCTGCGAAGTTTTCGGGTAAATAAGAAAGTGTGTATATTATCTATTACCAAATGAAGTTAACTCAAAGTACTAGTATAGCGCAGAAAAAGTAACTCACTCTTCCTGAGCTATATACATAAATAAGACATGTCTGCCATTTGAAGTGAGAAACCCCTTGACTGTTGTCACTTCTCTGAAATTTTCAGGGAAATAAGAAAGTGTGTATATCATCTGTTACCAAATGAAGTTAACTTAAAGCACTAGTATAGCTCAGAAAAAGTAACACACTATTCCTGAGCTATACGAGTATACATAGATAGGACTTCTTTGTCCTTTGAAGTGAAAACTCTGTGACTGACACCATCATTTTGATAAAAAATATTACGTAAAATTTACTTTACTATCTACCTTGAAACTAAAAAACCCTCTAGAAGAGTATTCGGTTTCATTAGGAGCGCACAAAATAATATTTCATAAATTAGAATTTCTGGTACCTTTAAATGCATCACAAAAATAATTGAGAGAGTGTGATTATATTACCTGACTATGAAAATCAAAGACAAGATACACTGATAATAATAAATAACTATGGGTGCAACCTACAGTTGGATAGTGGGAAAAATATCATGCATTTTGTTTTGTTTTCCTAAACTAGTAATTCTTCTAGTTATGACGTTTTATAGTGGTGTAGTATTAATGACCGTTTAGTGGTAACAGTGCATGAGTGGAGGCAATGTGCACAAAACCATGGAACGTTGTTTTCGTGACTTCCTCGTCATTTGTCTAAAAAAGTTGTAGACATTTATGAACCGAAAAAACGAAATAGAACAGTGACATAATGGCAGACTTATTTTAACATATATATATATATATATAATCTATATCTATACTTTATATTATAAAGAGGAAAGATTTGTATGTAAGTATGTTTGTAACGAAGTGGCTCAAAAAGTAGTAGACCTATATATATATATATATATATATATATATATATATATATATATATATATATATATATATATAATCTATATCTATACTTTATATTATAAAGAGGAAAGATTTGTATGTAAGTATGTTTGTAACGAAGTGGCTCAAAAAGTAGTAGACCTATTTCAAAAATTCTTTCACCATTGGATAGCGACATTTACCCTGAGTAGCATAGGCTTTATACGATTCATCATCGTCATCATCCATCACTGCGCGGGTGAAACCGCGGAGAGCAGCTAGTATAAATATAAAATAACTATGACTTGACTCTACTACAGTAGTCAGCTACTTGTATATCACGTGATGAAACTATATATATATTTACCCAAATAACTGGAAGATTGGGAATTATTATAAACGAACGAGTCCTCTTATAAAGGGGAAAACTTACAGCTTGTAAGTATTGAAATAATTCAAGTAACAGAAGTGTTTCATTTGCTGTGAACAGAGACAAATGAAAGTTAGAACACGAACAAAACCGAGAACATAAACTGCGCTTTCTTTTTATTTTCACACTGAAATATGTTGCTGTTTTCCCAACAATTTAAAAGTCGAGAAGATTGTAGGGAAACATCGTCGCTTCCTATACAGAAAAAGGCGCAGTTACCCGAAGCAAATGGGGCGGTTACACGGCACGAGAGGGTAACAGTGTAAAAACTAGCCAAGTTAAGAGTTAATTTTCTTTTTTGGAAGTCATGGGGCGTGAAATTTAGTTTATTAACATAAATAAAAGACTCACTAAACAAAAGTCTACTATACTTAAGACTAGATGATTACATTTGATCGTCTCACATTTGAAGATTATTTGATAAGTAATAACCGTCATTCAGTTCCGTAGGAGGGCACCCTTCATCCTTACCCTACGCGTGGTCTTGGGTACTGCTAATCAAGTTAAAAACTAATAATATAATGTCAATACTAATTTTAGCCAAACTTTGGTTAGTTTGCTCATGTTAGAGTTGGAAAAGGGCAGCCAACAATATTTGTGTCAAATTCCGATCAATTTTATGTATATGAGGGGGAAAGAGACCTCCATGATTGCAATACAAAGTGATGGCATGCGATTTATAATTAATTGTACATCGTAATAAACTTAATTCATTTTGATAATAATTAAATTATTAGATTTAATTGGAATAATTTACTATTACTTACTTATTGGCTAATTATTGTATCCGCGCCGACATATATATATATATATATACATATATATATATATATATATATATATTATATATATATATATATATATATATATATATATATATATATGTCGGCGCGGATACAATAATTAGCCAATAAGTAAGTAATAGTAAATTAGATTAGATTATATATATATATATATATATATATATATATATATATATGTATATATATATATATATATGTCGGCGCGGATACAATAATTAGCCAATAAGTAAGTAATAGTAAATTATTCCAATTAAAACTAATAATTTAATTATTATCAAAATGAATTAAGTTTATTACGATGTACAATTAATTATAAATCGCATGCCATCACTTTGTATTGCAATCATGGAGGTCTCTTTCCCCCTCATATACATAAAATTGATCGGAATTTGACACAAATATTGTTGGCTGCCCTTTTCCAACTCTAACATGAGCAAACTAACCAAAGTTTGGCTAAAATTAGTATTGACATTATATTATTAGTTTTTAACTTGATTAGCAGTACCCAAGACCACGCGTAGGGTAAGGATGAAGGGTGCCCTCCTACGGAACTGAATGACGGTTATTACTTATCAAATAATCTTCAAATGTGAGACGATCAAATGTAATCATCTAGTCTTAAGTATAGTAGACTTTTGTTTAGTGAGTCTTTTATTTATGTTAATAAACTAAATTTCACGCCCCATGACTTCCAAAAAAGAAAATTAACTCTTAACTTGGCTAGTTTTTACACTGTTACCCTCTCGTGCCGTGTAACCGCCCCATTTGCTTCGGGTAACTGCGCCTTTTTCTGTATAGGAAGCGACGATGTTTCCCTACAATCTTCTCGACTTTTAAATTGTTGGGAAAACAGCAACATATTTCAGTGTGAAAATAAAAAGAAAGCGCAGTTTATGTTCTCGGTTTTGTTCGTGTTCTAACTTTCATTTGTCTCTGTTCACAGCAAATGAAACACTTCTGTTACTTGAATTATTTCAATACTTACCAGCTGTAAGTTTTCCCCTTTATAAGAGGACTCGTTCGTTTATAATAATTCCCAATCTTCCAGTTATTTGGGTAAATATATATATAGTTTCATCACGTGATATACAAGTAGCTGACTACTGTAGTAGAGTCAAGTCATAGTTATTTTATATTTATACTAGCTGCTCTCCGCGGTTTCACCCGCGCAGTGATGGATGATGACGATGATGAATCGTATAAAGCCTATGCTACTCAGGGTAAATGTCGCTATCCAATGGTGAAAGAATTTTTGAAATAGGTCTACTACTTTTTGAGCCACTTCGTTACAAACATACTTACATACAAATCTTTCCTCTTTATAATATAAAGTATAGATTATATATATATATATATATATATATATATATATATATATATATATATATATATATATATATATATATATATATATATATATTGTGGGTAGACTGAATAATAAAACCCAGAAAACGAGTATAAAAAGGCGGTACGAGCGCGTCAACGGTCATTATTAGTCGAGACTTCGTGCGGAGCGGACCTCTTGTCAAATTACGTATAGATGTTATTATCTTGTTGAAACTTTGATTGTTGTTATTTTAATAATATGTGTAAAGTTTAAATTCAGTTTAGATTAATCATCAAGTGTATTTTTTTTTAAGTAAAACCACTTCTGGTAGCTTATATCAGAAGTGGGATTGCTCACTACGTCCACTCAAAAGCAGTTTTTTTTCGTTTACTTCGTTTGAGTGTCCGTGAAGTACAAGGTTGTGATTAATAATTCCTGGTAAGGTAATTTTTATTACTCTGGTACCTTTTTGCATGTTTTGTTATCTAGTATCCTTCAAAACGAGTAGCAAATGGGCCGATCTCGATCTCGTGACCGGCATTATTCTTCTACTCACCGCCCGCGTGGCGAACGCTCTGCGAGTAATAGTACCCGCAGTTCGAGTAGAGGATATACGCCTCCGGTAAGAAAACGGCATTTTACCCGTAGTCGCAGCTGTAGCCGTAACCGCAGCGAACGTCATGATGTACGTCACACGCGCCGTCATTATTATCGCGGTCGCAGCCGCGATCGTAGCTGGAGTCGTGACTACCGACGGGGTCGTAGCCGCGATCGTAGCCGGAGTCGTAGCCGCGACCGTTACCGCCATGACCGCAGTCGTCGAAACGACAATGGTGAGTTTAGTGGTCATGAATCCTGGCACACTATCATGTCGCGTCTTCAGGCTTTGGAGTCGCAAGCGTCTGCTTCGCATCTATCAGGTCAATTAGCCTCTGCTGAACCGCCCTACGTTAATGGAACGGAGCAGATCGTCGAAGCCATTCAATCATTGAAATCGGTAAGTACACAAAGCTACTATGTGTCTAATTTTGACCCTAGCATACACGACGTGGATTCTTGGTTCGAGGAAGTTGATAGGGCCAAGATTACAAACCGGTGGGATGAACGCGAATGCCTCGCTCGTGTTGGTAAATGTTTGAAAGGTGATGCGAGAACGTGGCTGGATGAGTGGGTTTGCAATGACCGCTCGTGGTCCAATTTTAAAAGGGACTTCAAATGCTTGTGCGCTAAAAAGGTAGACCGGGCGAAAATTTTGTACGAGGTAATGTCCACTAATTCTAATAGTTTTCGCACTTATGCTGAATACGCACGCAAATCATTACTCCGGTTGCGGATCGTTAAGGGCCTTAGTGATGATTTGATCACCGATATTGTGCTACGAGGTGTCACTGATCCTCAAGTAAAAGCGGCGGCTATAAACGCGAATTTATCCCCCCAAGATTTGGTAGGCTATTTGACTACTTTCTCGAAACCGGAAAGTGCAGATAGTCGTGTCGCACACCGTCCGGTCGCACCAAGTAGCAGGCATAAAACATCGATTACCAAGCGACCGATTTCGGGCTCTAATAACAGTACGAAATGCTATTTATGTGGCGAGCTGGGACATAAGCAGTTGAATTGTCCCAAGAAGCCGAAACCCGCTGCTGCAGGTTCTGCAAACGATCCGGTCCCAAAATCGAATGCTGCTAAGGTCGAGCGCCCCATCCCATGTGCGTATTGCAAAAAACAAGGCCATCACATACGAGATTGCTTTGCAAAGCACCGTGCGGATTCTGGTAAGGTCAATTTCTGCTCAGTTGCCTCCGTCGAAAAACAGAACGACGTCGTTGTTGGTGTCATTAATGGGATTCCCGTTGACATACTTATAGATAGTGGTGCCATAGGTGTGTCGCTTATCTCTTCTGCAGTAGTAAATCACCTTTCCTGCGCTAAGAAACCTACCAATCAACAAATAAAAGGAGTAGGTAAGTCCATAACACACGTTAATTCGTACGTCTCTCTGATTGTTCAGCTGGAAGACATTTCACTAGATGTGGACTTCTTGGTTGTTCCTAACGAGTGCATGAATGCCCCTGTCATAATTGGCACTGATGTGCTGAATCGGGAGGGGGTTACGTACGTACGAACCAAAGACTCGCAGCGAATCATACGAGCCCCTAAACGCGCTGTTTCTTCTGTGAACAATAACAACCAACAACGCATTTGTAATACCTCTTTGGACGGTCCACTTTTAGCCCATCTAAATAAGATCCTGGACGAGTTCTCCGAACACATGATTTCAGGTACGGCCTCTTCAACTGTTACAACAGGTGTTATGAGTATTCGTCTAAAGGACGATACCCCAGTTCATTACCGGCCGTACAAAATGTCTCCGGACGAAAAGCTGAAGGTACGTAGTATCACACAAGATTTACTTTCAAAGGGTATCATCCGTGAGTCAGAGTCGCCTTATGCAAGTCCGGTGTTACTCGTTAAGAAAAAGGACGGCTCTGACCGGATGTGTGTGGATTTCCGCGCATTAAATGCACGAACAGTAAAAGATCGATTCCCACTACCACTCATTGATGACCACATCGACCGCTTGGGTAAAAGCACATATTTTACAACCTTGGACATGGCGACTGGGTTCCACCAAATAAAGCTTGATGAAGCGTCCATACCACTCACCGGCTTCGTAACACCAGAAGCCCATTATGAGTATGTAAAGATGCCATATGGATTGGCCAATGCGCCGATCGTATACCAGCGCATTATTAGTAAAACATTGCAGAAATTCATTACCGAGGGGAAAGTTCTGGTATACATCGACGATTGTCTAATCTTGTCCTCCTCTGTCGAAGAGGGATTGCAAACCCTGCGGGAAGTACTGCAGACCTTAACGGAAGCGGGGTTTTCGTTAAACTTGAACAAATGTTCTTTCTTATGCAAAGAAGTAGAGTACCTGGGGCGAGTAATATCTAACGGGGAAGTGCGACCCGCTCCTGGTAAGGTTCAGGCTCTTGCAGATTCCACAGCACCACAGAATGTCAAACAGGTTAGACAGTTCCTTGGATTGGCGGGGTATTTCCGAAAATACATCCCAGATTATTCCACCAGGACTGCTTGCATTGCGCGCCTGACTCGTAAAGACGTACAATTTCAATGGACTACGGAACATGAAACTGTACGCCAAGGAATTATTAAGATTTTAACCAGTGCACCGGTGCTCGCGATATTTGATCCAAGTCAACCTACGGAAGTGCACACTGATGCAAGCAGCCTTGGGTATGGCGCGATCTTACAGCAAGTTCATAAGGATGGTACTCGGCGTGTGGTGGCCTACTATAGCCAGGTCACTAAGGGCGCTGAACCGAAATACCATTCTTATGAACTAGAAACTCTTGCGGTAGTAAAAGCCTTGAGGCATTTCAGGCACTACCTCATTGGTATTCAATTCCACATAGTAACGGATTGTAATGCCTTGAAATCCACTCAAAGTAAAAAAGACTTGTTACCGCGTGTGGCAAGATGGTGGATTTACCTACAAGATTTTAATTTCACCATTCTTTACCGAAAAGGCGCCATGATGCCACACGCGGACTATTTGAGTAGAAACCCTTGTAATGTAAACAATATTGAACGTCCACGTAACTGGGCTCAAATCGCTCAAGCGGGTGATGAGGAGACTCAAACTATGATTCGTTCCATTGAACAAGGTCAATTGGATACGTCCAGATACGAAGTACACAACGACATATTGTATTACCGGTATACACCGACAGGTGCAGAGCCGAGGCTACTTTGCTTCATTCCTAAAGGTCACCGTTTGAGTCTCCTCCGAATTTTCCATGATGAGCATAGTCACATAGGTGCAGATAAGGTGGTGGACCTAATACTAAGACATTTTTGGTTTCCTAGTCTTAGGAGATTTGTTACTAAATACACTTCCCATTGTTTAACGTGTATCGCCCACAAACGTGTACCACGAGCACCTTTACAGCCTATCACATCTTGGGACAAATCTGAAATCCCCTTTCAAACTTTACATGTAGATGTTCTAGGTCCCCTCCCTGTGTCTAAGGGTTATAAATTTGTCATGCTTGTGGTCGACGCATTTACAAAATACTGTTTACTGAAACCCATATGTCGCCAAGATTTCGATGAACTGAAACAAGTGTTTCAACATGTATTGTCGTTGTTCGGTACTCCTAATTTAATTGTATCAGATAGGGGACGTATGTTCGAATCAACGGGCTTCACTTCATGGATGAAGGTCCTTGGTGTACAGCTCCATTACATAACTCCTGAGATGCACCACGCAAATGGACAAGTGGAACGCTACATCCGTACAGTCCTGAACATGCTCCGCATTGCAGTGAATCATCGTAAAGCTGAGTGGGCCGAAGAACTGTGGCAATTACAGCTTATTCTAAACCTGACAAAGCAGAAAACCACACAGACTTCTGCCCTAAATCTCTTAATTGGCCACGAAAGCGCAACTCCTGCAATCCGAATGTTAGTGCGAGATGTTGCTTTGAATCTGACCGAGGGTAACCGGGAAGCGAGACGAGAAATGCTTAGGCAAAGGACGGCCGAACGGTTGAGAAAGAACCAGGATCGTCAGGACACTATCGTCAATGAGCATCGGAGGCCTCCTCGTGTGTTTCAGATTAACGACATGGTGTTTGTTGTCAAGTATGCCCAATCTCAGGGTAAACTGGATCCTGGCATGCGGGGACCCTATAGGGTAGTGAAGACCCTTCCTAACCACCGATACGAATTGAAGTTACTTACTGGATCTTATGGAAAGTCTACTTATGCAGCTGCTCAGTTTATGATCCCATGGAAAGGTGAATGGACTCCGGAGACATGTGCAGTGTTTTTTGAAGGTGCGTGATCACCCTTTTTGACCCGTCTTAAAGTGAAGACGGTACCTTGCCCTGTTCTTTTAAAGCTTTTTGCGTTGCGAAGAGTTGTCGAGGGAGTACAACCTCCTTTCCCCTCGACCTGAAAGCTTTTCGCGTTGCGAAGAGTCTTCGAGGGAGTACAAACTCCTTTTCCCTCGATGTGAAAGCTTTTCGCGCTGCGAAGAGTCGTCGAGGGAGTACAACCTCCTTTTCCCTCGACGTGAAAGCTTTTCGCGTTGCGAAGAGTCATCGAGGGGGTACAACCTCCTTTTCCCTCGATGCAAAAGCTTTCCGTATGGAGAGTCACCGGGGGGTTTCATGCGCCTTGCCCCCTGGTGTAGATTTAGTATTTCCTCGGTAGGGGCCCCTACCGAGGAACCTGTGTAACTTTTACATTATTCTGAGTTGATGTGAATGTTCAGTTTGTTTACTTCTTTAAAGTGCTTAACTTTTATAACAACCCTAACAAACTAACCTTGTTTACCAGCGACATGGAGTCTAGAAATAACTTAAGTTTTTTTTTCCAGACGTCGATGACGACGTTAATGACGAATGCCTGGATCCAAACCCAGGAATGATGGACTCCAATACGGCTGGGCCATCCTCAGCACCTGACGAGACAACTGGACCTCAACCACGTTCGATGCCCATATCCTCGGAAGATAGAGAACTCAACGAGGGTGTTATCGAAGTAGCAGCCCCACCACTGCAATCACTCCCCCGGTTGATTCCTACATCCTCGGAAGACGACGACTAGGCCTGTCGGGACGCCAGGATGTCAGGAGAGGCCGTGTGGGTAGACTGAATAATAAAACCCAGAAAACGAGTATAAAAAGGCGGTACGAGCGCGTCAACGGTCATTATTAGTCGAGACTTCGTGCGGAGCGGACCTCTTGTCAAATTACGTATAGATGTTATTATCTTGTTGAAACTTTGATTGTTGTTATTTTAATAATATGTGTAAAGTTTAAATTCAGTTTAGATTAATCATCAAGTGTATTTTTTTTTAAGTAAAACCACTTCTGGTAGCTTATAATATATATATATATATATAGGTCTACTACTTTTTGAGCCACTTCGTTACAAACATACTTACATACAAATCTTTCCTCTTTATAATATAAAGTATAGATATAGATTATATATATATATATATATATATGTTAAAATAAGTCTGCCATTATGTCACTGTTCTATTTCGTTTTTTCGGTTCATAAATGTCTACAACTTTTTTAGACAAATGACGAGGAAGTCACGAAAACAACGTTCCATGGTTTTGTGCACATTGCCTCCACTCATGCACTGTTACCACTAAACGGTCATTAATACTACACCACTATAAAACGTCATAACTAGAAGAATTACTAGTTTAGGAAAACAAAACAAAATGCATGATATTTTTCCCACTATCCAACTGTAGGTTGCACCCATAGTTATTTATTATTATCAGTGTATCTTGTCTTTGATTTTCATAGTCAGGTAATATAATCACACTCTCTCAATTATTTTTGTGATGCATTTAAAGGTACCAGAAATTCTAATTTATTAAATATTATTTTGTGCGCTCCTAATGAAACCGAATACTCTTCTAGAGGGTTTTTTAGTTTCAAGGTAGATAGTAAAGTAAATTTTACGTAATATTTTTTATCAAAATGATGGTGTCAGTCACAGAGTTTTCACTTCAAAGGACAAAGAAGTCCTATCTATGTATACTCGTATAGCTCAGGAATAGTGTGTTACTTTTTCTGAGCTATACTAGTGCTTTAAGTTAACTTCATTTGGTAACAGATGATATACACACTTTCTTATTTCCCTGAAAATTTCAGAGAAGTGACAACAGTCAAGGGGTTTCTCACTTCAAATGGCAGACATGTCTTATTTATGTATATAGCTCAGGAAGAGTGAGTTACTTTTTCTGCGCTATACTAGTACTTTGAGTTAACTTCATTTGGTAATAGATAATATACACACTTTCTTATTTACCCGAAAACTTCGCAGAAGTGATTAACAGTCAAAGGATTTTCACTTCAATCAAAAGGGTCTTATCTACTCGTATTTTTATAGCTCAGGATGAGTGAGTTACTTTTTCTGAGCTATACTTTGAGTTAATTTCATTTGGTAATAAATAATATACACACTTTCTTATTTACCCGAAAACTTCGCAGAAGTGATTAACAGTCAAAGGGTTTTCACTTCAAATGGCAGAGAAGTCTTATCTATGTTTATAATTCAGGAAGAGTGAGTTACTTTTTCTGCACTATACTAGTACTTTGAGTTAACTTCATTTGGTAATAGATAATACACACACTTTCTTATTTACTCGAAAACTTTGCAGAAGTGATCAACAGTCAAAGGGTTTTCACTTCAAATAGCAGAGAAGTCTTATCTATATTTATAGCTCAGGAAGAGTGAGTTACTTTTTCTGAGCTATACTAGTACTTTGAGTTATCTTTATTTGGTAATAGATAATATACGCACTTTCTTATTTACTCGAAAACTTTGCAGAAGTGATCAACAGTCAAAGGGTTTTCACTTCAAATGGCAGAGAAGTCTTATCTATAATTATAGCTCAGGAAGAGTGAGTTACTTTTTCTGAGCTATACTAGTACTTTGAGTTATCTTTATTTGGTAATAGATAATATACGCACTTTCTTATTTCCCTGAAAACTTCGCAGAAGTGATCAACAGTCAAAGGTTTTTCACTTCAAATGGCAGAGAAGTCTTATCTATGTTTATAATTCAGGAAGAGTTAGTTACTTTTTCTGAGCTATACTAGTACTTTGAGTTAACTTCATCTGGTAACAGATAATATACACACTTTCTTATTTACCCGAAAACTTCGCAGAAGTGATCAACAGTCAAAGGGGTTTCACTTCAAATGGAAGAGAATGCTTATCTATATTTATAATTCAGGAAGAGTTAGTTACTTTTTCTGAGCTATACTAGTACTTTGAGTTAACTTCATCTGGTAACAGATAATATACACACTTTCTTATTTACCCGAAAACTTCGCAGAAGTGATCAACAGTCAAAGGTTTTTCACTTCAAATGGCAGAGAAGTCTTATCTATGTTTATAATTCAGGAAGAGCTAGTTACTTTTTCTGAGCTATACTAGTACTTTGAGTTAACTTCATCTGGTAACAGATAATATACACACTTTCTTATTTACCCGAAAACTTCGCAGAAGTGATCAAAAGTCAAAGGAATTTCACTTCAAATGGAAGAGAATGCTTATCTATATTTATAATTCAGGAAGAGCTAGTTACTTTTTCTGAGCTATACTAGTACTTTGTGTTAACTTCATCTGGTAACAGATAATATACACACTTTCTTATTTACCAGAAACCTTCGCCGAAGTGATCAACAGTCAAAGGGCAGAGCTCAAATGACAGTGAAGTCTTATCTATATTTATAATTCAGGAAGAGCTAGTTACTTTTTCTAAGCTATACTAGTACTTTGAGTTAACTTCATCTGGTAACAGATAATATACACACTTTTTTATTTACCCGAAAACTTCGCAGGAGTGATCAACAGTCAAAGGGATTTCACTTCAAATGGCAGAGAATACTTATCTATATTTATAATTCAGGAAGAGCTAGTTACTTTTTCTGAGCTATACTAGTACTTTGAGTTAACTTCATCTGGTAACAGATAATATACGCACTTTCTTATTTACCCGAAAACTTCGCAGAAGTGATCAACAGTCAAAGGTTTTTCACTTCAAATGGCAGAGAAGTCTTATCTATGTAAGTATATAGAAAGTAATATAGCAGCATGTCCCATAGAAATAGATATCGTACAGAGTACAGACACATCCAACTAAATGGAGGGTCATTGGGGGTCAATCACCTAAAGGGCGATGCTCTGAAAATAGCTGCCTTGTTTTCTTATAAAGTTTGTGAGACAGTGAGCTGAAACAAAAAGTCGGAGTTTGAAATGAATGAAAACAATAACTCTTTGTTGGTAACCACAAAGTTTGTTTTTGATTTTCTGTAGGCTTTATTTTTTTATTAAGCTAGATTAGCATTTCTATACTTGTACATTACAAGTTCTAATTTTTAACTATGATTGAGCTGTTAAACTACACTTGTAAGGACGTTTGTTGTCTCTCACGCGAAAACTACTGAATTAATTTGTATGAAATTCGCGGGTCCTATGCTCGATTCGCGAACGGGGCAAATAATAGCGTTATGAGCAGATATGTATGTTCTTGGGATTTTGCATGCTTTTGATATGCTATTATGTGTGCCTTCAGAGAAATGAAGGGAATTTTAGTACAACGGTGTCTATTTTCTACCAACTTCCAAAAAGGAGGAGGTACTCAATTCAACTGTTTTTTTATGTTTGTTACCTCGTAACTTCGAGCTTCCCGTGTGGTTTAAATTTCTTCAAATTCGGCACAGTAGTTTTTGAGTTACACTCCAATAACTGAATAGAATGGAAGTCGGTATAAGTTTTTTCAAATTGTACTTGTGTACTAACAGTTTTTAATTTTTTATTAAGTGACATTTATATACTTACCTATACTTTCTTCAACATATGGCATTAACTGAGCGAACAATATTGTAATGTAAACTAAATGAGAATAAAATAAAAAGGGAGCCTACAAATCAACCAATTTTTTTTATTGATTAAAGCAACAAAAAAAACTAAGCATATAACAATCTAATAAAGTACTTTTAAAATACTTTTTACATAGGTATAGTTGCGTATGCAGAGTGTAGTTTTTATTATACCACTAACAACTGGTCATAACTATGACTTCCACGCTCTTATAGATCTTTTGAGCTTTTTATTCTTAATAATAGCTTTTAAAAAGAGAAGGTTTTAAAATAGTAGAAAATTTTGTAATAATAAAATGGGATTAACGTGAGACTTACGCGTTCTCGATATAACGATCGACACATGTTTTGGCTTCATCCGGAAGCCTTCTCCAGGATCTTGAGTGCGGTGCGCTCGTAGTTGCGTCCTACCTCGTACTAATACGACAAAACCGAAACGATTGTCGATCATGTTACAATGTTGTTGTACGTCTCACGTTAATCCCGTTTTATTAGTACAAGAATTATAATGAACTTGTATTCAATAAAAATATTACAAATATTCAAGTCTTTTGCTGTTATAGCTAACAAATAGTTCCAATTCGGCATTTATCTTCTTTTACATCTCTCATATTCGGTAAGTAGGTCCTTATCACCCCTAAATGGGACTTGTAGGTGACCAATTAGCGCTCTAGGGTAATAATGTAGCTAGAAAAGCCCTAGGGCGATAAGTTATAAAAAAAACATAAATGGGACTTGTAGGTGACCAATTAGCGGTCTAGGGTAATAATGTAGCTAGAAAAGCCCTAGGGCGGTAAGTAATTAAAAAAAACCACTTCACTCTTTCAAAAAGTTCGCGTACATCTAACCATCATACTGGCAATAGACATCATGCATTCAGACCAATGACAAAAGAGGTCGCTTCGCTATTCAGCCTTGTCTTCGTATGAGTATAATAGTCATCAATTTTATTTTTGTAATGTAGGTTTTTTCTACTTACCTTACAATCGAGATGTAAAGCAGAGTAGTTAGCTCGGGTGTAAGCATCAATTGCAGCCTTACATCCCTTGGCTACTAATCTACTATTAAAGCGTTTCAGCGTATTTGCTCTGTAGACCATCCACCTATATGTAAGTGCAAGACACCATGCCGTTCACGTCTGCGATATTGGGCGCTCGCAAGTTATGTGCATTCCTGGACATTGGAGCACCTTGTAGAGGGCAAAGAGAACCATCATCTTTGATAACTTGCTGTCTGAAGATATTGCAGATAAGGTGCACGGTCAAGTGCATTTCCATTGAAATGACAACCCTATGTCATTCTTTTCTTTGTCATTATGTTTTGGAAATGATTTAAGTGAAGTGATCCTTTGAAGTAAGCGTGGAGCCCCAAAAAGTTCTCTTCCCAAAAAAGTCTCATTACTTGTGATAAATGTTTTACGAGTTCTGGCTTTGAATATTTTTTCTTTGAGTACGTGTTATTATTGTTACTCATAAGTGTAATGCCATAATGACGTGCTTAATAATATATAGTTGACCCGCTCGCGTTTTTACTCGCGTGGTCTTCAAGATGCGATCTACAGATTTGTTAAGTCTGCGAGAGTCACGCCATCATGTTTACTGGACACAGGAGTCAAGTGACAAGGACAGATGACTCTTATGGCCGCTTCCATCATTCTTATCAAGTTGATATTTCCCTGGTCATCAGCAAACCTTCAAAAGCACAGGAGAAGACCCAACTCGTTGCTGTTAAGTGAACTTCGATCACGAAAAGTAAATCAGCAGACCCAATAGAAATAAGTTTGGCTGGTAGCTCTGGATAGTAGCATTATATAATAGGAGTAAGAATATAGCGATAGAATAATATGTATTTAAATGTTAAATGGAGAATAAATCATGTAGAAATTGAACAAAGTTCTAATAATTAAGTTAGGTTGTTTTTCCAACGTTTCTTGTCATCTCTGCATTTGTTTCACGGATGTTGTCAAAGATGCAACGATGTTTGCTCGAGAATCGCACGGCTACCGTGCTTCTTTTTATTCATTTATATATTTATTTTTTCTTTTTATTATTTAGTGTTTATTTATTCGAGTAAATAATGAACTGTGTTGAACTTTAGTAACTTATGTTACTAAAGTTTGTTAAAAAAACTTGTGTATTTTCTTAAACTATGGTTTAAACTTGGGCTTATATATTTAATCCACGTTTTATAATAAGGCGGATTATGTTTTAATCACTGCGTAATTTAAAATGCTTTCGCTAGATTTTTAAATGCAGAAAGCGACTCTGTCTGCCTAATAGGTATCGGAAGCGCATTCCAATAATTTTACTAACGTAGTTAATCTGTGGCACTCATCAGTCGCTTGAACGATTCGGGCGCGCCCACTAGCAAAAAAAAATGCATCAGCGTATTAAAACGACAATATCCTGGGTTTTGTTTAGTTGCTAGACATACAACTTAGACCGATAGAATCGTATTGAACTAAGCTAACTAATGGTGGTAGAAACATGAGTATGTGTAAGTGTGCTAAGTGCGTTCAAGATGAAAATACACGAAGGAAGTAATGAAAGCACCTATTTATTAAAATAAAAATAGCTAAAGTATTCAGTAAAAGCAACCTTGAAATAATACTCGAAGATGTGATTTGACAAACTAAACAAAGATTTAAGGTATGCTGTCGTAAGTAACTCAAGGCTGCTCAGACCTTTGTGATACAAATCTATCTGTTAAAACAATATTCGTGGTTTATCTCCGCACCGTATAGATACTTTCAAAAGAAGACGTAGCCAGGAATGTTTCAGTGGGGCTGAAGTATTATTATACTACTCCACATATGTGATTGTGTAGTAAGAAATCAATCCATACTATAAAGTCACATGTTTTAGCCGTATAATTTGTTAACCATCATCATCGCTTTTTGTTAAACAACTAATTAAAATACCTCCACGCTTAGTGTATTTCCCTTGTCGGGCAGATAACGATGAGTAGCCAAACGGTGGTAGAATATGAGTCTACCATTAATGATTTTGGTCCCAAGCAGTGGTAAGCTTTTTTTATTGCACGCAGCTTAACCTTCAGTCAGTATTTATGACATCCATGAGGAAAACATGGCAAAGTTCGATTCGTAAGCGGGAGGTGCACAAGTGCAGAAAAAAATCTCAGATTCAATCAAATGTTCTATGAAATCTTGAAAAATGGCCGCTTTATGTCAGATTTTAAAACTTTAATAAGTAGAAATTTAGTAAGTTGCTGACTGGAGCTGACAAAAGTCACACTACAAAAATGTCGGCCTAAGCCATAATCTTTGTAGATTTCAATCAACATTTAATTGTAACTGAGATATGTGAGATCTCCAGTTTAGAATTGACTTTCTTAGATGATATAGTTCAAAATCAAATAAAAATTAGAATAAATTCATACACATGTTTCGAGAAGAATTTAAACAAAAAAATATTATTTAAATAAAAACCTTGATAAAATGGCCTTATAATATGAGATGGAGTATAACGAGCATAATATAATTTTTTTGTAACCGTACCACATAACTCCTTCCGCAATCTAGTTTACATAATATAGTTTACCTGTTGGCTAAGGTTTTCTGAAGATTGCTTCCCTCACTTCAGAAAACCTTCACCAACAGCTTGCTACCGTTGAACCTGGCCCGCCCTAGGTATAGCCCTGCTCTGAAACAATTACATCGTGCCCTAGGGCGCAGTTAGTAACATTCAATTTAGCCTTTTGAGGTCACGGGCAGAACATTATTCAGAACTGGCATTTACAGCTACTGACTCGAATAACGGGGTTTGAAGTATAAACGTTGTGGAAAACTGGTCATCGGTCAGGAGTCATTGAGTTAAATAATAGTTTCCTAGTTAAACTCTGAAAAATGTGGAATCCTACAATAAGTCTCCCTTATCTGCGCTTTACTCTTTAATGTACCTAATCTAGATAAGCAAGTAATAGTCATCAGTGCCCCCCGACAGCTCGCAGACGCCGCTGCGCACTCGCTCTAAGATGAGCATCTGATATGCTTGAAAGCCGGCGAGACGTATTCGATCCCTAACGCGAGTGATGTAGCGGTTGATAATAGTTTAAAGAGGAATTATTACAGGTATCATTATGATTATTTTTCAATTATTTAACATTAGCTAGCATCCACTACTTCGTCCGCGTGGAATCTAACAAAATATGTTTGGCGCGGAACCCTTATTCCTTATCATAATACAAAAGTAAGACTAAGTAAACCCTTACATTAGTGTATAACATTCAAATAAATAAATAAATAACATAAATAAATATTCCACAACTAACACACAACGCCATCTAGTCCCAAGTTAAGCAGAGCTTGTGTTATGGGTACTTGACAACTGATAAACATACTTATATATTTCTAAATACATACATATTATAGATAAATTACACCCAGACACAGAAAAAATGATCGTGCTCATTACACAAACATTTGTCCTGGGTGGGAATCGAACCCACGACCTCCGGCATAGCAGTCAGGGTCACTAACCACTAGACCAACAAGCCTGTCTCAAATAGTCCAATCTAGATTACTAAGAAATTAATAAATCATTTGACATTTATTTTCATCAATATTTAGGTACCTACGTGGTTACAGGAATGTTCAAGATAAGAAGTAAGGAAATTTTCATATTATTAAGTATATTTTTCTAAGTTTACAGTACACACATATTTGCCTCGTACGCACTCAAGCATACGAGCATACGAGTTACAATTAGTAAACAATTTTAATTGTAATACTAATATATTTACTTCTTCTATCAGACACTACTTCATGCAGTGGTACAATACAGTACAGGCTTGGCCATTTAGATGGGTCAGTATGGGCAAGTCTATAAATATAAGTAATACTGTCATCTGCTGCTTTTACATAACTACTTATATTTTTACACTTTCAATGTATTCCACTATGGAGTTCTATTACTTTTGCGAAGATCATTTACTTGTTTTGATGAAGTTGGTAGTGGATGGAAACAGCTACATGTATTAGAAACAGTTACGTTACTATTTGTCACAACTTCAAGTCTGTTCTATTATTGCTGGATTGACCCACCATGTATATACCACATATTTACCAGCTCAATGTTTGGACTAATCTTTTTTAATTTTGATAAATGTGGTACCGGGTGGAAACTGTTACATGAATTAGAGTGGATTTCGTTTCTATTTCACATAAATTCGAGTTTATTCAATAATTGTTGGATATGTTCACAATGTATATACTAAACATAATTATATCATCAGAATGTTCGGGGACTACGGACAAAAACATTAACGTTTTTTAGAAACTTGGTAAAAAATGATTATTATCATGTTATATCTTTAACTGAAACTTGGCTTGTTAGCGATATTTTTAGTAGCGAATTATTTCACGATAATTATCTAGTATGGCGACGGGACCGTAGTACTGGTCAATCACGTGGTGGGGGCGTTTTGGTGGCGGTGCGCCGTAACCTACCGAAAATGTTGGCTGGCAGTCAAGCGCTAAGGATATCTGGATATCAATTAGTTTGAGAGGCGGGCACGGACTAAATGTGCATAAAATTCACATATGTACATAGTACATATGCGATCAGTATCAAGGACACAGTTTCTCTAATCAACTTACAATATACCTAGAAAAACTTGCCGACCTAATTACTGAACACCCATCTGGTAAATTCATTATTCTTGATGATTTGAATTTGAGCTCTATATCGTGGGTAAGGTTCACAGATGGTATTAGAGCTGTAGCCCCGTCTACTGCTGTTTCATCTACTCCGTTACCGATCAATATGTTTACTAATTTCATCGATACTCTGGAATTTTGTTGTTTTATTGTAATTTTTGTTGTTGTAAGTTGAAATGTTATTTAGTTCACAATAAATTTGGCAGAGTACTCGATCTTGCCCTGTCAAACACAAATATCTCCGTTTCAGCATGCTCAGACCCCTTAACAAAGGAAGAACCCCATCACCCCGCCCTTTTAGTTCAAATTGACGTCTCTCAATCTCAATCTCTTTTAGCTCAGAAGCCTCAGATTTATTAATACAATAAAGGGAACTATGATTGTATTCGGTCTTCTTTAACAGAAGTCGATTGGAACGATATCATCTTGAACTGTAGTATTAATGATGCTGTGAGTAAATTCTACTTACTCGTAATATTGACTGATTTAAGAGAATTATATATCCCTCAACGAATACATAAAAATAATAATTATCCTTAATGATTCCATTTCCTGTGGTACATTTCCGTCAATCTGGAAAGAAGCCCAGATCACTCCACTTCCTAAAAAAGGTAATTCTTTTATCATTTTCCGTTCACCGTCCCATTTCCAAACTTCCTTTCCTTTCAAAAATCCTAAAACGTCTTGTACATCAACAACTCACTTCCTTTCTTATCAGCAACAACCTTTTGAACCTATTCCAATCTGGATTCCGCCCTGGTCACAGCACTGTCTCAGCACTAGTCAAAGTCACAGATGACATAAGGCAAGGTATGGCTGACAGGCAAGTGTCTGTGCTAGCTTTACTTGATTTCAGCAATGCGTTCAACAATGTAGATTTCGATATACTTTTAGGTATACTGTGCTCTCTTAACATATCTCCAACGGTCCTTGCTTGGTTTCGTAGTTACCTGTATGGACGCAGACAGCGTGTACGAGTTGAAGAGTCATTTTCATCATGGTGTAACACGACTGCAGGTGTTCCTCAGGACGGCGTTCTATCACCCCTTCTTTTTTAAATTTTTATCAATTTAATTTCAAATAGACTCTCTTCTTTGTACCACATTTATGCAGATGATTTACAAATCTACACCCAGTAATATACTTGCCAGCGGCAATTGAACATATTAACTCTGATCTTCAACGGATTTCTGATTGGAGTAACTCCTATTGTATCAAAGTTAATCCTGAGAAAACACAAATTGTCGTCGTTGGTAGTTCTAGAATGATCACTCTCATTGATTGGTTCCACCTTCCGCAAGTCATCTTTGATGGACAAGTAATTGAAATTAGTGACACTTGCAAGATTTTCGGTATTATTATAGACGGGAAATTATCCTGGGTGCCGCAAATAGCTGAAACTAGTCGGAAAATCTTTGCTTCTGCTGCTTCTCTTAAACGGTTGCAATACTTTCTACCTATTACCACTAAAATTGCGCTTGTACAATCTCTTTTACTCCCTATCCTTGATTACAATGACGCTTCATATCCAGATATAACTCAGGACCAGCTTAATAAGCTAGAACGCTTACAGAACTTCTGTATCAGGTTTATATTTGGCTTACGGAAATATGACCACATATCTGAGTTTCGTAAAAAGCTTAAGTGGTTACCTTGTCGTCTGCGCCGTAATGCTCATATTTTATCGCTTCTCTATAATATCCTATTTACACCTACATCTCCTTCCTATCTCAAAGAGCGATTTTCATTTCTTCATATTTAACACGACTTCGATTTAAGTTCCTCTAATTCCCTTCAACTTCGGACACCTAGTCATACTTCCAAGTACTATGACAAGTCGTTCACAGTTCAGGCTGTACGACTATGGAATGCATTGCCTCTAGATATCAGAAGTTCTAAAACTTAGGCAATTTTCAAAAATAAGCTTAAGAATCACTGTACAGACTTCAACCTATCCTGATTTAATTTCCCGTCCAAGTACTGTTCCATTCCCAATTTAAATTTGCCGCCAACGAAATCGATGAATGCATCGATCTAAGTGAACTAAACGCGCGCGCAGCACTAGCGCCGCGATGCGTTGAGAAAACGAAACAAGAGTGTGTGTCAAGATTTTCGGTTGGAACGTGGAGCTGCAAGAGCTCCCAAAAATTGTTCTTCTACCAGTGAAAGCCTACACTCGATTCCCTGTGGGATTCAATGACTGTTTAGCTCATAGAACCTTGTTATTTGGTGAAAGTGCGCACGTACAGAGATACCGGCCGGTCAACTCTCAAGCGGTTCCGTCGTTGGTGTGCCCCTGTCTACGTCCTTCCTGTACTCCAGGTAAGTCGTCATTTTTCCACCCTACCAGGATCTCTAAAAGGCTGGCAACAGATAAATGCAGCGGCCCATCCAGGGAATCTCATACATTTAATGGTGCCTCCTGTGAGGAATCATACCCTCACGTAATCTCGTAAAATATCAAATATTTTCGAGTAATATTATATTAATCTAATTTTTACATTCATACTAGATTCAGTAAATATCATAAGTGGTAACAAAGCCCACAAATTCACTGGTTTCTTTGTAATTTTACATCATACTCGGCAAGTAGGCATAGCTACCTACTTGTTCCGTAAGCGTCGCTCGCTCGCTTGTAGGTACCCAACTCCAAGAGGAGCGCCCGGCGAACTTACTATCTATAAAACATTTTGTTAAAATTTAATTTAAATTCATTGTACAAATTATTCACGATACATTCCTATTATAAAGTAATTAATTGCTGCTGGATTGACTGATGCTAGTTGTTGGAGTGTCTTGTTTTGTGTATTAGTTGTGCTCGAAAATATAGGTAATTCTAATAAATAATTGTTACCTATCATTCTTATGTTGTACCTTCGTACCTCCGTACCGTAAAATACGATTCTTGAACTTTCTACACAAGGTTCGGATCATCTCGGGCTGGGAGTGGTTGTGTACCTACTTACTTATCTAACTACCTACCTATCTTTTAAATTATTTGTCAGTTACCGACAAAAAACCGAATCTAGCCGTTTGGCGGTTGGGGAGCACCTATTCGAAGATATTAGCTACGTCATTGTCATTCATTCGTTCGTTGCATTTTGTTCGAGTTAGTTTATATAAAACAAAATGTCGGCAGATTTGAACATTGAAATTCAGCAGTATACGAAAAGACGTGAATTTGAATTTAAAAATATACAAATAATATTTGATTTAGTTAAGAATGTCGCAAAGGACAAAACTAAAATTCCATCGTTTAGGGCTCGTTTCAAATCGATCGAAAAGGTTCGAAATAATTTTATAGATGCCCATGAAAACTTAAACAAGTTACAATTACAAGCGAATCCTAAACATGAATACGATAACAAAGCATTGTTGTCCTTTGACGAGTTATATTACGTTGCGGTTGAGTTGGCCGATTCTTTAGGCTCGCCGTCAGTGTCTAAGTCGGAACCCAGTGATAGCCGTCAATCATCTATTGCTCAGGTTAAGTTACCTAAAATTGAAATACCTAGGTTTGACGGACATATTGAAAACTGGCAGACTTTCAAAGATAGTTACGTTCCACTTGTTCATAATAACGTTACCTTGTCTGATATTGAAAAATTCCATTATTTACTTTCATGTTTATCCGGAAATGCGTTAACGTTGGCTAAAGGTATACCTATAACCTTAGCTAACTACTCTGTAGTCTATAGTGCCTTGTTAGATAGATACGACAACAAGCGTATTCTAGCTACAACTTACTTAGAAAAAATATTCAAACTGACTCCACTCAATAGGCCGTCTTTAACTAACTTATCTGAGTATACGAATGTGCTGTATGAAAGTGTAAACGCTTTACGCGCCTTAAATATTGAAAATTTACCCGAGTTTATATTGTTTTATATTGCGTCAAGGTCGCTTGACTTTGAAACCAAAAAACGTTTTGAGTTACAAAATAGGAATGAAATTCCAGGGTTCAATGACTTAGTCGTTTATTTACAAAATTATATAAAAATTCTAGAAGTAAGTCAAACCGGTTCGACCACTTCTTCAGACACTAAGGGTAAACAATTTCGTAGCGGAATTCAGAAAGTCTCGGATACGCGTAAGGATATTGGTACGCATTCTACCAAATCCATACAAAGGTCGTCATTTGTGACGTCCCATAATAATAACAAGAATAAAAATCATCAGTTTGTTTGTTTATGTTGTAATGAAGATCATTCAATTTATCGATGTAGTAAGCTGCATTCCATGAGTATGGAACAGCGTAAAGAATTCGTTCAAAAATTAAAATTGTGTAGAAATTGTTTAAGACCAGGTCACGAACATACTAGTTGTACATCCAAGTTCACTTGTTTTATTTGTAATGCGAAACATAATACTATTTTACATAGTGAAAATAAAAATTCGCCTACGGTTAACCCCAATTTAATTGACAAATCTGGCACGAATACTACCTTCACTAGTACTACTGATTCGGGAAATTCAACTTGTACCACGGTTAGCCGTACGAAAATATTGGGTTCAGCGATAGTTCGTGTGTACCATAGAAATGGTTCGCTTCAGTATGCGCGCGCCCTTATTGATAGCGGTTCGATGGATTCTTTTATAACGAGTGCGTGCGCAAGGCGATTAGGTTTACACATTAAAAAATGTAATTTACGTGTTACTGGACTTGGACAAAATTCTGTTTGTAATATAAAGGGTTACACTTTCGGTTCGATAATACCCCGTACGAGTGAGTCACCGAAGTTTGAATTACCCTTAGTAGTTTTACCTAAAATTACTTCCGCTCTGCCTTCGACAACGTTACCGTTAGTCGTCAAGGACTATTTTACGCACCTAGATCTCGCCGACTTCGAATTTTATAAATCCGGTCCGATCGATCTTTTATTAGGTGTCGAATGTTTTGATCAAATATATACCGGGTCACGTTTTACTCCCGGTCCCGAACTACCCTGTGCGTTGTCCAGTGTGTTCGGCTGGGTGATAACCGGACAATATTTTCATAACATAAAACCACAATTTCCCAAAGAACCTGTTACGTCACTACTCGCATCTTCTTGTACGCTCGATGATATCGTTCAACAGTTTTGGGAGTCCGAAGAACCGCCGAAATGTATAATTTCCGTTCCCGAGGATGATATTTGTGAACAAAAATATAAAAAAGGTACCTATCGCACATCCGATGGTCGGTATGTAGTACCAATTATGTTAAAGGATGACGCCCCTTCGTTGGGTGACTCATACCAACATGCATTCAATCGTTTTCTTAACTTAGAAAAACGTCTTACTCGTCAAACCGAGTTAAAAGACGAATATAAGGAATTTATGAACCAGTACGAAAGTTTAGGACATATGCAGCCTTCAAACGCTTCGTCTACTGACCGTTACGTAATTCCGCATCATTGTGTCGTACGCCCGGAGAGTGCTACGACTCGTCTTCGAGTAGTCTTCGACGCTAGTAGTAAGACTACAAGCAATCTTTCTCTAAATAATATTGTGCATGTTGGACCAAAACTTCAAATCGACATTATCGATTTAGTAACTAAATTTCGCCTTCATAAAATTGTTTTTACTGCGGACATTTGTAAAATGTACCGACAAATTTTAATTAGACCTGAAGATAGGTGCTATCAACACATATTATGGCGCTCCGAGCCTACACAACCGTTAACTGAGTACGAGTTAAATACAGTAACATATGGTGTCAGTAGTTCACCATATTTAGCCATTCGAACACTTCGTCAGCTTGCTGAAGACCATGGCTCAGAATATACGAGTCGTGTCTCTGAAGTTCTGTCCGAAGAAACGTTCATGGACGATATTACCACTGGCAGTTCATCGCTTGATGATGCCAGACAATTAAAAGCTGACCTTACCAGCTTGCTATCTAAAGGTCACTTTGATCTTCGTAAGTGGAGCACCAACGAGCCAAGTCTCTTGTCGAATGTTCCGCTAGACCACTGTCAAACATCAAAATGTTTTGACGACTCAGGAAATGAGTTTATTAAAATATTAGGAATCCGTTGGAACCCCTCGGATGACAACTTCTCGTACACTTTTTCAGACTCTTTTGATGTCGAGTTTACCAAAAGGTCCATCCTCTCCATAGTCGCCCGGATATTCGATCCCTTAGGTTGGATTGGGCCAGTTGTCTTTGCAGCCAAATCTCTGCTGCAAGAGATGTGGTGTCTAAATTTATCTTGGGATGAAACTATCCCTAAGGACTTAGCTAAAAGATGGCATTGTATAGCCGCGAATCTATCTGATTTACAAAACCTTTCGCTCCCTAGGCATGTCATACCTTGTAATCCTCTACAAATTCACTTGGTAGGGTTTTGTGACGGTTCGTTAAAAGGTTATGGATGCTGTGTATATTTGTGTGTTGTTACTGAGGATATGAGAAATCCTACAGTAACTAATTTGTTGATAGGGAAATCTCGGGTAGCTCCTATTAAGCCTACTACAATAAATCGACTCGAGTTAAGCGCAGCAGTGCTTCTAGCGAGAGTATTATCTCACATGTATAATCTTCTTAAAAATAAAGTTCATATTAGCTCCCTACGAGCTTATTCTGATAGCATGACAACCTTGTCATGGTTAAATACGGCACCACATTTATTAAAAATGTACGTTGCTAACCGTGTTGTTCAAGCAACTGACATGATTCGTCCTAAACTCTGGTATCACGTAGCAACGGAGGACAATCCGGCTGACTGCTGCAGTCGCGGTGTGTCCTGTCCTGAACTTGCCAACCATCCTTTATGGTGGTCTGGTCCAGCTTGGTTGCAAGCCTTACCTAGCTCTTGGCCTTCTAAGCAAGTCTTGTTGGCCAAAGAAGAGCTACCTGAGTTAAAACATGTAGCTACAGAAAGCTTTCATACTGTTCAACATGAAAATAATTTACTTTTAAATCTAACAGAAAATTATTCTTCGTTTACAAAACTTCAAAGAGTGTTAGCTTGGTGTTCTCGGTTTATCTCAAATGCTAGAAGGGTTAAGTCTGATCGACAATTCTCTGCACTTACCAGTTCCGAACTCGATAATTCCGTCAAGATACTAGTTAAATTTACTCAAAATCATTATATGACATCACAAATCGATCAAGTTCAAACTAATCGACAATGCGAAAAACCGATTCAAAAGTTATCTCCTTTTCTTGATGAGGAGGGTTTATTGCGAGTGGGGGGACGTATCGATACAGCAAACTTGTCTTTATCAGTATTACATCCCTTACTTTTAGCGAAACAAAGTCCCATTTCTAAATTGATAACCGAACATTATCATTTAAAATATCTTCACTGTGGTCCTCGCACGCTACAGTCTTTAATTCAAAGAAAATATTGGATTATCGGTTTAAGACATTTAATTCGTACAGTAATTTCTAAATGTATCCGTTGTTTCAAGGTGAAACCGGTTGCTGTAGCTCCCTTGATGGGTAAGTTGCCATCAGTGCGACTTCAACCATCTCGATGTTTTCATACCACCGGAATCGATTTCGGAGGTCCATTTATTATAAAAGAAAGTCGCCGCCGTGGCGCAAAAACTTATAAAGCATATATTTGTTTATTTGTTTGTCTTAGTACCAAAGCGGTTCACTTAGAGTCCGTGACTGAATTGAGCTCGGAAGCATTCCTCGCGGCACTAGATAGGTTTGTTTCTCGGCGAGGAATTTGTCATACAATTTTAAGCGATAATGGGACAAATTTCGTTGGTGCGAATCGATACCTCAACGAAATTAATAATGAATTTCATAAATATCATTCCAACATATCTGAAGGTTTAACAAATCGTCAAATTAGGTGGAAATTTAATCCACCAGCCGCACCACATTTCTCGGGAATAATCGAAAGTGGAATTAAGTCTACGAAATATTTATTAAAACGGGTAATAGGCGCTCAAGTCCTTACCTTAGAGGAGTTCACTACTATTCTTACTAAGATCGAAGCAGTTTTAAACTCGCGACCACTCTGTTCATTATCTCCGGATCCTCAAGAATCCGATGTTTTAACGCCCGGACATTTTCTAACGGGAGGTCCTCTTGTAGCTCTCCCGGAAGAGCCTTTATGTGATACACGATGCCCTCGTTCTCGGTGGCAAATGATTAAGCAAGTCACGCAGAGTTTTTGGCGTGTTTGGCAGCGTGATTATCTTCATACTCTTCAACAAAAGACTAAGTGGTATAAACCGGGGCCACCTAACTTAAAAGTAGATGATTTGGTCGTCGTTAATGAATCTAATCTTCCACCCTTGTTTTGGAAGTTAGCTCGCGTAGACCAAGTCCACGCTGGCTCGGATAATATCGTTCGAGTAGTTACTCTCCGAATGGCAAATGGTAAAACGATGCGACGACCTGTAGTTAAGGTCTGTCCTTTACCATTTAATTAAATTTGTAAAACATAATAAGTATGTAGACACTACTATCCGCCTGAGATGGTATTGTTCTTTAGGCTAAGTTTATTATTAAATTTTTCGAGCACAGCTATTACATAGATTATAAGATATTTCAATATGTGAATTCCTGGCGAATTTCAAGTGGGGGGAAAATGTACAGACTTCAACCTATCCTGATTTAATTTCCCGTCCAAGTACTGTTCCATTCCCAATTTAAATTTGCCGCCAACGAAATCGATGAATGCATCGATCTAAGTGAACTAAACGCGCGCGCAGCACTAGCGCCGCGATGCGTTGAGAAAACGAAACAAGAGTGTGTGTCAAGATTTTCGGTTGGAACGTGGAGCTGCAAGAGCTCCCAAAAATTGTTCTTCTACCAGTGAAAGCCTACACTCGATTCCCTGTGGGATTCAATGACTGTTTAGCTCATAGAACCTTGTTATTTGGTGAAAGTGCGCACGTACAGAGATACCGGCCGGTCAACTCTCAAGCGGTTCCGTCGTTGGTGTGCCCCTGTCTACGTCCTTCCTGTACTCCAGGTAAGTCGTCATTTTTCCACCCTACCAGGATCTCTAAAAGGCTGGCAACAGATAAATGCAGCGGCCCATCCAGGGAATCTCATACAATCACTATCTGTCAAGTATATAACACTAGTTATTATTTTTATCCTTATTGCATATGTATTAGTATATAGTTATGAGTATTTATGTATTAGAATTTTAAATAGGACAATATAGCATTAAAATAACATAAAATTGTGCACCACTGTCTACCGCTTCTTATGATACTCTCCATCCAAAGGTTGTCTGGAAGAAATCGCTATATGCGATAAGACCGCCCATTGTAGTACCCTAAATTAAGATTATATTTTGATAAGTTACTTTTTGTATGTTTGGTTATGTGCAATAAAGAATGATTGTATTGTATTGTATTGTAATTATCCCAGTTGGTACAATTCTGCACTTACATATTAAAATTATTAAAGAAAAGCATAAATATTTTACGAAATTCAAAATATATGGTAATAAATCTGATCTACTCTCTTTTCAGACACTACGTGATAGAGCTAATGCTGTTGAACAAACTTGTTTCAAAAACTATATATCTAACATTGAGATGTCTATCACGTCGAACCCAAAATATTTTTGGTCTTATGTTAAAAGCAGACGTACGAATACCAATTTTTCTTCTAATATGTCGTACGATGGCAATGTAAGTGACACAGGTCAAGGAATATGTGAACTTTTCTCGAATTACTTTCAATCCACTTTCCTAAAATCTACTACTTCCTCTACTCGCTTAGGGTCCAGGGATGATCTAAATGCCACATTACTCGTAGTTCCATTGAAATTAATCCTGACATAGTACTGAAACACCTCCAATTCTTGACTTAAAAAAATCAGCTGGTCCCGATTCAATACCGGCAATATTTTTAGTAAAGTGTGCTAACGAGTTAGCATATCCTGTGGCTTTAATATTTAAAAGATCACTTTCTGATGGTGTCGTTCCTAATCTATGGAAGTCCGCGTTCATTTTACCTATTCACAAAAAAGGCACAAAGGACGCGGTAGAAAACTATAGACCAATATCTAAACTTTGTCTTCTAGCCAAAATCTTTGAGCGTATAATTTATAATCAGCTTTATAGTGGTATTCTTTCTGATCTCAATCCGCAACAGCATGGTTTCTTAAAAGGAAGATCAACAGTATCTAACCTTGTTCTTTTTACTGACTACATTACACAGCATATGGTCACTAGCGGTCAGGTAGATGCCATCTATACTGACTTCAGCAAGGCCTTTGATCGCATCGACCATGACATTCTATTGGGAAAGCTGTTCAACCTAGGTATTCGGGGTGATATTTATAGATGGTTCTCTCAGGCCTCAGGATGAACTCAGGCCGTAGCATTAGGTGGGTAATCTTCTTCCTGGACTACTATACCATCTGGAGTTCCACAGGGATTGTTGTTGGGTCCTCTTCTATTTGTCATATTCATTAACGATATTGGAGACTTTTTTTTTTTTTTGACGTGGGGAAATGCTGTTACGCATTGCCTTATGCGGGGGGGCATACGGGGTATGACGGACTCGGCTAAAGGCGCCCATACCGTCTAAATACCCCACGGTGTTCCAGCGTCTTCGACTGATGACGGGGGGCGTGGGACCGAATTATTCTACCACAGCCCCCGTCGACGCCGCTGCCCGCTGTAAAGTGGCGGGCCCTCCTCGGTGAGGGGTGTCAATGGGAACACCCCTCCACCTCGTGTGATGCTCCCCGAACACGGAGGAGGCATCAACATCGCGAAAGGACCTATCTCTGAAGGGTGCCGGATGCCCCCGCATCCGACGGCCCAGGCCCTCTCAGCGGAGACGGAGTGCGGGCTCGGTTAGCCCACACCCGTGTCCGCGCTCTCCGGAGCGGAAGAGAGAGAGGGTCTCTCTCCCTCTCACGCTCCGCCGCCTCCCTCCGCGAGACAATAATCTCGCAGAAGGAGGCTACTGCCTCCCAACATCTCTCATCGGCGACCATCCTGGCTAGGATGGTCGGCAATGAGAGATCCGTCCCAATGACCGCGACCAGTCTGTCGCGGTTCGTCCTCTCCAGGGCACGCCTCCAGCGCGTGCTGGGCAGTGTCTGTTGCACAGCCGCACTGATGGCATGCCGGGGAGGCTTCTCGTCGGGCGATGCGATGCAGGTAACTCCCGAAACAACCATGTCCCGAGAGCACCTGCGTCAGCCTAAACGAGAGCCTCCCATGTCTCCGAGTGATCCACTCGCGGAGAACGGGCTGAATAGCATCGAGGAGCCGTCGACTACTATTCCCCCTTTGAATGGACCCATCTAGAAGTCTTTCCTCCCACCTTGCGAGAGCCAACGCCCTAGCGTTGTTGCGCCAATGCGCTAACTCTCGCGGCGCCGGTCGCTCGTCCCGCTCCCGCGCTCGCACTCTGCGGCGGTAGACCGAGGCCAGCACTTCGGCCTCAAGGTCCCAGGGGAGAGGACCAGCGAGGGCGCATGCCATCTCGTGTGAGAGTGTCCGATACCCCCGGCACACTCTCACAGCCATGGTCCGTTGGGCTGCAATCAGCAGGGCGGTCTCCCGCTGATCGAGCCCCCCGGACCATATGGGGGCTCCATATAGGGCCATCGAGCTGACCACCGCTGTATAGAGGCGGCGGCAGCTGCCCTCTCCACCCCCAATATTGGGGAGGAGGCGACTCAGTGCGCCGGCTGCCCCCAACAATTTGGGGGACAGCCGCCGCATGTGCGCCTCGAACTTCCACCGGCTATCAAGGACGACGCCGAGATATTTCAACGTCTTCCTGACGGGGATAGAGGTTCCTCCCACCACTATGGATGAGTCTGCTGGTGGCGCCCGCCGGGGACCATGAAAACAAATGGCCTCCGACTTGTGGAGCGCCACCTCCAGACCCAGCATCCTGATCCTGGCCTCGACCATCGCGACACCGGCCGTGGCGAGGATTGCCGCCCCCCTTGGCGGTGACCAGCGTGTCGTCAGCGTAACAAACGACGCCGACGCCACGAAGGCCAGCACCCCGGAGGGCCCAGTCATAGCCGACATTCCACAGCAGGGGCCCTAAAACAGACCCCTGAGGGACGCCGCGCGCCATGGGGCTCCGACCCTCCCCATTCGTCGTCGGGAAGACTACCTCTCTATAGGAGAGGTAATCGCCGACGAGTCGGCGCAGGTACGGCGGTACTCGGTGGTACTCCAGACCACCGAGTATGGTGGTCCAGGGCAGCGTGTTGAAGGCGTTGGCGATGTCTAAAGACACCGCCAACATCACGCCGCCACTGGAGCACGCCTCCTCGGAGAGATCGCGGACGCGGGAGATGGCATCCAGCGTCGAGCGACCTCTCCGGAATCCGAACTGGGTGGGCACCAAGTCCGGTCCCGACGTCTCGAGGTGCTTGACGAGGCGGGCAGCGATCACCCTCTCCAACAGCTTTCCCGCCTTGTCGAGCAGGACAATCGGACGATAGCCTGAAGGCTCGTCCGCAGGACGTCCCTCCTTCCGTATGAGGACGAGTCTGCCCCTCCTCCATCTCCTGGGGAATTTCCCCTCCCGAAGGCACCTGTCAAACAGAGCCCTGAGAGCGGGGGCCAGGTGCTCCAAGGAGAGAGCCCACACACGACCCGGTATGCCATCTGGCCCGGGTGCCGTGTTCTTGGCCCTCATCCTGAGCACTGCTGCGCCCAGCTCCCGTTCGGAGACTGGGGCAGGCTCGTCCTCCTCCACCTCGGCGAGGTCAGTCGACGAGGGCACGGCGAAAGGTGGCGAGAAATCGTCTCCCGGAGGACCGGGGAACAGCCCTCCCACCACCCTCTGGAGAACAGCTGGTTGGAGCGAGGCGGTCACGGGGGGGGCCCATGGACGCAGCTTCTGCCGCGCCCATAGGTACGGGCGGCCCCATGGATCGCGCTCTAGCCCTTCCAGCAGCTCCTGCCAGGAGCGCCGTTTCGCCTCGTCAATGGCCACGCGAAGGGTCATCGAAGCCTCTCGGTAGGCGGCATACAGAGACTCGCTCACCTCCGTCTCCTGTCGCCTTCGCCTACGATACCGCTGGTATCGGCGGCACCTCCTCACGCAGCGTCTTCGGAGTTCGGCAATCTCCTCTGACCACCAGTAGACCTGGCGTCTGGACCGTGGGGCTGCTGCACGCGGCATCGCGGCATCGCAGATACGCAACAACGCCGCACACAGTCCATCCGCCAACGCATCCACGTCTACGGGGTCACCCTCCTGAGGAGTGCCGTTCCACGCTTCGACGAGGGCCGCCTCCTGCAGCAACTCGGCGTCGAGACGCTTCAAGGCCCATCGCGGACCGGTCTCGCCGGTTTCCTCCCTCACCATGTCCGCCGAAGACGGGGAGACGCTAAACCGGATATACCGGTGATCGGAGAGCGTCTCCTCGTCTACCAACACCTGCCAGTCGCGAATTTGGCAGGCGAGGTCTGGGGTGGCAAACGTCACGTCGACGATTGATCCACCCCATTGGCGGACGCAGGTGTTTTCACTCCCCGTATTCACGACGCAGAGGCCCACCTCGGCCAGCCACTCCAACACTGTGACGCCCCGCGGACTGGTCGATGGGGACCCCCACGCCAAGGATTTGGCGTTGAGGTCCCCCATGACGATCACGGGGCGTGGGCGGGTCTGACCTATGAAGGTCCCCACCTCGCCGAGAAGAGCCTCTAGCTCGTGACGGGGCCTGTTCGGGGAGTGATAAACACCCACGATGACGACAGGGCCCACTCCTGCCGCCACGAAACCCCTGCCTCTCGCAACCCCTACGAGAGGGGGGGATGTAATCGGCGACTGGGTGGTGATTGCCACCAAGCCGTCAAGGTCCCCCACCCAGTCACTCCTGGGTGGGACCGTGTACGGTTCGGCAACCACTGCCACCTTGATCGACCGCTCCGCCATGCACTGCAGGAGTAAATCCTGAGCGCGGGCGGAGTGGTTGACATTCGCCTGGAGGAAGGTTAGGGCCATACTAACCTACCTCCATGCTGTCCGCCCTTCTTTAGAGGGAGACGGTCGCGGCTGGACCTTGGCCTCAGTCGCGACGGCCTTCCGCCGAGCCCCTGGCTTGAACGGGGGCTTGGCGCATGCCTTGCCCCCGGAGAGGTGGTCCGCTGGCTTACCCGCAGCTGCACAAAGTGAGCAGCGGGGGGCAGCGGAGCAGTCGCGGGCCTTGTGAGCCTTTTGACCGCAGCGGTAACACTCGTCGCTGCGGTCAACCTCGGCGTTGCATTGGGCCGCTACGTGGCCCAACGAAAGGCAGCGGAAGCAGCGACGTGGCCTGGGGTCAAGGATGCCGACTCGCGCCGACACCCAGCCCACCAGAACGCGCCCACTGGCCGCAACCCTTTTCGCTGCGGAGACGGGGCAGCGCACAAACGCCGTCCCCATCCCCGCTGGTCCCCGACGTATCGGGCCGATGGCTTTTGACGCCACGGGGCACTCGCCCAGGGACGCCTGCGCATCCGCCAACTCCTCGGAGGAGGCCGAGTCGTCCAGGCCCGTGACCCTCAAGTCAGTGGTGTTGGTTGGCCTGGAAATCTTGACCTCGGCTTGTTCCTTAAACACCTCCTGGAGTCGGTCAGCAAGGACATCCGCTTTCGCGGCACTGTCCGCGCCGGGGACCTCCAAGATCCGAGCTCCAGTGGCCGCCGTTCGGATGGTCAACGGCGGCACACCCAGTTCACCCAATTTGATCTTGGTCTTGGCTTCTGCCAAGACTCCAGCATAGGTCAACCCTTTCTCCGCTGCCCCCAGTTGCAGCGTAATAACCACAGCTGCGGTCCGGGGCGAGCGGAGTTTAGCCGTGCCCTTTGTCTTCGGGGCAGGCTTCTTCCTGGTGGGCGGTGGTGGAGGTGGGACCGGTTTCGGTGTCGGAGCCGGACGAGCGGGCCCCTTCTCCTTGGGTTCCGCCCGCACCGCCTCCACTCCCCTGTCCCTCCTTCGTTCCAAGCCGCGCCTGGCCACCACTTGCCACGCCTCAGTCGTGACGACCGCAGGAGCAGGGCCCTTCACAGCCTTGCCTTTGGCCTTCTTCTTTTGCCCCGGGGTGTTCACCGAGGCAGCTCCTTGGCTTGTGGTCGCAACTGGTTGCTCCCCAGAGCCAGGCTTCTTCCTCTGCACCGGGGCGATCGCCGGGGCAGCTCCTCGACTCGTAGACGCTGTCGGTTGCTCCTCAGACACCCCTCGCCGATCTGCAGCGAGAGGGGGTCTGAGGGTCTTCGCCGGCAACAACCGCTCCTCTAAGCTTTCGAAGCGAGCGTTGATCATGGTGCCCACCTGTACCATGACCTTCCGCATCGCCTCGTCACTGACGAGGGGGGTGGGGGCCTGCGCAACTGGCGCCGTAGCCCGGGCTGCCCTCATCTCGTCCATTTGGCGACGGAGCTCCTTTAGCTCCGCCGCCAGCTGCTGATTGGCCTTGACCAGCAAGGCCATCTCTTCGGGCATCGTGCGGGACCGGGATTCCTGGAAGGACGCTTTGATGGTCATCGCAGCGTTCTTCAGGGCCCTCACGCATGTGCCCTTCAGATTTTTGGACTTGGTGGCCACTGTAAGGACAGTGTCCACCGAGTCCAGGAGGATCTCCTCAAGGTGAGCGGCATCGCAGTTGCCCAGCCTCAGGTTGGTAGCCGGAGGCTCCGGTACCCTCAGAAACTGGGCGGCCGTAGATGCCACCCTCTTCCGCTGCAGCTCATCCGCCAGCTCCTTCTCGTCCATGAGCCTCAGCTCCTCCGCACGCGCCCGGTTCAGCTCGGCCTTGGCTTTCGCCAGGCCGACATACTGACCGGTCGTGGGTGGCTTTCCTCTGCCACGTCCTTTGCCGCGTCGCGCGGCTGGGACCTTAGGTGACGGCAAAGGGTCACTTAGGTCCCCTTTATACCATACTCCTACAAGAAGATTTAGCAAGAGTAACCAACTACTGTAAGAGAAACAATCTGAATCTTAATGTTTCTAAATGTTCAGTTATTACATTCAGTCGTAAGACACAAATTGTAAATTTCGGGTACTCGATTGATAATCAACCACTTTTACGCATTAACAGCATTAGAGTCCTTGGTGTTCATTTGCATAGTCAGGTCTCCTATTATTTTTTTTTGTCTCGGGGAAATCCTTTATGGATACCACCCACCACGGGGAGGTAGGTGGTTATGTGGTCCGTATACCCACCAAAACCCCGGGGTGTTCCGTCACTGCCGCTTTTGGCGGGAACGCGGGACAGATTTTGCACACGACCGCGAACCCGCCGCGGTTGTCCGTTGCCGGACCCTTCTCTTCGCGGCATGCCAGAACACATGGCGCGCCGCTGCGGTGGGTCGGATACGTAGCCCCACCACCTGCTACGTCAGCCACAGGGGATAGCCCCCCCGCGACCCCACCTCTTCGAGTCTGCGCCGAGCGCCCGGACCCAACCTCCTCGAGCCTGCACCAAAGTGCCCAGGCCCCCCTCCTCGAGCCTTCGCCAACGCGCCCGGGCCCCACCTTCTCGAGTCTGCACCAAAGCACCCGGACCCCGCCACACCTATGTGGACTTGGCGGCCAAAGCCCATAGGAGCAGCCCCGCCTGAGCCGGCCAGCGCACCCCAACGCCGGCGCGGCCCCTGGGTTCCTCTTGGCTTCACCGTGGTGATCCAAGCCACGGCTACTGAGCCCCCCCGCCACGTCAATGCGAGAACCCTTAGGGGGGGATAGTCAGGTCTCCTATGTCAACCATATCGACATCATCGCTAAGAAAGCATCATCAGAATTAGGTTTTAATATTGCGTAATGCGGCTACTTTTAAAACAATGAAGACTCTGAAAGTCCTATACTGTGCCTATGTCCGTAGTCACCTAAAATATGCAAGTGAAGTTTGGAATCCTTGTTATGAAATTCACATAAACAGGTTAGAACGTATACTATATAGATAGATAGATATAGATACTTAGGTTATAAGTTCAAAATTCCACGTTCTAAATATGAGACCCGATGTGCTCGTTTCCATCTATTACCACTTGTAACTCGTCGTAACATTTCCGACATGCGGCTGTTCATGATGATCGCACAATCCAAAATAGATTGTACAGATTTAGTGGGTAAATTAAGCTTATATGTTCCATCCAGACACGCCAGACCCAGGAACTTGCTTCATATACCAAGCACACGTTCTAGGTATCGCAGAAGCTCATTTTTAATAAGAGCACCAAGCATAGCCTTTAATGACTTTGTTGAACACGACCATCCCATCGACCTTTATTCTAGCAGGTTATGTAACATTAACCAGGCAGGCTTATATTACTGATATGCAATAAATTGTCTAAATTTTTTTTTTAAATCGAGCGTCTATGTACGCTTATCATCTACTTTTCTATTTGTTAAATTAATTTATTTGTTAATTTTATAGCATAGTTATTTGTTAAATCTAGCATCTACATATGTTTATAGTATTTCTTAATTATCTGTGGAGGCTTATTATTGGCTTATCTTAAGCAACTTCTTAACCTTATACTGTAATTATAGCTGTAAGCCCCCCAAATAAAATAAAATAAAATCTTCTGCGTGCTATGTGGCCTGCCCACTGCCACTTCAACTGGCGTATCTTCTGGGCTATGTCGGTGACTTTAGTTCGTCTACGGATCTCCTCATTTCTGATTCGATCACGTAGATAAACCCCGAGAATAGACCTCTCCATAGCTCGATGTGCGACTTTGAGCTTGCTTATGAGGCCCATAATAGTAAGAAACCACGTTTCAGTGTCTGTCATCACTGCTAACACACATTGATCAAAGACTCTTGTCTTGTCTCAAGTGACATTGGTCAAATAGTAACCTCTCAATGAAAAAAACCACGAAGACCGTGTTGTACCTGGGGTACGCATATATCAAATGTGTAATTTTTTTTAAATAAAATAACATGTGACCGGCTTATGTATGCGTAGGGTTACGATCCGAGCTTGGATGGTTTTACACTCTCTCGTAGCCTTATGAACATTGAGTAACAGTGCTTCTATGCGTATATTAATGCGTGCTATGGCCTTTTTTTTATATTGTTTCATTAAAAGTTACTCCCTCTCACCTGATGAAAAGCGAAGATGGAATCAAGAAGCAATTACCATTAGTGCAGCCGTAAGCTGCATATGGAGGCAATTGAATAAGAAACACTGTTAGTTATTAATGTTAGTTATTGACATGTCTCAAATACTTTTTTGTTAGAAGACAGAAACAAAGTGGGGGCCACATTCTTACCTTCTCATCTATACTTAAGTAATATGCTACAGATCACAATCTTTCACCCTCTACTAGAATTACGTATGCAAAAGTACAATATTAATAATATGTTTGTGATGCAGTGTCACATAAAGGCATAAGGTATACTGAATGGAATGACAATAGCATGACCGTCTGAACTTCCCCTAATGCTGATGCGCCGCATTCTTCGTACGAGTCTGGGCAAAACTTCTTTGAACTTACCTCTTGGTTTTATATTTACATTGAAATGTAATAAAATGCTTTTGCTTTGACTGAATAGAGCAATGTTTACGTTTTTGCATCGCACTTTGCAAGATTATCTTCATATATTTTATGGAGTACGGACAGAGCTCAGAATGTTTGTAGCGGTAACAAATATTTGTTTTTCAATAAACTCGGCATGCATAAATAAATACGATTAATACTAAAGTACTGTCTTTGCGTTTATATTATATGTATGTACGTATGCCTTATTTCCTGTGAAAGGGCCAAAATTAATACAATATTATAATGATAACGCTCCGGCAATACTACTGCTGGCCACATACTGTGTTCTCTAATAATAATTTATGAAAAAAATAAAGTTAACGTTCAACGTCGCGATAATCAACGGGGTTTCTCTTCGATGTGGCCAAGGCATCACGAATTAGTATTTATCGTACCCTATGAGGGTACAGAAGTACCGTATCCGTCTCGAAAAAATCCTGAACCCAACTGGTCGGGCCGATATTAAGATCAACTAAATAAATGATGAAAAAAATGGAGTCGTTATTTACAAAGTGTTGGGAATTTGAACTTTGTTTATTAGAGCGTCTTTATATGTATAAACTGCAGTAGGCAGTTTAGTAGACACTGCAGTATTTAGTGAATTTCACACATACACAAGGCACTCTCAGGTAGAAAAAATCCAAAAACAAACATGCGAAGGATTGGTATCAAGAGAAAACGCTTTGAGCGCCTGTATCAAGAAAATGACGCTCGTTAAATTTTCAATCTCCACGAGAACCAAGCTAATGACAGCTCGAGTCATTACACGTGGTTCCGTACAATCTCACATACAAGTCCTTTCAAAATTCATCCATATTCGCCCTTATCTCAATGTCTTACGGCTCAAAACAGATACACTTATAAGTTTACGAGAAAAATCATGAAAGATTTTTAGTTTGCGAGCGTAACAGTTTATTTCTCATTTTACAATCAGGGATAGGTTTTTAATTAGGCGTCCGTATCTCGAACGTACTTTTTTCATTTTCTGACAAATAAGTAAAATTTATTTCAGTCTTTAAAACACTTCGCAGGCTATATACAGATGGTTTATTATTATATAGGTACTTATTAGGTACCTACGCAATATAAGTCGTAATTTAGGAGAAAAAAAAATAAGTAACGTTCTCTCAATAGCGTTTAGGTGTAAAATTGAACCTATTTAAACAAATTTAAAAAAAAAATTCAGAGTGTGTTGGAAATTTGAGCTGCTTGATTTGGAAAATAGGAAGAGGCGAATACAATTTATGGACAACGCTTACTTACCTTCGTTTTTATTTTTCGTGCAATTTGACAGGGCAAGCAATCATGTAAAAATTAATACATTATTATAGTAGGTACCTACTAGTTAGTAGTTAGTACTACAACCCGCGGTTTGTTATGGAGGATGGCGATTATTATGCTGAAATTTAATGTGTCCATGGCCTCATCTATCCACCTACCAAATTACATCCAAATACGATCAGCCCTTTTTTGCGTGAAATCATCCATACATTGAAACTTTCACATTTATATTACTAGCTATGCCCCGCGGTTTCACCAGCGTGGTGATGGATGATGATAATGATGAACAGTATCCTGTCCTTCGCTGTGATATAATCTATCTCTTTGCTGAATTTCATTATGCCCCCTTTAACCATTTAGGCATGAAAGCGTGAAAAACATGCAAACGAACAAACAAACTTTCGCATTTATAACATACAACTTATGTATTTTATAAAATCATATTTAGCGCATATCTTTTTTCTTTGAAAACGCGTCAATCAAGTGATCAGATAGTACCTAGTAGTAGATACTAAACATTGCATTTGAAGAGTGAAAACCATTGGATGCCATGACCACTAAGCCTCCTAGATTTACGCCGGCGGTACCAACTAAGTCAAGCTCTTGCAAACGTGTGCAGAAGCACCGAGGACTTTTGAGTTGAATTAAGATATAAACATTATATCTAAACGATATGCAGTATTGTTATAAGGGGGGAGCGAGACATATCACAAATAATGTATTATAGTGCCATGTGCAACAATGCGTTAAAAGAGATAGACTTTCCTCATCGGTTTGCTGAGTGACCCATAACTATAGTTATGGGTCACACTTTGGTCAACCATAAACGGATCATTGACAAAATGTATATGTAGTTGGGTCCATCGGTATACAATAAGCTGCCCGCCTTTATAATAGCGGCCCCCAGCTTGTATAGTTTCAAGTCTCGACTCCGACGTTGGCTTACTGAGCACTCGTTCTATAGGTATGCCGAGTTTCTTAACCTACCTACTATAACGTAGTGTTGCTATTTATTGTATTTATATTTTTTTGACTCCCCTAGGGTATGAATTATTTAATTAATCGTTTTTACCATGTTTTTATTTATTGAATTATAATCAAGATGTATAATTTGACGTTACTCTAAATATATGTGTGTTATGTTATAAATACTAATGTATTACGATATGTATATATATGCTATTTGTATGTGTGCATGTGCAATGTGCACCCGCAAATGGCATGTACATGATTATTTGATTGCAATGATTTTGAACTTTGACGTGTAAATTGGCTTTATTAATAAATTGATTATGATTATTATGATTATGATTATGTATTTTGACATAGTTAGCATCTTACGTAACGCCTATATACGAACAAAAAAGAGGACGAACGGTAAACCTAAGAGAGTGTTATGCGGCTGGAACAAATATGTTCTAGATTCTCATCGGGAGGCTAGACTGAGATATCAAATGTAGGTTGTTACACGGTCGTCCTTCTTCCGGCGATGTATTCAAACAAATGATTGACACTAGTAAAATATATAAAAGTATATTAAAGTGGTGCCAAAAAAGGCAGGATCAAATATCTCTAATCTTTCGCGGCTCGCGCGTGTTTGTGGTCACCATTCAACCGATTTCAACCTATCGCTCCTTCTCGCTTCGTTCGTCGTCGCTACTATATACTATATTCCGCTACGTTCTGTGGGTTGTCTTGTCGTATATATGTTCTGTCGAAGCAATGACTTATCGATCTATGTTTTTCGAAGTAATCGACTGTCGAAGCATTGCACTTGTCGAAATTTTATTCAGAGGTATACCGCGACACACTCTCTGCTAGTCTGTGAAGTGGTCGGTCAGAGACGCTCGAAAATCCATTTACGAGTTTTGGACAGATGCCAGGATGCTGAATAAGTAGGTGATTTTTAGGAAAGACAGATGGTAAAATAGGCAGTCATGAACAAAAATGTAGTTTTATTGATAGTTCTCATATAATTAACATTTCAGTTATTAAACTAATCATAAGAAGAGTTGTGCCATCACAGATAGAACCCCTCAAGTGTCGATGCCATTATAACAATGAAATTTCTATTGTCTGCCGTGCGATTTTGTAATAATTCGTCAATGCGCTCGTCGACGAGCTCACCGATGTCAAATACTTTATGAGGTATCGCCCTTGTATATAAGGTTGTTTTTCCAACGTTTCTTGTCATCTCGTCATTTGTTTCACGGATTTTGTCAAAGATGCAACAATGTTTGCTCTTAGAGAATCGCACGGCTGACCTTTGATGGATTTAGGTAATATTTGAGTGGGATGGCACATGTAACGTTAAAGTCCATATTACGTAGTATAAAATAAAGTTAATTGATATTCCGTAAGAAAGCGCCCGAAAACTGGCAGTAAAACAAAAACAATATTGAATTTGCTACAAAAAGAGATACTTAGGTATTAAGAATTATATTGTACGTACATACGTTTGTAGTTTATAAATCTAATCAGTGACATAGTGTCTGAAAATGTGTAACTATAGTTTATTTTGTTATCATGTACCCTGGGGCTTCACCAGTAACGCAACCTAGAGGTTTGAATATCATTATGAACAACACTTTTACAAAATTAATAGACTTTGATGACATTAATTTCAATATCATGCCTACATTGAGTAAATACTTATAGTACGTTACGTTACTATACAATTACGTTAATTCTCGTATTGCGTTGAGCTCCTCTGTAGGTATACTTTTATGTACTTGTTTGTACTTACTAATCATACTATATACTATATATACTATTATACTATATATACTATTATACTATATTAACTATTATACTATTACTATATTACTATAATATTATAAGAGGAAAGATTTGTACGTATGTTTGTAACGAACTGGCTCAAAAAGTAGACCGATTTCAAACATTCTTTCACCATTGGAAAGCTACATTCACCCTGAGTAACATAGGCTATATAAGATTCATCATAATCATCATCATCATCCATCACCGCGCGGGTGAAACCGCGGAGGGCAGCTAGTATAATATATTATGATAAATGCGAATGTCAATCACGTCAGAACGGCTGAACAGATTTAGATGAAATTTGGTATGTAGATGGATGAGGCGTTGGATAGGATTATTCTATTCATCATTCAAGATCAACACCACGCAAGCGAAACCGCGCGGCGAAGCTATAAAATTAATAAGAGCGTTGGACGTCCATGGTTTGACAAAAAGAGGCGACGAATCACAAAAGAAAGATTTTGTCATATTATTGACAGGTATTTGATATTTCGAGTGTTTCGAGTATATATATAAATATGATTATTTTTGACTGTCTGTATTTCCGCACATTTAAAGATATATGTTTAATTTGTAATGTGTGACTGTTGCCAGATTCTGTTAACATGGGCGATGAGTGAGCTGATAGCTAAACGCTTAATAGTAGATTATGCACCGCGGGAGTAAAGCAGTGTCTTACGTCACGGGCGGTATATTGAACCCTGAGTGTAACGGGGACTCTTAGGAAATTTAATTCCCGAGCGTAGCGAGGAAGGTATGTATCTGAGTAAAGCGAGGGGTTGAAGCCGCCCAAGACGAAGACAGCCTTTATCCGCGAGGTGCATACTCTACTTTAGTTTTAGGCTTTCGCGGTTGTTAACAAAGTTATAATTAGTACTCACGAGATGTAGACCACGATTTAGTTGGTTTTGGAGTTCCCGATATTTCGGTACAGTTACATGCACCACGTTCAAATTATACTATATTATAACATTTTATGAAAGTTGTTAAAATAACACCAAACACCAGATCGCGGCACGTAACTTGAACTTGAATGCGCAGAGTGGGGTCGTGCGTTACCCATAGCAACTCGGTGCACAACAATCACACTTCCTATAGTACAATCGCGCCTTTTTTCTTTTTTTTCTGTACAATGTTTCCGTACTAAGTGTTTTCCTACAACTAAAGTTCCAAATCCAAATCACTTTACACCCATGGGAGTTTCATACCACACTACAGCCCCGGGATGTAATGCCTTGCTTTACGTTGGACATTTTCGAGCAGGTGGTATGAAAAAACTTTTCGTTATAGTTAGGTTTTAGGTTTAATAAATTTACTCCTATTCATTATATACTTGCGATTGCCCGCGACTTTCTTCGCGTAGTTCTTAGGCTCGGTCTTCGGCCTCACCAAAACCTCCCATCCATTCTTGGTTTATCTTTCATGGGAACCTTCTGACAATAATCAACACAACAAAAACATTTAGCGAAAGTATTTTACTCCGGTCACGCGTGATGCGATGACCAAAGGAAATAGAGATTTATTTTTATATAAGTACATAGATAAGATATTCGGCACAGCCATGAGATTCGGCTATCAAATTATTTAACATTCCACGTCTTTAAAACATAAATAACTAGGTTCGGCGCTAAGAGAAAACAACAGTTTTCATATATGCCGGCTAGAATATGTTAATATGAATATGGGTAGTTAAAGGTTTATTTAGTCGGTATTTTTACCACCAATGTCATTTCTGTACTACGTATATTCTCTATAGTCCTCACTTAGAGAAGCGGCGAGACTGTCCTTTTCATGAGTAGACCACAAATAGTTTGAAAACAAAGTTTTACCTTAAAAGTAGATGGAAATGTGGAATGAAGCAGGCAATTGTAATCAATTTAGAAGGCGAGGGTACCGTAAGGTAATATTTTTATAGTATTTCTTTTCCAACATTCAAAAAGTATAGAAATTTGTGTCAAGCCGTTCTCAAGTTTGGAGTTTACCAGCGCACAGCTTTAATGTATTTTATCTACACTAATGTTGTAACATTCTACTTATGTTTTCAATACTTGACTTATAATTACTACTGTTATAGAACAGACAACAAAACACTCAATTTAAGCAATTTCACATGATGGTATAATATCCACATCGATATCGTAAAATCTCATTATAACATCAATAAAACGCGACCAATTAACGTGGCGAGCCTTATGTCAAAATCCTCATACAAGTTGTATAAAATTTTGATATTAGGCTGGCTTTTGAAAACAGTTGGGTTATACGTGAAAACTTCGTCGAAACTACTAAACTTACATACACAAAACTCTTTGGTAAGATCTTGTGCCAATTAAATAAAAAAAGAACAGCGCGCGCTCGCTCCTGATTGGCCCTGCGCGCGCAGCTGCATTTTAATGGCGGCAAGTTCACTGTGACAATAAATACGCGTGAATTTAATGTTTGTTTTGTTTTTAAAATACATTGTTTTTAATATATAAAAATGGATAGCGACGATGATATTTGTACGCCTCCGGATATTCTAGAATTGGCAACAAAAGTAACTCACAATCTTTTGCCAGAAAAATCTAGAAAATTATATGAAAAAGAATATAATAACTTTTTGGCATGGAAGACCGAAAAGAAAACTACATCATTTTCTGAAAATGTCATTCTTGCGTATCTCAAAGACCTCTCCGACAAATTCAAACCATCTTCTATGTGGGCTAAATATTCTATGCTCAAGTCCACACTGAGTATCTACAACAATATTGATATCACGAAGTATTCAAAGGTCATAGCGTTCCTGAAACGCAGTTCAGAAGGACACAAGGAAAAAAAGTCCTTGACGTTTACATCAGGTCAAATAAAGATGTTCCTGGAAGATTCACCAGATATTATGTATCTTTTTGAAAAGGTAAGTGTATTTTAGTTCTGTTATTTAATCTACCTAGTACTTACGTACTACACACGCAAGTTATTAGACACTCCGTTTAAGCGCTTTGTGTATAAATTTGGTAGTAGGTACCTACACTTTACTACTTAAATCATAGTTTTTGCCTTGGCTATGTACCTCAAGCTTATTATATCGTTTATTGTTACAGGTTGCACTAATCTTCGGCATAATGGGGGCATGCCGAAGGCAAGAGCTATACAACATCCAGTTCGATGAAGTCTCTAACATAGACGACAGTACAATCATGGTGAAAGTTTCGAAAACAAAAACGAAAATAGATCGTTCTTTCGTTGTGACGGGCAACTGCTATGCCGTATGTAAAAAATACATGGAACTTCGACCCACCCCCTGTCGAAACCCTGCCTTTTTCTTGAGCTATAGATCGGGGAAGTGCGTCGATCAAAGAATCGGTATTAATAAATTTGGTGCTCTGGGAAAAACTATCGCAAGTTTTTTGAATCTGCCTAACCCAGCGTTGTACACGGGGCATTGCTTCCGGCGCACCTCGGCGACCCTTCTCATAGATAGCGGTGGTGATTTGACCGCACTGAAACGACACGGGGGGTGGAAGTCTTCTACTGTGGCTGAAAGCTACATTGATGAGTCTTTAATGAATAAAATTCAAGTCTCAAATACGATCTTGAACAGTATAGAAAACAAGACGAATGAAGTAATTATAAATATTCCGACTCCGTCTACGAGCTCTACTGCTTGCCCCGCGACCGCTACAGCTGCTGGATCAATAATTAACATTAACTTTCAAAATTGTACCATCCAAAATTTGAACAATTATTATAAATAAACTATTGTCAGCTTTTACTCTTGTTGTTTGATTAATTGCATTAGTGAAGATAAAGTAGTGTATGCAACTGCATATAACACGGGTATTAAAACACTCGTTACTATTATGAAACTCGCTGCGCTCGTTTCATAAACTCACACTCGTGTTTTAATACCCTTCATTATATGACAGTTGCATAAACTACTATTATTACATAGACAGAAAGCAATTCGTGTGACATTTCGTCACGGTTGAAACCGTCATGAGCACTGACGCCTGCTTAGCGATTAACATTGAAATTTATAGAGAGAAAAATTCACATCCTCGGACGGGATTCGAACCCGCGTCTTCTGACTATCCGTTTCAGACGTCATGATCGTCTAGGCCACCGAGGTTCAGGTCCGAGCATCGAATTTCGACTCTCTATCTGATTTAACAGTCTAACAGGGATGGAGCGACATCTATTGAACAGCTTTGACAGCACTATTTATCCGAAAGAAGTACTTTATAGAAATAGTTAAACGTTTAAATACGTTTTGAAGACACTATAGAAGTTAAATTACTGGGCAATGGAGAATCACAATCAATGTCTCAGTGTGACGAGCGTAGTGCAGTGCCACGCAAAGCTTCAGATTAAAGCTCTGGATCGCACATAACATAAGTTGTCAAGGTACGAGTAATGAGTGTTGCTTATTGGCGCAGAACTTGCTCGTTGTCCCCTCGATGGAATAAAATAAAACAGTACGCAAACGTCCAATAGCGCATTAGTTAACAGAATGCTAAGTAATCATTGCGATTTTGAATTGCGAGTTCATTGAGAGTTCTGTAACGGTTCCAAACAAAGTGGATGTGGAATGGATTTGAAAATGGAACCCCAATACGAAATTTTGGTCGTTTTCATGGTCATAAAATTTGTATTGGAACGAAGTTCCTTATCGCGCGTTGTGAAAGGGGGCTAGACGGAAAAAATTCTTACGAAAAGTTGTCACGACACTTTTTGCTATAGTAAGCTATTGTAAGCTGTGCGGCGTCGCATGTTTCTCTGTATGTCTCTCTCTCTCTTATAGAAAGCAAGCCAGATGTTGTAATCGTAAGCAAGTGGCGCCATTTAGTTCCGTAAATTTATACTAGATGGCGACTCAGGTAAAGTTAGCTCGCGGAGGCATTTCATTCACTGGATGTAATATGTAATTTTGAGAAATATTTATTTTTGAACACTTCCCATACGCTGAAAGGAGTTTTATTGTAGTAACCCTATTCGCGCGATTATCGGAACCTATTATTGGAATATTTACCATGGTTTTGTATTTTTAGCATTATTTTTTTCTGATGAGGAACTTCGTTCTATCCGGGTGTCCCTTGACTTGACACCTCTCAAGTTTTTTTTTTCTGTCTGAAGTATTTAAAAATGTTATATAGAAGTTGTACATTGCGTCGAATAGTTCTTTATTTTATTTTTGTCTTGTTTTTATGTAGGTAATAAGTAATTATAACTTAAAGTTAGTATGTATGTATGGATGGACTAATAATCTTATGATTCGATTGTCCTACCTCATTTTTATTAATTTTTACAGCTGACTATTGTAAAAACTCGATTTTTTTTTAGGAACGAAAGACTATATTTATTATAAAAAAAAACAACACACGAATAAGTGGCTACTGCTCTGTGGCAATTTCGTCTTCGTTCATTCAATTCAACAGATTCAACAACGAAAAAGGGAAACAAGAAAGTGCCACAAATAAGTTGTACAAGTACAATACTACCTAACCTAAAGTGGTGTAGGGTTGCCCTAGCATCCATCCATCGGACATCCGTAGTGATCTGGACCAGCGTGACTACATCGAGAGTATTATCAAGTTAGCTTCCTGCAAACTCGAGCAAGACGTTTCTTTACTCCTGATCAGCTTTGCCTTCTTTATAAAACTCAGGTGCGCCCATGTATTGAATATTGTTGCCACCTCTGGGATGGCAAGTACCTTATGGATGCTCTCGACTCCAACGTCGCGCTGTCCGTATTATTGGAGACGCTGAAGTCACTCAACATCTAGAACTCCTGCAAATGCGTAGAACTATAGCTTCTAGCGTTTTTTACCGGTCGTTTCATGGCGAATGTTATGAACAGGTTTTTAATCTTATTACTTCCTCACTATTCCGTTCCCGAGCTACTCGTTCCGCCCTAGCATTGCATCCATAAACCTACTGTTCAAAACTTCTTACCATGAACCAAAAAGTTTCGCAGTTCCTACCTCTGTCGTGTAAGTAAATTTTGGAATGCTCTGCCGGTGTACATATTTCCTTGCAGCTATGACCATGGGTCTTTCAAGCGGGGCGTGAAAATGCATCCCTTAGGTCATCATAGGGGTGGCGATTAGTGCAACTTACGGCTGCACTAATGGTCATTGCTTCTTGATTCCATCTTCGCTTACCATCAGACGAGAGGGAGTCACTTTGATGAAACATTATAAGAATAAATAGCAACATTTATTTCTGTCGTAGTGACCGATTAGAATTTATTATTAAAAGTAGATAACAAAGAAATTTAAATATAAGTTTAGTTAAGTTTCTAACTACTTCACTAGCACTTGACACAGCCCAAGAAAAAGTGTTCGTTGATTTTTCAATTCTACTTATTTTACTCTGTTTCAGAAAAAGTTTAGGTCGAGTTACAGACTTGATTAGTAGCTCATTCTAAAACAATGGTTAAAGTTCTCTGGTGACGTTACTAAAGCGGAAGGCATAAAACTAAACTTTTACGCAAACGACCCGGAATTCCGTACAACCTATGGTACAATATTCATATATTCACTGCAATCTCTCATACGGGACGACACTAAAATGCATTATTGTACAAGTTGGTGCGATCTCGATTCAAACTTGTCTTTTGTGAATTATACATGAGATGATACTCTCAATCTGTCGCGTATAACAACCGATATAAGAGGATCTACCTTCCCAGTCTTGACTTCATAAAATCGGGAGGAAAACCTGGTTAGCGTTCATCAGAATAGATCAACTTTAACTGGTCAGTGAAGGCTTATGTTTTCGCCGTTGCCGAAAGTTTGACAAATAGCACAGAGTGCAGTTTTGGTACAGTTTCGGTGGACGATAAGCTGATATCTCCGTTTGGGTGACAAAACGTTTTCTATCGGATAGTTTCGAGTTACGTTTGAAGTGATTTAAGATGTTATTGTCGCTTATTTTCATGTTATTTTTCAATTTTGTTTGTGATTCTAACGCTATGATAGCTCATCATAGGCTGATCTATACTTATAATAAAGCAGTAAAGGCCAAAAAAACTGTACTTGGGAGTCAATTAAAAAAACTGTGAGTCAGATGACGTAAAACTACCCACTGAATAAGAATATGCTTACTCGTATTTTATCTTTGCAAATACAGCATAACAAATCGTCACTCCTACACCCTCGAAGGGGTAGGCAGCGATTAGCTTGTTTGAAACACCTACATTTCGCCAGATGGATATTTTTTTTGGTCCCATGTTCATGGTCTATGGAAGCGCGCCTATTGCCATCCACGGAGCACTGTTCCAGACTCCAGACTGCTATTGAGAATTCCATTGTTCGACCCGGGTATTGAACCTAGGACCTCGAAATCTCAAAGCAGCGCTCCCACCATTAAGTATAGAACAAGCAAGCGAAGCCGCTGGCGGGTCAGCTAGTCAATAATAAACTAAGGATTAATGTACAATGCCCCCAACTAAATTACTTATTAGACTTTTAAGTACTTTATTTTATTATCTTTGGAGTTATATCATATTTCAATTTAATAGTTTAATAAATAATAGTAATTAATAAGCATTGATATAAAGGGGTTTTCAAGCACCGTGGTACATAATGATATAATTAAAAGATATGCCGAAGCTCATCAACGAAGACTTCATAACCACTAGAATGTTAAGGCTACCTAAATCTTAAATAAGATATAGCTGGAAGACTTTTTTAATACTATAAAGTAGGTAAGTGACGAGAGAGGTAAATCTGTAATGCTTGCTTATCACAGTTGCTCTGCGCCCCAGCATGGCTATTATCTATTTCAGTTGCTAACAAATTATGATTGAAATCTTGAAAAATTGCCGCTCTATGTCAGTTTTGGCAACTCCAGTAAGCAAAAATGTTAGTAAATTGATGACTGGAACTGACAAAAGTGACATAGAGCCGCCATTTTTTTCGATTTCAATCAATATTTAGCAACTGAGATACATAATAGCCCTGCAGGTCTTGAAGCTTCTACGTTGCGCGTAGAATTGCACTGAAATCACCATTCTAAGACATAGTTTAGTATTATTTTTAGTATTATATATTTTTTAGTCTTATTATTATATTATTCTTTATTATTTTAGTCCCATAAGCCCAGTAATTTTACATTCTACTTACTTATCTTCTTAGGCCTCACAAGTAAGCTCAAAGTCGCACAACGAGCTATGGAGAGGGCTATGCTCGGGGTTTATCTACGTGATCGAATCAGAAATGAGGAGATCCGTAGAAGAACGAAAGTCACTGACATAGCCCAGAAGGTTAGCCGATAGGGCCGGAACGTTCTGGAGTAGAGACCACGGACCAGCAAGCGCAGCGCAGTTCGTCCACCGACACAGTGGACAAGTGGAAAATTGTGGGGGAGGCATATGTTCAGCTATATGTTCATACGTCCTACGACTAATATGATGATGATGACTTATTTTATTTTATTTTTTATTTTTATTTAATTGGACGAACAAAAAGCCAAAATATATATAACTACTCGTATGTAGAGGAGACCAACAACACCTGACCTTACTGTTCATCACTTCTAAAAATACAGTTATTTTGTACATAAACAAATTTAGAATACCTACATACCAAATTAGTACAATACACTTTATACTTATACTTTTTAATTATTAATTAAAATTATAAAAATATCTAAAACAATCAATCAAAACCATATGAGTTACGTTTTTGGAAAAAAAGTTTTTATTAAGTAATGATTGAATAAAAATAATTTTGCCTCATGTTGAATATGTCGACAAGTTTTTTTATAATTCTTATTGAAATAATGAATTGTGCGTGAAATGTACGAATTCTGTCTGTAATTGGCGCGACAGTGGGGAACAGAGAAATATAAGTGGTTTCTCCTGGGACAAGAGCAAGACGGAGTGGCAAGTTTAAATTCAGATAGTAAAGAGGAACAATCTACCTTACTCGAGAGGATATTATGCATGAATGTTAGGTCAGCATCCTCTCTTCTCATTATGTAGGGGTAATAAGTGGTGATGTTTGCAGGTAGCTTCGTAATTAAAGTTTGCGTTTGAGATTCTCGCTTTGTATTTAATAAACCGAAGGAATTTGCGTTGCGGTTTTTCGAGTAGTGTGATGTATTCATTATATCTCGGTTTCCAGACTTGGGAGCAGTACTCCAGTTGGCTATACAGACCAACGAACAGAAAATAATCTTTAGGGTTTTAATTATCTTAAATTCTTTTGATACTCTTATCAAGAACCCGAGTGTTCTAAAAGATTTAGCTACTATGATCTCTATATGTTTGTCGAATAGTAGTTTCGAATCCAAGGTGACACCAATCATAATCATAATCATAATCAATTTATTAATAAAGCCAATTTACACGTCAAAGTTCAAAATCATTACAATAAAATAATCATGTACATGCCATTTGCGGGTGCACATTGCACATGCAGACATACAAATAGCATATATATACATACATACCGTAATACATTAGTATTTAGAACATAACACACATATATTTAAAGTAATTGCAAATTATACATCGTGATTATAATTCAATAAATAAAAACATAGTAAAAACGATTAATTAAATAATTCATACCCAAGGGGAGTCAACAAAATATAAATACAAATAAATAGCAACACTACGTTATAGTAGGTAGGTTAAGAAACTCGGTATAGCTATAGAACGAGTGCTCAGTAAGCCAGCGTCGGAGTCGAGACTTGAAACTATACAAGCTGGGGGCCGCTATTATAAAGGTGGGCAGCTTATTATATACCGTTGGACCCATGATATGAGTGATAACAACCAAGATCAACAACCAAATGAATTCTGTTAAGTACTAGCCCGTTTATCGAGTAGTATTTTTTCAGGGTCCTGGTGGATCTACTGAAAGTGATGCAGCAGCATTTGCTAATGTTAAGGTCAAGCTTTTTACGAACACAATAATTGTGGAGGTTGTCGAGATCAGATTGTAGAAGCATGAGATCATCTTCATTATTTATTCTTATATTCAACTCTTTAATCCATCAATTTATCAGCCGTCACATCGTAGAATTGCTTTCACGCTACGGCTTTGGGGAAGAATATCTGTCACCTACCATCGCGACCTACCTACGGTCAACTGCAGAAAAGTCCTGCCTCATAATATGACTCCTGATTATTACCACTAGGGGACCACGCATAAGGAATTAGGTCACGGCAATGACCTCCTGAACGTAAACTTTTTTTGACTTTTTTTGACACTCCTTGGAACCTTTTAAGTCAGGCCAACAAAGTATAAAGCGCAAAAGCAGGAGCCATCGAGTGTGTGAAATTAAAAAACATAGAACTGCTCTGGCAAGAAGAAATTTTCATATAAGAAGCTCACGGCTGTACAATAATGCAAACGAGTGTAACAATATAGTGCCACTAACCTTGAAGGCTTGTAAGAAATCCGTAACTGTGTGGCTCAAAAAATTATCATATTATGCAACTGAAACCCTCTTTAAGGTTATTAAATAATGGTTGGTCGAATAGATATATAATACACACACACACACACACACACACGCGCGCACACACACACATACACACACACACGCTCACACAGCCACATACCTCACTCAGACACACTTTACCTTAATTGATGCATTAAATTGACTTCTAAGAAATGCTAAGGTAGAATTTTAATAATAATTGTAATGATTCTAATGTTTATTATAAATATAATGTAATTGTAATATTTAATTCAATATCAAGCTAATTTGACTTTTTAGAAATTTCATGTATGCAAAATTCTAATAATTGTAATGATTCTAATGATGTATATTGTAAATATAATGTAATTGTAATACTTAATTCAGTTCCAACATAATGTATAATATGTACAGATTATAATCGAGATATGGGTGTATTTATACCCAGTTTGGTAGGTAGAGCCGCAAATTGTAACGCTGTACTAAAAATGAATAAATAAATTTGAATTTGAATTTGAAACTAGGAAAACAAGAGGCCTAAGCGGGGCCTGGGCTGGGGTGTAGCGCGCGGGAGAGAGCACATGCAGGGTAGGAGGACGAAGGTGAATGAATAAGTGGCATGGGGATTGCACAGTGCATTGACCCTAACGAACTCCAAGAAAAGGCTTGTCTAATATTGCTGTGCAAAAAACATATAATATTTTTTTAGTTTTCATGAAAAAAATTATAAGCAATTTTAACTTTATACTCGTATTATGCCATGTGAATCCTGACTAGGTACATACGCACACCTTTCAGTATTACTACACCTTTTTGCTACACGCTGTATACAATATAAAAAAATAAGAATTTAAATAGCTTTATTATGTATAACTTCCAAATTAGTCAACTCATACCGTTAATGTGCTTACTTGGCCAAAGCGCTTTGTGTGCTTCCAAAATACAGCTTAATTATCAGTGCAGCGGAACCCCCTCGTAATTACGTCACACGCTCTCGTGTGAAAAAGGACAGTTTGCACTTTGTTGTGAAGCTAACTTTAGTTTGTCTGCGTTATTTTATTGGATAAAGTAAAGTGACCTTTTGTTCTAAAAGTTGCTATAATTTTATATTATCAGCTTATTTATATTATATTAAAAAACCTCTGATGTTTATATAAACGTACTTATCTCGCAAATATTTTTATATGTCAAAGTTTTGCCAAAGGTGTCATGCAAGATGTCATTTCCGTATTTTATGGATTTCATGAAACGTTCACTTTTTATAGGGTTTTAGTACTCACAAACTATATGGTGTTGAGTTTTAAAAATTAATGTCTTTTGTATTTACGCTCCGTGGCATAAGGTGAAAAATATTTGGTTATGCTTTTAAAAGAAGTTGAAAGCTAATACAATGACCTGTCAAATGGTATACCACAATCCGAAGTTAATTGCATAGAAACAGCAAAATTTGTTTAGAGTGATGACGCGCGATGAAGTGATTCCGATTTATTGCTTGCGAGTATATCGTCAAATATAACAAAATCTTACTACTATCAATCCTTTATCGAATTTAGGCCGTACGAGGTTCAGAACAGCTCCTAGTAAAACTGGCTTTAATCATCACATTTAAAATTGTTACTCACATTGCCGCAAATACAAAGCAACTAAGAAATCAGATTCCTCTATTTCATGCTCTGTTTGATTTCAATCTAAGCGATCCGATCCGATGTGATGTGACCCAATTAAGGGGTTCATTGCGATTGGCTCAGATTGTTGCTCGAGTTCATTAATTAAGGATGGAGGGTTTGTAACAGATTATTTTAATTTTAGCGTTAGACTGCGGAAGCGAAGCCCTATTTCTAAGCCAACGATGTCTGTCTTTCCGTTAAAAATGAGTGTATTTCAGTGACCGAGGCTTCATTAAAACACGCTTGTTTGTGATGCATTTTCCAACCTACCATGAAGCTAGTTTTATACATTGACTAGATATGTTTTATGTAAAAATTTCGAAGAACCGGGATATTCGTAATAGTTAAACTTCATAGGCAACTCGCAATCTAACATTCACTCATATAGGAGCAAAGTTGCATGATTTCTGTTTGTAGAAAAACATGTTCATAACCGACTTCGTTCAGTTCGTTATTAGGTCTTGTAATTAAACATCGTCTTCTATGGTTTTTTTCAATTATTGTATGAACTATGCAATAAAAGTTCACATAAACAATTGCTTAAATTAAAAATCCTTACTACCCCACTACCCGTTTTTATTTGTATGACTTTTGTTTTCTGTTTTGGCTATGGGTTGCGCAATTTTGCCAATGTCGCGTGGATAAAGAAGAAAACTAACGATGGAGATTGTTTGGTATTGTAAGTATGCTCGCCTTACAACCCATCGACCTGAAGCCTCCCAGGCAAAATACTCCTGTCAAAGAGAGAACTACGCTGTGCGTGACTCTACATTCCTTGTCGGTAATACACTCGAGAGCAATGAATCCGGGTCACTTAAAGAATGTTAAAAATCTCGGAAACTAAAAATGATAGGTTAATGCAATAAATTGTATTTAATAGACAATGTAATACTCCTTAAATGAAAGTAAAAAAAATATGAGTCACCATACATTTTATTAACACAAAATTACATAAAGAAAAAAACTGCTGATCTCTCCTTAAAACAAAAATAGGAAACTTGAAATTTTTGAACTTTATTACGATTTTCTTGAATTTTAATACTTCGTATTGCCTCCTCGTGCTTCCATTACTGCGTTTACGCGGTTTGGCATGCTGTACACCAAGTTCCTTATACGATTTTGGGGAATATTCTCCCATTCCTCTGTGAGAGCAATTTTGAGCTCACGAAGCGTGATTGGGGGAGGGTTTCGTTGTTTTACGCATCTGCCTAGCTCGTCCCAAGCATGCTCGATCGGGTTTATATCCGGGCTGCGCGCTGGCCACTCCATACGAGTAATGTTCATCTCTTGAAGGTAGTCATTCACAATCCTACCTGTATGAGGTCGGGCATTGTCATGCATAAATATAGCATCCTCACCTAAATTGACCATAAATGGACCAACGTGATCATTGAGGATTTCTTCCACATATCTTTCGCTAGTTAAAGAGCCGTTTTCTATGATCACCAGCTCTGTGCGACTTTCAGAAGAAATTCCGGCCCACACAAGTACAGACCCACCACCGTAGGCTACTTTTTCTTCGATGCATGCTTGCTTGAATCTTTCCCCTGGTCTTCGATACACTCTGTGTCTTCCATCGTGCTTGTAGAGCATACATTTTGATTCGTCGGAGAACATAACTTTTGACCAATCTTCAATACTCCAATTTACGTGGCTCTGGGCATATCTTAGTCTTGAAATACGATGCCCACGCTCCAGTTTAGGGCCGTTTGCAGGTCTAAGGGGTTTTAAGTTAGATTCAGCAAGCCGACGTCTTACTGTCCATGCACTTGGGTTACTTCCTCCGAGGCGTCGAAACTGATTTGTGAGTTCAGTTCCTGTGAGAAAGCGATTTCGAAGCATGGTGTTCACCAAGTATCGGTCTTCTCGTGCTGTGGTACACCTGGTTCTGCCCGTTCCTGGTCTGCGTAGGTTAGAACCAGTTTCTTCGTAACGTCGGAGAACTCTTTGTACTGTTGACAGCGACACACCGACAGTCCTGGCTGTATCGCGCTGACTCCGGCCGGTTTCCAGCATTGTAAGTATTCTGGTGCATTCATCAGGCGTAAGCGACATAATTTCAGCTTGAATAATGAATATAGAGCACTATCAACATGGTTTATGTACCCACATAAATGACAGATTACAAACAAAAGCAAAACCAAATGCTGTAATTTCGTAGTTCCATCTTCGAAAGTGGCCCTTTTTCAAATTTGATTTTTTTATGATTTAACTTTACAATAACTAAGAAGTTTTAATACCTTCATTTAAGGAGTATTACATTGTCTATTAAATACAATTTATTGCATTAACCTAGCATTTTTAGTTTCCGAGATTTTTAGGATTCTTTAAGTGACCCGGATTCATTGCTCTCGAGTGTAGTTCAACACTTTATATTAATTCCATATTCTGATGTCAACAAACTTCATAAAGACGACAGAAACGTGCTAAGCTGTTCGTACACTCGACGTATGCACTCCTCAACTAAGTTCTTAGAATACAGTAAACAAATCTTTTGCTTGGTTAGTTCCAGGGATATACTTTCAACATATTTCAGCTGTAATGTCAGTAATTATGAAAATAAATTAGGTTTTGAATGCGGATGTTTACTTTCTCTGTTGTACTGTATACAACAAAGCGACTGCAATTTTTAAACGTATGTTATATAAAGTAAATATAAGTCATTTATTATGGTGGTAGTGCCATGCTGTAGCCCCACAGCCGAATGGGACGGTACGACTGCAGGGAAGTACCACACTCTCACATAACACCAACGTAAAGTAATATAACTATTGCCATTTCGTTATACTCGGTTTGTTGGAGGTTCCGGAGGCCCAATCCCCCTTCCCGAGCTCGCTTCCCTTACCCCTACCCTCACTCCTACTATTCCTTTTAGAGGTTGGCAGCGTGTTGGCAACTCCTTTGGTGTTGCAAACGTCTATAGGCGTCGGTGACCACTTTCCATGGACCGCCTGCCTTTCTGCCTACTTTAGGCAATAAAAAATTATAAAAAAAAGTAATAGGATTTGCCACGTTTTTAGGGTTCCGTACCCAAAGGGTAAAACAGTCTATTACTGATACTCAGATGTCCGTCTGTCTGTCTGTCCGTCTGTCTGCCTGTCCATCTGGCACCGGGCTTTATCTCATGAACCCTAAAGTTAGACAGTTGAATTTTCACAGATGATGTATTTCTATTGTCGCTGTAACAACAAATACTAAAAAACCGACTAAGTGCGAGTTGGGCGATCATTATAGACAATGGTACGGGACACTGTGCGCGAGTCCGACACGCGCTTGACTGGCTTTTATTTGTATTGCTATAGTTTGTTGTGTTCCATTTACTAGGTGGTGAACCTCCGAGCAAAACCGCTTTTTATGTACGGTTTTACAGCAAGGGTGACTCTGAAAGGCAAAAACCATTGAAACAGGACAAAAATCATAGTGACGAATACAATGCAGTGCCACGTCAAACTTTGACATAACTCACTGGGTGGTGCTGCAACTGACATAAGAGTGCAGTGCTACTACACACGCATCTCAATTGATAGGATAAAACTAGTATAAATATTAGAACATCATTTTAATAAAGTGAATACGAATAATTAAATAAAAAATAATATACGTAAACAGAAACTCATATTTGAAGTGGTACAACTTTAATTACTAACCTGCTTACCTTAACGTTTACATAACAAATAATTACTAGCTACACGTGCGCGCCTATGCAAGCTTGGCATTCGTACTACGTATTATTGTTTTTGTACTTACAAATTATTAAGTATGTTTATAGTACCTAGTTAGTATTGTATAATATATGGTAATGTATTATTATACACTATAATAAGAAGTACTAATATATACTACATGACAAAACTGCCGTGCGATTCTCTAAGAGCAAACATCGTTTCATCTTTGAAAACATCCGTGAAACAAATGACGAGATGACAAGAAACGTTGGAAAATCCACCTTATGTACAAGGGCGACATCTCATTAAGTATTAGACATGGGTGAACTCGTCGACGAGTGCATCGACGAATCATTACAGAATCGCATGGCTGACATCGATGAGCTAGTCGACGAGTGCATCGACGAATCATTAGAGAATCGCACGGCTGCGACAGAGCGTCTCGCATGCAGTATTGGCAGTGTCATGGCACTCGGCTCACTGCATCTACCACACAGATGACAGCTCAGCCGTGCGATTCTCTAAGAACAAACATCGTTGCATCTTTGACAACATCCTTGAAACAAATGACAGGATGGCAAGAAGCGTTGGAAATACAACCTTGTGTACAAGGGCGATATCTCATAAAGTATTTAACATCGGTGACGAGCTCAACGACATTAAAGAATAGCACGGCTGATGCGATTGACCGGTTCGTGGGGCAGGCAACAGGGGCATCCGTAGAGACCATTACAGACTACAATACAAAAAACAATGAAGGACAGGATTGAAGAGGTCGTGCGGCTCTCCTGCGATCGGTCTCGATGGCAGGAAGATAAAACGTTATTTTTAAGTCTTATGATAGCGTGTTAATTGTTAATTAATGCAATAAACTAAAAAAAAAGTATGTATATATAATATTATATGACTGGACTTACACTTAGTCTATAAGTCTCGTTAGATACTTGGGGTTCAGATTAGTAATAAATAAAAGGTTTATTATTCTAATTCAGACCTAGTGTATGTAGTGGAAAGAGGGAGGAGGTTTAGCACGTACACACTGGCACTCCCATCCCCGCCGCTGGACTCTGACATAACCTCAGAGGTACTGCTCTACTGCGGTATCCATAAAGGATTTCCTCCTCCCGAAACTAAATCAAAATATATATCCTACGAGTATATGTTAGTGTAAAGTGAAACTAATTTTCCTAAAACGGTGCAATGATGAAGCGTGTACTAAAATAGTGATTAGCTCTTGATTTTATATTATATAAATATTTAATAATTACAAAAAAGAGCGCTTCTTTAAACTATCTACATCGAGGTCGTCTTTTTGTGAGATCGTCTATGTACCCTAGTGTAGAATCAACTTTTACAGAAACGTGGCATGGATGGTGGTGAAGCGAGTAATTAAATTATGATCCTCCCAACTCATAAAGTTTACCACATAAAATTTTAATTGCAGTATTTTGCTTATGTGATGGGGGAAAGTTTTTCTTATGTTAACTAATGAAAAAGGAACGTAGACGAGCAGTACTTTCATATATATGTTGTTCTTTAGATTCCTAGAAACTTTTTATTTTTCTCACACTGGTACGTATTGTATTTACATACTTTCATGTGGCGAATTCAACCATTCTTGCGCCCGATTTATACCAATACTGCCCACGACAGTTACCTTGGCACGTAAAACGTATAGCATTCAATCATGTATTGCCTCGAGCGACAAGTGAAAGACGAGATTGTGTGACCCTACGGTCCTATAGGGAGGATGTCGAGCCAAAGAGGCTGGAATAACTTTCCTCTATCGAGTGTATATTGGCGCATTTTTAAACGTTTCGCTGTCGCATCAGCTTATTTTATGTTCTGGTATGGGTGTTGAAAATGAATGAAAAAAGAAGAATTGAAAGGAGTTTCTTAAATCTAAAAATCAGAGATCCCTATCTCTGATTTTTAGATTTAAGAAACTCCTTATACGGAACACAACCATAAGAAACAAAACAAAAGCAAAAGATATGGTAAAACATGCACTTACTTTAAAATGGAGATGGGCAGGTCACACCCAGAGACTAAGGGATGAGAGGTGGTCAAGTACAATCACCAACTGGTTTATACTATAACAAAAAAGAAAAAGGGGCTGACCATTTAAAAAATGGAACGACGACATCGTGAGCACAGCAGGGAAAACATGGTCTAGAACAGCTAGAGACAGATCAAAGTGGAAACAATTGGAGGAGGCTTTCACCGCAATAGGCGGTCCTTATAGTTACTAACATTAGAGTAAAATTACTTACAAAGTATTGTATGTTTCTTAAGTTATAAGGAAATAAAGCTATTATTATTCACATTATTTATTTCCTTTTCTTAAAATTAAATTTTTTACAATATTTCTATATACAATAAAAAATAATAAATAAAAAACATTGTAAAAAACCTAATCCTAGATTGCCATCGGCAGCGGGGCATGACCCAAACTACCAGTGGTTAGGGCTGCAGACTGAGGAACCTCCTGACAATACGTGCCGTGTCAAGAAGTACTGCCTTCTGTATCTGTCCCTTGATCCAACCATCTAGCGAAAGCCTCTTAAGATGTCGGTCGAGGCTTTTTGCTATAAGGCCGTTTGCTGAAACTACTATCGGAACAATTATTGTCGAATCAACATCCCACATGGCGGTCACCTCATGAGCTAAGTCAAGGTACTTGCTAAGCTTGTCCTTCTCAGCCTTCACGAGGTTCTCATCATGAGGAATGGTGACGTCAACAAGCATTACCCGGCGCTGAGATCGATCGATCACCACGATGTCAGGCTTATTGGCAACAATAGTCCTGTCCGTGATTATAGATCGATCCCAATAGAGCGTAGCACGACCGTTTTCAAGAACAGGCGTAGGTGCGTACTTATAGTACGGCACCTCAGACTCAATAAGGTCATATTGAAGGGCAAGTTGCTGGTGAATAATCCTGGCTACTTGGTTATGTCTGTGCAAGTACTCTCCATTAGCAAGATGAGAACAACCGGAAATAATATGTCTGAGTGACTCTCCGGGACGGCGGCATGCTCGACAAATGTCGACCGTACCGTCTTTCAGAATATATTTCCGGTAGTTATTCGTCTTGATAACTTCGTCAGCAATAGCACAAACAAAACCCTCAGTTTCACCAAAGAGATCACCGAAACGCAGCCAGTTCACTGAGGCGAGCGGGTCCACGTCCACTATTATTATTATTATTATTATGGGTGTTGAGACAAATGGCATATTAATAATATTTGTCAATGAACATTAACATTCGGTAGTCAATAATGTCGGCAAAAAGTGGCGTTAGTAAAAAAAGTATGACCAAGCTTAATAAAAGTATTCGCACCGTTGTATCTACATTTGCCATTCCTCAAGTGATATAAATATATATGTCGCAATAGAGTCCTCGACACCGCGATTAGTCTAGTAACTGGGACGCTAGTGCTATCTGTGGGTACTAGATGGAGTCTATGGTGCGGCGGCTGACACGAAGTGATTATATTGTTAATGCAGTTGACTAAAAGCCTAGAAAATACCTACTTAGAAACTATCGTGCGCTCCCTGTTCTCAAGTGTTAATTTGTATTGTGATTGATATTTGGAATTACATCTTTCATTTGGCGATAACAACATCAATTCTATGATGAAATCCAGTATCCTCCCTCATTATATCTTCTATTTATTATATAAAAATGAACCCCTTTTTCTCACGCTATAACTTCAAGAGAACAAATGGAACAATCTCACTAATTCTTTTTTTGTTGTGTTAATCTTTTCTTGGTTTTTCTTTCACAAGATCCTTCTCCTGAAAATAATTAACACAACAAAAAAATAAATTTGTGAGATTGTTCTATCCGTTCTCAAGTCATAGCGGTTATGGCGAGGCCGAAAGCCGAGCACTAACGCCTGCAGTGCGATTCTGTAAAGAATTTTTCATCGTTGCGCTCGTCGACGAACTTATGGGTGTAACATCTTAGACATCGCTCTTGTTGACAAGGATGATTCTTTTGGTATTCATTAAGCGAAATGTCATCGCCGATGTTTCATGGATGGTACGAGTGTTGGGAAACCGAACTTCATTATAAACCGGTAAATTATTATCGACTGGTGTTTTCAGCTTTGGTTTGTCCCTTATAAGGCAAAATAATACATTATTACTCGTAAGTAATAGCGAGTAATAAACATATGATTCTACTTTTAATTTTAAAATTTAAAAATCAAAAATCTTTTATTTTGGCCGAACAACACGAGTTTGCCTTTGTTTTATTAAAAAGTAACCTTAATAATCACTTATCTAATTGAGTTAAATGCAAAAAAGAAAATAAACGTAAAACTATGTTGAATATAATTTGATCAAAGTCTGGCAAATAGATTTTAATAAAAAATACATGCAAGTTATACTTACTTGTACTGAATAACAATTTATTTGAATGTCAAACAATTTCTATCTTGTTATTAAAATAAAACTTCCGGTGCCACATAACGCAGCACCTTTTGCTGCTTAATTAAATAGAACGGCTGGTAGTACTTATGGAAGCTAGAACTTGACTAGCCAATGTACATGCTCGGCCTGGATGAAATCGAAAATCTACTCATTAGTGGTAAGAGTGAAATGAAATAAAATATATTTATTCGGACAGAGTGCATATATCAAGCAATGGCAAAAACGAAACCAGGTTATATGACGTATATTTATTTACATTTTGTAGTAAAAAATAATGCACTTGTCCACCACGCCAAATTAGAAAGTTTCAAAGAAATAATATTTTACAATTTTAATCTAAACAATTTATTTTACAATCTTGTACTCTGCATGCCTATTATGTATCTCAGTTGTTCACAAATATTGATTGAAATTGAAATAAATGGCGGCTCTATGTCACTTTTGTCAGCTTCAGTAATCAACTTACTATACTAACATAGCCGCCATTTTTCAAGATATCAATTAACATTTGTTAGCAACTGAAATACATAATAGTCTTGCAGAAAAAATAAATGAACTCAAAACAACGAGGTGTCCTTAACAAAATAACTTATACTCCATTCTTATCTGCTTTCTAGTATTGGAAAGATAAAAAGGTGCCATCAGAAGACAAATTCCAGTGTCATTAGGCTATGCGGCAAACTGGTGGTTTGAAAGCCTTCTATGACACCACCGGATTTCCGAGCTTAGAGAAATAGAAAAGATAATCCTAAACATCATGTTGCAGTTTGCAATTGTAGACAGGCATTTGGAAATAAATTTTCATTCCGCAAAGCCGAGCTGTACGAACTATTTATACATAATGTGTTTCACAAACCTAAACCAGATTTACAGGAATGGTTTAATAGATATCGTTATTTAATTTTTTTATAAGCTTTTGAAGTTTTTATAAGTTTTAATTTAAAAACTTATTATTAACTAGTGAATACGACTTAGTTTTTAAAAAAACTGTGTGCCCTTACTACTAAACCTATAGTAGAGATCACTGAAACAAAATTAGCTTTAAAACTTGTTTTATTGCAGCTGGAAGCAAAAAGAATGTAGGTAAGACATTACTAATCTATCATATCATAGATCATAAAGATGCGCGACATGCTCGTGGACCCACTATCAATACTTAGAGTACTGCTTGAACTAATTTTCTACGGTATGAGACACATGAATTATATTATTAATATATTTTCCAATATTCTCTGCTGTTTATAGAAACTGGTAAGTGCAACACTATTTTACGGTTTTGGAAATATCGATTTTAGTATCTCACCACTAGGAGTAAAAAGTATGCATACAACAAACACACTAACATGCTGTCGGAACTACTCGGAAGTATTCGTACATGGAAAATTGTAAATTGACAATTTCCACATCAACGATGTTGAGCGCCAAGGTCGAGCGTAAATTTTGACATTTGTTGTATTAAATTCGTATTCTCTTATTGCAAACATCGGTGAAACATCGTCACGTGATCTCGTCTTTGCCAACATCCTCGCCGTTATCGTCGATTTTAGCTGTCAAATTGAAAAGCTAGTATTTTTGGCCATTTCGAAGACCACACAGAAAATTTATACCACACAGAAAATTTTAGAGTACGCTATAGTGTAGAAAAACATAAAAGCACATAAGCACCATTTACCCTTAGTCCCTAATATACAATTTAATTTATGTACTTGTAATACAATGCGTCGTCATTTAAGTGTGACTGGTATCATGGTATTGCTATTTTTTACCTATTAAGCAAAATAAAGGAGATAGAAAGTAACTATATAATAATATACTTACAAGACTTTGACGCGAAGTTGGGTAAGAGAAGCGAGGATGAGTTGAAAGTTTTCAATTTGGTTATGGGCAACGGAACCGTAGGCGACAGAGGTTAGCCGACTTCCTGGAGAAAGAGGGACTCTTTATGATGAGCTCTTTCATTCAGAAGCCACCTCATAGGAAATGGACCTGGCTGAGTCCCGATGGTTCCACGAGAAATGAGATTGAATTCATTATGATCAGCAAGAGACAAATATTGACTGATGTCTCCGTAATCCACAGGGTGAAAACTGGAGCGTCCAGACACGGGGAAGTCTGGCGCCCATTGTTGGCGGGTTTGGTCTCCGAGGCAGTTGCAGCGCGCCATGTGTTCTGGCGTGCCGCGAAGAGAAGGGTCCGGCAACGGACAGCCGCGGCGGGTTCGCGGTCGTGTGTAAAATCTGTCCCGCGTTCCCGCCAAAAGCGGCAGTGACGGAACACCCCGGGGTTTTGGTGGGTATACGGACTCCCACATAACCACCTACCTCCCCGTGATAGGTGGTATCCATAAAGGATTTCCCCGGGATAAGAAAAAAAAAAAAAAAAAGGGTGAAAACTGGTAGTGATCACCGAATGGTAAGAGGCATATTGAAAATTAATGTCAAACTTGAGAGGTCTCGTCTGTTGAAGTCTACGCTCCGACCTACTCGTGTCCATATTCAAGACCCCGAGAGCTTTCAACTTGAGCTGTCCAATAGCTTCGATTGCCTTGAGAACATCGATTCATTGGACGAGATCAATAACAGGTTAGTGGAAACTGTCCATACAGTGGGTTCCAACTTCTTTTACCCTTCTTTCTTCTTAAGCCCCACCGTACAGATAGGCCACAGAAACTCTCCAACGATACACTCAACCTCATGGCTGAACGACGCTCCTTAAAACTGCAGTCTTTGGATGATGCCGAAGCATATAGGCTACTCGATAAACGAATATGGAAGTCCTTGCGACACGACTTCCGGATCTTTAATACTTATCGTATTAAATAGACGATAGAGCAAAGAAGTGTTAGGAGAGGTAGAAAGTTTCTACGGACGGTTATATTCTTGGTAAACTGTTAGCAGCTCGTCCAAAGACCCAAGACCCAAGCTGACCTGACATTATACCGAAGATATCCCGGACATCAGCCTTTACGAGATTAGAATGGCCTTGAAACAGCTTAAGAACAACAAGGCGCCGACGGTATCACATCGTGGAAACTGGTGGAACACCGGTACTTAGTCTTTCTCAAAAGAATCTCTTTAATACTGTCTTACTCGAAGGTTCAACGTCAGAAGCATGGAACAAAAACGTGGTGGTGCTGTTCTTCAAGAAATGTGACAACACTTTACTTAAGAATTACAGACCCATCTCGCTTTTGACCCATGTTTATAAGCTGTTTTCGATGGTCATAACTTAAGGTCAAACTAGGCAGATACAAAATCCAAAAAAGAGGTCAATCATCGAATCCAACTCGGCTGGGAAGCGTTCCGGAAACTTTGCGAAGTCTTCCCGTTAAAAATACTTCAGTGCCTCGTACTATAATGATCTACATAGCATAGCAAGAAATACTGCTGAAAGAACTATAGGTTTGTTAAAGGGGCGGTTTAGATGCCTTTTGGTGCATAGAGTTTTACACTATGACGAAGAAATGGTATCCAAAATTATAATTGCGTGCAGTGTACTGCATAACATCTGCAACCGGCAGGATTGCCCGTTCCATGTATCTCAACATACAACAAGAAGAGTCACGGGTTACTCAAATGTTACGGGCAATTCAGGACGGCGTTGCTGCAGAGGGTGATTTGGAAAACGGTCGTCGATGCCGACAACAACTAATTAATACACTTTGGCAAGCGAGACATGTCACGTCATAGGAGAGATGAGAATAAAGGTTTTTGCCCTGCAGTAGGCATATTTTTCGTATATTAGCTAGTTCATTCTCAGTATTATACTAGCATTGACTCCTTGTTTAATGAGACCCGTGAAGACTTGGTAGCCTGTTATATCAGAATAAAAACATTTGGGGAACTTTTAGTTCAAATTAATACATACATTTTTTTTTATTGCCAAAAGTAGGCAGACAGGTAGGCGGCCCCACCTGATGAAAAGTGGTCACCGTCGCCTATAGACGTTTGCAACTTTATATTTTAGTCTATGTTTGCAACACCAAGGGCGTTGCCAACGCGCTGTCGACCTCTAAAAGAATAGCAGTGAAGGTGGGGGAAGGGGGAAGGGTGGGGAGACGGGAGGCGAAAGAAAAGAGAAGGAGTGGATTGGGCCACCGGAACATCCCACAAAAATGCAATAGCGATAGTTAAATTACTTCATGTATGTGTTATGTGGGAGCGTGGTAGTTCCCTGGTCGTGCCGGCTCATTCAGCTGTGAAGTTGCAGCGTGGCACTACAACATTTTAAGACTCAAAATATTAGGATTCTAAATCCAACATGTTCGATTGTTAGTTCAACATAGAAAGTTCAATTTTATGAGCATAACATTTTGGGAATTTAACTTTGTGGACCTGGAGGGTAGAGGTTATACCATATTGAGCGCTCATAAGAAATAGAGTAAATGTGAACGAAAAGAAAAATCAATCAAAACCACTTCTTTTTTAAATGTGTAGGTATGAGTTAAAATAAAATATGTTTACTACAACAATAATCATTGTTTTAATAATGAAAATAAAAAAAAAAACATTACATTTATATATGTACAAAAAACTGAAATCATTACAAGCTTCGATGATAAAAAAACATATCTATATTTATCTCTATCTATAGAGGTAAATATAATTGAAGTGTCTGTTCGATTCTTTACCCGTGTTACTACCAGTCTTACTACCAGTAGTAACACGAGTAAAATTTTTGTCCGTGTTACCACTAACTGCTCTAATAGTAACACACTACTGGCTAATAATAAACAAACTTCTCCTTCGTCGTGGAGTGGTAGCACGTTGGCGTATTGAAGCTGTTGGTGACTGCTGAAAATTTCGACGCCCTGAGCGTTGTTGTTGCGCAATGGCTGAAAATTATTTTTTATTATTGATTAAATCTTGTTGTTTTTTATGTGTACTTACTGATTCTTACATTTTATTATTGCATATTCCGATGTAATATACACTTTAGCACTTTACTTGTTGAGGCGATGCCGACATATCGGCGTGCCAATTAGGTATATCGGCTGATATATCGGTATCGGAATCGGTATCGTAACATCCGTAATTTTAAACATTATTATTTTATGTAATTACCGTTTATACTTTATGCATTTAGTGAAAAGCTGTTAATTTGGAATTACAAACAGACACTTAGATTTATTTATCTGTGTAGATATAGATATATATTAAAAACGTATTTTAATGTTATTAAATCCCACTGATCCCACTAATATTATGAATGGGAAAGTTTGGATGGATGGGTATATGTTTTCATACCACCTGCTCGAAAATGTCCAATTACATATCACGCAATATCAACGTAAAGCAAGGCATTACGTGTGCGGGGATGTAATTTTGTATGAAACTCCCTTGGGTGTAAAGTGATTTGGATTTGGAACGTTAGTGATAGGAAAACTCTTAGTACGGAGACAGCATAAATAAAAAAAAGGCTCGTAATGATTGTACTATTAGTAGTGCGTTCAAATAGCCCTAAGTTGGCGAAAATAACGCTATAAACTCTCACAAGGGCGTTCGGATTGGGAATCTATGGGTGAAAATGTCGTTTATGGCTGTTTTTGTTCAGCGTTCGAAAAGCTAAAAAAAAGAGTTATTTTGCCACCAAAATTGAGCTTTACGAACGATTTAACTAAAGAGCCAACAATAGCAACGACACCAATGCCCTTATTGCAAAACGAACGCACCTATGGAGTGTGATGTTGTGCGCCGCATTGCTATGGGTTACGCACGGCCCCGCTCTGCGCATTGCGCATTCAAGGTCATAGTTGAAGTTACGTGCTGCTATCTCTGGTGATAGTCAAATTTCATAAAATATTTTTTTTTTTTCAAAATGGTGCATGATGCCGAAATATCGGATGGTCCAAAAGCTACTAAATCGTGGTGTACATCTCGTGAGTACTAATTATAACTTAGTTAACAACCGCGAAAGTCTAAAACAGTGTTTTCCTTTTACCTAATGTTCCTTCCAAAGATATCACTCTGTCCCTCTATAACGGGACACATATGTCTAATTTGAATATTAACTAGTAATGTATTTTACTTTAAACTATATAACTGCTATTTTAAAGCTCTGCGTTTTTTGTCTCGCAGTAGGTATGAAAATTAGAGTACGCAACTCGAGGATAAAGCCTGTCTTCGTCTTGGGCGGCTTTAACCCCTCGCTTCACTAAGGACTCTACACAACTCTATCGTTTCGCTCGGGAAATAAATCTTAATCCCTCGCTGCGCTCAGGGATTAACCTAAGAGTCCCCGTTACACTAAGGTTCAATATACCGCCCATGACATAAGACACTGCTTTACTCCCTCGGTGCATAATCTCCTATTGTTGCTCTTTCACGCTCAAACGGCTAGGCTAATTTTGATGAAAGTTGGTATGGAGGTAGATGAGGCGCTGGATTAACACATAGGATACTTTTCATCATCATCAGAGTCGGCATGTCATCCATCTATTTTGTTAAGCCGACTGTATTCGAGAGATTCCGACACCACTGACAGAGAAGTACACTGAAGGCCTACTCCCAAAAACGAACTACGAAGTTTGATTTGACGAATTTTGCGTTTTTTACAAAAGTGAAAAAGCACAAATACAGTCAAGGGCCATGAAATGTAATAACAGTTCTTGTTTTCTTGGTGATGATTTTATATTTGTATGTAGGTACTGTATTTTACCCACTATTTATAACTCAAGAACGGCTTTACCGATTTCGACGAAATTTGGCAAGGAGATAGATTATATTGTAATCATCATCCATCACCACGGAGGTAAACATCAGTCCGGTCTTGAGTGAATCGCCTGCAATACTTACTAGCTGTTTTTAAACACAACATAACAAATATATTCCTCTATATATTATCATCGACAGGTTAAGCAGTGGTGTTTTAAAAGGATACTTTTATCATTATTAGCATTCATCACTATGAGGTGAAACATTAGTCCAGCGGTCAAGAGTGAATTTATACTTTCACCTATATATCCTCGAAGGGATAAGCAGCGGTGTTTTAATTCGTTCCTACGATTCACCGGATATGTTTTTGGTCTTATGTTATAGGACGAGCCTATTGCCATCTACGGGGTATTACCGTGGGGAGCAGCTAGCAGGCACGGATTCAGCCCACAAAAAAGTTATGGTCACAGCCACCAGAAAATCGGCCAAGTGCAAGTTGGACTATGAAATCTCTAATGATCGATATAGTATCAAGCCGCTCGCCTGATAATAAGCGTCACGCTTGCCCATAACAGTCCAGTGCCATTCAGAATTTTGGACTGGGTACAGCACTTCAATAACTACAATAGGTATCAAATGAAGATTAATTAAATAAAGAAACGTTGCTTTTTCGCGAAAACTTTACTATTACATTAAAAACTTATATTATCTTACAGATCCCAAGATTGTAGAAACTATAAATGTTGATGAAATGAGGCATATGATCTGCAGCAATAATAAGATATTTGTACTTTTAAAATTGTAGACATATATATATATTAAAATAACCTTGTTCCATTGGTGCCATTCTTTAATACATCCGCTGCCATCACTATTGAGCACCATGGCAAATTCTAGCCCCATGCCTCTTTAGTGCGGTGAAGAGCATTTGACGACCGTGCATGTCCAGTGGCTAGCCACATCCTGGTCTCCATGAATTTTACCAGCCTTTCCATTTGAGTTGCAGAAGGTGCTGCATTGCGTGACACTAGAATTTGTGTAACAATTTATTGAAAAAATCGTTTTACATTATAGTAACTGGTTCACATCCAAATTGATAGATAGATAAATAGATATAATCTTTATTGAACACCTTAAAATTAAACAACCATACAGTCATACAGCTTAGAACAGTGTAACAACAGGCGGTCTGATCGATCAAAGCTCGAAGGTTGTCTCGAAGATCTCTTCGAGACAACGTTTGAATGGAAAGGAATATAACAGCAGAAAAACAAGAATAGTGTTTCACTTACTTGCTTCAGAAATAGGTTCCTCCATAACTTTTCCAAATTCTCCAGTTTGTGTTCAAATCAAATGTTTTTCAACCATATATATAGTATAATCTATGTTTTCAACAAACAAACGTCACGTATAATGTTTGTCAATGGACGTCACACATATGTACGTTTTATTTCTTATTTTTCATCTGACTGACAAGAGCTAGTGACATTTATTTAAGGCAAAGAGTATATATGATATAAGGCATAGACTAACATTAAATAAACATAGGGTTTATTTTACTACAAATCGTAAATAAGGTTAACTCGTGTCGTTTAAACAAAATAAAAGATAATATGGTTATTTTTCTTTAAATTGTAAGTTGTAACATAAGTTTATCACTCGCTATTACATAATAATGTTTGATTTTGTTGTATATGGAACAAACAGAAGATTAAAATACCAGACGATAATAATTTACCGGTTTATAAAATGAAGATCGTTTTCCCAACACTCAACATCCGCGAAGCATCGGTGAGCTCGCTCGACGTAGACATCGACCACGATGACTTTATGGTTAGTGAATACCAAAACAAACATCCTTGTCAACAAGAGCGATGTCTCCGATGTTACATCGGTAGCTCGTCCACGGACGCAACGATGAAGAATTCCTTAGAGAATCGTACGGATTGAATTAATAATGTTTACCAATTAAAAGTAGACCTTATTTCATCCAGCATTGGGATGAATAAACCGTGTGTTTTTCATCGTATCTATTTCTCGCTTGCAATGGCTGCGTCACCCCGGATATTATATGAATATGTGGTGCAATGCAAACAATAAGTCTTTATTTTGTGTATGTAAATTAATAATTTAAAAACATTGTTATGTCCATTATTATATTTATTTAATCACAACAGTCGGGTGTGGGCAGGCTCGACGCAAAAAGAGAGATGTTATAGGTAAGTTCAAAGATTTTGATTGACTTCGTCGTTTTAAAATTAACCTAACAAATAGGCAACAAATGCATGGTTTTTTTCTCGGTTTCCATTTCTTTTCATAACTTTACAGTCTTCGATCTTCATGTTGTGGAAATCAGAGATATTATTATAATATTATAAAGTTATATTTTATTATAAAATACCTAAAGTATCTGTCCTCGCCTGTATGTGTCAATGTCCATTCATTTGGTATTTATCCTTTAATTGATTTATACATCATTTCAACATGCAAGAAGGCAATTTTAAGAGACAAATCACTTTCATTTAAATTTTTGTAACAGCCATCATATTGCCGGCTATGGGCAAACTAAAATCTTTCGCAGTGCGTTGCGTATGCCCCGCCCACAGCAGCGTAATCGGCGTTGGGCTATTTTCAAGCTTTACGAACGCTTCTATAAGTTTTTCCTTCATAGGATAAAATTGACAGTAAAGGCGAAGATGTACGCAATGGCGAGGTCACGTGACGATGTTTCGCCGATGTTTGAACTAGAGAATACGAATTTCATACAACAAATGTCAAATTTGAGGCTCGCCCTTGGCGCTCAACATCGTTGCAGTGGAAGTTGTCAATTACTAAGTTTGTGAATACGAAATCTACATCTCGTCAATGTTTCACGGATGTTGTCAAAAATGCAACGATGTTTGTTCTTACAGAATCGCACGGCTGTTTAGCGCGACCAAACTTTGCCATTTTAGAGTGAGAAAAACATTCGTTGCATACGTGAGATTTTTATTTCAATTGTTAGAGACAAGTCACAGTCATTTTTATGTTCATTTACTGTTAAAATCGATAACTACCTAGCAATCTTTGGGAGCTGCTACTGCTGCCGGGCACGTCGTCAAAAACGAACCAATAAAATTAATCTGCATCATCCAAAGCATCATTTCGCCTTATCTTTAAACCAATAAAACTCGCCATTATTAAAAGTTTCTCCGTCTTAATTGCGTATCCAAAACCAAATCCTTATTACTGTTATGGAGGGTAAGGCTTTAAGCATCGCTGGAATCATCTGAGCAGTGGATAAACTCCCCCGAAACCAAGAACATGCCAATAAAATACGAGAATTTAAAAGAGTAAACGGTTTTCTGTCACACACAAATACCACACATAACACAAATACAGTTTCATTTCAAAGATAAGTTGTGAGCATAATGCACGATAACATTTACGAGTATAAATTTGCGGGTTGTATTCCAGCAAAACTGATTCACTGTATTGTACAGTCCCATCGTGCCCAAAGTCCTGAAAGTACCGAAAGGTCACTAAGTCCCATTTACGTCAGTCCCTATTATCCCTCTGAACATATTGGACGACCTTTAATAGGGAATCACCTCCATAGTGGTAGGTCGATTGTGATAAGTTATTACTATTAATATAGGAAACGTGAACGTTAGGACCTTTTTTATTGCTAGGGTACTGATATTCGCTGAGATTAGAGATATTGGCAGCGATAGAGGTGGTGTTGTGACTCATAAGAGTTAAGAAGGTTCTTTGGTTTTATCTTTAAGTTGTACTATTACTTATTCTATGATTTAAGAATGCTACTTAATTTATACTTATTGCGGTATATGGACGGAAAGCTGTCAAAGTCAAAGTCAGAATCATTTATTAAATTTAGGCATCAAAGACTCACCTATGAACGTCATTTATTCATTGTAATGTCCGCGATCCAAAATACTAGATATAGAGCCAGTCAGATTATATACCATCGCTATGCTGTTTACATTGCTATTAAGCTATGATTTTTATACGGTTTAACTTTCGCGATATAGTCGAGTATCTCGACCGGATTTCGGCCACTTCTTAATAGATCACTTGCGCTCCCGGCTGCGCCTGAGTTAATACAAGTTTTCAATCAAGCTAAAACTTTTATTTCTATGTAGTGGTACCAATCAAGACGGCCTTACCCATAAGAGACCTACCACCTTGTAAGTCAGGTTTCTTCGCCTCTTACACTTCACTATCCCGACGCTAGACAGTGCCTTCACGGAGCAAAAAGGAAAAGTATTCACACTATAAACACGATTTTTTACCATGATTTATACATTTGTTATTTCTTTGTAAGCATTGTTTGCGAAGCGTATTGTGTTGAACCACCCAGCAAAGATCCCTCATGTACTTTACAATCCGTAATACAAACCTGTAAGTGATTTTGAACCAGCTCACACCACCTACGCGTCGGTTTCACTGGGAGTTATAATAAGAGCTCTTAAATTGTTATAAGAGTAACATTTTCTGCGACTTTTGGCAAAAAGTAATGTTTAAGTAGTTAGGTTAGTAGGTATTTATTGTAACATTATAATCACTGAACTAAAAGTATTGCTGTAATATTAATATTGCGTAATTTCAAATGTTTATCCGTATTACCTTTATACCTAAGTAGTATCCGGTCGCGACTTCGTACCCTTGCAAATAAGGTTATTTTAATCCATCGGGAACTACCTGTTGGATTGTCGAATATCTTATGTGTTATTCCAGGGTACAAACCATTTCCACTACAAATTTGATCAATATCCGTTCAGCCGTTTTTGCGTGGTTGAGCAACACACAGCCATACAGTATATGTAGGTACATCTATACAGTACATACAGTACAGATAAATAAAATTGAAGTGTCTGTTTATTATATATTTATTATATACAAAATTATACAATATTTTTTAAACATAAATAACTATACAATATTCTAATAGCTTTTCACTAAACGCATATAAAAGTACTTATATACGGTACTTACATAAAAAAAAATCTGTATGTCTGTTTGTTCCAGCTTGTCTCTGAAACGGCTGGACCAATTTTAACGAGCCTTTCACTGGCCGATAGGTTTTTATAAAGAGTTACTAGGCTATTTTTATTTCATAATCATGATCATCTATCATCGCGCTGGATGATGATGAAAAGTATCTATGTGATAAACAAGTGCCTCATCTATCTAGATACTTACCAAATATCATCCAAATCCGTTAGGCCGTTCTGGTGTGGTTGAGTAATATACCTCTATCCAAACATTCGCATATATAATAATATATAAGTAAGATTAGTCTGAAGAATAGTAAAACTCCATTTCTAATAAAGGCGTCCGTTAAAGCACTAAAGCGTGTATTCTAGAGTTGACTTGGCCAAATAAAGTAATTGCAACAAAAACAAGGGATCACGCCAAGTCATTATCTTGAAAACTTAAACGTTGTTTGAGCACACAACCTGGGTATATAAACTTAAGCCCCTGAGTCTTAAATAACAATGTTATAACATGTATCTGGGTCGCTAATTATCATGCAGGTCGCATGTTCATATAACATGGTAATATGTAATACGAGTATCACTGTGTTTACCCGAAATATGGGATTTTGTTAACGGAAGAGCAGCTTACCTACTTTGTCGGTAACTCCAGTTGAACATCGTATCACGTTCTTGATATGTTTTGTTGAGAACTGATGTTAACCAGCTTTTAGTTCACATTTATGTATGTGTCGGAACTAAATTTGTATGGACTGTAACTATGTATCGACCATTGCGGAATGACACAAAATTAACTTAGTTTCTTAAATAACAGTGGTATATTCTAGGAAAGTTTTTACAAGATTAACTTACAAAATCAATACATAAAATTCAATAAAATGTGTAGGTAATAAGCAAATTTTGATGTCACGATGGACGGTCAGAGCGCAGTGTCGGGAATTTCGATAGTTGAACTCTACACTCTCCAGTATATAGTATGCTGTATTTTGTACTGGCAATAATTCGCGTCTGTGTCACCGTTGAAACCAGCCGTGCGATTCTGTAATAATTCGTCGATGCACTCGTCGACGAGCTCACCGATGTCAAATACTTTATATGAGATATCGCCCTTGTACACAAGGTTGTTTTCCCAACGTTTCTTGCCATCTCGTCATTTTTTTCACGGATGTTGTCAAAGATGCAACGATGTTTACTCTTAGAGGATCGCACAGCTGCTTTTATTTTGATTTGAGAAATTCGTTATTGTTTTGAGTAAATTGCGATCTATTGTCACTTCACCGTCTTAAAAATCTGTTTGAATTATTTTAGTAAATACCATGCTACCTATATTATATATCTTCAAGGCTCAGTCTAGTTGACCGTATGATTCTGTCTTATGTTGCTGGGCACGTCTGGCTCACCATTATAAAATATTTGCGATGAAAACTGGCCTTTAGATACGGTAAGCATGGATCATCCATCATCTCACTCTAAAAAATACTTGCAAAAATAATTTTACGTGGCAACAAAGTGCAACTCAATCACTACGTCTTTCACCCATGTCAGATCAGTGTCAGAAGATGGTGCATCGAATGAAAGAACAATAAACTATCAAGTCGATTTAATATACCTGATTACCTTGTACATATTATCAGTTTTAGAGTTTCCTTTGCCGTCTGGATTCCATTCATAAAAATGTATAATAAGTTAGGGAAGCACCACTTGCAGTGAAATTACTCTCGTGCAATTTGATTTTATCACCGTCGAAGCCGATTTTCGAGCTCAAGTCAGTGGACTGTAAGTTCTAATATACTTGTTTCAAATGCACTGTATATATACGAACAATCACGGGGTGAATGGGTTTTGAAACCTAATGTTTCTGAGTGACGAGCGCAGTACTGTAGTATGCAAACTTTACTTTAAATCCAAGGTTGGCGTGGTAGTTTTCATGAGCAGAGGCCATAGCACAAACAATTTGCGAAAACTTATTCAAATCGTAAGCTTCAATGCTTCATCGTACAAACTATGAGTTATCTGTGTCACAGTCGCCCTAGATAAATGACAGTATGTACTGTTTCACGTAATCGACACGTTAGGTTACACTCACGAAGTTATTCGCGCTCAGGCCTACACGGGAGGTGCTTTCCCACCAATTTCATGTTTTCCATAATTCGTCGAATAATAGTACATATGTAAATATAAAAAGCATATCTCGCTTTCAGATTGTATAATATTATTGACTTTTAAAGTCTCTTCGTTGTGATTTCTTTTTAATTTAAGCTTAATTCGATTTAAAATGTAATATTACCCTTTCAAAAGCAATGGGTAATTTGATTACCTCATCAATATTGTTTACGCAAGGACCAATCAGATTGTTTAGTTGGTAGCCATCGAAACCAACAATAGTTGATTTAATTATGCCGTTCTTTGATCTTGGCCCCAAGCAGCACTAACGAGCAATTTATAAAGGAACAATCTGTTTTACCACATTTAATTTAATTTAAAGTGCCAGTTATCTAACCGAGTATCCTTGATTATGTCTTAATATGGGTTGGTTACAATACTCAAACAATTTTGAGGATGTGTAAACTTTTTGAGAAAAGAGTGACCTTTTCAACCGACATCAAAAATGGAGGCGATTCTCAAAACGTTAGAATCTTTTTTTTAATTACGTTCCGCAATTACTCGAAGACGCATGATGAATCGAAAGCAACCTTCAAAATTAATAGGGACGCATGTGTTTTATATATTTTCGAAAACTATTTAAGTATTAGCGTCTGGTACTCATCACCTCATGTTGCTGAGCTGATGATGGAACATATAACTGCTTAACTGTTAGTAGTCAGTGGATAATTCTTTAAATATTATAGGCTCTTATAGACCGCTACTTATATGTATTTATTATTGGAGTGTTCCGTCTGTACGTAATACTAAGTATTCTTTATTCTGTGGCAGTTACATATCCTTTAGTGAAGTCGGTTTCGTATTTTTAAATAATCACTTGTTCAATATTCTTAAACCCATGGATGGAGACCCATATTGGCATACATATTCATAGAAAGTGTTTTAGGTCAGATGACAATGTCAATGTTGTGCGTAGCAGAGGCATTGAAATCGTTGTTTTCCAATATAATGTTTAATCGAGTTAATACTGGCCTATGCTAGTTGTTAAACAAAATAATAAAAGTATATTTTAGTATCTACTTACTATCTGTGCTAGGAATGCATCGATGCCTTATTTTCGTAATAAATTAGATAAATTTATAGGTTAACCTTAAAATGTTTGAAATTGGGAAACTCGGGCCTTAACTTACTTGAAATCTGAAACTCAAAAAGGAATACAGTCTTCATTAATTCAGAAATACTAAATGATTATTTAACCTTATTTTAATAAATACGTAGGCGATAACTTCTAAACGCCTATTTACCTTACTATTATTTAATGAACTAAAATGTTTTTCTCAAAAGGAAAGGAAATTCTCAAATTCAAAGTTGTGATATTTTACGTTTTACGAACTTCGAAAATCAACAAGACTGATTTTTATAAGTTATTTCATTTTAAGCCACCGATGTCAATAGGATAGTTCAATCGTGCGATGTGATAAGGAACAAGCCTGGTAAATAAGGGTATTATTATTCAGGCGTGAATATGGTGTGTATATATGTAACACTACAAACATAGTACTGCCTCTTTTATAAAACGCGAATAGAAACAGGAATACAGAATCTATCAGAAAAAAATCATGTTCTAACGGAAATACAAAATGGAATTCAGAAATGACAACATTTCAAAACCATTGTCACCGGATTACTCCCCTCGAAGTCAGAGTTCCGTGATGCGTTAATTTTGTCAATTAATTCTGTTCATTTCTGGGGGCCTGCAAACTGTAACGTAATTTTTACTTGGTTCGGACATTAGTAACGATCCTACTTAAGCTTAATGAACAACTTCATTAATTTACGAACCCCCTTGTGCTTTCTGTCTCAAATTTCTGACAAACGATAGCGTAAATTACTCAGTGGGTCAAATAAACATAAACATAAGGCATAAACACTATATTAACGCACCTACATAATCATACGGTATTTAAAAATAAGAGCATTGTTGATTTCAAATTGTATATACTCTAAAGTTTCTTGATATTTCGATTAATTTAATATTAATTACAACTCAATAATATAATACTTATGTTTTGGTGTCACTAAAATTATGAGTGTTGAGAATAGGTATTGTACCTATATACATAAACTAAATAACAGCGAAACAGCAAATAACAGCCCTGTCTCACAGGGAGATGTTATATCTCCGAAACTGTTTACCACTGCATTGGAAGACGCCTTCAAGCTTCTGGAACGACAAGGACTCGGCATCAACATCAACGGCGAATACATCACTCACCTTCGATTTGCCGACGATATTGTAGTCATGGCAGAATCCATGGAAGACCTCAGTACAATGCTCGAAGGCCTCCATTGAGTTTCCCAACGGGTAGGTCTTAAGATGAACATGGATAAGACGAAAATTATGTCTAATGCCCATGTTGTACCTACTCCAATATCAGTTGGGAACTCAGTTCTCGAAGTTGTTGACGAATATTATCTACCTAGGACAGACAGTCAAACTAGGGAGGTCCAACTTTGAGAAAGAGGTCAATCGTCGAACCCAAACTGGGTTGGGTGGCGTTCCGGAAACTACGCAAAGTCTTCTCTTTGACCAATGAGTGTTTCATATGGCACTGACACGTGGTCTCTTACTATGTGCCTCATAAGCAAGCTCAAAGTCGCACAACGAGCTATGGAGAGGGCTTTGCTCGGGGTTTCTCTACGTTTCCGTCTTCTCCGTCACCGACATAGCCCAGAAGATAAACCGGTTGAAGTAGCAATGGGCAGGCCACATAGCACGCAGAACAGATGGCCGATGGGGCCGAAAGGTTCTAGAGTGGAGACCACGGACCGCCAAGCGCAGTGTAGGTCGTCCGCCGACAAGGTGGACTGACGACCTGATAAACGTAGCAGGACGACGTTGGATGCAGGGTGCTTCCACCCGGTCCTTTTGGAAATTTGAGGGGTTGGCATATGTTCAGCAGTGGACTTCCTACGGCTGAGATGATGATGATGAAATAACAGCTCTAATAGGTAATAAGCTTTAAAATTAATATGCCTACTTACATATTATTCATTGTTTTTATTCTGTCTTATCACTTAATGGTACAACATAATTTAAAAAAACAACTAACTACATAATAAGAATAGCAATAATTTGTTACGAAAACGAGACATAATTGAATAATATCAAAACTAAAGAGTATAAAGAGTATCATAGCTGAATCTACCTTACTATAAAACGTCAACTATTTAAATAGTGACTACAGCGGGCCACAAACTAGGCGAAGCTTAGAACCAGATGAATTTGTTTCTTTCCGTTTAATTAGATTATTGGCTCGTTTCCTTTTAATTACCGAATCTTATTTGATTTACTTATTAGATATTACGCATCTGTGGCACCGTAAACCCCCAAAACAAACTTCTGCAAGTGATTAGTGGAAGAGTCCAAGACATCTGAACAAGATTAAATTTCTTTATATATTTAATTTATTTGAGTAAATTTAGCGTCAAAAGCCATATTCGGTGAACAGATTAGTATTGTATACTTTATCAATAATATATTACTTTAAACGTCACAGCTATATAATATTAAGTGAAAATTATTGTACGTTTCTTACTTCAACATCCTGAATCGCCTTAACAGGTATGGGTGAAATTTCAACATGGCCAACAGTCTCTACGCAAATATTAATAGCGACGCAAGCTACCGATGGTTAAGTAATAGTTTGCAAATACAACTCTCTCCAGTCGAAATAATGAGCAAAATCGTTTATTTCGTGATCGAGAAGAGCCGGTCAACGGTATTGACGAGAAGTACTGGTAAGGCAAATATTACTGATCCGGTGTTCAATAATCTTCATTGATACGTAATTTAAATGATCTATGAAATGATAAACTTAGCTGTTAACATATTTTATCTTCACCCATTCTCTACCAATCAATAATATCTGGTACTGACGCCGAAAAAAGAAAATACATAATAGACTAAATAAATATTACTGAAGAAAGAACAAGAAATACTTCCCAGAGATACTTGTAAGAGAAATGCAACATTTTTCATGACAAGCAGGTAATCAGTGTAATCACCCTGAATTTCCCTCTGTTCCCCATACCTCATAATGGGGGCTAGATGAATGTTGACCATTATTAAATTTGACAGCTATTTAACAATATTCCAGCTGGAATACGGTGAAATATTCCACCTTTAGAAAGGGAGGGTGTTTACCAACGAAGCCCTTTTATTAATAACTGTACCGCTCATTTTTGAGATACCTCCGTGATTTATTTGACAAGCCTAACAAGAATGATTTTGGTACTTAATGAACGTGATCTGCTGGGAGTCTAAATATAAATGTTTTTCTTATGTTTAGTGATACTGATACGTTTATAATTTTTAGAAGAGTTATAAACAGGCTGTAAAATGGTATAGTATTTTAGAAGCAACACACAAAAATCTAATTAAATGTTTATTTATCTGCGATTTTTACTCTTTCTAAGATATTATTATCTTAAGTATGATATGAGTATAAAATGCAATATTCCTTTTTTCTTAATTCCTTTTGAGAATAAGCGGTTTAAGCTAATGATGTTAATATAAACTGAGGTAGATACGCCTTACTGCGCTCGGCTTGGCGACATCAACACAAGCTAGTTGTCTTGAGTGAACTTAGTTCCAGCCTGTCTGGCAACGACGCAGCACGTGTACTACATTTAGGAAAAAATGCCTTCTTATGTGTTAGAAACCGCAGAACATATACTGGAACAAGTGTAAAAAACAAGAATGATGTATCTTTTCATTTGTAAGCTTCAAGTTATTGTTTTTCTATGTTATTTATCAAAAATTGTATTTTAATTTAAAATAACTCCTGCGACGTTGCCGCTTCGCCACCCACGGGAACGAGACAAGTAGCCAGCGACAGAGAGAACGAGTCTGTCATTGGCGGTCGAATGGTCGGTCACAGGCGAACGTTGTTATTAATATATTGTTCCCTTTCTGACAACTAGGATTCATATATCTTCGTGCTCTTTTAATCTTGTCAATGTAGTTAATGTCGTTGTGCGAGTTGTGTACTTTAGCTATAGGTAGGTATAGCATAAAATTTGCCATATTTATACTTCATATTCAAGGAGCCTCTATTGGTCAATTTCATTGGTTTAAACCCTTGCCGTGCGTACGCTCGTGTTGTCTTAGGTCATCTGAAAATCTCACGCTGAATTTGTCTGATTATGAAATTGCCTTCTATGAAAGCTTCTGTAGAGGCTAAACGACTTTGGTATCTGATCCGGTACTTCAAATATATACCTATATTATATTGCTTTATTAGAAGTCTACTTTACCATTTCATTGAAAATTGTGGATCTATTTACATAATATATAATTATTCTATATATTATGTAGGTATCTGGTATGATGGTTATTGTATATATTTATTTGTATTAGGTATTCGCTTAGTATATTTATTCGTTTTTGGTAATCATATAGAATAGTTCTATTATCGTTTACACTCATACCCACGTACTAGGATCCCTTGAGTCGCAGGAGGTATGGACAATAATAATCTGTATATACCCATACACATTACAAACATCCAAGACCCGAGTACCACGCAGTTCTAATCATCACACAAATAGTTGCACCTGTCAGGCCTGGGAGACCTGGGATCACTCTCTTGTTACTAGCACAATGTTACTAGCAACTACGCTAACGAAGCCACTATTTATCAAAATTCATAACACTATCAGCCGGAAGACGTTCACTGCTGAACATTTGTCTCTCTCATACAGCGCCACTTGGAACGGCCTCTTGCATCCTGCGGTTCCCCTTGTTTTTTTGCCATGGTCGTCGGTCCACCTAGTGGTAGGTCGACCTACACTACGTCTTCCAGTGCATGGTCGCCACTCGATTGCCTTTCTTCCGCATCGGTTGTTGTTTCTGCGAGCGATGTGGCTTACCTATTGCCACTCAACTTGCTAATTTTGAGAGCTACGTCCGTAACCTTAGGTCTCCTACGGATCTCCTCATTTCGGATCTTATCATGCAGGGAAACACCGAGAATAGTCCTCCTTGAGCGTCTTTGGGCTTGTTTATGAGGCCAATAGTAAGGTTACATCGTAAAGTGTAGATTTTATATAGTGTATTGCAAATTAGCAGGCCTGTAACAATATTTAATTAAAATTAAAATACATTTGCCCATTGTAGGTAGGTACTCTGGTGTTACTCTGGTCTGGTGTGTCTGGTACAAGGGCGAGAGCAAGGCAAGAGTCTTCGACCAATGTGTGTTACCAGTGATGACTTATGGCACTGAAACGTGGTCTCTTACTATGGGCCTCATAAGTAAGCTCAAAGTCGCACAACGAGCTATGGAGAGGGCTATGCTCGGGGTTTCTCTAGGTGATCGAATTAGAAATGAGGAGATCCGTAGAAGAACGAAAATCACCCACATAGCCCAGAAGATAAGCCAGTTAAAGTGGCAGTGGGCAGGGCACATAGCACGCAGAACAGATGGCCGATGGGACCGGAAGGTTCTGGAATTGAGACCACGGACCGGCAAGCGCAGCGTAGGTCGTCCACCGACACGGACCTGAAAAAGGTCGCAGGACGACGTTGGATGCAGGCCGCTTCCAACTGGTCCTTTTGGAAAATTATGGGGGAGACCTATGTTTAGCAGTGGACGTCCTACGGCTGAGATAATGATGATGATGACTCTGGTTTAAATTTTGTGGGCACCGTTTCTAGGAATTTATAGCTCACACAACCTGCGAAACAAAATAATTTCAGGAGCACTGAACCAAGTGTTTTTACTATAATTATAGTTTTAGAAGTATACCAAAGTATTTTGAAATAGTTACGATTTGTATTTTCAGTTTTAGAAATTACACGAACTGGGATTCAACGCTATGGTGTTTGACGTACGTTTTCCTTATGAGAACCCAATGTAAAGAAAGATAACTGTGTATGAAAGAAAACAAGTCAAATCAACAACACTATTTATAAACATGGCTATTTACCTAGTAAACGAGAACTATTTAAGTCCAAACAATCTGTTAGATTCTTCAAAATATGCTAAGATAGCAAAAGAAAAAAGTTTGATAAGAATTTAAATCGTAAAGGGAAACAGTTAATTTCCCGTAAAACATTGGACTACACAGAACATTATTAACTTTGTAATTTTAAAGGTCGCAAAAGTAAAACTATGCCCCAGAATCCTTTCAAAGCGAACTGTGTAATTTTTGACCGAGTTAAGCTAAACACAATTTAAATTTTAAATTCAAATGTGCACACTAGACGTGTATGTAAGAGTCAACCAAAGCTATGGGCTTAAACCGGGACCATTTCAAAAGCGGAGATTAATATAAAATTTAAATTTAGTAAGCCACCTAATTCTACGCGACTCGAATGATTTAAATGCAGTCCAGTGGTATTATGTTTGCTACCTGAAAAAGCATTTTGAAAAGGCAAGTGCCAGAATTTGAATTATTATGCATACCGGTACACCCCGTGTCTGCTTTTACCAAAAGCTCATCCGACGTAACATTGAGATAAACAATACGAGACGTAATTATGCATTAACTTCATTTTTGCCACCTTTTCACTCTTTCCTTTTATAGCGTTTAAAAAAATCAGTTCTCGGTTTAATTTATTTTAATATAATTTAAGTAGCAAAGGCAATATATTTTTTTCGTCCCGACTCTTGTCAACATTTGCCCGAGAAGTTTTAGCACGGCTGGCGTATGAGGCGTCCTCGGTGCTGTCATCCGCATAGTATAAAAATGTCGCTAAATTGCAACAAGTCACATAATATACCGTCAATCGTACGTCACCCACATGGGTGACGTACAAGATGATTAAGGGCAGGATGACAATAGGACTGTGGACTATTAGATACGATAGTATATCTGCATATCTGTGATTATGTGTGAAAGGCATAGTTAAAATAGTCAAAGTTTTAAAGGCATTAATAAACTCTAAAAATCTGATAAAAGACTATGAACTTGACAGTAAATGTGGGTGTTTTTAGAAGCGTGAGACGCTTATGCCCATATGCATAAGCATTCGGCTACCTCACTGCTGGATCTTGGGCCTTTCTTTTCGAAAGAAGAATGTAATAGAAATAATATTATAAACAAAGAAAAAGACAACATACCTTTAACAGTTATTCAAGCGTGAATCAGTAGTGTGCAAATATTACTGTGTTCATAGAGCTATGTTTCCAATAAAATTACAGGACTTATTAGATATCTAACATCTCATATCTCAGGATGACGAGAGCAGTGCATTGTCATGTCGGGATTTGAACAGCCGTGCGATTATCTAATCTAATGATTCAAATACTTTATGAGATATCGCCCTTGTACATAAGGTTGTTTTTCCAACGTTGCTTATCATTCCGTCATTTGTTTCACGGGTGTTGTCAAAGATGCAACGATGTTTGCTCTTAGAGAATCGCACGGCTGGTGTAGTTTACAACTCTTAATGTCACTAAACAGCCGTGCGATTCTCTAATGATTCGTCGATGCGCTCGTCAACGAGCTTACCAATGTCAAATACTTTATGAGATATCGCCCTTGTACACAAGGTTGTTTTTCCAACGTTTCTTGTCATCTCGTCATTTGTTTCACGGATGTTGTCAAAGATGCAACGATGTTTGCTCTTAGAGAATCGCACGGCTGCTATGAGCAAGCGTGACAATGTGATTTGTTTGTTATCAGGCAAGCGAATTGCTCGTCTCTTTATTGAGTCACATAAAAAAACTTAGCTGATCAGTTAAAGACAACTAGGCTATCTCTTCTACTAGTGGGAACGGGTATTTATAGAGTCATACTATATTCCGATAGTAAAAGTATTGCTATTTTATTTCGGGCTGGAGCCGGATGTTTTAGAAGTAAAATCATTTGGTATTATACTCCGCCTACTAAAACAGTATTGTTATGTGGTTTTGGCTTATACACACTCATTCCCAGAAGTAATTCGCCGTGTTTGGATTCACAATATTTGCTCAGTAAATTGAATTTGATTGAAATGGTAGGTATACTACGACTGTAGCTACAGTTAAATAGAAATCTAGTAGTGACATTGATTTAATAAAGAACACTCCTTCCGCACTTGCGTGTAACGACGTGGATGGTCTAAAAGCTTTCTGTTTTGCTCATGCTCGTGAAGATCGCGAAAAATGTTTTTTTTTTTAAAAGTATGATATAAAACAAGTGACAACGTTTATTTACGAAATTGGCATTATAAATTGTTGATATAAGAATTAGATTTGAATATGACTTAGGTAGCATGACACACATATTAATTTATAATTTAAATATACTCTTTTGTTCACTCTGAACAATTGAATTCATTATTGAATCATTATAATGTTTTACATTTCAAATTTATTTAACTGCTAATATCTCTTCGAATTTTGGTCTTTTACAAAGTACATATGTATTACTTATACAATCATACATACATTATATAAATAATACAATCTTTCTATTATATCTTATATATTAACAAATCAGTCTTATTCTTATTTATTATCTGCATATTACTGTACTAAAATCAATGTATCTAGCATTGTACTTAATTATAATACTAAATTTAATTCTTACTAGTAAAATAGTGTTTACGCTAATTTCTTTTTTATAGCAGGAAAACGGAAACATGAAAACTTACCTATAATAACAAACATCAACAATCAAATTCCAACAGCAAGGTGAAATCAACCACATATATCTCTTCAATTAATACCAAATCGCAATTAAATCTCACTGTTCCTTCTAGGTGGGCGAAGTTTTGTATAATTTTTGTACAGTGACAAAGTTCTAATAGTACATTCTAGCGAGAGAGGGAAATATTTTGCGTAGAATATTCCATTATCTTTCGGTCTGCAGAACTGCACATGGAGTGGTTGTGTAGATTGCTTGCGCTCTTGCGAGTAACTACTGTATGGATATACTAACTTTACTTTCTTTTTACACTGAGTGAGAATGTGACTGAGTGTGTATTTTTGTTACTTCTTCATGTCTACACGGCTCAACGGGTTTGAATAAAATAAAATTTTGACATTCTAGGAATATTTCACTTCTAATAAGTTTTCATCTGTGAAATATTTTTGTAATATTGTAAACAACTAAGATTTGAGAAAACAATTTTTACAAAGTCAAAGTCAAAATCATTTATTCAATTTAAGCATCAAAGACGCACTTATGAACTTAAATTTTTCATTATAATGTACTTTAAAGCCTACCGCCGCGTTCCAAAATACATAGAGCCTACCGAGAAGAAGCGGCAAACAACTCGGGCCATTCTTTTTATATAGATGTACTTTTTACATATTATCATACTATCTTTTCGTTTTGCTTTTCTTCAGTAAGAGCTGAACTAGTTGGAATAGGAGCTCTTCTCTGTAGTGGCTCTATTTACTTCGAACGCGGACTTCATAGTTTATAATATTTTTCTTCAAAAACATGTTTCTGTCGTGCATGTGTAAAACGCTTTACAAAGAATAATATGAAAAACACTCTGGATGAGTGTTTTCGAACTGTGTTTGCAAAACTAGTTTTAATTGTAATACTTATATCAGAAAATAAAGGACATTTCATTTAAGCAGTGAAAAAGGTTATATGTAAAGCCCTCTGCGAATACGCTCATGAAAAGTAAAAATTAAATCTGTATTTTTCCTACCACAATAGAATATCTACTAACAACAGTTATTATATCAAGTACCTACAAAACAACAAAGGCTTATGTTACGTCCATCCTATTGTACAAAACAATTCTCTAGTACAAAAGCCTGTATTCCGCTTATTTGATAAATTTTGTAGGTATGTCCGGCTTTATCAAATAAAGCGTGTAATGACAGAACGACGTGCATTTTAATACCGTGCGCTATTTTCCCATACAATATATTGTTACCGCATTCATAATGAAAGGCTTAATATGTAATAGTTATTCAAATATACGTATTTGTAATTAAGTTAAATTTTAAACATAAGTATTTAAAAAACGAACGATATTAAGTGATTAATGTCATAGATAAATAATATAGACAATGCGTAGGTCTCATGTTAATTATAATTTGTATAATACCAATTCACGAGATAGTCCATCTTCCCAACACTAAGAATTTCCCATACTTCACGATTACAACTACAACTATTGGCACATCACACCTAATAGAGTTAGGAGTTGGTCTATCGGTACTAATTTCACTAAGAATTCCGTCCCAAAGCTTTTAGTTTGATGAGTTTTTTATAGAAATGATCGTACCTTTTGAACAATTATTTGTTTAAGAGAAATATTAAAGACACGGAACTGAAATAATTCCTTTTATTACAGAAATTCAGGATTTATAACAAAACATACAACTGAATAAGTAACAGCAACACGTATCAACTTGTTATCTACACACAATCATATCATTAATAGATTAGCCACTTAGTTGAGGAATTATTTTATCTTGTTTCCGATCGAACGTAACGCTTAATCAACGTCTTATCTTAAGTATGTTCAGAAGGCCTTGTGCAAACTTATAACTTTCTCGAAGTTAAGGTGATACCTAGTAAATAAATATGTTGTAATTTGCAATCGACTAACGAAGCGTAGATAAGTAACGTAGCTGACGTAGCATTATCGTAGCATGCTCGTAGCACCCGTAATGACTAAAAACTACACGCTACGTGTCTACGAGCCGTTTAATACCTACACTGGCAATTCCAGCAGTAAATAATAGGGCTGCGCTACGATCGCACGACGGGGCATCCGGTCACAGAGTTTATCTTTATTAGCAGGCAGTAGATAAAGTTACAACACTACAGTGTTAGTAGAAAATGTGGGTGAAAATTAGGTATATAAAATGAAATGTTACCATATCCGTGTATTAAGCCTGTTAAGTTGTCTTCGTTTGAGATATCAGGAAATTCAAATACTGATGATCTATTAATCTTAGACGTACTACTGACATGTGATGTCATTGAATTTTATTTTCTATATTGGTAACTATTTTTCAAGTTACTGAATGTGCTGCGAACATTGTTGTCTTTACAATAAGTTGTACCATCAACAAGCTGTGAATTTTCGTTAGGTTTAATATTATTTAAATGCACAAATAACTATAATATAACAGTGTAAATATTAAGAAACATTTGTTGGTTGTTAGTTGGTAGTACCAGACCCGATTCATTGGAACTTCCATGGCACATTTCTAAAACAATCAACATTCTCCACTGTTGTCACTATGTACTAACTATTACTTGGCTTACGTCGGAAAATTGAAAAGTTAACGAGCCTATTCCACCGCGCTCGCGTTTCACCCGACCACCTTTTGTTTCCCGCCGGAACCTCTCTTATTAGAGGAAATTGCTTCGAGAAACATGAAAGGTGAACAGAACTGCCGATGACCTAATTCTTGGGACCTGATGAGTGGGTAATGAGTTTGGTAATGGGTTTTTGTTGTTTTGACAGATAATTTACGTATTGAAGAAATTGGTATCATAACCGAGTATGACATTAATACTGAAGGAAATAACGACTACTGAAAACGACAAAACGATTATGTTTTTTCAACATTGGAAATCTGATTCAGTTTAGGTATAAGATTTGACACTTTTTTATACAAAAGTACACTACGACCTTTTATTAACGATTGTATACATTATGTAAGATTTATATTTGTTTGACCTGTAATTGTACTGTTACCAATAAAATGATTTATGATTGATTCAAACACATTTTATTTACTCATCATTCCAAAAGTAATAATAATGTATATTTTATAATTATATCAATTACGATAACCATTAGTACTCTCTTGATTCCGAAACTTACAACTTGTAAACGTTTTTACTAAACAAAAGAACTTAAAGGAAACAATAGTACGCGAGTAATGTTTCAGTCCAGACAAGTAGTTGTTATATAATGCTCTACTCTTAATGAGCTACGTGACATTTCCCCTTACACTTGTCATGGACAAGCAGTCTCCACTTCAACTCCTTAGTTATTCAAGGGGCACCCTCAAATTATGTACTTTCACGAGTTTTTGTATCTTTAAACAAGTTTAAACAGACTTTGCTAATTGTTTGTACAACTTTCTGATAATTGTGCTTTTTTCTGAGTTGATTTCATACTTCTTAATTATATTTATACATTCCATCAACGAACCGTCTCAGTCGCAGGTTTGATGAATTCCAGCCTCCGGAACAAGCCGGTTTCCGAAAAGGCTATAGTACCATAGACCACATCCACACGCTACGGCAAGTTATACAGAAGACCGAAGAGTATAACTTGCCTCTTTGTCTAGCGTTTGTGGACTATGAGAAAGCCTTTGATTCGATCGAGACGTGGGCAGTGCTTGAGTCTCTCCAGCGGTGCCGTATTGACTATCGGTATATTGAAGTGCTGAAGTGTTTGTACAAAAACGCCTACATGTCAGTCCGAGTACAGGAGCAGAGTTCGAAGGCAATTCCATTGCAAAGAGGCGTGAGACAGGGAGACGTTACATCTCCGAAACTGTTCACCGCTACATTGGAAGACGCCTTCAAGCTTCTGGAATGGCAAGGACTTGGTTAATTTTAATTAATTTATTTTAATTTAATTTTAACGGCGAATACATCACTCACCTTCGATTTGCCGACAATATTGTAGTCATGGCAGAGTCCATGGAAGACCTCAGTACAACCATCGAGTTTTCCAACGGGTAGGTCTTAAGATGAACATGGATAAGACGAAAATTATGTCTAATGCCCATGTTGTACCTACCCCAATATCAGTTGGGAACTCAGTTCTCGAAGTTGTTGACGAGTACATCTACCTGGGACAGACAGTCAAACTAGGCAGGTCCAACTTCGAGAAAGAGGTCAATCGTCGAATCCATCTCGGCTGGGCAGCGTTCCGGAAACTTCGCGAAGTCTTCTCGTCAAAAATACCTCAGTGCCTCAAGACAAGAGTCTTCGACCAATGTGTGTTACCAGTGATGACTTATGGCACTGAAACGTGGTCTCTTACTATGGGCCTCATAGAAAAGCTCAAAGTCGCACAACGAGCTATGGAGAGGGCTATGCTCGGGGTTTCTCTACGTGATCGAATCAGAAATGAGGAGATCCGTAGAAGAACGAAAGTCACCGACATAGCCCAGAAGATTAGCCAGTTGAAGTGGCAGTGGGCAGGGCACATAGCACGCAGAACAGATGGCCGATGGGGCTGAAAGGTTCTGGAGTGGAGACCACGGACCGGCAAGCGCAGCGTAGGTCGTCCACCGACACGGTGGACAGACGACCTGATGAAGGTCGCAGGACGACGTTGGATGCAGGCCGCTTCCAACCGGTCCTTTTGGAAAATCATGGGGGAGGCCTATGTTCAGCAGTGGACGTCCTACGGCTGAGATGATGATGATGATTCCATCACGCTTTTACATCCAAGAGTTGCCAGTATACAGCGTGAAACAAAAAGGTGTTTTAATGCTGAAAGGTGTGCATACTGTAATAATAAAATTTCCTCCGTCCACTTTACGCATATTTTTTAATTAATATTGAGGTTAATTTACAAAATTTATCAACGTTGGTTGCTTGAGTTATCTATCTTAATGCTATCTTAAAGCTAGATACAATACTCCGTCTCCAGCGTGAGTATACAATTTAGTTATAATTCCTTGTTTCCCATTTAAACGTCGACACTCCAATATCTAGGAACAAAGTTGATACTTAAGGTTTTCCGGAAAAGGCGATGGCACCAGCAGAGGTAGTCCCCCGGGGTAATGTGGGAGAATGTGCACCAATGTAGAAGCAGGTTACGAAATAGAGAAGAAGTAGAAGAAGAAGAAGAAGGTGTCCTGCGGGTTCTTGCCAGCCCTGGAATTGAGGTAATACCAAACATTAGGTACACATAAGGTACGTGATGTGGTATTATCCGTAGTAGCTTCAGCCACACTTTTAGTTCCTTTGAAATACAGTATACAAACTAAATTCGTAGCATTCGACCGACGACACTATATAAGTTATAGAAGGGTAAGGACGACAGCAGGCTAGTTATTTCTATTACCTACAATAATTATATTCAAAATACAGATTTCTTTTACAATAATACTTAAATCATTACAACAATGTCGGCTTTAAGAAGGACTAAATAGCATAGGAGAGCGCGTCGACGGCTAAATAGCGGTATAACAAAATGGAAGAATTTATTTATTTAAATGTAACTTTTTACTAAATATTAAGTTATTTAAGCCTGGATTTCACATCAGGAAGCACCAGATAGCTTATGAGAACGTTATAGCATGATTACTTAGCCATTTAGATGCTTAAGTACACTAATATATCAAAAAGTAAGAATTTATCTAAAATGTGACTTTTCACTAAATATAAAGCTATTTAAGCCTGGATTTCACATCAGGAAGCACCAGATAGCTTATGAAAACGTTATAGCATGATTACTTAGCCATTTAGATGCTTAAGTACACTAATATATCAAAAAGTAGGAATTTATCTAAAATGTGACTTTTCACTAAATATAAAGCTTTTTAAGCCTGGATTTCACATTAGGAAGCACCAGATAGCTTATGAGAACGTTATAGCATGATTACTTAGCCATTTAGATGCTTAAGTACACTAATATATCAAAAAGTAGGAATTTATCTAAAATGTGACTTTTCACTAAATATAAAGCTATTTAAGCCTGGATTTCACATCAGGAAGCACCAGATAGCTTATGAGAACGTTATAGCATGATTACTTAGCCATTTAGATGCTTAAGTACACTAATATATCAAAAAGTAAGAATTTATACCTTATACCGACTATAGATTAGACCATTAGACTGACAAAATTTCCAACGTGAATTTATAACCAAACGAAAAGAGTAATAGGTGGGGTAGGTACCTGGTACTATCCTAGGGCAGATCTGCAGCTTGATCCACACCTTCTCCTTTGTTGTGTGGAACGAGTCCTGGAAAAGCCAAACTTAGGAAGTCAGAAACTGTCGATAACCTCAAAATAAAATCGCGGTACGTGACTCGTCCAGTTAAAATTACGGTTAGAAACAGTAACTTTTCTTACCAATTATTGGAGCCGGAGCCCAGTTGTAGTAAATTGCATGACCGAGCTCATCTTAGTGCGAAACAATGCAATAGGCGTAGTTGAGCCCTGAAAAAATACGTTATCAGATGATGATCACTTTGCAGAGTTATTAGAAAGTCTCATGAAATTAGACCAATCCTTCACTAAGAGGGTTATTGAAACTCACCAAATTAGTAGTCGGCGACTGCTTCAATCTGAACATTTAGCAGCAGCCAAAAAAAACTTGGAACCTCCCGTGGCTATCGTAAGTGTACGGGCCACGTAGGTTAGAATGATCCCCTCCTCTTGCAATAATATTGCCAGTCTAAGAATTACTTTTTGCCAATTTATATATTAATGGCAACACATTAGGTAAAGGTGATTCCAAACGAAGGCCAAATTATATTACGATTTTACGGTGTTACAGTGCCTCGTTACCCACCAGAATTTTACGTGGAGCGCAAAATTCCTGCTGACCTCAGCTGATTAACACGGTTTGCCAAGAAAATATGTAAAAAAATATGCGAAAAATGAAAAAAAAACCTTAATAATAAGCAATAATCCCAATTGAAAGTGTACATCTGTGAGAGAACACTTTGAATCTGTCTTAAAACACGGAGTATTAGAATTATAATAAGTCTTCTGCGTACGTTCACGATTATACTTATTTTACAATCCCGTACCATATCGCTGTACCTTAAAAACAAAACAAACCCAAATGATGGCTTACATCTTTTCACAAAAGTAACCAACCATTCTTTACGTATACCAATATAAGAATGTGACAAGGTTTACATCGGCCTTGCCATACTCTGTTGAAAGTGGATCATGTTGTGGCAACGGGTTTTCATCATACCGGTACCACATAACGTAAGGAATGAAACCAAAAGTAGAAACTATAAAAATAAAGCAACGCCCAGTCTTGCTTCTGAAAAAGGAAACCGAAACAGTGGCTTGTATCTTTTTCAAATAACAACCACCCATTTCTTTCTTATTCTAAGAATGTGACAAGGTTTACATCGGCCTTGCCATACTCTGTTGAAAGTGGATCATGTTGTGGCAACGGGTTTTCATCATACCGGTACCACATAACGTAAGGAATGAAACCAAAAGTAGAAACTATAAAAATAAAGCAACGCCCAGTCTTGCTTCTGAAAAAGGAAACCGAAACAGTGGCTTGTATCTTTTTCAAATAACAACCACCCATTTCTTTCTTATTCTAAGAATGTGACAAGGTTTACATCGGCCTTGTCATACTCTGTTGAAAATGGGTCATGTTGTGGCAACGGGTTTTCATCATACCGGTACCGCATAACATATGTACATAAATTAAACTAAAACCAAATAAACTCGCTACGGCGACTTAAAATCAGCTTAAAAATAAAACAAAAAACAGAAAAACTCGCTACGACAACTTGAAATCAGCTTAAAAATAAAACAAAAAAACAGAAAAACTCGCTACGACAAGTACGCTCTTCAATAATTCTCGACATTCTACAGACAACTCCATATCCAAATATATGCCAACTGTCAGGACTAATCTTTTTCATTCCGTGGATCACAACATCACAACTGTCCGGACGCTCAAGTAACTAAATTGTTTTAGTTTTGAAACACTTCAACTATAAATAGCCATATCAAAATACTAATTACAGCGCTCTGGAATAAGCTGAGACTTAAAGTTAGTTATAAATCTTAATAAAAAATGCTAAATAACGTTGCCGGATTACTGCCAACTGAAACTAAAAATAATATCAACTTGAAATCAGCTTAAAAATAAAACAAAAAACAGAAAAACTCGCTACGACAAGTACGCTCTTCAATAATTCTCGACATTCTACAGACAACTCCATATCCAAATATATGCCAACTGTCAGGACTAATCTTTTTCATTCCGTGGATCACAACATCACAACTGTCCGGACGCTCAAGTAACTAAATTGTTTTAGTTTTGAAACACTTCAACTATAAATAGCCATATCAAAATACTAATTACAGCGCTCCGGAATAAGCTGAGACTTAAAGTTAGTTATAAATCTTAATAAAAAATGCTAAATAACGTTGCCGGATTACTGCCAACTGAAACTAAAAATAATATCCTCAGTATCGTAGTAACTTGCTGGGACAGTTACTACGCTACATGATATACTAGAACTTAAACAGCACATTTAATGTCTTTAATATGACATTCACTTTGTCTGCCATTATCGTCTTCCAGAACATAAACCAAACGGGACAGCTTCCCTACCACTTTGACCGTTTCGAATTTAGGCGCCAATTTAGCGGAAAAGTAACCACTCGCATCACTACGCTTATGCGTACGACGCCACACTTGGTCACCTACATTAAATTCAAGGTTTCGACGGCTTTGATCGTAATACTTGGCGTTACGGCTATGAGCCTTTTTCAATTCAGTATCTACAGTCTGAAAAATCTCCTTCAACGCACCTAAACGATTTCTATAGTCTAAATGAGAGCCCATAACAATCTCCTCCAGGTCTTCACATTCGCCATATACCTTGCCGTCAGTGACCGCCTCGCGCCCGTGCACCAGTAAAAATGGTGTAAAAGAGGTGGATTCGTTTACGGCAGTATTTACCGCAAACTGGATTTGGTGTAAACGAGCATCCCAAGAACGATGATCTGCACCTACAAGAGTTGATATGGCAGTCATCACGGTGCGATTATATCGCTCGACTGTGTTGATCTGCGGGCTATAAACAGGGGTATAGTGGATCTGGGGAACTTCGTATCGAGCAAACAATGCTCTTACCTCGTGCCCGACAAATTGTGGCCCGTTGTCCGCAATCACCGTCTGGGGAATACCGTGGACAAGAAAAACATGATCTTCCAAACGCTGAGCGATGATTTTACTCGTAGCACGCCTTAGGGGAAATAACAGACAGTACTTGGAGAAACAACACACTACCACTAACAAGAGAGTATTTTGCTGTCGAGACATGGGCAGTGGACCAACTAAATCAATGCTGATGCACTGGAATGGCCGACGACAAACTTTCGGGTTACCCATCAATCCAGGAGTAGCTTGGTTTGAATACTTATACGCTTTACACGTAGAACACTGAGATACATAAGATGAGACCTCTTCATACATGCCAGGCCAGTAGTAGAGGAGCCGTTACCTTTTATAAGTCTTGTCTACACCAAGATGGGCTCCCAATGAAGAATCGTGGTGTGTTGCAATCATGTTCTTCCTCGCTTCTAAAGCGATGACTTCCTTCCAGTCAAAATCACCTGTCAAAGAAGATTTTCCTTTGGTGTAACGATAAAGCTTGCCATCAATTATCTGGTAGTTTGGACATGTCTGGGGTCTGTCCCGGCATCGTCTGAAAAGATTGAGGAACCAAGAATCCTGAGTCAGAGAAATGGTAGTTGCTACTGGGACCGAACGAGATAGTGCATCCGGTACAACATTCTCTCGCCCACGTCTGTGTTCAATGGAGAAATTATAGGGTGAAAGTCGACAACCCCAACGTTCCAAGCGGCCCGTCGGATTCTTCAAATTTAGGAACCATTTGAGACTCGCATGGTCAGTAATAACTTTAAAAGGGTGGGATCCTTCCAAGTAGGGTCGGAAATGTTCCACTACATATACTACTGCTAGGGCTTCGCGCTCCGTCGCCGAGTAGTTTCTTTCCTGCCTATTAAGAGAGCGACTACAGTAAGCTATCGGATGTTCCTCACCATCAAAAAACTGCGTCAGCATTCCTCCTACCCCCACCTCGGATGCATCTGCATGGACTGTGAAGGATTGTGAAAAATCGGGACACGCCAATACAGGAGCAGAAGTCAGTGCACATTTCAACTCGTTAAAGGACGATTCCGCTTCAGAGGTCCATCTAAACGGGGGTGCACCTTTTCGTGACGAGGTCAGAGCGTTTAATGGGGCCGCCACTTGACTAAAGCCATTTATAAATCGACGATAGTAAGAAGCAGTGCCTAGAAAACGCTTTACATCCCTGCGACAGTTTGGGGTCGGAAAGTCGATGATCGCTTGAACTTTATCGGGATCTGTACGCAAACCGAATTCATCGACTACATATCCCAAAAAATTTAAGACGTTTCCGGAAGAAGCAACACTTGGCAAGATTGACAGTCAACTTAGAATCCCTTAGACGACCCAACACTCTCAGCAAAAGTTCAATGTGCTCCTCGAAATCGCTGGAAACTATAATAATATCATCTAAATAAATGAAAACCTTGTTTCCAAACTCGGGACCAAACAAACGATCCATAAGTCTTTGTTGAGTAGCTGGAGCTGACGTAAGCCCAAAGCACATCACCTTAAACTGGAACAACCCACGTGAGGGTACGGTAAATGCGGTCTTCTCTCGCGAGGCTACATCAAGCGGAATTTGCCAAAAGGCTGCTTTAAGGTCAATTGAACTCAAGAAACGAGCATCCCGAAGTTGGTCCAAGATGTGATGGATATAAGGTAAGGGATAAGCATCTGGCTTGGATACTCCATTAAGTTTCCGACTATCCAAGCAGAACCTCAATTCACCGTTTGCTTTTGGCGCTAAGGTAATGGGGTTATTCCAGGGGCTACAACTTGGCTCTACTACATCTAATTGCAACATCTCGTCTAATTGACGGTTTAGTTCCCGCAGACGTTCTGGAGACATGCAGTAGTAGCGCTGCTTGATCGGAGGAGTATCCCCCGTGTTGATTACATGGGAAAGAAGATCGGTGCGACCCAAACCATTACTTTCAAAAGAGATGGTTTCAAACTGTCGGATCACGTCTTCCGCTAAGAATCGCTGAGATGGCGTTAAGTCTTCAAACGGGTGCAAATGCCTTACTTCCGAGATCACTGGTTCACTGGACGTCAAACTATTATCTTTCCGAAGCAGATCTAAAACATCGGGTGCTATGTTGAAGGCCTGCCAAAAATTTAAACCGAAAAGCAATTTAGTTGTGACTTCCGGGATAATGTAAAACTTTATGACAGCAGTCTCTTTACGTACTGTAACAGGCAAAAATACGAAACCTGTGACAGGTGAGTGAGAACCGTTAGCCGTTGCTATGGAGTCGATCCCCACTGGAGGATAAACTCGAGCCCAATCAGTAAAAACCTTACTAGCGCCACCACTGATAATAGAAATCTCGGACCCAGAATCTAATAAGCCCGACCACGACATATTAAAAATTGAAACTTTGAGATACGGCCGGGTGCTAACAGCGCTGACCATTGCATTCACCCGATAAGATTGGAAAAACGAAGAAACTGTTTTTAACCAATTGTTCCAGTCCGTAGAAATAAAGTTTTTATTAGGTCTCGAATCGACTCCATGGATCGGTCGATTCGACTTAATTAGTTTTTTGAATTAGGTACCTCAGTTGGGTTACAAACAGGACACGTCCGGGTCGTGACATCTTTCTTTCCGCATCGGTAGCAAATAGTAATCCGAGGCAATTTACATTCCTGGAGCAAATGACCATCTACCCTACATTGGACACAGAACTTTCCTTTGGTGATCGTTGCACTGACCATAGGGCGGTTTTTATGACCTTTATACGCCAAATCGAATGCAACCGCGTTTGGTACAGCTTTTGGAGGCTCCGCAAAGTCTTCAGCCAACTGTTTGGCGTCTTCCAATCTTCTGCAGGCGGACTTCAAATCTGACCAATTCTGTATATTAACCAGTGCTAGCTGAGATGCATAAAACGGTCGGATGTTGTACCTAACTATTTCCAGCTGATCAGCTTCGTCTATAATTTTACGCAATCGAGAGAAATAATTTTTCATAATACTCAAATAATGTAAGATGGACTCATCTTGACCCTGGGTTCTCGATCGAATTTCTTTCAGGAGACGGTGATCATAATTCGCTGGGAGATATTCTTCCAGTAAAAGAGTCTTTAACTCTTTCCAGTCCCGAACCTCTGCACGTACCCCTCGGAACCAATATAACGCATCTTCCGTAAACAACTCTACAGCAGAAGAAAACAACCTAGATTCTGATATTCCTCGGGACAAACAAAGCTCCTCCAACCGCTGGACGAATACAAGGACGCTATCACGTCCATTAAATTTTAGGTTTAAATTGTGCACACCAGACACACGATCACAAGAGGCTACTTTTTGAAACCAATCCGGTGCCGAATTCGTTTCCTCACCCAAACTATTTCCTTCTTTATTAACCTGCACAAACTCCTCATCTCCACTTATACTACTGCGGAAGGTGTTGAACATTCGCTCTAACCGTTTAGAAATTTCTTCCAGGTCCCTATCGAGACTTTCTAATAGCTTCACGTCTGGCTCTGATATAGCGTGAATGCGACTTAACCGATGGAATAAGTGATTGCCTAAAGACTGAATGCGGTTTAAGGATTTTAATGGTAAAGGTGTTTTAGCGCAAAGTTCTTTAAGTTCTAACATTTTTAAAACTACGGTCTGTAATTCCGCTGAAATATCTCCTTCATATGTAGATATCTCGTCAGAGGGCATCTTGGTGGCTAAATCTCGAATTTGAGCGCGCAAGAGTGAAACAGTAGTTTCAGGTACGGCGTCGCGGATCGCTACCTCATAAACTAATTCGTCCTTCTTTAAAAGATGAAAACGGATTGGGCGTTCCTCCATTTTAAACATTTTAAATTCTACGGTCTTACAAATAAGTACTTGCGATTCTATAATTCACAATAAAAAGGATTTTTCTACTTAGATAAAATAATATAAAAATAATTAGGTAAATATTAACTATGTACTATATATAACTATTAACAGTAACAAAACGAAATTCTTTTGTTTTTAATTAAGGTACTTGGCTCAGTACATCATTAAGCGAAAGACCAATAACATCAATGAACCAACGTCCCTGTTCGGGCGCCATTGTAATAATAAAATTTCCTCCGTCCACTTTACGCATATTTTTTAATTAATATTGAGGTTAATTTACAAAATTTATCAACGTTGGTTGCTTGAGTTATCTATCTTAATGCTATCTTAAAGCTAGATACAATACTCCGTCTCCAGCGTGAGTATACAATTTAGTTATAATTCCTTGTTTCCCATTTAAACGTCGACACTCCAATATCTAGGAACAAAGTTGATACTTAAGGTTTTCCGGAAAAGGCGATGGCACCAGCAGAGGTAGTCCCCCGGGGTAATGTGGGAGAATGTGCACCAATGTAGAAGCAGGTTACGAAATAGAGAAGAAGTAGAAGAAGAAGAAGAAGGTGTCCTGCGGGTTCTTGCCAGCCCTGGAATTGAGGTAATACCAAACATTAGGTACACATAAGGTACGTGATGTGGTATTATCCGTAGTAGCTTCAGCCACACTTTTAGTTCCTTTGAAATACAGTATACAAACTAAATTCGTAGCATTCGACCGACGACACTATATAAGTTATAGAAGGGTAAGGACGACAGCAGGCTAGTTATTTCTATTACCTACAATAATTATATTCAAAATACAGATTTCTTTTACAATAATACTTAAATCATTACAACAATGTCGGCTTTAAGAAGGACTAAATAGCATAGGAGAGCGCGTCGACGGCTAAATAGCGGTATAACAAAATGGAAGAATTTATTTATTTAAATGTAACTTTTTACTAAATATTAAGTTATTTAAGCCTGGATTTCACATCAGGAAGCACCAGATAGCTTATGAGAACGTTATAGCATGATTACTTAGCCATTTAGATGCTTAAGTACACTAATATATCAAAAAGTAAGAATTTATCTAAAATGTGACTTTTCACTAAATATAAAGCTATTTAAGCCTGGATTTCACATCAGGAAGCACCAGATAGCTTATGAAAACGTTATAGCATGATTACTTAGCCATTTAGATGCTTAAGTACACTAATATATCAAAAAGTAGGAATTTATCTAAAATGTGACTTTTCACTAAATATAAAGCTTTTTAAGCCTGGATTTCACATCAGGAAGCACCAGATAGCTTATGAGAACGTTATAGCATGATTACTTAGCCATTTAGATGCTTAAGAACACTAATATATCAAAAAGTAGGAATTTATCTAAAATGTGACTTTTCACTAAATATAAAGCTATTTAAGCCTGGATTTCACATCAGGAAGCACCAGATAGCTTATGAGAACGTTATAGCATGATTACTTAGCCATTTAGATGCTTAAGTACACTAATATATCAAAAAGTAAGAATTTATACCTTATACCGACTATAGATTAGACCATTAGACTGACAAAATTTCCAACGTGAATTTATAACCAAACGAAAAGAGTAATAGGTGGGGTAGGTACCTGGTACTATCCTAGGGCAGATCTGCAGCTTGATCCACACCTTCTCCTTTGTTGTGTGGAACGAGTCCTGGAAAAGCCAAACTTAGGAAGTCAGAAACTGTCGATAACCTCAAAATAAAATCGCGGTACGTGACTCGTCCAGTTAAAATTACGGTTAGAAACAGTAACTTTTCTTACCAATTATTGGAGCCGGAGCCCAGTTGTAGTAAATTGCATGACCGAGCTCATCTTAGTGCGAAACAATGCAATAGGCGTAGTTGAGCCCTGAAAAAATACGTTATCAGATGATGATCACTTTGCAGAGTTATTAGAAAGTCTCATGAAATTAGACCAATCCTTCACTAAGAGGGTTATTGAAACTCACCAAATTAGTAGTCGGCGACTGCTTCAATCTGAACATTTAGCAGCAGCCAAAAAAAACTTGGAACCTCCCGTGGCTATCGTAAGTGTACGGGCCACGTAGGTTAGAATGATCCCCTCCTCTTGCAATAATATTGCCAGTCTAAGAATTACTTTTTGCCAATTTATATATTAATGGCAACACATTAGGTAAAGGTGATTCCAAACGAAGGCCAAATTATATTACGATTTTACGGTGTTACAATACGTAGTCAGGATTAGTCTATAGTATCAAAATTATATAGTATCTTCCTGGGACGCAATTATTCGGTCCTAATTGTATGTGATACTTCTGCGTGGGTGGTTTTAGTATTACTACCCCTTTTTATTACTCGCTGTATACAAGGTTACTGCTAATTAACTGGCGATACGCGACAGGCGTGATGAAAAAAAAAAAATTTCATTTTTTTTAGTTTTTGTTATCGATACCCATCACGCCTGTCGCGTATCGCCAGTTAATTAGCAGTAACCTTGTATACACTCATATTTTGCCAATCCTGTTCTTGATCCGAACAGAGAAGAAAAGAAAAACTATATCATGTAATTGAAGGTGACAATTTAACTGTTTTGTTACATAATTAGATCTTACGACATCATGTGTAAAGGTTATTACATACTCATTCCCCGCAGTAAGATTCCCTGTGTTGCGGGAGTCGTGGATACACAATAATACATCACACATTTTAAGACTCGTAAGCTAACTTTTCTGCTCATCAAACAAATATTTCCCCTGCCTGGGATCGAACCTTGGACCCCACGCTTAGGTAGGCCACTACCAACTGATCTGAAGCCAGATTTGGAACAGTATTATTCTAAGGCAAAAATAGAGATGCGTCGAAACACGAAAAAACGTGCCGTAACAAGTATTTATTTGCGTTAAATATGTCATGCTTCGTATGTCTTCCTGTGAATGATGTAGAAGTCCGTCACAGTGTTCATTGAAGGGAGCACGTTCATAAATTTCAATAAATACTGGAGCTTCTTAGGGTCGGTTTTATCTTTCTTTTCGGCACAATGATTTGAAAGCCTACTAAAAGCGGTACCTTTGAGTAAGCGGTATTTAAAGCAAATCTATTTCGTTTAGTCAATAATTATTTCTAAGGTCTAGAACTAACGTGATATTGTTTTACTTATGGGTATATTTAATCTCGCGAAGGAATGGGACTTCTTGCCTGAGTATGTGTTTCCCGTGAGGTATAATTTGGGTGAGTATTGACTCGACACTGAAATTATACCTCTTTTGACTCTAATACCTAAACTCTATACCTCTCTGGACTCTCGAGTCCAAAGGTAATCTAGGCGAGCTAGGTGTTCTAGGCGAGCGTATTGCATCTTCGACCCCATTTAGGTTTAACATCAGTAGGGATTGTAGTTAAACACAAGCCAATGATATGATACATAAATGTATGAAATACGTTGCCAATGATATGATACATAAATGCATGAAATAGGTTGCCACTAAATTATGATTATAATACTTATACTGAATTATCACGTTATTATATAACTCAAAATTTTTTAAGCGACGGTGTGACATGCCCAACTACAAAAGTATATCATTGAAAGACGATCCTCCAGTAAAAATGGTGGCAAAATAAGCGCTTCGACTGAAAATCTTCTACTTTATTAAAGTCAGTATCAGTAGTAATAGTACCATGACGTTATTAAAAAAAAGTTACAGCCGAAACGTACTTTCCGAAGAACGCAAGTCACTGGAACTATACATTTTAGTTTATAGTAAAAAACTATAAAACTATAAACTTTAGTTTTACACTTCTCTACACTGTAAACGTCAAGTAATTTCCATTTCTGCAGCTGATACCATTCAAACCTTTAAACACAGTATTTAGTGCTTTATTACGGGACAATTAGTCACGTGGCTTGCAAGTTGCAGCACTCAGAACTATTGCAGCTCTTCGCTTACAATTGTATGCGTCTTTACTACGTGTGCCAATAAAACATCTCATTTATATAGCCTTCATTTATTATTTCAAAGAACACTTATATATTTATGCCATGATAAGGTCGCACTATGAGATTATCGTAGTGGTTTCCCCTTGCCTTCTACGCCAGGTTTATAGAGTTTTTTTTAGTTTCTAAAGGGCCCTGTAACTTTTCCTGACCAGGGGGTCCTGGTCCGGGTCCGAGTAATCATATCCACCGCCCGCTGCTCTGCGTTGTCAACTCGCTTAGAGTGATCACTGGGAAGTGACCCAGTGGTCGCCCAGTGGACCCGGTGTCGTCAAGGATAACTCCTGCGGACACCAGTGAGCAAAAATAAAAAGAAACGAGACCAAGAGGACGTAGCCCAATAAGATGGTCCGACCAAGTATCCCAACTAAAAGATCGCAGATGCTGTAAACCATGCTAAAGACTGCAAAGAATGGAGGCGACCCTGCCGCAATAAGGACCGGGAACATCACGATGCTCAGGACAGGACTGACCTAGCGACCAGACGAGTGGGATATATTCTAAGAAGATTGATCTCTCTCGGTAGTGAGTTGTATATTATTTTAATACATCTACTTTTTTAGGGGATATTTTTTAAACTAATAGACCGAACCGGTTATCATCACTACTTACTTCAAATATCAAATTTCATTTCTTTGCACTTTGATTAATTTAAAAAAGAGCTAATGCCTTCTTTGTGTTATTTATATTTTTAAAAGTAATTTTGAACAGATTATTTTGTAAAGACTGATATTACTTTACGATATGATGGCACTGCTTGTAATTAACAGTAATTATAATGTTTGCCCACAATGTCATAGTATGTTTAAAACAGATTAAAGTCAGACGTGTTCCTAAACTCACATTAACTTAATGATAGAAGCCATTAATTTTGGGCCAAATACCCTTTTTTGTAAGCAAAGAAGGGTTAATGTATATGTGAACGGAAATTAAATCTTTAAGCGAAATTAAGTTTCAGTTTATTTTATAATGCTTGTAAATCTATCTAAATACTAGACAGCACTTTTATGTATGCTGTGTTGCTTTTAAATAGTATAATTACCTTTAAATTGACAAATAACTATACTGCTCTTGTGTTTACCTCTTGTCTTCTATTTACCTCTAGATATACCTAAACTACGACTTATCTCAAGATTTATCTTACTTCTACACGTGTAGTCACCACGGTTTTACGCACTTGTTCATCTATAGTTACGAGTATCATCCATGTTGCAATTGCTTATTTTCATTTCTAAAACCACTGCCACTACCTCATACTATACCACACAGTGTTACTAAGCTCTACTATTTTATGGCTTGAGGTTACCAAACTCATCTAATTAACTAGTTTGCTCCGGTTAAATACCTAGAATCAAAGGGCACGGGCGCATTGTATCAGACTCTATGCGGTTTCCTTTGATACAGGTCATTGGGTTGCTGTAGTAAATTACTCGGAACTCGTTAGGTTAGTGGGCCTCATTTGAACTTTACTCGTCTTGTGAGTAATATAACCTTTCCAGGCTCTTGGAATGGAATGTATACTGAGCGAGGGTCCGGCGTTTTGTTACTATACGTGATACATTTTTCCAAAATACACCTTACTTACTGTGATTATATAATTAGTTAATTTTGTTGGTATCTATATTGTTCTACTTTACCGATTACATACATACTATATAAACAGTAAAATAGACCAATTTAGACATATAATCCAACTAAACCTCCTCACTCTAGCAACATGGGTCTTCCTCTGGAAGAATCAGTATCCGAGAATACATTATGTTACGTTTAATGTTAGAAGTATAACTTAGTTTACCCATTTTGTATAAAACTATCCAAGCTCTAAGGTCTAAATAATGTCTAAGTTAAGTTTATATTTGGTGTTTACTCATAGACACTTAGGTTAATGGTTACCTATCACACATAATATATATTCATTTGGGATATGTGTTTGATTCTTGGCGCTTTGCTGGCCGCTGTGGCGACAAGCTCACTTCTAAGCACTTAGTCTAAAGCACTTAAACCTTTTTTATTATTGGTATTAGATACCTCTTCTTTATAATAATCATGCACTACATAGAATAAAACCAATTTGAAATCGTGATGTAAGTAACTCATAGTCCATGGTGATGCGCTAATAATGATTTCGAGAAATCAAATTTAACTTTTTTATTTATTTACCATAATATTCACTGTACACATTCCAAACACACGTTTTGGTACCTCCACGTATAACTCCCACATATACATACCACACACATGTTTTGAAATAGTTGTATGGCTAACATATATAAAAATTGAGCGTCAGAGGGTAAGTTTTTTAAAGCCTCAATGTGTCAGTAAGGTTGCTAGCGAGAATTTCTGGGATACTGGTATCGAGGACCGAATATTAGCGATATTCTCTAACATATAATGGAAAAATCAGCTGTCGGAATTTATGGGAAGTGAGTAGTGCTTTTACTTCTATCTTGATTACGTGATACCAGAAAAATGCCTGTCTGTGTGAAGTAGCATGTATGCATACGATTATGTACTACACTACTCTAAGATGGACATTTGTTTTATTAGAAAATAAGTAACGTCTGCGATGGCGGCTGGGATCTTGTATTGTAAGTCTGTAACTGTATTCTTAAAAAATACAGTAGCGTTATTAATGATAAAAATCTTGTAAATAAAAATGTCCATTTGGAACCCTTGATGCATCATAAATAGTTAAGTACTTATCATAAAACTGGCTACATTTTTAAATTGAATTCCATTAAGTGTTTACGATCACTTGTCAAATCGTTGCGTACCATGAATAAGCACTTCATATCGTCAATATTTTTCGGGGTGATTTTAATTGGGTAGAGGGATAAATAAATCAATTAAATTGTTCCGGTGACTACCCCTTCTAATGGCATCGGATGTTAGGAGTGCATCCACCCTTTTATGACCCTCCCCTTTCCTCCCATTTCATCATCCACCGGATTTGAAAAACGGAGATAGGTTATTAGGAACGGGCCAAATGAAAATGTTCCCCATTGCAATTTTGTACCTTCAAAGTGTATTTTCAGGGAAGTATCTGCATCGTCTGAAATGCATGTTATTGCACATACATATGAAAGGAAACAGACATAATGATGTCCATAATACAAACTTGTAGTAGGAATAGAAGAATTTAAAGGTAATTAACCGTTGATTAGATTAGAAGAACTCGCAGCATATCTTGCCTTGTCATTATCAACTGATCAACAACGTTAAGCAGCCGTTCCTGCAGTCTCAACTTGGATGGGTGACCGCTTTGAGCAAGTGCTTCCGAGCATCGGAGGGCACGTTAATCCGTCCGTTCCAGTTGGTATGTTAGCTTAGACCGATGAACTTATTATTACAAATATTTTCTTCTCAATTTATATTATAAAGAGTAATAGTTATCATAATATATTTATCTATAAAGGTATATATATATATTAGGTACATATGATAAAACTATAACTAAGTCAACTGTAACCGGCTCTGGCTGCTAATGTGCGCGTCAGACGCTGACGGTCTATGGTTCGAATCCCGGGCTGTTTTTGAACTGTCAATCAAAGTTTTTTAACCCCATATATTATTTAATTTGTGATAAAATAGCATGTACTAACCGCGGGGCGTAGTTAGTATGTTGAATACATTTCAAACAAATGTGACGCACCCGAAACAAAAAATTCTGATGCGATTTCCTCAAAATTTTACGAAACCATACTTTAACGAAAATATTGCAATACGTGTTATTTATAAACACAACATTACAAATAGTAACACCTATATACATCAAAGAATAGGCAGTGGTGTTTTAATCTGTCCGAATCAGCAAGCCTCATTCGAGGCAAGTTTCATTCATATATTTATTGTTATTTTTTGCCCTGATGCGGACAGATTAAACACATACGTTTTGGCAGATATGTTTTTGTTCGCATGTAATGGGTGAGCCTATTGTCATCTATAGGGAACGTTATTCCAGACTCCGCACTACTATTGAGAATTTCTTTGTCAGAAAAACTCAACTCAGGGATCTAGGACTGGCGTGACATGAAGAAAAAGCAAGCGAAGCTGCTGGCGGGTCAGCTAGTATTATAACAAACCTACTGAAATAGTACCTACTTGCATTTCAATAACAGGAACCATATAGGTATCCAACAGTATATATATAATACGAGCGCTAAATAAGGATCATGAAACCATGCGATTCAATTATCTGCTAATTAGATTCCGCGTATGCTGAACCAATAATGATGTTAAGCGCTGTTATCACGAGGCTTAAAACATGTCATGGACTGGAGAGTCGTTTATCAGCGGAGGCCGGTCGAGTAGCGCCAGTAATTAAACGTAACATTTTACTCACTGGTTATAGGACTGACGAGCATTGTTACCGAACATTATGTTGGTATAAGATGTGTTTGAATTTTCTTATTGAACATCAGTTTTCCTGTCAAAGACCCGTCCGAGGAGCCCGCTTTACAATTGAACTTGACGAACCTGTAAGCCTTGTTGGTTGTGACTCTGTCTTTGAAACGAGAAGTCCCAGGCTCGATCCCTGCCTAGAGTAACTGATTGTGTGATAAGCAGAAGTAATTGTTCTCAGGTTTTGGATGTAAGGTGGTATTGTAATGTGCTGAGGATCTTAGTGCAGGAGTGTGAGTATTTGAACGTACAAAAAATAAAAATTAAATATTTAAGGAAGTGTACACAACCTATATCTTCTTCTTCTTCTTCTTAGTCGGACACGCTTGGCAGAGTGCTCGTGGTCATGATGACGGTAAACGGCTGAACTTCGCCTGTTTCCATTTCCAGGACTATCGATCTCCTCGCGATGTCTCTCCATTTTTGACGGTTAGTGGCATGGCGAGCTCATTGTACAATAGTGGAATTCATGATCTTTTTAATAGACAGTCCAGCGTGTTTGTGAATGACCTCGGGATGTCTTTCCTAATGTATTGTTACAAATAAAATATGTTATAATATGTAATAATGATAACCCTGACTAAAATAAAGTGTATGCCTATCCCTACTAGGAGTTATACCTTCTCTTAACTAAACTTCAGTTAAAGTTAGTCCTAGACACTGTCACACTGTCAGCATGACGATATAATATATATCAATATATTGCATGTACAGACATGAAACACATCCTGCTGTAAATATTTATTGTAACCATGCATAACAGTAAGAACGATCAGACTTACCCAAAATACTCCATAAAAAGTGAACGGTACAAAAAGTATGATTTAAACATGCCAACATGTTCGTGAAAAAGATCACAAACCATTTCAACCTTATGTGACAAACGCCAAACAAACCCTGTTCCAGACAAGTGAAATGAAATGGATAGGAACGGAGTCACACGAGATGTCGGATGCGGAGTCGAGTGTCGTGTGTCGCGATTACGCTGTCTCGTGTCTCCCACTACTAAAGACACGACAGAAACACAGTTGCAATATTTAGAGTGAGACCTTGCTCTATGTGTAACAAAATTCCAATTATAATTTGCAAATATCATGAAATCCCAATATTAAATTGTAGAAAATATTTTTTTTGCACTCTCGTATAATATTCAAATTTGATGATTATTCATTCAACCCTTATAGATATTATCGAGTACATACCATATTACCTATAATTTTTGGGGATAGTAAAGTCGTTATATTATAACAATGAAATTTCTATTGTGTCTGGCCGCATGATGACCAATGACCTTTGATGGAATATTAAACATCCAATTATGTATCAAGTTGAAATGTATGTCAAGTACTCGGGTCTGGGGTCTCTAACAGGTGTAAAGAAGTCGATCAAATGATGTGCCCATTTTAGGCCCATATTTTTTGCTGAATTTTATTTTTATTTTTTACTTTTTGAGACAATGACATTACCATCTGTATTTACTTAAGAAGGTGTAGTTATTGCTCTTAATACAATTTATTTCTCAACACGAAAAGATGTAAAAGATATTCTAATAAAGTTTGCTGGCGTGTTTTTCAAAATAAAGTGATGTGTATATTGATACACAACCTAGATAAAAACTAAAGAAATCCTAGATATCCAATCGATCCAAATATTATTTAAAAAGAAACTTCTTTGACACAAATTATTACAATAAAAAATATTATCTGATTGATTAAAAGTATCGTGACCTATACTTATGCCATAACAAAAATATAATTTGTTTTATGTTATATTTGAATGAAAAACAGAATAATGACAATTAATCAAATAATAATACATACATCTCATCACAAAGAACATTGGTAAGAAGGAGTATATTATATGGATATTATTAATATGACATTTATGTATAAGACTGTTCCGAAAATACATCTTTACATTTTCATCATCCGAATACTTAGGTACATTATTTTTTCTAACAATATCCGAACCAATATCATTCGTTACCACAAAGATATTCAATAGCAATAATCTCCGATTATTCCGATTTTCCATTATATTACCCCAAACTCATATTGATACTTATTCATATATCGATATTGATGGAAGAGGCTTTATTGATTTACTTGTGCCTAAGTTTTGTAACTGGCATTTGCCTGTGATTTTACCCACGTAAAACTCAGGACTGCATATGATTTCAGCTGACATACTATACTGTGTTTTTTCTAGTACCAACCAATTTGTATCTTTGAAGGTTTAGTGTGAAAGCCAACAGAGATAGAGGTTCCCACATACCTATATCTATATGCTTTAGTAATAAATTAGAAACGAATTTAGGTGGTAGTCATTTCACACAATAGTGACTTAAAAAAACAGAAAAATAATAAAACTTCTTTAATTGAAACTTTTGTAAGTATTACACGTTTTAATATTCTTTTCACAGCTTAACTACTACGCGGTAAGTATAGTCGAGTATCTGTATAGTAACCTTCCGGGTCACTTCTTCATGGAATACTTGCGCACCCAGCTGCGTCCGCGCTAGTACGTGTATATCGTACTAGCGTAGATGAAACCGTAAATATAATACTGAAAATTTCTTTGTTTCCGAGTTCAAGTTACGTTGGTGGTCTTAGTCATTGTCTTATTATTAAAATGTATAATTAAGATACACTAAAGTATACAGCTTTACCGATAAGCACCATATCGCACATAGATGCTTAAAACTATAACTATCTTAGCTTAATCAATATATTTATCAATTAATTTCTTATATTTTGTGTTAAGTAAATTCTTACAAAATATGCGGAAGTGTGCCTCATCAGTAAAAATGTAATGCCTGATTTCGCTGATGACAGAATAACAAAATATATATCCACGTACTCCCCGTAGAATCGGTCATCGTTACATTATATAACACAGTATATATCTTAGATGACTCAATAACGCAGATGGTTGACAGTCCGGTGGCCACATAATTATGTCCCATTATGTAAACGATATTTTGAGTATGAAAACATTTTATAACAAAAGCAGCATGAATGCTTGAGAACAAAATTCAAAGGCCCTTAAATTCTCGCATCAGACGCGTACGGCAACTTGGAAACTTTGACATCATGTCTACATCACGTGACAGCAAAAAGGAGATATGCTTTAAGATTGCATTTATATGTAAGTACTCGTTAAGTTAATATCGAAAGATTGTCAGGAAATCGCAAACAACCGTATTTTAAACAGACTTAAGATTTGACGACTAACAAACATATTCCAAAAACATACTCATATAGTAAAAACAGGAAGAAAGTGGGTTACAATGAAACCATACCAAATGAATATATAACTAGCTTTTTCAGATACATGCACCATTGTGATAACTTATTCATGGACACTAAATCTCTGCCTGATGGTACCTGCAACATTTTATTTAACCTACTCTGGTTTACATTTAAATTTTCTTTGTAAACTCGCATCTCAGGGCCCCAAGGTACAGGTTCTCGTTTAGTTTGGGGCTCTGCGGTAAACTAACTGTTCATCATCATCATCATCATCTCAGCCGTAGGACGTCCACCGCTGCATATATGCCTCCCCAATAGTTTTCTAATCGGACCGGTTGGAATGGAAGTGGCTTGCATCCAACGTCGTACTGCGACCTTTATCAGGTTGTCTGTCCACCTAGTTGGTGGACGAACAACGCTGCGCTTGCCGGTCCGTAGTCTCCACTCCCGAACCTTCCAGCCCCATCGGCCATCTGTTCTGCGTGCTATGTGCCCTGCCCACTGCCACATCAACTTCATAACACAAATAACTGTTAGTGATAGTAAATTGTAACTTAGAAGTATTTCTGTATGTGTAGTGTAGTATCGTTATATTTTCACATTAGACAATTTATTATTAAAATATTATCAAGTCGTAGCGTATACATTCTTAAAAATATGATCATGCAAAACTTTTTACCAGATTATGTAGTTATGATAATTATTTTTGTGTCGCACAGGCTGCCCTTTTAAACATTTCATTAGCTTTGGATTTTACCTGTTAAAAATAATAAGGAAGTATTTGCATAATCTTAATGATATCATTTAAAAACATAAGTAGCAAGTAATATGGATTTAATACTTAAGTAGTGAAATTGATATCCAACCCTTTTAATATTTACGTGTTTGATCTATGGTAAGACTATTTAAGATAATTATGTATTGGTTAGTGCTAAGGGTCACTGAAATATCACATATTTTACATTTATAAAATAATACTTATTTGACATCGATGTGACAACCTAGGTACTTATATCAATTGCTTTAAAATAGTAGTGCTATAGCGTAGTCAATCTTGTATTCGTATTTGAAGTGTACTGAAGCTTATTGAATGAGACTTTAATGTCATGGTGACAGTGTCGACTGTTATAGGCAGGCATTGTATACCATAATGCGAATGACTTTCGCGTCTCCTTCCGAACCATATAACTAATAGGTACATCAGTTTGTAACCATATTACATAGTTACAAACTGACAGACAGTCTCGATTTTCATGAACATAGCGATTATGGGGACGATAGAGATTTATCAGAATTTGATTTACGATATGGGACGATATTCAATCGCTGATTAAGTCTTATTGTATTTCACCCATAAATTACTATAGGCTTTGTTGTCTGGGAGATTGGTTACATTATTTGTATTAAATTGATTTGTATAACTGTGTATATAAGGTGCGTATATTACAGTAAAATGTATATTGCATTGTAGTCTTTCTCAGCTAGAGAGCGTTATAGTGGGTTGTTGGGTACTACTGAAGCGCCAGATACTAAGCTAAAGGGTAACACTAACGCATAGGCTTCTTTATATAGGGTTTGACGGGTAGATCCCGTTTGTGCGCGATAACCCTATATACCGTGATCAAAGTCTGGGGAAGTGGTAAAATAAAAAAGTTTGAAAGCAGCACTGAAATTTCTTTAACGCAATTATGTAACGTCTCGTTTTTATGTGCGTAGGTTACTTATACTTTCAATCGAATAGGTCATCCATATCGTTCAACTATACAATATAGAGCCTTTTTCTATGGGTTTGCCACAACTCGCTAGCCCAACCTGTATTAGGGCTACAAAAGGCAGTCTAGACCCGAGCGACTAAAAGACGGTATTTTCAAATGGATTTTTACATTTATAAGGTTCACTTAGTGGGATTGATGACACATTGAATTTAGACATGAACTTATGTAATTTATTCGTAGGGTATAAAACGCTTGAATTCAAAAGTTGACGAGTTCGTGGATTTATCGTCAAATATCGTTTAAACATCTTTTCATTTTGTAATTCTGATTGATTGCGATTTCATTTTATATTCACAAGAAGTATGTATTTACAAAGTTCTTAATTGAATATTTTTTTCTATCTATAAAATTGCTTTCATGTTTTTTATCAAAGTTTTCATGTTAGTTTTAGTTTCTCGTGTGTATTTTGTGTTTATAGAGTACATACGTAGAATAATATAATGTTGTGTTATAGGGTAATGAGACTTCCCAAATTCATGGTGATAAGTCATCTTGTTCCTTGCCTTGCACATAATGAATATATTTGAATGATTGCTAGAGCAATATTATATAGAAGCAAATTAAGGCTTTGTCAACCAACTAGCCAATGTTGAAGTTGACATGAATGTTTGATATTTTTTGTACTCACACGCGCTACACGGAGTGGCTGAACAATGAGTGGTAGAACCAATTAAGATTTAACTATTGGTAACTGTTGATATAATTGATGTAGAAAGTAGGAAGTATCTAAAAAAATTAGCTCAAATCTAATTTAAAAATTGGTTGACTGTTTAGTGGTCGTTTTCTGTACAAATATCGTTATTCCAGATACATTCAGTACGTAGTATTGACCTGGGAACACATTTTATACAATTCTAGACTATTATCCGACGACCAGTCGTATGTCAATGTCCTATCAGTATATAATAGCCATACCACCTTTACCCATTTTCTTATTACGCGCTGCAAAATGCGCGAAGAGTGAAAAACACAATTCTCTAATTAATATGTCCGCAGGTTTACGCTATAACAAAATATTTATGAATGAACCAGGGGCTTGCTGATTCGGACGGGTTAATCTTCCGGAATCTTTTATTATTGAAGAACCTAAGAGTCATCCATTCATTGCTTCAACATTAACCTAATGTTGAAGCAATGAAGCTATTGAGGAATAATAAGCAATTGTGAATACACGAGGTGTGGTGCGAAAGCGTCCCTATTTGAGGAATATCCGGTGTCGCCCGGTTAGACCTACATGTGGAAAAAGTCCTTTCGAGGCAAATAAGCAGTTCATTAAATCATCTTACGTGTGAAGTATCTTGTTTACTCTTGGCTACCCTCACTGCTTCTAAAGGACTACAGGTACAATTGCGTTCAAACACCAATGGTGATTATCCCAGAAACATGTTTCTACGCCACCATACTCGTACTATTCTAAACAAAAAAGTTTATATATAAAAGTCTTAGAAATATAAGCCCCTGCAGGTTTTGAGCCATGTACGGAACACATCTGACATTAAAGGGTGGGAACCGTTTGTGAATGATCGATGCCAAAGATAACTTTGTGCGGGTAATAGGGGTCTCTTCCGGTTAAACGGGTTAGCCTGGGGCCAAAGTGTCACCTCACATGCTCTTGTGTCTTACGCAACGGGCTCTGGGCCATTCAAGGATCATTATTTTCTGGGGCATCGTGATTTTATCTGTCAGTAAAAGTTGGGTGGCAGAATTTACAATCGTTTTCCTGACATTTATTTTTTGAACTACTTTTCTTCCTTTCTAAATTCCTAAAATGGCATATAACATTATTATTTTGTAAAATGTAAATACACTGAATTATATTTTATTCATAGTTTGTATAGCTAGCTTTTCTCAGCGGTATTGCCACGCTGTAACCCCACAGCCGAATGAGCTGGCATGACCGGAGAAGTACCACACTCCTACATAATATCGACGTAAAGTAATATAGCTGTTGCTATTGCGTTTCATTCGGTGTTTGTGGGTGATTTTGTGGGAGGTTCCGGAGGCTTAATCCCCTTTACCTCTCTCCTTCTCCCCTATTGAGAAACATTAGTTTACTGTATTTTTTCTAACTGGATCGCTAAATCGAAGTCCATAATCATAGAAGAAGAAAATGGTTTAATTTTCTGTCCGAAAATAAAATTTGAACCTCAACGGTAAAACAGGGGATGATACAATATTAATTAAGAAAGACATGTCAAGAAATACTTATCCTTTAAAATTAAAGAGCTCAGAAGCGCTTTGATTACCATCTTTCGCAGAAATAGAGCGTTTGTTGTTGTAATAGACACAGTGTGCCGTATAATATTGAGGAACGGTATATTAATTACTATCTACAAATCTATTGCCAAATTGTAAAACAGGCAGCGTTTTATAACCTTACTTATAAACTCCCTATAGTTTTAAAATACCTAGGTGATACGTATATGATATATAAGATACCTATAAATCTTACAGTAAATCCCTCATTGGATTGTAGTTCCTCGCGAGCTTTACTCTGTAAGGTAAGATATTGTAAGAAGCTAGTTTAAGATATTTTTAAGATTTGGATCTAGTGTATTTTGTAAATAAATAACTAAATGCAAAAGTTTGTGAATAGTGTACGTTTGGTAGTCTTCTTTGCTGAAACAATAAAAGGATTTAATATTAAGTAGGTAGATTATATTTATAGTACATTTATGACTGAATAAGATACAGAACACTGTAACGTAATAAAATGATTCACGTAGTGTATGTGATACTGGTTTCCACGACACAGGGAATCCTAGTGTGGAGACCAGGGCAAATAACAATATTATGTATACTAGCATAAAGAGAATGTTAATACGATGTTAATTTAAGTTATTATTAGATTGTAAAGTGTTATTTTGGCTCAAATAAATTATTATTATTCCTTTTATTCAAAATAAATCACGGATTTCATCCGGTCCTTTACAAAGGCATAAGTGGGGCTGTAGCCAACACTTAGAGGCCTGTTTGGTATAAAAAATACAAAGTAGTATAAAAAAACCAGAAACTTTTGGATGGATGGTGACATGATAAATCTATTATATAAATGGGTAAAATGACAAGGCTATTGAAATGATTTTATTAGTGATAAAAAGATAGTGGGCTATGGAAGAGACTACGGCACCTGCCAAATTCAGTCTCATTTTAAAATTTTTGGGCAGATGGTGACTTGCCACCCACTAAACGGGCCCCCCATAAAGGCCACCATGAATGGTGACAGAAAGGGCAACGTTGGTGTGGCTGGCTAAAGGGTGTCGAGAGGTGTGCTGCGGTTTCACTGAAGCGCTACTACCGGCGTTATGCCCTTTAACACTTCCACCCTTGGAGCTTTTTGTTACTTGCTCTTGCGTCTCCACCCCCAGACGGCCAATTAAGGCAAGCCGGGGGTCAGGGGTCTTATTTAGCCCCAGGGAGAATCAGAGTCCACGGTGTCGCCACTCACCGACGGCTCGCCACAAAGCCGCCCCTGCGGTTTTATTATAATAATAATAATAATAATTATTATTATTATTATTATTCGAGTAAAATTTTGTTATAGGTACATAGGATCAACACATAGGCTATACTTCACGAGGGACTACAATAACTTTATCCAACGATGATGAAGTTGCATGGTGTAAATACTTTTGAAATATTTTGTCTGATTATTACAATTATTGTATAAATGTAGGTCCTCTTTAAGCATATAAAGACATTTAGTTATGATTTGGACAACTAGGTCCAAAAAGCTATCTGGGACTCTGGCTTTTTGATTATAAGTATTGCCTATTTCCATGATCATAAATAGTTATACATATATACGTTCTAGTCATCAACTTTTTTCATCAACGTTTTGATACTTAAACTTCATTCAATACGTTCGCTGGACACCATATAAACAACTGCGCCCCGATTAGCATGCATATTTTCTATTGCAGTAGGACAATTGAATAAACTTTCATAATATTCGCTAGTTGCAAGCTCGATTTTCTTTATTTGCTAATGGTTTACGTTCGAGTGTAATCTCACTATGACAACGCACTTGAAGGTGTAGATCATCCGCCTATTAGACCCTGTTCACTATTATAATGAAGAAACCTAAATGGAGAGTTAAATTTTTTCTGTCCAAATATTCGATGTAATCCTTTTTAATCCTTTTTTCAAATTAATGTGCATGAGTAAAAGATATAAGTACTTAGAATATCACAATAAAAAACATAAAAATATATGCATATATGACTAGACTCGTACTTAGTTTATGAGTCTCTTTAGGTACTTGGGGTTCAGATTATTATAAATATAATATTCTAATGGTATGGACCTAGTGTCTGTAGTGTATAGGGAAGAGGGAAGAGGTTTTAGTCCGTACACACTGGCACTCCCATCCCCGCCGGTGGACTAGTACATAACCTCAGAGATACTGCTCTTCTGCGGTATCCATAAATGATTTACTCCTCCCAAAACTAAAAAAAATACTGTTAAGTGACTGATCTCACTAAGTGAATTGTGTGAGTGAGTATTTATGTTTGTTAGTATTAATTATGGTTGTTAGTCACGATGTAGCGACTGACCGAGTTTTTATGTAATTTGGTATAAAGATAGCTTATACCTGGGCTTACCACTGTAGGCTACGCCATGTATCCCGACTCATCGGGCAGTTTCCAAGCGATCAAAGCCACAGGCCACAGTGGCTAGATGATAATAAGGGAAAAGCAAAAGAAGGTATTTTTATCCTGGATGAGTGATTCAATCCTGTGCGCTTGGTCGCGTCCGATTTACGAAAGGAAAATACACTTATGAATTTCCCCACATGATTTGTACGCTGCTCTTAAATATTGAAGTGTCTTATAATATAGTACTTCAGATATCTTAAATTTATATTAAAAGTAACAAATCTCACATGACTTATGCGACAAGCCCTTATCCATCCACCGCTGTACTTTAATCAAAGATGGTCATATATGTATAAATCAAAATTAAAATATTCTTTAAAATCTTTTCTCAACATAGCCCCAGCTGCAATCGAACGAGCAGCCGGGGCGTGGCACAGATAGCATACTTTGTAGTGTTTGCTTTGTACTGGAATCCGCTAATGCATCACGTGCTTATCTGTGGGCTGCAGTGTACCGCCCTGCTTGCAAGTTCGGCGAAGAAATTGAAAGTTTATTTAGTATTTTTCTTTAAATTCGCTGACATAATGATACTTTAAGGAGCATATAATAAAAAAAACTACGTTTCGTAAAAACGCGCACCAAATACTTATCTACTAGGGCAATATGATCCCAGAAAAAAAGTTGTTAGTAGCAGAACATAACCTTACATGAATAGAAAATTTAAATTAATGTAAGTACAATAAAGTATAATATTCCTTCTGCCCTGAAGCCTGACACACATACAGCAATCTACGAGTATATACAAGTAGACGTGGTTTACTTCTAAAACCTTCATTCTGAAATTAGTCCTTGAACTACAATATTGATATCCAAGCAGAATTAAATCACATACGATTATTATTCTTCTAAAAACAAGTTAATGCGCACGATCCGCCAGCGGTTCTGACATTTGTTATGAATTAATAGGTGCCAAACTAAGAGGGCCGAATTCCGTGAGCATAATTATTTTCACAGAACGTAGACTAATTGCATGTTCTGCTGGCGACACTTCCGTGCGCACGTGACGGGACCAAACACCTGTGTTACAGTGTATGAGCGAAACGAAATCAAACGATATACAGAATATAGATTATAAATAAGCAATCATCTAATACTAATAAAAAAGGGGACTTATTAATAAGTCCCCATTTGAACTGTTACACATTTCACATTTGTATTGAATTAAAAGGTGCCAAACTGGCTGGATTCCGAGACCATAATTAATGGCCGCTTGGCATAGTTGGCAGCAGCGCTGCCTTCTTTGTCGAAATAATAACCAGCAATAACCAATAATAACCAATAATACCTGTAAAATAACCAGCAAAGCTTTTTTTACTTATTTTATTTAATATAACTCGCTACCGCTTATAACTAAACGGTTGTTTAACTTTTATGTTCAAGTTTATGAGAGGACGATATGAAACAGCAGCCGACGCGGGACGTTATAGCTAAACAATGTTGTACTATTAGTCTGACACTTTTAACACTTTTTATAGTTATACCGTCAAAATGACATTCAAATGTGTAATACATACGAAAGTTTCAATCAAGTTATACTTTTATAACTTGCACAACTTTCTATAAAAGAAGATGTTGATATAGCATGTCAGACTGCAGGGCTCCCTCCTGAAGGAAGCAGTAGTGACGAAGAGGATACTCCGAAGCCTGCAGATTCGATGACGCAACATTCGCCGCAACACCTGCTGCACAGCGCGCTGCTGCCCGTAGTGCGAGGCGGAAAGCAACGACGAGCGCACCGCACTCATGATCCTGAAGAAGGCTTCCGGACGAAGCCGAAACAATTGTCGATTGTGATATCGAAAACGCGTAAGTCTCATATATATATATATATATATGAGTATATATGAGTGCAATATTTAATAATAAGTCTTTGTAAACGTCTACCGTAATTCATTGTTATTAGCAAGCTTAAAATAATATTGAGGTAAGGTTTAAATATGACTACTTTAAGAGGTGGGAGTAAGACCCTAGGTCCCTGGGCAGTACCTCTTAGGTGACATAACAGGTGGTAATACTGTTTTTGCAAGCGTCACTCTTGGTAGTCTACCGCAATGTTCTGACCTAAAGCTGTATCGTGAAAGCAGTACTGTGCGATTCTCTAATGATTCGTCGACGAGCTCACCCATGTCAAATACTTTATGAGATATCGCCCTTGTACATAAGGTTGCTTTTCCAACGTTTCTTGTCATCTCTTCATTTGTTTCACGGATCTTGTCAAAGATTCAACAATGTTTCCTCTTAGAGAATTGCACGGCTGGACAAAACGCAACTTCAGCTTGGAGATATCGGTGACACTGCAACTGTCATAGGTAAAAGAGTCTACGCTTGATTGTAATTAAACGTACTTATTTTATTGTACCAAGAAATTAAATTAAACTTAATTAATAAAGAATTACCAAGAAAGTGTCTGAAGTAAAAAATATCTAGCTCAAATGGCTACGGTCGGAGTATTTCGAACCCGAGAGACTCAAGGTGTTTCCATTAAAAGATCTTCAATGTCTGTAAAAAGTTAAGGGTGTATAAATAAAAAAAGTTCAAAGTAGACACGTAAAGGGAATACAAATCACGTTACAACTTTTCAAAGCCTTTAATTTTATTAAGAAAACAAAATGAAGAGGGCCTTGATAAATTATTAAAGAAGATTGGCTATGATGTTCTGTTACCTGGCTGTCAAATATTAACACTGACACAATATAAAACAAAATTGCTACAATAATAGAACAACTTATACGATTTTTATCTACGTTTATTATTTATTTATAGGTCAATTAGAAGTATGATGGCGAATGGGGTTATTACAATTTGTTGCTGGCAACACTGGGGTATTTGATTAAATAATTTTGATACTTTTGCTACTTAAACTGATTCATCTAAAATTAGGTTTATGAATTTCCGAATCAACCTAGTATGTAGTATGATTGTTTATATATTTACATGATTTTTGTATCGTATTTAACCACTACTTTGTCGTGGTAACTGCTATATAATAGAATCAGTAAATGTCGGACTTCAGTAACATTTTATGAAAAACTATGTAGGTATCACATCCTAAAATACTCTGGGTATTTTAGGATGTGATATACCATTATTATAGTATTATTATTATTAGTAGTAATTATCAGTACATTATGTAGTCAGTTTTACAGTTTATCGTGTTAACTTCTTATTTACTGTATTATTTCAATAGACAGTGAGGTGGGAAATTTTACACTTCTAACAATATATAACCTACCAAAGTCATGTCAAACATACGGTCTGCGGCCCTCAAACCACAATGATGCGACCCGCGACCGAAGTCCAAATTAGATGTTTACCCCTATACGTGTTTACAATTGTGCACGCTTTAACAATCCATTTACTTTGAAACTTACAGAGGCAACAACTCTTCGATAGATCTTCAATGTGACACTGTTATAACGGATAAATTTAAGGAGGTAAATATTTATTGTATTGCAAGAGTTTGGATAATTATCCAAACATAAAAACAAACACAACGAATCCTGTATAATATGTTCCGTAGTTCGTATGTATGCGAGATGATGTGTTCTATTTTGAAATTTGATACACGAATATTAGGTACATAAATGAGACTATTTAGCAAGAAAAGCCAAATATATATATGGATCGTCATCAAAATAATCGACATACCCTTTTTATTTACATACTTACATAATTCAATTCAGTATCTTAGTTATTTTGAGTCTGGCCCGCTAATACACCCTTATTTTTTTAAATTTCTCCTTATCTTTAAATGGCTCCTTAGAAAAATTAGTTTGACACCCCTGCTATGCCATTGTGCATCGATATAAGTTCATATAATTCTCAACAGTACCTGTCTCGAAAGTCTCTGGCCTCGTATTTAATATCCTCCATTCTCACACATGCATTGACAATAATACTGACGCAAAATTAACCATATATTTATGCTTACTTTTGCTTGGAGGGCAGGTAAACGGACAACTGCGATAGATAGTAGAATAGAAACCTAACGTGAGTTCGAAGGAAAGCGGTAGTTCTTCTTAGCCAGATATGTAAAGAAAGAAAAATAAGGCTAGGAAAAAGCTTTATTTTCCCTGCTTTACGGCCTGAAGTCTTATTTTGGAGTCCCTCGTCCTCTTTAGTTTTAAGTAGATGTAATTCGAAGTTATAGGTTATGGAAAGAGCATGCATATTGGATTTGCACCTCGTTACTATGGTGCGTAATTTATGAAACCTACTTGTATTTGTACCATACGTCTTACTTTTTAGTCTTTAACAAAAGCTACGTAACACGTCTTTCTTTTATTGCTCAGTAAAGAAAAAAAGTATAAAGAGACAAAGTTATACATCTCGTGATTGGACTGTCGATCTGTTTCTTTTTTAACATTGATTTATCCGAAACCACTGATTTAAATATCGGTGCCAAAACAATTGGTTTGTAATACAAAGTTTGTAGGAGAGATTTATTTATTAAATAAATTGTATTTATTCCTCAAGTGCTTAAGGTGTGTTGCGGCAGCAGTTTTGTGTGTTCAGACATTTTATGTAACATGGTTTTTCCTTATGTTTTATCCAGGGTTTACATTAAATGCCACTTATTTAACTAAACAATTAGTTATACATAGATCTTAAACTTAAATAATGTGACGTTCTTTCTTAGAGAGCTGTATGGTATACATCGAACAATGCTCTGGAATTTTTATATATACCTAGTGTGTTTTCAACCATCAAGTCAAAAGTCCACGGGATAGTATCGTTTTCGAGATAGAACAAGTCTGTTGGGCAGTCGTGGTACCTTCTGAGTGGGCATTCTCTAGCTATATGTTCAACATCCTGGACAGCAGCTCCACACTCACACTCCGGTGATTCCCTCCACCCGCACAAGGACATGAAGGCATTGCTTCGCCCGCATCTAGTTCGTACCCTATTCAGTAGCCACCATTCCCTTCTTGGGAGCGGAAAACCAGCAGGGTTAAGTTTAGGGTCGATGGTAATAAAATAAAATCCCATGCTATCAGGGAGTTTTGCGTTCCATTCCTGCAACCACTCAGCAGATGTGTTAAATCCGCTGGACACGAGTTCACATGTTCCCATGGATTCAGCAATTAAAAGATAGAATAACTTTATAATTTTCATTTTAAATTTATTTTATTGTGAACGATTGTAAGAATGCCATACGAATAAATAAATAAGTCAAAAGTCAAACACCAACAATGAACAATCTTATTTTAATAACCATGTCTCAAAAAACACCACTCGCATACATAATTAAGTTCCCTTTGGCTGCAGTTCGCAGACTGTTGATAAATAGGACTGATCAACGTTTCACTGATGTGAATGAAATTCAAATAATCGGCAATTAAAAATTCTACTGCCGCGTTCACTAAAATATAGGTA